>OZ004693.1:70963273-75963273 GCA_963924545.1 Pogonocherus hispidulus
CCCCTATAAATTCGACAGTTAATTATATATCAAACTACTTAACAAACGAAGCTTAGTTTAAGTATCAATTTATAGCCTTAATAGGAATAATTCATATTCTAATAATTAAGTTCCTAGTATCAGTTACGCATTTACTGCATATTAATTAAAAGTGTGAAAAAAATAAGTTTAACTACTACGTAACCCACGTAATTAAACAAGCAAGTGTTTATATACATATAATCTATTTTGTCTGAAATTATGAAATGTTCTTATTTGAAATTCCTCGCAATGTTAATGTGTTGTGATATTTTTTGTTAACAGACTGCATGAAAATCCGAATTTCCATTCTAGTAGTTTCTTTAATATATCAATCTAATTTAACAAATAAAAATGTAAAGTTAATATGCTTAATAAACTATAGCTACTAAGATATTATTTTATATACGTGCTACATGAAAATCAGAATTGTGTGCAACAGGTAGAAACAAAGGTGAGTAAAAGTACGTCTATTTCTATGTGTTAAAAGTTTTATTTCTATGTGGCCACTTTACACCTATAGGTACAGTATATTTTGATAAGTAGGTATATATAGTATATCAAGATAAAATAAAAAGGTTCGCCTAGCAACAACTAGCAATAGAAGTCGAAACACGAATAATAATAATAATAATAATAATAATAATAATAATAATAATAATAATAATAATAATAATAATAATATCTATACTGAATATATTAGCCCGAAAATCTTAGCTTAGCTTATGTGTGGGAAAGGAGATTATTCCATCATGCCAGGATGGTTGCCAACCCAGACCTGCGAACAGGCCTTAATATATGAGTACATAATTTAATTAAAAATGTTCAGCTGAGTGGGGATGGGAATAAATATATAAAAAAAATTGATTAGCATTGCTTCTTTTGTTAAATTTGGAGACATCCTGTAAATCAATTTACGTTTATGGGTTTATCTTATCTTATTTTATCTTTATTAAAATTTCCGATCGTGCAATCTGTTATGATTAGTCAACGTGCTGCAAATACGAACGGGGTGTTTAAGCAAGTATCCATAAAAAATGGACCACCACCACCATCATCATCATGGACCACCTGGACCACACCACCATGGACCACCACATCATTTCGGACCCCCACCACCACATCATTTTGGCCCACCACATCATTTCGGACCCCCACCACCACATCATTTTGGCCCACCACATCATTTCGGCCCTCCACCTCCGCACCATTTTGGCCCACCGCACTTTGGACCGCCACATCATCATCCGCCACCGCCGCCACCGCCGCCTCCGTTTATAGTTCGTCCTCATCATCACCCACCGCCACCTGGCTCTGAATGTGTCTGCTGCATCATACTGTAAACATGGCTGATGGAGATAATGTTCTGTATCAAAGAGTAAATAGAAACGTCATATATTTTATTCATATTTTCCTCTATTTAGGTGTACCTGAATTACTTTTGCAGGTATTTCCACTATTTATAGTAAATTATGACATCGTGTTATAAAGGCTATTGTTTCAAAATCACATTGTTTCACTATTCCAGTGCGATGAGGAAATTAAAGCCTTGAGTAACAGATTATTAATGAGAAATTGTAACAGAACTTATAGATGTAGGCATTTAAGTACTTTCGTTATCTGTTTTGTATTTGTATTAAATATAGAAAAATAAATGTAATTACATTAACTGTAGAATCTTGTTATTTCAAATTGCTTGCAGTGTTGAAGTGTAATTATATTTTTCTTAGATAAGGTTAAGTAAAACGAAATTCGAAAGAACAGTGACATCTTCTACGTGTCTGAGGTATGTAAATCAGTTGTCTCAATCAGTAAAATATAAAATATAATTATTATATTTAGGTCCAATCATTGATAAAGATAACAGTCAGTTACCTAAACGTCTGTAAAAATTAAAATAAAAAAGTTAAATTGAACCATATCCCCAACCACAAGGAATAAAAAAATATATTGAAAACAAGCTTCAAGAAAAGAAAGTTCAGGAAATATTACAATTTCTACAGTGAGAAAAGTATTTACTTGAGATAAATAAAATTTCTTGCCATCCATTAAACTATTTATTTGTATTTGGCGAATTAAAGACCTAATTAGTATTAACATGGCATTTACTTCAATGGCAATATTAAATATTTATTATTATCCAATAAATTTAATTGTCAAGGAGAAAAATATTTAATCTGCTAAATTAAATGTTTAGTTTTCTGATACGGATTTATTTGGCACAATTAGTTTAGATTACTATTGAAAAATAAGCTTCGGTTCCAAAATGAGACAAGTAGATACTTAAAGTTACCAAATATATAATATTGAAATTTAGATAAGGCTTGATATTGTACAGATTTTTACATTATTTTATAGAAAACCAAATTTCGTAGGAAATGGGAAAACTATTATTGACTCTAAATATAAAAATTAATAATATGGCCTGTAAGAATTGGTGCATATAAAACTTTTCACTCATTTACAGCATCATTTGAATATTCTGTATGAGTATCTCTTAAATATCGATACATATGTAGATACACACCTAACTACTAAAAAAATATGTTTTGTTAAAATATATTTTAAAATCTGTACCTAAAATGTTGAAATTGTAATAATTATATTCTGACTGAAATAAGGAACATAAATGAGTTATTGTATTATTGAGTATAAAAGATATTAGATACCTGTTTTTATAAATTATTTGAGTAGATAAATAGTTGGGTTACCAAAAAAAAAACATATTTTATTTAGTTAATGACCATTAATTTATTAATATTATTTATTTAAACCGTGTTGATACTCTACTTATATATTATTATTTTGAAATAAATAACAGTCTGACCAGGCCACTCCGTTGTCACCTTAGAACGTCTGGCGCAGGTTTTCCAACCTGACTGCGATTATAAATAACTTATAATACCTATTATTTGCATATTATTGGATACAACACGAAACAAAAACAATATACAATTATTACACACATACACTACACAATTAGTTATATTATTCACTTAACGGCTAATTACATACATTTACTTTACTTGCAGAGAAATACACAGTACGATACAAAAATGGCTGTGCCATGACTGCTACAATGGCCACTCTGTGTGTTTAGTGGTTATAACTAAATATTTAATTGCCGGAAATAAATGTATTTCTTAAAAAAATATTTGGATCGAGAATGAATCGTTGGATTTATACTATTTTAATAGAATTGTTAATATCAATTATTTATTTTCGACAATCAAATACATTTGTTTAAATGTATACACATCACCGAGAGTGTATCTACTACCTAAATATTTTGTAGGTAAATGATTATTTAATTTTAGTAAATAAATAGTTTAAAAATAGTTGCAACAAACTATACAGTTTTTACAATTAGGTATATAAATTCTTGGTATATTATCTTTACAAAGAACTTTTCAAAAATAATTATTTATATGTACCTAATAAATAATAATAATAATAATAATAATATCTCTACCCCTCATTCTAATCACAAGGATTAGCCCGAAAGTCTGAGACTTGTGTGGGAGAGGGGGCGGCATATTATTATTTCGCGGGCCGCATTTGCGCCTATAAATATATGATATAAAAAATAAATAATTAATAATTTCAAAAAACTATAGCTTATTAGTCGTTTTAAGCAAGATTTTTCTCTCAGTGAATGCTATGAATTGGTAAAATACGATACTGTCGGCCTTGATTATGGGCTAATGGGCGCCCATTGGGCGAGGTGAAACACAGCATTTTACTTCCACTTCCCGGTCTAATGACGGAAATATCTCCAATCAATAGAAAGCAAGTCAACAGGCGGCTGTTGTTTACCTACTATTTATTTTTGTTCTTCTAGTTTGGCTTAACGGGGTACTTAGTCACTAAGAAGCGGATTTTTTTAGTTTTTGTTATATTACAAATAACATAACTCACCAAATGCACTAACCGTGAACAGGAAATACGATTTTATTGTTGCACTGGCAAAATTTCAAAGCTTATACTTTGTAGATATTAAAAATACTAATATTGTATTTGTTACCTAGTCATGGCCGCCTTTAAGTTTTTTCAAAATAAACATAACAAGATGTTTTAGTTTGTATCTTTAAAAATAACCGAGCTACCAGAATTTTGGTATTAGTCAATTGATTTGACATTAATCGAATTGTTGAGTTATGCACCTGAATAACAAAAGAATAATCATGTATCTTCGACATATACGTGAGAAGATATACGACAACAAATTTAACACAAATCTTCCGTGAACCACTTCATATGTTCATCAGTTTAGTTGAAAATTCAGTTTTCATCGGTGGCGTACTTTCTATTTCTAAGTACGTCACATGCCCACTACTATACCCCTAGAAAATGCTATATGAATGAACTCACTGGTTCCAAAACGAACAAAAGTTTTGTTAGTGAGTTTTTAAAGATTGCTGCCGTTTTCTCGTAAATGTGTAGTCTCCGTACGTACAGGGCGTAAACTGTAAAATTAACCTCCCCGTATGTCGTTATTTGTGAAGATATTCAGATTTTGGAAAATGGTGGTTTGGACGAATTTTTCTGAATTTTTTAAAAATCGCATCATAAATTAGCTAGCTGTAATAGATATATATAGAGCGGTGAAAAGAATAATAGTGTTTTCAAATGGGACACCCTATATATTACTACATAAGTTTATAGTACTCGGTAAGCTTATTTCAAAAATATAAAATTGTTTTGATTTTAAAAACAAATTGGCTGAAATAATTTATTTATTTATTTATTTATTTATTTATTTATTTATTTATTTATTTATTTAAATAATCTACCCAACGGGCGTAAGCCCAATTACAGGATAAATGACGAAGAAAGTATTAATATAAACAAAACATATACAAGCGCGAGCAAACAGTAGCCATTATTGACACAATAACACTATAGAAACAAGATAAATAGATACAATCAAAAGAAGAAAAATGAGAAAAACACAAAAAAAAAAACATATGTACATATATACAAAAAAATAAGTATTGTTATAAACCATTATAAAACTAAATTTAAATTGGTACTAAGTATCTATGCTTTATATCAGCAATCTTACAGTGAAATATGTCAAGTTCTTGTTGAGTATCTATATAATTAAGGCACATTTGATATATTGGGGATGACTGTAAAAGATTAGTACGAGAGGTGGGAAGGTAAAGCGAGTTACTCGACCTAGCATTTACTCTGGGCACATGGTAATTTATAAGCGATGTAAGTGATGGACAATTGACCATATTATTAATAATTTTATATAAAAAAATAATAGAGTACATAGCTCGTCTTCTAACAAGACTGCTCATTTCAAATTTATTTAGAAAAAATTCCTGAGAGGTACCTCTTACTGGATAGCTACCATCCAAGACAAAACTTGCCGATTTAAAAAATCGCCGTTGAACTTTTTCTAATGGTGTAATATGACAGTTATACGTTGGTGCCCAGACAACAGAGGCATACTCTAGCTTGGATCTAACAAAACAGGTATATAACGTATGCAATGTAGACATGTTCTTAAACTCTTTGCTGTTACGCAAGACGAAACCTAAATTTTTATAAGCACCAGTAACGCATTCCTCAATATGCTTGGAAAAAGTTAATTTTGAATCAAAAATAACCCCAAGGTCCTTGATGAAGTCAGGTCTATTTAAGACGCAATTATCCAAGCTATAGTCATAATAAATGGTATTGGTTTTACGTGAGAACGACATGACGTTACATTTTGCTACATTTAGAGGTAAGCAATTATCAATACACCAACTATTAAGTATATCCAAATTATGCTGGAGATTCAAACAATCGCATTCGCATTCTACATAAGAATACAACTTTAAGTCATCAGCGTAAAGTAAGTAATTAACATCTAGTTCATCCGTAATATCGTTCACAAATAAAACAAACAGTAAGGGCCCAAGAACAGAGCCTTGAGGTACACCAGAAGTCTGCCTAAATTGTTCAGATTTATACCCACGATACTCCACAAACTGCGTACGATAGGAGAGATATGACTGAAACAGTTCTAATAGGGCTTCGCTTAATCCAAGATATTCTAATTTACACAAAATTAGTCCGTGATCCAGTTTGTCAAACGCTTTAGAGAAGTCAGTGTAAATAATATCAACCTGACCTCTCTGATCCAGCGCCTCAGCAATGAATTGCGTGCTACTCACAAGATTAGTAGCGGTGGATCTTCCTTGAACAAAACCATGTTGTTCAGGCAATATCAAATTTTTTGCATAAAAGGACGAATAGCTTGAAATTAAGATTTCAAATACTTTAGAAAAGTTACATACAAGAGCAATGGGTCGGTAATTCTCAATGTCGTTTTTATCATTTTTTTTAAACACCGGACAGATTCTGGATTGTTTCCAGGTGTCAGGGAAAGTTTTAGTCTGCAATATTAAGTTAAAAATAGTACACAGAGGTTTACAGAATACCATTGCACAGTCCCTGACAATGAGAGCAGGGATATTGTCAGGACCAGTTGTCAGATTTTCTTTAATTTTCTTTATCGAAACCATAACGTCATTTTCACTAACATGGGGTATGTGAAGGAAGTTGCTACAAGAGTTATGAAGTGGGTTGGAAACGTATCCTGAGGAGTTAATAAAAGCGCTAGAAAAAAATTGTGCAAAACCGTCTACAATACCTTGTGGATTGTCTATGTTAGAATTGTGTAAAACCATGGTTGAAGGAATTCTAGTTGAATTGCGTTTCAGATTGATATAGTCCCAGAATTTGTTTGGAGTAAGTGTTATTGAACGCTCTGAGTCCTCCATAAATCTAGCATAAGCAGATTTTATATTTGATTTGAGGGATGTACGCATATCCCTGAAGATAACGTAGTCAGTTTGCTGTTTGCTGTTCCTATAAATTCTCCATGCTCGCTTTTTTCTCTTTAACAAATGAATAATATCTGAGTTGAACCAAGAGGGGTACTGCTTATTAGATGGAGTTTTCATGGGAACATGTTTGATTAGAGCGAAATTTATTTTATCATAAAATATTTGCACTGCTTTGTGCATAATCAAAGATGAACATGAAAACTATTTGATTTTATGGAGGATTTTATTTTATCGAGGCGGCTTTGTTTTGTGGCTTGTTTATTATTTTTACCTGTCAAAATTATGTATTTAATAGCTGTAGCTATATGTCTGGTAATAGTAAATGTGTATTTCTTATTTCACTTTAAACCTCGCTTTCAATAAGATATAGGTGTTTCAAGATGTTTACATGTTTAATTTTTGTTTATTTGTTATTTTTGTATTTCTTCTATACGTTATGTCAATAAATTTGATAGTTTTGATCTAGAAAGGGGTTGGAACCTTTGGTGTGAAGATAACACTAATGTAGTTTTCCACAAAAAAGCAAAACACTATACTGCATTCAACACGCGTTTCGCTAACCAAGTTGGCTTCATTTGGAGATGATGACAAGATAGATTTTACAGTTTACACCCGGTACAGGCTTCCACTTCTAGAACAAGGGATTTGTTATTGTGGGGTGTACCTATGTACATTAAAAAATGCGTAAGTGAAACGCTCTCCACGCCAGCCTGATAGTTATTAAATGAAAATATTACAAATACCCAAACAAAATTAAATTGTAAATACCTATGTCTACCTTTATAATAAATATGACAGTAAAAATACCACCTCATATTTACACTGTATGTTGTTGTAGACAGTGTTATGTATTCAACATCAATTATCATTCTATATAGAGCTAATTACTTACAATATGTAGAATTCTTGTGACCAAAACGCCTAACTCACCTGTAACAAAAACAGAGAAAATTAATATATGTATTATTAGTGCTGTTGTAATTTTTTCGTATAATGAATTTGGAAACGAAACATCGATTTTTTTCGGCAAATTTCTATATACTCCAAACACGATATTATATTCCAAATCATATATTATATTCCAAACTCATCTAACATTTATCTAGTGTTTATAAGTAACGAGATAATAATTCATTTCTATACCAAATAATATATGCAAATAAGTAATTGTTTTCAATAATGCCAAGTTCATCAAATGTTCAATATTTGCGAATGAAATGTGATCCTAGCGGTAAACATAAAACATAAAACATGATATAAAAAAATTAAGGCACTTTTCAAAGTTTATTAAAATAAATAGAATTAATAACTGTATATTTACTATTTAATGAAACAAACATAAAATAATACAAGTAATGAATATTTCTGTAAACATATACATAAGTTTTGTATACAGACCCAAGCAGAGGCTGCCAATTTGTGATAGTTCAAGCAGAGCTGCCAAACATAAGCTTACCATAACAAAACTATATCAGTGTCATCAATCTCCGTCATTATTTTTCTGTTTTCTGTATGCCAGAAATCATGAAACTTCATTAAACACTCCTAAATATTGTTTGTAAATGGTAAGAAATGTGTTAATTTAAAACATTTGACTCTACCTGGGTATGTGCATAATTTTGGTACACTAATTGGAAGCCATGGTTTGATGTATTATGTAATACTGAAGACTATCAACTTTAAGCAACAGAAAGTTTAGGTCAGGGCCGTAGATAAAGGGGGGCTTTCTCCTATCGCCAACAATTAGCTACGGCCTTGGCTTTTAAGTGACTCTTAAATGCGTTAGCACCACCAATACCTCATTCCATTTTGTCACAAACAATCATTGTTCTTAAAAACAAAACGATGAAATTGTTATTAGTCACGGCGTTCTTAATGAAAAATATATACCTGAATATGCCGATAATTTTTCTTTGTTGTAACTTGTTGAATAATATTTTCCAAAATTAACGTGCTACGACCGGTTCATTCAACACGCACTAAATTTCTACATAACTAATTTACATAACAGCTATGTCCCTTCAGAGAAAATTGTTTAGATTATATAAACTTAGAAGAACAAATTGAGTTTCATGTGAACATTTCCTAAACAATGCGAAAAAGTCAATTAAGAAAGAAGATTTCCTGTTTTAGACATAATTACGTAATAGTTCCAATGAATTACTGGTAGGCACTACTGACAAAAAGCAAATAAATTATTTAGGGATATTTTGAGTTTAGTGCGTTACTACATAGGAAATGGCTAAAATATTTTAAGGACAGTAAAAACGTATTGGAAACTGGCCTAATTATTCTTTGGCAATTATAAATTTAATAATGGGATACATTGACTGTTTCATATACCTACACTGAAGGAAATGGATCAAATAAAATGTTTTGCTAAGACGATCTGCTTTATGATAGCACTTTTTCTTATTACCATTATATTATAAGGCACTAACCATAAGGAAAATCGTATTGCTAATATGCTTTTACTACCTTAAATAGTCATTTTTGCTGTTCCCATATAGTGCGTTTTTTAATTATTTTTCCTAGCATTTATTTTCCTAAAGGTAAGTAAATAAACTTTTATAGTAAGTGTGTGCACCAATTTGAGACTTACTTAGTTGGGGTTACTTTACCTTAGTTTATGACAAGTCGGTCCTGACTTACCGTAACTAAGT
The DNA here is from genome assembly GCA_963924545.1 of Pogonocherus hispidulus. Classification (NCBI taxonomy): domain Eukaryota; kingdom Metazoa; phylum Arthropoda; class Insecta; order Coleoptera; family Cerambycidae; genus Pogonocherus; species Pogonocherus hispidulus. Next base: position 70,972,803 of record OZ004693.1, read on the forward strand.
TATTATTTAAAAGTCATGTAATGCGCAGTCACAATAGAGATCACTATACAGATTTCTCGCTAATCGGTTACTAGCCGCACGCCATTTTACGCACATTTTACGTGTGTTCACTGTGTTGACTGGGTGTGTACGGCGTGGAGTAAACGTTATTTGGTTAGTTTATGGTAAATTTAATTTGGTCAAAGAACGTATTAGAGGCTTGAGTAATTAGTCTTTCTAATTCTTGTATAGATTACGAAAGATAAATAAATAATTTTAAAAAGGTGTATTTATTACCTAAAACACTATAACTTCACCAAAGTAGATACTTATGCATAGATAAAACAAAGGTGCTTCAGTTATTTGACAGTGTATTACATGACATTACATCATCAATTATTATGGTACTTTACAAGAAAATTGGTATAGGAATATGGACACTAACTATGTAAGAAATGTCTGTGCTTTGAAAACTATTGGAGCTTAAGTTTTTTAGATACTTTGCTGGAAAACTATTAATTTTATGTAGGTATAAATTATGTATGTGGGTGTGTTAAGCTTAACACCATACAATTCCTATATATATATATAGGAGTTAACATGTTTTATCTTGATATATCCTGTATGCATCTGGCAACATTATTTTTCTTTTCCTATATACTAAACTAATACTAAAATACATATTCTAATAACAATGGTGTCATTTTCCTAGAAGCACTGTATATCATTCTATGCTAATAAAGTGAAGTTATTAAGACAAATACAAGTACTTACTGTAATGAACCAGTAATTATAATTGTTACTAAAACATACTGTATAATGGCTCAAAAATAATTTACTAGTAGTAAGAAAAAGTTTTTTTTGTGGCAACAAAATATTAATACTGCATTAGAAAAGTATCTGCTATCCCCAAAAAAACACTTATTAAGCATAAAATGGGCCTTCATTACTGACAGCAAAAAATATCGATTTACAGTAATAAGAAAAAGTTAACAAAAAGTTTTTTTAATGGTAAGTAGACAGATTCAACAAAACCGTTTATGCTGTAGTAACTATGCTGTCTATTTGGAGCATATTTAATGCAGATATTTTGTTGGGGATATGCGATTTCTATTTACAGTTAGTTGAAATTTCTTTCAGTGTACCTAAGAGTCATATTCTCTACTCACTATAGTCATATGTCTAAATTTTAGATGTGCAACATAAATATCCCTAAATTGCAGTCAACCAGTACGATATTCTATTAAATTGTTACAATTTGTTTGTCAGATTGTATTTTCAATGCGACATCTATGTTTTCATCGCCTAAGTTAACGCTGAATACGTTTAATTCATCTTTTAACTGCTTCAGTGACAATGGAGAGCAGATGCTGCCTTTAATTTCTTTGATATTAAATTTTATTCTCTCAATGTTCTAATCTCTGTTCACGTTCTAATTTATATACCGTTTGTTTTTTGTTTTTTTTGGTAATTGTGAAGGTATAAATAACATACGTTTTCTAATTCAGAGTCAAAAAGAATTTTTACGAATAATTACCCGTTATTATAAGGAAGTGAGGTTAAGTATGTTAGATGCAATGTTAGCTGATGGCTTCAATTTAGTACATAAGTAATTAAGGAAAACATACAGGGTGGACCAAATTCGATGGGAGTTGGGATTATCTCGGAAACTGTGCATATAAATATAATCGCAAGAAATCAAGTTAAATTTTCAATTGTTTTCCGTTCACGTAAATGCATTTTTGACATTTTGTTATACAATTTGTTGCATTCCTCTCCATAATAGGCGTTATCGACAAAATAACTATAAACTTCTGGACACTCTTTACACATTCTCTGTAAATGACGATTTTTAAATATCCCCAATGCCTAAACGTCGAAACAACGTTGTTTTGGTTGACCAAACGTAGAAGGTTAGAAATATGACGTCTTTTTTGCAAAGAATTTTCAACAAAACGTTGAACTAACGTTAAAGTGACTATTTTAATTAAATAAATGTGTAAATATCACTTGAGAATAACGTTCAAATTACATGTTTATTCAATGTTTATATAAACGTTTTAAATACCTGAAAATATTTATAATAACTAAACGTGTAAATAGACGTTAGTTTTAAACGTCCTAAAAACATGGAAAAACAATTAAAAATACCGATTGGTTTAAATATTTCTTGGATAATATTATTATTATCATCCTTTTTTTCACAGGTTTGGCCCGGATGTTGCAAGGAATCAACGGCTTGTAGCAAGTTGACCCCAGGTTTATTGAGGTAAGTATTGGTGTTGTCTTATGTATTTAATATTGTTCGTACTATGTTGCAGGTAGATAGTATAGCAGCTTTCTGCATTTCCATGTAGATGTATTTCGGGAGTCCAAGTTGTTGAGTGACGATCATGTAGGGATTCGGAAATTTCGGCGATTGCACCGATGATGACAGGTAAGATTATGACTTTGGTGAGGTGCCACATTTCTCTAATTTCCGTTGCTAGATCGCGGTATTTTGTTAGTTTTGTCTAGAATGTGTTTTCAATATTTGTTATATGTGGAATGGCGATGTCAATGAGATAAGCTAATTTTTTTGTTTTATTTACAAACACGATCTCAGGTCTGTTGTGTGGTATGTGGTGGTCAGTTACAATGGCCCGATCCCAATACAGCTTGTATGTATGATTTTCTAGCGTGGCTGAGGGTTGGTACTTATAGTATGGGATATATTCAGTATCCTTCTCTAGTCTTTTCGCCAACTGGATATGAATTATCTTTGCTACATTATTATGCCTTGAGGTGTACTCGTTAGGAGCTAGGATTTTGCAGCCGCTTATACGATGTTCAATAGTCTCAGATGTTTCATGACAGAGTCTGCACTTGTCATCGGTAATATTTTGGTCTTGTATGATATACCTCCTATAGTTTCGGGTAGTAATAACTCTGTCTTGAATGGAGAATACAAAACTCTCTGTCTCTGAGAACAGATTACTATTCTTAAGCCAATTCCACGAGGCGTTTGTATCTATATGATCTTGTAATATAGCTGTTATGTAACTTCCGTGGAGTGCTTTTGATTTCCAGATGTCAATTTTTTCTTCGTCTGTTTTTATGTTGCCGAGCTGGTAGTTTCTGTTGTTCAGGTCGAGTAGTATGAGACCTTTATCACCTCACTCTCAGCTACCTCAATTGTAGCTTAATGTAGCACAGTACGTTCAGTTTCTTGATAAAAGGACTTTCTTAGTTGCTGTATTGTTTTATACTGCACGTTATTAAAGTCAACTACGCCTCTTCCTCCTTTGTGCTTAGGTAAGTGAAATCTTTCCATGGGGCTTCTCGGGTGATGATCTTGGTTATCAGTGAATGCAGTTCTTGTTGCCCTGTTTAGATTTTCAATATCTGTTTGTGTCCATCTTAATATGCCAAAACTGTATGTTATAACAGATGCTGCATATGTGTTTACTTCCTTGGTCTTGTTGGCAGCCGATAGTTCTGATTTTAATAATACTTTTATTCGGCCTTCATATTTTTTACAGTGTATTTATACATATAGTATTTGTACGTGTCGTGTTGATTAAGTGCTAGGAAGGTTTATTCTTTGGTCAGCATCTCATAGCCCTCATAGGGTGTCCATTTTCCTTTCTCTATTATGTTTATTCTGCATTTACTTATTCCAAATTGCATCTTGATATCATTACTGAAGATTTCTGTTTTACGGAGGAGCTGAAGTAGTTCGTTATTATTGTTGGCATATATTTTGACATCATCCATATATATCAAGTGGCTAACTGTATGCTGTCGATCTCGAAGTGTATACCCTGCTTTTGTAGCGTTTAAGATGGTTGCGAGGGGGTTTAGTGACATACAGAACCATAAGGCACTTAGGGAATCCCCCTGCCCTGGAAGATTCCTCGTTGTATTCGGGTGGTAGAGATTTTATTTGAATTCATCATCAAAGTTGTTTCCCATTTCGACATTAAGTTGGCTAGCATTTTTGAATGCAGCCATTCAAATGCATAGTGTTTAATCTATAAGAAGAAAATAAGGTTATGGAAAGGAATTCGGCAAATAATTATAATAATTATATAAATATATAATAATTTGCATTGACGCAAACTCTGACCATGCTAAATATTTAAAAAATTATTTTTTGATGTATGGGATGCGACCTTGCATAAACGTTCCAACTAGAATTACTCAATTTTCTAGGTCATGTCTAGATAATATTGTTACCAATTTTTGCTCGGATAGCGTGGAAACGGGAGTTTTGGACAATGATATTTCCGACCATGCTGGAGTTTTTATTCGTGTAGCAGGTAGTGACCATGTAACCTGTCAAAAAGCTTCTGGCTACCCACTCAGGCGTTTATTTGACACTAGTAATTCCTTGAAATTTCTAGAACAGTTAAAACTTGTAAACTGGTCAAACTTACTTACATTAAATCTTAATTGTAGTGAGTTCTCTAACTTACTGCTGGATACCTTTATGCAGGTCGTAAATAATTGCTTACCCTTTGTTACAACTTCTTACAAGTCTAGAATCAAGTGGTATACCAAGGAACTTAAAATGATGAAACGGGGTCTTTTGAATTCAAAAAATAGGTTTAAATATACAAACAAGGCAGAAGACTGGATATCTTACTGTCAAATCCGGAAAAATTATAAAAAGTCATTACGGGCCGCAAAACGCTCTACGTATGCCAATTTAATATATAATGCGGGAAACAAGACTAAAGCCATTTGGGGGTTAGTAAACCATGAAAGACAAACTAAAAGTAATTCAAATTTAATTGACATATCACCTCATGAATTTAACATGTTTTTTGCTACTATATCGGATAAAATTGCTCAATCCATTGGAAGTGTCAATGATGATCCGATTATGTACCTAAATAAGTTACCTAAACCCGTCAAATCATTTTTTATATCAGCCATTCTTGAAACTGATGTCCGACAAGCCATATTGCGCTTAAAGAATTCGACCTGTTCCGATTATTTGGGTTTAGATAGTCGCATAATTAAGACATCATTAGAGTCACTTGTTTTTCCACTGACTCTATTTTACAATAAACTCATAGAAGAGGGCTTTTGGCCTGATTCTATGAAGATTACTAAAGTCCTTCCAATTCACAAAAAGTGTGACGTTGATCAAATAGATAATTTTCGCCCTATTGCAATTATACCTATCTTTGCTAAGATTTTTGAAATCCTATTAAAAGATAAATTACTTTCCTTTCTTGAAAATCATGCGATTCTGTCCCCATTGCAGTTTGGGTTTAGGAAGGGCTTCTCTACAATAAGAGCTTTACTAGCTGTTATAGAGGAAGTGGTAGAGGGTCTTGACAAAGGCATGCAACGTAGGCCACATTATGTGATTTAAGCAAGGCTTTTGACTGTGTAAATGTTGATATACTGCTTCTAAAATTAGAGTATTATGGCATTCGCAATAATGAACTAAATTTGTTTCGCTCATATTTAACAAGAAGGCAACAGTATGTCAGCATTGGCAGTCAAGATTCGGCATTACTTCCTACCACTGGAGGTGTTCCTCAAGGGTCTGTACTGGGACCGGTGCTCTTTTTAATTTACATTAATCACCTACCGGTCAATATTACAAAGAGTACCTGTGTTCTTTTTGCTGACGACACGACTCTTTTAACTCCAGGGAGTTGTGAAGTGGGCAGGGACAGTCTCAATAATGCAACAACATGGTTTTCAGCTAATAAACTTAAATTAAATATGTCAAAAACGCAACAGATTACCTTTACATCTGATAAAAATTGCGCTAAATCCGCCCCTGTAAAATTACTGGGAATGACATTAGATCCTTCTTTAAATTGGACAGCGCATATTGACTGTCTCTGCTCAAAGCTTGCAATACAGATTTTTGTCATGAGACAGCTGCGATCTTCTGTAGACAACAACGTTATGCGAACGATATATTTCTCGTTGTTCCACAGTCGAATGATGTACGGGGTCGGTTTGTGGGGAAATAGCAGTTCATCGCATAGACCGTTTATACTACAGAAGGCTGCCGCTCGTCTAGTAACTAATGTGCCAAACTATACTCACAGTAGAGACATTTTCAGGAACTATAGGATTTTACCCCTTCTATGTCTGTATTTGTTGGAGTCGCTTTGCTTAGTACATGAATATAAGTCTAATTTACCAACCCATTCGAGCGTTCATGATCATGACACTAGGCATGGTGGTGATCTTATAGTTCCATTTTCACGTATAAATATTACTAAGAACCATAAACTTAGAATAGACCTATATAATCCATATGTTAACTTTTTTAAGCAAGAGAAACTGAAACTGATATCTCTGAAAACCTTCCACTTTTTCACAAAAAAATTTTTATTAACGAATTGTTTTTTTAATATCAAGGAGTTTTTTTCTTTTACTTGTCCTTAGGTATGACTGTTAATGTACTGTTTTGTATGTAAAAGTCAATAAAACTCTATTCTATTCTATTCTATTCTATTATTATTATTATTATTATTATTATTATTATTATTATTATTATTATTATTATTATTATTATTATTATTATTATTATTATTATTATTATTATTATTATTATTATTATTATTATTATTCAGAAAAACCACACCATTGTTTGACTTATTTTTGTACTAAATAATTTAGAGCTCTAATCTATTATGTGGTTCTTAATTCAAACATTCAGTTCCTTTAAATCCCCTTTCAATATGTTATAAAATACAACCAAAGTTTTCCATATTAAAATAAGATATAAACAAATATAAACAGATCATGGCTGTCACTCCGAATATTTTCTGGTTGGTATATTCCATAAACGCATTATAATGACAACACAGTATTAACTTGATAAATGTCAAGAAAACCCATTTACTTTTACTTGAAAAATAACATTTTCCATCGGAAATATAATAAATATTCCTAAATTATCACGAAATTGACAATTTTATATAACAGTAACAATGCCACAGCTACAGAAAAGACAAAGAAACGAGTTTGGTATAGTAATGATGTAGTTGTCAACTTTTTTGCGGATATGCAATAGTATATATTGGATGAAATGGCCTGATTTTACTCACATTTATGCATTAATCCATGAGCTGATATTTAAAAGGTCATAATACAAGATGCATAGCCTTTTATTTCTAATAATTCTAGTAGTAACAGTGCCTACTTCTCTCTGTGATTTAATAGTTCGGAACAATATCAACGACCTGAAAATTCGAGCACATAAGTATATATATAAGCTTAGAGAAAATATGCGTTATAACTACGCTACATTTCATTTCGTAGGAACTACAAATCCCAAATGTAAAACGTTTAGTGATTTCTGGATCAAACAAATATCGATGTGTAGTATCATTGATAACGATAATAGGTTCCATTCTCTGCCATTACAGAATTTTGTGTATTTCAATTTCATTGAAACATTAGAAAACATTAATGAAACAATGGACCAAATACGAAGTCGTTCATATTTTGACACCAGCGCCAAAATGCATTTTATTATCTGTTCTGAAGTAAAGACCAAGGATTTTCTGAAGCCGCTCCTCCCAGAAATTTGGCGAAATCGAATACTTAACTTTGTCGTGATTTACAATTACAAGAATAAGTTTGGCATGGTTGCATATAACCCTTACAGAAAACATAGTTTTGTGGACTACTTGGAAGAACGTACAATTTTTGCAAATAAATTAGTAGATATGAAGAAAAGTGTTTTGAGGATAGTAGTTCCCAACAGGTATCCAACAACAAATGTTAAATCCATTACGCGATACGATGAAGATCGTAAGTATGCTGATATGCTAAAAGTAGTAATGAACGTTAATATATCTTACATAAAAGTAAGCATTGAAATAGGACTTGAAGAAATGATAAATATGGTCGCTAATGGATCAGCAGATCTTTGTCCCGTGTCTACATTATACGACAATACTAATACAAATAAAGTCCGACACTCCTACCCTATAGCCTTTGACAGTATTGTAATTCTTGTCCCTCGTTCTAAAAGAATCGACCAGCTTACGTATTTCTTTCTTGTCTTTAATGTTAAGAACACTAGCATTTTTATGCTAATGATAGTATTAATATCTGGCATAGATAAAGAGCTTTCATCAATTAGGGGAATTAGACAAGTGTCATACATTAATATAGTTTTGGATTATTTTGGAAGTTTTTTTGGAATACCCTTGGCAAATTTTACACATAAGAAATCGGTATTATTACTGTCCTGGATGATATTTTCGCTTTTACTTGTTACTATCCTGAAAAATTGTCTTCTCCTTACAATATTAGACACAAACTTTGAAAAACAAATAAGTACAGTGGCTGAATTAAAAGAGAAAGGTGTTAAAATTTTTACAAATGAATGGATTCGTAGGCTAGTTCCAAAAGAATATGGTTTAGAAAGATTTGTGTATGATGCAAGTATTGATAGTATATACGATATGATATTGAATGATACAAATGCTGCTTTTATTGTCAGGAAGAGGATAGCGCATAAATATAAGGTTTACTATGAACTAATCCAACAAGATTTCAAATATGATATATTGGAAGAAGTACTACTAGATTCGTATTTAACATACATGTTCCCAAATAACTCACCTCTTATTGAAGAAATAGAGTGGTGCATTTTAAAAGCAAAAGAAATAGGGATCACTCAAAGAAGACATACAAAGCCAACATTTATCGCTACGAAGCCACTGCTACAATTAGATCATTTTCTGGGGCCACTTTGTTTGTTAGCATCTGGTTTATTTCTAAGCTTTTTAGTCTTTCTTTTTGAAATGTATATATATCATCAAACCTAAAACACTGTTAAAATAAATGCACGACTAGTTAACGGAACTATTTTGACAGTTAATTATGTGTGCATTAATAATAGGTGCATAGGTAGTTTTAATTTGTGGTGTCACAAAATACTGTCCTGCATAATTTGTTTCACTGTTTAATATTTTATTGTATAAAATAATGAAAAATCTGTATCAGGAGCAATTTAAGTTTTCAACCAATAGTATGTATAAGAGTACATTCGATGTAGATGATAGTATATATAGATAAAAATGATATAGATTTGAATGTAAATTTTCAAATGTATTAACCAAACTTTTTTTTAACCAGATATATTTGCACATATGAGTAACGTTTTCTCACCAATATATATGTATCCAACAGGATTGTTCAATGTCAATAAAAATATTTTTATGCACCTCCAATTTTATTTCAAATGTATAATAAACATAAAATGAAAGTGATGTTGATAGCAAGCAGTATTGAATTTTAAATGTTGTATGTACATCATAAATAAACCCTCTGGCCAATCTGCCGCCAGAAGATGGAATAATTTCATTTCATCAAAAACACTGCTAGATTGCTGGGGTTTGTCACCGAATTCCGACCAATAATTCACATCATCAGTTAAGGGTTTAATCAATCTAGAGCTGCCACACGCGTAGTCAAATAAATAATGGTCATTAGGGTTCATCAGTGGAACGTCATGTAAATAAATACTGGCATAATTTTTAAACTGCGTCCTATTCAGGCATTTGGGGATTACTGACCATGAATTTCAAATTCAGCGACCCATAAACGAAGCGTTGTTTGTTCATGTGTCGCCTGTGTTCAGTGACACATTAGTAACCAATGATTTGTTAAATAGTTTAAACCACTTGTCGACAATAAGAGCTAATCTGCAGAAATTGACAGTTTTGGGCTACGACAGATTTCAATACAGTGTTTGATGATTAGTTTTGAATTAGGTGAAAAAAACTATTTGTTAATAAAATACCGGGTTTCCCATTTCATTTGACTAATGGCTATTAACATGGGCTATTACATTTCATTGAATTGTATATTCCCAGGGCACACTATGAGAAATATTGCTAACGGAATCGATAGTACTGACTGTCAAACACTTCTGATTATCAAAATACTAAAGCGAAATGTTTTTTTAATTAAAATATCAATAAAAATTCGTTTTAAGTTAAAAGATGTAGTTTACATAGGTCTTCTAGTAATATTATTAAACGTCATTTATTGGACTAAGTAAATATTGTGACCTTCTAAAATAATAACGAGGTACTAACAATGAACCATATTTATTCGAATAAGTAAACACTAATAATTTGTAATTAATGAAAATGTAAAATAAAAAACAGTTGTCTCTGGCGGGATTTGAACCTGCAAAATTTTGCGATTCAGTTTGAAAGACGGCCGCTCAACCAACTAGTCCAATCAATGACGTTTAATAATATTGCTAAAAGGCTTATGTAAACTACATCTTTTAACTTAAAACGAATTTTTATTGATATTTTAATTAAAAAAACATTTCGTTTTAGTATTTTGGTAATCAGAAGGGTTTGACAGTCAGTACTATTGATTCCGTTAGCAATATTTCTCATACTATGCCCTGGGAATATAAAATTCAATGAAATGTAATAGCCCATGTTAATTTCCATTAGTCAAATGAAATGAGAAACCCGGTATACTTACAGCCGGACTGTAAGAGGTAATACCTATAGTAACGCAAAAAATAAGCGGTTTTCAACGAAAGAAGTTCAGGCTCTACGTCGCCATGAAATAAATACATATTATGTATCACCAATAGCATATTAATTATTTCTGGGTCTGTCGTTTTTGTTGTAATCATGTGTCATCGGCTGTGTCATCACGAGCCTTACCAGGTAAAGGTATTTTCACAAAAGCCATAGCACTAGCGGCTTGTTCTTGAGAATTTTGACTAAGTAGAGAGTTAGAGCATGCAAAAATGATTGCAATTTATTTTGAGAACCGGCAAATTCCTTTGGAACTATTTTGCTAGCTACGTTAAAAAATCTACGTTTGTAATTGTAAATGCTTTATCAAATTTGTATCTTCTCAAAACGTGCCCTCGTTATGTCTTTAGTTATTGCCTATTTGTTATAGATTAGGAGAGGAGTGTCCATATATTGAAATTATCTGTTTTAATATATGGCCACTACATATAATTAACACCAATAAAATGGTGCTAAACTAAGCAAGATTCCGCTGGGCTAAATCGGTTTGGCTTGGCTCTGGTTCGGATCATATTATATTATGTTTATAGGTATTCAACCGACAATTCAACAGCAGTTGATAGATAATAGTATCATAAGTGTCAGTTAGCCAGTGGTGCATATCCACAAACAGAATTTGTCTCCGATGTATTTTATTATTAATTAGGTAATTAATTACCATACCCAGATTATAAGTAACAAGGAAAATTTAAATATCTTTGAATGTTAAATGAAATATTTAGATAATTTTAATCTCTTATTTTATGTTTCTTTTTATCAGAATAAATAAATATGTAAAGCAATTATTGGTCCAGGAAATAGTAAGCATGATTACTATTATTGCTTACAAGTCTTACTATATGTATGTGAGGAGGAGATGGAAAATTCTATATTTTCTGGCTTCAGACTACTGGTTCGCTTCATAGTAGAAACCAAATATAAATTTACAACCAAAAACGCCACTTTCTGTATCACTCATTGTAAATGCTCATGTTACGAGATCTGCTGAAAAGGGTCCGAGTGGAAATATAAGTCCCCTAGCAGCTTGTTCCGGCAGATTTAGTACATAGTAATTCGGTTAGGACCCCTGTTCTTCCAAATTAGACTTCATGATTATGCTTTAATGACTTTAAATATTGTTTAAATTGTTGCGGTGTGGCCTTCCACTGGATTTTGCGATTTATAATGTGATCCCATAAATTGACCCACTTTATGAGGTAATGGCTTTATAATTTATTATAATTCGCTTGCAAGGCAGATGCAACAGGAGGTCATGAAGAATGTTTCAGTAAGATGGAGCAATAGACGATAATGTATGCACTAATACTAAATGAAAATGGTTACATTTAAGAGAGGAGGTTACCAAAATTGGCTAATTGGCAAAATAGGGTATATTGCGTGTACGTTTATTCTCGTCGTATATGGAACTGATTATTAAGTTGTAACATAATGTGGAAATTTTCAGAGGTAATACCGATAATTTTTATGAAAGTGCGTTATTAATAACTATTATACAGTACCGCTTATAATTTTAAAAAGGCAAATTTCCGTCTTTTGTACGAACTTATTCTTAACACGAATTGGTCATTTCTTTTAAATGTTGATAACGTTGAGGATATATTTTCATTATTTTATGACAAGTTGTACATTCTTCTTGATATAGCTGTACCAAAGTTCACGTCTTCACCCCATATTCGCCGCTATCATTATCCTCCTTGGTTTACAAGTGAAGTCATTGGAGATTCCAAGTAAAAACAGCTACATAATATACTAAGTATAAAAAACATAATTCAGATGTTTTATGTGAAAACATAAAACATCGTTCCAATTCTAGATGCCTTATTAATGAGCCCTATAAAACATTTATTAACGATTTGGAATGAGCTTTATCTGGTACTTAATCCTAAAAAGTTTTGGAACTTTAATAAAAAAAAAGATAGGCTCCTAACGAATACCTTCTATAATCCACTATAGCGACAACGAATTTTTCAATCCTGCAGATATTGTTAATGTATTTGGTAATTACTTTAACAATATCTTCATTCAGTCGCAACCAGTTGATTCATGTCAGTTTTTATTGCATAATAATTTAGGATTACATAGGAAGATGTTTTACAGAATCTTAATCAATTCAAGGACACCTTCACAATGGGCGTAGATGGTATTCCCAGTTTTGTTCTTAGAGACTGGGTGTATGCTTTTGCCGAGCCAATGCATATTTTTCTCAATTGCACCCTACGTAACCTTCCCATATTCCTATAAAAAAAATTGATCTGCCATATACCAAAAAGGAAAAATCGGAACGACGTTTCCAATTATAGAGGTATTTCTTTCCTGTGTAATTTCTCTAAAATACTTGAAACCGTACTGTATAGTAAACCTTATTGTTGTACCAAACAGCTTATATCATCACGACAACAAGGTTTCGTGCAGAGGAAGTCAACAATATCTAATTTAGTAGTTTTTAGTGCTCAGTACATTTCTGAGGTGTTGGATAACAAGAGGACAGGTTGATGTTGTCTATACGGACATTCAAAAAGCATTTGATCATATTGACCATAACATACTCCTCTTGAAATTAGAAAGTTTTGGAATTTTAGAGGTTTTGATTAAGTTATTCACTTCTTACTTAAGCGATAGACAATTCATGGTAAGATACCAAAATTGTATCACAAAATCGTTTTATGTAACATGGGGCGTTCGGCAAGGTTCCAATCTAGGTCCCATATTATTTTTATTTTTATTAATGATCTTCCTGAAGTTACCACTTGTGAGCACCTGTTATTTGCTAATGATTTTAAACTTTACTCAAGAGTCAGTTCTTCTTTAGGTTCCATTCATCTTCAAGAATGCATGAATCGAATGTCTTCATGGGGTGAACTAAATCGTCTGAAACTTGAAACTAAATATATCTAAACGTAACGTAATGACTTATACTCGTACTACCAGCTTTCCCATCTACAATTAATTACTCCATTGGTAATAATCTCATTAGCAGAGTTGATGTAAATTTGATGTAAATGATTTAAAGATTTAGGTATTTATTTTCACAGTAAGCTCACTTTATTATTTCTAGTACCTTTAAATCATATTGCCGCATTTGTCGGGACTTTTCCGATACAAGCACTTTCAAAACCCTCTTTTGTGATCTGTTGAGGTCTAAATTGGAATACGGGTTGATTATATGGTATATGTTCATTGCCAACATTTACAATTTGGACTGTTGAATAAACCAAATATTTTAACACAAGTCTTTTTTAAAATAATGAACATTTGTACTCAAAATAATGTCGAATTGTAAAGCGTACGTGAAACATTTTGAGGATATTTCATATATTTATTGCGTTTAAAACATAAAAGTATTACGGTGTTTGATGAGTATATCAATAAAGCTTAATTACTAGAGAAGGACAACGCAAGTGCACACTTAGGTTATTTATGTTTAACATAAAATATAATTAACTTGCCCTTGCCCTACCCTCCCCTATTTCATTCTAGACACTATTGCTATTTGTCGACAACTTGAAATCTAGATTTTTGAACGGCATGTGTGTTCCGGATTATTAAAATGTCTCGAAATATTTCCGTGTGATATTATTGATACACCGAACAGAATAACAAGATTGAGATGTTGGGTTAGAACGGAATTCATGAAATACCATAGCGTCTAAGTTTAGCAGGCTTCTAATAATGTGAGGAAGAGGATTTACAACAAAGTGACATAAACAATGTTAGAAAATGTACGCTTCTTTGGTGAGAATAATATGCATGTATGTAGGTAAGGACGTAACAAGGTCTAAACAAAATATCCATAAAATAACTAGGCAATTTGATATCAAGTTTAATGTACTACAAAGTGACATACAGGATATCTACTCTACACAAGTAAATTCAACCACGACTCATCTCTTCTAATGAAAGAGATATAATAATAATAATAATAATAAATTTATTGCCCAACAGATACAAATATCCAATAATAGGACAAATTTACAAAAATAATGAAAAAGAACAAAATAAGTAATATTTAGTAGCAATATCAAAAAGATGATTGACTAAAGTAAACTAAATAATAATAACAAATCATTTTCCACTGCAATATATTAGGTATATACTTATTACTGTTTAAATCCAATGAAAAATGCAACACAAAGCAATAAAAGAAAGCACAAAACAGAACAAAAGCAAATAGGAATGAATAGAAAAACCCACAATGCAGATATATGTCCTTCTATACAATATAGGTAATACAAAAAATAATCAGTCTCACTTATATTCAACTCTACGTTAATTCCATATATTTATTTTTAGCAGCTTGAACTATGTCTAGAAACTTACTATAATTTATGTCACACATATCGTTAATTTGATTAAAATTTAGACACATACTGTAAACAGGTGATTTTAAAAGAATATTGGTGTTAACAGTTCGGCAGTGAAATGTAAGATTCTGACGTGTATCTATACGAGGTATCTTGAATTCAATCATAGATAACAAAGATGAACAGTCTAACTTATTATTTAATATATTGTAAAGTATTCTCAAACTGTTTATAATACGTCGCAGTTCAAGCGGTAACATATTAAATCTACTGAGTAGTGTGGAATGGTCATAGCCTCGTTCTGGATAAAATCCGTCAACTTTAAAAAATACAAATTTTAAGAACTTTCTTTGAACACTTTCTACCAAGTTTTTCTGATAGATATAGTAGGGATACCAAATCACAGAACAATATTCAAGCTTTGACCGAACATAAGCATAGTATAGTTGTTTCAAAGAAAATTCACTTGAGAATTGCCTACAATTCCTAACAATAAAACCTAACATTTTCAAGGCATCAGATGTGACTTGTCTAATGTGGCCAATAAAAATTAATTTAGAGTCGAAATAAATTCCTAAATCCAAGATATGAATCCTAAACCAAATCCAAGATATGAAAAGTTATAAATACAGTTAATTTAAACATGTTTAGAGATAATTTAAAATATTTTAGCATAGAAACAATTGAATATCAAGCTTTATAAATGCCCTGCATATTTTTGAATACAGATATTGATACAACATTCTCTCGCGAATATATGAGTATAGGGTTTAACGGGTACACATCCTAAAATATAAAATGGATATGCGCAAACCAATGGATATGAGTAACCAATAAGAACAATGAGTTTGAAAAACTATGTTTTATAATCTAACCATTTGCCCTAGCACTATATTCACGAGGTCGGCCAAGCTTCATACTGAAATTCCCGTTGAAATTGTACGTATTGCATTAGTCTTTTGCTCCAATTGTTTTACTTTTGTAACATTGTTCTAATACTGAATATATTACATGTGATCATTAATCTATATATAAAAATATTAAGTTATTTGATAACAATGAAGTGAGAGACAAAAAATACTTCAGTGTCAAATAAGCAAATAATATACATTTTCGCATATTTTGAATAGAAAACATCTGGATCTGGATGCGTCCAATGATTTGTTTGTGTGCCCACAATTGGTGATGCATGTATTGGGATCTCGGAAACTATAAGAGATAGAAAAACGGTCAAAGGGGGAAAGTTTTAGAAAATTTTGTTTGTAATCGAATGCCGTTTTTTTTTGCGATTTTGTCTCTTTCGGTTTTTGAGATATTTTGAAAAAACTAAAATGATGCATTTTGGAAAATACCCTGTAATTCCTTTATTTAAAACAATTTTTAGATTCTGTAAAAACTTTCTTAGTGCAACTTTTTACGTAGAAAACGCCTGTGAAGTCCGATTTTATTTGCAACGTTTCGGTTTTTTGGAACCATCATCAACTTTGTTTTTTCATATGGGCGCCATATTGGATTTTTACGGTTTTGGAAAGCCTCTTTTCTTAGCTTTCTAATGATGTATCACAATTAGTAAAAAAAAGTTAGGTTATGGTTAAAAAATCAAAAATTAATATTTTGTTATAAATGTGGCAACGTCGCACAGTAAACACTGAAATTCTAGGTCATATTAAATTGAATCTCTATCACAATAAAACATTAAAATATTTGTTGAAAGTTTTTACCATGTAACAAAAAATAAATTTACAAAAGCCGTAAGTTTGAATAAATACATCTACTAATAGTTTTCAGAACACCTGTCAGCTAAAAATCATTTAATTATTATGAATAAACAGAAATTCAGATCCATAATAAAAAATTTCAAAAATGTATGGACGCAAATGGGCGACACTTTGAACTTTAGATATTTTATTTCGGTTATTAGTCTTTATAGTTTAATTATGTTTTAATTTGTGTTGATATTTTGTTATTATTTGTAGCTTAGAGTTTAAACTGAAAATGATCTACTAGGGAACTGATGTATTAGCAAAAAATTTATTGCGTTAAATTATGAACTGAATTTCTGTTTATAAATAATATTAAATGATTGTTAGATGATAGGTGTTCTGAAAACTATTAGTTGATGTATTTATTCAAGCTTACGGCTTTTGTAAATTTATTTTTTGTTACATGGTAAAAACTTTCAACAAATATTTTAATGTTTTATTGTGATAGAGATTAAATTTAATATGACCTAGAATTTCAGTGTTTACTGTGCGACGTTGCCAAATTTATAACAAAATATTAATTTTTGATTTTTTAACCATAACCTAACTTTTTTTTACTAATTGTGATACATCATTAGAAAGCTAAGAAAAGAGGCTTTCCAAAACCGTAAAAATCCAATATGGCGCCCATATGAAAAAACAAAGTTGATGATGGTTCCAAAAAATCGAAACGTTGCAAATAAAATCGGACTACACAGGCGTTTTCTACGTAAAATGTTGCCCTAAGAAAGTTTTTACAGAATCTAAAAATTGTTTTAAATAAAGAAATTACAGGGTATTTTCGAAAATGCATCATTTTAGTTTTTTTCAAAATATCTCAAAAACCAAAAGAGATAAAATCGCAAAAAAACGGCATTCGATTGCAAACAAAATTGTCTAAAACTTTCCCCCTTTGACCGTTTTTCTATCTCTTATAGTTTCCGAGATCCCAATACATGCATCACCAATTGTGGGCACACGTATAACTAAATTGGATGACTCCCTTATCTTTATTATCAAGTTTAATATGTGGTTATAGAACCCTTCTAGATAGATTAATTTGCCTTATATTTGGGGGGGTGATCAAAAAATCAGCTAAAATTTTTATATTTATAAAATCCACATCTAAAGACCTATAAATCGTTTATTTAGTGGTGAAATAACTGTTATATACAAACAATTATTCAGAAATTTTAGTTTCCATCTTGGTGGCTTCCAATGTTCCTTACGAGTGATAATGCATGAACTGTTACTTGGGTTGTTGTATACATTACATAGTATTAATTTGTTTATTGCAATCTAGGAAATAAATTATATATCAAGCTGACAAAACAGAGTATATCGCTTTACCTATTCCGTGTATGTATATATTTATTTTAATCCCAATACCATTGATATTTCGCTTCAAGGTATTGACATTTCAAAATGCAAATTAGGAAAATTCTAAGCGCAGCTATCTATAACGTAAATAAATAGGAGCATGTTGGTCGCAATTTCCTTCTTATTTATTTTCGATTAAGGATCCCGAAAAAGATATGGTTTACTGAAGCTAAGACGGATTTACATGTTACGTTTCTATTTATTCGAATTGTTTACATTGCTTTCATATATTTCTATTCGAAAAAATTGAAAATTGAAGACATATATGAATATTTGTCTGACGACACCACGAATTTTATTTACGAAAGGACAATACAAAAATATTATCTGTAAATGAAAAATCTACTGAACATTTTCGTTTTATAAATTCAGGTTCATTAACCTCTATCAACGTTACCATGGGAGAACGTTCTGTTCAAATCACTTTGAACTTTTCATTTAATTTAAAGTCCATTTATTAGAAAAGTGGACAGCACCCTGTGCATACCATGAAATTTAATACGAACTAATGCTGCACTAATTTAATGATAAAACTAATAAAAAGAAAAATTTTAAAATATCATTTTGTTTATTTATGAGAAGTAAATACCTACGAATGAAATAAAGACTTATCATAACACTGGATCTATTTAAAAATATAATATTATTTTATATTAAATCTCAAAGGAAATGTATAGTGTAGTTCATGTAAAAGTGACCCATTTTGTCTAAATCCTCAATTTTTTATCTTTCAAACCCCTTTTTCTCCAAAATTTTATTGGGATTTTAAAATTTTAATTACTTAAAAAATATGCGGGGTGTACAAATAACTATTTTTTCTATAGAAGCATCCTACGTATTTTGCTAAAACTAATATGTCCTATTTTGTTCTTAATCCAACGATATATTATGCTTTGGGGTTATCTTCAATAGTTAGTTCCATTTTATTGAATAAATATTATCACGAAATATTTGTTGACTTCATCTGCTGTGTCATGATGTTGTCATAAAAAAAATCATTACTTTTTCTGATAATAAGTAGACTGTTAAAAAAAATTATTATGGGTATATTTAAACAAATTTTCGGTCTCGCATCTGTTTGTTGTACGACGTGACTTTTTATTGCTTTCCATTATTTTTGTACAATTTGAAATTTGGCCTAAGATAAATGGATGCCAATTTTGTGCTAGATATTAGGGAAATTTTGAATCCCTTACTACGTGGTTAGCGTTGTTGTTGTTCTGCGCATGTGCAGTTTCAAATAGAATGCAAGTTAACTTTATTAACGATAACGGCTTCCGCTATTTACTGAAAAATAACAAAGTTCCTCTATCGTTGTAGTTATAATAATGTCATATATTTTATGGTTATGTATTTCTTGCTGTCACTTATGAAAACGTAAATGAATATTTAAAGTAAATTAGTATACAGTATGGTGCAAATGAAGGAATATGTTCATTATTTCGTAAATCGGTGACTTTAAACAAAAATCCTGTAGCAGGTCTATTTTTATTTTTAAAATTGCGTTCTGCGAGATCTTTGTTTTACATGTGACGTCATCTGAGAATGATGACGTAATCGATAATTTTTCAAATACAAATGTGGGTCATGCGATAGCTCTTTTGAAAGGTCTTATCATTCAGGGGACATTATTTTGTATCCACCATATTGCTAAATAATGGATATACGGTTTTTAACTTTCTGGAAACATTAAATCAAATACAAAACTTTCGAAAGCAAATATGAGTATCAAATTGTTGCAGCTACAAGTTATTTCCCTTGTAAAGCCACAAAAACCAAAACAAAAAAAATAAATATATTTGTATGATTATATAAATTATTTGTAAATTTAAAAACATATTTATCAAACAAAAAATAGAAATAAACTGTAGCTATTACCATAACTTTTTATAATAATAATAAATAAACGCCTGAAATTACTTTATTTTTTATAAAAGTTCGAAATACGTTTTGCTTAGTTGCTTACATTGCTTGTGTCAGTGTGTGAGCATTGTGAGCACCTCCTGGCGGGTAGATGTGTTAACATAAACTTGGGCATCTGTCCGATAGATTGCGCCGCATGATAACCTCTTCTTCTACTTCTAAACATTGATCAAAAACCACAATGAAGGGGAGGCGCGCAGTGACTTTGTCTCACGCAGCTATTTCGTGAAAGACTGCAGCGGTGTGCGCCGTTATTTTTAAGAGTGCATTTATGGCCCTCAGTTTTCGTAACAAGAATTAAATTAATTTTATGCAACTAAATACATATACATTTTGTTATACAGGGTTATTCAGAACTTATCCATAATAAAATTTGGAGATGTTCCAACATACACGTACAAATGTGATAGTGAAAAAAAAAATTTTTGGCGGGGTCTTCAAACTATTTAAAAATTTTTCATTGCACGCCGCTCGATACTGGTCCATTGTAATGGAATGACCTTGGGACTGACAATGCAAACTGGCTAGCACAAAAAAAACTTCGGAAGTTTTTTATTCGGTCGGTTTTAACCAGACGTCCCAGACAAAAACGTGTTTACTTTTTTTATCACAATCTTAGGAATGTGGTAGAAAAGTATCAAATGTGTTGAAGTACAGTTGCCCAGCTACGTAGTCCTTTATAATGGTATCACTTTAAACATTGTTTACGGGAAATCCTAAGCTTTTATTATAAATTTTTTTGGTGATATCAATTTCTTATTTAAGGATGCACATTTTGCACATATCCTCAAAGTTTTAGGGATAAGTTCTGAATAAGGCTGTATAAGAAAGTAACAGATGTCTCTGGCTGTATCAGAAGCAATAAAATATTCAGAATAGTAAACCAGATAAATATTGTCTGTGAAGCTTTTAAATTTTGTATAAAAAATAAGCGGTCGACTTTGTGGCCAAGTGGCCGCTTTTTTTGCGGCTGATTTAAAAAAAAGGGTTTGCCAATTTATGGCAATGCTACAGTCTGGTAGTCTTCGGTAATTTCAGTTTCAGTTTTCAGTTTCAGTTTGTTGTTCTGCGACCGCGACTGTGTTCTTTTCTTGTGATTTGTTTTTTGTTTGTGTATTCTTTATAACTTTTTCGTTGTGTGTGATAAATACTGATAATTATTATTGTGTTCTATAATAAACTAGACCATGTATTTGTGTTGTTTGTTAATTTTCCTACTGGTAAGTATTGAATGCTTTATTATACCTACACATGTAGAATACCGAATACCTTACGAGTTGCGTTTCGCCAGTTCGAACGTCCAACGTAATTGAGTTTAGAATTGACTAATGAATAACCAGGGCAGGACGCTGTTTTTTTTATTTAGAACTTTATTCATTCATGTTTATGATTATTTGGCTAATCAAATGATTCCGTCAAAGGACCATTAACTTCATAAATAGTATTATATCGGTAGATAGAAATATATGTTCTACGATTTATCACTTATCAGGAATAAATGAACTAAGTCTCTGTCTCTACAAACTTTTGTTATACAGGATATAAATTTTTTAAAAAAGGGCCCCAAGAATGCAGATTGCACGACACTGGCTAGCCCTATTGAGCTAAATTTTTTTGTGGAAGTAAAGATTCACGGTAGTATTTACCAATTATAATTTGAAAACAATTGGTTTATTACTGTCAGAGATATAAATAAAAAAAAATTTTTTTTTTCAACTTCAACACCCTGTATCTCAGAAACGGTACGGATTTGAAAATAAGTTTATATAACAAAGTCCCATTATTTTTACCGGTTCTACATGTTCCCGAATTTTTTCAGCTTAAAAATGGGACACCCTGTATAAACACGATAGGTATATTTTATTTCATGACAAAATATTACAACAAAAGTTTGTAGAGACAGCGACTTAGTTCATTATTTATTCCTGATAAGTGATAAATCGTAAAACATATATATTTCTATCTACTGATATAATACTATTTATGAAGTTAATGGTCCTTTGACGGAATCATTTGATTAGCCAAATAATCATAAACATGAATGCATAAAGTTTTAAATAAAAAAAAAACAGCGTTTTGCCCTGGTTATTCATTAGTCAGTTCTAAACTCAATTACGTTGGACGTTCGAACTGGCGAAACGGCGAAGGCGAAACGCAACTCGTAAGGTATTCGGTATTCTACATGTGTAGGTATAATAAAGCATTCAAGACTTACCAGTAGGAAAATTGACAAACAACACAAATAAATGGTCTAGTTTATTATAGAACACAATAATAATTATCAGTATTTATCACACATCACACACAACAAAAAAGTTATAAAGAACACACAAACAAAAAACAAATCACAAGAAAAGAATACAGTCGTAGTCGCAGTCGCAGAACAACAAACTGAAACTCAAATTACCGAAAACTACCGCACTGTAGCATTGTCATAAATCGGCAAACCCTTTTTTTTTAAATCAGCCGCAAAAAAAGCGGCCACTTGGCCACAAAGTCGACCGCTTACTTTTTATACAAAATTTAGAAGCTTCGCAGACAATATTTATCTGGTTTACTATTCAGAATATTTTATTGCTTCTGATACAGCCAGAGACATCTGTTACTTTCTTATATAACAAAATGTATATTTAGTTGCATAAAATTAATTTAGTTCTTGTTACGAAAACTGAGGGCCATAAATGCCCTCTTCAACCATTTCAGTTAGGGTAACAGAAATGTTTGAATGATAGAATCCATATAAAAATCGAGAGTTGGTATTACTTCCGGTAAAACCGGAAACGGGAGAAATATAATTTTTATGTCAAAAACTGACCTTTAATAAATACTTCCGCCATGCCAAATTTTAAAGTTTTATCTAAAAAATAAGGGGGAAAGAGGGGCACACCATGAATCTCTGTCATACTGTATACAACATTCTATTACCTGAACTTAGGTACTGATATAGTTGAATAGAGAAGTACCAGAGTTTTAAAAGAGCTATATTGGTAACCCACATTTGTATTTAAAAAAATAATTGTCAACGACGTCATCACTCTCACACAGATGACGTCACATGTAAACCAAATATCTGGCAGAACGCAGTTTTAAAAATAAAAATTGATCTGTTTCAGGATTTTTGTCCATAGTCACCGATTTACGAAATAATGAATTTATTCCTTTCATTTCTAGCATACTCTATACTTAGATGATTGTTTAATTAATTTACACACCTACGGACAAGTTGTAGACAGTTTGGCAAGATAATTTCAATAATTTTATGTTAACAAGTTAGTACAAATCTAGTTTATTTATACTTTGTCAGTGCATTTTAGTCTTGTTCATTGCCTTTCATTTAGGAGATAAAAAGTAACCCTGGACCCTGGGCCCTGGGTTCATTCAACCACTAAGCACAATTTGAAAATACATAATTTGTCCTAAAAACGTATTACTTACATATTATTATACGTTGTATGCACTTACCTTTTCATTTAATTGTTAATTGATTGTCTAAACCATATAATATTTTAGGTTAACACTGGCAACTGTCAAATATGCTTTAGTAGTAAACAGCTAACGCGTTTTAATTTTGAAATGTTCAAAGGCTCTATTTCAGTTTTTATCGTTATTGTTTTAACCATAACACCTAATAAACATAACATTAATTTATATGGTCCAAAATCTCTCTATTTGTGTATTCTTTATGATATGACTTTTATGTAGGTAGTTGTGTTATAAATCACATTGAAATTAAATAAGTTAATATGCTTCACTTGATTTGAAAACTGTTCTAAATAAAGAATACATTTGAAAACCTTCATTACATTTGGATATAATATTAAATTTTGTAGGTTTCAGTTTTATTAATATTATAATCTAAATTGAATTAGGATAATCCATTAACCATTCCAGGAAAATTTAGCTAAACCGTTTGCTCGGCACATGGTTTTACCTAATTTTAGTGTACTGGTGGACCAAATTCGATGGGATTTGGGGTTGCAAGGTAGGAAAAAACCGATAAGTGTCCTTGGCATTAGTTTCAGAGATACAGAACATGTCAATCTGCATCTCAATATCTAACTGTAGGATCAATAATTCGAAAAAAACATTTTACTGTTCTTTTTAACGCACGCCATCTTCTTAAAAATCACCTACAAAATATTCTTCGTCTGAGAAAATCAGTGTGCCTTACTGTAGTGGTGGTACCTTGCGACATTGGTACGGTCTAAACTTATATATATATATATATATATATATATATATATATATATATATATATATATATATATATATATATATATATATATATAATCAAAACCTTATTATACCCGAAGGTGTTAAGGTAAACACAATTACTTATGCACAAAACGAGTCCAGTCTCTCTTATTCCTTGCTAATTCTTTTCCCTCTTTCCACGTTTTGTTTTTCCTTCTCAAGTTGTCCGCTATCACGTCGTCCCACGTTTTGCATGGTCTTCCTCTGGGTCTCTTCTGAACTGCCTTTGTCTGCCATATCCTTTTCGCCTGCCTCTCCTCTTTCATTCTCACCAGGTGTCCAAACCATTTCAGTTGTTGTCGTTCTATGTCATCAACTACTGGTTCTATTTCTAGCTCTTTCCTTATATCTTCATTTCGTATTTTGTCCCTCCTTGTTATTCCTTTGACACCTCTTAAATATTTCATTTCTACTGCCTGTAACTTACTTTTCTGTTGTTTTGTTAGCGTCCAGCTCTCACATCCATATATTAGAATTGGTTTGAATATTGTCTTGTATATAGTTAGTTTTGTTTTCCTTGTTATCTCTTTTTTCCTTATGAACGTGTTATTTAATGAGTAATATAGTTTTGTTGCGTTTTCTATTCTACTATTTATTTCCGCCTCGTTCTTACCGTCTTTTTGTATCTTTACTCCCAAGTACTTGAAACTGTCTGTCTGTTCTATCTTTTGCTCATCAAGCTTTACTAATGTCTGAATATCATTCTTTCCTATCACCATTATCTTTGTCTTATCTATGTTAATTCTTAGGTTTCTCCGTTTGAGTGCTGTGTTCCACGTTTCCAAGTTGTACTGTAAGTCTTTCTCATTTTTGGCATATATCATCAAGTCGTCCGCAAATGCGCATTCTGATATGTATACTGGCTCTAGATTCCTATATCCCACGTATAATTTCTTAGCTTCCAGTTTTACTTCTTTTGTTACATCGTCTAATATTATATTGAAGAGTGTTGGACTTAGCACACCACCCTGCCTCAATCCTTCTTTGGTCTCAAATTCTTCCGATTCCATGTTATTAGTTCTAACTATGTTTCTTGTGTGTTTGTATATACTGGTTATATTTCTAATTAACTGGCGTTTTACTCCTCTTTTCTTCAAACTCTTCCATATCATTTTTCTCGATACACTGTCGAATGCTTTTTCCAGGTCTATGAAAGCCACATAAACGTTTTTATTGGCGTTCTTCTCTATCAACTGCTTTATGGTGAATATGTGGTCTTGTATCCCTCTTCCTTTTCTGAAGCCGCTCTGTGATTCTTCCATTTGTGTGTCTGTGCTATTTTTTAATCTTTTGTCTAGTAATCTTTCGTAGACTTTGGCCGCTATGCTCAGCAATGTTATTCCCCTGTAATTGTTACAGTCTCTGTTGTTACCCTTTTTGTGTATCGGTACTATTATGCCTCTTTCCCAATCTTTGGGTATACATCCCTCTTTCCAGGCTTTGTTAAATAGGGTCGTCAGAGTTTCCCTGCCCCTGTTGCCAAGGTTTACTAACATTTCGGCATATATACCGTCATATCCTGCTGCTTTTCCTCTCTTTAACCTTTTTATTGCCTCCGTTACTTCCTCTATGTTAAATTCCTCTCGATCGTCCCTTTCTGTTTCTTGCTCTGAGTTCTCACTCTCATCTTCCTCTTCTTCTTCCTGCGCCGTTCTTGTTTCTGTGTTTAGTAATTCCACAAAGTACTCCTTCCATCGTTTCATCATGTCCACTTCGTCTCCCAAAACTTTCCCGTCTTTAGCTGTTATGTACGTATATCTGTTGCTTTTCCCTTTCCTTAGTGTTTTAAGTACCCTATAAAATAACTTCTGGTTACCGTGGCTATCTTGCTCCATTTTTGCCCCGAATTCTTCCCATGTTCTTTGTTTCGCCAGTTTCACCATTTCTTTAACTTTTATTCTTTGTTCTTTATATGCAGTATATGTCTCCTCGTTTTTGTTTCTGATATATATATGCCACTTGTTCTTTTTGTTTTTGATTTCTGCTCTTATTTCCTCATTCCACCAGCTAGTTTGTTTTCTGTTCTTATCTATTGTTTTTGTTCCGCATGTTATCTCTGCTACCGTTACTATTGTTTCCTTAATACGTAACCACAAATCTTCTACATTAATACGGTCTAAACTTATGACTTTTAAATTTCACTTAAGGAAACTTTCTAAAGTTTCAAAATATCTGGCGTTAGGAATTCTCTATTGCGGGTAAAGCTCCTCATACAAGCTCCCTGATCGATTTCAATTTCGTGTACCTACATTTTGTATATACAAAAATATTATCAACTTTTTCATCATTGGAATAACTCATTTTGCATAAATTTATCAGAAAAAATATTTTACTAACAATCTAACACCGAGTCATTGCAACATACCTGGAAATGAGGGAGCCGATGCACTGGCTAGAAGAGGCTCAAATATTCAGTTTACAGGGCCCGAACCAATGCTCAGGCATCCGCCTAGTTATGTCGCGAGGTCCATTGAAAACTGCATCAGAAAGAGATCTGAGGAAGAATGGTCGAATGGAGCAGGGCTGCGAGAACCCAGGCTCTTAATTGAAGGGTCCTGGTCGAACACAACTAAATCAATACTTACGCTAAGTCGTAACAGCATAAGGATTGTCACAGGACTATTAACAGGTCACGGACATCTCGACCTTAATACCTTAGTGACACTAGAAGGTGCAGGTTTTGCGGACACGAAGACGAGGACTCCACACATCCTCTGTTGCTGTGCCTGCCTTATGGTCAAGAAACACAAACATCTGGGTGCAGCATTTCTCCTGCCCCAGGATATTAGAGAGCTTCCACTAGACCTGCTGTTGGCCCATGCATACAGCACATGTCTCTAACTCAAGCCAATAACTGTCTATTAGCGGCAGTTCGTAATTTTTTTCTCTAGAAACTAAATGGAAAAATAATATATCGTCCATTAAAAAAAGTTGACTATCGCGTAAAAAAATGCGTAAGGTAGAAAAAACTAACTTCAGTATTACAACCAGCAGGTCGCCTTATGGTTAAAAAACTAATTTTATGAAGATTTCTCAAAAAATAAGGGAGTTACAAACCATTATAGAAATACGTACTCTTCATATTTTTCAGAATATTTCAGAAACTAGCAGAGATATCTCGGCTCTGATTGCTGGATTAGCTTCAGCAAGAAATTTGCGCAACTATTTTGTATTTTGAGCCATCCTGTATCTTTTACGGTTTCTGAGATAGCAATAGTGGAAAAACAAAATGTCCTATATCTGAAAAAATGCTATTTTTTTTAGCATAAATCAATTCTACTTAAAGAAGTGTCCTAATAATGACAGTGATAGTTGAAAGTGCACTTTTTTGAGAAGTGCTGTGTATCTCTGAAATTAATAGCGATAGAAGGCTGCGGATTGAGCCAGCATTTCTTTCTCGACAGTTAAAACCAGAAAGTATCCTCGGTTCTTCCTACCTAGCGCAGCTTCCGAGATAGCCCAATATCGTATCGAATCGACCCTGTAGAGTTTTATGTTATAGGATTAGGTTTCACAACAGATATTATCAACATTTCTTTTTTTCACTAAACCGTGGTGGTTTAGAAAGGCTCTTTACTACACTACTCTGCCTCCACTCTTTACTCCACTTTTCACCTATTAACTCTTCAATGTCGTATTTTTGGATACTTGTTACTTGTTACTCTAATAAAAACTCTGTATAGCCTTTTTCCTTCTGATTTGATGTACGTGTATTAAAAATTTTCCGTTTCATGGTTAGATTTGGCGATGTATCTATTCACTTTCTCTCCTTTCAGTTTCCTTTTGTTCTTGAATATATTTTTTTCGAAACACACTCCATTTTAAAGACATGTTTCAGTAATAATGTAATAATGCAATTGTAATGTAATAATGCAATTAATAATGTAATTGTAATGTAATTATTATATATGCACCCATCAAACATATATTTAATAACTTATTGAAAAAAGCATGCTTTTATAAGAGTTTCCCGACCAGAAACTTATAAAGTAAGGTGAAATTATACCTGTGAAGTATGAACATATGTGCCAATTCGACGTCTTATAAAGTCGGAGCGGATAAACTTTTGTAAGGGTGAAAGTTTGAAGAAAGGAAATTTCTTTGCTCCTCTGATGCGTATGCGTTAGGCGGTTCCTGGAGATGTTATAAGTGCGTAACTATAAATTCTACAAGGAAAGTTCTCGCCCCGGGCCTCACTTGACGACAGACACAGGCAACCCTTAAGATTTACAATGGCTTGACACATCGGTTAAAGGTCGGGCGCGTTAACCAAATGCTGACGGGGAAACACAAGCTAAAATACGGGTATAATACTAAGAGTGGTTCGTGTAAATAAAATCTCTTTTACTATTTGTAAATCTTCCATATTTGTATTGTTTTATAAGGTAACGGTACTTAAAGTTATAACATCATAAATCGTTCCAGTCGCCCCACACACGTCCCTGATTTTCAGGTTAATCATTGGGATGAGTATCAATATCGAGTCTTATTATCATTATCATTTATCATTTATCATTTATCATCTATCATTTATCATTTATCATTTATCATTTATCATTTATCATTTATCATCTATCATTTACCATTTACCATTTACCATTTATCATTTATCATTTATAATTATCATTATCATTATTATTATCATTATTAATATTATTATTACTATCATTTGTTAATGAGACAATGCCTGACATTTTATAAATTATAAATTGTTACTGATTGATGAGTATTATAGATTTCAAGCAGGTATTTATTGAGGTTAAGCGAAACAATTTTTTTTTTATTATAAAAATTAAGAATTTTATGTTTTTGGATATGATACTTATTTCTGTTTCCGGCGTCATCAGGCACATGTGTGGCAGGAGGTTTAACATCTAAGAATTGTATTCTATATTGTATTGTTATTCTGAAGGCCGCATCTACGCTTCGGAACATCTACGATTACTAAATCCTTATCACTATAATCTAGAAATCTGACAAACCTGGAAAACAGCGTTAATTATGGACGCAGTCAAACACACACCTACATCAATTTCTCGCATTAACCTTAAGTAGAAATTTTGCCATCCTAGCATGCCCGCAGAGTTGGTTGCCAACCGATCTCAATGAGCAGACCTTAAATATATATGAAAAATAATAAAATGCTGCCCTGCCGGCTGGAAATGGACTAACTATCTCTGGATTTAACTACCAAGTCTCTAGACTCAAATTTTGTCATCCTAGCATGCCTGCAGGGTTAGTTGCCAACCTAAGCCCTTAGTACCAACCAGTTGCCAACCTAGTTGCCCTTACACATAAAAAAAGTTTCCTCGAATTCCATAATGTTCTAGTTTAACCAGAAGACTTTTGTGACCAATATCAATGTGTATATCATCAGTAAACACATTCATATTCATTCAGGTTACTGATATTCCAGGTAAAAATCCATGTTCTTCGTCAGGTATTATATTTTTTCTCATTATGAAAAGTATAAGCTGTCTCATCTCATAATAAGTCTTTCCATAATTTTGCAAGGAACATCTGGTGTAAGGCTCATCTGGTGATATAATTAGCAGCAGAGGATTTATTACCATTCTTGAAAACTGGGGTAATTTTAGGCTATAGACTTTAATATTTTTCAGTTGCCTGGCAATGTCCCAGTATCAAATGAGATTCCATTATATTCGTCAATAACGAGGTTAAGGTTTCGGAGCAATTCTTGATCATGTAGAAATGCATATTGTCAGGACCCGCAGGACAATGGATTTAATTTGTTTATTTGTTCAATAACCAATTGCCCTCTGATTTTAATTATGTGTAACTCGGCGTCAACTCTGAATTCTTAGCTAAGATGTGGTAAGTTAGTCGTAAACTCATCTGTATAATCAGCAAAAAAGGACTTGAGAAACAGATATACAACTTCATCGTAGCTGGAGAATTGATTTCCATCATAATTTCTTAGCAAGGGAGTACCTACTTTGCTTGCAAGATTTTGTCTAATCTGAGTGTGAAATGCCTTTGGACCAAGATTTATTAGATTGTTCGAAATAAAAGAAGATATAATTATTGTAGACATGTAATTCCTGAAATTTCTGAAATTAAAATTTCAATTGTTACGTTGATATTTTTGCCACAAATACATTTTCAACAATACTGATCCTGATACTTTGAAAAGTGAATTTCTAGTTTTATTGGGGACGTAGTTACAACACTAGAAATAGTAGATAGTAGTGACGACTAGGGACTGTTAAGTTTATCTGAGTCTCTAATTCTAACCTCGCTTATTGCGTCATTTATAAAGGTCTTGGTCTTCAAAAGTCTTTGATTTTATATTTGGTGGAATTAGTATCCAGTTTGCTATAACGAATAAATGCATGATCAAACTTACCAAGGGGTGTATTGTTAGTTAAAGAACAAAGCAAATTTGGTTCATTTGTCCACAAGAGATTTAAAGGGGAACTTTTGATTTGCTGTAAACCTTGTTGGTTGGTCAACTAGTTGTGATAAATTGCATAATATAGCGATCCTGTCAAAAACATCCAGAATAAGTTGACTACGTAATTGATCAGATGTAATAGGTCATTTTATACAAGGAAGGTTTAGATCTCAAAAAGTCAAAAATTATTCTGTTTTTATTTACGCTTAGGTTTTCAATAAGAGAAAGCAGCTGATATTGAGTATATTTACTGAAATGGATACATCCAAAGATGAAGCTGCTGTTGGTCACAGAGTTGCTTAGCTAAATAGATTCCATAGTGGGTGCAATGGGATCGAGTTCAACAATTTTAACAGAGCTAAAACCGCAATCACGTAGACAAATACAAACGCTTTCAAAATTATAGAAACAAAACAGGAGGTGTCCTGTTTTGTCTCTATAATTTTGAAATCCCGTAATCTAGACTTCCCAATCTGATGCAGCCCCAACTTCTTCTATTTGTGTGGAACATCCTGCTGAACCAAAATCGAATTAACTATTTTTTTGACGTTGTTTCTCTTTAAATTAAACACTCTGTAGCTGGACTTCATTTAGGACTGGCTGGGGTCTTCATTTAGGACGATTTGCATCACCTCACCTTAGCGAGTTTAAGTATAGCTTACTGTGAGTTCTCTTATGACATAGTATTAAAGAGCCGCAGTCTAATCTGATACTTAAATTAAGTCAAGCTTAAACTCAGTATGAAGAGTTGGAGCAAAAAATGAGCCTTAGCAAAGCAAGTATGAGCCACCAGGTATTACTGAAACTATTTCCATGGGAGAGGGAGCACGGAACTATTTTCGTTCTCAAACCTAATATTGCATTACCAGCTTATAAAAGAATGTCGCTGCCAGTAAAATCATAATTGAAACTAAACTACATTCGATATTTCTACCGTCAAGAACGAACCAACCTTGATATACATGTTTTTGCTTTGTTTTCAATTATTATAATCGTAATTTCGCTGTGATGTTGTTAAAACGAAACAAAATGATTATCATCAAGCTTCTGTAATTCGATCTGTGATATTAATTGAATTTGCTATAAATTAGTTTAAAATTTCACGTCGTAGCGTCTAGTCGATTTCAATTTGAACGGGTGAATGTTTTTTACGGACGTCTGCTTGTTTTGCTCACAGCGTCCATCTATGACAGAGTTAACAGCGGGCCTATAACTGACTCGTAAAATGAAAACTGACGCTGATATATTTTGTTTTGACACATCATCTCAATATTTTTTCCGATTCGAACATAAAAGCCAAGGTAAATAGCTTGAAAAATTCGAAGCGATTTCGGAAGTAACATATATAACTCTGCAGTAGCTCGGGCAAATGATTTCGGTTTTTGTATCCCGAATCTAAAATAAATAACGAGGAATTTGCAGTGGCGTTCATAGCGGTGCGTACCTGGAGAGCATTACATTTGTTAAATATTCTGAATACATTAGATATAAATTTCTTGTTATCGGCGGCAAAAAAGGCTACTGACATGTCCAAATAAAAAATATATATGATAGATCGAGTATAGAATGTAAAATTTTCACATGGTAAATCTATTAAATTTATAATTATATGAAACTAAAAAAAGTATCACATGTAAATGTGATAAAACTAAGCAAAAATATCAAAAGAAATACTGATAGTAAAGGTGGAATGAAAATATCGAATTCAGTAATTTCACATGGAAGAAGATTTATTATTTAGAAGAATTCTGGAACTGTGCTAAAAGAATAAAAGATTTCTACAAGACTGCTTATGAAATTATGTCAATTTTCATTTAAATGTTACAATGAATTGTAAGTTCGAGTGTGAGGTAATAGTGTGATAGCTAAGTGACATCTTAATTTATTTTGATCCTAATCCTATTATCTTGACTACTACTACTACTACTACTCTAGTGGCAGTACACAGATAACAAGAGTTTCTTCAGTGAAACGTATTAATTTTTTGAAAAAAAAAATATTTGTAGCAAGATGAATTTATTTGATTTGATGAAACAGTTTATCATTAAAATAAATTGCTTTTTGAATCATTGTACAAATTTGCTTGACACCAATTTATTTGTGTTCAATACATTTTTGCAAATCAAGCATTATTTTTTTTAATTAAATAAAACAATACACCTTTCTTCACATATATATTAGCAATGCTAAATGTATACATTTTGAGTACTATGTACTCATCGTCGGTAGCTTAAACAATAACAAGTTTATTAATAAAGTCACCCAATTTATAGAGGATGAGGCTGTAAAATAAATTTATTTAGGTAAACTGCAGATGTCTGCCTGCCTGCTTTTTTTCTAAATTATGGTTGGATATTTACTATTGTTGACTATTTTTACTTTTATTTTTCTTGTATACAGGGTATTCAATTTAAAAGGTCATTAGATAATGGGCTTAAATCGAAATTCAGTAAATGATTTTTATATTTCTTCATATATATTGTTTCTAATGTATTTAGGTTCTGAGAAGTACTGGCTTCTATTTTATTCACCGAATTGTTTATATTAAATTTGTGCCCCGTTTCGTAACTATGTAAGGCTAAGGCCGACTTGTCTACATTAAAGTTTTTTGTGATATATGCTCTTTAAATCTAGTTATTACATTTCTTTTTGTTTGGCCTATATATAATTTGTTATAATTAATTACTACAGTTTATTTTGTATATCCCAGATTTCTGAAGCGGATCTTCTTTTTGGAAAGTGGACCCTAATAATGCTTTAATTGTAAATGTACTTTTGAATGCAGGGATGATATTGACTTTCTTTAGTAAATTTGCAAATTTATGACTGATTTGAGGATGGTATGTGAATTTTCTATACATATATTGTCTTTCCTCTATTGGACTTAAGGTGGTATAACTTTCAATTGATAATTTCCACTTTTGTTTATAAAAGATTCTATCTATTTGTCTCTTTTCATAACCGTTATCCTTAGCAATGCTGTAGATGAGATCACATTCTTTATTGTAGTTTGTATTATTGAGTGGTACAATAATCTAAAAACTAGACTATTAAATGCAGCCATTTTATATTTAAAGTGTGTTACTGAGGAGTTGTGTATGTAATTATTTGTGTGTGTCGGTTTTCTGTATATGTCAAAAGTCAAAGATTCATCAAGTCTGATTATTTTAATGTCTAAGAAAGGTAATGAATGATTGTTTTCTAATTCAAAGGTAAATTTAATGGAATCGTACTGAGAATTTAGTACATTGACGAAATTGTGTATATCGAAATTTTTATTTACGACTGCGAATACGTCATCTACATACCTTTTCTATACTGTGGGAAATTCTAAGGCGGTGTTTTTGACGTTATTTTTAAAATGGTTAAGGTATAAATCTGCAATAAAAGGCGATAGAGGATTGCCCATGGCTGTGCCATGTGTTTGTTTATAAATATTATTATTGAAGGTAAATGCGTTTTGGTCCATACACAATTACGTCAATAAAATGTATTCTTCCACTTCTATTGTCGGTACTTTATTGTGTACCAAAAATTGTTATAATATCTTCAAAGTTTCTGGGATTGGAATGCTGGTAAAGAGTGCTGTTACGTCAAAAGATACTAATTTGTCTGTCGTGTTAATTTTGAAATTTTTTAAATATTCGATTAAGTGAAGGGAATTCTTGATTGTCATGTCATTTTTGAATGTGAATTTTTGGTACTTATCGTTCAACCACTTTGCTAATTTGTAAGTATTACAGTTAATATTTGACACGATCGGTCTGTAATTATTTCCGGGTTTGTGAATTTTGGGAAGACAATATAATTTACAAAGGTTTGGGTTAAGTAATTTTAATTTCTTCTTAAGATTTTCTGTAATTAAGTTGGGGAACTTTTTTAAAATTTCATGAAATTGCTTTTTATATTGAGGTAAAGGGGGCTTTTCTAATCTGACATAGGGTCCACTTTCTAGCATGTTAGTAATATCTGAATAGTATTGGTCTTTATCCGCTTTCACATAGTAACAATTACAATTTTTTAAATTTTTAATAGTCCTTATATCTTGTTTTGATGTTGAGGGTTCTGCATTTTCTAAAATTCTCTTGATTTCTTCTCTGATGGCGATTCTTTCGGTTTCGGACACGAACTGTGTGCAATTTTCTATGTTTTCTATTATATCTTCTACAGGAATATTGGTGGGAAGTAATGAGTGCTGCAGGCCCTTACTTAAAAGGTTCAACTCTTTTTCTGAGAACACTATGTCCGTTTTGTTAATTACGTTGTAAACTGATCTATTTTGTTGGTCAGAGGTTTCAGGATTTCTTGGTAACTGTCAGGCTGTTAGTTATTATTTGTGCAAATCAAGCATTATTTATTTGTATTAAGAAAATTTTTAAATAAACTGTACACGCATGCGCAACTAGAAACTCGTTAACATTAGCGTCTACGCTCTCTCAGTCACCCGTTTATAACAGACACCATTATGGTTGTTCCAGCTACTATGTTGTGCGAGTGCATCAGTATTTATGTAAAATTATAGAAATGGATGTAAAACAAATATTAAAAGATTGGAAACTCAGTCATTTATTGCCTATTTTCAAGTAAATCATTGTTATTAATGTTATACAAGACATATCTTGTTAATTATAATAATCTGTACATATGTTCATATAACCGATTTCAATTGTTTTCATGTTCGAATAACATTCATTACATTTACTTACTCAGTTGAATAAAGTAAACTAATATAACCAAGAGAAATAAAACTACATTGTATTTAAAGCAAAGTAAGCCAAAATGTGAAAACAAAAACGTAAGTAAGAAGAGAAAGCCAATTAGTGTTGATTATCTGTATTCAGTGCCAGTTTGTCCTGAAAATTTTTATGTTAAGTAAAGGTTTATAAAAATATGTGTACCTATAATATATACATTTTATATATACCTACCTATTTTATAATTCCTGTACCAACAAGATATGTTAATAATATATACTCGTATATAAAAAATATTTTGGCCAACCAAGAAAATATTTTCCACTGTAAAATACTTTTCTCTTGTGGGCTCTACTATAATTTTCATCAAAACTAATAAGTTCAAACAAAGTTATTTTGTTTTTGTTATAAGTCCGAATTATTTCTTGAGAAACCTATCTAATAAGGCAAACAAATTTGCGTTCAAAATATATTTTTTTTGTTTTGGAACTTAAATATTTAATTTAATAAAGTGGATACTCGAAGGGGATGGTTCTTTAAGAAACATCGTGAAAATAATTGTTTTGAAAAAAACATTGATCTCATTTAGATGTTCCAAGAAATATATATAAAGCACTCTATATACGAGTATTTCGGCTTATTAGGCCTTTTTCAATAGAGTAAATGTCTATTACTAAATGTTTCCAAGCGCGTTTTCGTTATTTATTTGTTTACGAGCACCTACCCCCGATTGATCGTACCACCTGGTAAACCACGAGTTTTTAGTACCTTTTGTAAGAAGGGCGAAAGTGTAAAATCTATCTGATCATTCGTAGTACAAGGATTTATAATTAAAGATTTTTTAATTTCTAATTGCTCTAACAGATCTAAGCGCTGTTGTAAAATGATTGTTTTCTGTACAATGCGTCGAGAATCCTGAATTTTTTGCGTTATTTAATATGGATTTTTTATGTTCTTTTACTCTAGTTTTAATACTTCCACCGGTTTGACCCACATACACGGCATTACAATCTGCGCAAGTTAATTTGCTAGACTCCCGATTGTTTAACTTTATTAACCCTTTCATTGTTATTTATCAAAATCCTCCCAATAGTACGCTTGTTGACACTAATCGTTTTACACCCGTTTCGTTCTATTCTACGAGCTATTTTTTGACTATAACCTGGGACGTGATTAATATAACTATAGGTGGCTTCTTTTTCCTGAATATTGTAAAACTCCCGACGAATGTTATCTATTAGTTTTTCTTTATATCCGTTGTTTCTTGCAATTTGTTTGATTGTACTTAATTCTTTTTCAAAATCTGCTTTTTCTAGCGGAAACATTAAAAGCCTATGTATTAAACTATGGAAAACCGACTTTTATATTTCCCAGGACTGCTGCGAACTTGCTGGTATAAGTGCGTCGGAAGTGGTTGGTTTTCTATAAACCGAGAATTTTAATTTATTTTCTATCTTTGTTATTGTTATATCCAAATGGTTTAATTGATTGTTTTCCTACTTTTCCATTGTAAACTGGATATTATCATTAATTGAAATTAATAAATTGAGAAAGCCGCTCAAATTTCTTTCAGTACCAGTCCAAATACAAAAAATGTCATCTACATAGCGAACCCAAAAGTGAACATGTGATTTTAAATTATTGTCACTATTGAACAGGTGTTTTCGAAATGAGTCATAAAAATTTCCGCTAGCAAAGGAAAAATAGGACTACCCATGGGTAGTCCGTTTTTTTTTTTTGTAAACTTTTCCATTGAAATAAAAATAATTTTTTCTACTGACATATATGAAAACTGCACTTTCTCCACAGTCTACCCTATGTGAAAGTGCCACTTTTTCTCTCTAGAGATGAAAATATTTTCGTCTGCATTCATGTTGCCCAGTACCATAGCAACGACTACACAAACAAATAAAACTTAAATTGTGACAATTCGTTTATAATTTTATTGCATATTATTATGGACTCAGAAAGTGAATACAGTAGAAAAAATTACATTTCAAACTCGAGATGAAATACAGTTTTTTTCATCTCTTGTTGAAAAATATACTATTGTTTAATACATACCTTTATTAAACTTATTAATTCATATTTTTCAGTGCTGTCACACAGTAAATCAGTCAAAATTAAACAGCACAGAAAAATATGAATTATACAGCCTGTATTCTGATTTCAAGCAATTGCCCTATATTCATTATAATATTGGTTCAAGAAAATATATTTTTAAGTCAAGAACATATCATTTTAATATAATATTTTCAACTGTATAAGTCTTATCCAAAAAATTAATATTATAATTATTCTAATGTATACAATTGAACTAAAAAAAAATAATTAATCTACAATAGAGTCAAGAATATAGATTCTTCAATGGGGTGAATATCTTCCTGATTCTACTTTTTATGAAAAAAATATTATTTCAATAAAAATTATTTATATTTGAAATAAGCAGTAACTGAAAAAGAATATTTACAAACAGAAAATTTACATTAAAATAATATTTTCTTGGACGTATTCAAACACGCCATTCCTTTGATGTAATAGATTTTCTTTCGTTCAAGAAAATGTTTTTATCTGTGTATAGTGGCAAACTCAAAAATAGTTATTTTATATGAGACTAACTTCAGGTTCTGATTTAATATATTTGGTCAAAATTAAATACTTTTCAAAAATGTTTTCTCCACAGTATTCAGAGTTCTGATTAATTTACTTTATATAAACGATACTTTTCCCTTTTCATTCGGAAACCCAGGAACAAATTCCACTGCGAGTACTTTTAAAGCATCGATTAACGAAATTAATCAAATACTATTATTATTGTTCTTTTCGTTGTATCCTATGCGAAACTCTGTAAGTTACGAGGGTAGATTATGGTTCAACTGAACATGCAGGGGAAAATTTTGATGACCGTGTGAAATTTATATCATTATTCCTATGTCCTATATGAGGAATGCATGAATTCTACATGCATTAAACCTATATCTGTAAAAATATGAATCTATAGAAAGGCTCTACATATAAAAGTATAGATCTGTAGATACCTGTACATTAATTTCCCCACGGATGACATTTCTACAGATATGTATCTACTTGATACAGAAACTGTGTTTCTAAAGGTCCGTATTTCCACAGATACCTACATTTTTTCTGCACGTTTATTGAGTGGATAAATAAGGCTAAATTTACAAGTGAAGGAATGCCACATCTACATATTATCATTGTTACTTCACTATATGTCATTTTCTCAGATGTGAGTGATCGATGGTTATAATGGATAGTTAGCTTAATGGTGTATTATAGTTTTAGTTAGGGAATTTTATCAGTTTAATTGTTACCTGTTATATGTAATACCCGGGCACTTTGTCGGCTACTTTGTATAAATATTTTGTCCATAAAATAAATGTATTAGCCTCAAAATTCGCTTTGTGAACTGTAACATAAATTAGTTTTTAAAAATCTAAGCAGCTAATATTGTCATTACCTATTCTGCTTGCTCCTACTGACTGAAATTTAACCAGTAATTTAACTCAATACCAAGTCAATGATTTGTGTCTCAGTATATATTAAAAGTAATATATTTAAGTATATTTATTTTTATTTCAGCAAAGTTGTTAAACAAACATATTCTAAATTAGCGATTATAATTATAATTTAGAGAAATGTCGAATTCATACTATAAACAAAAAAATGGCATACTTCTCACATAATACATAATAGTTTTCCCCAACGCATTTAGTGGTATTTTTTCTTCTATTTTCAGAATAAATTTTATCGTTATAACATCGTAGTACATTTTTGGCGTGTCTGAAATGTATGATCGTTTCACTGCCACACATGCTTCTCATTTATTCCTCTATATAAATTAACTTTGGAACTTTAGAATCTAGATAAAAGAGCACCATTACTAGCAAGTTTATTTTCATTTTTTAGAAAGGTTTCTTATGAGATGATATTTGTTTTCTGTTTAATGCAGAAAATACTCCACATATACTTCCTTGATACACTGAAGTTATTAACAAACTGCGCCTACGACAGCTATATTTTGAAAAAGTATTCATAAAGTATTGCTAAATTGCTCATGATTTACTTTACTTAAAGTAATCCATTAGCGTTAAAGGTATAGAACAGTAAGGCATACATATTAAAAATCGCACAATGTTTATTTACATCGATCGAGCCGGTGGCTCAGGGCTTAGTGTCTCGATCGCTTAACCCAGAGGTCGTGGGTTCGAATCCCCATTCCACCAAACAATTTTTAATTAAATTGTTTAGGTACTCGTTGATCAAGGTTTATTCGCAGGGATGGGTTGGCAACCAACCTAGCGATGGCCTAGAATGAAGAATGTCAACTTAGTGTTAATGTGGGAGATTAAAATCAGTTGATGTTTGACTTGTCCCCCTAACTAATGAGGTTTTTGCAGGTTTCCCTCATTCCAGCACTAAATGGTGGTAAGGGCCTACCAACGTTAAGTCGTTCTTGAGGCGCAAATGCAACCCGCAAAATAATAATATGCCGCCCCCTCTCCCATAGAAGGCTCAGACTTTCGGGCTAATCCTTGTGATTAGAATTTGAGGGGAAAGATATTATTACTATTATTATTATTATTATTATATCGAATGTAACACCACCTAATATTAACTAGGTAAATGGGGATCAGCGAATTGAGTTCCTGACTAAAAGCTTAAATGTAGGTATATTAGTAGCTTATTTAAGGGCCTTCATCTGAGGGCGTCTCATTAATGCCTTGCAAATCAATTAATTCCTGAAAGTATGTAAATACAAAATACAGAGATACTGCTGCAATATGAAATCAACCAAGCAGATATTTTATAAAAATACGACAAACAAGAAATACCCATTGATATTTTAAAGAACTGTGACACATTCTAATTCCTTATAGAATGAAGAATATTTTTGTCATTTTTAATTTCAAATATATTAACCAAAAATTCTTAATTCGCGATCCTGAAATCTCGCAGACACCGATTTTCAGTTGTAATACCACTAGAGCTAAAAATTTTTAGAGCTCAAGAATATTTTGAAAATTATCCCAAGTCGTTAGACGAGGGATAATTTTATGAAAATATTCGTGAGTGGGAAAACATTTCCAGGTATAATTTGATCTCGAGTGGTATTCGGGAAGAAAATTTCACAACAAAATAAGTTTACAATAGAAAAACATTGTTTACAATATTTTCTGTGTTTACTTCGTAGTAGTTAAACGTTGTTAAATATAAAAGGCTTTGACTTACCTTAAATGTCAAATTTCGAGAAAAATATGTCAGTTGTTGTACTTAAGCGACCGCAGTTGTAGTCATACAAATAAAAAACATTTTTCCACGGTCGGGAGTAGAAATCAGTTTCTATGACATCAAAATTGAAACAGAAGTAGTCGATTATTCCCAAGGGAGTATAATGCTCCCAAGGGAGTTTACATTATGGAGAACGTTTTTCATGCAAAAAAAGAGGTAACATTGAAATTATTTATTGACATTTAAATTAAATGTAACATTTGTACAATTTTCAAAATTAATATTAGAAGGAATATTACTTTCGCTTACATTTAAAGTTTTTGTGATTGCGCTAGTGGTGGTACCTACTAAAACGTGATTAGCAATTTTGGTCTTATTTTCAATGGAGTTCTCGACATAACCCTCAGCGACTATCGTTGATTTCCAAACAGCATGACGCTTTATTGTCGTGATATCCACACCAGCATCTGCCAGTAATGTCGCTGAAGATCTTCGTAAGCAGTGACCAGTATAACATGCAGCATCAGGTAATTTTAAATACGAAGCTACTACACTAGGAATTTTTCCGATGGTATTCTTGCCAACTGGCTGCGAACTACATTTTCCTGCTTTGTAGTACAAAAAAAGGCGCTTATGCTTGACGTGGGGAGAACGAAGGGACATGTATTTTCGATACAATTCAAGCATATTTCCCACATCGGTAACCACAAAGGTTCTTGGAATCTTTGTCTTAGTGTTTGGAATTTTTATAATCAAGGATGAGCCTACATCCTCAATATCATCTACAGTTAAATTGACTAGTTCATCAGTTCGATAAGCTCCGGCAATCCCCATAATTAATACAACCTATAAAAAATCAAAATACTAAATAATTGAAATACCTAACAACAAAAGTAATCTTACCTTAATCATTAAGAATTCTTTGTCATCTGCAGTTGATAGAAAACGGTCGATTTCACCCTTTGTCAATATTTTCGAATTTTTCGCTTGATATCCGTCACCGGTTCTTTTCAAAAATGCGATCAGTTTGGGGAATTTGCTTATATCTATGTTGTCGTAAATTATCAAGCATGACTTAACCATAGAATATTGCGCCCATAATGTGGAAGACTTGTAATTCTTTGCATTTTCACTGAAGTATGCCAACAAAACATTCTCGCTGAATACTTGACTATTTTTCTCGGCGCACCACGTTTTGAACCGATTGTAAGCTATATCGTATAAAGATCTTGACTTCGTAGGTAACAAATTGCTT
Source organism: Pogonocherus hispidulus (assembly GCA_963924545.1). Classification (NCBI taxonomy): domain Eukaryota; kingdom Metazoa; phylum Arthropoda; class Insecta; order Coleoptera; family Cerambycidae; genus Pogonocherus; species Pogonocherus hispidulus. The sequence continues at coordinate 71,014,540 of OZ004693.1, forward strand.
ATTGCAATATTTGCAGCCTCCACAATCTCTTCCGACTCACAATTATTCATTGTGCACTAAACAAACTGTAAACTAAACCAAACTAACATCTTAATTTGACAATTCTTTTTGTTTGTTTATTTTGTAGTTATGACAATAACTCAACGACTACTAAATAAATGCTCAAATCCGAATACAATAATTCTGGTGCTACTTACTTCATAATAACAAAATATGTGCTTTTAAGTTAATGAGACCGTGGAAAAAATAGTATATACCATTCGGGAGAAATGCTATTTTGTCCTCGGGCTTCAAATTGCACCTCTGCCAAAATAACGCATTTCTGTCCCTTATAGTATAATATACTATTAGCTGGTTTTTGGAGTTAATTTTATATTTTATTTAGTCATTGTCATTTCATAAAGTCCCGCTGTCACTTTTTATTATGTCAAAAAAATCCCACTGTAATACCTTCCAGGCTCCCCCAACACGAGAAAATTTCCGAAGAAATACATAGGTTGTCATGACAACGTTAAGAAAAGATCCCATTTTATTGGTTAACATAATATGTTGGCGTGAAATTTTCACTTATAATATCAGCTTTTTGAGGTCACGAATATTTTGAAAATTATCAATGACGAGGGATAATATTCTTAAAATATTCGTGATACGTGAAAAAAAAATTCCGGAAATAATTTACACTCGTATAGTATTAGATAAGAAAATTTCACACCCCAAATATAAATCAAACCTGATATTTTAAATTAATTTCACTGGTTGCGAAGTCGGCCAAAGTATTGTTGTTGTTGACATATTATGTTGATTTGTCATTTTTGTTTAAACGGTTCCCTATCATAGTAGATGTTAATTATTAGTTCGAAGCGTATGTGAATCCTAATAATGTGAAAACGATATGCCAATATTTTCAAAAGTATAGAAGTTATGGCCAGAAAACGAAAATCGGAAAAAATGTTTTTTTGCCTCTTACTCAAAAACAAAAGCGGATAAGGGGGTTTTCTTTGCGCCAACTTATTGAGCACAAAATTCCGCAACTTTGCCAAATTTAAACCTACAGTCTATCTTTTATAATAAGCGAGATACCCATGTTACACACTCGAAAGTGAATCACTCTGTACGTTGAGTTTAATAAGTGTATATAGTGAAATGTCGCGATTTGGTAAAGAAAATCGCATGGCTGTGAAGTGTAAAGGAAAAAATGGTTGTAAAGAAAATAGCAAAGATGGCAATGTGTAGATCATATATGTTTACCTTCTCAACTGTCAAAAAATTTTCACTTAATTATCACCTCGCCTCGAAAAAATTGCCGGAAATTTTTCTGGTTGCCATGGCAAAGGGTTAAAATAAAGGCACCTTATTGGTTTTAAAGTAGAGGTGTGAAATTTTCGGTGAAATCGGTAAAATTCATCCACCATTTTCAATTTTTATTGTATTAAAATGAATAATTGTCATCCAATACCTCAAACGACCGTGAAATTTGAACTTTGTCTGTAGGTACTTACCGTATCATGTAAAAAAGGTTGAGTACAGGTATTGGTCGTACAGAAAAGTTATTCCTTAAAAAAAGACAGATTATTATTTGAAAATCAATCTATATAACAGACTTTTGTTTTGACATCAGAATTTATCTAAAAAATTAAGGTTTGGATAGTTGTCCTGTGCGGGTTGTTTATTTGCTTCCATACTATAAATACTTGCTTACATACTATAATATTATAATATATTTAATAAGTATAAATACTATACTTATTAAATAACACTAGTAATTACCTTTTTCCCTATTTCTTTTACGATTTTACAGTTGATGTTATCACAAAGAAAATTACGATAAATCATACAGCAACACCACAAATAAATTACATACATTAAGCCCTTAGACACATTTCTGAGAAATCAACTGTAAATGTTTTGGATTTTAGTAATGTACCTGCTTTTTCAGTTTCATTATTTCCTTTATTTATTTGCTTACATTTTTTTCAGAATCGTGAAAGGTGATTTAAAAAAGGGAAGATGAAAATTTATAACATGCCACAAATAAATTAAACTACAAACAATACGGGATCAATAATGTTTCCAACTATACTATTATTGTCTTTTCGGTTGAGTGAACTTGAAGTTCGTCAGGATGAGAGTATAGTAACAACCGCTTGAAAATAAATTGACGCTTCGTTCAGCAGACTGACATAACTAACCTTCTTATCCTTCTTATAAAGCTTACTTATTGTTGGAAGTAGACGCTAAGACGATATATTTCACTGATAAAGAAAAGCTTTGTAGCCAATTTTTATTCAATTTCTTTTAAGAACGGTTTATCGAACACATAATTATTTTCTGCTTCCAAAAATAATAAATTACGTTGCTGTTTATTATTAGGTAGTTGTATAAAAGAATCCACCAATAACATTTAAAATACAATATTTCTAAAATAATTGCTTGTTAAGTTAAATTATTGTAAGTAGTTAACTGTTAGTTAGTATTCACTGTAGCTATACAAAAATTTGTTTTTTTTGCCGTGTTGATTTTCAAATGGTTTCACTGATTTTGAAAACTTCATAATTTAGTGTATCAGATGACGTTTAAACAAAATTACAAGGTCATTTGAAGGAGATAAATGAAGGTAAAGTTACGTAATCAGGGGACCAACATAATGCCCCAAAAAAATCAAGGCTAACGTGATAAGTTTTGAAATATTAAAAGAAAAAGAAATTTTATAAATACGTTTTTTATTTTTTTGCTGTCTTATTTAAGCAGATATTGAAAAATGAGGAATAGAATTGAAGGCCCTAATTGAATTTGGTAATATTCACTGACATTTATGAGATCCTGTTCACGATAAATGAGCAAAAAGTGAATAAAAAATTCCACAATTCGGAACGAAAATATAGAAAATGCATTTTTGTGTTCGAAACGTCCGAATATGATTTATTCTGGGACAGCATGTTGTTAGAGGTAAAGAAGACTTTCAAATTATGGTTTAAAAATTCCAGGTCCCTATTTAAAACAACTGTTGGTGATAATGGTACTGGAAAAACAAAACGTCACATTTAAAATCTAAATATCCTAACCAATAAAGGGCACAAAGGTGCTTTGATGAAGTACTCTTTAATTTTCAATATCTGCGCGAATAAGACTGCAAAAAAATAAAAACAAATTTCCAAAATTTCAGTTTTTTCTAAATATCTCTAAACCTAATCTAGTTAGCCTTGATTTTTTTGGGCATTATGTTGGTCCCTTGATTACGCAACTTTGCCCCCATTTAAGTTTCTTCGTATCTCTTAAAGTTTTCGAGATCCCAGTGGTGAAAAGCGAATTTGTAACAGCCTGCATTTTATATTTCATTTATTTATAATAGAATTTATATCAGAAGTATAAAAAAATTTAGTATGAACCCTGGAAGGAAGTGCTTTTGAAGAAAGTAAAGTACTACTCGGAAGGAAGTGTACTACTAGCTTTATAAGTGGCATTTATTGACGTCTGTCATTGTTAAAGTCAACTTATAACTCATGTCACTTATATAGCTCATAGGGAACAAAAAAAGGACCAAATTTATGTCCTAGGGCAGAAAAACAATGTTACGCAACGGAACAGGAAACCGTAACAATAGTTTAGGTGTAAATAGGACATAGTGATAGCGTCAGATTAGTTTTCATCATCTCCAGATGATACCAATTTAGTTGACGAAATGCACGTCCAGTGCAGTATAGAGTTTTGGTGTTATGTGGAAAACTACGTCAGTGTTAATTCTTCTTATCTCTTGCTTTATAATCTTCTAAAGATCACGTTATTACCGCCAATACCACGTTCCACAAAAAGCATGGTTCTTAAAATCAAAACGATGAAATTGTTATTAGTATCGGGTTCTTACTGAAACACATACCTTAATATGCCGATAATTTCTCTATCTCCTAAGCTGTCGAATCATATTTTCCAAAAATGACGTACTACGACTGGTTCATTCAACACGTACCACATTTTACGCAATTTTACGAAAATCAATGAAAATTTACGTAAGAACTATGTCCCATAATAGTAACTTGTTTAAATTACATAAACCAGAGTGTATTTATAGTCTCTGCATAAACTAAGAAAGAAAAATTGAGTTTCATGTAAATTTTTTCTAAATAATGCGAGAAGGTCAATTAACTATAAAGAATATTTCATGCTTTAGACTTGATGACACTGCTGTGAAAGAGTAACAAAATTATTAAGGGATATTTTGTGTTTAGTGCGTTACTGTATACTTGTCGGCTCAAATAATAGGCAGTGACTCATGATCTAATTCGATACAGAATAGGGACGAAGTGTAAATACTTAATACATAGCGGCACAAACGTTTGCACATAGAAAAGTGATGCCGCTTACGCATTACTATTGAGCAGAACTATAATAAATTGTCTGTTCCATGGTGGTTCCATGCTTCTCTATTCCATCCCACCACAATTCATTACGTCGGATATAGTTCCGTCTTTGTTTAACGGGTTAAAAAACGAAGAGCGAGATATGCAACCTATGCAACAAAAGTTAAGAGCGTCTAGAAGATCGGACATGCGCATTTCACACACATCCAAGTAGTCCATCGCAGCCTGACATAAGCGTAGTACGCGGGAAATGCTGTAATTTGTGTCTGGACTGCATATATTAATTGGTGAACTTGGTGATGTGTTACTTAGTTTATTTAGTGTTCGAAGAAAAGAATTATATTAAGGAAGCGATAGCGGGGAGAAGTGGATTAGAAACGCGTAAACGATCTCATCTGACAAGCGAGGAAATTCGTATGATAAAAAAATTCTATTAAGGATTAAAAGCGCCTGATAAAAATTTAAGTGTAGTGGATGCGGCGGAACTGTGTAGTGAATTAATAAAGTCTCCCTACGTAGTGTATTTCGTGCAATAAAATATCAAGACACAGACGCAAAGAAGAAGAAAATGGAAACACGGGGAAGAAAAAAATTACTGTGAATGAAAATGTGAAATATGCTATTCGGCGAAAAATTCATGGTTTCTTTTTCAAAAATGAAATCCCAACAGTAAGTAAAGTTCAGGCTGCCCTAGCAGAAGACAGCGATTTGCCCAAACTCTCGGATAAATTGCTTATAAGGACAATGCATGAAATGAATTTCAAATATTGCAAACGGAATCGGAAGAGTATGCTTATAGAGAAAAATGAGATTGTGACATGGAGACGAGAATATTTGGAGAAAATAAGAGAATTTCGCGCTTTAAATAGAAAACTATATTATATGGATGATACATGGTTAAATGAAGGATGTGTAGACATGTGTTGTGTTGTGTTGTGTTGTGTATTGTAGTGTAGTGTAGTGTAGTGAAATGAAGTGAAGTGAAGTGAAGTGAAGTGAAGTGAAGTGAAGTGAAGTGAAGTGAAGTGAAGTGAAGTGAAGTGAAGTGAAGTGAAGTGAAGTGAAGTGAAGTGAAGTGAAGTGAAGTGAAGTGAAATGAAGTGTTAAATAGTAAACTTACTCCGGAATGTGATTAATCGCGTTTTCGGTGGCGGCTGTGGGTTGGTGGTGGGCCATCAACACTTAAAAGCGTTCTTTTAATATCTGTGGCAATATTCATCAATTTCGTTCGATGTACAACTAATCTGTAAGGTGAGTTTAAAAAACAATTCACAATTTCTATAACACCGTTCATGTTCTCAGTTTTTATTAGAAACTGGCCTAATTATTCCTTGACAATTATAAATTTAATAATGGGACACACTGACTTTTCATATAATGCTACTAAATTTGTGAAAATCCTTAAATTGCAGTCGACCAGTACAGCTTTTGATTAAAATGTTACAATTTGTTTGAGCGATTGTATTTTCAGAGCGACAACTATGTTTCAGTTGTCTAAGTTTACACTGACACGTTTAATTCATCTTTTGACTGGTTCATGGACAAGGGAGTGCAAAAGCTCCCTTAAGCTCATCGAGAGTACAGGGCTTCTCCATAACTACTAAACTGCATAAAATAGCAAACACGATATCCGTAAGTAGAGCTTCCCCACCCATTCCTGTATCAGACGCCCTGGAGCTCTGAAATGTGTCGCATTTCATTGCTAGGTCCTGTACTATGATATTTTTTTCTGAGTTGATTCACAATTGATATAGAATTTTTTTTCTGAAAACCATCCAGTTATTAGGTGACTAATTGATCGCATACCGTAAAACTGATCGCATGTTAAAAACAGTCTATAACAAATTTTAAAAAATTGTTTTTATTTTCCAATATGCACATTCTTGCAAGCAAAATATTTTTCGAAGCATCTCGAAAACGGTTTATTTTAGATGTAGCGAATTTATTTGCCTTTTATTGTGCTAAACGGTTCTTATTCCTATTATTGGTTCTATAATAACGTGTAATATGCTGAAAACTTGGTATCTGATGTAATAAGATTCCAGGTTACGTTATTAGAAATTCCGCGGTTTCTTTAATTCTTGCTTGCTTGGAATATTTAGAAGCGCTTCTTAAAGCTTTTATCGTTTAAAATCGACGGAATATATTCGTGTCGTAGTTAGTTTCCGCCATGAAGCATTTTTAAACTGATTTTCTTCAGTATATAGCCTAGCAAGACGCAAGAAAAGCAGTCGGTTGTTTTTTTACATAAATTAAATCATAACAATATAAATAATTGTATTGTTATAATGACTACCATTCGATGTGCCATATTATAGTGTACGTCACATTATCTTGCCAAAAGTTTAGCTATTTCATGATAATATTTTTCAACTATTTCAAGTATTTTTTGCAGGTATTTTTATACTGGGTAGCCAAAAAATAAGTTACGACCATCAACTTTATTTTTCCAAATGAAAACACCTATTTTTTATTTTATTTTTCAATTTCGCATCGATTTCTAAGTCTGTTTCATGTACCATGTCCTACAACTATCTTCAACTGTTTTTGAAATATTGACAGGTGAATATTGACTTTTGCAACTTTGACACCCTGTAAAATCTAAATGGTTTGAGATCAGGCAAAACGGATGATAACAATAAGATTTTATTGATGTCACCACACTAAAAATGTTTACATAAGTCACTTAAAAGAAATTTGCACAATAATTAGAGTAATATAATTAAAACCTAAAAATATAGTTTAAAGTAGTAAAATAAAATTTATAAACTACAAATAGTGCATTACTGGACCCAGTGTATAAATACAGGGCAAGGTGAGAATACATGCATAAAAGATCATTTAGAATGTCAGAGCAGTGACATGAATGACCCCAGCTCAAGATTGCATAGCAAATATTGGAATGGAAACAACCGTAATATGCGAAACACCGAAATGGCGCAACTGAAACTCGACCAAGTAATGAGGCGAGTCAACAACTGGATGAGCCAACATGGACTGCAACTGGCCCTGGCAAAGACCGAGATCGTGTTGCTCACGAGGAAGAGAATCCCCAAGATCGTACCCATGGTAATCGGTACAGAACGGGTCCAGACAAAGGTATCGGCGAAGTATCTAGGAGTGATCTTGGATACGAAGCTCACCTACTGGCCACACATACAGACCGAGCCGTGACGAAAACCGCTGCACTGAGCGGACTCATGGCGAACGTGGGCGGCCCGAGGCCAAGCCAGCGTAGACTGTTGATGGCCACCACGCATTCGATCTTGCTCTACGGGGCAGAGATCTGGGCCGACGCTATGAGAGTGAAGAAATACAGAAAGCGTATGAGCACCGTGCAGCGAAGGGGAGCACTACGGATCGCGTGCTCTTATCGTACAGTCTCCGAGGCCGCAATCCTGGTGATAGCGGGCGTGCCACCCATCGACCTGCTCGCTATCGAACGGAAGCGAATCTACGACGCCAGCGTGGAAGTGGGCAGAGAACGGGCAGTAGAAGAAGAGAGAGCTCGAACCCTGACGGAATGGCAGGAAAGATGGACGAACGACCCAAGAGGTAGGTGGACGTACCTACTCATCGGGAGGGTCGGACCCTGGATGAATAGGAAATTCGGAGAGGTGGATTTCTACTTGACCCAGTTCCTTAGCGGGCACGGTTACTTCCGACATTATTTGTGGAAAATGGGCAAGGTCAGGACACCGGAGTGCAAATACTGCGGACATGAAAGAGACGACGCAGAGCATACGTTTTTCGTATGCAGTCGATGGATCGACGAAAGAAGACTCCTGGAGACGCTGATCGGTCAAATCACTCCGCGGAGCATCGTCGAGTTGATGCTTGACAACGAGAACTGGTGGAACAGAGTGGCTGCCTACGTGCAGAGGCTGCTACGAACAAAGAGGGATGACGGCTGCTTGACAGACTGAAGAGAAAAGAAAGGACAGAGAGGCAATGCAAGCCAGAACGGTAGAGCTATCAAGAGCAAGAAACAAGACTCAGGCTGAAGTAATGCGAAAGCGGTTCCGGTCTGATGTTCTGCGTGGAAAAGGGAGGTGGTTTTTTAGTGAGGTCGCTGGTTTCCCGGCGGGCACATCTGTGAGTGAGCCCTCTGCGATTCTGGTAATCCCACACTATCCGGCAGTGCGGACCCTGCTGGATGCCTTTATGAAGGTTTTTTCCACCGCCTCTTAAAAAAAAAAAAAATGCTTAATAGCCGTAATATACGTTAATAATGTTTTTATTGAGACTGATTCAGAAGACTTCTGATCAGGAAAATAGATAACTTCTTGGAAAGGTTGACAATATGATATTACGAAGTCATTTTATCATCAATATACACACCAAGGAATTTAGCGTGTTAATCATAATTGTTTGTAAGCAATATCACTAATGTCGCGTTATGAAAATAAAATTGGTTGTATCTTCTCTTGATTCGGGCATAGCTTATTCACCAGAAACCTCCGATTTATGCTGTTATGCGTGGTTTCGCTTTTTTCAAAATGATAGTTACTTTGACTATCACTATTTAATACAATGGTGTCACCTGCAAAAAGAGTAAACAGTTTCTATCACAATTTGGCAAATCATTCACATAAATAAGAAATACCACAGAACCAAGGACAGAACCCTGTTGAACTCCATATTGTATAGATCTATTTTTGGTGGTGACGCATTCTTGTTAAAACAAACAAATTGGAATCTACTAGTTAAGTATGACTGAATAAGTGATATACTTTTCTTATTGAAGTATTAGTAGTAGTAGTTTATTTAGCACAAGCTAGTTTTTACAAAAATAAGTTTACACAATTAAAAGCAGAAGTATACATGCATAACTATATACAAACAGAGCAAAACATACATATAGAAACTTAGTATTTGCTAACAAAACTATAATAGTAACATAATCAATTTGTCACATTATAAGATTACCATCCATATATAGCCTCTGCAGTGTTGAGGAAAATACATGAATATTTGCTGAATTTTTTATCTGATCAGGCAAAGCATTTTACAACCTTATACCCTCATTGAATAAAGATTTCTGTAAAGTAACAGTTTTGAAAAACTGACTATGTAAATTTTCTTTAGATCTAATATTGTAAAAATGCAATTCTGCCCTTCTCAGTAGAGAGGTATACAAATAATGCGGTTGTCGCACTTTACATATTGTATAGATTAAACACACATTGGATTTTTTAATACTTTTCTCAATGTTTAACCAATCTAAAAACCGCAGCATTGCACTAACGGGTGTATAAATACTACAATTCGTGATAATCCTCATGCATTTGTTCTAAAGCAGTTGTAAACTATTTATTTGCTCTTTATTACAGAATATTAACAGTGACATACAATAATTAAAGTGAGGATAAATTATTGTATTATAGATCAATAATTTACACCATTGTGATATATTAAACGATATACGATAAAAGAAACCAACTTTTTTCACAATTTTCTTACACAAATATTCAACATGTCTATGAAACGTAAGTTGTGGATCCAATATCACCCCTAAATACTTAATTTGCGGAACAAACGCAATTTTTTCGTTATTGATTATTATTTCGTACTTATTACTTAAATATGATTTACATTTTGCTTTAGATCCTATCACCATACACCTGCTTTTACTTGTGTTTAATTTGAGCTTGTTGACACACAATCACTTATATAAAATATCCAATTCATTATTTAATATTTTAGTAACAGAGTCAAAGTCGTTTCCTGATACAGATATCAATGTGTCATCCGCGAATAAACTAACAAATGAGTTTTTCAAGACAGTATCGATTTCATTCATATAGAGAATGAACAAGAGTGGTCCTGAAACACTTCCTTGTGGAACACCGTAACATTTTTTTATTCTTCTTGACAGCTTATTATCAACCTTTGTTTGCTGAAATCTGTTGTCTAAATAATTTTTAATCCAGAGTAACGGTATTGAAGTAATGCCGTATGCTGCTAACTTATCTATTAGCCTATTTCAATCAATTGTTTCAAAGGCCCGCTGCAAATCCACAAAAACACTTAAAACAATTTCATCCTCACTAATGTCTTTTCTCCAGTTTGCACAGACTACTTGCATTGCTGTGAGTTATAATGAGAACATTTTTCAAAGAGAATGTTTGGCTGGCTGACGGGCTTATGGTAGCAAAACTATTTTCCTTATGGTTAGTGTATTATAATGTATTCTTAATAAGGAAAATTGCTATCCTAAAGCAGATCAGCTTAGTAAAACCTTCTTCTATTTTCATCTAGGTATTTATACTGCTGTGTTTACTAATTTTAGACTAACATTACCATGGCAAAATTATCACCTAATCCAATTAGAAAGAAGACATCCAAATACATTTAAATTAGGTAATTTGCATTCCCGTCTAATTTTACTTAAACGAGCATGAGGAAGGTTTCATTAGTACAAAATGGCAAAAACTGTAATAATTAGTCCAATTTACGAAAAACTATTCACTTATACAAACGATAAAAACGCAATTAGTCGGAATATGGCAGAGAACAACTTCAGCGTGTTTGAATTCAGTTCTGGGTTTGAAAATAAGCCAAAGCTATCTTGATCTCGCTGCGAATGTAGTAAAACCATCTATATGGATAGTAAAAAGTTGGCTGTGAGATCTATGGGGACCGCCGAACACTTTTCATAAGGCTGGCTTTGCATAATTCATGAGTGAAATTGTTAATGCTCGCCTTAAGACAATACCACGCCGACGTAGATTTTTAAAATGTTTTTAGGAAAATTGTGTTATCTCGGTAGTATTGACGTTTCCAGTGAAAAGATTATGGTAATTTCTGTCCGAATAGCTTTAAAAATATCTCGGAGAAAGTCCCTGGGGTACCGTCTTTTAAGTAAATGACTGATTTGAAATTTCAAATTTAATATGCATCTTAATAGCTCTATTGTTGTGAGGATAGAGGATTTAAGAATGATGAAAAATAACAGCACTTTAGAGTACACCTGATGGAATTTTATAAATATGATGTAGTAAATCACTAGCGCTTAAAAAGGATGATGGAAAAGCCTTAGGCTTCGCTCTGAATGAAACGCATTCGCAACTTTACATCAAAGCAGCCACGACTTGAAAACTTCAGTTTCAACCGCAATTTATTAAAGTGCCAATTATTAATTTTAAATTGTTATTTTAGGAAACATTAACTAAGATATAAAATATATTAGCAATGAAATTATTCAAATATTCATTAAATTTAATTATTAAAACATTATTTTTCTAAGACATTTAATATAAAAGATATATAACCCTAACCAATAATTATTAATATGAAAAAAAACATATTAAAAAACAGGAGGACAGGACGATTAAATAAGACAATACACCTTTCTTGACATATCTATCTATTAGCAATGCTAAATATACACATTTCGAGTACTATGTACTCATCGTCGGTAGCTTAATCACTAACCTAGTCTTAATGTTTAAGCTACCGACGATGAGTACATAGTACTTGAAATGTATACATTTAGCATTGCTAATAGATAGATATGTCAATAAAGATGTATTGTCTTATTTAATAATAATTTAAAGCAAGCAGAGGCTCACCTCCTTCAAAATAGATATAAAAGATCTCGTTATCCGGTTAAAGCTCCTATAAATTTTATTCTAAAGCAATGTCTTGCTCCATTAGGATTTAAAATGCTTGTACTAGAGTTTATATTAACTAAAATGTTTTAAGTCAACATTAATAAAGAGGTGCTGCATCCCAACTTTACTTTTTCGTTGTCTGAAATATTTATACTCCATTAGAGATGTTTGCATCAGTCGAATATAGCCTGACATTCTTGAATACATTTTCATATTTCCGGAGTTTACAATGCCAGTTTGATTGGGTCTAAGAGGAATACTGTAGTACTCATACTACCACTTCTTAAAAGTGAAAATTCGTATTTTTATAGTAGCTGTATATCATAATATAGTATGTAATATATACAAAGTATTTCTTCAAATGGATATACACTTTTAATTAAATGTTTATTTGATTTTTTATTAAGAGAGAAAGATAATAGTTATAAACATATACATATATGATATATCCAAAAGAATTATAATAATAATATCGTTTATTTAGCATTTGATATTTTTACAAAATCATTTACTTGACAGCACAAGTACTCGTACTTAACCTATAGTATAGTATGGTACAAATAAACATCAATACAGTGTAATCAGTATAACTATTTGCAAAAAAAAAGAAAAAAGAAAAGAACAGTCAATATCAAATACATATATTCACAATATAGCATTATTAAAAACGGCTTAACACATGTCCTGATAAAATTCGTTTAAACTTGTAAAAGTTATCACACATTCAATTTCATCTGGCAATTCATTATACAGTTGTAAACCCTTATAAAATTTTTATTTATGTTAAATAAGTTTTTATTTAACAAATTTTCCATATTTGTAGTGGCGAGATACAGTGAAATACACTGCAGTGCCCTCTTTGGGTCTTTGCTACTACCTGTCTGACAATTATTGTCTAATTGACAGACAGATAACGATCTGCAGAAAGCAGATGCCATTACAGCGACCTCTATTGTCTTTGAGGAAGACAATCCTACATAATTATTGGAAGGAGATGCCGAAAACAACTACTCCACGGGCAATATGCCCCGACTGGCGTTGCATTACATCAACATCTCCATGGATGTCGCCATATCCTTCATCAAGACCAAATACCAGACAATGACCATAAATAAATAATGCAACGCCAGTCGGGGCATATTGCCCGTGGAGTAGTTGTTTTCGGCATCTCCTTCCAAAAAATTTTCCATATATTTAGTTAATGTTGAAATTACCACACAAGATAATAGCTTAAATTTATGCTCTAATTCAGGCATTGTGATAAGTTTACAAAAAACATATCTGTGTTACCCTTGGGAGGTGTATACAGGGTGTCCACCTAGTGCGCGTAAGTCCAATATCTGGGTCAATAAAAATGATAACTTAATTTTTTTTCTACAGGGTTGTCTAATATCCCGAGCTGCACAAAATGAAAATATATTTACATATTCAGGGTGTTCAGTTTTTCCTGGACAGGTACCAACTTCGTTTTTCTAAATGGAAATATATATTTTTTATTGCTTTTTCGAACTAAACCCTTGATTTTAGTAGGACTTTCATCAGCCTTCCCTATACCTAACTTAAACTGTTTTTGAAATATTGACGGGTGAATATTGACATTTTTGCAACTTTGACACCCTGTAAAATCTAAACGGTTTGAGATCAAGCAAAACGGTTTGCACATTCCTATCTTAACTTTTCATAAGCTATCGTTTGATACTAATTTCAAATTTATACAGGAATAAAAAATTTTCAAAATTTTCAGAAAATTTTTAATTTTTGGATAATTCTGAAATTAGTACCAAACGATAGCTTATGAAAAGTTAAGATAGGAATGTGCAAACCGTTTTGCTTGATCTCAAACCGTTTAGATTTTACAGGGTGTCAAAGTTGCAAAAATGTCAATATTCACCCGTCAATATTTCAAAAACAGTTTAAGTTAGGTATAGGGAAGGCTGATGAAAGTCCTACTAAAATCAAGGGTTTAGTTCGAAAAAGCAATAAAAAATATATATTTCCATTTAGAAAAACGAAGTTGGTACCTGTCCAGGAAAAACTGAACACCCTGAATATGTAAATATATTTTCATTTTGTGCAGCTCGGCATATTAGACAACCCTGTAGAAAAAAAAATTAAGTTATCTCTTTTATTAACCCAGATATTGGACTTACGCGCACTAGGTGAACACCCTGTATATTGTGAAGATATAAATTTTTCTATTTTCATTTACAATACAAATGGAGCAAAGTTCAATATTTGTTTCAGAACAAAAATTGAAAACATTAACGTTTTTTACTCTAGAATTAGAAGTAGTAAAAGAATCTGCAAAAACGGCCACCATGTTCGCGTTTGTCTCTACAAAAATTAGCCATTAAATTGACATAAGATAGTTTCAAAAACTGCAGCTGCCCAATTTTCAGCCAAGTTTCAGAAACACACAGTATATCCAGTTTCTCATCACTATTAAAAACATCTAAAATATTGATTGTTCCATAGATATCTTCGCATTTTACGCGACCCAGTTTATACACACATTGTATGGATATATTATTCGACTCAAAGGTAATGAGTCCATTCGATGCGAACAAATAGGCGATTACCTTTAAGGTAAGTACCTATTTGTTCGCCTCGAACGGACGCATCAGTCGGACGAATCCGACAAAAATGATTAACTCCTTTATTTTAAATGGAACAAGGTACATTTGTCCGCATAGGCCGCTTGGCATAAGAGGAATTCCGCTTAGGATCCTCCAGAGAGAATCAAATCCGTCTATGCGATGCGTGGTGATGACGACAATCGGAAATCCGCGTAAATGGGTAACAAGTCTACACAGGAATCGGTTAGCAACAGTCGGAATTTATACTAAGTAGGTTCCTTACTCCAATATTAAGATGGACGGTGGTTTATTACGTTGATACAGCAGTACAAGAACTTTATAATTTAAAAAATAGATAAGCAAAAAGGTAAAAGAAAAGTTTTGTTATTGTTTTTTACTAGGCATGTAGTTGTGTCATTTCATTACAATATAGCAATATAGAATGACCTACTTCGGAAATACGTTAGGCAAATCTGAATCTAATGTGCGATGTTGGCAAAGATGGTAAAAGTAATATAATTCGTTCGATGCGTCCGTTGTGTCCGATGCAGCTTTTTCCCTGCTGGACCGAGGAAGACCCGAGGCGGGCCCGTACCGAGTTGCCGACTGATCTTAGTATACATGCTATACCGACCAGTAACGGAGTTTAGAGATCAGCCGTCATGGTGTTACCACGTATAATTTTGCGTTGCCTGACAGTTTATAAAAAGTGATGCAGTTTTTACTATAATATTTTGACTGTCGGACGCCTCCGACGTACCTATATATATGTCCATACATATTATCACGTGCCGTGCCAGGAGCGTGGCGACATCAACCAAAAAATATACACCTACATTTCGTCGCCTAGACACATCCGAGGCATGGGCGAGGCTCGGACCCGGCTCGGCCTAGCGTAAATTAGTTTATATCAAAAAGAATAGCATAATATTGTACCGTCTTCCGTCCGGGGTACGGCTCGGTACTAGCACGGTGTAGCATGAATAGACCTGGCCTGAAGCCAGCAGCAGTTATACAGAAGTAGACCTGTTGCCCATGACAGTTCGTCAGCATTTTATTACTATTCATAGTACGATATAATTTAGCAAACCCTGGAGGCACTTTCCTCATAAAATTGTATATATTATTCGATGTTGAAACGGGTTCGAACCTTTTGCGGGAAGATAATACTGACGTAGTTTTCCACATAACACCAAGACACTATACTGCACTCGACGCGCCCTTCGCCAACCAAATTGACATCATCTGGACTTGAATAAAATTGATCATTTTCACTGATCAATGATCAAAACTGATTAATGAGTTTTTATCATCTCCAGATGATGCCAACTTGGTTGGTTCGATAGGTAATGAATTAAATACATGTTTTTGAATTTGACTGGATATGGCGGAAACATAACAGGTATAATAAAGAACAAAAATTATGAGCAGATATGTAGAGGTAAATGTACTTTTTTACTGAAACCCGTAGGTACTTAAAAATAGTTAATAGTCTTAAGTTGCATAAGATATTTTTATTTAATCGAGCGCTGGGAGCAATTTAATTAATGAAATGCGTGTAAAATAAAAAAAATAATACCTGGTTTCCGTATGAACAATTTTTCATATTGAAATAGTAGATATTCGAATAGAGTCTCATGTAATTGGAAAATGTTAACTTGACAGACAGAAGGCCGTGACAGAAAATTAAGAGTTAAAAATTGGAAGAGTAAATCTCACCCATTGATTGAATTTATTTTGCGTGGTATGTTAGGACGAACTGAATCGATCTGTAAATGGAGAACTAGAACTAGAGGAAAAATATAAAACATTTGCATGAAGGGGATAATTGACCCCCGCTGACATTTTTTTCTTCGTTCATGAGTTCCTATCTCTTCTGGTTATACGGAAAGTAGCTACAAATTTCTTTATTTTAAATAGATCACTATATTTTATTGCATTTTTTGATAAATTTAAGAAAAATTCTATTCAGGATTTCCTATATCTAAATTGTACCGTTTTTGAGATTTTTTTTTTTTTGAAAAATTTAAGACTTGCATGGTTTTGAGATATCTCTATTTAAAAAATGTAAAATCAAGTCACTAAGAAAAAATTACAGGGGATTTAAAAGAATACAGTTAATTGACTAATTTCACAAAAACTTAATTTTTTTTAAATGGCAACCTACATTTTTTTACTTGGTTCCAAAAAAATGATTCTATCAAATGCAAAATTTGCTATACATAAAGGGAACCTTTTTGAGTTATTGCCGAAAAACAGATTTTTTTTTTATTTATAAAGAAATCTGATATTATCTAGTTACTTGCGATGACTGATAGGCAAAAAGCAATAGTTTAATCAACGTATCAGGTAATTAAACTTGAGAAATGTCCCGTCTTGGATGAAATATTTAATAAAGATTAATATAATTAACTAATGATTTGTAGTGAATCTGATGAAGTCGTTACAAGAGCATGTGAAACGTTTTCTGAGATATCCAGATAGACCAAATTCTTCCTGTGATTCTATGATGCGCTGTTATAGTAATGACTGTAACTAGATAATATCATATTTGCTTATAAATACAAAAAAGAAAATCAGTTTTTCGTCAAAAATTCAAAAAGGGTTCACTTTAGGTAGGTATAGCAAATTTACATACAGGTACATAAGCAATTCTGGTAAAACCGTGGTAGTCTAATGAGGCCTGAAAGAGAGTGAACTAGTCAAGTTCTTGGATTTAACAATTAATAATACTTTGAATTGGAAGCATCACTGCTCCAGTTTGAGTTCAAAGCTGGCCTGTGTTTGTTTTCTCCTTTGTAATCTGAAACAAGTTCTTACTTTGGATCAATTGCTGTGTGCCTACCACGCCCAAGTTTATTCCAGATTAAAATATGGTATTTATTTCTGGGGTTTATCCACGATGGCATCCGACGTATAAATGTGTATAGCTGGCGTAACTGTTCGGACACCTTGTCGAAATATTTTTCTAAAATTTAAGTTATTAACACTGACTGGTCTGTATTTACTGGAAACTTGTAAATACGTATATGAACATCAAAATCATTTTAGTAAAAATAGGGACCATTATCCTTATTCCACATAAAAAGGGATCTACATGTACCATGTAAGAGACTCAACGTTGCTAAAAGGTTACCTAGTGTCTTAGGTATGGATATTTATAATAGATTACCGCTGAAAATTATATCGTGTAGGACTGGGTAAGCATTTATTGATTCATTAAAAAAAATTCTGATCGAGGGGTGCTTCTAAAATTTAGACGAATTTTACTCAAGTTTTGAATTAATGGTTTGTCTGAGCATACTTGTTCTGTTTTGTGTTTCTATATATTTGTATTTTTGCTTATTTATTGTGACTTGTTATTGTCTCTATATTTTTTTGTTTGTGACGGAACTTATATACGAATGCTGTTTGATAATGACGCTCTACTTGGTGCAACTTACCCTGAAGGCTGGTGGTGGAAACCTATGGTTAGGTAACCAGTCTCTTAAAGGTCTTGCAGATCCAAGGAAAATTTAGTGGACTGTAGCTTTACTTCTGTCACGTCACACAAAACTAAGAAGTTTTAGAATAAGCGAAATAGGCGAAAATATGCTAAATAGGTATATGTGAACTGGAATACACGGCGATTCTTCTGAGAGTGCCAACTAACTCGCGTCTGCTCTCCGCGATCTATCGGGCTTCGTCAAAGTTGGGTTTTTGTTTTACCAAGTAGATATATCGCGGGAACATTGACTGATTTTAAAATAAATGGGATGTAGGCATTGGCAACAAATACTAATAACAAAAATAAATATAAAATTAAAGAAAGATATTAAAACTAACTATAAAATCACGGAATTCCGAACATTCCGCCGACCTTTAACAAATGTTATTTTTAAACAGAGTTTGGTAAAAACGGTAAAGGGCAAAGTTTAACTAAGGGTCTTTTACAGATTCCTTGTTGAGTTTTAACTGTAGCTACACGAGTTACTGCGTCTTTGCCAGGATGTGTCTCTAGAATGCGACCTAAAGGCCATTGTAAAGGTGGTGTATTATCATTTTTGATAAGGACCATTGTACCGGGTTCGACCGAGATAGAGGGATTAGTCCACTTTGCTCTTTGGTTCAAGGTATGTAAGTACTCCTTGTGCCAACGAGTCCAGTAGTCTTGGTGTAGACGCTGCAAGAGCTGCCAGCGTGTTAGCCGATTTAATTTTACATCTGATAAATCTTTATCGGGAAGTGCGGTTAATGGCTCAAGAGTCAGAAAATGACCTGGCGTTAGTACTGACATATCATTGGGATCTGAACTCACAGGAGTCAGAGGGCGAGAATTAAGTAAAGCTTCAATTTGTACCAATACAGTATAGAACTCTTCGTACGTAAGTATTTGTTCACCTACCACGCGATATAAGTATGTTTTAACCCCTTTTATGCCTACCTCCCATAGGCCACCAAAATGAGGTGCAGAGGGCGGATTGAAATGCCATTCAATATTCTCAACTTTAGCTGCATTTTCAAAGATTTGTGCGATATATTTTTGCGCGCCTACAAAATTTGTCCCGCAATCACTAAAAATATGCGAGCAGCGTCCTCGACGTGCGATAAATCGACGAAGGCAAGCTAAAAAGGCTTCAGTAGTTAAATCGGAGGCGAGTTCTAAATGCATCGCCTTTGTACAAAAACAAACAAACAGGCAAATATAAGATTTTTGAGTTTTAGCACCTCGACCTTTATTCAAAGAGATAGTAAACGGACCACCGTAGTCAATTCCTACTTTAGAAAATGGTTTAACTTGAGAAACTCGTGAGGAGGGTAGATCTCCCATGGGAGGTTGAAAAGGTACTGGATTGAGTTTCCAGCACTTGAAACAGTTGGACAGAACTGTACGTATCGCTCTTTTAGGAGATAGTATCCAAAAATTTTGTGCAAGCAAAAATTGCATAGTTTGAATACCTGGATGTAAATGGGTTTTGTGAATATCCTCAATAATTAGATTAGTAAGTCTACTAGAACGAGGTAATAGAATGGGGTGCTTTTGGCCATGCGATAATTGGCTATGACGTAACCTACCGCCGACCTTGAGAACACCCTCTTCTAGGAAGGGACTGAGTTTTCTTAAGGGCTTAGATATGGGAAGACTACGATTCAAATTCTCAATATCCTGAGCAAAAGACAGAGTCTGAACTCTTTTAACCAGTATTAACAAAGCCTCGTGAAGCTCAAAGTGAGTGAAGGAGTCATATTTTCTAGCATTCATAGAAGATTTCAAGTTATGTAAGAAACGTAAAACATATGCCATTATACGTTTAATTTTAGCAAGAGAGGAATACTTATTAAGAAGAATATCAATTGAATCAAAATCTATAAACACAGCCAAAGTGCATTTTCTTTCTTCATCTAATACTTCAGGACTAAAAACCCTAGAGTTTGTAGATGAAAAAGGGGTCCAATTATTTTTAACTGAGTGTAGAAATGAGGGGCCTGTCCACCAGATTGAACAGTCTAGTAAATCTTGAGGTAAAAGACCTCTAGAGGCGCAATCAGCGGGATTTTGTGACGAAGGTACATAATACCAAGTCACAGTAGGTAAAGTTTGTTGAATGTGAGAAACTCTGTTACTGACGAAGGTTTTCCATCTATGAGGGGATGCAGTTATCCAACTAAGTGCCACTGTCGAGTCCGACCATGCATAGAGTTTACTAAAATGTACTTTATTTTTATAAGTTTCACAGGTAAATGCCATTCCTCTTCCAAGGAATTTGCTCCAGAGATTATGTCATCAACATATGTATCCGTGGCCAGAATTTTGGCAGCTGCAGGAAATTTGTCTTTTTCATCTTGAAGTAGGGTGCGCAGTGCGAGGAAAGGAGCGGAAGATACTCCATATGTCACAGTATTCAATCGATAATCTCTAATAGGCTCATTAGAGGAAAATCGCCACAATATTCGCTGAAAATTCTTATGCTTTTCATCAATCAAAATTTGACGATACATTTGTTTTATGTCAGCAACAAATACATGAGAATGTGTTCGAAAATTTAATAAAATGGTGAGAATATTCTTTTGTAACTTAGGACCAGTTAATAAAGAATCATTAAGAGAACTATATCCAGGGGATTTAGCGGAGGCATCAAAAACCACCCTTAATTTGGTAGTAGCACTGTCTGGCTTAAGTCGTTGAGTGAGCAAATTACTGGGCACGGTTACCGTCGGTAATTGGAAATTTAAAAAAACTGATTCCTTTATTTCGCCTTTTATTATTTAAACAGTTTTTATACACACAGTTGTGATTAGCTGTTGTCATGATTACCACAAAATTGTTATAATAGATTATAAAAAAACAACTAGGTAGGTAGACTTTAAATAGAACTACAGATCACGCAAAACCATTTGCCAAGAAAATCGTACACAGACGAGCGCTCGATGTTACGTCTACAACGGTTCGAAGCAAACTGAGAAATCTCGGGCCCAATTCTGCGGCAACGCCATCCCAATCTCGAGCCCAGCATAGTGCACGTTTATTTGTACACGGCTGCGTCTCTTTATAATTTGCTCACTCAACGCTTAAGTACACAGTGATGCGGGATATAAAACATATTTAGTTGAGAATAATTTACCATATTTGCAATTTCCATGTGCCCGGAATCTAAATAGTCTCTCATAAAGTCAGAATAAAGGTTATAAAGTGTGGGCTCCTTTAGGAGACGGCGTTCTAAAGAAAGAAATCTTCGTAGAGCCACGGCGCGAGAATTGCCAAAGGAAGGTACAGGGTTACGAAATGGCAAAGACGCTATATATCGCCCAGTATGATTTCGCCTACAAGTGTCCGAGAATATTTTTTCACATAGAGTATCTTCGCTTGAAAGACTTGGTGCTGAAGGTACTTCCTCTATTTCCCAGAATTTTTTGAGAGTATCTCCCAAATCTAACGTATTTGAGGTACAAAAGAAAGTATTTATTTTCGGTTTATGTGTATAATTAACAGGGCCCATAATTACCCAACCGAAAACAGTGTGAAGAGCCGAAGGTTCATTTATAGTACTTGTGATACGACCAGAACCTAGAATGTGAGGGAAAATATCGGCACCTAACAACATGTCTATGCTACCGGGTGTTCCAAAAAATGGATCAGCTAAATGTAAATTTTTAAAATGTGAAAGAGAGTTAAGAGAAATTTGGGCACTGGGCATTTCGTTACATATTTTTGGCAAAACGACTGCATCCAAAGTGAATGAGGGTGATAATTTCCCCACGGGTCGAATGGTGCAGGTTACTCCTGCTGATGACGTCATTTGCATCTGCCCAACACCTTGTACCGAAACGGGTAGATTAATGCGAGATAGGCCTAACTTAATAAGGCATTTTTGAGAAATAAAATTTACTTGACTACCACCATCTAATAAAATTCGAACCTGTTGGTAATTATTGCTCGAATCTAAAATTTCTACAATGGCAGTTGCGAGAAGCACGCTGCGATGATTTGGAATCATACCCATGAAACTATTTACAGCATTAGAAGGAGACGGCTGACAGGCAGTTTCTGAATACTCTGCATGTGTGTTAACAATTTGAGTGTCTGACGCGGGAGCTGGTCGAGAGGATGAAACGTTTTTCGGAAAATGCAAAAGAGTGTGGTGACGCTGTTTACAAATACGACAAAGTGATTTAGAGTTACAATTTTTAGAGTTAATTTAGAGTTACAATTTTTAGAGTTATGTTTTGAGCCTAAACAGTTCACGCACCAATTATTATCTTTAACAATGTCAAAACGTTCCCGGGGAGATTTATCATTAAACAAAGGGCAATTATATACAGAGTGTGCAGCTTTACATAACGTACAAACTAATTTAGTAGTTTCGGCAAAAAATGAGGTTGACTTACGAGATTTAGTTGTATTTTGTAGAGGATTACAATGTACATTAAATTTATTTACACATTTTTTACTGTCTTTCTCGGGTGAATCAATTTCTACAGCATCAAATGCCGTACAATGCTTTAAAACAAATTTCTTAAGTGAATCAAATGATGGAAAATAATTACTATTATCAGTGTCTTGGTCAAGTTCAAACCAAGCACGAGTATTTGTGTCTAAGCGTACAAGTAACATGCGAAATAAAATAAAATCCCAGTGATCAATTGGAAAACCTAAATTTTCCAATGCTGCTAAATTTTCTGTAAACGTGTCTAAAAGATTTCTGAGCGATACAGCATTTGCCTGATTAACGGCAAGATTTGGAGCTTTTTCTAGTTCCTGAAAGTACGCAGTTGCCATGAAATATTTATTTAAATAGCGGTCATTCAAAGCATTATAAGCTCTTATGTAATTGTCGGCCCTCAAAGGAGTGCACTGTACTAGTTTTAAAGGGGGACCTATTAATGAATTACAAAGATGTGTAAATTTTTCAATATTTGAAAGAGAATTATTTGTATGGACAAGAGAATCAAAAGTGTCAATAAAAGTTTTAAATTGTTTATAATCGCCAGAAAACTTAGTAACTTCTACTTTATTTAATTTAATACTACGTTGAGTTTGATTTTCTTCCTTAACATTGAATTTGTCCCCAAACAGTTCAAAATAAATTTCTTGAATTAAATTAGAGTCACTTTCGAAAGAAGCTCTAACTGTCTCAATAATGACTAAATCGGAACCTTCTTGAACTGCGCATAGAGCTACCAAATTATTGTGATTTTTCTTAAATTCATCGTAAATCGATTCAAATCGCTTATAGGCTATTTTAAATGAGGTATAATGAATTTTGTCTTCTTTAGCACGTTCGGCTTTAGCAACAATTTCTTTTAATTCGTTGTAATTCATTTCCCGAAGAGCTGTGTACTGTTTGATTTTATTAGCGTTACTAGACATTTTATAGTAAATAATTAGTGATAACGAAAATTATAGTATAAACTATTGTATAAATTGAGAATTTATTATTTCTATTCAAATAAATCAAAATCTAATGAAAATCTAAAGCCAATGATGTATCAGTAAATTATATGTTTCATTTATTTTGTAAAGAGAATAAATACAAAGCAAATCGGCCGATTCAAGGAATGCGGGCAAAAACACAGTTTTTATTAAGAACGATAAATTTATACTGATAAATTTAAATTGAACGAGAATTCAAATAAATGTTGCCAATACCTATAACCATTTATTATTATATTAATAATAGAGAAAAAACAAAAAGAGCATCCAGTGGCTCGAAGGTCCAAAATGTTTGATAATGACGCTCTACTTGGTGCAACTTACCCTGAAGGATGGTGGTGGAAGCCTATGGTTAGGTAACCAGTCTCTTAAAGGTCTTGCAGATCCAAGGAAAATTTAGTGGACTGTAGCTTTACTTCTGTCACGTCACACAAAACTAAGAAGTTTTAGAATAAGCGAAATAGGCGAAAATATGCGAAATAGGTATATGTGAACTGGAATACACGGCGATTCTTCTGAGAGTGCCAACTAACTCGGGTCTGCTCTCCGCGATCTATCGGGCTTCGTCAAAGTTGGGTTTTTGTTTTACCAAGTAGATATATCGCGGGAACATTGACTGATTTTAAAATAAATGGGATGTAGGCATTGGCAACAAATACTAATAACAAAAATAAATATAAAATTAAAGAAAGATATTAAAACTAACTATAAAATCAGGGAATTCCGAACAAATGCAATATGTTGTCTTAAGGAATAAAGAATGTTGATTGATTGATTGATCGATTGATTGTCTCAAAAGTATTTCAAAAAAATTAAAATGTCTTAAAAAACGGTATCGTGGAATTCTAAAATGCAATAAAAAATGTAGTGATATTAAAATAAATAAGTTGGTATCGACTTCCGGTATAATCTGAAGGAAAAAAAGTAATGATAATTTTTTTGTAAGGTTGAAAAATAATAATAAATGAGATAAAAGCGCCTTTTTGTAGTTCCGTAGACGACATGGGTAGTACATGTTCTACTTCTACTAAAATCATATATTTCACGGAATTAATTGTTGAGTTATTACGTTTTCCGGTTATGTATTGATATCTTTAGATATATACTCACTCCGTTTGTAGATTTCCGTGTGAATTAGAACGATTAGCAGATGAACCGCCCCTAGCAATTAGATATGAGCATCATATGTGAAGTCGGTCTTACTACTTAGTGGAAAGATTCATGCAAATCCAGTTAGTTTGTTCATGCAAATCTAGATCTAGTTACTAGTTGGGCAATTGCTGATGTCAGATACAGTCTATATTCCCCTTTAAGACTTGCCAAGTTGTGGTACTTAATTGCAAACTATAAGCGATATAATTTTAACGTTACAATTGTGTTGAATGTTGTGTAAAGTTTTGCCATTAATTTGGAACGAGACAATGTCAACTGCTATTTGATATAACCTTACGAGGTTAAAATACGTAAATTATTAATTACTGAGCGGAACATTTTTTGATAACCTAACAAGAGTAAAATGGAGAACGTTCTCTATAATATTTATTTATTTGTTTAGTGCTAGTTGCGTTAGAGTCAAGCCAATAGAAAACCAATTATTTTAAAGTTTCTTCGTTGTTCCAAAATATATCCACATTAGTTTTCTACAGTTGTTCCCCTTATGATCCAGTCATATTCCCCAAAAATTAACACTCTTGCATGCTTTGCTATAGAAACTATCTTGAAAAATGGTGGCTATTTTTTAGTTTTTTATCTTCTCTTATTAACGAATGGGAATATCGAATAATGTTTGAAAAATTAGCGTTAAAAGACTCATTTTTCAGTTTTCTCGTATTTGCAACGGTTAGCAAGTTGTATGGCAAAAAAGTATAATAAAAAAATATTTTTATTTGAATTTCGATTTATTGAAGTGATATGTATTAGTTCAGGTTGCATCGCATGTATATAGTATCTATTTTCTTAATGAGTGAAAAATTAAATATCGGGTGTCTTTATCCAAGATGAAGGCAATACCATCGGATACTATGCATAGTACAGTACCGATTAGTAATCGTACTGTAACACTGACGTAGTTTTCCACATAACACCAAAACACTCCTCTTCACTCGACGCGCGTTTTGCCAACCAAGTTGGCATCATCTGGAGGTGATTAAAACTAAATCTATGCAAACATTGTGTCCTATTTATACATAAGCTACAGTGAACCTTGATTTACTAACCAATAAAGCGGGCTATATGGGATTGGTCCTCTGTCACCATTCATACTATTTTTATATTTATCAATTTCCAAACTCTCAAAAGCATCCAGCTGTCTGGAATTTGTTACATTGCTAATTAGTCTTAAATTGCTACTATCTACTTTATGGTTATTCTCAAACGCATGTTGGGCGACACTAAATTTATCTGTTCTACCATATTTGGGATCAGCTATATGTTCCTTGAATCTAGTTTGAATTGACGTTCTAGTTTGTCCAACATACTTTTGGTTGCAGTCTTTACATCTAATTTCGTAAATCCCTGATCCCTTAGTTTCTATTTTGTCTTTTGGGTTGCCTAAAAGTTGTTTGACATAGATAGATAGATATAGATAGATATATATTTATTGATCCCTTTGATCATAATAACATGATATTGGACAAGTCACAGTTTAGTTACAAAAAAAAAAAAACAATCAGGTATACAGAAAACACAATAAGAGCAATACAACAAAAGGCTGTCATACAATCAAAAAACCTCACAATCAAAGACCCTAAAGCCTGTCATTTACATATTACACATTAAATATTAAATTTACACATTAAAAACGAGTGTTCAGGAAATCTGGTATGTTATATATACATTCTCGCACAAGAAGATTTTTTAATTTTCTCTTAAATTCATTAAAAATTTTTTCCTGCCTAATACAAACGGGCAGATGATTCAGGAACTGTATTCCTTTAAAGACTGGGCTTTTCTCGTACAGCGAGGTGACGTGTTTAGGAGTTCGTAAGCATTCTGCACCTCTTGTGGAGTAATTATGATACTCGCAATTAGGCCTAAGTGTTTTGTAATTATTCTTCGCATACAATATGGATTTATAGATATATATAGAATAAGAAGTTAGTATATTATTTTGTTTAAAATGTTCTTTACATGTTTCTCTACTATCGAGGTTAAATATTAGGCGAATTATTTTTTTCTGAGAGATGAGGACCCTGGAGGCATCGGTCGCACTTCCCCATAAGACAATGTTATATGAAATATGGGTGTATACTATAGCATAATATACATTAATTAGTTGTTCAGCGTTGAAGATATTTTTTAGTTGAAGTATCGCATAAAAACTACTATTTCACTTTTTACAAACATAATTTATGTGGTTAGACCACTAATATTACTGTCCAGGTAGACTCCTAAAAATTTGGTTGTATTTGAAAATTGAATGTTGGTATCTTTAACCAGTACAGATTTATCACATGAATTTGCTGTCCTGTTGAAAAACTGCATACACACAGTTTTGCTCGCATTAACCATTAAAGCGTTCCTTTCACACCAAGTGGTGAAATCTCTAGATAGGAGGTTCATATTTATAATTAACTCTTCGGGAGATTTTGCATCCGTTGCCAGGGTTGTGTCATCGGCATATAGAACGAGATGATTTGTACGCACATGACGCGGAAGATGGTTTATATATAATAAAAAGATTAAAGGAGCAAGGATTGCTCCCTGCGGTACCCCGAGTTCCATTTGTTGAGGAATAGACCTATGTTCCCCCATTTTAACTATAATTTTTCTGAATTGTAAATAGGAAGTCAGCCATGAAAGAAAACTGCCACGAAATCCCAAGTTGTTTAATTTATTTACCATTATATTCGATTCACAGAGTCAAAGGCCTTTGACAGATCAAAAAAGAGTGCACCCACATACCTCCCTGAATCCAATGAACTATGGATGAAATTCAGGAGAGCAATGGACCCACTCTCTGTCGATCTTCCCAGCAAAAAACCATGTTGATGTTCTGTTATTACATTATATTTTTCTAGAAACGATAGCATCTTTTTGTAAATACATTTTTCAATAATTTTACATATTACAGTTTGCACGGTTATAGGTCTGTAATTGTCAAGTCGTAAACAATTTTCATTCTTGTGAATTGGCGTTACAAGTCCTATCTTTAGGTCAGCTGGGAAAGAGCCCATCTGTACCGAGAAGTTTATTATATCTGACATAACCTGAGCAACGTGAGGTGCAATGCTCTTGATCAACTTTGTTGAAAGGCAGTCGACTCCCACCGATCCGACATTTCTCAAGGAATTGATAGCATCTAATACATCTTCTGGCAACACTGCACTGAAATAGAATGTGTTGTGGACATATATTGAGGTATTATTATCAAAACTTAAATTTGTAAAACGTCTATTCAGTTCATTTTTTGCAGATTTCGCAAAGAATTCGGCAAATAAATTTGCAATTTCATATTCATTATCGATTATCACTCCATCATCTTTAATAGTATTTATAGTGTGCTGCTTTTTTTTCCCTACTTTTTCCTGGACAGTGCGCCATATAAATTTTTGTTTGTCTTTTACATTTTTATTTTGTAAACTTTTCTGGTAAGACAGTTTCTTTGTCTCATTTATTTTGGCAATGTAATTTTTTTTATAAGCTTTATAGTTTGCATGATCACGAGGACTTGTTGAGTTTTTTGTCAACCAAAACAAATTCCTAAGATCATCACCCATCTGCCTCAATATAGGATTTATACGTTTTTTATTAGTTCTATTAATAATTATTTTCCTAACCAGGGGGCATGTCAGTTCAACATAGTAAAACAAAGTATTAAAAAATTCTCTGAACACCGAGTCAACACTACTGTGTGTGTGATAAACAGACATAAAATTTTCATTGCTTAAATAAGTCTTTAATGTGAGCAGGTTTGACTGAGACAGGTTTCTATATTTAATAACATTTTCTTGTGATTCATGCTGGCAGACTTCGCATGAGGTATTCAGTTTAGCATCCATTTTAATATCCAAACCAAAGTGATCGCCCAAATGGAAATCAGTGACATTTTCATGGTATGCAAATGGAGTACTTGTTAGGAAATAATCAAGTTTAGTTTTTGTTGTTTTCATATTTTTGTTTGTAAAAATTCGAGTTGGTTCATAGTTTTGTAATTTTAAATCAAAGCTTTCAATTAGATCATTTAGCAATATTCTTTCATAAGAATTTTTTAGGTAATCGATATTAAAATCGCCAGTAACAATGACAGTATCATAATTCTGTGCATAATGAGTGAGAGCCATGTAAAGTCTACCCATGAATATATCTACGCTCCCAGAGGGGTATCTGTATACATTAATAATACAACAATTCATTTTTTGGATATAAAATGTTAGGCCGCACACCTCGAAATCTGATTCAATCGACATATTATTTAGAAATTTGGGTATTTTATACTGAAAAGAGTTTTTTATTAACACGAGAACCCCACCATGAATCATGCCAGTTCTATTGAAATATGTTGCCACATCATAGTTCTGATATTTTACAAAACCCACATTGTCATTTTTACACCAAGTCTCGGAGAGACACACTACATCAGGTTTCTCCTGATCTAAGATCAATTCAAGTCTATTAGTTTTATCAAATAGAGATTGGCAGTTTACACTAATAATATGAAAATATTCAACAGACCTCTGTAGGGGTCTAGGTTTAAAATTTCTTGATGATATTTCCTGTCGATAACGGTCTACGACTGCGGTAACATCTGAGGATGAATCCGGAAAAAACGTTGAATATGGACACCGTGTGGCCAAATTTCCGGTTTCATGGCATTTTTAAAGTTATAGTTGTAGACACTTACTTTGAAGGAACTATAAACTTCTGGGTATTTTGAATTTAAAGAAGCGACGACGACTTCTGGAAAATATGGTTTTACAACTTTACTCAGGTCTTCTTCACTCATCCTGGGGTCTACTCTATAAATATGAAGATCAACAAATTTGGGAACTCCTTTCACTTCCTTGCCATTTACTTTTAGCTCGCTATTATTTCCTATTATTAAGTTTTTTCTCTTCTTCCTACTTCTAGCCTCCTTAAATCCAGCTTCTTCAGTGTGCAGGTGGTTTTTCCCCAGGTTCACTAATTCATCGCATTTTTGTTGAGTACTTATTTGCATTAAAGCAGCTGAAATATCATTTCTTGAAATCATAGACTTTTTCGAGGATGCGGCAACCGCGCCGCTCTCACCGGTGTTTACATTCTGGCTAGCTGACTGACTTCGTACAGTGGATTCTTCAATTTTTGCGACTTTTTTTACAGCCACTTTTTCCGTATCATGCGAACAATTTTTATTTAATAAAGTAATTTGTTGTCTCAATATGTCAATTTTCCCATGCAGTTCATTTATGATTATGTCCTTTTGTTTGATGATATATTTAAATATGTTTAAGTCAATTACCTTTTTGTCAGGGCTTAGGTTCTCAATAGCATTGAAAAATAGCTGATCTGATGTCAATTCAGGGTCACAGCACATAATTATGCTATCACTGGTAAATTTCAAGTTGGCATTTTTTGCACAGCTAGTATGAAAGATATTATCACAATTTGCACACATTATACCATTTACAACGTTCTTTTTGCACCTTTTACAGCACTTAATTCCCTGCACATTTTCAGACGATCGTCCACTGTTCGCCATCTTTACTATTCCTATTCATAATCTCCTATATATCTTTATCCTTTAGATACCTATATCTTTAAAAACCTTACCCATGGGTGAAACGAGGATCGTATGGGATATGAATTTTGGATTTTCTCTTTCATTTTGAAAAGTCGAGGAATTTCGAAGTGTCTCTTTAAATTTACGTTTCCTAATTATTTTATCAATTAAACTTGCAGAATATCCATTACTCGCAGCTATATCCCTAATTAATGCCTTTACTTTTTCAAACCTCTCCTTATTTAGAGGGAAGCTTTAAAGCGATGAATTAAAAAATTGAAACTCGCCATTTTGTGTTGAGTACAATGGAACAACAAGTCCTTAGGCTACTTAAAGTACTGGTATCTTATACTTAGGAATCTTAAAGAACTGGTGTCTTTTCTGTATAGGTCAAATTCTAACTTATTTTCACTATTTCTTATTATTAATACATCCAAGAATGGTAGTTGTCCAGAATTTTCAATTTCATATGTAAATTTAACTGACGCGAAACGACTATTCAATTTAGAAACAAAGTCGTCAATATCAGTGGCTTTTATATCAAATACTGCAAAGATATCATCCACATATCTAAACCAAACCCTGAGGATGTAGATAGTACTATGCACATGCAAATAGATAATAGTGCTATGAATGTGCAAAGTCTCCCCTTTAAAATGTATAAATTGTTTTGCTTTAAACTTCCTTTTTATCGCCTCCAGATTTGGGACTGCGAGGCTTGAGACTGTAAAGGATGCACTTATTCTCTTCCATGTCACTGATGTAATGTAACTTAAAATTATTTTTTAGTAAAATCTAAAATAATACATGAATATTACTAAATATTGGACTGGATTATGTCTCCCATGAATCTAAAATAATCTAATTATAAAAACACTCCATGTGCTACCGCCGCCGTCTTACAAAGTGGCTGTAAATTTTCAATTTTTTAGCTATTTAAAAATGAGTAATAAACGTACGTGACATTATAAAGTGAAAAAAAAAGAAAAAGTTCTATCGCATTTATCACTGAATAAATAAAAATTCATATCAAATAAGTTACTACATTATTGTGTGCCCTATCACGC
Organism: Pogonocherus hispidulus; assembly: GCA_963924545.1. NCBI lineage: Eukaryota > Metazoa > Arthropoda > Insecta > Coleoptera > Cerambycidae > Pogonocherus > Pogonocherus hispidulus. The sequence continues at coordinate 71,045,765 of OZ004693.1, forward strand.
GGTAACTGCTGCGAAGATATGATAAAAATTGTTTTTTATAAAAAGTGTATTTTCCAATGCTCTCTAACATCTTTATCTAAAGTATTTCTCGATATTCTCGTCCGTTAATGAGATATAACTTAAAAACTGAAAAAGATATTTTGCACGTTTTACACCTATGAAAGGAAAGAAAAATCAGCAGAAAATTGAATTCCCGTGTAGGAATTTTTATACATTTTTTGGAACAGTTGGTATGTTGATTTTTATCAAGTTTTCTTTACTTGAAAATAGTTAGATTATATATACCATTTGTAAGCCATTACTATAGCAACTACAGCACACCATACAAAACAAAGGATGTACATTTATTGCTACCAACATTTAAAAACAAAAAGTTTAGTGTCGAAAAGGGTTTCTTTTCGATACACAATTGCATTTTATAATGACTTGTTTATAGACGCAAAATAGAAAAATATATATAAGAAATTATAGGAAAAATAAGACGCTATTCCGATCAATTACACTTATATAGTTATTTCTTATATTAATCTAGTCAATAATTCATTCTGGATAATATCTGCTTTATGGTCTTACCTTGTGGTATGTTGATTTCTTTTATACACCGATTAAAATAACATTTTAGTTTTATGCTCACAATATATAGGATATTTAACTTGCTAAATTATTATCCCATTTTTGCCTGTAGAGATACCCAACAGGGATGGCTGGCTCGAAAATCCTGATGTTCATTCAGGTCTCGAATGGCCCCGTCTGGTTCACAGATGTGTCCAAGACACACCGGGGCTCAGGGGCGGGAGTTTTTGCTATATCTGGTTGCGTTCAGGAAAATCTCAAAAAGGAGATATTCTAATCAACATATCCAGATATGCACTGACAGTCAGGTGGCTTTATATGTCTTGATCTCCTCCAGGATTACATCCAGGGCGATCCTAGAGTGTATTAACGGTCTGACCCAATTGGACCAGAATAATAAAAATTGACCTGGGTACTAGATCATCACAACATAACTGGGAATGAGGAGGCCTGAATCAGTACCCGGGCTTCCCCCCAGTTATGTAGCGAGGTCCATTGAAAACTGAATCAGAAATATATCTGAGGAAGAATGGTCGAACGAAATAGGGCAACGACTAGCTAGGCACTTAATTGAAGGGCCCTGGCCCTAGTCTCGAACGCAACTCGATCAATACTTAGGCTAAGTCGTAACAGCATAAAGATTGTCACAGGACTATTAACAGGTCATGGTCATATCAACAAGCACCATCATACCTTAGTGACACTAGAAGGTGCAGGCTTACGGACACGATGACGAGGACTTCATACACATCCTCTGTCGCTGTGTCAAGAAACACAAACATCTGGGTGCAGCGTTTCTCTTGCCCCAGGACATTAGAGCGCTTCCAGTAGAACTGGTATTGCCCCATGTGCATACCACGGGTGTCTACCAATAACTCTAGACTAGCGGCAGGTCCGCGCCGCTTTCCAACAACAACACAACATCCCATTTTTACTCAATGTGTATTTTTATATAGTTATTTTTTAATTTGATAAGAAGAGGCATATCTAAATTAACATTATGAGATCAAAATTTAATACCTATAACAATTACACGTCCAGTAAGTGAGCCAATAGACTACAATGGACTCAAGTCTAGATACTTTAAAGTTTCTGATTCTGATAAAAAAAATCTAATTGAGCAGTTTCCATATTTTGACTATCCTTATTTATCAAAACTTCAAATATACATTCTTATAGAGTTCAACATTATTATTTAATATGCCGTCCGTTTTAATATCATCATATATTTCGTATCATTCCTCTTTGAACAACAAATATGATTTGAACAGAATTTACCAATTTACTTACATCAAAATATCTTAAATTCAAAGTATTAACCTTATTATTCTTAAACGGCTGTGGGAGTCATTTTATATAATACCTACATATATACGTTAACTACGAAACGCCAACATATTGCTTCAAAATATTCGATAATTATAAAGTAATGTGGAATTTCCTAGGGTTATTAAAATCACTCGATTGTAGGCACGATTCATTAAAGTGTTTTACGATATGAGGATAAAATTGGAATCATATCATGTGCAAAATGAGATGGTAATTTTGTAGGTCATAGTCTTTACCCGTAGAACACTATTTCAGAGGTAGACAGAATGTATATAAAATTAAAGTGTACATATTATTGGATAAACATAGCAGATATTCGTAAAAAATATCATTCGCTTCACCGTTCAATCAATAAATATATAATCAAATGGCTATAATAATATAAATCGAATGGGGCGGGAGTGGCATATTATTACTCTGTAGCTCATAAGAGAAAATTCGCTGATTTCGCAATCCACGCAACCATCGGAGACATTGGAAATTATAACACCGTATATGGAACATAATTATAAGCGCGTATATGGAACATAAAATACTTCACTCTGATAAACGAAAGCGCCATTTAAAAATTCGATAATTCGAAAACGGTTGCAGATATCAACCCAAACTTTTTTAAAAAAACGTTTTCAATATCTACGCTACATTCCATTCGCTGCATATATACACGAATTTTGAATATTTCGCATAGCTAACCGCATATCGAAGTTTATCATACATAATTTTAGAAGTTTTAAATTTACGTAATTTTTTTGGTAATATATAGGTGGACTACCACTACCAAAAAAAGGTTTATACATACGAAGCGCTTAGACTTTGTGCATAAGTGGTTAAAATTTCAGTGTGGTAAGTCTAGTTGTGTTTTTTTTTTAATGGCGATATATGTACTCAGAAACACATGTGTTTGAATTGTGTAGATAAAGCACTCTAAAGTCATTAAAAAAAATTGCCGTTGTAAAAAAAGTTGAAGATCACACCACATACGCCCCAAAACATGTTCTACAAGATGGTGTAAATTTCACCTGCTCCACTATACGTACTGTCACTCGATCGCAACACCATTGTCTTTTGACCTTGAACGAAAGCTTCTAAGTTGGTTCCCATATACATAATAAACATTTCCAATGTTAATTTGCCCATTATTAAGTCTATTGTAAAATTAATATGTATTTAATTGCCATCAAGGAACATAGAAATGGTAAAAATTATACGATATGCATGTTGGGTGTTCTGTTTTCACTGAATAAATTAGGAAACCAAAAAATATGTCCTTGCACTGAACTTAAAGTTAGTTGACTTATACATACTCATATGCCTGGTTCTCTGTTTAGGTTATATTAAATTTTGTATAAAGTTTATATTACTGACAACGAGTTGAGGAATTTAGTCAGTTCGAATTTATAATTATAATAATATTATAATATACAATTATAGTAATTTATAGTTGTTTGTTTTATATGTTTATTTTTTAATTCAAGGCTAGTCCGATTGTCAGTTCGAGCGTGAAAAGGTTGGTATGTAAACATCATAGACTTGTCTTATAAATCTATGTTAAACATCAATAAGGCATCAATATGACGTAGCTTGATAGTTCTCTGCTCTAAAGGACTAGATATATGCCTCCGTCATTTTCGCATAGGAATGTATTCGTACAACTAGAGAATCGGGCCTTGTTTTAAAACCAAGACATAATGAAAACAAAGTAACAAATTTAAATAAAACCATTATAATATAATAAAAAGGAAATTTGAAACAAGCTGTTACTTTTAAAATACATCCGCATACCAGAAAAAAAGGAGGGAATTATGTTTTTGTATTACATAACACTGTTGGCTTCCGGAATTTCACCCTTCACTTTCCAATACTTTCAGGGAAAACTTTTAAATCGAATATTCCAAGCATTTTTAACATTGTATTAATAATTCAACGCATCGGCATTAATAGCTTCAATAATGTAGGGAAGTATTTATAGAATGTTCGGTTAATATGAAAGTTTCAAAGTTTAAAGGGATACAAAATATATTTCGATACCAAATTAATAACTCGTTACTTAATTTTAATTTTTTGCATGGTTACAGTAAAGAGTGGAGAGAGGAGACAGTTGGAAAGAGCGAATAAAATTAGATAGAGATCGATGATAACTCCAATTTAAAGGGACACGGCTTATCAAAGTCTGCATCGCAAGAACATTCCGAAACACTTACAAGTTGAGACTGCTTCGGGTATTGTCTTAATATATTCAGATGCACACCGAACGTTATTAAGCCTAAAACATGATCATTTAACAGAACTATCTAATTCTGCTAATTCTTTCTTATACAGTGTTATTCAGAACTTATCCATAATAAAATTTCGGGATGTTCAACATACATGTACAAATGTTGTAGTGCAAAAAAAAAATTTTTTTGGCACTATCTGGAAACTATTTAAAAATTTTTAATTGCACGCCGCTGGATACTGGTCCACTGTAATGGAGTGACCTTGGGACTGATAATGCAAACTAGCGATGTCACATATAGCACGAAAAAAACTTCGGAAGATCTGAGAGTATACCGACACCCGGCGCAAAAAATATTTGCAGCGTTTTTACTTTAAAATAAACTGAAAGATAGATAGACGTGACCAAAGTGACGTGTCTTTAAAATGAATAAAATTTTGTTACACTAATTTTGAAGAATTGCGCCACTTGATTACTAGGTATTAGAAACATGAAATTTATAAAAAAATTGCACATACCTTTTGTTACAAAAGCTGTTCGAAAAACGGTGTTGGAAGTGATTTCGTTGAATTGCGTACGGATTTTCGAGTGCCCAAACGTGTGTATTGTGAATGTTCTGTATTCCATTTCGAGTAAACAAAGCTTCATCTGTAACTAGTACATCAGCAGTAAATTGGGGATTTTCAGCATTTTACTACAACAACCACTCACAAAACCTAACTCGTAATTGATAATCCGCTGGTAACAGTGCTTGAACACGCTGGATATGATACAGATAAAACTGAGCTTCGTGTAGTAAGTGCCACACCGTTGATTGGGATACCCCAGGCACCTGTCTAGCGATCTGACTTGTACTTATTTGCGGATTTTCACGGACCAGATTCAACACTTGTTCTTCAGTTGCTAAAATACGTTGCGGTCGTCCCGGGCCACCATCTCGTCCACGATTTGCACGTAAATTACCAGTATCACGGCCACGTTGTACCACTGCCGTAAAAGTTGCATTATTTGGCGTGTGTCGATTGGGAAATAGATCCGCATACAAGCGCGAAGCTGCAACTGCATTTTGTCCAACTTCACCATAAATAAGAATCATGTCCATTAACTCAGCATTACTGTACACATGAGCCATTTTGAAAATTTTAAAGTTTAACACTACTACGATAAATAAAACACCGGCACTGAGAGAGCGACATAGATAGACAATAGAGATATTACCCCAACTCCAACTCTACTCGCTCGGTCTTGACCAGGCGTTCCAGGTACAAAAACTTGTTTACTTTTTTTTGTAGGAATGTGGTATATCAGATGTCGTTGAAGTACAGTTGCCCATCTACGTAGTCCTTTATAATGGTATAACTTTTAACATTGTTTACGGGAAATCCAAAGACTTTTATTATAAATTTTTTTGGTGATATAGATTTTTTATTGAAGGATGCACATATCCTCAAAGTTTTAGAGATAAGTTCTGAATAACTCTGTATAGGTTGAAGAATGTAAAGTTCCTATTTAGCTGATTTATAAGTCGGTTAATTAACACAACATTGCCAAAAACCTGTCACTGTTTCAATTCATTAGTATTTTTGTATGTTGATTGAATCTTTTCGTAAGACACTACGCACTTCAGATATTTAAACAAACAAAATTTTAGCTAAACAAAATTTTGTATTAAGATGACCTTTCTTTTCAGAAATGTAGATATTCCTATTTTGTTATAACTTTCTATCTGCAAGAAATAGATCGAACTAATTATACCGGGTAGCTTAAAGTGGATGGCCTATTAAGACGTATCTCGAGAATGAATATATGCATTTCTCTGAAATTTTGGCTGTGGACATAATCTCAAAAGTTACAAAAAAGCAAAATATTTTTAAGGGTGTGGCATATCCGGTTAACCGGAAGTCGACATCAACTTGCTTATTTTAAATGGAACACCTTATATGTTATTTCATTTCTGGATTCTATGTAAAATTCTAAACACATTTCATGTAGGATGTCCTATACCTATCTTCCACTGTTGACAATATTGACAAATGAATATTGACATTTTGCAACTTTGACACCCTGTAAAATCTAAACGGTTTGAAATCAAGCAAAACGGTTTCCACATTCCTAACTTTTCATAAGCTATAATTTGACAGTAATTTCAGATTTAACCAAGAGATTAAATTTAATCGAAAATTTTTAATTTCTAGCTAAATCTAAAATTAGTGTCAAACTGTAGCTTCTGAGATGTTAAAATTAGGAATGTGCAAACCGTTTTGCTTGATATCAAACCGTTTAGATTTTACAGGGTGTCAAATTTGTAAAATGTCAATATTCACCTATCAATATTTCAAAAACAGTTGAAGATAGGTATAGGACTTCCTACATGAAATGTGTTTAGAATTTTACATAAAATCCAGAAATGAAATAAGATATAAAGTGTTCCATTTAAAATAAGCAAGTTGTCGAGTGCCACACCCTTACGTATACGTACGGCAAAGGTATAGAAACTGTTTTTTCATTAAGAAAAAAATATGGTGCCATATGCCATTTAAGTGAAAGTTGATAAAAGGATGTTTTAGTATACCTAATATTCAGGCCTATGATATATCCCGTATGTTATTTTATAACAGGGGCTGTTAAGTTCATATCCAATCAAAAGCCATGTTCTTGGAAAATAGTAATTTCTGATTGGCTATAAAGTTTAACATCGATGTTATTTTAACATAAAATGATACATCATAGGGCCGATTGTTTCGTAATGTTATTTAAAATTGATATAAAGTGGACTGTATTAGGCGATATCCCGATAAGTCGAAAACTCGAGGTACGACTTACCAAAATGCAGGCTTCATCAAGCTTCCATAAGGGCAAAAGATCAGCAGGACCAAGTACCCGATCACACAACTCACAAATTGGTATTTCAAATTTCTTAAGAACACTTATTTTATTAACAAGGCATTCAGCGGCGTATTGAGTTCTTGTCGACACTTTTTGAACTGTGTAGACTTGTGTCTTCTCTGCGCAAGCCGACCAATAAGAATTCTCGACTTACTGATTTGGAATAAGTAGCGGGAAAAAATATTTAAAAGTATATTCGGTGACAACCCTAATAAAATACTATTACTATTCAATTATTAATCAATAATATTAATACTAAACTAAATAAACTAGATACCTACTAACAAAAGAAAATTTTGATTTATTTTTTACTTTTGAAGTATTTACACAACTTCTAGTTTTTATATATAAAACACCCTGATTTTTTTCTCAAAATTGAGAAGAGCAACTAGGTTGAAAAGGACGACATAAAGATGGTATATATACCCTTATTATTTTTGGGATAAAAGATCTCTGGCCACATATACTGGATTTGCTTCTAATTGCTTCACGAATTTGTTTGTACCACACTGTTAGATGTACGCTTCAACATAATATATTGATGGCAAGTAAACTCGTTATTTTATTCAATTTGGACTTTTGCATACTTGCACTTAACGTTGCAATCAGACTTGGTAATTAGGAGACTCCCTCAGAAGTTTTATTGAGAGGAAAGAACGTGTGACCGGCTGACGTGTGAAATCGTCGCCATTCGACGCAACCAATTATTCGTCCAATCAACCGTCTCCAATTTTCTAGAGCCATTCTTTGGAACGCCGAGACCATTACACTGATGGAAAACGCAGAGTCGAACATGCCTCGCTTTGCTTTCCTGCTAATACAACAGTTTATGCTCTGTAAAATACAATGTTTGAGTACATAAACTGATCATTCTGCAAATTTTTCAAACTACTTATAGGATTTTGTAAATGTTTTCATACATATTTCCATATCTACATTTTTATTTAATATTATGATCCTGTATCTTTTTCAAAAGCTTTGGCATCTCAAATTGAAAACTGACCACAAAGAAAGTTCATGGTGAATAAGTTTTAAAAAAATGTTTAGTTATTTATTTAGAGAAGTTATTTCTGAGGACGTGTTATTTGGCCATTTAAATGTATCAATTTTAGCTTCCTTTTACAAAACAGTAAAATTTATTTGTTAGGTACTTTTCCATTTCAACCGCATTAAAATAAATGGAGGATAAGGATATAGCGACCCCTAGTATGATCGTATGGTTCAGCCTTCTTTATTTTATTGCTATATTCTTTACTGAACGTTCCATGGTGCTGGTAACAAGCGATAAAGTTCAATACATTTTAAAGTAAGTTTCCTCTCATTCTATTTTTCTTTTGAAGCCATATTCACTAGTTAATGAGCTTTTCACTGCGTTTGAGATACAACTAAACAAAATATTGAAATATTGCGCAATGTTTCCCGCAGATAGCCCAATATAATTCATATTGTACAATAAATATCAAACCATTTTTAATTCATTCAATATATTGGGCAATAGTTCAATATTATACACAAACGGTCAATATTATTGTACAATAGGTTATATTGTATATTAATATTGACCATCTAGGGGGTGACCGCTCAAGAGTACATGATTTAATATGCTAAAAATATTACCGTGGTATGTACTATTTTACAAAAATTGTTACTCTGCAAGTATATCGAAAGGTATGCTTGCACAACAACCAAGAACAGTATACCTGCAAGGTATTGAAACTCCGCACCTGTTTTGAGCATAACTTTTTGGCAGCATATGACAGAACTTATATATTATGTTCTTTAATATGATTTTATACATCTGTTTATAGATATTAACTTAGAAATAAACTAAGAGGTATATTATTAATCAAATTATAATTTAAAGCAGTAAGTATTGATTCTATAAAGTTTAAATTTTCCTTTTTCCTAGAACCTAGGTACCCAAACGAATATCTTCAATATTTTTATTTTTATTTTAAGATATACTTACTCTGCCCAACAGCATAAACCCAATTCCCGCAATTTATAATTCCCTTTGACACAAAAAAAAATACTTCAAATGAGGGAGCCTACCTCCCTCATTTGAAGGCCTAGAGGGTTGAGACTTTGCCCTTGGGCGGGGGTTGTCCCTGGCACCCCCAGAGGCGATGTTGCCAGATTGTGCACAATTTCCCTAAGGCTGGCTTAAACGCAGATTTGGCAACGCCACACTCGGGCACTGCGTCGGCGATTTTGTAAAAGACCCAGTCCCTTTTCAATATATATTTTTTATTATACAACTATTGTTTGTTATAATATATAATTTTATTAAGGGTCCATTCACTGTAGATTTGACAGGCATGAATGCGGGTTCGGATTGAGAGAATGGGTAGCCGATGGGTGGAAATTTATATATTCCCACTACCGAATTATTAAGATTTCGGAGGTGCACGTAAAGCCGAAATAAAAAGGCACATGGAAATAAAGTTAGCTCTTATTGCAACGGTACCGGATTTGTCTTATAATTGCAACAAAATTTCTTTTTAGTGTTATAAATTATATATCACCGGAAAGATCAAAAGATAAACTAGATCCCTATAGTAGCAAATTTTTGTTTAATTCATGTATTTTAGAAAAAATAATTTTTGAAAATACGCTATTTTAGTACAAGTTTGTTTGCCTGGAATTTTAAAAATAAAAAGAAATACCAAAAATTACCACTATAGGGACTTAGAAAGTCTTATCTTTCAAAACTTTTTTACTAAAAGTCGCTATCTTTTATAGTTTTTCTATAATTAGACACGAGACGAACGCCGATTTAGGGCTTATTTCGACCTAGTGACTGGACTCTTAAATGTAATATATTCAAAATCAGAACAATTTTAGATAATCGAAGAAATGTTATTCATAGTAAAACTTTTACATAAAGAATAACTAGATTTGGCCGTGCCTGGAACTCACGAAACTTCATTTCTGAACATTTGTTAAGGTGCCGACAAAGGCATATATCCTACAATTTTCTACGTCTATTTAAAACTGCCAGTATACTTAAGTGATTAGCCCACCAAACTTAGTCTTGTACTCCAATGACAAGTAAACATTATTTTATATGTCTGCACCTTTTTCCGGCCCCTAATCCTAGTGAGATACACGACAGAGAAGTACCTATTCAAGGTAAGTATAGTATATATAAGCATAATTGAAACCGTATAAAAACTAAAAGCAGGCAAAAACAGTCGGCATCTCTTTATTGTACATGGGCGCAGGTAGAAATGTTTGCTATTAAGAAAATGTTATAGAGATGTTTTTATGAGAATTGTCTTCATTTTTATTACTTTTTGTTTATTATAGATACCTATTATTTGTTCATATAGCCAATAACATATTTATTATTGTTAAGTATTGTTTATGTTTATTATTGTTATTTTTATTGTTTATTTAACAAAACTAAACTACGCTTGGTAATTGGTATTTACGCGCTGCACTGGAAAACTATTGATGATATTTCAGCACTCGGCACGAGAAACAAAAAAATGATTTACAACCCAACAGACCAGTCTGTTTATTCTCTTTTTAACAGCGCGCAGTTGTAGATGGTTCATCGGGCTGATTAGATTTCCAGTGTAGGACTAACATGTACAGTTGTAGTTACTATTCTAATCGCGATACCATTGCTAAATACATAGGACGAAATATCAAGATAAGTCCGCACGGTCCTGTGCCTTAACACTGACTAGTTTCAATTGTGCTTATATACAATATACGTATTTACGCGTTTCATTATATACACAACCTTTTCTGATTAACATATAGGTGCTCCTCTAGTCGCCCTGTTAATTGGGTCATCCCCATCCCCCAAATTTCTATGTTTAATAATAGCCATAAAATTCCTGTTGATACACACCCAAAATAATGTAAATTAATATTTTTCCATCATAATATACATACATGTCTGGAAGAGTCATTAAATTACTGGTGATTTCAGAGAATGCGAAACTGAACGAAGCGCAAAACAGCCACATCAAGGTTTAATATAAATTTAATTGAATATATTCAGTGTAAATTGAGTTATTTCTTTTGGGAACGATACGCCGAATATTTAATGATAAATGCTATTTCCCTTTTGTATGGGAAAATTTTATTTCCGATTCGTTTGAAATTTCACTTCATATATTGCTTCGCTTTGTATTACTTTTTCGACCGATTTTATTAAAATCCCTCCCTGATTTACATAATTTGCGTTCCCTTAAATGGGTTTTCACACTGTTGACATTCCTTGTTTTAATGTGTTTCTGTATATCCAAGGGTAGATTTACAAGAAAATTGGATTTTTTATAAATCAACATACAGGGTGGCCCAATAGTGTGGCAAAGTTAACGCCATAACTCCTATGCCGTAATAAACAAAAAAAATATATTTTAGGATCTCATAGAGCCTAAGAACACACATTTTTTTTTTATGGGCATCGACTACTTGGGTCATTAGCCCTTACGTATTACGTCAGTATAGTGTATAAGACATGATCACACATAATAATAGACATACACACATATAAGTTGTAAATAAGTATATAACATTCATAATTTACCCAATAAACCCAAGGCTTTGATAAAATTTAGGACTGCATTTATTTTCTCCGTAGAGTTAATAAGCTGAAGGATATATTTGAGCAATATATCCTTCAACACCACACCTTAATCTCTCTTCGTCATATCTTGGACAATCTACTAATATATGTTTCACCGTAAGGTGGACATTGCACTGTTCACACTGTGGCGGTCGTTCTCCTTTTATCAGATATACTAAGGTAGTGTAGGTGTGTCCTATTCGTAGCCGCGTGAGAGTGACCTGCTCCCTTCTTTTAAGGTAGCTAGATGGTTTCCATGGCAATACACTTTGTTTGATTGGTTTCAACTTAGTATCACTGTTAGCCCAATCTCTCTGCCAAATGTCCAGTACACGCGCTTTTATGAATTTCTTGACATCATTGGGCACTGACATTTCAAAGTCGACAGGTTCCAAAAGATCAGCAGCTCGCCTTGATTCCATATCAGCAAGTTCATTTCCTCGAATGCCTATGTGGCTAGGAATCCAAACGAACGTTACTGTTTTATTTGCTTGTAGGTTTTGTAAACCAGAGAGAATCATCTGAACAAGAGGGTCTGCAGAGAACACACGGCGAATACTTAATATGGCGCTAAGTGAGTCGCAGATTATTAAAAAAGTCGTAGAGTTTGACGTATGACAAAAGCAGATTGATTGCCAAATAGCGTATAATTCTGCGGTAAATATTGAGGCGGTATGTGGAAGACTCCAAGAGTGTGCTCTTCCCTCAACAACACTGGCCCTTCCCATTCCAACATCTGTCTTAGATCCATCTGTATAAATAATAGTTGCATTTCTATATTCTGCTAAAATTGATCTAAACCTAATTTTATATAGTGCATGTGGTGTATCTTTTTTATTCATTTCCATCAGATCCATTCGGTAAGACGGCCGTCGGATGATCCATGGAGCTACTTCGCACCAGCCCAAGCGTAATGGGTCAGGTATTGAAATCTATAAACCGGAGCCATATCAAACTTATGTTTATTAAATGGAATTATATATTTTTTTATTTCATATTTGAATTCAGATCATTTTTCTGAATTCGACAATATAGGGTTTCCAATATTATACAGAGTGGTTCAGAATATATGAGCATTTTTGTCGAATATATGAGCATCTTAGTCGAAATAAATTGAACACCCTGTATATCTTTTAAGAAAATAAATAGTAAATCATTTTTAACTCCATTATTTCTGCTATATGGCCAGGCTTTACTTTCTATAGAATTTCCCTCAAAATAGTTGTATACAGGGCGAAACAAAACTCACATCCGTGGTTTTCTCAATTTTTATAAATGAAACACACTATATTTTATAATATCATCATTTTCATTAAGGTCTCTCACGACTTTTTGTATTCTATGCAGCATTCCTTATTCCCACGGTTTTTGAGATATTTGAGGTAATAATTATTTAAGTTGTAGTAATAACAGTAATGTAGTAATAGATTCTTCAGTAGAAGTATACTATTAAAAAATATTTTTTATTGAACATCGCTCTCCGTCCTTGATTCTAAAAGTGGTGTGCTTTTACATTATTCCTTTTTTACTAAAATCGGCGAAGGCGTTTCCGAGATTCGGTCTCTTAAAAATAAGCTGTCGACTAATTTTCTAAGCAATTAATTCCGGCTCATTAGGAAAATTTTACATTCTACCTCTTACCTCTTTTTAATTTCAATATTTTGATATTTTATGTCTACATTTCAGTATAAAAAGTTATGCATTTTTACAAAAACTATATGTAGGTACCTAATAATTTATTTTAGTATACATAAACTGATTGAAGTGAGTTCGTGAAGATGAATATAATTAAATAAGACAATACACCTTTCTTCACATATATATCTATTAACAATGAAAAGTATACATTTCGAGTACTATGTACTCATGGTCGGTAGCTTAAACACAAGTTTATAAATAAAGTCACCCAATTTAGGATGAGGCTGTAAAATAATTTGATTTAGGTAAACTACAGAGGTCCGCCTGCCTGCTCTTTTCTAAATTGTGGTTGGATATTTACTATTATTACTTATTTACTATAGTTGACTATTTTTAATTTTATTTTTCTTATATACAGGGTATTAAATTTAAAGGTTTAAGTAAGTGATTTTTATATTTTCTCATATATATTGATTCTAATGTATTTAAGTTCTGAGAATTACTGGTTTTTATGAGAGAGGTATTGTTTATATTAAATTTGTGCCCTGTTTCGTAACTACGTAAAGCTAGAGGCGACTTATCTACATTAAAGTTTTTTGTGTGCTATGTTTGCTCCTTAAATCTAGTTACTACATTTCTTTTTGTTTGGCCGATATACAGTTTGTTACAATTACTACAGTTTATTTTGTATATCCTGGATTTCTGAAGCAGATCTTCATTTTGGAAAGTGGACCCTTTTTTTTCTTAGGGTCCATGACATTTTGTTGTACGGTGAATCTAAATTAACTAATACTAAATATGTATGATCTACTTACTAAATATATCCTGAATTTACTGAAGCTATCTACTTTTCCATCATAAACTCACCTGAAAATAAAAAAAAGATTTAATACAATAAGGCCTTCTACACAGTTAAACATAAATCTAACCACAACTAAGAGGAAATATTTATATATAAATAATACAGTTTATTGAAACAAAATTATAAACGGTAACGAAGTACTTCATATTCATATAAGTGTTTTATATTTATGGTTATGGTTAACTTTATGTTTACCTGAATTAGTAAATCGCACTTTAATAAATTAAATTTAACACTATGCCATGAAAATATTTAAAAATATGCCGATAAAAACTACAGAAAAATAAATATTAATATACATATACAGGGTGTCCCGAAATTTGTGTGCAATATAGGTAAAACGGGGACTTTTTCTTCATGGGTCGAAAAATGCTTCCTAAGGGCGCTGCAGCCCCTTAAAGAGGGCATCCTAGTCCAATTTTTTCTAAATAACTCCGAAACCAGTTGAGATAAAGTTATCAAATTTGGTATCCTTGCTTTGGTCTTATATACTGCTATAATAAAATTTCAAAATTTGTATCACTTACGTTACAAACGGGAAGAAGATATTACCTCACTTTTTGTGCTTTGGCTTTTTCAAGTTTTGATTAGGAAATTTCAATATTTTTTACTAAAAAAAGGTACACTTGCTGCGTGTCCGTAGGACGCATTGTTTTCGAGCAAAAATCGCTTTAACTGTTTCCATGCCATAACACGATATGTAGTAACTTTTTTGTATCTAACTTTTTCCTGATTTTGTTACTAAAATATGAAATTTTAGAGTTTAGGTATTCTTGTTGAACATCGATAAAATGCACGAAAACTGCAAAATGAATTTTTGATATAAAATCGATTTTGAAATTTTAAGGAAGCATTGTTTGTATGAAGAAAAAGTCTCCTTTTTAACCATAGTATACACTGGTAAAATAATGCACAATAATTTCGGGACACCGGTATATATAAGATAAATAATACACTCCATACAGTAAGTACAGTAAAATCTCCATATAAAATTTGCTTTATACGTTTATTTCTAATAAGAATCGATATAAAAAATAATCCTACTATCCGCATGCGACCTAATTATCCCTTTCTTTATGTTCGGAGTCACAAACTACTTTCACGAGAATAAATGGCCGTACAGCATTTACGCGGTAATTGACCATATATTTTGTCCACCCATGCATTGTTAAAAGTCCTTAAGGGTATCTGATTTATCTTTTCCCGTTTCAGATTACAAAAAGAAATCTTCTGCCTTTCAAAAGCATCTACTTAGAGATAACGTTAGGTTAATTTATAATTTAATGGTAGGCATCACAATATATTGTGGTTATAAGTATAAACATAACGTGCTGCGATATGAAGTGCTAAAGTGATACTAATAACTACGACTATTTATATTAAACATAATAATAATAATAAAAGAAAAATATCAATTTCAAAATATCTGCCATTTAAACTAAATGGCTATGCTTATAATTTACAACTCTATTAGATTAGTTTTTACAAAATGCCAGTTTTTAATTAAAATACCATTCTACTATGTTTTTATGTACCTTATGTGTTGTAATTAGTACGTGTTGTTAAACGCTCGTCCTCAGTTTTAGAATTATTTTAATTAATAAATTTCGTCGAAATTTTTTAAAACGAGTCAAAGCTGAAAAGCCAAAAAGTTAGTAGTGGTGAGAAACACACCGTAGTGTCCTCTTTGGGTCTTTGCTACTATCTGTCTGACAATTATTGTCAAATTGACAGACAGATAACGGCCTGCGTTTACACAGGCGCCATTATAGCAGTGACCTCTATTGTCTTTGAGGAACACAATCCTACTTATTTATTTGAAGGAGATGCCGAAAACAACTACTCCACGGGAAATATGCGACTGGCATTGCATTGCTTTGTTTTCGACATCTCCTTCATAGGCCAGTCACCGTAGACACAAAAATCCCGTTAGGTAGGTCGCAAAAAATTGCAGAGTTATGATTTTTTGTAATGTTGTTAGGATAGGTACCAATAGTGTAAAACCAAGTGGTGCTCGAAAAACCTTTTTTTTTCGGACTTTTTCAGTTTTTGGCTTATAACTTCTAAATGGTGTATCCTACGGAAAAAGTCGTTCTATACAATTTTAAAGTAGACAAAATTTACTATATTATTTGAGTGCAACCGCAGCTCCATAGGTCTAATAAGTCCCGAGATACAGCACTTAAAAAATTGGTTATTTTTCCCAAAAAGTTCGAAATTGTTGTTTTAGCCGTCTTCCGAGCCGAATATCAGCGAAAATACTCAGCCTACGAGGAGAGTAATGGAAAATGAAGTTGTAGAGCAGTTATTTAGCTTTAATTTAAGCATAAGCGAAAGACTGTAGGGCCAATAGTTCCCTTGTTATCCGGAAATAACAAAAAATGAAGGAAAATGGGATTTTTCAAGAAATGGAGTCTGACGAATTGCAGGACTTTTGTAAAGGATAACAAAGACATAACTCAGTGGGAAATGGTTTTATATCATGCAAAATGAAATTGAGTTCAATTAATAATAACGTATAAATTTATCAAAGTTATATCAAAATTGTATAAAAAATATTTTGGTAGTTTGGGGAACCTTGGACGTGAAATTTTGAACGTGAAGTGATGGTGGGACCTCAGCTGACTCCTGCGACAGAAATACAGAACACAATGTAAATTAGTATTTATTGCGTAATCAATTTTATAATAAATTACAACGAAGGATATGTAATATTAGGTACTTACCTTTTCCCACTTAAACTTCCGTTTCCTAGAAAACGGTGCCGTTTTTTAACGGCCGTCAAAATACGGTGGGTAACGTCATAAAAAACGGTGTCGCGTATAATAAGGGAAGTGTTTCCCAAAAGAGCAGTAGCGCACACCGTAACGTAACAGAGCAGTGCCGTCTCATTGAGGCGGTGGGGCATACGGTACAAATCAGTTCATCAATGTTTTTCTGCGGTGTCTTGTATAGCGGTGAAGTAGTTTTATAATTTTAAAACTATTTTCCTGTTTTTTGTGACGTGACCTACCGTATTTTGACGGCCGTTAAAAGACGGCACCGCTTCCTAGGAAACCGAAGCTTTTACCAGACAGTTGTGTTCTTTTGGAAGGCCCAGGTTCATCAGACGGCTCTTCTTGGGACTTGGGACTCCTCTGTTGTCTGATTAGATCTACTACTAGATACTAGTGATAAAGGGTCGTCGACGTCATTTTCTTCATCCGACTCGGTCATGGCTAAGGAAGGAGTATTCAGGCAGGTCTTCACCTCACAAATTTTGCACAGAGAAGACGACTCTCTCCTTTCCCTGTGTTATGGGATATTTGTCCAATCTGCTGGAAACGCCAAAGTCCCCTTCGCTCGTCTGCCCCCAACCGTAGAGGCTGCTGCCCAACATTCCCACAGAACCTACCACCCACCAAAGAGCACACCAACTGGGGGTGGACAAGAAGCCAGCAGGGGTTGACACCGGTGACCTCAACCAAGGAATAAGCGCCGCTAACCCCGCTGAAATTCCTGTCCTGCAGGTGCCAGAAAGGGTGCGGAGGAGGGAGCGGCTCCTGCCAGAGAGCAGGATTGAAATGCTCTGCTCTCTGCAAAATTTGTCAGGGGAAGACCTGCCTGAATACTCCTCCCTTAGCCATGGCCGAGTCGGATGAAGAAGATGACGTCGACGACCCTTTACCACTAGTATCTATAGTAGTAGATCTAATCAGACAACAGAGGAGTCTCCGGAGCCCCAAGAAGAGCCGTCTGACGAATCACGACTGTCTCGCTAAGTGCGTAAAGGTAAGCCTAATATTACATATACTTCGTTGTAATTTATTATAAAATTGAGTACGCATTTATACTATACTATTTTACTAATACTAATTTACATTGTGCTCTGTATTTCTGTCGCAGGAGTCAGTTGAGGTCCCGCCATCACTTCACGTTTAACATTTCACGTCCAAGGTCTCCCAAACTACCAAAATATTTTTTATACAATTTTCATATAATTTTGATAAATTTATACGTTAAAACCATTTTCCACTGAGTTATGTCTTTCTTATCCTTTACAAAAGTCCTGCAATTCGTCAGGCTCCATTTCTTGAAAAAACCCATTTTCCTTAATTTTTTGTTATTTCCTGATAACAAGGTTTGGCCCTACAGTGTTCCACATATGCTTAAATTAAAGCTAAATAACTGCTCTACAAGTTCATTTCCCATGACTTTCCACGTAGGCTGAGTATTTTAGCTGATAGTCGGCTTGGAAGACAGCTAAAACAACAATTTCGAACTTTTTGGGAAAAATGGCCAATTTTTGAAGTGCTGCAAGTCGGGACCTGTTAGACCTATGGAGCTGCGGTTCCACTCAAATTGTATTAAATTTGATCTACTTTAAAATTGTACAGGACGGCTTTTTCCGTAGGATACACAATTTAGAAGTTATAAGCCAAAAACTGAAAAAAGTCCGAAAAAAAAGAGGTTTTGCGAGCACCACGCAGTTAGCACAGGTCTCTCGAAGCTGCAAAATTGGTTTTACACTATTGGTAGGTACCTATCCTAAGAACATTCCAAAAAATCAGAACTCTGCAATTTTTTGCGACCTACGATGTCTTAAATGACTGGCCTATCAAATAAAGTCATACATGTTGTTATTTTTTACTGAAATAGCTTTAAATAGTACATCGGTTTTTGTTCTTCGCAATGTTAAAGGAAAGTAAAGTTGCTTTCTTCTAAAAATTGTCACTTTGACTTTCAAGCAAAAGTAGCAAATAAATAATACGCTCGTTAATTTATCACATCATAAACAATCAATCAACATCAGAGCAACAAATTCGAGAAACATTTATTTTTAATATTTTAATCCGTCTGAAATGTACCGTGGAAAATGAAACAGTTAGTGCTCTATTTTCGAATAGGTTTAAATTCTGAACGAAGCACCTCTAATGTTTCTGTTTGTGCCAAAAATTAAATAATGATGTTATGCTTAAAAAAATGATAAAGGCTCACGCAAACCCTTGCATCTGCCAAATTTCTTATAAAGTGTCAATTATCTGAGAAACGCTGGGTTTAAATAAATAAAATATTAGATCGCTTGACTTATAATTTAACGCAATTTCATAAAATGTGAAAATGCATAAAATTTTCCATTAAAAAAATTACTTTACCACTATTAAACAAAACATCCCAAACTTATTTTTAAAAGATGTCCTATTAGCATACTGGAACATCTTTGTTCAATATATTTTGTATTATTTTATAATATTTATAATATAATTTATATTTATTTATTTCATATAACTTATAATACCTTATTTATAATAATTGCATCAACATGAAGATTATGATAATATACCGTCGACGTGTTCAAATAATAAGAAAAATATATCAGTACCTAGTAGGTTAGAATGCCCACAAAAATCCAGTTTGATGTTTCCTTGAGTCGTTACCATGGCAGTATATTTAGATCCTTAGAATTTTTCGTCGATATTAGTCCCTACCGAATAAATGTATCTTTAGAATTTCACATAAAGAAATAGCACCTTTATCCAAAACTTATTTTCGGAACCAATATTCTCTTACGTTTTCCGTCGTACCTCTATGTCGCATGATAGGAGCCAAGAATTCTGGAAACCCGTAACAGATCGTATTTTTTTCGCGAACATGCTCATATACTGTACTGCATACAACTTTAAGGTTATTATTTTTAAATGATCAGCAGGATTTATCATATCATGCTAAAAGTAAATTTAAATGATAGTGATTACAAAATCGTATTAATATGAAGCCCTTAAGCTACAAAATGTATTTATAACTTTTGCAATGAAATGAAGAGCAGTTTCTAAATGAAAAATGAAACAAGCATGCAGTTTTTTTAATGTAAATATCAATCTGCTATTTTCACTTAGATGGAATATAAATTAGTTAAACTCTGTATTTTAAACAAACATTATATTCTTTAATAATACGTTAATATAACCTTCATAAGTGTCCACAAGCCACGTGACCAGTAACTATTTTGGAAATGGTAAATTTATTTTCTTTACCTTGGCATCAGAATGCTAGTAACTATTAAAAGAATTAAAAGATAAGGTGAAGATTGCATTAAAACGCAAGGTTCCCTATTACGGCACGCGATTGGTATTATTTGTCATTTTGACATGAAAGTTGCCAATCAGCTATCGTATTACCTTGAGCGTCGACGAAAGGAATGCCGGTGATTACTGTAAACTGACCATTATGACTAATGGCTATATTTGACTTTTGTGCTTTATTCGCTTGTTTTCTCTGTGATTTTCTGCGAGTCTGTCTGTATTTCCTTTTGCTTCAATATTATATTCCATATATTTGAAATCAATCAGTTCTTGTCAGAGCTAAATTACATCGCTTTTCAAGTTTATCGTAAGTGCAAGTAAATGTAAAATTTTGGGGTTAACTAAAATATTTTCATATTTTAGTAAGACACATTTTCCCTTTTACTACAGAACAAGACGCCTTTATTTTAATGGATCATCTTCGAAGTGGAACTAGATACGAAGACGGATTATGGACACACTCCGTGCAATCCTGCATTCTGCAAATTATGACCCAGTTTTTAGAGGAAAACATTGACTATGAGACCTTCTTAAATCACAAATATATAATTGTTAAAATATTTCAAACCAAACACTGCCTTTGTAAAGATAAATCGACTGGCAGCCTACTGTTCTCACAGGAAATATTATCGATGATACACCTACACCAACGAATGTATCAAAATCCAACAGAGCCTGTGCCAAAGTTGTCTGCTCAGACAGGTAACTTTTCGTATTTATGTTCCCCCAAGTTTTACAAGTTTATTTTTAAAATGGCTTTGAAACAATTAACAATTCCATACCCTTTCAAATTGCCAATATAACTTTTAAGTTTCTTGTCAAAATATTTTGTTAAAATATCGAGTGAATTTTCCACAGAGAAAAACATTTAGACAAGAACCGTGAAAATGTTATTCACAATCTTTGTAGGAGAGGTATTTGGCGTCATTACCTCCCGAGTAAATTACATTGTTAAAGTTAATATTATAATAAAATTTAAAAGTATCTCTCATCAGTAGAAGTTTTTATGATAAAAAATAAACGTTTGATCTATTGACGACGAATCGAGGATCGACTTGAAACGTTTAGAACAAAGCTAGTTAAATGTTTCATTTCTTCTAGATTTTATTACTATTTATTTATTTAGATAGGTATAGGTAATTCAAAATTTCATTGGTAATATTACAGAATTTTAATCAAACGAAAAAACCACTTAGTTTGTCATAAATTTATTTTTATTGCATATTACAGTGTTTTTTGGGACAAACTTTAAAAATTTGGGTGGATACCGCACTTTCCACTTTATTTTCAATACTTTGTTTTCCTGCTTTTTATTCTTTTACAGATCCTGTAATTCCAAAAGAAACTACAATGAATCACACAGGTACACCACAAATAAGTTACAGACATTAAGTAACTACGTTGTACGAATTTTGAAGTAGGTTCTTTAGTTGGTATGAATAACTTGACGAAGGAGATGTTCAATAAAGGAGCATCTGCTACTTTTGCAAAAATTTACTTAACAGTGTGTACCTGCTTCAGTTTCGGTATGAATAAAGTTGAGCATACACTATAGAAATGAAGTAACTACTGAAATAATTTTGAGTTGCCTCGGTAGCATGCTCAGCATCAGTAATAAACATGCATCAGTAAATCATGGTCCAATTTAGGCCCATTGCTCGTGCGTGAAAATATTATATAGTTCGGAGAAACTCTCTCGGAGATTAATTTATATAGATTTAAGAAAAATAACGTGGAATGGTAGGTTCAACATGTCCTAAGAGACGCATTTGAGAGCAATGGTGGTGCTCTAACAACTACTGAGAACTTGAGAAGTTTTCTTCGAGACGTCGGCGACTAGACGTAGGTGAGGACATTGGAGTACACCAAACATCATCTTCAATAGCTGAAGCAATACGAGAAATATAAATGGAAAGAAAATTACACCTTCCCTTCCGCTATCATAGACGAATATGTTAACAGAAAGCGATTCTGTAGTCTCTTAAAACATTTAGCCAAAGTGCAACGTCCAAGAGGAGTTTTCAAGTGTCAATATGTCTTGGCCGGGTTCATGCCTCGTTCGCTCGACTCGTATATGGAGAAATTCCGACATTTTTAACATTATGCAGTGGAATACACCTAGTGCACTCCTCCTTGGAGTTCAGGTTATGGGCTTACTCCATGCCTTATGACTCCATACAGAGATCTGTCACTCCTGATCAAAATTCGTCGTATTGTAGACAGTTTGGACATTTATGACGTCTATAATATTGATACAATTTTTAGCATCTACTACGCTTCTTGTTGAGCATCGTCTACTCTGTTTTTATTAGTACCATCCAATAACTATAAGAATAAATGTAAAAGATATAAATACGTTATATAATTATAAATACAATAACATAAATGTTTTCCAAACTACAAAGTAATTCAATTCTTCAAACTGTAATATAATACAAAGTATTTTGACCCAAATTGAAATTTGTAAAATATTGTATAAACTGCATTAAATTCAACGTCCACGTAATCCATGATTAAATTCATGCCATAAATTTCACAAAACTATTCACAAATGCCATAAACCTATTACTGCAGGATACAAATATAACGGTTTTAATATAAAATATCAGAATTAAATTAATAGCTTCGGCATATAAATCTGAGGTTGGTGTCGGAATGAAGGAAATATGAAATTTATTTCGCGTGCAACAAACCACTGCCTATTATTAAATTGATGCTGACAACATGTAATAATGATGTTAATACTATTTTGAGTAAACTATCATCATTTGTAATTACGATAACTATCATTTAAAATTTATTCAATAATAAATGAAAATTATCGGCTCGTAAATTCGACTTTGACTTTAACCATTATTAGTCAGACATTATTTATTTGTGTGTATTTGGTATGTATATTTTTAATTATTAATTAAGAACTTGTTTCGCGACAGTTCTATTATATTAAAAAAAATGGAGTCCGTAAAGCCCTAACCACGAATTATTCATTGTGAACTAGCGCGAAAAATTATTGTATTATGAATTTCAATAAAAAAAAATTAATACCTACTTAGTTTAAATTACCTAGTATCTATAGTTCAGTCAAGATTTCAAGTCCTACACGTCATGAGTGAAGCTATGAAACCCTTGCCATTAGCAACTTAATTTTAAATTATTTAATTTATTAAAAGTAGACATTATATACACTAATTTAAATAACAGTGCTGCAAAGTGTATTCGCCTTTATATACTTTCATTATTCAAACAATTTATTTACAAATAATTCCCAGTTCTTGGGAATTTTTTAAATTAATCATATTTTTGAACCAGTATGACTATGTCAACAGATTAATTTTGTTTTAAGTTTAAAAATATCCACATCCCATATTGTCTCATTTTTATTATGTTATAAGCAATTAGCAATGAAAATGGTTTAGCTAGGCTAAACTTGTTAGTGTACAGGGTGTCCAAAATAAGATCCTCTATCCCCTTATCTCAGAAAGTATAAAAGGTAGAGAAAAAAGTTAAATACGAAAGTTTTTTGTTTTTACCTGAATTTTTCATTTTTATAACTTTCTTGAATACAGGTTGTTCAGTTTTTCTGATCCAGGCATCAACTTTCTTTTTTTAAATGGGACACCCTATATTCAATTACGTTTTTGAACTCTTCTTAAAATTCTAGGTTGACATTGTTAAGAGTACCCTATACCTATCATTTACCGTTACGAAGATATTAGCATTTAAAGAAAAAAATCTTTAAAAAACACCTGTTTTCCAAAAAAAGGTAAATAGGGTTTATTTCGTAGACAATTAGACTCAGAAATTACTTCTATGAATCGATATTACCTGATTAATATACAGGGTGTTTTTGACAGATGGCTCAAACATGTATATGTTAAAACTCCAGAAAATCGAAAATCTCTTATGGAACACCCTGTGTATTATTATATTTTTGGATTCTCTATTAAATTTTAACCTTACTTTATACATTCCCTATTCTTATTTTGCTTAGTTTTCAAGATATTGACGAAAATGTTTGGTGCGCTATTTATAAGAGACACATTTTAGGCCCTGTCTTTTTTGGCCAATATTTAAATGGTCCCAGGTACCTTAGGTAAAATATCAGGAAATGGCATTCATTACAAACTTGCATTTTACCTTTATTGGATGCCGAAGAAGATGCCAATGAGATCGATCATCTATCAGATGGATGGAGTTCCATGCCACAATACTGCAGTTGTAAAGAATTTTATTAAGAACTATTTTGTGGAATGGATAGTGCAAACGGGAATATCCCATGGCCGCCGAGGATCCCAGATTTAACTCCACTTGATAACTTTTTATGGGGTACATTGAAAACCTGAGTTTATCAAATGCAGGGTAATAATGTTGATGATTTAAAGATTAAAATCAGGATGGAAATTGAAGCGCTCAATCAAAGTGATTGCGGTGTAAGAAAACTAGCAGTTATAGGTATACACAACATGCATAGCTGAAAATTGAGAACATATAGGACACTTGATTTAGTTTATTATTTTTATTGTTATTTGTTAATTATTGTTAGTTATTTGTAGTTCAAGTTACAAACATAGATTTGTTTATATTAGTTAATTAATGAAATAATTTAAAAAAATATTAAATTTGATAAAATAATATATTCTTAATCAGTATTAAAGCACACTTATTATAATATACCAAATAATAGTAGATATATTTTTAATAATAGCCGATAATGAATATGTTTCCACATTTTCGTCAATATCTTGAAAACTAAGCAAAATAAGAATAGGGAATGTTATATAGAGTAAAGTTAAAATTTAATAGAGAATCCAAAAATATAATAATACACAGGGTGTTCCATAAGAGATTTTCGATTTTCTGGAATTTTAACATATACATATATACATGTTTGAGCCATCTGTCAAAAACACCCTGTATATTAATCAGGTAATATTGATTCATAGAAGTAATTTCTGAGTCTAATTGTCTGCGAAATAAACCCTATTTACCTTTTTTTTGGATGTCTTATTTGTTTTGCCGAGATTTTTTGAGCAGGTGTTTTTTACAGATTTTTTTCTTTAAATGCTAATATCTTCGTAACGGTAAATGATAGGTATAGGGTACTCTTAACAATGTCAACCTAGAATTTTAAGGAGAGTTCAAAAACGTAATTGAATATAGGGTGTCCCATTTAAAAAAAGAAAGTTGATGCCTGGATCAGAAAAACTGAACAACCTGTATTCAAGAAAGTTATAAAAATGAAAAATTCAGGTAAAAACAAAAAACTTTCGTATTTAACATTTTTCTCTATCTTTTATACTTTCTGAGATAAGGGGATAGAGGATCTTATTTTGGACACCCTGTACATAGGAAACTAGAAATTAATGAAGGTACTCAAAATTCTATGGACGTGCGCTAAGTATTGTAAATTGGTAGTGTAATTGGTAGAGAACTGAGTTTTTCCTTTATTGAAATATTTCCGTAATCTCTCGGATGTTAAGAAACGTGTTTTGTTAGACCGTTCCCCCACTTTATCATGATTTAAGAAAGAATCGACGGTATTTATACGTCCTGGCATGAAAGATTAGGAATTATTAAATTTTTATTTGTGGATAGGTACTATGACCACAACCTACTCTACAGAGTAGGTTGTGCTATGACAAATTTGCGTCAGCTGATCAGTGACATTTCAAGATTATCAAATGATACCACTGAAAATTTCATGCCAACATATATTAACCAATAAAATGGGAGTATTTGTTAATGTTGCCATGACAACCTATGTATTTCTTCGGAAATTTTCTCCTGTTGGGATAGCCTGGAAGGTATTACAGTGGAAATTTTTTGACATAATAAAAGTACCAGCAGGACTTTATGAAATGTTAATGAATAATGATAATGACTAAATAAAATATAATAATTCCAAAAACCAACTAAATATTTTTTATTTGTATAACTACAACTGCGGTCGCTTAAGTACAATAACATATATTTTTGTCGAAATTTAACATTAAGGTAAATCAAAGCCTTTTATATTTAACCACTTTTAACTACTACGAACTAAACACAATAAATATTGTAAGTAACATTTTTCAATTGTAAACCCATTTTGTTGTGAAATTTTCTTACAGAAAACCACTCGAGATCAAATTATATCTGGAAATTTTTTCTCGCTCATGAATATCTTCAGAAAATATTCGTGAGCTCAAAAAAAATTTCCGGATATAATTTGACCTCTAATGGTATTACAAGTGAAAATTTCACACCTCCATATTTTAGCTAGTCAGGTGTGTCAAATTTAGATCGTTGCCCTGATTAAAAAAAAATTTCAGCTGATATTTTTTGACTTCAGGGTACAAAATTATAGTGAATATTTATTGACGTTTAAGAGATGAGTTTAAAATTGACTTATAATATATACAGAAACTTATCACCAAAATAATGTGTTGAATTTTATCTTGAATTTCTGAAGGATTCTCTATTCCGTAACTAAAAATTGTAAATTATAATCACAATTTAAACGTGAACACAGCACAAGTTTTTCTGAAGGTTAGACCTGTGTATGCGTCAAACTCTCAAAATCCGATAAATAAATTATGACATAAGCCTTTTTTCCTAATGGTAGTTTCATATTTTCATGCCAAAAAAATAAGACATTAAAATTCTAAATTAATTTTTCTTCCGTGTGAAATTTTTTTTGTGAATTTCCCAAGTGCACAAATTAATTGTCGGAAATTTTTTCGTGGTGGCGAATATTTTTAGAAAATTATCATTTGCCAAATATTCGCCACCTGGAAAAAATTTCGGCAATAATTTTGTACTTTTTATAAAATTTCTGATACTTAGGTACTGTGAAACAGGTAAATAAACCAAAAATAAAATTTAAAATAAGAAATATCGTTTTTTTAATTTAAACATTTTACCTATATGCCATTCAACAGGTTTATAGCACATGTTGTTTGTTTTTTTAAAATATATCAAATGGCCAACAATAAAGAAAAAGTTTATTTGCATAAAGAAACTCACTAATATAATACAAACCAATTCCAATACACAGCATTCCAATATTTCCTTTAATACATCACATCGTTTTAAAGGATATCAATGGCGTAACAATATTTTTTATAAAAAACCCAAACAATTTTCAACGTTGTATTCCAGGCAATGAATGTTTTGGCCTGATGATTTAATATGTATATTAAGCCAAGGTTAAGTGCCAAATTTTTTGTGCCCTACATTTTGCCACAGAATTTATTCAAATTGCATGAAAAATAAAAAAATACAATGTTGTCTTGGTTCTTAATGGGCCACACTGTACAGATATGGGCAACAATTTTCAAATTTAACTAACATACCTGGGAAAATTAAAAATAATAATATAATATGAATGGAAAATGAAAAGGATAAAGAGAATGAGTAAGTACTTTTCAACTGGCCTGTAGGAAAAAGCTGTTGCCTGTTTTTATTTTAAAATTGTACCCAATATAGTTACAGTTCATGGTATTGCTGAAATATTCGAAATTTAATGCTTTATTTAAATTCTGTTTACTTAACCAATATCGGGGAAAATCTTCATACGAGAAGAACATACAAGTGGCCATTTTATTGGCAATATTGATTGAATAAATTTTTATTCAATGCGTCTCATGGAATAAAATATAAATAGGGTTATTACCGACCGTTTGTTGAACTCGCGTGTACAAATCACAATTTTGAAACAGAAAAGGCGTCTCCCCTCTATCGATTGCGGTCATAAATCGTCAATCAGTCTACGTGGGTCGTCTACTATTTTATCTTAAATTTGATCTGCCTAAAAAATGTACGGCTTCTTTTATACAGATTCCAGCACAATTTTTACATTTCGAACTACAAAAATACTATATTTGTCGCAATAAGAAGGATGTTTACATACTCTCGGTTTTGGAACTGTGACAAATTTGATTTTTTAGACTTCTAGCAATATTTATTCATAAGTAGGCACCTACATTAAGAAACTATCTAAAATGAATACCATTAAACTTAAATTAAAACTTATTGGTGTTTTTCATATTGCAAGTACAAAAAACAGAAATAAAAACATAACTTGAGAGAAAATATCACCTAATCCTGGAGAGAATCCCTCCCTCTCTCCCTATTTTGCTAAAAAACCTGCTAAATTCCACTGTGCAATTATTTACCAGACGTACAGTCTGGTTTACCAACTTTTCTGTTAAATTCTAAATTCAAATTCTAAACTAATTTTACCTCGGTGTGAAATTTTCTAACCGAATATCCCAAGTGCACAAATTAATTGTCGGACATTTTTTCCCGGTGGCGAATATTTTTAGAAAATTTTCAAAATATCCGCCACTTGGAAAAAATTCTGGCAATAATTTTGGACTTGGGACATTATAAGTGATTATCTGATTAGACGGCACCTGATTAAATGTATGGACAGTATAAGCAACATATAATATAAACACGAAGCAAATGAAAAATTTTTTATTGCAGAATTTAGAATTTCTGTTACTTAGGTTCTGTGAAGCAAGTATATAAACCAAAAAGAAAATTTAAAACGAAAAACACTGCTTTTTTAATTTAAACATTTTACCTACTCGTATATGACAGTCAACTGTTCTATATAGCACATGTTTGTTTTTTGAAAATGTATCAAATGTCCAACAACTAACAAAAAGTTGAAAAGAAAGGTATTTGCTTAAAGAAACTCACTAATATTAATACAAACCAATTCCCATACACATCGTCCTAATATTTTCTTTAATATACGCATTCCTCTATATAAACTACTGGTAGAAAACTGCACAAAGGGCATCACATCCTTTTAAAGGATGTCAAGGAATACGTACATACTGTACATGTACCAACTTTTCTGTAGCTTATTGTCAAATGTTAATGGGTGCTGTATTGTAATCAGAAATATTCTGAATCACTGAAATTGCACCAGTAGAAACATTATAGGTA
This sequence comes from Pogonocherus hispidulus, assembly GCA_963924545.1. Classification (NCBI taxonomy): domain Eukaryota; kingdom Metazoa; phylum Arthropoda; class Insecta; order Coleoptera; family Cerambycidae; genus Pogonocherus; species Pogonocherus hispidulus. Next base: position 71,074,855 of record OZ004693.1, read on the forward strand.
TCTCTTTGCTATCTCGCTTAACATGTGGGAGTGGCGTGGGAAAATCAGGATTGTTAGTAAATAAAAGTTACATTGGCAATCAACTTTTCATTGTGAAATTGTAGAAAGTGATGTCTTGCAATTATCGTATTTATAGCCTGACGTTAGTAATTTTTCTGATCTATACAATACCCTATTCGTAGGTATCCATATTGCCTGAAGAATTTTGTATATTGTTGAATATTTGTGTAAAGGGTTTTCTCAGAGATACATTAATATCTATAGAAATTGTATCGAATTCACAATATGTATCGAAAGTTATTATTTGTGAAAGGCGCATATACCATAAAGTCACTTGAATTGTGTACCCTCCGCGCCTGAATAGAATTTGCAACAATCGCATACAAGGTCTGCATTGGGTTTATTTATGGAATAAGAAAACATGGTCGTGTTTCTCATAAACCCTCCAACTTATATTGGTTAATAACGGGATCTAAAGAACAAGTTCACTCTTCCTAATCCACCTCCAAATTCAAATCATACCTGAAGAGTCTCTGATGCTGTCCCTGTCCACTGCCAACTGTCACTGTTACTGTCACTGCCACTATCTCAGTCACTATCATGGTCATCATGAAAAAAATTGCAAAATAATTGTGTATAACAATTTGATATAAAGAAACTAAATATAGATATAAATAAATTTGAGCAGAAACGAAGATATAAAGATGTTTATTATAAACATTTAACTACTTCGCTAAAGTGTTGCTTAACGTCCAACTCTTCTAAGTAAATCTTCTGGTATAATTAAAAATTCACCATCTACATTTTCCTGACTTTTTGGAAATGCCAAAACTTTTGTCCCATGTATTAATTTTTAAATTTTATAAATATTTCAGAGTACCAGAACAAAAGAACAGTATATCTAAGGTACACAATACCTGATAGAAACATTTCAATAAGGTAAAAATCAACAGTAATGTCTATTTCATCATAAACTGACGAATCTGCCATGCCTGTTGGAAATGAGGTATCTACTACGGGTTAATCTTGTGATTAAAATGAGGGGAGAGAATTGACTGTATTTTTATCTAGTGGAACATTCATAGAAGCTTCTACTTCTATTCCTCTTTTGGCAAAATCAACAAAATGGATCACGCAGATGGATCATCTGATAATAATTTACTTTTTTAACATGTCACCTACCTAACATAATTGGTATCACACGATTTGTCGTTATAGAAAAGCTCACTGAGGTTGTTAGTGACTCAAAATTGTAAAGCCGATATGATTACACAACTTGTAGCATTTTATACAAAAGCAAATTCTTGCTACAGCACATATCCTAAACATCCGCTGTATATTTTCTTTTGAAACTTTTTATATATGTAGAGGACCTCTACGTTACAGAGGATATCCACAGTGCGTCCACTGGATGTCTATTCAATAATTTCAAACTATTTAATGGTGTTTTCACTAACATTAGCTTTATCTGAAATTACTTATTACGAAATGCTTCTAATTACGATTATAACTAGTGCCAGTATACTAAAATCTATCCTCTACAATATTTATAAACCTATTTTAGTTAGTATTTTTAGTACTAAGACTTTTCTATTTTAATTTATCTAATTTAACTATTAGTAACAAAAAATAAGATAAATAAAACAAAAAATAATGAAATACACGTTGCATAAATAAATACTATATTCTAAATGCAAATAAATAATTATTAAAACTTTTAATTTACTAAGTTAAGTGGTGTCATAAAAAAAATGTATTGCTTCCATGTTTATAATATTATATAGGAGTTTAGAAAACGGTTAATGGTTACGGTCATCTTCACAATAAAATTTTTTTGTTACTTGCCTAATATATGTAACGCTATAGAAGAAAGCATATTGGAAAATCTATTGTGCCCTCAAGTACCTATAATTGTTCTATAAGTGTGATAATTTACTACATTATATATTTACCAATATAAAATTGCTTAAAATGTGTTTATCTAAAAAAATCTTTGTATATAAGATCTCAAAAAGTTCAACAATTTTATTAAATCAGGTGAACGTAAAGCTCAGTTCCACTAAATTAATGATTTCAACTCCACCTATTAATAAACCTTTTGCAAGAATTTGTCCACTCCAATATACTAAACAACAAACAAATTCAGGATTTCCTGATATTTAGAAATCTCCCCTATTTTCAGATCTCATCATATTCGTACATATTGCCCTTGACAAAAGTTATTTGAAAAAACTAATATTTTTTTTTGTCCCGGGCCCAGGTTCTTTACGTTTGATCGCTGAGGCCTTGCTTATAGGCTCATCGATTTATGTAATGGTTATTTTTTGATAACTTCGCGGCGCCAACTCCTGCTTTAAAGTTAATATGCAATAAGAAATAGGAAATGGATAGGGTGCGAGATGAGCAATGTAAAGAGAATAAGTTAAAATTGATCAAAAGTAGATATATTGCACTACTGACTGAAGAGAATAACGTGACCAGTTTAGTTTTAATGTTCACTATTTATGCACCAAATGCATAAAATGAATGTTTTAGCCTTTTTTTATTTTAGAGGATAAATCTTAAAGATGTACACTTGTCTCCTATAAAGTCTGCAATATTTTTTGCTCGAAACGCAAATGTAATTTTTTAAAAAGTAACAACGTACACAATCTTAGACTAATACTATACAGGTAAACGCTGAATAAATTAATGACAAGAGACAACTTACCTAGAAAATATTACTACATAAGACGAAGTACACTTTATAAAAGCGCAAAGTTATGTTAAGCTGGCAACCTACGCTAAACATCAAAGATTGGGGGATCTAAGATTACCAAAATTTTAAAATACTCGTCTTAACCACCTTCCATTCAATAAACCAACATTGACTCACCACACTTTTCATTATATTCCCTCCCATTATACTCCCATCTATTTATTGATTGAAATTCGTTTTGTGAAATTGAAAAGGGAACCCTATATAGTAAAACCAATAATTCATTCTGTTCTGTAAGTATAGCTCGATACCTCCCATTCTGTATTAGGGCGGGCGACGTTATGTATGATTAAAGGAATCTTCAGTAATTTGTAAAAATTTCTTGTAGATATTTTATTTATTATTGTTTCTATATATTATATAGAAACTATTGTATTTCATCCAAAGAGTTAATGTTATGTATGAATCATCCAAATTAATGAAAACTTTATACAAACTTTATAGGTATGTATAAACATATATATACATCTTTTTATGTATTAATATTATAATATTTTAAATGATTGTTTTGTTGCCTTGTATTGTTTCTACACTTCTTATGTTTTATTTTAATTTTCATATTTTAGTTACCTCTAAAATTTCAAATTATTTATTGTTTTCTACATCTTAATTGATACAAAGTATATAATTTTAGGATATAAAAGTTAAGTAGAGTAGTTTTAGGCAGGATGTCGCCTTGTTTTTATATTTTTGTTGTGCTTTAATGTACATTTTTTCAATGATCATTATTATTATTATTATTATTGTGTTTTTTCGCATCAAGCACTTCTCAGTTCTTCGCTCGTTTATTCTTCCTGTAAACGGGTCAATTACCAAGTCTAACAAGACATCAATCATTTTTGGTTTAGAAATGATCTTACTATATTGCATATGTGAAATATGGCTGCGTTTTGTGACTGGCTAGGTATATACGCACGCTTTCTTCCAGACTAAATTGAGTGAGGTGACTTACGAATGAGTATGGAGTAATACCCGTCACCGATATAATTAATGAAATAATATAAACTTGTTTCTATTTCCATATTCTTTCAATTTCTATTGATAGTTGTTGATATTTTTCTTTCGTTTCTGTATATTTTTTAGTTATGTTTTGGTCATATTGTATTACCATATCGATAAGATAGGTGACCCTTTTTATTTTAACTTGAAGTGTTATATCTGATTTATTATGGGGCTAACGTCTTATCAGTATATATGGTTAAGTCCTAACAGGGCCGGCTCCAGGAATTTCGCCGCCCCGTGGAAAAGTTAATTCTGCCGTCCCTCGCGAAAGCGCTGCAGGCGAAAAATTTTGTGGTGCCATGCTTAAGTTTTGTCAAGAATTTACCCCAAGTATTAACGTAATAAGAGGAACTTTATTGGCAAAAAAACATAATAATCAAAAAAATTACAAACAAATAAATAAAATATCCTTACGTTCTAAACAAAACAAAAATATATTCTAATTTAAAAATCATATTTATAATAATAATTGAGTTAAAACTTAATAAAAGGAGTGCCTTCTACCTTTTTGTTCAGCAAAAGTTTTAACCAAATTAGAGACATCTAATTTAGAACCTATAGCAGGTCCTTCTAATCTGTCTTGCGACATTGTCGATTATGTAGGTTTTGATGAGCTTGAGTTTCTAAAAACTTCTTTCGCTACTTCTTGCTACTGTAATGGGCAGGGTCAAAAGAATTCTTACAGCTATTACAACATTTGGATTCATTTTTAATACAAAAATAGGATATGTGGCGGCAATGCAAGACAGTAATAATGTATAATAAAATAAATTGTATGTGTATTAATAATATCCAGAAAATTTAGACTGAAGTTTATAGTGTATATTTCTTCAATTTCTCGTTCGTTGCGATTTTGAAATTTTACTTTGAACGAGTCTTCGATTTTCGCCGCCATGCCGCCCCCGACTTTTGCCGCCCAGTGCAGGGGCACGGGTTGCACAGCCGGTCCTGGGTCCTAATTTAATTTATAATATTTGTTTTCTATTATAGTTTGTGGTGAATATTGGTGGTATACTTGAGCCTCCGATTACATATTAGATCGCATGGCTAGTGAATAATTTTTACCACTACATTATCCTATTGGTATATTGCACACCCCCCCAGTAGTTTATTGCTATTCTCTAAATGTTCAGAAAATCCTCCACGTAGTGCGAAACGTTCGTTTTAAATATAATAAGCGAATAAAAAATGTCACATCTACAATAACAAAAAAAATATCGAAGAACCTCCAAACTGAAGTAGAAAAACTCAAAACATTATCTTCTACTGAAAAGAGTATTGCTTTAATCTAAATATTATTTTATTATCTATACGTACATACAAAATATTCGGTTATATTTCAGATGAATGTTTAAAAACATCCAATGGATATTAATGGATACACGACCAATGAGATAAAATCTAGTGCGTGGACTCATTCTAATCACAATTGAGGATTAGTCCAAAAGTCTCTGAGCCTTGTATGGGTAAAAAGTGACATATTATTATTCAATACGCACCCCAGGAACGACTTACGTTGGTAAACCCTAACCACTACTCAGTGCTGGAATGAGGGAGACCTGGAAATCCTCATTAGTTAGGGGAACAATCGAATGTACACTGATGTTAATCTGTCACATTAACACGAAGCTGATATTCTTCCCATCCTAGGCACGTCGCCATGATGGTTGCCAACCAATTCAGGCCTTAATATACGAGAAGACAATTTAATTAAAAATTTTCAGGCGGACTAGGGATTCAAACCTACAGACTCAGGGTTAAGCTAACAAGACACTAAACTTTGAGTCGCCGGCTCAAAAATCAGTTGAATAATATGCTATGTTAAGTTCATGTGTCTATTACCATAGAACAGTTAGTCTATGCTATTACCTTTTAAGTTTAAACTAGAAATGGGAGAAAATCGCTATCGCGATTTTTGTTCCCATTTCTAGCCCTACCGGGGGTCCAGGCCTGCGGCCTGGTGTCACCCTTCGGGTGACAAATCCATCTAAAATAATATTATTTTAAAGAAAATACATATTAAAGAAATTTTGTGATGATGTAATTATACTAAACGATTTTTCTTAATATTTTGATGAATTGTAAGAATACTCTATTCTTGATGGTAAAACATCATAATTTTTTAAGTACTGAAAGTAGAATTTATTTTTAAGTAAACATTATTGTTAATTTTATCAATGGGACCAAAAATATTGTAGATATTTACTTTTCTAAGCTAAAATCAAGAATTTAACAGACTGCCAAAATGAACGAATTAATTCCAAACTTTACGTGCAAAATGAATAAAAGCTATGGATAATGAAACAGAATAACTAAATACTAATACTAATAAATAATTGGAATTAAAAAGTAAAAAAAAAAGATTTGCCTGCAGCGAGACTCGAACTCGCGAAATCAGCATCACAAAGTTTTGAATCCTACTACTTTCCCGTTGCGCTACCACGCCTGTTGCCAAATGTTTACCTTGAGACGTTTAAGTAGGTAAACTGTACGTGTCAACCTGAAAAAATAATTTTTACCGATTTTCTCATTGGAACAGCATTTCGCTTCAGTATTTTGGTAATCAGAAATGTTTGACAGTCAGTACTATTCATTCCGTTAGCAATATTTCTCGTAGGAAAATAACCTATCTGAAGTTTAATTAATTTGACAGTTTTCGTGGGAGGTGGTTGTCTCGTTAGTGTAATCTCACATGGGCATATAAAATGAGATAGAAGTTGAGACGGATGCGACTCGAGATTTTCGAAGGCAAAATAGATGTAAAAGGAGTGGACGTACGGTCTCGAAAAAAAATCTCAAAGAATTAGAGAAAGGACGGAACTTTCGCGTGAAGGGGGTCTCGAGGCCGTAAAATTAGAAAACGGGTCTAGGGAGTCCCGCGAAAAGTCGGTATTTCAGCGGGCGTGACGGGACCATTAGGCGCGAGGACAAACGCCGGTGCTAGCCGCATCTCTCTCGCCGAACGGCGATCGACGAAAATTTTGCAGAGGTTTTTTGAAAAGGCGTTTAAATTGGGAAAATGCGTAGGAAACGGGACGAAAATACCCCTACGCATTGGAGAAAGGCCGGGGGCGTCCTCCGGTGGTCCGCGGAGATCGTTCCGAGATTGCCCCACGGAGGAGATAGCTTTGAAACTTTGCGGATTCGGCAACGGAATTTAGAGAGAGACAGAATCGACGCGTTTTAAAATATATGGATACTGTCAGTTTAACGTTGCACGCCATCTATGTTCTTATCAATTGACTGTGAGACCAAGCAAAGAAGCAGTGCGCTATGAAACGTTGGAGAAGTAGCGTCGCTCCGCAATTAAACTAACTTTTTGGGAAATAAAACATTAAAATACAGTCCACTAGTATCATTTAACATGCTATATATCTTGATATTACAGGTACTTTAATAAAGCGTGTCCTGTATCAAGAATAACCTTATCCTAAATCATATTCTAAAACAATATTTTAATCTTTCTAACTGATATCGTTCATTTCGATATCCTAACAACTTTCAAGTGTAGACGTCATAAATCCTCCTGTAAGGAATTATGACTGTATCTTCCCCCTCAATAAATCATAGGTTATGTTAATGTCCGATCATGCGCACTAAATAACATGACTGTCGCTGACGTGCTGGACTAAATCATCTCCCATTATATTGCACTCTCCAATTTATGTACCTCTTCACGCCATCGCTGGCTTTTCATAATCGCAGCGCCCCACGCATTGTAGATCGTAGTAAATCTTGATAAATAGTAAACGTGCCAAACATTGAAAAGGGTACATATTTTCGGAAGGATCCCCCTAAGACATAAAATCAACGTTTCTTCCCTCTTAGGTACGAACACTTATAATAAATTTTAAGAATATACAGCGAGGTTGTGTGGCTTTTATAGTTTTATTTATTTCTATAGTCAGGGAAGAGAGTAGAGGTCAGTAAATTCTCTGCGTTTGTGTTTATGAAGGTCCCTGGTTCAATAAAGAAAAGTCTACAAGGACCCACGTCAGAACTGTTTTTCAGAGGAGTTTCTATTCATTCCTCAAAACGATTTGGTAACTACCAAATCAATTTATTTATAGAAATGTATTATCATTATATAAGGAAAGAAATCTAAACGAAAAGTTGCTATATGTTTTATTAAATTTATGATTTAACAATCTAATCCTTTAAAGTACTAGTGATATATAATAATTAGGAGTTTAGTTACAATCTTTATTTTTTCATTAACTTTAACAATTTGTACTAGTACTTGTACCTTTTTAAATCAAATTCGATTTTACGTATATATATTGTAAGACTCCATGTTAATTGACAATTATTTGCTGGTTAACATAATTACAATGTTTTATATATTGCCAATGGTATAAAGAACATTAACTTGATTATCTTCCTTTCTATTATAAAGTTTAAACTGAATGTTTAAGACTGATAATCTAAACTCTGTTTTTGTTCTGTCCCGAAGAATGTCCTTCTTATCCAGCATGGTATGACAAATCAAGGAATATAAAGGAATATTAAAGAAAAATGTATGGCATTTAGTTAAGAAAAATGGTGATATACTGTGTACACCAATTTATATCTTTACGGTCTAGAATAAAGACGGAGTGCTGCACATAAAAAATATATTGAACATACGGAGCAGCAAATCAAATCTAATCCCTCGTGTTTCTGGTCTTTTCTAAATAACATGTGTAATACGTCCACGATTCCTAACTCTTAATAACTCATGATTATATTGCTGTTAATAATACGCAAAGTATAGTTAATGCGTTGCAAATTTTTTCTAAACTGCTTTTATTCACTAATCTATGTATGTTCCTTAACTTAATATTCCAGCCATTAGAGAGGGCGATGTGTTAAAAGCTCTTCTAAATAAGTTTAAGAACAAATTACTCGTAAGATTGTGGACCTGATGGAATTCCGTCTTTTTTTAAGGTGGTCATACTTTTGCTGCTCCATTTTCATTTATTTTTAATTTGGCACTTAAATTGGTAACATATCCTCAAATTTCGTTTAAAATCGCAAATTTCTTTCCTTCAGTATATATTTTTATCTTTTAGGTCTATTACCACTACAAATCTTATTTTCTTGCAGAATCGCTTGATCACGGTGGCCAAGTAGACGTAGTTTATAATTGAGCTGTCTGATTAGATTATAGTCTATTATTGGGAAAATTATCTAACTTTTGGATTGTTTACTCCTTTCCTTCAGTTTTTATATTCGTACCTTTCTCATAGAACAATGTGTGTGCATTATCATGGATTTACGTCCTGTTATAACAACGTCGGGAGTGCCAAAAAGTTCAGTTCTTGGACCTCTGCTCTTTCTTGTATTTATTAACGATATTTGGCAGGATCGAATCAATTTATCACACAAAGTAAAAAATTTAAAGAAAATTCATGACCCCACCGCGTAAGTAATAAAATCAATATCGTAATATCAATTTAGCTTATGTAACTTATATGTACTTGAATGACACATATGTATGTAGGTATGTAGATATATTAACTTTCACCTAATATGTCTAATTGTTATATTTGTTTAAATTTAGTATATGGTTGCACAGTGACTTTCTCAGTGCACTGTTTATTCAGTACTTTCATTACTTAAAATTAATTATTTTAACATATAAGCATTATTGTTTTAATTTTTTTCATGTTTCATATATCCGTACAATAATATAAACTAAGGTTCTCGGAAATCGATATGTTTTTGAAACTAAACCTTATTTTACTGCTTGCATGTACTTCGGTACTAGTTACTGTTAGCTCCTTTTTTTAATTAAAACACTAGTGAATTAGTATTATCTATTGTTATTAAATATATTTTTAGCTGCTAATTTTAAGAAAAAATAACTAATTGTCCGCACGTACGTTACTCCTGGTATTCAAAATTTCACCCTTAATTGAATTTGGATTCTGGTTTGAATCGAGATATGAAAAATTCATAACAATACTAATTTGATTTGCTACTTGAATTTCCCTGTGATATTGCAGTGTCCGATCTATATGAAGCAATTTTAATCAAGCTCTCCACAGTTTTCCTTGTCCAAGTTTGGTGCTTAAACGCATATTAATTCTCGTATTCTCGATCGTCAGACACGGTTGATAGAGCAGATAATCTGTTTAATTTTCTTTTAAAAATAAGTATGCACCAATAATTTATTTTGCAGTAATTATTCAAGCATAACTCTTTCCTGCTACATACAGGAACCAGAATATTTCTTTTAATTTTATCAAATTTAACACAATTGTTTAACTTTAGTCCGTTATTATGAAAAGGTGCAGAATATAACATTTGCAAATATGATATCACCAGAAAGATTGTTTAATGTTCTATCAGAATATAAAAAAAAACCAAATATAAAATGTCCGAGAAAAATAATATTTCCCAAAATGCCATCGCACTGCAGAATTTGAAGAATTTCGGAAGAGAAAATGACGATTCAGAACAAACTGTAAAATTGTAATGACAATAAAAAAGTTAAGTATATGACGTTATAGTCTCAATTAGTCCTTTTTGAACATGCATTGGTCATTATCTTCGAATCTCTGGAAAGAGGAACTAGAAAATGCAAAAAATAAACAGGGTGTGCCATTTAAAGAAACATAACTTTTTATTTATGCGCTCATCTCCGCTACTCTGTATAATTGAAAATAATTTTAAAATGTGATCTTTGTAAATCTACACACTGTGTGTATTTATTATTTTTTAAATAATCGAGATATCCTATATAGGTATATACAGCGTGTATTTAAAAGAAGAAGCGCAAATGATACGAGACATTCTTGTGGTTAACTCAAATAATTCAATAAGAAACAACTTCAAACAAAGTAACAGGTTTTCCGATACCAGTGATTATTTACTACTTCTACTCGTACTTATTCTAAAAAAAAAATTAATAATAATGATCGTTACTATCTACACATTCTTGAAAATATCTCGTGAATATATTCCCATCCTATAAAAGATTCAGTAATTTTACTAAAAAATATATTTTGTGTCGGTGACGTTCTTAATGGAATATTATATAATAATAATAACCACTAACAAACACCCTTGGCGGTCTCTGTATGTTGACTGATTTTACAATTTATGTATTATATAGAATCTAAATATAATTATGGAAATTGTAGATGAAAACAGCATGTCGTAAACACCTTGACACCATAAAATTATTAAAAATATTATTATATATAATATTAATAATTAATATTATTAATAAGATACCTTGGAAAAACTGAAAACTTTGGCTGAGCGGGATTTAATAGAATGTATGGAACTGAATGGAATCGAATATATTGATTCACTATATTTTGAAGAAAGAAGACGACTCTTATTAATTTTTATCTCATATGGAAGTGAATATCAAGAGGTCACGTAATACCTCATTTTGTCCAGAAATTTAGAATACGAGTATTGTTTTTAACCGAGTGGAAAATTTTTAAGACTTTTTTTAAACTACGCACGCTCAGTACAATGCAGAACTGGTTCTTCTTAGAACCAAAGCAAGCCTTATAAAAGCCGTACTGACTTTCGTTCAAGATCAGTATTTCACCAATCGTCGAAATAACAGCTAGACAAGTTCTAATGAGTAGGCTTCCATTCCAACCCTTTGGTACAGTCTTGATGAATGACCTGTGACGTGCGTATACATTCAGGAAGACTTCTACATTCGTACCTGTCCTGAACATTTTTGATACATGCATTATGAATAACCTGTGACGTGCGTGTGCCTCCAGGATGACTTCTACATCTGTACCTGTCCCGAAACTTTTTTGATACATGCTTAATGATTAACCTGTCATGAGTGTATAGCTCCAGGAGGACTTCTATATCCGTACCTGTCCCGAACCCCTTTGATATATGCTTAACGAATAACCTGTAACGAGATTCTGTAACGAGGAAGACTGTATCCCTTTATCCGTCACATTATTCCGTTTCCACACAAAGCCGCTTATTTTATTTTTATAATTTGTTTAATATTCGCACTGCTTCTTTTCTTAAACTGTGATAAAAGTTTTGTTTGACACTGCCGATTTAATGCTTGAGTAAAATGCATTAAGCACTGCTAATAATCTGGGTTTATTATAATGCTTATATAATTGTGTTGCTTGTATATTATTGCTACTTGTCTATTATTGCTGGTTGTCTATTAACATTGCTCATTTTAATTAAATTTTAAAAAATCTTGTAGTAATTCGCATTAAACCGACTTTTATTACCTATATTAGAGGAACATTGACCCCTGACATGTGCATTAATTGCAACTTCTTCACTGTAGCTATTCAGCCTCTACTCATCAGCGAGTAGAGTCTGCGTTCACCATTCACCACATAAAACCCATGAGTGGTGGTAGCCCTCGAAATAAAAAATCAAACCGACCAACCGTTTGGTACTAAGCGTATTAAAACCGAAAATAAATTAAAAGAGCGTCACAATTTGACGTCCTAGGATAGGGAAAGGTAAAAAGGGCGTCACAAATAAGTCACGGGATACTTCACTTTCTAGAAAAATATCCGGGAGGAGATATTTACCAAATTTTGTAGTAAAAAAATTTCGAAGTGATGCGTATTTTATGCCGTTTATTGTATGATCAATGATATTCTTACAGAGAATCTAATTTATCAAGAAATTTTCCATATATGGCTTTTATGAGGTACGACGTGTCAGTTGATACAATATGTTCACCTGATTCTATGTACAGGCAATTTAGCCAGTCAGCAAAGAAAAAAGTCAAATATAGAACTTCTTAAAAGAGAAACATCACCCAAAATTAATAGCCCGATAAAAAGGGAAATATTTCCATATTTTCAACGCCCCAGATACTTTTTATGAAGATAAAGTGCTCAAGTTGCGACAAATAAAAATAAGAGCGTTAAGATGCTAAGGTAATAATTGTACTTTCCCTTATTTAAATTTACTGTTGCGGAGGCAAACGTCTTTTGTTTCAAATCTCGACGCTCACCAAGTTAAATATGCCTTTTGTTTCGGCATTATCCGTGAGCTATATTATCAGAGACTCACACGGCCCCTCTGGAAATAGATATTATTTAATTAAACTAATACGGGCTTTCGTTGGACTAAATCCTTGTGACCATCTAACCCCCTATGTGTTCTGCTCGATATCGTCGGGGGATTTGTGATTTATTTAATGATACTGCTGCATATGATGTAGATTTGTACCCAGCTTAGAGTCGGCGGTATTACCAACTATTTTAACTATTTTAATCTGGGCCTAATTCTCCTAACTCATCAAGAAGTAACTTTAATTGAGAGGATAACGACGGGACTCGATTTTTCCTGCCTTCGTAGAAAAACATTGGGGTGTGCACAAGTCAAGTTTATTAGACAGAGTTCTTTTACAGCCATTCTCAAAAACCACTCATTAGAAATGGAGAAAGTAAGGTCGTGTGCGTGACGTGATTTGTTTCAGTATCACGCCGTTTTATGGTGTGGATTGTAAAAATCAAGGAATATCTGTAAAACACGAACATTTTCGCAAGATAAAGCCTACGAATTCACAATTATACAAGAAGCAGTGCAAGTAATTATTGTATTAGTTGCACTGCTTCTTGTATATGAATAATTATTGTACTATTCATATCTTTCTTTAAATGGGAATTAGGCCAAAAAGTTATCTAAGAGATAAATTATTAATAAAATTATCAAATATTATAGTTAAACAAAGTTTTAATTTTCCTGGTTACCTGTAACCAGTGACTATAGAAAGACTATAGTCACTGCTGTAACCTAGGTACGCAAAGGAATAACCATATTATTTTTAAGGTATGCAACCCCCCCCCCAATATTGAATGAAAAATGTATTAAAAGCAATCAGTTGAGGTTATGTCAAGATATGCCGTTGTAATTCAATGTTGGGGGGTGCATATAGCACGGAAAGCAGTCGTTTTCGACATATTTTAAAAACGAAAAGTTTATTCCTTTGCGTGCCGTCATAGGTAACGAGGAAAATTAAAACTTTATTGAACCATAATATTCGATCCTTTCATTAATAATTTATCTCTAACCAACTACTTTTTGCAAATTTTTTGGCTTAATTTCTATATAAAGAAAGATATAAACAGTTAAATAACCCAATAAATAATATTAAAAATATACTATAAAAGAATACAACAATTGCTTGCAGCAGGTCTAGAGGTGTTTGAAAAACTCTTACAGGTAAGTATTTGAGTAAAACATTTTTTAAATAAAAATTTCTACTTAGTTGGTAGAATAGACGATATGGAGGTACAAGTCGTTGCATATAATATTCGGTGCCCGATAGAAGAAACTTGATTTAGAAATAACACCTCCATAACATGCCACATTATTTATTTGAAGGATTTTAGCAGAGGACACACTGTTTTTATGATCGTTTTTGGTACTGCAGTAGGGAAAGTCGATTGGTAGAGTATTCAAAAAGGAACATTATATTTTAGGTTAATGATAAGTGATATAACTAGCTATAGTTTTATAATGGACTCCTCTATTTACTTTATAAGATAGACTACACTAAAATAAAGATTTATATGGGTAAGTAGGAAAGTTTTAGTCTAAAGATAAAGACGACAAGATTCTCAATAGGGACACACAATTTAGTGCTGACACCTTCCAAAGTCGATACCAAGTCTGAGTGGCCGGAGAGATTAGGAATTTACAGATAGCGCAGCAGTCCCCTATATCTTGTTCACTGCATTAGTAAGTTTCCAAACTCTTTTTTCAGTAGATTTAACATGTATCAAAACGCATTCGCTTAAAGTAATGAATCAAATTTATTCCAGCAGGCTGGATGTATTTAAGTTACAGTATATAATTATTATTGTTTTTATACAGTCACATTTCGCCAACCGAATCGGCAATGGCAGTTTCCGTTCAAAATGAACAAAATATTTATTTTACAATAACTATAAAATGTAAAAAAATTGTTATCAAATTATTAACAATTCAAATTTTAATTGCATTTTTATTGGACGAACGCAACGAGTCCTTATAATGCCAAAAATTGTACATTTTTGTGGTACACTTTACAAAAAAACTACTGAATGATTTGGCTTGAATTATATCATAGTAGTAGTTCATGATGAAAGTAATTGAAATATTTATTAATTATAATGAAACAGATATCGAAATACATACATGGAATAATCCCGGTCGCATCATCTACCGGGTATTTTAGAAATCATTTCTATCTCATAAATGTACAACGAATGAGCATGTATAATGCGTATACAGGGTGTTATGCGTATACAGACACGTAAAAATGTGTCACAAACTTTAAGGGGGATACTATGGCCCAAAAAACGCAGAAAAGTCTTAATGAACATGTTCTTGAAGGGGGTTGGAACCTTTGGTGTGAAGATATCACTGACGTAGTTTTCCACATAACACCAAAACACTATACTGCACTCGACGCGCGTTTTGCCAACCAAGTTTGAATTTTTTATCATCTCCAGATGATACCAACTTGATTGGCGAAACGCACGTCGAGTACAGTATAGTATTTTGGTGTTATGTGGAAAACTACGTCACTGATATTAATGAACATGGGCCCGCAAAATAAACGGTTTCAGAGATACGAAACATTACGCGTTTATACAACTTTTTTTATATACAACCAAACAAATAATGTAATTTATGAACAAACAACAAAGGTGAAAGTTCAATGAGAAGTTTAAGTGCATTCTCCCTATTTCACCTTAATCTATTCGTTCCTGCAGCTTGTCGCGGTCGTTTACAGACATAAGCGTACACTAAAGTTTTAAGACATACCCAAAAAATTCAATCAAAAGGGTTTAAATGGAATCGGATCTTGAAGCCCATGATAAAGGTACGCTAAATCAGTAGCAAAAACCAAACGTGCTTGCTTATCAGGTCGATTTAGAACCTGAAGTCACTCTACATGAGTAAAGCTGCTGCTTGTGGAGGATTCTCCAAAGAAGAGCACTGTCTCGGCTGTCTCCGTAAACTCGTCTCCGGATTTTGCACTGCCCGTGCTAAACTGGCTTCTCCTGCCTCAGGGGTGAATATCGAAAACAGGTTAGTTTCCCGGAATGGGACTCTTTCCCAAATAAACCGGTGTCACTTACGCAATCTTTGGTGTAGTGTTACAAAAACACGAACTGGTTGATAATGTATTTTTCTTCAATTTTCGCCTTTAGTTTTTAGGTATACATTCCCTGCTGAAGCTGTTTGGTATTTTGTATGACTGCAAAAAAAAATGTTCTCAGCTGTTTCCAAATCTTCGAGAAATTAACTTGTGAGGATAATGGATTAGAAAAGATTTTTTTGGAACAAATATCATTGAAGATAATAATTCACCGTAAAACCTTTTATCTATTTTGATTTTTGAAAATGTTTCTTATTAGTCAAGGATAATCATGCAAAAATGAATCGTTTAGTACATCTTAATAATTATTATCGAAGTTCAGATATGTGTGGATAGACATTTCTCCTGCGAGTTAAAGGTTACTGTGTATTAAATATGTAGGGATATTTATCCTTCTCCTTATTGGGCTCTCGTGTAACGATCTGATTTCGTTATATTGCAAACCAGTCACCAGACTCGAGCAAAATTTAATTATAAGTTAAATACCGAACAACATTTTCTTGCGGATGAAAGATGAATATGAGATAATTTGTAAATTACACTGTAAATTTATTACAGCATTATATCCACTTTATAATTAAGTAACTATCCGTGATTACAAGTTAATATTCCAAATAGTTTCTGAAGTTTTAGCAAAGTAACTTTCCACAGGTAGATGAAGTATCTTATAATATCAAGACAAAAAACATAGCGTGCTGCTAAATTTATAATAATTGTAAGTTAACAAATTCAGCATTTATATCCTTATATCTTTCTTTGTATAGGAATTAAGCCAAAAAGTTAACTAAGAGATAAATTATTAATGAAATTATCAAATATTATACTTCAATAAAGTTTTTAATTTTCTTCGTTGCCTATACCTAATCCTAGGTACGCTAAGGAATAATCTTAAAATTTTTAAGATATGTCGAAAACAACTACTTTGCATGAAATATGCGCCCCCCAACATTGAATTACAACGGCATATATTCATATAACCTCAACTTATTGTCTTAAATGCATTTTTCTTTTTAATAGTGTTATCTACATCTTTCAAATAATGAAATATTAAACAAGCATCATGAAAAAAATTATTTTTTACTGGCAAAACTGAAATTGTAGCAATCCTCCTTAGCCTAATGCACGATAGGTATTTCTGCTTCCGGCCTCATCAAGCAGGTGTGTGGCAGGAGGTTCAACATCTAAGAATTATTGTTAAAAATTACAAGAAATATGAATTAAACTGATTTAGTATATTTTTAATACTATTTATTGACTTGTTTAACTGTTTATATCTTTCTTTATAAAGGAATTCTATGAGGAATTAAAAGGAAATATTATGATTCAATAAAATTTTCCTCGTTACTTATAATCCTACACGCAAAGGTTATTATTTTTAAGATATGTCCAAAACAACTACTTTGCGTGCAATATGCACCCCCCAACATTGAATTACAACGGCATATATTTATATAACCTCAACTTATTGACAATTTTGACATTAAAATCATTTTAATTTTAAAATCAGTTTAATTCTCCCGCCACACATGTGTCTGAAGACGCCGGAAGCAGAAATACATACCGTACATTGGGCTTACGAGGATTGCCACAATTTCAGTTTTGTCAATAAAACCTTTTTTTTCATTAAAATTCAATACAGTAGAGATGTGACCAAAAATAATTATTTTTAATGTAATGTAGATGGTTGTTTAATATTTCAATATTTAAAAGATGTAGATAACACTATTAAAAAGAAAAATATATTAAAGACAATAAGTTGTGGTTATAAGATATAACGTTACAACGTTATATCTTATTCAACGTTATTCAATGTAAAGATTGAATGTAGTAGTAGAGTAGGAGTAATAGACATTTCTCTATTGAGAAAGGCCTAACAAGCCAAAATACTGGTATATAGAGTTTTTTCTATATATTTCTTGAAACATCTAAATGAGAACTGTGTTTTTTCAAAACAATTATTATTTTATCTTTTTTAACACCAGATACTTTGCAACATAAAAAACATCACTTAACTAGGCAACCCTCAGACCCAAAAATAAAAGCAATAACATCTGATTATCACATCAAGATTACCTACACATTCAAAAACTGCAGACACACCCCATATCCATCTAAATTGCTAATTCCGTAGTTGGGAATTGAACTCAGACCATTGCATTGTACTACTGTATCGTAAAACATGCTAAAAACATTATTTCCACAATGTATACAGAAGTTACCACCGCTTGAATGTTGTTTTCAAAACAAAAAAAACGAAAATAAAGTAACTAACAAAAAAAACTATAACAGTGATAGACTTAGTGACAATCAATGATTAATGATCTATAGAGCTTTATAGCTTTCCATTTTGTTCAATTTTGTGCCAAGTTTGTACTAAAACTATATTATTTATTGTTATGCTTAGGGCAGTGGTTATACAGTGGGTCCCAGAAATAATGTCTTTATTCTCTTAAAAATCAGCGGTGTGTTCTTTTTGGAAAAACGCTCCGACCCGTCGATTTTTATTTTTTAATGCGGTTCTTTTATGTTAAATCCGTGTATACAGACTATCTCAAAAATAAGTTACGACCATCAACTTCATTTTTTTAAATAAAAACACCTATTTTTTGGCAAATAACTACGAACAGTATGGATATCATTAAGACCATCCTCCATCTGGAAACGCCTTATTTAAATAAGGACTAAACAAATCAAGCCAAAACAGCTATTCTGCTGGCTATATACCACGCCGAGTGCTGAATTACAAAGCAAGATTTGCCATATTTTGGTCTAAAAACAGTTAATAAAAAATACAAGGATTCGGATTGCAACGAAAACTACGAAAACTACATTTCATTTTTGAATTCTGCATCAAATTCTAATTATGTTTCATGTACCATGTCATATACCTATCTTCAACTGTTTTTTAAATATTTACAGGTGAATATTGACATTTTGCAACTTTGACACCGGGTAAAATCTAAACGGTTTGAGATCAAGCAAAACGGTCTGCACATCTTAACTTTTCATAAGCTAAATGCTGACACTAATTTCAGATTTTGCCAGAAATTAAACATTTTCGATTAAATTTAATCTCTTGGTTAAATCTGAAATTAGTGTCAAACGATAGCTTATGAAAAGTTAAGATAGGAATGTGCAATCCGTTTTGCTTAATCTCAAACCGTTTAGATTTTACAGGGTGTCAAAATTGCAAAATGTCAATATTC
This sequence comes from Pogonocherus hispidulus, assembly GCA_963924545.1. NCBI lineage: Eukaryota > Metazoa > Arthropoda > Insecta > Coleoptera > Cerambycidae > Pogonocherus > Pogonocherus hispidulus. The sequence continues at coordinate 71,093,921 of OZ004693.1, forward strand.
AAATGTTAATATTTCAAAAACACTTCAACATAGGTATAGGATATAGTACGTGAAACAGACTTAGAATTCCATGCAGAATTCAAAAATTAAATAAAAAAATAGCTGTTTGTATTTGAAAAAATAAAGTTGATAATCGTAACTTATTTTTGGGCTATCCTGTATATATAAATTTAGTATAAAAAACTGCATTAAAAACCGCATTAAAAAATAAAAATCCACAGGTCCGAGCATTTTTCCAAAAAGCACACCGCTGAATTTTAAATGAATTTAGACATTACTTCTATAGGACTCACCGAATGAACCTGAATTATTTTGATGATGTCAATAAGATTTAGAAATCACTTAACCAAATACACTCCCAGCCTGTTATTTATGAAGAAACAATCACAAGCAAGCCAAATGAAACTGATATTTTATAGTCGTGTATGTAATTCGGTACAAATACTCCAGATAATATTACCCGGATGTCTCACGCTTGCAAACGCCGAAAGATGAGGCAAACACCCGTGCCGTCCTCTGTCTGCATGGCAAAGCGCATCTCTAAGACCCTTTATATATGTTTTATCAATATCCCTGGACATAGTTAGCCAAGAGATTGGATTGGTTGTTTGCAGGAAGCAATTTGTTAGGAGCTTAGGACGTATATGACGTCATCTTATTAAACTGAGGGTTTGTTTGCCAAGCTATAAAATAAATTTTCTGACACACTTTCTTGTTCGCGAAGGCAGAGAGTGTTTTGTTTGGTGATTTATTGGCACGTGATTTGAATTCCAACACAGTTACATGTGTATGAAGAATTCGAAAATTAGTTTCAGTACGTAAACTGATGTATGAAAAATTGCAATCAAAATAGTTTGGTTGACTTGATAGTTAGAGAAGTCTTCGTCAAATGATCAGTTACTTGGAAATCAGCAAATATATCAACGGTATCCACTAGAATATTTGCATTGTTTGAATGCAAATATTCTAGTCTGAATTGTTTTCTAAATGTTTTCAAAATATTTTAAGCAGCTATTGAACTTTGTTAAAGTAACTTATGAAGTTTTTCTGGCTTCTCTCATTTCTCCAGTAAATAATGCTTAGGTTTTCCAACTCAAGTCATTCCTGGGTGCTAATTCAGCCTACAAAATACTAATATGCCGCACCCTCTGCTAACAACGCTCAGAATCTAGCTATTCCTTGTCGTTAGGATGAGGAGTATAGATATTATAGTTATTATTAATACCTTTACCAAATAAATATCTTTATTTTTCTTTATTCATCTGATTCCTGAAATCAAGAAATATGGCATGAATTAGCATATTTGACGGTCTGTCGTTAGATATCCAAACAGAAAGTCTTGGGGAAGTGAAAAAAATGTTAAATTAAAATTTTGTATTTTTTACCAGAAAAATTTTATTAAAAGAGTTAGATCAAAGAATTTAAAATCAATACTTTTTTGCATCAAAAGTTAACGTTGACACAAAAAGAAAGTAAGTATTAAAGTGTCAAACAAGTAAGTATCAAGTAGTATCAAGAAAGTAAGTAAATATAAAGAAAATAAGTATCAAACAAAAACAAAAGACCTACTCCGATTATTGTTTTGAACAAATGCATTGTACATTTTCTTCAGATTTACTGGCCTTTTAAAAAATAGTTAAAATGCTGGAGTATCCAAAAGTCCTCGAGAGTGCGTTGTAACGCTGTTCTACCTCGCAAGTAACATTTTTCTCATGATTTTTTTAATGATGTTATACTGACTATAATGAACTTACTTAATTATTGATGCATCTACTTTGGAAGGCCAAACTGAATATTAATTTTTATGGCACTTGATACTACAAAAAATCGCTCTTTCTAAATTGATTTACTTACAACTACAAATAATTTGTACGTGCTAAATCAAAATTGGATTCTACACACTTTTTCTGACGTAGTTTTATATTTTTTATGCAGAGTCTGATATATTAGTGATGTCCACAGGGTTGATATAACAAAACTCAATAACAAAAGAGGATAGCCCTAATCTGGTACCGACATCTGTTTTCTCTGTAAAAAGTTATTGATTTGTTTATATCTTTTTTCAAATGTATGAAAAAAAAAATAGTATGTCGAAAAATATGTTAAACTGAGCCACAGGAAATATTTAACACATTATGTAACTTAAAATTACATGCAGATTCTAAAACAGTTAAAAAAAAATGAACATAAGATTAAAAATAACAAGATTAGGATCAATTTCCGGTGACCCCGGAAGAACTTTTTCCTGGAAAATATTTGCATAAAGAGATCTCATCACTGAATGCCCACACCCAAATTTTCCAGATCAACTTCTAATCATTAGAATCATTAGTGGTGATTTTTTGGGCATCGATTAGAATCTAATGGATGCCCAAAAAAATCACCTTTGTATACGTATAAGTGTATTTTATATATCTTTATAAGTTATAGAATACGCTTCTTTCAATCTCTATTATACTCTATTTAGCGAACGTTTGTGGAGGGTTGGATCGAAAATTTCAGATGGTTACGGTGCTCTTTTTACCATTGTTATTTTTTACTGTTATTCATGAAAACATATTTTATCTATTGTTTAAACAGACATGTATATCATTTAAATATATATCTCATTCAATATTTGTAATAACAATCAAGAATTGGTATTATAAACAAAATGAATGCATCACTAGGTACTACCACAAAGGACTGCCACCAAATGTCATTAATTAGCACCATTTTAAATGTATATAGGTAAATGGATATCGGTGAGTGATAAAATAATTACTATATTTTAATATCTATAGAATACACATTGAAATTAATTTTATACTAAATAACTAAAATTTTATAAACTAAGCTATTTTTGAACGATTTCAATACGTTTTTCGCAAGAAATGTTAATTTTCTAATATAATTTAACAAGATACCTTTATCAAGAATTGTGAGATTTTTAATCTTAAAAAAAATCTTTTTAATTCGCATATAGCCAACTATGATTTTTATTTAATAAACAAAACTCCAGGTCATCATAATTCGAAATTTAATGGAGCAGCAAGAAAATTGAGCACGTCACTGAATTTCACTCAAAAAAGTATCTAATAACATCGTTTCTAGCTCCAACACATTACAAGTCTCAAATTGAGGACAACTCATTATAACTGGATGCTACTCTCAGACCTCTACGCCACTGAAGAGATCTAATAGATCCAAACACCTGTCTGTCGTTTGGTGCTAGGGGTGAATGACACTCATGTGGTGATGGTACATGAGTGAAAATTTAAAAATAAATGTTTGAGTATCTTCCTTAACTATCTTGTCATTGATATCTGCAAATTGTTGTACAAGGATGTAGGTATATGGAAATTATCTATCCGATGAAGACAGTACCAGTCTTATTAGTTCCAATTAATGGAATCAATTAGTATCAATCATGAAGGGGGGTTGGAGACTTTGGTGTGAAGATAGCACCGACGTAGTTTTGTTGGCAAATAAAACCAAGTTGGCATTGACACTAGTTTTAATCATCTCCAGACTATGCCAACTTCGTTGGCGAAATAAGCGTCGAGTGCATTATAGTGTCTTGGTGTTATGTGGAAAACTACGTCAGTGTTAGTACCAATATTGAAAGCTCCATATTGAAAAGAAAAATATCTCAAACAATTGTTTATTTATGTAAACCAAATTGATGATATCACTGATTGGCTAGTTTTCCAATGGGGCTAATGTATTTAAAACTAATATTACTTTATTCATAATTTTCTTATGTCATAGAAGAGCTATTCATTGCAAAACTAGTATGAAAGTTTTATCACGAATGATAACAAGTGATCTAATAATACGAGTTTTTCCAGGGTCTTCTCACACATGCTTTCCAGACTTTCTTAGCGCTACACTAACTGCATTTACAGGTAGTTTAAACATGTTTGTAACTATTCAACTAATTTATTTATTTTTATTTATTTTATTTATTTCAGTTACAATATCCAACGGGACAAAAGTCCCAGTTACAGGATAAGGAAAACATAAAACAGAAAACTTAAAACTATATAAAATACACGATGATGCACTTATAAACATAACATGACAAGTATAATATACAACTAAATTTAAAGGAACTACAAGTCGGGAGGTACCAATGTATAAACATAAAAAACGCTGATAAAAAAAAAGAAAGAAAGAAAACATGCAAATAACAGCTAAGCAAACATTCTTTTTATAAAATTAATTGAACATGAGAATATATCAAGTTGATCTTCATACAGCTGGTAATTTGAAATCATTTGATAAAAGGGTGACGCAGAAAGTAAGTTGGTGCGTGCTATGGGCAAATATAGCACACGGTTATTATACATTCTAGAATTCAGTCTAGGTACACGATATATAATTCTTGAGACTAAAGATTGAGAACTTATTAACTTGTTAATAATTTTATAAAGAAATATAACTGAATACATTACACGTCTTTGATATGCAAACTCTTTAAATTAAATTCAGATAGAAATGTTTCTTGAGGCACAGCTTGCGGAGGATATACTCCATGTGTAATGAAGTGTAAGTTTTTTAAATATCTTCGCTGTACTCTTTCTAACTGAGTTACATGTGTGTTATAAATAGGGCTCCAAACAACGCAGGCATATTCCAGTTTAGAACGAACAAATGTGGAGTAGAGTAAATTTATAGTTTTCAGACTTCGAAAGTCTTTAGAATTACGCAGAACAAAACCCAGGCTTTTAAATGCAGACTGACAAGTCAGCTGTATGTGCTCGTCAAAGGACAGTATGTTATCAAAAGTAACACCCAAATCCTTGAATCTATTAACTCTATTCAAAACAGTACCACCAAGTTTATAGGAAAAAGTTACAGTGGTTTTACACCTAGAATACGACATAACATTGCACTTACTTACATTTAAAAATAAATTATTAATCTCACACCAAACATTTAAATTATTTAGGTTTTCTTGCAGTTTCGCACAGTCAGTAACCGAATTGATTTCAAGAAATAACTTCAGGTCATCAGCATAAAGTAAAAAAATTACATCAAATATTTCAGTAATGTCGTTAATAAATATTACGAAGAGTAAGGGGCCAAGAATAGAACCCTGTGGGACTCCCGATAATTGAGAAAACATAACTGATTGATGACCTCGGTATTGTACAAATTGTGATCTGTTGCTAAGATAAGATTGGAAGAGTTTCAAAAGAGGAACAGGCAAGCCGAATAAATTAAATTTCTTAATTAATAAATCATGATCGAGGCAATCAAATGCTTTAGAGAAATCAGTGTAGATCACATCTACCTGATTTCCCCTATCTAATACCTCAGAAACAAATTGGGTTTTCTCCACAAGATTCGAAACAGTAGACCGACCAGCCATAAATCCATGTTGATATGGTGATATTATATTATTACAGTGAAAATAAATATTTTTATGTAGAATAATTTCAAAAACTTTAGAGAAGTTACTAATAATAGCAATAGGCCTGTAGTTAATTATACTATTTTTATTACCCTTCTTAAAAACTGGAGAAATTCTGCAGTTTTTCCATACATGCGGAAATACACAAGTTTTAAGGATAGAGTTAAATATAATTTTAAGGGGTTTTGCAAGAATTAAACCGCAATCCTTGACCAAAAAGGCGGGATTCATATCTGGGCCCATGGTAAAATTACCTTTCATTTTTACCTAATATTTGACCGACAACATTTGGCATAAATATTAAGGCATTTGACTTTGGAAACAAATTATTTTCACGTTTAACGTTGACTTTTACATCTGAATAAGTATAGTAATTCCATTTGCAATTAAAGTTTCCTTGATCATAACGTGATTTTCCCCACCTGCGATGAAAGTGAGGCGAGGAGATCATGCAGAGGTGAAAATTACTTGTCCTAAACTTATTTCCTTTTCAGTGAATAAAATCTCATTTTCGATGTGGAAGAAAATCAAAATAATTAAAAAGCAAAATAATTATATTTCATTGAGAAATATTACGTAGCTATTTATTATAAAATTTGTAAAACTGCTTCAAATTCCAAAAATATTGATTTCAGTTTTGTTAAATTACCTAATTTCCTAAAAGCTCAGTCATAATCGATCTAATATCCTAATGGCGCATAGTTTAAATGTTGTAATCATTTAAGCTTCTAGAGACTGACAAAGTTTTATAGTGGCAATTTAGTAAGAGCTTTGACGTAAGAGATGAAACAGTATATCGCACAGGAATTTCTTTGTATCTGCGTGGTGTCAAAAGCCCCACTTTTCTAACTCATCCCCTTGAAACATCACTCTGTGACAGTCGATCCTGCTCTTTACCTATCATTGTGCCCTTTTTTGTTTTCACTGCAAATTTCGGTTCATAAAATACACCGTATTAAGCGGCAAGTACACGAAAGCAAATAAAGGAATAGGGTGGTTTTTTAATGCAACTGGGCGTGGGCGGATTCTAAGTTCTCGGGAAAGTTTTCAAATAATACCGGCAATAATTTAGCGAAAGTACTTCGAAGAGTTGCAAAGTATGATATCGTTGAGGAAATTAAAAGCATTTCCAGTCTTCTCCGAAATTAGCTTTTTAATCAGTGGAGGCATCATTAAAATATGACTATGTAATTATTTACACATGGTTTATTTTTACAGAAACCACCATTAGTCTCAAATTATTAGATGTAAAAGGCTGTACTAATTTAAACATCTTTTACTTCCACAAAAATTGTACATTGGTATGTTTCTTAGTAAGGTATATAAAGTAAAATTATTAGTTACAGAAATTTATGTTTTCACATATATTAACATTAATTGTACACTGAGAGAAAAATCCTTTTAAAAACGCTAGTCAGCCTCTGTTTTTTGAAATTATTAATTATTTATTTTGTCATTTATTAATTATACAATATAAAAATTCTTTGTAAAGATAATATACCATAAATTATTGATATAATTGTAATAACTTTGTAGTTTGTTTCAATTATTTTTAAAATATTTATTTTAAATAAAATTAAATAATTATTTACCTAGAAAATATTTAATAGTTAATGTACTCTCAATACTCTGAATAAATTTAAACAAATATATTTATTTGAAGAAAATAAATATTTTAAAATATATATGTAAGAATTGTACCCATATTGTTTTTATGTAGTGTTTTATCTAACATAGGCATTATTTATTGGTTTCTTTAGGAACTGTTATTTATTTCAAAATATATAAGTATGTATATATTAACTTAGTTATATGGTGTTTTTTGTAGCCTAACTAATTGCGTACCTACTCTAATAATTTATAAAACGACATTTTTGATATAACTTTTAAAATGAATATTGTTAAGTGTTATAATGGATACTCGAATGGCTACTTCCAGATCACATTTTTTAACAATTTTTTTCCCTCTGCTGGTCATTCTGGTGTTTAGCGGAGGTAAGGTGTAGATATTTAGGAAATATTGTATTTTGAATTCTCGGTTGATGTTGAAACGAAGTGAAAAATGTTTGGTGAATTTTGTGCAATTATTATAGGTTATATGAATTAAATGTAAATGTATGTATTAAAAAACTAAATATTTTTCCATCTCCTGAGAAATGTGTCTTTTTAAGATTATGTTCAATTATAAAGGCTTATTTATAAATATTAAATACTTGGTAACTATAAATACTTCTAGTTATCTACCAAAGTTCTATAAAATAAATCCATTTGAATAAACGAAACATGTGATTCGGCATATTCTTCTTAGCAATTAAATTTATTTGCTAATATGAAATGTTTAATATTACCATTAAAATTATTGTCATATTAATACCTATTACATATTTATTTCGCCAAATACAAATAATTGGTGTAGAGAAATGTTATTTATCTCAATTGAATCCTTTCGTCAGTGTATCTACTATGTATACACACAGACTCCGTCCGGATAAAAGTTTTCAGAAGTAAATTAATAGTTTACAAAACTGTTACATTTTGAAGTAGACCTTTAACTAGGTATGACCTGCTTGTTTGCAGGTCGACTGAATTTTGTTGACTCAAGTTTTTTCAATAGTAGGCACATTTATCTAACCATAGAACTATTTTCATAGAGTGCATAAAAAGAATTTCCAGGCATCATTTCTAATCGGATTTCTTGCTGTGTGGTCAGACTGCTTGTTTTAGATGTTTCTCTGGCTAGACCGGTTTTTCATAGGAATCTTCTTGTTACACTACTGTCTAAAGAAGCGTGGAGGTACAACACTCAGCTTAAACTCGCCACCGTCGCAGGTGCTCCTTTTCTCGCTATATATGAAGTGAGATGTGCACAAGAGAGAGCAACACGAACTGGGGTAACATTAAGGGCGCGTTTGCACTCCCGTCGCACTGAAAATACAATCGGCCAAACAAATTGTAACATTTTAATCAAAAAGCGTACTTGTCGACTGCAATTTAAGGATTTTTATGTTGCTCGTCACAAATTTAGTAGCTTTATATGAAACAGTCAATGTGTTCGATTTTTAAATTTATAATTGCCAAAGAATAATTGAGCCAGTTTCCAATACGTTTTTACTGTCCGTAAAATAGTTAAACTCTATCCTTTAAGGCTCCGTTACACGTTGCCAGTAACTCATACGAGTCACTAGAACCGAGTACTGGAAGCGAGTGTTTCACAAGATAGTTGCGTCTACACAGTTTTCTAATAATATTATGACAGTATAGTGCACCTCTCTTCGTTTTTACAAAATCTGCATTGTTAAAACGCTGAATTTCAACATTTAAAATGAATTGTAACCGAAAAAACGTTAAAAACTTTTTTAGTAGAAACATTGCAGTTTATTTAAAAGTGTGCTGCGAAGAAATGCTAGGAATATTACAAAAGGAACTGAATCGCAAACAAAGGTTATGAGTGAGAAAGTGGATAGCTAGAAGAAATACACATGGAGCTTCAAGCTTGCTTTGGAAGATGTTGCAGATTACCGAAACTGTATGAGAATGTCTCCAGAAGAATTTAACATTCTTCTACAAAAATTATCTCCTACCATACAACGATCAGACACCACAAGAGAGAAGCTATACCTAGCAGTATAAAATTGGAAGTAACGTTGTCATTTCTAGCAACTGAAAATAGCTTTCGTAATCTGCAACAGCAATTCCGTGTTTCAAGACCAGCTATTTCAAAATTTGTTCCTGAATTTTTTGTATTGCAGCTTCACGACTTTGTTTATTTTTGTAAACGGACAGTTTCGTGTTCCAAAGGCATTCTTGGTCTCGATACAATTCCACAAATTGAATGGTTGTATCCTCATTCCATTTATTAGCTATTTTTAAAAAGCACGGTTTAATACACCGTCAATGTCCACGGTCACTATCACAAGTGCCCACCCGTCTATACGTGTTTAGTATTCAAGACAGTCGAGTAAAGTCCTGGGGCCTTATTCTGTATTTATTTTTTGTAGACCAAATCGTTCGGTTCGGTAGACTATCGAACGGCGCAGTAGTCGAACATTCGGTTCGGTAGCGTACATTGCAATTCAGTATCGCTTATCGGGAACCATTCCGTTCGGTTTGATAGGAATCGAAGGGCGATCGGGAATATTGCCGAACGCCATGCGAAGTCGCCCGATTGCTATGCTTCCAACCAATCACAGTACGTGTGTTTGTGTTTGACAGTTGACATCAGTATTTTTTGGTTAACTGCACGTATGACACGAGGCCATATAGTGCTCAATGCTAATTGACTTTATAGTAAGGTAGGTAAGTTTACTTAAACCGATATATTATTTTGGCCTAAGAAACATTTGGAAACCAGTATTTCAGGGTGATTTAGGGCATCTACCACTTTGTCTAGGCACCTGCTCACAGCAGACTGGCTTAGGGCCGGTTTTTCAATGCTTGGTTAACACGGTTTAACCAGTAGTTAGGTAAGCTATATTTACCACGAAAATTTTATGAATAACTATTCACATTCTAAACTTATAGTTATAACTCTAGGTTAAATTACGATAACCAAGCATTGAAAAACCGGATAAGTCCTAAACTAAAGTCAGAGCCCACAGCTTCCAGAATGAGCCTTGCCCGAAGAAATTCAGAGCACATAATACCTAAGAAAAAAAGTAGGATCATTATTAGGACAGTTGTTGCCTATATAATGAAAGCTAGGGTGTAGATCATTGACAAAATATCACATTATGTTGTACTGGCATTCCCGTAGTTCTCTCAGGCTCATGCAAGAAGGGTCGAAGCTCTTCAATGAGTGTACGAACCAGATCTTTTGACAATCTATATCTACCCGTAAAAATACTATCGGGTAATGTGAATAAAGAGTTAGAGGCATCCGGAAGATGCCTCTAACCCTTTCACATTACGGATTTGCTACCGTCTTATCGCTTCCCTTCTGTGCCTTAGAATATATCTATTGCGTAGCACTCCAATAATATCCATGGCTGCAAAGCAGATTGAATCAATTCACCTTTCTCTTAAAACACTACTTAATACTCAAACACTATAGAAAAACATAAAATAAAAGAAAAATACTGATTAAACTTCCAATGTCACGCGTCAACATAACCTCGAAAACCTCTACCGAAATCCAATTGGAAACCCACAGTGCTCTCGGTCAGCGAACCGAGGCTTCGATTGAGTTACCGATCGGTCCGATGCTACGGAATAGCTTTTACGCTACCAAACCGAAAATGACGTCACAATCGAAGAAATCCTACCGAATCGAACGGTTCGCCAGTTACAGAATAAGGCTCCTGGCTCGTTCCAGTAAAATAGGATTGCATTGTATTAACTCGACTGGAATAGCTACTAGAGCGAGTACTGTACTGGAACACTATAACGCTTGTTTACACGAGACGGGTGCTAAAATCCAGTACTCGGTTTTAGTGACTCGTACGAGTTACTGGCACCGTGTAACGGAGCCTTTACAGTAACGCACTAAACATAAAATATTCCTAAATAATTTAGTTACTTTTTGACAGCAGTGTCATCTAGCAATAACTTACTAAAACTGTTAGACAATTATGTCCAAAGCAAGAAATTTCCTTTGTTGTTAATTGACTTTTTCATATTGCTTAGGAAAAATGCACATGAAACTCATTTTTTTTTCTTGGTTTATGTAATTTAAACAATTTACTCTGAAGAGACATAGTTCCTATGTAAATTTTTATTAAATTTCGTAAAATTGTGTAAAATGGTGCGCGTTGAATGAACCGGTCATAACACGTCTTATTGGAAAATATTATTCGACAACTTACGAGGAAGAAAAATTCTCGTATTTCATTAAGAACGGCGAGAGTGAAAACAATTTCATCGTTTTGTTTTTAAGAACAATGCTTTCTTGTAAGTGACAAAATGGAACGTGGATTGGCGGTGATAACATGACCTTAAGATTATGAGTTTCGTACAAGGCTGGTTTCCGTGAACGAAATAATAACTACGACTACGACTGACATGTCTTGTATTTGATTCAGGGATATTTCACTTTATGACTTGTAAAATAAAAGATCAAAAGGCGCCACTGAACAAAAAAACTAGATTTTTTATTAGGTAATAACATATTCTTTGTTTCGAACACAACCCTACATAAGATTTTTCTTCTTGTTGAACATTATATAAATGTAAAATAAAAAAATGTGAGTTCATATCGAACCTATTTCGGGGCGCTTAAACATGTACCTATCGGGTACCATTATTTGACACTGAAACTAGTAATTAGAATAAGAACTGTAAGAATTTTTAATTAATATTTAAGAAGATATAAACGTTTATACATTATTCTTCGATTAACAGATTTTTTAATAACAGCTGTACGAAAATAATATGTGTATGTACATACAAAATACGCATTTAACAAACTTTCGCTAAATAATAATATTAAATTTATTTATTCCATAAAATTGTATACATGACACTTGATAGGTCAATAAGAATCGATAAAAATATAACAAATATAACATACCTATAATCTAGGAGGAGGATAACAATAACTTTAGAAAAGTTTACTGTTACCTAATCTATATGTAATTCTGTAATCTATGACATTCAATAAACATCTAAAGAAACAAGGATCCCCAAATGGTTGCTACATATTGCAATTTTGTGCTATATCTACACGATTGTAACGAGAAGTTTGTCAGATATGGAGAATGAAAATATTTTTCACTTGATGTAGGATTGGTCATACTTGAATTATTGTTGAGTTATTGTTAATGCCTTATTACTCATCTTTAAATGTTCTCAATTAAGCTTTGAGCAAATTATAGAACAATCAAAATCTTATTATTTGCGTGATATTTTTAATTAACGTCGTGTAAAACAAGTGGAATAAATAAACTAGAACTACTTGTTTTGGGAATATGTGAAAGATACTGCTTATCGGAATATCAGATACCACCATCCATGTAGGATAATATGCAAATACGAATTATTCATGGATTTAGAAGTATATATTAGCCCACAAATGTTACAAAATATTGAGGTATCGTTTAAAAACGATTAAGAAAGCGTCTTCAATTAAATGGCAAAAATGTTGAACACATTCTTCAATTTTAGTAGCTCTTTGGGTTTGCTACTATCCGACCTGCCATTTTGCAGGTGCCATTACACCAGTGACCTCTATTGTCCTTGAGGAAGACAATCCTACTTATATATTTCAAGAAGATGCCGAAAAGAACTACTCCACGGTCAATGTGACCCGACTGGCGTTGCATTACTCCGGCATCTCTATGGAATAATTGATTTGATCAATTTGACAATAATTGTCAGACAAATGGTACTAGCAAAGACCCAAAGAGGGCACAACGGTATGTTTATCACCACTAGTAACATTTACGATGCCCCATAGGCAATCATGTGGCAACATCGTTCATCGATTCCACTACCTACGGCACTCTGACGAGCGCATAATAAGCGCGAAACTGGTCAGTGTCTGGCGGTTGGACTCGATGAAGGATGTGGCGACTTCTATGGAGATGTCGGAGTAATACAACGCCAGTCGGGTCACATTGGCTATAGAGTAGTTGTTTTCGGTTTCCTTCAAATACGTTATTTAATTGACTTTATGACAGTCTATGTAATGTATTTGAAACTCCCTGTTTTTAACGTTTTTAATGTAACTCCGTTAATGTTTTTCGTTATTTACTGTTTATTTTATTTTGTTATTAATGTAATTTTTTATTAAAAAATATTTTCCATCGAACATTTAACGACTTTACTTTTATATTTACCTGATTTTTTTAAAAATTCATAGAAATAATAAGGAAAAAGATATCTTAATTGTACGTAACGCTTTCCGCGGTTTTAAAATCTCGAAATGTAACGTGAAAAATGGAACGCTTAGCCTACTATCTTTGTGTTTATTTTAATTATTGTAGAAATTGTGGAACACCTTATGCTCTTTCATGCAATGAAAGTATCTAGGGCAAATTATCTTGCATATAAATGAATTATATTATAATCAGTAGATAATCTATGACGTTATAGGAAAGGAAATGAGATTATGAAATGGTTTATGGATTTATTGCCATATGAGATGGTAATATTTATATGTAATTTTAATTTATATCGAAATATTACGTTCCTCATAGGGCCACAAGCCCAACGTAACATGAGACAGGTCCAACCAATCGTGATCCTATATGTCAGATCAGATGACAGTATCCTTCAAATTCACGAATTTTCACGATAAAACTTTTATACTTCAACAAAGGAATGACATTTCTGTTGGAACGAATACACCTCTTGAAGACGATCTCATTAAAATAAATTAATAAAACTTTGCCCTTGTCTACGAGAAAATGATTTTCCAGAATAAATTAACTTTGGAAAATCGAAGTCCGGCCAATCTTACAAATTGAATTTTACTTATTCAGTAAGCACACACCGGATTCTAGTTAGGAATCATTCCTTGTGATAAATTTTTACAGGTACTAGATAATTCTTGTTCTATGGCCCCATAGGAAATGAATGAAGAAATTTCATTACTTTTCAAAGGAGAGGCAGGTACGTTTTAATTAATAATACAATAAGCCGTCAGCTTTTTTTAAATACAGGGTGTTAGAAAGAAGATAACATTTTTTACTAGCACAACATATGTGCACGAAGTTCTTATTATTCAGCGCTGTTGTCCTACATGATTGTTACACCCTGTAGTAAGCATAATCTATACTGGTTCAGCAGCTGCGCTAGCATAGATTGTGCCTGCTACAGGGTGCAACAGCTAGAATAATTTCGATCAATCATGCTTACAGCTAAGCCGATCAATATATTAACCATTCAACGCTGTTGTCCTACACCATTGTTACACCCTGTAGTAGGCATACTCTACGATGGCCCAAAAGCTGTTGTCCTGAAGAACCGTTCAGGACAACAGCTAGAACAATTTCGATCGATCGTCCTTACAGGTAAGTCTATCATTCTAGTAATTATATTCAGCGCTGTTGTCCTTTCTTTACACGATTGTTACACCCTGTAGTAGACATAATCTATGCTGGCTTCATCTGGGCCAGCAGCTACTACAGGGGTGGAACAATCGTTCCAGACAACAGTTGCAAAAATTTAGATCGATCATCCTTGCAGGTAAGTCGATCAATCTATTAATTATAGTTCGATTATATAGAACTGCTAGCGGGGATAAATTATAACCTGAAAGCTTGTATCAAAACATGATACATAGACAATAATATGTGGACTGCTATATATTGAGTCACAGCTATTCTACTCTGTAGGGAGCGGGATCATGCTAATTGCTTGACTAATTTATTTTTATACAAATATAACAGATACTAGAATAGAATACAATAGAAATGACTATTTCCAAGGTGTTTTAAATACTCATATATTCAATTTAATTAGTGTTTTGATAAAAATAATTACTGATACTTTTATAGCCATTTGTTTTTCATAAGGTTTAATAAATAATACGATGTATTACTGGTATAAATAATAATAATCAAAATTACTTTTGTTGATTAAATAAATTACATAAGCGGGAATTTAATTTGAAAAAAAATGCATAAAAATTTGCGTTATATCTCCGTTGCTATAATATATCTTATAGATCTAAAATATACCTCAACACTACCCTAAAAAATATTACCACAATATTTTTTACTTTCATTTTCAGTTATCAACTGATATCAAAAATACATAAATAGGTAGTCCAAAATGTTAGCAGTATAATAAACAACAGTTAACTTCGAACTCAACTAAGTCATCAAATTTCAGATTTGATCTCCAGTAACATCGGAGATATTCTGTAATCCCATCGAATTTACCCCCCAATTTGTACATTTTGCTGTTACTTTAGGTACTTTACATTACTGTATTCAGCATTTCATGGTTGGTGGGCAAACTAGAAGTTACGGAAACGTCTCAAACTTACCCCATCAGATTTTATCCATACCTCCTGAAAGCTGTAGAAACTATGATTTGCTTAATAATTTTATTAGTAATTTAGGTAAAAAATTTAAACATAAAAATAAATGCTAAATCCCCATTTGTAGTAGTTTATCAACTTTTCTTTGTGCCTGAATCTTGATACCTATGAACCCTTGTTAAAGGTCTCAATATTGTTTTTTTTTTCACTCAGAATTATAAATCTTAGTCTCGTTAGACCTTTACAATAGTAATGAATATTCAGTGACATTTTTTCTCGCCAGAATGTATGTCGATTCTTCTACCAAATCCTTTAAGTCCTTTTAAACCTAAAATATCCGGTTAGAAGATCCATTAATAATTTAATGATATTTGTGAAGATGTGCTTGGAGCCCATTTTGTCCATGGTCATTCCTAAAGTAAGATCAATCTGAGTGCGCTTTTGGAACTATGTTTCACGCTGCTGTCCAACAAAAGGTTTTTTCTAGTCAACTCACAACTGCTTCCAATGGGAAGTAAGCCTTTCTCAACTGACTGCAGCATCATGTTCGGATTTGAGTCACAATTTTTTTCACAAAAGCACTTGCTCCTTCCCAGAACAACTATCGGTTTTTAATCAACTTTGTGATATTGGGACATCAACGACATTTTTGGAAGAATTAGTTATAAATTTTGTAACAGTTAGTCATTCTAAAGTTACTTTACCGGTAAAAGATAAGACGTTGGTTTTATAAGGATAACAGATAGGCATTTAATTTTTTATTTATATGTAACCTACTCATCTTTCCTAAAGAATTTTTGGAAATATTAGACAGCAACACTTAGATTAGGTTCATAAGTAAGTGGGCCGAAAACCAGACTCTTCACCCTGACCATGGCATTACACTCACGGCTAATTATATTCCACCCATCATTTCCAGCCTCTTATTGAAGTTGATCATCAGGTGAGAACTTATTCAGATCCTCTGGCAGAAATTGTACTACATAAAATGTTCGACCGACCGTTTCATCGTCTGCTCAGGATAAGCCGCACTTACAATAAGATCGCAAATGTGAAATAGTTAGCTGTCAACGGTGAAATTCATCCAATTGGTAAGCGCTCATATATTTTATTTTAAACCAATAATTATGTAATGGAATCAAAACAAAACATGCAGATGTTTTCTTCGAATATACTTCTTGACTTCGTTAGAAGTCATGTATGTATCTTCAATGAATATTCTACAAACACTAAAAAAGCGATTGGAACCGGAGTTGACACAAAAAGTATGTATTTCAAACGTCTTGGGGCTTTCATTATAGTATTGCATCTTTTATCTTGTCTTTCCTTCGGTTCTTCCTATTTTTTGCCTAAAAATTTCAGCAATAATATAATGTACCTACTCCACGGGCAATGTGCATCTCCTTTAAATAAATAAGTAGCATTGTCTTCCTCAAAGACAATAGAGGTCACTGCTGTAACGGCGCCTAGGAAAAAGCAGGTCGCTATCTATTTGTTAATTAGACAATACTCACAATAATTGTCAGACGGATAGTAGCAAGGACCCAAAGAGCGTACTACGGTGTGTTTCTCACCCCTACTAACGTACCTACCTAAATGTAACTTACAATATTATAAACTATTCCGTTACTATCTATGTAAAGATTAGTTAATTGCTTTACAGGGTGTATAAAACTGAAAGAGATAGAACGGGATAAATGCAACTATGTTTTTTGAGAAATTTTTTAAAAAAATAATCAGAACATCTCGAAAACGATTAAGAATAAGAATAGGGTAGGCTTATGAAACGTATCTTAAAATTTGATGTGAAATCCAAAAACGGGATAAAATATAGCATATATTCCATTTGATATAAGCCAGTTGACATTAACTTTCGGTGAAACTGGAAGTCGCACCTCAACGCCAATATTTTAATCGATAGAAAATTGAGAGGGACCCCGTATTCCAGAACTACTTCAGAATTCCAGTACGCGTAGTTTTCTAGAAACGCCTAATTGAAGATCTACCTGTAGTTCAGTAAAATAACGATTTATATCGGACAAAATTAATAAAGGTTTGCAAATTGGTATACATCTTAAGGATAGCATAAGTATTACTAAACCGAAAAGTTCCCTCCCCTAAGTAGTGTGCTTCATCCCCTAGTACGTTATTTTTTGCACCAGGTTTTCTAGATTATCTGGGGAACTGCACTTTTTGATAAAAGTACTTATATACAAAATTAATCCTTATAAAATTCTTTATAAAAAACGTCTCTACACTTTTTTCCTAAAATCAATAGTACTGTGCGCACACATAAGGGTTGGTTCCGGGTAACGCAATAAATTGTAATCTTTACTATAATCTACAAAGTTCAATGCTTAACACTAAAGCAGTAGCTACTAAATTCCACTTAAAATTATAATAAATTTAACGCTTCCACCTTCTCACCCCTATAAAATAACGAAATTTTTAAAGAAGCGATAGTATTGTTTATTGTTTAATAATACACGAAAAAATACACACTGCAGGTGGATTTTCAATCATTTCTAAATAACAACAACGGCATATACAGCAAGCTTTAAGGCTGACTACACATTGATAAAGCGAAAACAGATTTACTCAAAACGTTTTTGAATAATTTATTTAGAAGCAGTTTTCTCTACCCTTTTTATATCAATGAACACACATTGGTACTTCAAAACAAAAAAAACATGTTAAGTCGTCGTAAAGCCGTTTTAAACCAAATGTTTTTGATTCAGGCTGTTTTCGTTTCGCTAGTATGTTTTAATTTATTTAAAACTTTTTTTCTTCCAAAAAAATGTTTTGTATAAAGACGTTTTTATTCTACAACACGTAAAACGTTTTAAGCGAAACGTTTTGCGAAAAATCTTTTTATTAGAAGCGCAAACGCTGACACCTGTGTCAAAAACAGGTCGACACACGTATAGTAGTATCAAAGTTTATAAATCTGTGGTAGTATAACTAGTATTGGATGTTTGTAGGATAAATATTTTTTCTGCATTCTCGCTTTACCAGTGCGTGCAGTGCGTGCAGGCAGCCTAAAATAAAGCACTATTGCAGTAAACTTGGTCGTCTGAGACGAGGTAGCGGGATAAAGTGAAATTTGTTACACTGTGGACTATGAAATGGTGTACAACAGCTATTTATACTTTTTTTCGAGTAAAGATAGTTTTGGAAACAGCCATACGGATAATCATCGAATTATATAACGTGCCCTGATTACATTTGCTCCTCATTTACACAAGTATTATTAATTTTAGGAAAAAAAGCGTAGACAGAAAATGTTTTTTATGGAGAATTTTACAAGGAATAATTTTGTATATACGGGTGTCCACCTAGTGCGCGTAAGTCCAATATCTGGGTTAATAAAAGAGATAACTTAATTTTTTTTTCTACAGGGTTGTCTAATATCCCGAGCTGCACAAAATGAAAATATATTTACATATTCAGGGTGTTCAGTTTTTCCTGGACAGGTACCAACTTCGTTTTTCTAAATGGAAATATATATTTTTTATTGCTTTTTCGAACTAAACCCTTGATTTTAGTAGGACTTTCATCAGCCTTCCCTATACCTAACTTAAACTGTTTTTGAAATATTGACGGGTGAATATTGACATTTTTGCAACTTTGACACCCTGTAAAATCTAAACGGTTTGAGATCAAGCAAAACGGTTTGCACATTCCTATCTTAACTTTTCATAAGCTATCGTTTGGTACTAATTTCAAATTTATCCAGGAATTAAAAATTTTCAAAATTTTCAGAAAATTTTAAATTTTTGGATAATTCTGAAATTAGTACCAAACGATAGCTTATGAAAAGTTAAGATAGGAATGTGCAAACCGTTTTGCTTGATCTCAAACCGTTTAGATTTTACAGGGTGTCAAAGTTGCAAAAATGTCAATATTCACCCGTCAATATTTCAAAAACAGTTTAAGTTAGGTATAGGGAAGGCTGATGAAAGTCCTACTAAAATCAAGGGTTTAGTTCGAAAAAGCAATAAAAAATATATATTTCCATTTAGAAAAACGAAGTTGGTACCTGTCTAGGAAAAACTGAACACCCTGAATATGTAAATATATTTTCATTTTGTGCAGCGCGGGATATTAGACAACCCTGTAGAAAAAAAAATTAAGTTATCTCTTTTATTAACCCAGATATTGGACTTACGCGCACTAGGCGGACACCCTGTAGGTATTTTTATTAAAAAGTGCACCGTTCCCGAGACAATCTAGAAAACCTCAAAATGGGGGTGGAAACGTCCTAAAGGATGAAGCATAACTACTTAGGGGTGGGAACTTTTCGGTTCAATAATAATTATGCTATCCTCATTATTTCTACTAATTTTTTAAACTTTCTAAATTTTGACCGATACATTACAATTTTAACTGTTATATTACTGGATTACTGGTACACTCATAATATTATTCCCGTGGTGTAAGGCGTGACCTGTCGAAGCTGTCAGATATTTTTCTCTTGTAACAGGAAAATTACCTACCTTATAAAGACAATCGTAAAAATAAGACTGGAACCTCAATGATGCCGATCTATGTGATTAATTGATTTAGTGTAGACACTCAGAGCTACATGTATATGTCAAACATTGATACAATAATATGAATACCAAATAATTATCGGCAAGAAATAAGATGTGTTGATTATAGAGTACAAACGAAAATATAAAATATATGTGCAAGACCCGATAAATCATGTCATGAAGGGCTTTTAATCCCTGTGTTCGATTTAGTTCCTCAGCACTGGAATGGCTTTCCCAGTGCGCTCCATGGATTACACCGCTATGCTCTCACACTCATCCAAATCAGCTTAAAAGTTGAAACGGATGGCGAGAGGTTGCTGAAATTAAAATAACATAGAAGCAGTCACGGTAACGTTATATGTAGAGGTAATTACAGACTAGCTTTGAGTGCCGCATGTTAATGCATATGAAGCAACGAAAATCGGGTTAGCCTTTAAAGGTGGATATTTGGGAAGAGCGCGTGGTTTTTATTTTTACCTGTAATGTGTTTTTCAGGGTATACGCAATGTGAACTAGTGTAATTTCTTCACGAATATCAAACTTATATATTACTGGAACGAGAAGTGATAGATTGCGAAGACAGAATGAAAATTAGTGGTGGTGAGAAACACATCGTAGTGCCCTCTTTGGGTCTTTGCTACTATCCGTCTGACAATTATTGTTAAATTGATCAAATCAATTATTCCATGGAGATGGGGCAATTTCCCCGTGGAGTAGTTGTTTTCGGCATCTCCTTCAAATAAATAAGTAGGATTGTCTTCCTCAAAGAGAATAGTTGTATGTCTGTTAATTTGGGACAGAAAGGAAATGACATTATTGACCAGAAAGTATAATTTTACATGTAATTAATCTTGTTTGTCCACCGGCATGGCCTACCTTTGATAATTTGTACTAAAAGTGTGCGTTGCGCACGCGCATGATTTAGTCTTGCGCAGCAGCAGTAGAAGCCATCAGTCTTCTAGAACTGCAAGTACTCGAATTATTTTTATAATATCTCATACTTAAGGATATGTTGTGTGTTTTGTCTTATTTTCTGAACAGAATAATTTTGAATATTATGTAGGTACTGAACTAATTCATCTGAGATCTCGGTCATTAACAATTCACCATTATAAACAAAATGAAAAAACTTTTAGTATCCTTGGGTTTAACAGAGTATGCATATTACCCACTACATTTGACGTTCAACTAGAAATACAACACCCATATAAATATATTCGCGGGCGGTCGAGGTTTGCATTTAGCTCGGATGCTTATAATAATTCTTAATAATGAGTATACTAATTCATGCTTAATAATAATAATAATAATAATAATAATAATAATAATAATAATAATCATAATAATAATGTAAAAGCTAGCTCGCTCGATTGAAACCTACTTGCTATTTAGTTTGGCTGACCCCTTAGGAAACGCTCTATCCACAATGCTAAAAATTAAATAAAATAGAAAATATACTTTATTGTTTCATTTCTCTCTTTATTTGTCTATCTTTATATCTCTCTATTTCTATATCTCTACACATCTCTATCTCTATATCTTTCTATCTATGTCTCTCCTAGTACTGAGTAAAGAATTTAATAAGACTTGCTACTGAATGGAATGTTGATTTTAGTCATCCAAATTTCTCCAGCAATAGGTACTAAAGAAGAGGAGTAGCAGAGTAAGATCTTATGTTTCAGATTCCATCCGGAACAAGCGTAGAGGGCTATGAAGCGACTAAAAAGCGACCCTCAAACCTTCCCTCGAAGCTGCGACCGCCGACAGGGGTCGCGGGCTCACTTCAAGTACCCTTCCCTTACCTTGCATAAAACTAAAGCGCAAGTTGGCTCCTTTAGAGGTGAATTCCCGGCTACACAGCCACTCCTGACTTACCCACTTATCACCACTCTGGACGAGACTGGCACTTGCCGCCCCCGCCCGACACAAACTACCCCCGATGGGTTAGACATGCAGACGAAGAAAGAAGACAAGACAAAAGAGCGCCAGAAAATTCTACCCAGCCTGCAGGGTAGAGCCAGGGCAAGAGGATACCCAATGAATCGCCCACACCTATCACTTTTTGTGATCGGGGTTGGTGAAGGATGGGGCCCACCTTTACGAGGCAGTCCAGACTTATAGTGATGGGGATGGTAAAGAGCGATAATCCCGCTCGGCCTCAAACCATCCCAGGTCATGATTACGATCAATGCACATTGGCAGCAGATACTAAATGTTTGCAGTCACGTATGGGACAAATTTACCAAGCCTTTTTTTAAATACAAGTATCAAAAATCTAAATTCATCTCAGTCGCGAATTTTGTTAAATTCCTGTCAATGCTCCTCGACATATAAAAGTTAAACCGAATTGCTGAGTAGGTATTCATAGCACTATTCACTTTGTATTCATACATTTACTGCTATTCCAGAAGCCTTATCAGTTTTTATTAGTGACGAATAATAAAACTTTATCATCTCCAGACGCGTGGGAAATAACACAATAAGCTGCGAATGGCACCACATTAATTTTGAAGTTAGCTCACTTGTTTCTTGCATTACGCTTTGCTAACTCGGACATAACTGAATCTAATTTTGAACTTTTGTACAGTGATTTGCCCCAGTCTTGAAAAGTGTTTTTTAAAAGACGCAGTTTAACCATTAGCAAAATAAAGCGCCAAACTTTTACAGAACAAATGGAACAAGCAACCACTCAACTAAACAAGTGATTTTGCAGAATGAACGTTTTCAACATGTCTTTTGTTTTCCACAATGCTGTATCGACTCGATGTAGTTTTAATTTTAGTATACTCGCCAGCTGTCTGTTCCAACTTTCGATATAAACTACGTCCATTAGGTCCTGATAGTATATTACGTAAATTTGTATTAAACTATTTATTTAACTAAATCGTATTCCGCATTACTGACTTCTAACAGTTTCTGTGGTTATTCAAACTATACTCGATATTTCACTACATGGCTCATTAAATGGATTACAATTAATTTGCATATCATAGCTCGAGTGCGTGGATAGATTACTTTTAGGTTTTAATATAATCTATAATATGATGTATCTCTGGCGTTGTAAATAAAATAAGGGGACCAGCCAGCTAATTTGCGAGTGTACAATGCACGGTTACAAATGGCAGGCGGCGGACCCTAAGTAAAAAGTTATAAAATCATGCTATTTAGTCGAAATATAATTTATTTACCAAAAATGTACCGGCTGGCCAAATAAGAATGGACACCGGCTGTATCTCAGAAACTGCTTATCGTATAACTTTGGGAAAAAAATTCTAATAAGTAAATCGGACAAGAGAAATCGCTGGAAATTATTTTCAAGTTCGTAGGATGACCGCTAGAGGTCGCAATTGCTATGACCAATCAGAAAATGGAATTTTTCTCAAAAATATGCCAAGTTAAGAGGTATTTTAAATAGTGGCATTGTAATCTTTGTAAAATTTGCAATCTTTTTCTTGTAATGCACTTTGCTCTATCTTTAAAAATAAAGTGGTGGGAGAAGGTTAAACTTTATTTTATTCAAATAAGGAAACTCCGGTTTGGGTTAACAGAATTAAACGAACTAGGGCTCGTTTAAAAGAGCTTTTCTTACTGAATAATCTGCAGTATATACTGTTCCTGAACTTATTTTACCGTGGTAGCTAGAGGGCGCTGTTTGACATCGTAACAGTTATTGCGCGTTTTCATAAAAATTTTAAATGGCAGGCTATGTCTCCTTTTACATAGTTAAATAGAGCACAAAATTTCCAAAAAATCAGCTCAAACCGCAACTTTCTATCTTCTCTCTAACGGGAGATATTAAGAGAACAAGTAAAATTAGGCTGCCGCCTATATAGGCCTATAATAGTCTAATTAAAAATTATATTAGTAGGCTACGAAACAAAAACTATGTTCCTTGAGTATGTTTTAAACCGTAGTTTGAGTTACTCCAAGGTCTTTCGCAATAGTTCTAGTACTTAGTGCTAGAACTGCACGCTAGTGCTGAGGATTAAATTCTATATAAGCTAACACATTAATAATGTTCCCTTCGGTGCGACCTCTGCGTTGTCTAAGGTATACAGTTAGATGAACATTTCGAGTTGTTCCCAGAAGGTGAATTACTCGTAGAAAAACTTTTTTATTGGGGTGCCGTCTATATCAGGATATTGTTGCACATAATATACTCTCGCAGCAACTGTAGCATTTCTCATTGATTCAAAATAAACTCTTACCATGTCAAATAACTCTTCGTTTGTATAAATCATTTTGTAAGATAAAACGAACAATAAACTACAATTCAGAATAAACAAGAAAACAACACAAACAACAACAAGAAAAACCCGGACAATACAAACTTAATAAGACATGAAACGACATTAACTAAGTGACATTAACATGTAACTAAAACGTTTTAATATTTTGACGTACCTATTTTACCTCTTTTTGTTTCATAGCCTACTAGTATAATTTTTAATTAGACTATTATAATAGGCCTAGGCGGCAGCCTAACTTTATTTGTTCTCTTAATATCTCCCGTTAGAGAGAAGATAGAAAGTTGCGGTTTGAGCTGATTTTTTGGAAATTTTGTGCTCTATTTAACTACGTAAAAGGAGACATGGCGTGTCATTTAAAATTTTTAAGAAAACGCGCAATAACTGTTACAATGTCAAACAGCGCCCTCTAGCTACCACGATAAAATAAGTTCAGGGACAGTATATACTGTAGATTATTCAGTAAGAAAAGCTCTTTTAAACGAGCCCTAGTTCGTTTAATTCTGTTAACCCAAACCGGAGTTATCCTTATTTGAATAAAATAAAGTTTAACCTTCCCCCACCACTTTATTTTTAAAGAGAGAGCAAAGTGCATTACAAGAAAAAGATTGCAAATTTTACAAAGATTACAATGCCACTATTTAAAATACCTCTTAACTTGGCATATTTTTGAGAAAAATCCTATTTTCTGATTGGTCATAGCAATTGCGACCCCTAGCGGTCATCCTACGAACTTGAAAATAACTTCCAGCGACTTCTCTTGTCCGATTTACTTATTAGAATTTTTTTTCCCAAAGTTATACGATAAGTAGCTTCTGAGATACAGCCGGCGTCCATTCTTATTTGGCCACCCGGTACAATAATATACAATAATTACTATACTTATCTGGAATATTAATTTTATGTGTGCCTACTGTATATGTATTATGATGTATACGCAGTATATTTTAATATACAGTAGTTTAGTTTCATTCATTGTTCATTAACCAATAAATAAATATATAAGTGTAATGGCAAAATAACTATTAAGAATTGGCTTACTAAAAAAAAACTTGTACGTACTTTTTTTTCAATATCTATAAGTTCCTATCCTATTCCTATTATAATAAAAGGAACTTTGATATCTATGCTTTATAGGTTTTAAGTAATTTTAAATATATCAACTTATGAGTGTATTATCTAGATTTAAGTTTTAATCACTCCTTTATTTGAAACTTAAATAAAGGTAAACCGTTACTATTTTTAATATGTTGTTCCAAATTTGGGTTATTTAATAGGTTATTTAACAGGGTGTCCCAAAAACATATCGGCAATCCTACAGTGGTGGTAGGGGATATGAAAACAAACCTTTTTTGTCTAATAAATATATTATATCCGCAAATGAACCGTTTTGGCAGAAAAAGGGAAAAATGGTTTATTAAGTTTTATTTACTTCAGTGATAAATAATTAAGATTCATTTATAAAAAATGTTCAGGAGGACATTAATAAATCACTTTTTGTTCGTGTTGGAGGACTTTGTTTCATTGATAAATAAATTATGGTGTACATTAAGTGTTCAAAATGTTGATCATTTGCTTCAATACAAAGATTACACCGTTTGGTCATTGACTCGCGGGCCCTATGGAATATTCCGGGAATAGCTTCTACATGTGTACAATTGGCCATTATTCTTGCTAAGAGATCTTCCTCATTACGAATAGGCGTTTCGCATACTAAAGATTTCAGATGACCCCAAAAGAAAAAATCCAAGTAGTTGAGATCAGGGGAATGCGCGGGTCAGGCCATGGGATATCCTCTTCCAATCCATCGGCGGGGAAATTACTGGTCCAGATACTGCCGCATGTTCAAGCCAAAATGTGGAGGCGCCCCATCATGTTGGAACCACATGTTATTTCTAATGTCTTAAAGGACATTTTCTAATAATAGAAGCTAAATATTTTTCAGAAAATGCAGATAAATATATGCATTCAAACGAGCAGGCAAGTAAACTATTAAATTATCTCCAACAATACCAGCCCACATCTTTACAAAAAATTGTTGCTGATGGCTTCTAGAGACCACAGCGTGAGGACTTTCATCATGCCAAATGTGGCTGTGTCTACCATTAAAATAACCATCGCGCGTGAAATACTATGCCTGATCAGAAAACAATACTATTCTCCCGAAGTGAGGTTCTATTAAGAGTCCATTCACTAGGTCGAAATAGCCCTAAATCGGCGTTCGTCTCGTGTCTAATTATAAGAAAACTATAAAAGATTTTTAGTAAAAAAGTATTGAAAGATAAGACTTTAATCTAAGTCCCTATAGTAGTAATTTTTGGTATTTCTTTTTATTTTTAAAATTCCAGGCAAACAATCTTGTACTAAAATAGCGTATTTTCAAAAATTATTTCCTCTAAAATACATGTGAAACAAAAATTTCCTACTATAGGGATCTAGTTTATCTTTTGATCTTTCCGGTGATATATAATTTATAACGTTAAAAAGAAATTTTGTTGCAATTATAAGACAAATCCGGTACTCTTGCAATGAGGGCTAACTTTATTTCCATGTGCCTTTTTACTTCGGCTTTAAGTGCACCTCCGAAATCTTAATAATTCGATAGTTGGAATATATAAGTCTTCACCCATCGGCCACCCATCCTCTCAATCCGACCCAACATTCATGCCTGTCAAATCTACATAGAATGGACCCTTAAGTTGTGACCCAAAATCTATTGGCAAGAAGCTAATCGATGTAAAGTTAATGTTCTGAAGCCAACTAAATAAGTCATAAATATTTCTACGGTCTTAAAATTGGCATCTTTGGAATGTTTATTGTGATTTAAACCAGCGGATTACTGGCTATGGGATTATTTAAAAAATTTGATGTTTAGAACACGACCAACGACGCTGGAAGAATGAAAAGACTATTTAGGGACCAAATTGCTGCAATTCAACCAGAAATGCTGAATAACGTTGTGTACAATTTGGAGGTTGGTGATTGTACAGCAGCAAAATGGGCGACATATCGAACATCTGCGTTAAATTCTGTTGGACATAAGAAAACCCATTGTATAAGCAATCGAATTTCTTTCACATCCTCTTATTAATTTAATTTGTTAATAATACATAACAAGCTGAAATATATGCCTTACTTTATGATAACCTTGCAGTATTATTTTAAACCTTAGTCAGTGACGTAACATATATTATAAAATATATTTGGTCCCCAATAAAAGGATATCCAAGAATACAGGTTGCACGCCACTCGCTATTCCCATCGAGTTGATTTTTTTTGTGGCAGTCAAGATTCATAATAACATTTACCAAATAAAACTTGAAAACAATTGATTTATAACTGTCAGAGATATAAATAAAAAAGATGTTAGATACTTGTTTCTATAAATTATTTGAGTAGACAAATAGTTGGGTTAGCAAAAAAACATTTGCCAATAAGTTAATTAACATTAATTTATTGATGTACATACTTATAATATTATTATTTTGAAATAAGCAAAAGTGTCTGACGACGCCACATCCGTTGTCACTTTAGAACGTCTGGCGCAGATTTTCCAACCTCCCTGCGATTATAAATAACCTAAAATACCTATTACTTGCGTATTATTGCATCATAACACTACAGAGAAACAATATACACTACCATTAATTGGTTATATTATTTTTCGATGAACGGCTAATTACACTTACTTACTTTCAAAGAAACATACAGAACGATACAAAAATGGCTGTGCCATGACTACTATAATGGTCACTGCCCGACAAGCTTTAAGAGATAGTGTAGAAGCGCAAGCGCGGTTTCAATTAAATATTTGATTGTGCGAAATAAATTATGTATTTCTTAAAAATAATTATTTGGTTCTAGAATGAATCATTGGAATTTAACTATTTAACTACCTATTTTAAGTAAATATTTTTCCCAATTCCTATGAAATCTGGTTTTCTATAAATTAATGTAATAATCTGTACAATATCAAGCCTTATCTAAATTTCAATTTAAATATTTGGTCACTTTAAATACCCACTTGTCTTATTTTGGAAAACCAAAGTTTATTTTTCAATAGTAAATCTAAATTAAGTGTGCCAAGTAAATTTGTTTGAGAAAACTAAACTTTTAATTCAACGGATTAAATATTTTTCTCCTTGGCAATTAAACTTATTACATAATATTAAATATTTAATATTGCCATTGAAATAAATGCTTTGTTAATACCAATTACCCTTTAATTGGCTAAATACAAGAATTGATAAGATATTTTATTTATATCGATTAAATCCTTTTTTCGGTGTAGTTATTACTAACCCATTAAAATTTGGGGACACACCCACACACTCACAGACCCACACTAGTTTATGACAATGTGTCGTAATTTATCTTGCAATATTGTAATAAAAAATGCTTTGCCGTACAAATAAATACAAATCAGAACACCATTCCCAGAACAATTGACAGTCTGAAGCGGTAAAAAGGCAGCAATGCTTGAGAGAGGTAGGCCTTTACCCAATGTTAAAACATTGCCGTCCTTTTTCAGGGCGATTTAAAGTCATTTGTAGGGTAAACTAGCTCTGCAACACTGAGGGTAGAATTTAATAACGCTGTCATAACCGGTTTAATTGCTCTCCCCATAGGCAGTTGTTATATTGTCATGGCATTAATCTTTTAAAACGGTCGTGTGTGAGGAGACTCGTAGTTTTATTATATTAGAGGACCCACCTTTTATGTGATCCTGTATAAGTACGGTATTTTGTTAATTTACGCATTATGGGGGTAGATGACACTTAAATCCGGGAAAATCCACCCTAATATATTAGTACAATTTATTCTCTACAAGCACTGCTACTAATATAAGGAATTACAAAAAAAATATAACAGTAATCATTCATTCGTTTTTTACGTGTGCTACATAAAACAAATTGAGATGAGTTGTGTACTGATGGTAATGTCTATTGAATACTACCAACAATACTATTGAACACTACTCTGAAAAGAGAAAATAAATCTTTTCAGCTAAAATTGGTTCTTTCAAACCATAAAATACAATTTCTCGGACTGAAAGTATAAAATAAATGTTATGTTGGACTAATATATAGGGAGGGTGTTCACCTTATAAAGTATCACATTTTAATGTCTCCTTAAAATCTTATCTGAATGCAACAATGTATACATTTTCAAGAATCAGGCTTTGAGATGGATCTACCAGATAGAAGTTGTTCCATTTGATGGAAGCTCATAATTTTGGATAGATATAGACCATAGACCATTTTTTTCAGATTTTTCTATAATAGCATGAAAACTTTTAAGGAAATCTAAGAAGTTCAGTATGAACACCGCATATCAATAGTTCTTTTGGTTCTTGAACTGTTAAAATGTGATACTTTATAATTGAACATATTAAAATTTTTTATAGTATTTTCACAATTAGGAAGATCATTATTTTGTAATCTTGAATAATTTTAAAGCTATGTGAATTTATGATAAATACTCTTCTGAACTAATACTTATCTGTTATTAAAGTTATATTATGACCACATATTAAACGAAGATTCTTTGACAGTAAGGAGTTCTGCCAATTACGTTGATCGTCGACGAGACATCAGAACAGGATTTTGCCAGATTTACCTTTACCGAACCCTAGGAAAACGTTGCACAGTCTGGAAACATCGCCTGAAGAGTGAAATGTCAAACACATAAAACTAGAAATATGGAAGAAACGCCTCTTTCTCTATAACCTTCGAGGTTTATTTACCACCAGTTTATTTACCACTGTCGGCTTGCCACGGTATGTCCGAATTACTTTATGATCAATCCCTGTAGCTAGTTTCTCGAAATACTAAAGAGAACATCAATGAGTCAGTTAAATTTAGTGTACCAGCGAAAAACGAGATGCGATTTTGTTATGTTACATTTCATGTTGATTGATTTCAGTTGAATTGGAAAATCTATTTTGCTATTGAATCTGATTGTTCCTAACCCGTCAGCGAAGTATTGAATTTTGATTTGCGTTTGGTAATCTTAATTATATGGAATAGTAAGATTTGTATTTTTAAATATAAACCCGTCAATAGTTACAGATGGTTGCCGCATAAGATTATGTACATCTTTCAAACATCAAAATCACAAAAAATTTTCTCTTAAATTTACATTTAAATTTACTAAAATATTTTAGATTATACCCAATAAATATGTAGTATCCACTCTCTGACCACAACTTGCAGCTCTGAGAAAGAAATAAAACATTAAATATATAGGACACACAAGTTGATCACATCAACAATGCCAAAACTAGTCCTACATCTACAAAAACTGAGAGAAGATGAAGCTAACATCTTTACAGGACGCCAAATGTGGTTACCTCAGAACGATATTGAAATTGAAATGATCAGTCTACCACGTTTCATTAATCAACTTTTACATCAAAATGTAATTCTGAATATTGTATAGACCTACCACATAAATAATAATACATGTCAAACGAAAACAGTCTCACCTATAGTAATACATATTTTATTACATTTCACCCTGATGAGAGTGTCTATAGTATTTATTTTCTTAAAAAAGCTACCCAAGGTGCTAGGTGCAGTACTCAATTCATTGTGATTAGGATGCAAAAATGCTCATCTTCTGAACTACTCTGTATAATACTTGTGAACCCTATATTGGCGAATTCGGAAAAATGATTCAAATTCAAATATGAAATAGAAAATATGTCATTCCATTAAAAAAAAAACATAAGTTTGATATGGCCCGGTTTATATAGCACCCTATATAATTACATAAATTTATATTTTTTTGTTTATTACGACACAAAAGTTTTGGAACATGTCACACTATTGGGCCACCTGTATATAGGTATTGGAAGTATGCCTACCGTGTGTCATTATGAAAGGCTCACATGGAAATTGACGTTCTTCTAACGACGTTATACAGGTTTTTTCATTCATGCACTAAACAGTGGTTAGGATTTAGGATGCTGCCGTGGTGATAGCTCCTGTAAGGTGCTGGGTGATAGCTTGTGACTAACAGAATGGTATATTGTGGCGCGAGTTTAAATCTCGCCAGGAAAGAAATGGCACTTCTCCCAGGGAACGGTTGTGTATGCGTTTTTTTTCATATGTACCCTCCCTCTACACTACCCTGAGGCTTTCAGAAGGGACGATGTCCATTTCTACGGTGAGTTTTATGTTTTTTTATGGCTATATAATAATAATAATACACCGCCTCTCTTCCATACAACTATTTGACTTTAACACTAATCGTTAATTAGAAAGAGGAATAGAGACTTTATTTTATTATTATTATTATTATTACTATAATATACCGAATTATTTGCTTTTGAATAATTTCCAGTAGAGCGAGCTGTAAAATTTGAAAATTTAAGACTTAATAGAACTTCCACCATTGAAGTTTACTGGTATAATTGCTCTACTACTAAGCACTCTTTTGCATTTTTTATATATATACATTGGCATCACCGAGTCGCAGGGGGCGTATACCCCCCCCTCCTAATAATTTAAAAAATACCCTAAATTAATATTAACAAATAAAATTTTACAAAATATATACTTATTATAACTTCATTTTTTAATTAGGAAGAGTGACATCATTCATATAAGTCAAATTTACAAAGGGGAATACTTTCAAGGTTGGTACCTAATTTAATGCTCATAGTTTTAAAAAGAAGTGTTAAGGTTAAGTTTTCTTTAAATTTCGATTTCCAACCAAATTATAAAATACTACACTTCAGTTAGTGCTGTTACTATTTATTATTTCAGTTACTGAACTCTATAGAAAAACTTTCTAATCTACGAGTCAATGCATACCCAATTAATAACTTGAATATGTCCTAATTTTCATTGACGTTTCTTCGGCGGAAACTTCCGTTTACTATACCGGTACTCGCATACTTGCTACAGCATTCATAGATCGCAATTCTTAAAAAAACAGACCAGAAATGAAGCCAATAAGTTCTAAAAAGAACTGTTCATAATAAGTAGTCAGCAACAAGGAAAAGTAGGATAAATATTGGCTATTTATCACTTATAACCAGGAGAAAAATTCCTGGTGATTACCTGTACAATAATTGTCCGATTGTAACAACCACTATAATTTAGATCTTATTACTGAAATATTGGACATGTTAATTTATTTGGAGATGCCAAAAACAACTACTCCACGGGAAATTTGCCCCGACTGGCGTATCATTACATCAACATCTCCATGGATGTTGCCACATCCTTCTTCAAAACCAAATACCAGACAATGACCGGTTTCTATCTTGTTATGATCTCATCAGATTGCCATAGGTATCGGAATCGATGAATGATCTGGCGACGTGATTGCTGAAGGGGCATAGTGAATGTTTGTAGTGGCGAGATACAGTGAAATACACCGTAATACCCTCTTTCGGTCTTTGCTACTACCTGTCTGACAATTATTGTCTAATTGACAGACAGATAACGGTCTGCTTTTCTACAGATACCATTACCGAAAAGCAGATCGTTATCTGTCTGACAATTATTAGACAATAATTGTCAGACAGGTAGTAGCAAAGACCGAAAGAGGGCACTACGGTGTAGTTCGCTGTATCTCGCCACTACAAACATTGTACATGTTATTTAACTTTTCAGAATAATGTACTATAGACAGAGTATTAATGCGAGTAAGGGGACAGACTAGAGATATATCCAGTGATCTAATGTTATAAGACTTGACGTATTAAGATAATATCCGGACTGTTCAAGAAAGCTCATAGACGACTCCGATAAATCAGCAATGTGACGTTTAATTTATTTGAGGATAAATTGCTGTTAGAATAACAAATTGGTGATCTTGCAGTGTTCATTTGTTGTTAGGTAGCTCGTGAAGTATTTAGTTGATGGAGGGCCCTCTCACAGCTGTTCGGTATGTTTATTTAGTAAATTTGTTTGGACAGCACTTGGACTGGCTCTGTCCGGTTCCGGTGCGACTCTGATATTACGTTGTTATAACCAAGTCCAACTAATCCTGAGCTTCCCAAATGGATCCGCGTATCCTACCAGGGACTTTCAAAGCACATCCTGTCAGCAGATAAACTCTCATGTTGAATTATCAAAATAAAACCATCGAAAACATAGTCGACAAGTACCTACTTGATTTTTTTAATTCAAATATTATTACGAGTATGTTAGTTCTTTTGAAATTATCGGCGTCTATCTATTTCTTTCTCTAGACTTTTATTGGGAACTCATTTTAAGTGGATTAGATGGATACCTATAACTTTCGAAACATTGTGAATACATGTATTTTTTACGTATTGCCTACCTAGGAATTAATGCAGTTAATCAGTTAAAACAGCACTTAACAGACGCTTTTAATTGAGAATAAATATAAGTAGAAACGTGAAGGTTTAGACTGAATAATTATTGCTCACGCGTAACCCTACAATAATTCTCAATTTAATTAACAATAATTAACAATTGACTCGATGACCCAGGACTATAGTACACATCTTTAGACTCAGAGGTATCGGACACATGTCATCTACAGATGAGCAAGCTAATACAAATCTTTAGTCCTCGATAGAGGAAGCCTACAACTTTTATCTCGCACTCAGTGTAAAGCATTGGCTCTGTGTTCAGTACTGCAAGACATCGATATTATAGCGGACAATAATATTGACGCAGTCCAAAATGCCCGGGAACTTTAAAGGTGTCAATTTAAAATTGTCAGGATAAATTTGAAGGTGGTTTTTGTGAGTGTGACTTTTTCTGACATGACTTCGAGTGTTTCGGTGTTTGAGTGCCTGTGTTAATTATATTATACCTAACAGTTATATTGCCTTATAAAAGTTATAAAAATATTGTATAAGTGTCAAACATGGCGTAACCGGTCCTGTGCTCTCGTCCTAACCGAAAGGGAATATCTAATATTCATTTTAATGAATTAATTGTTTAGATCTACGTAGAATCATCGAAAAAAGCGAAACTTGGGAGATGGGAAATTATATTAACTGTGGTCCTCTGTGGTAATGGGTTGGTTTTCACGCGAATCCATCACTCAATCATTAACGAACGAACTAATCAATTTTGCATATTATATCAAGTTAATTTATTAGACAAATAATTATTTTTGTAAATTTCGTTGTAAAGAGGATAAACGAAGAATTCTAATTTACTAAATGTAATAACTATATGGTTTGTTTCAAATATTTTTAAAATATTTGTGTTCTAGAATTAAATAATTACTTACAAAATATTTAGTAATAAATACATTTTCAGTACTCTGTATACCTAAATTTAAACAAATATATTTATTTAAAGGAAAGAAAAAATTGATGTTAAGAATTCCATTAAAATTATACAGGGTTATTCAGAACTTTTTATCTCTAAAACTTTGAGGATATGTGCATCCTTAAATAAGAAATCGATATCACCAAAAAAATTTATAATAAAAGTCTTAGGATTTCCCGTAAACAATGTTTAAAGTTATACCATTATAAAGGACTACGTAGATGGGCAACTGTACTTCAACGACAATCTGATATACCACATTCCTAGGAATGTGGTAAGAAAAAGTAAACACGTTTTTGTACTTAGAACGCCTGGGCAAATATAGTTGGAGTGGGGATAATATCTCTATTGTCTATTCAGTCATCAGTCTATGTGTGTACTCTCTGTGTGCCGGTGTTTTATTTATCGTAGGAGTGTTAAACTGTAAAATTTTCAAAATGGCTCATGTGTACAGTAATGCTGAGTTAATGGACTGTTACCAGTTGATTATCAATTATGAGTTAGGTTTTGTGAGTGGTTGTTGCAGCAAAATGCTGAAAATCCCCAATTTACTTAATAATTTGCGTTTACAAGATCAGCAACCAGGAGGAACATTCGGTTTAGTGCGGCAAAATTGGATAAGGCGTACCCAAAAGTGTGTACAAGTCAAGGAATATTATTTCGAACAGCTTTTGTAACAAGGTATGTGCAAATTTTTTATAAATTTCATGTTTCTAATACCTAGTAATCAAGTAGCGCAATTCTTCAAAATTAGTGTAACAAAATTTTATTCATTTTAAAGACACGTCACTTTGGTCACATCTATCTATCTTTAAGTTTATTTTAAAGTAAAAACGCTGCAAATCTTTTTTGCGCCGGGTGTCGGTATACTCTCAGAACTTTCGAAGTTTTTTTCGTGCTAGCCAGTTTGCATTGTCAGTCCCAAGGTCACTCCATTACAATTTTAAATAGTTTTCAGAAGCCGCCAAAAAAATTTTTTTTTCACTACCACATTTCTACATGTATGTTGAACATCCCCAAATTTTATTATGAATAAGTTCTGAATAACACTGTACAAATTTAGGGATTTTTTGTAGAACAAAATTATATGCTTTTAAGAAATATTTATTTTCTACAATTAAATATGTTACTGGGACAGCTCAACTTGCGCATACAGCTAACTCGTTGAGCCATGGCCGTAGCACTGCAATTTTTGTAGCGTTACCATGTGCGGAAAAGTACAAGAGAAAGTACTTAATGTTGTGTGTTTCTTTGCAAACAAAGTAAGTCTATTTGAAGGAGATGCCGAAAAACAACTACTCCACGGGCAATCTCCTATGGAGATGCCGATGTAATGCAATGCCAGTCGGGGTAGATTGCCCGTGGAGTAGTTATTTTCGGCATCTCCTTCAAATAAATAAGTAGGATTGTCTTCCTTAAAGATAATAAAGGTCACTGCTGTAATGGCACCTGCAGAAAAGCAAGTCGTTATCTGTCTGTCAATTTGACAATAATTGTCAGACAGGTAGTAGCAAAGACCCAAATAGGGCACTACAGTGTGTTTGTCACCACTACTAAAGTAAGTCTAATTGGCCATTCAGTGAATTATAATATAACAAATAAATTGTGTAGAGTATGTATGTAATAACTGAATATTGTAATTGAGCAGTATTGTATCCAACATAGATAGGTATTATATTATGAGTCATTCATAATCGCAAGAAAGATGGAAATCTGCGTCAGATGTTCTAAGTTAACAATAAATATGGCTTCTTCAGGAACCGATATACCTATACTTCAAAATATATAAGTATGTTTATCATTAAATTAATTTTAACTTTGCTAACTTAACTACTGTACGTTTCACGAAGTTGTATCCCGGATTGGAATGTTCGGATTGTCAGGATTCGCTGGCCAATCCTATGCGAGACTGGCACGCGCGCTTAAATCACACCACCTCAATTTGTAGCGGTCCGTAACCTAGATGTTCCAATGCATTGAATTTAACTAATAACATAACGACGCTCCATACGTTGGAGATATATACTAACATTCCAATCCGGGATACAACTTCGTGAAACGTACAGTAAGTGATTGCCCTCACAAATATTTTATAAAAACAATATTTTATTCTACTCAAAAATAAAATCACTTTTCTTAGTTCGGTGAGAATGTAGTTATAATTACAACATTTTTCCAAAATATTTTAAAGTATGTGTTGTTAACCGTTACAATGGCCACTTCCAAAAGATAGTATTTAACAATACTTTATGTATAGTTTGTTAACAATAAAGTACTTAGCTGTATGTATTACATATAAAATTCTCGATTTATGTTAAAAATGAATGAAAAGTTTAGATTCATTTTCTACAATTATTACAGGTCATATGAATAATTAATTATTAATTAACTAATAAATGTAACAATATGTTCAATGTAAAGAATTACATTTAAATATAAAATATTAAACAAGTAAGTATATATTATATACTTACTTGTTTAATTTTGGAAAACTAAAGTTTATTTTTCAAGTGAATTCAACTAAATTAAGTGTACAAAATAAATCCTGTTGTCGAAACTAAACATTTTTTCTCCTTAGCAATTAAATGTATTTACTAATGTCTTAAATACTTAATATTACTATTAAAATCAAATTACAAACGCCCAGTAGTTCAAACGCTCCTTAAACGAGTTCACAGATGACGCAGTCACAACACTAGCTGGTAAAGAATTCCATCTATTAAATATACTGTTGCTGCAAAATTGTTGCCACGTTTTGGAGTGAAAATATAAAATACCGGGATATCAAAAATTATCTTGGTCAAGGGTGGTTGTGGAATGTAAAACGTGTGTTTTATTTTATTTCAGCGCAATGACTTGACAGATTCTGACACAACAAAACATATTCAAAAATTTAAATAAGACACACGTTTTACATTCCACAACCACCCTTGACCAAGATAATTTTTGATATCCCGGTATCTTTAATTCCTTAGGTTTAAATAACTATTTATCAGGTACCTGTAACCATTATTTCGTGGAAAATAAAGTTATTTAATTTAATAAAAACAAATATTATTTATATAACACGCAAATTAAATGCGGGTGTTGTTGATCCCAGAATTTGTTTTACAAACGCATAGAAAATATTTTGTTTTCAAACAACCACATTAACAGGCTGTCTAGTAATAAAATATTACCATTACCAATGAACACGTTTTCAAATAAAAGAGGCTTTGAATACACTTCAATCACGTTCACCAATTCAATAGGCAAATTATTTCTACTTAATTTTACCATAACCAAACATTTCCCTTTGTGTGATATACGTTTTCAAATAGAATTCCCATTTTACTGATTGCTTTTTCAATAAGTATAATTTCACAGACTTATTTTTCAGAAGTAAAAAAATATTTCTTGAATTTTGGTTAAATCGTTTAGTCTTGAAGGGGGTTGGAAACTTTGGTGTGAAGATAACACTGAGGTAGTTTTCCACATAACACCAAAACACTATAACTGCATTCGACGCGCGTTTCGAAAACCATATTGGCATTATGTGGAGATGATTAAAACTTAAAAAGATTATATTAATCATCTCCAGATTATGCCAACTTGGTTGGCCAAAGACGCGACGGGTGCTGTACAGTGTTTTGGTGTTATCTGTAAAACTACATCTGTGTTATCTTCACACCAAAGGTTCCAACCCCTTCCAAGATAATTGTTTGTAATTTATTCATTATTAAAGTTATTTTTATATATTTCTATTTTAAGCTATTCACTGCGCTTTGATAAACATTAATATTATTCAATCTATAATTAGTTTAAAGTTATAATTTTATATACAGCTTAATTGTGTAGAAAATATTTAAATCAATAAGGTCATGATTTTTGTTGGCACAAAGAATTTTTTATAGTTTAAATTAAAGATATTTTCTAGTAATTTTTTTATTGAATCATTTCTTATAGTTCTTATACTGAAAGTTCACTTATTTTATTTAATTATATCTTACCTTTTCAATTAATAATTATTATTCTAAATTGCATATTTTGGAAAATTTTCTTGCAATTTCATATACTGGGTGAATCTCATTTCATGTAAATTTTATATATCACTTTTGGTCAATTTTGAGTTCATTAGTTTACATTTTTATTCAACAGATTACAGTTGTTATTATTTCAAATTTATCTACAAAGTCGGAGATCATCACTTCTGCGCATGTCTGAGGTTCTCATAGAACCTCATATACCGCTGAAAACGACTCAGACATTGAGTCTGTGACCGCACCGCATATGAGCAAGACTTGTCCACCTTCACCGCTGCTACCAGTGTCCAGAGGCCAGCAAGTAAATTAGTACAAGTCCCCAAAGTCGAAATAAGGAGCTACTGCGCAGGTATCAAAAGCTCTCCCACCAGCCATTCCAGTACCTGCTACTAGCTGGTGCCTGGTGCACAAATATTCAGTCTTGACAGACCACCCGTACCCAGCGGACGTGCCCAGGACTAGGAAGCAAGTAAGCTAGATTCCGAGTAGGTTTAGGTATTAGGTAAATAAATGTATTGAAGGTTTACTGGTGTATTATTATTGTCTGTCCTGTGAAGTCTAATTTTCCCTATTGACCGCCTGGCGAACCGTATCTTCACTGAAACTACATGTGTAGTGGTGTCTCTGCACTGTAAACAGAAACTGGCGCCCGAGGCAAAATAAAAGAGAAACCGATCCTCGGGCACTAACGTGACACTTCCTACCGGCAAATCGGGAAGTATCCGTCACAAAATATCATCCAAAATATTTTAATTGTAATATAATTCACTACTATTTATAACTATTATTAATGTATATAATTAAAAACAAAATCATCCTGGCGTCCACAAGGTGGTAAAATATTAACATTAATTATAAAGCTTTGAGTCTGCACCCAATCGTGAGCTCAGCCGGAGCTAATGTCAAAGACTAATTAATTAGTGCCAATAAAAAAAAATTAAAAAGGTTCGTTGCACATTTGAAGTCTCAAAGTCTCACCAAACCTCTCAAATCTTCCAAAGATAGTAGCCAAGCTCTTACAACTAATATTATACCCAATTCCCTTGAAAATATCAACGAGAATTTGTGGAGAGGCTAGGGCCTTGTTAGGCAGTGGAAGGGTTTTATTTAAATATTTATTTACTTATTTTATCATTATTTTTAAAAATAAAATAGTTTCATTAGATTTGGATATCCGATTTTAAGGCTTACGGTATAATCACTAGAGGTGGAACTTTCGAAATATATTTACTAATCAAGTCGAAATTAACATTGAAACATTCATTAACAATCTGCTACTTTCGTAAAAGTATAACTATCTTTAATCAAAATATCAAAAAAATAAATATCAACACCAATAAAAATGTAAATAACACTGCACTAACTACTCTAGTTCAAAGAGAGAAATATTTTTAAAACATATATTTCGCTTGCAATGTATAAAGATTAAATTGTAAGTCCTTGCACAGCGGATAGTTGATATAAGAAGAGTTTATCAATTTTCTATCGGCGGAGTTCAAAGCCTCTTAGACATATAATTGAGCCCTCGGAGGGCTACTTCAATCCTCTATAATGCCGGAAGTATTGTTTATTTATGGTCTGTTTCAACCCGAGATCTCCGATACCAACCTCATATGCGTAAAGTCTCTTTAGTGTTTCCCACAATCCCCTAAATTACTTGCTAACTTACGTAGCATTGTTAAACTCAAACTTGTGTCCCTGTTTTAGAAATTAATTTGAACACTTGCTTAGTAATTTACAAACGCTGCCGGAGAATTTCACTTAAATTATGCTTGGAATCGCACCACCATTAATTGATAATTAATTGTAAGCCGTTAAATATTCTGTACCATTATTAAAATTGTACAATTATAGACATTGTAGACAAAAAATAAATAGATAAAATAAAATTGCAGACAATTTAATTAAAAACTATCCGGCGGAATTCGAACCCACAAACTCTGGGTTAAGCGATCAGCACACTAAACTAAACTCAATATTGGCTTATACATGCATACGCAATACACAGAATGACGAAGTAATTAAGTAATGTACGAATTAAGATAACTAATAAAATGAAAGTAATGTAAGAATAAAAATAAATAACTAAATAGAAGGTACACAATATACAATAATAAAATTTATAAACTAATAAATTTCTTACCTGGTGCTACTTCGCAAAAATAAGTTGCCGCTATAAGTTTATTTGTCCGTTGTACAGGGTGATTCAGTTTGACCCCCTGTTGGCTTTTTTGTTTACAGAATTAAAAAAATATTAAATATTAAAGATACATAATTTTGTATGAAGTTTTCGAAAATGATAGTAGAAAAACAAATGAAGTCCAAACAAAATGGACGCGGATGTTAACTGTTAATTTAAATGGAACACCCTGTATATTTTTGTATATTTGGATAGAACGTTCCCTACCCAGCATAGCCATATTGTGTTTGTTGGATCTATCTGTAAGAATATACTCGAGATACTTCCTTTTAAAAAAAGAAATGAAGGTTTTTTATTAAGAAAATAAGACATCTTGTAACAATTCTTGACCTCTTTTAGGCATTTCTGCTTTTTTCGTATTTCGTAAAGATTTACAGATTTATATTTTAACATATCGGACATTGATACGATCCAAAATGGGTATAGGTGTTTTGACTAAGTCTCGGTAATTAGGTCGTGCGAGGCTTAATTGCTCATGGACAATGGTATATTATGGTAGGCCGTGACAATGACAGGTTGTCATGTCAACATTGTTATTGTTTGACAGTTTGTATTATTATTTAATTAAAATGGGTTACACAAAAACTGAAAAGTTTCAAGTGTTACCTACCAAATTATTTATATATTGTAATTTTTAGTGCTAATTGGAAATCAATATAATTGTGAGAGTTAAAAAAGTAGTATACGCGGTATTCTTCAGTTAATAAATTTAATTTTATTTGATTAATTTCGCTGTCCTACAAACTCCACTTCCATTTTAGACTTTATTTTAGAATTACAGCGTTGAGTGGCCAAGATGTAGTAGATAGGCTATAGGGGAACTGAGCCAAAAACACGTGTATTTTTAAAAGGGGGTAAATTTTAGTAATTTTTGAGCCATTTTACCCCCTCCAGTTTCCCTAGACGTGTAGCCGCAAAACACGTGACGTGCGTCTGCAAATTCGTCACGCGTGCTCGCCAACATGTGACTTGTAGGGAAAATAGAGGGGGCAAAATCACTCAAAAATGACTAAAATTTAGCCCCCTTTAAAAATACACATGTTTTTGGCTCCACTCCCCTACACCCTATCTACTAGTTGTATATTATAGGGAAATTTATTCAAGTCGTAACCAATTTCATTTTACATTTTTGAACCCGTTTCGCCTTATAAGTCGACTAAGAAATGTTCCAATACTATTTATACTTATTTAAATAGTTAAGAGGTGTATTATGTCATATTAAATTAAGGCACCAATATTCGCAGCATAGCCTAAGGGCGCCGTAATACATTCTGAATAAACGCGAACGTTTTTTAAAATTCTATAATTCGAAAACAGTAAAAATATCAACCCAAACTTTTTCAACATCTAGGCTACTTTTCATTCCCTGCATATATATACAAATTTTGAATATTTCACACAGCTAAGCGTGTTTCGAAGTTTTTCATGCATAATTTTAGAAGTTTTAACTTTACGTAATTTTTTTGGTACTGTAAAAGTGTACAACCAGTTTATACCACTCGAAGCACTTAGGTTTTGTGCGAGGGGTAAACCGCTGAAGCAATGTGGTGTACAAGCATGAGAAAATGTAAAAGCAATGCGAGCAATACTATGTAAATTCGAGCAATGTATCGAAAATGTTAGCAATACTCAAGCAATGCAAGAAAATTGAGGAGCAATGTAAAAAGAGGCATAGAAAATGTGAAGCAATGCGAAATAATAAAAGCAATAAAGCAATACTGAGAGCAATACTCATTGTCATTGTAGTCTATATATAGTCAATTGAAACTGTATAAAAAAAATCCGACAAAAGAAACACCTGCACCTCGACGGCGGTCTATTTGTTTACGCACGTGTGTCGTTTGTAGTAATTTTTTATGCAGTTTCAATTGAGATTATAAAAACTTACACCAGCACACAGTGTTTCTGTTAGCTATGACAACGTCGGAAATTCTGTTCGATCTTAAGGCTAATCGCCAAATTATGTGTGTGTATCGTGATATTCCTAAATTATGTTGTTTCCATTATTTTTGTTTTTAATATGTTTGCTAGAAATGATGTCAGATTGTGTTTACTAAGGAGCCCCTAATTCCTAATAGCATGAGTTGCCTTGTCCTTAGCAGAAACAATAAAAAATCATGAGCCTTTAATTCAGAACAACTGGAAATGATGATGTCAGATTGTGATTACTAAGGAGCCCTTAATTCCTAATAGCATGAGTTGCATTGTACTTAGCAAAAACAATAAGAAACATGAGCCTTTAATCCGCATCTTTAATAATGAACATCCAATTTAAGTTGCAAGTTAATTTAGTGTTATATTGTTATAAAATCACCGATACAGTGCTCGAGTGCAGCGTTGCCAAATCTACGTTTTCCCCAGCCTTAGGGGAAAATTGTGTACAATCTGGCAACACTGCCTCTGGGGTGTGCCAACCCCCCAAGGGCGAAGTCTC
Source organism: Pogonocherus hispidulus (assembly GCA_963924545.1). Lineage (NCBI taxonomy): Eukaryota > Metazoa > Arthropoda > Insecta > Coleoptera > Cerambycidae > Pogonocherus > Pogonocherus hispidulus. The sequence continues at coordinate 71,136,947 of OZ004693.1, forward strand.
AACCCTCTAGGCCTTCAAATAAGGGAGATAGGCCCTATTGCCCACATTTCCTGGATGCGTAGTTTACTTATGTAAAGCCCACGGCGTACCGTGGGTAAGAATAGGCATTTTCCGGAAAAAAATCCTGTAAGTATCTGAAAGATGCTTCATTGTTTTAGTGTTGTTTATTTTTCATAATTGTAATTGAAGTAGTAAGTATATTTTAGCACAGGGGCGTAGATACGGGTCTTACCTGGGGGGGGGGGCACATGGCTAGAAACAAAAACTAGGCGGTAATAAGTCACTTTAAAAATCGTTAATTTTTACAATTTCAGTTGGGTTACAACATAGTATCTAACAAAAAAATACATTAATTATAATTATATATTTATTAATTTTAATAACGTATGAGAATAATTATTATAAAAATTCAAACTGATCACTTCCAAAAAAATAAGCGATTTGTCCTCTCATGTAAATCTTTTGTAAAAATTACAAATTTAAGCTATATTTTCACATACCTAGAAGGCCATACAAAACACAAGAATTCTCTAATGACAACCAACCAATGAGTCTGAAGGCAGTATATTTTAAAAGTATTATTAACATTTTTAGTCATGATTCAGTTTAAATGATTAGTTAGTTCAGGATACATTTAATATATTGGTAATAGGGTACATATAGGTATCCTGAAAATCATTTTTACAAATTTATTGAATTGTTGAGTTTTTTATTCCTACTCCTCCACGTTTCTTCTTGGCTCATTCTAGATTAAACTTTGGACAAGATGCTTTGCTGCATCAGCTTGACCAGAGAGCTTATCGAAACAGGCGGCATTTTAAAAAAACGAGGTCAATTTATATGAATTAAACTAACTAAATGTTCTATATTTGATTACCAAACAATAATTTTCAGTACAGAAAAACGCACTTTTAAATCAAAACGCAACAAGATATTCATTGTTACCGCGCGCTGTCACATTGAAAGGATCACCGCCAATTAGGTTTATCCGCAAATATCCGCAGATGATTTTTGCTTTATTAGTTTGGTCAAAGTACAGACTAAAAAAATAAACTGATGAGAAGATGTGGGTACATGTGGCTAGTAGTTAAATTACTTAAAAGCTTATGAAAACTTACATAAAATTAAAAAAAAATTATGTTTATAAGAATTAAGGTCCCTGCTTTTTTAGTAAAGGAGTTGAAACCAAGCAAGTTATTTGCAAAAACTGATAGGTTGAATTTGTTCCTATTTTCTATGATTTTTTTAAGTTCGATATTATTTGATTTAAAAAATATATTTCTATGTTATCTGGCATTAAATTCGGACATAGGTGCTGAAACTAATTAAAATAGTTATCTAAGAAGAGAAAAAGAAAAAGAATTAGCTTATATAATAAAAAAGAAAAATGTACATTTTTTCCTCCTATAACCCACTGTGCGGCGTGCCGGCTAGTCCCAACAGAACAGCGGTCAAGAGAAGAAGCAATACTTAAGTGAAATAAGGGCGATTTTTCGGTGTGTAATTATTTAGATATTATTGTACAAAAAGTGTTGTATTCTGTCTGAAGTGCTAAATAAAGATTTGTACTGTTGTATAAGTCTCACTTATCTTTAGAACCCCCGAAGGCGTAACAATACTATACTTTAAAAGCAATGTGAGCAACTTATAAAAATACGAGCATTGCGATGCAATATACTAAGAAAATGTAAATGTTTGTTTCATCAATACAGTTACCATGCACTTTCAAAGTAATACGAAGCGATACAAAAGCAATACGAAACAATTCAAAAGCAATACGAAGCAATGCAAATATTTTATAAAAATGAGAGCAATGCTGTGCAATACTAAGAAAATCTGAGCAATACATGGCACACCATTAAAAATATGAGCAATATGTGCAAAATTGAGTGAATATTGAAGCAATGCAGTTAATTTTGCTGTAATACTGAGCAATAATGCAATTGGTGTACAAAATTCATGTCTGCGGTTTACCCCTCGGTTTTGTGCGTAAGTGGTAAATATTTCAGGGCGATAAGTCTAGCCGTTTTTTTTTAATGACAATTTATATACCTACTCAAAAACAGATGTTTTCGAATTGTGCAGATAACGCACTCTAAGGCCATTAAAAGAAAATGCCCTACTAAAAAAAGTTATAGATCACACCACATATGCCCCAAGACATGGTCTACAAGATGGTATAGGTTTCATCTGGTTTTACGCCAAGGGTCACCTACTCCTACAAAGAAGCGAGTTAGACCGGCGATTTTACTCCACTATAGGTTCAAAAGCAAATGGGCAAATGTGGTTAAATCTCACCACATTTTTAGTGAAGTCGATTACGTTATTGGCTGAAAACGTGTCTAAATGTGTTGTCAGAAGCTGCCCTTTGCCAAATATTGAGTACATAACTGATTCTTTCCTCGGAGAGACAGGTACATAAAATGTTCTATTAAGCGGCAGTTCCCAGTATATTGAAGAATTATTACAGTTCGGGGGTGTAACTTGTTTGTAGTTTTTTAACTCTTGCTTCCTACTGGTTTGTGATAAACGCCTTGGAACAAGCTAATCTTGATAGCTGTTGGGCCAGTACTGTAGTATTTCTACCTCAGCCAAGTTCAAAAGAGCTGCTTTAGCCTGATGAAATCAGAAACCGACTCTAACCCTCTTCGACTAGACAGTGACTCGCTTCATCCCCTTCAAGCCCAACTTAGAAAAGCACCATTTCGTATTTCCGTACGTTTTTTCAGATACAACGATAGGAAGCTTTCAATGCTGCTCGGTTATACAACAAGTTTTTTATCAATATTTATGCAAATTGCATTTGTTCTATCCCGAAATATACATATTTCGATGACCAATATCTACATAATAAGTACCAAGACTTACAGACAATTTTATCATTGGGTAAGAACTATACACTCCTGCCCCAACACCCACAGATGGTTTAGAACTGTCTGTCAATCAACAACTGTCTGCCGTAATATGGTTTGCTTTATTCCGAATTTATTCATCTCTTCTTAGAAAAGGACTATTAAATGGTACCTAGTTCCCAGTTCATCTTCAAGGTAAAATATATAAGCATTTCTGGTTTTTCACAAGCAGTACAAGTATTTTATATTTAGGTGAGAGGCTAATTTTATATGTTTGTACAAGAAAACTACTTTTAATTTTATGTACTTTCAGTATGCTTCTGCAAATTTGCTTGAATTGAATATTTAGTAGATATGGGTATACCGATTCCCAAATAAAAATATATTCAATTTGAAAACAATGACACATTAGTATATAATAGTTAATAAAGATAACACAGAACACATAATACAGAAAAATACTTCTAATTCGTTATTTAGTGGGGGAACTCAGCTGAGAAGTACACCCACACACCATCAAATTAAATTTGAAAGGAATATAGAGAATACAGTATTTCACAAATTAAACTGATTCTATGCCCCAATCAAAGATGTGCAATTTAATCGGTAAAGTGATGCCAGCCAAAGAGCTCTTGTACGAGAACTTGGAGTATTTTACAAGGAACAGTACGTGTTCAAGTTGATGCTTAAGAAGGATATAAGATCAAAATTAGGAGCAAAGGAAGGAACAAAATTAAAAGTAATGGATTAAACTTATCGCAATCAAGCTAACAGGATACACCAATCATTCCACTCAACTGACGCTGTTTTCCGGAGTATCCTTCATTTCATCATTGCCGCCTCACTTCAGAATCGGCCTAGCCTATTATGCCACCGGTAAAAGGAGCTGAAGGTGCCTATACAAAAATATCACAAATGAAACAATTAAGCTGTGTGTCAGAAATTATTTCAAAACGAGAAAACCTACAACCGAACAACATGTTTTTCAATGTAAGCTAGGTTATTAATAATAAATAATTATTCCTTACTAATAAGGGTTTCCTGCTCTCATTCCTACACTAAATTGTGGTGCAAGTTTATCAACCTAAGTCGTTACTGAGAGTTAACCTAGATGTAAAATAATAATATGCCACCCTTACACAAAACTGTCTGGCTTTGGGACTAATCCTAAATATTAATTATTACTAATACTAAATTTTGTATTCAGTATTACTACTAATTCGGACTAACTATTGTTATTCTTATTATTATTATTTTTTTGGGCATCATAATCTTCTCAGTTTATCACTGGTTTATTTTTCTTGTAGACGGCTTAATACCAAGTCTGATAAGAAATATTTTTTTCTTTAGAAACGATCTTACTATACTCCATGTGTGAACTATGACTGCTTTTTGTGACTGGGTATTAGGTGCACTTACTTCCAGGCTAAGTTGAGTGAGATGATTGATGTATGAATAAGTATGGAGTAATACCCGTCACCGATATAATGAATGAAATTATATGAACTTGTTTCTGTTTCCACATTCTTTTAACTTCTATTGCTAGCTGGTTGATATTTTTTTTTCTTGAATGTATATTTTTTGCTATGTTTTGATCAGACGATATTGCCACATCGATAAGGTATCTGACCCTTTTTATTTTATCTTCAAGATATATTTTCTCTTTTGATATCTTGAGAGATTTTATCTATCATGGGATACCTTTTTATCAGTTGGTATGATTAGGTTTCAGTATAATTTATAATACATATTATTATTGTTATTATAATTATTATTATTAGAGCTCCGTAGTATAGCCCTTAAAGACGTCAGGTTTTTAATCATTCCTCGCAGTTGACGACGGTTCGAATCTCGCCGCCGGTCAACTTTTTCCTATGGCAACAGCAATTTTCCAATAATTGCTCCTATTGCGTTCTTAATATGCAGGTAGTATTGCAATATCACTGTATAAATGGCTAACAACCTACTGTATACTTTAATAAGGTTTTCCAGGTTTCCCTTATTCTCGTACTAAATGGTAATTAAAGTTATAACATCGTAAGTCGTTCCTGGACGCACTCGCGGCCCCCAAAATAATAATATGCCACACCCTGTCCCACACAAACCTCTGACTTCCGGGCTTATTAGCAAGATAAGAATGAGGGACATCTCGATCTGATAGTTACAGAGGACTGCTGGTAATTCCAGCAAATACTTTTTGAATACATTAACTGAATCGAATCAGTGCCCTGAAGCAATGTTCTGAGAATGACAGCTTTCTGCATTCCGCCCGCTATGATTTCTGCCAAATTTTGGCATGCTGGTATAATTCTTAGTCTAAGAAAGAAGTGTAAAGGAGGTTCCGCTGAGGGCTCCAATAATCAGTACCACTAGAATAGTGTGGGAGCTGTTGAGTTAGTATGTAGTTTTAAGATGTTTAGCTAAGGCCTGCTGCATTTTTTTTAAATCTAACACGATAGCGTTAACCCAGACTTCGTAAAATCGTCAATGTTCATGTGCTTCGTTAGGATCAAAAACAGCGGCCGGTTTTAATAAAATAAGGTATATTATTTAGCCTTATCTATTAATAAATATACTATAACAGTGAAACTATACTGGAAATCAATAATGCATTACTTGGATATGAGTTGTTCATAAAAATATTCATATACGGTGTATAAATATAATACGGTGTGTTAAAATAAAACGGGTCATATTATGATTCTCATTTAAATTACTATGAAACAAAAAGTAACTTCGTTACACCACAATTAGTTGTCTTTGTCACAAATTTGTCTTTGTTATAAATTGGAGACCAAGGAAAGAAGCCAAATGAATTTATTGCGATATTATGAAAGCAAAATAAAGTATTTTTCATGCTGGCAGATTATGAAAGTTATGACAATTTCGTATAGCAGACGCTTTCGCGAAATCAATGTAAATTTTTTTCAGAATGACAAAATTTACGAAGTGAATTATACATTTTCCAAAATATATTTAAATTCAATTCCTGAAACTGCTTTAGACAGCTGAAACATTATTAAATCTTCACGTCACGGTAGCACAGTGGACTAGAGCATGCATCGCCAACATTTCTCGGTCACACTGCCCATTAAGATGTGGGTTCGATCCCCTACTCCGGCATTGGTAATGTTGGTGAATATAGGGTGTTTGGCTCCGTTTTCAGTGCGTAACCCCCTTCTGGATAGCTTTTAACTTGGGATTGGGATCGTCTAATTGGCAGAGCTTTGTATAACGAAACTGTGACCAGAAAGCAGAAACAACATTGTACATGTTGCGAAGATATCAAGTGTTAAAGTTTGAGATTTAGGTATTGTTTATGATTGTACTACTCATATAATGATGTTATTTAACAATTCTTTTTCACTTTCTTGCGAACAAATAATATAGTACTGCGTAAATTTCTGTCCAAATAATTTTTAGTTTTTGCATCTCATAAACATGAAAAAATTTTATAGGTACACATTTTGATGAAATAGTCCCAAAATTTACGGCAGTCGTATGCTACCTAATGAAACTAGGTAATTTAAAAATTTTATTTCAAGCTAGGAATATTTATTCTATGGAATAGAATATACATATAGTACTATACATATAGTACACAATTATATACATTAGTACACATATAGTACATATAGTACACAATTTAATATTTATCGCACAATAATAGTTGGGTGGTTAAAGATGGAATTATGCTGCTTTTGTTATATCGTGCTAATTTTCCGGCTAGCAAAAGTATTCAGGGTCACTAATGTGTGGCATAAAATTTTAAAATAAATAAAACCAAAGGTAAACAAGGAAAATGAAAGAATACAGTAAAGAAGAATACATGAAGGTTATAATTGATTAAGCAGAAAGTATCTTGGAAATTATATGTATAATATTCACACTGCTACTGTCTACTTATGATATTTCAATAGGATTAAGAGAAATATGAACATGTTCTATTTTTTTTACCGCAAATATAGCTATATCATGGGTTCACAATGCTTATCTATAAATTTAGAATTTTACAAAATTGCAGCCTAATATGAGCGTATACTCAAAAAAAAAAAAGATATAAACTGCATTAATAAATTGTTAACATAAAAAAAATGTTATTAACACTTAAGATCAATTGGTAATCTCGGCAGAATTAAATTTTAAATTAATAATGTTCTTAATTAGAACTAATGTTAATGAAGTTAATTAAACACTTGATATTATGAATATTATAATTAGGTAGGTCGAGTTGAGGATTTCTATTAGAACCAAATATTATATAAATGAAGGCGACTCAAAATAATTTTTAAACTAAAATTTGACAGAGTATCTGACCTTTGGAAAGTTTGTCCTATTCTCTTTCTTTTTTTTTTTTTTTTGTACAAATCGACTGTCAGAATCTCCAGGAATTATGTAACAGGGTGACTCGTTCTGCGGCGTCCTTGTTAATATAGAGAGGTAATTTTTAACAATCAAAATAGCCTTGATCCAGAAATTGTTCGCAGAAATTAGTATCAGCTTCTTGTAGGATAATTTCTAAACAGAATGAACTTCAAGTGCAGCAAAAATTATGTAGGATCTCGCCAAGTTACTAGCGAGGACAAAACACCCTAAAATTACAATGGAATATGTAAAATTGTAATAAGAATGTAAGAATACCTGAATTTTACCTCTTTCCGAGGGTGTTAATATAGCCTAGGAGTTGAAATGTGGTAGTTTAGGCCTTTTTAGTATAGCTTCGCCCACGTGGTCCGAGGTTGGTTTAAATCCCTTAATCGGTGGATTTTCAAAAAAATACAACTCAGGAAATACTCTTCCTAACAAAACCATGAAAATCCCAAAACCTTGAGTGAAAATGGATAAATCTCCGAAGGATGAATACAAATTTATTTCCACTCTCACAGCAATACCTTTCTCGAAACACACTAGCAGAAGACCTCTTTTTCCTAATACCCCAAAAATCTATTTTAAAAAAGCTCCACGAAATTTGAAACAAGTCAACCACTAGAAATATAAAATTACTAGAATATAAGTTTATTGAAAACAACGGACATAGGCGGAACAACGTGAAGAAAACTGAAATAATAATTGACAATATAAGAAAACGGATAGTTAAAATCGACTAGTAACTTAAGAACTATTAATTATAAATCTAATGAAGTTATTCGGCATATCTAAATGTGTTGTATAACATTGATACGCAATTTATAAATAAACTGCCGAATAAATGCTTGGTTTAACGTTAGGAGGAAGGAGCTAAAGACATTCTAAAATTCCCTAAATTGAAAAGGCGGTACCTATTCAGGAAAATAAGTAAACAGAGCTAACCTCCATAAAAATTCACAAGATTACTTGTATTAATTAAAATGAATTAATATTAATATTTTGTATTTATTTTCTCAATAAAATGATATTCTTTGGTATATTTATTTTATCTTTATACCATAAAACAAAATTATGAGAAAGATAAATGTATCACCTTAACAAGTGTATTACTGGTTGTAGAGATTTGCAGTACGGGATTCTAATTTGCAAAATTCATCAATTCATTCAATTGATACAAAATATCAAACAACAAAAATTGAACCGTTACAATTTGCACTTCCTTGTCGATGAAGCAATTAAAAGATGAATTAAACGTATTCAGTGTGAATATGTTTCACACTTAGACAATCGTAACATAGATGTCGCACTGAAAATTCAACCGGCCAACCAATTTGTAACATTTTAATCAAAAACTGTACTGGTCGACTGCAATTTAGGGATTTTTATGTTGCACGTCATAAATGTAGTAACCTTATATGAAACAATCTGTGTTCCATTATTAAATTTATATAATTGACAATGAACAATTAGGCCAGTTTCCAACACGTTTCTACTGTCCTTAAAATAGTTAAACGCTGTTCTCTACAGTAACCTATTAAACATATTGGCGATTCAGATTACCGATGGGGGCGCTGCAAATTGTAAACAAATATGGAGGAACACGAGTAAAAATTTTGCATTTCATATCACATCATCTAGCAATTTAGCATTCAACTGCCATAAATATAGTGACTTCATGTGCTAGTTAGGGTGAAATAAAGGATAAAAAGAGTGGTAAAAGCAGTCAAGCGTCCCATAAATGCTTCATTGCTAATTATATGAATTTTTTGGGTTGAAATAAGTACCCTAGTTTTTGTTTACTTACATTTTGGGCTAAAATAAGTGTGATAAACTGTATGGTGATACCATATTAGTGCTTGTTTTTTGTTAAATAATGTTTAAATTAAAATATATTCTGTTTTTATAAGACTAATAATAGAAAAGTATAGACAAGCTGCAACAAAGTGGTTATGTTGTGTAAATAAACGTGTTCCCTGTTAATAAATTGTTACATGCCTTTTGAAGAAATGAGTGAGAGATAGTTTCTTTTACTAGGGCCAAACTGCTACCTATCTTCTATCTTAAACACTTCTATTGACACGTTTTGTGGAATGACACCCATAAACACGACATTTTGTGTTGTGCTGATTTCTTTTGAATGCCATTTTAAAATGTAAAAATAAAGATGTACAAATACTAACAAGGTTTTTAACTTTGTAATACCAAAAAATCACAAGCATCACTAAATTATTACGTTAAACAAACCCAAATACGTATTATTTATCATTATATCATTAATAACTCTCCAAAAATTACCTTTTAAGTAGGTTCAAATATTTTCATGCAGAGGGCACATTCATTTTTGGAATCGCCAATAACATCCCTAAATAGTCGGGTAGTAGTAGGGGAATAACAAATTATATTGCTTATGTCAATCTATCGTCGGTTAGATGCTGCCATCCTTTACATTTAAAATTACCAGCTTCTTTATGTGGAAGGGAAACATCAATCATGCATTACATTTCTGCCATAAGGGCCAATCAGAGGTGCAAATCGTGTAAAATATTATGCATGTATGCGGGTGTTGATTAAACCTAAATTGAACCCTCACAAGTCCCACATAATACCTTTAGGGTGTGAATATGTTTGTCATATTTTACGAAGAAAAGTGATACTTTGAAAGGGTAAAGGTTGATTCTTGCAAATCTTTAAAAGGGATTTTTTATAGTATATTTTTAATATTATTTATTGCATGGCTTGTTTAACTGTTTATATCTTTCTTTACATAGGAATTAAACCAAAAAGTTAAAACAAAGAGACAAATTTATTTATTTATTAATAATTTATCTCTTAGTCCAATTTTTGGCTTAATAAGCCTTGGTTTAATAAAGAAAGATATAAACATTTAAATGGGATATTTAATGGGATTTTAAAAAAATTTGGTTGCCTAGGTAACTGTCCATGATCTTTTAAATGAAAATATTTTCAAGGCTGTTACACTTCCGGTTATATCGGAAGTCTTTGTCAACTTGATTAGTTTAAGTGGAACACCCTGTATATTATTGCATTTTTTGATTCTACATTACTTTAATCAAGTTTCCCTATTCCTGAAATTAACTGTCTTCTGTTTCGAAAATACATTAAAAGGCGTTTATAAGCTGTAACATGAATGAAAAATTTATTTATTTGGAGATGCCGAAAATAACTACTCCACGGCCAATATGCCCCGACTGGTGTTGCATTACATCAATATCTCCATGAATGTCGCCACTGGCGATATCCATGGAGATGTCGAAATAACTAAATAAGTAGGATTGTCTTCCTCAAAGACAATAGAGGTCGCTGTAATGGCATCTGCATAAAAGCAGATCGTTATCTGTCTGTCAATTAGACAATAATTGTCAGACAGGTAGTAGCAAAGACCCAAAGAGGGCACTACGGTGTATTTCACTGTATCTCGCCATTACAAATATGAATGAAAAATATTGACTGGTAGTTTAAACTACTAAGTTCAGAATGAGTTACATCTCAAAATATAGTGAAGTAGTATGTGCACATAAGGAAAACAAAATTTAAGGCACCCTTTTATAATTTTGTTTACATCTATCTAAACAAAACTATAAAAATAATATATACGAGTATTTTACAAATGTACCTGTTTTCTCTATACTCTTTCAGAAAATAAATTATTTGGTAGTTCTGCAACTACATACGCATTGAAACTGAATGAAAACAAGCAAGCAAATATTTTCTGATTAAATTCACTTTGGATTTTTTATAGTTTATGAAATAAAATGGCGCCCAAGAAATAAAAACTAGCTGTATGTAATACTATGAAGTCGACTAAAAGTGGCGAATTCCTTGTTCTTGTGCTTCTGTTTTAGCCAGGACAAGTAATAACATTTCTATATAAACCCAAGAATTGAGAAAACCTGTTATGAGAATATATTTCAAAGCAAGACATTTTCCGTTGACAAAAATAATGGAGAGTTGCGTTAAAAGGCAAACAATTCCAAGGGAATAATTGTTTTCGTAATTGGTGTAGCGATCAGTTCCTTTGTCAAATGGTAAATAAATTGAATTTATTTGGGCACCAATTCTTCCCTTTCCAATTTTCCAACCGATTCCAAAAGGATAATATACCTACGTTAAGCACGATTTTATTTTATATTTTCTTGTTAATAAAATACTTATTTGATGTATATTCGCTGAATATATACTAAACATCTTTAACAAATATACGGATCATTTGTTATTTCTTTCATGCGGAAAATTTTAATGAAATAACGTACTCATTAAATACGAAAAACTTCAATTATCATAAAATCATAAAGCTAATGCTTATTGTGATAGTAGACCTCAGTTTGTCATAAATTTAGCTTCACTGTAGCTATTTCGGTTAACAAACGAACTATAATTTTGATGAAATCGAAAAATTCTGGTACAAGGTCTTTTAGATATATCTTTAAAGTTTCTTGTTGCTGGTTTTGTTTTGACGTATACATCGGTTTGCAGATGCGAAATGTCACATTGACGCATGAGTATCGGTTTCTCTTTTAACTTGCCTCGGGCGCCAGTTCCTGTTTATAGTGCAGAAACACCACTACTCAGGTAGCTACAATGAAGATACGGTATGCCAGGCGGTCTTTAGGGAATATTAAACGCCATATACACACACATTAATCCTTTGTACACATAGTAGAGGTAGAGAGATCTGGTCGGTCTGCTGGACGGCGGCTACTGACTGCCTGAGTTAGTCACCCTGGACTTGAGGTTGAGGTCCAGCGGAATCGCGCAATAGCAATAGTTGGACTTAGACTAGAATACTAGCTTACAACTAGACAGTAGCTGGTGAAATTATTCTAAGTGTTGTTGTGGACTTATATTTATATATAATATTTTCCCCTGGTCGTGGTGCTGGACGGCGATCGACTGACTGCTCGAGTCGGTCACTGGGCACTGCTGGCTTGAGGTCCAGTGAGACCTCGGGCAGGCGCAATAGCGAAAATCGAACTTTTATTATTTATTATTTATTATTTATTATTTATTATTCCAAGTGTGGTTGGGAACTTAGAAAATTTACTTTACTTCTGCACTGTTTTGGTGCGCTGCGAGACTGGAACTGTCTGGTGAAATCAAGTATTTTGCGCTACTACCGTAGCAAGCACAGAATATAAAGATTCGGGTACAATGGAATAACTTCGGGTCGGGCCGGTGTGGTAAATTATATTCTCAGGTTTTAATATTATTTCTTGCATATATTAAATAGCCGTTTTGAGACATAAACATTTTACAAGTGGTATTTATTTAAGTATACATAGAAAATAAATGTGCTTCATTACATTAGAGTTTTTAAAGCCCACATTATTTATTTATTTTATTTATTTATTGCAATATCCAGCAGGCCCAGTAATAGGATAAGGAAGTACAAAAAAAAACGACATATCTATAATACAAAATCAAATAACAAATTATACACATAAAACAGAAAAATGTGAAATACAGAATACCTAGCGAAGTAACGAGGATGAAGAAATACAATATATTTTGTTATTAAATATCTTATACAGAAAAATTACAGAGTTCGTCTTTTTTTGTAAGCTATTCATGTTAAACCGGTCATAGAAACTTTCCCGCGTCGAAATAAATAAAATAATAAAATAAATAAATGAAACCTGACCCGATTCGCGTAACATAGCCATGATGTATATAAAGGTTAGATTTGGTAAAACTAACACTATAAATTTCGTCTTATACGACACAAATTTACGAGGTATTAGATGCATCAAAATGTTTTAGTTTCATGAAAAGCTTTTAATCAATCAAAATCAATAATCGGCAAGTCTGACACATCATCAAGAGCACATTATTTTAGAGCTCTGTAGAATGTAGGCCACTCTAAGGTTCTTCATGTTCTTCTTTCAACGCGTTTATAATGTATGTCCATTTGTTGCAGCCTACTTTTATAAATGAATGAGAAAATAATTTTGTGATTATTATATATAAATGAGGCGACTGATTCGATGTTAAAATTTTGATCCTTAAATATGTTTAGTATGAGTACTTTATTGTTTATATTTTAGGTTCTTCTTATCTTTCATAACATAATGTAGGAGTTTTCCGCTTAGTAAATAGGAAGCAACACTGACTATTGTATAATGCTAACATAGTAACATTTTACAGTTAATTTAATTTAATACTCTAAGATTTCCAGTATATGACAGAAGATTTGCTAATTGATATTAAATATTAAATCAAGTGAACTGACTTCAAATTTGCTCTGAGTAAAGGTTTGGTTATAATTGCAAATAGTGATTTTGTCATATTTACCAAATAAAGGAATAAGTAGGTGTCGTGGTATAACGAAATAGTATCATTTTAAGAATCAAAATTAATAAACAAACCATATAGCTAATTCAGATAGATATTTATTTTTCCGTATTCAAATTTACCATTTACTAAAATAAACCAAATAGTAGGTATACTTACCAAAATTTCCCCTTAGTGTAAAAAATGGAGTTTCCACCGAAGTCCAAGACCAATTAAGAAAAATAATAAAAAGCGCCATTTTCTTGCAAAATAAGGAAAAATATGGTTTATACCTACATAACTGCAAAGACGAAATACCTTCCTCTCAATCATATAAATAGCTTCAGATGGTATTTAATACATAACATACATAATCTTGATGCGATTATTTTTAAAACAAATTAAATTGATTTAGTTAATGACACAATCATCTTTTTAAAGAAGACCATTTTCCAATTTTTTGAATTTGTAACAATATTGTTAATATGTGCAATATTTCATACATTTCCTTCGAAGAGACTTAACAGATAGAGGTACATGGATTATACCTGAATCCAACAGTGGGTATAAATCAGTCTCCTTCATCGTTTATGGAAAATCTACATTGGATGACAGCCAAAAGTCTCTCATCGGAAACACCAAATTATAGCATACCTTGTTCTTGATTTGTAGAATATCAATATATAGAATTCGTCCTCCATATGCCAGTCTAGAATGGAAGACATGTCACCAAAATTTGGGAGAGGATAACCCGCACTGTAAAATTCACTATTTAAAGCTAAATAGAAGAAAAATATACCTAATATGGCCGTCCAGACCTTAGGTATCTGGAATACTTTGGAATAATTCTACTTGAATTTCTTTTTAAACAAATAAGGTATAACCTCCAGGTTATAACTCCAGTTTTTCCTTTACGTCGCTGACCTGACTGACACTTTCTTATTGTCAATATTGGTATTCTTTTTCTTTGTTGTAATATAGTATAATAAATGTAATAATTTTAACAAACGCTGGAAATTTTAGAGATTTATATCTTAAAAACGTTCATAGAATATGAGTTAAAGTGCCATATAAATTAAAAGTATAATATAAATAATTTTGCGTCTGGACATGCCCGCTTAATAACAGATGTTATCTCGGGTGTTATCGCTACAAATTTAAATTTGTTTCATTTTGAGTTTTTCAAGTAGAAAAATCTCGTTTGCACTGAGAATTAAACGTAAAGCTGGGTTTTAATTAAATTTTTTATCTTTCATCACTATTCTGTAATTTAATAACGCTTTTATTCTTTCAATGGATATTTTAATAAATATATAGGTATTTATACAACAAAATTGACACACATATATCTATAACTATACACAATTCAATTATATAAAACGTGATATGCTACCGTTAATTTTTGGTAGACTAAATTTGTATGCTAGTACCAATAATAAATCATTGGGCAAGTCAATGTTTAAAAATGATTTTCATTATTTGTACATTGTAACGCAGTCATGTGAAATATTGTACCTATGTCATTTTTATGAAATCACTTTTATATTTTGACAGTGTGAGCGATATGTATAACATTTTTAAACAAAATGAAATAATTGTTTGAGGACAATGGAAAAAACTTTAATCAGAACTAATTGTACTATAACTGGTAACATATTATTAATTAATACATTAATATTCAATGTACTTAACATTGAATATTATGTATTTCATATAGTCTGTAACTATTTGTTTGAGACATTAACTACAGATTCTTCAGTTTTGAATATTTTACCACACTTCTGAAAATATAAATAAAAAATATTTGAAAATAAACTTCTGCGCCAAAATAAGCAGTCAAGGGGTGGTTATAGTCCTCATACTAACGAAATAGGCTATTGTTAGTAATCATCAATACCCTTACTTTTTAACAAAATCAGCGGCTACAAGCTGATTTTATTAAAAAGGGAGAATTATGTTTTCAAATTTTTCACTAAAAACAGTCATGTTTGTCTTATCTTAGAGAGGAGGTGACCTTAAAATAAAAAATTCGAAATAATTTCATTCTCCAGTGCTGCATTTTGATAAAATTTATATATATTCAATTTCCGAAACGTAACTTACAAAAAATGTTTAGAACTGTTTGCATACAATGTTGTGTGAAGGTTCAGAAAATTCAGTGGTGGGCGAATAGTGAAAAAATATACATTTTTTAAACAAAACTTGTATAGGAAATATCCAATTTAAATAAATTAAAACACCCATCAATATGCAAAATAACATCTACTTTATTTTATATAAACAATTACGAGCGTTTGTTAACGTAGGTATTTTTGTTTCTTAAATACATTTTATTTATAGGCCTGTGAAATATTATACTTTATAATTGGAATATCTCGGAATATTTATATAAAATAAAAAGTTTTTCAATAAAATATTCATAAAATACATAATGCAGTTACGAAGGTTATTAGTCAATATACATAAGCAGAGTACAACAATGCAGAACTAGAGGTTGTCAATATTTAATAGCAGCGTTGGCGACAGAAAGTTAGGAACTTGTATCTGTGCATTATGAATGCCAAACGCTAAATGATTCATGAGGTCAACAATAGTTTTTAAATCACAGCGAGCCTATTAATTTCTACCTGATGCTGCATTATTTGAAACGTAAACTAAAAAACCATGTTATTTACACTAAATAAGTGATATTTTAACCATAAATTCTTCATTTTAGAACATATAAACTATATTTTAGTGGTGGTGAGAAACACCATAGTGCCATCTTTTGGTCTTTGGTACTATCCACCTGACAATTACTATCTAATTGACAGATAGAGAGCGACTTGCTTTTCCGCAGGTGCCATTCACCAGTGACTTCTATTAATCTTTGAGGGACACAATTCTACTTATTTATTTGAAGGCGATGTCGAAAACAAGCATCCACGGTATCCTCCGGTATTACTTCGGCATCTCCATGGAAGTCGCCACATCTTTCATCAAGACGAACAAGCAGACACTGGCCGGTTTCACACTTTTTACGTGCTCGTCAGAGTGCCATAAGTAGTGGAATTGATTAACGATGTTGCGACTTGAGTAATCCCATGCCAGACTGGGTACATAGTCCACGGAGT
This sequence comes from Pogonocherus hispidulus, assembly GCA_963924545.1. Classification (NCBI taxonomy): domain Eukaryota; kingdom Metazoa; phylum Arthropoda; class Insecta; order Coleoptera; family Cerambycidae; genus Pogonocherus; species Pogonocherus hispidulus. Next base: position 71,153,568 of record OZ004693.1, read on the forward strand.
AGTTGTTTTCAGCATCTCCTTCAAATAAATAAATTTATATTTATCTAATAAATATTATCTGGATAAATAAATAAGGATTGTCTTCCTCAAGTACAAAGAGGTCACTACTGTAATGGCATCTGCAGAAGTGCAAGACGCTATCTGTCTGTCAATTTGACAGTAATTGTCAGACGAATAGTAGCAAAGACCAAAAGACACTACTGTGTATTTGTCACCACCACTAATATTCCAGATGCCCTTTAGGTAATCATGCCGCAACATCGTTCATCGATTCCACTACCTATGGCATTCGGATGAACACATAATAAGCACGAAGTGGTCAGTGTCTGATGATTGGTCTCTATGAACGATGTGGCGACTTCCATGGAGATGCTGGAGTAATGCAATGCCAGTCGGGGCACATATCCCGTGGAATAGTTGTTTTCGGCATCTTTTTCAAATATTCTCTTTCTCTTCCTTTATGGAAGTATAAGAAGGAAGACTCTTTCTTATGAAAGTTCCCAAGAACTAGCTATCAATAACCTGTATTTGCTGGTTTATTTTTCTTGTAAACGGGTTAATACCAAGAAATTACCGTGTTGCCACATTTCGAAAACTATAAATTCTCACGATTTTTTCAAATGGAACACCCTGTATATTGTTACATTTCTAGAAAGCCCCTCTATCGACAAATTCAGAGATATACGATATGATGGATTTGTATACCATCGTTTCTGAATGATTATCCTCAGAATATGGGATTTTGATACTAGCTATTTCCCGAAGATAATACTCAATAACTGGTAGCATCAGGTGAGGTGAGCATCAGACCTATCATATTATATATCATTGAACTTGTCTTTAGAAGGACTTTCTGAAAATATAATAATATATAGGGTGCGCTACTTAAAAAAGTATTATCTTCGGGAAATAGTATTAAAATCCCATATTCTGAGGATAATCATTCAGAAACGATGGGATACAAACCCATCATATCATATATCTCTGAATTTGTCGATAGAAGGGCTTTCTAGAAATGTAGCAATATACAGAGTGTTCCATTTGAAAAAATCGTGAGAATTTTTGGTTTTCGAAATGTGGCAACACGGCAATTTTTTTTTTATAAACTGAATATTGAGTAATTACATAATAAAGTCAATAAAATTAGAAATCTTTTGGCGCAAGTTAATGCTCAAAAACTTAATTATTAACTTTTCTAGTACGATTTTAATATGGGCTATTTCCTGAAAATAATTCTCAATAACTCCGAAACGGTGGGCGTCAGACCCATTATGTCATATTTCATTGAACTTGTCTTTAGAAGGGCTTTCTGAAAATGTAATAATATATAGGGTGTGCTATTTAAAAAAAAAGAACTTTAGTTCATCGCCCTGTATATAAACAGTTTATACATTTGAAAATATTAAAACATTGAAGATAACTGTGAACAAAACAATTTCATATAATTTTTTTTTCGATGGGACTTGTAGTTTCTGAGATAAGGTATAGGCCCATGTTAAACGGGCCACCTTGTACACTTTCGTTCAGCATAAATTGAGAGAGGTGATTTACGAATGTACCTATATAGAGTGATACCTGTGACTGATATAATGAATGAAATTATATGAACTTGTTTCTGTTTCCATATTCTTTCAACTTCTATTGCTAATTGTTAATATCTTTATTTATTATTATATATATTTTATTTATATGTATTAGTATTGCTATTATTATTAAATTAGTTAAAAATTAATTAGTATTGTTATTAATTTGAAAAAAGAAGCTGACAATATTTTATTTTTCTCTATATTAGTATATACACATTATGAATGTCAAATCTAAAATGAAATGATATGTAGTTAGCAAAAACGCTTCTTCATTCACGGTGCAGATTATCTGATGGTTTTTACTACTATGTCAAAACAATAGTATAATAAAAACTATATATGTTATTTTAAAGCTGTAACTTCTTCTTTCTCAAGCTAAAATATGTCCGTATGAACGCCATTTGTTATACACTCTCAAAACCATGTCGTCTATATTGACCAACATTTTACCCTCTCCGAAAATTGCACTGACTCTTGAGTTCGTTATTGCCAGTTCTCAAGAAGCACCATTGAATTACATTCATTTAGTCCTCCCACTGCTGCAGTATTCGCCGTGAACTTGTATTTATTCTTTTCCTGCTCCTTTGTTGTCGCCAGCAGCTGTTTACAGGCTCCTTCTGTAGTAAGAAGTGTCATTTTTAACAGAACCTCATATCATGCTGTTTTTAAAATTGCACTACGATTTGTTCCCACACATAAAAGAAACTCATTTGATACCTATTCCGCTCTGAATTGCTATATACTCTGTTATATATTGAAGTCACATTTGATTATATTCTATATTAGAAGATGCAGATGAGTAGATATAAATTGTCATCAAGAATGTCACTGATATCTTGCAAATATAGCATTAATATTATTTGTTAGTCTTAACGATAACAATAGTTATACATTATAAATACGTACAAACATACAAAATATAATATAAGTAAAATTAAATGCAAAATGTATCGCGTTATATTTATATGTCTGTCGATGCTAGCATAATAAATTGTGACGTAACTCAATGACCTTTCTTCTGAATCGATTATACCTACTTATATATTGGAAAATGTTGTTAGTGCAACTTTACGAGAACGTAAAAAAACTGTTCTTGCATTATTAATTATGAGTAATCTCGAGATAGTTCCCTGAGGTAATCCGCACGTGATGCCTCGATAACCGCTTTCACTATCGGTTAATTTTCAAGTATTCTGTTTATTATATCTGTACCTTGGAATAGAAAGGGCGGTTGTCCTAAAAATGCGGTTTTGAGATTAATAGCATTTCCAACATAAAAAAGCCCGATCTTTCCATTGAGCTAGTCGGTAACCCTCCATTTCGAGCCGTTTCTTATATTTCAGTAAATAAATGGCGGATCTCCCATTACGTTTAATTATTTAAAAAGACATATGGTCGACGTCCGTCGACTACGCTATAATGGATTATTGCAGCAAAGGCGACTGTCCAAAGAACATAGGACATCGGGCATTTTAATGCACGATGTCCTATGTATACCTATGTATGTTGGAAATGCTATTAATCTTAAAACCGATTTTTAGGACACCCGCCCTTTCTATTCCAAGGTACATGTACAGGGTGATTCACTATATTTTGACCCCTTAGTTAACTTTTTTGTTTACAAAATTATAAGAAAAAAGTTTTAGAAAATGATAGTAGAAAAACAAATGAACTCCAAACAAAATGTCCACGGATGTTAACTTTGTTCATTTAAATGGAACGCCCTGTATATTTTTGCATATTTGGATAGAATGTTATCTCACGAATACAGTAATATAGATATTGATGGGCCTATATTTAATTTTAACGGAGATATGACAAAAAAACCATATGATATGACCTAGCCTAGCAACTAAGCATTCTCTCTCCCAAGTATTCTCTTTCTATCACATCGTGCTAAAGTTTTAAAGTTTAATTATAGATTAATTCGAGATATTTCGAAAACTCAAGTCATAAAATGATCAGCCTCCTCACATAGCTAATATAAACTCTTGTTCCATCGATGTGTTCATGGTTGTTTACCTATTTAATTATATAGGTACCAAACACCCGACATATTTTTGTTAGTAACATTAGGATGTTTTTCAATATTTTTCAATTATCTGTCCATAATTTTCTGTTACGCATAGTTTCTCATGTTTTATTAGTGACTGCATCATAGCAGTTGCAATTGCTAAAGTACCAAATTTACATAGGTTTCTTTATAAATAAATCATTAAAATAATAATTAGAGAAGTTCGTAAACTGATATGAACATCAAGCAATGTAATCCGCAGTTAGTACTTGGATGGGTGATGATGCAGGGAAGACACCCGATCCCCTTCCCTTCGATAGCTAGTAAAGCCGGAGATCTCTTGTCTATGAAGTGATAGGCAAGTAAAAGATCCCTATCCCGCTACAAAAATGGAGGTTCGGCAAAATTTCCAGGTTGGGTGTTGCTCGTCTCCTGTCATCGGTGATCAAGCTTTAGTCAAGGAAATAGTTCCACGCTAAATAACCGAAATAAAAAAATCGTCCATGTCCATGAAGGACATCTACTATGTCAGTAGTGGTGAAAAACACACAGTGGTGCCCTCTTTTCTCCGATATCTCCGTAGAAGCCGCCATATCCTTCTTTCAGATCAACCACCAGACGCTAACAGGTTGCGCACTTATTCTGTGCTTATCAGACTCATAGATAGTGAACTCGATGAACGATGTTGCGACGTGATTGCCTTAGTGGTGAGAAACACACAGTAGTCATCTTTTGGTCTTTGCTACTATGCATCCGACACACAGAGAGCGACCTGAAGATGAATACCAGAGGTACTACTATATTATCATGATGATTTATGACTCACAAATAACCTCAACTCTTGAAAATTAAATAGATACTATGCATATTCACCCAAATTTGGATAAATCCACACGAATACATTGATAGAGCGTTTAAAACATCTAACTGTGTTAAGAGATACCTATAACATAAGTGTCATGTGGAAGACTAGGAATTCTTAAATACCTAATTAGTTTATTTAGGTATTATTATTATAATCCTACATTGTTTTAGTGTCATCTCCCTTATTATTAGATATAGAATTAAGCCAATTTTACTAACCCATGTGGGGTGGTGCTTTATTTCATACCTACCTAATACCTACCTAATACATAAATAACGCTCAACATAACTTTCAAAAGTCGAGGTAACTTCCACGCAAATCTGAGGTGGAGTCGAGAAGGAGAAAAATTAAGGGGTGAACCATATACCTCAGATACTAGCAAATGTTTGTATAAGAATTTGCGAGCGTTTGTAGGAGACATTTATAAATTCTAGTCGATAAATTCACTCGGAACAAATTTTGCAATAGTTTAATAATAATAATTCAGTAATACAGCGTTTGCAATCGTTTGCTAACATATTATGCAAAAGTTTTGTAATTTCTTTGACCTTAATATATCATATTATCTTGGGAGGGGAAAAATCGTTCAGTTTTATATTACCATATTATACATAGTTTCCTATATTGTAGTATTAATCGTAACTGAAAAGTAAATATAAATATCAGTGTTTTCCATAAATTCTCGAAGAAGATTAATATTTCATACCTCACGTAAAATGATTAACGACTGCTTCGATGGCTTAGGAAACTAATATCCCTTATACACATGGATAAAGTATATATTTTGTTTTGTACTAAATTTATAAATCCATATATACACCTGTGACAAAAGTAGTAATTTCTCATTGAGGTAAAATAAAGGACATTTTTGACAGATTGATTTGTAGAGAGACGAACCTTAAAGTGCGAAATTTTGGTATAAAAATTTTCATAAAAATTTAACTATAGAAATTGACCTTATTATATTCTATGAGTTTTGCCTTATTTAAGTCAGAAGTAGTAGTCAGCAGATTTATTTTCATTCTTGTTCCCGGTAAAATGGAACCAATTACTGTAATTTCGGTACTTTAAAAGATACAATGAAATGTGAAAAATTTGCGTTCTAATATTATTGTGGCTAAATAAATATCTATTACATAAAAACAAAGAAAGGTATTACCTAATAACAAACTTCAAAAAAATAAACATAAGGATGTTTTGACAATTAACAGAAAACTAGTATCCAAAAATACCCCAGTCTTGTGGAAAGAAAAAGTGCACACTTTTTTTCAATTCAAGCTTTCGAAGCTAATATTGCTTCTTCATCAGGAAAACTGTAAATGTATTAAATTTAAATAAACTTTCAATACATGAAATGACAAAAGTACTTACGAGAAAGTGGAGTTAAATTAGAGTAATTGGTAAAATTGTTCATAAAACACATTAAAAAGGAAAAAGTTTTATAGACAATATTAATAAAATTTCAGATCATAGAAAAAACGTGTTAATCTAATAAAATGTTAAAATAATTTAGAAAATATTATAAAGTCACACCTCTCACATCAGTTGGTGGTTACATTTTTTTGAATTTGGAAAAAACAGGTTAACCAAAACGGAATTTTAAAATTGATAGCAATTTTTGTTGCTAACTGTTGAATATGTAAGAATATGTAAAGAGAAAGAAGGGAAATGAGGGAATGCTACCTGTTGATCAGTTCAAAGAACAGAAAACAAATTCAAAGATTTCTATACTAGATATAAATAGAAATTTAAAGATAGAGTGAGGAGAGGGACTCACTCTTGTGCTATTAGAAAAACCATTTAGTATTATATAAGCATTAGTAACTAGCAAAATTTTTCCATTTTCACAATTAAAGCAGAAAAATGCAAGAGAAGTAACTACAACCTTTCTCACAGAAAAGTAAAAAAATTCCTAGAAATGTTGACAAAAAATTAACCTTAAAATTTAATAATAAACCCTTAAACCTGAAAAATTAAATTTATTGTGTTATCCTCTAAGAGAAGAGAATTATCAAAATGTAAAAGAAAAGTATAGAGTTCACTTAGGGCATCAATGACCGTTCTTGAGTTAATTCTATCTTTATCTTTAAAAATTTGCACCACCTCAATAAAGGTTCTTTTTGATGGGTTACTTTCTATGTCTAATATACCAACATCATCCTAAGAAAAGGAGTGATTACTGTCCAGTGTTTAAATAACGCATATGAATTTGTTTACGTTTACGCTTATGTCACTTTTGTGTGAAGTAATTCGACGTTTAAGGCAACGACCGGTTTGACCAATGCATTTTCACCACAATCCAAGCAAGGGATTGAATAAACAACATTACTGTCATATAAAAAAAAAGTTTTGTCCTTTGTTTTAGAGAAAAGAGTACCATCTAACACTAAATTGCTTAAGTCTAATTTTATATGTATTACTAAAAGAAGAAACATTTTTTTGTAAATTATAGGTAATTGAACCCAGAAATGGTAAATAAAAATATTTAACTTCATTACTATGTATATTATTAGTAATAAAGTTTGAAGATTTAATAAAAATAGGTAGTAAAGTGGGGGTACTTTGCACCAGTTTTTGAGGTTTTCATAGAATATCGTCATTATTACTAGATCAAATAGGATCAATTTTTGATATGTGAAACTTTTATCATTTTTCTACAAGTATATGTAAACAAAATTGTCTTACGGAATTGCTGAGTATTTTATTTTTATCGTCAAAAATTTTGCAGTCACCCTCAAAATGGGGTCACTTTGCCGACCCATATAAAACCAGTTATTTCGCAATAATAACTCCTTAAATAGGTTACTTTGCCATGCTGGCGAGTTTAAAAAAAATATTACACGTCACCACTAAAAACCAGGTGATTAAAAACAATTTTTTTCTCAAAAAAATATAGTTTTATTTGTAGAAAAACATAACCCTTTAAATAAATGCAGTCTTCCTTAAGAAACAAAAATAAACAGTCTTCGACCTTTAAAAATAGGCAAGTAACAAAAAATATACAAAAAATATGCTTAAAACAAAATAAATTATGATTTATCTATCACATAAAATATGTAAAAAAGTTATATTTAGGTACTCAGGCACATAAATCACAGATTCTTAATTCATATTATAGGTTCTTTCCAACAAATACTTTTTGACGCATTCGTAAACCAGTGCATGAACGACGCATTGCGCAAGTCGTGTTTGTGAACGAGTACATGAATGCATTACGTACCGTTTCTAATTGGAATGGAATTTTACTTCTTTCCAGATAGGTTTTGTGCTTTCTAGTAAGTTTCATTCTTTGTGTTGGCATGTTCAAAAAATGTAGAATTGTCATAGCTAGGAACAACTTCTTCTAAAAATATAGAATTTATTTAAAACAGTCGTGTAAATATTTACGCTAATTATTGTTCAACAAACAAATAACACCTATAAATTTAAGTTTTTTTCACGTGCTTGTCCAAATAGCAGTTCCATTTCTTCATCTAATGAAGAACAAATTCCTTCATAACCGTCACTTTCTTCGATATCACTCATATTTTCCTCAAATGGATCTTACAAACAACAAACAAATAGATTTTATTTTAGGTTAACTGTTCCAAGGATCCATAGAACTTATAACTAGACGATCCATCCCACCGTCCAAACCACGGTTCATATAAAAGTTTCCTGACTACTTCGACAGTCCGCTGATGCATTCATATATTTGTTCGAATAATTGTTGGAATGATTTTTCAAACGATCAATTAGATGTCGGAGCCTTGTTGGAATGGCATTTTGAATCTGCGCAGAATCCTGACGTACAGAGAAGAGTACCTAGCGTTTGTTGGAAAGAACCTCATATTTACTTAAATCCTCTTCAAAATAATAAATTCCTCTAACCGATTTAGGATCTTTTAAAATTTGAAGAATTTCCGTTTGTAGTAATTCACTGATATCATCGACCGTAGGAAAATTATAAGCATTTTCTTTATTTTTCCTCATAAATTTTATTGTAAAAAAATCGTCACTGTTTGCAACTACGACACCTATAAAATGTTTTATTGTCTTTTTTGTAGGGAACATAACTACAACATATCTTCCCACTTCTATATTTTTTGTGGTGTTGTCATTGTCGCTAAAGTTTTCTTTATCAGCCTCTATTCTCTCGCTATCTGTTTCCAAGTCATCTTCTACTTCTAAGATATCTTCATTTTCACCTTGGTTGGATTCAATGTCATAGGTATCACTAACAGAATCTTCATTTCTGATAGGTTTGTTAAAATCTTCGTAACTTAACAACGATATATGGAGAAATACGTACATGGTGATTTTGAAAATGTGGTTATTTACAAAAGTCAGTGGGGCCTACCTGTTTAAAAAATGTGTTTAGAATTTTACGTAGAATCCGGAAATTATATAATATATAGGGTGTTCCATTTAAAATAAGCAAGTTAGTGTCGACTTCCGGTTATATCGGAAATGCCAGAAACGTGAAAATGTTTTAAAAAGGTAGGCCGCACTGGCCTTTGTAAATAACCAAATTTTCAAAATCGTCCTGTACGTTCTTTTCCATACAGCGATCGCAGCCCTTTCCGGTGGGACACCGTGCATAATTCGTTGTCTACAGTGCAGGGTCATGTCATTAGTTATAAATGACATCTACTCCGCTCTAAGTAGGTACTTTTAGAAAAAGATTGTATACATGAAAATAGTGAAAGTCTTGTAAACTCTTTAAAATGCTTTGTGGGTTGCTTGATTTGATGGTTTTTTTAGACATGATAATTTTATTAGAATTTATTAGAGTGTACATTTTACTTATTTTCTCTAACAATCTTCACTCGAACACCAAGTTAATTAATTTCAAACAGTTTACAAAACACTTTAACAAAATTAAACTTAATAAACAAAAATAAATCTTTGTAAAAAATATGAACAAAAATATGGAAAAAGTTATCTTGGTTAAGGTTACAATACCGTTAATGTTTATTAGTCTTTATTTATGTCTGGTATTGGGTTAAAAAGTAAGGTTTAAATTTGCTAAAAAGTCCAGTCTAAACGAGACCAAGTCTTCTGTTTGTCAATGTTGCAAAATATGCAGAAAGTAAAAAGTCCTTCATTTACCGTTTCACTGTGTAAAAACAGCTTCCCTCGGTTTTCTGCCCGTCTAAACCACTTAGGGTCAATTGCAGTGTGTTTTTAACCCAACCCGTCATCACCATTATACCCCGAAGCTTTAAACAAACCTGCGCTCCAAATTGCTTATATTTTAACATGATATTGTTTGTTATTCTTTAATAATCATTCCTTACCTAACTAATTAGTACCTGGTTCAAATGGTTACAGGCATTCATTCTTTACCGCCACGTGTATCTACTATTCCATAATTACTGAATTCAGGGAATACAGTGACTAACTGAGGCAGGCATTTCGGAAGTGTATAATAGTATAATTTAATTATTAAATATTTTAGTATACGAAAAATAAATCATTTATTCACTATTGTGTCGTTATAAGACGTATCTCATTTAACAGTAGCATCTCTATAAAATTTTTATTTAATGCCACATACAAAATGTGGGTCAATATTCATTAATACAGGTGATACTTAATCCCTGTGGCGGTAACATAGGGGTATAAAATCCCTTTGGGAAAGTCAATAAGTCTAGAAATTGTAAAACATCTAAAATCATTAAAATTTATAGCCGTTGAAGACATTAAACTCATAGGAACAGGAACAAAACTCATATAAATAAATAAAATATCTAAAATCATTGCTGATGTAGTGTAAGAATTTGTTTGTAAATATTATTATTAGAAATACAGGTATAAGCAACAGAGCTCTTCAAACGTACCTATAATTAAAACCTACAAAACAACAATTATGTGGTATTAATGCTATATAAATATATAAAGAACGAAAAAGTAAACAAAAAGTGACGAAAAAAAACAGAACAGTAACAATAATACATTAGTAACAAATAAGTGCTAATTACGCCTAAATTTCATTCATTTTCAAAAGCATTCACTGAAGAAGCACCCGCCATCTTTTTTGGAAGTGAATTCCATAGGTATGAATCGTATTGCACAAGAAGTGTTGACGAAACAATTTTGAAAATACTGCCGAACTACTTTAAAGTTATGACCTCGTAATCTCAAACCTCAAGTAATACAAAAGATGTAGATTAATTAAAACTAACTCTAATTTATTTTTTATTTTACAATGTATACAATTATTATTTTACAATACATTACCAAAATACCAGAACACTGAATATATCTCGGAAACAAGCCATACAAGCCACAGCTGCCAAGGAATTCTGGAACACGTTTAAAGTGTTCATTAGTTTGGTGTGCAAATCGCAATGATCCAGTTATGGGTTAGATTCAAACTGGAGGTTCGAAAACCATGCCATCCACTGAAACCATGTGGTTGATCTATTGTGGTTGATACCTAATTATATTTCAACCAACAGATCCGGCCTCATAAGGAATATTACCTTATTTGGTGAGAACTTGTCCATCCCTTTGCCAAATATTGAGAATCTGATCCTTTCCTTAACAGGGCAGGGCGACCCTAAAAGTGCCTAATATATAGGCCAATTAAAGAGTTTGCAGGTGTAAGTAAGTGTAAGTGTAAATCTAAAAACTTTTCAGTTCTTACTTACTTATCTTGGTAGTTCTTCCTAGGACTAGAGTACTTTCGCTTCAACCTACATCAAGAGACTTGATTTGGTAGTACTCCAGGAGATGCCAAGCATCAATTATAATCCGATTAACTCAGAAGCAGCGCCCTCCCTAACTAGATAATAAACGTACCCGAGCTTCCAACCCAAGTATTATATAGATAAATTCTAGCATAGATAATGACAATGTGACATAGTCCTTACTGACAACAAATCTGGTTATTTCTAATACACAGAAAACATTTTTGCAGCCTGAAGATGTGGCTATATTAAAAAGTCACGAAACTAGTTGCACCAATAAAGTTTTGGAGACTTTAGACATTTTTCCTAAGTTAAAACGAACTCTCATGTACAAAAAATTATATGCTAACATATATTATATTTTAGTTCGAAGATGATGAAAAGATTACTCACATTTTATGCTTGTATCCTGATTTCGCATGACGTCACTCTTGAGGGTTATGTAACACGTATTGAGAGCCTAGAATCGATTCAAAGACGTTTTCTAACATATATAGCATTCAAAGAAGATGGTTCGTATCCACCTTTTGGAACATCTCAAAGTTTATTACTTGAGAGATTTACTGTAAGGAGTTTACATGGTCGTAGAATTATACAATCTGTCATATTCTTGTACAAAGTCATAAACAACAAGATTGATTGTCCTGAAATTTTGAGTTGGCTTCATTTACATATTCCTAGATTTGAATCTAGAAGTAACATATCATTCTATCTTCCTATGCCTAGAACAAATCTACTGATACTTTCTCGGCTGTACTTCATGTGTAGGAATTACAACAATTTGCAAGACAGAATTGATATATTTCATTGTACCATAAAGGAAATTAAAAAAGTGTATGCTTGTTAATAAACTTTCTTTATATATTTTAATTATACAATTATTTATTTGTCATTGTTCGATGCTGTTTTTTATGTGTTTTTACCTCTTTAGGTAACAGTATTAGTTTGTAATAATTGTTTTTTTTTATATGTCTTCTAATGTTACTGTCATATATTTATTATTTATTAATATAGTCATACATGGTTGTGTAATTTCTTTTTATATTCCTTTGATGAGTTTTGTAAAGTTGTGTATTTTCCCATCCTGTAATTGACTTCTGCTGTTGGATGGAGTCTCTAAATAAATAAATAAATAAATAAATAACTGATGTAGTCAGTGATGACTACATCAGTGATGAATAAATAACTAAATACCTATTTGCTTTTTGTAAGTTCTGAAACTTTTTAGAATTATAATGAAATAAAAACATTTCCCAGCTATGGACATATCGTTCATTAATTAAATTTTACTAAATGAGGCAATTAAAGTGGTATCGAACATTGTTACTTAAGTTTTTATTTCCTCCTATACGGTCTAATGAACAAGAAACTTATCAGTGTATACCTGCACGGATTAAAAATGGAACAATCATCTCTACGCCAATGCAGCAGCCCTAAAAACAATCAATTGCTATCGCTTCAAATAAATTGTACGTTAGGTAAGAAACTCCTCCACCCTTCTAGTCAATTGAAACCGGAGGAAATTACTCAGTTCTCGCCGTATCTATTCTACTCCGTGCTATTATCCCAGCTCAGCTATTCCAAATTACTCTTTGTGTTCGTTTTTATTATTCTTATAATGTTGCTATATGTATTCCTTCCCTACACCTTCCCGATCATTTGATGTAAATCACTGTAATATAATTTACATAACGCAATCTCTTCTCCCGATGTAATCTCGGTTATATTAAAAATATTGGATACGATAATTTGATTGTTTTGTAACATAAATTGCAATAGGTTTATTTGTTCTGATAGTTTGTGACAGTAAGAAAAAATATTTATACCTAGGTATAATAATAATAATAATAATAAGTTTATTTATCATTATTATGGTTACAATGTGTTTACATTATTTACATGTATTATAGATTTTATGTAATAATAATATACAATAAATATAACAATATTTTACAATTCAATATAATAGCTACAACATTGAGTTGTGTATATGTATAGATACATGTATTAAGTAAAATAAACTGAAATCACATAAAAGCAATGTTTTGCTTATAAGTGACAAATTATTTTAATTTCTTTAAATCTAACCTAATCTAAATACAATTATTTTCTTTTCCGGTAAGTATATTCTGGTTAATAATATTACGTATATGCGCTCTTGACGTAGTGAGTAGTCATTTTTTAAGTTTATTTTTGAATACAGTGTATTTTTCAGCACATTTTAAATTTGGTGGTATAGCATTGTAAACACGAGACTGCAAATATGAATATGATTTTTGGCCAATTGTTTTTAAACTACGGGATTTTTGACAGGTATTTTCCTTATTTCTTTTCTCGTAATAATGTTGTAATTTTTCTAAATCATTTGCATTTTTATGAGTTTTTAAAGCTATTTTCAAGAAATATAATTGTTTTGTATCAAGTAACTGAGTTGTCATACAGTAAATCGCTAGGATAAGTTATTTCCTTACTGAATATAATTTTTAATATCCATTTTTGTTAGATACACAGTTGTTCCAGATGAGTATTGTTTACTTCTCCCCAACCGATAATTCCATACGACATTAACGATTGTACCAAGGCATAATAGAGAACTTTTAATTGATTAATAGTTAGGTTAAGTTTTTGTATATTTAATTATTGGTAGTAATCCTCTTACTTTTTTTGTTAAATTCGAAACCTGCAAATCCCACCGCAAATGGCGACCGACAATAATGCCTAAATAAATCCTTATTAATTTTAAGTGGGCCTAAGTTAGGTAAGTGATCAGAATAGCTAGTAAATGGCATATAATTTGTTTTTTTATAATTAATTGTTAACACATTATAATCAAACCAATTTTTTAAATTTTTAAAGTCACGTATGGCAATTTGTTTTAGATCATCCCACGATTTTGCTTTAAAAAGAATTACGGTGTCGTCTGCGAAGGTCAGAATACTGCCCGTTATGTTTCGTGATAGAAGCTGGTTTATATACAACGTAAACAGCATGGGACCTAGCACTGTACCTTGAGGTACTCTATATTTGACATTACTTGGTGAATTCAAGAAATTATTTATATTAACATATTGTACTCGATCCATTAAATAGCTTTTCATTAAATTAAATACGTTCCCACGAAGTCCATTGTTTTTTAATTTCGTTAACAATTTTTTATGACACACTGTGTCGAAAGCTTTCGCCAAGTCAATGAATATTCCAAGGCACGGTTGTGTTAAACATTCAATAAGCTAATTACTTTCTTAACTAATTACTTTTAGTACTTAAATCTGGAACTCATGTTAGAATATATATTATAACTTATTAGAATCCTATTACAATATTCAGACAGAAAGTTTAAAGGTTATATTTGGTCTTTCAGCTAGATAGATATACAGGCAATATTACATTGCACACTCGAGTCTTATAGGAAAAGAGTATGTGCGCATAGTTCCTATAGGTCATCATATTGTTTAAGTTAGTGCAGAATAATAACCACATTAACCTACTAGTACATAGTCTGCCATCACTAATGACACCTTGAACTCCAAAGATGACCTCTAAACTGGTATGGCAAAATGAGCAACACTAGCGCCTGTTCCTGCAGCAATCACTAACTAAAAGGATTTTGATTGGTTGAAAACAATTTGCTGGCTGGTTTGGAATCATTTGATTGGATCTGACTAGTTTGTGATTCCTGAAGGAACAGGTATTAGATGACTTATCGACGATAAATTCTTCACACATACTAGTAATTCTAAATATTTTTACAATATACAGTGTGTCCAAGATAAAGATGGGATAGCATTGGGATCTTGGTAACGGTAAGAGCTACAAAGTTGATATAATTCTTTTTTTAAATACGGCCCTGTATTTTTAAATAGAAATTTTGATACCATTTTTTATTCTCAATTCAATGATGCATCACAAGTAATGGTTTAATTACGTTTTTAGCTTGGTGTTGCCACCATTAAAAATTAACGAGGAAAAGCCTCCTGAGTTTATAACAAATAAACAAGTAAAATAGTTTATTTATCTTAATTATTTATTAGCATGTTAATTACAAAAGATGTTCGAACAAAAGACCATTATTTTCTAACATCGTTTAACGACTGTAGCTTCCAAACAATTGTTAAGTCCATCTGGCGTAATAGTTTGAAATGCTTTTAGTACCAATTCGCGTAATTCTTCCTCTGTTTGAAAATTACGTTGGTACACATAGTTTTTTATGTAGCCCCATATTAATATCATTTTACTTGTTTATTTGTTATAAACTCAGGAGGCTTTTCCTCGTTAATTTTTAAGGGTGGCAAAAACAAGCTAAAAACGTAATTAAACCATTACTTGTGATGCATCATTGAATTGAGAATAAAAAATTGTATCGAAATTTCGATTTAAAAATACAGGGCCGTATTTAAAAAAAAAGAAGTTGATGATGGTTTCTCGGAAACGAAACGTCGGACAAAAACTTGGTGAATGCCATCTTGTTAAGCTCAAAAAGTGTCAATGGAAAAGTATTTTTTATTTTTTGATAGCTGTTAAAATAACGCCAGAAATAAATAAAAACATAGGTATATCGCAAAAAAAAATATTTTTCCAAATATTTCGAAATCAAAAAAAGATAACTTATTTTTGCAAAGTCCATGTAAAAGGTATTTAAATTGCTCAACTTTTTCATAATTTAACCAACTTGGTATCTCTTACCGTTTCCAAGATCCCAATGCTATCCCATCCTTATCTTGGACACACTGTTATACTCTGGGCCAGTATTATAGTGAAGGTCTTGTTGTCGCTATAACATAGTCAATGAATCCAATAATAGTCACACAAAAATTCTATAAAACTTTTTCGTAGAACGTTGAATGGTTCTCTTCAAATAGAATACACATATATATTTTTTTATTTTTCACTGGCAACTGCATTTACAAAATAGTAATTTTCCTAACAAGTGCTTTGAGAGTAGAGCTTCGAGAGCTTCGAGAGAGAAAGTTGTACTTTGCCGCATGCGACTGCCGTTGACCGAAGGACGCGAAGCGGGATTCGGTCAAGCAGTCGAGTGCGGTAAAGAGACTTTCTGCATGTGTTAAGAACAACATTTTTTCTACGAGAGTGAGAAAAATAAGAAATAAATAATACGAACATTCATTATGAAAATTAATCATAGATCAAATAATATTATTTTTTGTTAACAATATTTATATTAGTGCATTTATATTAGTTTACACTTAGTGCGGACAAAAACATTTTTTTACATATGACATATAACATGTGAAACTGAAACCTAAATTCGATTGACGTCTATTTTTCAATGTTCTATCCACCTATCAAACAAATCTTTCGTTGGATATCCATCTAACGAATAATTAAATGTATTATTTTAGTGCAAAATATAAACATAATATTTACATCTTTCATGTAACTGGTTCGTTAGATGTAATTGGTTTAATTAAAAACGTATATTTCTACAAAATCTTCCACATTCATTGCGAATCTCCTAAAATAAAACTAAATTGTCACTACTGGTAACATTTACATTTAAATTATAATGGTTTTTCATATTTCTTGACTGTTTTAAAATGTTTATTGACACATCAAAAACTAGTCGTCAAATAACAAATATCGTCTGACTGCCATCTATGGCAACTACTCGTATTTGTATAGCCGAATAAAAATGAAAAGATAAAGCTATGCAAGTGATGCAACATTTACTCGTGCATTCAGCAGTGCCCTGATATATAGGGTGTACCATTTAAAAAATTACTTTTACGTATCGTACAAAAAATTTTTGATTCACAACCAAGTTTTGAATGCACTATACACGGTTATTCAGAACTCATCTCTAAAACTTTGAGGATATGTGCATCCTTAAATAAGAAATCGATATCACCAAAAAAATGTATAATAAAAGTCTTAGGATTTCCCGTAAACAATGTTTAAAGTTATACCATTATAAAGGACTACGTAGATGGGCAACTGTACTTCAACATTTGATATACCTACCACATTCCTAAGAATGTGGTAAAAAAAGTAAACAGGTTTTTTGTACCTCGAACGACGGCCGAGCGAATAGAACTGGAGCGGGGATAATATCTCTATTGTCTATTCAGTCTCATCAGTCTATGTGTGTACTCTCTGTGTACCGGTGTTTTATTTATCGTAGGAGTGCGGTGTTTTATTTATCGTAGGACTGTAAACTGTAAAATTTTCAAAATGGCTCATGTGTACAGTAATGCTGAGTTAATGGACTGTTACCAGTGGATTATCAATTACAAGTTAGGTTTTGTGAGTGGTTGTTGCAGCAAAATGCTGAAAATCCCCAATTTACTTTTGTGTTTACAAGATGCGTTTACAAGTTTGCGTTTACAAGATCAGCAACCAGGAGGAACATTCGGTTTAGTGCGGCATAATTGGATAAGGCGTGCCCAAAATTGTGTACAAGTCGAGGAATATTACTTCGAAAAGCTTTTGTAACAAGGTATGTGCAAATTTTTTATAAATTTCATGTTTCTAATACCTAGTAATCAAGTAGCGCAATTCTTCAAAATTAGTGTAACAAAATTTTATTCATTTTAAAGACACATCACTTTGGTCACATCTATCTATCTTTAAGTTTATTTTAAAGTAAAAACGCTGCAAATCTTTTTTGCGCCGCGTGTCGGTATACTCTCAGAACTTCCGAAGTTTTTTTCGTGCTAGCCAGTTTGTATTGTCAGTTCCAAGGTCACTCCATTACAGTGGACCAGTATCCAGCGGCGTGCAATGAAAAATTTTTAAATAGTTTTCAGAAGCCGCCAAAAAAATTTTTTTTGCACTACCACATTTCTACATGTATGTTGAACATCCTCAAATTTTATTATGGATAGGTTCTGAATAACAATGTATAAAAATGAAATTGTTTTTAAATTTCATTATTCATGATATGACACTATATAGATATGGTTTTGCGTCAAAGATATCAGGTACAAAATATTGAAAATGTCAATTAACTGCGTCAATTCAAAATAAAAAGAAAAACTAAAATGTATTCACTTTTGATATTACAATAACTACATGGTACATTGTTGTCAATATTTCTTAGAACTGTACCTACCCTAAACAGACATATTCAGAATACTAAGTAAATGTACCTACTTGAAGTACCAAGTACCAAGATCTAGAAAAGTATTTGGATCAAGAAAAGATCAAAGGAAGAACGATTGAATGGGACTGGGCTTCGACAAGCCAGGCTCTTAATTGAAGAGTCTTGGTCGAACACTATTGGCCTTAGTTACACTAGAAGTTGCAGGTTTTGCGGGCACGATGACGGGGACTTCATTCACATCCTTTATCGCTGTGCCTGCCTCATAGTCAAGAGACACAAACATCTGGGTGCAGCATTTTTCCTGCCCCAGGACATTAGAGAGCTTCCACTAGAACGGGTGTTGACCTATGCGCAATTGTGCATAGCACGGGTCTCTTCCAATAGCTCTTGACTAGCGGCAGGCACAATGGGTCAAAAGGCTTGAGTGCTGCGTGTAACCGCACCGCTTTCCAACAACGACAACAAATAAACTATTTCAAAGTACTTGCTAAATTTTTCGGTATTTGATGTCAGTGTACTTTCGTTGTAATTTTATTATTACTTTCAATATTTTAAATATGTCAAGTAATTGAAATCCCAAAGCTAGATATTTGAACTACTGCAGTTCACAAAAATCAAGTAACAAGTCCAAATACTTTATTAAAGTGAGAAAGTACCAAGTACTAAATACCGAAATTGAAAAATATATGAAATTCTGCTCCCACCTTAACTCTTGCTTTTGAATTTTGAATGAACGAGTTACGTATTCGAAAATGTTGAAATATTTTGTTGTTTTAACATAATTATCCCAGTTGCTGCTGGACTTTTAGGTGACAGTCTTAATAGAGCTAATAAAAATGAACATTATTTTGATGAAACATTACAGTTCTTTCCGATCCAATTTGAGAGTATGTGAAAATGGTAATACTGTTATTTCATATTAGAAAGTATGTAGTAGAAACTTTTTACTTAAAACATAAACGAGCTGAGAAAACAGTACGGCAATTTGAGATTTTATATAACAAATGTCGCCGGAAAATAAGAAGAAATGTGTATACAGAAAATATATAAAGAAAGCCGGAAAGGAGTTAAATAAAACGAGGAAAGTGCTTTATCGCGGATGCGTTATAAATTCAATTGCTCTCAACATAATGGTGGCAGTTCTTAATATAAGTTGAAAGTATATATTGAGAGTATATTTTTAAGTTGGCATTAGAACCAACTGATTTCTTCTGCTAAAATTAATGTTTTAAATGTAGTAACATAATATTTCAAAGATATACTCAGTGACATAAACTTAAGGAAGAAATATAATACAAAACATGCACCCTCTTGATTATTAGACGAACGAGGTGAGTCCCTATAATGTAACAAGTTATAATATTTTTGAGTTACACTTTACAGAAAAATTACTGAATGATTTAACTTGAAATGTAACATAGTGGTAGTTCATGATGTCTAGATGTCTTATACATACAATTGTTTTCCAAAATTGTAAAAGTAATGAAATGAAAAGTACATATTATGGAAATATATATCTGGACAATATATTACGACCTACTGGCAAGTATCTGTCTTACTTTATAGTCCGGATGGCCCCATCGAACGTATATTTTGAGAATTTCTATCTCGAAATCGGACAGGCCGCAAGTACTGACAGTTGGAGATTTCAACGCCAAGTCCCCGATGGGGAACAGCAGGGCAGGAACCCGCGGAAAGGTGCTATTGAACTACCCAGACACCCACGACGGAGTAGAAGTAATAGCACCGGATGAGCTGACACTCTACGGAGCGATATCCAGCACCTGACTGACGTGCTGTATATCGCTTTACTCAAATCTATACTAATGGTGGCTGAAGTGGAGTTTCTGCACGAGGGGTCCACCGCCCACAACCCCTTCCTTCTCACCCTGGAAGGACAGCAACCCACCGAGACATTATTCATGAAGAGAGAGGCGCACTGATTGGGAACAGCTCCGAGCAGAAATGCAAAGGGTCTGTACACCTTATCGCGTCATCGACACGAGGAGGAAACTCGAAGTCGCCGTCGAAAACCTTGAAAAATATATCCGCGCTGCCATGGGAGCCAGCACCACGGAAACACAGGTGAGATATCTTACTAACTCAACAGGTAATTTACCGTCGCAGGTGCAGGAGTTAATTAGGGAACGACGCAGTGCTAAAAGACGCGCTTAGAGGACGGGGGCTCCCCTGGATAGGCAGGCGCTAAACCAGCTGAACCGAACCGTCAAAGCCTCATTGTACGAGCATCATCAAGCCAGATAGTAAAAACACCGAGGATCGAAGTCTGTAGAATGTCCAGAAAGCACTGAGGACTAACCAACGAACGACTCCCTGATCCAAGGCGAAATCGGGCTCATATACACGAGGCAGGAAGGCCGAAGCATTCGCTGCCAGCCTGGATCTACAGTGTAGGAATAACAACCGAACGAGGACGAGGTCTTTTCGTTTCCACAACAATATCTCTGCGGCACTGGTGTCTCATCTATCCCAAACAAGTGTCGTACAATAACAATGATGCACAATGAAAAAGAGTGATAATTTAGCACTCACAGTATTGCGTCGTACCTGAAGATATATTTTGATTCTACATTATGTTGGGAAAGCTGATCAAAATTGAAGACCTGTGAATGATAAGTGGACATGTCCATTTTGGGTAAAAATCAGGTTTTGCTCAATTTTGATGTTAAAAAATGTAACGGATTGTTTAAAATGAAAACGGTATATGTAACGTTCATAAATCCACCGGTAGATGTAAATAGATGTTGTTTGATTCTGTACTTCCCTGGGCGATGAGAATGAGAAGTGGACAAGCGTCCACTTTGTCCAGTTCTCATTCTCAACGCATTTGATAAGGAGCGTGTTGTTTAAAAAGAACCGCTGCAAAATGGATAGTCAAATAAACTCCAAATACCAAAGTAAATACCAAATATGGGTTTTAACCACTGTTTTTACTCACTAAAAATTGATAAGTGTAGTATGTATGCCAACTGAAAGGTAACGTATAATGAGGTAACAGCGAAGAAAGGACGAATCTATATCGTTCTTGAAGCACTATCTATATGGATGACAACATAGATAAAAAGTTAAAACGTTTAATTTATTCAGTGATAACAGCGCTGGACAAAATAAAAACCATACGTTTGTCAGATTTTTATCTCTTCTTTCTGGAACTGGTAGATTTGCCAAGATTTCCCGGAACATCGACATTCCTTTTTCCTTGTGACAGGATGTTTGGTCAAATAGCAAAATTAAAAAGAAAAAGAATACATATATAAGAAGAAAAAAGGTAATTCCGGAAGAAAGGTAATAAAAAAACTAATAAAAAATGTTTAAGTTGGGATTCAGCATCTTTTTAAAAAATATCTTAAGAAACAAAAATGGGGCATTTAAGATTTCCAAATGTAAGAGGTCTGTTTACTCAGGTGAAAATATTTCGTTTCAGAAACTCAAAACTTTCCAACAGATGTCTCATTTGTTGCGTTAAAATCCAATGTAGATGTGAAAACATGTATGTTGTGATGACATTACTTATAGCATACAATAAAACTACTTATATACCTATAAATCCGAAAAAGATGAAAAATATAGATTCATTACGACAGTACATTCATTCCATATCTATCTAGGGTGGTATGATCAGCTGAAGACAGTACATCAGGATGATGAAGAAGTAGGAGAAGAAACCGGTGAGTCTGAATGTGACAGATGTAGCGTAGAAATTCGGAAATTCGATTTTTGATGTTATTTTATTCTGAAATAAACTTGCAAACAGCAAATGTTTTTATTTTTTTCTTGATGAAAATGAGAACTGGACAAGCATTTTCACATATTTTCAATTTTTTTTGAAATGTTATTACAGTATCTACTATCATGATCACTACTCACTACAACAAATTATTACAACTATCAAACTAAATCAAATATATAGACATATAAAGAACAAAGTTAAAAGTCTAGTTACAGGAAGTTTTTCTAATGTTACTCAAAACACAGTTTCTTTATACATTCTTCAATTGCTTTAACATTTCGAACGCACTACAGAAATTGTTAGGTATTACTATAATTATTATTATTATTATTATTGTCAAACATATTATTTTCCTTATATCCTATTATTTATAAACAGTTCCTGTCTAATTATAAATAAACTACTTGGCATAATAAATCCTACACTCGTAACAGCAACCATTTTATTTGTGATGATACTAATGTATTATTTTGTGCGTAGGTACTTTTTTAAATTATCTTAATTTTCCAACTACATAACTCATATCATTGCAGTTAAAATACTAGTTCTCATCTTCAATTAGAAAGCTTCGCGTATTATATCCACACAATTTATAAAGCTGTTGTTATTTCAGTTGGTTATTTCATTCCTCATAATCTGAAATCAAGTCGTGCATATAGAGAGCAAATTACGATTCATCAAAAAGTTATATTAATAACAAGACTAAAAAGTCCCAACAATAAGCTTGGCTATTTCAATTTAAGTTCAACATAATTTAATCCATCTGCAGTGACAGCATCGTTTCACTATATTAAGTGTGCTGTCATAATTCCTACCCATTCGTTTTTAGAATGATATACTTATAAATGATCTATCAGAATATTCTTGTCCAATACGCCACCTGCAAAATTATAAAAAAGTGGAAAGCCGAACTATTTTACATAATACAGGTTATTCAGAACTTATCTCTAAAACTTTGAGGATATGTGCATCCTTAAATAAGAAATCGAGATCACCAAAAAATTTATAATAAAAGTCTTAGGATTTCCCGTAAACAATGTTTAAAGTTATACCATTATAAAGGACTACGTAGATGGGCAACTGTACTTCAACGACATTTGATCTCCTCAGTGCAGTACAGGTCTGAGTGAAAACTACTCATACTACTCGTATAAATTAGAAACCGAACTGTTTTTCGTTCACGACAATCCCCTAGCTATTCAGAAGTTAATATATAGAGGATAAAATTTCTGTCCATATATTACCGATAATGACATTTTCACTACTGATTTACGAACGTCAATCCCAAATCACATTTTTAACTAGATTTGTAATTATTTAAAGCCATACCAATATCGTATTCTGTCCCATGATAATATAATCCACTGGTTTTATAACAGCAAGCGATCATACCCTGGACCCTCATAACCATAAATTTTCACATAAACACTGAGAGTAATAATAGCTTATGCCTGGATATATAGATGTAAAAGATTTACTGACATTTTTTAATGCAGTTTATGTTCATACTTTGCATTGTAATAAAATTGATATTTTGTGGTCATGCACATTTTTACTGTTGAACGATGAAATTATACAGAGCTCTTTATATTTAGTATATATTATGATTTGAGATAACATGTATATAAAAATGGATTCAATCAATAGTTAATTATCAATAAATTTTCAAAAAAAAAACGATTTTCATATAGCATTTATGAGATTCAGTCTTACAAAGAACTCTGCAAATTGTCTGGGTCTCAAAATATTTAACAAATTACCGAATAACTTAAAAAATTATAATATATTGAGTCACTTTCAAAAATATGGGAGAAGAGATAATTCTAGTGTCGCCCAACATACGTTTGAGAACAACCATAAAATGGATAGTAGCAATTTAAGACTAATTAGGAATGTAACAAATTCCAGAAAGCTGGATGCTTTTGAAAGCTTGAAAATTGCAAAGTGTAAAAATAGTATGAATGGTGACAGAGGGCCAATCCATATAGCCCGCTTTATTGGTTAGTAAATCACGGTTCACTGATCCGTCGCGGCGGTTCACTGGTCAGTCGGAACGGTTCACTGAGCAGTCGCGACGGTTTACTGAACCGTACAAATAGTTAAGGGATAAATAGGGCACAATGTTTTAGCATAGGTTTAGTTTTAATCATCTCCAGATGTTGCCAACTTTATAGTGTTTTGGTGTTATATGGAAGACTACATCAGTATTATCTTAACACCAAAGGTTCAAACCCTTTTCAATATTACGATTAATAATATTATAAATCGTCTTAAACATGACGTAAGCAGAAACTGTATACAGGGTGTATTTGATTCAACAAAATTTTAGTTATTTATAGCTTAAAGTAACTTTATAATTTAAGTTAGTATTAATCATTTCCGTTTAATATAACAATCAAATGGTTTTCACTTTACTTTCATTTATTGAATCCTTTTTTGTTTTTTCATATTTATTTATAAAGCTATGAAGTGTAATATACTCATTTCAATCATAACTGTTCTGCCTTTAATGAAGTAATAATAAAATTAAATAAAGAATGTTATTTTAAAAATACTAGTAATCATATTGGCAGCTTTAAGCTTTTTCGGACATAAGTATCTCATTTAAATAATGTACACCCTGTATACGAATGGAATGTGGTTTTACAATATTATCCTGAAGAAATACATTCTTCCTTGTGAAACAACTAAAAATATGAACTCGTATCCTTAAACTTTGTGAGTAAAAAAATTGTAATTACATGAACCTCATATTAGCATTTATGTGTCAATATATTTAAATATTTCCTCATAATATTCTTTTTAGCAGAATTTTACTACTGTCCGAATAATAGACAAAGAATCTACTAATCGCGAAAAAAACAAATGCGATTGTTAATTAAATGTTTGTATAGTTGATCTTGATATAATATTCGTAGTGTATAATATTCGTATTGTCAGTAAGATACTATGTTGTTGTTGTTGTTGGAAGGCGGCGCGGTTACCCGCAGCACTCAGGTCTTTCGACCCATGGTGCTTGCCGCTAGCCGAGAGCTGTTAGAAGAGACCAGTGCTATGTGCATAGCCCAACACCCGTTCTAGGGGAAGCTCTCTAATGTCCAGGGGCAGGAGAAATGCTGCCCCCAGATGTTTGTGTCTCTTTACCATGAGGCAGGCACAGCGACAGAGGATGTGAATGGAGTCCTCGTCATAGTGTCCGCAAAACCTGCACCTTCTGGTGTCACTAAGGCCGATAGTGTTAAGGTGCTCGTTGAGATGTCCGTGACCTGCCAGCAGTCATGTGACAATCCTTATGCTGTTACGACTTACCGCAAGTATTGATCGAGTTGCGTTCGATCAAGGCACTTGAATAAAGAGCCTGGCTTATCGCAGCCCAGTCGCGTTCGACTATTCTTCCTCTGATCTTTCCTTGATCCAGTTTTCAATAGACCTTGTTACACATAACTAAGCGGAAGCCCGAGTACTAGTTCGGGCCTTGTAAACTGTATAATTGAGCCTCTTTAAGCCGGTACATCGGCCTCCTCATTTCCCGTTGTTGTGATGACCCGATACCCAGGTCAATTTTACTTAGTTGTTCTTTCCCAATAATTGGGCCAGACCATTAATACACTCTAGGATCGCCGTGGAGGTGATGCTGTAGGAGATCAAGGCATGTAAAGCCGCCTGTAAAGCATATAAAGCCAAATCTAATATTTGCCAGAAACGTTTGTCTATTACGCTTGTATTCGAATTTGCTTTGATTATTTTAAGAATACTCGCCCTGCGTATGTACTCTTCTAAATCAATCCACTAGTCCTATTAGACTAGTGGATCATCAGTTAGCTTTACGCACATATTTATTTACACAAAAATATAGACTATACCTATTTTTTACTCAACAAATGTGCTGTATCCATTAGAGCAAACAATGACGCCAACTTATTAAAGTTTTATGTTATACACAGAAAATTTATTGAGTGAACAAAATCCGAACTGACATAAAAAGATTTTATTTTTAGGAGAGCCACATATTTATGGCATCATGCATTTATATTGGGTCGCAAATGGTGTATACGATCTGTTTTATATACCTACATATTTTTAAGTTAAATATCCATATAAATTTAAATTAGTAAATTACTTTATTCGCGTAAAGTAACTTTTAAAAAACGTAATCCTTTTGTTGTCAATTTCATGGGCAGAATTATGTAGGTACTAAAAATATTTAAACTTAAAGGAACTTGTAAATGTGCATATTCCTTATTCTCTAAACTCACATTCATTCAGATGCATTGTATTAGAAGAACAAATAAAACTGAATGGTCCGATATGTCAATACCTAAATACCCAAACCTAGAAAAGAATGATATATAGCGGCATTAGGAAGTCCCGTTAATTTACATAATATTGAGTGGAAAATCGAATTTCTCTGGGGATTAGATTGCCTTCTTTTAACAGTGAAAAAGTTTGGGTGTAAATTATTCAAGCAGTTTCAAT
This sequence comes from Pogonocherus hispidulus, assembly GCA_963924545.1. Classification (NCBI taxonomy): domain Eukaryota; kingdom Metazoa; phylum Arthropoda; class Insecta; order Coleoptera; family Cerambycidae; genus Pogonocherus; species Pogonocherus hispidulus. Next base: position 71,179,994 of record OZ004693.1, read on the forward strand.
CGTAAAATATGTAGGTATAGAAAGTTTGTAATACCATACATTATTTATATAACAAAAAGCGGGGATTAAAAATTAGTTACATACAATTTTTTTATCCATTAATTCAGATACACTGCTAAAATTGTTATAATGGTAAACGGTGGTTTTGGACTCACAAAAAAGTCTCAAAAGACTTTTATGTCTTCAATGCATTTCAAAAACTGGGGATATATATACTCGTTTAATATTTTCTGATACAAATATAACTTTATTTTAGAACTTACTTATAGGGTAAAATGTGACTTAAAAAATATGTTTTCAATAGAGGTGAAGTTGCACAGAATCATTTTAATCATGGTACCATTATGTATAAGCAATCCGAAATTTGTACTCCATAAGTATATTGTATCACTGTTTTAAATTGAACAGCCGTCGTAGATATCGTATTTAATTTGTAAGATAACGTGTATGTTTCATAGTTTCTTTTGTGATTACACCACCTGTAAAATAACAAATAGCAAGAAACCAGAAGCATACTAATTAAATATTCAAAATGCAGTATCAAGGCAAACTTCTTGTTTCTTGATAGTTTGCCCCAACTAGAAACCTTGATAGTTTGCCCCAAAGAACCAATGTATAATTTGTAATAAAATAATATTTGATAAATTAACTAAATTCCATCACTGGTTATTCAGTTTTATACAAAATTCTGTAATATTACATGTCATATTTTAAAATATGCCTAAATGAATTATTATAATAAAATTTAAAAGAAATTAAACACTAGCTTTTTCCTTCCTATAACTCTTCAAGGCAAGCTTTAGAAGTTTGCCTTGATACTGCACATAGAATATTTAATTTGTATGTTTCTGGTTTCCTGCTTTTTATTATTTTACAGGTGGTGTTAATCCCAAAAGAAACAATCAATGATGAAAACGCACCACAAATAAGTTACAGACATTATAAAATGTATATGTAAAAATTTAAGTTTTGAGAATATTAAATAAACTTTATTTTAATAGATTACAAAATCTTCAAGAGATTTATGAAAATAGTAATACTTCCTTAACACTAGCATGACCATAATATTCGTGCAACAGGGATTACCATAACTGGGTCAAACCTGACCCATGGTAATGTCACCAATTATAGTAATTTTCTCTTTCTGACCCATTTTCTCTTTCCAGGAAAAAATGGCTCAATGTCTAGAAATTGGGTTTTAGAAAAGATAATAACTACCTACAACTTAGTATAGTTAAACAATTTTATTAAATTTTATCTTTTTAGTGACTATAAAACTTAAAATATTACAAAAGTGTAGTGAAAAATAGTTGACAGCGAATAGTTACAACAGTTGATCTAAAATATAAAAATAAAGTGCAAAGTTTTACCACATAATATCACACAAATGTTCCTTTACCTAAGCTACAGTCCGTCATCTGCATCTTTCGAAGAAGTGACACAATTTACTATACATTCCTCAATTATTTTAGCACGAGTGACTCAAATAAATTTATTAAATTGACCACATCGTTCAGAATATTTGGGGTCATTTCCTCTGCATAGCTGGCATCTGCTTCGTTTTGCTTTGATTACAGTTGCGTTTGCATTTGGATTTTTTGGCAAATTTCTTCCAGTTGCTTCTATAGCCTTACATGTTGATTTATTATATCCTCTTCCATCTTGTTTGATCTTACTTGGCATCCTGTCAGTATTTTCCTTCAAAAGAGCATTTGCCAAAGTTTCTAGAAACATTTTTCTTCTGATTTTTACTGGGGCTGCCTGCATTCCAGTCGGGAAATTTGGTTGTCCATTACGAAAGCATTATAGCAACCAATATCTAAAAAGTTTATAAAAAGTCTCAGTGGCCATCATCTGATAGGCCTTTTGCATGATTATTATTCGCGTATTAGTTTGTCCAATACATCCACTCCGATTTTAGTTTTATTATAAGCCAGAATTATTTCTGGTTTGAATTTTTTATTTTCTTCAGCTATCTCATGTTCATGGTGCATGATGGACAACATTACCACACATTTCTTGGGAGTGATCTTAGTGACGTATGAAACCAAAGTTACGTCCTTCGTAAATAAAAAATGCGACGAGAATTCAGTTCTCAGTGCAATGTCTAGCAGACATTTTGGTAAATCTTTTTTATTTTTGCGTATTGTGCCCACGAGTGTCAAACTATTTTGTAGTAGATATTCAGCTAGGGATATATCTAAAAAAAAATTTTGCCACATCGAATACCGTAATCGGGTCAGTTATGACCAAATAACTTTTTTGAACATAACTTTTCATATAACCATAAAACTAGCACTATACCACATAAAATAGGTATATGTAATCACTACTGATCCATTTCATGGATGAACTCTGTACAGAAAATATTTTAACCAAAATTATTTGACAAAAACCGCATCCTGAGTCTCATCTGACCCGATATAAATTAAATGCAGAGTTTTGTCTTTTCAAAATAATCTTCAATTTGAAGATGATTCTTCATATGATTATGATCTTCAAATGGATTTCTAAAAAATTCATAGTTTAGTGTACCCATTCAAATTTAAAATTATAACTATATTATTACTCTTCGTGTTATAAGGTCGTAATTCCTTTTTCCATAAAAAAAATTATGATAAGATGTTAATTTATTCTATAATCAAGAATAAAATCTTGCAAACCGTTGTAGTTTACTTTTATATGGAATACTTATTTTAAATAATGATGTATGTAGATATTTATTTGCATCCCCAGGTTACAGGTAACATAAAAATAAAAACTACTGTGGAGAAATGTTCGGAGGAAAGTGTATTTAATGATATATAATATCTTTGTCTTTATAGTGTTTTTATATATGTTATCTTTTTAACAAAAGGACCAAGTAGTCATCCTTTTTATATCCACCACTGTCACTACCAGATGGGAAAATCAATAGATAAAACTTAACCACCTAGTTGGGAAAATGACTCAATCCCTCCGAAGTAGACAAATAAACTGCAGTAGTGACATTCCTGGTCATTGTAGGATGACCCACTATGTTTAGTCATTACGCTAGCTCATTTCTACACAGCTGCAGTTGCTAGGAGATTCCTACTTCATAACTGTCCTAGATTATGGATTCAGTAAAAATGAAATGATTCAGCGTCTTTTCAGAATGAAATGGTCTGATTTCGAGACGCCGGACGTTGTGCATAATATAAAATTTCACCCCTTCTCTAGTCAGTGGTTGTGGATGACCTACTGGTTTAGAACATTCTTTATTTAAAAAACAACAAGTCTTATCTCTTATTACTTAGCTTTTCAAGCTTTTATACTAGTCTAGTAGCCCTTGAAAAGTTTCACACCCTTCTATTTTGAAATTCCATTACTGCTTTTCAAGTTATAGAAAAATGGCACGTTTAAACATTTGAAGTGGGAGATTTAGAAGTTATAGATATTCCAATAGATGAATTTTTTCAAATCTATTATACCGAATAAAAATTAAGTATACAGGATCAGTAAAAAAATCATGGAAAAACAAAGTTTCTCTTTTTTAATTGAACATCCTGATTGTTTTTTCATTTTTAGTTAAGGATTGTTCTCTTTCCAACACATTACGTTTATAGCACACTCTTTTGGCAATCTCTTTTATTTTGCTCTATTATAACAGATCATAAAAAACCTTAAAACTTTTGTATATACAGGGTGTCAGTTTTTTGTAGACAAACTTTAAGGGAAGATAGAACACATGTTTTTAAAAGGAAAAGTTCCTATAAACATATGTCCTAGAAGTCTTCGTTTCCGAGAGACAGGGTGTTGAATATAATTTTTTTTTACTCGAATTTTCATTATAACTTATAAACGAATGCTTAGATTTTTTTCATGTTTGGGGGATATTGCCTACTAGTTAAGGGGCATAAAAAAGCGATAAGAATGTTCAAAAACTTGCACAGTGGCGGAGTAGAGGTGGTGCTTATCCCCTTTCTTAAACAGAACTTTTACGCCAATGACTATTTTTTAAAAAACTGTTATTTTCATTATTTGCATACAGTTTACCAAAAATAATGTCCTTTCTTCTGTTTCGAAATTCCTGTGCGTTTCCGAGTTATTTTCATTTTTAATATTTGATGTGGTTCTAAATTAAGTAATTTATTTATTATCAATTATCGGCTAAATATTTAATTCTTTCAACGAAACCTACCTAAATATGGTTTGTTAAGCATTCTAAAAAGCCGAAATATCTTATTCTGTATCTCTTCAATGTAGTCAAAATAAATTATTTGTTATCACAACACCCTGTTGTACATTCAACACCCTGTATCTCGGAAACGAAGCCTTCTAGGACATATGTTTATAGGAACTTTTCTTTTTAAAAACATGTGTTCTATCTTCCCTTAAAGTTTGTCAACAAAAAACTGACTCACCCTGTATATATGTACGTCCTAAATAAACAAGACATAACCTAAAACGCCAAGAACTGAAACACATTCCCCCAGGAAAGTTTAAGGTGGAAAACACTTCTGGCCCAGGGGTCTATGAGGGCATTTGTACACATACTGGTATAAACTACGGTCAGTTGGTGGAAAATAGGTCAATATTTTGGTTAAACAGGGTCTACTGCTTCTGCCTATACCACAGATTCCGTACGATGTAATAAAATGCGATCGCACACTCAGCAAAGGATTTAATTGAGATGAATAAAATTTCTTACCACCGATTAAATTATTTATTTATATTTGGCGAATCAAAGATCTAATTGGTATTAACATGGCATTTATTTCAATGGCAATATTAAATATTTAATATCATCTAATAAATTTTATTGCCAAGGAGAAAAATATTTGATCCCTGAATTAAATGTTTAGTTTTCGTAAACGGATTTATTAAGTATACTATTTAGGGATTTATTTATTTAAACGGACACTTAATTTAGTTTACTATTCAAAAATAAAATTTAGTTTTCCAAAATGAGATAAGTAGGTAGTAACCAAATAAGTAATTATTTATATATACAGATTATTATATTAATTTATAGAAAATCTAATTTGATAGTAAATTGGATAAGTTGTTTACTTCTTTATATACAGCACTTATTAGTTATTCAGAACTTATCTCTAAAACTTTGAGGATATGTGCATCCTTAAATAAGAAATCGATATCACCAAAAAAATTTATAATAAAACTCTTAGGATTTCCCGCAAACAATGTTTAAAGTTATACCATTATAAAGGACTACGTAGATGGGCAACTGTACTTCAACATCTGATATACCTACCACATTCCTAAGAATGTGGTAAAAAAAATAAACACGTTTTTGTACCTCGAACGACGACCGAGCGAATAGAACTAGAGCGGGGATAATATCTCTATTGTCTATTCAGTCATCAATTATGTGTGTACTCTCTATGTGTGTGCCGGTGTTTTATTTATCGCAGGAGTGTTAAACTGTAAAATTTTCAAAATGGCTCATGTGTACAGTAATGCTGAGTTAATGGACTGTTACCAGTGGATTACTAATTAGGAGTTAGGTTTTGTGAGTGGTTGTTGCAGCAAAATGCTGAAAATCCCCAATTTACTTAATAATTTGCGTTTACAAGATCAGCAACCAGGAGGAACATTCGGTTTAGTGCTGCAAAATTGGATAAGGCGTGGCCAAAATTGTGTACAAGTCGTACACAATTTTGTCGAAGTCGAGGAATATTATTTCGAACAGCTTTTGTAACAAGGTATGCGCAAATTTTTTATAAATTTCATGTTTCTAATACCTAGTAATCAAGTAGCGCAATTCTTCAAAATTAGTGTAACAAAATTTTATTCATTTTAAAGACACGTCACTTTGGTCACATATATCTATCTTTAAGTTTATTTTAAAGTAAAAACGCTGCAAATCTTTTTTGCGCCGGGTGTCGGTATACTATCAGAACTTCCGAAGTTTTTTTCGTGCTAGCCAGTTTCCATTGTCAGTCCCAAGGTCACTCCATTACAGTGGACCAGTATCCAGCGGCGTGCAATGAAAAATTTTCAAATAGTTTTCAGAAGCCGCCAAAAAATTTTTTTTGCACTACCACATTTCTAAATGTATGTTGAACATCCCCAAATTTTATTATGGATAAGTTCTGAATAACACTGTATAGTCAAGACATAAAGTCCCCCCCCCCTCTAATTTTTGAACCACTGGGTAGATTGTGATGAAATTACGATAATATATGACTAAATTCTGCATTTTTTGACACATCAATGACAGCTCTGAATGTCAAAGTGACAGCTGGGCGCGCAATAGGAACATTTTTTTAAATGGAAATGGGGGTCGAATAATAACTCATTTTAAAGTTATATTTATGCTCAAAACATCCCCTAATTTTGAGAACATTTGGTTCAGTAATTTCCAAATAAACACCAATAATATCAGTTTATAACATAATAATCTTTTTGTACAACTGTCATTAAAAGTGACATTTTTAATGGCTGTCAATAGTGTTAAAAGTTGATGTTTACAATGTAGCGTGTTAAAAATATTTTTAACACTGAATATTTTAAATTTTTAATGCTATCTTTTTTTCAACCAAATAGCAGTAAAATAAGCAATGTTGTTTATTGGTAACTAAGGTGATTCGGCGCCACCTAACACAGCCACTTCACAGCAAATGCGATAATAATTATTGAAACGTCAAAATATAATAAACTGGCAAGAGCTGTCAAAATGTGATTTTATTAAATTTATCTATTGTATTATCAAAATAGGACAGTTATACAAAAAACTTTGTATGATATTTGTGTTAAAAGTAAGTTTTATTTTGTTCGCGAAATTGCTTCACTCGCTTCGCTCGTTTCGCAACTTTTTCACTCACAAAATAAAACATTACTTTTAACACTTATATCATAAATAGCTATTTTGTACAACTGTCATTAAAAGTAACATTTTTAATGGCTGTCAATAGTGTTAAAAGTTGATGTTTACAAAGTAGCGTGTTAAAAATATTTTTAACACTGAATATTTTAAATTTTTAATACTATCATTTTTTCAACCAAATAGCAGTAAAATAAACAATATTGTTTATTGGTAACTAAGGTGATTCGGCGCCACCTAACACAGCCAGTTCACAGCAAATGTGATAATATTACTGAAACGTCAAAACATAATAAACTGGCAAGAGATGTCAAACGGTGATTTTATTAAATTTATCTATTTTATTATCAAAATAGGACAGTTATACAAAAAACTTTGTATGATATTTGTGTTAAAAGTAAGTTTTATTTTGTTCGCGAAATTGCTTCACTCGCTTCGCTCGTTTCCCAAACTTTTTCACTCACAAAATAAAACATTACTTTTAACACTTATATCATAAATAGCTATTTTGTACAACTGTCATTAAAAGTGACATTTTTAATGGCTGTCAAAAGTGCTAAAAGTTGATGTTTACAAAGTAGCGTGTTAAAAATATTTTTAACACTGAATATTTTTAATTTTTAATACTATCTTGCTTTTGAACCAAATAGTAGTAAAATAAACAATATTCTTTATTGGTAACTAAGGTGATTCGGCACCACCTAACACAGCTACTTCACAGCAAATGCGATAATAATTATTGAAACGTCAAAAAATAATAAACTGGCAAGAGATGTCAAAATGTGATTTTATTAAATTTATCTATTTTAATATCAAAATAGGACAGTTATACAAAAAACTTTGTATGATATTTGTATTAAAAGTAAGTTTTATTTTGTTCGCGAAATTGCTTTACTCGCTTCGCTCGTTTCGCAAACTTTTTCACTCACAAAATAAAACATTACTTTTAACACTTATATCATAAATAGCTATTTTACTACATAATCTTTATAATAGAACTTACCCATGGTACATTTATTTGTCAGGAGGTTCATGGTGGTCATTTTCAACATATTTTGAAGTAACACGTGTTTTCAAAATTTGTTTCCGCCTCTACGTTTAATTTGAATTATGTCATAATTTTTAATTTAGGTTATTTTAGGTTAGGGATGGTTTACTGTATTTGTTTACTTTTAATTTTTGTTTTGCTTTGAATAATTTAGAATAATTTGTAATATGTATGTAAAAAAATGAATTTATTTGGAAATTACTGAACCAAATGTTCTCAAAATTGGGGGATGTTTTGAGCATAAAAATAGCTTCAAAATGAGTTATTACTCGACCCCATTTCCATTTAAAAAAATATTCCTATTGCGCGCCCAGCTGTTACTTTGTCATTGATGTATCAAAAAATGCAGCAGAATTTATTATTATCGTTCCAAATTTCATCACAATCTACCCAGTGGTTCAAAAATTAGAGGGGGGGGACGGACTTTATGTCCTCACTGTATAATAATTACTCATATGACCTGTAATAATTATAGAAGATGTATATAAAATTGGTCAGTGATTTTCAGCATCACACCTAAGAAATAAGAAATATTGATAAAAATACATATTTTGGAAATACCCCAAAGTTAACAGTATGCACGTATTTTAAAATCTGTAGCAAAAATGTTGAAATTGTAATAATTATATTCTGACTGAAATAAGGAAGTTATTTTATTTTTGAGTATAATAGATATTAGAAATAGATACTTGTTTTTATAAATTATATGAGTAGACAATTAGTTGAGTTAGCAACAAAAAAAACCATTTGACTAGATTATTTAACATAAATTGGTTGATGTAGGCACGTACTTATATATTTTGAATTAAATAAATGCATTTTTTAAAAATAAATGTTTGATTCTGAAATTAATCATTGGTTTTAAACCATTGTAATAGAATTATTAATATAAAATATTTATTTTCAACAATTAAATACATTTGTTTAATTTATACAGAGCGCTGAGAGTACCTATATCCTTCTATTAAATATTTTGTAGGTAAATAATTATTTAATCCTAGAAAATAAATATTCAAAAAATTAATGAAACAAACTCTACAGTTTGACAATTATATCAATTCTTAGTATGGTCTCTTTACAAATAAATTTTGAAAAATAATTATTTATCTACAATAAATGTAATAGCAAGAACAAATCCTTAATAATTAAAACGACTATAAGTCTTAAATATATATTATATGTTAATAAAAATAACAAAGAACTATGGCAAAATTTAAAAAGAGTACTACGATATATTAAAGGTAAAGCATTATATAATGATATGAGAATATGATAATATTCTTTGTGGTTATGTTGACTCAGATTGGGGAAGTAATTTAATTGATAGAAAAAGAAGGCTTTGTGTTTAAATTGTTTGAAAAATGTGTTATTTGTTGGAACACGAAAAGACAAAATTCGGTAGCAACTTCTTCTACTGAAGCAGAATACATGGCAGTATTTGAAGCTGTCAGAGAGGCACTTTGGTTGAAACCTTTTGTAGTGAGTATTAATTTAAACATTTCAGAACCAATTATAATTTTCCAGGACAACAATGGTTGTATTAGCATAGAGAGCAATACAACTAGTCGCAAAAGATCGAAACACATTGACATAAAGTATCATTTTTCAATAGAACAAGGTGAGAAAAAAGGTCATTAAATTAATATATATTCCTACAGGTAACCAATAGGCAGATATAATGACAAAATCTTTATCAGCAGTTAGATTGTAAAGAAGGGAGTGGAATATTACTACAGCAGTATTACTTCAAGCCTTGGTGTGAGAACAAGGGGGTTAGGTATATTTAAAGAGAAACATTTACATATATTTATCGCCTTTAGTACGTACTTAATAAGTGTTTTTATTGCATTGCTTACTCGGGTGGTCTATGTGGAGGAGGGGGTGGTATATTATTACTGTTCATGGAGAATAGGGGGTTATGTGTTATGTAAAAGACCAATCATTTTCCACGTATTTATTGTCTTTAGTGCGTAATAAAATAAGTGTTTTTATTGTGCTGTTGATGCGGGAGGCCTATGTGAAGGAAGGAGCGATGTATTGTTATTGTTGAGAAGATTCAGCGTATATATATTATAATGTTACTTTTGTGATAGCTACAATATAAAATAATTATTTAAATAATATTAAAACCGACCTCGAAAGCTACTTCTTAAATATGAAGATGTTTCTATAAGTATCGTGAAATGAGTTACAATGAGTCACAAAAGTATGAAAAAGATGTTTGCGTATTCTAGTTGCATTGACTTTTTTGATTATTAAAATTTGAAGCATAACAACTCGAATTTTATAAAAAATATAAATTTATTGAACAATTAACAAAAACAAACAACTACGCGTAGTAAGAATACCCCCATATCCTCCATCTGTAAACACGCCGTATAAAATAAGGACTGAACTAAATAAGGCCAAAACAGCTATTCTCCTGGTCCTGGCTAATGCCACGCCGAGCGCTGAATTACAAAGCAAAATTTGGCGTATTTTGTTTAACAGCGTTAGAACCAAAAATACACTGTTTTGGATTGCAACGAAAACTAGGAGGAAATACTCTGGACCTCACATCGTAGGATGTCACTAATTGCAGACCGGTTTCAACATTTTATGATCTCATCAGTGCAATATAAATACTTATGAACATGCATACTTATGAATGCAAAGACCTGAGTATTTGGCACAATAGGTAAGCCTTGGGTACGCAAGCCTTAATGGCGCAACCTCTTGGTAGTTCTCGCAACATAATCTAAACCCAACGGGGAATCTAACAACGGAGTGTAGAAAAAGAGTTCTACAGCTTAACAGATGGTTAATGTAATTAACAAAAACAAACAACTGTTTTTTGTTTTTGTTAATTACATTAACCATCTGTTAAGCTGTAGAACTCTTTTTCTACACTCCGTTGTTATTGAACAATTGATATGAATATTTTACGTTATTAATAAAAAGTTGTTTAAATAATTACTGTTTCAACAGCATGCGATTTTTGGTAGAGCCTGTAAAAAAATTATTACTTTTAATTAATAAAAAAAATTTAAAACACAATACTTGTTTTTAAAAGAGTTATGTCGACAGCTCTTCGATAGTAAGGGACATCACTAAGTATCCTCCATCTGTAAACGCCTTATTTAAATAAGGACTAAAACAAATCAAGCTAAAACAGCTATTCTCCTGGCAATATGCCGCGCCGAGCGCTGAATTACAAAGCAAAATTTGCCGTATTTTGTCTAACACAGTTAGAATCAAAATACAAGGATTCGGATTGCAACGAAAACTACGAGGAAATACTAAGACCACACATCGTAGGATGCCACTAATTGCAGACCGGTTTCGACCTTTTTATGATCTCATCAGTGCAATATAAGTGAGCATACCGACGAATGCGAAGACCTGAGTATTTGGCACAATAGGTAAACCTTGCGTACGCAAGACCTACGCAAGACCTATTGGCGCCACCTCTGTGTAGTTTTCGCAACACAATCCAAACAAATCGTAATGGGGTAAAAATCCAATACAATAAAGGGTTGTAGAAACTAGTTCTGCTACTATCAGATGGCATGCTTTTAGCTTGATTTGTTTTAGTCCTTATTTAAATAAGGCGTTTACAGATGGAGGATACTTAGTGATGTCCCTTACTATTCGTAGTTATTTGCTATATGCATGCCATCTGATAGTAGTAGAACTAGTTTCTACAACCCTTTATTGTATTGGATTTAAAATTTTATTATTAATTAAAATTTTATATTAGCTGACGTACCACTTTATATAGTTTAAATAGATTTTAATTGATTAGATTTTATTGGATTTTACTATTTGCTGGTATTTACCTTGGTGATACGAGAGTAAAGCGCAATTTTCTGATAATGGGGAATACTCATTCTGTAACATACAAATGTAAGAACAAAACCATGTTAAAATCAGTTTACGTTTAAAATAATTATTGTTATATTATTGTTATAGTTAGATACTTTTCAAGTTTCACCTTTAAACCTAATGCTAAGTAGAGAAAATTAGTTTTTATAAGAAAATGGACAATTTTTAGTATATTAGTGTTAATTGCTCCTTTGTATAAAACAAATCGAACACATTTTGTGGTATGAATAAAAACGAAGTACCTGCTACTGCTACAAATATTAATATAGGTATTCTAGATAATATTTGCTTTAAAACGAAGGATTTACTAATTTCCGGTAGTATCTACTTTACTTGACATAGAACATACTTCACCACAAAGTATATACTCCATATTATAAACTATATACTTAACAAGTGTAGTACATTCTTTGAAATGTGTAGTACTTACTTCTGCCACACACACGCCGCACGCCGGGCTCGGGGTAACGAGATATGACATGTTTAAAAAAGTTTTTGGGAAACGGTTTCAGTTTTGTATATATTTTTAACATCAACAGTCTTTTAAGATATCTTTGGATGAAGGAAATGTGATAGAAGAGTAACGAGAAAGTAACGTTTTCCCTACTAAACCTTTATGAAAAATATAAAATATAAACATAAAACATTCTAAATTGATGGTATTTTAATTGATGTCTTCTTGCCGTATAAATTTTGTTTCTATGTATTTAAGCAATTTTTAAAATAATCACTTTGTAGCACGCACGGTGAAGCTGATATGACATCAACTTCGCTAATGACGGAGCAAATACTTCAGTTGTTATACCAGTAAAAAGTAGTTACTAAGTCGTAGTACATGCTACTATAATGTTTAGGAGAATGCTATTATTTTTACCATTTCCGGAAAATAGAAGGAAATACTTCGAAATGTAGTATCTGCGTGGTTTTAAAGTAAATACGACGTAGAATATACTAATACTTGTAGTAGTAGCAGGTACTTCGTTTCTATTCATACCACCCATATGTGCATAATATGAACATAAAGGTAATTTTATGAGGAAAGTCATTCCAAACTTAAAATAGAGGAAAATTACTTTATAAGGAAGATAATAAATAATTAATTACGGTATAAAAAATTACGTGATTGATAATTACGTAATTTAATTACGTAATAATTACGGATTGAGGTCTCAGAATATCGTGAGCATTCTGGACCAAATAGGTAGTCTTGTTTAACATGAAGCTATAAAAGAAAGGGACGTAAACAACGAAGGGAGTTGCGATCGTGGGGAGCCTACGTAAACAAGTCTTAAAAAACAGTTTTACCTACCCTGTTGTGAAGAGGTGCACATCAATTGATATAATGAGGATAATATAGTCAAATCTGGTATACAAGTGTAAAATTAGTTTTGAAGTTGTATAAAAAGATTTGAAGTCCTCAACGTGATCTTCTGCAATACTGAAACCCTGAAACTATAATGTTTAAATGGTGTCTAATTGGATGCCAAAAATGAATGTGCCCTCTGCATGAAAATATTTGGAATTTTTTAAAAGATAATTTTTTAGGTCTATTGTAAGTGTCTAATATTATGGAAATTAATAACAAAGTTATTTACAAACACAACCGATTACTTATTTTTTTAAGCAAAAATATATAAAAACTGAACGAATATTTTTGTAATACGTAGAATAAATATTGGCATGTTATACATTTGTATTCAGTTCGCTACCACCAATAATACTTAAAATTTAATCGTCAACAAGCCAATTGAACAAAATTCACAAGGAAAAACATCAATCAATAAAAAGGCTACATATATTGGCAAATTACGAGGGAAATTATAAGGTAAGAAGATATAAAATGAAAATTTAAAGCTAATATCGTTTAGGAAGTAATTCCTTATACGTATTTTTTTTAATTGGGAGAGGCATTTGAAAGCACAAATTGAATCAAAAACGTGAATATGGTTCAAGAACTAAACTGAACTTCAAAGACGCTTTTAAAATACTCCCAACTTTGAAAATGAAGTAAACGTTGAACAAATTCGATAATAAAAAAACAAGTTAGCTACCATGTTCTGTAAAGTTGTTAGAACACCTGACTGGGTTATTTCTTTAAATGGTAATCTCAAAATTCAATTGATTCAGTGACTAACAGCATTTTATTTAATAATGCTCTCATAAAAAAGTATAAGACAAGTACTTCAATTGCAATAATTCATTTCGAAGAGTAAAATATATACTCTATTGCAGAAAACAAAATATTTCAGTCCTTTCAATTATTGTGTTATTTTAATAACGTCAGAAACAGAATAACAGAAACAGTTCACAGTAAATGTCGCAGAGAAAAATGTGATAGCGGTATAACATTCCTTTAATGGTAATTTTGCATTACTTTCTCTATATAACATGTTTTGTTTTATACTAGTAATTATTTAATGGTAGTTTATTCAAATGCCCTTTAACATGGAAACTCAATATTATTTTCGTTAACTTTTTAACATAAAATAACATCCATTTTTAACTTTATTTAGGAAAAAATAAATTATATCTATAGATACGCGTAATATAATGGATAATTTTTCTTATATCAAATTTTTATTTGTTTATATAGCCATCATAGGACTATATGAAAGCTTCTACAAAATATGTATTTTCAATTTTTTTTGTATGTGTATGTTGTTATACAGGGTGTGTCATCAAAGTGGCCTATTAGATGTTATGGACAAACTAGAAATAACTCGAATTCGAAAATTTGTACTTTAGGGTTTTCGAATGTGTTCTTTTTAATGAAAATATTTTTAATTGCGCAGCACTTCCGGTTTTACCGGAAGTCGCCACCAACTCCGTTGTTTTCAATGGAACACCCAGTATATTATTAGATTTTTGAATTCTACTCAAAATTTTAAATATATTTCATGTAGGATGTCCTATACCTATCTTCTGTTTTTGAAATATTGACGGGTGAATATTGACATTTTGCAACTTTGACACCCTGTAAAATCTAAACGGTTAGAGATCAAGTAAAACGGTTTGCACTTAACTTTTCAAAAGCTATCGTTTGATACTAATTTCAGATTTTCTAGAAATTAACAATTTTCGATTAAATTTAATCTCTTGGTTAAATCTGAAATTAGTATCAAACGATAGCTTATGAAAAGTTAAGATAAGAATGTGCAAACCGTTTTGTTCGATCTCAAACCGTTTAGATGTTACAGGGTGTCAAAGTTGAAAAATGTCAATATTCACCTGTCAATATTTCAAAAACGGTTGAAGATAGGTAGGTATAGGACATCCTACATGAAATATATTTAAAATCTTGAGGAGAATTCAAAAATCTAATAATATACTGGGTATTCCATTGAAAATAACGGAGTTGGTGGCGACTTCCGGTATAACCGGAAGTGCTGCGCAATTAAAAATATTTTCATTAAAAAGAACATATTCGAAAACCCTAGAGTACAAATTTTCAAATTCGAGGTATTTCTAGTTTGTCCATAACGTCTAATAGGTCACTTTGGTGACACACCCTGTATTTAAAACTACAAGCACAACCTATCAAAAGTATATTACTTTTTAATATTTAATATATATCAGAAATAAAATATTCAATACATGGTGAGTTTTATAAAGGTTTTAAAAATGATTTTATATTTGTCAGCAAAATTCGTTTTTATAGTTATTACTAATAGGCATGGAAATTCTATGCAAATAATGTGAATATAGCAACGGGTGTTAAGTCGGCTAAATTGTGTCATTTTTTGTGCAGAACCATGTTACTAAAAAATAACACATTTAATTTAAAATTAAAAAAAGGTTTCATAAACGAACGTTTCATTAATAACTATATGTACATATAAAATGTTATTGAAAACCAAAAGCATCAAGCTGTACAAATTTTTCTCTGTTCTCTGAAATTCGAGGAGATATTAGAACGTTGTTAAGGAAAATAGATTTTTTTCGAAATTTTTATTTTATTGATGTTAAAAATGTTAACATTTTTCGTTTTTTTTATGCTAGTCGCAAAAATTTATATGTGCTCTTTTTATAATACATTGTTATACTTTATAAGTATATTTTATCCAGTAATCTACATGCACTACAGTAGGCTGATGGCACATGGGAGGCATGATTTTCGTGAGAGCAGTAGCTAAAACGAGCTAATATGTTTCATATTGAGGACATTCTACTAAAACATGTATTTGTATAAAACCATTTTGAAAGCAATAGGCAGGCACTTTTGTCCACATTTCCTGAATGTCACCATTGATACTTATTGAATACCCCTCGTATAACTTGGCTGCCAATTATTTATTGAACTGCCCTGGTATGTCGATTATTCGTAGAGTATCTAGAAGCCTAATTCGCCTATATATAGGCCTCAGCGTGCCGGCGAGAGAAGTCAGTCTTAATCAGACGGCGATCGAGAGCGAAGAAGCCGTACCTGTGAAATAACTACAATTTTCGAAGTGTTTTCGGCGTGTATTTAATTTGATATTGTACACGAAGTGTTGAGTTGTGTTTGAAGAGCTAAATCAAGATTTTTACTGCAGAATAAAAGTCTCACATATCTTAGAACCACGGAAGAGTAACAATATTATGGCATACAAAAGTTTAATAAAATAAGTGCTTAGTATTTTTGATAAGATACTGCAACAAAAAGCTAAGAATCTTTGATAAAAAATTTTAATTAGTTAAACCAACTACATATTACTGTTCTGTTACATATTACTGAAATTAGGTAGAAAATATTTTCAAAACTCTTATTCTAAATGTCTTAGAAGAAGGCTAATTCAAAGATTAATTTATTTTCAATTTTTATTTACATAATTCTTCATATTAGTTATATATATTACATAACTTGTGACAAACTAACACTGCTGAACTAGATTATTTGCTTTTTAGGGTAAATATTAAAAGTTTACCTTTTATACTTGAAATATTTATTTTGGATATTTCTGACTTGTTTTTTTTTATTTTAGCAACATTAAATATGGCAAAACATACCAACATATTAATGTGACAATTCACTTCGCTTAATTTTATACTCTACGATTATGGTTAATATATATTAGTAAAGCTTCGGTATCTTTCGAAGTAAACCTTCGAGAGATACCGTAACATACTGCAGTGGAATATAAACTCAAATAAAAAGTAGATATTTGCATAAGGCTACAAATACATAATTTCAGAATGATACCTAAAATTGTGCCAGATACCTCAATACCTCCTAAATTCAATGCAGGGAAGGAATCTAAAACTATTAAAGTGAACTAAATGAGAATTAAATTGCGCTCCACTTTTCTTCCGTCATTTCACAGCTCTTTCAATCTTTTTTATTGTGATCTCACCGCTGAGTGTCTTTAAACGAAATTATTCGCGTACGCCATGCAGAAGCGTTTACCCCATAATCATGCATTTAAATTAAAGCGAGTACGTCTCTCTTCCTAGCTTTTCACCCACCACTACTTTGAATATATGAGTTACGATGGTATAATTTCGATGCATTATTTAGATAATGTTGAAGGTATGCAAGAAACAAAAATATGACTATTTTCATTTTTCAATTTCTCGCACTTCGAAGCAATATATTAGATAACAAGCATCGAAAGTAGATACATATGACATGAGTGTGATATTGCACACAAATATGTTAGTCGAGATGTTAGTGCTCTTCGAGATGCTCTTTTCACATTCAGAGGTATTTTTTTAATTTGGTAATTATACCTAGTACCAGGTTTATACTAAGTGATAAATTTGAATACAGGGAAATATAAATATCTTGCTGAATCACCTATATAATCTGTATACTCACCTTCACTGTTATAGTTTTGTTATTTCGCTATTAGGATGAACCAAACTACTATTTGCTTTAATATTTTATTTTGTAATTAGATATACCAAAACGATTAAGAAGGGCAAAAATGAAATTCGTTCACCTGATTAGATTGTAATTAACCATAATCGTAGAGTATAAAATTAAGCGAAGTAAATTGTCAAATTAATATTGGTATGTTAATATTAAGGCATATTAAATGTTGCTTATTTACTTACCTAAACATTATTATATTATTATTAAGGTATGAACCACGTGGCGAATATTGGTTGCTGACCTACTCTTATATTTATAACAAACCAATTTATAATACTAGCGTGCCTTAAATAAGATAGATAGATGATAGATAAATAGATTTTTATTAAAGTACTTTATGAAATTTTTTCGAACATTTTTTTTACAAAGTGATAAATATTTAAATTTGTCAAGTTCTTATATTAACATCATACTAGGATGAACCACTTAAGCTTCGCTTGTTTTATGGTTATCATCCTATTATGTACATAATTAAATTTTTATATTTATTATTATTAGTAAATCATAATACATCTTATTAAATATATAATATAATTATATCTGTGTATAGTGGTTACTATCGTCATAGAAACAATTATCCTAAGAATAATAGAACATATTTCAGTTTTGGAGTAGAATACAGCAGGCGCTTGTGAGTTAGGTTAAAACATAAAAATTGATATATATATATATATATATATATATATATATATATATATATATATATATATATATATATATATATATATATATATATATATATATATATATATATGTATATTATTATTATTATTATTATTATTATTTTTATGCATTTAATATGTTTTGCTACATATCATAGACTGTCCTAAATTGGTCATAATTAACATTTAAATAAATTTTGAGCTGTTTTTTAACCTAGTTTTATTTTTAATATCCTTTATTGCCTTAGGCAACATATTGAACAATTTGGGACCCATATACCATATAAATCTTTGAGTATGAGATAACTTACACAATGGTATATTTGCAGATTCGTTGCTCATTGTTCGTGTATCATATTGGTGGCATACAGTGTTTCATACATTCCCTCTTCAAGATATCACACTTGACGATTACGGATTCCAATTGGTTACAAAACTCTCCACCTAAATGATACATTTTACTGTAGCAACAAATTCGTAAGCTTGTGTCAGATAAGACAAAGTTTATTATAATAAACTATTAGATATAAATCTAAAGCAGACCACTCACTAGAGAGCATATTGAACAACATGTTGGGCAACGGAGTTGTCGTCAACAAGTTTCCTAGTGTTGAGCAACAGGTTGGTCAACATGCTGCTAAGTTGCAGGCTTCCAGGGCGAGACCGAAAATCCGCGACATGAGCCGAGCATGTTGCCTGAGTGTGGTTCCACGCACAAGTTGACGAACTGTTTATTCAGTTTAACTTCATTAAAACGATTTTCAACTTCTTGTGGTTTATGTTTAGAGTTTGCTATATGTCTTTCAATGGCAACAAAGAATTTTGGAAAGACTTCATAGATGAGTTATATGAATCTTTTCCGTGTTTATAGGACGTTAAGAGAAAAGATTATTCGAATAAACATTTAAAAAATGAGTCAATTAATGCCTTAATAGAAAAATGTAAAAGTGTTTTTCCTAACGCAAACAAAGAATTTGCCGATAAAAAAATCAAGAGCTTAAGAGCCTCATTCAAAAGAGAACTGAGAAAAGTAATAAAGTAGAAGGGTACTGGAACTTCATCGGATTTTCACTCTTGTGTTATATGGCCCTGACTTACGCTTTAGCAGTGCTTTCAAGTTAAAATATTTGCTGATAACTACATTATGGTAAATAATAAGGGTACTTCGCAGCATAGAATAGTGGGTCCATAAGCTATTTGGTTTAATTTTCTCAGATAATTCGCCTACAAATGTATATAATATAATAAGATAGAGTTCATTCACGTTAAGTTTAAAGTGACGTTTTTAAGTTTTAAGTTAAGTTTATATAAATAAATAAAAACTTGACAATGCAGAGAAGGGTTGCCAAATATAAAACTCTTTGTAAGTGGCAAATGCTATGCTAATTTATTGATCATTTGTTTATCGAATATAGAAAACAATTAATTACTGAAAATGATGTCACTTTAAACTTAACGTGAATGAACCATAACATATAGTACGTTTTCAGAAAATTAAAAACGTATCCTCTTGTTTCTTCCACATTTCTCAATTTTTGCAGCATACTTGGTTATATCTCCTCCGAATTTTTCGGGTAATAATTCGAACGAAGTATTTTTAGCTGCATAAACTACTGCTGGTGCAATTCATAGAATCGTCACTACTACCGTAATTTATATCCATTTTTACGCGTTTTTTGTTCGTTTCGCACTTATACAGCCTTCAAGTCAATAACCAATTAAAAATTAGGAATTGGAAACATTTAAAACAAAATAATGAACCGGCCAATCAGAAATGTATCCAATTCTGATAAAGAAATGCATGAACACCTATTATATATACTTAATATTTTTAAATAAAAAGTATAGTATAGGATAGTACAAAAACTTGTACTTGTACTTGTGTCAAGAAACAGAGGAGTTGTCTAAAGATTACTAAAAATTCATTTTAGCCTGACAACTTGATACACTGGCACCTTCGCCAAAATTAGCACACTATCTTATCAACCAACAACTCCTACTATATGTATATTCTTGTATTTGTATCAAGAAACAAAGGAGTTGTATAAAAAAAATTACTAAACATTCATTTTAGCCTGAAAACTTGATACACTGGCACCTTTGCCAAAATTTGCACTATTGTGCAAATTTTAGCGAAGGTGCCAGTGTATCAAGTTTTCAGGCTAAAATGAATGTTTAAATGAATGTTATTTTAAATAAAAAGTATAGTAGATAGTACAAAAACTTGTACTTGTATTTGTGTCAAGAAACAGAGGAGTTGTATAAAAGATTACTAAAAATTCATTTTAGCCTGACAACTTGATACACTGGCACCTTCGCCAAAATTAGCACACTATCTTATCAACCAACAACTCCTACTGTATGTATATTCTTGTATTTGTATCAAGAAACAGAGGAGTTGTATAAAAAAAAATTACTAAACATTAATTTTAGCCTGAAAACTTAATACACTGGCACCTTCGCCAAAATTTGCACTATTGTGCAAATTTTAGCGAAGGTGCTAGTGTATCAAGTTTTCAGGCTAAAATGAATATTTAAATGAATGTTATTTTAAATAAAAACTATAGTATGAGAGTACAAAAACTTGTACTTGTATTTGTGTCAAGAAACAGAGGAGTTGTATAAATGATTACTAAAAATTAGCATGAAAACTCGATACACTGACACCTTCGCCAAAATTTGCACAATATCTTATCTTTCGGCGGTCGGCAACCAACGGCTCGAGGGTCGCATGAGGCCCACTAGGCGTCTTGGTGCAGCCCGTAAGATTCTCTCCGCAACGCACGTGACGGACGTTATCATACTCAACGAACTGAAAGGGAGCGAGAATGGTGAGAAAGGGAAGGACGCCACACAAACGGAAAAAACAAATTG
Source organism: Pogonocherus hispidulus (assembly GCA_963924545.1). Taxonomy (NCBI): domain Eukaryota; kingdom Metazoa; phylum Arthropoda; class Insecta; order Coleoptera; family Cerambycidae; genus Pogonocherus; species Pogonocherus hispidulus. Next base: position 71,201,101 of record OZ004693.1, read on the forward strand.
ATATGCAATATGTATTCAGATGTTAAATCATTTGAAACGAGACTGACATTATTTAACAAGCATATCGATTAAAGAAAACTCGATCATTTTCTAAATTGCAAAAAAGCAAAAGAAGAAGCTAGAGTAAATTTTGTTTGGCAAAATACTAAAATGAAAAGTGTATTAATACAACTTCAAACTGAGGCTGAAAACCAGTTTGCTAATTTCAAAAAGATCTCACGTGATACCACACTTAACAATGACTTTTAAGAAAAAAACTTACGTGATAGATTTGTATGGGAGTTTGACTTCTGAAAACTACAAGAAGCTAAAAAGGTTTGCTCAGCAAATAATCACTATTTTTGGTAGTACCTACATATAATTATGAGCAAACTTTTCAATTCTCAATTACCGAAAAAACAAACCCTGTTCTAGGTTGTCAGATTCACATTTAGACGCAATACTACGCGTCTCTACTTCAAAAATCAAGCTAATATAGAAAAACTTGTACGTGAAATGCAACCACAAAAATATCATTAATTTTATTAACTACAGTAAATGTCGTAAAAATATATACATACATAATTAGTGTTTTATTTTTAAAACCAAAATATTTATACACACATATTACAGGTGCACTGGAACGACATATGGCCCAAGTGTGGCCCGCACTAATCCCCACGCAAAATATTTGGCCCTCCATAACAAAAGGTTCGTTATCAAAATTTGAAGTATGACTCACGTATAGTATAGTATGACAGTTTATGATATTATTCTGTACATCAGTCATACTTAAAGTTTTTATACAGGAAACGGGTAAGTTTTCGAAACATAAACGATTTTAAGTGACTATACTGTTAAAGTAAGAATAATAATTTTTGATAATATTTTAAGTTGATAAGTTTAATATTAAAATGCCGAACCGAACATACATTTTTTGAAATGGAACACCCTATATATTTTTAGATTTTTGAATTAAGCGTACTTTTCTGAACAATTTAATATAGCACTTAATATATCTAAATTTACACGTGGACACGTTGTTGCAAGTTTTCTATGAAAAAGGTCGCTACTTCGCATTATTGTATCTCTCCATTTAAATGAGATATGACGTCCATTTTTTCATAGGATACATTAAGAATATGTCTTTATTCAAGAAAATATAACGATTTAAACAAAAGTTACATTTGCTATACAGGGTGATACATTTCGCATATCGTAATTTTACTTCAAAATTTTAAATGGAACACCCTGTATATTATCATGTCGTCTTAAAGAGCTCATTTTCAGCTTTCTAACGATACCATACTTGGTGGGCTTAAATAGAATTTATTTGTTAAAAAAAGGGTTTGAAACTTGAAGAACCGTTGAAATTAAGATAAGTTGTAAAAAATAAGTGAATAAAAAGTTTGTACTGGCAGTTTATTATTAGTCTTATTGTTAATAACAAATTGTGAGTCGCACTTAATAAAAAAATAATTCACATTTTAATAAATAACGAAAATAACCATGTCTTCGTGGTTGGTTGTAAATTGTAAAGATAAATTATTATTAATAGGGATACTTACTATACTCTTATATAAGGTGCTTTGAAAACAAAATCGAAAAGTGGCTTGGGGAACTGTCAGTGTCATTATTAATGTTTCTATTGTGTTGGTTTTATTGTATCAGTCAGTATTCCGAGTATTGTATCACTTCGAGATCTAATATCATGTCTAGCATTTCTTCTTTAGTAAAATTCATTTTCGATAATATGGGTAGATTGAATATTTCCTCTAATACTGACTGATACAATAAAACCAACACAATAGAAACATTAATAATGACAGTGACAGTTCCCCGAGCCACTTTTCAATTTTGTTTTCAAAGCACCCTATATAAGAGTATAGTAGGTATCCCTATTAATAATAATTTGTCTTTACAATTTACAATCAACCACGAAGACATGGTTATTTTCGTTATTTATTAAAATGTGAATTATTTTTTATTAAGTGCGACTCACAATTTGTTATTAACAATAAGACTAATAATAAACTGCCAGTATAAACTTTTTATTCAATTATCTTTTTACAACTTATCTTAATTTCAACGGTTCTTCAAGTTTCAAACCCTTTTTTTAACAAATAAATTTTATTTATGCCCACCAAGTATGGTATCGTTAGAAAGCTGAAAAGGAGCTCTTTAAGACGACATGATAATATACAGGGTGTTCCATTTAAAATTTTGAAGTAAAATTACGATATGCGAAATGTATCACCCTGTATAGCAAATGTAACTTTTGTTTAAATCGTTATATTTTCTTGAATAAAGACATATTCTTAATGTATCCTATGAAAAAATGGACGTCATATCTCATTTAAATGGAGAGATACAATAATGCGAATTAGCGACCTTTTTCATAGAAAACTTGCAACAACGTCGCCACGTGTAAATTTAGATATATTAAGTGCTATATTAAATTGTTCAGAAAAGTACGCTTAATTCAAAAATCTAAAAATATATAAGGTGTTCCATTTAAAAAAATGTATGTTCGGTTCGGCATTTTAATATTAAACACCTTGTATATGCCAAAATAATTTTAAAATATGCACGTTACTGGCATCTAACTTCGTACTAAAAATTATTATTCTAACTTTAACAGTATAGGTAGTACAGTCCGCATACGCACTAATGGCCCACCCTGTATATGTATGAAGTGGTCGACTTTTACAGCTAAATTTTTACGGCTAAAACCATGTGTAAAATTCATATCAAAAGCCTACTATTTTATTTGTTTAACATTTGTTTATCATTTTAAGATATTTTGTGTATAAAGTAATAGACATATATGTATGAAGTGGTAGACTGAACATGTGTGTCAAGTTTGACACACATGTCTGAACAATTCGAGATTAATGTAAAAATAATCGTTTTAATGGTTACTTTGTAGACAAATTTGAAGACAGTTGAAGTCAACTGATTTTGAAGTTATAGCATTTAAAGTAAACACCTATGATTAAACAAGATGTTTATATTAATATTTCTAATATTTACAAAGTAGGCTTTGAAGTTTTGATAGTAGGTACAACAATTGAAGTGTCTTTTCTGTCTATAATTATGCACCATTCTTGCAATAGTATTTAAAACTGTCTTCACTAACACCTTATTATTATTATAAAACTTTATTGAATAACAAGGTTATTCCTTTGCATACCTAGGATAATAGGTAAGGAGGAAATACAAAACTTTATTATAATAATAATAATAATATAATAATAATATCTCTACCCCTCATTCTAATCACAAGGATTAGCCCGAAAGTCGAAGACTTGTGTGGGAGAGGGGCGGCATATTATTATTTCGCGGGCCGCATTTGCGCCTCAGAAACGACTTACGTTGGTAGGCCCTAACCACCATTCTGTGCTGGAATGAGGGAAACCTGGAAAACCTTATTAGTTAGGGGGACAAGTCAAACATCAACTGATTTTAATCTCTCACATTAACACCAAGTTGACCTTCTTCCCATCCTAGGCCATCGCCAGGATGGTTGCCAAGCCATCCCTGCGAATAAGCCTTGATCTACGAGTAAACAATTTAATGAAAAATTGTTGGTGGAATGGGAATTAGAACCCACGACCTCTAGGTTGAGCGATCGAGACGCTAAGCCCTGAGCCACCGGCTCGATAAATTAAATATTGAACCATAATATTTCTTTAACAATTTGTCTCTTAGTTAGGTTTTGGCTTAATTCCTATGCAAAAAAAGATTATTCTTAGAAATATATAGAAGATGGTAATATTCATATTATCTTCTTTTTTAATCATAGGCAGTCTCTTAAAACGCTGTAATTTCAAAACTAGTTGTGTTAACGGAATGATTCAAAATTATTAAAGACAACAAATAAGTCTACAAAGTAACCATCATATTATTACCATTTTCAAAAACATCTCTGAATAGGCCATAGCCTTCTTTAAGTTTTGCAAAAAAATATAACAAGGTATTTCACTTTGTATATCTAAAAACAATCGAGCTACAAGAATTTTGACATCACTCTCGAATTTTCGAGGCGTCCAGCTAAATAACAAAGGAAGAATAATGACTCTGTGACTTATAGGTCAAAAGATATCAAATTTCACCCGTTGTTTTGGTAAGATTTTTAAAGATATAGCTGTCAGTGGTTTATTCATCGAGAAATAAACTAGGCAATCCAAAATACAAAATAGAAATTAAGGAAAAGTCGGGGATCTACGAAATTACCTGTAAAGACTGTAATCAAAAGTATGTTGGACAAACGAGAAGGTCAATTCAAACTAGATTCAAGGAACATATGGCTCATCTGAAATATGGTTGAACAGATAAGTCTAGTGTCGCCTGAGATGCTAGTGTCGATTGGGTGATTTTGAGAGTTTGGAAATTGGTAAATGTAAAAATAGTATTAATGGTGACAGAGGGCCAATCCCATATAGCCCGCTTTATTGGTTAGTAAGTCATGGTTCACTGATCCGTCGCGGCGGTTCACTGGCCAGTCGCGATACCGTAAATCGTAAAAATAGTTTAGGTACAAATAGGATACAATGTTAGCATAGGTTTAGTTTTAATAATCTCCAGATGATACCAACTTGGTTGGCGAAACGCGCGTCGAGTGCAGTATAGTGTATTGGTGTTATGTGGAAAACTACGTCAGTGTTAGTTTGACACCAAAGGTTCCAACCCCCTTCAAGATGAAATTTGACATAAATTTTCCGTGGACCACTTCACGTCCCTCTGTTTAGTTAGCAAAAGCAGAATGTTTTTTAAAAATTTTCAACTGTTATTAGTTAGCCTTGTCGCCATTCCAATAAAGCAAAGAGGTAGAAATCAGCTGTAAATTCTTTTTTACGACAATGTAAAACAGTCGACCGGATCTACACCCCAAAATGTAAGTATGAGAAGTCCCCATGTAACGGACTACTGCCGATAATAGTAAAACGGTAAGCGCAACTTCCAGTGCCTTTTCTGCTAAATTATCCCCAGGGTACAAGTGTTTTGTCGCCGTATACAGAAATTCTTATTGGGGCAACCATCCTACAGCGTTCATTGTCTGCCTTCTTCAGGTTGAAAGCATCAACATTTAATTTCGCTTCGCCCGTGCCTACTAATGGTAATTCTCGTCGTCGGACGAAATGATCCTGAAAGGTGTCGTCCTTTCACGCCACTTAACGGGTGTAAATTATCACATTATTAAACTATACACGTTCGGAAGGGATTTCAGCATATTGACGGGAACGATACGTCGGCTTGTGTAGGATTTTAATTGGAATTAAAGAATAAAGCTCAAGGTGATACCAGGAAAGATGGAACCTTCATCTGAAAATATTTTTTTAGTTTAAATAATTTAACTTTTTATTATGGGAGGAAATGGGGTCTTATTTAACACAAATCCTTCTTGGGGTAATCCGTAGTCTAGATATTACATCTAAATAATAATAATTGTCACCTAGAATAAAATTTTGTGATCAGATGCTAATATGGTTACGATAATACATAAAATGTGTTTAATTCAATGGTGCCCAGTAGCAATAGAGAAAAATCTACCTATTTGCGGAAATATTGTTTTTTTCATAATACTGTTCATATTCGTATATTTTTATCATTTTTAACTTAACCTTTTCTAATTATGTACTGTGAAATAATCATTTCATTATGTTTGTTCGATTATTAATTATTGTATATCACATTATTATATTTGTCCTGAGGATTCTGTATAGGGAGACTCAGAAGTACAAATTTTCAAAGAACTTTTTTAAAAAAAATATATATGTGAAAACCAAAATGTTCTGTTGCCTTTAGTTTAGAGTAATGGGAAAACCAATTTCTAGCCCTACCGGGAGTCCAGGCCTACGACCTGGGGTCACTCTTCGGGTGACAAAAGCATCTTGAATAATATTATTTTTAAGAAAATACATACCTATTAAGAGAGAAATTTGAGAGAATCCCTCGTATATGAAATAATAAATGTAGAGACAAAAAGCTGAAATTTTGTATCTGGAATGAAGATGTAATTATACTAAATAATTTTTTTTAATATTTCGATGAATTGTAAGACTCTATTCTTGATGGTAAAACATCATCATTTTTTAAGCGCTAAAAGTAGAATTCATTTTTTAGTAAACATTTTTTTCAATTTTAAAAACCTCGCTACGGTACGGAGCCCCGCCCGCCCTTAGAAAAGGTGTAACGGCTCTGTTTGCCCACTGTGTGCATTTAATGTCATGGTGGTGCGACCACCATAAATTGCGTATCGCTCTAGAGGTGATTTAGTGTGTCCAGCAGTGCACTCAGAAAAGTATAAATTAAATTTATTCTATAGAAACAAACGAAAAAAAGAAGACATGCCCAAAAATGTTGAACATATACTAATTATTTTTTCAAAATCAATTTTATTACTGGTGTATTTTTAAGTTGATAAATATTATCAAAATACATTGTTTAATTTTTTAAACAGTTACGCAAACAATTTTTTGTATTACATATTACATTTATCACGTGAAAGAATAAATTTATGTTTGATTTCATAAAGCATTCCAAATTTAAAGAAATTAGTATAAAAAAACATGAATATCAAAATAAATCACAACTCAGGTAGCAGTCAGCGTTAAACAAACGACATAAGAATGTCTCCAAGTTTTATGACTTTTTATTAGTAGCTGAATTTATCAACCAGATGCTTTATATGGCAGATATCGACTTGTATTCAGTTTTCTTTGCTATTCTGAGCTGCAGCTAACCTTCTTTCTTATTTTATAACAGAAACAAAACAAGATTTTAAACAAATTTAAATTTGAAATTTAAGGAAAACACTCTCAAATACCTGTCGTACCATTTTTTCCCATGTGAAAATAACCAATACAATAAAATTTATTGTACCACCTTCTGCAATTAAAATAAAGTTTTATTCAAATGGTATTTGGTAATTTTGATGAACTAGTTTTTTACTCTAACGTACGGATTCATCAACGAGGCCTAACGTTAGTCCGACTAGCGAAGGTTACGCGAAAAATTTGCGCCCATGTTGCGCGTGTTATAATAAAAGGTGTAGTCGGCGGTGCAAAGTTGGTTAGTCCGACTAACGCCTTACGCCCCTTTCATGAATCCTGGTGTAAAAGTTTTACAGATATTTGAATAATTTTATTAATAACCTCAAATAATATTAATATTATTTGGCATTCATTACTATCTATATGATCGCCAAGTAACGTTGGGCGCAGTTGGATGCGCGAGCATGCAGGGAAGTTCCGCGGTGTGGACCCTCAGCATCTTCTATTGACTTGTACCAGTGACTATCTTTCTATAGTCACTGCTTGTACCTACATCGTTGAATTCACAGATACTATGCAAACTTAGACGATGTTTGTGTAGAAAAACGTACCATCCTCTGGATAGGATGTAAAGTCGTAGATCCCTTGCCTATGAAATGATAGGCCAGTAAAAGGTATCTATCCTGCTGTAAAAGAGGGGGGCAAATCCTTCCAGGTTGGAAGTTGCACATGATACATTTTTGTAGCACATTTTACCGAAAAACTCCTGAATAATTTAACTTGAAATGTAATATACCTATAGTCCAGTAACATAAGGATTCATCTGCTAAAAAATCCAAGTGAGCTGAAATTTTGCATATACCTTTACTTTTATATTACTAATAATGTGGCAAAAGTCCCCACCGATATGTGGGTTGCGTTTCAAGTTATTCAAGGTCAAATGTCAGAGAAATCGGTTTTTCGCAAATACTTTGCTTCCTGTATGTCCTATGACTTTTTTGGTTATTATAGAAAACAAAAATTAAAAAATGCTCTTCAAAAAATGTTATATACATATTTTACGTAAAACCAATAGTTTTCACTCTATATGCCAGGAAAGGACAGGGTAGCGGTGCATCGGTTTCCACACCACCTCAGAGGCAGGATACAAGGCGCATTTTTTTACATGGTTTCCCAGTAGGCCTAATCCATGAGTTTGCTCTTTTTATAGTGTCTTCTACAGCTTATCCTCATTCTCGTTCTCTGTCACCTCTTCCACTTCTTCGTCCTCTGTCACTCCTCCATGTTCTCGTTCTTTGTCCCCTACTCTAAGTTGTCATCGTCTGTCCCCTCAAATACCTGTTCGTTCTCTTCTATGTCGTAGTTACTTTCTTCCCCAAGATTTTCTTGTCCTTCTGCTGTATTTTGTGTCAAGAGGTCAACGGGATCAAACTCATTATATTCTTCATCCTGAATATTTCCGTAGCGCTATCGACATTTGCGTTGAGACATGATTGACCGTGACAATGACCACAAAGTATTGAACAGGACAATCCAACTTTTCTGCACCCGCAATTTGTGTTACATCCTTTAGTGCAATTGCAAAAAATTATATTTAAAAGTAGGTCTGGTGCAGGTTGCAATAAAGTCTTAATGGGTTCCAAAACATTATTTATCTTCCATCCCCATTGTTCAGGATTTAAATCATTATCAAGCCAATTCTGTACTTGATAATACACTCGACTTAGATGTTGACGTGCGGCGGCAGCAGTGGGTGGGAGTGACGACAATTTCACTGCGGTGTTAAGTCTTGTTGACTTCGCAAATGTCATGTATCGATAATTTTCAATGGATAACTATGATTTAGGAGCTCCATAGATTGCCAGAAGAATGCCTAATCTATGTTCCAAAATCGTCTCTACTGTACAATTTTCCTGCTTAATAACGTCCGCAAATTGATGCAACTTGAGGCGCCTTTCGAACATTTTAAAAACTTTTATTTTTCCTTTGTTAAAAAGTGCAGATCCAATCACAGCCGGTAATATTGTGTTGTAATAGCTATTTATGTAACCAGTTGGGAAAAGTACTATTTTGTGTAACGAGCAGGTTTCTAGAATGCGAGTTACACAAAATAGTGTTTCCCAACGTGTTTCATACAATTTTTTTTCTAATTTTGAATATACGACATGCATGTTTATCAATACTGACTTAAGAACAGAATTATTTTTTTTTAATTTATAAATCACATTATGTTCATATTTGTGTACTGTTGCTAAGATACTTAAACTTTTTATTTACTGTCAAGTTTGACATTTCTTGAAAATAATTTTTCGTAGAAGTAAATCAGTAGATATTATACCAGTTACCATCATGTCATATACCAAAAGCCATATTTCTAGTGATATAGAAGAAACGGCCCAATGCGCTTTATCTACTGTTATTCCCACAAAGTCGAAGTTGTTAATTTTTTGTAGTATATATTTCATAACTGATGGTGAAACAAACGTTTCATCACCAGTTGTAAAATATTTTACTTTTCATAACTATCTAGTTATGAAAAGTAAGACGTTTCACGTCAAAACATCAAAGAGTTTTGAAAACTGTCACTTTAAATGTCAAAATTAGAAAAATGTATATGCAGTAGTTAACAGCGGTACCACATACTTTTTTGTCGAGACATAATGCGTTGCGCGCCTTGTAGCATAATTTAGCTCTGTATTATTTAATAAATCGTTGATTGTACAGAAAAGACTTATATAACTTTTTTGTAGAGAATTTCCTGTTCTTTATTTTTTGTAATAAAGCAAAAAGTCATACGACTCACGAAAAACTAGATATTTGAGAAAATAAGAGTTTTATGACACTTGATCTTAAATAACTAAAATCGCAAGCGCGATATTGATGGGGACTTTTTAGACATTGCTTCCAAAGTTAAAATAAAGGTGTATGTAAAATTTAGGCTCACTTGGATTTTTTTAGCAGATGCTGCTTTTTTCGGTCTAATGTAACTGGAGTATAGTAGTAGTCGTCAGTTGTCTATTGTTTTAGATGTGTGAAAATGTTAAAAAAAAAAATAACCAAAAATTTTGTTGCTGAAAAAAATTGAGGTGGACACCCTTTTTTTATCATTGAATGATAGAGAAAGGTTTTATTCGCATGAGGTGGCATTTTAAATAATATCAGGCTGTTTGCAACCACATCAGTTGTTAGTAACAATTAAAGCTTTGTCTTGAAAGCAGTACGATTTGCCACATGCGATTACCGCACTACATACGTTGCGATACTCAATACGACGACTGCGGCATGCGATACCTTACGTGCAATGCATAGCATGCATTGTGATAATCTCAACTGAAAACCCGAGAAAAACCTCGTGAAAATCTAATGAAAATTATTGTTGATATGTGAAGTGAACAATAACTTCCTGTGAGTTCCAAGATTTTATGTCGCTTTACTCCTCGCACGATATGTCTTAAAGCTCAAGCTATTTGTCATCGCAGTTTAAGTTAAGCTCCCACATTGTAAGTGTTGATTTTCTCTCTCATCTAATATACTAGATACTTGAGTATTAGTTAGTTAAATTAGTTGAACAATGATAACAGAAATAACGTAAGCCTCCACTCAGTAAGTAAAAGTAACTCAATCAAGTACTGTTACTCTTATATCTATATATTGATGAAATGCTAATGACATATTTTCGCAATTGTTGATACTGTTATATTGTTATTGTTACTGTTGTTACTTACTATTATTATTTCTCTGTAAATTATATATATGCTTTTATTTTTTTTATTTTCTTTTACTTGTTCAGTTTTAATTATTACTGAAGGGTGTCCAAATTACCTTCCGATTTAATTTATTAATAAAGCACACAAAACACTCAAATGTTTTTTATTTTGAAGTACAAATGTGGCGGTTAATAATAATAAAAAATTGTATCTGACAAGTGCCCCCTCTGGTTTTTGGTATGTTAATATTCTTTTCGCAAAATGTTCAATAAGAATTTTCCCCGACATTCGGTCCAATTTCTCCAACTGCTTGAGTAATGTTAACTCGACGCTGTTCAATTGTTTTGTTTGCATAAACTCTGTCCTCCAAAAAGCATCACACAAAATAATCCAGTGGTGTTAGGTCGCACGATTTAGATGGCCAATTAACGTTAGTTCCTCGAGAAATTATTCGATGGCCAAATCTCACCTTTAAGAGATAGTGTTTCATCCGCTATATGCCAAGTGGCACCGTCCCGTTCAAACCACATGTTCTGGACATCCATACCTTCCAATTCATTCCACAAATAATCTGTTATCATTTTCCTGTATCGAGCTCCATTCACAGTAACCGCATTACCCACTTAATTCTGGAATAAATAGGTAAAGACCAATCACGCCCCCTGCTCAAAAACCACACAACACAGTCACTATTTCTGGATACAGTTGTTTCTCCAGTACTTTTCTTGGATTCTCCTCATCCCATATTCTGCAATTCTGCTTGTTTACCGATCCACTACTTTCGAAATGAGAGCTTCGTCACTAATTATTTTTTTGAATAAAGTCGTAATGATTTTGCCTTTTTTCTAAAGGCTAATTAACAAACGTACGACATACCACGTGATCGTTTGGTTTTAATTCTTGAGTCAGCTGTATACTTTGTAAACTTTAAAACAAAGATTTTTCTTTGAAATGTTATGTCCAAGGTTTAGTAATGGTTAGAAATAATATGGTTTATTATAGGGAATAGTATTGTGGAAGAATTTTGTTAAAAGTGTAAAAGAATAAATGTATTTATTACCTTGTGTATCAGGGTTTATTAAATAGAAAATGTATATTATTTTCTCGGATTTGCAAGTTAATTAAAAATATATTTTAATGTAAAATAAATATTTAAAATTTTTAGTTAGTAATGAAATTTTATTCGTTTCCAGTATATCTAGTTGTTTAAGAATATGCGAGGTAACAATTGAAAGCCAAGAATCTATAAAGTATCTGGGAGTTCACTTTGGAAGGAACATGCAAATGGGCCAACATGTTAGAAGAACGGCATAAAAAGCCTTAAAAGCTCTGTCACATATCCGAAGAATAATGCCTAACATTGGGGGGCCCCGGGAAAATAGCAGAAGAATTCTGTGTTCAGTTTCTCACTCGATAATCCTGTACGGGGCAAGTATTTGGAAAAGGGCAATCGACAAACAGCTGTATAGAAACATACTGATTAGGGTACAGAGAAACGCTGCCATCAGAACAGTAAGCGCATACAGAACGGCACCGACAAACGCCTTATTGGTGATAGCCAGAATCCCTCCCATCCATCTGCTAGTTCAGGAAAGAATTCAAATAGAAGACGGCCAGGATAGAAGAGCAGCCAGAGAAATATTATTACGTAGCTGGCAGGAAGACTGGGAGGCGGAGTCCAGCGTTGGAAATTGGACAAAGACACTAATTCCCAACCTCATACTATGGCACAACAGAAAGTTTGGCGAGGTGAATTACTTCCTAACTCAAGTGCTTACAGGGCACGGGGCATTTGGATCGTATTTTCATCGCTTCAATATTACCCAGAATGATAAGTGTATTTACTGTGGACATCCTGATACAGTAGAACACACAATGTTCGAATGTTTCAGATGGGAAACACAAAGGGAGACTATAACAAGGGAAATAGTCGCCATTACTCCTGACAACATGGTACAGAAGATGCTAGAATCTAAATACAGTAAAGGACATAATGACGACAAAAAGAAGGGAAATTGACAGGCAATAAAGAAATGGAAAGCCCAGAACAACTACACAAACCAACAAACAAACATGAAGTAATGCCATTTCGGTAGTTCCGTGTTTCGTTACGCAGAGGTCTCTAGGGTGGTTTTTTAGTCGGTAAGAATCCGACATGGTTCGGTCAACTGGGCGACCGCTCATCTTATGTAAGATTTTTCCACCCTACAGAAAAAAAAAAAGTTGTTTAAGAAAAAAATTTAATTTTTCTCGTGACTATGGATTGGACCTTTTTATGTTCATTTTGCTGTGAATGTTTACGAACTGATTTTTTCTTCTTTCAAAGGCAAGATACCCTATTCCTCACCGCATATATAGAGTGTTAACATTTTTAATAGGTATATAGCGATGAGCAACTGTAAAAGAGAAACTGTTTTTGCCGATTCCTACTAAAAATAACGCATATGTTTTGCGCAAACAAAACCTTATAAACAGTGAACAACCTGTGATGCTTTATTCGTAATGACAATGTGATTTTGCGCTTGTTCACATTTATATGCACCGCACGACTTTTACAGACCTCCAACCGCAGTTTATTGTGGCCGCCTCATGTCTCAACGATACCTACCTGATGCCCCGCAACATGTACATTGCTGCGTTTTGTGGTAAATCCCATCGAAACATTCGTAAATAATTATGTACAAGGTGGCCCGTTTAATATGGGCCTATACCTTATCTCAGAAACTACAAGTTCTACAGAAAAAAAAATTATATGAAATTGTTTTTTCAAAGTTATCTTCAATTCTTTTATATTTTCAAATTTATAACCTGTTTATATACAGGGCGATGAACTAAAGTTCCTTTTTTTTAAATAGCACACCCCATATATTATTACATTTTTAGAAAGCTCTTCTAAAGACAAGTTCAATAATAATCAACTCCGCCGTTTCGGAGTTATTGAGTATTATCTTCAGGAAATAGCCAATATTAAAAAATATTAAAAATTAAAGTTAATAATTAAGTCTTTGAGCCTTAACTTGCGCCAAAAGATTTCTAATTTTATGTACTTTATTATGTGATTACTCAATATTCAACTTATAAAAAAATTTGACCGTGTTGCCACATTTCGAAAACCATAAATTCTCACGATTTTTTCAAATGGAACACCCTGTATATTGTTACATTTCTAGAAAGCCCTTGTAACAAAATTTTAATCATTTTGTTCCTTTGTATATGATGAGCAGTATATTTCCGGACGATTAAAAATAATATCAAAAATCCGTATAATTTTTCCCTGAATACCCGCAACCCAAAATGTTCTCTACATTGTAATGTGTTGTCTACCTCTAAAGTGTTTCTGATTGGTCACTTTTATGAAAAGGTAGGGACGCAAAACAGACAGGAAATTAAGACATTTTTAAAATTCGAGGAGTCTGGTTTTCAACAGAGTACGAGCAAGTTGACAATTTTTACGCTTATTGAAAGCACATGTTCTTAAATTTTACTCTCATTTAAATCTTGAATTATTATCACTATTGTTAGTGATCGGTGTTCTGATATAATAGAGTATTATCTGTAATAAGCTCATTAATTGATATTATCATATATTTTTTTTGTTGTCACGAGATAAGTGATAATAAATTTAGTTTACACGTGGTGTAAATTTTCTGCCGAATTTTTTTATTTTTTTTGCAGAGGAGTTGTTGAGACGCTGGCTTAATCTTCCCAGGAATCTACTTTATATTCTCGTAAACCATCCAATTCCATGTGGAACGTCTTAGGACATATTTGAGGTGGATGCACGAGATTGGAACTGCACTTTGCATACAGGTGAGTACATTTCATTTTCTTAATAAATTGAATATGATTAAAGAAAGTTGTACCCTGTATGCAAAGGTCTGTTCTCTGTGAAGAGCCTGGGTTGGTTAGTGCGTTTGTATATAACCATATGGTTATTTTTGATATACTATAAATTTTGTCTGCTAATTACAGAATCTATTATATCCAGGAATTTTATTTTTGATTACTTGCTGGTATTCTAGACCGTCTCACATTAATTTTTTTTCAATTTAATTCTATTTCATTGTACCTACTTGATATTGTTAATTTTGCATTTAAAATCTCATGTATGAATTAGAAATTTTCACCTTTATGCTAACCAGTTTTTTTGTGTAGCACAGTTACGAATTTTGTTACTGCAATTTTGGTAATTTTTATTGTAGTATATAGTACTGGTCATAAGTTACTTTTTTCTATTACAATTTTTATATACTGTCCTTCAGACATAGTTGCTCTACGGTTTGATTGTTTACAAAATTCCAATTCCTGGATCATTTTTTTGTACAACTTTGGGACTGGGCTAATCATACAATCTTTTACATGCGCCTGTTTCCACCTTTGGAGCCTGAAACCTGAAACCTAGCTACGTGGGATTTACTTACCTCCATCCAAGCAACCCCAGCAAGTCTAGCTAGACGGGGACCTGTTCAGGAGTTCCTGATTAATCTAGGAGAGGCTAGTGGGTGAGATCAATCCATAAGTAGGCCGAAGACTGGTGAACCCAGCCCAGTAAAATTTTTTTGTAAAATTTTGATAAACGCTTTCAGGCTGTAGAGTTTTTTTTCAATTTAACATAAATTGAGTTGTAAATATAATTTGTAATATATACTTTTATCTTAACGTAATTTGTTTGTTCTTACTTTCACGCATTCACAATTTCATATATTTTTTTTCTCATTTAAATTACCTGGTGCCCAATTTTTTTATAAGTAAGCTTAACAGTAAAATCCAATCCCCGCCTTGAGCCCAGAGCTAACCGGAGCTATGTCCCTGAACCTTTAGGGAAGAAGTTAATAATTCCCGAGGTTCAGTGTACCCTTCTATCGACAAGTTCAATGATATATGATATGAAGGGTCTGACGCCCGCCGTTTCGGAGTTATTGAGTATTATCTTCAGGAAACCTCCAATATTCAAATTGTAACTAACAAAATTACTTTTATTATACACTTAATTAAGTGTTTGAGTTCCAATTTGCACCAAAAAAAGTTATATAGGTAGTATATGATCTATCACTTTGATGTAATTGATGTAACGTTAGTATAGGGACATTTTCATTATTAATATTGTTACGGAAGCTCACCTACCTTGCTAGTGAATCTGCCTGTTTTGTTAATTCATTTCTTATTGTTTATAAATTAACATTTGTAAAATCTTTAGGTTGACGTTTCTAATCTAGAATTTTCGTTTAAGTCATAGAATCATTCCATTATGTTCCGGAATCCAAAAAGAGGCTCCCGAATATTCCAGAAGCTTGAAAAATATATAAATACTCGTGATTTCAAGAGGCCGGGGGGTTTTTTAGTTAAAAGCGTGAGCGCGTTCAACCGAAACGTCAAACTAAGGAATTTGTGTTGACAGTTGTGAAAAATAGTTGAAGTTTGTATCTAGTGACAATAAAGATTTGTGTTGTTTTGTCGAACAAGCTGGTTTAATCTGTTTGGAGGTTAGACAAACGTTACATTTGGTGTCAGAAGTGCGACGTTCCACGACGTGAAACGTTCGAAGATTAAAAAAAAAAAAAAAGGGATCAAATAGTAAGTGTATGCCAGTTACCAGATCGAAATCGATAAAAATGGATGAGACCTTGACACAATTAATGGAAATGATGAAGGAAATCAAGAATAACCAAGAAGAATTAAAAGTTGAAGTGAAGAACAGCCAAGAAGAATTAAAAATTGAAATGAAGAACAACCAAGAAGAACTGAAGAACAGTCAAGAAGAACTGAAGAACAGTCAAGATGAATTAAAAAACGAAATGAAGAATAACCAAGAAGAACTGAAGAACAGCCAAGAAGAACTAAAGAACAGTTTAGAAGAAAGTAATAAAAAGTTAGAAGAGCTAATGAAAGAAAAATTCAAAGATTTTGAAGAAACTGTAGAAGAAGAAATAAATCAATTGAGGAATAGTATGCAAGACGAAGTCCAAATTGTAAAAGAAAGTGTGAGTACGCTGAGGTGTGAAGTCGAAGAGAGAGTCAACGAAATGCAGAAAGTCAACAGTACGTTGAAGTGTGAAGTCGAAAAGATGCAGAAAGAAGTCAACCGAAAATTCACACAGCTGTCCACGACAGGAGTTATTAAAGTTGAAGGTAATTCTGCATCTTCGAGGGTCAAGCCACCAACATTTGATGGAAAGGTACCATGGAGCACATACTTAAAGCAATTTGAGGCGGCTGCCATGGCAAATAACTGGTCCGAAGGTGAAAAGGCGATATCGTTAACTGTAGCTTTAATAGGTGAGGCTATGGAAATCTTAAGAACGATGCCTGAGCAGAACAAAACCGATTATGAAATGCTGAAAAGTGCTCTCGAAATGAGGTATGGTGAAGCCCACATGCAACATGTTTACCAGGCTCAATTAAAGGGTAGAAGACAACGATTCGAAGAAAATATTCAGCAATATGAGGCCGATATAGCCCGGATGGTGAAGCTCTCGCTTACCCCACTGCCCCTGTAGAGTTCCAAGAGCAATTAGCTGTAAGTAGCTTCATAGATGGACTGCGAGACCCTGAAATCAGTCAGGCGTTGAGGTTAGCCAGAAACAAAACCATTTCCGAAGCTTTGGCGCAGGCGTTAGAAATTGAAGCTGCTCAACAAGCATCCAGACGGGGTCAAGGCAGAGCAAGGCTAATTAAATATCAGCCAGCCGACTATCGAAGTAATGACAAAAATGTGGAGGTATTGCTGAAAAATGTTCAAGATTTATTGAACAATTTCCAAACCGAACGGAATCATACCGACTTTGCTACATTTAGCAGACGTAGACCCATCCGCTGCTGGAATTGCGGTGGCGAAGGGCATCTCAGGAATCGATGCTATTCTGCTCAACAAGCATCCAGGCGAGGTCAAGGCAGAGCAAGGCAACTTAATTATCGATCAGGTGAACAAAGTAGTAACACAAAAATCGAGGTTTTGCTGAAAAATGTTCAAGAGTTATTGAGCAACTTGCAAAACGATCAGAATCATACCAACTCTGCCACATTTAGCAGGCGTAGATCTATCCGATGCTGGAATTGCGGTGGCGAAGGGCATCTCAGGAATCGATGCCCTAATAACACATATGATCAGAACCCTGAAGGTCAAGTGGCAAGGGGGTTTCAACGTTTGCAAGAGGACGACTTCAAAATTGAACACCGAAGAGGACAGAGCCATCGCAATGCTGACGCTTTATCCAGAAGGCCATGCCTTCCTGATTGTAGATATTGCTTGCGACAGGAAGCAATATCAGGACGATTTTCATTGCCGAAGAATTAGCATCCAAGGCCCAGAACATTGGGATAGTGGAAGCCTTGCTAAAGAACAGAGTGAAGATCCAGAGTTTGGCCCAATTTTCCAATGGAAAATAAATAAAATGGATAGACCTGATTGGCAGGATATTTCCAATAAATCTCCATCTCTGAAAAGTTACTGGGCATTATGGGACTCCCTAGTTGTAGAAAATGGCCTACTAAAAAGAGTATGGGAGAGTCCGGACGGCAAAGAAAGGAACTACCAGACTGTATTACCCAGGACAAGAGTTCCAGAAGTTCTCCAAGCGGTTCATAGTGGCGTTGGTGGTGGACATTTTGGAATCAATAAGACTTTGAACAAAGTCAGAGAGCGATTCTACTGGCTTGGGAGTCGTTCCGATGTGGAAGAATGGTGCCGGCGTTGTGAAACCTGCGCCTCTAGTAAGGGACCAATGACTCGAAGTCGCGGACAGATGAAGCAGTACAATGTCGGTGCTCCATTTGAAAGAATAGCTATTGACATAGCTGGCCCATTTCCTCGAAGTGACTCTGGCAATCGTTATATCTTGGTAGCTATGGACTACTTTAGCAAGTGGCCAGAAATATATCCTATACCTAATCAGGAAGCAGTCACCGTAGCAGAGGTCCTATTTGAAAACTGGATATGCCGTTATGGAGTTCCGAGGGAAATCCATTCTGACCAAGGACGGAACTTCGAATCTGAGGTATTTCAGAATGTTTGCCAACTACTAGGTATCTCGAAAACTAGAACAACACCTCTTCATCCACAATCAGATGGAATGGTCGGGAGATTCAATCGAACCATTGAAAATTTCCTGAAAACTGCCGTGAATGAAAAGCAGACCAACTGGGACACCTGCCTTCCTCCATTTCTCTTAGCATATAGAGCGGCAGTTCACGAAACCACTGGTAAAACACCAGCCAGTGTGATTTTTGGCAACGAATTACGTCTACCAATAGACCTCATTACAAATAGACCAGAACATCAGGAAAATATCAGTGACTATCTCCGCCACCTGAAAGATCGAATAAAGTTGGTACATGAGGAGGTACGAGAAAAGCTGAGAATAGAAAGTGACAGAATGAAGACCCGTTACGACTTACGTGCCAACAGTAGTGGGTTTCATGAAAATGATAAAGTTTGGCTGTACAACCCAAAGAGGACTAAGGGCAAATCACCTAAATTACAGAGATCTTGGGAAGGCCCTTATTCGATTGTGACCAGGTTAAACGATGTCGTGTATAGGATCCAAAGAAATCCTCAATCCAAAATGAAGATTGTTCACATAGATCGACTGACGCCTTATCAAGAACACCATGCGGACAATGGAGTAACCTGATCGAGACGATCAGTTCTGAGAGGGGAGCAGTGTTACGGAAGCTCACCTACCTTGCTAGTGAATCTGCCTGTTTTGTTAATTCATTTCTTATTGTTTATAAATTAACATTTGTAAAATCTTTAGGTTGACGTTTCTAATCTAGAATTTTCGTTTAAGTCATAGAATCATTCCATTATGTTCCGGAATCCAAAAAGAGGCTCCCGAATATTCCAGAAGCTTGAAAAATATATAAATACTCGTGATTTCAAGAGGCCGGGGGGTTTTTTAGTTAAAAGCGTGAGCGCGTTCAACCGAAACGTCAAACTAAGGAATTTGTGTTGACAGTTGTGAAAAATAGTTGAAGTTTGTATCTAGTGACAATAAAGATTTGTGTTGTTTTGTCGAACAAGCTGGTTTAATCTGTTTGGAGGTTAGACAAACGTTACAATATTTATAATAAAACTAGTTTCAGTAAAATGCACGTACCTATTTAATTTTGGTTGCTATATAATTTTCAACATAAATTTGATATTATTCGGTGAAATATATCAGATTATTGTATACCAGTTGATTTTCAAAGCCACTGAAAAAAATTTATTTAGTGACTGAAGATGCACAGGTAATTCTACGATGTACCAGTTTTCTGTTCTTATAAACCTTTTCATTTTACCTAATACATACTACAATACAATATTGAGGGAACAATACTTTACTCTTTCAGGAACTTTGAATAATACGTATAAGGTATTTCATTTATACCTGATAATTTTAAAAAGTTAGTTCTAAAACTGTATAGCATCAAAACTAAAGATAAATGAGCAGTAAGCAAAATTTGCTCATTTTGTTAGATATTTTTAGATTCGTCTTAAAAATATATTTAATTTTGTTTAATATTTATATTTTAAAAAATTAAGTATTAGATATTTGGTGAGAGGTCTTAAATATTTTCATCTTATAATAATCTTAATCTATTCATCTTACTGTTTGCAAATTATATCAACAGGTACCTAGATAAAATAAGATCTTTTATGCAAATTCAGAGTTCAAAATAATAATTTGGGATTTTGGTTAGCACTATTTCAATCCTGGTCATATTCTGAGTATCATATATCTCTGAATTTGTCAATAGAAGGGCTTTCTAGAAATATAACAGCATACAGTGTGTTCCATTTGAAAAAATCGTGAGAATTTATGGTTTTCGAAATGTGGCAACACGGTAAAATTTTTTTATAAGTTGAATATTGAGTAATTACATAATAAAGTACATAAAATTAGAAATCTCTTGGCGCAAGTTAAGGCTCAAAAACTTATTATTAACTTTTCTAGCACGATTTTAATATTGGCTATTTCCTGAAGATAATACTCAATAACTACGAAACGGCGGGCGTTAGACCCTTCATATCATATATCATTGAACTTGTCGATAGAAGGGCTTTCTAGAAATGTAACAATATACAGGGTGTTCCATTTGAAAAAATCGTGAGAATTTATGGTTTTCGAAATGTGGCATCACGGTCAAATTTTTTTTATAAGTTGAATATTGAGTAATCACATAATAAAGTACATAAAATTAGAAATCTCTTGACGCAAGTTAAGGCTCAAAAACTTAATTATTAACTTTTCTAGCACGATTTTAATATTGGATATTTCCTGAAGATAATACTCAATAATACTCAATATTCCTGAAGATAATAATACTCGGTCTGAGGCCCAAATCGGCGGGCCTCAGACCCATCATATCATATATCATTGAACTTGTATTTAGAAGGGCTTTCTGAAAATATAATAATATATAGGGTGTGCTATTTAAAAAAAAGGAACTTTAGTTCATCGCCCTGTATATAAACAGGTTATAAATTTGAAAATATGAAAAAATTGAAGATAACTTTGAAAAAACAATTTCATATAATTTTTTTTTCTGTAGAACTTGTAGTTTCTGAGATAAGGTATAGGCCCATATTAAACGGGCCACCTTGTACATAGAAGGTTTTGGTATGCACAGATTTAAGGTAAGGAAATTGTTTCTGTATTTATTTTGCAAACATGTATAGAATAATAAATGATTATACATCACAATCATTTTCATCAACGTCAGATGCTTCCAGTGAAGAAGAAAGTGGTCAGTGGGGCCTACCTTTTTAAAATATTTTCACGTTTCTGGGACTTCCGATATAACCGGAGTCGATACCAACTTGCTTATTTTAAATAGAACACCCTATATATTATATCATTTCCGGATTCTACGTAAAATTCTAAACACATTTCATGTAGGATGTCCTATACCTATCTTCAACTGTTTTTGAAATATTAACAGGTGAATATTGACATTTTGCAACTTTGATACCTTATCAAATCTAAACGGTTTGAGATCAAGCAAAACGGTCTGCACATTCCTGTCTTAACTTTTCATAAGCTATTGTTTGACATTAATTTCAGATTTAAAACATTTTCGAAAATTGAAAAGCGTCAAATAATAATCAACAAACATATATGATAATTGTCATACAATTTCATATACATTTCAAGAAAATTGAAATAAAGATACATCTGATAATAAGCAATGATCAGGTAGTACATCTAATATAAGGACATAATTCAAAATTGAATATTGAATTCATAATTGAATATTCAATAGTAATACCGATTAATAATGATCAAACTACAAATTCTTGTAATTATTAAAATTTTTCGTGAATGTGGTAAATGCGATATCTATGACAAGGCTGGATCATGACAGATAAGGCTCTGTAAGCATAAAATTTTTGTTAGGAATTTCCTTAGGTAATTAGATTAATAAGTGTAAGCAAATTAATAAAAGTTCTTTATAGATTCAAGTAGTTCCTTACTATGATGTGGATCAATTTGATTATCTATTTTTCGTTAATTGTATAAATCATTCAGAAGTACAGGGTGAGTCAACCATAGAGTAAAGTTCATTATCTCATTTGTTTCGAGAATTACGAAAAAACGTTAAATACAAAAGTTTTATAGAATATTAAGGTGCACAGTTTAAAATTATTTTTGAGTATACGGGGTGGTTCAAAAAAGCGTGGCGAATATAACATAAGTTTTTTTAAATGGAACACCCTATTTTTTAATTTATTTTTAGATTTTACTTGAAATTCTATAACTTTTTTGTTAATAATGTCATATACCTAAACCCAGTAGTTTTTCTAATATTTTAATTTTTTTAGAAAAATATTAGTTTTTACTCTTATAAAAAACTGACAGTACCGCCATTGTTTCTGAAGGTGGAATACTCAAATTTGGTAAAAACGTTCTATAAGGATGACAAAAAAGGTATATGTAAATAAATTTAAGTTAAATGATACAGGGCCTTCAAAATAAATTTACACATTTCGACTATTTTAAATTAAAAAATTTCAATTTTTTTAAATGGCACACCCTGTATATTATTATTTTTTTTGATAGATTTTGCAAAACCCTTCAACTTTTATTGAATATGTGATATACCTAATTTTCATAATTTGCGAGTTACTTTGATTTTATTCTTTTTTACACTTACCTACGCTATTGTGGAAACATAAACTAATATAAATAATAATAATTTCCCTACTAACTAACTTATTTTTAATTATTATGGAGTAATCAATGATCAAAAATATGCCCGTCTACTTAGATACACATGTTTAGTTACAATTTACAATAAACACAAGGGTGTTTATTGTAATCCAGGTATCTCGTATCCTATTTTCGATATCTTCTGGTGTAGTAGGGGAATTCACATAAACACGATCTTTAAAGTGGTCTAACAAAAAGAAATCTAAAGGTGTTAAGTCACATGATCGAGGGGGCCACCCCAATGAATCCATTAGTGTAATAAAAACAAGTGTAAAAATGAATAAAATCAAAATAACTCCCAAATTATGAAAACTAGGTATATGACATACTCAATAAAAGTTGACGGGTTTTGTAAAATCTATCAAAAAAAAATAATAATATACAGGGTGTACCATTTAAAAAAATTGAAATTTTTTAAGTTAAAATAGTCGAAATGTATAAATTTATTTTGAAGCCCCTGTAGCATTTAACTCAAATTTATTTACATATACCTTTTTTGTCATCCTTATAGAACGTTTGTACCAAATTTGAGTATTCCACCTGCAGAAACAATGGCGGTACTGTCAGTTTTTTATAAGAGTAAAAACTAATATTTTTCTAAAAAAATTAAAATATTAGAAAAACTACTGGGTTTAGGTATATGACATTATTAACAAAAAATTTATAGAATTTCATGTAAAATCTAAAAATAAATTAAAAAATAGGGTGTTCCATTTAAAAAAACTTGTGTTATATTCGCCACGCTTTTTTGAACCACCCCGTATACTCAAAAATAATTTTAAACTGTGCACCTTAATATTCTATAAAACTTTTGTATTTAATGTTTTTTCGTAGATCTCGAAACAAATGAGATAATGAACTTTACTCTATGGTTGACTCACCCTGTACATACTTAAAATTATCCTAAACAAACCAATATTATTTTCCACAAAATTGCTGTTTCAAGAATTTCACGTTTTTGACATTCGGTAATTTAAATTTTCCAGTGTTAAATACTTCAATACGTAAACAAAAGCGAGTTAACGCAGATTAACCACAACAATACTAAATAGGTTTAGGTCGAATTTGGTATATTCTTCTAAAAAAATTATCAAAAACTTACACAAAAAACATATCTTGGACCAAAATGCTGCAACCGTTTACCATGAACTAAAGACTTTACATTCATTAACAGTGTTTAAAAAATGTGTTGAAAAAATGGATTATGAGCAGTATGAAAATACACAAAATTATGAAATGAAATCCATAATAAAAACTACGAACTCACATATAACTTCAAAACGTATAAAATTAAGAAGTAAATAAGAAATTTCAGTTATTGTATCAGTTTTCGAGATAGTTTGATTTTTGCAAAATTATCTCAAAGAGCGTTACATTTATCCCATTATATCGCACACTTGAAACATTAATGGAATAACACAGAAACGTAACGAAACATGTAGAAAATACGATATAATTCTAGTTCAATTGCACAGGGTGTCAAAAATAGACCGACCAATTTATTTTGGGCGGACCAACCGACCGCAAATTAAAAATCCAATAACTCACTCATTGTAAATGGAACACCCTGTGTTTGATAATGCTAACCTATGTACATTTTAATTCTCTCTCGATTGGTATTTAGATTCCCCATAACTAAATTGCACCGATTTGAAGATATTTGGACATTATTACTGGAACGAGACTAATCGGTCAGGTTGCTGTCAGCTGCATCAAGCTCTCAGGTTGGCTATGAAACGAAACATTTAAATGTCTTCAAACGGTGGAATTGTTGCGAACAATAATTGACTTTGAGAACAGTCTTCTACATTAAATTTGAGAGACATTCACATGTCGTTCGCTTTTCTAAATTTTAAAAAAATTGTGTTTTTATACTCAAAATACAAAAATGTATCATAAGTGAAAGGAAGTTAATACAAATAAATTTAAGTATTGGAATGCATTTCATTCTATTTTAATATTATAAATTAAATTCCCAATATTTGATTCAGGTAAATTTTAATAGTTTTTTTTAGGATATAGTTTCAGTCGTGTAGTTATTGAATTACCGTTATTTTAATATTACTCAAACGGTGAAAACGAACCCGACAGAGGTACAACAGTAATTGTACTGTTTGAAATAATTGATTAATACATAATGTATGTATTATAAATATTTAAGTACAATATTGAACATTCACTAGAATGGTAACAAGAACACAAAGAAGCAAAATAATGTTAACATGTGACGATTTTTTAAATTTAAAATTAAATTACACTTAATACTCGTAGGTATAATTTTATTTTAAGGTATTATTTTGTTAGGAAATGACATGACATAGTTTTATAAAATACTTACATTTTATTTCACAGTAAGTCGATTTACTGTGAAAAAAAATGTAAGTATACTTTTTCGTAAATAAATGGGTGGGACATCGAAATGTACGATTTTAAACGTTAGTGAGTGGCGTAACATTTTTAGAAAAGGTGTCCCGAGAGTGCATGTTGCACGCCACTGGCTATTCCCATCGAGCTGACGTGTTGTGTGGAATTAAAGATTCATAGTAGCATCTACCAAATAAAATTTTAAAACAATTGGTTTATTACTGTCAGATATAAATAAACAAAGAATTTTTTTCAACTTCCACACCATTTATCTCATACCGGGTCATAAACAGTATCGATTTGCAAATAAGTTTATATAGCAAAGTCCCAATTTTTTACCTTGTTCTTCATGTTCCCGAATTTTTTTAGCATAAAACTGGGACACCCTTTATAGTATAATTGTTTACTTCGTTTCCTGAAATTTTAAGTGTTTTCTTAAGCGATACCACCGTGTTTCTAATATCCAGAACTACCAATTTCATTTTAAAATGTTAAAGCAAACAATTGATCTGCTTGATTGACAATTGATTGGCAGCACTTAAAGACAATTCACCTTTAAGAGCAGCCAATGCTGGTAATTGCGGTGAATCACTAAAACGTTACGATGGGGCAGACAGGGGTTTCCGCAGGTAGCGTTATTTAGCCAACAATGGGATAACGGTCATCGAGTTAATCGGACACATGCACAAAATTAATCAAAAAGAAAGATAAATCAAATAAAACAAATGTAAAAGACAGACAGTCACTGTATTCACATCACATCACATCATCCATTTGACACATACAAACTTAAAGTTTTGATAACGAAAACTGATAAGTTTTCGAAACGTAAATGATTTTAAGTGATGTGTTTAATGTTATATATTGTTAATTTGCTTTTAGTGTGAAATTTCTGGATTAGGCAAACATATTTTCAAAAAAAATTAACCTTTTTTAATTTTGACAATATTTGTCAGACAGGTAGTAGTAAAGACCCAAAGAGGGCACTACAGTGTATTTCACTGTATCTCGCCACTACAAACATTCACTATGCCCCTTAGGCAATCACGTCGCCAGATCTCATTCATGATACAACTACACAGATATGCCAATGCGCATAGTGACGTCAGTTACGAGGAAAAACAATTGATTAACACGAAAATAATTATATCACTGCCCTTAAGAATTTTCGCATCGCATTGCCATTTTTCCCTCACCAATGACGTCATGCGCAAACAAACGAAAGTTATGAGCATATCTGTGTAGTTGTATCATGATCTCATTCATCGATTCCGATAGCTATGGCAATCTGACGAGATCATAACAAGATCGAAACCGGTCATTGTCTGGTATTTGGTCTTGATGAAGAATGTGGCGACATCCATGGAGATGTTGATGTAATGCAACGCCAGTCGGAGCATATTGTCCGTGGAGTAGTTGTTTTCGGCATCTCCAAATAAATAAGAAAGTCTGAAGCTCGATTTTTATTAAAAAAAATTAAGACAAACCATATTTAACTAATAAAAAATTGTCATGTTAAAATGGATAGATACTTAATACTGTCATCTTTAAAATAATGATAATAGGCATACCTACTACTCGTATACTACTGTCTTTCTAGACATGTCTGTTATTCACAGAGGAGGTGTTGCCTTTATTTTCGATAAAATAATTATAGATAGATATTATAATTGATAATTTTTCTCCTAGAATAGCTGTAGAAACTTTTTTTATTTTCAGGAGAATCCTCAATATACCTTCAGCAACCATATTACTCTTCCAATCACCGTTTAACAGTGAGGAGATAAACGTCAGAATCCGCCAGTAAAGATCTGATCTTCTATCTGATCTGATCTGCTGATCTTCTAAAACAGTGATTGATACTTTATCTTACACATTTTCTATCGTTAGTTTGCATGATCTTCTCCATTCCTCTTTTCTGCATACACCGCTTAAACCAATTATCAGGTTTACTTTTACTAAAAGATATTTTTTGTTTCGAGTTTTCAGCAATAGCTTTGAGATAATTTCTTTAATAGGAATCCTGATGTTTTCGGTTTCTCTTTAGAGAAACAATTAGTTGAATATATTTGACCATATCAACATTATTTTCCAGTGGACAACATGCTCATCATTATCGACAACTCACTCAAATATAAGTTAAGAATATACATTAAGAAAGTTGTATAACGCTGTTGTATCATTAAAAAACATTATTAGTAGCATATCAGTTAAGATATTCAGTTATTTTGGTACCTTCTTAATGATTAAGTATATGTAGGTTAGGTTAGATTATATCTAAATTATTTCCTAAACATATACACATATATTTAGAACACCCTAATTTTATATTAAAATCCAGTGTTCACTTACCACTTCTGTGTATTGACATTTACTTCAAAAAGTTTGTAGAGCACTGTTGGAAACTTGTTACACTCTTTTATCTCCGCATATTTTTAAAGTAACAGCAGAAACTTTAAAATCTGCAAGTTTGCTACGAGTAAAGTTAACAAAAATCCTTATACCGAAATATTCGTTTAGTCATTATGAGTTTGCTTACTTACCGAAAATGCTGAGGCCTGCGAAAAGTGTAACGAATAGCAGGATACTCCGGGTTATGAAGTAGGCCATTGTTGGAGAGTTTGTGCAGATATGAAATCACCACCACGTCGGGTATTTATTCTTGATTTAGTAGCACATTCAGTAAAACACTAACACAGACGAGTTCACCTGTAACAAAAACAGATATTTTAATATTAAAAATTTCAGTATATCTGGCTTTAAAACCAGAGTTGACACTTAAAATGACTAATTAACTGTTGTGTTGCGTATTAAGCCAAAATAATGAAGTATTAACATTGTTTTCCTTGACAGTTGCACAAAAAGGAAATAACAATAATTCATGGAGTAAAAATAGTCATAAATCATGTAGCACGTGCTCGTATCACGATGTAATTTTCTGTATAGAAATTTAAGAGCGCCTATGGGGGATCTAGCTTATTACATAAAGAAATATTTCTGGATTATATCAGTATGATTCATTTTAGTAATAGTGGGTGGCCCACATAATGTAGTGACACATTTTGAAGTCTAATAACTTTACCTCTGAAAAATCTATAAGTAAGTTTTTGGTGTTGTTCGATAGAAAAACTCAAAAAAATTTTGTGTTGCGAAAAAATACAAGGTGTACGTGTAATAACTATAAAATGATTTCAGTCAAAATATGGAATTCAAGAAATTTAATAACAAGGGAAACTAACATAATAATAATAATTATAATAATAATAATAACTAGTCTAATTTTTAAAAATTGTGCTAAAAGATCTTCTCTTCTTGTACATTCTTCTACGCTAGACACCATATTTTGCATAGCATTATGCAACATTAATGGAGCAATATTCCGGATTCCTTTTCGAATGTTTTCTTTTAATTCGTCCATATTTTACTGTGTAATTTTATTGATGTAAACCCTGGATTTTAAATAGCCATAACAAAAAATCGCAGGCTGTGGATCACCAAATCTTGAAATCAGGCGTCCTGAAAACATTTGCCGCAGGACATTTATGGATGCGCGGGCGGGCATTATGACATGTGGCGCCGTCCTGCTGAAACCACATGTTTTCATGAAAACCCCGTAACTCTTGTTGGAAAAAAGTTTCCAACATGTTCACATAACGTTTCGAAGTTACCGTAGTATTTTCTTCATTTTCATCCGCAAAAAAAGAAGGTACCACCACAATTCCCTGTGCGGACACTCCACACCAAACAGTAACTTTTTGACTATGAAGAGGGATTTGGTGTATTTCTTTGGGATTTTCTGGAGACCAGTACCGAGAGTTTTGTTTGTTTACATAGCCACAAATGAAAATGTACTTCGTCAGATATAAATACATTTTCAGACAAATCAGCATTTTTTTCTAAAAGCTCTAAAAAATTGTCTGGCTGCAAAATCGGTGTATTTTAGCTCCTGCACAAGTTGAACTTTATAAATTTTTAAGCGTAAATCTTTATGCAATATTTTTGCAGGCTAGTTCTTGAGAGTGCTATTCTTGGACTTCTTAAAAATGCAACTAGGACTCTTTCAACATTTGCAGGAGTTCTAACTGAAATAGACCTACCTGCAGGTTTCTTCTTCAGAGCTGATGCAGTGGTTCTAAATTGACGAACCCGTTTTAAAATTGTGTTTCTACACGGAGGATTCAAATTAAATCTTGTGCGAAACTGACGTCGAGTAACTAGAATATGGGTGGGTATATACACTGAGAAAAGGATTTAATTAAGATATGAGGATCTTGATTGAGCACTGAAAGTATATCTACTACTAAATATTTTGATAAATATTTTAAAATAGATATTATAAAAATAGTTTCAATAAACTAATTATACAGTTTTTACAATTATTTATATATATTCTTGGTATATTTGCAAAGACATTTTGGAAATAATTATTTATCTATAATAAATATAATATGCATAAACAAATAATTAATAAATAAAAAAAACTATGGCTTATTATCGTTTTTAAGCAAGAGCTTTTCCTCAGTGTACAAATAATCTATAATAATATATTTAAATAAAATATAGTATGCATACACCATCCAACAACAAGGTTTATATCCAGCAAAACATATCGACACATTTACTTATCATATTCCTATGAAAAAAATCGAATGACCCAAAAATTTAATAAAATATATACCTAGTAGTAGCATGAGAAGTTGTATGCTCATTTTAAAATCTGAATTAAATAGAAGGTTATATTGATATATGAAGGCGAGTAAAGGTTAGTATTTTGGAAGTTAAAAATTAACAAGATTAATTAAATTATATGTCTAATCTGGATGTGCTACTGGTCTGTACTACTGATTGATTTTATTTGCTTGAGCTCCTGTGGAAAAAGATTATAGCACTTGGGTCCAAAGGAAAGGGAAGTCCTTTGAATTAGACTCTTTTCTGCTCTTATGTATAATCTGCAAGCTGTTTCGTTTAAGTTAATATTATAATGTCAAATTCTTGTTGTGTTTGTTCAAGTAGAATTTTCAGTGAATCTAAATTTTTTGTCACACTCCGTATGGTCATTTAAAAACATTTTATACTTAAATGCGGACTTTGTAAATCATTATTTACCTGTTTTAGATTACTTAATTAATAGTGTCGGATACATAAAGAAGAAGATAAGTATATGAGTTTATGAAATTCTTTCCTACATTATAAATAACACAAACTAGGTGTATGGAATTTAATCTGCCAAAACGAATATCAAATAGCTGGAATCTTTTCGATCTCGTTATCAAAAAACGGTCTGTTTAAAACTCGCGATTTTTACCCAGCCTGCTAGTAAGATGCTTACACACTTATATGCTTTTATGCTGATGACAAGCAAATCTATCACTCTGCCTTCGCTTTGCGATGTCACTGAAAAAGCCATTAATATGATTCCAGATATTGCCTGTCGTTCCATAAACCTTAGAAACGCATGTCTTTAATGTTAATGCAAAACATTTATCTTATATTCTGCCCACAAAAGACCATTTCAATGTTTTACTATTCAGTTGACACTGGCGGGATAATATTAGGGGAACGGCTGAAATGTAATACATTTTCTGATATCTATACACTGTGGAAAAAGGAACGCAACAACCTCAACGTGCCTATAAATACAATTTTTTCTCAAACTGGGCGACAGACATCAATTTTGATTTAAATTTTATTATACCTTGACCTATCAACGGATTTTCAGCAGCGTTACGTCACGGACAATTGTCACAATGAGAATATTGTTTTAACAATCTTATTAATCCCTCTTATTTTTTATATACAATTTTTAAATTTAGCATGGCGGAAGTACTTGTTAAAGGCCACTTTTTGACACAAAAATTACCTTTTTTCCACTTCCAATTTTAAGGAAGTAATACCAACTCTCGATTTTTAGATGGAACACCCTGTATATTATTATATTTTTGGAATCTACGTCATTTGCTGAATCCAATGATATAACATAAGTGACATTTCAGGTGTCAAATTACTTTTTGGGCTCTGGATTGGATTTTCCTTTTGAATTTAGGGTGCCTTGACCATTTCCGATTAATTCTTATGGACTCAACGCATAAAAAAATAAAGTTGCCGTCAAAAACATTCAATTTCTCTACTTACAGGGCGTTAAAATTATTCAAAGTGGTCATAGGACTGAAACTAGTATTTTTTAAATACTACCATAATGGTACTAAGGTACCATTAGAAAGTACAATTAATAAGCAATCTATCCATATGCTTATTTTATCTGTGGGACCAATAGAACTGTAATTACAGTCGAGAGAAGGCACTCTACATTCAAAAGTAAAAAGTTATTTGACAGCTGAAATGTCACTTATCTTATATCACTTATGCCATTGTAGGATTCAGAAAATGACGTAGATTCCAAAAATATAATAATATACAGGGTGTTTCATATAAAAATCGAGAGTTGGTATTACCTACTTCCGGTAAAACTGGGAGTGACAAAATGGTAATAAAGGTGATACAATACAGTCAAACTTTGTTTATTTACCTCTTACCTTACTCTATTGTATAATTTCGCATAGATGGACAAGTTGATGAGAAACAATAGAATAGTTAGTTTGTTCACCAGACTTACTCTACTTCTGAATTAGAGTTAAATATGGTTAACTGGAGTAAATCTGAAGAACTATATTATTTTGTGTAGGGTTACTTGCAAATCAATTACATACACAGTTAGAACCTTTGAAGGAGCCTAAACTATATATATATATATGAAACGGGGCCAATTCCCATACATTTTATGAGCAACATAAACTCATTGCTCCCTGAGGCACTGTCAGAATATCAATGACTATATTAATACGCGTAAGTAAATTACCCATTCTTTTTGTAAATATAATTTTCATTAGTTATTTTAATATTTTTTACAAACTAAACCTAATGTAAGTAATCTTGAAAGGGGTTGGAACCTTTGGTGTGAAGATAACGCTGATGTAGTTTTTCACATAACACTATACTGCACTGGACGCACGTATCGCCAACCAAGTTGACATCATCTGGTGATGATTAAAACTCAATCAGTTTTAATAATAACCTAAAATTTTCTATGGGAACAGTTTAAAGACACCGTGAATCTTGATGAAAGTATCCATAATGCAACTTATCGTTATTACATAAACATTGAAGAAATATTATTGTGATTATTTGAATTAAATTTAATCAATGAAATTTAAAATAAAAACGGTAAAATTATATTATAAAACAAATATAATTTGACTCTACCCTTTATTTACGCTTTAGACTTTTATTGGAAGAAACGAAATACGTTTTTTAATTGAAAGACCCTGCGGCAAAAGGTATTTTTAATATTTACAGAATTATTGAGTGTTGTATTTTTGCATACTATATTTAGGGCAACATTTTCCATTATGAAATGCCAATGATGCATGTAAAACAAAAACAATTTTATTCCATCTTTACTTTTCGTAAAAGAACCGACATCCCTGAAAGTATTAAACTGTGCCGAGATCAATAAATTTGTTTGAACATTTATTTACATATAATTATCATCGTTTTCTTCGTGCCTTAAATCCATTTCGCAACGTTTGACTCATTTACAATGAAGTATGGTTAGATTAACCTCCAATGCTAATTTATCCCGGTGTATTTTGAAAGCATTATGAGAAATAAATAAATATACAAAATAATATACACCTCACGCAAACTAGGAAATTATAAAATTAGGTACACTCTTATATTTAACATTTATGTAAAAATGGAATAAATAACGCAAAAGCCTCTTTTCATGCACCGCTTTCTGTTTTACGTTTTATTTGTCGTGTAATAATCTACAAATATAATTGAAATATCGCAAACAAAATAGACATATATTATATAGTATGAAACTAAAATTGTTTATATATTCCTCCGTTTATTGGGTGTTTTCCATCCTTGCGAAAAATAAAAATATTATAAAACAAACTCCTACCCCACTAGTTCAGTAAAATAACGATTAATATCAGACAAAATTTCAGTAAAATAAAGTTTCGAAAATTGGTAGAAATGTTAAGGATAGCAAAAGTAAACTAAACTGACTGATGCAGGATGTTCCTTATTTA
Organism: Pogonocherus hispidulus; assembly: GCA_963924545.1. NCBI lineage: Eukaryota > Metazoa > Arthropoda > Insecta > Coleoptera > Cerambycidae > Pogonocherus > Pogonocherus hispidulus. The sequence continues at coordinate 71,234,214 of OZ004693.1, forward strand.
TATATGTGCCTATCTGTAATAATAAACGAGATCTCAATTCTCAGTTATTATTAAACTGACTGATGCAGGATCAGAGCTGGGCACTATTTGTACTTACAAATACTTATAAGTATTTAAATACTCGTCAGTATTTAAATATTCAGTATTTAAATATATTTATAAAACAAGTATTTGTATTTATACTTACAAATACTTTGCTTGAAATATTTATACTTAATATTTAAGTAACTGACGTTAAAAGTATTTAAATACTTTAGCAATATTTAAATACTATCAAAGTATTTAAATACTCTAAGTTTTTAAATACTTTTTGATTATTTAAATAAGTGAAATATTTAAATGATTTGAAAAGTATTAAATTACTTTTCTAATAGGAGAAATATTTCCGAATGATTGATGCAGATTCACAAGTTCACTTGTCAAGACCTGCTTGCCTACAGTACAGAGCTAGCGCAAAGGTGTTTGTTGTGTAATGCTGCTACAATCGTCATTTTGCACCATTATTCGCTCACGACGCGTTTTTAGAGGTGGTCTTAGAGATATTTAAATATTTGGGAAATATTTAAATACTTAAAAAGTATTCAAATACTTTTTTAAATATTTAAATACTTAGAAAATATTTAAATATTTTTTTTCAGAATTAAATACCTGACGTATTGAACTGCTCGATGTCAGTATTTAGTATTTAAATACATTTCCATTTTTAAAAATATTTATTATTTAAATACTTTCAGTATTTCTAAAGTATTTATTATTTAATATTTAAATACTTTTAGTATTTCTAAAGTATTTATTATTTAATATTTAAATATTTTTTTCAGAGTATTTGCCCAGCTCTGTGCAGGATGTTCCTTATTTATATATGTGCCTATCTGTAATAATAAACGAGATCTCAATTCTCAGTTATTATTCTCAGTTTGGAACACATTGTATAATTCGTATAATATTGGAATTATACAGTGTGTTCCAAATTGGTGAAGTATGTTATATATAATAATAATAATAATGATAAATAATAATAATGATAATAATAATAATAATAATAATAATAATAATAATAATAATAATAATAATAAGGAGGTCCCTGATGTCAACTGCAGGGCCTGCCATAGGCCGCCAGAGACAATTATGCCTCTGCTCTCCGCTTGTTCGGCATATGCAGTCTCGGCCTATATCCATAGACACAATGCGGCTTTACGAGTGCTCTACTACTTTCTACGGCATTTGTACGAGATAGGCGAAACACCAGTGCTGCCATACGCTCCGGGGGATATTGAGTCCGTTGTGGGGAATGAGAAGTGCCGGATTTATCCATGCAGTTATTGCGGAAAATTGTTTTTTTTTGTCCAAAATAACACCCTGTAACTCGTTAGGCGTGCATCAGAGACATTTTTTTTTAAGAGTTTTATTCTTATTTTGGTCTGCTCTACCCCCTGGTAAATTTTTGTACGCCCACACTGGGACACTCTATATACAGAGACTTTTCAAAGGCCTTCGATAAGGTTGATAATGGTATTCTAAGTAAGCTCTCAATGTATGGATTCAACAATTTTCTGGTCATGTTATTTTCCTCCTATCTAGAAAATAGATCTCAGTTTGTTAGTTATAATGGCTTCAGTTCTAGTCGGTATGTTGCAACCTCAGGAGTACCGCAAGGTTCAAATATAGATCCGGTCTTATTTTTATTGTACATCAACGCTTTGACTGAGAGAGAATGAATTATAAAAACCTTTTATTAGCAAACGACTTAATGTATGCTCCTATTTATTCACAGGAAGATTGTAGACAGTTTAACTCTCAATTAGGACTGATTGAAGAATGGTGTGCTGAGAATAACTTATTTATAAATAGCAAATAACTACGAATAGTAAGGGACATCACTAAGTATCCTCCATCTGTAAACGCCTTATTTAAATAAGGACTAAAACAAATCAAGCTAAAACAGCTATTCTCCTGGCAATATGCCGCGCCGAGCGCTGAATTACAAAGCAAAATTTGCCGTATTTTGTCTAACACAGTTAGAATCAAAATACAAGGATTCGGATTGCAACGAAAACTACGAGGAAATACTAAGACTAAAACTAATTCGGAATTCGACTTTTCCGAATCCTTGTATTTTGATTCTAACTGTGTTAGACAAAATACGGCAAATCTTGCTTTGTAATTCAGCGCTCGGCGCGGCATATTGCCAGGAGAATAGCTGTTTTAGCTTGATTTGTTTTAGTCCTTATTTAGATAAGGCGTTTACAGATGGAGGATTCTTAGTGATGTCCCTTACTATTCGTAGTTATTTGCTATATGCATGCCATCTGATAGTAGTAGAACTAGTTTCTACAACCCATTATTGTATTGGATTTTTACCCCATTACGATTTGTTTGGATTGTGTTGCGAAAACTACACAGAGGTGGCGCCAATAGGCCTTGTGTAGGTCTTGCGTACGCAAGGTTTACCTATTGTGCCAAATACTCAGGTCTTCGCATTCGTCGGTATGCTCACTTATATTGCACTGATGAGATCATAAAAAGGTCGAAACCGGTCTGCAATTAGTGGCATCCTACGATGTGTGGTCTTAGTATTTCCTGGTAGTTTTCGTTGCAATCCGAATCCTTGTATTTTGATTCTAACTGTGTTAGACAAAATACGGCAAATTTTGCTTTGTAATTCAGCGCTCGGCGCGGCATATTGCCAGGAGAATAGCTGTTTTAGCTTGATTTGTTTTAGTCCTTATTTAAATAAGGCGTTTACAGATGGAGGATACTTAGTGATGTCCCTTACTATTCGTAGTTATTTGCTATATGCATGCCATCTGATAGTAGTAGAACTAGTTTCTACAACCCATTATTGTATTGGATTTTTGCCCCATTACGATTTGTTTGGATTGTGTTGCGAAAACTACACAGAGGTGGCGCCAATAGGCCTTGCGTAGGTCTTGCGTACGCAAGGTTTACCTATTGTGCCAAATACTCAGGTCTTCGCATTCGTCGGTATGCTCACTTATATTGCACTGATGAGATCATAAAAAGGTCGAAACCGGTCTGCAATTAGTGGCATCCTACGATGTGTGGTCTTAGTATTTCCTCGTAGTTTTCGTTGCATCGTTGCAATCCGAATCCTTGTATTTTGATTCTAACTGTGTTAGACAAAATACGGCAAATTTTGCTTTGTAATTCAGCGCTCGGCGCGGCATATTGCCAGGAGAATAGCTGTTTTAGCTTGATTTGTTTTAGTCCTTATTTAAATAAGGCGTTTACAGATGGAGGATACTTAGTGATGTCCCTTACTATTCGTAGTTATTTGCTATATGCATGCCATCTGATAGTAGTAGAACTAGTTTCTACAACCCATTATTGTATTGGATTTTTGCCCCATTACGATTTGTTTGGATTGTGTTGCGAAAACTACACAGAGGTGGCGCCAATAGGCCTTGCGTAGGTCTTGCGTACGCAAGGTTTACCTATTGTGCCAAATACTCAGGTCTTCGCATTCGTCGGTATGCTCACCTATATTGCACTGATGAGATCATAAAAAGGTCGAAACCGGTCTGCAATTAGTGGCATCCTACGATGTGTGGTCTTAGTATTTCCTCGTAGTTTTCGTTGCAATCCGAATCCTTGTATTTTGATTCTAACTGTGTTAGACAAAATACGGCAAATTTTGCTTTGTAATTCAGCGCTCGGCGCGGCATATTGCCAGGAGAATAGCTGTTTTAGCTTGATTTGTTTTAGTCCTTATTTAAATAAGGCGTTTACAGATGGAGGGTACTTAGTGATGTCCCTTACTATTCGTAGTTATTTGCTATATGCATGCCATCTGATAGTAGTAGAACTAGTTTCTACAACCCAATATTGTATTGGATTTTTGCCCCATTACGATTTGTTTGGATTGTGTTGCGAAAACTACACAGAGGTGGCGCCAATAGGCCTTGCGTAGGTCTTGCGTACGCAAGGTTTACCTATTGTGCCAAATACTCAGGTCTTCGCATTCGTCGGTATGCTCACTTATATTGCACTGATGAGATCATAAAAAGGTCGAAACCGGTCTGCAATTAGTGGCATCCTACGATGTGTGGTCTTAGTATTTCCTCGTAGTTTTCGTTGCATCGTTGCAATCCGAATCCTTGTATTTTGATTCTAACTGTGTTAGACAAAATACGGCAAATTTTGCTTTGTAATTCAGCGCTCGGCGCGGTATATTGCCAGGAGAATAGCTGTTTTAGCTTGATTTGTTTTAGTCCTTATTTAAATAAGGCGTTTACAGATGGAGGATACTTAGTGATGTCCCTTACTATTCGTAGTTATTTGCTATATGCATGCCATCTGATAGTAGTAGAACTAGTTTCTACAACCCATTATTGTATTGGGTTATTTATAAATATTTCTAAATGTAAAGTATGCTCATATACGCGTAATACACATACCTTAAAGTTAAATAATACTAAACTTAAACATTGTAGTTCAATTAAAGATCATAGCATGGTCTTTGATGATAAACTGTCTTTCAACATCTTGAGAATGTCACTTCCCCTGCTTTAACAATGCAAGATTTCGTTTTAAGAAACTGTAAAACATTTTCTGACCTTAATGCATTAAAAACTTTATATTTCGCTCTAGTGCGCTCTAAGTTCGAATATGATACATTGATATGCTATCCACATTATTCTATACAAAAAAAGGTTTTGGAGAAATAAAGGTTTTGGAGAATTAAAATTGATGGTGTATACTGTATATCGAATTAATCGGATTCGATCACGATAGCTTACTGCTGCGATTTAATATTGCTTCTTTTAAAAATCGAAGAATCAATGACACCCTTTTGTTTTTATATAAACTCATACACAATATTATTGTTGCACCAGATTTACTGTCGCAAATAAAATTCTATACACCTAGGATAAATTCTCGACATTACCCGACTTTTTACTGTAGTACAGGTACAACTAATATTCGCCTGTCAACACCGATTTGTGAAATATGTTCCAACTTTCATAGTGTTAGTATGATATTAACAATTGCAGTATAACAGAACTATTAAAAAAATATAATGAATTCTCGTCCCGTAATTAATTAGTATGGGAACTCTTAATCTTGTATAACTTTTTGTATAACTATTATTATATACTGTATAACTATATTATATTTGCAATAATTTCTTGTCAATGTAAATTTTCTTTCAAGTTGTCCTTTAAATGGAATTATTCCTGTTGGGCATGTTATGAATAAATATTACTATTATTATTATTATTATTATATAGCATAAGACAATTATTTTAACTTGTAAATGTACCCAAAATAATAAGAAAGACTAAACTAAACACCGCGTGCAATATTGTACGCTGTAATGATGTTACTATAGACTTGGAAGATCTATCCATTTCGAATTAAATCATCCAGATGGTAATAAATAATCCCATCAGGAACATAAGCTGACATTAATTAGGCTAAAGCATGAAGGCCCCATTAATATAAAAAAGCTAAAGCTCTAAGTCTCGATGTTTCCCTTGTGGCAGTTAAAGACTTGCAACGGCGGATGGATATCTATAAATATAAGCCAAACCCATGCAAAAACATATATTTCTACGGGCGTGTGGAAAGTTACAATCTTCTGCACGCATTTGAGTGTAGAAAATTGCACTTTTCCGCACTAGTGCGGAAAATAAATACCTATGTATTACTTGCAATGTGATCATAATATTATCTTAATTCCAAAAAATCATGTTGTCACCGTTCAGATTTTGACATAAAGAAAAAGGAATGCTTGACACTTCTAATTATTAGACAGCATTGTGTGCAAATATTTATTTTTCTTATGTCCATTTTCTTCACGCCCGTAGCAAAAACGTTGTTCCTAACACATGTGGAAGGTGTCTTTTCCGCACTCACTGCTTGTCCGAACGACGCGAAGCGGAGTTCGGACTGCAGTGAGCTGCAGTCGCTTGCGGAAAAGTATCACCTTCCACACTTGTCAGGAAAATAACTATTTTGTATTAATATTAACCCTTGTAAATAAACGTATTTAACTCACCATTGGTGTATCGGCTTATATAAATTTTTGGGTGTAATAGATTGGCAATCATTAATTGTGAATGATGTGTCGACAGCTAATAAAACGAATTGTACAGAGAGTTCCAGAATGATTGTCCGTGCCGCTTCATAATGATTTTTTATATGCCGCCTTTCTATTTTTAGTATCTGCACTAGAATCATGAGCGCAGGCAAGGGAATTTACTGGTTTGATTTGATTTGTTCCATGCCATGGTACGTCAGTAAATATAGGTTATGTTAAAAATAAAATAAAAACAATTTATTAAAAATAATATAGTTATTATTTTGTATTATTCTATTCCTATTAATTTGAATATTATGAAATACAAAATTACCAATATGATTTAGGACTCTCTGAAATGCTGCAAAAATGAAAATTTTCAAATTGACAGTTAAAAAGAAAGAAATTTTAGGAAATGGAAATAAATTTTTATTATATTCAGGATAGGCTGCGTTCCCGTACCGGACAATCATTCTGGAACTCTGTATAAACAAGGATCACTAAATGCTTTGTGTTACAGTTTGTAAAATTCTTGTATATTACAGACTAATGAAGATAATTAAACCAAATTTTATATGTTTATAGAATACTTATTTCGAGATAGATTGTTCATAATAGGTGTGTAAAGATGTCAAGCACTTGGGTAGATCACCAGTGTCGGAGGTACTGATAATGCTATAAACTCAATAATAAAAAGTAAGCCAAAATTCAGAATCATTTAACGTAATTCATATTTATTATAAAAAACTTTTCTTTTGGATTTTTTGGGTATTTGCCACTGTTGTATTGCAAATTGTATTACTTTTTTTTTTTCACTATCCTAGTTAAAAATATAAAAAAATATTTTTCACACAAATATTAACCTGAACTGGTATATACGGCAGCAAAGTGTTTGAAAAACGTTTAGGCGTTATTGATATTGATTTCTCTGAGGAAGACGAGGTGTCTACTTCGAAGAAATCGAAGAAAATTGCCTTTTTGATGGCATAATATCCGCTATCACAATGTGATAAATTATTTTTACACATATTGTATTTGTACAAGGTAACCACAAATATGATTCACCCCCTTATCTCGGAACTTATGAAAGATAGAGAAAAAGTGTAAATATGAAAGTTTACTGGTTTTTTATAAATTTTTTTTTAAATTACTAATCTCGTATACACAGGATGTTCAGTTTTTCCAAAACAGATATCAACTTTAGTTTTTCAAATGGAATGCCCTATATATTATGACATTTTTGGATTTTACATAATATTCTAACTCAGTTTTATGTAAGGTATTAACTGTCAAAAGTTTATAGTTTTCGAGATATTTCCAATTTTTGTAAAAAAATTACAGATGTACAGATATTTTTTAACCGGGTTTATTATGTAACGGGTTTATTTTCCTTATATATTTTTGAGATTTGGTGATAATGAACACAAAACACTACAGTTTGACCTACATACATCAAATTTAAATTTATTTAATGTATGTAAATATTAAATTATTTACATACTACTTTGTGATTTTTCAAAATTTACAATCTGGAAATAGGTACATATTTTCAAATTTAGAAGATCTAACCCCAGCAATTTGATAATTACATTTTTGTCAATAGTTCCTGCAATAGTTTTTTCTCCATGCGTTTTTGACGAATAAAGAAATATACGACTGAATGTTTATATTATAACTATTTTATTTTCGATCACATATTTTATTAGACAGGCATCTCTGATTAATTGTTGTAGGAGGAACGTGGGAAAAGCACAAAAAGTCAGTAGCTTGGCATAATAGAATTTATATATCTTCTCTTGTTTCCAGTTTTTCTATTACACAAAAGAATGATATTAAATATTAGTATTTGTGAAGAAAGTAAGTAGACTAAACATAAAAGGGCTATAAAAAGACTGTAACTTTATACTTTATTCAACAACACCTGAAAAATATTCAATACCTGATAAATTTAAGTACAGAATATTAGTCGTTGTAGAAATGCTGATATAAATGATATATCCTACCTCAGTGTTCAAAAATACTTACGTTTCATCTTAATAGATAATAAAACACATGTTTTTTATCCTTTCTGCTGAAAAAATATTACGGTTGACTCAGAAACGACGATCATTTTTTCTCCATGTAGGAGTTGGAGTGACAGTTCATTTTTTATACGTGTGATTGATCCAAGTGGTTTTCGGGCAAAACGTAAAATCTGACTGATAAAACGGGACTCGGTAAATTTATTTCCTATCTAGGGATACTTTTACATTGCGCCCAAAGTTGCAGCCATACAGAGTTTGCTTACTTATGAAGCGTGAGTTATATTATTAGTACGTATAAGCAATATAACTCTGTTACAGTTAAAGTTGCAATAAACATTTTTCGTAGAAGGTTGGTGACCAGTGGCGTGCATATCTTAAAATTATTTCAACATAACAATTTGACAACACTATAAACGTATTATGAATAGTCATCAGAAAGAGAAACTTTCGTGGCACATGCTATTTAGGACACCCTGTATATTGTAAGGAAAAATCCAAAAAAAGACAATGCCAGATAGTACGGCGACGCAACGCAACGCATCGCATCGCGTAGGTTGTGAAATACTTTTACCACACCAACCTTTTCACAAGCTCCCACCTTGAAGAAGACGTGGCTGCGGTGCTTGATGACAACGGCAACTACACCACAGGTTTCAACATCTGTAACTTTACATAATTAAAACTATGTTTTAGTAATTAAAAATACATCCCATTGCTCTATCCAGTTGTAGTCTCACTCGATATGGTAGGGAGACAATTGGATAATAAAAATAAAGCTTCTATCAGTCTATCTCCCCTTGCAGTCCAATTTAAAGGTAACAAAATTCAGAAGGGAGCGTACAATATGCTGTAAGTATAACATGTGCGTTCCTTGCAGTACAATGATGGTTCCACTTTATTATGTATTGAGTTATAAACTTTATAGTTATTGTAAAAAGTCGTTCTCTGAGATGACGGGTCGGATCTATTTTATATTTATGTCAAAGCTCATACATAAACACAATTTATCTTGTTTAGAAGAATTTTATAGCACTTGCAAACTACAGTTTGACATTATCTACTTCTTAACTACAAAACAAATGTGCAATTCGGACATCTAAGTTTAATTGATTGGAAACAATGAATTTATGAGTTTCTACAATCCAAAAATGTGACCCTTGTAAATAAACTTGCACTATTATATCTAGCATTATTTAGTGAATACATTTATAGATAAACAAAATTTTAAAAACGATTATTTGTTTGAGTGCATCTTCCAGATGCACTCAAACAATTTTTAAATTAATTTGATATTAATATCCATTACTGTGTATTATAGGTTATGTTAAAAGTGCTGTACCGGGTGTAAACTATAAAATTGAAACACCTGCATCTTATTTAAAGCGAGGTTTAAAGTGAAATAAGAAATACACATTTACTATTACATATTATCTACAAAAAGTGTTCAATATGTGCTTAATTTTTTTGATACGTTTTTTTTTATAAAATATAAGAGAACTGACATTTCCGTATCATCTGTAAGTACCGTACTTGCACGATCCATCTTTTTATCGGCCAAGTTATGGTTTGCCATAAACTTATTTTATAGGCTGTTAAACGTGTTTTTGACAGATACCTGAACTCCAGGAAATCTAACAAACTTTCTACATGTCGCAGCTTTTTTTTATTACATACGATGAAAATCTCAACAATTGCACACGTTTCTTCGGCAGAATATCCCATTTTCACAAAAATTTAAATAAGTAAAGTACAGTAACTTCACAAAATCAGCAATTACTTATTCTCACTAAATTATGACAATTAAGGTATAAATGAAAATATTTTCACAGGTAAAAATAATGAGCAAGCCACAAAACCGCCTCGTAAAAATAAAGTCTTCCATAAAGGCAAATATTTTCCATGTTGATCCTCGATTATTTCAGCCAATTTGTATTTAAAACTAAAATAATTATATATTTTGAAATCTTTGAAATCATCTCGCTGAGTACTACAAGCCTATGTAATAATATACAGGGCGTCCCCTTGGAAAAAACTATTACCTTTTTCACCCCCCTATACTTATATATTGCAGCTAGCAATTTCTTTATGCAATTTTTAAAAAATTCAAAGAACTTCGTGTAAGCCACCATTTTCCAAAATCTGAATATCTTTATGAATAACGACATACGGGGGGTCAATTTTACAGTTTACACCTGTGATTTCATATTCATAAATGACATAATATAGTGCTTTTCCCGTAACAGCCTACATCTTTACACTTATATCAGTCATACCTTTATCAACTACATTTGGTTTTACATAATGGTTACACCATGATAAAATTACTTTTGTTTTTCATATTGATAAGCGCAGGGTTTAGTGTCTCAATCGCTCAACCTAGAGGTCGTAGGTTCGAATCTCCATTCGACCAGATAATTTTTAATAACATTTTCTACCCGTAGATTAAGGGTTATTTGCAAGGGTGAGTTGGCTGCCATCCTGGCGATGGCCTAGGATGGAAAAAATGTCAGTTTGGTATTAATGTGAGAGATTAAAATGGGTTGGTATTCATAGACATAAGAAGGGGGAGACAGAATTGTTTACATTTTATGCCGATCAGACATCGTTTTCAACAAAAATCAATGATGTAAAATCTATGCGGATTGCCTTAGATCTACCGCCGGTGTTTGAAAACAAAAAGTATATTAATTATATTTATCTGAATTTTTATGTGTAATTAAGAAAAAATAATATACTAAATATTTATCTGTGTTTTTTAATGAAAATACATAATCTCTACTTTTAAAATTATTTATAATTTCCTAATAACATAAAATTATTATCGTGTTAGGGAAATACTATGGCAATGCTGTACGGCTGTTTTTCTATCAAATGACACTTTTATGTCAAAAGATGACGTTACAATGTTGCTGTGCTGTGTTTGTGATCTTTTGGGATGTTTTATTTATTTGCAGTGTTTTTTTGGCAGTAGAGGTATTTAGAGCCTTTTATAATCAATCTACAATAGTTCAACAGTCCGTGGTTTGTAAAAAAGTCGACTATTCTAACCCCGGACTGGTATTTCGGCGGTAAGTAAGGTTATGGTTTTTTAGCGTAAGCAGTGGTGTTGTTAACTAAATTTTAAGTAAATTATTGCAAAAAATATTTATCTGTTTTGTATCAAATTTTTGGAATTAAAGCATTTTAGACCGAAAAATGATGTAGTAGCGTTGTAATAAAATTATTGTCCAATTCCAGGCTGGATTTCCAGTATTTAAACAGTAAATAATTTTGTTGCAACTATTTGAAATGCAGAAAAATAAACCTATTAGATGTTTGTTATATTTTAATACAGAATATTATTGTTGTAACTTTACTGTTAATCCTGAGAGCAGACAAATGTGGATTTTTTAGTGGTTGGAAAAGCTTCCTGATGGAGTTTGGGGTATAAATAATACTGTAAATGTAAATGTTTAAACAAATCCAATAAGATAATACAGAAATGCAAGCTATGAGAAATAAAGTAAAGAGAAAACTTGATCATTGATGATATTGATAATGAATGATTTGCATTCATAAGCTTTTCAGTCGAGAAATGAAGAAAAGGTTTGATAAGAAAAAGAAGTGTTACTTACAAAAAGTGATCTTGTCTTTGGGCTAGTGTTGTTACAGACGGCAAAGAGGTAACTGGAAAATTAAAATATGGCGGGCTGTACAAGATAACTACAGCTACTGGGAAATAATAGTTAGGAAATTATTCCGTAAAAAGGTATTAAAGGTTACAAAAGGTGTATGGTTGTAAGTAGCAGCAGATAGTTTAAAAAAAAAAATAGATAAATAATTTAGACGTTAGATCTGATAGTGACTTAAATAGCACAGATGAATTGATTGATTTGCTAGAGTGTTGAAACTATTATTTTATGTGAAAATTAACCCGTTTATTAATTAATTATTAAATTTTTCAGCTATTATTATAATTAATTGGACATGCCATAGAAAAACATTTTATCTAATTGTTTATAATAATAATTCAAAGCTGGATAATGCCGATGTGTTCCTTTAAATGTATAAGGATATGTATTAGGTGAAAGTTTATAAAAATAGATACGAGGGGGAATTCGTGAATAGGGCCCACAAAAATAAATATTTTTTTTTATAGTTGTATAAACATCCAACTATATTTTTGTGGAACGACTGAGGCAATAGTGTATAAATATTAGTGTTTATAAGCTTGGAAATTTAAAGCTGTTGAATAATAATAATAAGGAAATTAAATAATAAATTATATTGATAATGAATGATTTGCATTCATAAGGTTTGCAGTCGAGAAATGTATGAATAGCGCTTGACTGCCATACAATAAACAAAAGGAAAACCTGAAGTAGAAAAATGCGTGTATAGCGCTCTACTATCCAGAATAGTTTCTCAAAAATCATTCATACCTATGTCTTTTAAAATGTTACAGGTAGCATCCGTTTAGGCATGGGCAAAACTTTCTTTGGTGCAATAGAAACACAAGAAGGCCGAATATTAGGACCAGCTGTGTCGAGACCAAGGACAATGAATGAAACACCATTATAAGTGTTTTGAATTGTTTATATAACATTCTGCTGAGATTTCAATAATGATTTTGTAGAGTATTGAGAATATATAGGTCCAAGCAGTAATACATGTCTTATTTGCTCCCACACAAATCTCAGTTCTAACATAAATAAACCTTTAAATTAAAACTTATTGTAATGATCCCTAAAAAAACTGTACACCACTGGTAAAGATAACATCGGACGTGGACGCCTAGGTTACAGTATTGCCATTTTATAAGCCCATCTCCTTCCAACTTATGTACAAGTGTGAAAGTGTGTATGATTGTAAACAAATGGTGTTTTTCTAATGGAATGTTCTGTCTCCCCTAGTATTATATGTCTATGTTGGTATTTGACTGTACCCTAACCAATGAGATTTTCAAGGTTTCCCTCATTTCACGACTGAATAAAGGTTAAGGTGATGAATACAAACGTAAGTCATTCCTTAGGCCTAAATACAGCCCCCAAAATAATAATAATAGGCCACCCCTCTCACGCACGGAAGTCTAGGACTTTCGGGCTAATCCTTGTGGTTAGATTGTACTAGTTTTTTCTTATATAAATTAATTCGAAAAGCTGCTTATTTGTAATAATTAGTACATCTAGATCTAATAATATATCGTTGTTTTCAATTCTTAATGTAAAATTTATAGTTACTTCTTCTTCAAATTAAAAAGTTCTTTGAAAAATAAAAATAAAATCACAGACAAAAAAGGGAGTGTGGGATTGAAACAATTAAATGAGACTTCAAGAAAACATATGTCAGAAAGAGTTATTACTTTTCTAATAATAAAATAAATATGTTATTATTTTAAACTAAAAAATCACTGTTTTACAGAAAATTTAGTTTGCTGACTTCATTCAGTAGCTCATTGAGGCAGACTTTCGACGTTTGCCTTGATACTTCATTTTCTGTTTTCGTTCTGTTTTCTTGTATTTAGGTATTTTACAGATGACATGTTCCGAGATTTTTTATGTTTCCCAGTTCCCAGATTATTTATATTTCATTGTTTTAAATATTTTTGCTTATTTGGCGTTATTCACTTTTTATAATTCATGATATCAACAGATTTTTTTTATTGTACATATATTTATAAATATATTAAAGATATAATTATAGATTTGTTTAATTACAGAAAACATATTTTGTTTCAGAATATTCCCAGAAAAATACTTGGTTGTGAATTATAGAGTTCCTTGCAAAAACAAATTATAGATGATACACTGCCCCAATAAATTAAAGCAACACTAAGAAAAATAGTTGTTTAGTAAATAGTATAAAAGCAGTGAAATATAGTACCATTTACCATACTATTTACCATAAAGTAATGAAATTTGAGCAAATCAATCTTATCATTCCAAAAAAAAAAGACATAAAACATGGGAGGCTGTTCAGGCAGGAAACCGTCTTATTTATTAAACTCAACAGCTTAATTCGGAAAAAATAAGTCAAATTAATAGTATATTTGCTAATTATTTGTCATTAGAGTGTTTAAAACTAAAATCTTGTATGCATGAAGTACCTAAGTGAAGTTCAAGTTTATCGAATCGAAGAAGGATACAGCTTATGTGATATTGTAAGACAACATAGTATATGTATATGCCCGTCTGTTAGGCGAAATCTACTAGATTTCATAGCTTTTATAAAATAATGGTGAAGAAAATTATTGTGAATATTTGTTTGTGTTCCTATAATTTATTGACGCAGTGTATTAAAAACAATCTTCGTTCACGTGAACAAATAAAAATGTGAATAGATAAAAATAGTTATCCACAACGCCCATATAAAAGTATCCCTCATATAAACTACATTTTACAATGATGTCCACAAAAACAACATTAACAACTTCTGTCCATCTAATCGAAGTGCTGATTTCCGCAAGTTTTTGTAGAGTCAAAGTCATTAAAGTTTTTATAGGGAGTTTCAGTCATTAAAATACATATTAACGTCCAACAGCTAGTTAAAAACGCATTGATAAAGGTTGAAGCGTCGTACGTACAACGACATGTCAGTACAAAATGAGTCATAAAAGACCCAGTTGATGACGTTACTTCCGCTATACACTTAAACGTCCTCGCCAAAACAAGGTTTATCTATTGCGAATATGGCTGTGATATCACACTGAATAGGATCGAATTCCCAGTTTAGATTAATGGCAGAACATGAAAGCAAATTTCCCATAAGGAAATTTTATTACTGTGATTTTCAACAAATTACAAAGTTTATACTACGGTCTACACTGACAATTAATTATTAAAAACTATGGCCAGTATTACATCAAGAGATCTTAATTGAATCTTGGTTAATATAAGCAAGAGCAATGTGCAATATACATTAAACATATTAATAGTACAACAAATTGGAATAATACCAAGGAAAGAGTAGAAATTGTTGTAATTTGGCATCGAAATCACGATTGCGCTAAAGCTAAAGCACGAATTTTTAATGCTAATCATACAGAAAAAATGTAAGCCATCAGTACGCTAAACAACTGATGGATAAGTTTGTTGAAAGGGTTCGCTTCTAAACAAGAGAAGCGAAGTAACTCGCCCAGTTCGAAATGAATGAGTTGAAGTGGCAGTTTTGGGTTACTTGCAGACGGGTAATAATTAGTCGATCAAAGTGGTGTCTCAAATATCTGGTATATTCAGTTGAAGTGTTCATCGAATTTCGAAAAAATAAAAGTTTGATCCATTTAAGATGATGCTGGTTCAAGAGTTACATGAAGATTGATAATAGTACCCAATTTTGCGAATACTTTAGTGAGCGCCTTCTACTGAACCCAAGTCTTCTCTACAATAAGTATTTTTCAAACGAATGTACATTTATGTTGAATGGCGAAATGAATAGACACAATTGTCGCTATTGGAGTGATACTAATTCTCATTTAATCAGGGAATTTCATTCTCAGACTTCTCAAAAGTTGATTGTTTGGGCCATAATTTTGGACAACCATCTTGGCCGTTTTTTATTCAAGGAAATCTCGATGGAAACACCTATTTACAATTATAGAAAAACAAGATTGACCATATGATAACGGACAGTTTAGAGAGTGACGACAATTTAATAGAAAATGAAATAACTTTCCAACAAAACGGCGCACCCCCTCGCTATGCTGTTGCTGTGCGGCAATTCTTGAATGATTATTTCCCAGGGCATTGGATTGGTAGAAGACATCCCGTCGAATGGCCACCAAGATCACCTGACCTATTCCCTTTGGACTTTTTCCTGTGGGGCCATTTGAAATCGCGAGTGTACACTACACAGCCTGAAACACTAGAGATGTTGCGTCAGAGAATGTGTGGAAGAATGCCGATTAATAACAACGAATGTCTTGAGTAATGTTCGAACAAAATTTGAAACCAGTCTGTATTATTGTTTGCATGTCAATGGGGGTCACTTTGAGCAATACATTAAATAAAACTTGTTTTGCTTCAGCTTTTTTAATTTGAGACTGTCTTTTTTTCGTAAACTGAACGACAAATCCAAAAAAAGTAATGTGCTTGTGCAGTAGATAAATAGGCATTTCTGTGGAAATTGTTGTTGTTGGAAGGCGGCGCGGTTACCTGCAGCACTCAGGTCTTTCGACCCATTGTGCCTGTTCTATAGAAATTAGTATGCCATGTCGGTTTGTCAACTTTTCATTTAGTATCCAATAACTCAAAAATGTCCAAAGCAATATAGAATTGATCCGATTGGAACTTGCGATTGGTAGTGAAGCCTTAAAAATATTTGCAACTTTCTAGAAAAAATATGTACGGCTCTATCTCTATCGACTATTTCAAAAGCCCTTTTAAGGTCCAGAAAAACTATCACAGTGGCAAAGTCTCTATGCATCGCAAATTTAAATTCATTCAATTATGTTTATCCAATCCAATTATCAATTATCAGTTACCAAATTTTATCCAATCTCGGTATGTTACTTCATGTTTCAAGTTTCATTATTTAATATAATTCTGCCATGTGTCAAAAGCGTCAGTCGTAGTAATGGAGATCAATAGGTATACGGCTTTAGAATATCGCGCAGTGGAACAAATTGAATTTGAAGTGGAATAAAATTTGTATCATTGTGAAACTAGGCATTTGCAAAAGTAAAATGCTACGTCACAGATTCGACATTCGACACAGTTTCTTTAAAATTGTCACAACGGACAACATCCGCAATGCATTTGAGGTAATTAAGAGAACAATATAAAGACCAAATGTAGAAAACTAAATTAACATTAAACTAAACATTAAATACAAGTACAACGCTAAGGTAGAGATTAAAAATGAGCACGATATATACAGTCATTCAAATCAAAACTGATTGTTTACAATTAAATATGATATATACAGGGTGTCCGGAAATGATGGGCAAATAAATTTGGGGGTGATTCTACAAGAAAAATTAATGGCCCAAGTTCCTATAACAGTTTTTCGAAAACTTAAGAATAACGGGGCTACAAGGTTTTGAATAAATATTCCCAGAATAAATAAAGAAAATCCAATAACAACAATTACGATTCCTTATATTGTAGAGATATCTGAAAGACTTAAAAGCTTCTTAATGATTTTAACATAAGAACGACATTTAAAACGAAAAACACTTTAAGATCAATACTTACAAAAACAAAAACAATTAATAATGATCAAAATTCAAAAAATTGTATTTACCAGATTCCTTGTGAATGTGGTAAATATTATATTGGTGAAACATCTAGACTATTACAAATAAGGATCCGTGAACATATAAATTATGTTAAGGATTACCAAGTTGATGGGTCTACATTAGTAAAACATGTATGGGATAACAGTCACCGAGTTGATTGGACACAAGCTAAAGTTTTATAAAAAGAAGAAAAATCAGTTAAAAGAAAATTAAAAGAAAGTGCTTTAATTAAACTTAATGGTGATAATTGTATCTCATCAGAAACAATATTCATAGATCAAACATGGCTTCCTCTACTCCAGAAGGATGTTACCAATAGAAAATTAATAATATCATAGTGATCAGTGCATGTGATGACAATTTAAATTAAAAATGTCAATCTGACAAAAAGTACTTCTTTTCATACAAAGTGTTCTTATCGTACAAACATTCTACTGACGAAGAGATGAGGATCAACTCGAAATATATAGAAGAAAGCTAGTTAAATGTTTAATTTCTTTTAAATTTTATTGTAATAACCATTTTATTTAGACGTATTTTAAAATATGACATATAATATAGAATTTTGTATAAAACTGAAAAACCACTGATGAAATTTAGTTAATATATCAAATATTATTTTATCACACAAGTGTTTTTTTTTTTTTTGGGGCAAACTTTAGAACTTTGCCTTGATACTGCACTATGAATATTTAATTTGTATGCTTCTGATTTTTGCGTTTTGTTATTCTACAGGTGGTGTAATCCCAAAATAAACTATGAATCATGAAAACGCACCACAAATAAGTTACAGACATTATCTACAGAGTTTTGAAGTTAGATTTTTTAAAAACATTTTCTTTTTCAATATTTTATTTGCTGGTTAACCTATTCTTTTCAAATTTGCTGCACTTACTATTCATCCTATTTTGTCTAAAAGAGGATGAATAGTTGTCAATTGATCCAAATTTGATATTCAGCCCCATGCCGAAACGTTAAAATCACCCTTACAAATAGATTAAAGACCTACAACTTTTTTATTCTTTGCTTTTTAATAGTTATGATTGTATACCTAAATATTTACTTATTTATTTATTTGTTATTTATTTATTTTATTTATTTTATTTATTTTTATTTATTTTATTTATTTTATTTATTTTATTTATTTTATTTATTTTATTTATTTTATTTATTTTATTTATTTAGCTACTGCACTCCAAGCACAGTACAATATCAATTACAGGGTGAGAAAGAGAATTACACAGAATTTGATACAATTACAATAAAACAAGTAGTAAACAGACACAAGTACACAAATAACAAATAATAGTCCTATCACCAAAAAAATTATAATCTTAAATTATTCCAAAAGGTGTTTAACATTTGCAACAGAGCAATGAAATATATCAAGCTGATTCGGCACAGACAAGTATTTTTCATACATTAAATATAAGAGCGTAAACTTTGGAACATTGGTGGGTGGAAATGGAAAAAAAATAAGATTACGTGTTTCAAATGCAGGTGCGTAATTATTTAGCATACTTGGGATATTAGGAGCATCAACAATATTATGAATTATGTTGTATAAAAACAATAGAGAACGTAGTTTTCGCCGATTTTGTCATGTGATAAAAGAAAACCGATTTAGCAACTCCTCTTGCGGGATTCAAACAGTCGGATATACTCATCTAATTTAAATGACAAAAACTTCAAGTAACGTCGTTGAACATTTTCATGGCATTAGAATATTTAATATAGTACTCCCAATGAGTGAGCCATACTCAAGCTTGGATTTAACCAAAGCATTATACAGTAAATTCAATAGCTGAATGTCATCAAAACCGGCAGAATTTCTAATTACAAAACCTAAATTACCTAATACATAATACAATAATGTCATATGCCAATTTATCAGTATCAGTAAATGAAAACTAAGAAAAATAGACACCAATAGCCTATAGATGAGAGTAATTTTGAGACTGACGGAAAGATAGGGGATGTTAAGTGCAGGGTTAATTATCTCTTCGAATAAAATCCAAATTACAGTTTTATGTGGTATTTTTAAGGGTATTTTTAACTTCGTATTCATTAATATGATACACAAAGTTTTTCTAGCTTGATCTATATCTCGTCACATCCATAAGGCAGAAAAAAGAAGTCATAAAAATGACTCAATTGACATAAGACGTAAAACATAAAGACATAAAAAAATAAGTATTGTATTTGACTAATTAGTAGACTGTATGGATTTAAATTTACAAATTTGGCTTACCCATTTCCTTTTTACGTAGAAATTAATTTCTGGTCGTGTTTTTTCTTCCCATTGAAGAAAAAGAGCAGGAATTGGCAAAGAAGGAAATAATGGTTATTTTGCCGTAGACACTCACCAAGTCATATTATTTGTACACTGGTTTATTTATACGGAATGATTATTGTTTAATACGCGTTGAACTGATCGCGATTCGCACCGATTTTTGTCTGTCTGGACAAAGTCTACATATATTCTAATTATGTATACTTTGGTCTCGAGTTCCCTTTTTATTTTTAGGGACAAAAAATGGACTCCTTTTTGCTACAACTAGTATCTGCGCATCATAAGAACGCTATTTTAAATTTAATATCGAATTATTTCTAAATGGCCTAAACAACAGTATGACATTAAATGATTTTGTATAAAAACAGGGCTATTTCGGGACTGTTTGAGATCGCCATAGCAACTGTACAAAAAAGTAATTGTAATTGTACAGTATCGAAAAGTAATTTGACATTGACATTGCATGTCACATATATTGAAGTTTAATGAAATAGAAAAATGGAAACAGATAGGAAGTCCTGTGAATCGGTAAACTGGTGGTGTTAATTAGAAGCGGTTGGAAAAAAAATATTATGTTAAACTCGTACAAAAACTACGTTTTCGAGACTCGTAACCCTTTCCCTCGTCTTGAAAACGTGTATTTTTTGTACTAGTTATACAAATAACTAATAATGATATTTGTAAATTTATTAGTTAAGGCAAAATTTTTTATTTTTGGTAATAAAATATTACTAATTTTTTGTTACGTCTATTTGTTATGGACAAACTATATATCCTTATATAAGAATTCTTTAGAACGATCTTGAGATCCCGCTGGAATTTGCTTATACTAGAAAATAACATTAAATCAATAAAGTTTCAGGTACTTCTTTTTAAAGCTACATTTTTATACAATTCAGCAACCCAATAAAAACCTTTTGGGACAAGGACATATAAGTTTCATTTTTTCAAGATATTTTTGCCTCAACGAAATAGCTTTGTCCATTTTAAAAAGCACTTACTTCTTTGCGAATTGTGTTCTTAAGAACGTGCTCTCAGAAAATATTGTAAATACAAATCCATTAAACACAAATAGGCCTTGGGCTCAAATTTTTGGCTTTTAGGTCAGAGATAATCCCATTGCTTCTCGGAAATCTGGCACTTTCATGTAATCTAAACCGACCTAAATAATTAATCAAATGCAAACTTGGCGACAAGCTTGTAAAAAATAAAGTATAAGATGAAACTTTGTAGCGTTTTACATTAAAAATGTAACGCGTAACGAGATATGTTGCTTTATAATCTAAGCACGAGTATCTGAAAACTACCACTGCTGAACTGATTTTTCTTTCTATATATACAGGGTGATTCAGTCATTAGTACGTTAATTTTAGTCGGGTATTCAGAAGGTCCAATAAAGACAGAAAATCGAAAAATAAATTTTTTCTCGACCCTTTAAAAGTAAACAAATTAACCCATAACTCCCGGTAATACAACGCCCCTGAAGCGCAACCAATTAGAACACCTCCAATTCAACAGCGTTGCCACGACAGACGTCCGAGAAATGTTCCGTATCTGCAACGTTATAAGTAAGCCTAATTGTATTCTAACAATAAACATATAATAATAAATATAAGCGAATTCTTAGAAAATATTTAAAAAATGATAATATTGTTCAACACTTCAAGTGTTTCTTATTTACGAAATCAGGATTCTAATAAAATTTAATTTTGTTTGAGAATAAAATTTTACTTGGAAAAAAGACAGTCAAACTGCTCCATGTTCCATTCCTTAATTAATAGTTAAGGAATTTGTAAATTATACTTGTTATTTTCCCTAACACCATTTTATTAGTAGTGATGAGAAACACACCGTAGTGCCTCTTTGGGTCTTTGCTACTATCTGTCTGACAATTAATGTCAAATTGACAGACATACCTGCTTTTCCGCAGGTGCTATTACAGCAGTGAGTTCTATTGTCTTTATCTACTTTATCTACTTATTTATTTGAAGAAGATGCCGAAAACAACTACTCCACGGACAATGACCAGACACTGACCGGTTTCGCGCTTATTATGCGCTCATTGTTGGTTAGTTGGTCTCGATGAATGATGTGGCGACTCCTATGGAGATGCTGAAGTAATGCAACGCTAATCGGAGCACATTGTCCGTGGAGTAGTTGTTTTCGGCATCTCCTTCAAATAAATAAGTAGCATTGTCTTCCTCAAAGACAATAGAGGTCACTGCTGTAATGGCACCTGCGGAAAAGCAGGTAGTTATCTGTCTGTCAATTTGATAATAATTGTCAGACAGATAGTAGCAAAGACACAAAGAGGGCACTACGGTGTGTTGCTCACCACTACTAACATTCACGATGCCTATTAGGCAATCGCGTCGCAATGATTGCCTATAAAATATAAAAACAAAATGCTATGGACGTTGTTTTACCATGTGCTGGCATTTTAAACAAGTGACATTCAACTTTTTGAAAAGCATTAATTTAATTACCTACATAGGTGTACGGTATTACAAACTGAATAGGTAATTGAATAACATACTAAATAAAATACATATTTTTTTATCGGTTAACAAGTTTAAAACATAAGTATATGTAAATATGGACAATAATAAAAATATAATGAATTGTAAAAGCTAAGTACAGACCGGCCAACAATCGCCCGGATACATGTTGTCAACACTGTTGCCAACATGTGTCCCATCAACTCGCAACAAGTTGATAGATACTCGGCAAATGTCGGCAACATAGTGCCGATGTTGAGCGGCAAGACATCAGAGAATTTTGTTGCGTGTTGTATGTATCCGTGTTTTGAATTTGAAATCATTTCAAATTGAAAACACGTTTTCCATTTCAATGAAATGGAAAACATCGCTTGGTCTGGACGGTGTTGTGAACAAGTAACGTCGAAACAGTAACTAAAAGTGATGTTTTCTGTCGCTGCTTTATTTTATTTTCTACAGCTACAGTACAGTACAGTAATGTAGCTACATAAACAGTAGGTGAGTTAAATAATATTAACTTCATATAATTATAGGGGCTTATTTTTTTCATGGGGTATACTTGGTGAATTTCACTTTCTTTTTTTTGAAGTTTCTTTTTCGTTTCTGGGTATGGGAAGCTATTATGATGAAAGCAGCACTAACACCAGTAGCA
Organism: Pogonocherus hispidulus; assembly: GCA_963924545.1. Lineage (NCBI taxonomy): Eukaryota > Metazoa > Arthropoda > Insecta > Coleoptera > Cerambycidae > Pogonocherus > Pogonocherus hispidulus. Next base: position 71,256,938 of record OZ004693.1, read on the forward strand.
GTAGACAGGTCCATTTTCAAATGTCAACTGAGAACACTGCGTTTAACTTGAACGCGCAACTGGTTTTGGTTTGGACGAGCAACACTGTTGACCACATGTATCCGGATACAACTTGTTGTGTCCAACAAATAAATATGTTCCCAACATCCGTCAACACATTGCCAACAGTTGGCAATATTTTGTTGTCTGGTTTGTACTTACCTTAATAACCGACATTCATAAAGCATAGGTATTATTCTCCCTATATATTTGTTTTAATAGATAAGTACATGCTTTTTAATATTAAAACTAAAATATCTATTCATGTATATAGGCATAAATTTAATAATAATTAAAGAAATTTTAAATAGAAAATGTAAAAATATAGGTATACTTATGTAGAGTGCACATAAAAAAATGCAGTAAGAACCAGCTTGAAAATAAGGTCAACGTCCTGGCAGTCGGATAGGTGAAGTTCGCGCATAGGGACAATTTTGCTTTTGAAAGTGTTTTAAATTTATTTTTAGATTGGATATCAGTGATATAAAAACACAAAATTCAGTATCTACAGTAAGCATATAAATAAGAAAAACTTGTCTGCCCCTTTTGAATCATTTACCAATCGAGTGTTGTTTTACCTTCACTATTTCTGTAGCGAAATACAAGTGATTTATGCTTTGATCCTTTAGAGTTTTATCTATAAGTTCAATATTAAATTATATTTTTTAAACTGTTAAACAGGGGTAATGTTTTTAGAGTCATCAAAAGACATATTTGGTCAGAGGATACACACACTACTCCCCGGTGTAGCTTTCAGAAGAGATGGTTTCAACGTATGGGGAGGAGTATAGGGACGGATTTTCTACAGGACTATCTGAATGGACCGTGTTTCAATTTTTAATAGAATTGTCTTACCTTATGAATACATATTTACAAATTTTAAAATATTCTTTGCTGAAACGAGCAAAAAGAACATAGAAGTTTCTAAATTAGTCAATAAAATCGTTTGTATTATGACCTTTGATACAGTTTTGCTGGCGATTTTCTGAGAAAATATTTAAATTTGACAACGTTGCACCTAAGCCTGCTACCGAGTTCACACAGCTGTGTATGAATCCAGGCCGTCACTGATCAGTAACAGTGTAAACTATATTTAAAGTATATTTTTTCAACGTAAACATTTCTCTAAACATTTTTTAAATCGTGTATTCGTATTATATTTATATTTCCCCATTTTCTCTTGAAAATAATGTACTAATGACCAAATCACCTGTATAACTTAAGTCACAAATAGATTTTGTCACTCAATTTTTTATATGATATTTTTTGTTTTGTATAATAATTCTGAAACATTACCAAGTAATTTGGGAGATTTTTTACCTCTTAATTTTTAGCTTATCGTAATCGTTATAATGAGCATGCGCAGTTCCAAAAGAGTGTCCTTTTTTGGCACTACGCAAAAAGAATACTGTTTTTGGTACTGCGTATGCTCAGCATAATAATTACGATAACTGTAAGCTAAAACTTAAAGGATTTAAGATATCCCTATTTACCTAAATAATTATTGCAACTATATGATCACTCTTTGTAATATCACTGATTGAAATATTCTTCATAAAACAAAAAAGGTTGGCAGTTACAAAGAAAAATGTAGTTCTAGATCATACTTCGGTATTTCGCAAGAGATAAAAAAGATTTCGATCTAAAATAGCCCTCTTATACTTCAGAAGAACGTAATTACATTATATATCGTAAAAGTCACATTACCTAATGATAAATGCGAGGGCACGTGACGTATAGTTTTATTTTATTCCCTCGTACGAAGCTATTTACTGACGGCTCGAGGTTTCTGATAAATATCTGTCGCATTTCGGTCTTTTTTACTGCCTGACTAAATTAATATTCATTTCGCCTGCGGAGCTGTTTCGATGCCATTCTTCCGGTGACTTTATCGGATAAGCTAATCCACTGAAATGTATATCAGCCGAGAGACTCTTTGTGATGTTTTCAATATTGCAATAGGTCTGTCACCGACCGAGTAAGCTAAATAACTGAACATCAGGTAGTAATGTGGTCATCGATAGAATCTAATATCTTAATGGTCATTCACGTTAAGTTTAAAGTGACGTCATTTTCAGTAATTAATTGTTGTCAATATTCGATAAACAAATAGCCAATAAATTAGCATAGCATTTGCCATTTACAAAGAGTTTTATATTTGGCAACCCTTCTCTGCGTTGTCAAGTTGCTATTTATTTATATGGCCTCTCTATTGTTTGCTGTTTTTTTGGTGTTTGGTTCTGCTTAAATTTTGCTCGTGCATTTTCTATTTACGTTTTCTAGTTATTCGCTTCATTTACATTAAAAACAGTTCTTCTCAGAACTAAAACCGCTGTGATTCTGTGACATTTTTCAAACTCTTGCCCCCAAAAAAGTTACATGTGTCAACGGCGTATTTTTTGACAAGGTGACGTCACTTTAAACTTAACGTGAATGACCTTTATCAGAGAGGTCCTTACAAATCGTTACATGATATAGAATGTTATTCAAATATCATAAACACAATGTGATCATTCTTAGTTACTCTAATACTTAATAATAAAAGCGATAGTTTAGATAAAGAAAAAATTGAGTTCAAACAGCGTGAAATAAAATTTTCTCTGCCTGGTACTTCCTGTTTCTCGGAAAATGATGTCAATTTCGGAGATATTTGACGTTAAAAATTTGACAGGTGCAAAGGTTCGCAAGAATCTTTATAACTTTTTTCATTTATCACGGATTGATTTGGTTCTTGGCAAAAGAAAAGAGTCTAAGTTATGCTACACTTTAGAATAAAGACAAAGTCAATAGTATTTTAACAAATGTTCTATACCTCTCGTTACATTATGAAAAATTCAAATAGCGAGAATTTTTTTTAATACAAATGGAACCCCCTGTAATTTTTTTAAATCATATTATCCGGAATTAAATTCTCTCTCTTACAATTTATTTACTGCAGAGGTTAGAACTATAACTTTTTGAAATGTCTTTGTTTTCTTCAATTTTATAAAATTATTCATAGACATATTATTAATTCATTGATATTAGATTAGCCACAATTATAATATAATTTCAGCATATAATATAAGTACTATGATGCAACTAAAAACAATCACACTACAATACAAACAAATAGATTGAATAAAAAAGAAAATTGAAAATAGGACTCAACTACAAAAATGTGGAACTAACACAATCTATTGTTTTTATACGATCCCATAAATAAAAATCAAGTGATGTTTAAAGTCCACTGATCGTGAGGACCACAGCCATGGTCCAGCCATGATCGAATCCATCGACCTTCAATTTAATAATATATTTTTTAGGTAGTCATGTTATTTTTATTCGAAGTTCTGACTGATTATTTCTTTGGCAGCATTTATTTGTTCAAAATTAAAAAAATTGGATTCGATCCTCCTAAAGTTTTTTCAGTCAAGGGTAGCATCAGAGGAGAACGCTGATTTGAAAGCTCTACAGGTTCTTCATTATTTTTTGAGATTCTCCATCAATATAAGATAAGTTTAATACCTATGTCTTCATTTGAGTATGCTATACTCAAATAGTAAATAGTAACTCACAAAGATAACGATAAAAAATGTGAGTAAAATTTTTATGGAAAGTAGAAATGATAATAAAATGATTCGTTTGTCGGTTTAAATGAAGACCCTCTTTACACAAAATTAATAGATAAATAAATTTAATGTAAATAGAGATATCTTTAAAAGTTGTAGTTTTAAACCCTAGAATGTATATACTGGAAGAACTAGGATTTAATTTTAAATAACATGATGTAAAAAAATAGAGGGTGTTCCATTTGATTTAAAAAAGTTTGCGCTTTTTGAATTTTCCAACGTCCAACGATAGAAATAGAACATTTAGTATAGAGCTATTAAATGTATCTTTCCTCTAAAGTGTACTACAACTTATTCTCTTTCCTTTTTCCAAGAATCAAATAAACTCGTGCTATTTTATGCTATTTTCGGAAATGGAAAAATATAGGGTGTTTCATTTAAAATAAGCAAGTTGATATAGACTTCCGGTATAACCGGAAATAGAAAATAACCGAAAATATTTTTAAAAAATGGATCGCATGCCAAAACATCTAACAGTCGGTCACCGTGAATGACTCTGTACATCTTACGTGGATACAACGATACATACGTATCGGGATACGTGGATTTACGATAATAAGTAATCTATAAGGACGTCGTACCAAAATAAAGCCAGATTGCTTTTTCTTCACGAAAAGTAATTGAAACATGAATTATTCTATTGCTAATAAAAAGTGACTACACATGGTAAATATACTTTAAGAAAAAAATTTGCTATAGTCGCATGAAATCGATAAAGCGACTGATGCTTTTAAGAAACTATTGTGTCCCTAGGTACACAAGTATTTTAAATAAAAGAATATTTCATAACGAATTTTCTGTAATCGTACTCTCGAAAGATCTATGTTTCAAATTAACCGTTAAAGATATATAAAATTAATTATCTAAAAGTTCATATTTTATCGTCGAAAATTAAAATCTCACTCTTGTTTATATGCTTATAAAAATTACATTTTATCGAGGAATTTAAATATTTAAACCATGTAATTCCAACTTTAGGCTTTTGAATTATTAGTATAGCTTTTACGTTAAATTAAAAGTTTCCGATATTTGTGTGCTGAAAAAACGATCGGAAATAAGAACTTTTAGGCGCCGAGAACGGCCACCGTAAGATTAATATGATAGAAATAGGTAAATAAGTTTGGCTCTTTCCAGGCTAAATCTCCTTCGCTTTTCAAATTACTTTCTGTAACAGTCTGTTCTCCCGTTACTCTACTATATCACCGGATTCGCGAAGAAACGTTATGTAATATGTAGAAATTGTACAAGATATTAAGAAAAGACGGTTTATGTCATTTACAGTGGAACTGTAAGTGCCTACGATGGTTAAGCTCTCTTCCATATAATTTCAAAATCAACACAAAGTATTTTCATTATTCCAAATATAAGCAAAAGAAATATGATTGATTGGTAGAAACCGGTACTTTATGATAATCTGATAATCAATCAAGATGATATAAAAAAGTGATAAAGAAATCAAAGTAAAAAATATATCAACCTTTTTAATTGCAAGTATATTTTTTTTATTTTAAAATGTTTTCATTTAGCTGTGTTGACTTCTAATTGATTTTTTTCTAATCAAATTGTGTAATGGGTTCCTACCCTGTTCACACTGGTATCATAATTATTGATTGATTGAAAATATTTTATATCACTTGCAGAGTAGAATTTCTACAAAATGAAGAATATGTTGAAAATTGTTGACAAACAAAGAAAACAAAATTACATGCTCTTGAGAAACCTATAGAGAAGAATTAAATACAATGGCTATATAGTAAAATAAATATTTCTTAATTTTGAAGTCTAACAAAACTCAGAAAAAATTTTAATCTTTATATCCGATTGCCTTTAAAGGTATAGTTTTATAACTTTGAATCACTAGAATAAAAATTGTATTGATAGGTATTCCTTTGGGGACCAACATTTCAAGAAGTTATATTTGTTGTTATCATACATATTTACATTACATATTTAGAAAGACGACATTCTCACGATCACAGCAATATATGGTTTGGTGGGGTTAACACAAATATTAACGGAGATAGACTGGAATATTGAAAAACATTCTTCTTTATTTTTTAATCGCATTTGCAAAGCCCGGGCAAAAGTCCGCACTGGGGTAAAAGTCCTATAGCTTACTGCGCAGCCGCGTGTAATTGGATCTTGACATTGAATTTACCAACGTGAAGTACAGGGTGGGCCGTATAAGAGTGCGTATCCCCTTATCTCAGAAACTATGTGAGATAGAAAAAAAAGTTTTATATAAATGTTGTTTGCGTTAAAGATGTCGGTATTTGTTTAATATAGTTATATTTGTAGCTCTTCAATATACAGGGTGATGAACTAAACTTATCTTTTTTTAAATGGAACACCCTGTATATTATTACATTTTTGAAAAGCTCTTCAAAAGACTTGTTCAACGATATATAATATGATGGGTCTGTAGCCCACCGTTTCGGAGCTATTGACTGTTATCTTCAGGAAAAGGTTAATATTTATAGCGAGCTAGAAAAGTTACTGATTGAGGTGATAAGCTGTAATTTGGGCCAAGAAATTCTAATTTGGTCTATTTTATGAAACTTCTGTCTAATAGTAAAATAAAAAAAATTGCAACAGTGATGCCAAGTTTCGTGAAATTTAATTTTTCATGATTTTTTTAAATGGAACACCCTGTATTTTATTACATTTCCTGAAAGTCCTTGCAAAGACGAGTTTATTGATATATAATATCAGGGGTCTACGACACACCGTTTTGGATTAATCTGCGTTTCTCTTCAGGAATTGACACATAAGTTATATTTATATATAGTTATATATTAATATCATATTAGTAATATGATATTAATCCATCTACATTTTTCAAATTATATATCTAGAATTTTAATAATGCCATCCGAAACATGCATAACTTATGTGTCAATTCCTGAAGAGAAACGCAGATTAATCCAAAACGGTATGTCGTAGACCCCTGATATTATATATCAATAAACTCGTCTTTGCAAGGACTTTCAGGAAATGTAATAAAATACAGGGTGTTCCATTTAAAAAAATCATGAAAAATTAAATTTCACGAAACTTGGCATCACTGTTGCAATTTTTTTTATTTTAGTATTAAACACAAGTTTCATAAAATAGACCAAATTAGAATTTCTTGGCCCAAATTACAGCTTATCACCTCAACCAGTAACTTTTCTAGCTCGCTATAAATATTAACCTTTTCCTGAAGATAACAGTCAATAGCTCCGAAACGGTGGGCTACAGACCCATCATATTATATATCGTTGAACAAGTCTTTTGAAGAGCTTTTCAAAAATGTAATAATATACAGGGTGTTCCATTTAAAAAAAGATAAGTTTAGTTCATCACCCTGTATATTGAAGAGCTACAAATATAACTATATTAAAAAAATACCGACATCTTTAACGCAAACAACATTTATATAAAACTTTTTTTCTATCTCACATAGTTTCTGAGATAAGGGGATACGCACTCTTATACGGCCCACCCTGTACATTGAATGTATGAAATTTAGTGTCAGTTAGTTGGCCATTGAGTGTGCACGTCTCGAGAAAATGCGGTAAGTTAAAATATTTAATTTTTAATGTTATTTTCTATACATGTTTCGTAAGTCATAACCTTGGGGAAAAAATGATAAAAAAAAAAGTTTTCAGTCGTTTGGTAAGGTATAGTTATAAGTTTCATCTACCGTACTCAAACGTTTTTATTATTATCAATATGGCGGTTATATTTTGTAAACTAATCACCAGACACCTTGTAGCAAAAGTCCTCACTGTGTGGATTTTTACCCCAGATGCGGGTTTTTGCCCCTGCACTAAAGCAAATTAATTGTTTCAGAGATTATAAACGAAAAACCCAAAGAAAACCAATTACGCCTAACATGGTAGCTGAGGCTCAGAATAGAAGGCGGCAAGGGGATTCCATAAGAAGCATAGCCAGAGATTTCCATATGGATGAATCGTCTTTACGTAAAAGGTTGAAGCGCGGATATGGAGTAACATCTCTTGGTAAATTTAAGCGAACCTTTACCATTGAACAAGAACTTGATTTGGCTAATCATTGCCGACAGATGGATCTTAGGTTCTACAAAATTACTAGAAGGTTATTTAGACATCTAGCGTATCAATATGCCACACAAAACAATTTTTCCCACCATTTTAATAATACCACAAAAATGGCAGGGGAAGACTGGACCCAATCTTTTTTAACACGTCACAACCTTTCACTGCTGATTCCTCAAAAAACCAGCATCGGAAGAATTATGGACTTTAATAGGAAGCAAGTTGAAACCTTTTACGATAATTTAAAACAACTTTATATTAAGCACAAATTTCCTCCTAGTCGTGTCTATAATACCGATGAGACTGGAATAACCACGGTACCAAATAAAATATCTAAAGTCATCACAAATAAGGGAAGACGAAGTGTAAATAAAGTAACCTCCGCAGAACGAGGGCAGTTGGTAACTGCAGTCTGCTGCTTTAGTGCTGGTGGTCATTATGTTCCTCCAGTTCTAATTTTTCCTAGGAAGAGGATGAAGCCAGAACTTATGAATCCAGCTCCAGCTGAATCAAAAATGTTTATATCTGATTCAGGTTATATAAATATGGAATTGTTCCAACAATGGCTAGAACACTTTCAGCAACATGTTAGGGCATCGGCTGAAGATCCAGACCTATTAATACTCGATAATCATTCTTCTCACTGTACTCTCGAGGCAGTAACTTTTTGCAGACAGAACCACATTTATTTGTTAAGTATACCCCCTCACTCTAGCCACAAACCCCAGTCCTCAGACCGTGGTTTCTTTAAATCTCTTAAAGATTTTTACGGGTAGTTATGTGATCAATGGCTAGTGAATAATCCTGGACGAACTATCACACAATCTGAAGTTGCTAAATTATTTGGTGATGCATATGCAAAAACTTGTACAATTGAAAGAGCCGCAAATACATTTAGAACTTGTGGAATAGTTCCGCTGAATAAGTTTATCTTCTCAGATGAATATTTTTTACCATCTTCTGTCACAGACCAGATAGAAATCAACGACAGAAACGATCTAACTCAAAACGAACCAAATTTTCTTAATAACACTGATCTTAATCAACCAAACAAGAATCAGTTACTGCTCTCCGGCAGCATACATCATGATGACACATCTAGTGAGGATGAGATTCCTTTGAGTTTAATTCGTAAAGAATTGTATTCAGATACAGTTGCTCCACAACCATCTACCTCAAAAGCCCATGAGAACTTTAAATCAGCCACTTCAGATAGGGTTACTCCACAACCATCCACCTCAAGTGCTCATAACAACTTGAAATCAACTACACTAGATAAGGTTATTCCACAACCGTCCACCTCAACGGCTAATGGTAATTCTAAATCAACTGCTCCAGGTAGCGTTACTCCACAACCGTCTACCTCCAGAGCCCAAGAGAACGTTAAATTAACTACCCCGAGAACTGCTCCCTTGAAAGAAAGGACTCTAGATAATATTTCTGTTAAATCTCCACTGGATATTTTGCCATATCCTAAAATTGTGGAAAAGCGGACAAGACAACGAAAAGGAAAGAAGTCTACAATTTTGACTTCTACGCCAAATGAAGAAGAACTTAAAATGGAAAGACAAAAGAAGATGGCAAAAGAAAGAAGAAAAACAGCTACACAATTTTTATCTGAAAAAAGATCAGCTAGAAAGTCCAAAGAAACGGAAGTTTTTTGCCCTGCATGTAATGAAAAATATACATCTCCTCCATTTGAAAATTGGATCTTATGTAATAGGTGCCAAATATGGTGGCAGGAAAATTGTTCAAACTACGAGGCTGGTGAATTTGTATGCGACAATTGTTGTGAAGACTGACTTTAGTTGGGAAGTTACGGTATAAAACATAAATGTACTTAATCTATAATGTACTTTCAGTATTTTTTTTTTTAAGAATTTAGTTTGAGTTTTTCTTATATAGATATTTCTAATAAAATGTTTTCATAATCAATCAAATTGTTTTCAAAAATTCTCCTGTTAAGATAGGTATCTACTACTATTCATGTTACGTTTACATTACTGGCTGTTTTAATACATAGGTAGTGTCTGCTTAAATCGAAAATTTGTGAAACGGACTATATTTTGCTCCTACATACACTTTATCCTAAAAAAAAAAATGTATGGGACTCTTACCCCTGGTATCGGATTTTTGCCCCGTACCTATGGGACTTTTACCCCGGACATTGGGGAAAAAATCCGTTAGTGCACCAAATAGAAATTCTGTAAGTATAGCAAAACAGTTAAGAGATAAAATATATTTTAGCCAAGGCATAATGTACAAGAACCTTTAGTTTATTTCTCTTCAACAGAGTCAAAGCCAAATATAAACTTTCATACTACTTACAGCCGTTAACAAACTACATGCGGACTTTTACCCGGGCTTACTCTAGGTACCTAATTGTATTACAAAAATTGAAAAAAAAAAATTATACATTTAATATCAACTAATGAATAAGATGTTCAAAATTCTATCCGTTTGACAATAGCCCAAGCCTATTTACAAATTCCCGTTAAACATTTTTGACCACAGCTACATTACTTTGTCTCATTTCATGTCTGATCCTGTTTTTTAGGTCTTATAAATTTTGTGGTCTGTCGATATAAACTTTTGACTTTAAACATCCCCACGAAAAGTAATCCATTGAAGTAAGATCTGGGGACCTTGGAAGCCATTCGATAGATCCACCTCTACCAATCCACCGCCAAGGAAAACACGTACCTATCTAAATAATCGCGAACAAAGTCTGCAAAGTGCAAAATGTGGTGCTGCACCGTCCTGCTGAAACCAGATTGAACTATTCTGTAGATCAGGATTTTGTTATCGAGAAATAGTTCCGCTAAGGCGGGGAGGAGATAATTTTAGAGAAATGCTAAATATCTCTCCCCTAAATATCTCTCCCCCGTAAAGGTATCATCGAACAAAGAAGGACCTATTACTCGATTATCAATTATTCCCGCCCAGACGTTAGTTTTTTGTGGATGCTGGGTATGTAAGTCGACCATCCAGTGAGGATTATCTGTACTCCAATATTTGCAATTTTGACGGTTCACTGTGCCATTTAAACAAAATGTGGCTTCATCCGAAAATATGATTTGACGTTTCATATCCAAATTAGCGTTACACATATTCATTAGTGTGTCACAGAACTGCAAACGTCTGTCAGGGTTATCTTCATTGAGCTCTTGAGTAAATTGTACTTTATATGGATGGCATTCCTTCTTTTTTACTAGACATATTACGGAGCGTGGACTAGATGTAATCTAGTCAGATGTAATAAGAGGGTATTCTTGGATTTGTAAGCAAATATTCAATTTTTTTCTCACTTATCTTTGAGCGACCCGGCTTTTTAATATCCTTAACATGTCCAGTTTCTCTAATTTTTTTTTAATTCTACTAACAGTAGCTTGGTTGATTGGCCTATTTGGATATTTGGCATTAAATAAGTTGCACACCTGTTTTTTGAGTTATACCCAAATCTCCATACCCAAGAAATATTAAAACTTCTATCCTCTGAGTCTCTATTAATTGCATCATAATTGCATTTTAACTGTTGCAACTGTACGGACTAAATTCAATAATGTCAAAGTTTGACAAATATTTTTCAATATTCCAGTGGGTCTATCTCCGTTAATATTTACGTTAACCCGACCAAACCATACATTGCTGTGATCGTGAGAAAGTCCTCTTTCTAAATATACAGGGTGTCCCGTTTAAAAAATGTCTTTATGTGTCCATGTGCGTCCGTATCTCCCCGTAATAATAGGCTAAACAAAAGAAAAAAAAAACAAAAGAAAATCCAACCAACTATACAATGGACCTAGAATAGAAAACCAGTCAATATGAATGATTAACGTGGATTTGGGCTTGACCGTCTCCCTAACCAACAATATTTTAAAGGTTTTAATGAAGTCTACAAAATAATGTTTTCAATAAACACCCTACCACACAAAAGTCTGTCCGGTGGTGTTAGATTGCAACTATATATACAGTGAGTTCGTAAAGTCTCGCATAAATTCATTATTTTGAGAATGGTAAAGTTTTTGAAAAATTCTTCGGACACGTCGATTTTCTTTTACTTTTACACTTGTTTTACATATATTAAATTTTCTACAGGACGACTCAATAAAGCTACGTCGATATAAACTTTAATATTTTAAATGGAACACCCAGTACTGTTTTACATATTTGGAAAGAACTCTTTTTTATGAATCATATAAGGTTTTCCCAGAAAAGTGTGTCATAAGAGGGAAGCGTTAGAGTAAGACTGTGTCTAGCAACGAATCGATGTGCTCTTTCTAGCTCTTTCAGTGACTATGAACTCACTATATATTGCAACATCAGGGGTCCAAACTAGAACCTATTTTTTGATGTGGATCACAGTCCACAGGATGTGGATGACAGTCAATTTTTCGACCGGCGATATAATATCAAGTATTTATCGTTTTAAAATATAAGGGGAATAGCACATTAAAGCCCAACACTAAAAACTTGGCAGTAACCGAAGAATGTTCAAATATTGTGTAGAAGTGTATACAACATATACAAATTATAAAATAATTTATTAAAATCTTAGAGCTCCAAGAGAAAATATATTGTCACGAAGAACCTGGCAAGTACATAAAATTGTACTATGACGAAGGTGACACGACACGACACGACACGACACGAAGGTCACGACACACGATAACAACCGATTTACTATTTCAAATATTTATCGCAAAAAACGAAAAACAGTTACTTCACCTCAATTTAAATTTTTTTAATTATAATGACATATAGGTACTTTTCAGCAGTATTGTATACCCTAGTAAACTAGTGAAAATCCAGTAATTTAAGTGTTTGCAAATTTAGATCTCTTATCCCCTCTTATCTTAATTATCCATCTTATCCTTACTACCACTTTTGTATATGTTTAATAAAGCTAAATTATGTATTTCCTTTTCCACTCAAAGCATAGCCCAACCCGCATCTGTTGTGTGAGAGGAAATACCGTTATTTGGCAATAATAACTATGCAGACTAATTCCGTGACATTTATTGAGACCGTAAGCAGGCTTAAAGCTATCCTTGATCATTATCATAATTTCACTTGGTTTAACCAATCAATGACTAGTTGCTGTTCCCCATTCCAAGATACACTTAAATTAGTAATCATTACAGAAATATTTATTTATTTATTTATTTATTTTAGTATTTGCCCAACATACAAAATCCAATTACAGGACAAAACTTGAAATGAAGTAAATTACATGATTATATAACAAAATTATATCAATTCAATGGTAACAAAACTTTCTTTTTGTTAAAAAGAAAAGAGAAGAGCTAGACATCAGACATAAGAAAATGTACTGGCTACTTGGTAGACACTCCTGCTTATCAACTTACAACAAAATACTGTTGTATAAACAAATTCTCAAGCCAGTATGAACCTATGGAATACAGGATAAGAGTAATATATTAATCATTAAAAAATTTTAGAACAAAGTACTGCAGAACATCGTCAAAGCGCCTTGGTACATCAGAAACAGCGACCTTCATCGAGATCTTCAGATGGACACTGTAGAGCAGACAATTACTAAATTTGCAAGAAATCACGAACAACGACTCCATCAACATGTGAACATCGAGGCCATCCAGCGCCTCGACAACACTAACATAGTAAGAAGGCTCAAGAGAGTTAAGCCCTTTGAGTTAGTGAACTGATTAGATCAGTATAAAAGCAGAGTATTGTGCGGTTAGTGTTACACGTTAGTGTTATTAAGTTACTAGACTCTAAGGTACACTAGTGAGTAAGACCTTAGCTCTAAGATTTTCAACTTTAGTTAAATTAGAATAGAACCAAATTACTCATTGATCTCCCTTTGATCAGATTGTAATAGTAGCAAAATACCCTTCAAGGGGTATTTTCTATATAAAAAAAATTGTAACAAAGAATAAAATACAAAGAATAAAAACTTACAAGAAAATTACACTAAGTATTATTACAAAAGTAAATGTATTAATACTATAATTATTGATACACGTACAGTGATGTGTGGAGAAAATTTCAAATGTTAAAATAAATATAATGTTTAGCTACTGTAATTAATTATTTTACATTCGCATGGTTAATGTCGCTATAGGGTGAAAGTTTATTAAAATTATTACACATTACAAAATATCGGTGACTTTAACAAAATATTAGTTCTGGCAGTTGGGAAGTGAAAGGTGCTAGCCTGACGGGATGAAGATCTGGGCAATTGAAAATGTAAAATACTGGTAATTTGGATACTATCAATATCATTATGTAATAATTTAACTAAAAAAATAACGGAAAATAATGTTCTTCTTATATGTAAAAGTCCAAGGTCAAATTCCCGCGAAAGTAAGTTATGATCAAAACCCCTTTCAGGATATTTGTTAAACTTCCTAAAATATAGAAACTTTACAAACCTCCTCTGAACATTCTCGATTGCCAAATTATCAACTTCAGAATACAGATACCAAATAATAAATCCACATTCTAATTTAGACCGAATATACGAAACAGAAAGCGCCTTCAAAGCGGCAATATTACGAAAATTCCTGCAGTTCCTGATAATAAATCCCACCATTTTCAACGCTGATGAAATTATTTTATTAATGTGGTCTTTAAATGTAAATTTTTTATCAAATTAAATACCTATGTCCTTAATGTTGTCATGTCGTACTAGGGTAGTTGAATGCGGTGTATAGTTGTATTCAATAATTTGGTTTTTAGTACTGATACTGACTACTTTACATTTGTCTATGTTCAAATTTAATTTATTTTTGGTACAACATTCCTCTATTTTTAAAAGTGGTTGTTGAACAAAGTAATAATCTTGTACAGTTTGAACAGAATAATAGATTTTGAGGTCATCGGCAAACAACAGTTTTTCACAGTCAATGACATCATTTATATCGTTTATAAATAACAAAAATAACAGAGGCCCTAAGTTTGACCCCTGTGGCACACCAGATGTAGCTATAAAGTGCCTTGAATCATACCCATTGTAAGCAACATATTGGATCCGGTTTGAGAGATACGATTTAAAGAGATAAATAAGAGAACTACTAAATCCAAAGTTGTTAAGCTTATGAAGTATTAGGTCATGGTTAATATTGTTTACAACTACTATTTGTGCCCTACGATTCACCAGCATTTCTCATCTACATAGATTAGAGATAATCGAAAAAATATTCGCTTATAATCTCCTAAGGGCAAAATTATTACCGGAAATTTTTTTAAGGAAGCGAATATTTTGAAAATTAACGAGGAGTAATTTTTTAAAATTATTCGACACCGCGAAAAAATTTCCGGCAATTAATTTGTGCACTTGGGATATTCGGTAAGAAAATTTCACACCGAGGAAAAATTTATTTAGATTTTCAATGTCATTATTTTTTGTCATAGAAATATGAAACTAACACTACTAAGGACGAAGGAGGCATATGTCATAATTAATTTATCGTATTTTGCGATTTTGATGCATACAGCATACAGGTTTAATCTTCATATAAACTTGCTTTCAGGTTTAAATTGTGATTATAACTTAGAGAATCCTTCAGAAATTCGACACAAAATTAAACACACCATTCTGGTGATAACTTGGTATATTATAATGTCACTTTTAAACTCATTTTATTTTAAACTCATATCTTAAATGTCAAAAAATCATCACTATAATATTGATTTTGTACCAAAAAGTCAAAAAATATCCGCTGAAATATTTTTGTTCGCATGGGAGCGACCTAAATTTGACACACCTGATTGGCTAAATAGTGAAGGTGTGAAATGTTCATTACAATTCCATACATTGCTAGAGAAAGTCTATTCAACATTTATTTTCTTACCTGTAGTCAAATTTAAGAAACAAATTTAAGTCAAATTTAAGAGAAGATACAACTTTGATTCACGTCTCCATCTTTGGAGGCGCGTAGCTCCTTAAGGAAGAATTTCAGGCCATTCCACCAAAAAATGTTTGTCTTACTTTAGAACCTATAATCCAAATTTTCATTTTGGCTATACTTCATGGATACACCCTGTATAGATGCTGGGATTTGACTTGTTTTTCTGAGATACTGCATGACACCCATAAATCTCAGGGTTATTTTTAGTTATACTGTTCGTTATAAAACTGCACTTTTATTTTACAAACCAAATTAATAATTAATCAAATATTTAGAGAAAAATTAGGTAGTAAATAAATAATAATCATGTCACTCAGGGAAAGTGAAATTTAGACTAAGCTACTGTATTGGCTCTATAAATTATTACCTAAATATGATTATTTTGTAGAACACTACTTGTGCATAGCAAAACTTTTGTTTCCAATTTCAGAATTTGGTATATTGTTTACCCGTTGGGTTCTTATACTTATTTTCACACTTTATTAGATCGTTTTATATACAAACATAATTTCCATTATATTAAATTTGAAACTTCCGTCTTTTTCAGAAACTTAATAAATTCATGCAATACAGATAATGGAAGTATTATACCGTATATTTTAATACTAACTAGACTCAATAAAATGCTTTCCTGGACCTGAAATGTCTAGTTAAAATCATATTTGACTATACTTCGATGTAGGGCACAATCTCCAATAATCCATATTTATTCCTTGGAGTTGCTTTAGATATCAATTAAATCATCTCCCATTATCTAGTTGTCGTTAAGGATGGGAAAAGCCGATTATGTTTTTCAGCCGTCGAATTATTATTAGTTAAAGGAGATTTTTCATCTAGTGGCGTCATCAATATAATTCCTAGCCCTCGAAACCGCTCTGTGGAGGTGAAGGACGAGAAGTAAATATAATATAGTCAAATTCTTGTCAGGATTAGTCTAAAAGTCTGCGACTGGAGATGAGAGGGGGCGGAATATTATTATTTCGCGGGCCGCATTTGCGCCTCAGGAACGATTTAGATCGGTAAACCCTTACCACCATTTACGAATGCAATGAGGGAAACCTGAAAAACCTCATTAGTTAGGGGGACAGTCAAACATCAACTGATTTTAATCTCTCACATTAACACCAAGCTGACATTCTTCCAATCCTATGCCATGTGCAAGGATATCCATCCCTGCAAACAAGCCTGAATCTACTATCTTAAAAGGGGTTGGAACCTTTGGTATGAAGATAACACTGACGTAGTTTTCCACATAACACCAAAATACTATACTGCACTCGACGCGTGTTTCGCCAACCAAGTTGGCATCATCTGGAGATGATTAAAACTCCAATCATCTCAAGATAGTGCCAACTTGGTTGGCGAAACGCGAGCGAGTCTTCGTGTTATGTAGAAAACTACGTCAGTCTGAATCTATAAGTAAACAATTTAATTAAGAATTGTCTGATGGAATGGAGAAATATGTCATCATACTTATGGTTCGTTATATTCTACATAATATGTTACAGATGTCTCCTACGGTCTTAAAAATATTGAAGAATCGTCGTTTCGCACTTCGTGTAACTCGAAACGCCTGAGCATAGTACCAGTAAATATTCGAAGCTAAACAATGAACAGTTTACTCAAATTAAAAAATTAATACCTACTTTGTCTAATAAATAAATTTACTTGCAAAAGATAGTTAATAAACTTATTTATAGTAAACAAAATTAAGTTGAATACATTTATTTACTCGAGGTAAAAGTGATATCAGTTAAGATACTCAGAACTACTGACGAATTAAATATTACCACAAGAGCTCTAACCTATCGAGCTAGTTAGGAAGGAGTACTTCCTTGGTGCCAGAATGCCTATTTTATTTGTGGAAAATGTTTTAAAACATTTTTAGAGGACAAACTGTTTAGTAATCTTAATTAACTGTCAGGTACCCTGTTTACTTGGAAAGTTTTTCTCAGTGCAGTTAACATAACGCAATGGAAAATTTTTTTTCAAAGTAAATACAGTAAGTAGTCTTACTCTGTGGTCTCGACCCACACTCATAAAAGAGCGGTGTTAATTCCAGAAATCACTCCCCAAATTCATGGGGTACGTAGTTACTGAGACCAACATTCACGTACCCTAAGCAAATCTATCGATGATGGACTAGAATTTTGCCCGCCATGATTTCTGCCTAATTTCACCATGCCGGTATAGTTTTTAATTGAGAAAGCAGTGTAGATCTTGCTCTACAACAAAGGGCTTCATTAATCAGTACCACAATCTTTACAATATTGTTATGGATAAATTTTGCAGAGATAGTGGATCAAATTTTTTACCCACTTTTGGTCTTCTTCAAGGCGATATTATACACAATAGGCATCTACTATAATAACAAAGATTGTCATGACTTGGTAATCGAGAAGGACAAAAGCATTGTTATTAGCTTGTATTTTCCTTAAGTTGGGAAAAAAATAGTTCCAATGAAGCAGGTACTACTCGTTCTCTCACTACGGACTTAATTTCCTCTGGTACGTAAGGCAGCACTGATGTCTCGTGTTCAGTACTCAGAAGACTTTACTCTATCTGTATATGCAGCTTGAGATTTCATATGGTATGCAACAATTGCATCAATATCGCTAGGGCACCACAGGTCCTTACATTTAACAATTGCGATATCTACACCCTTGAAACGACTTCGATAGACGAGAGTACCGAATACACAATCTTGACAAGCAACTATAAATCCCTCGGTGTTAAGATATTATGTAAACTTTTATTCATCATTTTGATGGATACGTTTATTATTATTATTATGTTATTTCTACGAATTATGCACTTTTCAGTTTTTTTCCTGGTTTATACTTCTTGTAGACGTGTTAGTACCAAATTTACAAGATATAATTAGGCCAGGATTTTTCTCTCTTTTCTGTATATTTTGAATATTTTAAGTGATCCTTTTTATTTTATTTTGAAGCGCTAATTTATGATATTTGTAAATATGTGTTAATATATATATATATATATATATACGTATATTATATTAGATGGAGATATCCGATATGAATATGTATATCATGCTAAATGTTTAATATTTAATTTCAATTAAAAACTATATTTGTTTTACATTTGTGATTATAATATAATTCTAATTTAATAAACCGCAATGGTTGGTGGCAATAATGATTTTTGAGAAAAACCCAAATACATTAATTACATACTAATATAAATAATGTAATTGTCAGTTGAAAATGTTACATAAAGAATTATTCATATTCGATGGCCTAATGCAGTTACAATGAACTGGGTAGCGTGATACTGTTTTATTAAATTTTCAATATACGCCTCACGTAAATTAGAATACTGGAATTTGTAATTGAAAGTTTTAAAACGATGTTAAATAAATCAATAATAAAACACGTAAAATATTACACGCGTTGAATTAAATAGAAAAATTTATTTAGGCCAGCAATTATTTCCATTTTAAAGGGCCATCAATTCTAATTTATATTTATTTGAATTCTACACACAGAATTTAAAGTTATTCAAGGTGTCTTTTAGCGGTTAGGATCTCGGAAATAGTAAAAGATGGGAATTTGAAAAAGAAATATTTAAAAAAATACAGTTTTAGTTCTTTGTCAGATGATTCAGTCCATCTTACATTAAGGAATCAATCTGTGGTAGTAAAGATCTCATACTCTCGGTGATCTTGATAGGGGCTTAAGCGACAATATTGCCGAAATCGTTATTTTTACTGGAATATTATGCTCAGATGTATACCTGTGATCTGGCACACGGGCATAACGTAATTCTTATCACATTTCACGGTATACAGAACTTGCTGTAGACATAAATGACATAAAAATCAAATATGGGATTAGAAAAGAGGTTTAAATCCATATAATGGATAGTGGAACACACTAAAGTTGTGAACGTTTTATGTTTTGCGTATGCGTAAAATTGGCTGTTTTGCAAGCCAGTGGGAGTTGGGAGAGTCTACATAAGTGATTGCCCCAAAAACTACTGATTTTAATCACGTCGTTGATTCTATTTTTATTTTGAAAATGTTTAGATTTGTTTACAAATCAATAGGTGAAAAATCATTTGCAGCCAATAAGAAAATTTGATTGGACCAAAGTGTAGGAATTAATGTTTCTATGGCATAGCCAACTACCAAAAGATTTGGAAGATACACAGATTTGGTAAATATATATAAGATACCTAAACCAGTAGTGAGAAGTGAGTAGTGAGAAGTTCCTTATCAACCTTCCTCATTATTGAAAATGCCTTCATACGCCATAACTTTCTTAGCTCTTTGTAATACAGTCCTCTAAATAGCGGCCACCAAAATTTATTGTGAAAATGAGAAAAAAGAAAAGAGTAAGCCAGTTAAGAGAAAAATGAAAGAAAGAGTTTCCAAAAAGTCTAAAATAATTCCAAGTTCTTCCAGTTCGGAAAGTGAACCGATTTTGACTTCTACTGATGACGAATCTGATAATAGTAATGATTTTTGCATTCAGTGTCGTGAATATTATTATACCACCAAGTCCAAAGCTGATTGGATTCAGTGTTTGGAATGCAATCATTGGCTACTTAAAACTTGTACAAGTCATTCAGGGATCTGCAATAGTTGCGCCAAAAAAGTACAAGAAAAACAATATTTTCCTCGTTGGAGCCTTTTTCACAGCTCCCCTGGGAAAAACGCTCCACTAACATTTTTTTTATATACATGTAGGTATTTAACAAAATTATTCATTATTTGGACAACAATGTATTCATAATCAAAGGGAATTATTTTTAGAACCAAATATACCATTTTATATTTTTTCATATATCTGTATATTTATATATAATATAATATATATTAATATTTACCTACTAAGTTGTGGTTATTTTTCAAAATATGGGGCGTATTTTCCCGGTTTACTTTACTGCAAGGTGACTCATTAAAAAAGTATATTGGCGGTTCGGAGCTTGTATTGGCGTACCTATATTGGTGCAGTAAGATTCTAAATATCATAAATGTGTACCTTTTAGATCACTACTTTACTTCCATAAAATCATTTCGTTTCAAATTACTATATTAAGTCGATATTGGCTTTAGACACATTATAATTATACGATTAGATAAATAATTACAAATTCTGTTGGTTCCTTCTACAGGCAAATTAGAAAACGTTCATTTAATTTAGGAAAATATGAGATTGTTCTTAGGTTTAATTTGTTTAATTGCAACTAGTACCGATATAAATAGCAACTAATGGGCGAGCGTTTTAAACTGTCAGAATGTTAAAATTGTCATTTCTGTTTAGCATTTAATACAAACCTAATTTTGTTCAAGTATTGTATAACCGTGACTGAAAATGCCAGGATAGACTCAATTATAAATATGACTGCAGCTCATCTACTTCATTACAACCATACGATCTATTGTGACTCATACCTAATTTACAGTGCATTCATAATACCGTGCTTACCATGAAACTAATAACTCCCAAGGTCAAGATTTCAGTCGAATAGTGTGACTTAAACTAACAACACTTTAACACTGACCGTTGTCTTCCAGTCACAATCGGTATTCAGCTTCATCCACTAAGCCAAATTTTTTCAGTTCAGCTTAAGGTACCAGTGAACAAACCTCATGAACATGTTATGAGATTCTGTCTGGTAAGTGCCAGTTATCAAATATTTTTCCTATGAAGGGATAAACTATTTGACTGATTAAATAGTCTCATTTAAATTTTTCTAATGTCGAATTATGTCATATTTCTGACAGAAAGTCAGTCACTCCATTCTGTTCACCACTTCATGTTTAGCAAACAAATTTCGAGCGACTGTTGAAGCTGCCGTATCTGTAGTATTGAATTAATAAAATAAACAGCTGCCTAATTATCTTTTATATGTGGAACAGTACAGAAGAATAACATTTGGCTTTGCCGTAGAAATGTTTATGAATCATTCGTCCGTAGAAATGTATTATTATTGTTATAATATATTCTGAGAATATACTTCTCAATGTCTATGCCTCATTTTAAAGTACAATTCTGGGGCAGCAATGATTTTGTTAAATCTGAGAGACCTACAAGCCATTTAAAAAAATTTGCCACTTACCTCTTAAAGATTTTAGAGGTATTTGCATATCACAAACTGAAAATTTTATTTATATTTATTGACCATTGAACTTTTTCATTGGTAGATATTTGCCAATGCAGTTATAATTACAAAGAACCAAACCAAAAGCGATTGACATCGGGTTATAATCAATATTTATGTTTCAACTTCAAAATGCATTATTTAATTTATTAAACTTTTATTTAAAGCGCTATTTTGAAAGTAGCCTTTTGTATTAAATCTTATATGCGCAAAATCATTAAAATGTGAAACTATTGTCGTATGTACAGGGTGATTCACTTTCGAGTGTGTAAAATTTCTTAAATTACAGTGCAGTTTAGTAATATAAGTATGTCTTGCATGGTTGTGATCTTTCAGGATATGTGTTTAAATATTCTTCAACTGTTCTGTTTAAATTTTTGTTACATCTGTAATAAATATCTATAATATTTTGTTTCTCTTCGGTTGAATACCTACATCGTTAGTCAATGTAAAAAGTACTCCACTGATGTAGTTTATAAAAATTATAAGTGACATTTGTGGTTTGTCAAGAATTGACTGTTATGCCCATGGCTAACTAGACATTTTCAAAAAAATATATATTTTCCTTCATAATGCCCTTATTTTTTAGGCAAATATTAACATATATTATATTGTTGTATTCAGAAAAAATCGGTTTATTCAAATATGAGAAAAATTAATATGGTGCCCATAAGAAAAAATAAAGTTGAAGATGATTTAGGTACTATAGAAGTGACATTTTTTTAAAAAACGGTTTACGGCATCGTATTTGTCTCAAGAAAGTGCCCTAATAATGTGAAAATGATACGCCAATATTTTTAAAAGTATAGAAGTTATGGCCAGAAAACGAAAGCCGGAAAAAATGTTTTTTTGCCTCTTACTCAAAAACAAAAGCGGCATAAGGGGGTTTTCTTTGCGCCAATTTATTGAGCACAAAATTCCGCAACTTTGCCAAATTTAAGCCTACAGTCTATCTTTTATATTAAGCGAGATACCCATGTTACACACTCGAAAGTGAATCACACTGTACTAAATAAAATATTATATTGAGATGTAGATTGAAAAGTCAAATAGTTTAAATAAATTATTTTCTTTCAAACCCCATGTACGTCGCATCAAAATGTCTTAAAACTCATTCAAAACTCCATAAAACACGTTTTAACGGCTCACTGATATATATACTCGTATACTTACTCTATACTAAGTTACATTCCCAAGTGATATGACTTCACACGTTATATCGGAAAAATGAATACGTGAGCGGAAGTACTTTCAGGTATACTCACTTCCCTGTTCGTGTTCGTTCTTGAAGAGAGAGATTGTTGCATGGTATATTCATAGATAGATTGGCATTTATTTCTAATAGATAATACCTACATCCAATTATATATTTGGAGCAATAATATGAATACACCCAATTACAAGAAATATTTAAATAATAAGTCGTTTTAAATTTAAAAAATATATGTTTAATATACAGCTTTTTAGGGGTTTAACTGCCATTACTTCAGCATAAGATGGATTAATCACAAATGAACAAAAAAGTGGCATATTACATAAGCGTAAGTTAAACCGTTTTTAAAATACGTTGAGTAATAAATAGTATCAAAGAATTTTATGACAATTTGGCAACAGTGTCGAATACACTGAACGTTTTTTGAACAGCTGGGAGCTTAGCTGGCCAGCGCGCGCGGCAACTTGTTTTTTAAGTGGATGACAAAAAATCCAAATGCAAACAATAACAGTCGAGAATAATTAAGTGAAGACATTTAGATGATAATTATTTTGGATTTTATTTTTAAATAGAATCGTACAATAATTAATGAATAAAGAATTTTTAAATATGAAGTTAGTCTTGTAATTGTTTCAATTTTATAAATTTGTAAACGTTTAAAATAGGAACATAACTTTAATAGATTATATGAATTTGAAAAATATGTAACAAAAACATGTAAGAAGACACGTCGCACAATTATTCATAAGTATTAAAAACAAGAATGTAGACACTCACCGAACATCAAAATACAGTCATTTTTTAATGCATAACTACACAATAAACTACAGCAAATGTTCAAAATATCCACTGTTGCTTACAATACACGCACGACATCTCCGAATATGCTCCATAAATTATTAACATATCGCGATACTCGGGTGCTAAACATTTTAATAATAACTTTAGAGCGACAAACGAAATAGTGGTAAGGATAAGACACACTCCGACTAGAATTTCCGACTAGACAGATACGAATTTCAAACACCAACTGGTTTAATCACTGGTGTCCGACAGCTAGTCAAATGCTAGTTACGATTTATTTACGCTGTTGTCATATTGCCCGATATTTAATTTATCGAATTTTATTGATCAAGAAAAAAGTTATTCTACTAAAACTAAGAGTAAATAAATTCATGGAAGTTGTAAAAATTCAATTTCATAATATTTTATGAAGACAATTACGTACAGATTCCGTAAATAACTGAAGTTTTGCACGCACATTAAATCGGATATTTTGATAATTTTTTTCTCCAAAATGGTTGAGTTGTGGACCCATGTTATATAAGGTTTTTTTGTTTATTTTGATGTATACTACCACCTGTTAAAATAATGGCAGTCAAACTTCTAACAGCCTGTAGGTATAAATTAATATTAAAGAAATGTATATCATTATTAACTAACTTGGCTAAATGGTATTTAATAGTAAGGTGATAATACTACTTAATGTGCTAAAATTAATATCAGATCAATGACAAATACAACTGAAGGTATTGCACATAATATAAATAGGGAATTTGCGGCGGATATTGGTCTTAGCATTTTCACAGTAAAATGTAGATTTATATCTTCTGTCTGCCTGAAAGCTAGAGATACTAAAAAATGTCTTTATTCTAGAAAAATGGATTCAATATTTATTGGTTATGTGACAATTCGTCAACGGATTCCAAATTATAGCACCAAATTCTAATTTTGATCTTACAAAAGCAAAGTGGAGGACTTTGAAAGTAGCGATATTGAGAAAATGACGACACGTACATACGTTTATTTTTTTTTATATAGGAATTAAGCCAAAAAGTTACCTAAGAGATAAATTATTAATGAAATGGTTGACTATGGTTGAAATATTATGGTTAACTAAAATTTTAATTATCCTTGTTACTTATAACTTAGGTAGTAAAAAGAATAACCTTATTATTTTAAAGATTTGTCGAAAACAACTACTTCGCGTACTATATGCATATCTCAATATTGAATTACAACGGCATAAGTATCTTAAAATAACCCCAATTTATTGTCTTTAATACATTTCTATTTTTAATGGTGTTATCTACATCATTTTAAATAACGAAATATTAAATAAGCATCTACTTTTCATTTAAAAGAATTATTTTTAAAATTAAAACTTTATAGAACCATATTATTTGATAATTTCATTAATAATTTATCTCTTAGATAACTTTTTTGCTTAATTCCTATATAAATAAAGGTATAAATACTTAAATAACTCAACAAATAATATTAAAAATATACCATTAAAAACTACCAAATTTATAGGACTCAAACATTATTAAGATATATTATAGGTCAGATAGGTATATAGGAAATTAGAGAAATTTTATTAAAAAACATCTAAGGTTTCTACAAACTGCTAATTTTGACATTGAAATTATTTTTATTTAAAATCAGTTTAATTTGCTACATATATTTTTTATAATTTTTACCAATTGGTAGATGTTAAACCTCCTTCCACACATGTGGCTGGAGACGCCGGAAGCAGGAATACATATCAACATTAGGGTAAAGAAGATTCCTACAATAATTGAAACCAGATTAACAAGAAATATTTTTTTCATTAAAATTTAATAAAAAAAGATACGTGAGCAATAATAATTATTTTTAATGTAAAGTAGAAGTTTTTTAATTTTTCATTATTTAAAATGATGTAGAGATAGCACTATTAAAAAGAAAAATGTAAGGTTATAGCAAGATATGCCGTTGTAATTCAGTATTGGGGGTGCATATAGGACGGAAGGTAGTTTGTTTTCGACATATCTTTAAAGTAATAAGGTTATTTCATTGCTTACCTATGTTATAGGTAACAAGGATAATAATTAACAATTTATCTCTCAGTTAACTTTTTGACATAATTCCTCTATAAAGAAAGATATAAACAGTTAAATAGGCCAATAAATAATATTAAAAATATACTATAAAAACATACATAACACATATTCCCATCATATTTTATTAGCCGATGAGATTATATTTTGTATTTGACAAATAAATGAAAATTTTATGTCAAATAGTATACACAAATCCTTGTGTTCGGTACATCTCATTATATTAATACTATTTATTTTATAATTATATAAAATTGGCACTAACTTTTTACTACATATAAGGCAAACAACAAAATAGTTACCAATATTCAGGTTTAAGTAATTTTTATGACACCAATTATTAATGGAACCAAATCAATCAATCAATCAATTTATTTATCATAAACTTATAAAAGTAATACAATATAAACATCCGTGAAACATAAAGAAATAAATTGCACAATACTCAATAAGTGTTCATGATACTTTTTTCGAGAAATACAAAAAGTAAGTACATGCGCGCGCTACATATAATAACAAAATTCATATAGAGGTCCTAAGTTTAAGTAATTACAAGTATAATCAATAATGTAGTAGAGTACTATCTCCAAAGTTCTAAATAAAAATGCAGTATTATAAACCACAATACACAAAACATCAGTATAACTATAAACTATATATAATATAATTAATTATAGGCCATAAATCTTAAACTCTATAATATAGAATTATAGCAAAGTGCCAATCAAAAAATGTATTAAGGAAAATTGGTTTCTTAATTTCTGTTGGAAGAGTATTGTACAAGGTCGATCCCATAAACTCAAAACATCGCTCCCCAATAGATTTAAGCATTAATGGTGATTTAGGTTGTTGCCTTTTTCTGGTGTTATATTGGTTGATGCTTCTAGTACTAAAATTACTTCTTGTCTGTTTATATCGTATATTACTGTTGTAATAATATAATTGTCTAATATGCATAATGTTAGTTTCGCTATATACAAGATCACTTGGGTAAGTAATTTTTTTGTGCAGCATTAGCTTTAGGAATCTTTTTTGTATGATCTCCAAGGGATTTAAATGAAAGTCAACTTTCATATGTTAGATGGCTTTCAACTACCGCATGGTAAATTACTTTTATGTGATTGCTGTTTAATATTTTAAATAAATAACCAAACTTGTATAAAACTGATCGAAGTTTCCTTATAACAAAATGTATATGCGAGTTCCACCTTAAATGCTGATCTATGATTATCACTTTGAATTAACTTTGAAGTTTATTTGAAATTTGTCTCCCATCATCAGCGTATACTTGCTTCTGGAATTTAATTGTACTGAGTGAGTTAATTGTTAGTAAATTCAACCCACTGCGCTGTTGGAATAAATAGTGGAGATTCAAAGCCTTCGTATTCAACAAACTGTCTCGAATTCAATATATAAAAATGCATAGTTGAGGTGAAAATCTATAAAAACACATTTTATTGAATAGAACGAAATGATAAATTTGATCCAAAGTCTTGTTGCTAACAATTGTTAGAGGAGAGTCGAAGACTCTATCGTTACCCCTCATTATTCTAGGAACACGCAAATAGGCTATTCTGTTGTTTACAAACGACCAAAATGTACTAGAATTATTCTGTATTTTGTATTCGCCGTTATTGATATAGGCCTGACGGGAATGCTATATTTATTTACTTTTTCCTAAAGACCTTAGAGATGATAATAAAAACATGCGAGTCAAGTATATCAAGAAGGGAAAATACGTAGGTAGATATATTCACAGTAAATATGGGTAGGTACATGGATATTTAGTTGACAAGTAGCTTCAGGAACATATCTTTTGATGTTCCCATTATACCTACATCAACCCACATAAGGGATCATCTATATTTTCCGCATGAAATGGTGAGATTGAAAACAAATTTCTCGATAACAATTGATCCACAAATAGTCGGATATTTATGTTTTAATTATATTATACACAAAGAGGAAATATTTTACAAAGCAGCTACAATTTTTTTTTTTTCGGTGATATAGAAGTATTTAAATACTTTTCTCATGGAATACGTTTACCGCTAACTAAATAGATTTTAAAAATGGACCAAATTAACGCTAACCCTTACTACAGCAAAATAGTGAAATAGTTTCGAAAGTACATTTTTACTCAAAATTAGTTAAAAGTAGAATATGCTGTATGTTATAAATTCACAAATACTATAACCAATTTGTTCAGACGTGTACACAAAACTTCTAAGCCGTCCATATACCATCCTGCGCGAAGGTAGATTAAATTTGTCAGGTATGTCGAATCCTAGCGATCCTCCTTTGACTTTGACTTTTTGTGTTACTTTTATTCTCACTCCAACAAGCAGGAACACATACAACATATATTTAATTTTCTTAAAGTATAGGATAAAAGCAGTAACGGTAAGAATAACAGTAACAGTTAAAGTAAAATACACATACCTGCCATCAAGGGTACCGCTCATAGGTATTTTGTCATGCATTTCGCTATCAATTTCAGCATCACCTGCAGCTATTTTAATGTAAAACTGTTTTAATCAAATTTCACATAGATTTTTTGGACTTCAATAAAACACCCTGCAGGACTACAGACAACACGCCGACTTGATTGATTTCTTTCTCAAGGCAAGAAAATATACAATGTGTTCACTTCTCACATTCACGCCCTTGTATTTAATTTTTGTTTTATTTTTAAAGTTATCAAAATAAAACATTTTTATCTCGGAACAGAATTGTCAATCATATGAGATAATACCAGCATGATTCAAATTTAAGAAATTATGATTCAAATAATTATTCAAAAATTATATTAAAAAATATTGTCTTCTATAAAATTGATTAGGTACACCTTGTGTATAAAAGTATTAAGCATTCTACAATATTTATTTCTCATTCCAACAATAAAATAGTTTTTCTACGGGCGTGTGGAAAGTTACAATTTTCTGCACGCATTTGAGTGTAGAAAATTGCACTTTTCCGCACTAGTGCGGAAAATAAATACCTATGTATTACTTGCAATGTGATCATAATATTATCTTAATTCCAAAAAATCATGTTTTCACTGTTCAGATTTTGACATAAAGAAAAAGGAATGCTTGACACTTCTAATTATTAGACAGCATTGTGTGCTGTTCAATTAAAATATTTATTTTTCTTATGTCAATTTTCTTCACGCCCGTAGAAAAAACGTTGTTCCTAACACATGTGGAAGGTGTCTTTTCCGCACTCACTGCTTGTCCGAACTCCGCTTCGCGTCGTTCGGACAACTGCAGTCGCGTGCGGAAAAGTATCACCTTCCACACTTGTTAGGAAAATAACTATAAACACATTTCTGTTGAGCAATTCATTAAAAAGGATGTAAGAGGTCCTATTACAAATGTATGTGGTTAAATGAATGGTAGAGTTATATGCATCTCTCTCTAAAATGATAATTAACATGCATAGAAGCTCCACCACTGTAGCAGCCCCTCTTAGAAATGGTGACCTTTGGATAAGTTTTATTTTATTTTGTATATATGGCACTTGACCACTTTATTTATTTGGATGTTCTGAATAAAACTGTTGATATGGTTCTCGGTTGGATTGTTCACTTAGTAAAAACCTTCGCTGCTAAGCGAAGTGCTATGTTTTATGTTCTCTAGTCATGGTCGTGTCACTATTATTTGCAGTTGTATACACTTCAGTTAAAACATATAAGATTTTATTAATTTGTAATTAGTTCTTATTAACAAATTATTAATAAATATGATATTATCTACAGTCGTGCCCTATAATCTGACCGCGCCATTGTATTTAGGATACTCTCAAATGAGTGTGACCGAAATTTGAAAAAATATATTTTCTGGGTTTCTAACAGAAATATAGCAAAGTTGTGATTTATATCAATTTATTTAATCCTGGGTCATGCTCAAGAAATCGTGGAGGACTACAAGGCAAAACTGGCAGCCGAAGAACAGCTCAGTCGCAAAACTACCAAACGAAAATAAATCAATAATGTGGAAAGTCTAGTATTCAAATTTTTACGTACACCCAAGTAGAAACTTGTATACTATTTATTTGATTAAGTTATTTATTATTTTTTATAAATACAATTAATTTATTGTTAGGCCTCTAAAACCAAATGCGCTTCTAAAATTACTAACTAGTATTGACATTCCCTTGATATATATATTCTTTTGATTTCATAATGAGAAGAATCTCGTGACTCGTTATTGATTTATTTATTATTATCGATGATTATCCGATTGATAACATAATATAAATTTTAATAATTATGCTATATTTCTATTAGAAATCCATATATTTTTTTCAAATTTCATCACATCTATTTTAAAGTATCCTAAATATAGTGGCGCATTCAGATTAGAAATAAAAAATGTGGTTAACCTTCTTTTTTGGATTTTGGAATTGAAACAATTCGAGATTAATTATGATATGTTAAATAATAGTGTTTCGGAACACTATGGAAATTAATTTTTGTATATTCTTGTCAACAATTATTTTAGTTCATTAAATTGAATAATCATGCAAATATCAAAAGATCTTTAATAATAAAAGAATATATTATTTTACAGTAACACTTCTAATTCTGGGTTCAAATATAACAAATATTTTAAAAAATCACAGAATCTTTCAAATATAGTAGCAATATGTTATAAACATTTTTTTTTGTTTAATAAATCTTCAAAGAATAAAAAAAGGAATAAATAAGTATAATAATTATTATAAAACAATTTATGTCTTAAAAAATCACGTACATATAAAAAATGTTCAATCAAATGCTTAAATGTTCTCTCTTAAGAAACACAAATCAATATTTTCCACCTTTTTCCGTACCTCTAAGTTAATGTTTATCTAGTGTAATTTATTTTTTTTATTTATCATAAATTGTTATAATAATTAGACACTTTAGATAATTCAAAATATGATTTGTAATATTACAGAATTTTGTATAAAACTAAAATCCACTAATAATTTAATTAATTTTTGAAATATTTATTTTATTATACAGGGTGAGTCAGTTTATACTAGCAGGACTCTGGCATTCGATAGAACACCTGATTTTAAGTTAAGTTTGTCATATAAACATATGTCGGGAATCGCTTCATTTTTGAGATACAGGGTGTCAAAGTTTTGGTTTTTTTTTAGTATTTTCCGCTCAGCTCCTATAGTTTTTAAGATACTTTATTCAAATCTTTACCATAGATTACTTATGATAGTTCACAAGTTTTGACATATGTAAACAATTTGAAAACATACAGGGTGATATTTTTTCGGAGGTCTGCCCCCCTTTTTCCGTCCAGAACTTTTTTGTGGTACGCCACTGACTGCTTATTTGCCAAAATTTGGATTCCACGTTCAATTTAGAAAAATTTTCGTGTCTTGCATTTTTATCGTAGCTGTAACAGTTGTCGAGTAAATTGAAGAAATCTCTAAATTAAAAAGAAATAGTTTTATTAAAATTTTCACTAAAAACAATAATTATTGTCAAACGAAAGTTCATTAATCTAAATTGACAAAGGTTACATACTTATAGTACAACTTTTGCCACTAATTATCTATTTTTTTGTAGCATTTCAGAGACTTAATAACAATAACTAAGTAAAATAATTAAGAACTAATAATAAACCAAGGCAAATACAAATAACTTTACAAATAACCCGAAATAATTTTATTTTCAAATTAAAATTTTCAAAATGTGATCCATTTTGTTGGATACATAATCGGCATCGCGTTTCAATAGACCTTCTTGCTGAAACTAAGTGATGAACTCATATGTCTTCGCAAGCATGTCTTATACGCCCTCTAAGATCGTCAACATCTTGAACAGGAGGTGCATATACTTTTTCTTTAAGAAAGCCCCACACAAAAAAATCCATTGGTGTTATATCTGGGGAACCTGGGGGCCGTGCTATTGGACCTTCACGTCCAATCCACCTCTCTGGATAATTGTCGTCTAACCAAGCTCATACATTTCTTCCAAAATGAACTGGGCAGCAATCCAACTGGAACTAAGCTTGCTGTCTTAAATTTAGAGGGACATCTTCCCACATATTAGGATGCTCGGTTTCTAGAAACTCTAAGAAGTTTTGCGAACTGACCCTTTCTGGCAAAAAATATGGTCCAAATAAACGATTTTCAAAAATTCCTACCCATACGTTAATGCTAAAATTATTTTGGATTTTTTTTGGCCTAATAGCA
Source organism: Pogonocherus hispidulus (assembly GCA_963924545.1). Lineage (NCBI taxonomy): Eukaryota > Metazoa > Arthropoda > Insecta > Coleoptera > Cerambycidae > Pogonocherus > Pogonocherus hispidulus. Next base: position 71,288,966 of record OZ004693.1, read on the forward strand.
CGTGGATTTTGCTCTGCCCAAATATGTTGATTTTTGAAATTTACTATCCCACGTCGGGTAAAGCAAGATTCATCAGTCCATAATACGTTGGGTAAGAAAGTTCTATTATTTTCTAATGTGTTAAGGATCCAACGACAAAACTTCACTCTGCGTTGTTCGTCGCCAGGACGTAGACCTTGGTTTATTATTAATTCTTAATTATTTTACTTAGTTATTAAAAGTCTTTGAAATGCTACAAAAAATAAACAATTAGTGGCAAAAGTTGTACTGTAAGTATGTAACCTTTGACAATTTAGATTAATGAACTTTCGTTTGACAATAATTGATTTTAGTGAAAATTTTGATGAAAATATATTTTTTTTAATAAAATATTCTTTCATAGACTTTTTCAAATTACTCGACAACTGTTACAGCTACGATAAAAATGCAAGAGACGAAAAAGTTTATAAATTGAACATGGAATCCAAACTTTGGCAAATTAGCAGTCAGTGGCGCACCACAAAAAAGTTCTGGACGATAAAAGGGGGCCTGACCCCCGAAAAACTATCACCCTGTACGTTTTTAAATTGTTTACATATGTCAAAATTTGTGGACTATCATACATAATCTACCGTAAAAATTTTAATAAATTATCTTAAAAACTATAGGAGCTGTATGGAAAATACTAAAAAAAAAACCAAAACTTTGACACCCTGTATCTCAAAAACGAAGCGATTCCGGACATATGTTTATATGACAAACTTCACTTAAAATAAGGTGCTCTATCAAATGCCAGAGTCCTGCTAGTATAAACTGACTCACCCTGTATATTATACACTGTTTTTTTGATAAAAACTTTAGAAATTTGCATATTTCCAATCTTTAGTTTGTATGTTTCTGGTTTCCTGCTTTTTATTTTTTTTACAGGTGGTGTAATTCCAAAACAATAAACTATGAATCATGAAAACGCATCACAAATAAGTTACGGACATTATAAACTAATATCAGTGAGTATCTATAGCAAAGCTTATGTAGACCTAGTTATTTACTGCAATGTATTAATTTGAAGTCCTCGAAAAGGACCCCAAACTCGATGTGTGTAAAAGCACGTTGGACGCGAAACTATTGCCGTCCTACAAAAGAGTGAGAGAGTTTAGTTGAGGGCGGAGTTTGCAACGGAATGACAAAATAAAGCTTTCTGTAGTGGGGCGAAACAGATTCTTTTAAATTATTTTTATTATATGAGATTATCAGATATCAGATCAGGTTTTCACAAGTATAGTCTACCAGAAAGTTATTATCATGAGTTATAGAGGAAATAAATGCAATTTTTTTAATTGTGGAAAATCACGTCGAAGAGATCCAGAGATTAAACATTATAAATTTCCATCAGATCCAGAAATATCACGCAAGTGGATTATTAACTCAGGTATAAAATTAATTAATTTTTATTTAAGACAATGGAAAAATTACAGCAGGGTCGTACGCATGATTTTTCATTGGGGTGTTTTTGTAGAACACAAAAAATACGTGCGTTCGGATATTTCGTCTGAAAAAAATATTAATAAAGTAAAGTATCTTCACTGTTCCATACATTTTAAGATCCCAATAGTGAGCATCAATCAATAGATAAGCCTGTAGAGATTTATCCCTAGTTATAGAATAAAAAAAAATTCACTCGCAGCGTCCGATCGCTGTTTTTTTAGCTTTATATCTGTGATTAATAGATGCTTGTTTAGAATTATTTTTGTCTATTTTGCAAAGAAACGTTTAATTGTTTTGTTTATACCATATAAAGTGGGATAGGTATGGCGCTCTTACGTCTGAAATTGATAAATAAAGAATCATGTAGTACTGGTTATTTCGCCGTATTTGCTATGGCGGTTATACAGACTCTGCATTTATTTCTTATCAAAGAAAATATAATGTACCTATATACTTACCAAAGCTTATATACGTATAGGTATGTAGGTAGGTATATCCTAGATGATGATCGTCTATATTTTACATGACATAGCTTTTGTTTTTTTTAGTTAAAAAGTAAAAGTTGTAAGATTTTTCCCTTGAATCTGATGACCTTTCTTATAGCAGATCAAATAAATGAGTACATACCTAGATAAATATATCTTAAAAGTATGAAAAATGTAGGTACATTTTTCTTTAACTTATATTAAAACTATCAACCCTCATTAAAAAAATTTGCAGGAATATCAGACTATTGTGTGAATTTAAGTACCTATACTTAATAAGAAAAAATATTGATGATTTCATTTCTTTCAACTTGTTAACGGTTAATCTGGTATAGGTACCTATTTAAGGTAGCTTTTATATTAATAGGACATTTTTCAAATGTGAATATTTTAACATCAAAAATTCCAGATAGGCATTTTTTTTAGTTTTCAACTGTAACTTTGGTTTTATTATGACCACCATCTTGGATTTTTAGCTCAATTATTATAAATCTAAAAATTTCTCATTTTCTCAAAAAGCGATAGCTCATTCTGTTAGGTGTTGGGTGATAGCCTGTGACTAACAGAATGGTATATTGCGGCGCGAGTTCGAATCTCGCCAGGGTAGAAATGGCACATCTCCCAGGGAATGGTTGCTAAAATGAAAACAAGCTAAAAACGTAATTAAAAACAGAAGCTGATCATGGTTTCTCAGAAACGAAACGTTGGACAAAAAATTGGTGAATGCCATCAAGTTAAGCTCAAAAAGCGACAATGGAAATTTTTTATTTTTCGATAGCTGTTAAAATAACGCCAGAAATAAATAAAAACAAATATCGCAAAAAAATTGTTTTTCCAAGTATTTTGAAATCAAGAAAAGATAATTTATTTTTGCAAAGTCCATGCAAAAGGTAATCAAATTGCTCAACTTTTTCATAATTTAACCAACTTTGTAGCTCTTACCGTTTTCAAGATTTCAATGCTATCCCATCTTTATCTTGCACACACTGTATACCTACCCAAAGTCTATGTATACCTAAACTTTGGTATACCTTACAAAACTAAGTATATCGAAATCGAGAAATGAATACAAATTTCGCGAGTGCAAAGTCTGGTCTATATAAACTTTGGTGAGTGTGAGTGAGTCTGAAATAAATGCTTATTATACAAAGTGTCCCACGGTGACGACACATTAGACAGATTTCAGACACTATACTTCGATTTTAATTTTGAAAATTTGTTCAATAGTGTTTTCGGACATGCCCTTCTCAACTAAAATAATGGCGTCCACCTAACGCCATTTTCGTTATTTCCAAAGGAACACCCTGTATATTATTATTATTGTCATTATTGCAGTTTTGGATTATTAGGAAAATTCTAAACACATTTCATGTAGGATGTTCTTTAGGGTTCTTGGTTCTATATACCTACCTATCTTCAACTGTTTTTGAAATATTGACAAGTGAATAGTGACATTTTGTAATTTTGACACCTTATAAAATCTAAACGGTTTGAGATCAAGCAAGACGGTATGCACATTATATCTTAACTTTTCATAGGCTATCATTTAATAGATACTAATTTCAGATTTACCTAGGTAACCAAGAGATAAAATTCGATCGAAAATGTTTAATTTCTTGTTGCATTAAGTCAGATGACTTAATGAAACGTAAGTAGGTATATATAATCAAAATATGTTTCAGCATTGTTACCGGAATGTAAAAGATGACAATATAAAAATGCTGTTAGTTTTTCTAAATCTGCACTTCAAATGGCGTTAGAAAAATTGATAACAATTGTAACCCAACAAATATGCCATAAATTTATTCATTATAGGTAGCACATTTTTCATTATTTATTAGGCTAAAATTTAAATTTTATTAATATAAAATTATGCTTCATATTGATATAAAAAGTTACATTGGCTTATAAAACATAAAGTATACAAAGTTTTAAAAATTACGAATTTGCAAGAAGACAGGTACGAGAAGGTAGGTAAGTACATAGGTATTAGGTAGGTAGGTAGGTATATTATTAGGTACCTATATTACCTATCTAATGAATTATATTTACGTCTAGTTTTCGGAAATATTTTGTCAAATACATGTAATTAAAACTTATACAAAAAAAGCATTAAATATCAAATGAATAATGAAGCGAAGAAACGCTTATTTTGTTTACCGGCCTCAAAGTCTATGTAGGTAGATATACCTCGGTTTCAATAACGTTCACATTAAAACAACCCCAACACCATCTATAATAGAAACATTTATATTTTATAATTTGTATAAATATACCGTTTCATATACCAAATATTATGCCAATGAATTATGGCAAAAAAGACCTAAATTTAATAATAGGTAGGTATTGCATTGTGCCAAACTTGTCCATGCGGCTGGGTCTGACCAAATTTTATGTAGACCTAAACTTTGGTCTGACAAACGGTACAGCGTAAGTGTATCGTGAGTGTATCGCGGTCTGACAGGTTATGACATAAAGTTTAAATTTGCACGAATTTAATGGGCGGATACGTTGGGAGGGGAATGTAAATCATGAATGAGTTACATTTAAAAGTTCATCGTCGCGCCATCTACGAAATTCATAAAAGGTAGAAGTTCAATGTATTTTATATAGATGGTACTTGTGTATAGGGTTGTGAGCGCTCCCATAAGGAGTAAATAACTAGGTCTACATAAGCTTTGTCTATAGTCACTGCTAATATTAATCGTATCTTACAAAAACCGGTCCGTAGGTACACGTAATCAAAAACAAGTTGTCCTGTAAGCAGCAAGCGGTTTCCTTATTACCGGTTAAAGTAAAGACAAGTTTCATTATTTACTTTAGCGGAATGAAGTTCTCTAAACTCACTTCAGTATTCCTTAGATTAATGATAACACGCGCTCTTCGGTCTTCTCACTGACCCTTATCCCGGAAGGTCCGGGCACTTTCATATAAATTGGGTCCTGCCGTCCTAATTTGTTGGAGTGTTGTCACTTTCAATTGAGTGTATTGTTAACTACAACTCACGGCAGTAGTCATCATCGAAATAAACACATTTGCAATAAGGTGCCCTTTAGCATTTAGTCAGACATTACTATTCATTTCTAGGAGCTCTTTCAAATTTTCAAATTCATCCAGATTCGAACCGATTCTATTTTATTCAGAAAAATTGATTTGCTATCCAATTTATATAAGGAAAGGTGAGTTATGTAAGTATACATTACAAGAGCTAACTTACTTCTTCTTGATGATTCACCTAGGTTAGCATGATATCTGGATTTAAATTCAAAAAGAAAGTTTACCTTATCAGGATTTATAATCAATAGTAATGAAAGATAAGACTGGCGGTTAGTAGTTGGGTAGGGTGACCATTTAAGCTAAACCTGGGATGCTTCCCTTTATCTTCTAGTGGCCTGAAAGTCGGTAAAATCATAGAAACTATACAAACTTAAGCGAGGTTTGTGTAGAAGACGTACCATCCCATGGATGAGATGTAAAGTTGGAGATCCTTTGTCTATGAACTGGTAGGCAAGGCATAGGCAAATAAAAGATATCTACCTAATTTGCTACAAAATTGGGGGTTCGGCAAAATTTCCAGATCGTTGGTTACTTGTTTCTTGGCATCGGTGATTGAAAACTTTTCATTCATATGCATGCAAATTTTAAAAAATATGCCCTCACATCCTTAAACTATCGATATTTAATATTAATAATATTTAAACCAAACCATTTAAAAAAAAATAATGAAAATATTATTACATAATGGATATTTAAGGTAACAAGTAGTGAAATAAGTATTCTGTAAATAATCGCGCGAGTGCCATAGGTAGTAGACTAAACGATGTTGGACATGATACGATATGACATGGTTCAGCGCGTCCTCTACCTATGGCATTGTGATGAGCACAGAATAAGTGCAAAATCGGTCCGTGTCTGGTGGTTGGCCTCGATTAAGGATATTGCGACATCCATGGAGTTGCTGAAGCAATACAATGCCAGTCAGGCCACACTGTCCTTGGAGTAGTTGTTTTCGGCATGTCATTCAAATAAATAAGTAGGATTGTTTTCCTCAAAGATAATAGAGGGCACTGATCTGATAATGGCACTTGAGGAAAACCAGGTCGCTATCTGAATGTCAATTAAACACAATAATTGTTAAACTTATTGTAGCAAAGACCAAAAGAGGGCACTACTGTTTGTTTATCACGACTACTCCTATGAGTATAGTCAAATTGTTTGATTCTCTTTATATTATTTATGCATAGCATCATTTAAAAGTGTATGAGTATATGTTTCAATAACATAATTTTATTTTTAAACCATCTTATATTGTATGTAAAAAATAAAACATCCTTAATTAATAGATTCTTCCCAAATCCCTATTATGTATCTTCCAAAATCACTTGGACTTGTGGATTTAGTTCTTACTTAACTAAAAGTAAAAGCAAATAAAAAGTACTCAATATAAAAATTTTATGTAACTAATTTATAAAATAAAATATACCTACAAATTTATGCTTATTGACGTTCTGGCAATATCCTAAATGTGATACAGTGATTAAGGTTCACATTTCTTATTATCTATGAACTCATATAATATACAGAAAATAAAATATTTAGGTAACACATCACATAATGTTTTGACTTTGTTGTAATAATTATTTGTATATAAGATAGCGAGGTGGATAAGCTTGATTTTCCAAACTAAACTTTTCCAACTTCAGGAACTTTTGAGTAGTTTAATTTTAATATTATTTCGATTTAACCTTAAGATTATTGGTTATGGTATTGGTATTGGTATTGGTATTTGCATTTTGTGTATGTAATACAGCCTGTAACAAATTACGTCAGTAACATAGAAGCAGCAACAGCTTTTATATTTCTTAGTAATGAAATAAATCTTTATATAAATTAAGAACAATTTCAATATTTAAATTCTGCAATATATTTAAGTCTCCGATCAAATATGTATAGATAAATAATTGCCTATTTGTCAGTATATAAAATAATGTGACCAAGAATAACAAAAAATTTCATGAAATTACCTGTCACAGTGCCCAACGGCATGGGCGGCTATGTTTTAAGGGGCGAAAATAATAATTATAAAAATAAAAGTACAAATTAGAATATTTTATTTTAGTAAATACAAAGTTTAAGATTTACATATTCAAGAACAACAATTTATACACATATGTGTATAATATTTACTACACTATTTATAATAGTATTTAATATTTACTATTAAAAACCAATTGTAAAATCATTGACGATCCCTCTCGCGATCGCCAATTCTACGTTTATGCATGGCTACTTATCTGTGTAAACCACGCCCATTGGTGACAGTCACAAAATCCCTAACAATTTAGGCGGTAAATTAAAATGGCATTTTTTGATTGGACCAAATGCTTGGGCACCAATGTAAACAAAAAGCCATTGTTTTAAATATTGTTGGTCACAAAACTGTGTTGCTATTATTTGTCTATATAATATTTGGTCGGATATTTAAGTACAATTTACGGAAAGGATAATCATGAGCCCACAGTAAGTCTCAGTCTGTGACATTTAGGTCTTTTTCATATCCTAATCGTTCCAAAACTGTAAATACTTCTTTTATATAACCACTATACACATATATTTTTCCCATAAATTAAATATTTGTTTAAATATGGTTCTTTGTCATATTGAAGATTAACTGATTTATTGAATCATTCTCGACATTCCTCTAAAGCTAAAATGAGAACTATTATAACAGATACTATTGCAATTAAAGAAGACAACATATTAAATTACTCATATAAATTTACTACAAAATTTTATGGCACCAATTCTTCGATCTCTATTTTGATCAGGTTTTGTTCCCTGAAAATTAATATTTGATAACAATTATTTCTCGTATATGACTAGGTCAAAGAAGAAATGACATTAAATCAAAATTATATTATGAAGTATATGTAGGTCCTTAATTTTTTAAATTAATACCGTTTTATAAACTGAAAATTGTATATGTATAGGCAGGACTCTATTAATTTACTTGTAGGTGAAGCTTTATGGAATTGTAATGCAACATGCACTCTGTCAGAAGTTCTTAACTTAGCCCCTAAAAAATTCTTATACATATATATTCCAAGACATATGTTTTCGTGTTATAGATATAATTTTATCATAGTGAAGTTTTTTAGGATACATTATTTTCCTTCAGATAATCAGTTTACTATCATTTTTAAACTGAATAAGACCACAAACATGTAGTTCAATTTATAAGAGACCTTGTAAAAAATGCAGGAGAGAAGAATGCTTAGTGTAAAAATAGGTTTTTTTCAATTTCAAACGTTGCTTTCCATGTAGAATCACATGAATTAGTATTTTAATTTTAATCAATATACTGAAATGCCATATAGGTACAGATATACCCAGGAGGTTTCATAGATATGAAATAAGCGAACTTTCATTACGAAATTATGTATTTTAACATCTATAAAATGTGGAAAATTGAGATAGAAAAATGAAATATTATGAAATACTTTGGTTAAGCAGGTACTTACAATGAAAAGTTCATAATAAGTAACAATAATAATATGTACTTAACAATAACCTATAATCTACCGTGTCAAATGGTTTATGTAAGTACAGCAAGCTTTTGCATTTTTATGTTACTTTGCCCAAACAGCTCCTAAATGATCTTTAAGTTTAATCGGTTTTCACGACAAGTTAATTTAGCTAAAATAGTTTGCAGAAGGTAGCGATGTGTTTCGTTTACCTTTGATGCCTAATTAGCTAATGTTACTCGGGAAATACTACCGTACATAAGTAATTCATCTCCTAAATATTTCCTTAACATTTTCCTTGCAAAATCAATATGAGAAAATTAATTATTGTAAACGTCCAAAACTACAAGGTTTCATGGATCCACTGAAAAGGAATGTCTAGAAGGCAACTCTGTGGGCAAAGGATCAAATTAGCAGTGAATTACGTCGGCGAATTTTAGAAGGTAGCCACATCATTGGCTCTCGCAATACTCTATAGGTGGAGGAACCAATAACTACTGTTGTCTGCAGAATACTTAGTTGTTGTATAATTTCATCTATTGAGACAATTATATAGTCAATCCCTAAACCAACCCCTCAACCTTAACTTTTGAACGAATTGAAATATCGACCTCAAACAAAAAGTAGGATGGATCTAAAATATACTACTTTCTACCCACAAACGTATCGCACAACGTTTAAAAGGTATTTCAATTCTCTTCACATCAGTTGTTGAAAAATTAAAATCAAGTCGTCCGTTTTCGAGTTACAAGCAATGTCTTTCAGTTAATTTACAGCAAAAATAGAATAGAATAGAACGTTCTTCAATACAACACATTTTACATGGAAAACTACATTTACATTTTACTAAATACATAACCTCAAACATTATAGTACGCAAAAGAACTTAAATATCAAACTAGCGACTTCTCGATGTGTAAATAAAACAATCAATTGAACTTATGTTTAGAATAGGAACTACTTGATTTTTATTTAAGAAATAGGATTACGTAGCGAAAATTGAAAATTTCAAATATTAAAATGATTGAAAGCCAACACATTCCCCCGATTTAACACCCATAGATACATTTTTTGAGAATGCAAATCGCTTAGATTACTCCGGCCATTAATATTCTTCGGTTAAAACATTTAAATATTTACAGTAAACGATTCACTTACCGAATGAGACACAGAAACGGTTGTAACTCGAAAACGGATGACTCGATTTTAATAATGTCTGTAACTTATTTGTGGTGTTGACGATTCATAGTTTGTTTCTTTTGGGATTACACCACCTGTAAAATAACAAAAAGCAGAAAACCAGAAGTATACAAATTAAATATTCAAAGTGTAGTAACAAGGCAAACTTCTAAAGTTTGCCCCAAAAAACCACTGTATTAACGTGTGATAAATTAATATTTGATATATTGACTAAATTTTATCAGTGGTTTTTCAGTTATATACAAAATTCTATAATATTACATGTCATATTCTAAAATATGTCCAAATAAAATAGTTATAATAAAAATTAAAAGAAATTAAACACTTAACTAGATTTCTTCTATACGTTTCGAGTTGATCCTCAACTCTTCTTCTGTAGAAAATTAATCTGTGTTATCTTTATCAAATAACACAGACTCATTTATAAAAAATACACCTCATTTTCTAGAAAAACTAAAAACTATCCAACTTGATTCTAATGATTTATTAGTAAGCTTCGATGTAGTCAGTTTATTTACAAATGTTCCTGTTGATAAAACACTATCCATTGTTAAAGAAAGATTAGAAAATGATAATACTTTAAACAATAGGACCAAACTAAACATAAGTACTATTATGGAATTACTAACACTTTGCATAAAAACTACCTATTTTCAACTACAAAATGATTTTTTTCAACAAGATTTTGGAATGGCTATGGGATCATCACTATCTCCAATAATGAGCAATATTTTTATGGAATATTTTATAACCAAAAAAATATTGGTTTTTTATTGCCTATAGTTAACAAACATTCGATTTTTGAGGAGTCAGAATATGAAATTCTCTGATTAAATGAGGATTAGTATCATTACAATAGCGATAATTATGTCTATTCGCTTCGTCATTCAACATAAATGCACATTCGTCTTAAAAATACATATTATAGAGAATATTTGGGTTCAGTAGAAGTTGCTTACTAAAATATTCGCAAAATTGGGTACAACACGATCAAAACCATCTTCATGTAACTCTTGAACCAACATCATCTTAAATGGATGAAATGTGTATTACTTCAAAATTCGATGAACACTTAAACTGGATACGCCAGAAGCTTCAGACACCGCTTTGATCGACTGATCCTCCACCAGCTACTGATCATCGACTGGTCCATCTGCAAGTGACCCAAAACTGCCACTTCAACTGCTTCATTTCGAACTGGGCGATTTACTTCGCGTTACTTGTTTAGAAGAGAACCCGTTTCAATACCGGGATATCAAAAATTATCTTGGTCAAGGGTGGTTGTGGAATGTAAAACGTGTATCTTACTTTAAATTTGAAATAATTATGTCACTGTCACACTGACATCATCAATAACCTACAAATTTCATACCTATTTATTTCAGTTGTAAAACAATAATGAACTAGAAATTATGAAATAACGGTTTTAGTAACAAGAAAAACTAAATTTCAGTAATTGTTGGAAATGTCCCCCGTTTTGTTCGATGCACAAGTTGACGCGCCTCCTCATGGTGTGAAAAGCGTTTTGCAGAATTTCTGGCGTTATGGTTGCACATTGCTGAACAATTCTTTGTTGCAGTTCTTGCAAATTATTTACCGGAGTTGCGAAAATCTTGTTTTTTAAGTAAGGAAATATAAAATAGTCCATAATTGTCAAACAAGGTGATCTCGGAGGAAACTCAACTTCTGTATGCAAACTTATCAGCCGGTCATCAAAAAACTCGCGGGGGAAAGCAATATTTTCTCGTGTAGTATGTGCTGTTGCACCGTCATGCTGGAAATAACCGTACCGAAGTTCATCATCGTTTAACTGTTGCACAAATTCAGCCAAAAAGTTGTGTCTGTACCTTTCTGCGTTGACGGTGAAATCGAAAAAAATTGGCCCTATTATTCTTCTGCGAGAAACTGCTATCCAAACACCAATTTTTTGAGCATGTAGTGGCGATTCAGTAAAAACATGAGGGTTATCATTGCTCCACATTCGCATATTTTGAGAATTGATGTATCCCGAAAGGTGGAACCACGCTTCGTCAGAAAAAAAAGTTAAGTCCAGAAGATCGTCATTCATTAAATTATTGACAAACCAATGGCAGTAAGCAAGGCGTCTGGGGTGGTCTGCGGGCAGAAGAGCTTGATGTGCTTGCATCTTATATGGATGCATGTTCAAGTCTTTCTTTAAAATCTTATGACATGTTCCATAAGAAAGTCCAATGTTTCAAATGTCCACGTTTCAAAGGTTTTGCAGGCTCCTCTTCCATACGTTGACAAACGTCATTGACAACTTCTTCTGTACGAACTCTTGGTCTACCAGCACCTTTTGTATGAGTCACACAACCAGTTTGGCGAAACACTTCAACACAATTTGTATGACACGCATAAAAATTGTCCGGTAATATTGCCACGTTTGGGAAAATTGTCCAAACACAAACGTTGACTGTATTGCCAATTTCCATTAACTAGCGCACCCGTTCGAAAATAGGTTTCAATCATGAAAATTTTGTGTTGTGTGGTAAGAGGCATGATTCAAAAAGTAGATTAGAAAATTTCAGCACAACAGACTTGACAGATTCTGAGACAACAAAACATATTCAAAAATTTAAAGTAAGACACACGTTTTACATTCCACAACCACCCTTGACCAAGATAATTTTTGATATCCCGGTATAATTATCCATCAGTTATTTAACTTTCTCATGGCTTACATTTTTTCTAAATGATTAGCATTAAAAATTCGTGCTGTAGCTTTAGCGGAATCGCGTTTTCGATACCAAATTGCAACAATTTCTACTCTTTTTTGCGATAGAATAAACCATTTCGAAGACACGTTTACACTTTCAACGACAGGCTGAAACTAACGATTTGGTGGTCACAAGCAAAAAACATCATTAACTTTGATAATACGTATAATGAAAAGTAATATGGTTGTATAGTAGATAAAAAGCTTATTATCGGTGGGAATTTCTGTAGAAATTAGTACACGAATGGCCGGTTGGTCAACTTTTCGTTTTTAGCCAATAACTCTGTCAAATGTGAACCGATTTCCAAAAACGATGCACAAGTGTATTCCCATTGGAAAGGGCTTTAAAATGATGTGTTAGAAGTAGGGTAGTTCCATCTGAATTGTTAAAGTCTGGGTTGCTAGGGGTTAGGGGGATGAACATATCAAGTTGGCTTGAATGTCAAAATTCTGCCTCCAAGAACAGAAATCGAAGGGTCTCGGCAAATTCCAATTTTTTTCGGTTTTATAATGGGGGGGGTCAAGTTTTCATTGAAAGAACCTGTACATATATACAATGTATCGGTATTTACAACCTTAGCCTTATTGGCAGTAACTTAAAATGTTACTCACCATTTAAGGGCGTCTTTCAAATAAGCAAAATGTAATATTTCTCAACAAATTATATCTATGCTTTAATAGTCTCTTGCATACAATTTTTCCATATACCTAACCAAACTCCAGTCAGGTACAATTTTCTCTTAATATAGTATTCACTTTTGTAGTGTGTAAATATTATGCGGGATAGGGAAATATTCTCCTTCTATTTTGAAGTCCTTTTATATCTGCTCTAACATATTTTAATAATTAATTAACATAATAATTAACATAATTTTTCATATTTTTCATGTTTCCAATATTTTAAATCTGTTTGTTGATATCTTGTTGATCTCTGTTGATTTACTACTCCTATTTTACTAACTTACTATTTGGGCAGAGTTATAGTTATACTAATAAGTAGTATTTTTCAAGTTTTCTTTGTAAAAGACAGAATTTGTTATATCCTGTGGCTAATTTTAAGAAATCTACTATACAAAACATATGAAAATTCAAATATTTCACAACTTGCATTTACTAAATTGAACAGTCTGTAAATAGATGAAACGTTCTCTAAATATCTCTTATCAGATAACCTTATTTACAATTATATATAATCATGAATACACTTCAAATTTTGTGCAAAAGTGTGGTTAATTTCAAGAAATATGTTTGTTTCGTATATATTTCTGCCTCATCTTGTATACAATTACAAGTACACAAGGGTTAAGTAAAATTAACAAAAAACCAGCAAGTTATTGTTACTGCAGGTAGTTTTTGCGGACTATTTATTGATCCAGTATACATAATAAATATGAGTTCTTAAACATTTATTTAAAATATACTTCCGACACAGTGCTTTTGGTATCAACTCCAAATATAAAATGAGCGGTAAACGCAGAACTTTGTAGAAAAATACACTTCCTCTTATTTTCATATGGGTGGGTGTTGTAAAGGACCAATGATAAAAGCGGATGATAGAAAGCATTTGATAATGTATGCTACAAGGGCTGCTCGGTTATTTATTGTATTCGCAGAATGGAATATGTACATTCACATTCAGCCCAATCATATTTTTTCCTCATCTGAAATCTCTTCTAATCTTAATTATTGGCTAACCTTTCCGACAAATGGAATTATCTATTACTTACATCTAAAACTGACGTAGTTTTCCACATAACACTAAAACACTATGGTGTTATGGTTAACTACGTCATTATTATCTTCACACCTAAGGTTCCAACCCCTTTCAAAACATACATCTAAAGAAAATTTTATCTTTATTCGGTAATTTACTTTTTCAGAAACGTTTTGTTGCTTATTTGCTTTTAGAAAACAGATACTTAAATAACCCCTATCAAATTGTATTGTATAATATTTTTTTGTAATTGCACAAAGCGTACCTTTTAAAATAACTGCACACTACGATGCACTGATATGTATAAACTTATATTTCCTCATATGATTCTTGACTAAGCAAAGTTAACATTTTACAAACTACTCATAAATAAATGCTTATTTAGAAAATGTTGCATTTCTACTAGGAAAATATCCGGCGGAAACTTTCAGACAGGCATCTCGATACTATAAAGTATTAACGACTATGTCAGACAGTTCAATAAGCCAATATAGATGAAAGTTATACAAAAATGAACAAAACGTAGAACAGTGAAATAGAGAGAAATATATACGTATAGGTTTTTTTATGACACAGGGGTGAAAAGCAATATAGGGAAAATACAATAGTCATGACTTATTTTTAGAAAATATTTCAAATATTAGCTAATAGGTACGTATCACAGCTACTAACATTTAATTTTTTCTAAATGTATAATAGTTTTCCAATAATATGGAATTAAATAAATGTTCTTATCATGAGAGTTAAGTGATGTTTTTCAATGTATTTTTGTTACTCCATATTCACATTTCTAAACATTATCTTCCATTATGCTGCGTTGTACTTAAAAAAATAACTGCAGGTAGATATCAAACCTGCCTGAACCGGGTAACCATACAATGTGGTATAACCCTACCTGAAATGCATTTTTTTCATAATTTCAGGCTATTCTAACAAGAGAAAATTTGTTATATTTTAGTATTATTAAACTCTTACATATTCTAAGCTATGGAAATCTAATTACAACATTTATTTACCATTATATAGTCGTTGAACAATAAACATTTTCTCTCACATATATTTCCTGGTACAAACAGTTTTAACAAAATAACCTAATGAGATGTACTCCGCCCCCTATATCATTTTTTTTAAATATCTTATCCAATAAGTAATTAACATGAGGTTTAAAGGAGGTACACTGTATTATATTATAACATTTGCATTTATTTTTTTTACTACCGAATATATCATTTAAATTTAAGAATAAGCAGTTTAAAAAATGCGTATCTGTACGACTAACTATAGTTTTACTATATGACATTCTAGATTTACTCATCTCTATGATATACTCATCTCATAATGTGTTTTAAATCAGAATATGATTGTTAAAAATATATGAATAAATTTTTACTATCAGATATTTATTTTTCTTATATAAGGTAATTAATTTTTATGAGATATTTTGCTTCCTTAAAAACTCCTAAGAAACTCCTATTTCAGAAGCACTATAGGAAATACATTTTATAAACAAAACTCACATAAATTAGTCAGTAATCCACACCCTCCTTGTATCCTAGAAAAACTGTTAGAACCAATTATTAATCACCCAACTAGAAACTAACTTCCTATTGTTCGGCAAATTTTGTTTGTCTTGTATTTATGACGGCATTTAAACTAATATCGCGCGCGCGTATTTTCCCCGCCGAATTTCGCGAACGGCCCTAAACAAAGTTTTCAGCACAACTGAAGTTGCGGTGGGAGATGAAACAAGCTCAGATTTTCTGAAACGGAGCGCTCTCTAACGGGGAAATCTCAATCTGAAATTGGTCCAGCGCAGCTTCGTATAAATATTAAGCGCTATCCTTAGCGTCGTACATTGCAAATTTAGGCGGACAGCAACTGTCTCATTGTACATAATTTCATGGCGAAAAAATCACACTAAATATATTAATAATAATAATAATAATAATAATAATAATGATAATAAATAGAATAGACCATACACTAATAAAACTAGACCTACAGGAATTATATTAGAATTACGATTAAAGAAGAACGATTAAAACTACTGGCTTAAAACAAAACTTCGCTCTGGAAACCTCTTTAAAGCAATTACATTTGGGGTTCCTGTATTAACATATTATTCATTTGGTGTGATAAAATGCTCGGCAACAGATATAGACAACATAAATACACTATAGGAACACAATTAACACAGAATAGAATGTTGTACCCAAATTCTTGTAAGAAGACAATAAATCTAAGTAGGAAAGAAGGGTGAAGGGGAATGATAGACAAACAGCTAAAGCTGAAGCTTCTAAAACAATTGCTTACATAGGGCAGTATAAATTTAATCTTAATCTTAAATCTATAAATACAAGAATCATAATACACACCAAACAATATGCTTATACAAAAGCAAACTGTATGGTCGTCTAAAGCAGATATTAAAATGGTGTCAACCAATAGCACATAAACAAAGAACTTTTATATACGTTCTTACAAACCAATTAGGTACACCCAGAAAGCGAGGGGCTTAGATACCAAGTTATATTTACAAATAACTATAAAAAATATATTTTAAAAGATAATATACAAAAAGAGGATAGATGCAGAAAAAGCCCTGAATTCCCAATTCCTCTGAAACAATAGAGCATAATTTAGAGACTACTACTAGCAGGTGTCACCATTTTGTCACTTTTTCATTGTTTTTAAATTTTTCACCAGGCAATAGTCCTGCGATATAATAATCAATCGTAGCCTCAAGCCTGCTACCAAGATTTACCACCATCTAGGTATAATAGAAAGCAAATATTATAAATTATACTGGAATCTAACCATACAAACTGATAAAACGATAGCTCATAGACCAGATATAACACTTAAAGATAAAATAAAAAGGTTCACATACCTTATTGTCTTGACAATTTCATCTGACATCAACAGCTAAAATATAAACAGAAAAGAAAGAAACACATGAACAATTTGTAAGAGAAGTTGGAATAATATACAAAAAGAAACAAGTGAACAAACATCATTCATTACTCGCATGTTACTCATTTACAAATCACCTCACCCAATTTTAGCGTACATACACTTTCACAAAAAACAGTTCATACTTGTTTCTAGAGTTCCATGTTTCTAGAAACTGAGGAAATTAAGAAAGAAACTGTAGATGAAATAGAAATAACCCTTCGAAAATGAGGAACATGAAACAGAGTTAAAAACCGTTTATATCTTTCTTTATATAGGAACTAAGCCAAAAGCTAAGAGATATAAATTATTAATCAAATTATCAAATTTTATGGTTCAATAAAGTTTTAATTTTCCTCGTTACCTATAACCTTGGTACGCAAAGTAATAACCTTATTATTATTAAGATAGGTCGAAAACAACTACTTTGCGTGCAATATAACCCCCCCCCCCCGACATTGAATTACACCTCAATTTATTGTATTTAGTACATTTTTCTTTGTAATAGCACAGTATAGTGTTATCTACATCTCTTAAATAATGAAATATTAAACAAGCATCTATATTACATTAAAAATAATTATTTTTGGTCACATACCTAAAAATGTTTTACTGACAAAACTGAAATGTAGCAATCCTTCCATTTGTACTTCAAAATATAATAAGAAAATTATAATATTTAAATTGTTTTGTGTGTTTTTATCATCAAATTAAATCGGAAGGTCAAATGTGGACGCCCTTTATATATATGGGGGCATTTGAAGATGGGATTTATATTATAGACAATAAGTTGTGGTTGTGTCAAGATATGCCGCTATAATTCAATGCATCCATCCATTGCTCGCGAAGTAGTTGTTTTCGACATATCTGAAAAATAATAAGGTTATTCCTTTGCATACCTAGGGTTGTAGGTAACAAGGAAGTACAAAAACCTTGTTGAACCATAATATGTGATAATTTCATTAATAATTTATCTCTTAGTTAACTTTTGAAATTGAATCATTCACTACACAAAGAGTGTACATTAATTATGTGTAATAGATAATTCCGATGTTTCATCATTCAATAGCTTTTTACCAGGTTTAGATTTCTCTGTAGCACTCATGCATACAATGAACAATAATCAAAATTTTACTGAACTAAGACGGAGTAACATTAGCGGAAACTCCAATATTTATCTGATTAATGTAACATGATTAATATTAAAATAAATAACTTCGTTTAACGAACTATACAAAGATTTTTCGTCACTTCGGTTCTTAATAAATGAATCAATTTTGTAATTATAATAAATTACATTTACCTTAGGGGGCAAAAATTATTAATCTATAATCTATAACTATCTACACTTACCTACATCCATAAATTTAGCCATCCAATATCCAATTAAATTATTGTTATTGCAATATTCAGCAGTACATTGTAGTCATTATTGCAAATCCATACAAATAATAGTACCTGTCTAGAATACTATCAAATTTTACATCATCTCCATGCGTAAAAGAGTTTTTTAAAAAATATTCATTAAGTATTTCACATCGATGTCTTTGCCTTTGTTTATCAACCTGTTCAAAACTAGGTAAATCGAATAAAATATAGTAAACAAGTGCCAGTTAAGCCCTTATCCATTAAACTGCGTTTAATGGAAATTAAATTTTTTGAAAGGTTATTACATATTGGTATCTCGTAGATCTAAATTTCATGTTACAGTAATAGGGTGATAATTTCCTGATATCTGAGAGAGTCAACGGTTTTCAAAGCTTGACGTTTACACTTGTTATTTTACAGTACATACATGCGGTGTTGTTCGCTTCTTTTTCTTTGATTTGAGTTTGAATACGTTATTTTTACATATCACATATTACAGCACATAAAATAAATATTAACCAAGCACACAGGAAAAACTGGAACATCGTTCTGCATAATATATAAAGAAAGTTTGTATGAACAAAACTCTAGGAGCTCTACTCAATTACTTTAATGCATCTACCATAAAATGTATCTAATGCTTTCTATCCTTTAATTTTAATGACTACCATTAATATATATAGTTTTACAACCATTTTAATGTATAAAACATGTAATTGCAATAAATATAACAGTTTCAGTAGAAGAAAAATAGGGATTACGACTTAATACTTTAATATACGTCACCTATCCATCACCACTCTTTATAGAAATGCTACTAGATTCATTAGAAACAGCCAACTACATGTAATATTAAGATTTTACTAAGAGTTACAACACTTCTATATCTTAGTAGTGGTGAAAAACACACAACACACCGTAGTGCCCTCTTTGGGTTTTTGCTACTACCTGTCTGACAATTATTGTCAAACTGACAGACAAATAACGACCTGCTCTTCAAGTGCCATTACAGCAGTGACCTCCGTTGTCTTTAAGGAAGACAATCCTACCTATTTATTTGAAGGAGATGCCGAAAACAACTACTCCACGGGCAATGTGTCCCAACTGGCATTGCATTACATCGGCATCTCCATAGGAGTCGCCACATCGTTCATCGAGATCAAATATCAGACACTGACCGGTTTCGCGCTTATTTTGCGCTCATCAGAGTGCCATAGGTAGTGAACTCGATGAACGATGCTGCAACGTGATGAATGGGCATCGTGAATGCCCACTACCTATGACACTCTGATGAGCGCAAAATAAGCGCGAAACCGGTCAGTGTCTGGTAGTTGGCTCGATGAAGGATGTGGCACTTTCATGGAGATGCAGGAGTAATGCAACGCCAGTCGGGGTATATTGTCCGTGAAGTAGTTGTTTTCGGCATCTTCAAATAAATATACTTCTATATCTTGATTATCCGAATATTTCAACAAAATTCGGGTAGTAGTTTCTCCTGGTACCTAGATTGTACCTATAGGGTAGTACTTGAAGGAACTACCTTGTTGACTTGAAAGATTTAACTTGAAGTAAAGATATAGTTATTTATTTTTCAGTTTTCCCACAATTTCTAGAAATCGTAATACAAATTTTCGTAAAGTAGAATCTAATATACCTATTTTTTAATGAATGGGTCAAATTGACCGTATTTTAGTGGGTTCATATTTTCACACCATTTTTGCAAAATGGTATTGGTTAAAACTTAACTGGTAAAATTGTGAAGCAAGAAGGATTTTGCTGAAAATATTGTACTAATGAATAGTTTTCATTTGAATACATGATTTGCAATTTCGAAAGGCTGACTAAATTTGTTTAAATGCCACAAACTATTTGCCTAATTAAAAATGAGTTTAAATTAAGATCTCACATAAACAGGTGTGTTAGGTGAGAAATATTTTTTTTTTGGTATTTCTGTATACAAATTAATCTAGATCTGAATCAGATCAGAAACTGTATAAAGACCAACAGAAACTACTGCTTAAATCAGAACTACTAAAAGAACTATAAACGATAGTTCCTTTAATAGTAAAAAAGTTAATTTATTTCATGTATTAATTTCACGATTGTAAGCCTAAGAAACCGTAATAAATTTTAATAGATTTAAACTCATTTCAAAGCATATTAAATTGTCTTTCAAACAGCATATATTTTTTAAGCTGATGAATAGTTTCTTAAAAAATATAGTAAAGTCGAAATATTTACAGCACTGGTTTTTTGTCTACCTCGTAAGAGTGCCATAGAAAGTAGTAAAGCACTCATGAAACCGCGTTATGTCTATGGATATAGGCCGAGACCATATATATAATACTACTATATGGAGCGTATGTAATCTTTACCATGCTTCATATGTGAAGCCAAATTAGAATAGTCCAGAATCATATCTATTGTCTCTTTCACGGAGAAAATACTAAATACGCATGCGCAGCAAACCGCGGGAATTTTGCTCCATATATTGTAGAATACCTACAATAAATTTACTTTATTTTATATTGTATTTTATCTACATATAACGGTTTTTCAATCTTGTTATTGGGATGTTCCCGTATTTATCAAGTTTACCAAAATAGTGGATGCAGTTTGTATTTGAAAAGAAAATTTTAAAAATACATACTGAAGGTACGCGACTTCATATGGAATATATCCTTCGCACAAAAAAGTCAAAACCTCGACTGAGTTTTTCGTTTCGGCATTTTGCGATATCTGTGGAATTAAATTAATAAAAATAAGGTACAGTACCTATAATTAATTCATATAATTCACTACATATTTAAATTTACAAAATGTTCTTATGTAGGTACCTACACTTGCAGTTGCGACTGTAAAAATACCGTCGAAATAATTTGATGAGCAAATGTCTCCTAATCACTAATAAGTCTAATATATGAACAAAACTAAAACTACAAGATACACTTAAATAAAACACTTCTAAATTGCCGGCACTACGAAAAACACAAATTTATTTTCTGAAATCACAAATATACATGAAATACAAAAGATAAACTGTGAGATAACCACACCACACCACAAAACACATATATGACAAAACACATACAGGGTGACCCATTAAGAACCAGGACACCCTTCTAAAAAATTTTTGGTAAGTGCGATTCCAATGAATTTTTTTATCTATATATTAACCTCCTAGATGTACTTGTTGAACCTATTATCAGCTGCTAATTCTCAGCCTACTACGATTTTTTTTCAACCAATTTTTTCGAAAATTACTTTGGGAATTTTTTTATTAAAAATTTGACATCATGGCATTCTTCAGCATCACTTAAAACCCCTGTGGCCCAAATTTTATCAATTTGTATCGAAGAATAATTTTTTTATAGAGCCTTATATTTCAAGTTTATTGAATTTGTGTCTCGCTTAAAAGGTATAGCAGGCATTGAACACTCTAATAATTATTGTTAATTTAGAATACTGTTCCTTTACTTACTTACAGTAGTCCCCTATTCCCCTAAATCCCTAAAGTAATTTTAAAAAAATTGATTGAAAAAAATCGTAGTAGTCTGAGGATTAGCAGCTGGACCATCGTATTGAACATATTATGTTCAATAAGTACATCTAGGAAGCTAATATATACAAAAAAAATTCATTGGAATCGCGCTTCCCAAAAATTTTTTAGAAGGGTGTCCTGGTTTCATAATGGGCCACACTGTATATGACAAAACAAAAGCCCGGTCTTTCTTTACTTTGGTGCCACATTGAAATTCTTGGATTTGATTGGACAACACCTGGGCATGTGCAAAGGAACATTTGTCCGTGAAAGAGAACGAAATATATAACTCTATCTCATAAAGTGGCTTCAAAACAAACTCGATTAGCTCAATATAGTAGTATTATATATATTGCAATAGAATGAAATGTTATAAAGAATTATTATTTAAGTTATCGCATGTAAACGCTACAAATCGAACCAAAGTATTGAATTCTTCGTGAATTGCAAAGCAGGCAAAATAAATTATATTAATCATGAAAAGACAAACATAGTAAATCATTCAATCGTATATCTATTGGCTCAAATAATGTTGATAAATAAAATAAATTAAAATATCATACCAAAACATATCCAAATAGGTATACTTTGTTACTAAATTTGACACAGAAATCATTTATTCGAACACAAAACCCAGTGCAAGGCATATCAAAATAAAGATAAAATTCCAGAGATTCTAATGAAACCATCTATTCCATCCAATATGCAATTTCCATAGAGAAATATCCATCTGAAATTCAAAATTATAAAATTTATTATTGAATTTGACAGTAGAACAATAGCTAAAGTGACACATACATTATATAAAATTTAAATACAAATATGGACAAAATATAACTTTATTATGAAATAAAACCAGATCATGACATTGTAAATAGTTTATAAAGAAGTAAAAACAATATTTGTAGTAGTTTTAAGAGTGAATTAGGAACTAATAGTGATTAGTGAAAAATAAAAAATTAAGTGCAAAGCATAACAACAGTGCAAGGAACCTTTAGCATAAATAATCACATAAAATCAAATAGTGGAAATAATTGACTATAGAGGAAAAACAATAAAATTTGTGTTAGCAACGGGGATTGGAAGAAAATTCTAGAAAGGAGTAGCGTCGTTTTTAAATAAGAAGAGAATTTAAAAGTATAAAGTAGAAATTTTAATCAAAATTTTACATAAAATAGTGCATGTTAACTAACCTGAACAAGGGAAATCAGAATCCAGTGGGTAACAACCAGGATCCAGTAAATTCCAGCAACAGAAAGATCCAGTGTTCCAGTGAGCCTGATTATTCCAAAAATCAGCCGAAGAAATAGGCATAGTCCATAAAATTTGCCATAACAGCATCATATTAGAGACAACAAGGTATTGTGCACAAAATTAATGCTAGCTAGCTAAAATAAAAAAAAATCGATATCGTAATAAAAATTTTACTTAAACAATAGAAACAATTTCATTACTTACTTGGCCATATAAAATATTAAATATCAATAATTAATAACTGTAAGTTACCGACTACTGAGGTGAGGTTTTCATGCTTAAAAGAAAAAGAAGAACTGAGCAAGCTAGGGTAAACATTCACATAAACATATAATAAATAAAAAAAAAAAATTATATTATAGAAAATCTTAGATATTGGCACCCAAACAAATATAAAAATCAAAATAAATAACAATAATAAAAAATTCAACAAATAAACCAATAACAATTATAAATTAAAAACACAATACGTAATAATTTGACAAAATTCATCAAAAATCAAATAAAATAATAAAATAAAATACCACCAAAAACAATACATTTTAATATGGCCGAGACGGTTTATACAGGGCAAGCGCAGAGCACATGCATAATTGTCTCCGGCGGCCTATGGCAAGCCCTGCAGTTGACATCAGGGACCTCCATACCCATGACACGGTTTCGATAGACGAGGGTGTTAAATACATCATCCTGGCAAGCCATTATGAATCCCTCGGTCTCCAACTTAAGTCCCGCTAACCTTAAAACAGCAAACAGGCTTTCGGATAAGCCATAATCTTCAAGGTTCTTTCTTATAGAAGACTCCCTGCAATGACTTATCTCCTTATCCTTACTTAGACTGACTGACTGACTTATATCCTTAGCTTATGCAGCTTCAGAAAATGGCGGCCTTCTGCCGCTTTAACTATAGGGCTTTAAACTGAACGGATCCCAACTCAGTGATAGAGTATGGGTTTCTTCGTTCAGCGTCGAAGATGAGAGAGTTCATTAGCTGCTCTTCACGCTGCCTTAAATAGAAATGCCCCGACCCCTGCATATTCATTATTATTATTATTATTATTTATATTATTATTACTATTTCTATTGATATTATTATTATTAATCATTATTATGGGCCAAGTTTCAGTCCATGAATTTAATTGCAAAATTTTTTAACATTATAGACGAAGAAGAATTATTTTTATATTGCACTACAATTTGCTATAGCTTTCCATCTATACCGCATATACCACAAAAAGGTTTAATTTGTTTAATTAATAAAACCAGGGAATGTTTGTAAAACAGTACTTATATGGAAAACAAAATGTTTATTCCAAATGAATTATAAACAAAAAACCACTGAAAGTATATTTTAATAATCCAGGATCTTTATACTTCAATATGAAAAAATGTTAAATCGGAATAAAGCGAGGTAATATTTTTTAAACTTGTTATCCACGTTCTTTTTAATATATTTCTATAAAAACACTCAGCTAATTAAAGCTGGAAATCAAGCAAATAACTACCAGAGAGTAATCAATAACAGTAGTACAATGAGTAGGTATAAATATTTTACATTGAAATATAACGTAAAGGTCATAAAGTCTTTTTTATTATTTTTTGAAGTGATATTCTGGTCCACTTGGGTGATTCTAATGTTTGCTACCTCATGTATTTCGAATATAAAAATACATCGTTTGATTGATTCAATCCAGGACTGCAAACTTCTTCAACAAACGTTGGAACTTGTTAATTCATGGTGTATCTACAATCGCCTGGAATATGAACTGAAGTTTTAAAAAATAATTATTTATCTAAGTATAACAAATAATATGTATAATATGCAAAAATGAATAATTCATAATTTCAAAAACTATAGCTTACAAGCTGTTTTAAGCAAAAGGTTTAAGTATACATACCAACCTATACACCAAGTAACATTGAGAAAGAACTATTTTAAAAGTAGGCATTATAAATGTGAACAGAATTTATTTTAAAATCTGCAGAAAAAATATAGACATTATAATATAATTAATAATTACGTTGTGCCTAAAATACTGAAATAAGAATAAGTGATTTTATTTTTGAGTCAAAAAGATATTCCTTGTTTTCATAAATTATTTGGTTATGTAATTATTAGTTGGGTTAGCAAAAAAAATTAACTGAGTTAACGATAATTAGTTTATTTATATTATGACAAATAATGTTTTTGAAGAAACCACCTCCGTTATTACTTGCGAACATCTGCCGTGTGTTTTTCCAACCTCCTTACGATTACGAATTACCCATTATGCGTTTTGTTGGATTCAACACTATTGGACTACAATATACAATTTTTACATATTACTAGTTTCTATGTTATAATTCATTACAGTTAAGGTATGAATGGTTAATTACACTTAGGTACTTTACTTGTAAAGAAACGCAACACATCTACTCGCATGGTAACACTACAAAAAACTATAACTTACTAGCAGTTTTAAGCAAGATGTTTCCTTTACTGTACTCCCTTGTTCAATTAATTTTTAGGTCCAACCTATTTATTTCTCGCAACAAGCAATTTTTTATATGAGATGCCTAAACCATAACAGACCTTCAACGCAGCTTTTTTCATTTTAGTACCCACTCCTGTGTAATACTTTTTTGACATATTTCCTTGATAGAGCTTCGCAACTCGGAATAAGAAAGTTTCCGTTTCCTATTTGTCCTCATTGTCTTCAGTTGACTGGTTCTTCTTACTTACACAATATCCACTACCTAATACCATAGTTACCCACTGTCAAAGAGAGGATAACGAATGACGACGTGTTATGAAATATAGGTTTCCAAATACCGACGCATTAAGTAGAATGAAACAAAGCTGTACGCTGGATAAAAAACAATATTGTTATTAATCTTGGATATTTTCCAGTTCTAGCTATTACAAAGAGTATAAATAATCTAATAAGAATTTTCACATTCATTTATGCCGTTGATCAAATTTGTACATTTGTCACTATGCGCCAGGTGCATAGGATTTGAGTGAAAAATAATGACCTCAGGCGCAGGTTATAGTAAATTATACACACAAATGATTAAAATAGAAAATGAGATAATTTACACTAGTTGCCAATCTTGCCAGGTCAGGGATTCTTGTTCGTGTTACTTCGTTACTTTTCTTTTGTTTTTGTTGTTATCTGTTTTATTGAATCATTTGGAAGCTTCGAGTGTTCCGGTGTTTGAGTGCCTCTGTTAATTATATTATAACCATGATACATTATAACAGATATCTTGTGTTATAAAAGTTATAAAAATATTGTGTCAGTGTCAAACATGACGTAACCGGTCCTATCCTCTCGTTTTATCCGAAAGACAATATCCAATGCAAGATCCCTAAACAAGTAGGTTACCTCAGTTCTATGTTTGTAGGAGAGGGTGTTGCGGTGTACACCGGGATGAGCGACGTCATCCTGGCGACCTTGCCCCTCACTCTTTTTATGTAGATCATTGTCTCTCTCATAATGTCCTAATGTGTTTACATTTGTAAACCCCTATATATTGCTTATTATTAAATTACCATATTATTAGAATCACATCGAAAGAAAACACCCTGCATAGGGAATTTAAACAGACACGGTCGTTTGTGTACGTTAACTCAGCTCTCTCACGTCGCCTTCCAAGTACCTCGATAAGAATGTTTATGTTACCCATATTTTGGCCAGCATTACGTTTATTGAAATTAGGCGAAGCATTCTGTTAGAGGCTGTGAGTTGAACTGTGTTTTGTGGCTACCCTGTGAAATTGTGATTAATAGGAATTTATCAATACAGGTGAGCTTTTCACTGAGTGTCCTTTCTTGAATATTTTGTTATAATAGTTGTTCAGGTGATTGTTTGATAATTATTAATTTAGATAATGAATTAATTGGTAATTCGTGTGAATGAGATATCTGGAGCGAGTATGTCGCGCGTTACATCCCTTCGTACTCATTGCACCACTCAGATAATGGCTGTTCTGCCAAAACGCTGGTAACTGGAGCGAGTATGTTGCGCGTTACATCCCTTCGTACTCATTGCACCCCTCAGTACCAGTGGAAATGTGAGGCGCATTGCGAGTTGAATCCCCTTGCGTCTAGGGTAGTATCCAGGGAGGTTACGTCGCGCGTTACATCCCCTCGTGACCTCACAAACCCCTGGGGGCTACGTCTTGATAACAAAATAAACTAAATAATAATACAGTGCGTGTTACATCCCTTGTATTATGTAATTCTATGAATTATTAATACTAATTAATGTTAATGCTTGACAGAATTAGAGAACTGGACACTCATACATATTTTCCTTTATTTTTAGGAGGAACCTGCTTAGGCGACTATAGACTGTACCTCGACCAATCCATCTCGGCTCTTAATAATATTTCAAAGTACTTAATATTTAAGTTCAATACTAAGGTATAATAGTGTTTGACAATATATAAATATATATACCTATTAAAATCCTGACTTAATAATAAACAATAATTTTAAAAATAAACCATCTCTACAATTCTCAGAAGTGGGATTCGAATTCATGAACTGTAATTAAAAGCAAAGATTCGAATTCATGAACTGTAATTAAAAACAAAGATTCGAATTCATGAACTGTAATTTAAAACAAAGATTCGAATTCATGAACTGTAATTTAAAACAATGATTCGAATTCTAGAACTGTAATTAAAAACAAAGATTCGAATTCATGAACTGTAATTTAAAACAAAGATTCGAATTCATGAACTGTAACTTAAAATTTAAATTTTGTTTTAAATTTTGGCTTAATTAAATGTTTGATTGGTCGAGATACACCTGTAATGATTATTAGATTAAGACATATTTGTTTGTTTTCCTACGTAGAGGCTTACAATCAGTCAGAATGGGTAGAGGACAAAAACGAAAACAATCAAATGAACCCCCAAGTGAACCTTCGCTTGTTTTGGTTCCTGGGACAAATACGCGTACTAGTAGTACATCATCTGACGCAAATGACTCGGTGGATAGGTTGGCAACAATTATGTCAAATATGATGCAAAACGCGAATAAAGCAACAAATGTGGGAATAGCTAAGGGGGAAATTGTACCGGTTTTTAATCCAGAAGACAGAGAACAAAGTTCAGAATTGTGGCTTAGAAAAGTAGATGAATTACGTAACATTTTTCAGTGGTCTGAAGAGGCTACCATATATTTTGCTCTATCGAAACTCAGTGGCTTGGCGGAAATTTGGTATAAGGGTTTAAGCACTTTAAATTTTAGTTGGGAAGAATGGAAGAAAAATATTTTATTAGCTTTTCCTTCTAGTCGGGACTATTATGAAATTCTTATGGAAATGATACAACGCAGAAAACGTGATGATGAAAGTTATCCAAAATATTATTATGAGAAATTGGCTCTGATAAATCGTTGCAAAATAACGGGCGCTGAAGCGGTTTCTTGCATTTTAGGAGGCATTGATGATGTAGTAGTGAAAGCGTCAGCTAAAGCAGGTAATTTCCAAACCCCTGAAGAACTTTTTCGGTATCTCAGTACATTACATGACTTGCGTCCTGCTACTAGCAGACCAATGGCAAAACCAACATACAAACTTGATCGCAAATCATCTGTATTCAAAAGAAACGACAGAGAAAACAGAACTTTACTTAAATGTCACAAATGTGGTAAACCGGGACATTTAATGAGAGACTGCAGACAAAAACGATGTTCTTTTTGTCGCAATGTAGGGCATTTGGAAAGTGATTGTTACCACAAGAGATCGAAGAAAGGTGAGGGCGATAAAATTGTCGCATGACTAGGAGGTGCGGAAAATGAAAATGATAGTTCTCCCAATGAAATATTTTAAGGACGTTTTGGTTAATAATCAGCCTTCCAAGGCATACGTAGATTTAGGAAGTACTTGCATAACTATAAAACTTAGCGAATTAAGAAGATTAGG
Organism: Pogonocherus hispidulus; assembly: GCA_963924545.1. NCBI lineage: Eukaryota > Metazoa > Arthropoda > Insecta > Coleoptera > Cerambycidae > Pogonocherus > Pogonocherus hispidulus. The sequence continues at coordinate 71,318,123 of OZ004693.1, forward strand.
TTTAAACTATGATACTAATAAGCCTGTAGCAATTAAGGGATATGGTAATGATAGATGTTTAGCTTTAGGAAAAACAAGTTTTTTATTAAACATAGATGGAATTGAAGCGACGATAAGTGCCAATGTTGTACAGGATGGTATACAGAATATACCCATTTTAGTGGGACAACCATTCACTGAATTGCCTGGAGTTTTAATTATTAAGGATAATAGAAATTTAATAATTACGCACAATGACTTAAACGGTATTGAAGAAATATTTCAAAAAAATAATAAAGTGGCATTGTGGGCCAAAAATAATATTTTAATTCCTAAAGGACATATAGTAAACGCCATAATAGAATCTAGAATTACTAATTTACGGGGAGACTTCTTTGTAGAGGCAAGCTTTCGTTTAGAACAAGGTAAAGAATATAGTATTCCGAGGACTATTCTAACGATAGGGGATAATGATGAGGCAGTTTTGCCACTAATTAATTTGTCTGACTACGATATTGTTTTGAAAAATAGGAAACCTTTGGTTCGAGCCTGGCCTTGCATTCCGGCTGAGGAGTTAGAGACAGATCAAATCTTGAGGGTGAAAGAAACAAATTATCCATTAGTACCTATTGAAAAAAATAAATATTGGACCAATAGATCCTTTTCAAAAAGAAGCCTTGATCAAACTGTTACAAGACTATAGGGATTGTTTCGCAGAAAGTGCTGCAGAACTAGGAAGTGCAAAATCTGCTGAATTGGAAATAGTTTTAGAAGATCAGAGGCCATTTAGCTATAGACCATACCGTATGCCGGTCAGCGAACAACAGAAGGTGAAAACAATGATTGGGGAGTTATTAGAGAGTAAGATAATACGCGAATCCAACTCTTCATATTCATCACCCATATTGCTTGTGAAGAAAAAGACTGGTGACGAAAGAATGTGCATTGATTACAGAAAATTGAATTCTATGACTGTTAAGGATCGTTACCCATTACCACGGATTGACGACCAGCTGGACAGACTCCATGGGAGTATTTATTTTACAAGTCTGGATCTCCGATCGGGGTATCACCAAATACCAGTTGCAGAAAAATCGAAACCATATACTGCTTTTGTAACTCCGGATGGTCAGTACGAGTATAATCGCATGCCTTTTGGTTTGGCAAATGCTCCGGCGGTTTTTCAACGCCTAATGAACAAGGTTCTGGCCCCCGCAAAAGAGATTGCAGCCGTGTATCTTGACGATGTACTAATCCATACCAAAACCGTGGAAGAGGGAATTCGAAACCTTGAGGTAGTTTTGAAACTATTTCGGAATGAAGGTCTTACCTTAAATGTTTCAAAATGTAATTTTCTATTTCAATCTGTAAATTATCTTGGTTTTGAAATATCAAATGGAACTTTCAAATCAGGTCTAGCAAAAACAAAAGCCATTGAGGAGTTTCCAGTACCAAAGAGTGTTCACAACGTCCGCCAGTTTATCGGTTTGACAGGCTACTTTCGACAGTTTATCAAAAATTATGCGATGTTGGCGCGACCGTTAACTGTTTTATTGAAGAAAGATGTGGTATGGCATTGGGGAGATCATGAACAGAAAGCATTTGAGAAATTACGATCAGCTTTGTCGCAAAGACCAATTTTGTCCATATTTAATCCTGAAGCACATACAGAAGTACATACCGACGCAAGCGCGCAAGGAGTCGCCGGGATTTTACTTCAAAAACAATCAGATGAACATCTACACCCAGTAGCCTATTACAGCAGGCAAACCACGAAAACTGAAAGTAAATTCCATTCCTATGAATTAGAAACTTTGGCTGTTGTGGAAAGTTTAAAGAAGTTTAGAGTTTACCTCATAGGAATGCACTTTGTGGTTGTCACAGATTGCAACGCTTTAAAAGCGACAAGTACAAAGAAAGATATTCTACCTAGAATTGCAAGGTGGTGGTTGCAGCTACAGGATTTCGATTTTGAGGTACATTATCGCCCAGGCAATAGGTTGAAACATGTCGACGCCCTTAGTAGAAATCCGTCGTCAAGTGACGAACCACCTGCTGAAGTTCTGCGAATAGAGCAAGCCGATTGGGTTTTGTCAGGACAATTAACTGACGAAAAACTAAAAGAAATAAAAGAAGTTTTGTCTAAGACACCTAGTACTGATTATGAACATGGTGTATATAAAAATTACGCATTGCGGGAAGGAAGGATTTATCGAATAACTGTTAAAGGGTTATTATGGGTAATACCGCGTGGTATGCGACAACAGATAGTTCGAATGGCACATGACGATAGCGGCCATTACGCCACCGAAAAGACGTTACAGCGTATAACTGAACATTACTGGTTCCCCAGAATGAGGGAGTACGTGGAAAAATATATTTCATGTTGCATTCAGTGTTTATATAATAAGCGTCCAAGTGGAAAACGAGAGGGATTTCTGCATCCTATCGAAAAAATGCCTGTGCCCCTGCATATGATACACATTGATCATGTAGGACCTTTCCCAAAGAGTCGCCGGGGAAATATTCATCTCATAGTAGCCGTAGACGCATTTACAAAATTTGTGTATTTAAAACCTGTAAAATCGACACAAACGAAATTAGTAATTGACTATTTACAAGAAATATATAGTTATTATGGTCATCCTCATATCATAGTTACAGATCAAGGTAGTGCTTTTACCTCCTCAAAATTTAAGCAATATTGTAAAGACAACTTCATTAAACATGTACAAAACGCAGTAGCAACACCAAGAGCCAATGGACAAGTGGAAAGACTTAATCGCACTATTGAAGGTGCTATTTTAACAACAACGATTGACGAAGACAGGTGGGATGAGAATATTAAAAATATTCAATTAATTATAAATACAACAACTTCACAAACGACAGGAAAGACACCAACGGAACTCTTTTATGGTTACAAGCCTAGAAGAGGAGCCAGTGTGCCATTATTAGATGAAATTGCTGAAATTCCTAAATTAATTGAAGATCTTCCAACATTACGTCACGAAGTAGCAAAGAAAATTGCTTCCAGTCAAGTAAAACAAAAAGCCCAATTCGATAAGAGAAGAAAGAATCCTAAGAAATATACCAAGGGCGACTTGGTACTCATCGAAAAACAAGGCACAACAGAAGGCACAAGCAGAAAATTGATTCCTCCTTATGCTGGACCAATGATAATAAAAGCCGTACTACCTAATGATAGATATTTAGTAGTCGATATGCCAAACTCACATAGAACTAGTAAATCCACTAAATATGAAAAAGTCGTTGCTGTTGATAGAATGAAGCCTTGGATTAATTCAGGAGGAGTTTCAGACGAGACGAACAGTGACAGCGGCGAAGACGGAGTGGATCTTAGCACTGATGATACAACCTCAAGTTAGACGAAACACCTCGGGGCGAGGTGACATTTCAGGATGGCCGAATGTAAACCCCTATATATTGCTTATTATTAAATTACCATATTATTAGAATCACATCGAAAGAAAACACCCTGCATAGGGAATTTAAACAGACACGGTCGTTTGTGTACGTTAACTCAGCTCTCTCACGTCGCCTTCCAAGTACCTCGATAAGAATGTTTATGTTACCCATATTTTGGCCAGCATTACGTTTATTGAAATTAGGCGAAGCATTCTGTTAGAGGCTGTGAGTTGAACTGTGTTTTGTGGCTACCCTGTGAAATTGTGATTAATAGGAATTTATCAATACAGGTGAGCTTTTCACTGAGTGTCCTTTCTTGAATATTTTGTTATAATAGTTGTTCAGGTGATTGTTTAATAATTAATGTTTGATTTAGATAATTCATTATCTAAATTAATTCATTAATTTAGATAATGAATTAATTGGTAATTCGTGTGAATGAGATATCTGGAGCGAGTATGTCGCGCGTTACATCCCTTCGTACTCATTGCACCACTCAGATAATGGCTGTTCTGCCAAAACGCTGGTAACTGGAGCGAGTATGTTGCGCGTTACATCCCTTCGTACTCATTGCACCCCTCAGTACCAGTGGAAATGTGAGGCGCATTGCGAGTTGAATCCCCTTGCGTCTAGGGTAGTATCCAGGGAGGTTACGTCGCGCGTTACATCCCCTCGTGACCTCACAAACCCCTGGGGGCTACGTCTTGATAACAAAATAAACTAAATAATAATACAGTGCGTGTTACATCCCTTGTATTATGTAATTCTATGAATTATCAATACTAATTAATGTTAATGCTTGACAGAATTAGAGAACTGGACACTCATACATATTTTCCTTTATTTTTAGGAGGAACCTGCTTAGGCGACTATAGACTGTACCTCGACCAATCCATCTCGGCTCTTAATAATATTTCAAAGTACTTAATATTTAAGTTCAATACTAAGGTATAATAGTGTTTGACAATATATAAATATATATACCTATTAAAATCCTGACTTAATAATAAACAATAATTTTAAAAATAAACCATCTCTACACATTTGACAAGAACTGAATAATCTGTCAATCCGGATCCTGTTTTGTGAACCAAGTGTAGAATCAAGATCCCTATATCCAATGTTCATTTTAATGAATGAATTGTTTAGATCTACGATTGCGCCGGGTGCATCAGAAATCATCGAAAAAAGCGAAACTTGGGATATAGGAAAGTACATTAAGTGAATTTATTAGTTTATTCTCTTTGGCTATTATTAATTATACATTCGATCTGAAAAGTCTTGATGGTGCATTGACTGGTAAACATAAACAAACATTGCGCTGCGTTGTTGTCACACTTAATTCTCAAATTTCTCCATCTAATTCGTTTTGAAAATATATACAGCATATATTTATTTATTTACTAATAAACCATTAGCTTTATGCCATTCTATAAAATATTTTACCGGCAAGAAATAACCCGGTATAGGCTGGCTTGTTCCAGGTTACGTTCTTAGTAAGTTAAACAGATAGTAAGGTTGACGCTGAGTTAAACATGGTCATATATATGTAGATGATAATGATATGATTGGCATATTTCATTTTGTTAACTCATTTTCTTTGGGTAATTTATAAAATAGTTCAAATAACGCATAAAATAATAAAATTATGGAAGTAACTAGTTCCATGTATACATGTTTAACAATAATTTCATATTTAAAAAAAAGTAATGCCAACATTGATTTCATGAATGGTATACCAATTTTAAGTGTTTCTGATACGGCTTCGTTCACTCTTTACAGAAGAGTGGTTTTAGTAAAGCCAACAATTGAATAGCACAAAAAGCGTATTATACTTTAAAAAGTAATATAATGCCATTTAACTGTAAGACAAAACAGCTTTCAAAGCATGGAGAAAGAATCTTTTGTTTTAAAAGAATGAGAAATACACTGATAAATTAGGACAGTTTGTTGTTCACAAAAGCATCAAAATTTCCAGTATATCCGCAATGATGCATGTTTGTGGTGATACTTTAAAGTAATGTGTTCCTCTTCTAGTTTTCGTTATATTTCCGCTATGTGGAGGGACACATCAATTATCCGATTTATAAGTCGACTTGTTTTTAAAAAATATCATAATCGAGGCAGCACATGTAGCCGAAAATGTATTTTTCTCTTCATTTATAAAGGCTATAGGTGTTTAGGAGTCAGTTACTAGGTAGTATTCACATATTTGCAAACATTTTAAATGCTTAAATATTGTTACTCATTTCGGGTTGTACAGATGTCAGACTTTTAACAACAATAAAAATCTTTATTCAACACTTCAGACACAACACAACACAACACATCTTGTACAATATCTAAATAATTACACACCGAAAACACTTATAGCACTTGTTTCACTTAAGTATTGCTTTTTCTCTTCATCGCTGCCTGATTAAAACTGACTTTTTCGCTGGCACGCCGCGGTCTTTATATAGTATACTAGGCTTCTAGATCTTCGTAGAAATTTGAATAGAATATTCACAAATAATCCGCATATCAGGGCAGTTCAATAACTAATCGACAGCCAAGTTATACGAAGAATATTCGATGAGTACCGCTAGTGATATCCAGGAAATGTGGGCAAAAGGGACTATTTCCCTTATTTGAAGGCGGCCTAGAGAATTGAGACTTTGCCCTTGGGGCGTTGTCCCTGACACCTCCAGAGGCGATGTTGCCAGATAGTGCACAATTTCACTAAGGCTGGGGGAAACGTAGATTTGGCAACGCCGCACTTGGGCACGGTGTCGGTGATTTTGTAACAATATGTACACGGTCAAGACTGATTATGCAAACCATATTTAAATGTATACGGATGTCTATGAGGTATAACCTAAATGAAAATTGGATTCAACTGTTCCAAAATAAGAAAAAAGTTTATTTGAGAATCTCCGGAAATCCTTGCTCAAGGAGCTACGAGCCTCCAAATATGGTGACTTAAATCAAAGTTGTAGACTTTTTCTTAAATTTCACGATGCTTCAGAAAATAAATTTTGGTATACTTTCTCAATCAATGTATGGAATTGTAAAGAATATTTTTTCGATTTTCTCTAATCTGCATAGATGGTGGAATCAGCAATCCCAATTTTTTTTTTAATACCTACACTTTATAACAGTTAAGCAACTTATTATTTCAATATCCCTTAAGATAGCCTGTTTCAATTAGAAACTTATTCGTCTCTTTAATTTTTTTGTTAACACTAACAGTTGTTCAGCAAAAGGATAAAATCGGGTTACCATGATCCACACGGTTGCTGTAGATTCTGCATTATTTCATAAAATGTAAAACACATTGTAGGTCGCTGACAATTGAAATGGGAAAAGGAAGTTTGAAGCCTTTATTTCAGCCGAAGGAGCTCATTTTAGGCAATTTATGATTTCTTTTGTTTTGTTTTAGAAGTTCTATCTAAATGAAGTTGACTTGTCATCCGTTTAAATCGCTGTCTTTGGAGACTCTTAGTTCCTTGAAGAAATATTTCCGGGACATCCCCCAAAATTAACTTTTACTTCATAGATGCAACCTGTAATATAATATAAGACTGATTATATACTGACTGATTATAATCATATTATATATGATTATAATACGAAGTCTGTTAAATGAGGGTAAAGTTGCGCAATCAGGGGATCAACATAATGGATGAAAAATGTTAAGGCTAACTTGGATCGTCCAACGATATTGATACTTTTTAAATTAACCACAAAAATAGTAAGATGTGCCGTTAAAAACATCAAAAAATCATAAATATCATATGTTGACATAACACCTCAAACATTGTGCAACTTGGGTGTGAATTAGTTATTTTTCAAATTTCTCAGTGTTTAGGTATGTATTTCATTAAAATGCCTTTTACTTTTACAAATCAATAACAAAGGGATGTTCATTTTATTTATAGATTCACAAATGGAAACGCAGCGGAAGCAGCCAGGGAATATACAGGGTGTCCACCTAGTGCGCGTAAGTCCAATATCTGGGTTAATAAAAGAGATAACTTAATTTTTTTTTCTACAGGGTTGTCTAATACCCCGAGATGCACAAAATGAAAATATATTTACATATTCAGGGTGTTCAGTTTTTCCTGGACAGGTACCAACTTCGTTTTTCTAAATGGAAATATATATTTTTTATTGCTTTTTCGAACTAAACCCTTGATTTTAGTAGGACTTTCATCAGCCTTCCCTATACCTAACTTAAACTGTTTTTGAAATATTGACTGGTGAATATTGACATTTTTGCAACTTTGACACCCTGTAAAATCTAAACGGTTTGAGATCAAGCAAAACGGTTTGCACATTCCTATCTTAACTTTTTATAAGCTATCGTTTGATACTAATTTCAAATTTATCCAAGAATTAAAAATTTTCAAAATTTTCGGAAAATTTTTAATTCCTGGATACATTTGAAATTAGTATCAAACGATAGCTTATAAAAAGTTAAGATAGGAATGTGCAAACCGTTTTGCTTGATCTCAAACCGTTTAGATTTTATAGGGTGTCAAAGTTGCAAAAATGTCAATATTCACCCGTCAATATTTCAAAAACAGTTTAAGTTAGGTATAGGGAAGGCTGATGAAAGTCCTACTAAAATCAAGAGTTTAGTTCGAAAAAGCAATAAAAAATATATATTTCCATTTAGAAAAACGAAGTTGGTACCTGTCCAGGAAAAACTGAACACCCTGAATATGTAAATATATTTTCATTTTGTGCAGCTCGGGATATTAGACAACCCTGTAGAAAAAAAAATTAAGTTATCTCTTTTATTAACCCAGATATTGGACTTACGCGCACTAGGTGGACACCTTGTAGGTGAAGATTTCCAAATAGATGACATCTCCAGCCATCTGTATTTACAAATATTCATCGCCGATTTATTAATTAAGGACTAGGAGTTCTACACGGAAATCGACAAAATAATATCGATCATCGGCCAGAGAAGGTTAATTACTGGCGAGTTTTGCTCGAATTTAACAGAGACCTGACAACAAGTACTCGAAAACCCTCTGTTGCTCTTGTTATTTCCCAAACTAAAATTATAAAACGAGATCACCAACTTCCTTTTCATTTACAACTTGTTCAAGACTTGCATCTGGATGACGACGAACTACTTTCTGTCAGTGGTTTCTCAGTTCAATACATAATGACCGAAATTTTTTGTTCAATATTCTGTAAACTGATAAGTTCTGCTTTTGTTCTTAAATTTTTATAATCAACATGTGTGGGTGCACGAAATGCCACATGAAGTTCTACCAAGACATTTTCAGAAGAGATTAGGTTGGAATTTATAATAATTATTTATTTGGAACATACCTTCTTAGCACCCAGGACGGTGCGCCACCACATCATTTTAGGGATGTCAAGAATTGTCTTGATAACTTATTTTATCCTAATAGGTGGATTGAACGCCGAGGACCTCTTGAGTTGGCTGCTCATTCACCAGATTTGAGTCCATTAGATTTTTTTCTATGGGAATACAATAAATCTAAGTATATCCAACAACCCAACCCAACCATATCATAATAATTTTTCCCCATTTAACCGACCATATTGTTTCCGAGATCCCCATACTTCTCATCCTCATATTGAACACACTGTATCATTATATATTATTCGCATTTATACAGGATGTACCAAAAAGAAGACGTTTATCACCACATATTTTTAAATATATTTTAAATCTCTGTTGGGTATTTTTACATATATAGATAGAACGTCCTCACGAATACCTACATTAATATAGAGTTTGATGGATATAGTTCTAATGAGGTATAGGTAATGAGAGAGATATAGCCATAAATGGTAACCATAAACTCAATGTGATGGAAAAAGACTTTGTAGTATTTGTAGCCTAGCAACGAATCGATATTCTCTTTCTAACCCATTATGTTTATGGAACACTCTTTTATATACGAGTATATCTTCCTCACTATTAGAGCTATATCCATCAAACTCTACATCAATGTATTCATGAGAGGACATTGTATCCAAAACTGAAAAAATGCTCAGGGTGTTCCATTTAAAAAATACAAGTTTTGGTAAACCTTTCTTTGTAGAAGAAGCCTGTACAAATGTCAGTGATATAAAAATGTGTCATCCTGCAAATAAAAATCGAACTGTTCGAGAATTTTCCATGGAAATCAATCCTTTGACAGATAGTCGAAGATGAAAGTTTTGCTTTACTCACCCTGTATATATAAACATATTAGGTCATTCTTAAAAGTCCTAAATTGGTTGTCGTTAAAAAAGAATTATGGAAATTGAGTGAGTTTCCTAATTATTTTATGGCATAAGTAGGTATTATCTTCATTATAATATTTCCCAGTGTAAATGCGATACACGCTTTTGACATAGACATTCTGTCTAAATTTGTTCTATAAAAGCTTTCACAGAATAAGCAATACTTTCTTGGAGAACAAAGTGAATGCATGCATATATTATTTATATTACACAAAACTCAAGACGTGTTCATGAAACTTCGTAATAATTTATTAAATAAGAAGTGCATCTGCATGTTACTTCCCTATTACATGTTATAAATGAGTAAATGTTTGTAGTTCTGCCTAGAAGTATAGTAAGAAATTGATATATAATTAAAATTGTATGCATCCCTAGTTTTAAAGAATACAAATTATTAAATCCATCAGATCAAGTTTGTGTACAGTTTGTTGTCTATAGTCTGCAGTAATGTAGATATACAGTAAAATATAGCAGTTTAGAGTTTCGAGTAATCTGCAATGCGGTTACTAGTCCTTATTATGGAATAAGGACAGTATAATCCACATTCAAACTAAATTAAATCCTAGCTCATGTTTTTCTAGTCGTTTCTTATTCATTTCTATATCGGGATACTCTTAGCTACAACCAAAGTCTTGTAAAACAAGTTACTGTATTTTTAATATTTCACTAATTCTTAGTGGTGTTGATAACTATAATTAGGGCTATAATTATTGAGGTAAATAAAACAAAATATAACTACATTACTGAGTTGTTGCTCAGTAGATGCAAACATCAACCAAATTTTAGAATAATGTCAAGGCGCCGTTTTAAACTTACAGCATTTTAAAAATTCCAAGATAGTATTCTACTTCCTGCCATTGCCATGGTAATAAAAAATGATTTATACAAAAAATTTTTTTTTACCTTTGCGTCTAAGATATTTGGGCAAATTAACGATTTTTCGTAACACCAAAGCAAATGTACCCTCTAGCGATGAAGTTAAGAACTTCAAAATATTTTAAATCGGTTTATTTCGGCCATATTTGCTGATACAATTTTTACCTCAAACCATCGTAGCATCATGAATGGTATCTGAAATATAGTCGCTCCGTAGACCGTACACTTCATACCTACTACTATGGACATACATCGCAAAGATGAAAAATTTTGTTCAACAAAGAAAAAGACGGCATAGATATGAAGACATCCTATAAAAACATCGAAATTTGCCCACCTTGTACTAACTTGATTGCGCCATAACTAGCACTTCTTATAGGAAAATATTTTGTTACACAGAATATTATATAGTGCATGAAATTACGCCACCAACTATTACGTCACTATTACGTCGAAATTACGTCACTATTTATAGTGACATGGATAATTATAATGATCGGACTGGTAATGGTTCTATTGAATACCAAATTTAACTATTGAACTATTGTTGTAACCATATATTAGGAAAAAAATATCTTTCTGGTTATTGCGATAAATAACTAATACAATTAACTTCTGTAGACCATTATTTCAAAATCTTCAATTCATCTATCAAATGATGAAAGAATATTGGTGCATAATTCATATTGTTGATACAACAGTAAATTTCTTTTTATTATTTATTTTAAAAGAAGCGGCAATGTCTTTAAGCATAATTGAGGTACCATACCACCTCAATGCTAAGAATAGGGAACATAAATATTGATAAGCTTTAAAAAATGAGCAGCGTAATTGGCCTGTAGCAAATGTTGTAGACTTTAACAAGTTTGTTAGAATACGATATGATGATAAACATAAATTAACTTACACGCCTTGTAACCAATAAAGTAAATATATATTCCCTGCCTCAACACGAGAGACGTTATCACAGTTCGCACTTCTGCAATTATTATTATATTATATTATATTATATTATATATTAAGGTATAAGGCGTGGAGTGTTGAACGCAGTGCGGTCCAAGTTGCTCCGAGACTGCCGCTCAAGGATCGCCAGTTCCAATATGTTTGCTCCAAAGTCCCCCAACCACTCTCGAAGATACAAAAGAAAAGCTGTTATACATTGTGAAATTCCAGATGTGACTAGCTATTTTTCTGAGTACTCTGTATTCAGAATATTACTGGTAACATGCCACATAGCTAAGAGTTAAAACTGCAGACTAGTGTCTTCTGCAACTGGGAAATAATTTCACTTATTCACTCGTAATTGCTGCACTGATTTGAAATGGAACCTCCACTGACCTAAGGATGTTCCAGGACAAGCATCCAGACATGTTCCTTTGAGACATGATCCAAAACAAGCATTTACTTCTCGTCTTATAAAAAATCTTCCTCTCTAAAAACCGATGGGTGATAGAATTCTAGAACCACTTCAGTGAGCAGTTGGTCTGCAGAAAATTCCGTACGCTTCTCCGGTAAGAAAATCGTGGTGGTATGTTACCCCTTTCTGCGTGAAAGAAAATAATTGAGTATTTTATGTTACCTATCTTGATATGGATTTCAGTTGTTTTTAACATCTCTCCTCTGTGAATACTTGTAGGGGAATGATGACATAAATCTGGACATACTTCTGGTTTGGCGTGGGCGATCAGCAGGAGAAGTAGGTGTTATAAGTATAAACCATTTAAGTAGGTACCTGTTAGACTTATACAGGAAATACGTAGTAGATGGGCGAATAAGAATAAGTGATAATGAATTTGAAATAAAATATTTTTGTTTTAATGTATGTAACTTATTTGTGGTGCAACTATATGATTCACTGTAGTTTTTTTTATTTTCTTAATTTTTGTCATTCATTTTTTCTCTAATTTGCCACATATTTATTTTATTGTATATTATATAATGGTTTTTTTAGGGCAAACTTTAGAAGTTTAGCTTGATACTGCACTTTGAATATTTAATTTGTATGCTTCTAGTTTCCGGTTTTTTTTTATTTTACAGGTGGTGTAATCCCAAAAGAAATTACAATGAATCATGAAAATACATCACAAAAGACTACAGACATTATATAAATAATTAAATAGCTTTTATTTTTATAAACTCCATATCACCTTTCTTAAGATATTATCCTCTATGGTATCATTCTGTAGCTGAGTTTTGTATCAAATCGAACAAATATTCCCTATTCGTTTTGTGAAATATAAATGGCATCAAGAATATAGAACTTTTTTTAAATTTTGCTCTACCCTTCTGATATTTGTTGCCTTCATCGAGTCCGTAGCGAGAAATTGAAAAGTGTCAGTTGCAACGCGATTAGGTGACATACACGCAAAACCAATGAAAAAGTATTTAAAGTTTATAATACGAAGGAAATGTGGGAAACTTTCCTGTAAATCCTGCCTGACTGCCACGGTGAGTAAAAGTTGCGCCTCTGGCCCATGTAATAACGATACAATTGAATAGAAACTTCGACGATAAATTGATGGTTTTTGGAGTAAACAAATGGGGTCTATATGGTTACATAATACGCAGCAAATGAATACAATACACGCGATTACTACGAACATTAATTGCAAGTTTGGTGTAGAACAATTTGATGATTGACTATGATTAATATAAATTCTTATTTGCATAATATGTGAATTATAAGAAAATTTATAAAAATTCAATGCCATTATTACAAGTCAGTTTTGTGTGGAACATAATATCCCTGTAATGAGTAACATGGTTTTAGTAAAGGCAAATCAATTTTATAATTAACCTGTACGACAGCTTAATTTCAGATAGAAATATAGAATAAAAAATGTTTAGGCATCTTTATGGGCCCAAGTAAAGCATTTGATTTAGTCGATCATAAATTATTAGTTAACAAGGTAAATAACTATGAGTTAAGGCAAGATGGAAGAGTGGTTAGCCTCATACTTATCAATTGGCAAAAAGTTCTATCAGGTAAACGCAATAAAATCAGAACAGTCTTTCATTTCTAGTGGTGTCCTCAGTCCTTCATTAAGAAAATTTCTAGGAATATCTATATAATATAATACGGGTGTATATTGATAACGCTTTAAATTGGTTAACACATATTAACGAGCTATGTAATAAGCTCAAACCTGTGTGTTTCGCCCTGTATATGTTAAGTTTCATTACAGGTAGAAATGTTTTGCTATTAATATTACATTATTGAATTTTTATATTACAGAAACGTGCTATTATAAATATAGAAGACGTACACCTTGTATGCCATTTTTAAAAAACTGAATGTATTATCTATTCCATGCGTCTGTATTTTAGAAATAGTTTAACTTGTAAAATCGAATATAAATGATTTTTTTTTTAATAATCTTCATTAACTTAATAATTTTAATAATTAATTACAATACCCGGGGCCAAAATGAATTGTTAGTTCTAACTCACAGCTTATCCGTGTATATGAGAGAGTCCCTAAATGTAAGGGCATGAAATTATATAATAAGTTACCTAATTACTAAAAGCAGGTTAATGATGTAAATAAATTTAAAACTGCAATTAAATTTACAGCATAAAATTCTGATTGGCAGGGTATTTTATACTGTAGAGGAATTCTTCCCCTATGCCTTTTAGAGCATATGGCTACATTTATTTGTTGTCACTCCTTCATTGAATTATTCTTTGAATTGTTATATATCTATATTGTTGCCATATTTGTTATTTTATTATTGTTGTTATTCATGGTGCAAGTTTATATATATTTATTATTTCTAATGTACTTTCTAATATTAGTTTTTTTAATATTTGACGAATTCTATACTTTTATAAATAGGTCTAAAGAGCATTTTTTTAAAATTCATTAAACCGGTTCCCTGGCTCCGATTCTCATGGTCGGGGGCTGGTGGTTATCAAAAGCTATTCTCCAAGTCCGTGGGATGAATACTACTGAGTCTGGGCAGTGGCGGCTGGTGAAATTTGGGAATGGGGGGCACAGGGAAAAAAAATGCGCGAAAAAAAATTTTCAAAAAAGGTCAAACACCTTAAAATTAAAAATTAGAAATTCGTAGAGCAAAAATATTTGCTTGAAGAAATAGGTTTCGTTAGGCAAATATCCCCTTTTTTGATGCGATTGACAGAAATATGGAAAAATTGTTTTCCATATTTCACTTCACACGTTCACTTTCGACTGTAGTCATAGGAATTGTGCACAATATAGTTAATAGTTCAATAGTTAATAATTTATTTTTATTTAACATTTGTAATAAAGCAACCGCACCACTATGTTGTATGAAATCATCTCTAGAATACATTATATACAGCTCATTTTTTAATTTTGTAATGTTGATCTTTGGAAGGCACACAATGTTTTAATATGTTCCAGAGGAAAAACTATTCTATAGTTGTTAAATTTCTCCTTTTCAAACAAATTGGCTATAGTTAAAAAATCAGTAAATTGAAATCTCTCACGTACGTTCATTAATATGATGTTACATATTTCTTTGCACTGCATTACCTTTGAGCCTCCTACAGTAACTTTTCTCTTTTTTCTTAAATTATCCACAGAATGTTCCTCGGAATGTTCTGTTAAAATGTCAGCATTATTTATTAATTCTTCTGTATTATTTCCTAGACATTGTATAGCAGCTGTAAACGAGTCTAAATTATTTCTAACAGTATTATCATCTAGATAATACTGTTAGAGTCTAACTGTAACCGTTGAGTGACAAAGTTCGTCACTCACTCAAGTATCTGTACTCTGTATGTACCGTTTGGTCGACGGGGCAGCGCCCATTCAATGACGTAACAGAACGCATTAGAAAAGACGCGCTGGAAAAATAGAAGCTGTGTATCCTTCTCTCGCGCATGCAAATAGAAAAGAAAAAAGAACAGGCACACAGCGGCCGTGCCCAGCCCAGCCTAGTGGACACAGACGGTGAAGCGTGAAGCGGTCTAGACGCTAGAAGGATATGTATGCACCAAATGATTCAATATTCATGATGAAAAATTAATAAAAAAAATCCACCAAATTATAATAATTATAAAAGTTTATAAAATATCACAACATTCACAAGTCTTATGTGTTTACGCATAGGGCACGTGCCCTTGTGCCCATTATGACTAGCCGCCACTGAGTCTGGGAATCGTGTGCCATGAATTTTGAAGTATTGGACCCAGAATGACCGTCTTCTTCATTCTTCCGGGTAGAACATAACATGCTGAATTTCGGCATGCCAGTATTTTCTTCAGCTCCGAAAGCAGTGTATTTCTTGCTCCACCTATAATTAGTACCACAAAGTTCACAGTATGTTCTGGATGCGCCCTACGCAGTCCGAATAGACGGTCTCGATATTTCGTCCGTTTCTACCCCCCCCCCCCTTTCAACACAATGTTGGTCTCGGCAGGAGCCGAGAACTCGATGACAAGCATTGTTTTGAGCTGGTCGTAGAGCTGCTCCATTCAATACCATTCTGCTGTGCAGACACTCCAAACTCAAGAGTCCACGGCTTCCCCGATGTCTTGGGAAATACAACCGTGGAACAGACGACCTAGAATGCAAACTCCTATTGAGATGCATCATTTTGCGTATTCCTATGCCGAGTTGTCGCAGTTCTTCTTGTGTCCATTTCATTATTCCGAAGAATTAGAGGAGGACGGCCAGCATATTAGTAACACTCATCTTATTTTTACCCGACAGTTCGGAAAACCAGATCTGCCGGAGGCGGTGTCTATATTTGTCGCAGAGAGCGTTTTTTACGACAGCAGCCCCTTGAATGGAGCGTTGCTCGACACCCAAGTAGACATACGTCTCTCCGACATCCAGATCATGTAGGATGCTTCCATCCATGAGCTGCGCATCTTCGCCATGGTCAGCGCATCGTTCCCTATTGAGATGGACCATCTGCGTGTACTCCTGTACCACTCTGAAAGATTGATGTAAATCCCTCTCTGCAGAGTCATAAAGTTATATAGAAATATATAGAAAAATAGTTATATAGTCAGAAATATATAGAAAACACTCTTATGAAACATTCTGAAAAGAATTATTTTGAAGAAACACAGTTTTCATTTAGATGTTTCAAGAAATGTATAGAAAACACTCTTATGAAATATTCTGAAAAGAATTATTTTGAAAAAACACAGTTCTCATTTAGATGTTTCAATAAATATATAGAAAACACTCTATATACTACCAGCTACTACCTAATTATACCAGCAAGTTCACAGCAGTCCTGGCAAATAAATAGAGTGTTTTCTATATATTTCTTGTAACATCTAAATGAGAACTGTGTTATTTTTCAAAACAATCACTTTTAAGTGTTAATTAGTATCTAATGTGCTTCATGTGGTAACACTCCACGTGTCTATTGTGTTGTCTTATCACTGTTTAGCTTTTTTGCAGTAAATTAATAAACAAATAAATAGTAATGCAGTGGTGGTCAAGGTTGATAAGATAAATAGGAGTGATGTTAATCGACGCTTCTTTATGATCCAATTTTGCAATTGAGGATGATCCTGTCTCTATAGCTTGTAGACGTAGTTGAATGACAACGTGATGTGGTAACTTGAAATCGTAGCAGTGCTCCCAGAAACAATGTTAACATTTATTCGCGATCTTCAGTATCTTGCCATTGGATTACTCTGTTATTTTGGCCATTATGGAAAAGGTAAAAATCAGCAACGATAATAATATTATTACAATATCAAACACATATCTCTAATTACTGCATAATCTTAATTTATATTTTATATAACTAAGCAATTGTCTATTGGTCATATTGTAGAAGATTTCACTAAAACGAAATTTACAGTAGTCCCCTATATCCCTAAATCCCTAAAGTAATTTTGAAAAAAATTGATTGAAAAAAAAAATCGTAGTAGGCTGAGGATTACAGCTGGACCATCATAAATAGGTTCAACAAGTACATCTAGGAAGCTAATATATACAAAAAAATTCATTGGAATCACGCTTACCAAAAATTTTTAGAAGAGTGTCCTGGTCCTTAATGGGCCAAACTCTATATGTCAGCAAATGAGCCGTTTGGGCTGTAGAGCAATAAAATGTTTTAAATCATATCCACATAACTAAATTAATTCTTAATTTATTTGAATACCACTGTATTTCGTAACATTTTGTGTTTCAACTACAGGGAAGCAAAAAATTTTTTGTCACAGTAAACATTCCAAACATGCCAATTTTAGGACCCTAGTATTATTTGAGACTTATTTAGTTGGCATCAGAACATTAATTTTGTTGATTTTAATTCAAAATTTGTATTGAAAGTAACATGTGGTAAGACATAACACGGTGTGTAAACGTGGTGTGAAAAGAAATAACATATGGTTTCAACAAGGCGGAGCACCTCCACATTTTGGTTGAACGTGCTCCAGTATCTGGACCAGTAATTTCCCCGCCGATGGATTGGAAGAGGAGATCCCATGGCCTAGCCCGCGCGTTCTCCCGATCTCAATCTCCTGGATTTTTTCTTTTGGGAGTCATCTCAAATCTTTAGTCTACGAAACGCCTATTCGTAGTCAGCAAGATCTATTAGCAAGAATAATGGCCAGTTATGTAGAAGCTGTTCCCGGAATATTCCATAGGCTCTGTGAATCAATGAACAGACGGTGCATTCTTTGTATTGAAGGAAATGATCAACATTTTGAACACTTATTGTAAACCATCATTTATTTATCAATGAAACAATGTCTGATAATAACAAAAAATGAGATATTAATGTCCCCCTGAACATTTTTTGTAAATGAATATTAATTATTTACCACTGAAATAAACAAGTTACCAAAACCATTTTTCCTTTCTTCTGCCAAAACGGACTCATTTGCGGACATACCCTTACGACCACCCCATACCCTTTGTCGGTATGTTTTGGGACACCTTGTATATACTATAAAAACTCGCATGTGTTGCAGCTGTAAAGTATTCTTTATTATATTTTACAGATTGGGCTTTTACTTGATGAAAATTCATAATTCACTGAATAATAAAACTACTGTAGTTTTAAAGAAATTTTCACTTTAATAAGTTAATATAACAATTCTTTCGCCACACAGTGGCTTCTTCAGATGAGTGTATTACAACTCACTGAATACACTCATTGAGTTGTAATAGACTCATCTGAAGAAGCCACTGTGTGGCGAAACCATTGTTATGTTAACAAATTAAAGTGAAAATTTCTTTAAAACTACAGTAGTTTTATTATTCAGTGTATTCTTTATTACGTTGTTACAGAATTATTATTAAGTCTATAGTGAAATAAAAATAGTGAAAGACACAATACTCGCACATACATATTCCCATATTTACCCTCTCGTATATCCCTTGAATCTTATCATATGCACAGCAGCTATAACATAATATCAAAACTTTGTCCAATTGCACCAAAATCCAATTTCCATAAGTTTTGTGTGAGGTATTTAAACTTCAATATCACACGCCTTGAACAAATAGTTAACAAAGCATTATAAACAAAGCAATCTCATTTATTTTATTTAAGAATTATATTTACTTTTAGAATATCCTATTAGAAGTTAGCTCCAAAATATAATTTTTAAATAAATCACCGATTAACGGTAAGATATGTGTTTACTGAATTATAAGAGGATAACGAAACAAATATCAACTAATCAAGATTAATGAAGTGTGTGAACCCTTGAACAACAACGAATGGGAAATAGGGACAAAATTGTATTATTCCCCGTATTGAATGAACTTGTAACAGGGAATAATCCTCCTAATTTGTTGATGTTATTTTGAATTATTACATACACATACCATGAATTAGAGTAAATGTAGGCACATAGTAAAATTAAATTGTAGATGAAACCTATACAATTTTCTGTCTTGTTTCCAACGCTTATTTTTTTATATATCTAAGCTACATTATTTATGATTTCCAGGTTTCAGAGTGCATCTAAAAACGTAACTGGACTTTTTCTTTCTTAAAATACTGATTTTAAATTGCGCCAATGAATGGAATGAGAATGTGGCTCGCTCCTCTTACTTTTTATTACTTCAACCAAATTTTCGACATACTTATGGGATCAAATACTGGTCTTGAAAACATCAAAATAAATTTTTAGTTTACCGGAAATGGCCCCAACTTTTCAGACTTAATTAATTATCAGTTACATCTGACTTAGTTATACTTAATAACACTGTTTACTTCTAAATATTTGAAGTGGGCAGAATTTTTATTCCTTTAGCACAAATCGACTTATTAGAAAATATAAATAGATCTCTTTGTGGCGCATGTCATTTGTAGCAACAATAAAAAAAATTATCTAAAAACATCTAAAACTTTTTATAGAAAATAAAGTAACTGAAAATTTTAAATTCAAAACATAAAAATGCTACAGCAATTGCACAAATCGTAATTAAAAATTATTCAAAATACACAGCGTATTCCATTTAAGTTTTAATAGTTGGGGGGTCACTTCTGGTGGACCAGTAAGTAATATGGAATCGTTTATTGTGTCCTTAAAGTTTTTGGGATCCTTAAGCACATCCTTATTTTGGTAAATATATGTAGAAAAAAGTTTTGTCACGAACCCCCTTTCTATTCCACTCGGTATTATATAAATTTTTAAAAATATTACTTGCAAATAATCATGTATATACAAAAATTCATTATTTACAATTAAAAAAAATTCGACGAGAATTCCTGTTGCAAAAGTTTATTGAAACTTTGAAACAGGAGCTCTTTGAAATTGAATAGTAATAAAAAAGACAATCTTCTGTTCTATCTGTTTATAGTTTTAAGCAACAGTTTATAAATAGTCAAACAGAATACATTCTGGATATCTTACTGGCTATTCAAAGGAGCTCTCCTGCCACCTCTCCAGTTCTTAGAATAACGTCCACCAAGGCACTCGCTCACTGTTGCTTATTAATGCAGTTGTACAAGATCTGAGCTCTAAACTCACTTTAGTGATTCGAGCACTATGAAATTAAATACATAAAAATGAATAAAAAAGCATCACAATAATATCTCTAAAATCTATCTAAAAATGAATAAAAAAATGGAGAAACTCAAACGAACTTTACTTACTTAACAATTATTGTTGAACCTAATTTATGTCGGAAACAAAGTAAATGATTGAGAAGATTTTGAGCACATTATACATTGAAGAATATTTAAAGAAAATTATAAATGGGAGCCTAATAAAGGCTTCCTTACAGTCAAAATTGATCATTATAATTATTATTCATAGAAGCCGTAACGTAATTCGTATGTCGTAAGAAAAAATTCCTTTCTATTTCTTACGTTTATTGTTAAGGAATCGAGTAAAACCGCTAGTGATCGGAGAGAATCGAAATTTAATCTGACCATAGATCACAGGGCTTCGACTTAGAAAGAATAGGTGAAAGCAGAAATGAAATGTAAATAATGTTCATTCCAGTTTATTTGAGGTTACACCACCTGTAAAATAATTTAAAACTGGAAACCAGAAGTATTCAAAATACCAGAACCAGAAGTATTCAAAATAAAAATTAAAACTGTACATAATATGAAGGTAAACTTCCAAAGTTTGCTCCAAAAAACATAGTAAAAACCAGTTTTTTATTTGTTTGTGGTAACGATATATAGTTTGTGTTGTGCTGCTTGCTGCTGCAGTTTGTATTTGTTACGGATTAAGTTAAGTACATTATGAATCCACTTTCAATAAATTAATTCATACGTCTTACGTTTGTAACTTACGACTTAGGTTTTTTGTACTATGAATCCAGCTTTACTGCTGAACTGGGCGATTGTTGTAACACACTGTACCGGGTGGCCAAGTAAGAATGGACGCCGGCTGTATCTCAGAAACTATTTAGCGTATAACTTAGGGGAAAAGATACTAATAAGTAAATCGGACAAGAGAAATCGCTGGAAATTATTTTCAAGTTTGTAGGATGACCGCTAGGGGCCGCAATTGCTATGACCAATCAGAAAATGGTATTTTTCGATTGCGACCTCTGCCTTGTCTAAGGTATACAGTTAGATGAACATTTCCAGTTGTTCGCAGTCGGTGAATTACTCGTAGAAAAACTTTTTTACTGGGGTGCCGTCTATCAGGATATTGTTGCGCATATACTCTCGCAGCAACTGTAGCATTTCTCATTGATTCAAAATAAACTATTACCATATTAAATAACTCTTCGTCTGTATAAATCATTTTGTAAAAAAAACGAACAATAAACTACAGTTCAGAATAAACAAGAAAACAACACGAACAACAACAAGAAAAACCCGGACAATATAAACTTAATAAGACATGAAACGACATTAACTGAATGACATTAACATGAAACTAAAACGTTTTAATATTTTGATGTACCTATCTACCTATTTACCGCTTTTTGTTTCATAGCCTACTAGTATAATTTTTAATTAGACTATTATCATAGGCCTAGGCGGCAGCCTAAGTTTATTTGTTCTCTTATTATCTCCCGTTAAAGAGAAGATAGAAAGTTGCAGTTTGAGCTGATTTTTTGGAAATTTTGTGCTCTGTTTAACTATGTAAAAAGAGACATAGCCTGCCATTTCAATTTTTTATGGAAACGCGCAATAACTGTTACGATGTCAAACAGTTTAATTCTGTTAACCCAAACAGGAATTATCCTTATTTCAATAAAATAAAGCCCTATTCCACTTTATTCCTCCACCACTTTATTTTCAAAGATAGAGCAAAGTGCGTTTACAGAAAAAATATTGCAAATTTTACAAAGATTACAATGCCACTATTCAAAATACCTCTTGACTTGGCATATTTTTGAGAAAAATCCCATTTATTTTCTGATTGGCCATAGCAATTGCGGCCCCTAGCGGTCATCCTACGAACTTGAAAATAATTTCCAGCGATTTCTCTTGTCCGATTTACTTATTGGTATTTTCCCCCAAAGTTATACGATAAGTAGTTTCTGAGATACAGCCGGCGTCCATTCTTAGTTGGCCACCCGGTACATTACATTGTAATGCATCTTGTCAGTCACAAAGCAGCCCTGAGACCATATTCCGAATTAACTTGGTCACCGCACAAGAGCCCAATTAATCGGAGTAGTTACCTTGCTGCACTGTGAACTTAAACAGGCTCTATTTCTTGATACGTGTAATTTTGTACTGCCATTGTAACAATAGTGTGCATTATCTGGATAATTTCATTTAAATAATTAATTATCTACATAAAATGTCACTTATTGAAGTTCAAAGGTAATCATATTATCATCTCTCTCATCTTAGATTATATTTTATTACCCTTCATCTAAAGATTGGTTTAGAAAAAACAAATTTCGTGTTACGTTGGAGTTAGTTGCTTTCAAAAATCTGTTGGAACCTAACCCGACATTTGGTTGGACCGTTGGACCTTCCGTGGATTTTCATACCTATTTCCACGTTCGTAATGCTGCATGATTGACTGCGGACGGGTGATCAGTCAACCTACTGCCTGTCATTCGTACGGTCTTCATTTTCATTTTAAGTCATTTCCACTCAGTGTAATCTCAGAGAAGGCGGTTGCTCTTGATATTCCGTTTTTAATCGTAATAAATAAGTTTTAACTAATATAACGTACCCAAACAATGTTTCAAGAGGTCTTAGCTATAAGAACTTTTTATATTATCTAAAAGATAATCTAAAAGAATTCCATCTAGAAAGAAATAATAAATCTAAAAGAATTTGTTCAATTAGTTGATGGGTAGAGGGTTTGATGGGTCTGTCTTTAATAATATAATAAGAAACAGATAATGTTAAGAGACTGCATAATATTAACTAAGTTAAAAATCTTATGTCATATGGTTGATTGAAGAATTTAAGACTCGTAACTCAGTGGAATTCGATAAAACTTTTGTACTACATGACCACTGATTGCCACTTTAATATGACACCAAAAATAATGATATTCGTATTTTCTTTTAAAAAATATAGTCCATCAAAAAAATTTCGATTCCACTCATTTACGTAAATCCTTTAATGAACGACCATATGGTAAATAACTTTAATGCTTTTGCATAAAGTTTTGATCTTATTGGTACTCTTTAATTTTACAAAATGGCGTCCCCAGAATAAAATCAATATGTTTTTCAAATCATAAAAACACTGATATTTATGTATTAGTTTCAGAGAAAATAGTTTAGTAGCTTTTGAGTTTCTACATTTTATTTAAGTATAGGACCACTACTATCCACTAGATACTACTAATAATATGAAATAATATAGGTATTATTATTATTTCGTATTTAAACTAACTATAATAAAATAATATTACTTATTGCTCTAAGAAGAAACTGGTTTCTCTGAAATCTGTTTTTGTGTTACTATTCTGTGTATGTAAACCAAATGTAGGTTTTCAATAAACACTTCTCAACAGATTTTTTTAAGAAACTAGATAAAGGTAATTTCGTCCCGTTTTGTCTCATCTCATGACAACACTACAACACACAACATCGTGTGTTATAACATCGTATGTTACAAACACATGGGCGTATTCTATGAACAAAAATAAAAAAAATGTTGGTTACACTTTTGTCCAAACTCGATTCGTTTTCAAGTTATAGAGGTTTAAAATTTTTTGAAAAAGAAAAATTTTATTTTATAACTTTTTAATTATCAAAAATATCGTTGTACAATTTGGGGTACTGTATGAACTAACGATATGATATTTGTTACCGAAATATAGAATTTCAACTATAACCAGTGGCGTAGATACTATACGGACTATAACCAGAGTAGGTCTGCAATCTTAGGCAAAAAGACTATGCGACGCCACTCACTACAGTTTAGAAAATACGATTTTTAAATTTTACATTTCACCTTAACAAATATGGTATTTTTGTATGTCTAATAATATCTCATATGTGCCTTACTTACATATGTGTAAGTATCCACAGTGTGAATTGCACAGTATCTGTTGATAGCAACATTTCAATTTGTGCCTATGGTGCTATTTGTGCTCGAAAAATTTAAAACCCCCATAACTAATAAAGGAATCAGCTAAGGCAAATGTGTAAAGAATTTTTTTTTTGTTTTTGTCCGTAGAACGCACCCACGTGTTTGTGACATAAGATGTTGTAACATCCTGTATTACACTATGGTAACCCCATAGTTATTTTATCTGAACTACTTCGATCGACTTTACTCAGATTTTTTTAAAACTTCTATGATTTCCTAAAGCATTTTCCATTTCTTTCCAATTAGTTATTAGCTTTCATGTAGCCACAAAATAATTATTATCTAAATAACTAGTATAAACAATTTATAGAAAATTATGTTTATATTATTTGTCACATTTAACAAACTTTCCATATAATTTTAAATATCCAAGTATAGTGTTTTTGTTTGTGAAAATAAAGTGACTTGTAGTTTTTGGTTAGTCAAGACTAATTTAAAGGTAGACCTCTAACTGATCCTTTTAGGCGTCTATTTTCTGTTTATAGGTTTAGTATCATCGGTGGTAGTTGAAAAAATACTCAATAAAATAATATATAGACGTTACAAACAACTAAGTCCAGAAAATAAGATTAAAATCTTGAAAACTACAGTTTTTTGTTTAAATACCAATCCTAGTATTATTATCATCATTTTCAATCAAATAAATAAAATGGATATGAAAATAAAATCAAAAAGATTTAATTTTAGAATGATTAAAATTCTACTAGATATTTGTAATGCGTACGTAGTATACAAATTTAGTGGACTATATAATTATTTCTCATTGTCAAAAACATTAAAGTAAGAAGTTCTGCAATTTATTGCTAGACAAGAATATATAAAGATCCCTGTATATTACCCTCTGTATAGAACCATGTGTAGTATATTTTCCTGTCCACACCTCTTACTGACAATATTGTAGTCAAAATTATAATTTTAATTAGTTTACTTGAGTTAGCTATAATAGTGTTTTAAAACTATGTATTTACGAACTCGTAAGATCTTTCAATAATTGCTAGGATACCCACTCTTATTATTCCACCACTCGCTTGGTGTACCTAATAATCATGATATAATCCTAATAATATTTCCCTGATTCCAACCAAGGGCGGATTTAGCTTTTCAACATTGGGGGGGGGGGTATCTCGAAGAATCACATTTTTAAAAAATGTTGTCAAATTACCTGTGCATTTAGATAGGTATGTTTTTTTTTTTGAACAAAAATGAAATAGTAAATAGAAGCGTTTAATAAAATATCTTTAAGTGAGGTACGTTTATGTTTTTTAACTAATTACGTTTTTGCTTTTTGCTAGTGTAAAATTAGAATTCATTGTATGGGGGGGTAATAGTGTAATTACCCTATTACCCTTCCCCCCCCCCCGGAAATTCGCCGTTGTTTCCAACCATAATTTAAAAAATCAAGGCTACCTTCACTATTAGCTCAATATTTTTTCACTTTAATAGCCCCTTGTACAAAAACTATATTAAGTGTTGTTTTATTTTATCAATATTTCCTCTTTTCTATTTTTAGGTGCAGAACCACTAGGTAGTACGGAGCAAGAATGGGGCCATGTGACAGTAAGACGGGGAGCCCACATGTTCTGGTGGTTGTACTACACTACCGCTGACGTGTCGAATTATACGGAGCGACCGTTAATCATATGGCTGCAAGGTGAGCGACAGACGCTTGTCATCAGGGAGCTTTAATGGTGCACATCTATTGTGCGCGTGATTTACCGTGGCGGAATTTTCATTCAATCCAGATATGACGCTTGTTCAAATTGTATTCGTTTCACACTGCTATATTATAACAACTCTCTGAGTTCACAATAATTATAATACTGGCATAGAAATGTCAACACCACTGAAAATTTGTATTTAGTAGAGGCAGAAAAGTAGAAGGCTTAAATAAATGTAGTCCTAACTGAAGAGCCAAAACCAGACTGTCCGTCTAAAGAGGTTCTTTAAAGTCTATATACGAAAACTAAAATGAGATATATTCGACCATCTACAATATACAGGGCGCAGTTGAAGGATGCATTTCTTAATTTGGAAAATTTTTGTTCCAACAATAATCAGCTATGATGTTCTTAATATTTACATACAATATATTTGTAGACAATTTGAATGCCCTTCCACCACATAAGTCGTCAGCATCCTAAAACCAACGACAGACAGCCTGTTTCGACATATTAGGTCTCCTCAGTGATCATTATTTTTGTCTACTTCTGCCCGTAGGATACAAAATATCTATGATGGAGAAGGGAAACGCGGTCAGCGAATTTTTACATGGATGAACAGTTTCCTTCTATAACTGCTAGTACGTAGAAATAGCACGTATGTCTCCCGTGTCCTAGTCTGTCAGGACAGAATCAGAAACGGAAAAAGAATCAGATTTTTACAGTGAAGCAAATTAATAATGTCCAAAAATGTGGAAAATAGCAATATGGGTTTAGCAACAAAAATTGAATCGAATACGAAACTTCAGATTTGCAAAAATTCAGTGGCAAGGGGGGTGAAAATACCCTATCTTTAGTAAAACTGAACAAATCAGTAAACTCCACAAAAATCTTTTAATTCGCTTTCATATTTTGGCTCGATTAGGCTCTAAGGAAGCGATCCACGAAAAAAACACTAAAACCAAAAAATAACAAAACCACAAATTAGTGGAATGACGCCAAAATGTAACAAAAAATATAAAAGTTTGACGCTAGGATTTCAATACCTTGAAAGGCCAGTACAGAACCAAGGTACCGGGATATCAAAAATTATCTTGGTAAATTCTTTGTTGCAGTTCTTGCAAATTATTTACCGGAGTTGCGAAAATCTTGTTTTTTAAATAAGGAAATATAAAATAGTCCATAATTGTCAAACAAGGTGATCTCGGAGGAAACTCAACTTCTGAATGCAAACTTATCAGCCGGTCATCAAAAAACTCGCGGAGGAAAGCAATATTTTCTCGTGTAGTATGTGCTGTTGCACCGTCATGCTGGAAATAACCGTACCGAAGTTCATCATCGTTTAACTGTTGCACAAATTCAGCCAAAAAGTTGTGTCTGTACCTTTCTGCGTTGACGGTGAAATCGAAAAAAATTGGCCCAATTATTCTTCTGCGAGAAACTACCAATTTTTTGAGCATGTAGTGGAGATTCAGTAAAAACATGAGGGTTATCATTACTCCACATCCGCATATTTTGAGAATTGATGTATCCCGAAAGGTGGAACCACGGTCAGAAAAAAAAGTCCAGAAAATCGTCATTCATTAAATTATTAACAAACCAATGCCGGTAAGCAAGGCGTCTGGGGTGGTCTGCGGGCAGAAGAGCTTGATGTGCTTGCATCTTATATGGATTCATGTTCAAGTCTTTCTTTAAAATCTTATGACATGTTCCATAAGAAAGTCCAATTTCCTGAGAAAGACGTTTCAAAGGTTTTGCAGGCTCCTCTTCCATACGTTGACGAACGTCATTGACAACTTCTTCTGTACGAACTCTTGGTCTACCAGCACCTTTTTTATGAGTCACACAACCAATTTCGCGAAACACTTCAACACAATTTGTAACGCACGCATAAAAATTGTCCGGTAATATTGCCACGTTTGGGAAGTGCTCTCGAAAATTGTCCAAACACAAACGTTGACTGTATTGCCAATTTCCATTAACTAGCGCACCCGTTCGAAAATAGGCTTCAATCATGAAAATTTTGTGCTGTGTGGTAAGAGGCATGATTCAAAAAACTGGATTAGAAAATTTCAGCACAAGATTCAGACTTGACAGATTCTGACACAACAAAACATATTCAAAAATTTAAAGTAAGACACACGTTTTACATTCCACAACCACCCTTGACCAAGATAATTTTTGATATCCCGGTATATTAGATTAGCAATAGAACAGGGTTTAAACTAATTTCCTTTTTCTGGAATCTACGGATATTTTCAGTTTGACAGTTTTGACACCAACGATAGAGTAGTTTCATTCACTTAGAACCTGAATTTTTGCAAATCTGAAATACTGTAGTTCCTTTATTAAATCATTATGAAGTGATCTTTACTGCTAAAATAGAAAATATAGGTGTTTATCCGTTTTTGCTCATTATTGATTGGTTCACTGTAAAAATTTGATAACTACTCGTTTCCGTTTCTGATTCTGTCTTCAGTTACATGCAATTATGTTCATTATTAAGTGTAATCCGTCTTGTACAAATAGATCAAAGCATGTGTGGAAAACGATTTACGTATATAAAAAAGACTTGTAAGAGTTTATCGATACTGTTATGGAACTCGATGGGCAGTCACATCCCCGTGAAGTTCTGGGTTGTTTATTTAATAAACAGCAAATAGCTGCTACAAAATAGCTAACTCGTTAATAATCAATATATTTGAGTCACGGTTGAGGGCAAAATACATATCACAATAAAATGTTGTATATAAAATGTGTCTTTATTTTGTTACCCAAAGCTTTGGATATTCCAAATCAAAATTTAAAATTTTGTTTATCCGTTTTTTTTTCATTTTTTTGAGGTCCGGTAGAGGGCAAAAGACATCGCAGAATCAAAAAACTTTAAATAAGAATTATTTTTGTTTTCCTTAAAGGCAACTTTCTGTTGCAATTCAAAATCCAATTTTAAGTTTTTTATTTTCGACTCACCAAATAAACTTAAAGGGGTGATATTTCAGGGGACATGAAAACAAACTTTTTTTGTTTAATAAACATATGTCCCCAAATAAGCCGTTTGGGCTGAGCAATAAAATATTTTAAATCAGACCCATCAGATTTTCATTCCTACATTTACAGTTAAGTCAAATTAAGAATGTGTTATACTCTACTACTATTAAGTATTATTTTAATCATCAGTCTGTAAGGAAATTTGTTCTATAATATTTCGGCAAATATTATTTTAAAACGAGCAAGTGAATAATTGTTTGACTTCAAACAGAACTTCGCATTGTTAAGTTTCCTGTAGTTAATTATGTAAATTGCACTCATAGCATAAAACCGAAAGTCTTAATATCACCCTACTAAACTGTGAAGCAAACGTTTGACTTTATGTGCATAATGGCTATAGGAAACTTCATACTTGTATATATATAGGGTGTATTTTTAAGTGTGGATGTGTGTTCTGGAAAAAAATTATTTTTACATCATCCTTGATTGATGTTAAAGTTTAACTTTTGAATTAAAACAAGTACAGTTTTATAATTTTCACAAATTTTTATTTACATATTAACTTAAATATATAAAACCATGACAATTGTTTCGCCAACACGGTGGTTTTATATATTTAAAGTTAATATATAAATAAAAATTTGTGAAAATCATAAAACTGTACTTGTTTTAATTCAAGAGTTAAACATGGATTTTCATCAAGTAAAAGTTGAATCAATCAACTATCTGATGTTAAAGTCGATACCCCACCATTGAATAGCGCAAATGTCGAAATTCAAGTGAAACTTGAGGATTTTTCTTAAGGAAAACAAATTTCCACACCACCCGTATGAAGTGTTGCTTTTTCGAGTATTACTTTGAGTAGGTGTTTGCCAGAAGCCATATTATTCCAAAAAAATATTAAACTAAACCATTAGATAATACCCACAAGATACTGAGTTACTGTGAACCTTGTGGTGCTGATAATAGAAACCCTCGAAGGAGCAAGAGATACACTTTTTTCGGAACTGAAGATCATACCGACATGCCGAAACTCGGCAGATCTTCTAGCTGAAAGAATGCAGAAGACGGTCATTCTGAGCTCATTACGTCTACTCATGGCACACGATTCCCAGACTCAGTAGTTACTCACCCCACGGACGTGGGGAGTAGTTACTGATTACTCGACTGATAACCACCAGCAACCGAACCTGAGAATCGGAGCCAGGGAACCGGTCGACTGGATGTCAACAAAAAAAAAATAAAAAAAATAATAATAATAATAATAATAATAATAATAATAATAATAATGATGATGATAATAATAACAACAACAATAATAATAATTATAATAATAAGTGCTGCCATACGCTCCGGGGATATTGAGTCCGTTGTGGGGAATGAGAAGTGCCAAATTTATTAGAACTACTTACTCATTTCCCACGCTCAGGCAGATTCGAGCCAATAAGCCGACCACGTCCTCCTCGACCACCAGCGCAAGACAATGTTTGTCATCGAGTTCTCGGCTCCTGCTGAGAACAACGTTGTCTTGAAAGAGGAGGAGAATGGGATGAAATATCGAGACCTTCTCTTCGAAGTCCGCAAACTCCATCCAGAACATACTGTGAAGCTTGTGGTACTGATAATAGGAGCCACCATATCTCTTATCCATATCTCTATCTACTGATATCTCTTGCTTCACCTCGGTGGAGCAAGAGATACACTGCTTTCGGAACTGAAGATCATACCGGCATGCCGAAATTTGGCAGATCTTCTAGTCGGAAGAATACAGAATGTGGTCATTCTCGGCTCATTACGTCTACTTAGGGCAGACGATTTCCGGACTCAGTAGTTACTCACTGAGTAGCTACGGATAACCATCACCGGCCGACCCTGAGAATCGGAGCCAGGGAACCGGTCGACCGGATTTCAACAAAAAAAAAATAATAATAATAATAATAATAATAATAATAATAATAATAATAATAATAATAATAATAATATGTAAAATAACGGCAAAAATAAAAGAAGACCAACGGGTCAGAGCGATTTTTAAAAAAATTGGGTATTTATAAAATAACGAACGAAAGCACTGTATAAACAGCCAACTGCAGACTAGGTGGCTGCGTGAAAGTATAGTGAAAACAGCGGAAGTGATAACAAAACAATAAATACTGTAATAATAACAACAATTCATATTGTAATATTTTACAAGAATAACCTTCAAGCAGGTAGTCAATTACGTATAGAGTGAGAAACTTGAATAAACGTTGTGTTAAATATTTTGTCCGAATATTCTCATAGTGTTTCAAAATATTTTTATACACCCTGTTGTTCTTACCTTTAAACACAGCTTCGGTAAAATTGTTACATTGTAGCGTTGATTTTATGATGTTATATCTACACATAGCATACGGCAGCTTTTCGCCGGTAGAGCAATGTAGGTTCGGTTTTGTAGATCACAAGGACTAATAACTACAAGATTTTAATATCTATCGAAAGTTATCTAAAACTTATAAAAAACTATATTATGTACTATACCTGTTTCAATTATAACTGAGAGAGAGTGGCTGTGAATGAAACGAAACATAAATATTACAACCTATTTTAATAATAAAATTTGGTCACTGTATAATTTACAACTATTGAAAGTGGAACAACTGATTCTTGATGAGAATTATAATAATATAATATAGTCAATTCACTAAACCCTTATTAATTTACCTATTATAAATTATATGAAAAGTGTACACTCAAGCGCTGGGGTGTTTACAAAGTTAACAAAATAGTTTCATATAATAGTTTGTTGTTACATATTTGTTTCTATATAGAATGTAGGGGTATTTCGTATATTGAACTATGTGATTGACTAATATTTATCAAGTGATTTAAATGAAAGGAAATGAATGATATTTAAAATAAATGAATACTTAAAATTAAATCAAAATAGTTTGTAAAGATACAACCTCAGCCACAATATGACTGCACTGGTGAGATGTAGGTACTTCTTGTTGTCTTTGGATACAACGGTGTAACTCTCTCTTCTGCTTAACGGTGTAATTCTTATTTCATATCAAAGTAGATAAGCAGATATCGGTGAATAAACAACAATCAAAAAGGGAACCATAAGATGAAAACAGTGAGGTGAGGGATGGACGTTATTTTATCAATTCTTCCAAAATTCTAACGGAGAAACCATGTGGATGTACCATAAAATAACTTAATTATTCTTGCACATATGCCATAACCAGTGGACTATGTACTTAGCAGAAAAATATCATAAACGTATAACGAACGATTATCAACATGGAATTAACTCTCAAATATCAGTTAAACAAATTATTCCATATCAACATCTTAGTAATACTCTAAGATTTATAACCATATCCTAAAACCATATCCTATATAAGGGAAGGATGACCGCAGATTAACTTTACCACAAATTCATATGAGGTACGACACGTGCATACAAAATAGGCTTTTCTTCAACTCGGTGAATACAGAAACTTCACAAAAGAAATCCTAGCACTGAACGACTAATGATTGTTATTGAGAGGTTTAAATAGGGCAAACAAATCGCTTAAAGCAGCTAATAACTCTCATCAACCTGTCTTCAAAACTAGATCGTCGCCATCTCGTCTCGTTACTCCCCACTCTCTAACAACAGAGTGTAAAGAACGGCGAAAAACAGAATCTGCGTCAGCGGACTGAGCATAATGATTGGTAGCATTCAATTTCCGGAAATGACATTATTTCATAGTACCAACTTCACACGAACATATTCACTAGATCATACAAAATTAGAAAAACTTTCATTTGTAATTTACAAATGCTACAACATGTATACCTACTCGTATATTTTCTTATAGTTTCGTTTTACAGGTGGACCAGGTATGCCATCTAGTGGTTACGGCAATTTCATGGAGATTGGTCCTCTCGACATAAATTTGGAAAAAAGAAGTTACTCTCTAATACAGGATTTTAACATTTTATTCATCGATAATCCAGTTGGAGTCGGATACAGTTATGTAGTCGGCAATGAAACGAAGACTCCAAAGAATAACGAAGAAATTGGTGAAGATCTTTTTAGGTTCCTTAAGATATTTATGAATCAAAAGGAGGATTTACAGAATGTGCCGCTTTATATTTTTGGAGAATCATACGGTGGAAAAATGGTTGTTGAATTTGCTTGTCAAATTGCTAAGGTACAATATAATGCACACAAATATAAATTAGTATAATTTGTATGATAAATTCCTTATTATATTTTAGTAACGCTAATTTTTCTACTCTAATTTATACAGGGTGTCTTAAAATACACACCCGTGTCTCTACTACCTTATACAGGGAGTCCTAGGCAAACAAGAGTGAAAGAATTGCCGATTGTTATTTGTTTTCGAGTTATTCATGGAAAATGAATTTTAATATAATATACTCTTTAATCTTTACTATTAAAAATAAATCAATAAGAATACAAGGTAAATGTATGATCCGTTGTCACAAATAAATCGCACGATTATCATGGAAGCACAGACCCTCAGTAGCATATCTTCATCTATGAATGAACATTGCTGAAGCGTGAAACAAGCTACAACCTCTTCAGGGTTCGCAACAGGTTCGGGGTAAACGTTTTCGTTTCAAAATTCCCAGAAAAAGAAGTGCAATGGATTAAGATCCGGGGACCTAGGAGGCCCTGGAATCGGTCCACCTCTTCTCATTCGTCTATTAGGGAAATTTTCATTTAGAATATTTTCCATTGCAATTCTATAATGATGGGGCACCATCATTTTGGAACCAGTAATTTAACCTAACTACTTATTAAGTAAAAGAAATTCATCGAGCAATGGGACTGGTAAATTTTCCCTTAAAATATTAAGATAGGAAATTGCATTAATCCACTCCAAATGTTTATTTATCGTCCCTTTGATAAGATTTTTATGGGGAAAACAAAACGGAGCAAATTCTTGAACTTGTTACCTACGAGTCTCCGAAATGCGTAATGCAAACTCATTTCCAAAAAGATACGATTAACAGATTATTAAGAAAAAGGATCTGCATCTATTTAGGCCTCAGAAGGTAATTTTAATAACTGTAGAACAGAAGACACTCGGCAATTTTTCCACTCTTGATTTCAACTTGTTTTGACCCCCTCTATTGAGTTCAAGAAGCAAGGTCGTGAATTTAGTGAAATCCTATATTGTAAATACCTTAATGTATCTGTTTCAATAATTTCAATTCTTTTGCCCTAGTAGTAGCTTGATTCTTTGCCTATCATTTTACCTTTTTACCGTTCAAAGGTTATTAATATAATTAATCGAAGATACGGTAAAACTAAAATAAGACAAAACTGTGATAAATATGTTAATCGATTCCACGTTCCTGGATTTAGCTACTCTAAGCTAGTCGAATTGACAGTTGACCATGCCACGATCATCCTGGATATGTTATGAAGAGTCTAATATTTCTTTACCGTAAGGAATCCTATTGGATTTTTTGGTTAAGAGTAATATGAATGTTTTTATAATCATAGAACCGTAGAACACTGACGTAGTTTTTCACATAATACCAAAACACTATACTGCACTCGACGCGCATGTCCTCAAACAAGTTGGCATCATCATCATCATCATAATACCAACTTGGTTGGGGAAACTCGCGTCGAGTACTGTATAGTGTTATGTGGAAAACTACGTCAGTGTTATCTTCACACCAAAGGTTACAACCCCTTTCAAGATAGAAGCGTATGAATGTTTTGAGGTAACTGTCTTCAATCAATTACGCACAGTAGCCTGTTACCCAATATAAGAGTAGGCAATTAAAAAAAAGTATTTGGTAAAAACGATTAGAATATGACGTAATTAACCACTCACGTTATCTTCATTAGATCAAAGATATTTGGAAAATCCTTCGAATACAGACCATCATTAACGATAGAACTTTCGCTATATTAGCTGTCTATTGTAACTGAGAGTGTTCCTTGTTTTCATTGCATTCAAATATACTAGAATAGTGCTTTGCAAAATTATTGTTATTCATCGTAGCCACCACGCGACGTCCTTGTGGTCGAATACTGTCGCGGCCGGCAATTCTTTCTACGATTAATAACTAAAATAAATCAATACAAAACTACGTGTACAGAGTCGTACAAAAAAAGTAAATGTGCCTTTGTCGTGGTGTGTAGGTACATATATTTAACGTGGTACTATGAAATTTACAAACAAATTCCGCATTTTGGATAAAAGTTATATGAACCACATAGTAATAATAATTTCCATATTTCTTTCCAGAAAAAGAAAAAGCACAAACACAAATGGAATTTGAAAGGAATAGGTTTGGGCAATTCCTATATATCACCAATAGAATACATAAGAAGTTATGCACCCCTCGCTCATCAGTTGGTGAGTGGCTATTTTAATAACAAAGAACTGCTACTTTCGTGTTATGCCCTGCCACATAATAAAGTATTAGGAAATTTTGGTGTTATAATTTAGTTGGAACGTAAAAGTTAAACTCGAAAATTACTTGTTCACGTATTGGTTATTTAAATAATATCTCTTTTTCTCCGTTTCTGTTTCTGTAGTTTCTCTGTACTACTGATAAAAGTATATTCAATTTCGACAACACTTGAGCTGGATAATCCTAGCTTAATAGAGACTGCTGTCATCACAATAGCTTTTACTCCTCTAGATACCGCTTATATTGATAATAAAAAAACCTCGAATCGAACCTATTTTGAATTTACAATACACAAAGCCTCAACAACCATATTTGCTTTAGATTATTTCAAAAATAATAATCTCAAAGCTTACGTAAAACAAAGGATAAAGGAAACATACATATACCCAGCTTTAAGGATCTCAACCTTTCTTAAGGAGTTACCAAAACATTTCTAAATAAATGTAAACATACAGGCTACAGCCTGATTTATACGTTAAGTATATGTTTATAAGTTAGTATTAAAATAAAACTAAAACGTTTTTTAATCCTCTACGATTGGCTATGGCAGATATTAGAATCAATTAAAGAAAATAGGAGTATCTAACTAATTCTAAATATACTGTTTGATTAAAAAAAATCTTATAATTACCTAAACAGACGATTTCTTCATCTTTCTTACAGATTTTTTGATTAGAAATACTACACAAAATTAAATACGTAATTAAATTTTCTGAAAACGCAGCGACGTAGATTTATCTGAAGTTTTTATAGTCTGGGTTTCCCATTATTTTCACCGCTGGTAGACATATTTATATGAAAATATACCAAACCATTCGTTTTAAACAACTATATAATTTCTCAAGTTTCGTCAATCTATGTCATACTGCTTCAGAGATAATTGGAAAAATGTGATATTTTTCAAAAGCAACTTTCAAAAGCAAAAACTAATACCATCTATTATGGAAGCCAGTAGCCTCGGGTCTTGGGGTC
Organism: Pogonocherus hispidulus; assembly: GCA_963924545.1. NCBI lineage: Eukaryota > Metazoa > Arthropoda > Insecta > Coleoptera > Cerambycidae > Pogonocherus > Pogonocherus hispidulus. The sequence goes on from OZ004693.1 coordinate 71,354,667, forward strand.
TTAAGACTTTTGGACATAAAATGACCCAAGGAATTATTTATGATATAGACTGGAAAAATATCATACACTGTATGTATATGACACTGAAACTGAACTGAATATAAACTGATGATTAAAGATATATCGATATTGGGTGCAACATTTTTACACTGGTTGTTTGACTCATGACCTAAGTACTCCATATATACCGAACATTCAAATAAATATAAACTAAACACAGTAACAAAATTAAATCTTAGGCTATATGAATCATGTTTTTGAATAAGAATGACGTGGTCTATTCAATAATTCGTTCATCAAATGAAAAACTTAATTAAAATAATTATTAGTACAAAATTAATATTAATATTAATACTAGTGCAGTATGTCAACAAGTCATTGAATCACCTATTTTAAGTGCATCGATGCCCATGTATTTACGTAGAACAACATCGGTGGGCAACTGCTATCTTGTTTTACAGACAATGGAGTCCTGCTGAAAGCATGGCTGATTAGGGACATCAATACATTATTTGAAAAATGTTTCTTTAATGGTACCAACTTACTAACAGTAGCTTTTAAATTTTTCAGTTTAATCAGAAACCACCATGTTTCAAATTTGGTTTTACTGTCATATTGAATAAACGGTTTCACCCTTGTATTTTTAACTTATTTTGAAATGAAAAGGGCATGGGCCCTTTTCGAATTGAACTTATAATTGGCTAATAAAGTTGATTGATTAATAAAGAGAAACAAGAGATAATACAAATTTTTTATTAATTAAATCATTTACAGTGCCCGGCCAGTTTTAATATTCATTAATTCCATTTCAAAATCAATAACCCTTACCAACTTAATACAGGTTTATTCTAGTGAATCATTGTTGCGAGAAGTATATTTGTGGAAAAAATATTGATGAAACCATTTATTCTACATGTCTGAACCCACGATGGTGACTCGGACTGATTTGATGGAATTTAAAGTCCACTGATATAGCGCACCTTGTCATTTAAAGTTTCCAAGTTGATATTTTGCATTTTTAGTAGTAAACTTGATGCTACATTCGACTGGTTAATAATGAAGTATATAAATTCGCATTGTATATTGTAATCTGTTGCAATATTCCATTAATTATTACTCAGACTGAACACTTATGGTTCTCATCCATAAAATTACCTACGAATTATCATATTAAAAGAAATTAACTTATGAAGCTGTTTTCTCATTGGTTTAAAATCACACGTACGGAGTACTTTGAAGTATCGTTTCTTTTACCCGTAAATTTATCACGCTCGAATGAAAACTATCACACTGTGTTGGAGTTTGAAGTTAACCCACGGCGGGAAGATTCAAAATATCCGTAAAATCTCGGAGAAATTGGAAATCATCGGATTCTTGACTGAGACCGCCAACTCTTGAAAAGCATCATGACCCGTTGCAAACAGTCCGCTTTTTTAACATTTAACATTCAAAATGCTAATAAATTCAAAGTATTAGTAACCAACCATTATCCGAAGAAGTGTCTCAACCAAATCACTGCTCCAGGATTTCCATATAAAAAATCCCATTTTCAAATGCCCCCCATATATATACAAGGTGTCCACCTAGTGCGCGTAAGTCCAATATCTGGGTTAATAAAAGAGATAACTTAATTTTTTTTTCTACAGGGTTGTCTAATATCCCGAGCTGCACAAAATGAAAATATATTTACATATTCAGGGTGTTCAGTTTTTCCTGGACATGTACCAACTTCGTTTTTCTAAATGGAAATATATATTTTTTATTGCTTTTTCGAACTAAACCCTTGATTTTAGTAGGACTTTCATCAGCCTTCCCTATACCTAACTTAAACTGTTTTTGAAATATTGACGGGTGAATATTGACATTTTTGCAACTTTGACACCCTATAAAATCTAAACGGTTTGAGATCAAGCAAAACGGTTTGCACATTCCTATCTTAACTTTTTATAAGCTATCGTTTGATACTAAGTTCAAATGTATCCAGGAATAAAAAATTTTCCGAAAATTTTGAAAATTTTTAATTCTTGGATAAATTTGAAATTAGTATCAAACGATAGCTTATAAAAAGTTAAGATAGGAATGTGCAAACCGTTTTGCTTGATCTCAAACCGTTTAGATTTTACAGGATGTCAAAGTTGCAAAAATGTCAATATTCACCCGTCAATATTTCAAAAACAGTTTAAGTTAGGTATAGGGAAGGCTGATGAAAGTCCTACTAAAATCAAGGGTTTAGTTCGAAAAAGCAATAAAAAATATATATTTCCATTTAGAAAAACGAAGTTGGTACCTGTCCAGGAAAAACTGAACACCCTGAATATGTAAATATATTTTCATTTTGTGCAGTTCGGGATATTAGACAACCCTGTAGAAAAAAAAATTAAGTTATCTCTTTTATTAACCCAGATATTGGACTTACGCGCACTAGGTGGACACCCTGTATAAAGGGTGTCCACATTTGACCTCCCGATTTCATTTAATAATAAAAACGCACAAAACAATTTAAGTATTATAATTTTCTTATTATATTTTGCGGTTGATAAGTCCCCCTTGCTTCCTTGGTATGCTAACATTCTTTTTCCAAAATTTTAGATAACATTTTCATAGACATTTTCTCCAATTGTTTCAGTAACATTTATTAACTCGAAGCTGTTTAATTGTTCAGTTGAAGATTATTAGCAAAAACTGTTTCCTTCAAGTCCCACTGAAAATAAACCAGTGGTATTATGTGCATGATCTAGGGGTCAATTGACATTAGTTCTTCAAGAAATTCTTCGATAGCCAAATTTATCCTTTAAACAATTTAGTGTTTCGCTTGCTGCATGGCAAATAACACTGTGCTGTTGAAACCATATGTTCTGGACGTCCATACCTTCCAGTTTACTCCACAAATAATCTATTATCATTGTCCTGTATCGAGTTCCATTCACAGTAACCGCATCACCAACTTCATTCTGGAAGAAATAAAGACCAATTACGCCTCCCGCCCAAAAACCACACCACAGTCACTTTTTCTATATACAATCGTGCCTTCAGTACTTTTCTTGTATTTTTCTCACCTCATATTACGAAATTCTACTGGTTTTCATATGCACTAATTTCAAAATGAGCTCCATCACTAAACACTATTTTTTTGAAATAAATCCTAATGGTGTTGTCTTCTTTCCAAGGCGTAATTAACAACAACAACACGTGATCGCTTGATTTTAATTATTGAGTCAATTGTATCTTATAAGATTCTAAATGAAGATCTTTCTTTAAAATGTTATGCAGACTAGACTTTTAATGTTGACCTACTTTTCATCAATACCAGCCCTTACCGCATGAATGTTTGCTTCTGGTCGGACACCACGATTGTAAACATGTTGTTTGTTTGATTTTACTGACCCCGAATTGTCAAACTTATTCATAAAATTCTCAATAACTTTAACAGATGATGCCAAATTTCTTCCGAAATGCGAACGGGATCTTTTAGTAAGGAGTATTCATAATAAATATGCGTTCTTCGATGGACAATCGCTCCATGATGACCAATTCACAACTAAACGCAAAGTTTTTACCTGACTCTGTCACTATAGGAAAACAGCCAATTAAGATTGGTATAAATAGTGACCCATTTAAATCGAAAGGTCAGATTTGGACACTTTTTACTTATAACTGGGAAACAAAAGTAGACCATCTTTTTAGTACTCACCAGTCGATATAGTAACTTTTCACAAATTTAAATTGAAACTAGGACTATTATCATGCACATTGTAAATTACTTGCTCATATTAAAAGTACCTAAATATTCTCTTGGGTAATAAATTTTATTTGATGCTATTTTTAGCACCTTGTAAATGAGATCTTTATTAGGAACACAATATGTCTAATAGAACATGGCTTATTTAAACTAAATTGAAGTACATACTAAATTCTTGGTCCACCAAATAGAGGCAGACAATATAAGCATTGTTTCACCCAATCATATCATATCATATCTTCAAGCGACGTTAACATTTTTATTCATACCAACAACCATTTATTGACTTCATTGAATTAATTTATGACAACCACATATGAATTCAATTTGTAAGGAAACTACACATTGTTTAAACAAAAAAAATGGGACATATCAATTTTATATGACAAATATATAGAAATATGCATGATCATTATCTACTCATCGTCGTAACCATCAGCTCTACTTAATATAAATGAAAATAAATGGTTCTCCTCACTTAATGTTAATGCCAACATAATACAATACTGTACGTATATTTTTTAAATCAGTAAGATTTCTGTAAGTTCTTTGGAATAGAAATATAAATGAATTCTTGCAAGCATTTTGTTTTTCCGAATACCAAAGCTTTAAAGTACCAGTAATAATAAGCAAAAGATATTATTTTTCATCATATTTCATCACGAATTTGAGATTCTTAAATAATTAGTTAAGGTTTGAACAAATTATAATATTATAATATAATGTTACTTTTAATCAATAAAATGTTTTTTCAAAAGCGGTTTCCTTTTAAAAAATGTTCAATTAAATTTAAAAATTTATTATACTTTATAACAATACAAAGTTATCATAAAGTATAAGGGATATATTTCAGCTTATTATGTATTTTTAATAAATTAAGTTAATAACAGGATGTGAAAGAAATTCGATTGATTAAACAATGGGATTGTTTATGTGCAACAGTGGTTAACGCAAATGTTCGATATGTCCTCCATTTTGCTGCTGTACAATCACTAGCCGTTCCTCCACCATTATTCAGCATTTCTGGTTGAATTGCAGTAATTTACTCCCTAATAGAGTCTTTTAATTTTTCTAACGTTGTTGGTCGTGTTCTAAATACCAAATTTTTTAAATAACCTCACAGCCAGTAATCCGCTGGGTTAAGATCAAGCGATCTTGGATGCCATGAATTTAAAAAATGTCCGCTTATAACACGATTTTGAAAAACATCAGTTAAAAATTTTTTAACAGGTCGGTAAATATGCGGGGATGCTCCATCCTGCATAAAAATCATGTTCTCAATTCCTTCGTGCTCCCTTTTGTATCCGTGGAGTGCCTTAATCTCATAATATATGCAAGTGTCGTTCACCAGTAACAGTTACAGATACGGCATCTCCATTCTCTATCTCCTCAAAAAAGTATGGTCCAATGATAAAATTAGATGTGAAACCGCACCATATGGTGACATTCTTGTCATGAAGACCTTCCTGGATGATTTCATGTGGATTATCTGTTGTCATATTCGACAGTTTTGAGTAGTGACTAAGAGAGAAATGGACCTCATCTGTCCGTAAAATACGGAATAACCATTCGGATTCAATTTCCATCTTGAGTCCGAGGTGTCAATATTAGAAAAGAAAAATCATACCTGATAGGAAAATCTGCATCATTTAATTCAAACAGCAGTTTAAGTTTATAGGGATGCATTTTTAGGATTTTGCGTAAAATTTTCCAAGCCTACCTATTTATTGCTGTGCAACCATGTTGATATCGAAATCACACTACTAACTGCTAAAGGAGTTGTTGGCTATGTTTTGATTGGTCTTCCTGATTTAATCCTTGGTCTTTCTGATCTCGGTAGGTCAGTTACAGACCCTGGTCTTTCAAGTTTGCTAATCAAATTTTTCGTACGAAATCTTCGTAATCCAGCAGTGTAATTGTGCTGCATTCGTAATAACATTGTACTAAACCAATTCTCGTTTGTAGATCCATGTTATTAAAGTTTAAATCGTTTCAATTTACGTTTACGTGAGTTTTATTTTGAGAACAATTCTCTAAATCGCAATGATTACCTTTGACACTTGCATCAGCAGTTGACACGACAACTCTTTTGTTTTCCATAGATACAGTAAAATCCAATTATTGAAGCAACTAGATTCTACGAGCCCTAACAACTAAATGTTGGGACAAGATAATATTTTGGAAATAATACAATGGCTTATCAAAACGACTGAATTATTTTATTTATTTTTTTAAATACAAACATAACAATATATTCTAGACTATTTGAAAACATTTTCGTGCCATGGTAAAGGAATAGGCATTAATCATAGCGTACTTTGTTATTGGAAGGTCAAATTTGCTGACAACTAAATGTTGGGACAAACAAGAAGCAACTTTAATTTAATACGGGGTCACAACGCCCTTAGCTTTAACGACTGCTTGAACTGTTGCAGGCATTGTATTAACCAAGGACTGACACGTTTGAGGAGAAAAATTATCACAAATCTCTTGTAGTTTTGTCCGCAAATCAGAAATAATGCGTTGAGGATGGTTTCTTAAATACTGCTTCATTTTATGCCACACAGTTATCACATTTAGATCCGGATTGCTGGCTGGATGAGATAAAACCTTTATATTATTATCACCAAACCATTTTTTGGTAGATTTTGCCGAATGACATGATGCTTCATCTTGCTGGAAGATGAAATCCTTATTAGGAAACAATTTTGCGCGCTAGATAAAAGTGAGGTCTGAAGTATCTCTTGTTATTTTTAAGTATTTACAGTACCATCTATAAATTTTAAAATGCATAAGCCCCTTGCCGACATGCAGCCCCAAATCATAATTCCCTTTGGAAACTTCACAACCCTTTTTAAGTAGTCTTTATGAAAAGCTTCTGCTTTATTTCGTATTATCCGTTTACAGTGATCTCCAACGCAAACATCAAATTTCTCCTCATCACTAAATATTATTTTATTCCAGTCATTTTCTGTCCACAGAAGTTTAGATTTTGCCCAATTGTAACGGTTCTTATTTTGAATCTCTGTCAATAGCGGTTTTTCTTCGGCCTAAATACGAATTTGGATCAATTTTTTGCTAATGGATGAACCATACAAAACTGAACTTACCTTGTAAAATCCCAAACCGCATTTATGAATGTATTTTCGGCAACATTCTCTAGATATATTTAATCCACTTGCCCTGTTCCATTGAGCAGTTATGTCTCGAACGGTACTTCTTCTCGTTGATTTGCATAATTTAACTAAATTTCGTAAATCTCTTTGTGAAACAACTTTTGGTCTCCCCGAACTTTTACCTCGAACATCCACATTGGCAGACTCACCATATTTTTTCACTATATTATAGACTGTGGTCTTTGGAATAGGTAAATTGCTAGAAATTTTACGCATTGTCTTGCCCGCATTGTATTGGTGAATGATAATTTCACGTAATTTCTGTTCGGTAGCTTTTCCACGACCCATTATTCCAATTTAAATTAACAAAATTTAAATATTTCAACAAATACTACTACTTATAACTATTTACATCACTTACAAACTGTCAATGAATAAATAAAACGTTCTTTTTATGTCTATATAGTGTTTTCTAAACATTTTAAATGTGAGATTTGTGCTTGTCCCAACATTTAGTTGTCAGCCAATTTGGTCTTCCAATGACTAAATACGCTATGATTACTACCGATTGCTTCACCATGGCACGAAAATGTGTTCAAATAGTCTAGGATATATTGTTATGTTTGTATTGAAAAAAATAAACAAAATAATGCAGCAGTATTGATGAGCCATTGTATTATATCCAAAATAATACCTTGTCCCAACATTTAGTTGTTAGGGCTCGTAATTACTTTTTGCTACTAGCTTGATTTCTTAAAATTATAGGTATAAGACTTTAAAATATACCCCTTACTTTATGATGACCCCATATTTAATATTACTAGTTTTATATCTTATTAGCGTTTTATTTATCGTTATAGTATTTTTTTTCATTCAAACATATTTAAATGTCACTAAATATACTATTTCAGTTCGCAGAAACGAAAATTATTACTTACATTATCTTATTTATTGTATTAATTGAATTAGATATTTGACACTATGACTTTTCACTGTGAGTTCCAGAATCAACCAATAAAGACCCCATAATCAGGACCATTATTTCATTCCGCATATAATCGAGTTGAACATTTTTATTCACGCCGTGTACCCACGTGAATTAACTTTATAAAGAAATGAACAAGAAAAAATATACCTAATTAAAAACTCCAAGATTTATCATTTTAAGCCCCGACTTTCACTTTTTCCTAATTAGATGCTCAAAGATATTCGATCACCTCGCTACAGCTTGTAATTTATTTGATATTTAATATAATTAAATTTTCCGCCTGGAAAGGGATTAGTTGATAAGCAGGGCTTCACACGAATTGATGAATTGGCCAAACAAATTGAAGTTTTAATTAACAAAAAAGATTTTGAAGAGGCCGCTGACGTGGAACTCACGATGATGCAGGCCCTTGTTAAGGAGATGCCGGGCGTCGACGTCTACAACTTTAATGCCAGGACTAACGTCAGCTCTGAACCCAGTAAGTATTTAATGTAAGCGCTTAATTAAGATAGATGAATGGTAAATACTCCAATGTATTTCCTATTTCGATTCCAAAATATAATTATTACAAATGTAAACAGAAAATATTAATACGAACTATTTCATAAATGATACCCAAGTCAACGTTTACTAAATCACTACAAGTTTCGGCACTTCTCGCCGGGACTTTGATTTTTCGAGATTACAAGCGAGTCACGAACACGACAAATTAATGGAGATACCAGAGTAGTAGCAAAGTAGTTTAGTTCAGCGCGGAAAAGCATGTACCAGGGATATTCTAAAAGTTTGAGTGTGTAATAATTATGAATGAATAAAAATGAACTAACATGCAGTTTAGTAGGTATAATATATAATTATAGATGTGAAGAAAAAATTTTAAATAAATAATTGTGTTTACGTGTGTTGAATATAAACCAAAATTAATATAGATAATGTTTATAGATTTTGTGGAGATTTTCTGCTTTTAAAAGTCTAGTAATGAAAACTTACTTGTCGATATACTTACACATGAATAATATAGTAATCACATTCTAATTAAGAGGCAAGGAAATAAAGCTCTCATCAGGGCCAGCCAGCTCCAGGACCGGGGGGCGGCATTGCAGCAAAAATCGGAGGGCATTGAAAATTTCAAAATCTTTAAGCCTTATACTCGAAGTACAGGGCTATAGGACCCATAGTCTAAAAATTTAAAATAGAATTTTTTTACCACAATATTGACGTCGCCCTCAATTCAATGGGGGAAAGATTCGAACAAAATAATGAAACATCGTTTGTATTTTAATTTTCTATATGATATTTATAATATTAAAAATATGTCTCGTAAAGAGCTTATTGCTCATAGCAAACAATCAGCAATAAGTGTTCCTAAGTTTGTATTAAAAATGAATATGGCTCCAAATGTTGTAATAGCTCTAAGAATTCCTTTTACCCTACCCATTACAGTAGTAAATGGCGAAAGAAGTTTTTCGAAACTCAAGCTCTTCAAAACTTACTCACGATCGACAATATCGCAAGACAGATTAGAAGGACTTCTACCATTTCCATTGAACACGATATAGGTTCTAACTTAGATGTCTCCAATTTGGTTAAAACTTTTGCTGAACAAAAAGCTAGAAGGGGCTCCTTTTATTAAGTTTTAACGCAATTATTATTTTAAATATGATTTTTAAATTAGAATATATTTTTGTTTTGTTTAGAATATATTTTATTTATTTCTTGTTTGTAATTATTTTTTAATTATTATATTTTTTGACATTCAAATTCCTATTATTACGTTAATACTTGGATAAATTCCTGACAAAACTTGAGCTTGGCACCGAAAAATTTTTCGCCGGCGGCGCTTTCGCGAGGGGCGGCAGAATTAACTTTGGCAAGGGGCGGCGAAATTCCTGGAGTCGGCCCTGACTCTCATAATATTATATCTCTTATAATAATTGAATATCCATAGTCCCTAAAATCCTAATTGAATTCTGGAAATTTGGCAACTACGAATACAAATAAATTTTCATACTTAATATCACAAATTTTGTACAAAATTGTTTAATTCAAATAAAATATTTGCAATTATCAACTGAACAATGTTTGACAGGCATATTCACAAAAATGTAACGGTTTGCTAAACCACTAGGTATAAATAGACGTCAACCATTTACAACTAGAGCGAGAACCACTGTGTACAGGGTATTCGCGTATATTTTGACCCCTACCTACAGGGGTTATTAAGAAAGTTCATGTCTTAAACTTGGGAAAATCAATTGAACATAATATTTTTAAATCGGACACCCTGTATAATTTTACACGCTTGGGGAAACATTTTTTTCCTGATTTCAAAAATATATATTTTGTTGACATTTGCACTGACAGTTTTCGAAATATTCGACAGCGAGTACCATAAAAAAAGACAAAAAATACAAAGAACTAAAAATATTTAACAATAGAAACCAATAGTAATAAAAAATATTTAACGTCTTTCGATGTAAAACTCCTTAGTTATTTAAACATGTTCTAATATCTTGATTTTTGAATATTTCTTTATAATTTATTGTAAACATTAAATATTAAATATTTCAAAAACTGTCAGTACAAATGTCAACAAAATATATATTTTTCAAATCAGAGAAAAATTGTTTTCCTACGTGTTTAAAATTATACAGGGTGTCCCATTTAAAAATATTATGTTCAATTGGTTTCCTCAAATTTACGACGTGCAATTTTTTTTCGACCTAGTCAAAAGATAATACGTGAAAAACCAAACTACTTTTGTATTTAAACTTTTTTTCTAACTTTCTTAATAACCCCTGTAGATAGGCGTCAAAATATACGCGAATACCCTGTACATGCTAGGTAGGTATCTAGTCGTTTGGTAACCTAATGGTCCCTGATCGGAAGGAGTTGGTGGATTTACAAGAGTTGGTAACTTATAGAATTTAGTAAACTTTGCCTTTTACTTTTAGGTCATGATTAAAAAAATTATTAAGCATCTAAGGTACTTAATAAGGCAAAATAATATCCAGAAAATTTGTTACCGCCATAAATAAAAAAAAAAACAAAAACTGAATTAACCAAACTCAAGTTTGCATTTAAACAATCAAGTTTTCCTCATAATATGCATTGCAACTGTTTTCGTCGAATGTTGTGGAAAATAGTGCTTGATTTTTTCTCCCATCTTCTCTCACACTGGCCTCACGAAAAGTGTTCCAGTCCATCGTTTCGTTAAAAAAATGTGTAAATTGTTTACAAATACATTTTGTAAATAATGTATTATTTGGGGTATTTAAACCCCAAGTTTAAAAATACATTGTCAAAAAATGTATTTTTAAACTTGGGGTTTAAATATCCTAAATAATACATTATTTACAAAATGTATTTGTAAACAATTTACACATTTTTTTAGCGAAACGATGTTACAACTCAAATTGCTATTTAGTACGAAAATAAGGGAAACCTGGAAAACCTGATGGAATGAGGGATGAAAAAGATGGATTCAATCAGTATCTATATTTTGACTATATGAAAGTAGTGTTATTAGTAGTCAACTGCTAATATACCTATCTTATACTTTCTTATATCTTGTGACTGTAAGAAAGTAGTGTTATTAGTAGTCAACTACTAATATACCTATCTTATACTCAATAGCCCTTTGTTTCATCATCAATTGTGTATTTTAGGTCTTTTTTCTTATTTGGGGCCATTCACTGAAAAGATGAATTCCGTTGTTAAGGAATATTTGGGAGTTGCAGAGGAAAGAGAATGGAGTTTTCTAAATAATGATATATATGAAAGTTTAAGTAAAGACTTATTAAAATCCGTCGCAAGAAGAGGTAGTCCGATCATGTATTATTTTTTGTAAACATTAATCGAGTGTTTTCAGTTGAATTTCTGCTAAATAACACTGATATTAAAATTATTGTCTATAATGGAGCACTGGATTTCCTGGTAAATACAGCAGGTAAAATGTTTAACAGAATTTATATATGCTTATAGAATTTTGTATTAAAAAACTAAATTCAACTACTAGGAGATTTGATACTCAAACAATTTAGAACTGGAAATATTATGATATATGAATTTTATGAGCTTTTATAAAGAGTTATTTGAAATAATACATCCTGAAAATTTAATAGACGATTACAATACTAGTATAATTTAATATAGCAGGTATAATTAACGCTAGCCTATATACCCTTCCCTTGTTGTATGTGATGCTATAAATCTGTATCTAACAAAACTTATCAATATTCTAGATATTGTAATGAATATTTACTTACCTTATTGTTAAGGTGCTTGTTTTATTTTCAATGTCAATTATGTTTATTAGTTTGTATTATTATTATGGTTGTAAGTTTTTCACCTTATAAGACCCCATTTGGACCGCCGCTGATCGTACGAAAATCGAGAATATTCCATTTGATTCTATTCAGTTCAATTCATTCAACAAAATTCGCAAACATCCGAAAGATATATAAACCAGGAAAATCAGTAGTTTAGTTTTGATTCAGCAGCGATTCCAATCACATCCAAGTAATGGAAAGTTTAGAACGTTTAGTAATATTTTGACTGATAGTACTAATTGGGAAATAATAATGAAGTAAATAAAAAAAATCGTGGTATCCTAGCTATTTTTAATTGTGAAGAATTCAAATCTAGAGGTTAGAAGTGACAAAAGACATATACCAATAATATATGTACTTAATTATCAATTATTATTGATGGTTATCGAATTAATCAATAATTATCTAGAGTTATTCAGTATGTCTATAGCTATAATATATCGTTATATCAATAGCTATGGATATATCAAAAGTTATCGATATGTCAATACTTGAAATGTACCAATGTACCTACCATTCATCACTGGATGGAGATTATAAAATATTTGACAGCATTGTGTTATCCCTGTACTTGCTGGTAGTTACATCAGAGTAATTCCCAAAATACACTAATAAGTTAAGTTCAAAAGTGAGTGAGCCGAAAACAAGACCCTCCACCGCGACCATGTGGTGTATTGTTGCTGATATCTAATTATATTTCATCCCACAAATCCAGCCTCTTAATGAAGTTGATCACCTTATTGAGTGAAAACTTATTCAGATTCTTTGATAGAAAAAGGGTAACTGATCCTTTCCCCAGCGAGGCAGGTACCTAAACTGTGTTCTGCCGTTTCATCACATTCTAAGCACAAGCGACACTCAACATCTTCCGTTAGGCCGAATTGGTACAGATGATATTTTGTATGACCGTGCCCAGTATATAGGATATAGGCCAATTAAAGTTCGCAGGTGCAACCTATTTAACTTAAAGTTATATAGGTTGTATAATAAAGTTATTTCATTCTTGTTTTTGAAGGGTTTTTATGAACCGCTTTGAATGAACTAATCTTGGTAGTTCTTGCTAGTACTAGAGAATTTGCTAGTTCCAGATCAAGAGAGTTCCTTTGGCAGTTCTCGAGAATATGCCAAGCACCGGTTCTGGTTCCCTGAATTCAGAAGCAGCAACCTCTCTGGCTAAAGAGTCGGCTGCTTCATTCTCTCCAAGGCCGGAATGGCCTGGGACCTTGACCAGAGTTACTTTATTTTTCTGGTCAAACGAGCAAGCGTCATCTGACGGCTCTATACCGTTTTAGAGTTACAACGGTAGGTACCAAGACCTTTAGGAGCTACTTGGCTGCTTGAGGAGATTCACTAATTGGTAGTTGAGTCATATTATTGATAATCGGTACTATTACAAAGTTTCAGAACTAAAATTAGGTCGCAAATTTTACGTTTAATTCACATTTTCATTTTAAAGATGTATGTTTAACGTGCTTAGTTCAGTTTACCGAATGTAATGTGAACACGCAAACAATGTGAACACAATACTAAACTTAACAGTTATACATTTACCGATAACTATTATATGTTAAAACTTCAGTACTTACCGTAAAAATTTACATGGAAGTCTTTGCCATAGAAAAGCTTCCATGTATGGCTTATTTTCTTATATGTCATTGTCATTAGAGTTGTTTGTACCTATTTTTGTGAATTTCATGAGATTCCTTTCATGTTAGAATACTAGTTCCTTGGAGGGAATTTCATGTTGGAATACAATTCCCTCGGAGGGAATTCCTCGAGATTGCAGAACGTTCAATCATCAAGAATTCAGGAAGACAGGAGATAAAAATTCTCCATACATAAAAGCTTTTGCTCCAAAACAAACGACAGCGTGTAAGGTTACACACAGCCTTCTTGTACTAAAGAAGGCTGTGGGTTACAGTTGAATTTATTGACTGATTGACTGAGCTAGCGGTAGTGGTATTTTCCAATTTATAGATCCCAACATATTGCACTTACTGCGCGTGCGCAACTAACCGGAGAATTATTACTGCCTATTGTCAAAAACTGAATTTTCATTAGTGATTTGTGAGCAATTTTGATAATAGGCAAAGAAAACTTATATTACGAGCTTACTAATGTAACTTACTATATGTAATAATTTCACTGTTCTTTGTTGAGTTGCATTTGATGCTGTAGTATTGAGAAACATTTTTTTTAATCAATACTTACAAATAATTTTTAAAGGGGTTGTAACCTTTGGTGTGAAGATGACACAAACTCTCTTAGTGTTTTGGTGACACTAAGAGAGAATCACTAACACAATACTTAGTGTTTTGGTGTTGTGGGGAAAACTACAGATAATTTGGTTGCGAAAATGTTTCTAAAGCGCTAGTTTCGTATTCTTTTAACTTTAAATCAAATAGTAAGTAATCCATGGGTCAAAATGAGGACCCATGGACTTTAATGAGGAACTTCGGTAGAAGATGGACTATCAAAATTTTCCGGGAAAAATTTTGTGTTTTTGAGTTTCTCAAAATTTCCTGAAATATTTCATATATTTCCATGAAAAGTTTCAATAGTTTCAAAAACATAATAAATTTCGTATACTTATTTCATATAAATTTCGAAAATTTCCTAAATTTCGATATTTTAGCGAGATCCTGTGATACTTGTTTCACATACTTGCTCACAAGACTATGTACAATTGTTACAAATCTTTATAAAATACATAATAAGTATTTTTCCTATTGTATTTTAGTGATAATCTTTACATATTATATATTAGATTTTGTAAATGCTCACATTATTTTATGTAATAATGCAAAATAATTTAACTAAGAAATTTAAATTATTTCAACACCGATAACGATCTAATGAAGTTTTGTTTTCTGTTTTAGGTACAAGACTATGGATGGAAAACTTGAGATGGAAATCAACAGACAAATGGAAAGAAGCATCTCAACAGCCTTTTAGCGTGGATGGATACATCGAAGGATATGTAAAGCAGGCAGATAATCTATTACTTTACGTGATATTTAGAGCGGGCCATAGCGTGAGAATAAAAGACTACTGTTTATTTTCAAATTATTTATTTACTTAATTTTTAGGCCCCCGTCGACAATATGCTGGCATTTAGGCAGATGCTCATGAAGGAACTGATTTATTCAGAAATGTTAACATCTATATTGTATTAGATAATTCGATTCCAATAAAATTTTTAAACTAACTGTAAAAAATATGTTTGAGTTTTAATTGAGGACATTTAAACATTCCGTTTGAAGTAAAAATGTAGCTAAATCGTTCATTTACATCTTCACAACTTCTAATGTTAAGCGCAGACTCAATTATTTATTTATTTATTTATTTATTTATTTCCAAATAGGCACGAATGCCTAATTACGAAGAACCTTTTACCATACAATTCAGGAAAAGTACATATGCTAACAAAATTATATAAAAAAATAATAATCAGTACTAAGCAGAATAGATAATTAAACACAGTAGGTATATATCTAGCCAAATAAGCAGTTAAAAAAAAAAACAAATAATATTATATATAATTCAAGCTGACTATTGAATATTATCAATGGAATATATATTTCTAATAATTTTTAAAAACATATTAAATGGACTAAAGAGGACTACCGTATTTTTGCAAAAAATTTGGTTGATTAGACGGAATACAGACAAAAGAGGAGCAAAATAAGTTGTTCTACCGCATGGGGATATAAAGAAATTCATACGTTCTAGTATTTCTAGGAGGAGCATTTAAGTGAATCGCAAAGACAACAATTACGAAACGTCAACAAGAGAGTTTAGTACTTTTTACATAGTAATACCGCGTCGGTTGTGTAGTGAATTAATTTTAAATTCTTTACACAAATTAATACATCGAATATTATTAAAATCAGCAGGTCTGTTATATTTTTTAAAATATAAAAATCTCAAAAACTTATTTTGTACTTTTTCTACAATTTTTGTATACCTATATCTCAGGTTGTGAATGCTACAACAGTGAACCATATTGCAGCTTCGATCTATCCAGACTATTATATAAAGGAATAATTGAATTAAAATTTAGAAAATTTTTCGACTCTCTTGTAATAAAACCTAAAGTTTTATAAGCGGAGGCTGTTATGTTTTCAACATGTAACTTATAAGACAATTTAGAATCAATAGTAACCTTAAATCATTGATACTGTCAACTTTATTTAACCTAATGTAGTTCATTTGATAATGACTTATTATTGGCTGCCTATTACGTGCAAATGTTATAGAATAACATTTCTGAAAGTTAATGTCGGGATTATTTGGGCAGCTCCATTGAAACACTGCATCCATGTCATGCTATAATAAAAAGGTATCATGGAGACATTCAATGCGTCTGTAAAACTTTATATTAGTTATTAACGAGTTAGAGTGGCTGCTAATATACATACATTAATATACATTACACATACATATAATAACATACAAGTTAGATTACTGGTACTTATTTCTCTATTAGCTACCTAGCGGTAAACATAATTCACTGCATTAAAGAAAAACATATGTGTACATCAACAGAAAGAAATAATTTTTAGCTAACAGGTGGTGAAATGAGGAGCAATTTTCAATTAGACAACTTATTTCATTTACTGGTTGAGAACTATCAATTATCTTACATTCTGTTTGAATTAGTATTCAAAGTGTGATCACCAGTTACTTAAAATAGTAAGAATATAACATTTGGCTTTATTATTTTCACTGCACTTTTCTTATAAACAGCAAATACAGGGTTTCAACTATACTTAAAATTGAGGCTCCGATAAATAATCCAGCAATTCCTCCAATTGACACTAAAAAAAAGAAATAAAAAGTTATTCTATGTCTAAATAAATATTTGACAAATTTTTTCAAGATTGAAATGTTGACTATAGCTAAATATTGGCCACACATTGAGTAGTTAAGTACCTACTAAGTTGTAAGAATATAAGACAGGAACCCATATGGCAAATTCTTTATTACTTTTCATTGTAAGTCTCTTTTGGGATTACACCACTTGAAAACTAACAAAAAACAGGAAACCAGAAGCATACAAATTAAATATTCAAAGTGCAGTATCAAGGCAAACTTCTAAAGTTTGACCCAAAAAACCACTGTATAATATGTAATAAAATAAATATTTGATAAATTAACTAAATTTCATGAGTGGTATTTTTAGTTTTATACAAAATTCTGTAATATTACAAATCATATTTTGAATTATGTCTAAATAAAATAATTATTATAATAAAATTTAAAAGAAATTAAAGGCTTAACTAGCTTTTTTCTAAAAGTTTCAAGTTAATCCTCAACTCGTCGTGAGTAGAAGGTTTGTTTGATAAAAAAATTTGTCAGATTGACAATTTTATTAAAATAGTTATTTTCCTAACAAGTGTGGAAGGTGATACTTTTCCGCACGCGACTGCAGTTGTCCGAACGACGCGAAGCGGAGTTCGGACAAGCAGTGAGTGCGAAAAAGACACCTTCCACATGTGTTAGGAACAACGTTTTTTCTACGGGCGTGAAGAAAATTGACATAAGAAAAATAAATATTTTAATTGAACAGCACACAATGCTGTCTAATAATTAGAAGTATCAAGCATTCCTTTTTCTTTATGTCAAAATCTGAACAGTGACAACATGATTTTTTGGAATTAAGATAATATTATGATCACATTGCAAGTAATACATAGGTATTTATTTTCCGCACTAGTGCGGAAAAGTGCAATTTTCTACACTCAAATGCGTGCAGAAAATTGTAACTTTCCACACGCCCGTAGAAAAATGTATTTACAGAATTTTGTAGAAAACTAAATAACCACTGATGAAATTTAGTTAATTTATGAAATATTTATTTTATTGCATATTATGTAGTGATTTTTTGGGGCAAACTTTAGAAGTTTGTCTTGATACTGCACTTTGAATGTTGATACTTCTGTTTTTTGTAATTTTACAGGTGGTGTAGTGCCAAATGAGACGTACAATGAATCATGAAAACGCACCACAAATAAGTTACAGACATTTTCTTAAACTCTATTTTACAAGAACCATAAAAATATAGGGTGCTCCTATATCGAGCGTAAGTATGGAGATTTCAGTTTTTATAAAAGTTACGAAGTCGGTTAAATTGGGACAAAATTGCGGAATTGAGTTACATTTATATTCTAAAACGAAATCCTAGGACCTCTATAGGTTTTTAAGATTTTTGAAGATAACTGAAATTTTGCATTATTTTTTTTTTTTCTCAAATATTTCATTTATTATTACAGCCACTGTTCTAATTTTTAAACATCATTAGGGAAACTTTTTACGTAGAATCAGAATCTGCCGACGTTGTTGATGATCTCCAGAGAAATATTATTAGGACCCTGAAAACAAAAATAAGAAGAAGGGACATTTTATCTGTGCTGTGAATTTCAGGAAACGACTAGAATTATGTCTATAAGAAGATAGTGAACAATTAGAACCATTATTGTTGGAAATGATTTATTAAGTTATTATCTTTTTAAATCGTGTTGCAATATATAAAATATTTCCTGCTGTTTCTGATTTAAATACTATTTATCTAAACTGACGAAAGTTTAACCATGTACTGCTAGGTATACTTGGTATATTTTTATGCCTGTACTCTATACTATTTCTACAGCACGCTTGATAATACAATTTTTTATCTAAAATCGTAATTTTTTTGTTCAAATATCAAATGTGGCATATCGCTGAGTTCAAACTTGAGGGCTCTGTCGAACCATATGAAAATCCAATGCGCCATTGGCGTGTATGTTGATAGTCGACTTTTTCAAAACGGTAGTTCCTATAAAAAACGGTTAGCAGATTCAGATTCTATGTAAAAGGTTGCCCTAATGATGGTTAAAAATTAGACAGGGGCTACAATATTAAATGAAATATTTGGGAAAAAATAAAATACAAAATTCCTGTTTTTTTTTTCAAAAATCTTCAAAAACTATAGAGGTACCTCGAATTTTGTTTTAGAATATAAATGTGCACTAAATTCCGCCAATTTGCTCCAACTTAACGGAGTTCGTATCTTTTATAATAACCGATACCGATCGAAATACGTGCACCCTGTATAAGTCAAGTGCAGTATGACAATAAATAAAGATGCTGAAAACTCAAAAATCAATTTAAAATTAATAATAATTAAGATATCTAAACAAAGGTAATAACTATTGATTTATGATATGGTCCACATGACCACCATCTCCTTGCAAGCATAATGTCAGGTGTTGCTGAAGATTGATTGTAAGAAGATCAATTTTACAATTTCGTTATGTATTTTTAGAGAACATTATGTGTTATTCAAGAAATTTGTAATTTTACCGCATTGACGTGGTATTTCTTGCAGTACAGATGTGTTTGTGTATTTTTTACAAAAACAGATGCAGTAATTACTATAATTTTTATCAATGTACAGGGTTCCCCATATTAAACTACCCACTTTAGTATACGAATAAAATCCTTCCAAGTTGAGTAAAAAAATCGTTTATTCCATTAATGCACAGCCAACTGTGTAGAATTTATTACATACTTAAACATTAGTCCAATTTTTAAAAATCATGTGTTCTAAATGCCCTCCATCAACTTGATTGCAACTTTCAATTCTTAATGCAAAATTGTGCATTACCCAGCGAAGCAAACCGCCATCCATTCTTGTAATTTCTTCTCAAATGCGGTCTTTTAGCTTCTCAATTGTTGTAAGGACGACTTGCAAAGACCTTTTCCTTCAAATACCTCTACAGAAAAAATCAAGTGCTGTTAGATCGGGGGACCTAGGGGGCCAAGACAAATTTCCAAATCGGGAAATTATACGGCCGTTAAAAAATTCTCGCAGAATTCTCATGCTATTTCTAGCTGTGTGAGCTGAGCTGTTGCTCCATCTTGTTGAAATAACAGAGCACCATTTAGTAATCTCCCTCTAATCAGTACTGGTATGAGACACATTTGTAATATGTTTATATAACGCTCCGAAGTGACTGTTACAAAACGGTTATTGAACATTATAAAATTTTCTTGGAGAAATTACCGTTGTGGCACTAACACGGATTTATGACAACGACAATTAATTCACTATTTTGAGATGAACGCCTACTCCATAAAATGTAATCCCCAGAGGCTACTAATCATGACCTACTAAGAAAATAATCATATCCTGCATTTGGATTTAAATTAAATATGAAAATGAGTAGTTCAATATGGAGAACCCTGTAGAAACGGCAGAAATAAAACATACTAACATATAGAAAAAAATTATAATTTCAATTACGAATCTAAATACGTTACAGATTTACGTCTACGATCAACTCGTTGTTGCACACCCTGTATATTCGTACAGTATATATGATATAGGTGCATATTTTGAAAAAGGTCACCCACATATTTTTTCACATTGACTAAAATGCACTGAGCGTAAGCATTAAATTAACATTTACAGAATATGTGAACCAACATTCGTAAATGTTTTTAATGAGTTTATACAATAATGCAACTGCAATAACAATAAATTTAGTTAAAACTTCCTATCCGGGATATTAAAATACTGGAAATTTGTTACCATATTGCAGCATTAATGAAGCAATTTTATCGAAAAATAAAGCAACATATTGAATTGGGAGGGAACCAATTTTGTGAAATATGAGCGAGTTGTAAATAATGTAATATGGTTTTAGTTTATATATTAACTTGCAATTTCCATAAGAATCTAAAACGAGCAAGTTTTATGCACCACTTATTATGAAAATCGAGGAGGCTGCTTTTGCATAGCCTACTCGTATATTAGATACAGCACCGTAATACTATCTTATATCTCAGTTCTTCAATATTTTTATAGGTTTTGTATAAGTGATAAATTAAATATCTCTACAATTTTCTGTAAGTGGTAAATTAAATATCTTAGAATCTCCAGAAATTCACAAACATCTTAACAATAATAATATCAGTCCGTTAAATCATCAGTTGGATCTTGTATTCTTATTCTATCACTTCTAGGAAACCCTATACTAATATTCCATAAATTATTTTATTTTATTCATATACCTAGTTAAGTTCCCAAAACTGTAAAATACATTATACCTTAATTACTTACTGTTGCTTTTACTTAATGGTAGGTATATATTTAATCGAAACTAAGGTAGGAATATTTGTAAAAAATATTGTAATAAAATACATAGTAGTGTGTTTAATTAAATACATTACATTATCATATTGTATTACGGCTTCTTCAATAAACGAAATTAAGTTATTGTTAAATTTTACTCACATTATGCAGCTTTCGAATCGCTACTCTATGTTTTTCATTAATGACGGAAAACTAATCCATAATTGGTTATTCACACATACACATTACAATTGTTATTATATTAAATATTTACTGAATATACATAGTAAAATATTAATTCAGGAGATATGTTAAAAGTCTTAAACAATTAACTGTTGGCTTCATAAATGTTCACAAGCCGATTGACTGCCGAGTGTAGGCAACTAACATTGCATAATTGGTACCGATTAACTCGAAACTCCCTAGATTAAGTGCATTGTTCTCCCGACACTCTTAGAGGCTCAATTAAATAGAAATGTTTCAACTAAGAATGAATTAACTTCAAAAGTGAATTGATGATAATATTGAATTTAAATGATGTTTAGTATTACCGAGATTATTACATTTTAATAATGATGACAACGAAAAAATTATTTTCCTCTAGATCGTTTTCTTAATCAAGGTTTTGTAACATTACGGAATATTTGATTTATAATTACTGAATTAACATTGAAATAAAAGTTTTCAAAGGTTAAAAATAATGTATTCTAACTTATTTATTTGTATAATACCTATGTGCTTAATTATTGGAAAGAGATGCCGAAAACAACTACTCCACGGACAATATGCCCCGACTGGCGTTGCATTACATCAACATCTCCATGGATGTCGCCACATAATTCATCAAGACCAAATACCGGTTTCGATCTTGTTATGATCTCATCAGATTGCCATAGGTATCGGAATCGATGAATGATCTGGCGACATTGATTGCCTAAGGGGCATATGTGAATGTTTGTAGTGGCGAGATACAGTGAAATACACTGCAGTGCCCTCTTTGGGTCTTTCCTACTACCTGTCTGACAATTATTGTCTAATTGACAGACAGATAACGATCTGCAGAAAGCAGATGCCATTACAGCGACCTCTATTATCTTTGATGAAGGATGTGGCGACATCCATGGAGATGTTGATGTAATGCAACGCCAGTCGGGGCATATTGGCCCGTGGAGTAGTTGTTTTCGGCATCTCCTTCCAATAATTAAGTAGGATTGTCTTCCTCAAAGACAATAGAGGTCGCTGTAATGGCATCTGCTTTCTGCAGATCGTTATCTGTCTGTCAATTAGACAATAATTGTCAGACAGGTAGTAGCAAAGACCCAAAGAGGGCACTGCAGTATATTTCACTGTATCTCGCCACTACAAACCTATGTGCTTAGTTATACTTTAGCTAAAAATATTATAAGAACTTATACAGCAAATTGTGCACAACTAAATGGTTTTAATTATAGTTCCTAATCTTTCCCTCAGTCTACAGTTATGCTAGATCATATCAAGACTTTGACCAGAAATCAACATGCTAGCAAGAACATTTTTAGCATAAAAATGTATTCTCCTGCAACAGTAGAATAAATTCTAAAGTTAAATGAATAATATTTTGCAACAACTAAGTAGGTACATACTTTCCTAATGCAGTTAGGAGCTCTTTCCAGCTACTAGAAGTATATTTTTCAAGCTATAAATCTCTTTCCTGTAGCGAAAGATGTAGGTTTCTATGATAGCAAAGTTAGAGACGTACAATAATAATGAGGTTTTTAATAATGAAGTATTTCTACTATGACAATAAACCAAGGTAGTTAAAACTTACTATTCTGTTATACTATATTCTTCGACTGGAGTCTATTTTGCTAAAAGCTTCAGTAGAGACAATTTAAAAATTAGCTGGTTCAACGAAAAAATATACTACCTACTAGTGTACGTACTTAACTACTGAAATTGCAACACATATTATTATATACAAAGTATGATAATACTTTGTAGGTATTACGATGTAATAATAAAATAAAAGCTTAGAATAAAACATTTTCTGAAAAATGCGTACTGAATAGGGCAGGAAATAATAGCGAACTTATTTTCTAAAGTTCATATCGATTTTTACTTACCAACTAGGTCCATTGTCGTCCTTACAACTATACGTTTAAATCTAGAAGTTGGTAGCGACTGCATTTTAATATGTATTTCGCTTTGAGGAGTTTCGACCCTATAAAATAGAGATTAACATGGTCGTTGAATTTGAAATTACTGTTACCGAAGTTTCTATATCAGTTTTATATGAAACTCTGAGCCAAAACAAAACGTAATGGGACATAATATATCTAGCAAATACATCATTGTTCTAAAGTTGTCTAGGAATGTGAAATGTGCAAAAGTTTGTACTGATCAAAACATGTAAATAGATCCGAGTTTTGTTAAGAGTTGATTAGCGTCGTAATTTATTTATTATAGAACATCTATTAATATAGAAGTATAGAAGAACTGATATTGAAAATTATCGCCCAATAGTTTTAATCAATAATTTCGCAAAATGCGAAATGTTGTTATTGAAATGTTATTATTTGATCTAATATTTAGTCATACCAAACATATGATCACTGACCAACAACATGGTTTTTTAAAGGTAGGTCAACTGTTACTAATTTATTCTGTATTAGTGAATTTATTTCTGATGCGATTGATGATGAGTGTCAGACTGATATTTTATATACAGATTTCTCCAAAGCCTTTGACAGGGTGGACCACGATATACTGCTTGCTAAATTAACCTCTTTTGGAATTTATTACTATCTAATAAATTTACTTAAGGCTTTCTTAACTGATAGGATTCAGCAGGTGGTGTATCGGGGGTGCAAATCTGTTGAAGTGCAGGCAGAAGTGTCCCTCAGGGATCAATTTTGGGACCTCTTCTGTTCAATTTTTTTATTAACGATATTGTTGACAATTTATCGGTCGGCTGTTTGCTATACGCTGATGACTTAAAGCTGTTTCATAGAGTTACTAATCTTAGCGATTGTCTTTTGCTTCAACATAATTTGGATCTTATTGAGCAATGGTGTAACTTAAATTGTTTGCCTCTAAACCCTGCTAAGTGTTGCGTAATGTCTTTTACTACTAAACAGAATGTATTCACATTTGATTACCAGCTTTCTAGTAGCATCCTCCTACGACCCGATACTATGTGTGACCTTGGAGTCATATTTGATAAAAAATTGTCCTTTAACAGCCATATTTTGCAAATGACCTTAAAGGCTTATGAAGTCCTTGGATTTGTTATTAGGAACACAACCAATTTTAAAAATGTAGATTCGCTAGAAGCACTTTATACCACATTAATTCGACCAATTTCTGAATATGCTTCAATTATTTGGTGTCCTAACTACTCTATATATATTGACAATCTGGAACGGATTCAACGACGTTTCTTAAAACTGGTTGCTTTTCGAGTTGACGGGCATTATCCTCAAATTGGTTTTCCTCAGGCTGAACTTTTAAGTAGATTTTTACTTGCTTCTCTGAAGGATGACGTC
The DNA here is from genome assembly GCA_963924545.1 of Pogonocherus hispidulus. Lineage (NCBI taxonomy): Eukaryota > Metazoa > Arthropoda > Insecta > Coleoptera > Cerambycidae > Pogonocherus > Pogonocherus hispidulus. Next base: position 71,379,483 of record OZ004693.1, read on the forward strand.
ACCTTGCCTATTTAACTTTCTTATATAAATTAATACATAGCCATATTAACTGCAGTCATATTTTGGGCATGCTTAGCTTTCGCGTCCCAAGAATTGTATCGCGGCAGAATAACCTTTTTTATTTGCCAACAGTGCGCACTAACGTAAAGAAACATTCTCCTTTACATAACATGTGTAATATTTATAATGAGATGACCTCTCCAGTTGATATTTTTTCATGTATCTAATATTAGTAGCTTAAAAAAAATTACACTCTGATTCCTTTTTTGCCCGTATTCTGTATGGTGCAGTAATATATTATGTATGTTTTATTTAATGTTTGCCTTTGTATTTTTTCGTATTATCTTTTTCTCTGTACCACTTTTTTTATATATTCGTTGTCTTGTAATTTTTAATATGTATTCGTATTCTGTAATTGGGTCATTGGCCTGTTGAATATTGTATATGTAAATAAATAAGTAAATAAATAAATAATTAAATAAATAAATGTAGGAGCCATTTTAAGATACATTTTCAGACCTAATAATATTTCTAGTTTTGGGAACGTCAGGTTAACTTTAACTTATGTTCATAGTATATCTGAAAAGCTCTATGCAAAAATGTGAAAATCCAAGACAACGGCCATAAGAGAAAACAAAGTTGATTACTGCAACTCTTAGGTCCAGGACGCCTTGGAATATATTTAGATTCCTTGTAAAACAGTGCCCTCAACAAATCACTAAAAACGAAAACAACGTTCTTAATTTTCATTCAGACATAACAATATACTTCCGCAGTGGTATTAATAGTAAATTTTAGTAATAAACAGTTAAAGACAAAACTACTGGCTTACATATCCATATTTAAGTTTTTTAATTTGATCCTTTAAATATTTTCTTGGTAGTACGGAAATATCTATCTCGGAAATATAGTACGGAAATATTGAAAATGTTCATTCTATACACAGATAACGAACATGATTGATGCAGGCGAGTGTCCTGTTGGGATATTTTGTGATCTTAGCAGGGCATTCGATTGTGTCAATCATGAAAAACTCTTGTGTAAGTTATATAATTGTGGAATTCAAGGAACAAGCCTTAGTTGGATCAGGTCTTTTTTTATGTCATCGAAGGCAGTTTACAAGTGTCTCTAGCATTGTAAGCGGCACGAAAATGACCTCAAATTCTTCATGTATTGAATTAAATATTGGGGTACCCCGGGGATCCTTTTTGGGTCCTATACTCTTTTTACTTTTGGTCGGGTGATTGTCCATTGTCCTCAGCTGATAATAGTGTGAAATTCTTGGGTTTATATGTAGACAAACATGTTTCTTGGAAGTCGCACTGTGAATTTGTTGTTTCAAAGTTGAACTCACTTAACTATATGTTTAGAAATTTGCGCACTATGCTAACGGAAGCACAACTGATAATGTTATACTATGCACATGTTGAATGCCGACTTAGGTATGGCTTATGTTTTTGGGGTCTCTCTACCAGTTGGAATACTGTTTTTGTTGCGCAAAAGCGTATTTTGCGATGTATAGCCCGAGTGTCAAATACATATAGTTGTAAAAATTTATTTAAAAAATTTAAGATTGTGTCCCTTCCTTGTTTATTTTTGTTAGAGGTAAGCGTGTTTGTTTTTAATAATAGAGATAACTTTTTTAAACATGAGAATGTCCACAATTTCAATACGAGACATAAAGAAGATTTTTATATACCACGTGGTAGAGTAATGGCTTCCTACAAGTCTCCTAACATATTTGGTTTAAAAGTATTTAATAATCTTCCAGAGTATATCAAGAAGGCTCAAACGACTATTTCTTTTAAGAAAGAATTGATAGGGTATTTGCTGGACAAATGTTTTTATTCTGTCAAAGATTTTTTTACTTGATTTTTTATGTGGCCATATTGTTTTTTTTTGTGTTTGTCTTGTTATTTATTAATTAAGTAAGTGCAACTTGTGAATTTGTGTAATTGTTGTATTGACTATATTACATATATATTTTTCTGTACTGTTTTATATATACATTTAAGTATTTTAATATTGACGATTTCTATACGGTTATTGTTAACTGTCTTTTGAAATAAATTATTAAAAAAAAAAAAAATCTATTGCAAAATAATCAACAAATCCATAAATGTGATCTAAAATATTTCTTACTTATATCAGTTATAATATTAGTGTTGTAATGTATATATTTTTTAGAAAATAGGTAATATGAAAAGTGCCCAGTTGTGACAACACTTCATCAGTCGATACTTTAGAATCACACCATTATCTGATGTTTCCTTCATAGTTAACTTACTTGATACTTCGAAGTTAGGCACAGTTAGTTAATATATGTCACTTATCTTAAAGCGAACTATATTTGTATGTATATAACGTAAGTTTTGACGGTGTACTTGCAACAATCCAACTAGCAGACATTACAGTCTCTATGAATAATAATTTTGCAACTCTAACCATTGATCAGTATCAAAACTTCACTGCAAAATAACCAACCCGATTGTGTGAAATATCTGTACCTACTACCTTTATATCCTGTCATTCTTACCCCTTTGTGTCTGCAATAACTTTGTATTCCGGCTCTACACACGAAGGGAGGCAATCGCAAACTAATCCTGGCTTATCAAACCCTTTAGCATGAAGTCTGTTTACTGTCTCTAAAATATGGTCGACATTAACTTGGAATAGTTTACTAATAACTTGTTAGAATTTACCAAAATTCTCAGTCAAGCATTTCAGTCCCTCGATGTCGCAGTAACCTATTTTGTCTGCAATCAATTACAAAAATTAAATAGTTAGAATTTATCAATACACTATTGTGTTTATAATAGCGTGAATACATGAAAGGGAACTCTGACATATTTTTTTATAACTTGCTTATAGATATAGATTGCTGTATGAGTCCCAAAAATTTGAAAATACGCCACTGGAAAGAATAATAAAAAACAGACAGAAAAGCAGGTAGGCATTCAAATTATAAAAAATTAGGTGTAAAAATAAAAATATTACAGCCTTTAAATAATTTTAAAATCAATATTGATCAAAACAATATATGTTAATAATTATGAAAAACTAACAACTGCATACCGATTTTCCTTATTTTTTGTTTTATTATCAGAGTAAATATATTTACCAAAACATAAAAAGTAAAAACCATAATTTCGATTTCTTAAATAAAATTTACACCAATATGGAGCCATTATGGAGCTGGGCTATAATACAAATTGGTAAAATTACCACTGAGAAATGCTCCTGCAGTGCCCGCTGAAATTTATCGAATTATCATCGGGCAATGAGTTAATAATTATGGAAAAAACATCTCATCAACAAATTTGAAAGGTATATAAAAATACGTAAGTACCTAACTTACCTATAATAAAATAATCCCTATTCGTATTTTGAAAATTGTAGGTAGTTAGAACATGCGGATAAGATGTCTAGGTGCAGATATTAAGTAACGTAAACTAGTAATGTATGTAATTTTTGCTAGCCTCTCTTTTTACACAAATATAAAGCACATAGTTGTTTACAAGACTGCGGGTACAATTTACGGTCCAATGTATTTTTTGAATGTGAAACAGTACGGATCATAATTATTTATCTACTCATGTTGTGTGTATAAATAAACGCTTAGAAAATAGGTATTATGAATATTATATTATCTATTTACTCAGGTGATTGCTTGATGCCAATTTTTTTACTTATTTTATCGCTAAAATATTATACGTTACATACATTTTGTTTAATTTAAATTTATGTTTTGTAGGTATGTAAGTACTTGGTTATACTTCAGTTTACAGAATATATAATTCTGTAAACTTTGGTTGTACTTACATAGATAAGTAGATATCTGGTATATAATATGTATATAACAGAGCGGTACCTGAACATTTGCATACAAATTTGCTTACAAAAAATAATTTCTAATTTTAAGCTAAAGAAAAATTCTCTGTGGGTCTCTGAAAAATTAATTTTGAAAAACTGATGGGAATGAACTTGATGAAGATATTCTGGCAGAGTTTATAACTTGGTGCAGGCGTTAATACGTCATATTTTTAGGTATATAATAAAATAGTACATTACGTCTCTTAATAAACTACAAATTCTCAGGAAACAAAATTTGTCTCAATGTATATGTTAATTGTAAGTATATGTATTTATATTATAAAACAATAAAATATATATATTTATATATATATTTTGTGTAATTTTTAATAAAATGTACACCTCACCGTGGACTTCTTTGGACTAAAAACCGGGTAAATTTCGTGTCAAATTTTACACCCCTTTTTTAACTGTGTATGTTTATTGAATATTTTGATTTTTGTAGGGTTATTTTAAAAACATTTGTAGCTCAGTTAACTGCAAAACTTACATTATCTCTTTGAAACTTAACACATATATACATACAACATTATACTTCAACAAATACTTCCGATTTGAAGACAGACACCGTGTTACACTTTTAGACAAAAACGTAATTTTACCTCTGGGCGTACGCTACAAATTCCCAACAAATCAGTCCTTCCTGAAATCTCAGAGAGGGAGATATTGTGACTACATATTTTGTCGTCTAGCACAATATGTAGTCTAGTCTAGGAAGTGACAAAAGAATCTGTGAAAACTTGTCCCAATGACGATGATCCTGCTAGTCGCTAGAAGTGATTGTAGGTAATTTTAAAAAATTACAGCTTTATGCACCACACCACAGTACTCTGAGACACCTTGTATGTGTCCTACTAATTTTAAAATTTTTTTTGTCAATTTTTGTCAAGTTTGGATCCGAAGAACTTGACAGTAATGCGAATCCCTTTATAAGCAAAATTTCTCCATTATGGCGAATGCGCCAGGCATTCTATATACAGTGCGAACGTTTAGAATGGAAACCGTAAATGAAATGCGCCCTGTAGATTTTTCGCAAAAACGCTCGGACACGTCAATTCTTAAATTCAATTGCGCTTCTTTTGATACCATTGTTTGGGATATGACGTCATTAGGTAATCTCTGTGACGTCATCATGATATTTTTTCAAATGGGAATGTTTAGTTCTTTCATTAAATTTAAATAGAGAAAATATTCCTGAAAATGGCAATATACGGCACTATGGCCTTAAAGTGGATAGTTTTTGAGATAAAGGGCTTTGAAGTTTGAAAAAAGAAAAAGTAGAGGCTAGTCAAAAAAACTTTTTATCAGAACATAACTAAGAAATGGATAATAAACGCAATAAACTAGTTAATTAAGGGGCTCGAACTGTAATCCTTGTGCTTCTTGACGATAGGCAAGCCTCTGTTGGAATTGTTGTAATACTTTACTGATTGTGTGTGGCTGTATAGCTCTAATTACATCTCGAATTTTTGTTTTTAATTCGTTAATATCCCGTGGTTTATTATTATACACTTTAGACTTAAGATAACTCCACAAAAAGAAATCAAGGGTGTGAGGTCAAGGGACCGAGCTGGCCATTCAATAAAACCTCTTCTGCCTATCCAACGATTAGGAAATACTTCATTTAAGTAGTTACGAACATTTACGGCATAATGTGGAGGTACCCCATCTTGTTGATACCATACAAAATCATTGGGAATGTTCGGATTATTGTCATCTGGAAATAGTGCTGCTAACTCCGGAAGAATTTGTTGTTGTAACATTTCTAAATATTTGTCACCTGTTAAACTACCATCAATGAAAATATGGTTATAAATATATGGTATAAATATGGATTTCTACAATTCCTGCCCATACATTTATTTTCTGAGGGAACTGGGTGTGCGCTTCCATCATCCAGTGAAGATTATTAGGGGCCCAATAGCGACAATTCTGTTTGTTAACATTGACATTCAAACAAAATGTAGCTTCATCAGAAAAAACTATATTGCTAATGAATCGCGGATTTATGTTACAGAGGTTCATCATTTCTTTGCAAAATTCTATTCTGCGGTCAGGGTCATCATCATTTAATTCTTGTACTAGCTGAATCTTATTAGGATGCCATTTATTTTTTTTTCATGTATTTTATCACAGAACTTTGGCTAATTTCATGATTGGATGCGATTTGTCGTGAAGTAACATGTAGATTTTCTTGAGCATCTAACAACATACCTAGTTGTACATCCTCTGTAATAGATGGCCGACCTCTAATGCAATTCCCAACATATCCCAACCGGATAAATTTACTTACAATCTTACTCACTGTTGATTTTCTAATGCGTGGTTCATTCGGATATCTATTGCTGAAAATGTTGTATAGTTGATTAATAATTGATCTTTTCATTTCGTTTCAACCTCTCAAAGTCAAGATCTCAATTCTTTGTTTTTCTGTAAAAGTCCGTACCATTTTTAATTATCACAAAAAAATATTAAAGAATAACCGACTGTGACAATTAGTTTTAAATAATTTGCGGAACTGTCACTATCAGGATCAAATAATTGAAAATTTTTTTGACTAGCCTATTTTTTCTTTTTTCAAACTTCAAAGCCTTTTATCTCAAAAACTATCCACTTTAAGGCCATAGTGTCTATATTGCCATATTCAGGAATATTTTCTCTATTTAAATTTAATGAAAGAACTGAACATTCCCATTTGAAAAAATATCATGATGACGTCACAGAGATTACCTAATGACGTCATATCCAAAACAATGGTATCAAAAGAAGAGCAATTGAATTTAAGAATTGACGTGTTCGAGCGTTTTTGCGAAAACTCTACAGGGCGCATTTCATTTACGGTTTCCATTCTAAACGTTCGCACTGTAGAAAATCAAACATGATAAATTCATATTCCTAAAATGGAAGATGCCGCTACATGCGCTATTAAATATACTTTTTAAATGCTAAGGTGGGACATGTTGCATTTAAAAGGTCTCTGAATTCTCTTCATACTACTCTGAACAATTCGGTCCATTCGTTCTCAAATTATAAGCATTTATGTGAGAATGGATATAAATGAATAAAAAGCAGTCAAACTCAACAGTTTATAAAGAAAACTATATTTTAATTGAAATAACTAAAGATTTTGTTCAAAATGAGTACCTTGGACCTTCTGACAGTAGAAGAACCTATCAAACATTTCCTGGCGCACGTTGTATAATGTTTGCCTGGGGATAGATGCACACTAGTTGGTGATTTTCTAACATTATAAATATATTACTAATATTACAATTTAAAGGAGGGATAAAAGGAGGTCCACTATCATTGTGCATAGTCATTAAAAAGTAATAAATGTAAATGTAAAGTAATAAATTAAAGTTAAAGTTAAAAAAAAAACTTTTACGTCATGATACTTTTTTGCATATCATGTTTGTAAACAAATTAAGTTTGAGGACTTCATTATTTAATCACAGAGTTAACAAAATGAAATTTAGCTGAAACAGAATTTTTCGTTATTAAGAGAGTTGAGGAAAGACCGCATAAACGAATTAGAAGGAAAAAGGTTTATCATTAAGAAAAGTCTCCAATTATTAGATTGAGTTTCTTTCCTTTTATATAAGAGAATTGTGTTCAACTAAGGCTGTTGTTACAGCTACTACAGTCGACACACAAGCCTTAATCGAATTAAATTTTACACCTAAATAATTGCATCTCATAATTAAAAATTGTTACATTTTTAACGGTTTACAAAACAGGTTGAAAAAGGTGTTTCCACTTACAAATGAATGTATTACAGGAATATCCATCGTACTGTAAGACTAAAAGAAAGTAGTATGGCTACTAATCTAAGGCTATTTAGATAATCAGTTCAGCATCCAATCGAAGTGTCAGATCGAATCCTGAGACGTAAACTAAAATCAACCACAGGCAAAACGAAATCAAAATTAACTAGCTACCAAAAATATAATAACTGTTAAACTAAAACACAAACCTACTAAATTAATTCTTAATTCAGTTGGACACCAACTGTATTTAGTTCAACATTTTTTGTTTCAACTACACTTCTTGTTGGGAGAAGAAAAATGTCTTTATCACAATAAACATTCTAAAGATGCCAGTTTTAAGACCGTAGTATTATTTGTGACTTATTTAGTTGGCATCAAAACATTAACTTTGTAGAATTTTAATTCAAAATTTGTATTGAATTTCTCATAATCGATAATTTCTCATTTCAAGAACTTACTGATAGGTATGCGCTTTACTTATGGTGCAGCAAATGTTAGTGGAAGAAAAGCTACACGTTTGTATGGACAGAGATATCGGTGACACCGGCAACCCCATTATACAACCTTTACTTCCATCCATCGTCGCCTTAGAGAAAGTGGAACCTAAAGCGTCTTAGTGATGGTGGTCGTCCAAGAACAGCTCGTACGGTTGAATGTGAAGAAGGAGTTCTACACCGTGTGGAGGAAAATCAATCTACAAGTGTTCGCACAATTGCACAGCAAATGGGATCCTCCAAGTCGACGGTACACCGTGTCATGCATGTACATCTCCTCTACTCCTACCATTTAAAACGCGTACAAGCTTTAAATCCTGAAGATTATCCACATCGATTAGCTTTTTGGTGATGGTTTTTGGGTCTCAACTTAATAGAACCTCAGTGGTAGTGTTGGTGTCTTTTAGAGATACCAGCACTGCCACTGAGGTTCTATTTCTAACAATTTTCTGTTTCTGTATGTGGGCTAGTATTTGTTGGAAAGAATCTAATAGTTCGCTTGCTGCCTGCTCATTAGAACGCAGATATTTATCTCCATTTTATGCAAAATGTTTTGCCTCCATTTTATAAAATGCCTCTTTAGACATTAGAAATAACATGTGGTTTCAACATGACGGGGCACCTCTACAGTCCCGTGGCCTGACCCGCGCGTTATTCCGATCTCAACACCCGATAATGAGAAAGATCTCTTAGCAAGAATAATGGCCAGTTGTACACATGTAGAAGCTATTCTCGGAATATTCCGTAGGGTCCGCGAGTCAATGAGCCGACGGTGTAATCTTTGTATTGAAGCAAATGGTCAACATTTTGAACAATTATTGTAAACCAACATTTATTTTTCAATGAAGTCCAACACGAACAAGAAGTGATTGAATGTCCTCCTGAAGATTTTTTTGTTAATTAATATTACTTACCACTGAAATAAACAAAACTTACCAAAACGGCCTCTTGCATGATGGATATGTTTATTAAACAAAAAAGGTTTATAAAAGGAATATCTTTGACTTTCATTTTATTGAAGATAGTAAATTTTAAAAGGAGGAGTGCAAATTTTTTTCCTTATATGAAAATAGAAATATCTTGGTTATTATTATAAGGTTGGATACATTTAGGTATAAGAAATATTTATGAAACCCTTATTAAAATAATGAGTGGAATCCAAAAATGTAATACAATTCGTCATTCCATTAAAAATAAGGATGACAGCTACTTCCCGTACAACTTGAAATTCAACGTCATTGAATTTTTTTATTAATAAGTTTAGATGTAACCGGCCAAATTCTCAGAAAGAAATTATCATCTCAATTCTCCAAACGTCTAACGAATCAGATAGTGGAAGACACTGTATTTGCAAAATCTATTTATTTGTTTCTTTTTTTTTATCCAAGGACAAGATAGTACATCATAATTTGTTACTGAATTCGTTCAATTCTAGTCTGTCTATCGGTAATGTCTGCAATAATTTTGAAAATTGTTGGGTTAGTTGTCTTCACATGTGTTATATGGATCTAAATTTAGTCCTTAATCCTCTAAAGCAAAAAAAACTAACATTTTGAGGAGATGTAACCTCAGTTCTTGCCATTATTTTCCAATACATTAAAAACTCCACAAAAACCTTCATCTGAATGAAAAGTTAGATTTTTAAAACGTAACACCACAATAATTAAGATACCTATCATAATCCAATACAATAGCGGGATGTAGAAACAAGTTCTACTACTTGACAGATGGGTTGTATATAACACATAACTACGAATAATATGAATCTACTTTATATCCAAATCTGTAAATGCCTTATTTAAATAAGGACTAAAACAAATTAAGCCAAAACAGCTATTCTCATGGCAATAATATGCCACGCCGAGCGCTGCATTACAAAACAAAATTTGCCGTATTTTGTCTAGCACTAAACTGTGTTAGACCTCACATCCTACGATTTGAGGTTCCTCGTAGTTTTCGTTGTCATCCGAATCCTTGTATTTTGATTTTGTGTTAGACAAAATAAGGCAAATTTTGCTTTGTAATTCAGCGCTCGGTGTGGCATATTTTTTGGCTTAATTTATTTTAATCCTTATTTAAATAAGGCGTTTGCAGATGTGAACATAAAGTAGATTTGTACTATTCGTAGTTATGTGTTATACCTATCACAAAGCAAAAACAAATTTTTTACATTTCGTGAGATAATTACTTACGATATACTAGTTAATAAAATCTTTCTAACAATCTATAACTTCGAGCAAACTAACATGCATAACACTGTATACAAAACAGTATGATCTGCAATTAGTAGAGTACTAAATAAGCCTTTATTACTTAGTAAATAGTTAGTACACAACGGTAAAAGCAACTAATAATAGTAAGATCAAGTTCTATCTCTATCTGCAATATTAATATCCCGGAAATTATTTGCAGGCATCTAGAGATTGTTAAATTTAATTTATAACAAATTTCGAATACTATGAGATGAAGTAAAATATGATTTGCTCAGTTAATGAATTGAATAAAAAAAATTCTCACAGGTTAAATACCGATAGCATAAATCGGTTTATGATCTGCACTTGTACAAAGGGAGTGCTAATAGACAGTTTAGGCACAGCCTTCTTTAGTACTAGCCATGAACTGAGAAAATTGCAACAGTGCATCCCGTCCTAATTTCAGACCGAGCGATACTGTTTTAGTAAATGGTGCGTCTTGTATGTGTGGTATTAAATCATCCTATATATTTGTGTTAAATAGCGTTTAATTATAAGAGATAATTATTTTAGACCATTGTATATTAAAGTATAATCAATGTAGATAGTGCCGTGTATTACCAATTTGATATGTAATATCATTTTCCCGAGTTTTTACATGTTCTATTTATCAGTTGGGGTGAAGTGAAATTAACCTTGAATAGTGAAAATGCCGGCACGGTGCTGTGTACCAGGGTGTAAATCTAATTACGATTCCTCTGTAAAAAGTGAAGGGGTAAAAAGTGTTTTTGGATTCCCTAAGGACGACACATTTAAACAAAAATGGCTCAAACGTATCCCTAGGAAAGAATGGTCACCTACAAAATATTCCGTTGTTTATGAGTTACATTTTGATCCTAATGATGTCGTTAAACTAGACAGACATCTTTTACCAGACGGTACATTAACAATGATTGCTTGCAAAGCAAAATTAAAAGCGGATGCTATCCCATCTATTTTCCCAAATTTGCCTAAATATATGTCAAAGGAAAAGTCGATTGTTCGAAAAGATCCTGAATGTAGGCGCCAACAGCAAGTTCAGCAATTTTTCGAAAAAAGTTAATCTTGGTGAAATTTGGAATATAAAAGTCTTGACATCTAAAATAATTTTTTATACAATAAATTTCGATGGTGAAATAGTTAAAATTGAAAATCAGATATCAATAAATAACGACCTAACAGTTACAATATTTGTAAATCACAGTGAATTGAATTTTAATTAATTAAAGTGGATTTTAGATTTTGATATGAAAATTAAGAGATGGTCTCATCTCCAAAATTTATTAGATAGATTTAAATATACCTATTATTCAAGTAACTTACAAACAAGCAATACTCAAAATGCATTGCAACAGGCGTTGCTGTATTTAAAACAAGCTTTAGATTTTTGCGATAACGAGACTTTTTTATATTCTAAACAATTAAACATTATCGTAGATCAAATTAACCAAATAACAAAGTTAAAAAGAAAATACTCTGCCTCCACTATAATAATGGCATTTATGATTTATAATCAGTCTCCTACTACATACAATATGTTACAGACTTTTTTTATTTTACTTTCTAAGCGTAATCTGCAGTATCTTTCATCTGGAATGGACATTTCTCCAAATAAAGAAAATAAGAATGAGCATTATTTAGTTAATATGTCGTCTTCACTTACACAGACTGACAAGATAGTAGTAATTCTAATTGATGAAATATATATTAATTGCAGATTAGATTATCGTGCAAAAAACATAATCGGTACAGCTTGTAACAAAGAGAATGTAGAATTCGCGAAGACAATATTATCTTTTATGATTTGTTCAGCAATTGGAAACTTTTGTAAAATTGTAAAATTACTACGCGTATTACTACGCGATATAGGTATTTGTTATATTATGTGCCTATCATCTTCCCTTTATTCCTATCCTAATATGGATCATTTCCTATATCCTATCCTTCATCTGTTTTTCTTTCCCTTTTTTTTCCACTCCCGGCAAAAATACGCATGCTAGATAATCTGAGACATATATTATTATTTATTATTGTAGTACTACCTGCTACACATACTGTGAGCAATAATATTATTTTTTGAATTATTTTAAAAGCTTGTGTAACTCTGCACCTTCACGTTGGTTTTGCTGAACAATCAAATATCACATGTTTTCATGTAAAATAAGGTATATATTGTTTTGCATAAAATATTGTAATATTTAATTGACCAAGCAGAGAACGTATACATATTATTTAATATTTACTTAAGTAGCTTATTACAAACAAAATTGGGAATGCACGTCAACTACGATCGGCCACGGCCTTCTCTGCTAGAGAGGCTGTGGGTCGGCAATCGGACTAGAAGATCGGCGTGGAACGGTGTTGCCAATTTCAGTTCATGGCTAGTACTAGAGAAGGCTGTGGTTTAGGTATTCCAAAAGTTTCCAAAAAGACGTTACTGCTAGTGCAAATTTTATTTAAAATATATTTTGTATTTATATCTCTTTAAACGGAATTATCTAACCGTATTCTTATCAGGATGCCAAAAAATAACATTCTCTTAATGCAAACATACAAAATTTAACACAAAACTTCACACCAGAGTAGGCAAAATAGTTTAAAAAAATGGTGTTAATATTAGCTACAAATTAAAGTTAAAATTTAAAAGATCAAAAAGATAAAAAAAATTTAAATTTTAGTAATTCGTCTTTATTTTATTCCAACTTGAACGAAACGAAACGCACATTCAACGAAAAAAAACCCCAGAAAAACGAGAGACGGAATAAAAAAAAATATGCATCGAAATGGAAATATTGAAGGTGGATTATTCGGGGTAAAACGTCAGAATTTACTTTAGGCGATGGCAGCATAGTGCCAGGAGAGACAGTGATTTCAAAAAAATTTGATAAATCTTCCAGGGTCGTACTTAAAAAATTTGAATTGGTGATGGCCCTTTAAAGACAGAACGTTTTATGAAAAATATAATTGTCATTCGATAGAGTACAAAAAGTTGCTATGAAGAAGTGTTTTTTTTTCAATATCTATCTCAAATAAAGTTGGAATAAAATAAAAACGAATTTCCAAAATTTCAATTTTTTCAAATATTTCAAAAACTAATGAAGTTAAGCCTTGACATTTCTCAGCCAATATGTTGGTCCCCTGATTGCGCAACTTTGCCCCCATTTAAGCGACTTCTTATCTTTTACCATTTCAGACATCCCCATCTATAGACCTGAATTTGAATCAGCCTGTATATACGGTGTTCCATTAAAAAAGTATGTGAGTTTTTGGAACGCCCCGTATTGTTTTAATAATTATAATTACTTAATATTATTATTATTTTTACAATTATGTATTTACAATCTGAATTATATTTTGCTGGGAAAATCACATGGCCTTACTTTTGATACAAAAGAATTTATTAAGAATTAAGGCAATAAGAGGGGGGATCAGCTTAACATGGACGAGACTGTAACGACTGTCGTGTAACGACTATTGGTGGCTAGCTGTTCTAGAGGGGTAGTCACAGATTAAAATGGTTACTCTGTGGCGTAGTTAAGTCATGACATCCGTGTGCATCCTTTACGCATGTCTTTCCAGTCTACGTATTAATATTTTGCACGAAGTGGTTTATAGAGTAATAATATCTCTATCCCTTATTCTTACAGCTAGGGTCAGCCCAGAAACCTAGTACTTTTCTGGGAAAGGGTATTTTTATTCTGTAACACTAAGGAAGAGTTGAGTCTATAAACCCAAAACTCCATTTAGTGCAGGAGTAAAATAATCATGGAAAAACCTCATTAATTAGGGAGGCAGTTAAATACAGACTCATGTTAATATCTCACATTAAGACCTAGTAGGTACTTTTCTACCTAGAGACCAAGAAATATCGTCCTTATAAAATATATTTTAATAGAATTTGAAGAACTTATAAAAACTAAAGCTGCTTAAGAAATATAAAAAGTATAAAAAACTTTGTGGTTCGACTCATGACCCAATAACCATGCATCATATCATCGAACTGTCAATCCATTGGAAATAAATGTTCATAATACTACATGTCATCACAACAGCATAAAGCGTGACTCGTGCTAGACAGATCTACAGGGCTTGTAATTTAGCCGCATCTAAGCGGTTATGAAATCTATCATGGGCAGTGTCAGAGCAGTGTCGAACATAGCGATCAGATGCGGCCGATGGTCCTTGTGGAACGTCAACCAGAAAGTTTTTATCCATGAAAGCTCAAATGCAGTTCTGTTCATTCAGTTATAATACTTACTATAATAAGGCATTAAATGATGCGTACAATTGCAGAGTTTGATGTGATTCTCTGCATGGCACTGCACAACACACGTGGAATAACTGTAATAATCATGAACAAGTAAGCCATCACTCTCCCATGGAAATTTGCACGCTCTTTTCCAAACCGGCAGATGTTTCACGTTATCGTCATTTTCAATTTCAATAACCTGAAAAATGTATTTTAATTTGAAAATATTACGACACAACATTCCAAAGCACAGAGCAGATTTCTATAGGTAAAACAGAAAAATAGAGTAAAAATTCCTTTAAATAAAATGCTTCCAAACCGAGATACATGGTGTTAAAACTATAACTATGTATTTACTAATAAATGTTGAGGTTCGGCCTCTAATTAATTCTTGTGGGGCATCACCGGCTTTTCCTATGACAATTTCAAAAAACATTTCTTTGATGAATCTCGTAGTCTTGTCACTTAGATGCCTACACTAGTTTGGGAATTGTAACATGTAAATAATTTACATGTAGGTACCTTGTTCTAAGTTTGCAAGACATAGTTATTTATAGTCATAAAAAACCGTAGATTGAATGCGCTCAATTAATAATGACTTCTCAGTGCTTAAACCATGTATGTATTGGACCGGAAATGGGTAGTCACCAAGCTCGAGGGCCTGTTGCCAGGGCTAGACCACGGATCTCCTGATGATTGTTTTCAGGGTGAAAAAGGAGACTTCTGGTAGCAATCCTCACACGTGCAGCACCGCCATCCGTCATCCTGCGTAACACGGCCACGCCCTTCGCACCCTTCCACCATATCAGGAGTTCGGATCCCCTCCTCTGCATGGTCCAAGACCATGAAAATTTCCCTTTCTGGGAGCATTTCTATTTAAGGCAGCACGAAGAGCAGCTAATGGACTCGGTCTCATGTTTGACGCTGAACGGAGAAACCCAGACTCTGTCACCAAGTTGGGACCCGTTTAGTTAAAAGCCCAAGTTAAAGTTGCAGAAGGCCGCAATCTTCTGCAGCTGCATAAGGATAAGCCATAGCACGGATTCATAATGGCTTGCCAGGATGGTGTATTTAACACTCTCGTCTATCGAAGCCGTGTCATGTGTGTGGAGGTCCCTAATGTCAACTGCAGGGCCTACCATAGAGTGACAGAGACAATTGTGTATCTGCTTTCCGCTTGTACACTGCTTTAGAAAGTGAAGACCATACCGGCATGCCGAAATTCGGCAGATCTTCTAGCCGGAAGAATGCAGAAGGCGGTCATTCTCGGCTCATTACGTCAGTCGACTGGATCTCAACAAAAAAAAATAATAAATATACACCTATCATCTTCTTGCCGTGGCGGTGCGGCCGTTGAACGGAGGATGGCAGATTCAAGTCATCACATTCAAATTTACTAGGTCCCTCAGAACTTTTCTTCGTCACCTCGAAGACAATTATCAATCCGTGGTATAGCCCGATTGTAACAGACCGTCGAGCTCGCTAATTGGCCACTTCCGGTCCCATACATACCCAGTTTAACTCTTTTATTTTCTAATGATTTGTTTCACACGTAAATTTTTTTGTTTAGCCACAAACTAGTTATAATTTCTTTCTGTGTACTTTCACCTCCTTGTTATAAGAGTAAGACCCAGAAATTACAATTATTATTTGTGACAAAATTATGTTTTCTTAAATATGAAACAGTATGCAGAATATTCAGTTTAAAATAACCAAAAATAGGTCTTTTCTCTAAAACGCATTATACATTATTTTTTCTTCAAAATTTTTATTTTCAGGGAAAAATAGTTAACAAAGGTATAATTTTAATAACTTATACAACAAACGAGATTATCGGATGGTGGCGTTGTCCAATAAACATATTTATATAACAGAAGATCCACCATCGAAACAGGTAAAATTAAACTTTTTTATATAGAAGAGAAACTAGTGTTCTGCTTTATATAACAAATTGTCCAATATTTGAAAAGTATTAAGATGATAATGACAGTGAACCAAAAAACTAAAGGAGTTTTACATTATCGAGGACCGCATGTCAATATTTCTAATAGTTTTAAAATTATTCCGACAGGAAACATAATAAACAGCGGATGACCTCAATGTAAATTAAAACTATTCAACGACATGTTATGTGCCTTTTCTGTATTTTTAGAACGGAAGTATAGGGGTACAGTCAATCACCTGATATATGTATATTTGAAGACTCAAGATATACTTAATTGCTACTTAATAGCAAAATATACTTAATGTAGTTACAGATAATGGACAGTATTATTTTAACTTCTTTGTTTAGTTATTATGTAAAAATAACTCGCATTTTTAGTGTAAAAACGTATATTTAACATATGCAACGTTAGCATACGGAGTTACATAGAGAACTGACTTGGAATATCTACAAACTGTATAAAATGACCA
The DNA here is from genome assembly GCA_963924545.1 of Pogonocherus hispidulus. NCBI lineage: Eukaryota > Metazoa > Arthropoda > Insecta > Coleoptera > Cerambycidae > Pogonocherus > Pogonocherus hispidulus. The sequence continues at coordinate 71,396,512 of OZ004693.1, forward strand.
GATGGCCTTAACCTAAAGATAGTGCACGTAGGGCACTTTACAAAAAGAGGGACAAATTATTGACTCTTGAACGGATGACAAAAATATGATACATGCATTTCTTTTGGAATTTTAGAATTCTTAACACTTTAGTTATTCAATTATATGTATATTTATGCATTAACTTCCAAATTAATACGATAATAGCATTAAAATTCTAACAGTATGTATTTCGATAAGCAAGTATTTCAACTAGAAGCATTACATTCCTTAAATATACGAACTTATATATTTTTCATGTATTTTCTCTATAATAGAAATCTGTCTAATATTTTCTAAAACGCCCTATACATAATATCTGCATTCTTACGTTTATCGATATATTTACAGATTCACCCAGCATGACATCTTTCCTTTGATCGGGGTCTGTATTGATGAAAGGTACGTCTTCGGGAGCATGAAAATAAACCTGAAAGTATATTCTACAATCTATTTTATTGAAACTCGAAAGAACCATTGTAGTAACAACGTTCGAGATTAAAAACTGAAAAATATGCAACGCTAGGCACGAATTTAATAATTCTATATTTATTCATTGTATGAATATGCGGCAAATATTATTATTCAACACGAATAGTATTTTCCCATAAAACCTTTTTAAACAGAAATAAAAAAAATAAGCGGTTCTAGTTATTCGAGTCGAATTCTGATGAATATGAAAAATAAAACAATTTAGTGGTTGATTACGTATACTTAATGCTTTTTATAAAATAAAAAATACCATACAATTTGTGGACATCGTGCAATGTACCTTATATTTAAAATTAACCTGCCCAAATAAATATTGATAATAGTACTAGTTCCAATCTAATTAATTATTTTAATTTACAGTTACACCACCATATTCCAAAATATCTGCAAAAATTGTTAAATTAATACACGTTAGGTAGGTAATTATAAATTTTTGCTGATTATAAAATTATTCTTGAAACACTGGAATTTTACTTGTTTTTGTGCTTTTCAAAACAGCATTTGATGTGGATTAGTGTTGAAAAGTTTAATTTAATACTACGTATCGACAGTAAAAGAATATTCTCCTAGTTGCGGAGAGTGTAATGTTTTATTACGTACATACCAACCTGTTATCCTGGAGATACAGACTGGAATTCCTGGGTTTGTTCCAATTTTTATTGTTTTCAATTGTAGGTATTTATTTTAGACCATGATATTTAAATATCGTTAAAACTATATCTATTAATTTAATAATTTATCTGATTAAGGCTCAGTCTTTCCACCTCCCTTTAAGTTCCAAATAACTATTTAGCAGGTTAAACTGTTAGAAAACTGAAATACTGAAACGTCACATGCTAATCTCCCAAATAGTTATCTAGAACTTAATGGAAGGTGAATAGACTGAGCCTAAATATCTAAATAACTAAGTATAATTGGGTACTTAGTTATTTAGATATTTAGGCTCAGTCTTTTCACCTCCCATCGTTCTTACAATTTGAAAATATAATAAATTGGAGAAAATAGAATTACACAAAAATATAATCATAAGAAAAAGCAAAAAAGGGTGTGACAAATTGGCATACAAAGCTTTTTTTTTCAAGTGCAAAACATTTTGTAAAGAGAGTAGTAGATATTGAAATATCTTAATCGAAATTGATAGATGATAACTGTCCAAAATGAGCCCAAAAATTACTGTATATAATTATTCTTAATACATAATTTCTTACTCTAACATCCTCGTTAGTTTGCAACAAAAGTTCTCCGGGACCAGTTTGCCTATTCGCCAGAAAATTTATTTGAGATTTAGCAATCTTCCTAAAAGAAAAAACAAATGACTATGTATGCGGTGAATCTGATGAATTCAGTATTACTTTCTTCAGTGATGCTGTTGCCCATTTAGATAGTCAACGAAATTCAATTGCACTTGATGCAAAAGGGTATTGCATAGATAGTCGTGAATACACAACTTATATAATAATTAATAAACAATAATATATTTACTGTTCTTAATTATTGAATTAAATTAGATTAGAATAGATTGAATTTTAGATAATATTTTGAAGAACGTCGTATAACTTCAAAATTATGAATATTAGATATAGGGAATGCTAATACCAATAGACTCAGAATTCATGTCTACATCTTATGGTGAAATAAAATAGAGGGTGTTCCATTTGAAATTGACAAAATATTCGTATTCAAACCTTTATTTATTGAACAGCATATTTTACACTCTCACTATATTTTTAGGGAAACACTTAACCCATCATTCCGGAGCTGAAAGCTTCCTTATTCATCAGTTAAAATGTCAATACATTGTTTTATACACAACGAAATATTACTTTTCAAAGATTACCCGATTTCCTCTCATTCTTTATAAAAACAATAAATATCTCGAAAACGGCTAAGTTTTCAAATAAAGAGCATTTAATGAAACTCTATCTGAAGTTGACCGTAGAATATGCAATAATATAGAGGGTGCATTAGAAATAACAAAGTTGTGGTCTACTTAGGGACTCATTACTCATTATCTCACATTCTCACATTCCAATATGACATGGACTATAAATGTTTCTTTAATTTCAGTTTCATAACTAACACTAATTATTACTGCACTGATATATGATTTCATGTTTGTAGTTTTTCTTATAGTTGATACCATGTGTGAAATTATCGAAAGAAAACTATATCTTTAAAAACAAATTAGTATTAAAACTTAGTTTTATTTGTTTCATGCATGAATATTCGCATACTAACGTCTTACATATTACTTATCATTTCATATTAACATTATATCCAGAAAATAGTTTCTTACTTTGTGTGCAAAGAGTTCAATGTATAGCAAAATCCATATTCTGTTTCTAGAGGCAGCATGTAATCGCAACAAGCGAAAGTTTGATTATTCCATTTACAGGATACCATTATTTGGGGACACTTTTTTCTGTACTGAAACATAAAATGAAACTATTTTTTATATTTACTATGTAGATATTTAAACAATTCCGGAACACTGAACCTTTCCGAATTATTAATCAGAAAATAATATAAAATATTATTATTTTAACATGTCGTAAAGCATCAATTATATTATGTCATTTAAGTTTATTATACACTTTATTTCAAAAACTGTAATTTATAATTCAGAAATCATCGTTGGTGACTCAAAAAGTCCCCTACAGTGTATTTTAAAATCTCCACCCGCTAGATTAAGTTAATTTAGGTTCAAATCTGAGAGGATCAAAAAACAGATCCTTCACACTCCACCTATATCTCGCCCTGGTAATTTATTCTGGTAGACAAAACGCAACGTACCTAAATCATGTGGAATAAACTAATTTTTTATAATAAATTATTTTTAAACCAAATATGGTGCCACATTCTTTGATAAATGAAAATTTGTCAATGGCATGATGTACCTGGTATAGTACTGAAGGATATTTCTATTATCTCTATATTTATTTATAATGAAGAAAATTTTACCATTCCTTCTCTAGTTACAAACAGTTATACGAGTAAATTCACAAATGAATAAATTTAAGTCAATTCAATATTTTTTTTTCCTGTAGATAAATATTTACATCTATATAAGATCCGTCAAAAGAAAAATATCAGTATAGCACAAACATACACAAAATTATTTACAAACAATTAAATACATTTAGAATAAAATTCGTCCATATTATAGAAACATCCCTCGACCAGAAATGCCCTCAAAGACCCAATAAAAGCCTTTCTACCTTTACAGAGTCTAATATCTAATGGCAACATATTGTATATACGCAAACCCACTACATTAGGCGGTACTGATGGCGGTCACCCTGTTTACCAAACGTATCATAATTGTCACAGATAAATGTACAAATTTGTAAGAAAAAGTATTCCAGTAAGTGTCAGTATCCTTAATTTGCGAAAAATATTCCTACATGATGTTTGATTGGTCGCCCCAACCATGCAACGAATAATTCATTTCTGGGACAAAAACACATCAGAGGTCATTGCGGATAATCCCCAAAAGCATATACCGTACTTCAATCGAGCAAATACCTGTACATAATAAATACCCATTAACTGGTTCAGTGTAAGGACCTGTTTCAGATTTCGCATAAGGAAGCATACAGAAGCAAGCTTTGACGTAAGTGCGGAACAGTGATTCCTCCAAGTCAGAGTATCATCAATTATTAGAACCAGAAATTTAACATTCCTATCCTCCCCAAAAACATCACTCCCCACCTTAATATTCAGTTTAAGGTTATTATGATTCTGAGGTGTATGAAACCTCAACAAACTAGTTTTGGCATTATTTAGGTTTAAAAAAATTGCAACTGAACCAGTCATCCAAGTCGCAAAGAGCATTATTACATACACTTTCTAAAATTTCATTACTTGGACGAGATACAATTAAAGAAGTGTCATCAGCATACAAAGTCGCAGAGACACCATAAGGTAAACAATCTTCCAGGTCGTTTATATACAGAAAGAATAGCACAGGGCCCAAAACAGAACCCTGAGGTACTCCAACCGTAACGTTCACATGTCGAGAACACACCTCTCGAACTTCTTGACCATAATTACAGGTTATTCTCATAGATTGCTTTCTATCTTTTAAAAAACTAGAGATCCATGACAACGTAGATCCTCTTATATCATATTTTTCGGACTTATACAATAGTCTATCGATGTTTACACAATCGAATGCCTTGCTGAGATCGCAAAATATCCCAGCAGGGCACTCAACTCGCTCGACATGATTAATTAATTGTGTGTAGAAAGAACTTGTCGCACTAGGTGTATATTTTTTGGACTGAAATCCGTGTTGTGACACAGTCAAAATATTGAATTTTTTTAAAAAATTGTCTAGACGAGATCTAAAACAGTACTCGAATATTTTACTAAAAGCAGGCGATAAAGTAATGGGCCTGTAATTCTCAACATTATGTTTATCAGATTTTTTATATACTACTACTACATTGCTAAATTTAAGAGCTCTAGGAAACTGGCCTATGCTAAACGACAAATTTATAAGGTAACATAGAGGCTCGAGTATCAGCTCAGCCACACACTTAATGAAATTCGAAGAAATTCGAAGAAATCCCATCCGGGCCAGAAGACTTTTTGTTTTTTAAATTATGCCTTATGACACCACGTACCTCGTCCTCAGTAACTGGTGCAAGAAACATACTCTTACGCTGGCTAAATGGCATGTCATTATATCTATCACAAGGCGAAATTTTACTTAATACCTTCAATGGAGCCTCTTCTGTTGAGAGCCTCTCTACTGTTGGGTACCTTATTACTCCCAGAGGTTATAGAGTTATTAACTGTAATTTAAATGCAACAACATCGCAAGCCACGTGTTAGGGCTACTACCCCATTGTTTTGTAGCTTGTAAAAACAGTACTCCAAAAAGATGTCTACACGATAAACATAACATGTATGTCATTTTGTAAATCGAAGAAACACAAAATTAAATATATACAGTCCATTCAAAGTTTTCCATTCAATCCAAAACAGAATATTATTAAGGTAGAAAAAACATTTTTGTTATGAATCAAAAATAAATGTATTTATAAGCTTACGGGTTGATATAACGTCGTGAACGACTTGAGTGGACTATCCTCTCACTGGATCTGAGTCCCTTGAACTTCACACGTCTCGTCACCTTATAGGATTCCATCTCAAATACAAATAGCAGTTACTACATTTTATTCATTTGTGAGAAATAGAACAAATGAGGAGCAGACTTGCAAAGCGAATTTTATCCAAAATTTTTCTTTCAAGCTGAAGGTGCTGTTGGCTTCTTTAAGTCAAATAGTTGAGTTCTGTAATATACTGAATCACCTAGACAAACAAAATGAATTTTGTCCACAAACATTGGATTTAATGCCATATTTTAACAGATTTGATAGTTTAAAAAATTACTTAAATTCTTATCTGCAAAAAAAATTTATAGCGATCGTGTCTTAAAGTGAATGGTCCCTATCTTTAACGAAAAATGTGTTGAAAATAGTGCAAAAGGGGGAGGAAGAACTGTATAATGAAGGTGTGGAATAAGACGATAATTATTTTGCTTATAAAAAACGTGTTTCTCGCATCATACACGATGAGACCTACCTCGCCGCATGCAGCGATACAAAAGTTATACAAGGTACAAATTCTGTTTTTTCTCTCTCCCGGAAAGACTTCTTCTTTTCTTTCTTTCCGTCCGGAAAGGACACTTCCGCACATGATTTTGATATCCGAACTGCAACAAAATGAGAAAAGGCGAGGTAGGTCTCATCGTGAATGGGGCGTTTTAGTATCTATTAGTAGTTATATATATATATATATATATATATATATATATATATATATATATATATATATATATATATAGTTTTTTTTTAATATTTCTTTCCCTAGATCCCTTATATGTTATTTTAAATTTTATTTATTTATTTGATATAGGTATTTTAACATCCATAACGCATTTTGTCAAAAAGACTTGCAAACTGCCTTATGTCCAGACATTTTAAAAAAAAATTCTGGCTAGTTTTTAACTTTCTAGTACAAAATTGTGTAATTTGACATTTTATAGTTTCTATACTTAGGTACTCAATTCAAATTAACCGATTTTTATTCGCATTTATAGTTTTTTCGTAATATTTTTTGCCTATTCAGTAAAATGGTCAAAATTGACAAAACGCATTTTGCAAATCTGCTTCTTAATTACTCATCCATCCATGAATTGTTCCATAATGTTTCCATACAAATAAAATTAGTCCTACTTTATTTATTGAGAGGTATTTATTAAATACGCTTAACACATATCTCTGTTAGCAAATAATCGAATACAGGTTGCTTTTTCCATAAAAAACATAATTTCCTAAGACCTTCTACAGTTTAAAACAACATTTAGAGTTGTTCATTTATAAAATATAATATAAAGAAAAACCCACTGCCACCCGGTTTTATAATTTTTCACCATACTATTTAATAACTGATTTAGAAATTAGAAAATCTGAGTGCAAGAGATGTAGCCTTATTTTACCTTCTTGCCTGCAGTCCTTAAAAGATTTTCATTTGGAGTCATATTCGTATCTTACCTTTTCCACATATGAGGCAAAATTTAATGAGCCACATGAAGAGCATGGTGTGCTACAGGAATAACAACTGCCGGTGAAATATATTAAATCTGTAATAAACAACTTCTGCTGTTCCGTCTCATCACCTGTGAAGTGATCGTACCTACAATAAAAAGTTAAAATATACAGTGTGATGCTAAAGTAACGCATAAAATTCATAACTTTTATACAGAGTGATTTTTCAAAGATCGCCGTGAGAGATCGATTTTGTTTTTTAAAAAGATAATGCGATTTTTTAAAAAGAGTTGCTTGGTGCTCTTTTGGTTTTAAAAATCTATACTTCAGAAACAGTTAAAGCCGAAAGAGTGGAAGTCGTAAAATTTCTTACAGTGTTTTCAAAATTAGCTAGTTGTATACGAGATCCTCAAAATAAATTGACAAACTTAAGATAATTCAGATGTGAATAGATATTCTTTTTTTTCTGGAAATAGATAATCTTATGATGATTTGTAATAGTGGTGAAAAACACACCGTAATACACACTCTTTGGGTCTTTGCTACTATTCGCCTGGCAATTATTGTCAAATTGACAGACAGATAACGACCTGCTTTTCCGCGGGCGCCATTACAGCAGTGACCCTACTTATTATTTAATTGCTGTAATGGCACTTGCGCTATTACATAACAACAATACCAAGCGCAAAATCAGTCTTGGGGTTGGACTCGATGAAGGATGTGATGACTTCCATGGAGATGCCGGAATAATGCAACGCCCGTTGGGGCACATTTCCCGTGAAGTAGTTGTTTTTGGCATTTCCTTCCGATATATACCTAATGTTATATATTTTTGTATTTTTGAATTCTGCTAAGAAGTCTACATCAATACCTATAAGAGTTGTTATAATTATTCTTGATGGTTTCTTAGTTGTTAACACTTTTCTGCTTAAAATGCTAAAAATCATGTTTCGCTTAAAAATCTCGTAGTTAGCTGTGCAAACAAATAACCCATGTTCTGTTAAAATATTAAAAAATATTCACTAACGTTTTTATGTTCGTAAAAATAAATCAAGTCATTAATTACTCAAATAGTAATATTCAGATGTTTTAAATTTATCCTTCATTCATGGCAAATGTAATAAGATTGTAGACAGGGCATGTCGTATTTTTAATGAAAGGTATCCGCATATACTAGCAATGGCAAAGAAAAAGGAACATATATTTTGAAACTTATTCAAATGGATTGTTATTAGTTATTAAATAATTCGTTATTATATACTAACAAATATCGTGTATTAAATTGAAATGAATAATTTGTATCTTTCTTAAAATAATATAAATTAAAGATTCGAGATATTGCTTACTATTTTGTGATCCTAGATTACATGATATTCAATAATCGAAATAAATCACGTATTTTCAATAACTTACTTATCCCATTCAGGTTCAGAGCCAGCTATTGGGCAAAGTGTGATTGCAGGAAAACTCGTGTTCCAATCTAAATAGGTAGTTTCCGTGACAAAACTTATAGCGTTTTCTTCGAAAGCTTTATAAGATGCTCTAAAAACAGCCACCATAAAGTAGACACTTAGAACAAAAACTGCTGTCCAGAATATCCTAAAAATTTAATCAAATATTGTTATTATGAAGAAATATTTTCAGCCAAAAAGTCTTGTATATTCGATGTCACATTTGGTCAAAATGTTACATCGACACTGCTCTAATGACTAAAAAAGTGTATATATGAATTGTCGGTTTTGAATCGTTATTATCGTATATTATATTATCGTATCTTATTATCGATCGTAATATATCGTATCGTATTATAGATCGTATATTAATATTATCCGATTTATGAATTCGGGATCAGTATCACATCGATCCATCATATAGTCTCGCAGAACTGCAATCTATGATCAGGGTCATCCTCCCTCATTGAGTTCTTGTACCAAAACTAATTTATATGGATGCCATTTTCACTTTTTGAAGGCATTAGCTACCGATTTTTGCCAAATGTTATAGTTAACAGCCAGCACTCGTGTTGTTGTCAGGATTTTCTTGCACAGTCAACCAAATATCTAATTGGACAACTTCTTCTACCTTTGGACGACCAGTTAGGACGGTGCAAGGAGGAAGAGGAAGTGCAAAGAAGCAAATAGTCGCGTGAACTTCCCTTTATAAAATTTAAATAATCTGTTAAAATTCTTAGTTCTTTCCTGTAGCCAATAGTGGCGCTAGAGTAGCTGTGACGTCGTAGTTCCTAATTGCTTACCAATCCATTAATCACTCTCTTTATTTTATTTTCTCTATGGTCATTAATTGATTGAACTAGTGTCAACATCATTTTTCTATTTTTATCATGTTTTTTACCAGAATAATCATAAAATTGACAAAAATTTTTGGGAACCGACCCGCAGGAGAAAGAAGAAGAAGAATAAGTAAAAGTTACATACATGTGACATTTAAATTAACTGATATCACCGATGCTTTTCATCAACATTTTATTTTTTGCCAGTTCGGGTACTTGAATACTATGGATTTTAGAGAGCTCCCATCTACTTTTACAGGATTATTCTGTAAATGAAGATTTGAGCAACTTTTACTATTTAAGTCACTATTCAATAAAGCATTTACGGATTTCATAATAGAAAATAAGGGACATTTAATTATTGTTGTCTTTAAATACTTTGGGTCTTATTATTGAGACAATTGTATCCAGCCCATGGTATTAAAAAGCAACTTGCAACAAAACGAAGAAGCTAAAGATAAAAGGTAAAAGATAAAAGTTAGCTTTTATATTACAACTTAGAGGTACGTATAAATGTTTCATGGCTGCCAAGGTGCTAAAGCTGCTCTACGTATATACAAGATCAAAATACTATCGTCTTTCTCATTCTTCTTTTACTTCTCTTCCTTCTCATCCTCTTTGTCTCATCTCCTTTCCACGCACTTTCAACGCGTCGCAGTTTTCAATTAAGGTAATCAATCTTTTCTATTCCGAACACGAGGCTCATTCGGAATAACAGTTTTTGTATTAAAAGTTTCTGTATTATTATCTTACCAATTCCTATTTCAAACCACTTTATCAAACTTTATTGCATGCCAAATCCAATGGCGTACAACTTTCTTTAAAAGTAAATGTTACGCCTCTGTGTAAAATTGAAATAATAAAATATATAAAATCCTCAAGTGTTTTACAACAGAAAAGTAGGTGGATAACCAATGGTTGTTATAGATGTTGGCAGTTGTAGGTACTCACCACATACCTACAATTTTAAAATAATTATTTAATCGTTTTCCGAAATATAAAACTTATTTTTTCAATTTCATCAACCGAAAACAGGACATTTACCTAAAACATTTGAGTCAATTATTTTCTGATAATAAATTCGTTTTTTTTAAATAAATATGGCGCTAGATAAGGCATTATATATTCATTTTTTTAATGGTTTAAAGCAAAAGGTATACTACAGGTTGCATACCATTTGTGAGCTATTTTAAATATCTGTATTGAAATATAAGTATTGAACTCAAGTATTCTTTTTAGACTGTGAAAAGCTTGAATTTATATATTTTATGGCTTGAATGTTCTACTCACACGCTCTCAGAATCAGAATCCCTTGGACTTAATTGTGAGGTTTCACCTCAAATACAAAATGGTCATATATTATTTAGTAATTATTCGCACTGTATTAGGTACATTTTACCTGATCAAAGGGTGTCTCTTCGCATCTGCTACATATTTTAATCCATGAAGGGTAGTATTTTCTCCGTAATATTTAACTCTCTTCATTTTGCGTTAGTTGCTGTGTTTCGATATAATTTACCTAATACAGAATACAAATAGCAAATTACTGGACAATAACTGTAAAGGGTAGATATTATTTTATCTAAGCTAAATGTAAAAAATACATTAGGTAGGTACTGGTTTTCTTTGAATTGGAAGATAATGACAGTGCGATAGCTAATGGATATATTGTTTTGCTAATGATGATGATATAAGTTTCAGCTTCTTTTAGTAGTGCTTTCAGCTGTTGTATCTATACGCACGTAATGGAAAGTACCTACTGTGTTCTATTATTTGATATGTTCCTTTCATATTCCATAAGTAAGTATTCTAAAACAACAATTTTGTAGTCATCAGGACTGACAATAATATTTAGCTTTATATGGCTTCTTTATATATACAGTGTTGTTCAGCAAAACTGAGCCCCCTTATTGTCTTAATTCTTACCTAATATATATTTTTTTTCAAAAGTCAAACCCATGTGATATTTCTAGTAAAATTTAATACCCGTTTAAAAATTTGGATCAACCTATATATATTTTGCAAAAATAAAAATCTCCTGATTTTTTTAAATTCAACAGTATAACATGGTATCTTCCAATTTGAAAATAGTACCGTAAATCACTTTTAGCATTGAAAATGCTTATAGGATCGCGAAGGTATTTGGGTATGTTTCGATGAATAGTGTAACGTGACGAGTATGTCACACCGACATGGTTAGGTAGTGGGGGACCGAGTAGAGCGAGCGGTGTGGGCGCATAGTTTGGCATTCGTATTCGTATATTGCAAATTGCACGTCTGAGAATCTGACGTGAATCTTCTCTCATGTGAATGTGATATACAAAGTGGCAAAGTCTGTAAGTCGCAAATGGTAAGTTCTCAAATTAGAAAGTAACTTTTGAAAGCTTTCTATAGTTCCAAATTTCCTTAATTCATTTTCAATGCACTCCGATGTTTGCACTCCGATTATCTGGCAAAGAAGTTTATAGAATATCATTTAATACATATGTTGTTTGTCTATAACTATGTATGAAGTATCGCATCGTCGAAGGATTTGCACTACATGTTAATAGATGTTTTTTTGACGGTAGGTACCGTTTGACTTACCATTCAATCTCTTTTTTATACTGGGTAAGTCACCTAAGACGCCTTGGTCCATTACACGGTTGCTAGAGCATATATACATTTTTTTCTTTTATGGCATCACTCAGAGGGAAGCTCTGAGTGGTGTACAGGGTGATTCACTATATTTTGACCCCATGTTAACATTTTCTTTACAGAATTATAAAATTAAGGTCTTTTGTGAAGAATCCTTCCTTCAATAATGTCTAAGTATCTTCAAATCTGTAGAATTTAGGTAGGTAAATATAGGGAATATTAATACCGATCCAAAGAGAATTAATATGTACATAGGTTAGCTTTATAAAACACAGGTTGTTCCGTAAGTGAGTTATTGGGTTCTGCTGAATGTGTAAACTGCGTATAAATTACCCTAACTTTCGTATTATCTACATATTTGGATAGATTTCAGTGTTATTCCCTTAAAATTTCAATTGTTTACAAATTGAAAGAGATAGAACGAGATAAATGTAATAAATGTTTTTTGAGAAATTTTTAAAAATCAGAATATCTCTAAAACGACTAAGAATGCTTAAATGCTTAAGAATGAATAGAGTTTGCTTATGAAAGAGACTTACCTTCAAATTTGACTTGGAATCCAAAAACGGAATAACAAATAGCATATTATTCTATTTGAAATAAGTGAGTTGACATCGGTGGAACCGGAAATCGCACCTCAACGCCAATATCTCGTAATCGATAGAAAATTGCGAGAAACCCCCGTATAAAAATTATACGGGGGTTAATACCTAGTACACGTGGTACCTAGGTATTCTAGAAACGGTTAATTGAAGGTCTACGCGTGGTATATTCTATACCTACCTATACTTATATACTATATTTTCAAACCATATCTCGAGTAGGTACCCACACACTCGACTGACTAAAAGTCGAAATGCAATAATTAATTATACGGACCAAAATTTTATAACAAAATGTATACCATATCAAACTTTTACGTGCGATAACATTTACTACTACTACTACTACTAAGTACTACTACTACAATATTTAACTGTGTTTGTTTTTAATAATAGTGTACCTATACCTATACTACTACACTTTGTTTTTATCATGCAATATTTAGTCTAAATAATTTGTTGCATCTTTGACTTGTGTAAAATTTTGGCTATGAGCATCAATAAATTTACTTTACTCTACTTTATCCTTTTTTAATAATTTAGGTAGGTAACTATATAGTCTAGAGTTTTCATGAGTAAGTAATGTATATCTGATTCTTGTAAGTGAACGAAGTATGCGTATTAATAAATTATTAGTGTAAATTAAATATAGGATGTTGTCAACACAAACCGTTGATTGGGATATTACGAGTATATCCTAATGCTGGTTAGCTAGTTATCCGTTCAATTATGCTGGCAGAAATGAGGTTCATTTGATTATTTGGTTATACAAAAGTCTATAATATCTAGGTAAGTATATCGTTTAAGCTTACTCGATTCAACTCTTATATAAATGCAGACGCTTATGCCACCTCTTGAGAAACTTGTAAACCAATAACGTTCCCATCAGCGCTGCCTAGACAATCTTCCTTACAAGTTAAAACGAAGGCAATGTAGGCGGCGGTGGTTCCCATTTTAAAGTAGGTACTTACCAAATCTCTAGTTACCTACCTACTTTTAGGCTATGCTTTAGGTATTTCAATTATAGACGGAGCCATCATCAGAGTAATAAATAAAGGGGAGACCGCATTCCCTATTTCAAAGCATAATGTAAACATGTAACCTCAACCTACTGGATGTTGATAAACAAACAATACATAATGAACACACGATGGTCCCTGATCGTATCAGCGTAGTGGCGTATCAAGCTATATCACGGAAATGCTTACAATATACATAATTATATACAAAAGTTAAGTTCAAAAACACAGTTTAAGAACACATAAAACACTCGGCTTCACCAATTTTTGATTTCAAAATAATGGCGTTACTTGCTATATTAGGTTAATACCAGGCAATGTTGCCACTTCCGGCGCTTAATATCGCTAGAAATTTCAATAATGTATTGATGGATATGGAGAGCCTATAATTATAACACAAGTCACAAAAAAATAGTGGGTAGCCTTAAACATATTACAATGTAACTAATTTGTAAATTGATTGAGGTCAAGAATGTGGTAGATCTTTACATGTTAATCAATGAAAATGATGACGGCTGTACCTAGCTATAAAAATAAAAAAGTAACTTCGGCATCAATGTCAAGGACGTTGCAGGGACCGATGTTTGTAAATACATTTACCTCAAGGCTTCACTTTAGAATGTAAATAACGGTCTCCCCTTTATTTATTACTCTGATGAGCCATCCTTGTTTAGAGAAATAGTTATTCAACTGCATTAGTGGGAGTGGATAACGGACAGTTGCCGTGACGGATAACGCATTACCTAATTCACCAATCCAAAAAATATTCAAACATGAAAGTCCTGTAGGTATTTTATAAAATGAATTAACCGATTTAACGAACTTGGTAATATTTATAATAATAATAATAATAATATTAATAATAATAATAATAATAATAATAATAATAATAATAATAATAATAATAATAATAATAATAATAATAATAATAATAATAATAATAATAATAATAATAATAAATGAAGATGATAAGTGAATAAAAAAATCTATGAACTTAACTCTGAAACCCTGAGCTACCAACTCGATGAATAGTCCCAACCTACCGATATACTTAAAATAAAATAACTGAAACAGTACCTCCAAAGATATAAATATGGAGTTTGATATTAATAAATAGAAAAAGTATTAAACTGTGGGTAGGTAATTTAAAAAAGACGATACTTTTCTTCTCTCCGATCAAATATGTATAGATAAGTAATTGCCTATTTGCAGTGACTATAGTATAGCGGCTATGTTTTAAGGGGTGAAAATAATAATTATAAAACTAAAAGTACAAATTTAAATATTTTATTTTAGTAAATACTAAGTTTAAGATTTACATATTCAAGAACAACAATTTATACACATATGTGTATAATATTTACTACACTATTTATAATAATATTTAATGTTTACTATTAAAAAACAATAATTAAATCGTAAAATCATTGACGATCCCTCTCGCGATCGCCGATTATACGTTTATGCACAGCTACTTACCTGTGTAAACCACGCCCATTGGGGACAGTCACAAAATCCCTAACAATTTAGGCGGTAAATTCAAATGGCATTTTTTTATTGGACCAAATGCTTGGGCACTAATGTAAACAAAAGGCTTTTGTTTTAAACATTTTTGGTCACAAAACTGTGTTGCTATTATTTGTCTATATAATAGTTGGTCGGATTTTCTTCTTTTATAATTTGTTTCTGGACATAATTTCGCATGGAAAGATTAAATATACTCGAGTTGGCATCACTGGTTCCATGTTCTATTCCACCTCTCTTGTGTTACTCTAAAACACAGAAAATGAATGTGTTGTCCAAAGTTAATCTCTGTTTGTACCATAGACCTAATAGGGATGGACTGGCCCTAACGAATTTTATCGACTCCAGCGCAGAGCGAGAGAGACAAGATGTAAAGGATGGAGCTATTTACGGCAAAAAAGTCGAAGATTCCATTTATTTACGTTGGTTCCCTTGCGTTTTCAAGTAATGAATTAGATTTTTTGATACTTTTAATTATTGTGTGCTTTTAATATTATTTGACTACATTTTTTAAAAGTTTGTGCAGGTCAGGTGTTAATTCAAAGACATTAAAATGGTTAATTCTTGTGCAGCAGTTAATTGCACGGAAAGGTGGCAGAAAGGGGTAGCTACCAAATTCCATAGGTGAGTTCGTTTTATTGTAGCCTTATAATTATTGTTCTTCAGGTACAAAAGATAGGTTTGATTATTAAATTAATTACATACCAAGTGAATTAGATGCTATAAGTATTTTTAAAACATACGAAATGACGAGCTTAACTTTTAAAACTAAATTTATTCTACAGCATACCCAAGAATGAAGCACTAAGAAAACTATGGCCTACATGCAATTAAAAGGGTAAACTATAACCCAAAGCGTGGTTTTATTTGTGAAAAACACTTTCTTGAGAGAGATTATGAATTATTTTTATTTTAAACACTTTTCCAAAACGCCAGATAAAAAAGATAAAGGGTTGCCCATGTATTGTGAATGACCCTGTACATACATGATTAGGTACTTTAATAAACTGCTGTTTTTTTATGTTACTACTTGTACTCATTTCTTAATCCTACTGAACCCTATATATGCCAAATATTACGGGTAAGTATATAACAATTTTTTTTTCTTTGTTCATGTTACACATAATCGTAATAAGATCAAAACTAGAGTAGACAATGAATTATTTCCATAATAATATACTTCGCAAAAGCTCCCTAAATAAACAGAAATAAATAAAATTGAACTCCTTTATATGTTTCCCTTTGTATTTCGTTCGTTTTTGCCGTAATTAGCTCCATCTCTCTTGCGAGCCTCTCTCTCGCATGTTTGCCGCAAAAGAATCGCACAGCGCAAGCGAGAAGCGGCCAGTCCATTCTATTAAATCTATGGTTTGTACACTTACAACTCTTCTATATTTTATGATCTCAACTGTCAACGACAACTGTCAGTTACTGTCAGTTATCATAGATAAAATATTTACATACATCCTTTATCCTTTTTCTATGTTATTAGTTCAAAAATAGTAGTGTGGAGTAGTGATTCTTTTAAGTTGTGAAGTTGATCACTAATATGCAAAATTAAATTCGTTTGGTATAAACATGTTACATTTGTTTGTAGTGGAATTAAATATGTCATATAATATTCGTATTAAATAATAGTCCTTGAAAATTTATTTGACTATTAGAATTGTGGTAAGCCATTGTCCATTTATAAATCAGGTTAAAGTGCAAGTAGTAAACTTTACAGTGATCTGCTAGTGAATAATTAATTATGTTTTTACAATTTAAAGCTCCTACTGCGCGTCATTATGTCAGTCACCCAAAACACTTCAAACAGTAAGATACAGAAAAATAAAAGAGGCTCTATGATTCGCCCTCAAAGTGGTTTCATCGATGGAGATTACTATATGGGCTTTCGATCAGATGCTGAAAATGAATCTAATGCACCAGCTTACAAAACACGACTATACACACTATTCAGGCAAATTGAAAAGGAGTTTGATTTACTATACCAAGAAAACCAAAATTGTAAGTATAATTATAAATATAAGTATACCTACTAAAGTAACATTAAAAAAATATTTTATTTGTAGTACATGATAAAATAGATTTGTTAAATGAAAAAATAGAAAGAGATACCTTTGATAAGCCAGACTGTGTCGATTTTGAAAACAATTTTTCGAAGGTTTTAAGTAAGAAGTGTAAGTGCACATTTTGATTAAATTTCTTGTAATTAATTTTAATGCATTATATTTTTAGTGAGTTCATCGTCACAAAAAAGTAAAACAGCTCATAAGCTAAAAGCCCAAACTAGTAAGATAGTATCTAGTTTTAAAGCGCCACAATTTAGTTGTGGATTAGTTAAAGAGTATATAGGACATAAAGATGGAGTATGGGAAGTTTCCGTAGCAAGACCTGGAGTGCCAGTAATTGGAACAGCATCTGCTGGTAAGTTATTTTTGTTCTACTTTACAAAATGTAAAGTTTTCCTTTATAGATATTTATATGTATTCTCTAAGAACGTAGCAGATATATACCAAGATATGTACTTCACATATATGGATCTATGAAATTATATTATTCTCAAGTAATTCCGCAATACTTAATTGTAAGATGTTTAGATTTTCTTTTTAAGAAAATCTACAGGTATCTACAGGAGCATATATATTTATCTTATTTAATACCATAACAATATACCTAGGTACCTGATTTCATAATTTGTATTTTGCAGTATCTTTCAATTCCTATGAATATATTCAATCTTACATTCAATTACCTACATACAAATGCTTGTTAGTAATTAAATACCTATTGGTACAAAATTAAAGAGTTAATTCATAAAATGTGATTTAGGTTGTAAGTAGGTATTACATCGAACCTGTAATCGGAAATATTATTTTGGGCAACATGTTCAACCATAATTTTCCCATTTTTCCCTGATTTATATAATTATGTGTGGTATACAGTATTGTTTAAATTTTTTTAAGGACATTTTTAAATTAATGGAAGATTGGTTGATAAGTAATAATTGTATTGACCATTTAAATAATTGAACATTGCTGTAAAAACCTCAGTATAAACTTATTTCATTTCCAAGACAGTCTTTTCAAATAGATTCAAGAAAAAAGCTATATGGTTATCTCAAACCTAGTAAATCATTAAGTTTGAAACTAGACATGATGTAAGTTACCTACTTACTGGTAAAGACCTCTATTATCTGATACATTTTGAGTTCACTATGAAATGTCAGTGGCCACTTCATAGTGAAGTAAGAACACCCTATAATTCGTTAATGGTTGGTTTATCTATCAATTCACAAGGTTTCCCTTGAGATTTTCCCATTAAAAAATGAGCCACACCCTGTATATTATTGTCGTATCAATATAACAATATACTTATCTAATGTTATTTTTGTCAATAATAAGTGCATAACTAATGTAAACTTAATTTTCATCTTATACAGGGTGTGAAATAGATAGTAGACGTAACTCTCACATTAATTTAGATATCTAGGTAATTGGTTTCAACCACATAATGTCATTCATCAATTGGTTTCTATCCATTGAGGATAATGGCTACATATTACTTCCCTTTCTACTGACAGTACACATCAAGTTTGTAATTTTAAAATAGACATCCGGTACATTTTTGCTGATATTGCTAGTGATCTCTATCAAATACATTGATATAATGTTTGTTGGATCCCATATCTAATAGCAAGCAAAAAATAATGTACCTACTATATATGTAATAATGCATAACTCATCTGACAATCTAGTGGATATATCTTCCTTATTACTAGTGATAGACTCATTAATCTAAATATCACTATATTAATTTCAGAACCCTTATCCAAATTTTTAAAAATTTACAGGGTATTCGCGTATATTTTGACCCCTACCTACAGGGGTTATTAAGAAAGTTAGAAAAAAAGTTTAAATACAGAAGTTGTTTGGTTTTTCACGTATTATCTTTTGGCTAGGTCGAAAAAAAAATTGCATGTCGTAAATTTGAGGAAACCAAGTGAACATAATATTTTTAAATGGGACACCCTGTATAATTTTAGACGCTTGGGAAAATTTTTTTCTCTGATTTCAAAAATATATACCTATTTTGTTGACATTTGCACTGACAGTATTCGAAATATTTAATGTATCCAGTAAATTTTAAAAAAAATATTAAGAAATGAAAATATTAGAAAATGTTTAAATAATTAAGGAGGTTACATCGAAAATCGTTAAATATTTTTTATTACTGTTGATTTCTAGTGTTAAATATTTTTAGTTCTTTATATTTTTTGTATTTTTTTATAGTACTCGCTGTCGAATATTTCGAAAACTGTCAACAAAATACCTATATATTTTTGAAATCAGGAAAAAAATGTTTTTCCAAGCGTGTAAAATTATACAGGGTGTCCCATTTAAAAATATTATGTTCAATTGGTTTACGACATGCAATTTTCTTTTTCAACCTAGCTAAAAGATAATACGTGAAAAACCAAACAATTTTTGTATTTAAATCTTTTTTTTTAACTTTCTTAATAACCCCTGTAGGTAGGGGTCAAAATATACGCGAATATCCTGTACAAGGGCATTAAAATAAGAAAGTCAATTTCTGGTAGCAAATAAAATAATAAAATATGGCTTTTATTTTTCGATCAATACAACGTGTCATATCCAAATTTTCAATTACCTATCTTAATCAGTTTCAGAGTTACGTCTACCATCATCTCGTTATTAAAATACTGATAAGTAAACAAGGCAATACATTTTATAGAATTTCATAGGTATTTCAGTACCTACTTATTTAAGACTAAGTTATTTAATCACTATTTAACTATAACCACAAGTAAGCTGGTACCTAATTACATTTACATAGCTAATTAATTATTTTTTTTTTTCGAAAATACCGGCGTATTCTCTCTATCTACGTACACACTAGAATGTTGTGGAGTCTAACTCGAAACTAACTTTTTTTATGATGATATTAATGTTTATACCGGGTACTTTCAAAAAGCGTGGCAAACCAAACTTATGGGTTTTTTAAATCATGTTTGGATAATCCGTTCTCACATAAGTTTATTGATATAGGTTTTCTTGGGCCCGTCTAATAATAATGGACATATGTCCAAAGGAGTGTATCGTAATTGAAATGTATAGCTGGGAGATTTTGTTGCTTATATACCGAGTCAGGTTATTTGTGTAACAACTGGTCTATTATGGACCATAAGATTAATGAATTACTTAAGTTGTACAAAATGGTTCTTTTATGAATAAGCAAGGAAGTATTCCCGTGATGAAATGCTTTTATGGATACACTTTTTTGGAAATATCTTTTATTATCACAGACAGACTCAGCAAATCTTGTATCAATTGTAAGTAATAACAAAAACGAATTATTGAATTACCTGGTATTTATTGTTGCCTAGCAATATCAGAATGTTTTTGTAATAGAACGACGGTTCAAGAAACAAGGGCGATTGGTTTATAGAATAATCGAAATAGGTGCTATGTGAGAGTTTCCTGTTTGGTGCAATATAAGTAAGTAGAATATTGGCCTTGTTTATATATTATCTATATACACAAGGATATTAGGTATATCCCAGTGTTAGTGTATGTATACCTACAAGTAAATATATAGGATCTTGTTTAAATAAATTGTAATTTTTTAACAAAATTGAAAAAACTTTGAAAACCGTTTGGTCGCTTTATACAGTAGGCTCATTAGAGAACGGTGTATTAAAAATAAAACAATATACCCTCTTCATATCATAAACTTATTCTCTGCATCTATTGTTTTTTTCTGAAATCAAGATCAAAATTAAAAATAATTAAAGGAAATGATTAATCATCTCGATCAGATCATCTCAACGAGACTAATAAATAACCAAATTATTTAGTCATCTATTATATAACATCTAACAAATCAAGAATTTAATATTCGAGTTAACATTTATTTATTTTAACATTTAATGTTTATATTTAACATTTTTCTCTAGCCATTTTACTTTAGGAAATAATCGACTGTTTCCATACATCAACAGCACTGTATATAACGTGAATCAAATCGTCGAAATTTATTGATATTTGATTTATTAACTTTACGCCAACCGTACATTACAAATAAATAAAAAGTAGTTAGTGACCGATCAGGGTGTATTAATAAAAAGAAGTTTACCTTATTTTATAATATAATTCCAATAATAGCAGAATAATTACTGTCACAAAAATGTATAGACAATTTACAAACAAATTTTCATTTTATTGATGCACATAATTTATTTTTTTTTTTTTCACTTCTGATGAAAATGAATTCAACTATTGCTAAGTTTTGACAAGTCACGGTATTGGAGGTTCACGTCGAGAATAACAATAGTTGAAAGGGATTTCTGTGGTTGAATATAAAATTAACGAGCGATACACCGTTTTGTTAATATTTAATACATTTACAAGATTTTATTACTTTCTATGGGTTACAAAATTCAATATTTTCTAGAAATGCATTATGGTCATTATTGACTTCCAAATTTTTTTAATAAGAAATATTTACATGGAAAACTAACCATTATTATTTATATCTTTCTTTGTGAAAGTAAAATAATATAAAAATACAATATTAAAAATGTGTATTAATAAACATGTATTCCGAGGTATTACATTTGGAAGCAATTGAACAGTTGGAAAATTTTAAAAATAGTTAAAATTGAATTAAAAATAGCTTATTTCTTCCTGTGTGGATGCTAACTAACGCGCTTATTTATATTTAATATACTTTGAGAAATATAAATAGAGTTACTTCCGTAGAAGCTTAGTCATTTTGTTGTCTAACCTCTCAAAAATAATAAATCTTTCAGACTTCTTTCAAAACATATTATTTGTAAAATATAAGTGTATGTGTTCTGTTAATTTTTAGTAGATAATTGGACTTGTATATTATTGTAAAGATAGCGAAAAATAGTTAAGTATGCGAAACTATTTTCAAACTGTTTTTCTAAATATTGTACGACATAAATAATATAAAACTTATTTACAGAAGAAGACTAGAGTTTTCTATAGTTCTGGTCATTTTCGGCATTTGCAACAAACCATTGCAGAGTGACTTATAAAACATCACAGTTTTTTTGTACCTATCTCTAATTTTAATAGTTATAGCAACACGTCTTGATAATTACTTGTTTCTCATTTCGTAAAGCAAGTAAAAAAATTCAATGGAATATTAAAAAATGTATTTTTAAAATGAAATTTCGATACACAAGACCTCAGTTGGCCATAAAGGCCGTTTGTAACTTCACGATATTTATCAGATAATTTCACAGAAAATTTCTTGGTGCATTTTTAAAAACATTATTTTGAAAATTGTAAATTGCCTGTTTGCAATGTTAACTAAATTATTTTCCATTTTTCATTTATACGCAATCGCAGTAAGCTTCTTGTTTCAGCACCATCTGTTGTTATTTTTCATAAGTTTAAGAATATAGGTCACGATCCCGAGATTTTTTGATCCTGAGATCAGAATAATAAGGTACATTACAAACAAAACACATGCACGCACATAGATAAAGTTAATTTAAGTTGAGGTTTGAGGTTATTTCCTATTCGTTATCGTTAATCATCAAGTCAAACTCAAACAGTTGACTATAATTGAAAGTCGTGCAATGCGCAGATATCCGCGTCGATTTCGGCGAGAAAATAGAACATGTTGAAAATAATTTCTTAAAAAATTTCTTGAAAAATTTATACATAAATTTACTGTTTGCAATTGATGGATATTCATTATGAAATTTTTTTAGTAATGATTTTAAGAATTATTGGAAAAATATCATAAAGTGACAAACGGCCTTAAGATGAAATATTAAATTTCTTCAAAATCCTCAATTTTAAATTCCCTCTCACATAATTGTCAGACTTCTAGTTAAACTTTTAATTATTTATCTAATATATTTGGTCACATAAGGCGTAACATTTTTACATTGATAGGTACCCGTTAACTTGATACCTACCTGAAGCACAGAGTAAATATATAATATTTAATATGTGCCTGAAGTCTCTCTTTCAATGCACACAGTTATGAGTTCAAATACATTTCGCAATATTATTATTTTTTTTTTTTTTCGTTTATTTAACGTCGGCCTATTTCCGCGACCAAGGCCAATCACCGACGCCAGGAGACGAGCCACCCCCAACCTGGAAATTTTGCCGAACCCCCACTTTTTATAGCAGGGTAGGGATCTTTTACTTGCCTATCATTTCATAGACAAGGGATCTCCGGCTTTACATCCTATCCAAGGGATGGTACGTCTTCTACGCAAATCTCTCCTAAATTTGCATAGCTTCTGTGAATTCACCGACGTACAGCCCACTAGAAGATGTGGGCAAGCGCCGACGGTCTTCCCTGTATGGTCACCCATCCAAGTACTAACCGCGACCTACCTTGCTTGGCGCTCATATCATTTAATATGAACGCCAAGTTTCTACCACGGCTTGCCCCAATATTAATTTAAAATTAATAATACTTAGTTTACCTTTGCTACTTTAAAACGTAAGGGTCGGTTTCATAATCAAATTTAAAGGAGCTTTATTAATGCTACTTTTTAATACCTTGGATACAATCATTTCAGTAATAGTATTCAACGTATTTAAAGGCAACTTTAGCTAAATGTCTCTTATTTTTAATATTAAATTCGGCCTAACAGTACAAAAATACAAACAAGCGTCTATGAGTTGTTTTTAAAACACGTCATAGGTAGTTATAGTCTTAGATGCCCTGCAAACAAGTTTGGTGAATCTCGTGTTAATAAAACATAATATAAAGCCAAGGCATTCATAAAAGATCCTTATAGTTCGATGCGAAAAGAGGCATTGGTGTGTAAGCATCATCCCATCTAGTATTTTAGTTTAATCTGTTCTAAAGCGTTAACTGAGTGATATAATAAGGCAGGCAGCTGAGTAGTTAAATCATTCAATTAATATCTAAAGGCAGTTTTATTTTCATAAACAATTGCATATATACAGTGCGAACGTTTAGAATGGAAACCGTAAATGAAATGCGCCCTGTAGATTTTTCGCAAAAACGCTCGGACACGTAAATTTTTCAATTGCGCTTCTTTTGATATCATTGTTTTGGATATGACGTCATTAGGTAATCTCTGTGACGTCATCATGATATTTTTTCAAATGGGAATGTCCAGTTTTTTCATTAAATTTAAATAGAGAAAATATTCCTGAAAATGGCAATATACGACACTATGGCCTTAAAGTGGATAGTTTTTGACGTAAAGGGCTTTGAAATTTGAAAAAAGAAGAAGTAGGCAAGTCAAAAAAAAATTTCAATTATTTGATCCTGATCCCCTGACCTCACACCCCTTGATTTCTTTTTGTGGGGTTATCTTAAGTCTAAAGTGTATAATAATAAACCACGGGATATTAACAAATTAAAAACAAAAATTCGAGATGAAATTAGAGCTATACGCCCACACACAATCAATAAAGTATTATACAAGAATTTCAACAGAGGCTTGCCTATTGTCAAGAAGCACAAGGATTACAGTTCGAGCCCCTTATTTAACTAGTTTTCATTGCGTTTATTATCCATTTGTTAGTTAAGTTGTGATAAACAGTTTTTTTTTGGCTAGCCTACTTTTTCTTTTTTCAAACTTCAAAGCTCTTTATCTCAAAAACTATCCACTTTAAGGCCATAGTGTGGTATATTGCCATTTTCAGGAATATTTTCTCTATTTAAATTTAATGAAAGAACTGGACATTCCCATTTGAAAAAATATCATGATGACGTCACAGAGATTACCTAATGACGTCATATCCAAAACAATGGTATCAAAAGAAGCGCAATTGAATTTAAGAATTGACGTGTCCGAGCGTTTTTGCGAAAAATCTACAGGGCGCATTTCATTTACGGTTTCCATTCTAAACGTTCGCACTGTATATATATATATATGTCCTTTATAATATTTTCCATGTGCCTTAGAAAATACTAACGCCTGACGTCCGTACAGGTTAATTTATTTTTCATTTTTTGAAAGATCATCATGATGAGACTGTGAACTATCTGTATTTATTTTATGAAAAATAAATTGAGAATTTCAAAATTCAGGGGATAGGAAATCAATCTGGTACCATAAAGACTATTTCCTATGGGTTGCCAGCCAACCTTTCGATTGCGATCGACTTTTTTTATTTTACATAATACCTAAATGTGTAATTTGATCTATTTAATGAATCGTTACATCTATTTTTGCTCTGCACAGACGTAGTTAATTTCAGAATTAATGTGTTTTCAGTAGTTAATTTATAATGTTAAAAATAGACTAATTTAAACTAATCCCAAAGAATTATTTCCCACAAAACAATAAAAATTTCAACCCAGAAATAAATATTTAGCCATTCTCTAACCTCTAAATTCCTGATACCTATTTGTTCAAATCAATAGAAAATAATCAAAATATGTAATGCAAGATATTTATTAGTATTACGGCGAAAGTAAAAAAGTTTATTATTCATTGCTATAGTGGTTCCTATGCACTTATTTCATTAACATATTCAGGGTCTGTACAAGAAATTTACAGTAGTCTCTCTCAACTCTGGCACAAATAAACAGATAAGAATTAATATTTTAATACGTAATTGAAAGTTTGGTTCCCACTATATGACATCAAGTTCTTCGATTGAAAATAATGTCCATATTCTATTCTGTTCCTTGTCGTATATTCTTCCATATTCTTCCTCAATATTCAAATCATTCCTGATCATTCAAATCAGTTCACGTGCTCATTCCTCAACTTTCAAATCCCATTAGATACCAATAAAAATCTATGTTACGAATAATTAGTTTTGTCAGTGGTATTTTGTAAAAAGTTGGTCTGAGAAAATTTTTAACATACGAGTTTGTGAGAAACAATTAAAACTGAATCACCTGATATTCATGGCTGTCAAGCGATAGTTCTATCAAAAAAAAAAAAAAATCAAAGGTGAATCACAGTGGTAATGGTATAGTCAGAATATGTATATATTTTATGGTCTGAAAGAACCGATTTTGAAATTTCTAATTTTATCAATGAACTAATTACATTAAAGACCCCGAAGGGGTTGGAACCTTTGGTTTGAAGATAACACTGACCTAGTTTTCCACATAACACCAAAACACTATAAGTATGTCGCAGTTTTATATTTCAGTTAAATATGCCTATTGAAATCATAATTTATTTGCTAAAATGTAGATCAATCAAATTTGATTGAATGTGATCAGTTCCTGGCTTACGAAGACTTATTCCTGGGGTCCTCGTACCAGAGTAAAAAGTCCTCGGAACCGATAAATTTTGATAATACGTATCAGTTTATATATGATAATCTTTATGGATTCTTCTAGATATTATGGATAATCTTTCTTTATGGATGTATATCCTGAAAAGGTCTTTTTGTTTCTGTTTGCAAAAATATATAATTTTCATAAATTATTTCTAGGCGTTTTCGAGATATTTGCTATTAAAAAAATTCATCATTTTCCTACATTATACTAATAAACGCAATAGCAGGCCAATCTCAGATGCTCGATTATGTCTCTGCGACAGCATATTCTGAATTTTATTCTGTATCTACAAAATACGCCCTACGAAGTTTTCTTTGTAAAATCAAAGATCAAGGAGTTAGAGGCTAGTTCAAGATATACGCAAATACTCTATATCTATATATAAAAAAAATCATTATATTTTACTACTGTAGTGTCATAGGTAGGTATCCTTAAAAGATGGCAACCCTTAATGGTACATACTAACAGTAATAAATATGTTAAATACTTTTATATATGCCTAGATAACATTAAAGCAAACATCTTTATTTGTGGTTGATACCACATAATAATATGTGTCTATACTATAGGTACACGTATTTAGACAAAAATATAACTCAAAATTTATGAAACCTTGGCATTTATTTCTACGTGAATATCAAAGCAGGTTGCGTAATCGTTGGGTATGTCATCGTAATTTCTCTTGACAAAAGAATATATCTATAAAATGTATAAGGCAATACGAGTGGTCTCTGAATATGCCACAGTTCAGGTGTACCAACCGAATAATATTTTTTGCTAATAGCGTTTTGAAAAGTTGTACATTTAGTAACTAATTTGAGTTAGGAAAAGTTCAATTTTTCTTAACTAGTGCGGGAAAAATTTTCCCCGCAAGCAAAAAATACATCTTAATTCTTGAACTAACTATTCATTTATTTTTCACTGACGTAGTTTTCCACATAACACCAAAACACTATACTGCACTCGACGCGTGTTTCGCCAACCAAATTGGCATCATCTGAAGATGATTAAAACTAGTTTTAATCATCTCCAGATGGTACCAACTTGGTTAATCATTTACTATCATTTTAAAATTAAAAACAGTAGGTACCCATAGCTCAGTATCTAGTTGCTCCAGGTAGGTACCTACTTGATAATAATACATTTTATGACACCTGTGCACCAACCCCCTTAAATATAAACCTTTATACATTGAATTTGTGAATTAAGTTTTATTGATCCTCGGAGTTTGTCGTTATCATTGCAGACATAGTTTATAAAATATAGATGGAATATTTTATTGAGCTTGGAACTTGTTTACCTCTGCAATAATTGAGTAGACCCGAAGGCGTAGAATTGCCACAAGCAAATATTTTTTCTAATTCTGACATTAATCTCTGAATTCTGGCTTTAATCCCAGAACTCTGACTTTAATCTCAGAATTCTGACTTTAATCTTAGAATTACGACTAGGAACGAGGTCTAGGATCTCCTGCAGGGGTGCCACTTGGCGCAAAAAGCGCCAGTCTTGGTATTTTTCTTATAACAGATTTACTTAACATCAATCTACTTTTTGGCAAATATACCATAAAAATGGCTAATTCATGGAGGATTTATAGGCAAACGAGTATTGGGGAAATCTTTTGGCCTTAGTGCTAAAACTTATTAATCCCACTATCAATAAGTTGGTAAGACAATGCTTAATTAAATATGTAGAAATATGTAGAGTGTACTATTTTATTTGCAAGAATTGTCATCAGTACTTTTCCAAATTTGAGTGACCTATCTTTAAAAATTAAAAAGATAACGGGGCCAGCTTATTTCCTATTTACCTTGGTATAGGTGCCTAAAATAAACCGCTAAACTCAAACATAAATTTTACACATGAAGAAATACAGAAGAATGAATTAAAAGTTTATTGGATCTGTTGGTATATTATATTACAAGATTGGTAATAAAATTGGCCAGTAATAATATTGGCAGCTAGGCTATTGGTACTTTATATTACTAGAATGTCTAATGTTTAAAGAGGCCACTTTTCTGAAATTTATACAGGATGGTCATAATGTTAGATTAACTTTAATGCCCAAAACGTCATTTTTTAAATGGAACATTATGTAAATAAATATGTAAGCATTTATACTTATAGGCTATAGTTACAAGTACAAAATATTTAAATGAAATAACATAATGTCAATATGCAATATTATGTATTATTTCATTATTTAAATGTAAATATATTGATTGTTCTTGCAGAGAAAAGTTTTGTTACTAATCCTTCATAATGGTAATGACCAGTTCTCATCCACATTTATGGAAAATCTAAGAAAACCTCAAGCTATTGATGTTGTGCATCACAATTTTTTTATCGTTGGGTGGGACTTAGAAGAACCAAAATACCAAAGTGCCTTACGAGAAGCCTTGCGGAAATACAGTGATTTGTCCAATATAGCTGATGTAATCAACTGCAATGTTTCTATGGCTTTATGCATAGTACCAATCAACAAACAATTTTTTACTCTTTCGATTTTTCGTGCCACTACAGTATCTTTAGTTATCTTGGGAATACCCCGCATGTCCGTCACGAGATTCTTAGTTCATACTCGTAATTCTGAGATTAAAATCAGAATTCTGAATTCAGAATTAAAAAACAAATTAGGTATTGTGGCCCTTCTACGCCTTCGTAAGTAGATACCTATTTTTAAAAACCTTTTTATAGATACCAACATTTGGCGAAAATCTTTATTTATTTTAATTAAAAGTTCATATAAGCCTTCCACTATAACTATAGCCGTCTCTATTACCTACTTCGTAGGCACATTATACGTAAATATTGATCATCTAATGTTATATCTTTGAATTGATTTTGTGATAATATATTCAGAAATTACATTTTCGGCCTTGACTTCTTGACCGCTGCATCAGTGGCTTAAGATTGGATATTGCAGTAGTAAAATAAAGTAATTACAGTCACGACATACGAGTATCTTATAATTATAATAGGTACGTATTGATTATAACATAAAATAGTTATGGTTAGAAGTTCTGTTTTATGAACAGCAAGTAATTTAGAGATACCACTAATCATAAATTATAGAAAAATATCATTTTACGACAAGTTAACTTTCCATGTTTGTATATACAGTATGTAACGAAAGTCAGGAATTTTGAGTGTCAAACGAAAATATAGTCGATTTTTGAGATCTTTTTTAGCAATTATTATCAAACACTGACATAGTTTTCCACATAACATTATACTGCACCCGCGCGCACGTTTCGCCAACCAAGTTGGCATCATCTGGAGATGATTAAAACTAAACCTATGCTAAACATTGTGTCCTATTTATACCTAAACTATTTCTACGGTTCAGTGAACCGTGACTTACTGACCAATAATGCGAGCTATATGGAATTGGCCCTCTGTCACCATTCATACTATTTACATTTAGCAATTTCCAAACTCTCAAAAGCATCCAGCTACCTGGAATTTGTTACATTCCTAATTAGTCGTAAATTGCTAATTAGGAATGTAACAAATTCCAGACAGTTCATAGACAATATATGAATGTAATTGATAATAAAAAAAGATATTTTCAAAAAATGCTTCACCCAGTATTACAAATTTTTGTTACACAGTTTATATAAATATGTACCTATGTATTTTAAATAAAATATTTCTACTAAGAAATAGAAAACAATTTTTCAAACTATAATGGTGTATTTCAGCTACTAATAAATGGTTGGGTTCATTTAATATTTGATGTAATCTTTGAGATGGATATTTTTCTGTATACTTTGAAATTTTATATGCATCTAGTAACCCAAAGCTTTTTCAGCTATGATAGCTGAAACATTTAAGTTGACAATATAAAATGATGGAAATGGCTTATAAAATAATAAAAATAATAAATATGATATATATAATATATAATAATAAATTATTTAGGTATTATGGACGTACCTAATTATATTATTTGCAGAAGGAAATAAACTTTTTTTAGGAACTTATGGTGTTCATATATTTGCAAAAATAAAATTATATAGTGATTAATTATTACTATGTACTTAAAAGATTATACACATTCCACATAAAACATATAAGATCCATATATCATTATGTAATGATTCATAATATATAATATACAGGGTGGAAAAATAATGGGCCATCTCTATAAATATAAATGTTTTTAAATTCCGTATTTTTGTACATTTTGACATGTCTGAATAAATTTTTGATATCGAAATTCGAATAGTACTTGATTATTCCGTGTGGAATTACTTGAGAATTTAAGTAAACTTTAATCGGCCACAGAAACTTTAAATAGGTGAAATTAGACAAATTGGTAGACGTTGAATTGCGGTGTCAAAAATTTGGGTTGATAAAAAGTATAACCTTTTTGCAGTTACGACATACGCGACTATAAAATTCACTCCAAGACGATAAAATGTAGAGATAGGTAATAAACAACATTCATGAGAGTGAGCGATTTTCGTGAGAAGTATATAACAGTCTGAAAATAGAAGATGCAACAGTTCATTAGTACCTCGCATTTAGACATTTAACTAAATCTAATCTTAATTCCGGACGCAAACAGAATGAGATGAAACGTTGAGCACCAAAGCAACGTCTAAATGTTGCATTACGTTTCGTTGTGACTACAGACAAGCTTGTTGAGCCCTATTCAATAAGAAAAAAAAAGAATGAATCATTACCCAGATAGCACAAACCTATTCCTAGAATATACCTAAATTATTCTGAAGGAAGATTGGAATATTATATAGATAAATTTTGGGAATATTTGTAGAATATCGAAAAGTACACACTTTTCTATATCTAGAGAATATTCCTAAACTTATTCCAAGAATAATCCACAAGATAATACAAGAATAATTATAAAATATTCAAATAATAATCGCAGAATAGTCCCAGAATAAGGGAACAAATATTCCGAGATCACCAAAAATGACACAAAGAATAATCTATAAATATATTAGATAGATAATTATAGATTATTTTATAAATATATTATTTTTAGATTCATATTTGGTTAGGGCGTATTTAATTTAATCCTGGAATACTGTTTTTGGCGGAAGATATTCAAAAAGAAAAACTTCGCCGAAACCTCCATTTAACCAGACAATTTTTTGTCTTGGTCGTGTGGCTCGTGGCTTGAGGTGTATTGCCACCTCAACCTGACCTGCCTATTAAGCTTCGTCAGTACGAGATAAGCACAATGACACACAGGCAGCAAAGACACTTAGAGAAGTACTACAGCATTCTGCTGGTAGGACATAAGTATCTCCATCCAGCGGCATAATCACAAACTATAAAAGCCCGGCTAAGATGCACTACTTGAAAACAAGTGTGTTTCTGAAGGCGGAACATATTCAAAAAGAAAAACTTCGCCGAAACCTCCATTTAACCAGACAACAATTTTTTGTCTGGGTCGTGCTTGAGGTGGTGAGTAGCATGATGACACCGGGGGCAGCACCGCTGTCCAGTGGTAGAGTCGCAAACGACAGTGCTTTTCGTAGGTGACAATACACCTCAATACACCTTGCTACGTTTCATAATATTTTACAAAAAATATTACAAAAATCAAACGCATAATATATTCTCCTAGAAATATTAAACGCATGTTTCTTCTGTATATATTGCTAGTTAGCTGTAATAGACATTACTCGAATATTATTTTCAGAATGTTTTATAACACAACCGCAAGTCTTGGTGCAATTTCACAAAAAAATATTTTGCGAGAATATTTAATGCATATTTTTTGTGCATATTACTAGTGCCAGCTTTAATATATATTACTCGAATATTTTTCTCATAATATTTTATAACGAATATTACGAGAATATTCTATAAAAGAACGCAATATATTAACTCTATAGTAAATATTACTGGAATATTAGATTCATAATATTCTATAACTAATATTACAAGAATATTCTTTAAAGAATACAATATATTAACTCTATAATAAATATTACTGGAATATTAGATTCATAATATTCTTTAACTAATATTACAAGAATATTCTTTAAAGAATACAATATATTAACTCTATAATAAATATTACTGGAATATTATATTCATAATATTCTACAACTAATATTACAAGAATATTCTATAAAATAATGCAATATATTAAACTATAATAAATATTACTGGAATATTCTATCCATAATATTCTAAAATGAATATTTTAAGAATATTATATAAAGTGTATATTTATTATAAGCATATTACTGGAATATTGACAATGAATAATCATTTTAGAAGATTTACAGATTATTCCATAAATAATTTGTGCTATCTGGGTATGGCACCTTCTTACTAAAAAATGTTTCTTCGGACCTTGTGTGCGTCCATTGTGAAACATAACAAGTGTGTTGATTTGTGTTGTTGCGTTTGTCTCACTATGTATATGGCTACGGTCTTTTTTTCTAATCCCACGGTCTAGGTTTTTCGCACCGCTTCCAGTTCAAACATTTTTTCTAATTTTTTTTTAAATTACATTTTCTATTTTGTGCGAATATGATTCTTAGGTGGTTCCTTCTCTTTTCTTATAGTATGTACAACTATATTTTCCGTAACACTTTAGGAAAAGCCATCTTTTATGTGTGAATTGAACAAATAACTAATTTTCTCTTCAAGCGTAAAATAATACATACTTTATATTATGTAAAACATATTATAGAAAAGGTCTATTGTTTTACTAGTAAAGGAATATTCTCATTTTTTTACTAGTACAAAAAAAATAAAAGTTTAACCCTAACAACGGCTGGATTAAAAAAGAGTCATGTAGCCATGGTTTCTCAGATCCATCAATTTGAAATTAGACCTCACATCATTACGTTTTTTATACTAGCAAAATGTGTGAAGAAATACAGTTTTAATTTTGACGCTTGAAGAAAAAATAGTATATTATGTGACTCGGAGTGTAAAGCTCTTTATGTGTTTCGCCCAGTTTACACAGCCTGGGCTAACACCTCGACTATGTAAGCTTCTGGGATCATCATATAATGTTCGCCTTCTACTCTTAGTAACATAATATACTATTATGTTTACAGTTAATGTGGGTTCACGCAACATTCACTAATTACATTTGAACTACATTTTCATTACATTTTCACTCTAGACTGTTGAAGCTTAATAAAATATGCCAACCGTTCACACATGCACTTTCACTACATTTTCATTAAGGTCATAGTCAAGTCATAAATACCCATAGGCTAAAGACAAAGTGCGCATGCGTTAGCTTTCTATTCTTATTTTTCCAATAACTATGGATCACAACAATAACATAATTAAAAACCAAACATAACCTTATGTAAAATCACCCCTTCCGCCCCCCCCCCAACCTATAGCGCAAGCGCAATTGCTTTAATTACAATTTTTCGAGAACGGCTTCTTTCCTCTACAAAGTGAAAATGTAATGAAAATTAAATTAAAATGTAATGAAAGTAAACATCCACCTTTAGTAAAAGAAACCCAGTTTTATATACGGGTGTCCACCTAGTGCGCGTAAGTCCAATATCTGGGTTAATAAAAGAGATAACTTAATTTTTTTTTCTACAGGGTTGTCTAATATCCCGAGCTGCACAAAATGAAAATATATTTACATATTCAGGGTGTTCAGTTTTTCCTGGACAGGTACCAACTTCGTTTTTCTAAATGGAAATATATATTTTTTATTGCTTTTTCGAACTAAACCCTTGATTTTAGTAGGACTTTCATCAGCCTTCCCTATACCTAACTTAAACTGTTTTTGAAATATTGACGGGTGAATATTGACATTTTTGCAACTTTGACACCCTGTAAAATCTAAACGGTTTGAGATCAAGCAAAACGGTTTGCACATTCCTATCTTAACTTTTCATAAGCTATCGTTTGATACTAATTTCAAATTTATACAGGAATAAAAAATTTTCAAAATTTTCAGAAAATTTTAAATTTTTGGATAATTCTGAAATTAGTACCAAACGATAGCTTATGAAAAGTTAAGATATGAATGTGCAAACCGTTTTGCTTGATCTCAAACCGTTTAGATTTTACAGGGTGTCAAAGTTGCAAAAATGTCAATATTCACCCGTCAATATTTCAAAAACAGTTTAAGTTAGGTATAGGGAAAGCTGATGAAAGTCCTACTAAAATCAAGGGTTTAGTTCGAAAAAGCAATAAAAAATATATATTTTTTATTGGGGCAAACTTTAGAAGTTTGCCTTGTTACTACACTTTGAATAATTAATTTGTATACTTCTGGTTTTCTGCTTTTTGTTATTTTACAGGTGGTGTAATCCCAAAAGAAACCAACTATGAATCGTCAAAATACACCACAAATAAGTTACAGACATTATATATATTTCCATTTAGAAAAACGAAGTTGGTACCTGTCCAGGAAAAACTGAACACCCTGAATATGTAAATATATTTTCATTTTGTTCAGCTCGGGATATTAGACAACCCTGTAGAAAAAAAAATTAAGTTATCTCTTTTATTAACCCAGATATTGGACTTACGCTCACTAGGTGGACACCCTGTATATACCAATTAATACCCAGTTTTATATTACTTAATTAATTAATTAACTTAAACGACTTTTCTCTTTGTAGTTTTTATTTTAGTTTTTTCTTTATTCTTTATAATAAAAATATTCTACACTGTTTTTTTCTGTCTCGTTTTATTATTTTAATGGGCGTTAAAGGCATACATGTCATAAAAAACTCTAGTTAGTCACTGATTTATAACAATTTAAAAGAATCCTAGACAAATCGTTTTCCTAATCGATCCTTTTCTCAGAAGGATTATCCTCTTATATTCCCACAAAAATTCACAGTTTCACATCTTTATATTTATTATTTATTTATTTTTTAGACCACACGGCTTGCATATGGAGCATAGAAAGTGCCAAATGCCTTTTGCAATACCAAGGACATTTAGGTTCTGTCAATTCGATTCGGTTTCATCCTGCAAAGGATCTCATTCTTACTGGCAGTGGTGACTGCTCAGCGCACATTTGGCAAGCTGCTTTAAATTGGGATATACCAGTAAGTAATTTATTTTCCATAGCTTTTCTAATTTATCTTTAATTAATTATATTGTTTATAATATTTTAATAGCCATCCATTTTATTGTGTATGTTACGCTCAAACATCGAAAACGCTCAGTGAGCGAAAAAAACGGCCACAACGCGTTGTGGGCGGTGCTGAACGACCAAATACCGAAATCAGATAATTTTTCGCGTTATGGTCGTTCTTGTTGACCATGACGCGTTGTGGACAATGCTCAAACGACCACGACGTGTTCTGGATGATTTAGAAAGCTTATAAACCGATTGTGTTTTAATATTCAACTAGATTAACAGAAATAATAACTGAAAATTTGAAAATATTTATTGTATGCTTATTTTTGCATGAAACTTTATTGATTGAAAAGGAAAATAATAGAATAATAACCAACTGAACCGCAGGTAGTTGAGAAGGATATTCACTTGTTCTTGCAGACACTGTTATTGCGGCATTTAGAATTGCACATCACCTCATTGGCCCTGCAGTTGCACTTTCTTGTATTACAATAACGTTTACAATAGCACATGATAAATCTTTGTTTTGATCCAGACGAAAGAGCTGAAGCTTTTCTCAAATTTAATGAACAACTCGGAACATATGGTGAGTTTATAAAATTAGAATCAGCGAACATGAATTCATTACAACTATAAAGTTTTTCCAGCACTCCCTCTTTGGTTCCCAACTTATACAAACTAGATTCATTAACGCTTAGAACTACAGCTAGAACACTTCTAGGGGCAACCTTCTCTCTGTCGACATCCGGAACTTTGATTCGACATTTTGACCGACCTCAGCAGGAGGTAGTTTTTCACGGGACAAAGCCAGCATTTTTCAGCTTGCTTCTCCATTCCGGCTTTAGCATTTTCGCGTTGCTGTCTGCATCATGTCGGCAGCAAAGGCTGCATACGACTTGTCCTTCAATTTCAACACCACACTTCATGTGCCCTTTTAAACTACATGTTTTACATAATTGGATGATTCCAAAATCTTCACAAATGGAACATGCTACCACGCGGGATATTGCATTGATTAGATTTTCTTCCCTTTCCCAGTCTGTTTCAAGTGCCATCCCATCTAAGATTTTCTCTAAATCTTGGAAAAACAAGAAAGATCGATGATCGAAAGATTTATGAGCTTTCTAAATCATCCAGGACACGTCATGGCCGTTCGAGGATTGTCCACAACGCGTCATGGTCAACAAGAACGACCACAACGCGAAAAATGATCTGATTTCGGTATTTGGTCGTTCAGCACAGCCCACAACGCGTTGTGGCCGTTTTTTTCGCTCACTGAGCGTTTTCGATGTTTGGGCGTAACATGAATATAACTACGAAATTCAATGTTTATCTTTATTTTATAATATGCCTTTATTCAATTTAACATTGTAACAGTAGGTCCGTTCGATTGCTCAAAAACTGTAGCACTGAACTACACTAATTTCAGAATTCCATTCGTTTGTCACTATTTAGGGCAGTGTGCACTACAACCAGTGCCTTATATCAACGTACATACATAAGGTGTATATTGCACTGACATAAATGAAGTGATGTAAATGTAGTGTATTACACAGTGCAGCTTTGTTGACCTGCCTTCTAGTAATTCCAATAAATGATTCGGGGCCCTGGCAAGGTTCGTTGGATCTAAGTCAAGCTAATTCATCAGCTTTATAATTCAACTTTTTCATAGACTGCAGGTCTAGCTAACCACTCCAAGACATCGCCACAGTTGATCTTACAAATCTAAATTTTGCTTTATACCTACTATTCTTTAATTTCATTTGACTTGCTTCTATTGCAAGAACTGCTGGGAAGATAGGTGATTTTAATTTTAACGTAATGTAATTAAGATAACACGAAATAAGATCTTCATTTTAAATATACTTAAACAACTTTGTGTTTGGAGTTATTAGTTATTTGTTTTGTATTTAAATTTTTGGATTTGGTACTTGACATCAAGGAGAACACGGTAACTTCATTAGCTCATATTTAAATAAACATTCCTCAAAAGATTTATCTTATCCATCACATAATTTGATTTGTTTACATTGCGTGAAAATGTCAAAATGATGAAATAAATACTTGTATCTATTTTAGAAATGTATTTATACCCATTTCTTATCCGGTTAATCCTTAATGCACTTTTTTTTAAACAATTTGTAGTTGGACATTGTTTACATATTTTAAGGATATGCCATAGTATCTAGTGTTGTTTTTTTTATTATCTATGGCCATAGGCGTTATGGATACTCCGAGGCTCAGGCATTCAGTCAAAAATGTAGTGAACCTCCAGTCTTTTTAGCCCATTGAAATAACTAAAAGTAAAAATTTTTTAAAAAATCTTACCCATAATAATTTTTAGATACCATGTATATTTATTTACCCTTTGTATAGTTGGAATCTTAGCTAATCTAATGCGAAGCCCTCTCGTTTAATCTACAGGGTGTCCCAAGTGCTTCAAAGTTTAATATCGGCCCCATTGCAAAGTTTTGGGGAAGACGATTTTATGGAAGTAATGCAGTATGAAAAGGCTTAAAAATTTTGAATCATACAGGGTGGCCCGCTACAGGGGGATACCTTCAAATTCATTTTACATTTACATTTTTGAATATTTCAATTCAAGTTAAAACCGTTTATTAAACGATACTTCATTTTTCTTACGCGGCGGAGCTGACTAATTAAAAAAAAGTTAAAAATGTTGTTGAAGCAGAATAGTATAAATTAAGTAACGGTCTATGTATTAGAAATAATTAAGAAAAAAATATTTTGCAGCCATATAGCCCATTGATGTAGCTAAACAATCCTACCATCAAATATCTATTATTTTATACAGGATGTTTTTCACACAAGCTCAAATTTAGTATATTGCAAAGAGAATTTTCTCAATTTTTTCAAATGCAACACCCGGTATTCATTCTCAAAATTTTTCCTCACACATACACACATATTTCACATTTTTGTAAATAATGTCGAATACCTAAAATCAATATTTTCCAAGATATTTTTATTTTTTCGTTAAAATCATGTTGACAAAGTATTCATTTTTCAAAAGAGGAAATGGCGGACATGACTTATAATCAGAACTTTCTTCATAGTTTCACTGTCACTGTAACTATGGACCTTCTATATATTTTGTCATTAATAAACTATTTACAATATTTATGTATCAGGAAATCCTTTAATTTCACACAAAGCAAAGGAAACATATGAATAATTAAACAATTTTAATATAAAACGCTACTACTATTTTAAACATTTTGAAGCTGTGAACATAAATTAATCAAACAAATAAATATATGCTTGCCTGCATTTGAATTTCAAAAGAAAAACTGACATTTGTTAAAATGGATATACTTACATTCTTAAAAAACTTCTCTATGTTTCATGTGTTTTGTTTGTTCATGTAAATAGTCCAGTTCTGTCAAACAGATCTTCCTATCAAACGATTTGGAAAATTTTATCATGGTTACTAGATTAGTTGAAAACAAAAAATGGATGCCCAGTTTTTACCGAAAAAGTAAAAATATCTCGGGAGATATCGATTTTAGGTATAGGCCATTTTTTACAACAAATGTTAGAGAATTAACACAACAAAATATTGGGCATTGTATTTGAAATAAACAGAGAAAATGCTCTATGAAATATACATATCTGATGCTTAGCTTATCTGACAAACATCCTGTATAAAATAATTAACTGCATTGACTATTTTGTCAATTATTGAGGTATTTTTTCTTAATTATTCCTAGTAGGTACTTACACAGTGATTTACTTTGTACTACCGTTTTAAAAAAAATTCATTTTCACATTTAACATTTCAATTTCCTTTTAATTGAAATGTTAACTAAATTTCATTTTAAAAAATAAAACGTATTAAAATAAAAAATCGTGTATCATCTAACAGAGAATTTTAAGCTGAATTTATATATTCAAAAATATACAAAGTGCTTTATATATAAAAAGCTTGAAAGCTTGAAATTAAAAAAAGTCTGGATATAGAAAAATGTTTAACCAAACCTATTCTATTCACATTCTATTCAATATAATAGTAGTTTACCTATAATATAATCAAATGGACGAATCAAAACAGTCTTTACAAAACAAAACTATAATTATTTTTATACTCTACCTGTAGGTATATTAAGTATTAATTAATTGTTTTGAAAAAAAAACACAGTTTTCATTTAGTTGTTTCAAGAAATACAAATGTATTTCAACAACTGTGTTTTAAATGAGAACAGTGTTTTTTTCAAAACAATTTTTTTCACGATGTTTCATAAAGAACCATCCGCTTCCAGTATCCACTTTATTAAGTGTTAGTTTATACCAAAAAGAAATTACTAGAAGCTGAATAAATAGGTACAGCTTATTATATATTAATGAAGTATAATTATATAATTTAATAAAAATAATCTTCAGATAAACATAAAATATGTTTATGAATAAGATTCTAACAAGTCTATTTTAAATTAAGTTTCATTGACCTTCAAAATTTGTTTTCTAATGGAAATTTTTACATTAATAGATTGGTAAATGCGGTAAATGTGGTAGGTAAATAATAAAATATAGTATAGAAAGAATAACATAATAGTACAATTATATAATAATAGTGAAAACACTAAATTAAACATATCCTGCTTATTTACATACAGATTTTAATAGACTGTTAAATGTTTATTAGTTAATTAGCTGTACCTTACCAGAGACCATAAATACACGCTGTACTAATAAAACAGGTATTACGTATTTATATGGTGTGTTATGGTAAACAAACCATAAACTCTTATTATATTAGAACACTAAAATTTGATATTGTTTTTTGATAATTAATTCTGACCATAAATTAAAGACATTAGCCACAATTCCTTATCAATGTATTTGCAAGATAGAATTTATAATGCATGTATAAATACAGGGTAGTAAAATCATGCAAGAAAGTATTATACTTAATAATATGTTAGGGCCAATAAGAAAATTGTTAATTATATGAATTATATAAATATACTGGATCCTGTGTTTAAAAATGACACCAAGAGCATATTTTTTTCATTTAATTCCCTGTACAATGTATGAGGGCTATACATTTGGGAAACAATGGACAAAAATCACTAAGTCAAATCAACCACCAGTGTCAAAGTGGAATTAATTCCTTTCCCTAAAATATTAAAATATTGTTAACGTTCATAAATCAATTTGTTATCTAATATAATTTATTGTGTATGATGCTTAAAATTTGATATAAATATTAAATCATTTCTATACTTGTTATTACTTTTTCATATTTTCATTTATTTACTTTATCAAAGGAATCAAATGCATATTACAACATCAAGTTATTACTTTCTGTGCATGTATTCACTACAGTGACCTCTTAATATAATACTCAATCTGTCTCCTACGCCTTTCATTTAAACTGAATGAATTTTAATTTTCAGAAAGGTCACTCTTCTGAAGAAGAACTAGAAGGAGATGAGATTGATGATAAATCAGATGCTAACAGAGTCTGCTCCTTACGAACGCCTTTTCAGGAGTTAACTGGTCACAGTGGGGCTGTTTCAGCTGCTGAATGGCTTGCTGGAGCTGACCAAGTCATTACTGCCTCCTGGGATCGACTGGCTATTTTGCATGATGTTGAAACTGGCTCTGTTTTAACTACTCTTGCAGGTATGGTTATCATTTTGTCTCTGTCTATCTTTATGTTTGTCTATGTTTGGTTATCTTGCTCAGTACATCCATTAGATAACAAGAATAGATAAATCCGTATATATTAAAACGTGTCGATTCTGTCTCGCTCTAAATTCCATCGCGAAATCGACAGTTTCTAAACTATCACTTCCGAGCGGGGATCGCGAAGCGTAGTTACAGGTTCCAGGCATCAACTTTTTTTTTTCAAATAGGGCACCTTATATCTAATTATATTTTGGAACACCCATTACAATTATAGATTGACATTGTTAAAGCTAAGGGTATAGTCTTTTACCGTTATGAAGAAAAAAATATTTAAAAAACACCTTCGTAAAACATTTCAGAAAAGCAAATAAGATAACTAAAAAAGTTTATTTCGTAGACAGACAGACTCAGAAAATACTTCACTATATAGATATTACCTTATTAATACAGCGAGTTCTTGAGAAATGCCTCAAACAAGTATATTATGTAAACTCAAAACAATCTATAATTTCTTACGGAACATCCTGTATATTATTATATTTTTAGATGAAAATATGGTGAAAATATTCTTCATGAGAAGAAATCAAAAGATTATCGCTATCTCGTTTTTATATGGTACTTTAATATTTATATAGGTATTAAGTCATAATTTTGATATCATAGTTAATATTTCTTAATACAGATTATAAATATATTAGCTTATTATATGAAAAATTTCACATTGATGTCAATGTCTTGAAAACTATTAACACTTGCGGTATGACGTCACAGGCAAATACAACAAGCAGATTCATTCAAGCAAGGCATGTGGTGTACTAAGTCATTATTTCTAGGTTGAAAATGTAAAAAATTGCAACAAAAATGTTAAATGAACTTTTTGTCCATTGACATTGACGTTTATGCCATATACTAGACTTCTTTGTTGAAAAAGTTCAGCCTTTTCGATTATTTTTCTATACCACTGTATGTTAAGCAATTCTGCATATGATGGTGGTATGATGGTTTTATTATTTAGGTCATGATCAAGAGCTGAATCATACAGCAACTCATCCAACTCAAAAATTAGCAGTTACCTCTTCCAGGGATACAACATTCCGATTGTGGGATTTCAGGGAAGCAGTACATTCCGTTTCAGTCTTTCAGGGCCATGCAGAGTAAGTGTTATTAGATTTTCATGAATATATGAGTAATTAATATTCTGATTAGTAAGTGGCTCTCTATTTTTATACGTTTGTATTATCCGAGTTGTGGCAAAAAGAAATCCATAATATACTAGTTTCTTGTACAAGGTGTCCAGTTTTGGAACCCCACCATGGATATCTTGTTTATTGTAAGGAATACGAAGACAATTAAATTAAGGCAAAGTTGTACCTTAAGGTGCAACTTTACAAAGGCGCATTTTTAAGCTGATCAATAATCTGATAAAAAATTGGACCTACCTCTGGTAGTTTTGAAGATATTATGAAAAACCGGAAAATTTTCATTTTTATTTTTATTGTTTTAAGTAATTGAAAATCATTAGGAATTAGAATATAATATTCTTTTGTCAATTACATTCAAGGTGAGGGAGAAACATCCGCTAACTTTTTTTTTTCTGGGCGTCAGATTTGATTATTGCATATTTGAATCAAGTTTGTTTTTCTGATTACCATGATGTATCACACTTTTGTGTTTTACATTGACATTTTACATTGTGTTATAATTGTGCGGAGTGTGGCTTGGAAAATAAAAGGAGTGATCTTTTTATCAAGAAATGTTGACCATTCAAATATAATTGTGAAGTTTTCATTTGCGTTTCTATTAATTTTACCAAAAAAATATCATTTTCATACGAAAACCAGTGAAATACGTTGATTCAAAAATACATTCAAACAAAAAACAACAAAATTAAAAATTATTATATTACCTAGTTATGTGGATCACTCTGATCTCTTAAACATAATTATTGAACCCCTCTTCTTAAATTAAGTATTACTTTAATGACTTCCCTCCCACGGATATCATGTCTTAAGGTGTCTTTTTCCGAATGTGTTGTAAATTTCTTATTAAATTCTGCTAAATTTCTATGAAGTTTTAGAAAATATGTTTTAAGCTTATTCCGCTTTCTTCATTTGAAAATATCATTTTATCGGTAAGATTAACAGAGTGAAAATTTCCCAATTATGCTTGAACTGTCAAAAATTGTTGATCAACAAAATGCATCTTTTGTTTTCAAAGCACACTTCAAAAAATTAAAAACTGAATTTTGGCACAAATGTAAAACCATAATCGACTAGATTACGTCGTCTGCTCCTATTTCTAGTCTGGCAATTCGGCTCAATTTGGGTACAGGGTCTGCAATTCATTTCATGCACTCTATCTGTCAAAAGTGAACAGTGACACTGATGACAGCAGTTGCACTTTACGGCACTATGAAACACAAAAATCATAGAACTAACCAATCCTTTAAAACTTCTACAAAATTCCAATATTGCGCCCATAAGAAAAAAGAAAGTTGACAGTTGTTTATCTGTCATCGTGAATTTCGTTAATAAAGAGATATATTCAGATTCCTTGTAAAAAGTATCTAAATAATGTAGGTAGTCCAATTGTTTTGGTAATAAAAATGTTAAAACATGTGCCGCTAATATAAAATTTTTAATGTAGTAGCTCTATATTTTCCGAAAAACTGTGGATTCTCATAAAAAATGAGATAGATGACAAAAATAACATCCCACAAACAAAATTTAAACGATAATGGGACGATAGGGTATTACTATTTGAATTAACAGTAATTTTTTTGTGAAAAGCATACTACTAATAGTATATCATTTCAGAGGTGTAACTTCTGCGGTTTTCACACGTGAAGACAAAGTTGTATCCAGTTCAGATGATCGCAGTGTAAAAGTTTGGGACTTGAG
Source organism: Pogonocherus hispidulus (assembly GCA_963924545.1). Taxonomy (NCBI): domain Eukaryota; kingdom Metazoa; phylum Arthropoda; class Insecta; order Coleoptera; family Cerambycidae; genus Pogonocherus; species Pogonocherus hispidulus. The sequence goes on from OZ004693.1 coordinate 71,440,568, forward strand.
AAATATGCGTTCACCTGTAGCCACAATAAGAGTAGATTCTGCAGTAAACAGGATCTCTGTCTCGTCAAATAATATGATTGCCATACCTCATGATAACAGGCATATCAGACTGTTCGATGTGAGTGGTCACAGGTTAGCTAGGTTACCTAGATCAAGTCGCCAAGGACATAACCGTATGGTAGCTAGTGTTGCTTGGGCCGAAGATCCTGTGTGTGGAATAAATCTGTTCTCATGCGGATTTGACAGGCGGGTCCTTGGGTGGTCAATATTGTCTCTTAAAGATTAAGGAAAGTTGTAGTGTTTGTAAACTTAAGGTTGGTTTTGTCAATTCTTAACTTATTGTTATAAAATGCTAAGTGTAAAGTATCTACCCTCCAATTCAAAATGCACCTGTTAAAGCTTCCCTTATGTAAATGTATAATAATATGTAAGATATTTAATTTTGTTTCTACTTTAATATAATGTATAGTCCATAATTGTTTTAGAAATGGATTTATCGATAAATATGGAATATCCGGCAAAAATGGTAATTTGTTGCAAACTTATAAAATTATATCAGTGGTTCAAACTTAAATTTAAATTATACATAACCACAGAGACAGAGGTTGATAAAAATTTATTGTAATTTTTCAGTATATATGTGACTTTACGAGATTTGTTAAAATTTTAGGTAGTTTTTTGTTTTTTCTTATGTTATTTGTTATATTTATATGTGTATGTTTTGAAAGGATAAATTTGGCGGAAATTTTATATATTATTGTGAAAATTGGTGCATGTCTCATGGGTTTTAAAAATCTTTAATACAATAAGATCAGGTGATTCGGTGTAGAAGTGGTTAATGTTATGATTGGTTAAGTAGCCTATTCACCATTTTGAAAAATATGGTGGAGTTTTGTTCATTTTAAGTTAAGACATTGTCTTAAAATTAAATAATTTGATTCAAAATATGAAACAAATTATATTATGGTATTCTCATATATTTTATTACATTTTAGTTCTAATAAGGTACAAGCAAGGACTACAGATTGAAACGAAAATTAAATATTGGTCTGGGATGAAATTTACAAGCACAAATTTTCAACAATAGGACATTTGAAATACATTATGATCAAACAATCATTAGATCAGAAGGTTGACGACATTAGTTGATTACAAACTCCCGCATACAAATTTGTACAATTTGATTGAAATTACTTTCAAAATGTCAGTAATGGTTCAATGTCCTGACATACAGTATTTTCTTGCAAATGTACAACCCTTTATCGATTTCATTTTTTAGCCCATTAAATGTGGTTTTCATTAATCTTCTCTTTTACTATGGAAGAAGTATTTAGTAGAAATGAAAACTATTATATACTGAATTCATTAAATGATCAAATAATTGTTGATTTTACTACTTTGCTACAATAGTGCTTTTAATGTAATTTACAAACTTTAATATGGTTTCTTAAACCCACTATAATCTGCATTTCAGTCAATATAATATAATAATAATGTATATTGACGATCAAAGGTGTTATTATTTGTATAAGTTTGGATGATAAGTATTTATTGCTACTAGGTTCCTTAATTTCTACAAATATGTAAACTTAGCTTTTGAATACCTGAACTAATTAATCTATAAGTAAACATAAAGAAAGCATGATTCTTGTAGGCTGGTTACTCATAATCATTACACCCTTATTACTTACATGTAGATACAGGCTATTTATAATAAAATGATTCATATTCAGATAACTTAAGTTTCATCCATCATTTTGATGCAACTTGACATGAACAATTCAAACTCATTTGCCTTTTTTTTGTTGGTAGACGATATAATACATTATACGTTGGATGATATATTTATTTAGGTTAGGTTAAAATATGAGTGGCCGAAAAACCAGACCCTCTGCCATCATCACGCTTGATATTTATTTGATATGGAATGGCCATTGCATATTTACAATTAAAAGTATACAACTAATTGCTGCTAAAACAGTAAAACACTTTCATACTTTCATGTATAACTAAAAATAATATTCAGTTGCTCTAATAACCTGCAATTAACTCTGTAAAGTTCAATTAAAAACCAATTTGTATAGCAATTTACTTCATAACCACAGAATTTCAGATACAAAAAATCGAAAATAAGTTCATATTAAATATGAGTGTATTATTATTACTCGAAATGTGAATTTATTTGAAATATCTCGATCTCTATGCCATGTAAGTGACTTAATCCCACGACACAGCATCATAAACATAGTGTACACGGGTTCCCAGCACACATCTTAATTACTTTAACGTTTCTCCTGGTTTTAATAAATAAGTAATTTTCCATATCATCTACAACCTAAAACATATAATGAGTAAATCTGATCATTTTTGAAAGGCGATAGGTGTATGCATCATAATAAGATGCTTGTCAATAGACCTTGCTGGGTTGTTCCAGTTCATTATCTTTTGTATGACTTAATAAGCGAAGGCAAAGCGTATGTTCCACAATCATTAAACATATACCTTCAAAATATAAAATGAAAAATGTTGAATGAAACTATTTGTTTTGTCTGTGTACAACTTTGGATATTACTCATCACATCACATGCTCATATTCTTTCTCAGTGCCAGTAATCAGCCCATCTTTCTTTGTGTTATCGCCCTTTATTGTGATAAATATTTATTTTTGTATAGGTACTGTTAAATATAAGTTATTGATTGTTCTTACATCTCTACTAATAATATGTATTCGAGTTATTGCTATATTTAAGCTGATTTGACTGTTTGCAATGTGTATATTAAAGTTAAATTAATATTTATAATGTCTTTTAATATTGTAAATAGATTAATAATCAATTTTTAAATATAAATAACAGTGGTAGCAAACTTAATGTTTTATTTTTTAGAATGATGTGGTGTATTGAAAGAATAGCCAAAATATGCAAGTTATGCTTAAAAATTTGATTTCTTACCAAGTTATAATTTAGCTATAAAGGGATTTAAAATAAACTGAAACCAAGGTCAGTAGTCGTCTTGCTAACTTGAATAGAACTTTCTGTAAATGAAACTAGATTTTTTTAAATAAAATTACCGATATCTTTGACTATATTACTAATACTAGCCAAAGTAATGCGGGACTAGGTTGGCCGGTTTGGGAGACCATTTCTCGGCTGATGGGAGACCAACTCAAATAGTCGCGGTAAGCTTGGACCTCGCGCTAACAGATGGCATCGAGGATGGCAAAATCCTGCACAGAAATTCTGGTTCATAAAATCTAGGTTCTGCCTTTAAAATATGATTGGTTTGAAGCACAACATGTATTTTATAGCTCTATTTTATTACTTATTTACCCTAAAACCCCTTAAATATTTTCCTAATTATAATTTGCGTTATCGTTGTGTTACCGTTGTCAGTGTGTGATACCTGTTGGCATATTATTCATTTTATATTATTCTTTAACTCGAGTGCTACTGTTAGTTATTTACTTACCATGTCTAGGCAATCGGGAAATAAATGTGTATATTTAAATTGCAATAAAACCAAGAGAAGCTCTCCAAGACTCAGACTTTTCCGTTTTACATATAAAGATGAAAATCGATTAAGACAATGGGTTTTAAATTCTGGGAAGGAGACATTTTTGTACTAGGTATACAATATCTACATAATATCATATTTAAGTACCTAGGTATTTAATTATTTAATCAGATCGATATAAAATACATCAACCCTTTAGAATAATATTGTCCCATTACGCATTTTGGAAAAAGTAATGTAATTGTAGTATATTTCACTTGTGCATATTTTACATAAATTTGTATTATATAAATTTATCAAAATTATTTCTTTATTACCTATACAAAACTACCAATATTTTTTAAAATTATGTAATTGCTGAGAACAGTTGGTTATAATTTTTAAACAAATTTTAACATAAATTAATCAATAGAGAAATTTCCAGTTAAACATCTCTCTTTTAATCGAAACAAAAATTCAAATAACAGTATTATTTAATGTACCTAATAGATAATAATTTGTCATACTATTGAAAACTGTAAAAATCTGTTACTGTTACTTAGTAGGTAATGCAATATTTATTAACAGATAATAGTATGTAGGTACTTATCTGAGTAGGTACCTATAATTATATTTTTGTATTGAAAATATTAAATTAACAATGCATTCAGTACTTCATTAAACAAAATAATAAAATTGCTAAATTTTTTCTTTACACGCAAATCATTATTTTGTTCATTAGTATAACTTATTTTACTTATTACTGACAATGAACAAATTTTATTTTAGCTGAAATAATTGCACATACATCTATATCTGTAATGTGTTTTAAGAATGTGGCGACGGCAACCTGAAGTAGGGTCAGTTTATTAGAAAAACAATAATTCCAATAGGTTCCAGGAAAAACAATAGGTTCCAACCCCTTTCAAGAAAAACAATGAAAGCATCATCAATTTTGATGATAATTTAATGGTACCAAAAAATATCTACCAATAATTATGTAATATGTATCTCGAACACAGAACTGGTGGTAGTAATCTGATATCCTCAACATGATGCTTATAAAAATTTTTGATAAAGGCACTAGGTACCTACTTATATAAAAATATTTCAGATATTTAGACCAAATATAAACCAAATAGACTGTAGGTATTGCACTAACTACCCAGTGCATTTACGATAGGATGGTCAGTGAAACTTGGGAATTGTATGTGGCTGAAGACAGACACAGAATCAGATTCGAAAAACGGCAAATTAAAGCGGACCAGTTCGTTATTGAAAGTAATGCGAAATTATTTAAAAAACCAGTTATTTCCCATATGAGGACTTATAATTAGGACTTTACTAGTCACGTTTACTTAGGTTACAAAAAATGTTTTTCGACCTCCAAAAGCAATTTAAATAGCTTATAACTATATAAAGATCAGAAAACTAATTACCAGTTAGGTAGGTATATCCATAGATTAAGGATATACCCACTTACTTCCTTTACAATTATCTCATTGACTTTCACTTCTTCAATATCGCAGGTTAAAGATGTACAGGCCTAGTGTTCTAAATAATAACAGTTAGGCAAAAACACCGAGTTTTTAGGAAGCGAGTGAAAATCATTTTTCAATGAGAAGTCAAAAATCGTGGATTTTACAAATAAAGGTGTTACACATTTTCATTTACAGGTTATCATTACAGACGTTCTACCATCAAGCTGGTAGACGGAAATTAGAAAATTCAGAGTTTAAGGGGATGAAATTCATTTTTCAATCCGAATTCATAAAAAAATCGCGGATTTTACAAATAAGGGTATTACACATTTTCGTTAACAGGTTGTCATTATAGACGTTCTACCATCAAGCTGGTACACGGAAATTAGAAAATTCAGAGTTTAAGGGGATGAAAATAATTTTTCAATAAGAAATCATGAAAAAATCGCGGATTCCACAAATAAGGGTATACACATTTTCGTTAACCGGTCTACCAGCATGATTGTAGAACATCTATAATGTTAACCTGTTAAAGAAAATGTGTAACAGCCTTATTTGTGGAGTCCGCGATTTTTTCATGATTTCTCATTGAAAAATTATTTTCATCCCATTAAACTCCAAATTTTCTAATTTCTGTCTACCAACATTATTGTAGAATGTTTATAATGATAACCTGTAAACAAAAATGTGTACTTAACACCCTTTTTTGTAAAATCCGCGATTTTTTTATTATTTCAGATTGAATAATGAATTTCATCTCCTTAAACTCTAAATTTTCTAATTTCCGTCTACCAGTACGATTGTAGAACGTCTATAATGATAACCTGTAAACTAAAATGTGTAACACCTTTATTGGTAAAATCCCCGATTTTCCTTTTGACTTCTCATTGAAAAATCATTTTCACTCCCTTTTAATTACAATTATATCCCTTAAAATCTCGGTGTTTTTACCTAACTGTTATTATTTAGAACACCAGGCCTGTATGTCTGTAACCTGTGGTGTTGAAGAAGTGAGAGTCAATGAGAAAATTACATAGAAATAAGTAGGTACTTATACCTACCTAACTGGTAATTAGTTTTCTGATCTTTATATATTTATATATAGGCTATTTAAATTGCTTTTGGGGGTTGAAAAACATTTTTAGGAACCTAAGTAAACGTGACTAGTAAAATACTAATTGTTTAATAAGTTCTCATATGGGAAATAACTGGTGTTTTAAATAATTTCGCATTATTTCCAACAACGAACTGGTCCGCTGTAATTTGCCGTTTTTCGAATCTGATTCTGTGTCTGTCTTCAGCCATATGGGAATCGTACATATTTATTATATTATACCTAAAATATATTGTTTGTTTAATACATTATTTTCACACCGTTTAGAATTGTTATAACTACCCTTTATTTGATAAAAGTGCCTAAATAATTACATACCTATACCTATTATTTTTGCTCAATTAAATGAAAGCTACTAAAAGGAGGTACTTACTATATAAAATGAGAAATAGGTAATTTACAAATTATTATTGTAAAATATAAGGCACTTATTTTACAACATGTATCGAAAAAATATTTCTGCAACCCATAGAAATAAATTAAACAAAACATAGGTACCAAGAATTACTTATATTATATTATTTAATTAATTATTATTTAGAAATAATTAATCATCCAAAATTCTTCTATGGAAATAGGTATTCCACAAAATAATAAAAAGAAAATAAAACTGAAATTCTTGGAAGTGTGTACATATAGGTATCTATCAAAAGAACCATCCTATAAAATAGGTACCTACATAGGTATGTAATGTAGGATGTAGGTATAATAATGTGGGGTATAATAATGATTTTGATTTATCAAAAAATTACATAGTTTATCCGTGGTTTGTCAGTAGGTAATCATGATACATGATATTATAATAATTAATTATATTTACTTTTTTAATATGTACCTATTTGGGATAAAAAATAATGTCTTTACAACTAGTTATAAATAATTATATTAATCCTACTATCAATTAAATTACGATAACCAAAATGCATACGAGAAATATCAAGACGTAATATGCTTACAAATTACCTACTTAAAAAAATATTTATTCTGTCACATTTTTCTAATAAAATTTTTGAGGCCCCATGAGATTATTCTATTCTATAAGAAACTGCAAATATAAATTTCTATATTTGATTGACATCGAGAGACGGCTGGACGCTGAGCCTTGGTGGGATATCGACTCCGCCTTTCAGATCTTATTAGTTTTTTGCCGGGCACAAGTTTTTTGTTTACTGGCGGAGGCTTGCGATTAATTTCTTTCATTCAAATAAATTCGTAAATTGTACACAGGGAGACATCTAACCGATTTTGTGTCAACTATAAGTACATTTCTTAAGGACTGTCTCTGTTGATTTATAAACTCAATGCCGATATTCAACTATTAGCAAAAAATGATCTGAGATTGAATTGATTTGAATTCTTAATTCACAGCTTAATAGTGAACATTGAGTAATACTACTGTGCGTTTCACGAAGTTGTATCCCGGATTGGAATGTTAGTATACATTCCAACGTATGGAGCGTCGTCATGTTATTAGTTAAATTCAATGCATTGGCACATCTCGGTTACGGACCGCTACAAATTGAGGTGGTGTGATTTAAACGCGCGTGCAAGTCTCGCACAGGATTTGCCAGCGAATCCTGACAATCGGAACATTCCAATCCGGGATACAACTTCGTGAAACGCACAGTATATTACTATATACACTGAGTAATACTGTTCAGCAGATTTTCTTGTATCACAAGGGAGAGTAGTCACAGGGTTTTAGTTCCTCAGAGAATGAATCGTTTCTTTCGAATGAAAGAAACAATTTTAAAATAAACTTCGCCGAAAAACTAAATCGTCTAAATGAAAGGTATCCCATATTTGAATCTAAGTTAAAAATGCGGATGCACGATAATATATCTAGTATGATTGAAATTACTAATACAGTGGAGTCTAACTAATCCGGCATTAATAAAAACCAGGATGTGTCAGATTACTGGATATTGCATAAGAAACTCTTAAGGTAAATGAATCATTATACGTGTTTTTTTTTCCGGTCTACCGACCGCTTGCAATGCATCCCCTGCCTATCAGGATGTAATGAAATGCCGGATTATAGAGACTACTGTACATATAGAGTTATTCAGAACTTATCTCTAAAACTTTGAGGATATGTGCATCCTTAAATAAGAAATCGATATCACCAAAAAAATTTATAATAAAAGTCTTAGGATTTCCCGTAAACAATGTTTAAAGTTATACCATTATAAAGGACTACGTAGATGGGCAACTGTACTTCAACGACAATCTGATATACCACATTCCTAAGAATGTGGTAAAAAAAGTAAACACGTTTTTGTACCTAGAACGCCTGGGCGAATAGACTTGGAGTGGGGATAATATCTCTATTGTCTATTCAGTCATCAGTCTATATGTGTACTCTCTGTGTGCCGGTGTTTTATTTATCGTAGGAGTGTTAAACTGTAAAATTTTCAAAATGACTCATGTGTACAGTAATTCTGAGTTAATGGACTGTTACCAGAGGACTATCAATTACGAGTTAGGTTTTGTGAGTGGTTGTTGCAAATTGGATAAGGCGTACCCAAAATATGTACAAGTCGAGGAATATTATTTCGAACAGCTTTTGTAACAAGGTATGTGCAAATTTTTTATAAATTTCATGTTTCTAATACCTACTAATCAAGTAGCGCAATTCTTCAAAATTAGTGTAACAAAATTTTATTCATTTTAAAGACACGTCACTTTGGTCACATCTATCTATCATTAAGTTTATTTTAAAGTAAAAACGCTGCAAATCTTTTTTGCGCCGGGTGTCGGTATACTCTCAGAACTTCCGAAGTTTTTTTCATGCTAGTCAGTTTGCATTGTCAGTCCCAAGGTCACTCCATTACAGTGGACCAGTATTCAGCGGCGTGCAATGAAAAATTTTTAAATAGTTTTCAGAAGCCGCCAAAAAATTTTTTTTTTGCTCTACCACAGTTCTACATGTATGTTGAACATCCCCAAATTTTATTATGGATAAGTTCTGAATAACACTGTGTATGTAAACAGTATGTATACTATTATGATATATGTAAACCGTTCATTACTATTTCATTATAATATCTATGAATTTTAAGATTTGCTTGTGAGATTTTTCTAGATTTTACTCAAAATATTTTATAATATCCATCACGAAACATCAATTTAAAAATAATAAGACAGGTACGTATTAGTTAAAATTTTAATCTATTACATTAACTAGTATCTTAAAAAAGTATATCGCTCTTGGACAGTTGTCATTACATCGTTTGTCGTACATTATGAATTGTAGATATATCCTCTGCATCCTGCAAAACTTCTGAAGCTAGAATATAAGGATAAGGTTTAGTAAACAACACAATTTCTTGTAATGATTTTATTAACTTTCACCACTTCCTTCCATAAAATGTCGTTTACACAAAGGGCAATAAAAGGAGGTCTTCAGACATTGTTTAAGACAATACGGATGAAACAGATGATTGCAAGGAGTTATCCTTGCCCTGGACATATTATTTAAACAGACTGCACAGATATCTGCCCATTCCTGGATTTCCTTTTCCGTCGCTGTGCGAAAACTGGAATATGTTTCCCTTTCAGCAATAATCAGTAGCCAATAATTAAAATAAGCATCTTTTAAACGCAAATAGACAAGGAAATAAATACTTAGCAACACGAAATTGGAAAACTTCTCAAACAATGTATATGCTATAAGAGCTGACCCACTGACAATTGTAAATATGTTTAAAAATAGAGGTACGTAGAGATGTTCCAAATTTTCCATGGAGTCTATGCTTAGAAGTTCGATTAAAGAAGGAAAAATTTCTAGAAATATCTTCTCGGTACATATGTAATATGTGAAGGTTACTATACTGTAAAGCAGTGTTGGTTCGTAATTTATTCCTTGTTCTCTTAGACATAAGACTATTACTACTGCTTTGGCCCATTCGAGAATAATTTTACATAACCATTTGAAGTAACTTCGTACTGATGGGGTTGTCTGTATGGACCTGGCTCTACCGTGCTGACAAATATCTCTTATTCTGGTTGCAAAATATCCAAATACTGAATAGAACAGAATGGTTGTTAATGCCGTTATCACACTTTTATCTCCTCTCAGTTCTTCTATTTCATCCTCCTCGACTATTACATACCACAGCATGAAAAAACACACCTGAAATTACAAATTTATTACACTACTATGAACTGGTATATCCCTCTTATGGTACTTATATTTGTTTATCAAATAACCAAGCTGTCCAGGTATATTAAACATAAAACTGAAATTGCTGTATATTTTGTAAATCTTATTAATTCAGTCTAAGTCCTCTGTGGTTATAGTAAGTGACATCAATACCAAAATATAATAATCATATTAGTATTTTTCTATTAACTACTGTATACAGAGTGTGAAAAATATACTTTAGCCACACCAAAAAATCTCTTGCCATTTGTTTATTATGACTACATAAACCAGAGATTATAAATACACAATATATGTATAGTGTATAAAAACAATCGCTGCATAAACAAATAAGATGGTCTGTGCCTGACTGACGTTGTGAAGTTTATTTAAAATAAATGGTAGGTATTGTAATAATCATAAGGCTAAGAAATAAACTGTATAGGGGTCTTCGTTATATTTCAGCTTGCTCCTTACTCCTGCTCTGAACTTTTGAATAGGTACTCATATCGGAAACACCTTGTATTGAATAAATGCAACACACTGAAAGAGTTCTGTTTGGCATCAGTCTAATAATCCGTCAAAAATTCCTTTTTTATATTCAAAATACTTGCAGTAAATAATTTTAACAATAGTTAAATTTAATTATCTATAGGAAATGTTTTAACAGATTTTCAAGAAATAATGAGTAGGAATTGAAATACTTATGTGTATTTAACATACGATTTAGGGCCTGTTTAATATTTAAATTTAAAGGAGCTTTAGTTAAAGTTGCTGTTTAATACGTTTTATACGATTTAAAGCAGGTAGGTACCTAACTACGGAAGCGTAGAAGGGCCAACTAATTAAAAATTTTTTTCGTTTAAATTCCGAGATAAAAGTCGGAATTCTGAGATAAAAGTCAGAATTCCGAGATAAAAGTCAGAATTCTGAGATAAAAGTCGGAAATTAACAAATCTTTGTGACGTGACATTTTTGTCTGATATTGTAAATCAATCTGATTGATTGATATGTATTGATATTGTCAATATTAGATCATATTACCCTATAAGTTTATTTGGAATCAAAATTATATACCTACAGATTTCAAAAATATAAAAATATATAGGGTTCCCTTTAAAAAAATTACAGGCATAAGTTGTAGCTGGACTCTGAAACCATAAGTAGGTAATGTTGAACTATATGGTCGGGAAATCAATAACTCTGTTATTTATCACAATCTTATTAACTTCGTATCTGTTTTTCATTTGTCAAATAGTTGTAATTCTACCATTCTACCACCTACATCTATATTTCTCTTAGCTCTCTAGTTTGGGCATGATCTTACTTCTAATTACCTAAGTATTTTATATCTTTTTTAAATTGTGATAATAAATGTCCTTGATTGTATATGATAATGTCGATACACGCTATTCTATTAGAGATTAGAGTACTTTTTAATGATACAGTGACATAAAAATTTACACAGTGTGTCATATAAAAATATGAAACTGATTTTTGACACCTATTTTATGGAATAATAGATTATTTTTTTAATTGTTACACTGGACATAAAAATAAAAGAAAAAGCAAACAGATACAAGCGAGGATACAAAGCAATTATCTAACAGCGGCTGTCGTATAGACACATTATGCTGTGGTATATAGGTAGGAACTACAGGTAGAAAGTCGCCTTAAGAGGGCGAGCGTTTAGCTTGAATCGTCACTAGGTAATAGGTATTAGCTTTGTTCAAGCATCAGTCAAAAATAGTCGCAGATTGTACGACGCACACGTAGTTGCGTTTTAACTCCATTAAAAGGCAACTGGGCATGCGTCGTACAATCTGAGACTATTTCTGACTGTTGCTTGAACAAAGCTATTATAAATGAAATAAATAAATTAGAGTTCGAAATGTGTATTAATATTGCTAGCATGTTTTGAATACTGCTGAAGACAACAGTAAATAACTTCAAAATGATAAGCCACCGACTTCTTTCATCATATAGATCTTTGAATTTGCTTTTGCCTTTGTAAGCGCTACATACCCAAAGATAACTAATATTACTTTCTCGTATACTTAAACGTAGTATTCCATTTAACAAAATTTTATTTTATTTTATCACCCTGCATATTATTATAAGCAAACCACTATGAGAATAAAAAAATATATATAAACATGGACGCAAACAATATCACTATATTATATACCTACTTTTGTTCCATGGAATTTGTAGTTTGAGATAAGGTTCCTATTAATGAATCAATTGATGTAAATACACTAATTTTATTGCATAAATTTTAGTAATAAAAAATATATGGAAAAAAATAATAAAATAAGAGGAATAAATAAAGAAGTTTTCAGTTTCTTTCGGGAAATTTCAGAAACGATGCGATATATCATCAAACCTTTTCGTGATTTATTATTATTCATTGGCTTTTAACTGTTTATATGTTTATTTTTATAGGAATCTAGCCAAAAAAATTAACTAGGAGATATACTCGTAATTGTTAATTAAATTAATCAAATATTACTTATGATTCTATTAAGCTGTAATTTTCCTTGTTAGGTACCTATAACCTAGGTACGCAAAGGAATAACTTCATTATGTAAATGAATGTGTCGTAAACAACTAAAATGCGTGCTATATGTTACCAAAAATAATATTTTTTAATGTAAAGTAGATATTTTTTTATAATCCCATATTTAAAATGATGTAGGTAGATACCTAATGCTATTATAAAAGGAAAAATGTATGTAAAAACAATAAATTGAGGTCGAGGTTGAGGTTATATCAGAGTATGACGTAATGCAATAATTGGGTTATGACTATTTTTTTAATAATAAAGTTATTCCTTTGAGTCCCTAGCTTTAGGTATATCAAAGAAAATTAAAACTTAATTGAATCATAATTGAATAATTTCATTAATAGGTAGGTATGTCTCTTGGCCAATTGTTTTTTTTTTCTTAATTCCTATAAAAAAAATATGTATCATTGGTTTGTTTTCATATTTTAGAATTGACTGAAAATGCACAACTTTTGTGTAATATAAGCAACCCTGTAGGCTCTTCTGATTCAAAACATCCCAATGGTGTTCACTTTCAAAGTAACCACACTGTATAGAAAATTACCATTTTATTAATCATCTGACTCCACCTATAGTTTAATAAACTGTGATACCTAATGCAATAATAAACTATGAGGTAGCCCTTTGGTAACGGATTAGCTAACCTGCGGCTTGGCAATGTACAGTTAGTTAGCATCACGAAACATTATATTATAGAGCGTAGTCACAGCATGCATTTGCTGTGGCATAGTACCTATAGCCAACAGGAATTAATATAATTCCGACTATAATTCTGAGATAAATCTCAGAATTATCGTAATTCCGACTTTTATCTCAGAATTCTGACTTTTATCTCAGAATTCTGACTTTTATCTCAGAATTCCGACTTTTATCTCAGAATTCCGACTTTTATCTCAGAATTCCGACTTTTATGTCGGAATTATCATAATTCCGACTTTTATCTCAGAATTCTGACTTTTATCTCGGAATTCTGACTTTTATCTCAGAATTCCGACTTTTATCTCGGAATTATCATAATTCCGACTTTTATCTCAGAATTCTGACATTTATCTCAGAATTCCGACTTTTATCTCGGAATTAACATAATTCCGACTTTTATCTCGGAATTTAAAGAAAAAAATATTTTTAATTAGTTGGCCCTTCTACGCTTCCGTACCTAACTAAGCTAAATGTTTTTAATTTTTTATTATGAAATCCAGCCTATAATAGTATCCAAGGTATTTAAAGGCAACCAGGCATTAACTAAATATCCTTTATATGCTACTTATGATTATTAGTTAGAGTAGTAGAGTTATTCACATAACTGATTTGTTAAAAGTTCCAATTATTTATTACATAATAAAAAAATAAGGCTAAATAGGTACCCCCAATCAAAATTAAAAAATCCCTTAAATTTAAAACTTTTTCAAAAAAAATCTCAATTTGTTTTCACAGATTGTAATTATTAATTTTTGTATTCTAATTAATTTTCCTGAATAAAATATTTTTGGCATATTTGTAAATCCCCAGAATATATACAAATATATGTTATATGTACATAAATCCCCAAGAACCAGAGAACCAGAAATATTCCAAGTAAAAAAATAAAAACTCATTCTTTGTTGAAGAAAATAAAATATGTACATACAATAGTATCATATTAAAAAAATATTTTTGAACTTTGATTATTTTATTATATAACGTAAGATATTATTTTAAATAAAGATAAAACTTCAATGAAAAATGAATATTTCTTTAAAAGAAAATAAAAAGTAAAAATATGTAATTTGGTATAAATATGAGGATAATTTTGAGAAAAAAATTATCAGTGACAGACAAAAATTTCCAAAATAGATTAATCTTCTTGATGAGTATTATACATGCTAGTATTAAATTTATTTAACATAGTTTCACTTGGTACAAAATTGCCACAACTGTTATTTTGAAGATGGAACCCTATATACCTAATCTCATTAAGGCATCAGCACTACAAGTTGCCAGTCGGTTTCGCAGTTCGTCCTTGACTAAATTAACTAATGAAAATGCCCTTTGCAGTGGCTTTTGAAAAGAGAAAAAAATCATATTGTTTAGTAAATTTTTATCGCAAGAATAATTGCAATTTTGAATTTAATGTGATTTTGAAAATCCCCAGGAAAAATTATCCCCAAAGGCATAAAAATCCACTACTTTTTGGGGAAATTTCCCTAATCTGGCAACCCTGTCAGAAAATTTCAGGTTAGTGGCAATGCTAGTGCTAGACATGGAGAAATATAAAAATAAAATTACTTTTGACTACATTTTAGGATAATTTTGTATATAATTGCTTATACTGAAAATGAACCGTTTTCGAGATTTGATTTTTTTAAAAATAACTCATGCTTCAAAGGTGAAATTTAGTTTAGATTAGGAATAGGGAAGGGAAAATTTAATGTTGTGAGAAATGTGCGTCAAAGCTGAAACTATATAATAGGGTTCACTTCAGTCTTTTCTTTTGTTGAAAAGTTTTGAAAAATTATAAGTTAAATTTCTTATAGATTAATTACTCTTTCTAGAACACTAAACGTAAACTCTGACTAGACTTTTAACCTGGCATTAATTTTTCCACTTTTATCTAGAGCCAGTCACAGAATATGGGCCAGTTGGCCCGGCCAAAGACATTAATATTTCTTTGGCTCGACTAGGTTCTTGTTCTCAATCCGATAACCGTGTTCTAAATAATTTTTTGTACTGATATCAGTGTTAGCATTGTACTGATTTTGGATCAAATTGTACTAACGTGGGTAATTTAAATTATTTACATCATATCATGATACAACTACACAGATATGCCAATGCGCATCGTGACGTCAGTTACGAGGAAAAAACAATTGATAAACACGAAAATAATTATATCACTGCCCTTAAGAATCTTCGCATCGCATCGCCATTTTTCCCTCACGAATGACGTCATGCGCAAACAAACGAAAGTTATGAGCATATCTGTGTAGTTGTATCATGCATCATATGAGGTGACTATTGACCATAGATTTATAAGACAAAGTCTATGCTATTGACTGACATTTTGGTTTTTGAGTACCTAGATCTTTAATTTGAACGTTTTTCTGAACCACAGTATCTATGAAGGGCCTTTTTCCTATGTCCATGATTTCTTGATCATTATTTGATATGAGCCAATCACGCTCCTTAATTTTCTAAATGCACAAATAGCGTTGCAGATATTGTAATCGAAATCCCGAAATCACAAAGCGGCTAAGAACAGATGATATGCTACTCTTAATTTATAGTTCTTGACTCCAATGAACGTCATTTAGGTAATTGTATTTAGATAAAATTCAATAACTTATTTGTTCTACCGTAACTATTCAACGCTGCATGTGAAGGCAAGTTGAACCATTTATGATTCATAATAATTGTTTTGAAAAAAACATTGATCTCATTTAGATGTTCTAAGAAATATATAAAAAGCACTCTATATACTAGTATTTCGGCTTATTAGGCCTTTTTCAATAGAGTAAATGTCTATTACTGCAGGTCTACAGTACTGTAAATGTCTACAGTAATAGACGTTTATATAGGTACTCTATTGAAAAAGGCCTAATAAGCCGAAATACTAGTATACATATAGAGTGTTTTCTATATATTTCTTGGAACATTAAATGAGATCAATGTTTTTTTTCAAAACAATTATTTTCACGATGTTTCATAAAGAACCATCCGCATCGAGTATCCACTTTAATAATTTATGATTCCCTTTCATCTGCAATTGTACTGAAATTGTTAGTGAATGTAAGTACTGATGTATCTACTATAAAAGAGGGAATTGTACTGATTTCAGTACAATTGTGCTGACAAGAATAACACGTACTGCTTCGATCTCCGACTCGGTTCTTGTTTGAACTTGATATCTTGCGCAGTTTCTTTAAGTTTAAGTTAAGTAAGTGTCAAAAAGATACATTTGAATTTCAGTCTAGTGCCCTGCCCTTTTCATTTATACCACCTATAAGACCAAACTTGATAAAAAGTTCCTCATATGTTCAGTTTACAATAGTACCTATATACCTACCTATCGATTATTTGAACTAAATAAATTTAAAAAATACATAATTGCTTTACGTGCTGCATTACGTAAGGTAAACCGCGCAATTGTTGATGGGGCAATATCGGTAATGTTGTCAAATAACAAACTTTATAAATATATTGGTCTTTTTCTACATAATTTACTATCTATGTGGTAAATTATATCGTTGGGTCTTTCGCGAGTACTTTCTGATAAACTGAAATAAAAATAAAATTTTACTAGGTACAGTGTGAAGGTACCACAATTTCATAATTTCATTGTTTATTATCGTTCCAAATAGAAATACATGCAAAAAAGAGTACCTAAGTATCAGCCTATTATTTCTAGTTGGATGCATGCAGGTACGTCTTATGGTTTCACTAAATGTAATTACGCCGCTTTACTCTACTTATCTAGACCTCTACCATACTCTAAATTGTGTAGTGTATGAAAAACTACATAAACTAAATATTATTTTTATCCATCACGACCACTATAGCGCAATGGGCTAGAGCAGTTAAAGCGTGTTGCGGCTGCATTTCTCAGTCACACTAACTATTATAGTCTGGGTTCGATCCCCAGTTCCGACACTGACAATGTGGATAGGGAGTATTTGTCTGCATTTTCCCTTCCGAACAGCCTTTTGCTTTGAATTTGGGGATTGTCTAATTTATGTGGTGTTTTTTAATCAGCAGCAGCCTATTATTCAAATTCATATTCAACATCCCAAAATATAAACTGTGTTTAAACTGAAAATATAGTAGGTACTTATTTAAACTTTAAATAAATTTGTGACTAAATATAAACATAATAATTAACTAACGACTTTTACTATGATTGTAACAGTAAGTAAAATGGACTTAAGAAGATAAGTACGACTTTTACTATGATTGTAACTGTAGTAAAACGGACTTGAGAGGCTAAGTACACTATTAACATTAAGACATTTACAATAAATAGCATTTCATTAAGTGTAGCTTACCTGACAAACAAATGCATAAATGTTTTGTAGCCTAATAAAAAACTGTTCCATACAGTGCATTTCTTCCATAATTTCCGTTCCTACTCCCAAAAGTACCTGTATTATAATTGGCCACCATCCTGAAATGTTCAACAAAATATTTCATTGAACACTGAAAATACACTGAAAATCTCTTCTTACTTTGTTCAATATTCAAAAAACTATCCGAACTAGGTTGTAAATATAATGTGGACATAATACTAAAATTTTGAGTTATTTTCCAAATTTAAATGATTAGTGATTTGACTGTCATATTGACATTTTGGCTAATGGGACATTTTGGCCTGTTTACTTGTCATTGAAGTTTTAAAAACATGGTAAGTAATCTATGATGCATACACTAATAGTTTGCTTGTGTACATTATGAACAAGTTACTGGATGTGATCTTTCATTTATATAGCTACAATGTAAGTAGCTAAAGCAGCTATTCTCAATCCTAAGGTAATCCTATATAGATATACCAATCCTAATATATATTATTCCCCTATAATAATAATAGTAACAATTTTTTATTGTGTGATTGGTTTCTTCGCAAATTGTAACTGCAAACATATCATGGTACAACTACACTGATATGCCTATGCGCATGGGGGCGTGGTCTATCGATGAGCGTGACGTCAGTTTTGATACAAAATTAAATAAAATACTTGTAAACAAAGATAACAATATAAAAGAAACGTCGATTATGGAATTATAATACACGATTCATACAGGGAAACTAAAATAATAGTTGATTAATATCAATCTTTCTTATTTTAATTCAAACCGCATTCTGTGTACCGATCTACGTACCGAATATAATTCTAACCTAAATTTTATAGTTTGAAGAGATAATAAGAAGCACTACTGTAAATAAACACCACCCTATAATATAAAAATGACAACTTGATAACCCTCGGACCTCACAATTATAATAATACGGGAATACAATTGACAAACACGAAAATAATTATATCACTGACAGTCACGTTGACAGTAACGCATTTGAATTTTCGCCATTTAAGCATCAAGAATGACGTCGTGCGCAGAACAAACGAAATTTGGTCAAGTTATGAGCATATCAGTGTAGTTGTATCATGCAAACATATTTAAGTTCTTCCACTCAATTATCATAATATTTTATCATCCCATCCGCCAAAACATGACAAATTTATAAAATAAAGTTTTTATATTCTGGCGTATCAAAATGAGGTGATTATAGACGCTATTCAAGAATGTCTAAATGACATTATTTTTCAGCCAGTTTGCCGCTTTATCAAGGAAGCAGCACATAGTGTCTATTTAAAATCTACCCTTCTGGTTTACTTTTGAGCTAATTTCGTTAGAAAGTTCGAATAGAATACAGGGCGATTTATTACATTTCAACCAATGGGAACATAGGAAATAATGCTACTTTGTGTTATCAATTTATCATTTGCTGATATCGTTAGATAAACGATCTCGGTACGTTAAATCAAACGCAACCTTATAATGACTATAATTAAGATACTCAGTGTTTTAATAGAGAAAATAAAATGAAGCAGCAAATGAAGTGATGTTTATTTGAAACATTAACGAAGTTAATATTAAAATGTATAATGTGGGATCGTAGATTAACTATACGTTATTACTTGTTCCCGGTTCGAATTAAGTACACGAGTACTGGTTATATACATATAAACTTTATTTAAACTACCATCAAAACTACTACAACTCAATTTTCTTTCTTGACAGAATAGCTTCTGACACATGCATAAAAAACCTAGTAGACAGAACGCGCCTACTGACATTCACAGATAACCACCTGACATATAACGTAAACTATGACAATTAGATAAAGTAATAGGTAGGTACTGCTGATTTGTGTTGAATTGGTTACATTGTTTTGATGACTTATTCCAAAATATTCAGATTTTTGCAATGAACAAATAACGGGTGATAATATCATTAAATATTTTTTCCTAGAATAACAGTGAAAATATTTTTTATTTTCATAAGAATCTTCAATATCTCCTTTAATTACTATATAATGTTGCTCTTGCAGTCACGGCGTTTAATATTAAGAAGGTCAACGCCAGATTTCACCAGTAAAAAGCAGAAGATCTTATAATAGGTACAGTATACGGCATAGATATAGTTTCAGGATGCGGTAATTTTAAAAACGCAGCATTATTTCTTGGCATATTTCCGAAGGTATGGATACATACAAGTTGCCTTGAACACTTGTTAGGTATTTCTCATTGTTAAAAAAAACACGAGAATGTTAAATATTCATTCAGATAAGTCTCATTGTTGCATAATTTAGGACAAGTTGAACCATATTTAAGGGGCGATTCTACATCCTGCCTTTAAATTGTGAAGACCACCTAAAATTCAAATCCAGACCCTTTAAATTGTGATAATATATTTTTTTTAATAGTGTTTTGAAAAGTTGTACATTTAGTAACTAATTTGAGTTAGTAAAAATTCGATTTTTCCTTACTAGTGCGTGAAAAATTTTCCCGCACGAAAAAATATATCCTAATTCTTGAACTAACTATTAATTTATTATCAACTTAAATCATTTCTTATTATTATTATAAATTTTAACTATAACTTTTTTACAATTGGTTATGGAAAGCCCTGCGGTGCCCTGTATTTCATGAAGTAGGGGCCGAGTATTTATATTGATCTCTCTTTGATCCAATATTTTTGAGGCTACTTCAAGTTTTTGTTGAACGGAATCCTCTATATATCCTTCTGCCAGGTTCCTTGCTCTCCATCCACCATGTCTTTTAAGAGTGGTGTCTACTGCTGCATCAGCCAGTATCGCAGCAGACGTTCTCTGGAAACAGTAGCCGGTGTAATTCCCAGCATTCCCCAATTCTAAAATTTGGCAATTTTTTTAGGGAATCCCCCTATAGAATTTATACCAACGCATTGTCTTGTACATTTTCCATTTATATATCCTAGGAAGAATCTTGATTGCTCAATTGGTGACGGACGAACTGGAGACTGTCGAAACATTTCGACAAGATTTACTCCCTCGATGTTTCCGCTAGAAAAAGTAAATATACGTTTCCTCTTGCCACGTTCGTCTTTATGTTGAGAATTTATCAATATATATTCTCCAATGTCTTTTATATTTTCAAGCTGAAAAAATTATAGTTCTTCTGGATGGCGTGCTCCACTGATAACCAACAATCAACACTATCTAAAATAAGAAACAATTTCAATATTTAGAGAGAAATGTGAAACTTACACTTTATCTTCATCATCAAGTAGGTTTTATCATCTGCTTCTTTTCTCAACTTCTGATTTTCTTAAAACACTAGACTTCCTGGATCTATGTCCTACCGATTTACGTTTAAGGAAAGCAATTAAACTTGGAAACTTCTTTATGTCAATATTTTTTCCCCTGCCAATCTTGTTCTTATCATTTAGTAAAACCTCCACAGCGTGGAACTCTGGTATACTCTTGGATTTCTTTCAAAATAGACTAGCAGAACTGCCTCAGTGATTACAGTTACCTACTCCCTTTTGATGACTCCAATCTTCAAATAAGCGATACGCTTTTTCATATTTATCTTTGGATTTTGTGGACAATAATGATTGAATCGAGATTTTTTCCTGATTCTTCTATATCATATTCCATATTATCGTTTGAAGCAGAAGATTCGGACATTTTTCATAAATCACCGACAATAATATTGACAAAACGAAAACCTGATAAACAAACTCGTTTCTATTTCAACTTTCCCTCAGGATTCTTGATTCACATTTTCGAAATTCACTATTTTCAATAAAAAATAATTAGGATAAATATAGTTATTTGAGCTATTTTCAAAACTACTAAACTACACTACATTATTAAAAAAATCATGTGTGCAACTCGAATAGGAAAAGTATCCTTTCCGCATATGGCGCATTTTTTTAACTAAAAAGACCTATGCCTCATGCGGAAAAGAGTCACTTTTCCTAACTTATTGCACAGATAGGTATTATATTCTGTAACTTCTAATTTAACAGGTCTGTTAAAAGGAGTACAATTTTAGCAGGGTGTCAAAAATGGAGTGGATTAGTTCAAATGCCCCAGTTTTAATTGCTAATTATTGGTAATACTGAATTCAGTGAACATATTAACCCCAAATTATTCCTATGATTAATGGCTAATCTGACACTGTGGCAGTAAGAGATTTAATTTTGATATGTATTACTTTGTTTGAAAAATATTTACTGTTTTTAACATTTTTAATAGATATAGGTACCGGGTTTTCCAACGAAATGACTCACCCCCTATATCTTTTTTATTTGTGGTGCTAATAAAAAAAATGTTATACAAAAGTTTTTTCATTTTTTACGAGCTTTCCAGATATGTAGTTGAATAGCCAAAATAAGTGCAGCTTAAAGAAATATGAGCCTAGATTCAATTTTTTTAAATGCAATACCCTGCATATTTTTTGATTATTGCATTCTACGGGCTTTTCTGATTTCAAAAATATATATATGTGCTATAATCGATGCAACAGTTGTCATTTTATGGAGCTTTTTTTATAACATAGAAGCTGCAACTGCCTTAGACATTGTTCATTTATCAAATTCGCCTTGGATAGAAACAAGGCCTCAAATACGAGTAATTGCTTCCAAAACGTGTTATAAAAAAGCTCCATAAAATGACAATTGTTGCAGCGATTATAGCATATTTATATATTTTTGAAATCAGAAAAATCCGTAGAATGCAGTAATCAAAAAATATACAGGGTATTCCATTAAAAAAAATTGGACCAAGGTTCATATTTCTTTAAGCTGCACTCATTTTGGCTATTCAATTACATATCTGGAAAGCTCGCAAAAAATGATAAAACTTTTGTATAAAACTTTTTTTATTAGCACCACAAATAAAAAATATATAGGGTGAGTCATTTCGTTGGAAAACCCTGTACCTACTAGAGTCTTAATATCTCCAGGTCCGTTAGAATGAAGATAAAACAAAAAGAAACGTTGAGAATTTGGAAAATAATAAAGATTTATTTAGATAAATTAAATCTACAGTGTGACACAGATGCATGGTATACTCCTCTTTCCACCTTTATTTTTTAGATACAAGTTTCAAATTTGGCATGGCGAAAGTTAAAGGACACTTTTTGACATAAAAACTACCTTTTTCCGGTCACTTCCGGTTTTACCGGAAGCGATACCAACTCTAGATTTTTATATGAAACACCCTGTAAGTTATTATATTATTGGAATATACGGCATTTTCTGAATCCAACGATATAACATAGATGACATTTCAGCTGTCAAATTATTTTTTGGACTCTTACCTTTGAATTTAGACTGTTATGACTACCCCCCTTTAATTCTAATGGACCATATCCTACTATCCTACCATCATGAAAAAAATTGAGTTGAAGTCAAAAACATTCAATTTCTCTACTTACAACGCGTTAAAATTCTTCAAAGTGGTTATAGAGCTGAAACTAGTTCTTTTTTCTGAATAGTACCATAATGGTACTAAAAGGTACCACTAGAAGGCTTACTAAACCCAAGTTTAGGAAGCCTTCTCTCAACTGTAGGTAATTTCAGTTCTGTTGGTCCCACAGATAAAATAAACATATGGGTAGATTGCTTATTAATAATATTACTTTTTAATGGTACCTTTTAGTACCATTATGGTACTATTCAGAAAAAAGAACTAGTTTCAGCTCTATAACCACTTTGAAGAATTTTAACGCGTTGTAAGTAGAGAAATTGAATGTTTTTGACTTCAACTCAATTTTTTTCATGATGGTAGGATAGTAGGATATGGTCCATTAGAATTAAAGGGGGGTAGTCAAAACAGTCTAAATTCAAAGGTAAGAGTCCAAAAAAATAATTTGACAGTTAAAATGTCACTTATGTTATAGCATTATACCCTATAGCATTGCTTGCATTGCTATAGGGTGTTCCATATAAAAATTGAGAAATGGTTTTACTTCCGGTAAAACCGGAAGTGGCAAAACGGTAACTTTTATGTCAAAAAGTGACTTTTTATATGTACTTCCGCCATACCAAATTTGAAAATTGAATCTAAAAAATAAGAGGGGAGAGAAGGGTATACCTTGAATCTGTGTTACACTATATGTGAAAAATTGTGAAAACTCAATTCTGAAAATTATCTATTTATGTAAAAAATCTAATTACGCTTGATAGTTCAGCTATGAAACGGCTAACTTCTGGTTGACGTAAAGCAAAGAATACACATAGCCAGGAGCTATCTGACAACTGCCATGCTCAATAAAATATACCTAAGTCAGTTAAAATTCTTAATAATTTTGATATAACAGTATTTTGTTTCACCATGTGCGTCCACGTTCATGTCCATGTGACTTCCATTACTGTGTATTATTTACAGACATGCATCCTTATTGAAGGAAAACAATTTTATGAACTGAGTATTGAGCATTTGAAAAAAATTAGTTTGCGAATGTTTGTCAACTTTTCGTTTTTAGCCAATAACTCTGTCAAATATCAACCGACTCCAAAAAATGATGCACCAGTGTATTCGCAATGAAAAGGGCTGTGTTAGAAGTAGGGTACTTCCATTTGTAATTTTAAAGTTTGGGTTGCTAGGGGTTAGGGGGGATGAATATGTCAAGTTGGCTTGACTATCAAAAATACTCCCCCAAGAAATGAAATCGACGTATCTTAGCAAATTCTAATTTTTTTTGTTTCGGTTTTATAATTGAAGAGGGGGTCAAGTTGTCGTTGACAGATCCTGTATCTATATACAGGATTTGTCAACGCAGTCACACTATTGTGACTGCAGTATTAGTTGCACTTGCACTTTAAGAATTCTAACAGTTGAGGTTGAGCAGCGGCGAAATTCGAACCGTCTGCATTGTCAAATGCGGAGAACGATTAAAACTTCGCGTCTTTAACCCTCCACCACGGAGAATAATAATAGCATAATTTTTTAAATTTAATTTACGCTAGAATATAAAATTTAGTATGTAATTCGGATCATAATCAATCACTATCTTATGCCGTGTTATTATAGGCTTCTTCTAAAGTATCGCCTAATATTCACGCCTGGTACCATAATGTTTGTCATTAGGATCCTTATTACAAAAATAATGTCCATTATTAAATAAATATTACGTCCAACATATATTTGTTAATCTATCCAAAACTGATCAAACACACGTCCAAGCCAAAAATAGTTCAAGTTATCTTTCAGATCACTGTCGTTGCCCTGCTAAATATTTCAGATTAGTGGACAGCACTCACGTTAGAAGTTCAAAGAAATAAAAATATAAATCGAACTTGAAACTCCGAGCCAAGGCAATTTTTATTATTATAACAGTCAAACACACCTCATCGAGAACTGTCAGATCACGGTGAAGGTGTAAAGGAAAAGTATATTTTAATTTTGAATGAAAAATATCTTTGTTGACTGCTCCAATTGAATACTTGTAGTTGTTAAGAGCTAGAAAGAATATTTTATTTAATTATTGGTCGATTTAGTCATATTAGAGCCACAGTAGACCACATGGTCGTTGTGGACGGTTTGATTTTGGTCCACTTACTTTTGAACCTAACCTAACCTAGTTGATTTTTTAAATAAATGATCGTATTCATAAAAAGAAAGATATACCATACTTATTATTCTGAGACTGATCCAAAATTTACGTAAAATGTGGAAACAATGTTTTATTCAAATTTAAGTTAAACACTGGATATGGATAATATTATAAATTTTATCAAGAATCTCTTGCCATTTCCAAGATCCCAATGGTGGTTATCGAATTTTACTCATTCCATATCTGGTCATGAAAATATGAATTGCTAGAATAGTTAGAATAAGCAGAGATTAGAAAGACGTAGATGTACAAAGGCTAACGACGTATACCTACTATTTTATTAACTATAAATGGTATAACTAGATACTTACATGTAAATTATTAAATTTATAATTCTTAATTTTTAGAGTATTAATAGTTATAGAATTTTAAAGTCTATCGTCCAGCGCTGAAATATATGTATTTTGATTGCATACTTGGATTTTACTAATAATTTTAGAGGAATTCAATCAGAGATTCTAAATTTTAATCAACCATTTTTGAGATAATATATTTTTTTAAATTTCAATATAAATATCTCTTTTTTCATCCAGAATATATCTTTTCATCTTTTCGTCCCTTTTCATCTTTTCATGCAGAATTGAATTCGTGCGTCGATCTGTAATAGGCCTATGCCTATGCCTATCTTCAACTGTTTTGTTGTTATAGAAAGCTGCACTTACATAAAATTAATTATAAATCGTCAAGATTTCTTTATAGTCAGCAATGGAATGTCATAATTAAAATTTGTCCATATTTAATTATGAGTATCTCCTCCAATTACCTTTTGAACTAATTTTAGTTAGAGTTCGGACAAAATACAATTTGAAACTCGTAGAATTGAACTTCTATAATAAATTATTTATAAATAAAATATGGGGTCGCAAGAGCTGCCAACCTATAATGTCTAAGTGACAAGGGATGTCGTGTATCAACACGACAAGGAATTGAAAGGAATTTCAATTATCCCATACTTATTTTTGAAAAATATATATTTGTAGTTATTCGTTTTCGGATTATACAAGCGTTTTTCGAGTAAACTATAGTGACTTCAAGCTGTAGTCAGCTTGAACAGTGTAATTAAACAAATACATAGTTTGGTATTCAGCAAAGGTTTTGTTAAAAATTTGTAGCTTGTGCTTACCAATAGAATATCATATTTACTATATTCGCACATCATGCGTAACCACCAGAATAATGTGCCTGTTTTTTGTCAAATAGTTGTTTATCAACATCGTAGATATAAGCATCAAACATGTTTTTGTTAAAGTGGAAGTAGTTTGAGTAACTCTTGTACTAATTTTGAACTGGTTTTTTTTTGTTTTTTTATATCTTTTTTGTTGCAAAATTTCCACTAATGTTCTTTATCAGTTTGCGTTGGTTTCTTCAGTTAAATGTTATATTAACTAGTTCACATTCCGGACTTTAACCTGAAAACTAGTTCACATAGATTTGATAACATGTATTTGCAACCTTATATAAAAGTATTTGCGTAGCCAAGTATATTTACAAAATATAAAACACTGGATGCATGTATAAAATATTATATATTTCTAATATTTAGATATATAAAAAAAACTGTGACATTACAGGTCCATACCAAGTGAAAAAAATTTTTTTCCAACGATACAAATAAGACACTATAACATTAAATTATTTTGTATAAAAAGAGGGCCATTTCGGAATCGTTTGATATCGCCATAGTAACTGTTCAAAAAAGAGATTTTTGTACGGTACCGAAAAATAATTTGACATTGACATTGCATGTCACATAATATATTGAATTGAAGTTTTAATTTTGACGCTTGAAGAAAAAATATTATGTTTCTGAGAGTATAAAGTTCTTTATGTGTTTCACCCAGTTTACACAGCCTTGGCTAACGCCTCGGCTGTGTAAGCTTCCGGGCTCAATAAATAATGTTAGCCTTCTACTCCTAGTAACATAATATACTATTTTCTTGGCCATAGCTACATTAAAAACATATAAGTATGAATGGTAAGTATGCATGCCCCATATAACTCTATAACTTTAATATACTGAAAAAAAATTGTATTTTTCTAGTTTCTAGTTTTCTAGTGGTTTCCTGTTTAATTGTTATTTATATCACCAGAAATCAGTCCAAATCTGTCTAAAAATGAAACCATAGGTCGCCTTATAACTCAAAAGAAGAGATACCTATGCAATTTCTCATTTGACAATTGAATTGATCATAGAACCATCTCCAATATCTTTAATAGTTTCTGTAAGATGTATTCTTGCAATTTAACGATTTTTTCTCATTTGTTACGTAAAAATGGTTCAATTTGAAAATGGCGAAGGCGGCAGTGTTAAGCATTAATATAATTATTGTAATTAAGAACATATATATTTATATTTTTATTAGGTTTTGATAATACTTGACATCTGATTTTACATATACAAAATTTAATCAACACGAATATACATCGATACAAATATAGTAAAATTAAACTAGATCTATTTATAAAATACTACTTCTACAGAGATTCAATATAAAAGTAAAGCTAAACGTTGCAGTCATACGTTCTCCCACTGAATATAAAAAATAAACAAAATATATTTCGTACTCTATTATTGTGAAGTGTAAGTCTTTTTACTATGGGAAGAGTACATTATTAGGACCTTTGTCGAATTACTGTTAGAAACATTTAAAATCAATAACAAAAGTGTATTCTTACTTTTATTTGTGACCCCAGGCTACGTGGCAATAACAACACATGATATGTTTGACCAGTACTCTTATACTATTCTATTTATACTTTCTTGGCACCCATAGTATATCCCTTTCGTCTTTCTAATTATGACAAACTTTTCACTTAATCACATGTCCCACGTTCTCATTTTTTACATAAATATTTCAATCTAAATTTGCCTACGATAAGTACCTACTCGGTAACTCAGATATTTGACAGAATAATCGGTTTAATTTTGATTCTAAATAGAAAATAGGGCCTATGGATGTATTTTTAGATTTACTACATACTTTTGTAGTACCTTATTACTTCAGTTTAGTCTCAACTAGAGGAAAGCAGTTAATAGACAGAAATATTTCATGGAATGTACAAATGCATGGTGTATGCACACTTAACATCGAATATTTTTGAACTAATAACGAATAATCCTGTACTGCTTTTAATCACGTTATATTTTCTTCATTCCATTTCTTCTTTTATATATTTTAATTTTTTACTTTCTGTATAATTTTAAGATAATAATTTATTTTATAATTTAGTCAAATTGACTAAATATAAATATTGAACTAAAAAACCGAGTAGCCATAAATTATTAGAACAATATATGTGTTTTTTTATTTTACTACAATTTTTTTAAAAACTGGAATTATTTCCTCAAATATAATGGCATGGATAAAGAAGAAGTAATCTTTAATAGTATGACTTTAATTTTATAGAAATGATTTTGTTTTCGCCACTTAACCTCGCACGGTATTATTTATCTATACCTACTAGATTTTTACTCTACATTGGAATAAACTTATTTTTCATAATATTTAGAATTGAAATAAATATTGACGTTTTTCAAGGGCGTTTCATTAAAGTGGGTTATTGGAGTTGTATATAAGTTATGTACCTAAAAAGTCGCCTAACAGGCTAAAATAATAGAGGCTCTCACTGATTATTGGAAAAGCTGACCACAGTTTCTATTACAAATGAAATGATTTATATACAAAATTATGATTTATTTGCTTATCTAATGGTTTTGACGCATCTTTTAACAACTTTTATGTTTAAGAACATTTAACTATATCAACCTATCTTTATCGCAGTGTTATCAATAGAATAAATAGAGTACACATTTGAAAAGCAAATGGATGTATGGCACTTATGAAATATTATAAACAACAATTTCAATTTATAGGGCGATACAGTCGTTCTACTTAAATTTGATGCCGGGTCATGCAGCAACACTATGGATGTGCTTTATATCTCGTACTAGTTCAAACACATGCATGCACTCTAATCTTCTGAATCCCTATTACCAAATTAACCTTCTTAATTCTTGGTTTGTTATTGATATCGCGTTCACACTACTATCACACTGTTAATGTGTGATATATCCATGAAAATAGGTCAATGTGTTTTAGAACAACAATTTGACAAAGGACCTTTGTATCTAAAAATAAACTGACTATACATAATCACCGATTAATTAATATTTGTCTCGACAGAAAAACTAATGAACGAAAGTATACTCTCTTTTACAAATGGGACAATTTGACGATGCATTTAAACACTGTCTTAAACAATTGGCATGAAATAGGTGTTGGCAGGGTGTGATTCTTGCCCTTTTCATTGGACTTAAGCACACAGCACATACGTCATCCCAGTGTAGGATCTCCTCTTCAGTGGCATATCTGAACTGTCCCAGAACTGCTTGCTCAGCTCTTAGCTTCTTTAAACAATTCAGTACCATATCTTTTACTCTCAAATACACAGTAAGATAAAATGCGATAAATGTAAATCTTGCTTGACCGTAGAATGTTAAAAACGTCACCAAAATGGCTGCTATTGAAACTGTATAGTATCTTAAAAACACTGGTGCATACAGAGGTTCCAAAGCTTCCAGATATTTGATTTTTAAGCAGAGTAACAATGGCAAAAATAGGTCGACAAAAACTTTCTCAGTGCACATGTAATACGTCCACGTAACGAATGTGTACAAAGCGGTTGGTTGATAGTGTTCCAGTCCTTGTTCCAATCCAAATACCAGAAGCATAAATGTAACAGTGATAATGAAAGTTATGGCCTTCGTCCACTCCAGTACTATCTTGGTAGCGGTCATTGCTACATGTTTAAGGTTGCTATGCTGAGTCATTCTAACTGTGACAGACCAATCCTCCTTCTCTATGAGTTCCTTGATGTAATTTGTACAATAGGCGATCACGTTGTAGAACATCAATGAGTACAGACCTGTGATCTTCTTATGAGGACAATGTCCTCCTCCAAAGCTGCAGAGAAGTACTCTGTCGCAGATCATGAAGAACACCAACTGAAAATATTTATCTGTCACAACTTGAACTGTTATTTTGAAATGATCTATTACCTGTGTTGTTAGGTTGGAGATGTTAGACATCTTCATGAAGATTCTTTCACACTTATCCAAAGGAGAATATACTTTGCACAAAAATGACCATGCTGGAGCATAGTATTTCTTCAGTAGGTCTGTAAAAGAAAACAACAGTTACTTAAAGTTTGGTACCTATGTCAGTACAGATAATTAAAACATGTTTATTATAATATTAATAATAATTATAATGAAAATTGTGACTTTGTGAAAGACATTCCAAATATAAACTGAAATCTGCTTTACTTTCTTTCTATGCTGAAAAAAATAAAACGGAATAATTTTCCATGGCATCCATCCATCTCTGAATTCTCGAAATCTGCTATACAAACAATACGTACATAACTACAACCCCAACTCCTTAGCACCTTCCCCCTACTGGTTAGTTTATCCCCCTTCAATAAACCTAATCAAGATAAACTCATTATCAAAAGTTGTTCAAGAAGCATCAAGTTCACTATAAGTATTAATCTACAAACATGCTCACCAAAGATACATGGTTTGAAAGATCATTCAATTTTTTGATATTCAAATTCGATTATCCGGATCATTCCAGAATTATCACCGTTTTTTATATATTTTGAGTAAGTTAATTTCATGGCATTTGATGTAATCTTAATTTACAAAAATGGTGGATTTATAAACTTAAACAATAACTATTTTTATACTGAATCTTCATTTTATAGGTATATATTTACCTACTTCATAGTTAAGTACGTAATGTTTCAAATGATTCCTATTTTTTATTTATTTCTTGTCTTTTAAGTAAACTAAACTTAAAAAAACAGAGGTACCTACATGCAGATACAAGGTTTGAAATTGGATTAAAGATCAAGTTCTCTTTTAATTTTCCCCCCTATTCAAAGATGAACACTAGTTTATAAATAAACTATTATTTAATGGAATATCACCACAGTAAATATAAGCATACCCATTTGGAACAACTGATAAGTTGTTACTTACATTTACTCATTGCAGTCAATCTATGGTGATTAAAGAACGTGACCTGTGTGAATTGTAACTGGCGGGAACCTGTCATTATCTTAAAAGAAAAATTGTTAAAAAAGAATTTGAACCATCATTTTTGAAAATCAACTGCAACTTTTTTATTTGAAAATAACAGTAACTTCATTTTTTTTCCAATGGACATCATATTGATTTTTATCATATTAGAACTCTGAACTTTAGAAGTTTTGTGATTAAATTAATGTATAATTTGCTAGACTTTATGGGCCAGTGGTGAGAAACACACCATAGTGCCCTCTTTGGGTCTTTGCTACTATCCGTCTGACAATTATTGGTCAAATTGACAGTCGAGGCACATTGTCCGTAGGGTAGTTGTTTTCGGCATTTCTTTAAAATTATTTTTGAATATCACATTCCTTAGCAAGCCATGAATTATGGAACAAAAAAGTATATTGAGAGAACTTTTTAGTTATATAATATATATGTTGGAATCAATAAATTTATCCCATGAGCTAACCCCAACTAATGAGGTTTTCCAGGTTTCGGTACGTCTTTACTGAGGCGTAAATGCGGCCTCAGAATAATAATATGCTGCCCCTCTCCCACACAAGTGTCAAACTTTCGTGCTAGTCCTTGTGATTAGATTAAGGGGTAGAGATATTATTATCATTCACAAATAATTTACTGCATATGAACTTATGTTACAAATAATGGACGTGTACATTTTTTATATTTTTGGATGATATGGCTAGTGTCATATCAGCATAAGTAAAAAAGTATTTTATGTAGCTCTCCGAGTTTTAGAGATTCTGTATAATAGGTATTATTATTATTATGATCCTGTCCTCGATTTTCCATAAAGCTCAACATATCTGAATTTGTATATGATGAGGATAGGGGAGGATCTTGTTCGAACTGAAAAATATGTAAGCAAGGAGGGCGTTGTTATTGTTTGCAGCAACAGTAGAGGGAATAGGGCAATAATTCAAATTGAGAGCGTTATTTTAACAAATAAATAAGGGTAAAGTGCAATATACGAACGCAGAAGACATACATGTTTACGCCATCTTATTTATAGAATTTATCGAGACAATGTACTAACTAGCTAAGCAGGGACCGAACTATTTAAAAATATATTGAACTGTATACTGAGTTGCCATAACAGTAAGAAAATATTATGATGGAAATTTTGTAAAAAAATATTAATAGTTGTTACGCTGTTATCATCATCTAATACTCCAGGCAGATGTGACAAGGGAAAGTGATTTTCCGGCAAGGATTTCAGACGAGGGTTAGAGCAGCATTACGTTCAGCGTTTCTAAGTACAAATTTGGATATACGACTTTAAATCTTAGTTGTCAAAACATCTACAATTTGATCTTCCATTTTCACTGGTTGTAGGTACGTGAATTTTACGAACGGTTGTAGGTACGTGAAGATGTTTTGAAAAAAAATTGTGAGAATAAACAGGGTTTTACCAACATTAGTTGTTGATAGTTGGTTTCTGGAAAGAAAAATAAATAGAACAGGGAACACCCTGTACAACTGAAGATATCTTTAATTTGTATATTTTGATAAATCTGGTAACATCATGAAAAGAAAAATTCATATATCGTTTACGCCTACCACCCTGTATAACACCCTGTATAGTACACGTTAAGATGATGTAAGAATATAAAAAGCATAAGTATTTTATGATACATTGTGCATTGTAATTGAATGTTGATCGGTGCATGTTGCACGTAAAGTATTTCTTTGCGACATATCTTAAAAATAATAAGGTTATTCCTTTGCATACCTAGGATGATAGGTAACGAGGAAATATAAAATTTTATTGAACCATAATATTTGATAATTTCATTAATAATTTATCTTTTAGTTAACCTTTTGGCTTAATTCCTATATAAAGAAAGATGTAAACATTGTGCATATTGTTTCATAAAAAAATTGCCCTAGTAATTATCTAGGATGTTTATTTTATCAGTAATACTTGCAGGAGGTGTGTGGGTTCTGTACTGATTACGGCTATCTGAGGATTTGAATATTTTACCCGTAGAATAATTCATATAGCCTCACGTTGCAGCCAGACAATGTAACCCCTGATTAGGAACTCCAAAAACGGAGTGTGTTCTCTAAAACCTTGTACGTAATTTCTCATAAGTGTGTGTATATTTTTATCTTATACACGTGCAATCTTGTAACTGAATTCCTCAAGGTGGCTTCTAAATGTAAATAATTATGAAAAAATAATTATCTAATTAGGTTACAGGTTACGACACAGTACTTATTTTTTAGCTACAATAATTCAACTTGCACTTATATAAGTAAATATATAATAATAATGACATAACTAGCATAATTTCTACGGTTTTTCAACCATGTAGGATTTTTTCACGCACTCATAAATAAATGCATCACGAATTTTTATTCAGATATTAAAAATTATAGGTACCTATTAAGTTTTACAATATAGTTGTCGATAATAAACCGAAACGGTGGCAAAACAGGTATGTTGTTATAATTTTCTAAATATATGTGTTCTAAAATTGTATCGACTGAATCCTATGATAAATATTAAGAAGGGTGCTGTATTTTATAATTTTTGAATAAGCATTATGTTTCTGAGGTGCAGTTGTAAAAATAAAAATCATATTTCGTAAATATGGCAGTGGTAAATATACAGCTCTTTCAAATTTGACATGACAAGGACAACTACTATAGACAACTATTACTAAAATTTAAATTCAATACAAAAAGTCAATTTCCCGCAACCTACATTATTGGAGACTATTTTTAAAAGCAAGAAAGTAGAAAAGGCCCCCATACACAGAAGGTAATTTTAAACGATTGGTCCCACCACGGATTAAATCGGTTGTCGATCTTTTGATCGATGTTTACGTTTGTGGCGCGCGACGGTTTTGAACGAAAACATCCGATCTGTAACAGGCGACCGCTGCAAGTTCAGTCCTGCCGGTACACATATACGGAAATATAAGTTCTGTTAGAATATAGTAAAAGGTGGAAACATGGAGTGGACTAAGGAATTATTAACCGAATTTATAGATTTTTATAGGGAGAAATCATGTTTGTGGAAAATTAAAGACAGTTCGTATGTAAATAAAAATATGAAAAGAGAGGCTTATGACGATTTACTGATTTTTTTGAAAAACAAGAATTTTACCGTCACCGTTGCGGAGGTAAAAAAGAAAATTCAAAACTTAAGAAACGCCTTCCGGAAAGAAAGAAAAAAAATTGAGGATATGTTCATTGGATTAAACGCATATGTCCATATTTATTTTTCTCCCCGATCCACTTTTTCATCCACTTTGTTCGACTTTTTTTCTTTTTGTTTTCACAAATTTGCCAGATACATAAACCAATAGGTAAGTGCAAGTTTTCTTCTTCTTTGAACCCTACTCATATTTTAGCACAACAAATCCCTTCTAGATTTTAAACATGTCTAAAATATCTGATCGCTCGTCCAGGCCACTCGGAGGCCTTAGAATTTAAAGAGGATTCACCAATTAACTGAACTATCCGTCCCCTCAACGAGTTTATATTTGAGGAAAGTAACAGATGCAATATTTCTGTGTATGGAGACCAAATATCTGTACCTCCAGAGACCCGATCGGCAGATGCGATCTGGCAGATCTGGACGGCGGGACAAATCGTTCTAAATTCCCTTCTGTGTATGGGGGGCTATTGTGTCCTGAGTAGGTACCACACACAAGTGTATCTATATTTTGCTGATATTTAAAGTAATTTTCGCAGTGTATTTTCTATACCATTTGAAAAAAATTTCTTCACAATTTAGTTTCTTAAATTAGGTAATCATGCATGTATATTTAAATAAAGAACCTCGATAATGAGTTGCACACTGAGTTTTAGTGAAATTGTAGCAGTTAATACACGTTTATGCTAATACATGTCATCCCAATGATTTCCGAGATAGTTCTAATTGATTTCTTTTCAATGTCCTGTACGGCGAAAACAAAATTTTCAATTTTCTTCATAGAACTTAATGGTGAAGTTTGATCTATTATTTAGAAGATACCCTGTACATTGTCTGCTTACTTGACATGAACATACAGTTCTTTCATTTCAAAAGCTACCACGCCAAATACCTTTTTAATTTATGGAAATTTAAAAAATACAAAAAGATGTCAATTGCCATATCGAGGAAGAAGTTTAATTACACCCTGTATATAATTTTAGCTGTCACTCTCTCCTCCAAAACCACCCTCACATTGAAATTACAAACGACAACCTTCATCGAGTGATACATCGTTGGAAAGGGCATACCATTCGCTATCCAATCATACCCAAAAACGTTAAATCGGTGGATGGGTTCGTGAATTAGGAGAAAAAATGTGTCAATCAATTTAAATAAATTTAGGTCCACATATTAGTAGAATAAATTAATCAAGCGTTAAATGCTTCAATAGTTAATAAAACATTCACTACCCTATTTATTTGAAGGAGATGCCGAAAACAACTACTCCACTGGAAATATGCCCCGAGTGGCGTTGCATTACATCGGCATCTCCATAGGAGGGAGTCGCCAAGGATTGTTAACTGTTTACAGGATTGCTCGATCCCTATACTACAATGTAATCCATAATTGTGACGTCATCAAAGATCCAAAGATCTCGAACTTGTAGAAATAGGTACACTTTATACTGTTATTACAAACTTTAATAAATAATAATATTAATAATCATTCAAATACGAAAATTCTCTTGCAAATGTGAAATATAAAAAACACAAAATAGGTATATTTTCACAATTCGATTACATATATCTTCGATGACGTCACAAAGGCGGATGACAAAATTGAGCGATCGAGCAATCCTGTAAACAGTTAACAATCCTTGGCGAGTCGCCACATCGTTCATCGAGACCAAATAGCAGACACTGACCGGTTTCACGCTTATTTTGCGCTCATCAGAATACCATAGGTAGCGGACTTGATGAACGATGTTGCGACGTGATTGCCTAATGGACATCGTGAATGTTAGTAGTGGTAGGAAACACACCGTAGTGCCCTCTTTGACCCTGTGCTAATATCTGTATTTGGTCTCGATGAACGATGTGGCGACTCCTATGGAGATGCTGATGTAATGCGATGAAAAAACTTAACTCTGTCGTTAGATATAGGCTTGAAGTATGTATGTAATGTTAATATTAGTAGTGGCGAGAAACACACCGTAGTGCCCTCTTTGGGTTTTTGCTACTATCTGACTACTGACAGTTATTGTCAAATTGACAGACAGATAACGATAACAGTCGAGGCATATTGCCAGTGGAGTAGTTTTCGGCATCTCCTTCAAATAAATAAGTATGATTGTCTTCATTAAACACAATGGAGGTCACTGCTGTAATGGCACCTGCGGAAAAACAGGTCGTTATCTGTCTGTCAATTTGACAATAATTGTCAGACAGATAGTAGCACAGACCCAAAGAGGGCATTACCGTTTGTTTGTCACCACTACTAACATTCACTATCCTTTAACATCAATTTGTATTAAACCTGTTTTATAAGTGCTTCTTTTACGAGACTTTATTTAATGGCACGTCTCATTTTTGTCTTATTGCCATCGCAATTTAAGCCAGTTCGATATTTAAAAACCGTATTTAAATAAAACGAACCGAAATAATCTTCATTCACGGATCTGAAAATCTCAGTGTGCGTAGAACCGCCAGGGTATCCAGAGAAAAACTTTGAGCATCAGTATATGATATAATTGATGAACAACTTTGAAGAAGCTAGGTCAGTATGCAACAATAAAACTACACAGTCAAGGATTTTGAATGAAGCTTGCCAAATTTAAGTTCTCGGACAGTTCGCTATAGATCCAACTTTTTCTATTCCAAAAGTAACTCAGCTAACCAATATTTCTACTGGCTCCATGCACAAAATTTTGAAAAAGGTTAAGTTTTTCCCCTACAAGATACAAATTTTACAGAAATTCCATAATAACGATTGCGAGAGAATTTAATTTTGTGAACATCCTATGCCAAAATTTGCATTTGGCATCCTATGTCAAAGAGTGACTGCTCAATCATCGGTTTCCCTACAAATAGATTAGAAGACGGGGTGCAGTAGAATGGTCAGTAGCAGGATCTCCAAATTTGATCCCGCTGGACTTCTTGCTTTGGGGGAAGTTTACTCCGCATGAAAGTATTCACAAACTCATAATCAGAATATGACAGGAATACAGACGATAAACAAACTTTAGTCAAAGTCCGCGAAGAATTTCAAAATGGACTTAACTATTGTATTGCCAATAACACAACAGTAATTTTTTTCTTCTAATTCGCGAACCAATCAACGGTTTTAACATTTTTTTAAACAATTGGGTTGTATGCCCTTTCCAACTACGTATCACGCGATAGGGGCTGCCTTTTGAAATTCAAAGTGTGGGTAACTGTGGGGGAGGGAGTGACAGCTAAAATTAAATCCAACTTGTGTAATTATACTTGCCCCTCGACATTTCAATTGACATGTTTTTTGTATTTTTTAAATTTCCTTAAATTCAAAAGATATTTAGTGTGGTTTATTTTGAAATGAAAGCACTGTATAATAATACCACGAAAATAACTTTGGACTGACAGCAACCCTTGGATATTTCTAACATAATTGTTTCATTAGTGAAGGAATTAATTTGCAAATTGCTTTGGGATGATAGATTTTAATTTATGCCATCGACACAGTTTTTTTAATAATGCAAGTTGACATTCCATAGGCGTATCAGTCTTTCGGCTCCTGATATTGGTTTGTGTAAACAATAATGTATTTGTACAGCGATTTAGTTCAGAAAAAAGGATATTTGTTTATATAACTATTGAATTAAAATAAGTATTTCTGATAAACTTTGAATAAATATTTAATAACTCACCTTTATCGGAAATGATGGAATGTTTACCATAGTTTTATATTTATTTTCCAAAAATTAACCCTATAAGTATATAACAACGATTGACATGAAAATAATAAAACTAGTTTATATTTTTTTTTTGCTTATATGGTGAAATTGTAGTAAACTTAGAAAATGTGATCAGAATTTAAAAAATATTTACTAAATATAGAATAGTCATCTGGCAAAGAATTCTTATTTGTTATTGAATTTAATACCCGGAAAATATTATGCATAAATACTTGCAGCAGAATGTAAGTAATAATTGCTTATTAAATAAATATGTATAATATATATTTCTTTATATAGGAATTAAGCCAAAAAGTTAACTAAGACATAAATTATGAATGAAATTATCAAATATTATGGTTCAATAAAGTTTTGTATTTCCTCGTTACCATCCTAGGTATGCAGAGGAATAACCTTGTTATTTTTAAGATATGTTGCAAACAACTACTTTGCGCACAACAGGCACCGACCAACATTAAAATAAATATATTTAAATAAGCCAATAAATAGGTAATACAAAAAATATACTATAAAAAACTACAAGATGTATAATATACCTAACTAAGAAAATAACTGATTTAAGTTTTCTTCTGGTTTTCTTCAATTGTTTCAAACCTGCATGCAAAATTTTCGTGGGAAAACACGTATTTATTTTTCATTTGGAATTTTCATTACAAATAAATTTTCACGTAGGGGAAATGTGCCTGTGATGGCATACTTCCTATGATGGCACACTGCAGAGAAATCTGTTATTCTTATTTCTATATAGTCATAGCCGCCATATATACTAACTAGATGTCGCCTTGTAGTGTTTCACAGACTTCTATTAGTTTAATTGGTGTGTAGAAGTTTTTACGGAAAATTATATATTTAGGTAAGTATGGAATTATCAATAACGTTATATGAATATTTATATTGTCTAACTATTATACAACTTTAAGTTGTGATATTTATACAACACATTGAGAAACCTTTTAGCGTCATATTTCTATGTATAAAAAAGTGAGGTTAAATAAAACTTGAGTGTTATGCTTGATTTTGTAGCTAAATATTTTTGTGCCAATGATGGCATATCAGAAATGTTCATATGATGGCATACGGTGCCATCATAGGAACACACTCCTACTGCTATCATTAATTCAACCTATATTCATTTTCTTATTTATTATTATAGATATGGCTGATACCGTAAAATCCAAGCGTCAACAATGGAAGGAAGAAGATATGGCAGCAGCATTAACTGCTATAAAACAAAAAAACATGGGCTGGAAACTTGCCTCCAAAACGTTTAACGTGCCATCGTCAACATTGCGGCGACGATTTCGGCTTAATAAAGGAGGCGAAAAAGGGTACTTAGGTGGTCGAAAGCCAACGTTTTCAAAGGACTTAGAGGCGGCATTAATAACTCACCTAAAGGAAATGGAAGAGCGTTTTTTTGGCTTAACTACAAAAGACCTTAAACGTCTAGCATTCCAACTCGCGAAAAAAATGAATATTCACCATACCTTTAGTGAAAATACAGAGATGGCAGGTTGGAAGTGGATACAAGGATTCCTAAAGCGAAATACGACTATTTCGCTTAGAACACCAGAAAATACGTCTATGGCTAGGGCACAAGCATTTAATAAAATCAATATTGCCCAATACTTTGAAAATTTATCAAAAGTAATGGATGAATACAATTTTCTGGCCGAAAATATTTATAATGTAGATGAGTCTGGACTCAGTACCGTACAGTCGAGACCAGCAAAAATATTTGCTACAAAAGGCCGTAAGCAAGTGGGAATGCTAAGCAGCGCAGAACGAGGTCACCATCTAACTGTGGTTTGTTGTATGAATGCAGTTGGAACATTTGTTCCACCAGCATTCATTTTTCCCCGAAAGAGGTTCAAAAATGAATTACTAGACAATTCACCACCAGGAACTACTGCTTTCTGTCAAGAAAATGGATGGATGTCTGGGGAAATATTTGTTAAGTGGCTGAAACATTTTGTGCGTTATGCAAAACCAAACAAAAACAATAAAGTGTTGCTTTTGTTAGATGGACATAGCAGCCACAAAAATTTAGAGGCTTTAGAATATGCGAAAGAAAATGGAATTATATTGTTCTGTTTTCCCGCCCATTGTACGCATAAAGTACAGCCTTTAGACGTGGGCTTTTTTGGACCACTCCAGGTCTATTACGATCAGGAAGTTCAGATGTGGCTGAAACAAAATCCAGGAAGACCTGTCACTCACTTTCAAGTAGCGGGTATATTTAATAAAGCATACCTGAAAGCTGCCACACCATCGAATGCAATAAATGCTTATTCCAAGACAGGAATTCGTCCTCTAA
Organism: Pogonocherus hispidulus; assembly: GCA_963924545.1. NCBI lineage: Eukaryota > Metazoa > Arthropoda > Insecta > Coleoptera > Cerambycidae > Pogonocherus > Pogonocherus hispidulus. The sequence goes on from OZ004693.1 coordinate 71,481,310, forward strand.
ACCCTAGCGTATTTGAAGATTGGATGTTCTCACCTTCTTTGACAACAGATCGGGAAGCTGTTACACCAGAGCCTGGAGCCTCGTTATCTACAGACACTGTGGTGGAATCAACACCCGATACTGATAGTACAGAAACGAAGGTTTCAGACGTGCAAGAAGCTATAACACCCACACCTTTAGTCCTTATTCAGCAACTTTCTCCAGTACCAATTGGTCAACCTAGAACCAAGGCCCAGAAGAATAGAAAACGTGGAAAGATGGGCATTTTAAATACAACACCAGACATTCAACAAAAAAAAATCGAACAAGAAGAAAAAGAAAGGAAGGATAGGGAGAAACTTGCAAGAAAGGCAAAACGACAAATTAAAATTTTTGAAGAAACTGAAGAAGACGATGACATTGTTGAAAAAATACCTAGCGATAATGAGTCTGATGCTGCATGCCTTTATTGCAATGAATTATATTCTATGTCTCGTCCACGAGAATATTGGCTGCGATGCCAAATGTGTATTGGTTGGTGTCACGCAGAGTGCGCTGGTGTCAATCCAAAGACTAAGCATTTCATATGTGAATTATGCAAATAATTTTTTTGCAACTTTTTTATTTATAGAATTCCTTGTTTATTTAAAATATGTTTATTTTTTATTGTTGAAACCTTTTTTCGTTAATAAATCAGTTTAATAACTAATCTTTTCTCATTTCTGACTGGATCTATTAATGATATACACATTTGCCTATGATGACATACATGTGTGTTATCATAGGCAAACACATATCCTATGATGGCACCTTTGGCCGATTTTAATATATGTATATATATTGTCTAAATTTATATTTATCCAACTTAATTTTCATTAAATAATATAATATTCATAGACTTTAGTTTATATGTGCGACCAAAAAGTAAAAAAGCTGAACTTTTACTAAATTATTTAGATAAATAGTTAGGGGTGCCATCACAGGCACATTTCCCCTACTATTTTATTGTAAATATTTCGCTGTTTACTTCTTAGTGGAACACATGTTTCACTACACGTTACACGTGAATGTGTACTTTGAATGCAAATGTCAAAATGATATTTCAAAATAAAAAAATAATTCACAAACGATGAATTTATCAGTTTGAAAGGTCCGAAAAAATAGAAAAGGGTCTAATTATGTTGGGTTATTTTCTTTAGTCATAGTTTAAATATTTCATTTGTATTAAATTACACTAATAAGAATTACTTTACAGAACTAAACTAGACTTACTAAACACTAATAAAAATTTTGTTAAGGTAATAAGGAACAGCGCCGTGACCCAGCAATTAAACGCCAGTTTATTTTGACCGGGTATATTTTGCGCCGGGCCTAAGGCCCGGCGCAAAATATACGCAAAAATGAAGCGCAGCTTGGTGAAATAACGCGGCGTGAGTCACGGCAAGTTTTCAGGAAACTGCTAGCGCGGATACCGCGCAAATACGATTGCAGTTTTCACTTCGCAGGCAGGCGACCACATTTTACTGAAAACTGATTCAGAAGACGAGTTCGAGTCCGAAATGGCATCGTGTATCTCCAAGATGGGTAGTAATAAAAATTGATATCTTTGGCGATTTCCTTCCACTTTTCAGTTTTAAGTTTTGTTCTCATGTAGTCTACGTGGCTTGTATCGTACAAAACTTGTCGAATTCACACGGCCTCGATTAATTTTTCTTCCATGTTTTCAAACACGCACCGTGATTTCTAAAGAAAACTGCGACAACTACACTGCGTTCCGCAGGATCACGTTGAGCCAAAACTGCTGTCACGCTGCGAACAAATATGCGTAATAACTATTCTTACTTAGGTTCACAAAAACTCACCGTGACTCACGCTGCGTCTCATTTTGCGCCGAGACTTAATCGTTCACCGTATTTGAGGATCGTTCTACTTGTAATCTCTCCAATAGACAAATTCGGTTCGGACAAGTTCGGACAAAAACTTTTTCAGTTGCTCCTATATTAAATCAATGTGCATAAAACTCAACGTTTTTAATGTTCAACCAGTACCGAAATCACTCTGAATAAATGGCTGACTGTCAACTTTAATTATATTTCAGGTCCAGTCCTCGATATTACATAATTGTTTACAATGTAGTACATGCTTCTTCTACTTCCGAGCACAAGGTTCAAAGAAAATTTCAAAGCTTGCCCTGTCCCGCATTGTCACCGCTCTGTCAGGCCGGTCTGTCATCATTTTGTTTAAAGTATCTACCTCTAAATTTTACAGCAGACTGGGATATGGGCCGGGATGTAATATCTTCGGACTGGACCTTCATATAATTACGATCGAACTTCACAGGTAAGTTCATTTGATCGCTTAATTAACATGGTTTCATTTATTCTCGTACTAAATCGTAATTAGAGTTATAACATTGTCAGTCGTTCCTGACGCACTCGCAGCCCGCGAAATAATAATATGCCCCTATCTCTCCTACACAAGTCGGTATCACACTGGTATTCATAGTCGATCTCCAAACCTTTGCCAACAACTCGCCAGGAGGTATTCACTGATATTCTCAATTTTAGTTTTATAGTCGAATGCCCGCTGATTAACGTATGCTGCGTCACATATGCAATAATTATTAGTATTAATAATGTGCGATTATTATTATTAATAATAAAAACTATATTAATAAAATTTCACCTGCTATTATTCTTTGGGATTCTTTCTGTTTTCTCGTTTTCACTTTACAGGTATCATACAAAGAACCATTCTATTTAAATTTGATAACACCACTATTTCCATGCCTATATGGACTCACATTTAAATGTTACGCCAGGAAAGGCAAGTCGGCATACGACAAAGACACAATACGTTTGCAATAGAGATACCCTTCTATAATATATTTTGTGCCCATCCGATCGTCGCTTGTCAATCTACATATGATAAGCTGTACTAAACTCGATTCCACTTGGTCCAGTTTTTGTTTAATATATATCTTTACAGGCTCAGAGGTTAGCAGGGAGGGGCTACTAGGTATGCATTGTATGAATATACAAAAGTATACTTGCTGAGTATATACAAAAGTATATATTCAGCGAGTTGCGGAATGAACTCTCTAACCTATCCATCTAGGTACTTATCTATTACATGAATTGGTTAAGAATTTGGTTAGCAATTTTGAGAATCCAGAAGTGTCGGAAGGAGAAAATGCTTTCTCTTACATGTTTTAATTGAAATTATTAGACAATATAACAAATACCATAAACATTTAGCAAATTGATTTACATTACCTACGATATATACGATAAAATATTAAGACAATGTTTCCATCTGCATCTGCATTTGCATCTGCATTGATTATCGAAACATAATTAGATTTGGTTATTAGTCTTTAGATCATTTTAACGATACAAGAAGGCTTTTTGGTGGGCCAAGCCTGGTTTTACCTTAATAAGTGTATTAATTCACAGAATATGCGAGCATTTGATATGCCAGAATCCTTATGCTACAAATGAAGATGGAAAATAGGAGTCTGGGTGACAATGTGCAATCTCCAAGATAGACACCTCAGGGCGTTCTATTATGTCATTGTAAGTTAGTTATGCCAACATTTTACGAAGTGCAGCAAGGTACATAAACAATTATTGCAACCCCCTTAAATTATAACAACTACGGTAGTCTGGGATGATTTTCTATAACACGATGGCACGCAACAGCTTTTATAGATAGAATAAATTGTTAACTTAAATATTTTGATTATAGAATCATTTGAACCAATACTGCAATACCCTTGTAATACTGTGACTATTTTGAGCTTGACATATTTGAAAATACCATTTTTAAGACTCCACTCCACGATTAATGATTTAACGAAATAAAACAGATAAGGTAACCTATTTCCTGAATCTTGCAAAGACTTAACTTTCGAATCTAATAATAATAATATGACCATATAACCACAAAATTATCATTCCGATAATCTACAAAGTATTTTTTTCAGTTAAAAACATGCAATAGAATTGCTCAGTGAGTTTTTTATCAGAAACCTAACTTTATCTATATTTTTAAGTGCTTCACTGTTCGTATAATACTCGTTTCGATTTTATTATCAGTATCACCTTTATTTATATTTAAAATTAAACTAGGTACCTACTTAGGTTTTCTTCCAAAATGGCGATACTAAATTATTAATTACGTCAGTTTCAATAGATAATAAAACGTATATTGAATAATATGCAATAAACACTGCTCAGTTGTTTCCATTTGTTATAGTATGCTGATTATTATTAGTTTATCTCATAAAATATTCTTAAAATCCGAGACCCGGTTTCTGTGTAATAAATAAAACTGAACAAGTTGCCGCGAAATGTTTTACTTTATGATTTATTTTGTTTTGTTTGAAGACAGCTAATGATTCGGTGGATTCATATAACATTCGATTTTAAAGGGCTATAAACATTTTAAATGGCTAGTATATTAATAGTTTGTCTTGCATCAACAAAAGCATGGCTGTAGGTAATTTTTAGTGGACCTCCCACAGAGAATTTAAATTTGCGAAACTAATACTACATTATCAAGCACGGAAACATAGCCAATACTGAAACCATATGTTTGGATGAGTGCTTGAGTAGGCAGGAAAAAGCATATGCATGAAACAATTAACACATACAATACAGGATGTTATACAACATAATATAACGTCGCTATGTAAATCTGGATAATTTAAGTGAGTTTTTCCGGCACGATTTAAAATATTTTCAAATATTTGGCACTTCCGATTATATCAAAAATCACTGTCTGCCTCCTTATTTGAAATAGAACCTCTTTTTTTATTGTATATGTATATATGGAAGCAGGGGTCCAATTCTCGTATCTCTATTGATATTGTCGAGTACGACATTTGTCACACAGATTTCTCGCACAACTTTGTAAATGTAATTTATTTCATCAATAAAAAAACAAAGAGGATTTTCAGCCAGCTACATGGACAAATATCCCAATTTTTTGATTTTTTTAAGTTTACCTAATAGCTAAAAATAATGGCTTTACATTAGTATTAAATTAGATTAGTGACAGAATAAATATCTATAAAAAGTGTTTTCTTACCTAATATCAATTTCCTATTTTAATTTTATTGTATGGGTTAGTTTTATTTTGTTATTGCTGGTCTGAATGATAGAATTATTGTAAATATTCTCATGACTCAAAAAACCCGTTGAGAGGAGGTTTTACAGTTTGTACATATACAGGATGTTTAAGAAAAATTACTATAGAATAAGATTGGAGACGTTTGGAAATTTATATTCTCGAGTATCCGTAGACAAACCGCTTGACAATTATGTCGTGTGATAAAACATAGCAAACCGTGTGTCGTGCTATGATCACCAATATTATTTATAATATTGGTGATCATAGCAATCTGATTTTGGATTATTTTGGAATAATAATTTGGAACAGCTACAACATTCATAAAATAACCTTTAGCTTATTTTATTAGTTATTATTGTTGTTCATCTGATGGCAGTGCCTTTCTCTTATATATTTTTGGACAATGATTGGGTATTCTGGATTGGGTTATATTCAAAGTTTCAAGTAACTAATACTTAGGAAACAATTAAGCATGTTGTGGCTAGATGTTGATATATAGTACTAACTTTAACTTTTGCACTTAATGTTGAAGTACGAGATAGTTTTGCAATAAAAGGAAAAACTTGAAATTTGCTAGGTCTTAAGACCAGTTAACGTAAACATTTTCATAAATTGTCAATCACTCAATTAGAACGAGAAGTCCTCATGACTTCTCGTCGTATATTCTTCTATTATGGACCGCACGTTTTTAATTTTCTAAAGTTTCTGTTCTAAAGCAATAATATGGAGCTCCGTAGCCGCGCAATTAAAGACTTCAATTTTTTAATCATTCCCCGCGATTGGCGGCGGTTCGAATCTCACCGCGGTCAACTTTTATAATTGCTCCTCTATTAAATATGTGTGCATAAGGCTAGTAGCGTTCTTAATATGCAACCTGTACTCTATCACTGTATAAATGGCTAACCTACTGTACACTCTAATTAATAAGGTTTTCCAGGTTTCCCTTATTCTCGTACTAAATTGTAATTAAAGTTATAACATCGTAAGTCGTTCCTGAGCGCAATCGCTGCCCGCAAAATAATAATAAGCCGCTCCCTCTCCCACATAAGTCTCTGACTTATAATGAGGGCTCATCATCGAGATGAGAATGAGGGATAGAGATATTATTATTATAGTAATAATTTTCTCTTTGTCATTGTTAAGTTAACTTAAGGATTAACTTAAGGGTTTTAACTTAAGGATCTATTTGACGACATCTGGCATGCAACAATCAAATGACGAATGACTAAAACCACTCGAGACGAATTATACTAAAATTTGTAGAATGCGGGGTTCCAGAATACATTCAAGCAAATTTCAATAGACATTCTATGAAAGTCGCTTACAACATAAACGAATAGATATTACTTGGTCTTTATTGGCGACATTCATTAAGTTTGCTACATTTAAATTTGGCCGGTATTCAGGTTTTGAATTTACGTAAAAAATAATTTTAACCCCACGACATTTGAAATACCTGTTGCTGGCATTTTGAAAATAGAAAAGATAAGGTTGGCGCTAAGAATATAAGGACTTATAGGTTTCGCAATGGCGCTTTATTGAATTATACAATTATTTACAAGGTACCAAAATATAACTTTATTGTAGCGCAAATTTAACCTCAAAAACCCAGTTTTTTGCATAGAATTCTTCATATTTTTTTAATTTCTAATTCAGTATTAACTCTAGTATAAACTGTATAAACGGTAATAAACAGTTGCTTCTTCTAATTGAAATTTCTTCGTATCTACTACAGTCAATAACATTTTTTAAAACACTTATTATTTTTATTGTGTTAAATGGGTAAATTTTATACTGATACTTTATACAAGATTATTAATAGAATATGCTAAAAATGCAACATCAGTTTTTTTTATAATGCCATCTAGGACAAATGTAATTAATTAACTGTTTACTATACAGCTTTTGAAATGTAAAAAAAATATAAATTTCCGAGAAGTTCAGAGTTCAGCAAACAATTTTAATAACGGAAAATCCTATTGAAAATTTGTAAGTATAAGAAATAAAAATCAAACAGAATTTAATTCTGGGCCAAAATAGGTCCTAAATTATATTTTAGAAATCGAGCTTTTATAGATTTGATTTCCGCTAAAATTCCGTAGTTACATTTTGGACACCTTGTAAATAAATGAACAATATTGAAGGCATTAGTGTAAATTTTAAGGTTCTTCTATCTTGTATCAACATCAGTTTTCTCATTTTCAAAATATCGCATCAAAAATTTTTTTAAATCGCGGTAATAAAATTTTATTTATTTTATTGTTTTTATTTTATTAATTTTAACTATCTCAAAATAATCAAGCTTAGATATAGAGAAAATTGATGGGCGTACTTATAAAATGGTGATCATAATTCGAATGCTATAAAAACTATAGCATTAAATTTAAACTAGGAAAATTATTAAATAAGACAATATGCCTTTCTTCACGTATTATATTTTATGTGTACATAATATATGTGAAGAAAGGTGTATTGTCTTATTTAATTATATTCATCTTCACGAACTAACCTCAATCAGTAGAAAAATTATGTAGGACCTCCTGTCGGGAGTTCCTGTAGGACCGAAAATGCCAGATTTACATAAAAAACATTTCATCTACATTTACATGTAGATTTGTTAATTATTTACAGGGATTACTTGCTACTTGCTTACAGTAAAAATTTAATTCTGTATGAGTTTTGGCATATTTATAGTTTTCTCGTGTTTGTCCGAAACATGGTACACCATACCATGTACGACCCTTTGCATAAACACAAAACTATAAATATACTAAAACTCATAGAGAATTAATTACAGAGGATATATCAGTTAACTTTGTTAGTTGTGGAAGTAATAATTTAAAAATGGATCCTATCCAAGCCAGACTAGCACTTTTACTTGAAGAAGAGGTCTACATAATATGGGTCAACTAGTAGACAGGGCTCTAAATTAAGGGACTAAGGTATTGAAAACACGTTTAATCAGTACATTTAATTAACATTTAGATAGTTGGTACATTTTTTCTGTTTCTGTTTTTGTCACTTAAGATCGGCCTATTTCCGCGACTAAGGTCAATCACCCACGCTAGGAGATGAGCACCCCCAACCTAGAAATTTTGGCGACTCCCCTCTTTCTGTAGTGAGGTAGGGATTTTATTTACAGATCATCTCAAAGGCAAGTGACCTCCGACTTTACATTCTATCCGAGGGATGGAACGACTTCTTCACAAACCTCGTCTAAGTTTGTACAGCTTCTGTGTATTCACCAACGTACAGGTCAGTCACTAAGATGGCTTGGCCGCAAGTTAGAAGAAAACCAAATAGTATGTGACGAGTAATTTATATTACCTACGATTTACAGTATTAATGAAACAGCATTTTTTATTGGACCTGCTTTTTTTTTTCTTGTCCCACTAATTTCCAAAAATTTCGGTAAACAACAGTAGTCTACAGTTATAATTCCACTATCTAAATATAAACATTTCCTGGTAGACCTTATCTAAGATGTTGTTATAAATAAGTATGAGTCTCGACAAAAATTAATCATAATGAGTTCAATAACAATTAATAATTACTTGTTTTGATTGAGTACGAGTAAAATCTATTAAAAGATGTAACACAAATCACTTCATTATCAACTTTGATTGGGGGTATTTATATTAGTCTCGAATAGGTACCTACACTGTGTATTTATTGTATATCAGGTCATGACCTTTTTTATTGAACCAATTAATTAAACTGAAACTAGTAAATATCTAAATAAAAAAACAAATTATATTTAACAATTGACAAATTGTTACTACTGAAAAATGATAAGAAATAGAATACTCTGTTTATATAATAGTTTATCTATTTTTATTTTAATATTTAATGGAAGGGGACCTTATATATTAACATAACTATTTTATGGGGTGGCACACTTAAAACAGACCCTTCAGTATCGGTCTCTTATTATTAAATATAAAGATAAATTACAATCTCCGTGAATTCGAAAATAATTCCTAGCCCCAGTGTATCTACTAATTTCAGAATATTGCAATTTATTGTGGTGGTATGATAGTTATTAAAGTTGTTTGATGAAATTCATTATGACCCTGCTCATATCTTTATACAAGATGTGTCGATGACAATAATAGCAATCGCCTGTCGCAATCAACTTGAAATCATTCCAGGGAAAGTATATACAAAGACTACTATAAGCTTTCTAATATACTCGTTTATGTCAAGTTGGCTTACCTAATAAACATCTTTTAGCCTAAATAGCTAAAAAATAATATAGTAGGTAAAACAAATACATAATAGTGTGATGAGTCTGTCCCTTAAATCTTAAAGACAATGCACTGTCAATAGGTTAAATCCCTACTACAAAGAAGTACAGTATTGCTAATATAAACAATACAGAAACGAAATTTTAACATAAAAATACCCAGTACCTACTATACTAATAATACAGATATGACTAAATTCAGAAAATGATTGGTTGAATAAGGTTAATGTTTGATACTACGTGTCTTTGTACTAACAATTAAACCAATCAAAGTTATAACAGTTACATATTTGTTGCAAATGTATCCAGAAGAGAAAACTTCAAGACATTCTGTATGTCTCGAAGGCATGTATGTCTCGAGACATTCGGGGCAATATGCGCCGACTGGCATTGCATTACATCGGCATCTCCTTAAGAGTCGCCACGTCGTTCATCGAGACCTTCTACCAGACACTGACCGTGTTTGGTAGATAATAAACTAAAATAAGCGCGAAACCGGTCAGTGTCTGGTGAAAGGTCTCGATGAAGGATGTGGCGACTCCTATGGAGATGGCGATGTAATGTAATGCCAGTCGGGGGATATTATCCGTGGAGTAGTTGTTTTCGGCATCTCCTTCAAATAAATAAGTAGGATTGTCTTCCTTAAAGACAATAGAGGTCACGGCTGTAATGGCATCTGCAGCAAAACAGGTCGTTATCTGTCTGTCAATTTGACAATAATTGTCAGACACATAGCAGCAGACCCAAAGAGGGCACTAAGGTGTGTTTCTCACCACTACTAACATTATCTATGTAGTTGTGGTATGTAAAATCTACGTCCATCTCTGGAAGATGTGAGTATGAGGAATCTAAAAGTTTATCTTCTTTGGAGGAGTAGTAAGACCGATAAATATGTACATCCACCAAAAAGATAAGAAGAACTCTCATTGGGAATAATTATCCTCTCCTGGATATATCTTAATGGATAAAAACCTTCGGTATTGCGTTGTTAGTGAATTAAAGCAATTTTTAAAATTTTCTTTGTACTAGTTCCAAACGTATGAAAAGTTTTCCGAAGAGCAGTTGAGCAGTTACCAAAGAGTTTTTGGTATAAGAACTGTTTAACATATTTAAATGAATAATATTTTAATTGCATCATTCAGGCAATTGATTTGAGTTATTTTCGAAGTGGGAACAATCTTCATAGCATACCGCGATACTAAAATATTCTCACATCATCCACATGAAGCATCTAAAATTATAGCAATGTCATTAATGCATATATTAAATAACAAAAGTAAAAAAATAATCGACACATTGAAATCAATTAATATCCACTAATTGAGAAAACTTTTGGATTTAATTTGACACTGAGTGTATAGCATAATTAGATATTCATCAGCAACAAACGAAAATATAGTGATCCAACAAATTACATTTATGGTATACTTGTTTTTACAAGTATTTGCAACTTAAAGAAAAGGACTTAAAAATTACGTGCCGATGCCGATGAGTATGCGATGCAGGTGGGGACTTGTAATCGCATAGCGTTATCACCAGGCACCCCGTGTGTTTCCGATACTTCTTACATTTTGACTGTTCAAATTTAGGAGTTCCTTACAATGCGTCTGATGATGATATATCTGAGGCTGCTGAAAGCCCTGGTCCTGAAAATAGTCTCGAAAATAGCGCTAAATTGCTAAATTGAAAAAGGAATAACTTCATCAAATACAGCACAAACAGGTAACATACAAGGAAGATCATCTTAACGCCTTTGTTTTTCCATTGCTGGAACAGTCATTGCGGACACTCCACCACATTTACAGCTACAAGTAAAAAAATATTTAACTTGGTTTCAAAAATGGAAGAGAGCTTAGTGATCCCGCTTGCTATAAGACACTCTCAGCAACTTCCACGACAACCGATAGCAGATTACCAACTTCAAAATCTTGATGAATACCACTCTTAGCCTCAGATTATTATTCGCAGTTTTCTAGTACATAAAAAATACTCCATACTAACTTTTTTTTTTACTTTTTCAGAAATATTCTTTTGTTATATTCTAATTACACCAATAAAATTAGAATATTTTCAACAAGTTGAGTTTCTTACTTATGTTAAACATATTACCAGTCTTTCCTAAGCAGAAATTGGTTTGCGCGAAGGACAGTGTTATTCAGTAACAACTTCTTTAATTGATGCCAACAAAAAAATACAATTTTTCTTCGGCCATTCTCAAGTAGTTAAAAAATTTCCTGTCATTCCGTAGTAAATCAGGAAACAAATAAATGTATTCACCGCAAACGTGACGCTTCGAACACATTTCATGAATCCACATTCGTTTTGCTCTTTTCCGTTTATTATAATGCTCTTCTTCCCAAACCGCAATGAATTATTCCTCCGAGGAACTCATGATTGACATTACTAAGTTAAATTCCGCGAGTTGATTCCGACGATGCACATACGCCGGAACGACATACGTTCGCATCGACGGCGTATGCACATACGTTGATGCCAAATAAAATTCCAAAGATGCCGTGCGTCCGTTCCGTATCGTCCGATTCCGACATATGTGCGCTTTCCTTTAATGTGCAAATGTGTAAACTTTTATTTAGATAAGAAGAATATTACACATATCCAAATAGATTGAACGTTTGTCTGATTTAGTCTGTATCAATTACGAAGTTTTAAAATAATTTATATGGTGTTAAAACATTAATGGAAATTATTAAATTGTGTAATTTGTTATTTGACGGCCTAGAAGTATTGCCCTTAGTAACATATGCACGCTGCCATAATATATCAGTTTTTTATTTGAATACCATAACAAGAGCTTTTATTTCTCTTAATTGGTTGTAAAACTATCTTCTTGTAAGTAATTTATTTTTTATTCATGGGCAACTAATTGAAATGACACAGAAGTTATCAGTCTTGTCTCCATAACGCCGTCCGGTCTACATTTTGAAAGCTTTATTAATTTTTAGACGATAAACAAGGGCGCACGCCAGTGGATAGGTCTTCAAGAGGTGTCATGATCTCTTGATATGTGATTTAGAAGAGACAGTTCGAGGGTGTCAGCTTACTATAAAAACTGATTTTTGTGAAAAATAAGGTCTCATAAATCTTCATACTCTTCCAGTAACATCATCTCCATCAATAGTCTAGGTGAGTTCTGTTTATTGTTAATATTGCTTAAAATTCCATAAACAAATTATTTTGCATTGGGTAAGTAAATATGTAAAACAACATCCAGATGCATAAGAAGTAATTTATCTTTTATATCACTTTTGAAGATTGAGCTTATCGATGATCAAACCTATCGTAGATTTGAAAAATATGTTAGTAAGTAAAGTAAAAATTCCTATAGTTGTAAATAAAAATTTATTTCAAATACCTACCAAAGGACTGATTATAGTTTTTTAACCACGTCATTAGTAGATCTCGTAGACAAGTTTTATTTCACCAATTTAATGAATACGAATACATATAGCTACCACTGGTTGGATGACGTTTTCTTTTAATCAAATTCAGTATATAGAAAAACGATTTCAAACGATACCAAAATTGTTACCAGTATACTCGGTATACAAATTTCTATAAATTCATTTACTTTTTAGGAATATTAACTATATATGTTTTTTTTCTAATAGTAGTAGATGTCAATATACAAATTTAGTAAAAATTACATATTCAGTGAGATTTTAAATAGTTACGTTTTAATTGTCCCAGCTGACTTTTGGATCAATTAAGTTAGAGATGTGACCAAAAGAGTCACGTGACTTCAAGTTTACTATATTGAAACCGGTATGGTAATGTAACTATAATTCGTATAACCATTTTACTTTTGAATTTGGCGGGCCTTGACCATCCACAATTAATAGACCATAATTTCTAATAGACCATAGCAACCATGAAAAAATAGAGTTGGTGTCAAAAATATTCAATTTTTCCACTTACAGGGCGTTAAACTAGTTTTTTTTTTAAATAGTACCATAATGGTAGGCACTCAGGTACCTTTTCAAAGTACAATTGATAAGCAATCTACCCATACTCTTATTTTGTCTGTAGAACCAGTAGAACTGAAATTACAGTTAGTTAAGGCACTCTCAATTCAATAATAAAATAGAGTCCAAAGTGTAATTTGACATAAAAATCGAGAGTAGGTATTACTTCCGGTAAAACCGGAGGTGGCAAAAAGGTTATTTTTATGCCAAAAAGTGGTCTTTAATAAGTACTTCCGCCATCCAAATTTAAAAATTTTATCTAAAAAAATAATATTTTATTATAGAAATATTAACTATTGAGGTGACTTAAAAATGTAACCACCGTTAGATAGACAACTCAAAGCCCTTTGAAATGAAGTATCACATGCCCACACTTGCCATTTGAAGTCTTAAAGTGACAGCGTACCCAGCGCCATCTTTGAATATTCTGGTTTTAATTTAATACTAAAAAGTAATAAACTTGAAGCCGTGCAACTTTGTTTAACAAACTATTTAAAGAATACTGTGTATAAAAGAGTGAAGATCACACTGACCTCCATGTATATATAATACAGGGAGGGGAGGCATATATGTACATGTGTCACCACCCGCCTCACGTCACCTCACACACCTCCGTCTCTTGTACACTCTTGTGCTTCCCGTTGGGCACTCAGGAAAACTGATTTTTTCCATATAAAAAATTACATCATCGATTAAAACATACTGATATGGGTATAAAAGCTGAAAATTTAAAAATCTGTTTATGTATATTCTTTTTTTTATTGAAAAATGTCATGAAGAGAAAATATTAAGAATTACAAAGCTGAACTAGGCTGGACTTTTGTGATAAATTTAAAGGAAAAATGTGTGTTTTTAATGTTTCTTTTTATTTGAAATAGTTAAGACATCTATTCATTTATTCATTTTTACCAATAAGCTATATTACTAGTATTATTAATAATATTCAATAAGGCACATTTTTGTTGATTGTACAACTGATAAATATTTGAACTTAATGGGCTGTTTTTGTAAGTTGTATATACTCTTTTTAATTGTTGGATAAAATTGCGTTTTACTATAAAACTTCTATTTGTGTAAGTCTATTTACATGTAAGTTAGAAGTAATCCAGTGTATATCTCAACATTGAAGATGCATGCCTTATTATTAGTATTTCATTTACGGAAAACATGTTTTCAGATTTCAGATAATGTGTAGGAAATACATTCCAAAGATCTAAAAACACCCTACTCATTTATTTGTTTACTGATCCAGCCAAAAACATTTTATGTTTTTGTCAATTCCAACACGTGTAGATTAATATTAAAAAATGACTCATAATAATGTTATTGGTCGATCCAATGTAATTATTAGACTTAATAATTTCCTTAACTACTGTATTGCTTTTACATAATTTATACCAACATTATTATTATTATTATTATACATAATATGTATAATAATTATAATTATAATTTGTAGTATTTTAAGTAAGTATTGAATAATAATAATATTTAATAAGTAAGTATTTAATAATAATAATAATTTGTAGTATTCCGGAAGAAGGAGCAATAAATGGCATCGAAACTTGAATTTGTAAAAAAAAGTACTCTTCTTTTCTGCCTTATTTGACTGCAATCCTATTGAATTAGTTCTTTGTCCTATTATTGTTTTTATATATAATACCTTTTATTTCAATATCAGAACCTGAAGAATTAATTTTTCTACGTTTTAAAATGCACGATCTTTAACTGCGAACAATATTCAAGCATCAGTTAAATTTAGGACAATAAAAACATTTCGCGCATGTAGTATAAACAAACTATTTTTTGTAAATACGATTCGAATTCTAAAATAAATTTGCTGAAAATTATACAATGAATATTTGCTTGGAGACTTCCCAACATTTTATTTCACAAATAATATACATTTCTAATCTGAAATTTGTTTCGGTTTATATTCGTAGGTAAAAAAAATATATCACAGATATTTCTAGAAACAATATGTGTAACTGAAATTCGCTGTCAAAGTTATTGTAAACGTATTAAAAAATATTTATTCTCCAATTTGAGTCACTGTCATTATAATTTAAAATGTTTTCTTTACAATGTTATCATGAAGCAGGGGATATATTTCAGCTTATTATGTATTTTCAACAAATTAAGTTAATAACAGGATGTGAAACAAATTCGATTACATAACAACGGGATTTCTTATGTCCAACAGTGGTTAACGCAAATGTTTGATATATCATCCATTTTGCTGCTGTACAATCACCAACCGTTCCTCCAAGTTGTACACGGCTTTATTCAGCATTTCTGGTTGAAATGAAGTAATTTTCTCCCTAATAGTATTTTAATTACTCCAGTGTTGTTGGCCGTGTTCTAAACACCTAATTTTTTAATAATCCCACAGCCAGTAATACGCTGGGTTGAGATTAGGCGATCTTGGAGGTTTGAAAAACATCAGTTAAACATTCTTTAACTGGTCGATGAACATACTGCGAGGGTGCTCCATCCTGCATTAAAATCATGTTTTCAATTCCTTCGTGCTCGTTTTGTATCCGTGGAATAGCATAATCTCGTAACATATGCACGTATCGTTCACCAGTAATAGTCACAGATACGGAATCTCCATTCTGTATCTCCCCAAAAAAGTATGGTCCAATGATAAAATTAGATGTGAAACCGCACCAAACGTGACGTGACTTTCTTGGCATAAAGACCACTAAACGATTTCATGTGGATTATCTGTTGACCATATTTGACAGTTCTGGAGTATTGACTCCACCATTTAGAGCCAAATGGGCCTCATTTGTCCATAAAATACGGGATACCCATTTGGGTTCAATTTTCATCTGAGCTAATATTTGTAAAGAAAAATCACACCTGATAGGAAAATCTTCATTTAATACAAACAGCAGTTTAAGTTTTGATATCGAATTCACACTACTGATTTATTTCATTTTTGAATTCTGCATCGAATTGTAAGTCTGTACTATGTCCTATATCCAAACTCAACAATTATCGAGTTGACCATTAATTATCTACTTGTTTTTGATTTTTTTTTTTTTTTTTTTGTAGGTCTAGCAGCACATTCAATTATGTTCATACTTTCTTTTGGGACAACCTGTAAGATAACAAAAAGCAGGGAACTAGAAGCATACAAATTAAATATTCAAAGTGCAGCAACAAGGCAAACTTCTAAAGTTTGCCCCATAAAACCACTGTATACAATAATATAATACACAATAAAATAATATTTGATAAATTAACTAAATTGCATCAGTGGTTTTTCAGTTTTATACAAAAATGTTTACTATTAATTTGAATTAAAAATATCAATCTGACAAAAAAAATACTTCTTACCATACAAAATTTTGTATAAAACTGAAAAACCACTCATGAAATTTAGTTAATTATACAAATATTATTTTATTACATATTATACAGTGGTTTTTTGGGGAAAATTTTAGAAGTTTGCCTTGATACTGCACTTTGAATAATATTTAAATTGTATACATCTGGTTTCCTGCTTTTTGTTATTTTACAGGTGGTGTAATCCCAAAAAAAAACTATGAATCATGAAAACGCACCACAAATAAGTTGCAGATATTACATTCAATTATGTGTTCGAGATTTTGAAGTTCGGCTTGCCTATTGTCTGGAAGTTAATGGTCAACAGTTTGAACATTTAATTTGATTTCTTATTCTGTTTTTTTAATAAATCTGTACTTTTCAGACCACAGAAATTTTGAATTGATCTCAGTTATTGAAATGTTCAATCGTAAATGTTTCGATAACTGTTGAATTTGGGTATAGGACATGGTACATGAAACAGACTTAGAATTCGATGCAGAATTCAAAAATGAAATAAAAAATATGTGTTTTCATTTGAAAAAATGAAGTTGATGGTCGTAACTTATTTTTGGGCCACCCTGTATACATGAATTTACCATTAGAAAAACGAAGCCGAAAATAAAAATCGACGTGGCGAACGTTCTTCCAAAAAACGAACCCCTAAATTTTAAATGAATCTGTTCCAACCCACGCGTCCTCACTGTATATTAGCAAATGTATTTATTCGAACAGAAATGTTTTCATTTTCGACGTTTATAGTCTGTATCTTACTGCAATTTACAATTATGCCGTAGCATATGTCTTACCTACTAATTTTGTCATGAATCTTCGCAGCCATCTAACAGGATACTTGTAGTTGGCGGATATTAAAACGGGCAAAACCAGAAATGAATATGTGGCGACGCACCAGCCTCCCAAACTGACTAGCAGAGGTGCATGTCCTCTTGAACAGTATGGAAGTAAAAATAATACAGACAGCAGACATACTGAAATAAACAAAAGTCAATTAGAATATTTTTGTGGTCTTTTAATAGATTTAAATCAACATCTGTAGGAGCGTTGTGAATGGTCTGCAAAATTTTTATTTGCATTGGTTTTAGGCAGAGATGTCGATGTAATTCAAAATGCAAGACGCATTTTTTATGAAAATGCTGCAAACATAAGTAGTTTATATTATGAAGCATTAACGGAAAATACCTTTATAGGGGATACTTAATAAATAATTGGAAATATTTGAAACTAGACTGGTTCTTATAAAATTATGTTGTCAACAAAAACATTAATATCTATTTCTATTATTACATTAGGACCTATTTTAAATTAATATTAGCACTAGGCGCCCACTAATCCGGTTTAAGCTTGTTATTTAATTTAAAACTTTCTTCATGGCTCTTATTTATCTTTATAATCATTCAATAACACAAGGCAGGGGGCTATAATTACCAAGGCTGCACAGAGTACAAGTGCACTTGCCCTATTATGGCACAAGGAACCTCATATTAAAATTAAATAAGGCTGACTCTTCATGTGTTTTAATTATTTTATCTGTTACGATCTCGGACCAAACTTTTGTGATTCCAATTTTTAATATATTTTTAGGAGCATTTTATTTGCCAAATATTGTATGGAATAGATTCCTACCATAGAATATCCTTCAAAGAAATAATATTCGTTTGAGGAATAGTAGTGCTTAAAGTAAACGTTGCTACGTTGGTAAATTATTTGGCAAGAACTTTGAAAAATTCACAATATATTCTCAGGCATATTAGTAATATATAGTGTACCTAAATTCTTGAATAAAAAAAGGATGCATTTATATTGCACTTGATGGTCTTGTGGTATAAAGTATGTTTTATTTGCCGCAAAAAGCTATTTCATAAAGTATTGTAAGTAGTGTATTATTATTATATGAATATACAGGGTGTTTCAAAAAACATGTGCCATAGCTTGTGGGAAGATTCGTCACCTAAAAACAAGACAAAAAGTTCCACATCAACATGAGTCCACTTTTGCTTTATTTCTTAGATACAGGGTGTTATTTTTTTTGTGTACTTTTTCTAAAATATCATGAAGCGGCTTTAGCAGTTTGAATAAAAATTCTGTTCTGTGATCGTATTCAGGTGTATTTTAATATCAAATAATATACAAATTGAAGTCGTCTTAACTTTTAAAAAATGTGTTATTAAGTACTCTACTCAAAAAATTACATTTATCTCTTGAAAGAAGCCGAAAACTAAAAATGTCAAGAGAAGACAAATACTAAATATTAAAAAAATCAGTGGCATCCATATATTTTTTTAAAAATTATTTCAGTGCCAGTCCGTACGCACGGCCCTGGTGAAGTTGATCGCCATTATTTGATACCAAAATATGTACTATTTTCAAAACCCAAATTTTATTCAAATTGCTAAAGCCGTTTCATGATATTTTGAAAGAAAGTAAATAAATTAAAAAAAATTTAACACCCTGTATCTAGGCAATGAAGCAAGAGTGGACCCATGTTGATAGAAACTATTTGTCTTGTTTTTGGATGAGGAATCTCCCCACAAGCTAAGGCACATGTTTTCTCCCACAAGCTATGGCACATGTTAAATTTTTTAATGGGTAATGGCTGGTGCATAAAAAAAGGCAACCACATTTGAAAAGCCAAAAAATGTCTTACTAAACGCCTCAGATCATTCCAGAAATATTAATTTTAATAGTTATTTACGTAATAAAAAATTTTTAAATTTTTTCAACTAAAAATGGTAACACAAGTGGTAATTACAAATATAAACAAATTTATAATAACCTTATTATGGGTAGATAAGGAAAACTTATCAGAAATGGAAAGTAAATGAAAACGTTAGTTTTTCCTATTCCTATTATTACGCGTTCTCTACGAATATCATAATTCGGGAGCATGATGTCTTTATGCCCATGTTTAGATCTTATTATATTCAATTTCTTCTATACTGTTAGACCGCCTATATTAAAAATGCTTTTTTGAGCTTCAAACAAAGTCAATACGTGTTTCCACTTGAAAGGCTTTATAAAAGTTACATCTCCCAGAGTATTCATATACCCACCTACATTTGTATACAAATACTCCATACCCAGAAATAACCTAAAATGTATTTAAAAAATCAGTTGAAGTTGAATTATCTTGTAGAAACTTTGAGTTATCACTTATTTTATGTCATAATGTTGGGAAACTAAAACCAATGCCAATGAAATAAAAATATTTTTATCCTGCTGAAAATATTTTTATCCTGCTAAAAATATTAAATGCGATAAAAACATTTTTTGCTGATATTTTACGTAATTCGCGAGAAAATCACCAAAATGTATGAAAGCATATTTGAGAAGGAAATACAAATTTTGTTTCCTTCTAATCAAAGCCTCCTATGATGAAGTTTCGTATACATTCAGGATTTATTTTAGGACAAGCGTACAAATAATTATGAATTATTATACAAAATGAATTAGGTATTCAAAAAACTCTTGCCATATTTTACAGAAATACATATTGTTTCACTATTCCTTAAAAAGATCTATTAAATTGACTTGGATAATTATTGTTTCATTGTATAAGGTAATAATTCGAAACTCTAAAATACGCTTGAATTTGGGCCTCACCAAATGAGGAGCCCGATATCTCTGAAACTATTAAGTTTATGAAAAATAGTCATTTGACAAAAATTGCTTAGAATTGAACAAAGTATCCTATAAACCTAAATTTCTTTCGACTTCAGCACCATCTCCTATTTACTCTGAAAATAATCAAGTTGAACTCCGTGACGAAGCCATAGATGAGCTCTGTCATATGTTTTTTTCAAAATCAAAATATATCTTTCCGTTGCCGAAATACGGGGCTGAGGACTTTTATGTGAAACACCCGGTATATGTGATATACGACTACTATTGTTTTAAAAGCTTACCAAGTATGGTGTTTTTACGAACAATATGTAATATGAAACAATTGTACGAATTTGTTAGGTATTTTTAAAGGTTTTCGATGGTCTCCATTCATTGGAGACGCCAAATCCGGCGTTGTTATGTTACCATTATTTTCAAAAATTAACATACCGTCATTTTATTTATATTCGCGATATATGCTTTTTTATATGCACAACCTGAGTTGCAAACAACGTAAGAATATTTTTCGTTTTCACATTGAAAATGAACATAAAAAAAACGAAATTATAAAATGTTATTTTTTGAGTTACATATCATTATTTTTAAAATTCATAAATGTAAGAAGTTACTACCTATAATAGTATAAATAAAAATTACGTAAATATAGTTCTGTAATGTATGAGAGTATTTATTTGTAGCATTGTTTAATTACTCTTATTTATTTGGGTATTTTGCCACCACTGAAAAATACAAAAAATTAATAATCGGCGATTATTAATTTTTTGTATATTTCAGTGGTGGCATAATACTCAAATAAATAAGAGTAATCGTTCTGTAACTATCAAATTTATTCATATTCGATTAATCTTGCAGAGAACGTTATACTAGGGTATAGGTAAGGAACACTATAGAGTTTAATTATATTTTGCTGTAACTCAATTTATGTGCGACCTATCCTATTAGAACATGTAAAAATGCAATAATTGTGATCCCTGATTACACGCATACACTTGACATACAAAAGTAGTTCACTTTTGTCCAAAATATTTATTTTATTATTTTCTGAATATCTGTATTATATTCAACTGAATGTTAAAACTGCACTTGGTAAAATATAATTAGTACTTACCAGTTTCTGCAATTTTTTCATCCCTTACTTCTGGCTGTAACTTTGGAAGGGTGTGTAGACTCCTTAACCTCCCTCTCACTCTAGTTATCATCCCCATTTTTCCAAAGAACAACTACCAGAGAAATATTAAATAAGAATCAATGTATCAAGTCTAAAGAACGACTGAGGCGGAGATTTCTAGAAAACTTTCACACAAGTTCCACGTGTACCTAAATTTTCAGGACTGAACTGACACTGAAATAGATTTCAGAGATTCGCACTCTGGTCAACACTTTTCTTTGTCTCTAAACCGACTATGTTTACGTGCGGATTCTTTCAGTTTATTCATGTTTTGAACAGAACCCCCACTGCATGTAGTCTTTTAGGCCAATTCTTGATTTCGTATTTACGTCAAGGCAAGCCTTTATATTTTTTGGCAACGTTGACCTGCTTAGTATCGGGTTTAATAACACACGATGGTGTTATTTTTAAATTAGAATAGGTAAACATGTTTTTATTCTGTTTCATGGTTTGTTTTCGATGCATAAGTCGCATGCATGATGCTTTATTTATCTCAATATTAACATCAAAAAAAGAACCTGTGGTGCATTGTGGGGATGCTAAATGTTGTAGGAGCTGTTTTTATATCCTATATTTTACAGAAGTAAATTACTTATATTAAATTCTGTATAATAAGGGTACGGTATTGATTCTCTATAGGAATATGGGTAAATTCATTATCTATATTATGCGTTATTCGTAAAATTTACTTAATTATGAAATACCTTAAACATTTAAGATTATTATTAGTATGACTGGATACTTTATTTTTTTATGAGATTTCTTGAAAACTTTGTCAAAGTCTTTATATTTTCCTATTTTCAAATAATAAGAGAATATGCCTATTACATGTAAACCTCGATGTAAACCCTATTATATGGCTTAATACTTTTGACATGCAAATACTTTAATATTTATACAATAATCACTGTCAACAAAGAAAGCAACAACGCAATTACGCATATCGGTGTTTCAGAGTTTGCACTCCTCTTCAATCTAGTATAGTTAAGGAAATCTAAAGAAAATTTATCAAAATCTAACATGCTATAAATCTGGAACCAAGCTATCACATTACAATTATGCGACATCTAAAGCATCAGTTGACTTGTTATAGTACCTACAAGAAGCTCTTGTGTAACTGCTCTTCTCTGCATGACAAAGAATGATAAATAATAGAATGGGTTTAAAACAGACGTAATTTTCCGCATAACACCAAAAAACTATACTTACTGCACTCGACACGCGTTTTGCCAACCAAGTTGGCATCATCTGGAGATAATTAAAACTTGCCAGTTTGAGTGTTAATCATCTCCCGATGATGCCAACTTGGTTGGCTAAACGCGCGTCGAGTGCAGTATTATAGTGTTTTGGTATTATGTGGAAAACTACGTCAATGTTATCTTCACACCAAAGGTTCCAACCCCTTTCAAACTTAGAAAGGGTTTATGGACTAATAAGAAAATTATTTTTTCTTGTGGCACGCAAAGGAACCACTCGCAGCAACAGCCATGCATAGTTTAGATATTTTAAATATTTCGTAGCCAAAGGTATCAATCTACAGTGGTTTAATCTAGAACAAAAATCAGACAAAATACAGCACTATGATACCTTCATCTACATATAGGGCACATAAACTACATATAGGGCACATAAACCCTACATTACATATAAGGCCTCGGTATATCGGATCCAATTATGTGTGAAGTTCCCTAACACTATTACTCTCCGCAAGTTTAACATTTAAATAGAACAGGGTGTATGAGTATTAAAAATGATGCGACGGAATTATTATATCTGAGACCGAATCAGAACCAGAAACTCATTTGGTTCCTCAATATATTTAATTTTATTTTTCTTATCTCTCATCTCAGTATCTTATCATTTAACATCTGATCGTAGCCACAGAAATCTACTTCACCTAAAACTTTGTTCCGCGCTGAAACATTAATAAAAAATCCAAGTGTTACTTATAGTAATCCCTATCTATCATTATGTTTACCCGGTTACACAGCTTTCTGACCTAATTTATATTTTTCATGGATTTTGCCATTTCTAAATTCTCGAAGGTGTTCTATTTGTAAATTTCAAAGCCCATATTACAGTAACTACTGTAGTCACAATACAGTAATAATTTATGCGACCGCCGCGCCGTGTTTGTTGAATTTAAGGTTTTTATTTCCATTATGTATACCATTTCATTAAATTGAGGTTAATATCTCAATACTAGGCAATCTACATAAATTTAAAATGTTATTGTTGAACTTAACTTACCAGTTCTAATTCCCGTGTAGAAAATTGAGACACAGTCCTAACGATAACTCCTCAATTTGTTCAAGAGGAATAAATTATTGTTCATTGTTTACCTTATTGAAGATATAAGGAATTGAATATTTTAAATTTTCTCCACTCCCACTCCCAGTTTGTCCAGCAAGTTTATTGGGGAATTTAAGAATACATACCCGCATCTGAGTGATATTGAGGTTTTTCTACAATATATTTCTGAAGAGAAAAGACGAGTTCCTTTAATTTTTCTCACAGACGGAAGTGATTTTTATGTGATCATGTAATACCAAATATTGTTTGTAAATCTGGAGTACTGTCGAAGAAATCCAGTCATACACCGAAAATATCGATTCCACTCAGTTGCACATTTAATTAAATTCTTCATCAAAACAAGAAGTGATTTCGACTCTTGAAAATTCAGTAGGACGTCCTTCACACTTTTAAATCCTTTGACAAATCGTTCTCTTAAGAAGACTTATTGATAAAAAGGGTAATACATCTATGTGTAATAGTGAAAGAAACTTACATAAAAAATTATAAATTTAAATAAAAAAGAATATCCAGTGAAACCGAATAAAATGATTTGAATATGTTTCTCTCTAACAAATTAGATAGATTTTGGAGCATTATTTTGATGACATTTTCCACACTATTAAGAATAAATGGTATTTATTTTTTTATACACTCTTAAAGGCTTTGGAACAATACAGAAAAACTGTATACCCAATAATCCAAACTGATCATTTAGTTAAATGGAAATTATAGCCAGTTTTTGGTACAATTGAAAAGTCTATTATTGCTGCTCTCTAAATATTTATATATATACAGGGTGTCCACCTAGTGCGCGTAAGTCCAATATCTGGGTTAATAAAAGAGATAACTTAATTTTTTTTTCTACAGGGTTGTCTAATATCCCGAGCTGCACAAAATGAAAATATATTTACATATTCAGGGTGTTCAGTTTTTCCTGGACAGGTACCAACTTCGTTTTTCTAAATGGAAATATATATTTTTTATTGCTTTTTCGAACTAAACCCTTGATTTTAGTAGGACTTTCATCAGCCTTCCCTATACCTAACTTAAACTGTTTTTGAAATATTGACGGGTGAATATTGACATTTTTGCAACTTTGACACCCTGTAAAATCTAAACGGTTTGAGATCAAGCACAACGGTTTGCACATTCCTATCTTAACTTTTCATAAGCTATCGTTTGGTACTAATTTCAGAATTATCCAAAAATTTTAAATTTTCTGAAAATTTTGAAAATTTTTTATTCCTGGATAAATTTGAAATTAGTACCAAACGATAGCTTATGAAAAGTTAAGATAGGAATGTGCAAACCGTTTTGCTTGATCTCAAACCGTTTAGATTTTACAGGGTGTCAAAGTTGCAAAAATGTCAATATTCACCCGTCAATATTTCAAAAACAGTTTAAGTTAGGTATAGGGAAGGCTGATGAAAGTCCTACTAAAATCAAGGGTTTAGTTCGAAAAAGCAATAAAAAATATATATTTCCATTTAGAAAAACGAAGTTGGTACCTGTCCAGGAAAAACTGAACACCCTGAATATGTAAATATATTTTCATTTTGTGCAGCTCGGGATATTAGACAACCCTGTAGAAAAAAAAATTAAGTTATCTCTTTTATTAACCCAGATATTGGACTTACGCGCACTAGGTGGACACCCTGTATAGTTTAATATGATTATTTTTGAAACTGCGTGGTTGAATTATGTTACAAGCTATTTGTTTACGGAAATACAAAAAAATATTACATTTCAAGGAATAATTGTCTGTGATATGTTAAAACATAGCTATTTTTAAAGTGTATAGCGATAGTGCACTTTGTACAGCATTTCAAAGCTGTAAATCGTATGTCTTGACTTATGGTACTTTATTTGTACTTTCAATATATTCAGCAAATTCCATCTCAAACTCAGCAAGTATCAACAAATATGTTATAAGTTTCCTTTTGCCAATATAAATATCATAATGACAGTGCGGATGATATTTACTTGTCTGAGTGTCTGTAAAAAGATTAATTTATATCGTAATAGTGAATATACACTTTTCTGTATCCTGTCAAATAGCCGAAATACATGCCGAAACATTGAATATCGGCTTAATTCTAATACGATATCGCGACGCTGGATGTCTGTTTTAACAATCGAACTGGTGTCAAAAAATTACCAAGATAAACGGGCTATCCGTTTTGTTGGTGTAAAAAGTGAAATTCTTACTGAATTAACAACTATGTTCCTATATTTATTGAACAACTGGAGAACGTTTGTGTAATTTTTTTTACATTTCAACTGCCTAGAAATAGAAGCCAAACATTATTTTTTAAATTTCTACACCATAAATACATATATAAACATTAATATGACAAGAAAATATTTCTGACACATTAACATTTTGAGTTGGCTCTGTTATGTGTTTTTAAACTACTCGTAGGTAAATAAATTGTCCTTTCTTTAATCAATAATATATATCTATTTATCTCAAAATTATCACTAATATTTAAACTGTTAGTAGCTATGGTGTGTGGTTCAATTTTTATAACGCTACTTGGAATGATAAGTTTATTGCTCCACTGGAAACATCAAATGCAACCGACAAGCATATTGAGAAGATCTCATAAATATTTGTATTTAGTAAACTTTAATCGCTTGAAAGACCTTAACTAATAATAAAACAACACAGGGTGCAGGTTATGTAATAAACAGAAGTTTAGTCCAACATACGGACCTATAAATGATTAATGTTGTTTATTTAAATGACATTTTAACCCTTGCTATCTGGCATTATTTGAAAACCTGGAATTCTGATAACAACCTTGTGGGAGTCGCGTGGGGTCAAAAAAGGTTATGAAGTAAAAAATTAGATAGTAACATTTTTCATTATGTCAGTTTAATCATTCACAAATGATAAACTATACAGTGACCAGGAAAAGTCTTGCTCAAATTTATTATTTCAGAAATGGTTAATTTTTTAAGAAACGCTCGGATTTTCTTCTTGATTATTTGATAAATTTTTTGTTTTATACGTTTCAAAAATTTGTATGGATACCGAATACAACATTATCTAACGAACTGTATAGAGTTTAATGGATCTAACTAGAAATGGAAGAAAATCCCTGTCGCGATTTTCGTTCCCATTTCTAGCCCTACCGGGGGTCCAGGCCTGCGGCCTGAGGTCATCCTTCAGGTGACAAAAGCATCTAGAATAATATTATTTTTAAGAAAATACATATTAAAGAAATTTAAGATAATCCCTAAATTTAGAGACAGAAAGCTGAAATTTCATGATTTTCATCAACATTTTTTAAGTGCTGAAAGTAGAATTTATTTTTCAGTATACATTTAGGTTCAAAGCACTACCCGCCCTTCGAAAAGGTGTAACGGCGGCGTTAAAAAATATATTGGTGTCATAATTGTTGAAGCAAATTACTATTGTAGATATTTACTTTTGTAAGCTAAAATGATGAACTTTATAGACTGCCAAAATGAACGAATTAATTCCAAATTTTACCTGCAGAAAGAATAAAAGCTACGGACAATGAAACAGAATAACTAAACACTAATACTAATAAATAATTGGGTCTAGGGGGTCCCGCGAAAAGTCGGGATTTCGGCAGTCGTGACGGGGCCATTAGGCGCGAGGACAAACGCCGGTGTTAGCCGCATCTCTCTCGCCGAACGGCGATCTACGAAAATTTTGCAGAACTTTTTTGAAAAGGCGTTTAAATTGGGAAAACGCGTAGGAAACGGGACGAAAATGCCCCTACGCATAGGAGAAAGGCTCGGGACAACCTCCGGTAGCCCGTGGGGACCGCTTCGCAAGACAGAATCGACGCGTTTTATTATATAATTCTAACAATAAGAGAGATTTGCTCAAAACTGCATGCATAGGAGGAAATCGAAGGAAAACTTATGGTATCATATTTTCTCAAACTCAGTGCACTTATGGCTCACCTTTAGGACATATTTTCATTATTATTATTATTATTAGATATAGGCAGATCAAACTTTGTAGGGGATATTTCACTCCCCTGGTTCGTTAGACATTTGGATAATTTTGACTCTCCAAAACTTTTCTTTTACTTTCTTAAACTTTTTAACTGAAATAATTTCAAGGTCGTCCCTGTCTCTGGTCACTTTCGGTTATATCGGAAGTAACTGTCAAGATCATTAGTTTTAATGGAATGATTGAAAGCCAATGATTTATAGGCACCGCCATCTTGATTTTTTGGTAACAAGACTTTGAGAGCGTTGTACCTTTTAGCATCATGATTTACCGCTAAGGAATTTAGAAGTGAATTCACTTTTGACGTATTAAGGATTACAAACCCGCAACCCAGTAAAATCGAAATTTTATTAAATACATTTTTATTGTTTAAGAAAAAAGTAGACTCTATTAACTAATTTATGTCCCATGTAGAAGTGACTGCCAGCTCCTATTTACCTATCTAATACAAAATTTGGTTTGGACATCTGAAGTAATTCTGGAAAAATTCAAATGATTAAACACCCGCCGATCTACAGGGTTCCAAGGAAAAGTTAGAAAAGGAAAAAGAAAATAGAAGGAATCAAGAAGTCGATGGCACTTCAGTGATTGCTTTTTATTATTCATAGAGATAAAAATTTATAAAACAAAACAGGGACAACTATAATTATTGTTCCAAATCAGTTATATTAATAGTTACGATCTAACGATCGTAAACGATCAATATATGTTCTTAAGCTACCTACAAATATCAGTTAACCATGATTATTTAAAATTCACGTTAGTTATTATATCTACAATCTAGCAATGATGATACCAAAGAAACACATTTAGCGCTAAGGATGATGAAGTACCCGGGCCTTCTTTTAAAATTCAAATCGTTCCGTGAGACAAAATTGTAATTCTTTTTACCATTTTAGTTGAGTTTAGTTATTTATGCTCCATTGCACACTTATATAATAAGTGTGCATTATGTGCATCCATGTAATGTGATTATCACCTGGAGTGATTAAAACTGAATCTGATATTCATAGATTATTTCTAAACCGTTTTAATCATCTTCAGATAATGCCAACTTGGTTAGCGAAACGCGCGTCGAGTGCAGTATAGTGTTTTGGTGTTATGTTCACCATAATACTAAAATTCATGTTTAGTAAAACATAATCGAACATGACATGAAACAGAAACACTAAATAAACACTTTTTAAATATTCCATGATTCACTGAACTGCTGTGGGTTCAATAGAAGTCACACCCACCAAAACCAGTCGCACAATAATTGAAATTAATCTACGTTTTTTTTTTCTTTATTTTATCTAATATTATACGACATGCTGTTTGTAATGTTTGTGATTAATTTGTTGCATTTACACGTGATATAAATAAACATAACAATTATGTCAACATTTAATAATTTGCAAAGAAAAAATACGTCTGCTGATAGCCATTATCAAGGTTAAAAATTACTTTTGAATTAAATTATATACATTTAATTAATTTGGGATGATATTTACATAATTAGCACTGCACTACAGCACATTTTGACAAATTCTTTTAATAAACTACTGTTAATTTCAAATTAAAACCCGCTTTTCAAAAATAGTGAGTAGTTTATGTCACATGGTCTGAACTAAATTTGGGACAAGTATTTATGATAATTTATCCGATTTTTATCTTATTGCGCCCAAATTTAGTAATGCACAAAAGATGATGATAACGATTTGTTTTTGTAGACTAAACATACGTTTTTTTAATTTTATATAACATGTTTATACAGAAGTGTATTTTCATGTACATTATCTTGTACGGCTAAATATTTCGCGAGTTTATAAAATATATCTGACTATTACGAATCAGATATTTCGCAAATAATTTGTAGTAATCCGCACCTAACAGTAGGTATTGACACCACTAAAAATAGATAATTCAAAAACATTGACACTGTTCATCAACCTTTTGAAGTATATCAACAACCTATAGAAAGTCTCGTTATCACCAAACACCTATACATAGTTCCAAAAGTTAATTATAGTTTTTCTTATTTCTCTAGACAGGTAAAAAAAATTTCATTAAAATTCAATACTACGTAACTAAAAATAATTATTTTTAATGTAATGTAGATTCTGGTTTAATATTTCATTATTTAAAAAATGTAGATAACACTATTAAAAACAAAAATGTATTAAAGACAATAAGTTGAGGTCATATGAAGATATGCCGTTGTAATTCAATGTTGATCGGTGCATATTGTACGCAAAGTAGCTGTTTGTGACATATTATATTAAAAATAATAAGGTTATTTCTTTGCATACCTAGGATAATGGGTAACGAGGAAATATAAAACTTTATTGAACCATAATATGTGATAATTTCGTTAGTAATTTATCTCTTAGTTAACTTTTGGCATAATTCCTATATAAAGAAAGATGTAAATAACTTAAAATATGATATAAACTTTTGCTGGCTATAAAGAAATATTGCATTTTATTATAGTATAAAACGAACCAAATTGAACTTTTAATCTGTTTGAAGTGTGTCATTTCGATTGTGTGGAACTAAAGAACGTTGCTTCAAAAGTCATCGTAAATCGAATAAAATAATTTATTGAGTCAATAAAGAAAGTCGTCAATGTTGGGGTGATGCATGATCAAGGTCATTATTAGGCCATTATAAGGCCAAGTCTTATTAATAAACAGGTTAATTAATTCGAAAATTGGGTACATTGATGAATGCATAGCTAATTATTTTCATTTAATCAAAAAATAGTGTTCATAACAGCAATATATTAAGTTAGCTAAATCAGTGAACTCATATGAATGTAAATTGTGTTATTGCAATGGTTATTTGCGAAATAATTCTAGAATTAATATAAATATTTGGTCCATACATACACAATAATAATTGTAATTGTGAATTAATTAAATTGAATTGTGTAATTGTGAATTGAATATAATGTCTCATTATGCATGATTGCCTATATCTGTTGCCTACATTTCAATGAAATAACCACTAGAATCATTTGTTTTCGCTTGTATTGAACTAATATTACGTTTCATCAAATAATGATAATAAAGGCTCCCCCAAACCAACGCGAATTATTCGTAACGGATTCGTGGCGGAAATTTCGCAGCGAAATTCGTGGCGGAATCCGTAGGGAACCTCACACCAAAGCGAATGTAATCGCATCAAATGCGTCATACTTTCAGTATCGAAAAGGCTGATTGCTATTGCTGAAAACAAAAAACAATTTCTACTTGTACTTACATACTTACCTCTCATACACAAACTATGATACATCATCGGATGAAGAAGAAGCACTTGTGTTGCTTGCATGGGAAGAAGACAATTTAAGGTAAAATTATTATTATTATTTGAAAATAAATGTGTTGATCATATTATGTTCTAACCTTAGGAAGAAAAGAAAATGTGTTCACGATATTAATCGAGAAAGACGACAATATAGGGAATTTCAGACATTAATGCCGCAATTATGAAAAGACGAGAATCTATGTTATATTTTTGTTACTTTTCTTGAATATTTTTGTAATCGTCATGAGAAAGGTTGTATAATATAGGACACTTTCGCACTAATGCAATGATTTTTTCCATTTTATTAATTACTTTCCTTTTTAAGACACTGCGAAACTACTACGGATCCGAGACGCAGCCAATTGCGAATTAAAATTCCGTGCGAATACATACGCAGACAATTCTCAGTCTAAACGAAAAAAATCGTGTTGGTCTGAACTTGTATATTTACCGCAGTGGAAACAATATGATGCGAATTGCAAGCGGTGCGAATTTTCGCAGGTGCTGTGAATTATCCGCGTTGGTTTGGGGGATCCTTAACTTAGATGTTTATATAGAATGTTACAAACTTTTACAAAATGATTAAGTGTTATGTTAAGTAATTGTAAGTAAACTTACAGCTGTAAATAGGTACAGCTAACAAAATCAAAATAATTGACTTAATTGACTATAATTAATTCTTTATTACAATACGATCTCAGCTGAATGCAAGTAAGCAGAACATTATTTGTTATATGTAAAACTCCCACTATGAGAATCTGAATTTCTCATACGAAAATGCATATTTGTATAAATAACCTGGCCGCAAGCTATTATAAATAGGACACGCTAAAAGTCAAAGGTACAGATTCATTGTAGTCTTTTTTGGGATTACACCACCTGTAAAATAATAAAAAAAAGGAAACCAGAACTATTCAAATTAAATATTCAAAGTATAGTATCAAGGCAAACTTTAAAGTTTTCCCCAAAATACCACTGTATAATATGCAATAAAATAAATATTTGATAAATTATCTAAATTTCATCAAAAGTTTTTCAGTTTTATACAGAATTGTGTAATATTACAAATCATTTGAAGGAGATCCCGAAAACAACTACTCCACGGGCAATGTAGTTGTTTTCGTGGAGTAGTGGTTTTAAGTAGGTATAGCATTAATTAGGCAACGGCATTCAAATAAATAAGTAGTATTGTCTTCCTCAAAAGAATAAGGGTCATTGCTATAATGGCGTCTGCGGAACAGCAGGTCGTTATCTGTCTGTCAATTTGACAATAATTGTCAGACAGATAGTAGTAAAGACTCAAAGAGGGCACTATGATGTGTATCTCACCACTACTAACATTACAAATCATATTTTGAATTATGTCTAAATATAATAATTATAATAAAATTTAATAGAAATTAAAACTTAACTAGATTTTCCAAATGTTTCAAGTCGATCATTTTCTATCGACGACGAGTCGAGGATCGACTTGGAACGTTTGGAAAAAACCTAGTTAAGGTGTTTAAATATTTTTATTTCTGACCGGGATATTATAAGCTTATATCGTCATAGTTACGCTATCAATAAAGAGGGTCATAACTCCCTTGGGACATTCTAGATTCTATAATTCCCTCTACCTTTCACAAGTAAAAATAAAATAAAAAATGCTAATATACATATATCTGTATATATTTAGGAAATGAAAACTGAACCATATTTTATTTATTCGCGTCATTACAAATAATAAATGTACAATTTTGAAATGTTCCCTGAAAATTACTACCGCCACTGGAAACAATTTCTTCTTTTGTATGGCTGGAGCTTCTGTTCACTACAGTCGAGGTACCTGCCTCTTCTAATGGCAAAGTAGACAACATACGCGCCGTTTTATTTCTCAATTCGATGCTATCCTCCAGATACCCCTCCGTCACCGTGGAACTTTTCCAACCTCCGTGTCTTTTTAAGTTAGTCATAGTTGCTCCTGCATTAGCTAGAGCAGTAGCAGAAGTGCGACGTAGGCAATGTCCCGTATAGGAAGATGGGTTTGGCAATCCTAAATACATTGCGATTTTGCTGGGGATTTTCCCAAACATGTTTTTTCCAATTGGCTGAGATGTACATTTATTTTGTCGGAAGCTCAAAAAAAATCGTTCAATACCTTTAGGACGCAAAGACATATAAAGTCTTAATAAAGCCAAAGCGGAGAATTCTTTTTCATCCACAATTGTAAATTTCTTCGATACACCAGTTTTACTTTCCGGTACGTTCACTACCATAACAGAATCCCGGTCCTCTATATCCGATATCTTCATATTCAAAAGTTCCTGACTTCTGTATCTTCCAAAATAGCCCATAATCAAAACAACCTAAAACAAAAAAAAGGAAATAAATACACACAAAAAGGAAAATAAGAAAAAAATTACCTTATGCAATAAATGAATTTCATTAGGAGCGTTCTTTAGAAATCTTCCGTTTCAAAAAAGCCTCTAGTTCATTGAACTTGGTGATATCTCGTTTCTCATGTATAATCACCTTCGATTTTAGCATTGACCATTTAGTCCATAAAGAATTCGGATTATCGTTTCTGACTACAACGAATAAACACAATTACTACCAAATCTACCGAAAAACATAAAATATTCCTTACCAATTCTTGAAAATATGCCAGTAATACAGTTTCAGTGGCATCTTTTGGCATAACATTATTCCGTGTCAGCCACATATATCTTGTATTCTTTTTGGTATACGGCTTCACTTTTCGATGGAATTAATGATTCTCTTGCTTTTTCAGCTTTTTTCAAAATCTGCTCCATTATATTTGAGGTAGAAAACACGTTTTTAACGCAAACACAGCTTGATAACAAAGTTCTGTTTATAAACAAGTAACAGTTCTGTTTATAAACAAGTAACAGTTCTGTTTATAAACAAGTAACATAGCAACAACCTAGCAACAACAAAACTCTTATAATCAATGGTACCCGATTCAAATATACCGGGAAGGTAATAAATTGGTACATTTTTTCCGTTTTAAAAATGAACAATATTTGATTGAAATCGGTCAGAAATAAAATTATCTATGTACCACGGGAATTAATGAGCCTTAATAACCTCAGGCAATTGCTGTGGTTATTAAGGAGGAATTCTTAATAATATTATAATAATATTATTACCTTAATCACGCAAACTTTGCCATCGGTAATTAAGGCCCTTATAATTCCCTTGATACATAAATAACTATTAAACTTTTGATTTGCCCGAGGATTTCCCCTTCCCTGAGAAGTTTCCCTTGATACTACACTTTAATATTTAATTTGAAGACTTCTGGTTTCCTGTTTTATTTATTATTTTACAGGTAGTGTAATCCAAAAAAAAACACTACAGTGAATAATGAAATGTACCACAAATAATTTATAGCCCAAGTTAAGAACTGTTACCTAGAAAAAAGGTTTTATGTGTCCATAACCAATAGATAGTTAACCTTGATTTACTAACACTTTTTAGACGTACAAACAGCCCGGAAAACTACGTCAAATGAAATTTTTAACGTTATTAAAACATATTATATATACAGGGTAATTCACTATATTAGAGCTATATGAAGAGCGAGTCAACCAATCGCTATGAAAATTTGGTTACCAAAGTAACCAAACATCTATCCAAGGTAACAATCTATCGGCCTAAAATATTGCGGTGTTGCCAATTGTATGTAAAACTGGCAACATCTTCGTTAATGTAAATGGAATACCCCGTATTTTTTTCATTTTTAGATTCTGCAGCAATTGTTGAGTAACTTTTGTTACCTATACCTATGTCAAGCCGTCGTCGAGATGTTAATTAATTTTCATTAATGAGAAGTACCCGAATTTACCACAGAATGAATAACAGAAAATGTATCGCACTTTTGTTTGATGTTTAACTTATAATGCTATAGGCTTAATTTATAGATAAAAATAATTATTAAAATGCCTATTAAAAATTACCCTAGATAAATATTACCGGAATATCAAAAATTATCTTGGTCAAGGGTGGTTGCGGAATGTAAAACGTGTGTCTTATTTTATGTCAGCACAATGACTTGACAGATTCTGACACAACAAAACATGTTCAAAAATCTAAAGTAAGACACACGTTTTACATTCCACAACCACCCTTGACCAAGATAATTTTTGATATCCCGGCATATAAATCATTTGTGGTAAATTCGGGTACTTTTCATTAAATATTCTACAACTTTTGCCGACATTCTTATCACACTGTCCATGCATAATAAGTAAATTAATAATTAAAACTGTATTTGTATAATTATTATTTGCCATTAGGCTATCGACTCACAATCACTATGGAAAAATCAAAATAAGCAAGAAGGGTGAGTGGATAATTGACATTTCTGACACTTCTGTGAACACAAAACAGGTGTAGGTACAGTATAGATACATAGAGAATGGCGGAATAAGTGAGCTTTCTGAATCGGCAATAATATACAGGGCATTCTATTTAAGAAAATTGACTGGAAATGAGAAACTTCAATCCTTGCCTAACTGTACCCGAAAGTTTAACTTCTGGATGACCTGTTCTTCATATACCTACTTCTAATATTCCATCCACCGTGAATCACCCTGTATATATATATATATATATATATATATATATATATATATATATATATATATATATATATATATATATATATATATATATATATATTAATATAATTTATTGCCTTATTTAACTATTTACATTTATAGGGATCAATCCAAAAAATAAACCGAGATATTATTATTATTATTATTATTACTATTATTATTATTAATGAAATTATTCAGGAAATTATACTAGGTAGGACCTAGGTTTTTATATTAAAAAGAAAAATATATTAAAAAGTGTAATAAGTTGAGGATATACAGGATATGCCGACGTAATTCAATGCATATAGCACGCACAAAAGTTGTTTACGACATATTTCTTCAAATAATAAAGATATTCCTTTGCCTACATACATTATAGGTAAGTAATAAGAAAAATTGAAACTTCATCAATTTGAGTCAATATTTGAATAATTTCATTAATAATATATAACTTAATTTATTTTTTTGACTTCATCCCTATAAATAAATGTATAACAATTAATTATTTTATTGTTATACTATACTGACATTTTTAGTCTACTAATTGTTTCTTTTTTACTTTTACATTTTAACATTGATAATTGTCAACAGCTTATCCTTATCCTGACCTACCTTTAGTATTGCTTAATAATTTGGTTTTGTCAGGAGCAATTTCTGTATGTAGGTACACAAGAAAAACATATTTTGACAATCTTTAAGTACTACCTACTACAATAGCGCAATATTCTTGCACATACACCCACTAACATAATAAATTCTACCTTAATATTAGAATATTGGTATTCCCACAAGCTTTATTAATAACTAACTAAATATAGCGCCATACCGCCAAGAGCGAGCTTATACCGCACTGTTTACAAGTAAAAATTCAAAAACAGGAAACGTTGGCAAAACTGGAGGCGCTGCAGTAAAAATGTGTCATAAAATATTGCTGTGCTCATTGAAAAATACATACAAAATATAGCATTCTGTTGTATTTACGATCGTTAATGTATGAAAAAAATGTATGAACGTGAATCACTTGAATACATTTATACGTTTTGATTTTCATCCATTATGTTATTTAGATATCCATGGAGTGTCAGTTCATGGGAAAAAATATATATAAATTAGTACCTCGGTGCCCAAAGAAAAGCAGCAACCAACCTATATATATTATGGATGTTTGAGAGTTTTTGCTCTTATTCAGTGTAGCATAGTAGCTATATTATAGCTACTATGCTATGCTATTTTTGATTACTATTTTGCATACTATTTTTGTATGCACTATACTATACATAGCTAATATATATATTAGTTATGCAAGAAAAAAAGCTAAATTTCTTAAAACCTGGATATCTGAGGCTGCCCACTTATTTTCTTTGGGGCTATGGTATTTTGCCAACTATTCCATTTTTATCTGAATAATTTTTCTAATCCTAAATGATGTTTTATTACCTCCAGCCAAAATCAAAGTAAACATCGCAGTGCAAGTGATATATTTTTGGACAATGAGCAATATATTAAAATTAGGTCAAAATTGTGACTAATTGTAACTCATGTTTTTTCATTACTAATTTTTTGCTCAGTTCATTCATTTCCATCATTCGATCCAATTTATATATAGGTAATAATCCATATTCTGTTTCAAACAAAAAATTTATCATTTTAGTAAACACAAAGGCTTTTTGAATTTTAATGACAAAATTTCCTTAATCAAATCTACATGTTATAAAAGTAGTTTAAATATTTTCCGACAGTTATTTGACGTGGGAGATATCAACACAAAACATGTTTTAATGCTGCAAGACATTTCACTAAAATAAAATCAATGATCTAGATGGCCTGGATACCCATTTAGTTATAAATACATTTATTGTTACCTTGTTGCATTTACATTGCATTTATGAATACATTTTAGGCAAGATCATGAAACAGCTCTGTAAATAAAATTTTTATGGGCTTTAAGTCATGTGTTTCAGCACAGTTTAAATTATATGTTTTTATTATCAGTTTTATATATTTCCGCATCTACTTATGGTGTCGACGTATATTTGCGTAGATGCAATACGAAATATCATTTCAGAAAAACATACATTTGGTGATTTTTGTATGTCAATAAGGTTGTAATTCATACTTATATTGAGGAGAGAATAATATTTTTTAAATTAATTCTGTTAGACTAATTTGTTAAATATTTAACCAATGTTAAAAATCCATTCTAATATAGTTTGTTTTAATATATTTTCAGACTTGCAACAGTTTTTTAATCTATTAAAAGATAAAAAATCTATTACTTGTTTATTGAAATTATATTTGATTTTTTAAGTTAGAAAATACTCTGTTGTAGTTAATAATAAAAGTAACAATATCTATATTCCTCAATCTCATCGCAAAGATGAGGCAAGAAGTGGCTTTCTCCCACCTGTGTGTGAGATAGACCTGGTTAAATAATGTCCAAACTAGCTAAAGTTGCTGAATAATATATCTATCAAATTCTAAAAAATTTTAAGTAGTAAAGCACTCGTAAAGCCGCATTATGTCTATGGATATAGGCCGAGACTGCATATGCCGGGCAAGCGGAGAGCAGATCTGTCGAAGCCGTGTCATGGCTTCGATAATTATGCAATTGTCTCCGGCGCCCTATGGCAGGCCTTGCAGTTGACATCAGGGACCTCCATACCCATGACACGGCTTCGACAGACGAAGGTGTTAAATACACCAACCTGGCAAGCCATTATGAATCCCTCTGCCTCCGACTTAAGCCCCGCTCACCTAAAAAAGCAAAAATCAGCCTTTCGGATAAGCCATGGTCTTTAAGGGGCCATATAGAAGACATCGTGTAATGGCTTATCCTTATGCAGCTGCAGAAGATTACGGCCGTCTGCACGGAGTCCTGCGTGACACATCTCTCAATCGGCAGGTTTCCCTTACAGCCAGCTGCACCCCTCTTGGACCCACGCTGCTGATATATCATTTCATATACTGGGTCAACTGCGTGGAGCACTCGCATATACAAGAATTGTGTAAACAGCTTGTAACATGCGTTCAGGCAGGTCGGTAGTTTTTCGGGCTAGACCAATCTCCGTTCTTAGGGATTAGCACTGTCCTTCCCTCGACAAACCATACCGGAACTCTCCATTAAGCCAGGAGGTGAATATTCTGCCCAAATGGTTGTAAGTACTTGGTAGTTTTTTCCACCAAAAGTTGTTGATCCCATCGGGACCAGGACCAGCAAAGTCCTTTGACAGCCCTTCGAACGTCTTCCGGCGTTATCGGTGGCCACACCTCTTGAGACTGCTGAAGCCTTCGACAGAAAGCTTCAAAGTGTGCTAGGGTTGAAGTGCATTTATTGAGCGGTAGCTTCTCCTCGTAGAGAGTTTTCCAGAAGGTCTCTACCGTATCAAAGATCGGCGAGTTCTCAACAACACGCTGAGGCGGTTGGAACAGATAAGGTTTTTGACGGAATTGCTCATTCTCCGTCAGTCCATACTTGATATTTTTTATACCCCTTTCCGAATTTTTACCCGACATTTCGATTTATTATTATACTAAACCTATATTTTACATTTATTACATTATAAGTTAAAGTTGATACAATTAGATGGTCGAATTTATCAAGAGAGATTGAAAAATAATATACATATAACCCTGATGTTTAGATGCTTATATGATTATTTTTCCATCTCTTCTGTAAAATTTAATGAATTTAAAATATAACCTCTTTAACCATCTAATTATAAGTATCAACTTTAACTTCATTACCAGTTTTAATGTATAAAATTACAGACCTGAAGAAGGTTTAGTAAGAAAATCCAGTGCTTCCACAGCTCACAGTGTTGATTTTATTGGTTAATCACCAAGATTGGTTATGATTACCAAGAGCCAAGAGAACAGACGAATAATTTTTTCTACAAACGGCGAAGAAATAAACTTAATTAACTTCTTGTTCATATAGTTAGTAGTAGACGATACGTAGTAAGTATTTTTATCAAGTTACATTAAACATTGTGTTGTTTCCTTCATATCTTTTAGTTTCTACTAAAACTTGATTGTGCACTTTCCTACAAAATAAGAGATTAAAATGTATACAGTATTTTTCCAAGTATTTTGAAGTCAACGTGCTTCTTATAATTGTAATAAAAAATGTACCGATTTAGGCATTCCATAAACCTGTATGAACGACAAATATGTGGTAATTCTGTAAAATGATTACTAATGCTGATAACACCAATTTCAGAATGACATACAGATACAATTTTTAAGATAATGGTAGATACTGAAAATGACCACACATTTTTATACGATTATTAACATTATTGAAGAAAAGTATATTACTAAAAGTATATAATGTTAGAAAAAAGTAAATTTGATTTTTTTACAAATTTAAACATACATTTTAGATACATAGTAAATTTAGACACTACATCTGATTTTTACTAGAAAATAATAAAATATTACGTTACATTCCTTTAACACAACACTATTTTAATGAAATTAAAATGAATTCTCCTTATAATTGGAAAAATGTTGGAAATCTCTTTTATTAATTTACCTATAGGAAGTTGCTTTTTGAATTAAAGTTAATTACTATTTACATATATTAACCTGTGATAGGATCCTTCCTTCTAGGATATGTGTAATTAAATACTGGTCCAGTATACATATATCGCGTACCGTTCTACATGAAAGTACGTTTTGGATACAATTTGTATTTCTAAAATGGTAAACTAAAGTATTGTAAATGCCTTAATTTCTTTAAGCAACATTAATAGTTATTTGTGTCCTTTGATATATAACTACTCGGTGTAACATACTTTTTTAAAACATTTGTACCTACGTAAAATTTAATTACATTTATAACTTTTATTATTAAATAATTTTTTTCTTTCATAATAACTTTCTGTTCGTATTTCGAAAACTTTCTATATCAGCAATAAAAATTATTAGGAAAATTATGACATAGTTATTTATATCTATTCTATAATCTAAGAAAAGATACCAATAATCCAGATTTATCTTGAAACATAATACTTCCATTTGATCAAAGACCATAGAAAGAATTAATTTGACTATCAGTTAAGTTTTTATCGAAAACTAAACAGCCTTCGGAGTACCTGTATAGTGCAGAAATTTTATAATTTCTCACCAGGAATAAGTTTTTATGCCAAATCCTCAGTTTTAGCCTATAACACACTTCTGGAATGAGAATTTGTTGAGAATCTAGGCAAGCCAGGGTCAAGGACGCCTTTTTCCAAAATATACATTAAATTAATACACTGTATATACTGACGTTTTTGCAAAAGCAAATAGTTGTAAAATATACTGCTGTTAAGTTTTACACAAGACTAAATACCAATTTTTCTCAAACAATTTTATCTTATTTAATTATATAGATACATATATAATTTTTTTAAATTCTATATTTTCCAAAAATTTCAAAAGTAATTTTGTAACAAGAGAGATATCATAAATTTTTTATAACTGTATACAGGGTGGCCCAATAGTGTGACAAAGTTCTATAACTCCTATGCGTAATAAACAAACAATAATATTTCAGGATTTCATAGAGCCTAAAATGACGCACATTTTAAATATATGTCTAGTCATATAGGGTGCTCTATAGACCGGGACCATATCAAACTTATGTTTTTTTTAATGGAATAATATATTTTTTATTTCATATTTGCATTCAAATAATTTTTCCAAATTTGCCAATATAGGGTTTACTAGTATTATACAGAGTGGTTAAAAAATATGAGCATTTTTGTACCTTAAGCGCAATGAATTGAGCACCCTGTATCTTTTTTAAGAAAATAAATACTAGATCACTTTTGCCCATTAATTATGCTATATGGTCTAGTTTCAGTTTAGATAGAATTTTCTTTAAATAGTTTTACTTATATACAAGACGAACTAAAACTCGCAACCACAGTTTTCTCAATTTTTATAATTGAAACATCCTATATTTTGTATAATTTTCTGTAAGGTCTCTCACGACTCTTTCGATTCTATGAATCATTCCCTATATCTAATAATTGCAACGGTTATTGAGATATTTGAGGTTTTATTCTCTAAATTCTCATTTTCTTTAGAAGTAGGAGATGAACTAACTAACTGTTTACACAATATAACTATCTAATGCAAGTACCAATTGAACTACATAAGAAAAGAGTTAAAATAAACCATATATCATTTTTACAATAATTTTTTACTGATTTTTTAAAATCTCCTAATGAATCGCGAATTTCGCTAATAAACTGCTCACAAAATTAGTCGACAGAAATTTTTTTTCTCATTTTTAAGAGATTACATTTCGGAAACGCCTTCGCCGATTTTAGTAAAGAAGGAAAAATGTAAAAGCTCGCCTCTTGTAGAATCAGGAGCGGAGGACGATCTTCAATAAAAATTATTTTTTAATTGACTGCAATTGAGCCAAAAAATTGAGAATGCAATACAAAATTAATTAATCAATTATTACCTGAAATATCTCAAAAAGCGTTGCGATTAGGTATAGGGAATGTTTCATAGAATAAAAAGAGTCGTCAGAGACCTTAATAAAAATGATATAAAATATAAGGTGTTCCATTCAAAAAAATTGAGAAAACTGTTGTTGCTAATTTTGACTTGCTTTGTATACAATTAAAGCAATTTTGAAAGAAATTCTATAGAAAGTAAAACTAGACCATATAGCAAAATTAATGGAGCCAAAAATTATCTAGTATTTATTTTCTTAAAAAAGGTACAAGGTGCTCAATTCAGTCCGATTAACGTACAAAAATTCTCATATCTTCTGAACCGCTTTCTATAAAACTCGCAAACCCTATAAGTATTGGCGATTTCGGAAAAAGTAAAAACATATAAGTTAAAACATAAAAAAACATAAGTTTGATATGGCCCCAGTTTATAGAGCACCCAATATTACTAACACATTTTAAAATGTGTGTCCTCTTGGGCCACCCTGTATATATATGCTATGAATTATTATTAGTATTGATATCTATTTTAATTACCAACCATATAAATAATGATACTTGTGGTGGGATGTCTAGTCGGAGATAAGACAGTCTGAGTCTGAAGAGTACCTTAAAGTTAAGGTTTCAGTCTATGGTCTTTCCTTGGCTCACAAACAGACTGCTTGGTGCAGCTCTCCTCTGGCCACTGGCCCATTCGCAGCATTTCCGGCACATTACGCTAATTTTTTTTAATGGATAAATAACTGTCAAACATAATTTATATTACTAACAAGTGACAAGTTTAAGTTTTCAAAATGTATTCGCATTGTTTTGTATTTGTGTAATTTTGTTGTAACGGTATTTTATTAAATGTGCTTCGATAGTGATTTTTGGAAATTGTTGATCGTACTGGACAAGATTGATATTAAATACTTTATATTCGGAAGCATCACCATTACCAGGTAATTTTTAAATGTTTATCTGCCCTTGGAACTGAAAATGTATTATTTTTTATTTATAATAAACTATTATAGACAAGCGTCCGTATAATATATAATATTTTATAATTTATTAAGTTTAATAAACAACTAACTATTCACCAATTTATAAATTTCTATAGTA
Organism: Pogonocherus hispidulus; assembly: GCA_963924545.1. Classification (NCBI taxonomy): domain Eukaryota; kingdom Metazoa; phylum Arthropoda; class Insecta; order Coleoptera; family Cerambycidae; genus Pogonocherus; species Pogonocherus hispidulus. The sequence continues at coordinate 71,524,534 of OZ004693.1, forward strand.
AATATTCAGTAAATTGTACATCATTGATAATACTTGTAAAAAAAAATGTTAAAAAACATAGTATATGACACTTTTTACTCTTCTAAGTAGCTAGTATTGACGTGCTAGTTCACATTTCTCTCAATGTATGACAGAAATACCTGAAAAAAATAATAAATTCATATGTTTAGTTCATAAAAATTTGTCCCTTCACTTTTATACAATATTAGTTAAGCCAGTATTATCTAGTGAATTGAATTAATAAGGGAAGCCTTACCTTCTTTATCTGTTAAAGCAATAATTCTTCATACCGTCAACTATAAATTATTGCATTTGGCGCCAAATGTCTATATTAATTGTTTAAATGAATTTTAAAAGGCGCTTCTAAAAAAGTAGTCTAGATATTTATTATTGTAGTATCATAGAATTAACCGTTGACCATACCCAATAATTACTTCGTTGGCCATGAGGTCTGCAAATGTACTCTACTTCCAGTAAATGTGTTGTTTATGGGAAAAATATTTTGTTTAAGTGGAATAAATTGTTTGTGGACACAAACATACATGATTTGTTCTATTTCAATAAAAGCAATCCTTTTCCGTGTTAGGTACTGGGTAAAGTTGGATTAAAGTTCAAAATTGTGATTATATTGGAATTCCAACAGCCAGATGTTATGTTGCAATCTGAGTTGAATGTGTTGTTGTTTATAGGGAAAATGTATTGTTTAATTGGAGCAAGTTGTAAATATAACTACGAGTTTGTTTCACTTATATTTAGGTGCATCGTTTTATTTCTCGTACGGGACTGTTACGTCTCCCTTATCTGATATTTTGGGCGTAACCGACAACAATCGTCAAAACGATATAAATATTTAGAATATTATTTATGTATTTTTAGAATGATAAGGATAAGTACACGGAAGTATTAATAATAATATATTATGGATATGAAAATAAAATGCAGATGTCAAAAACTCAAACTAAAGCATCAGTACAAAAGTTTACGCATCCTTAATAGGAGTCATAACAATCTTGTTTCCTTTCCTCTTTTCTAAGTTCTAAGATTCGCTTGAATTTGAACATATTTTAGGTTATGAAAAACTACCTAGAACGTCAACGTACGCTGTAGGTACGCTGTTTGATCCATTCCAATAACTACAGTTTTCTGAACAAATTAAGGTCAACCAGTATTCTACTAAAGTCGTCGTTAATACTGGGCGGCAGTATTAAAGATATTAGGATTGGAAGCAATTGCGGCATACTAAATAATAATATATTGCCCCTCTCCCACACAAGTCTAAGATTTCAGGACTAATTTTTGTGATTTGAACGAGGGGTAGATATTATTATTGTTATTACTATTTTATTATCAATTCTTTTTATTATTTTACACAATTCCATTATAAAAACCCATATCGATAAGAAATACCAGAAAAAATATCACTGAGATAGTTTTCCACATACCACCAAAACATTATACTGCACTCGACGCGCGTTTCGCCAACAAAGTTGGCATCACTAGAGATAATTAAAACTTCTCAGTTTTATTAGATTATCAGTTTTAATCATCTCCAGACGAGCAATGAACGATGTGTGTGCGAAACGCGCGTCGAGTGCAGTATAGTGTTTTTGTGGTATGTGGAGAACAACGTCAGTGATATCTTCACACCGAAGTTCCAACCCCCTTCAAGAAAACCACAAAAAGAAATAAATAAAATACCTCTTATCATATGCTAAATGGCTAAAACAACAATAGTTACTTATTTTCACTAAATTTTATCGAGTGGTTGAGTTTCTTTTTCCCCTTATTTTTTTATATACAATTTTCAAATTTGGGGTGGCAGAAGTAGGTACCTACTTACTTACACTTACATTGGAATTTAGAGTGCCTTCTGTCAACTGTAATTTCATTTTTGTTTGTCCCACAGATAAAATAAGCATATGAGTAGATTGTTTATCAATTGTACTTTCTTATGGTACTATTTAAAAAACTAGTTTCCGCTCTACAACCACTTTGTCACAACCACAGAATATTTTTTTATATGTTTGCTATGGTCAATAGAAATTAATCGGGGATGGTCAAGGCATTCTAAATTCAAAAGTAAAATAGAGTCCAAAAAGTTATTTGACAATTGAAATGTCACTTATGTTATATCATTGGATTCAGAAAATGACATAGATTCCAAAAATATAATAATATACAGGGTTTTCCATATAATAATACAGAGTTGCTATTACTTCCGGTAAAACCGGAAGTGGCTAAAAGGTCATGTTCATGTCAAAAAGTGATATTTAATAAATACTTCCGCCATGCCAAATTTCAAAATTATCTCTAAAAAAATAAAGTGAGAAGGAGTCATACTGTAGATATGAAGTATTACTTTTTTCTGATTTAGTCTAGTTTAGTTTAGACAAATAATATTTACTTCAAAACTGAATTAGATCCTCCATTTCTAAAGCTATGTTTGTATTTACCATATACTAACTTCCTCTTTTCCCTGTTTCAGGACAAGTACTTCAAATTGCATTCCAGCTGCAGCTACGCTATGCGCATCACTCTAGTCACCTTCATTTTAACAGTAACAATTGCCATTAGTCTGTTCTGTGACATGTAAGTATTTATTTATTAATCAGTTTATTTTTAATTGTAACTTAACTGTATCTAATTTTTTAACCTTACTAGGTACTAACGGAAAGATAGTTTAGAACTATCAATTAATTTATAATTTCAACAATTCAAAATTTACTGTAGATATTATAAATGTACTTTCTTTTGATAATTATATCGACTTAGATTTTATTTTCAAATTAACTTTGTTTGTGACAAAAAATATTGATTAATTTCAAAACATAAATTAGAAAACTTGATAAAAAATACGAATTGACCAAAATACAATATAAAAAGTAGAGCGTCAGTATATTTTGTTACTAATTCTAATAGTAGCTTGTAAAATGTAACAATAAAATCCCAAACTGATGACAAAATACAAAAAAATATGTCCAAAATTCATAACTCAGAATGTATCCCTAATCAATATGTTATAAGAGTAAGATAAAAACAAATTGAAAAGTGAAACACAATATATACAAAACAGATTGAAGGACGAGATTTAACAAATTATAGTCTTAAAAGTAAAAAAATGTATAGAAAAAATCAACATACGAGACAGCAACAAATATATCAATACGTGATTAAAATTTCGCAAAACTCAGAAAATCCAAACGCACTTTGGCAAAGTGAAGAACATTTATACAAATAGGAACGATGACTTCTTATATTAAATAGGTCCATCTCAGGAGCATTGACGCTTGAAACTCGGATGTCTAATATGGATAAAATATCTTCACTAATTATTTTGTTACTAAGGACTTTAAACAATAAAAGCACTGATTACATCGCACGTCTTTGCATCAGACTGGAGATATTATTGTTCATAAAATATCTCCCGATGCGTTCCTCTAGCTGAAGAAGAAGCTGCTTAGGTGAAAATAGCCGGTTTAAAGAACATTCCCTGAACTTCCTCTCCTAGGTATATCAAACAAAAGAGTTAAAGGGCAAATATCGTTTGCAATTTTTTCCTTCCTGACAAATCTAAAAAATCATTCTCTTTTTTTCTTCTATGACTCTATAAATATTCACAGTATTGACATGATTGGATTTAAAGTAATTTAAACTTTTACGTTGTAACGCACTTTTTAAGAACAATTATTTCATGGTATTCTTGTTTCCCTGTCGATTTTTTTCTTTCAGCCAGATTCAGCAGATTAGCTACTGAATTTCCAAGTGAAAATATTCTTGTATGTGAAGAGTTTAATATTCCTCGTGGAATATAGTACAATGTTAGTTCTCTTGCTCTAGCCGCTCCAGATTATCCTGCTGATGAAGCTATGGCAACCAAAGTAATTTCTAATATATGTTGTTATCACAATTTGTTTCAAATAAATCACATCCACTCATCTAAGAATTCCCTTTTGGACCCCATTTTCTACCACAAGTCGGAAATCGAAGTTCAACCACCTAATACAACGCTTATCCTTTTCAAGGTTCAAAATCGCCCTTCCAAAAATTTATTTAGCCTGTGAAGTGTTTGGCAACGATAATGATTTTGTTCCTGGTGGCTATTATCGTGACTTTAAATATGTTGATATCCATCGGTGAATTTTGGTTTGATTTTGATCACTGGACTCTACTTATTTTTTACTATATCCTGTATATTGCAATTGAGCCTTTGTTCCTATAAAGCGATTCTCTTCTAGAAAGTTTCCAATATGGCTACTCGTGAACTAAAAAGTTACGGTTTTGCAGAGAAACAAGAAATATAAAATATCAAAATTGAGGGATAATTATACTGAGTTTTCTTGTTGAGTTTGCTGTATAAAACATTATTCAATGAGATATACAGCCGTTATATTACTGCAATAAAATTATCTTTACAAACTAACACCAAAGCTTTCTGGAATTTTATTAACTCAAAACCTAAAAACAGTAATTTTCCAAGTGAATTCTATTATAATGACCAATTAGATAATTCAGCTTTTGAAATTGCTAACTTGTTTGCAGAATATTTTTCTAAGGTCTACACTGATAGAAAATGTTTCATAAAATTTCAGAAACAACTTGACTATTTCTGGTTATTAAATGACAATATCTGATATCTTTACTAAACTGGATGTAAATAAAAGTCCTAGACCCGATGGCATGCCCACTTCTATTTTAAAGTATTGCAGTTTTAATTTGATCATACATGTCCTTATCCTTTAGAGCAAGATTAAAATTCTATATCCTAAGATATGTCCACAAAACATATCCTTGAAATTAGGTATTTTCCCTAATTATAAATCCAGTTTTATTTATCCTACATTTAAATCAGGTGATAACAGTTTTATAACGAATTATCAGCCAGTAAATATTCTTACTGGCTAAATATTCTTATTATTCCAAAAGTTTTTGAAAGTTTGATGTTATTTCTTGACTCCTCTTCTGGGCTCCTCACTCATAAATCAACAATATCAATTTTGATCGTGTCCTGCATAATTAAATTACTAACATACAGTGATTATCTGCCATAAATGCCTTGGAAAATGCTTCAGGTTGATTCTATATACACAGACTTCTCCAAGGCATTTGATAAAGTGAATCATGATGCCCTGATCCATAAACTAGATTTTTACTCAGTTGAATTAATAGTTATCTCAGTGGTAAACATCAAATGGTGCGAACTGGGAATCTAATATCTAACGAAATCATAGTTCTCTCTGTTATACTTATTATTAAATGGAATATAACAACAATGACATTTACAATAAAATTTAGCTGACAGTAATCAATCACCTAAATTGAACCTTATTTTATCAAACGCTGAGTGATCTTTATTGCAACATTGTTGTAAATATTATACGGAGCTCACGTTGAATATTTGTAAATGTGCACAATTTGCAATATTTTTTAATTGTCTCTTTATGCCAGCTTAAAGAGACAAAATAGTGTCGTATCGTACAAAGCAGACTTTATGGTGCCACTTATAAGATAAGTGCTGCCGAAAGCGAATCTTCAATAAAGACTGAATACAATTTAACTCTCGTCAATGCACTTCACAATAATATACTCTGGCACTATTTGTTGTATATAAATGCATGGTTTCTAGATTTTTTACTAATATGCAAATTTAACACTTTTCTAACGATAACTAGCATAATTTCCTTCCATGCATACATTATGTAATATTTATATGAAATTATGTACCTAGAGCAGAACACACACGAAGTGGCTAGAGATTGACATCATAATTAAGCCATTTACGGATAAAATACATTTTATATATAATGTATTTTTACTTTCAGATATACAGTGAGTGCATAAAGCCTCGCATAAATTCATTATTTTGAAGATGGTAAAGTTTTTGAAAAATCACTAACACACGTCGATTTTGTTTTCTTTTTACACTCGATTATATTAAATTTTTGAAAGGGTGACTCAATGAATATATAAACTTTATATTTTAAATAGAACTCTTAGTACACTGTTCTACATATTTGAAAAGGACTATTTTTACGAATACGGTCATATAAGGTTTTATGGGTCTATCTCTAATAATAATCGATATATGTCCAAAAAAGTATGTCATAAGAGCAACGTGCTAGAAAGATTCATTTCTAGGCACAGTCTTTCTTCCACACATCACTCTTATGACACACTTTTTTGGGTTTATATCGTACACAAGTTTATATCGACGTAGCTTTATTGAGTCGCCCTGTAAAAAATTTAATATATGTAAAACAAGTGTAAAAAGAAAAGAAAATCCGATATCGTGTCCGACCTATTTTTTCATAAAATTTACTTTTTTTGAAATAATAATGTACGTAATATATCATACTTACTAAATCTAGTTATTCCGGCAAATTCCTGCCCATCCCGTAACCCATAACCATGGGCCTGTTTTAGGATAAGCACTTTCGAACAATTTAATTAATGGTATGTTCTCCGACCAAATGGAATAGTAGTATTTTCGAATAATAAAACATGGTGGTGTAAACAATTTCAGGGTAACGCCGTAATTATTTTTTTCTAGTCGATATTTATAGATCACGATGTTTATTATTTTCTCTTAAGCAGCTGTAATATATTTATTATATACTCGTAGGTACACCGTGTTCCACATAAAACGACCCACTATACTATCTGGAAATCTATAAAAGATGTGAATAAAAGTTAAATACAAAAGTTTTTCAGATTTTCGAGTTGTTTTAAAATATAATACTTCCATGTATACAGGGTGTCCCAATTTTGCTGGGAAGACATCAACTCTAAAAATTTAAATGGGACACCCTGTATTTTTATCGATTTTTGGATTCTTTGTCAAAAATAAACTCGACTTACCTATTTAAACTATAGCCGAATTTTGCGTAGTTTTCGAGATATTTGAGGTCATGTGTGCGTTTTTGAAAAATCAAGGTATTTTTCAACACGATATAAAAAAATTATCAAAAACTAAAATTAAGCGTTTGGGTGGTAATTTCCATTTACAAAGCGTCAATGCAGATACAGAATACAAAATTTTTGTTAACACTTATACAGGGTGGACATACTACGAAATCAATCTTGCAACTTTATAATCTGAAAAAGGTCGATTTTTTTAAATGAAACACCCATTATATAATTACTCTATGTTAAAGATAATGAAAATACCTATCATTTCATAACCCATCATGGTTACAAAGAAAATCGCAATTTTATAGAAATTCAATAATTTCTAGTATAATGATATTGTAATGCTGCATGCTCTCAAAAAATCTAGGAAGCTATGGAATGAATAATATTGAAATTTGTTTTAATTTGACAGTTCTGCAATTTATTTGTGTTTATACGGATTAACATAAAGTCCGTCCCCCTTTCTCTAATTTTTGAACCCCTGGGTATATTGTTATGAAATTTGGAACGATAATATGACTAAATTCTGCATTTTTTGACACATCTGAATGTCAAAGTGACAGATGGGCGCGCAATACGAATATTTTTTTAAATGAAAATGGGGCTCGAGTAATAACTCGGTAATAGTAATATCAGTTTGTAACATAATCTTGCTACCTATTAGGTGTCATTGTTGATTGTTGCTGCCATGTTTGACAGTAAATTTTTGCTCGAAATTGTCTAGAATGGCTCGTTCCTTACAAGATAAATTTGAAGCGGTTATTATTTCTGACGAAGGTAACCGAAATTACCATGCTGCTGTTCGTATGTTCAATGAACGCCATCCGGAACGTCAAATATGCAGAAAATATTTACGAAAGTTAATTTCAAAATTTAAAACTGATATAACGTGGAAACCGATATTACTGGTTTTTATTTGGAAATTACTGAACCAAATGTTCTCAAAATTGGGGAATGTTTTGAGCATAAAAATAGTTTCAAAATGAGTTATTACTCGACCCCCATTTCCATTTAAAAAAATATTCGTATTGCGCGCCCAGCTGTCACTTTGACATTCAGAGCTGTCATTGATGTGTCAAAAAATGCAGAATTTAGTCATATTATCGTTCCAAATTTCATCACAATATACCCAGGGGTTCAAAAATTAGAGAAAGGGGGACGGACTTTATGTTAATCCGTATAAACACAAATAAATTGCAGAACTGTCAAATTAAAACAAATTTCAATATTATTCATTCCATAGCTTCCTAGTTTTATTGAGAGCATGCAGCATTACAATATCATTATACTAGAAATCATTGAATTTCTATAAAATTGCGATTTTCTCTGTAACCACTGAATTTATGTATAGGACATATATATATATATATGAAATGATAGGTATTTTCATTGTCTTTAACATAGAGTAATTATATAATGAGTGTTTTATTTAAAAAAATCGACCTTTTTCAGATTATAAAGTTGCAAGATTGATTTCGCAGTATGTCCACCCTGTACCTATAAGTGTTAACAAAAATTTTGTATTCTTTATCTGCATTGACGCTTTGTAAGTGGAAATTACCACCCAAATGCATAATTTTAGTTTTTGATAATTTTTTTATATCGTGTTGAAAAATACCTTGATTTTTCAAAAACGCACACATGACCTCAAATATCTCGAAAACTACGCAAAATTCGGCTATAGTTTAAATAGGGAAGTCGAGTTTATTTTTGACAAAGAATCGAAAAATCGATAAAAATACAGGGTGTCCCATTTAAATTTTTAGAGTTGATGTCGTCCCAGCAAAATTGGGACACCCTGTATACATGGAAGTATTATATTTTAAAAGAACTCTAAAATCTAAAAAACTTTTGTATTTAACTTTTTTTCACATCTTTTATAGATTTCCAGATAGTATAGTGGGTCGTTTTATGTGGAACACGGTGTACCTATGCTTGCATTAAGAATTAATGTTATTCGTAGTTACAAATCATAGTTTTGTATGTATTTTTGGTAACCAAGTTCGTGTTCTTTTTTTACCACTTTGCGTTTAAGTCCACACAAGCCTTTTTGTGTTTAATAGTTATAATACAAGTAGTAGTAATAATAACAATAGTTATTTGTTTAACTAGTACAAACAATACACGTTTTCGGGACGAGGGAAAGGGTTGCCGGAGGGCGCGTAGCGGAGTCCGGTAATTTTACGAGTCTCGAAAACGTATTTTTTGTAGGAGTTTAACATAATATTTTTTTCCAACCGCTTCTAATTAGCACCTACAGTTTACCGATTCATCGGAGTCACTATCTGTTTCTATTTTTCTATTTAATTAAACTTCAATATATTATGTGACATCCAATGTCAAATTACTTTTCGGTACTGTACAGGGTGATTCACTTTCGAATCATGTGCTCAATAAGTTGGCGCAAAGAAAACCCCCTTATCCGCTTTTGTTTTTGAGTAAGAGGTAAAAAAATATTTTTTCCGTTTTTCGTTTTCTGGCCATAACTTTTATACTTTTGAAAATATTGGCGTATAGTTTTCACATTATTAAGACACTTTCTTGAAACAAATACGATGCCGTAAACCGTTTTTTAAAAAAATGTCACTTCTATTGTAAATCATCGTCAACTTTATTTTTTCTTATGGGCGCCATAAGAAAAAATATTCTAATTTTTTTTGCCTAAAAAATAAGGGCATTATGAAGGAAAATAGGTATTTTTTTGAAAATGTCTAGTTAGCCATGGCCATGACAGTCAATTCTTGACAAACCACAAATGTCACTTACAATAATTGTTATACACTGCATCTGTCTAGTACTTTTTACATTGACTAACGATGTATTCAACCGAAGAGAAACAAGATATTATAGATGTTTATTACAGATGTAACAAAAATTTAAACGGAACAGTTGAAGAATATTTAAACACATATTCTGAAAGACGACAACCATGCAAGACATATATTTATTTATTTATTTTATTTATTTATTTATTTATTTATTGGTACGCTGTCCAACAGGAAAACCCAATTACGGGACAGGAAAATTACAAGAAATATATAAACACATCCTTACATATACACATAATAAAGTACAATCTTATAGTAGACATGTAACAAATAGGTAAATGTAACATATTACACAAATAAAAAGAAAATAAAGTCAACACATTATCAGTGCTTAGGGTTTCATATAATTAATACAGATTTAACCTCCTTAAAACTACAATTAAATAAATCTATATTATTGAAAAATAATTACTAAAAAATACTAAATAATAATAAAAATATATTACTAAACTGCACTGTAATTTAAGAAATTATGGCAGTTTTTCTAAACCAAGGAATAGGTATGGATCTCGCATGAATGAAGAAAATTAGAAAAACTGTCATAATTCCTTAAATTACAGTGCAGTTTAGTAATATATGTCTTGCATGGGTGTCGTCTTTCAGGATATGTGTTTAAATATTCTTCAACTGTTCTGTTTAAATTTTTGTTACATCTGTAATACATTTCTATAATATCTTGTTTCTATTCGGTTGTATATCGTTAGTCAATATAAAAAGTACTCCACAGATGCAGTTTATAAAAATTATAAGTGAAATTTGTGGTTTGTCAAGAATTGACTGTCATGGCCATGGCTAACTAGACATTTTCAAAAAAATAGCTATTTTCCTTCATAATGCCCTTATTTTTTAAGCAAATATTAACATATATTATATTGTCGTATTCAGAAAAAATCGGTTTATTCAAATATGAGAAAAATTAATATTGTAATTACATGTACTATAGATACTAAAGTTATATTTTTTTAAATGGAACACACTATATATTTTTACATTTTTGGATTCTGCATGCAAATTTGGTGTCAGTTTGTGTTATATTCCCTATAGCAAAACTTAGCCGTTTCGAAGATATTCGACATTTTATAGAAAAAATTACAGTTGTTAGAACTATTTCAAAGTTACATATCTTATACAATTGAACAGCGTTTATTTTAATTTTTATATGTCAGATAGTTTAGGCATTGGTCTTTCTGAAAATAGCTCACAGAAGTTTGTAATACATTCAGAGTGTTTAATATTTACTGAGCAACACGTCAATTTTGAAACGTGGAAAACTAATTTTTTTCAAATGGCACATCCAGTATATTATTCTACAGTTGAAAGTACCATTCAATTCTGCATTGAATGATATAGCATTGTCCTATACTTATCTCTTAAGGTGCTCAAGATATAATCAATTTTATAATAAAGTGCTCGAAAATTTAAGTTACCCCGTTTCTAAGTGGTCTTCGAATAAAATAAAACAACTAGAAACATTTTAAATTTATTTTCAGTTGCTTTGAATATAATTATGGCTATGATTAAACACAAAATGTAAAAAATTATCAACAATCATCAAAAACATCAATATTAAATAATTATTCACAGTCTACAATCTTATAATAAATTTTCAAAAACTTTGACGGTTAAATTCTATTCGCTAAGAGACAGTTGTTTCGTTCAGATTCAAATAATATAGAAATCATGTCAGCTAGCTCTTCTTTACTATACTTCATTATAAAAATAAATTGAAACAACTAACTAAACTAAGTATTTAACTAACTATAACAACTAAACTAACAACAAAATTATTGAAATAAGTATAAATATTTGTAATTAACTTAAATTGTCGACACCAAGTTTGACAGCAAACAAATTAGACAAGTTGTTTTGTTGTCTTTACCAGGTGACCCGATTTCTTAAAGCATAATTTGATGTACAAAATTAGCCTTCTTATAGGGTTACGTAACAATTAAATCTGTAAACAATTATTTAACATAGATGTAATTTTTTACATTTTGTGCTTAATCATAGCCATAATAAGACTCAAAGCAACTGACAATAAATTTGAAATGTTTCTAGTTGTTTTATTTGATTCGAAGCCACTTAGAAACGGGGTAACTTAAATTTTCGAGCACTTTATTGTAAAATTGATTATATCTTGAGCACCTTAAGAGATAGGTATAAGACAATGCCATATCATTCAATTCAGAATTGAATGGTACTTTCAACTGTAGAATAATATACTGGCTGTGCTATTTGAAAAAAATTAGTTTTGCACGTTTCAAAATTGACGTGTTGCTCAGTAAATATTAAACACTCTGTATGTATTACAGACTTCTGTTAGCTATTTTCAGAAAGGCCAATGCCTAAACTATCTGACATATAAAAATTAAAATAAACGCTGTTCAATTGTGTAAGATATGTAACTTTGAAATAGTTGTAACAAATGTAATTTTTTCTATAAAATGTCGAATATCTTCGAAACGGCTAAGTTTTGCTATACGGAATATAACATAAACTGACACCAAATTTGCATGCAGAATCCAAAAATGCAAAAATATATAGTATGTTCCATTTAAAAAAACATAACTTTAGTATGGTACATGTTTTTAGAGCACCCTGTATATTTGAAAATATTTTTAAAATGTGCCTCTCTACGAATAGTTTGCAGTCAAATTTGAACGAAATTTATAAAGGCACCAGTTCATGAGCTACAAAAGAAGGGAGCTCTGGTGCAGGACCCTGTATGTATATTTCAAAATTCTTCTTATTACGGCCAGGTATAAAACAAGAATGTTTGCAACTTGTTGCTACAAAGAGTTACTGACAGAAATCAACAAAATTCTATTAAAACTTTAACATTTGTTAACCTTAATTCAGTACAAAATAAGTAAATATTTGTTATGTTAACATTTATAAATAAAACTGACAGGTAATTATTTGTTTTATTTATTGGTTGAAATTGTTGGACAAAGAGATTAAGTTTACAATGACAAATTTGCAGTTCTGTTATGTTTTTCAGAAAAGACATTTTTAAAACAAACATAATTATTTTTCACTCATGAAACGTCTTTTATGTCGAAGTTATTAATCGTCGGTCATACTTATTGTTATTTTTGTCCAGATAAACTTTAATTACGAGATTGGATTAGACATATTAGAGTTTATGTATATATAGGTTGATAAAAGGGCTATGAATACTGTCAGTATACAACTGTTTCCCATGTGCAATACTTATTTATCATATTAATGCGTTCAGTATAAACAAATATAAAAGGAAATGTATGATAGAAGTATACATTTATACAAAAAACCAACCTATACAGAAACTGCACAGTAACTTTAATTTTATATTATCATGTATCTCATACCATATCTTTATCCGATACGTTTTCAGTAACTTCAATTATTTAACAACATAATTAGACATTGAAACAATAAGTTTCAAGAACGAATTCTTACAAGAAATTCAAATTCAAGGAAGAAAACGTCTAAAATATAACGTACATTGGATCTAAAATATTGATAATATCTTGTCATATACCTCAATCCAAAAAGTTAGTTTCAAATAACCTCCAAAACTTTAAAAACCAAAAAAAGAAAACTAATAATCTAGTAAAATCAGGATAAAACGTTGAGTCGAACGATATAGCTTACCATATACTTAAATCAAGCCGTTTGGGAAATATTTGACATTTTTAAAAATTTTTACGGAAATGGCTTGTATGATCCTTCATAACGTTTTACCCAAGAAAAAAAAGAAATAAAACATCATAGCAGAAGATGTTATATACCGTCAATATACCGTCCACCTTCATCCATGCACAATGATTGTATACGGGGCTCGCAAAAGAGTTACTTCCGCTTATTCTATTTTTCATAGCTTCTTTAGTAGTGGTCTTTTTAGACGTTTGTGTGCCATGCATGGTGAACTTGATGGTAATTGTTACAAAAAGTCCTTGAAAATCGAGCAAACCCGCAAATATTTCAAAATTTAACTTTAACCTCAATATTGCCTAAATTTAATTTTGCATAACAATATGCAAAAAACACAGGGTGTTCCATTTTAACTTAAAAAATTTTCATAGTTCAAAATTCTAAAAATGTAACGAGGGAAATGGAGCACTTAGTACACTATTTTAGAATTTCATTTTGTTCAGAAAGGAAGCACATTGAGCAGCAGACAGCATCGTGACAGTCTAAATAAGGGGTTTAAATAATTCTTTGAAAATATTTTTTCAGTAAGAATAAATATAGGTTTAAAATTTTTTTAAATCGTACATTCATATTATACTCATTTTTCTCTAAATTATGTACCTACGAATGACTAAATTCTGCATTTTTTGACACATGAATGACAGATCTGAATGTCAAAGTGACAGCTGGGCGCACAATAGGAAATTTTTTTTAAATGGAAATGGGGGTCGAGTGGGGACTCATTTTGAAGCTATTTTTATGCTCAAAACATCCCCCAAATTTGAGAACATTTGTTTCAGTAATTTCCAAATAAAAACCAGTAATAGCAGTTTATAACATAATCTTTTTACCACATAATCTTTATAATAGAACTTACCCATGGAACATTTATTTGTCAGAAGGTTCATGGAGGTCATTTTCAACATCTTTTGAAGTAATACGTGTTTTCTAAATTTGTTTCTGTCTCTAATTTTTTTTTTTTTTTTAGGTTTAATTTAAATTATTTCATAATTTTTTAATTTAGGTTATTTTAGATTAGGAATTTTAGATTATTGTTATTTGTTTACTTTTAATTTGTGTTCTGCTTTGAATAATTTACAATAATTTGTAATATGTATGCAAAAAATTATATAACAGAAATCGATATTACTATTTTTTATTTGGAAATTACTGAACCAAATGTTCTCAAAATTGGGGGATGTTTTGAGCATAAAAATAGCTTCAAAATGAGTCCCCATTCGACCCCCAATTCCATTCCATTTAAAATCTACCCAGTGGTTAAAATATTAGAGGGGGGGGGGCGGACTTTATGTCCTCACTGTATATTTTAACTGAAGAACATAAGCTCTGTTCCTGCAGGAATCACAGACTAGTGAGGTCCAATCAAGTCATTCCAAATCAGTCAGCAAATTGTTTTCAACCAAATCACAATCCTTTCAACTATTTGCTGATTGCTGCAGGAACAGGCCTATATCTCTGGTATTTCCAATACTCCTATAAATGACAAAAGTTACAAAAGCTTTTACAATCCTTCGCATCTGACAAGCTGTTTTTGTAACATTTCAAATAACTTTGAAATTGGTTTAGGTATAGGATATGTGACATACTTTCGATTCAAAATGGTATGCTCTTCACAAAAATTAGATGATATATAAGGTGTTCCACTTAAATTAAGAAAGTTTGTTGCACCATAGAACTATATAACCACTCTATATGCTGCCCAATAAGGGCAATTATTTAATATTTTCCATATGTTGAAACTAATTATTAGAAAAACAATGGTTACTTTTCATTTTTTTTTTTTTTTGTAAATGTATTTATATAGCATTGTATTTATGCCATTTTTCGTTGATAAATAATAAAGTCTTGTATATATAACAGCCTTCATGAAAAATATACAGCAACTCGCGATAGACTTCAGTATTTAAGTAACTTTAATTGAAGAATCCTTTTAAAAAATGTCTAGCCCTACTAATTGTATTATTAAGTATTATTTATTATCGGTCTCATAATGAACATATCTTTATACACAAATTTTGGTGACACAAAAGAGTAGGTATTTCCTCACACAGTTTGTAGCTCAAGGATGCTGCATGCATGCCTTATTAAATATAATTGGTGTCCGTCTACCAATATAATAACACAAAACAATTATTTACGTCATTAAATACTGCAGTTCTTTGAAAATATTCTCCGACACTGGGTGCTTAAAATGTAATTGCAGTAATAAACTCATGCTTGTCAGTAACAGACCCGGCATAGGACTTTATGAGTGTATATGCTTACTCAATATCTAAACGATAATTATAGATTTGCAATAAAAGTATTACATTGGATTTATATTGTTTAATCTTCACATGCATCATTGCGCGTTGCATAAAAGGAACGCATAAAACTGATGTTTTTCTTTGTTTTCCCAACTTCAAAAAGCACAAATCCGGTCAATACGTATTTAAAAATTGAATCCTTTTCATGACAGTTCCAATTTCCTGTATTTAAGGTCATAAATGCAAAGGCCATTATTTTTGAGATTAATTCAATAACTGTCCCTGTGTTTATAATTTAACAATTTTGAATAACAAGACCTTCTGTCACAGATAGTGATCAAATTTTTTACGGTTTTATTTTAGGAGTTATTAAAAAATGTATAGGAAATAAGCAAGCTGCAAGATTTTATCCCAAACGACTATATTCCATAAAAAGGAGACATGAATAGTCAAATAGTTAAAAAAAGAATTTTGGTATATAAAAAAAGGCCTGTTCCTCCAGTAATCTCCACTAGTCAGAAGTTTTGTGGTTGATTTAAAACTGTTCACTGACTGGTTTGTAATGATTTGATTGAATCTGAGTAGTTTGTGATTCCTTCAGGAACAGGACTAAAATGTAACATCATGTATATTGTATTAACTTAGATAATTTATTGATCTAGTTGATAGTTAAATGGTCGTTTATTATAATATTACTAGTGTGAAAGCAGATGTGTTAGCAAGTAATATTTAATTTAATAGCACATTTCATGGGGTTAAATCAAATTATGTACCGTGAAATATGATATACTGTACTTTGAACGTTTTTTTTTTTTCAATAAAGTAAAATATTCTTGCATTTTTTTACAATTTTATTGATTTTGCTGGTCTCCAAAAATGTAAACCACCTTGGGCGATTTTTAAAGGCCTTTCGATTCAGACTGGAATTCAGATATAAAGAAAAAATGTATACCCTTTTAATGATAGGTGTAGGAGGAGCGATTCTATAAACATATCTTATATTGATGTTTTTTCAATAATATATTGACTCTAAAACCACTCTGCACAGTTATTATTAAATATAGAAATATTTATTGGTATTTTTGAATTTTAGAACTATATCTTGAGGAAAATTAAGATATGCAAAAATTGGTCGCTGGTGATTTTAGATCATCTACTTAGATAAAAGAATGCTCACTCAACTGTCGGGTTTGAAAACCGATTTTGTCATCTGACAATCACTAGTGTCCACTTTAACATAATAAATGTCACTGAACCATACATTATTATCTTTGGAAATTAAGTTATCAACCCACATAAACATATTATTTAATATTGTATTATAAATAATGCATCATAAACAATTTATTAAAAGAATAAGTTCACATTTTCTGAGCATATTCAACATATAGTTTCATCAACTCTTGAAATTTTTGGTTTCGTGATATGGCAAGTCCCTGATTTCCTCGATAATGATGTATGAACAAATTATATTATGCATGTCCATTCACAGTTATAGAACTGTTTCACTTGTTTGGAATTCTTTATATAATGATGAAATCTTGTACCATGTAATCATATAAATCTTATTGAATCTGTTCAAAAATGTTTTTTAAATTCCTTGCGTTTTGTTTGTACAGCAGATATTCTGCAAGAGATTGTGACTATAAACTGTTATTAACTCGTTTTAATTACGACTCACTACAATTCAGAAGACACATATATAGTCTGAAATTTTTACATGCACTCTTACACAACAATATGACTGTCCTGAGATAATAACCCAGTTAAATTTTCTAGCAGTTAGACCTGCCACTCATGCTCCACTAACGTTTTATTGCTCTGCTGTTGACACCAATGTTGGATTGAAGTCTGCCATTAGTATTATGATACGTAGCTAGATAATAGCATTTGTAACTCCTGCGATATCTTTAACTGTAATGTAAAAAACATAACATTCTGCTTTCAGAAGCATTAGTCAGTTTTAAATTATAAGATTTTAATTAAATTGAAATTAAGCATCTATTCCCATTTTGATTTATATTCCTATCAAACGTCTAAGAATGTTATGAAATAGTAGCATTCTGTACATTTTTCTCAATGGGTGTCTCTTGCTTCTACTTAGTTTGCTTCAGATGAAAAATAGAGAACCTGCTTGCAGGTTCAAAATGAGGACCTGTTATTATTAAGTAATGTTATTTTTTTTATTTTATTTTTTTTTTTGTTGAAATCCAGTCGACCAGTTCCCTGGCTCCGATTCTCAGGGTCGGCAGCTGGTGGTTATCAGTAGCTACTTCCCACGTCCGTGGGGTGAATAGCTACTGAGTCCGGGAATCGTGTGCCCTGAATAGACGTAATGAGCCCAGAATAACCGCCTTCTGCATTCTTCCTGTTAGGACATCTTCCGAATTTCGGCATGCCGGTATGATCTTCAATTCCGAAAGCAGTGTATCTCTTGCTCCACCGAGGGCTCCTATTATCAGTACCACAAGCTTCACAGTATGTTCTGGATGGAGTCTACGGAGTTCAAGAAGAAGATGTTTCGTCCGTTTCCTCCTCTTTCAAGACAATGTTGGTCTCGACCGGAGCCAAGAACTCGATGACAAACATTATCTTGAGCTGGTGGCAGAGGAGGACTACATCAGGCTTATTGGCTCGAATCTGCCTGACCGTGGGAAATGAGTAGTTCCAATAAATTCGGCACTTCTCATTTCCCACAACGGACTGAATATCCCCCGGAGCTTATGGCAGCACTGGTGTTTCGTCTATCTCGAACGAGTGCCGTAGAAAGGAGTAAAGCACCCGTAAAGCCGCATTATGTCTATGGTATAGACTGAGACTGCATATTCCGGGCGAGCGGAGAGCAGATGCATAATTGTCTCCGGCGCTCTATGGCAGGCCCTGCAGATAACATCAGGGACCTCTATACCCATGACACGGCCTTAAATAAAAATGCTGCGACCCCTGCATTTTCATAGTCTTGGACCATGCAGAGGAGGGGATACGAACTCCTGATTACCTTGCAGGCTCCATCCAATATTATTCTGCTGTGCAGACACTCCAAACTCAAGAGTCCACGGCCTCCCCGATGTCTTGGGAAGTAGAACCGTGGAACGGACGACCTAGGATGCAAACTCCTATTGAGGTGTATCATTTTGCGAATTCGTCCTATGTCGAGTTGTCGAATCCTATGTCGCAGCTCCTCTTGTGCCTATTTCATTACTCCCAAGAAGTAGAGGAGGATTGGAACGGCAAGCATGTAACACTCACCTTATTCTTACCCTACAATTCGCAAGACCAGATCTGCCGGAGGCGATGTCTATACTTGCCGCGTTTTTTACGGTAGCAGCCTCTTGAGTGGAGCTTTGCTCGAAGTAGGCACACTTCTCTCCGACATCCAGATGATTATTAGGATTATCCATATATATTAAAACGCGTCGATTCTGTCTCGCTCTAAATTCCGTCGTCGAATCGACAAAGTTTCAAAGCTATCTCCTCCGAGGGGCGATCTCGAAACGATTTCCGCGAACCACCGGAGGTCGCCCCCGGCCTTTCTCCAATGCGTAGGGGTATTTTCGTCCCGTTTCTTACGCGTTTTCCCAATTTAAACGCCTTTTCAAAAAACCTCTGCAAAATTTTCGTCGATCGCCGTTCGGCGAGAGAGATACGGCTAGCACCGGCGTTTGTCCTAGCGCCTAATGGTCCCGTCACGCCCGCCGAAATACCGACTTTTCGCGGGACCCCCGAGACCTTTTTCTAATTTTTACGGCTTCGAGAAGGGCTTCACGCGAAAGTTCAGTCCTTTCTCTAATCCTTTGAGATTTTTTTTCGAGACCGTACGTCGACTCCTTTTAGGTCTATTTCCTCTTCGAAAATCTCGAGTCGCATCCGTCTCAATTTCTTTCTCATTTCATCCACGGATGTGAGATTGCACTAACGAGACAAGCACCTCCCACGAAAACTGTCAAATTAATTAAACTTCAGATAGGTTACTTTAATTATTTTCCTATGATTTCCTAAATAATGAAGCGAAATGCTTTTCCAATTAGAAAATTGGTAAAAATTATTTTTTCATGTTGACACGTACAGTTTACATACTTAAACGTCTCAAGGTATACATTTGACAACAGGCGTGGTAGCGTAACGGTAAAGTCGTAGGATTGAAAATTTCATAACGCTGATTTCGTGAGTTCGAGTCACGTTGGAGGCAAACTTTTTTTTTACTTTTTAATTCCAATTATTTAGTAGTATTGTATTTAGTTATTGTGTTTCAATATCCGTAGCTTCAATATTCTTCCAGCACGTAAAATTTGGAATTAATTCGTTCATTTTGGCAGTCTGTTATATTCTTCATTTTAGCTTACAAAAGTAAATATCTACAATAATATTTTTGGTCCCATTGATAAAATTGATAATAATGTTTACTTAAAAATAAATTCTACTTTCAGTACTTAAAAAATTATGATGTTTTACCATCAACAATAGAGTACCCTTACAATTCATCAAAATATTTAAAAAAAATCGTTTAGTATAGTAATTACATCATCATTCCAGATACAAAATTTCTTTAATACGTATTTTCTTTAAAATAATATTCTAGATGCTTTGGTCACCCGAAGGGTGACCCCAGGCCGCAGGCCTGGACCCCCGGTAGGGCTAGAAATGGGAACGAAAATCGCGCCAGCGATATTCTCCCATTTTTAGTTATTATTAATATTATTAATACTGGTATTATTATTATTAATAATACTAGTATTATTATTATTATTAAGTTATTATTATTTACTAGTACCGATATAAATATTACTGAAGTGAACTTTTAATTTTTAATTTAATTTTATTATATATTTGTTACAGGTCCTTAGCTGGCTTATGGGTCTGTAAACCTTGTGAAAGTAAAGCCGACTGTGATGCAGACCCTGCAGACTACTGTATATGGGGTGAAGTAAGAGACGCGTGTAATCGGCGAGTGTGTGCCAAGGTAATTTTCTCGTTTTATGGATTGTCGCGTTTGTTTTAATTAACACAAAATGTAAGCGAGAAACATAGAAGGTAGTCCAATAATCATCTTAAACGAAATTATACATGAATTATAAATAATATTTATTATAAATAATACCAAATTCTATGATACTATTAAATAAATCGATACACTTTTAAAACGAATTATCAAAAATAGTACTTCAGAGACACTATTTGGTATTTAGTGAAAACTATCGTATCTGTAAATTTTTTTTACGTAAATATGAACCAAAAGAAATATTTTGTAATACCTACTTGTCAACATAATATCAACTAACTTTAACTCACTTACACCACCTATCTTGCTTACAATTTTATAACTTCAAAGCTTAATCTTTTATCTTTGAAAATAAGATCCACATCCTTTATTTTATCCTCTAAAACTGTTGCCACTTAGAGTGCTCTTTTAAATTTCTAAATAAAAAAGGCTTTAGCAGAAGAGGCCTACTTATTAAAAAAGTGTTAGACCTATATATTCTGGACTTGCTTTATCGGGAAGAATACATTTTCATTATGCAAACAAGAGCGTTACTGATTTACAAACTTAGACATTTTTTTACAGTAGGTGGCTGGTGCTATTGTAGAACCCTTCGGAATAGCTAATCAGTATAATATCTATAGTTAGGTAATTCTTAACAGATCTCAAGAATAGCCATCAACTTTCCAGTTCAAGACTGCTAGGGCTTTTTTGATAAAGTCGTTAGAAATCAGTGGACTCTAATTTTGCTAGTGTCTATAACTTATACATCTGTGACAAATCTCTGTAGTTTATAATCAATCAATTCTTCTCAGAATATGTCATGAATGTGATCAAAATACAAGAAAACATATGTTATTGCAGTATTTAATTTATTTGTTTTTCTTTTTTTTTTTTTGTTATTATATTACACGTGCCTATTCCCAACGTTTTTATTGTTGAATGTAATTTTAATATAGTTGTAATCAGTCGGCGGGTTTCCACCATGGTTTTGAGAAATATTGTCATCTGTAACTAAAAATACAGATTAATATTTCTTTTCTAAAAACAATAAAACCGAATTCGCAGTATTGGAACAGTATTGGAACATCACAGCAGCAATGTTAAAGGAGAATCTGTAAATGTAACGAATGCAATTATTTAATAAATTAACTACATTTAAAGTTCGTCACAGTTTATTTAGTTTAATTTAATTCATTGATGAATTCTTCTTTGATTTTGAAACGTCCAGTTTGACATTTTCATTCAAACTTCACATTTACAGATTATGAATTTCACTGTTCACTTCTCTTTGAAAAAGAAGAGTGTTATCACAATTATTATGTTGAATATACAGACTCTTTTTATTTGATATTTACGATGATCGTTAATTAATTCAATGAATAAAATTACCAGGTCGGACCACCTATGTGAACTTCCTCTTTTTCAAATAGAAGTCAACAGAGGAAAGCTGAAAGTGATATTGTGGATCTATTTACTTGAATTTTGAATATAAATTTCAAATTCATATTACAATATCAATCAATTTAAAATAAATTTCTGAGAGTAAACAATAAGGAATTTCTAGTTAATTTGGGTAGGTATATAATTATATAATGTATTATATTATTACTTGAAATAATTTATTATTTGTGATAACATTTAGCTACTTTATTAAATTCATTGCTAGTAAAAAATTGTGAAAATATTAAGCTCATAATATGTAATAATAATTAATTAGATAGGTAGGTGCATACTTTCAAATGATAACCTCTGACACAATTTTCGTACTTCACCAATTTTAATTGATGGGATGTAAAGACTTTTCACTTCATGGATCTACTTCAGTAGTTTCATACGCTATGAGCCTTTTTAGAACATGTTGATCTGAAATATGCCAACTGATTGAAATATCAATCAACCATAACTAATACCTTCCTTTTGTTTTATAAAACATTCACACACGATATCACACTATGAATAGTTCCTATATCGTTTATGCATAGATAATTTCTATTCTTATTAGGAGATCAGACGTTCTACACAATATACATCCATATACTCGAGCTAGATTCGCATTTTAATATTAGCGCATATAATTTCAAAATGGTGTGTCATAAGGGTAATACGAAAACTGTAGCCGAGCTTCAAATGACAATATACAATTGTCAACACTTTTCTTTTAAGGTGTACTCTTTTCGACATTTCTCTTAAACCAGAAATATTTTACAAACACCAATACTAAGGAATACATTACTCAAAAAGAAAGAAATATATTATTTTCTTAAAATACAATGACAATGGACAAATGCACTTGTTATTTTATCCTATATTTTGTTATATAATATTTCAATTATAGTATTTGAGATTTAACCAAAATTTCACAGTACACCAGCACTTTACAACTATTGTTAGGTATTAATAATTTCAAACAGAATTGTTAGTAATCTTAGGATAACGTTGATATTTTTCATTGCAGGGTCCTGGTGAACGGTGTGGAGGATCTTTAAATATTTTAGGGCAATGCGGGGAAGGTATGATGTGCAAATCTGACGAAATATGTCACGGCTGCTCCATCCAGACCATGCAGTGCTACAAGGATTAAACTTATTCCATGTGATCTCGACATTCCAAGAATCAGTATTACGACTTTGATTTTAAATATTTACTATTACTGTGCTACTAATTGAATTCGACTTTGTGACAGATATTTTTAATACGTGATTTTACCTTTATGTGTATATAATGTAGGTGTATTTATTTCATATTACGTAATCCCCGACCATTTCCAATGAATCTCAATAACATTATATATTATACCAATGTCTTTGTACACTTAAAACTTGACTATTGATTTTCCTGCCGTTATTTCTTTCTGTTAAACTTCGAAAACCTGTTTTAGAGTCATATCTTTGAAGTTATGGGAACAGGTACGAAAGAAAGCATATAACTAGGCACGTAATTCATAAAAAATATTCTTGTGTACATTGTTAAAATATATGGAATCAAACTATTTTTGTATGTTGTTTTTTTTAATGAATATCAGTAATATTTTTACAGATAGTAGTAGATATATTTATCTTACGAAGAAATTGTCATACAAATAACTTTATATATAGTTATAGTGTTGACGAGGATTTAAAAGATGTGCTGAGTGCAATCGAGAATTTAATTGAATCGAGTTATAATTGAGTAGAATCGGAATATTAGTTGCGTGAATTTCTCCCATTCCGAACTCCAGGATTTCGAAGAAAATTTGGTGTTATATAACTACTTGACAGCCATATTTATATAGGACTACAATTGATTATATCTTTTTTTCTTAAAAAATATAATCAACTATTTGACTAAACTTTTGGCCCATTACTCCAAAGTTGTTGAAAATGCATTATTCCACTACTTTGAAACCTTATTTACAATCCTTATCATAGTAAATTGAACTGCCAAAGCAACGCTCTTGACTTGGGCTGAGGGGCAAATCCTCCATTGCAAATCCTCCTTGCAGGAACTACCATGATTAGTTCATTCGAAGGCATTCATAACAAACCCTTCAAAAACAAGAACTAAAAAAACTTTTAGATTTAAGCAGGTTGCACTTACTAACTTTAATTGGTCTATATACCGGTCACTGCCGTTTAAAATATCATCTGTGCAAATTCGGCCTAGCAGAAGATGCTGAGTGCCGCCTGTTCTTAAAAGATGATGAAACGGCAGAACACATATTGTGCACCTGCCCCACTGGGGAAAAGATCAGGTAGGTACTCATTATTTGGCAAAGGACAACTTCTGCCAGAGGATCTGAATAAATTCTCACCCAATAAGGTAATCAGCTACATTAAGAAGCTGGACCTGTTGGGTGAAATATAAGTAGGTGTGAGCCAAGATCCCTAAACAAGTTTAGGGATCTTGGGTGTGAGCCACAATAGACCACATGGTCGCGGTGGAGGGTCTGGTTTTCGGCCCACTTACTTTTGAACCTAACCTAGTAAATTGAAATTTGGTAGTGATTTATAATCATAAAGATTGTAAATTCTTCTTCTATAGTGAGAATATTGAAAATTAAATAAGAAATGCTGTATATCATCTAATACTATTAATACATCAACCACTAATACTAAAGGAGATATGCACAATAATAATTAATTTAAGATGATCATACCGTCTTGATCTATATCCACATTTCACAAGGTACAAAAATGCGAAATTTCGATTTTTTGGAAATTATTTCTCCAGATAAGTTGTGATATCCTGGATGTCGACGAATTCGTACAGATCGTAGTGCATAACGTCACGGGAATCCATTTTTTTTTTCTAATTACTGACTAAGATCGATTATTATTTAAAGGGAAGATAGATCATTAGATCCTAAGTAGGTTACAATAGATATCATTATCTAATTATCTGGCAGATTAACGTTAAATAAACAAAGCGAAACAAAATACAAATTTATAACACAGACGTATAATAATAATAATAATAATAATAATAATAATAATAATAATAATAATATAATAATAATATATCTCTATCCCTCATTCTCATCTTAGTGATGATCCCGGAAGTCAGAGACTTGTGTGGGAGAGGGAGCGGCATATTATTATTTTGCGGGCCGCGAGTGCGCCCAGGAACGACTTACGATGTTATAACTTTAATTACCATTTAGTACGAGAATAAGGGAAACCTGGAAAACCTTATTAATTAAAGTGTACAGTAGGTTGTTAGCCATTTATACAGTGATATTGTAGTACTAGTTGCATATTAAGAACGCTACCAGCCTTTTACACACAGATTTAATATTGGAGCAATTAGAAAAAGTTGACCACGGCGAGATTCGAACCGCCGTCAACCGCGGAGAACGATTGAAAACCAGACGTCTTCACCGCTCGGACACCGAGCTCCTACATAACAAATCATAAACTGGTGTTCACACTTAAAATATCAACATTATCAAAAATAAGTAAATGTAAATGTTGATGGGAAACCACCAACTCAATACAATGTTTGTCATCGAGTTCTCGGCTCCTGCCGAGACCTTCATTGTCTTGAAAGAGGACGAGAAACGGACGAAATATCGAGACCTTCTCCTAGAACTCCTCAGGCTCTATCCAGAACATATTGTGAAGCTTGTGCTTCTGCTTTCGGAACTGAAGATCACACCGGCATGCCGAAATTCGGCAAATCTTCGTGGGGAAATGCGACGTGGGGAATAGCAACTGATAACCACCAGCGCCCGACCCTGAGAATCAGAGTTAGGGACCAGGTGCACTGGATTTAACCAAAAAAAAATTTTAAAAATAAGCATGCCAAGATGACAAAATTCGGCAGATCTTCTAGCCGGAACAATGAAGGCGGTCATGGGTTCATTACGTTTATTCAGGGCGCATGACTCCTGGACCCAGTACCTAGTTTCTCATGCCACGGACGTGGGGAGTAGCTACTGTAACTACCAGCCCAACCCTGAGAATCGGAGCCAGGGATTCGCTCCGATCGACGGTCGGTTGAGTGGATTTCAACAAGAAAAAGCATATGAGCTTTTTAGAACAACCATAAAAGAGATGCAGGAAGCAGGAATTTAAGACTAATTAGTAATGTAACAAATTCCAGACAGATGGATGCTTTTGAGAGTTTGGGAATTGCTAAATATAAAAATAGTATGAATGGTGACAAAGGACCAATCTCATATAGCCCGCTAGTAAGTGATGATTCACTCTTCACTGAACTTGTCTGGGTTCACTGAACAGTCGCGACGGTTCACTGAACCGTAGAAATAGTTTAAGTATAAATAGGATACAATGTTAGCCTAGGTTTAGTTTTCATCATCTCCAGATTATGTCAACTTGGTTGGCGAAACGCGCATCAAGTGCAGTATAGTGTTTTGGTGTTATGTGGAAAACTACGTCAGTGTTAAAAAAAGCAAATGAATAAAGTAATAATAATAATAATAGAAATTTATTTGTACAGTAGAAGCACCACAGTAGGGCATTACGTTATATGTACATTTGAGTAATGCAACCTTACCAATATTAAAGAAATCTGTATAATTCTTCCTTATAAATAAATTACAAGCTGCCATACATATTTGCAGGGTGGATAAGTGATTTTTAATGTTAAATAAACTATAACGTTGTCTTAACCTTATGTCGGGTACATTTAAATTGCCTTTTAATATATTGAATATAAATAATATTTGGGCATTTTCCCTTCTCCGTTGAAGATTCGCAACTTTAAACTCCTCTAATATGACACCAATACTGGATATGCAGAATATATACCATGTTTATTGAAATATAAGAATCTTGAATTGTTTTTATACCTTGTCCAACATGTCAGTGTAAGTACGTAGTACATAGTAGTGATAGTACTAAATCCAGAAAGGTGCAGCGTATTCTATCTTTGGTCTGATTAAAGAATTAAACAGGTTTATAACTGTTTTTATATTCTGAAAATCTCGCGCCGTTCATTGTACAAGACCAAGCCGTCTGAAACACAATGACGACAAATTTATAATATTGCTCTTAAATTTAAAGTCTGACAAAAAAGTTATACCTAAGTTATTGATTCCATTTAACTGCTGTAATCTGACACCGTTAATGTAGTAATCGTAAGTAAAATTTGATCTGTTTCTTATTAAAGGCATAGACTTGCATTTGCCTTCATTAATTGCAAGGTATTTTATATCACAGTATCAGTATAGTACTATCTGATTCAGATCATCTTATAAATGTAAACAATCTTCTATACAATTTCAAATCATCTGCGTATAACAAGTAATTCGAAAACATTATGTCCTTTGAGTTATCACTAATAAACGTAACGACTAAACGAGGTCCCAATATTGAACCCCGAGACACTCCCGAAGTCGCTACATACTCATCCGACACTTGATTGTTGAACCTAACGAACAGACTTCTGTTTACTAGATGTGATTTCAAGAACAAAATAAAATTCTGGTCAAAAGAAAATGCTTTCGAGATAGTTATCAGAACCGTCTGATTTACCTTGTCAAATGCCTTTACCAAGCCAGTGTAGATGACATCAACTTGTTTGTTTCTAGACATTTCATCACTGGAAATGCTAAGGTTTGTTACCGTCGACTTTTTACTGACAAAACCATGCTGTTGAGGTACTATAACTACTGTACTTACCTATACGTGACCAAAAATTCTTATGCAAATTTTTTCCAAAAATTTTCTATATTACTGGCAATATTGACATGGCTGGCTGGTCGATAATTATTTATATTTTTAATGTTACCATTTTTATGTATTGGTGTTATGTGGTTAATTTTTAGAGCTATTAAAGACACTTAAAAAAATCCGCGTATAGGTTTTCCTATAGTTATCCAATGGAAACTTCTTGTCATTATCAGTCATGACAAAGAAATATGTACCTACCGAAGTCATCCATCACTAAAATAAATTGAAGATAAGACCAAGGTAAGATAAGCGTATGAAACGAGATGATATAATTTAATTTGTTCTAAGCCTAGGTTCTATGAAACGAGATGATATAATTTAATTCGTTCTAATCCTAGGAAAATTAACTGTTAAGGTAAGTTTCGAAGACATGGAACTTATTTTTACTAAAACATGATTGGCATGGTGTTGATACTGGCGATATTAACTGGCTTCAGTTTTCAATCAAATGTTTGCTCTCCCACGGCAGTTATCTCAAGCAGCATGGTAGTTATGCCAACTTATGACCGGCTGGACGCCCACCAATAGATTCATTGCCGCTCTGACAAGGAAAATCTTGTGACATGCATCACATGCAGCCTATCACATCCACCAGCAGATCTGCGATTTTTAAATAATTAATTCAATCTTTCGAAACTTTTTCTTGGTGGTAGATGTGAATACTTTTTTATCGCGAATGAAAAAAATTGAAACTTAAATATAAAAATAATTAATTTATAATTAATTTAAAAGGTTCAGTTTTCGCACCTATTTATTCCCAACTAAATCGAGAAGAATTCTTGCTATAATTTCAAAACTACTTAAATTTAGTTACCTACTAAAATTTTTTCTGTTCAGTAAACATTAAATAAAATTTGGAATACAACCAATTTATTTTTATAACCAATAAATATTAACATTAACCGTTGAGTGACAGAATCACTCAACGGATTAACACATTATTTTGTGCACCAAATATGCTTTCCTGCGTCGACAAATAACTTTAAATTCGAAAGATACTCTGTTATTCTAGCGTCATTATTGTGACATTTAAAATGACAGAATTTTTTTTGTTGCCATGATAATGATTGGAAATGAAAGTTTGTGATTGGTTAGAAAAAGTGGGCGTGAAATTTTCAAAAAAAATTATCAGTGTAGCTGCCTATCCTTCTAAGAAACCAGTTGCGTGAATAACTCTATACTATTACTAGTTTTTTTATGAGTATTATAAACATTAAGAAAGTAGGTGGTCAGAACTATGAACAAGTAAAATTTAGTATCAAGTTTTACTAGTTCATATTTTTCAGCTTTTATAAGAGGAAATTAAAAAGTCTACTTCTACTGCTGCTTCATATACAGGGTATTCCAAAAACATACCGACAAACTTCAAGGGGTGGTAGGGGGCATGAAAACAAGCCTTTTTTTGTTTAATAAACATATGCCCGCAAATCAGCCGTTTTGGCAGAAAAAAGGAAAAATGGTTTTGGTAACTTTTGTTTATTCAGTGATAAATAATTAATATTGATTTATAAAAAATGTTCAGGAGGACATTAATAATTCACTTTTCGTTCGTGTTGGACTTTATTTCATTGATAAATAAATGATGGTTTACAATAAATGTTTAAAATACCATTTGCTTCAATTCAAGATTGCACCGTCTGTTCATCGACTCGCGGACCCTATGGAATATTCCGGGAACAGATTCTACATGCGTACAACAGGCTATTATTCTTGCTAAGAGATCTTCTTTATTACAAATAGGCGTTTCGTAGACTAAATATTTCAGATCATCCCAAAATCCAGGGGGTTGTGATCGGAAAAACGTGCGAGGACCTCCTCTTCTAATTTATCAGCGGGGAAATTGATGTTCCAGATACTGACGCACGTTCAAACAAAATTGGAGGTGCCCTATCATGTTGAAACCACATGTTATTTCTAATGTCTAAAGAGACATTTTCTGATAATAGAGGCAAAAAATTCTGCAGAAAATGGAGATAAATATATTTATGCGTTCAAAAGACCAGGTAGCAAGTGAACTATTACATTCTCTCCAACAATATCAGCCCACATGTTTACAGAAAGTTGTTGCAAATATGGCTGTTTCTACCATTAAAATAACCATCGCGTGTGAAGCATGCGTCAACATAAAACAATACTATTCTCCCGAAGTGAGGTTCTATTAAGTTGTGACCCAAAAACCACTAGCAAAAAGCTAATCGATGTGGATAATCTTCAGGATTTAAAGCTTGTACCCCTACCGTAAATAGTAGAGGAGATGTTCATGCATGACACGGTGTACCGTCGACTTGGTGGATCCCATTTGGTGTGCAATTGCGCGAACACTTTGGATTGATTTTCCTCCACACGGTGTAGAACTCCTTTTTCAAATTCAATCCACTAGGACACTTTAGATTCCCACATTCTCTAAGGCGACGGTGGATGGAAGAAAATGTTGTATGATGAGGTTGCCGGCATTCCGGATATCTCTATCTATACAAGAGTGCAGCTTCTCTTCCATTACAATTTCCTGTACCATAAGAAAGGTGCATATCGTAAGTTCTTGAAATGAGAAATTATCGTCAATTTTCAATACAAATTTTCAATTAAAAATCAACAACGTTAATGTTCTGGTGCCAACTAAATAAGTCACAAATTACTACGGTCTTAAAATCTACATCTTTGGAATGCTTATTGCGATAGACATTTTTTTCTCCCCACAAGAATCGTAGTTGAAACAAAAAATATTGAACGAAAGTCATTTGCGGACATATTATGTTTATTAAACAAAAACGGTTTGTTTTCATGTCCCCTACCACCCCTAAAACTTTTCGATATGTTTTTGGGACATCCATATTGAACATATTTCTAGCTATTGAATGTTTCTCTATAGTATCTCCGAAATTCAAAATAGTTTACAAAAATACGTAAACATTTAATTTTAAATCTTACATACACACTATTTTTAAAGTTCAATGATGCAAAAATACAATTCAGTAAAAAAATAATTTTCAATCCTGCCGTTCGCTGAAAGATAAATCGACATTAGCTACTGGCAACAAGATCATAAAAATTTTTACAAACAAGCAGTAATCAAATAATAGGTACTTGAAATAAACTTATTTTCCAATGTTACACAATACACATTTACATTAATCAGCAATTGGAAATAATTACTTAAATTCAATAAATATCGTAATAGATAATTAATTACCTACTAATTTTTCTGGAAAAATTTTATTTTTATATTTTATGGTAGAAAAATTATTTAGACAGAGAAGAAAGACAAGAGAATACAATTAAAAGGTGGAAAAGGTAGGGAGCCTAACTGTTCAATTATTAATAATAGTTATTAATAAGTACTAAAAATATGAACATTTGAAAAGCTACAGGTATAAATGTATCTGAATTACTTTTACGTGGAGGATTCGTTGAAATAAAAAATTCGAATAGCAAAATGGAAAACTGAGAAAAAAATTGAGGATTGAAGAAGGGATTAAAATTCGAAGATTTGAAACAAGCTCACTTAAAGTAAAAACAAAAGGTGTAAAAATAAATCAAGATAAAAGGAAAAAGTTATCGGAAATGGTACCTTACCTTTATAAAGAAGACTACTAGTTTTACAGGAATGCACCTAATCTGTATGAAAGCTTTTACTTAATGGGAACGTATTTAAAGCTATTTTTTAACTAATTTGGTTTTTTTGTTTTCTGTAAAATGCTGTTTTTGGCACTTAGACTCCCTTGCATTTTGACCTTCTTAACCGTGGAAGACCCAGGAAGCCTAAGTATCAAAATCTAACATCACAAAATTTGAACCCATTTAAAAAGTAAATGTAAAAGATGATAGCTCGGCATAGCCGTGATTGTCATAAATATATAATATTTCTCCACATTTTATATCTAAATATAAGTAAATTTTATCAAAGTTTAGAGATATATTTATTTTGTAAACTTTGGTTTTATCTAGTAGGTACTTGGAAGTTAGAAATTTTGAAAGTTCAATCTATAATGATGAATTTCATTGGACCCCTTGTGATAATCATCTGACCACCATTCTGTCGGAAAAGCGTGGTCTCTCCAGAAACCACTCAGGAGTTTCCCTCAAATTGGCCAGAGTGGATCACCGTTCTCTCAGCAGGTACGGATTCCTTAGTGAACGCGACAGCAGGGCACTCACCAAGTAAATATCTAACTATTTTGTCTTTTTATTCCCAGCCTCTGTTGAAGGAGCCTTCACTAAGTCACATAGGTACCTTCTATGAAAGTGGTTCCATAGCTGTAGCAGTTTTATGGAATTTTTAGATTTTGGACTGTAACTAATTTTCATATCTGAAACATAGAGAATTTTTAATTAGTACGTTACAAATGTTAAAGCTTAGACACTTTTTACGATAATTATGATAAACTTCATTATTTCAGAGCCTTATACTCATGATAATTACCTATTGTTTTTTATTGCTTAATAGGTAATATTCGCCAACAGAGATTCTTGTTTTTTGATAAACAAAAATAGAAATAACATTATGAAGTGGTTTTGTTGTTAAAATAGTAAATGCATAAAACTTGAATCTCGTTTCCGCTTCTGATTCTGTCAAGCTTCATTGGTACTTTGAATTTGCAGGCATCTTATGTTTTCTTTGATTTGTCCGCGAAATGCATTAATAAATTTGATGTAGTAACTAAACATATAATTTGATGTAGTAATAAGTAATTTAAAGCAGAAATATGTAATATATCAATAAGTGAACACTACTTAGTAATAAATTTTTAAGTGGGTAGGTTTTTGAGAAATCAAAACTAAAAATTCTGTTTTGTGACAACATGTACGCGTTTGAATAAAAAAGTTTTAATTTTAAAATCTATTTCAGACATATAAACGACAGAAATAGCAGCCTAAAATTCTATTTATAAAGGAGACTTCGAGGAGACATTTTAAAAATAAGTTTACTAATCAAAATTCTTCAAGAATTATTCACAGTAAGTAGGCAATTGTGAGAAATGAGTACGTAAATGAATCAGTGTATGACTCCAAAACTGGAGATATAGTATAAAACATCAATTAGCTATTTTTGCCAGTTTGTTGACTTCCGAAACTGATTTATTTCAACGTGTATGTATGAAACTGGTCACTGATTTGGAAATATTTAATTTTCTAAGAAATTCTTTCACAACTCAGGCTTTTACCTTTTAGAGATAATTGTATTATCAATATCATTAATTTAAAAAGTTGTTTAAATATCTGAACTATAATTTATTGATATGTTTAATAGTATATACACATTAATATTATTATAACAATCACATGTACTGGTTCGCATAATATAAACTGCTGTGAAACGTTCAAGGAACAGCTGAAATTTTGGTCATACTTTCACACGGACAAAATTATTATGGTCAACGAAGAATTCATTGATAATTTATATAGGGGCTATTAGTTATGAAGTAATTTGTATCCTATGATATACAGGGCGTTCTTCAATTCCCTTACATTTTGACCAAAATTTTATAAGCTCCCAATTCGGTCACAGCCGTTGCAAATTTTCTTTTATTACTTACATTTTATGCTTAGGCTCATAACCCCATTAGATTTTGGCCAGTTTTGGCCTAACGCCGTTTTTTATGGAGTTAGGAATTTTTTCGAAAAAATTAAACCGTAATTTAATCAACAGTTATCTGTAAGATTAGAAATTAGAATAAGTTTTACTGAATTTTATATATTATATTGGAAATACTTATTGCATAGATTTATTTGCAAAGATTTATTTTATTCTTTTTATAGATTTTTGTCATGATGAAGATCACATTAAATAAGTATAATAATAATAGTATGATAACTAATAATGTATTATATTATTAGTTATCTTTTAATATGGTCGTGTTCTTACGTATTCCTTAAGAATATGCCAAATACCAATAGACAGGTAGTACTACAGGTTTGATATGTTAACGCTACAGAGGTTGTATTTACTGTTCTAAAAAAATAACTTCTTAAAACTATATCAATTAATGATTGTATTTTCATCGTGATTTTATTTTTAATTGCAACTTTTATTTTCTACCTTAACAAGATCGGCTACATATTCAGATGTTTTATGAATTTGTATATACAGGGCGCCCTATTTCTTGACCCGTTGCATGGGTAACTTTTTTATTAGTAGAGATACAAAAACGCTTAAATGAGCAAATTAGTGCAGTTTCGTATTAGTAATTCTACGGTAAGGCGAAAAATTATATACGGGGGAAGGTTGAAAAGTTATTGACAAAAAACGAAAAATCCAACTTTTCTATTATCCCTCGTAGCTCGTTCATATGAAGAGTTAGAGAAAAATGCTTCACATGTTTTTTGCAGTATTTTTTATGTAAAATGACATGCACTTGCTACTTTTTATATATCTCTTAAAATGGTTGAGAATCACAGTAAAATATATTTTTTTTAAATGTAATGGATAGGTGGCTGTGACATTAACCGAAAGTCCCCTTTTTTCTCTTTCAGATGATATAACATAGTCCATATTTTATCCTTACAAAAGTAATAATAATCGTTGTTTTTAAAGAAAGTTTATTGTCACATCAAGAATGCTATGGAAATAAAACAAAAAATAAGATTCCTGATATTTTTAAAAACGTCTAGTTGGCATTTAATTATTGACAGATCATAAGTGACATTTTTAGTTTTTGTTAAGTAGTTTATTGTTTATTATTAATACTGCATACAAAATAATAGTGTTGCAAATATGTACACCAACGAAGAGAAAAATGATATGCTATTTTGTTATTATAACCAAAATCGAGATGCACAAGCTGCAGCGAATCTTTATTTTGAAACTTACATGAAACGAAGACAACCCCATCATAGAATATTTAGACAGCTGGAAAATAATATACGATTATACGGTTCTTTTTCAAAGCCTAAGGATGAAAGAAACTTCAATGAAGACACTGAAATAAATGTTTTGGCTTATGTAAATTTTAAACCTGATTCTTCAACTGCAGA
This sequence comes from Pogonocherus hispidulus, assembly GCA_963924545.1. Classification (NCBI taxonomy): domain Eukaryota; kingdom Metazoa; phylum Arthropoda; class Insecta; order Coleoptera; family Cerambycidae; genus Pogonocherus; species Pogonocherus hispidulus. Next base: position 71,559,335 of record OZ004693.1, read on the forward strand.
AATTGCACATCACTGCAACACTTCCAAGGAAACTGTAAGAGCTATTTTAAAAGGTAACAATTTAAAGCCTTATCATTATTCCATATGCAATACTTTATATCCAGCTGATAATCAAAGAAGGATGACATTTTGTCGATGGTACATTTCAAAATGCGAAGAGGATCTAGACTTCTGGAAAAAGATTTTATTCAGTGATGAAAGTAGATTTACCAACAATGGTATTTTTAACCGCCATAATAACATAATGTGGTGCCGAGAAAATCCACATCTTGTTTCTGAAAGAAGAAATCAACGTCAATTTGGGATAAATGTGTGGTGTGGAATTTTTTGTGGCAAAATTATTGGCCCATATTTTTACGAAGATAATTTGAATGCGAATAATTACCTTCATTTTCTAAGGAATACTCTAACAGAGGAATATTTAAATGAATTACCACTTCATATTTTTAGAAATCTTAAATACTTCCAACACGATGGAGCACCTGCGCATAATTCCCGCGAGGTAAAACAATATTTACATGAACAGTTTGATAATGTTATAGGAAATAGAATGGATATCGACTGGCCAGCGCGAACACCTGATTTGACCCCCTTAGATTTCTTTCTTTGGGGGTTATTGAAAGATAAAGTTTATGTGACAGCTCCTCTAGATATAGAGGATCTAAAAGTCAGGATTCAAGATGCAATTAGAAGCATACATGGACATAAAATAAATAATGTTTTAAGAAGTATCCAGAAACGTTGCTTACTATGTATCCAACAGGATGGTGGTCATTTCGAACATTTACTTCAATATAATTAATTAATTAATAATTTCTGTTATCAAAACATTCTTTTGTTCCATAATCCATAGCATTCTTGATGTGACAATAAACTTTCTTTAAAAACAACGATTATTATTACTTTTGTAAGGATAAAATATGGACTATGTTATATCATCTGAAAGAGAAAAAAGGGGACTTTCGGTTAATGTCACAGCCACCTATCCATTACATTTAAAAAAAATATATTTTACTGTGATTCTCAACCATTTTAAGAGATATATAAAAAGTAGCAAGTGCATGTCATTTTACATGAAAAATACTGCAAAAAACATGTGAAGCATTTTTCTCTAACTCTTCAAATGAACGAGCTACGAGGGATAATAGAAAAGTTGGATTTTTCGTTTTTTGCCAATAACTTTTCTACCTTCCCCCGTATATAATTTTTCGCCTTACCGTAGAATTACTAATACGAAACTGCACTAATTTGCTCATTTAAGCGTTTTTGTATCTCTACTAATAAAAAAGTTACCCATGCAACGGGTCAAGAAATAGGGCGCCCTGTATATGCCGCTCTAAAGTTATAGTGAATTATTTCTACATATCATACATATTCTGAAAGATCAACCCATTGAATTTGATCTTTTCAAATATACATATTGTTGTAAGAGTAAGCTGTACTTACAGCTATATTTTTTCCTTTTTATTAATCATTATCATGATTATCATATACATATTACCTGTTTTATTTGTAATAATGTTTGATACATTATAGGTGACTACATCATTCAGTGAATTTACAAATTATTGCGGCATTTGTTAGTTAGTTAAGGTTCGACCGCTTCGTTCGTACACCTGCAAACCAATAATCACAGATCATTACCTACCTCACCAATAATATTTCCTTCTGATTTTCTTCTACTACGTGAATGGATGCTGCTGCCATCTGTGAAGTCTATTAGATAACTATTAAAGTAGTTACCACCGTCGCCTAGATTGACTAGATAATCTAGGCGGTGATGGTAGGTACCACTGAGTTCAGAGCTAAATTGATTTACAAGATTTAAATTAAAAAACGTTCCCTTCAAAAATTATTATAAATAAAGTTAAAAAAAAAATAAAAAAATTCTTATTACGTACCTACCACTACGCCGCAAAGAATAACGAAATAAATAACATTGTCTAACTGATCTATTCCAAGGCAATTAAAGGAATAATAAAATAATAAAAAATACAAAAGTAGTATTATAGGTTGTATAAACTATCTTCAGAGAAAAATAAAGTTCTGCCAGATGCGTTAATTCCCATGTCCAAATCATAGAAAATATACTTTTCGCAGAATAGATACCACAAAATAGATACTTCTTACTTTCATTATGTTAAATGTAAAATAACACATCTACTTTTTCACACATATTTTCCAGCATACGGAAATTTTAATAAACAGTTGCCAACTTACGTGGAAATATTTTAAACTTGTTATCAATGTTAAACCTTATTTTTAATTTGTTACTATTTAGTTTGAGTATAATAACCCTGAGAATTATTATACCTACTAAAAATTACATAAATGTGTCTGCATATCGGGGAACAGGGATCAATTATTCACCTTTTGAGTTTTAAAATGTAGCCATGTTTATGTATTGATATGTTTTTTAATTCTCTGTGTTATCTACTACTCTTGCTGGAATCGCTGGCGGATTCCGAATCACAAGTTCAAAAACAGATTGCAGTTGCATAAGTAGTGCAATAGGAAGGGGCAAATAGGGGACAAAAAGTGACAAAGTAGGCTAAGTGGCAAAATTTCGGTGTTCATAGACAATACGTGGCCTATTTACAGAAATATATTAAGAAAAAACCGACTCTCTCAAAGCTCTCTTTGACTTTAAATGTTTTCAAAACATGTTTTTGTCGCATATTCTTTTTACAGATCCTATATAAGGCGTACGCTTGCAATAATTGCACCAGTAAGATAAGGTGTTTCAATTTTTCAAAAACAGAAAATAGTACGTCTTAAGAAACGTATTCAAACATTACCTACTTTTTGGTCCTCATCTCATTGCAAAATTACTAAATGAAGAAAAATTGATTAAACTGAAGTTTGAAGAGTCAACAGAAACAGGTATGTTTAAATTATAGAAAGTGATGATTTAGATATGAATTACTTTAGTATCAGTAGAGCAAATATTCTTCAGCTATATCTAAATCTCTAGCTGTTTAAGGATCGATATATACCTCTTCTTTATGTTACTCTTAACTAACTAGAAATTAGGATGTGGCTTTTTTAAACCATCTGATCTATGACTATTTACATTCTAAACTTCTAATTAGCTAACAGTAACTTACTAGTGGTGACCACCAGTCACTCACAGGTGGTTACCAGCTCTAAATAAACCATTTTAAATAACTACATCCCCTATCTGATCCTTTTGACTGACTTTCTATCTAGGTCGTGAACTGCATGAAAGAAGTGCATGTAAATACAACATAATAAATAGTTACAAACATTTTGTATAGATAATGTATTTAGAATCACCTAAATGATGGAAATTGTTAATTAAACAATTAAAAACATCAACAATCTCAGGAACTAATGAATGTAATAGTCGATACTTACGAGATTGTTTCATTCAACTAAATGTAATTGACTGACTAAACTGGTATCCTTATGGTCTTTTACAATGTTGTAGGTAAAAAATCACATGCCATTTAAATGTGTTTGCATTTTTATATGATTTAATTTAATCTAATTCATTTATTTTATTTCATTAGGAAATTGCCGCCATATATTCTCATTTTTTATGAAAATTTGCTTTATTATCTGTTTACGATTAATTCTTTTTTAAAATTATCTTGTGGATTTAATAATTTGAGTAACTAACAGGAACTAACATATTATGTAGTGCCCAACATGTATAGAAAACGTGTTTCTTAAATTAAATAAATTATTATCTTTATATAAGTATTTCAACTACCGATACACAGATACCAAGTTATCTAACCAGAGTACAGCAAATCCTTGGTTAAAACACTATATTAGATTGATAAGAAAATTCCATACCTCACAAAGACATTGTAATAAACTAACAGTTTCTTTAAATGATCATGATGTGCAAAATGATGGACATGTACATTTTTCTGGTATTCGCATAAATGAATGTCTTAGTTGGGAGGAGGCCTACCTCATCTGAGGCAGTATTTATTCCACAAAAGCATATGCTCGGGTTGTCCAGTTTACATTTATGTAGATCTGCTTTTACAGAACATCTGATCTGAAGAAGATCTACTTTAATTTCTTTATTTATTCTTTATTTGTCTCTTGATGTGTTTAAAAATAAAGGTGAGTTTTGTGTAAATAGTGATGTTCAGTATTTTAATACTTGACGAAAAGTGAAGTATGTGTATTTTTAACAAAAATGTGTATTATTAGCTTTAGGCTACGCTACTTGGAAGCCAATATAGTATCTAATCACCTTGAAATAAAAAATGTCATAAAATGAAAGATTTTAAGCGCTGTTTAAGAAAATATTTATTGTGTAAATGGTATTATAGTTTGTCCGAATATTTGTGTTAGTTTTTAAGTTAGGTTAAGGTTGACAATTGATTATAGCTAATGCTATACATCTTATACTGTCTAATGAGCAATAAAATGATGATGATGATGATACCTTATATCCGTTTACTGACAAAAAAAAGCTGAAGAATTCGGGTGTGGACCGAAAAAATAATTTTAAACAAAATAACTTTATTGAAGACACTTGGTTTGAACAAAGTAATCTTAGAGGTGCATATATTAAAATCTAATTATCTTTATAATCGTTTTTTGTCGCTAGACTTGATGTATGCAATTTTAAGTGATACAGCTTGTACGGATGATGTAACTTAAGCGACTCAATCAATCAAGGTTTTTTATAGACTAGATTTTTGAAGAAAAATTAAGAAAAGTGTTAATAATTGTTGCCTTATATGAAAATAACGGTCACAAGTAGTAAACGAACACCTAATTTCGTTTGGTAATTTGGAGTATTATAGGAAAAAATTGGATAGGTACGTAAAATCTTGATTTCTCTCAGAACAAGTAAGAATTACATTAATTGTGCAATTAAGCTATTAACTAGGAACTTGGCTTCAAAATAGAATCTATACAAATCAGGAATTTATCACGGACGCACTTATAGACATTATAACAAAGAAATTAGCATCCCACATTTTATTATCATCAATCCAGTGCAAGTCACCAAATAGTTGTTTAAGATTTACGCCACCTAGAAGGTGTATTCTAAAGATTGCAAACTTTAAACAATCTTCCTCTACTATAAATTTGTTGAAAAGACTCTTGCATGTGATAAAGATACAAGCCTATTCACTTAGAACAATGTAGACCAACCCAATAAATATGTGGCCATTTCATTCACCAATCTGATGATGTTGATACACTACTGTTTAGTTAGATAATATCTGTTTTAAGTTATATTGTTTATATAGTAATTTAAACTAGTATACGATTTAGTTATTTATTATAAAAAATATATATCTGTGGTAAATTATTGCAGTGAGATGAACATGAGGAAAGTGATTTATGGTCTTCTTATGATTCCCAAATTAAAGAAATATCTACAGATAACTCATATCTCTTCAGTCAATTTTTCATTACTGTATGTTTTTTCCGTTTTAGTAAAAAATTCAAGGATTATAGTAATCGAGGAATATAAATATAAATATATTTATATTCCCCATAAATTTGGGTTTATTGTAAAGTAAAAGGTATGCCACCCTATTCCATTTTCCCTACCTGATCAGTAGATCACTTGATCAGTAGATAGAGTTATTTTGTTAGAGAAAATATAAAGTAGACTGCAATATTCATTTTTGGAAAAAAATATGTTGTGCTAACATTACAATGGTACTAAGCTTTTTGTAATTAATATTAATTCTATATAATATGAACTTACATTGGAATAACACATTTAGACCAGTTAAATAGTTTATTAAATCTAAGAATATATAAATAGGTACTTATCATCTATATCTTTCACAATTTATTGGAAATTGGTACAATATCGTTTTTTCTTTGGAATACTCAACATAAAATTTATTATAAATAAAAGCTCTCATGGTTCATAATATTTTTGACTTGTTGATAAAGGAATATCACGGAGAGTTAAATATTACAATATTTTCATACCTAGTTAATTTAACAGCTCAAAATATTTTGATCTTTGTTTATTTGTGTTAGCTACTTTTAAACTGAACACGATATATGGGATATCTTTCGGCAGATTGTTTTAAAGTCTGAAAAGCCTCAACCGCTAAAAATACTTTGCTCCAGATTTATGCCGGAACCCCTGTAAAGAATTTTCTGAAAACCTGTTTTTAATTCACCTTGCGCTGTAAATTTAATTCGGGCTAAATAAACAAAAATAACTTAATTACAACTGGAATTGTTTTGTTTTGTTTAATTTGCTGCCTCAATTTGAAACGCATCTATTTATATGTATTTTAAATGAACTGGCATGCAATATATTTACATCTTCAGGGTTAAAACGTATTTGTAGGCGCCAGATACCAATGACGAAACGAAACGGTATTTTCATTGATTTCTCTTCATTTTCTAAACATTAGGTAAGCTAAAATAAACACAGGTTAAATCAGTATCTTACAACTTACTTTTACTCTACAGTTTACGAAAAAGTTAAGTTCGAAAAAATGGATTATTTTCCAGTGCAAGTTTTCCTAACTAAAAAAATACTATAAGAATGTGTGAATGACTTTTGTCTTGTTAGGATGTTAAGATTCTTGGTTCTTCAGTTTCTTCTGTCGCCTTCTTACAAGGAATCCGCGGACGCCTGCTTGAATCTTAACCGCAGACTTTTCTTTTTCTTCTACTTCGTTTGGGTCTTTTACTTTGTTGGTCTGTGCAATTCTACCGCTTTCTGTAACTCGTCCAGAGCTCTTGCGCCTCAGTTGTCTCCTCTGGTTATTCATATCTGAGGATCCATTCTGAAAATTTAAATAATAATTATTAAAACTTGGAAATGTATAGGGTATTAATTATACAAGGAAGCTTCGGAAGATGAGTGATTGCTTGGCCGTAAGACAAACACGCAGTGAGTTTGATTTGATATTTTTATATTGCCAAGAACATATCAGGTATATTTTATTGAATCCTTTAATTGTTGTATAAATTTGTGGTTCAAAATATATTTTGTGTATTTAAGTACTGTTGAAATTAAACACTGGATTATTATTATAGAATCATGTATCACACTGCTGATTTTTTATTAACTTTGATAAATGTTTCTTCATTATTACGACGTACCTATTAAATGCTCATCTTTATTCGACAACCGGTCTAGATTATTCTTGTATTTGCGCGGAATATCTTCACTACCAACAGTGGTTATATTACATAGGTATTATAAAATGTCGACATTATGATGCAACGGTGGTAAAGTCCTTTGCTTTGTAGACGAATTTGATCTCTATAAATGCCAGTAGCTGTAGAATTTATATTTAAAGCAGACATCGCATAAAAAATAAACAATTCCATTCTGCTCATTTTTGTATTATCTCATTTTTAAAAGTGAGATTGTACCATTTGCCCTGTATATACCTACTTAATAATGAGCATTTACATTTACTATTTTGGAACAAATATTAAACATATTGACTACTACCTAGGAAGAAATGGCTACATCATGTTCCTAATGTAAAAAAACAATTGGAGAATTATATTCCATGGGACTTATGTATGAAAAAATCATGGATAACTGTGGCTGAAAATGTAGATAAAAGACAACAACGGGCAATGTAGAAAACATTTCTGTGCATATTTCAGTTCCAAATCTAGTAATAATGCCATATTTAATAGCAAGTAAAAAATTATAAGAAAACAACGCTGCAATAATTTAAGTTTTCAAATTACAATTTATTAGGTTATTTAAGTTATTTAGGTTAAGCGATTTGTTAGCAAATGAATTTATAATTTATTCAACAATAACGTTTAGTGTCAAACGGGGCTGCGTCAACTAAAAATATTCTATAAAATAATAATTGTGCATGTTAAAACTCCTAATTTATTACACGTACCTTTTTCACCGTGTGGGAGAAACTATTCGAAATAGTGGTGAGAAACACACCGTAGTGCCCTCTTTGGGTCTTTGCTACTATCCGTCTGATATTATGTCTGAATTATTGTCAAATTGACAGACAGATAGCGACCTACATAACATTACAACTGTGATCTCTATTGTCTTTGAGAGGAAGACGATCCTACTTATTTATTTGAAGAAGATGCGAAAAACATCTCAAAGATGCCGGAGTAATACAACGCCAGTCGGGGCACATTTTCCGTAGAGTAGTTGTTTTCGGCATCTCCTTCTAATAAATAAGTAGGATTGTCTTCCTCAAAGACAATAAAGGTCACTGCTGTAACGATATCTGCAGAAAAGCAGGTCGCCATCTGTCTGTCAATTTGAAAATAATTGACAGACGGATATCGAGAGGATCCCAAGATGGCAGGCACTACGATGTGATTCCATTTACAAGAACAGATGAAATGGAAGACGGAAAACAACTACAAGTACTAAACAAAATTGGAAAGAAATACAAATTTAGAAGGTACCTTCAACCTGAGGCCAAATAGTCTATACAGGAAAATACGATAAATCACTCTAAAAGTTGGAATAGGTACGTAACTACCCGCGACCAAATATTATAGATAAATTGTAGGAATAGTTTTGTTTCCCACATTATTCAACACAAATGCTTTTTGTTTACATCATTCCTCAAGCATTTGATCCAATCAAAAGTATATATCTTAATTTACTGCCTAAATTGTTAGGAATTTTGTACCGTCACCAGGTTAAGGAACAGTTTAGTACAGTATATTTATTAGAATTTTCTCTATTACTAGAAATATATATATTTATTACAATTTTCTTTATTAAAGAAAGAAATATTACGACTATTAAATACCTAAATATCATTTGATTATTATAACACCTAATGAACTAAGTAATGCTTAAACTTAGGCAAACACATTTAAAATCATGGGTTATATTAGTTAAAGCTTCGTAAAAATTAAAAATTTCCTGCTTTCTCCATGTTCAATATGTCAAGAAGTATGGCAAAATGCTTATTTTTTAATAATACAAATTCTTGTTTTTGAAATATACAAATCTTATACTTTATTTTGACTACAATAAAATATTATGTGTATTCTTATTTCCACCCTTTAGAACATACCCGCCTATGGCGTTGGGTACTGTGACAGAAAATTTTATGAAACTGAGATTATGTCTTTTGAGATTTTGATTCTTATTGTGGGTCACAAACATTTTATATGTGGACAAATAGGGTATTACTCATCATCTATTGACAACATTTGGACTTATAGGTATAATCTGGAAACCACTAATACCAATTTTCACAATTGTAATCATGTAAATAGCAGCAATAAATGCATTGCCGGCAAATAATATATGTTGAAAATGCATACATAAAGGAGTCCAATGCTAACCTCTTTTTGTTTCCGTAATGTGAATGGAATAATTGCAATACTCTTGTATCGTTTACTTTATATAGTGATTATTTTAAATAAGAAACAGATGGTTTCATACGTCTTGAATTATGGGACAATTTGTATAGTTCCATATTTAACATTGTTACTATGTAATTTTTGCAGTTTTCTAGAAACTTTTAAGTCATATATGTATTGGTATAATTTTTTACAAGTTAATTATGTTCTGTAATACTCTTTTATTATTTATTTGGCTTCGTTATTTTTCAAGAAGTTAATGGACCAAAAAGATATAATAGAACGTAGTATGACGACCTTGTAGTTATAAAACTTTGGAAAGTTTCCAATTTATAAAATTAATAACATAATAATCCTAGCAGCATTAATCAGTGAAATGAATGTAAATGTGTAGAATTTATTTCAATTAAACAAGACAACTAAGACTATCTTTATTAAAATATCTATAAATATGAAAACCTAACATTTTCGTACAAATATGAATATAAACTATACTCAGAATTAAGCAAAAAAAAACTACCAAAACGGATGACAGATCACAGGATATGATCACATAAAGGAGAGAAATTTACCTGGCCCAGTTCAGCCAGTTACGGGGCCAGCTAATATAAACGGTTCATAAAATTTTGACACAGCTAATTTTTTCGTCATGATTAAGAGACTGCATCTCGGAAGATAACTAAGAATATAGTTATTAAAAAATCTTAAAATATCTACAAATATGAAAAACACTTTTGTACAAATATAAATATAAACTATATTCAAAATTTAGCAGAAAAACTACCAAAACGGATGACAGATCACAGGATATGATCACATGGAGGAGAGAAATTTACCTGGCCTAGTTGAGTCAGTTATGGGGCCAGCTAATATAAACGGTTCATAAAATTTCGGCGCAGCTAATTTTTTCGTCATCAATAAGAGACTGCATCTCGGAAATGGCTCAGCCGATTTTAATAAAAAAAATAATTCTAAAAATTCTCATCTTGTAGAATCAGTGGCGGAATTATTGTTTGTAAAAAATATTTATCTTTTATACACCTACAGATACAGAATGTATAAAAGTGGAATGCAAACTTGCACTACATTTGGGATCGTTATATCGGTAGGCATTTGGTCGTTTTGTGTTTTTTTGTTCTACAAAAACAGTTACAGAGTATTTTCAGAAAGTTCAAATTTAAAAAATCTAAAAAACCAATTTCTACATAGAAAGTATGTCATATAAAACTCTATGCAAAAAATCATATTGTACAAGGTGTAACGTGTACAGATTCAATCAGCATAATCCGATTAAATTCGACCATTAAAGTAGGGTGCATCAAATAGTTATAATTTTATACAATATGGTTTTTCTAGTGTAAAAATTAGTAAGAAGAATATAATTCCATAATGAGTTCTTTTAAATGCAGAATTTCTGAAAATATTCTTTTACTTATTCATAGTTTCTTTTGGGATTACTACAACCTGTAAAATAACGAAAAGCAGGAAACCAGAAGCATACAAATTAAATATTCAAAGTGCAGTATCATTAGGTAGACACAGGCTAAAGTTTTACAAAAAAAAAGAAAATTCAACTAAAAGAAAATTAAAAGAAAGTGCTTTTATTAAACTTAATGGTGATAATTGTACCTCGTCAAAAACAATATTCATGGATCAAACGTGGCTTTCTCTATTCCAGAAGGATGTTACCAGTGGAAAATTAATAATATCATAGTGGTCAATGCATGTGATGACAATTTGAATTAAAAATATCAATCTGACAAAAAATACTTCTTATCATACAAAAAGTTCTTATTGTACCAACCTTCTGCTGACGAAGAGCCGAGGATCAACTCGAAACGTTTAGGAAAAAGCTAGTTAAGTGTTTAATTTCTTTTATAAATTTTATTATACCTAATAATTATTTCATATGGACATGTACTTTTAAAATATGACATGTAATGTTACAAAATTTTGTATAAAACTGAAAAACCACTAATGAAATTTGGTTAATTTATCAAATATTATTTTTTTACATATGATACAGTGATTTTTTGGGGCAAACTTTAGAAGTTTGCCTTGATAATGCACTTTGAATATTTAATTTGTATGCTTTAGGTTTCCTGCTTTTCGTTATTTTGCAGGTGGTGTAATCCAAAAAGAAACTATGAATCATGAAAATGCACCACAAATAAGTTACAGACATTACATACCATATACCCTTTTACTTTTTTGTTAGACAAAAAACACAAAACCGCCAAATACTTCGCGAGGTTTCAACCAAAAGCATTAAATTTCATATCGATGAAAATTTCAAATTACTACAGCAACAGGCGCAGTCAGTTAAAATTTACCAATAATTTTGAATTGCACTGTTCTATACCATATACCTATAATATAGGAAAATGTTTTTTTTTTTTTTTTTACCAAACCGATTTTACCGATAATAAAATCGGCTTTGACATATTTTTAACTCTCTTAAACATGACGAAAAATTGTGCCGGCTAATTCAGTAAGCAGTTTATTTCTGCTCTGGAGTAAAACTATCTTTAGCATATCAATCTTAACAAGAATGATAAATTTAAACACGAAGTATAAATAGATTTTTATTTAATAGAAAAAATCGTCAATTTAGAAGACCAAGCACGTGGAGCATTTACATAACACACTAGGATTCATTCATAGTGTTTAAAAATGCCTTTTGTTCTACAATAAGAACCACCCACTCATTATTTTTTAAATATTTAGACATACCTACATCTTTGAATATAAATATGAGCCCATCTCAGTTACTTCTATTACTAATTTAACGTAAATCCTAAAATTTTGACATATGAATCTTCTGTGACACAGAATATGTGTTCATACATACAATACAATATGGTGTTAACTTTAATTCAATAAATTATATGTATAGATATATTTCCTATTCAATTATAATCTTTTATTTTATTATATACTAGAATACTATTATATGTATTTGTTATCATATTTTTAATTTCAAATTTTATAGAAATTAATGTTGTCAATAAATTTTTATATCTTCCGATTCCCAGCGCATTATATCATAGAGCCAGGGATCAAGGAATCTCCCTCTTTATATCTTTCTTTATATAGGAATTAAGCCAAACAATTAACTAAGAGATAAATTATTGTTTTGAAAAAAACTTTTATCTCATTTAGATGTTCGAAGAAATATATAGAAAACACTCTATATACTAGTATTTCGGCTTGTTAGGCCCATTTCAATAGAGTAAATGTCTATTACTAAATATTTCCAAGCGCGTTTTAGTTATTTATCTGTTTACGAGTACCTACCCCGATTGATCCCACCATCTTGTAAAGCCCGAGTTTTTAATACCTTTTCTAAGAAGGGCGAAAGTGTAAAATCTATCTGATCATTCCTAGTACAAGGATTTATAATTAAAGATTTTTTAATTTCTAATTGCTCTAACAGATCTAAGCGCTTTCCTTTCTTTCTCGATGCAGTACCTTTACATTTTTCAGATCCACAAAATGATTGTTTTCTATACAATGCGTCGAAAATCCTGATTTTTTGCGTTATTTAGTATGGATTTTTTATGTTCTTTTACTGTAGTTTCAATACTTCTGCAGGTTTGACCCACATACACGGCATTACAATCCACGCAGTTAATTTGGTATACTCCCGATTGTTTTAATTTATTAACCCTTTCTTTGTTGTTTATCAAAATCCTCCCAATATTACGCTTGTTGACACTAATCATAATCTGCGGGTGTAAAATGATTAGTGTCAACAGCACACCCTTAACTATTCCTTGCTCAGTCCACAACCTACTCTTCTGTAGAGTAGGTTGTGCTCAGTCATACGAGTTTTTAACCGAATGACTTTATAACTCCCTTATACTTCTCAGATAATTAATATAAATCATATGAAAGAAAGATAATGTGCAGATTCAAACTCCGAAAAATCAAATTCTGGGTCATAAGTTAAGCAACTGAAAAGGAACCGAGCTTAAGAAGCGAAGGAGTTGATTTGAAGATTGGAAGACCGCAAACCAGGTTCTCAAAAATAATGAAAGACATTAGATCCTTGCAAGTGAATAAAAGTCACTACAAAATTGTCCCCCTAAATTGATAATGGAAGGCCTATGTAAATCCACGTAAAATAAGATTATGTATACTGAAAACCTATTGGACCAAAAGCAGTACATATTAGATAGTCTCCGTTGGAGGTTGACTTTTATTCAGTTATTTCATCAAGTTAAATTAATTTGTTTAATTAGTCTCTTATACAATTTTTGCTCATTACTAAAGGTATAATTTTCAAATTCAGTGTTTCCGATTCCATTTTAACAAAATTTAAAAGGTAATCTAATAACTAGTTTTAGTATCTTGGTAAGTTATACCAATTTAATTTTTTGTTTCTTTTAAGTTCAATTAATCGTTTCTTAATGAAATTATACAGTTGGGCCATTAGATCTTCTCACTCGCGTGATCATGCACATTTGTATGAATTAATATCAAAAACCTATGTCACTAATGTTAGTAGTGGTGAGAAACACACCGTAGTGCCCTCTTTGGGTCTGTGCTACTATCTGTCTGACAATTATTGTCAAATTGACAGACAGATAACGACCTGCTTTTCCGCAGGTGCCATTAGAGCAGTGACCTCTAGTGTCTTTAAAGAAGATCATCCTACTTATTTATTTGAAGGAGATGTCGAAAACAACTACTCCACGGGCAATATGCCCTGACTGGCGTTGCATTACATCGGCATCTCCATAGGAGTCGCCACTTCATTCATCGAGACCAAATACCAGACACTGACCGACTTCGCGCTTATTTTGCGCTTATCAGAGTGCCATAGGTAGTGGACTCGATGGACGATGTTGCGACGTGATTGCTTAATGGGCATCGTGAATGTTAGTAGTGGTGAGAAACACACCGTAGTGCCCTCTTTGGGTCTGTACAACTATCTGTCAAACTACAAATTGACAATAATTGACAATGAATAAATCGAGTTCACTACCTATGGCACTCTGATGAGCGCAAAATAAGTGCGAAACCGGTCAGTGCCTGGTATTTGGTCTCGATGAACGATGTGGCGGCTCTATGGAGATGCCGATATAATGCAACGCCAGTCGGGGCATATTGGCCGTGGAGTACTATGTCACTAATGTCAGCGCATAACACCTGAACTGTATCCTCTGTTCTTTTCTAACACCGGATGTCACTTAAAATTAATTAGGTACTTTGTCGTTGATAATATCACACATTAGTCACATGTGTGAAAAAATCCAGCGGCCCAACTATATTTACCTTCTTTTAATGAAACGTACATTTAAGCCACAGATGTAGCTTGAAAATTTAAGCTTCAAAAGAACAATACTGTTTACGATTATATAAACATTCCTTTTCAATTATTAATTTGTTAGCAGTATATTAATCAAAACAGAATAACAATATTAATGAATTTGCATGTCAGGCGATTAATTTAATTCTTTATATTGATATATATTACTGCTGTTATATTATATTTTTATATTGTCATACAGTGGCATACGCGTATATGAAAAAATTTTAATTATAGTTCGTTTTTCTACAAAGCATACGTACTAATCAATACTGCCTCAATTGCTGTTAATATTTTTGTTTTGATATTTAGAATTTCGCCAGACTCCACGCGGTTTCTCGTTAATTAATGGGTCAAGTTTATTTGGTCTCCTTCGTGTAAATAACAGGAATAGAATGGAAAACTGGGACACGCCGAAGCTTCTAAGTCAGACAGAAACCTTCAGCATTATTGCTTCATGAGTCAAAGTGAAAATATGTATTCATCTATAAAAATTTGTTTAGTGTAAAAATCGATTTATTGAATAGAAAAGATGTGAAACGCTACTCTCCGTTTTGATATTACTTTTAATACTTTCTCTATTTTTGCCATTTACAAAAAATATATATGGAGCCATCATAAAGTAAGGGGTATATTTTAAAGTCTTATATAATTTTAAGAAAACAAACTAGAAGCAAAAAGTAAATGGAGTCGAGTTGCTTCAATAATTGGATTTTACTGTATCTATGGAAAACAAAAGAGTTGTTGCTGATACAAGTGTCAAACGTACATAATTATTGCCATTTAGAGAATTGTTCTCAAAATAAAACTCACGTGAACGTAAATTGAACAGATTTAAACTTTAATAACATGGATCTACAACCAATAATTGGTTTAGTACAATGTTATTACGAATGCGGCAAAAATTACACTGCTGGATTACGAAAATTTCGTACGAAAATGAGTTTCAGAGCAGGTCCCTGTTAAATGAAAATGTACTGTAAATTTGATTAGCAAATTCGAGAGATCAGGGTCTGTAACTGATACCGATATCAGGAAGACCAAGGATTTGTAATGTCCAAGTTGCAGAAGTTCTTCGGGAAAATCAAAACATAGCCGACACAGCAATCAGTAGTGTGAATTCGATATCAAAACGATTGTAAATGGCAAACACCACGGTTTAAAAAAATTTAAGCAAAATCCTAAAAATGTACCCATATAAACTTAAACTACTGTTTGAACTAAATGATGCAGATTTATTGCAAAATCATATCAGGTAGATATGATTTTTTCTTTACAAATATTGGCTCAGATAGAAATTGAACCCGAATGGTTATCCCGTAGTTTATGGAGAAATGAGGCTCATTTCTCTCTAAATGGTGGAGTCAATACTCAAAACTGTCGAATATGGTCAACAGAAATCGTTCAGGAAGGTCTTCATGACAAGAAAGTCACCGTTTGGTGCGGTTTCACATCTAATTTTATCATTGGACCATACTTTTTTGAAGAGATACAGAATGGAGAGGCTGTATCTGTAACTGTTACTGATGAACGATACCTGCATATATGTTACGAAATGATCCAATTCCACGGATACAAAAAGAGCACGAAGGAATTAAAAACATGATGCAGGATGCAGGATGCAGGATGCAGGATGCAGGATGCAGGATGGAGCACCCCGCATATTTACTGACCAGTTAAAGAAGTTTTAACATATGTTTTTCAAAATCATGGTATAAGTAGACATTTTGTAAATTTATGGCCTCCAAGTTTGCCTGATCTTAACCCAGCGGCTCACTGGCTGTGGGTTTATTTAAAAAATTTGGTGTTTAGAATACAACTAACAGCGCAGGAAAAATTAAAAGAATATTAGGGAACAAATTGCTGCAATTCAACAAGAAATACTGAATAATGCTGTGTACAATTTGGAGGAACAGTAGGTGATTGTATAGCAGCAAAATGGAGGACATATCGAACATTTGCGTTAACCACTGTTGGACATAAGAAATCCCATTGTTTAAGCAATCGAACTTCTTTCACATCCTATATAATTAACTTAATTTGTTAAAAATACATAATAAGCTGAAATGTATCCCTTACCCTATGATAACCTGTTATTTATCAAAAATATTAGTCGGCAATCATTTTGTCAAATTAATTGCTGTTCTTGTAAATGTAAATAAAGATGTATTTGTTCTACTTATCGGTCATTGTTCTTTTAACTGAATATAATGTTATGATAGTTTAAATGGCAGTCCAATATAATCAATAATCAAAGGATCAATAACACATAGGTATTTAATTTAAAAAAAATTATGACCGCCTTGCACAGTACTGAATTCATTTAAAAATCATTTCATTGCCAGCGAAATTCGAAATCTCCCGGTTGGATCACTCGTCAATCGAAGAGATTGTTCTAATTTTAAATTTTGCTTATGATTCCTCCATCACGCCTTGTGTTGTATAAACAACTTTCTAGAAGCAAATAAATCAAATACTTAACCTTCAAAAAATTGTTTGTGAGAAGTATTTATATATGATATTTCCTGCAATGGAGCACCAAAAGAATATTACGTGGGACTCGAATTTCTAAAAAACGTATACAAGGTGAATTTGTGATATGAAATAATATTAATCACCTTCACCTTCATTTGAAATTATTGATGTAAAAAGAAAGAATTAACAATAACATTAAATATGAACCCAAACCCACCCAACTATGTTAAGCTAATTTTTAATTTGGTTTAAAAGTATAACTATAAAGTGGATATAGTCTAGTCGAAAAGCTATATTTTATATTCACCTATCAGTTCAGTGCAGTTTAACTTCTTTTAACAGTTTCACAGAAAGCAAAGTAATAAATTTCTAATTGCTAATTAATCTAAATCCATTGTTAGAGAAATCAATGAAACTTATAAGTACATATTCCATTTGCAGAGATCACTTTTTAGTCACGTGTTGTGTGTCTAAATCACTATACATCGTGAATACTCCAGAGCCGGATCCAGGACATATGTTACTAGCAACTTATAGTATCTAACAACAGAAGTATTAAATGTTTCACTGAACACACCCTGCACATCAGTCCTTTGGAGAGATAAAATAAATTAGCGGCAAATATTCTAGATATTCTAGAAATTAATAATAATAATAATAATAATAATAAATGCTTTTATTACAACCAATTTTCTAAAGAAATACATTTACAGTTAATAGAGTTATGTTATAAAGGGCAGAGTTCAGTGTTTTTAAGAAAAAAACCCCTGCTCTTCCACTCAACCCACAACGAGAAAGAACAAAATAATCATGTAACGGTAACGCCAACAAAATATAAATATATGACTGGAATCAAAACATTGAAGGAAAAATAAGAAAAAGAAAAAGGAAGACATGTAACACTTGCTTAATATTTATTGCAGAAATAATTTTTTTTAACTGATTTTTAAATTTTTGGCTTGGCAGATCCTTGAGAACGCTAGGAATGGCATTATAAAAAGATGCTATACAATATGAAAATCCAGAACGAAATATGGAAGTTTTATGTTTAGGAACTGTAATAGTGCTCTTGAATCTAATATTTAAGTTATGTACATCTGTCCTGTAAGTTATTTTTTCATACAAATAAGGAGGTGACCTATTTAGCAGAACATTGTGATAAAACAAGCAACTGTGGAGATGATTCCTATTTTTAATATTTAACCAACCAATTTGTTTCAGACTTGGAGAAATCGAATCATATTTCCTAACTCCACATATTAACCTTACACAACTATTTTGCAATCTTTGTAATCGAAGAACATCAACCTGTCTTAAGAAAGGGTAATATAGAACTGATGCATAATTCATGTGAGATAGTACAAGAGCTTCGCATAATAGAGTTTTGGCTTTTCTAGTTAATACGTCCTTGCTTGAATAAATTAATTTTAAATTTCCAAAAGATTTCCTAATAATATGATTGACATGTTCTGTAAATTTCAATCCAGAATCGATATATAGTCCAAGGTTTTTTGAAACATGCGTTAGGTCAAGAGGATTGTTATTGATGGTGATATTAATCTTATCCTTACATCTGTTTCTCGCTTTTTCTCTACCAAATAACATAACCTTGGACTTTGTTGCGTTTATAGATATTATTTTATTATATTATTTATAGATTTATATTCAGTTTATTTATTTTATTATATTATTTATAGAATTATTTTCAAATTTGTGATGCCTAAGTACTGTTGACGAAAGTAGCCTCGCGGGCATCGGTGCAGTTTTTTCGATTTCGTCCACACTCGCCCAAATTTTTTTTCAATACCTCAGCACATACAGTTGTTTCAGACAATGTCTTTGCCTGTTGTCGATAAATAACCGTATCTTAGGGCAATATCCGCGGACAGACTCACATTGTAATGTAGTTGATGAACGATGCACCCTGTATATCTAAAAATAATTTTGGATTGTTGAAAAAAGAGATGCAACAACTTCCCATTTCAACATTTTGGTCTATCTCCCTTACTTAAGTGGTTACTAAAGAATTGGTTCTTATTGACTCACGCTGTATATTGGGCATATCCCCCTTATTGTTAGAGATGCCCATAATCTATATAACCTTATATGACGGTATTTGTAAAAAAGAGTTATTTCCAAATGTTTAAAAAATATAGTGTCCTTTTTAACATTTTAAAGTTTATATCGCCATAGCTTCATTGAGTCACCCTGTAAAAAATAAAATATATGTAAAATAAGAAGAAAAATCAACGGGTTCGACTGATTTTTAGAAAAAGTTGGGTGTTTATAAAACAACGAATGTATCCACTACTTTACGGAAGCACTGTATAGGTACATACATATACGCCTTCTAAAAAATTTTAGCTTACATTCTGAATTGGCAATTAATTAGTTATTTAAAGTTTTTTTAATAATAAACTTTGAACCATTGAAATAATCTCGTATTTAGTAACATACATCTATCAGAAAAACCTAAAATCTCGGTAATTTCGGTGTAGTACATTATAGCGACTCTATGAATGTTATTTTCACAGGAACACATTTAACAGTCTTAAAAATAGGCGTCAGCTTCATACACAAAACGACTTTACTTTCCTAATTCCAAGCAAACAACTGTGTTGTCCACGTATTACTTGACGTATTGAAAATAATTATGTCATTTCATAATTAGGAGTGTATTACTAACTCTTCTTGTATACACAACCGCCAAAATAATATTTTTGTAAATTGGGATATATGTAATTTCATTTTTATATTTTTCTTGGCACTGATTTGCAAATATTTTTGTAGGTATCGAGATTTTATTACCAGATTCAATAAAATAACTAATATACCAGCAGTCATACTAAGTTAACAAGCTTATATAACTAATAACACAAAAAAATTTTTTTCATGCAGGGTGATTCAGCTAACCCGTTCATTAAAAGTTTAAGGAATTCCCATTGGAATATTTTTTTTTTAAATTTGGATACATGAGGTGTAATGAAGCACATTTTATTTAATAGATCCAGAACCTGTAGCTGTTTATATTATAACTCCGCGACCAAATAAAATACCTGAAACAACATTTAAATCCAGAGGAATACAATTTATCACACCGGCCCTACTTGAAAAGAGGCGCGCGCACTCGAATCCTTACGCCTACTACCCTGACTAGAATGATCAGTGCACGAAATTTATAGTGTCCGAATCCTGTACCAGTGGAAGACCAGTCCAGCCGACATCTCCGTCTCTATTATCAAGAAATAGTAAGCAAAATTCGCTAAGTCCACAAATTGTTACTTAGAATAGATCAGCTCCACAAAATTGCCATCAACCATTCACGGCCTGTGGGGTTTAAAAATCTATAAAGTCCGATTTTTCCTTTGCGCATGACCGAGGTCTGAATAGAACCTCTTGCCAGCTCTGGCCAAGAAGAACATTTAACATTTAGTCGATCACCGTCCATCGCCACGATGAGTCCTGCATGTCCTGAAGTTGCTACAAGTACCTAGAAGAAGTAGGCGGATAATAGTAAGTCGAAAAGCGACCTGCTGCGCAAGTACCAGTAATTCTCCAACCGTCTGTTACAACAAGAGTTCCTACTAGCAGGTGAACAAGTTCCGTATCCGTAGTAGCAACCGACCGCCCGAACCGAGATGTGCCCAGGACCTGTTACGAAAGTAAGCTAGTCATCGAATAGGAAATCTCAAACTTGGCTGTTGTAGTTAGTTGTATACCAATCATATTTTCCTTTTTCGAGTTGGTCTCCGCGACAAAAGGAAGAGCCTTCCTTCGTGGTAGAGCTGGGTGTCACTCACTACTCACGTAGTTGTTGACTTCCTATAAGGGTGATGAGCATATAAGAGTGTATTAATTATAACTTTCTTTCCACCCTGAGTCTTAATTACAACAGTTTTGTAGCTTGTTAACAATAGCCAAGTGTAAGAGTATTTTTGACAAAAGTTTTGCCTAATATTTACTTAATCATTTGCTTCCTCACCTGGTATCCGCGCACGACTACCGTCCCGTCCCGTAGCTGACCCAGTGCTTGTTACCCACAGTAGTGCCACGTAGCTTGTTACCATCCCGGAAAATTAACCCCGTTTGTGCTTATTTTCCTTGCTTACACCGCATGGTTGCTTTTGGATTAGTTAAGGATTCTCTTTAACTTCGTACATTGTAGGTTTATATAAATAAATGTATCTAAGGTTTACTGGTGTATTTTTCATAGCTGTGTGTGAAGTCTAATTTTCCCTAACGACCGCCTGGCGTACCGTATCTTCACTGTAGCTATCTGAGTAGTGGTGTTTCTGTACTATAAACAGGAACTGGCGCCCGAGGCAAATCAAAAGAGAAACCGCTACTCAGGCGTCAAAGTGACGCTTCGTATCTGTAAGCAGAAGTATACGTCACAGGGTTTTCGAGAAAGGTGAATTCATCTGAAATAGTGGCCCCCTAATCACAAGCAATTCAAGGAAATAGAAAATTATTGTATCGAAAGTAAGTACGTTGATAGCAAGAAAATGGTAACACATAGGTATAAGGAATCCTAATACAGATCGAAAGGTAACTTTATTCTCCATCACATAGAGCAATAAAATACAGGGTGTTTCATTAAAAAAAAACTTTTGAGCAGTTGAAATTAGTCAGAATTAAATTATTTTTTGAACATCCTGAGTCTGAGTGACTGTAATTTAATAAAATATTAAATTACACATAATCTGAACGCTTGATGTCTCGCCTATCCATAGCCCAAAACTTGTTACCATAATTTTCCTTGCCAATCGATAGAAGTGAATCGTAGAAATCAAAAATGTCAAAAATATAGGGTAGTCCATTTAATAAAGTAAAATATTTTCCGAAAGAAATTGATATTAAGAAGGTTGATAGCCATTTCCGGTGTAACCGGAAGTACCAGAAAAATGGAAATACTGCAGATGAATAGAACTTTCTTGACATATCCAAATTTTTCAAAAAATATTCCAATGGGTCATTGGGTCAAATATTCTCAAACTTTTAATGAGCGCCTTCGCTGAATCACCCTGTACTTTGTTTTTAGATATCCTTGAGTAAAATTGATGAAGACATGTAACATGATGAAACATATTTACACTTATTTGTTCGAATTTCCAAAAATATTTAAATATTTCAGTAAATGAAACCAGCATCATCAATGAGATCTTTATGATGCAAATTTTATAAATTCTGGTGATACATATACAGATACTAAGAATATAAATGTAGATATCAGATTTATATCTCAAACATTCATCATAGCTACATGTATAATGATTAACGACTGTTTTATAGCAATATGATTTGTAGACATTAATGTTCTATTGACACATGGTTTTTAAATAGCTGCTAAATTTTAAAGATTTTGCTTTATATTTACCTTGACGTCACCATTAAAGCGAGTGACAAAATGTTGGACAAGTTCCATCTTTCATAAATACGTTTAGGTACTGCGTTTGTTGTCTTTCATAAATGACGAAAATAAAATGTTTCACTAGATATTTAATTATGGTTTATGAATCTTTATACTGTCTCTTGACTAATATTTTTATCCAAAAATACATACTCGAAATCCGGAAAACTTTAGCATACTGATGCAAAAATGTTGCATACATCGCTTTATTTTAGTAGTAGTATTTCAATGAAAAGTTCACGATTCATATAATCAATAATAACAAACCGGAATAACGAAATTTAAAAAACTCTTATTAATAGTGACTTGAACCTCTTCTTGACTGTATACATTCCTATGTAGCATAAATTGTTTTTATTTATAAAATAGTTTTTCACCTTGAACTTATTGCAATCTTACTTATTTTCTATTTCTTAATTATTCATGATCAAGTTGCCAATTGAACTACAGATATAGTATGAACTTATAAGTACAACCCACTAATACAACCCTATTAATATGCGCTACTGAGTTTTGTACAATTCGTTTTTTAGATTTTTATGGAACTTGACTCAGAAAATAAAATCAGGATGGGAAACGGACGAAATATCGAGACCTTCTCTTCGAACTCCGTAGACTCCATCCAGAACATACTGTGAAACTTGTGGTATTGATAATAGAAGCCCTCGGTGGAGCAATAGATACACTACTTTCGGAAAGATCATACCGGCATGCCGAAATTTAGCAGATCTTCTGGCCGAAAGAATGCAGAAGGCGGTCATTCTGGGTACATTACGTCTCTCAGACCAAACGATTTCCGAACTCGGTAGGTATTCACCCCACGGATGTGGGGAATACCTACTGGTAACCACCAGCACCTTACCTAGAATCGGACCCAGGGAACCGGTCGACTGAATTTGAACTCAAATTACTTTCAATTTCAAAAAAAGTAATATTAAAAATAATAATAGTAGTAATATTAATAGTAATAACAATAAAATAACTGAAATAGTATCCAAAGATATAAATATGGAATTTGGTATTGATAAAAATAACTTTATTACATTTAGAACGTTAAAATGGAGTAAAGAACTATTAGATAATTCTCTGAATAACGAACAATTACAACAAATGGACATTAAATACAAAGAACATGAACATTAAATACTTAGGATTTTATCAAAATCAAAGAATAGACCAATCAAAAATTAAACGACTTACATACGAGAGATGCGCAATGATGCGCAAAAACACGATAATAATAGTATCTCTACCCCTCATTCTAATCACAAGGATTAGTCCGGAAGTCTGAGGCTTATGTGGGAGAGGGCCGGGGACTTTGTTTCTCAGGAATGACTTACATTTGTAAACTTTAACCACCATTTAGTGCTGGAATCAGGGAACCCTGGAGAACCTCATTAATTAGGGGATTCGGGACAATTCGGCCCAAGATAACTTTATAGATAAAAAAAATCATACCAAAAATCATAACTGTCATAATTGACTATAAATTTAGCACATACCAGGGTGATCAGGAAAATCCGTAACCAACAATGACATAACTTTTTTCTCACTCTGTATAACGCCCATTTCTGTTAGAGTAACGCAAACCACTGTTAAGTGATAAAAGTGGAAGAATTTTAAAAATGTTTGAATATTGAAAATATTGAGAAACCACTTCACATTACAACACATGATATAACGCAGGTAGAAATAACAGCCAAGACGGAAGACATTAATTTGAAGCTCATGTTCTTATTTTTGAGGACTATTTGTTTTATAGATAAGTAGTTTATTTTTAATATTCTTTTTATGAGATGTGAATGAAAATTTACCAGCTGCAAACTAAACAGAAAATTTAATATCGTGTTTTTGTCTGGGAATTATTTTAGAATATAAATTAAAATGTAAAACTGTCAGCATTCATCTTTGTCTAATAACTATACCTGGTTGGCTTGAAGATTGAGAGACGGTTTATTTTTAAAAAACCTTTAAATTTACTCATAAACATTTGTCCATTGTCTTATACCCTATATTGTATAGTGGTCGCATAAATATGTAAGTAAAACGTATCACAATCGTTAACACAATCTATGTATTTACAAATATCCCACGTGATATAATAAAAATCACGTAAATTTGATTCTCCTACAATTAATTTACAAACAATATATGAAACAAGAACCGTGCAGTACAACACAAACTGTTGTGTTTATGGATGGATGATTCCAACAAATGACTGTAGTGCTGAAGAATAGAAGTGCTAGTGCTTAGCCTCATGAGTTCCTCACTAATTTTCACCTAAAAGCACAATGTAAAAACTTAATATCAGGAAACACGTTTATACAGGCTGATTCACTTAAGGAGGCTCACCATTGGGATATCGGTAATGGTAAGAGATACAGGGTGGCTCAAATTACAAAAAAGTTGCGCAATTTTATGGCGAATATTTTGGTAAAAGCAAACCTGAAATATCTTTTTTAATTTCTGAAATATTCCGAAAAAACTGAAAATTTAGATTTTTTAATTTTTGCCGTAATTCATTTGTTTTTCAAGATAAGTTTATGAAATTCGGTTCCCAGGCATAAAATGATCTATTGATTGCATTGGCAAAGTCAGATCACCTCTATCTCTTATTGTTTTTGAGAGGCGATAGTCAACTTTTTTTTTTCTTATGGGCGCCATATTGGATTTTTATATTTTCAGATAGCTCTCCTCATTCTCTTTACGACGATGTATCATAGCATGGGTAAATTCAAATTATTAGGGTAATAGTCATAATTTTTTTTTATTAGGTTGTTATGACATCGGTCTTTTGAGAAAAGACCTTTTTCGTATTCCCGATCAGTGTTCGGCATGAACAAAAATTATAAACTACTAAATAAGTAAAGAACAATTTATATTCAAATATAAATAAGTTAACAAATTATGATTAAGACGAGACACAATTAAAATATTAATTATTAAATAATAAAGAAATTAAACTAATAAATTAATTATCTACAGCAAATGTTCAAATTGCAACCCATTATTATCAAGACAGGCACGGGCTCGGCTAATTGTTTGTAGAACACTGCTCCTCAAAGTATCACCGTCTATATTTCTTATTGTATTTGTAACACTTTGAATGAGCTCTTGACGGTTATTATAAGTTCTAGTGTAAACAATGTTTTTAACATAGCCCCACAGGAATAAATCTAAAGGGGATAGATCGGGGGACCTGGCCGGCCATTCAAATGGTCCTCCGTTTCCTATCCATCTCCCTGCAAATTGCATGTTAAGATAATTTTTTACATTCCTAACATTATGCGGTGGTGCACCATCTTGCTGAAAATATAAATTTCCCAGTATTGCAAGAGGTAAATCATCTAAATATTATGGAAGAGTGTTTTCCAAAAATTGACGATAGCGTTCCCCATTTAAATTCTCTTGAAAAACATAAGGTCCAATTATCCTAGTTCCTAGAATTCCACACCAAATATTTATACCAAAGCGAATTTGATGTCTAACAGGTCTATTTAATTTAGGATTTTCTTGTGCATAATAATGATAATTTTGTCTATTAAAAACTCCACAATTCGTAAATCTGCTTTCATCAGACCACAATATTTTTGTAGAAAAACTATTATCTAATTCACACTGATTGAGATATCATTGACAAAACCGTATTCTTCTTTCTTGGTCACCAGGGTGCAGAGCTTGGGAAATGTGTATTTTATAGGGACGAAATTTTTGTTTTTTTATAATCCTGTGTACAGTACATTGTGGAATGTCTAACTGACTTGATATTTGTCTAGTGGAAATTTGAGGATCTGCTACAACTAAACCTATTACATTTACCACTGTTACTTCGTCCCTCAATCTTTGTCTATCTCGGGACTTATTGGTAAATGATCCAAAATTACGCAAACTCCTTTCCAATTTTGCAAACAACGTTCTATGTGGTTGTTCTCTTTCGGGATACATATTTAAATACATCTGCTCAGCTGCTATAGAATTTCTTCTGCATTGAATATAAATAGAATACATATCTGCTTTTTCGTCGTTTGAAAACATTTTAATGGTAACAGTAGCAATACAAATATGAAAAAATTAGTGCAACGATGCTAGAATAAACACTTTTGACAATCAATGAACTGACAACTAAAGCATGCAATTGTTTTAGTTTAATTTCATAGCAGTCTAATCAAAAATATTTTTTATGACTATTACCTACCCTAATAATTTAAATTTACCCATACTATGATACATCGTCGTAAAGAGAATGAGAAGAGCTATCTGGAAATATAAAAATCCAATATGGCGCCCATAAGAAAAAAAAAGTTGACTATCGTCTCTCAAAAACAATAAGAGATAGAGGTGATCTGACTTTGCCAATGCAATCAATAGAGCATTTTATGCCTGGGAACCGAATTTCATGAACTTATCTTGAAAAACAAATGAATTACGGCAAAAATTAAAAAGTCTAAATTTTCAGTTTTTTCGGAATATTTCAGAAATTAAAAAAGATATTTCAGGTTTGCTTTTACCAAAATATTCGTCATAAAATTGCGCAACTTTTTTGTAATTTGAGCCACCCTGTATCTCTTACCATTACCAATATCCCAATGGTGAGCCTCCTTAAGTGAATCAGCCTGTATACAATATAACCACTTTGTTGTATGTCTATACTTTCCTATTATTAGTCTTATAAAAACAGAATATATTTTATAGTAAAAATTATTAATTATTTACAAAAAACCACAAACATTAATATGGTATTTTCATAGGATTATTCTCCCGTTCGTCATACTTATTTTAGTCCTAAATGTAGGTAACAATAACCAAATATTCCAGCCCAAAAAATGCATATGATAAATAGCAAATTATAGCAAAAAAGCACTCATGAGACATATGACTGCATTTACCATACTTTTTATTGTTTATTTCACCTTAACTAGCACATAAAGTCACTCAGGGAGTTGAATAATGTATGTCCTAAAACATGGTATGTAAAATTAGAAATCGTATATACATCAGTTTTAAATTCTTCACCGATTTTACCACAAAAAAATTGGTTTATGTATGTCAACAGTAATTGAACTGAGGCACCTTAAAAATTTATTGGACTTTGAACAGTTGTAACTTTTAATTGCTTAAAACCATTTCAACTTTCTTGAAGGTATAAGCACATATTTGCTTGGTGTTGTGGATATAAAAATAAATATTTGACGTTTCCGGGTGGAAAATATATACCGAGTGATGAATGAAACCGTACAAAATCGAGCAAAGATCACTGGTTTGTGCGAAATGTTTTTGCGTTTCTGTTACTTTCACTATGAAGTCTTGAAAGGGGTCGGAACCTTTGGTGTGAAAACATTGACGTAGTTTTCCACATAACACTATACAGCACTCGATGCGCCTTTCGCCAAGTTGGCATCATGATGATGATGCCAATTTGGGTGGCAAAACGCGCGTCGAGTGCAGTATAGTGTATTGGTGTTATGTGGAAAAATACGTCAGTGTGTTCTACGGTTCTACGATTATATAAACATTGATATTACTCTTAACCAAAAAATCCAAAAGCATTCCTTAGGATAAAGAAATATAGACTCTTCATCACATATCCAGGGTGATCGTGGCATGGTCAACTGTCAATTCGACTAGCTTAGAGTAGCTCAATCCAGGAACGTGGAATCGATTAACATATTTATCACAGTTTTGTTTTATTTTAGTTTTACCATATCTATGACTAATTGTGTTAATAATCTTTGAACGTTAAAAAGTTAAAATGAGAGGCAAAGAATCAAGCTACTACTAGGGCAGAAGAACTGAAATTATTGATGAAACAGGTACATTAAGGTATTTACCATACAGGATATCCCAAATCAATAGAGGGGGTCCAAAAAAAGCTGAATATCAGGAGTGGAAAAAATGCCGATTGTCCTTTGTTCTCGAGTTATTAAAATTCTTTTCTGAAGCATAAATTGATACATATCCGTTTTCTCAATAATCTGTTAATCGTATCCTTTTGGGAATGAGTTTTGCATGATGCATTTCGGAGACTCATGCTTGGATTCTCTTCAACAAATTCAAGAATTTGCTCCATTTTATTTTCTCCATATAAAATCTTTTCAAAGGCGATAATAAATAAACATTCGGAGTGGATTATTAAATAATAACGTAATTGGTCCACACATTCTACCTGACTGTCTTTGCAGTTTCCAAACACCAAAACACTATTCTGCACTCGACCCGGGTTTCGCCCACCACGTTGGCATCATCTAGAGACGATTAAAACTAAACCTATGCTAACACTATGTCCTATTTACACCTGTTACGGTTCAGTGAACAGTCGCCACGTTGGTTTACTAACCAATAAATCGGGCTGTACAGGATTAGCCCTCTGCCACCATTCATACTATTTATACACTTTGCAATTTCCAAACTCTCAAATGCACCCAGCTGTCTGAAATTTGTTACATTCCTAATTAGTCATAAATTGCTACTATCTATCTTATGGTTGTTCTCAAACGCATATTGGACGACACTAGACTTATATGTTCTACCATATTTGAGATAAGTCATATGTTCCTTGAATCTAGTTTAAATTGACCTTCTAGTTTGTAAAATATACTTTTGATTGCAGTCTTTATAGCTAATTTCGTAAATCTCCGACTTTTCTTTAGTTTCTATTTTGTCTTTTGATTTATTTGGTTTATTAAACCCAACGGTACTAAAATTAAAGTCGAAAAGCTATGTAACGATATTGGCCTACTAACATTTGAAGAACTAAAATGCAATTTCAAATATTTTAAAAACAAATTTTGCAGAGCATAATTAAACCAGTATTTGCTGTTTGCGCTAGGAAACACTCTTCATGAACATTGCCAGTGACTGTGGTTTTCCACAAAAATAAAATATTTCTGTCACATCGGTACACCGGATTAGGCATTTACATACGTCAGAATCGGAAAGAGAAAAAGGACAAAACACAATAAAACAGATGTAAAATACAGTGATGTGTAAAATAATACAGTGTAGGATAAAGATAATGTGGCCATTATTATTGAAACTTATTAATCATAGTGTTATAGTATATGGCTCAAAATCAAAAATTTGATATCATTTTGTTCATTACCCTTTAGAAGAGGAGCAATCTTGTGGACAATCTATGTCCAAACTTTATTTTGTACTCCCACATACTGTTCATGATCCTATAAAAAATACCAAAGTTCAGCAAATCCCCATATTATGGTAACGGAAATAGAATTAATTAGTGAAGTTTTAAGAATAAACAGGCTAGTTACGTTGTCGTTTATGATGACAGAGGGGTAATTTCATCAAATATTTATAAATACGCTACACGACACTTAATTTAACATTAAAGTAAAGTGTCGTGTACCTATTAAAGTACATTTATCGAAACGGATTGACAAGCAAGAACTTTTTTTACACCCTCGAGTCGCATATAACATTTTCCTAGCATTTTGCAACAAAATCGTTATAAATATATTCAAAAGACTATTATACAGTAAGGACGCGTGGGTTGGAACAAATCCATTTAAAATTTAGGGGTTCGTTTTTTGAAAAAGCGCTCAGACACGTCGATTTTCACCATCAACTTCGACCATCAACTTCATTTTTTCAAATGGAAACACCTATTTTTTATTTAACTTCTGAATTCTGCATCGAATTCTAAGTCTAGTTCATGTACCATATCATATACCCAAACTCAACAGTTATCGAGTTATCAAACTGTTGACCATTAACTATTATCGACTTCTTTTTATTATTTTTTTTTTTTTTTTTTTGTTAATTGGTGATAATAATAAATAATAATAGTAATAATAATAAACGGTAACAAGTCAACAATCAAAAAAACAAAATAAACACACAATTGAATGTGTTGCTAGATTTAGAAATAAGAAAAAAATAACTCGGAACTTAAGAACTCTGTGAATAGTATATCTCAGGACTTTAGCAACACTATAAAATTACTTTATGTAAAAATCTAATATTCCCAAGTAACAAAGCATTTTTCTTAAATTCGCCAACAACAACAATTATTATTTTACCGTTGTATTATTACGCATTTATTTGTTCTATAGGGGATATAATAAAATTTATATTACCCCTTAATTATGTTTTTTGTATCTAAAATAGATTTACTGCAATAGAAACAATTGTACATTAACACATAAGTCCTTGTGAAAGAGAATAAACAAAATAAATTATAGCCATGTTTACAGATGCTTGTTCGCTTAAATAATTTCATTGCATTATATACAATTTTCTCAATTTGATAACCTCAAATTATATGTATTGTATAAAAGATAGATAATTCAAAATTTATTTATTTGGCAAATGTATCTATATTTTAAATATTTATTTACTTATTTTTTTATTTTATCATTTCTTCTTCGTATGGATAGAAATAATTAAAGCAATAATGACCGAATGACCAAACAGAGAATAGGAGTTAAAAATATTCTAAACAATATGAAATTTAATAGGTAATCAACCTCTGCACCGACAGATCAAAGGTTTTTTTTTTGAAAAATATGTTTCCCTAGTCAAGAAATCTCACACTAAAAAGCAAGTTAACAATATATAACATTAAACACATCACTTAAAAACATTTACGTTTCGGAAACGGTTTTCGAAACACATTTACCTGTAACATTTACGTTTCGCACTGTACCTACGAATCACTTGGTACATTCCCATTTTTATCACAGATTACACTGTCATGTCATCATACATTGTCCACAGATGATGTTATATCATAACTATTTCAAACTATGTAGGTATGTTGTTTTGTACAAATTATTTTGTTGCTAATATGTAAGTACATCAGGTGCATCACCTTTTATTTTTCGAAGGCACTCAATCATTTTGATTTCGGTATTCCCATTAGTAAGCTAAAGAATGTAGAAATCTCTTGCCTTTTTTCGTAATAATTACGTAGTCTGAAATAATTTCAAATCTAAGCTACTTCTGGTATAACCTAAGGGCTATTTTATTTGTATTTGTACTTTTTAATGATATTATGATAATTTGGATGTGCAGTGGTTGCTGCAAATGATATGAAACTACACTGGTTGGCGCCACAAATGTTGTGCCTAATCAGCTACTTTTTAATTCAAAGTAATTCATAACATGCTGAACTCAATTTGATTGCCACTACAGAGATCTCGGAAACTATTAGAGCTACAAGAAGGCTTATATGGGGAAAGGTGTGCAGAATTGAATATGAATCAACATTCTGCTGAGAAAACAGTTGAATCTTGTTTCGTTTCGATTTTATTTAGAAAAAAATGAAAATTATCATTTTTTATTTCCGATCGAAAAAATCTTGGACGGTTTTGTCTGGTTTTCTAAGGGCTTTACAGTGGCGTAGTTATTTCTTTTTCTTTTCTTAGTTGATGGTTTCCGAGAAAATAACAGTAACTCTATTTTTTCTTATGGGCTATATTGAATTTTATCATTTTTGAAGTCAGTGAATTTTTCTGATTAATTTTATGTATAATATGCCATACTTCAAAAGTCCGAAATAAACTTGTGGCGCAAAATATTTTTTTTAATATTAGTAGTTCCAATAGTGAAGGGGGGTTGGAACCTTTGGAAGTTAACACTGACGTAGTTTTCCACACAACACCAGAACACTATACTCCACTCGACTACGTCAGTGTTAGTAGTTCCAATAGTTTCCGAGATCTCTCTAGTGGTAATCAAATTTGGTTCAGCCTGTATATGACTTCAGAAATTCGTTTTTTTCTTCCTACATTAGGTACTCTTCGTTCTATGTATCAAATAAAACCCTGCAGGATAGTATTGATATTTATGGGAAATTTATTAAAATGTCTATTTACCTACCATTAAGTCAAGTAAGTTTTTGGAGTGTTTATTTTTACTGTTTTTTCTCATTGTTAAATTTATGTTTCTATGAATTTTTGTTTACAAATTATACTATACTAGACAAAACTAAGTCTATGGGCTGGGGTGATTAACCCCATAGTCGTTACGGATATATTTACATCTCCGTGTATTAACGTTTTCCGTAGACTCTCCAAAATAGAAAAATGTTATTATAAGTGGTACGTCCCGTAGCACTAAACATTTTCAGGGGTATCAATGACGCTTGCGGCATATTTAAAGAACAAATTTAAAACAGTGATTATATGTATTTTAGTAGAAGCGTCATATTTTTGCTGGACTTAATTTCAAAGCAGTTCAAGTATAGTTCGTCATGTTAGACTTTTATTTGTAAAAACAAAGTTATTTTACTTACTAAACTGTTAAGCGTGGCTCAAAACTTATTTATTTAAAAAGTAGTAAAATCCTAGTAAAATAATATGTTTACCGACATGGAGTACAAATAAAACCAATTTAAAACTTAAGCGTAAGGCATACACCCGCACGTATAGTAGATCTCTTAAGATTAATGTATGTACACAAAACAAAAATATTTATTTTGGAAATATGCTTGGTTCCAAAACTAATTTTGTGCATATTTCCCCAGATGTTCAAAATCGGGACGGCAGAAAAGAGATATTTTGATGGAGTGTGGCTATTTTTTAAGAACAAAGACAAATCTGGATCATTCTTGTCCCACACAGAAGTGGCTATCAAATAGTCAAGTAATACCTAGCAAATCGATTGCGAAAAATCTGGAATCTACTCAGTTCATCGTCATCGATTAAATAGTTAAACTCGGACGGTAAAATTAGGAATAGCCTTATTCAAAATTTATCATCTTAAGGGAAATTGGATAACTTTGACGAGACACTATATTTTTTAAAT
This sequence comes from Pogonocherus hispidulus, assembly GCA_963924545.1. NCBI lineage: Eukaryota > Metazoa > Arthropoda > Insecta > Coleoptera > Cerambycidae > Pogonocherus > Pogonocherus hispidulus. Next base: position 71,592,598 of record OZ004693.1, read on the forward strand.
CTACGCACTAAATATACAAGAAAATATACAGTGTGGTCATAAAATAACGCACAAAATTCATAAACGCCGTGATAGGTCGATTTTGTTTTTAAAAAGACACGCGTTCACATGAAAAATTTTGTTTTATCTGCTTTTGTTTTAGAGTTGTGACCTCATCATACATTTTTTAAATTGCAACGCCCTGTATTTTAAACAGAAATGGAATCCCCACTTTTTGTAATCCCCGCTTTTTTCCCAGTACAATAGTACGCCATATTATAGGGGTTTGATACTTACCGTTTATAAGATAATGTGTCAGTAGAAGTGTCTAGACTTTATAACATTACAGTACTGACTAATTTGTGAATAAGAAATGACGGATAAATTCCAATATTCGAATTTGTTTAATTTTGTAATTTTGAAATTATTGATTTTGTTTTAAAAAAACAAAATCTGTATACTTAACATGTATTCTTCCCAAGAAACATCCTTGTAAAAGGTAAGCGGCAAACCCCTAATATGGGGGTACCATTATACTGGGAAAAAGTGGGGATTGTATTTCTGTTTAAAATACAGCGCATTGCAATTTAAAAAAGTGTATGATGACGTCACAACTCTAAAACAAAAGCAGATAAAACAACATTTTTGATGTCAGCACTTGTCTTTTTAAAAGCAAAATCGACCTGTCACTGCGTTTTTTGAAAAACCACTCTGTATGAAAGTTATGAGTTTTGTGTTACTTTATTATCACACTGTACACAAACGTTATTACTCCTAAATAAGTAAATGCTGTACTACTCATAAAAGACAGATATAATCTGGCTTTAAAGAGAGAAACACGTCAGAGTCAGAAGTGAAAAAATTTATTGAAAAATATGCGTCAACATCAAAATCAGTTGTTTAAACAAATTATCAATTGACATGGTATCCTGGCCATTAGCATTATATAATCCTGGTCAGTTACACAATTATGATTACATCACTACATTAGAATTATACTAATTAGATACTATTACATTGTCAGGTAAGTAACGATAACAAACATATTTTAAATTAAAAATGTTACCAATGCATTTAAACCTGGGAAAAGAAAAATCAATAACGAAGCGTATTCAGTAAGTTGCTACAGTAAAAAAAAATAATGCATTCTATAAAAGAATTGCGTTCTGTAAAAGAATGCATGGGGGTAATAAGAAAAGAAGTGTGCAACAAAAAATCTGCAAATAAGGAGTATGAAAGATACCAAACCGTTCAAATTAAAACCAACAAAACGTTTTAACTGTTTCAAGAAATATTAAACCAATCTGTTATTAATAGCATCACTATATTTATTACTAAAAGATCTAATATGATCTTGTAAGCTGAAATTTATGTTGTTCAAATCTTTCTCCGGGACAATATTGTATTGGTGTCTTTATAGACAGATAGAACTATGCTATTTTATCAGCTTAAAAGTGGTATTGGGTTGGCTTCACTCTTCTATCTGAGGAAACATACTGCAGCAACACTTATTAAGATGCGTCTCAGAATATATGGTAATACTGGACATCGAGGCAAATCGTTAATGAAGATAGTGATGGCAAATGACCGATCATTTTCAAAAGTGATAATGACTGGGATAAATGGCCGGTCAAAATTCCGATCATCTATGTTTATTTCTAGATTGAGATTAAAATAATACTATAAAAATCGTTTCTTCCAGAACTTCACAATATCACCAAATACGCTATATTTATGGAAAAAAAGGACGCACCTGATTTAGGTGTGAGTACAGGGTGTTGCATTTCGAGAGGGACAAGGCTTAATGGGAAATAGAGGGTATCTAGGATAACCAGAACCGCCTTTAGAAATGGCTCATTGACCATTCGTTATTAAGATACAGGGTGATTTATGATTTTCGGTCAAAACTATTTTTTATCATAACTTTGGTAGGAAATGGAATAATGGGTTCATATTTGGTAGGGTTAATGCACTAACGATACTTCATTCGTGCATGTACGACAGGAAAAAATACAGTCCGGAAAACATCACCCTGTATGTATTTTTTTAAAATTTCTATACGATATTCGGAAAGAACACAAAAAACTAATCTAAAAGACCCGTTTATTTTTTTTGTTACACTTTGGTGGTTATTTAAATACGCTGTTAAATGTACAGTCTGAGTCACCAACACAGCTCACCCACTTTTAAATGTCTTATTTTTATTTTAGAAAAAAATGAAGCCTCTCTTCATGGCCTCTGATGATTAAAAAAACTATGCATTTCCATTTTAAAAAAATGTCGACTTTAATGGCACCAGAAATTAGAACACCACATAAATTAATGTGTCTAAATTTTAGCCAACAACAAACCATTTCGTACCCATGTGTTCATTTTTTTCTAAAATAAAGATAAGACATTGAAAAGTAGATGTTAGTTGGTGACTCAGACTGTACAAGAATATGGCTTCTACAATTAAATTAAGTAAAAGACACATGATAACAATAGTTTTGCAACTAAAATTAGCGAAAGCATGATTGAGGATAGGTGTTGATAGCCAAGTTGAATGAGGCTAATGCTCCTGGGTAAACCATTTTTGAAACCTTGTGGGCTCACAGGAGAAAGAAGAAGAAGTGCCTAGTATGCAAAGAGGCGTCAAAGGGGACAATGCTACATAGCCAAGCGGAAAATGACGCGAGCAAACAAAAGAAAGGATAAGACAGAACATGAAAAGGAAGAACTCCGAAGGGACTATAAGGCTAAAAGAGCCCAACTGCGGAAGTCAATTATATCAGCGAAAGAAAAATGCTGGAAAGATACGTGCGAAGAAGTAAACCAAGATATATGGGGCCTCGGATATAAAATAGTATGTAAAAAATTCATCAAATCAACCCAAAGGAAGATTGATGACGACAAACAACTAAGCATTGCAAGAGAATTATTTCCAGAGCACGAGGAGCAAGCATGGGACATGTTGGAGCTAAACGACCACGACATTCCGAAGTTCACAGAAGAAGAAATCAGAAAGGCAGCAAGCCGAACTAAAGCCAAGAAATCCCCAGGACCAGATCAACTACCTCCGGAAGTTGTCAAGGCAGTCGTGCAAGAGTTCCAGAGAGAAATTACAGAAATGATGAACTACCATCTGAAAGAGGGAAAATTTCCAAGCACGTGGAAGATAGCTAAATTGGTGCTTATAGAAAAACCAAAGAAAGAAGGTGATCAGGAAACAAAATATAGGCCCATTTGCTTGCTGGACGTAATGGGGAAAATACTTGAACGACTGATCGCGACAAGACTGATAAACGAAGTGGAGGGAAAGCTATCAAACAGCCAATATGGCTTTAGAGAAAAGAGATCGACTATAGACGCTATGAAACGAGTCTTGGAAGTGGAAGGAAATAAGCAGGGAAAGTATGGAGCCCTAGTAACGATAGACATAAAAAACGCATTCAACACAGCGCCATGGAAAGGTATCATGGGCTCACTCACAGAAATGGGGGTGAGCAAATACCTTGTGAAGATACTAGGTAGCTACTTGGAGAATAGATGGATCGTGGTTGGGAAACATAGGATGAGGGCAACGAGCGGCGTTCCTCAAGGGTCAGTCCTGGGCCCCACGTTATGGAACATTTATTACAACGATGTACTCAACACGGAGCAACCAAGAGGAGTTAGGGTCATTGGATTCGCCGATGACACGGCCATATTAGTTGAGGCCCAAACTGAAGAGTTGCTAACAATAAACGCAAACATAGCCCTACACAGGATAGAGCAAAAAATTAGAGCCAAACAGTTGCAGCTTGCGCAGGAAAAAACAGAAATGCTAATATTGTATGGTAAGAGAAGACTGAGAGAGATTATCCTGGAAGTAAACGATACTACAGTAACGTCAAAAAGTAAACTGAAGTACTTGGGCGTTCATTTTGGCAAAAACACCAATATGAAGGTCCACATAAACGAGATCAGCACAAAGGCGGAAAAATCAATTATGGCTCTAAGCAGATTAATGCCTAACATCGGAGGCCCAACGGCAGGTAAGCGCAAGATACTGGGGTCGGTGGCTCATTCAATAATATTATATGCAGCACCAATATGGGAGAAAGCCATCCGGACGAGTAAAAAACACAGAAATATGCTCATAAAACTACAGAGGAGATTGGCAATACGGATCGGCAGCGCATATCGCACTATCTCGACGGAAGCAATCCAAGTGATAACGGGAACGAAGCCAATTGAAATCATGGTACAGGAACGCAGTAGGCTATATGAGGTAGGCAGAGAAAGCAACACCCAAATCCAGGAAGAATCCACAAATGAGTGGCAACGGCGATGGGAAATGGATACAGGCAAGGCGAGATGGACCAAGAGATTAATTAGAAGTGTAGAAGCATGGTGTAAACGGGGACATGGAGAAACAGAATACTACCTAACTCAATTCTTAGGAGGGCACGGGTGCTTTAATGGATATCTGAAAAGGTTTGGACTGAGTAATACAGACAAATGCTGGTACTGCAGCGAAGTGGATACTCCAGAGCATACTCTATTTGTATGCACAAGATGGGAGGGTTATAGAGAGGAGATGAACCACGATGTCGGAGTAGCCGTAACGGCAGACAACATAATAGAGCTGATGATAGCAAATGAGGAGAACTGGCGGACAATTCATGGATGCATAAAAAAGGTACTAAAGGACAAAGAAATAGATGAAAGAAACATAAAGAAAGGTGAAAGATGAAGAAAAATGAGAGCGAGGAATTGAAATTAGAAACACCAGGCCGATACGAAGTAATGCTATGCGGTTCCGTATCGGTGTGGTTGGACTACGGAGGAGGGGTTTTAGTTGGTAGGTCCTCCTTCAGAGGGAATCCAACACCCCCTGACAACACGGGTTACAGGAGTCTACGAATATTTCCCCTCCTCCACGCAAAAAAAAATAAAAAAAAAATAAATAAATAAATAAATAAAGTATGCAAAGAGGCACTTTAAAGTATTTGTTAAATTGACAGGCACTTTGACTGGCAGTTATCAGTTCACAGTCGTATGAAGAACGTGATAACTGTTAACTAGTTCTAAACTGATAGTTATCAATCCTTAACCGTGCATTAAAAAACCGGCCCTATAAAAAGATATCGAGTAAGGGGGGTTATTTTTTTTTTGTATTTCTCTTAGTTCATCCAGTAGTTGTCCTATAATAGCAAGCAAATTTGTCATCCGGTACAGTATAATAAATGTATGAAATAGTTATAAACTATAAATAAAAGTTAAGTTAAATTTATTTTTGAGTTATTTAGTCCTTTCATCCGTTTTATTCTATTCCTGATATAAATTACATTGCTATTATTGTGTGATATTTTAAGTTGGTTCCCTAGGTAACTGTTAATTTATCCTAAACATTTATCTTTATAAATTCGTTGTTTTTTGAAAAGTTAACGTATCGTTACAAATGATATTGTCACAGTGGTAAAACTGTTGTCTCTATACCATTTAAATAAGTACAAGATTTGATTAGAATTCAAATATATTTAGCTCTATTTAAAAGTAGTGCCTGAGGTACGTGCTATACAGCAAAACAGCAAAATCACATTAATAGCTAATAACAATTAATGATTAAATTGCACTAGATGTCTGTACAATTATCTCTATTAGTATCACCAAATGCATATGAGTATAACAAATATTGCCACTATTATTTAAGTGGTTTTAATTGTTTTCTAGGAAGTTATATATTTAACGACATAAATACATTTGTCACCACGGTCACAATAATTTATATAAATCGCAGTCCGCGCTTTAAACCATAGCGTAACCGCTATGTAATTAAGTACTATTTATACAGAGTGTATATTGAAAACGAACAATGCTCTGTAAGTATGGATCTAAAAAAGATATAAAAAATTTCTCAAAACCCTTTCTAGGGTATGTGGGGGGAATCAGTATGACCACAAAAATGACCTTCACTAAGCAACCCCTGGGGCTGGAGCCACCCCAACTCAATTTTTTTAAATGGCAACACCCCCTTTGTGATACCTCATTGAAAAGCTCTTGGAAATTGCTATTTAATAGTACTAAACAAAATACTTCTTAATAGTTTAATTTTTGAGAAATACGCAAAATAAATTTTATAATTATTTATTCCGATTTCTCGTTGTATATGTTATCGTTATAGTGTTACTCCCTTAACAGCGTTTAGGTTACAAACTGAAAGAGATAGAACGCAATAAATGTAACTATGTTATTTGAGAAATTTTTGAAAAAATCAAAATATCTCGAAAACTGTTAAGAATAAGGATAGGGTATGCTTATGAAACTTACCTTCAAATTTTACATGGAATCCAAAAACAAAGTAAAAAATAGCATATTCCATTTAAAATAAGTGAGTTTACTTCCGGTGGAACCAAATGTCGCACCTCAACAATGGTTTTAATCGATAGAAAATTGCGAGAAACCCCCGTATAAAATTTTTCAGATATATGTAGTATTCTAGAAACGGCTAATTGGAGGTCTACGTGGTACACCCTGTACATGAGGAAACACGGCGCTACTCCCGCTAGAGCTACTGTCGCGCCATCTCATGTTTTATTTAAAAAACTTATGTTTTTCCGAAGGTTTTCTCATATGATTTATTTTTGCCATCACAGGAAACCGCCATGCGTTTTAGGAAGATACCAACAACGTCACTAGACGAAGACCATATTCTATAGAGTGAGACATTAGTATGATAATTTGTAAGGTAGGTACAATTGATAAAATAATGAAATTGTTGAAAATTCTCCTCAGACGAAAGTTATCTGATGACTTGTAAAACTAAGTATTATAAACAATTGTGTACTGAACGTATCAAGAGAAAAAAAATATATTATTTGGTTGAACGGGAGAAACCCACCTTCTACCTATTTGGGAGAAAAGTAAACTATACAGGGTGTCCACCTAGTGCGCGTAAGTCCAATATCTGGGTTAATAAAAGAGATAACTTAATTTTTTTTTCTACAGGGTTGTCTAATATCCCGAGCTGCACAAAATGAAAATATATTTACATATTCAGGGTGTTCAGTTTTTCCTGGACAGGTACCAACTTCGTTTTTCTAAATGGAAATATATATTTTTTATTGCTTTTTCGAACTAAACCCTTGATTTTAGTAGGACTTTCATCAGCCTTCCCTATACCTAACTTAAACTGTTTTTGAAATATTGACGGGTGAATATTGACATTTTTGCAACTTTGACACCCTGTAAAATCTAAACGGTTTGAGATCAAGCAAAACGGTTTGCACATTCCTATCTTAACTTTTTATAAGCTATCGTTTGATACTAATTTCAAATTTATCCAAGAATTAAAAATTTTCAAAATTTTCGGAAAATTTTTAATTCCTGGATACATTTGAAATTAGTATCAAACGATAGCTTATAAAAAGTTAAGATAGGAATGTGCAAACCGTTTTGCTTGATCTCAAACCGTTTAGATTTTACAGGGTGTCAAAGTTGCAAAAATGTCAATATTCACCCGTCAATATTTCAAAAACAGTTTAAGTTAGGTATAGGGGAGGCTGATGAAAGTCCTACTAAAATCAAGGGTTTAGTTCGAAAAAGCAATAAAAAATATATATTTCCATTTAGAAAAACGAAGTTGGTACCTGTCCAGGAAAAACTGAACACCCTGAATATGTAAATATATTTTCATTTTGTGCAGCTCGGGATATTAGACAACCCTGTAGAAAAAAAATTAAGTTATCTCTTTTATTAACCCAGATATTGGACTTACGCGCACTAGGTGGACACCCTGTAGATGAAATTAAATTGCTCCCTAACACAGCACTATTTTAAATTTATTTTTGATAGTATTGGATGGTAAAACGGATGATTGAGGACCTCTGCAAAAGAAAGTGTGCCCAAAGTAATTAAATATAGCCAATAATAGTTTCAAATAATACAGTAATTTTCAGTTGTCACGAAGATGTATATAAATGGCCGAATAGATTATTTTCTAATAAACTCCATTTATCAAGTAACTCCAGTTTTTTAGAAGATTTATTTTAAATAATTTAGCGCATTCTCTACCACTGACTAAACAAATAAACATACTGCGCTCCGTAAGTTCTGGTTTTATCTAGCAAATATGAAAATTACTGTAATTAAGAGTGCTCTACTAATTACATCAATTTGTTTTGTAAATTTATTTATTCTCATGTACTGACGTTGCCCAAAAATAGTATATCTATGTAGGTAAATATTGTTTAACTCTGGAAGTATAATAAATTTTATTCATCTGACATACTTTTTATATTTGCAAAAGCATCATTAAAGTATTGACACATTTTTAATTACTCCACTGTTTACTTACACTTTACTTTTACCTAAAATGCTACATGTTATATACCTACTACATACTTCTTACAGACGGTGCAATAGTGCAATTACTTTGCGTAATACATTTACAAAAATTGATGATGAAAGTATTTTGCAAATATTAACTTTTGTAGCGATAGGATGATTAATACAAAAAGATTCAGAGTGATTATCCGAGAAGAAAATGCGCCATATTGTGCTTAATGGAATCCTAATATGTTCTTTGTGTTATAAATTAGTATATAAGCTCAGCTCATTAGTATATAAGCTATTAGTATATATTAGCTCAGCATATAAGTGAAGTTATCGATCAGGTTGGTCAAGTTGATGTCATTTATACTGATTTTTCTAAGGCCTTTGACAGGCTGGACCACGGACTATTCCTATCCAAACTTAACTCCGTTGGCTTCTCCCAGGAGTTATTACACCTAATGAATTCATATCTTCGCGACCGAACTCAGTTTGTCCAAATATCCGGTGTCAAGTCTGTCAAATTTGCCCAAACGTCTGGAGTGCCGCAGGGTTCCATTCTTGGACCATTACTATTCACAATCTTTATTAATGACATCACGGCCAACCTGAGTGTACGATATTTACTGTATGCTGATGATATGAAAATTTTTTGCTCTATTGACAATGAGTTAGATGCATTAAATCTTCAAAATAACTTAGATTTATTAAATTCGTGGTGCACCTTAAATAAACTGCCCTTAAATGCTGCCAAATGTAATGCAATGACTTTTAGCCGACGTTGTCACCTCTTACTTAGCTAATACAGGCTGGATGGGTGTGTGCTTGTGAGACCTGATTGTATTAAAGATCTGGGAGTTATTTTTGATCCTAAACTTTCTTTCACTATACATATTGAACGCATGGTGGCTAGTGCATATAAGAGCTTGGGCTTTGTTGTACGTAACATGAGAGATTTTCGAAATCCCGGCACACTTTGTACGCTCTTTACCACTTTTGTTCGTTCTAAGGTGGAATATGCTTCCTTGGTTTGGAGTCCCATTTATAATAATCATGTATTATATATTGAGAAAGTACAACGTAGGTTTTTCAAATTCGCTGCATTTGTGCTAGATGGTTACTATCCAATAAGAGGATTTCCTCAGCAAAGTTTCTATGACCGCTTTAACATCAATAGCTTACAAAAAAGACGTCAGTTGAACTCTGTCATTTTTCTCTATAAAATTCTTAATAATAAAATAAATTGTCAGAATATATTGGAAATGATCGATTTTCACGTACCTCTACGGAATACTCGAAATCAGCACCTTCTCTCAATTAAAAATTACCGCATAAATATATACAAAAGCTCATCCATCTATCAAATGATTACTAACTATCACGAAATTGAGTCACGGGTTGATATACTTTTTTCCAGTATCAACCCGATTAAAATGTGTTACTCTACATCACTTTAAGCTTTTTTTGTGTGTGTACATTTGTTAGTCTATATAGAATTAAGGATGTTGTGACCGTGCTTTTATAAATGTATTATAATGTATGTATAGTATATTATTTTTCTTTGTTAGTTATTACGAATATTTATGTATTTTATGTTTTTCTGTTTTATGTGTGATTTGATTTTTGCTTTTCTTACACTTGCATGTGTACTGTTATTTTTCTGTTGTAGCCTTATCCTGTTACTGGGCATATTGCCCGTTGGATATTGTAGAAAATAAAATAAAATAAAATAACTATATACAGAGAGATCTAGAATGATTGTCCGAGATGTAGCACACCATTTCAGAAAATGTTTTAAAACACGCCAAATGCATGTCAAAAATGCCATTGAACAACATTGCCGTCTCGACAATAATGAGACATTTTATAGAGATATCTCAACTGGATCTTTAAACATCTGCAAACGCTATATATAATTTTAGTGTCAGTGGAAATAATAAATTTACATGAACACATTGCAGTTATAGGCTAATACCTTATAGAAGCGTAATAAATTCGATGGTTTTTACGCGATTCCCACATAACTTACGAATTGTTCACTCTTTCAAAGCGAATTTCTGATTAATTAATTCCTTACGAATTAGCGTTAGCCATTAACACGGTGCTACTAAAATGTAAAATCAGCCAGATTTTCGTTTTAATCAGCATCTTTATCCAGGGCATATCCATTTTTTGTAAATACTGAATCACAAGTGACCTATCACAGTGATTACATGTAGATTAGAATTCGTATTTATCTTCTTCAGCAGACACGATCGACTTTAGCTTATATTTCGTTCCAAAATCAACGAAAGACATTTGGTACTGTTTTTAATTCTTAAAAATCCCATCGCTAAATTGGTCGACAATCCCATCGACACAATGAATTCGCGAAAATACGTTCACAAAATTACATTATAACGTGTAATTTTACAAATTTTAAATTTATGGGTTGTAACTACAAATTGTTCCAGTTATTCTCCAAAGTTAATGAAGTAGTTTACTGCTTGAGTATCATCAGTCATCAAGTATATCCAAGTAGCTTGACAAAAAGTTCACATGGAACCACGTTCGATCGTTTAGTAATCTGAATTTCTGCAACAATACTTCAGATTTCCGAACAAAATTAGTACTACATGACCCTTTCAAATGACTTGTAAGTCAAATTTCGTATTTTCTTCGTAAAATAGTATCCTTTTTGGTACAACCATAAGCGCAAATTTAAGTGGTTCAAATTCTCCCCAATAGGGAGATTCTGAACCCCTTAAATTTGAGCAGAGCCAAAAATTGTATCCTTTTTGGCACTGTGCATGCTCAGTATAACGATTACGATAACTATAAGTTCAAATTTAAGGTGCTCAAAAGCTCCCTAATAGAGAGATTTTGACCCCCTTAAATTTGAGAAGTGCACTGAGTACGCACAGTGACAAAAATAGTATCCTTTTTGGCACTGCGCATGCTCAGTATAACCATTACGATAACTATAAGCTCAAACTTAAAGGCACAGAAATAGAAACTGGAAAAAGGAAATATATATTATCTATTAACGTTTTCTGTGGGTAGGTACCTAGTAGCTTCTATAGGGTACATTAGAGTTTGGGCAGTTCTGAAATCAACTGCATATATGTTAGTGATTGATATGTTTCATAAGTATTTGAACTGTTTTCTAATATTTTTGTATTATTTCATATTTTAGAATCTATTTTGATTTCCGAGTGTTAAACTAGGTAAAAATTGCCTTGTTTATGTTCATGTTCGTAGGTACCCTGCAGCACCTGCTTGGTACTTGTATTTTTAGAACATGACATTTCCATTCTCAGTTCCATTCCAGTTTTTATTTCTGTGTTTAAGGGGTTCAAAATTTTGCTAATTATGGTCCGTGGATATGTGTATTCTGTATTCGGTAATGAATAATGAACTAAACTACTGAACTCCGAGTTTGCTGGTTGTAAAGTTATTTGAAGTGATCGACGATGAAAACAGTTAAAAATTCTTGACCGGCGGTGACTTTTAATAATTTTATCTATGACGGTGACATTTTATTTGAGATTTAACTTATTCATATAGAAATAACTTTGACTAAAGACTTTTATATTACATTTGACCAGTAAAAGTTTGACCGTTAGAAAAATAACAAGAGAAAATGGACAAATGATTACTTTAGTTGAAGATAACATAATTTTCGCCACAGATTATAGATAGTTAGTCTTTCGAGGCTTGTAGCTCCTTGAGGAAACGTTTCCGGACATTCCCCCAAATTTTCATTTTGACTATACTTTCTCTAGAGTTTCCAGACACACCCTGTATAATGATAAAAGTGATTTTTGCATTTCATTAAGCTTCATTTTGTTGCAAACGCTAAAATTTCCAGTCAAATCAAATTGTATAAGTTGTACATATATGTATATAGTTGCCTAAATAAAATAAATTTTAGGAATATCCTACTTATATCTGTTATGGAAAACCACAAGTTCTTCAACCATGTTTGTTACCAGGATTGAAAGAATATTTAAAATTCATCAAATCATTAACCAAATTTCAAAATTGTTCGGATGCTTGTAAAATCATGCAATATTGTTCAGTCGTGTGTAACATCGTGTAAATTGTATATGCTCATTGGATAATTTTACCATTTGTCATTGGCAGGACTGGATGAAAAGTTTAGACAAATAAGTAATTTATTTGTCTGAGATGTAATTATTTATGATATTAGGGAGATTTTGAATGCCTTATTTTTACCTTATCGTTATCGTAATCGTTATACTGAGCATGCGCAGTGCCAAAAATGATACTCTTTTTAGCACTGCGCATGCTCAGAATAACGATAACGATAACGACGTACTCAAATTTAAGGGATTTAAAAGCTTTCTATTAACTCGGAAACGTCATTTAATCTCGTAGTCGCAGATAGATATTAATGGAGGCATCGCAATTATCATAGATAAGGCATAAAAGAAATAAGTGAAATATAATAAATTAGTAAATAATTATAGTATTTCTCCACGTGTCCGAGTGCGGCGTTGCCAAATCTACTTTTTCCCCAGCCCTCGGGAAATTGTGCACAGTCTGGCAATGTCTGGGGATGTCAGGAACAACCCCAACGTCTGGGGATGTGCCCCAAGGGCGAAGTGTCAACCCTCTAGGACTTCAAATAAGGAATATAGGCCCTTATGTCCACATTTCTTAGGCGACATCACCGGTACTTATCGAATACCCCTCGTATAACTTGGCTGTCGATTATTTATTGAACTGCCCGGGTATGTGGATTATTCGTGAATTATCGATGGGAATTTCTACAAGGATCTAGAAGCCTAGTTTCAGAAGTCAGTTTTAATAGTACAGCGATCAAGAGCGAAGAAACAATAGTTAAGTGAAATAACTGTAGTTTTCGAAGTGTTTTCGGCGTGTATTTAATTAGATATTGTACAAGAAGTGTTGTGTTGCGGTTGAAGTGTTAAATAAAGATTTTACTATTGTATAAAAGTCCCACTTATCTTTAGAAACCGGGAAGGAGTAACAATATTTAGTTTTATCTGGCATCCGTAACTTTTATGAGTAATAGTATTTTTAGAAGTGGGTATAAATTTTACTTAGACAAGAAATCTTTCAAGGGAAAGCAAAATAAACCTTCCTTAAAAAATTTATAATGTTTAAAATTGTAATACAGATTGTACGAATTTATAATACCTACCTAACCATAAACAAATGTATTTATACATTTTTCCTCCATTAAATAAACCGTCATCAAAAAATATTAACTGAAACATTTTTTATTATTTGTTAAATTAATATACCTTATTATAGGATAAGTTAAATATTTAAAATATCTTTTAATTTTATGATATTTACCTGAATCTTTTGATACAAGACAGTGTTAACTTAAAGTGTACATTTTAAATTTAATAAACTTAAAGTTATATCCTGCCAGGGATATATTTCAAGTAACTAAATATATAAATATTTCTGAATTTTGCTTGGTTGTATAACATCTGTTTATTATAGTAAAAATATTAATTAATATTATTTTAAAATAATAAATACTATTATTAAAATAATTGCTCTCTCAATTACTAAAGATAAATACTTATTTTATTGTAAAAAAAACCCAGAACAAGAAATATAAGTAGAAAATAAAATAAATTTAAAAATGATACAGTAGCTTTTCTCGGATCCGTAGTAGTTTCGCAGTGTCTTAACTAAGAAAGTAATTCATAATATGGAAAAAATCATTGAATTAGTGCGAAAGTATCCTATATTACACGACCTTTCTCATGATGATTACAAAAATATTCGAAAAAATTAACAAAAATATAACATAATTTTCATATTTTCGTAATTGCGGCATTAATGTATGAAATTCCCTATATTGTCGTCTTTTTTTATTAATATCGTGAACCCATTTTCTTTTCTTCCTAAAGTTAGATACATAATATGATCAACACATTTATTTTTTAATAATAATAATAATTTTACCATAAATTGTCTTCCTCCAATGCAAGCAACACAAATGCTTCTTCTTCATCCGATGATGTATACATATTTTTGTATGATAGGTAAGTATATGTAAGTACAAGTACAAATTGTTTATTTTTCGTTTTCAGCAATAGCAATCTACCTTTTCGATATTGAAAATATGACGCATATGATGCGATTACATTCGCTTTGGTCTGGGGTTCTCTACGGATTCCGCCACGAATTTCGCTGCGAACTTTTCGTCAGGAATCCGTTGCGAATAATTTGCGTTGGTTTGGGGAAGCCTTTAACTAGAGATTGGGGAATAGATTTTATTTTTGTTTATCATATTAAGTTTTTTCTTATGATATTTATGTTTCCAGTTTCGTTTCGTTTTACTGCTAAGTTGCAGTTTTTTAACTAATAGCCTAAGCTAGCCCTAAATAGTTAATGATAGAAGATATTTCATATATTTTTTACCAAAATATAGTACAGCTTTCAGTTTATCGCCCCTTGCCATACTTTTACACACTTTATTTGACAAGCTTTTTAAATTGTGATCTCTAGTTAAATTACCGGTCCCAGTTTGTTAGTTTATCACACCCGACGTCGGGAATATTAAAGCTAATTTAATAATAATAAAGCTAATAATTGTATTTATTACTAGAGGAAAAGGATGAAATTAATGTAGAGAAAAAAAATTTGGTGGAGAACTATGCGGGGGAAGTCTTTTGCTTTTCATAATTAATATTTGGCATTGAGCCAGGTAAACGAACTTCTGAAGAATTTATTCTGAATCATAGTTAATCAACACTAAACTATATTTATCAAAGTATCTCCTATAACATTGATAGGTATTTGATTAATATTGTATGATATTGACATCGGTGCAACGACCTTAAAATTGTTTTGGATAAAAGTATATAGCTAAGTGATGATCTAGATAGCCAAATTTTCAGAAATAAGTTATCAGAACAACTCTCCAAACGTCTAGCGAACAATAGATTTCCAAACAATTTAGATCGATTTAGCAGATTTACCATTTAAATTTTTTTTTCATGTGTCCCTATTTCCGCCATACACTATTTAATATGTACCTAGAAGTCCCTATATCAATATATCCGTAATAAAACGCTTTATATGTAAAAATGTACCTTTTACTATTTCAAAACAGAAATTGCTTCCGATCAAATCGTTAAACGCACTTTAACAAGCGTTATTGACAATATTGGCAAATAAAAAATAAATAAGAAAGACCATCACCTTTCTATTCTCAAAACTGAATTTGTATCATTTTTCAGGTTTTTCTCTGAATCCTATTCCCGATGGGGAATGTATAATATTTACAAAGTTATCCTTCCATCCAGATGAAAAATAGGCAGTCTGTATAACTAAAGAAACGCAAAGCACCGGGAAACTATTTTTTCAGTACCTAATGTATTATAAATAAATTTAAGTTCGAGTACTGGCTCATTTATCTCGTAGGAATAGACCAGAAATAAACCAACAGGGGCCTCCGATTACAAACACACGTAAATATTTTGTTAGTTCTGAAACGAATCGAGATAAGTTCTTGACGTGTAAAATAAAATCCTTGATTTGTGTTTATATTTACGTGTGCAAAATATTGGAAACAAATCAATAATTTCTAATTTGAATATGAATAATAATAATAATACATCTACCTCCACTCTAACGTAAGTCTTAGCTGAAAGTCTACAATTTGTGTAGAAGAAGACGCAGCATCTAACTATTTTAACCTAAAGGCACGTGGTTGGCTACTGCGAAAAACACTGGATCTAGAAACAATCTTCAACACTCACTTAGCGCAGACAGTCAAACGCCAAAGAGACAAGACTCTCACACAAACTCTTCAGGAGCCTTTTCTGATTTTTAATATAAAAATATCCAGAAAGACAAACACAATAATAATATGATCCCAAAATGACCTTTTTTATAGAAGATATTGTACAGTTAAATATGTCGAGCTCTCCTTGCAGGTATTTATTAAGTGTCATACAAAGTAAAAAGGAGGAAAATCTGAAATATTTGCCCGAGCTGTGGCATGATAAAACGTTTTATGTCTTACACCTGTACATGGAATGGTAGTTTTGTTATTATTTCAATACAATTTATTTTGTTATTGATTAATTTATGTGAGCAAAAGTATGACGGGCTGGTTTTTCCTACCCGTTGCTAAGCTATCCAGTGAAAATCATCAATCAATATTCCATCAATTTTAAATGCCCGGAAGTTTAAAAAACGCTTCTGAATGTTCTCAAGCAAGCTAATATATATAACATATCCCGGATACCACGCAAACGATGCATATTACAACTTTTATTTGATAAAAGCATTAAAAAGTAGAATAAGAAGGTAAGTAGATATCAGTAAAACCGACAGAATTTGTAATAAACCCAAAGTCTTATTGCAAGGACAAAAAGTTTCCAACATGTTTATTAAATCTAAGTTTAGTATCGAATAACATCAAGATCTTTAATAGGTTCATTTCTCTTAAGGAAGTTGAGTCTAATTTATAGTCATAGAGCAAAGTGTTCCTCTTTCCAGAAAATGACAATACATTACATTTGTCAATATTCAGCACATTATTTTGAAGTTTTAAGAAATCACTTTCAGTTTATAGTAGAAAAAAGTTTTCAAGATCTGAATATAACAAGACATCAACATTCAGATCGACCGATATTGTTAATAAATAGTATAAATAACATTAGCCCCGGATTGGACACCTGAGAGACACCCGATGTAGCAGAAATTTCAGCAAACTTTCGACCACGGTACTCCACAATTGTTTTCTTCCCTTTTAAGTTAAGATCTAAATACACTAATCAGGAGAAGTGAAAACCCCAAAGTTTGAAGCTTTTAAAACAGAATACCGTGATCATGTCTGAAACAGCTAATATCTAATCTACGGTATCAAAAATTGCGTTCTATAGGCAAAGCATGTAAAAATCATGTATTCTTAATACTAGTTACTATAGGAGTGACAAACTTGAATTTTTTAAGAAAAGCTCATATAATTGTTACACAATTTTGTTTTTACTTTCAGTAATCTATGTTTATTACAAGTACCTCATTTATTTTTCATAACATATTTGCAATGAATTTTTATAATGGTGATTTTATTTTGTTCTTATAGGGAATCCTGGCACTGGCTGCTATTCCTGTGGAAATTTCTCTACTTACAGAACTTAGAACATTAAACTTTGTATAAATAGAAAATTATTTTAGATGCAAAGGTAACGAAAAGTCTGCATATATCTATTGCTCAAATTTTTATTTACGTTTTTCCAAAATATAATTTTTTTATGGTTACAGTTTTTAAAATTAAGTTTTATGTGACATATACTTTCGCAAAATTTATAATATAACTTGACAGCTATTTCAATTAATATTTCACATTGATTTTTAATAATCTGCGGGTTATTTAATTAAGTTGGTAGTTGGTTACTAGTAGATAGGTACTAACACGAGTGTATATAAAGGCAATGTTTTAGATATAACTTTATATGATATACATGTTCTCTTATAAATGAACAATGATCGAGAATCCTTCAACAATAATTGCTTAATTTACTCAACCTTTTTATCTAATGAATTATACCTAAATGTCTAATAATTTTGTTGTTTGTATTGTCTAATAAGTGTAGTTTGCGCCCTCCTATTATAATCACTCACTTTGCACATCCCATAAAAATATAATTTAAAACATCTTAAAATTGATCATGCCAAATAGATTTCAGTATGAATTTTAGTGTAAAACGTAACTGTTTACACCAATGCGTATTTTATAACAAGGTATATCACAAAAACCCACTGAGTTACCATACTACTATACCATATATATTGGTTACCATATATTGGTATTTTTTACAAAATCATTACGGATAGATATTTAACAAAGTGTGTATATTGATTTGAAATATATGACTTTTTTATTGTCACTGAAACATAACTTTTACTTACAGTAAAAACGTCATATTTAGCGAAATGCACTAATAAACTTTCTACTGACAATGTGATAACCCCACATCCATGGAGTAGGGATCTTTTACTTGTCTATCATTGCAAAAAGAAGGGATTTCCGGTTTTACATTATATCAGACGGATGCCAATGTCTTCTATACAAAATTCGGCCACGCTTATATAGGTTCTATGAATTTACTGACATGAATTTTCACAATTGAGGTAGGATGGTAACTACTTCAATTATGTTCAGATTCAAATATGGTATAAATTGGTAGCATGGCTACCGCTTCCCACATGTAATTTGGAGCGTTTATTTATTTACAGTTGACAATAAATCGTTTCCTTGAAAGGGGTTGGAACCTTTCGTGTGAAGATAACACTGACGTAGTTTTCCACATAACACCAAAACCCTATACTTCACTCGACGCGTTTCGCCAACTAAGTTGGAATCATCTGGAGATGATTCAAACTAAACCTATGCTAACACTGGTCCTATTTATACCTAAACTATTGCGACAGCTCAGTGAACCGTAATTTACTAACCAACAAACCGAGCTGTATGGAATTGGCTCTCTGTCACTATTCTTACTCTTTTTACACTTTGCAATTTCCAAACTCTCAAATGCATCCAGCTATCTGGAATTTGTTACATTCCTAATTAGTTTTAAATTACTACTATCTATTTTTTGGTTGTTCTCAAACGCATATTTCTGTTATTAGACTTATCTGTTCTACCATATTTGAGATTCCTTGAATTTAGTTTGAATTGTCCATCTAATTTGTCCAATACTTTTGATAGCAATCTTTACAGCAACCTAGCGCTGGAGAGTATTTTAAAGAAATAAAATAGGATCCTGGTAATTTAGGTCCACTCTGAAGGTTTCTCAGAATATTTCAAAATAATTTAAATTTAAATTACTTTGACTGATATATTTAACAGTAATGTATTTGTAGGAATGTTAATACCTATATTTATTGGTGAAAAATGTTTTCTCAATCAACGGATTCAACATTTCTCGTTAGGATAATTGCTTTTAGGTATTATTACTATTTAATACCATTTGAACTGGTCGCAGAAATGGTAAAGAAAAAGTATAAAATTATCATTTAATTGAATTTATCTTGAAATTATTTAAATTACATTACTTCATTTCTGGATTACAAAAAACATAAATCTAAATCTAGACTCGATCAAATGTAATGTTATAAAGTCACTTTTACCATTTAATTAGTAACTGAATGAAAACTATAAAACCAAAAATCTAAATTACTTAAATGTTGTTTAATCGATTGAATGGAAATATGAGGGACTCTCATGTTTACATTTACAAGGAGCAATAATGGGTCTTATTCTGTTTATTTTATACGTTTATAATATTGCCAAAATTGGAAAAACATATCTATGCTGATGACCTTTCTTTTGTTATATCTTAATGATATCTTGTTATACTGATATACCTTAATGTTAGATATAATTAAATCAGAAGCTGTTCGTAGAATATCACAACTACTAATAGTAGAATACCATTTATTTATCAACACAGATAAAAGCTAATGTAATAAGGATTCGTAATAGCCAGAAAGAGATAGATTATTTAAATTTTAATATAGCAATAGTATGCCTTTCCTAGGCGTGTATCTGAATAATTTTTTAACTGGAAATCACACTTTTACACTCGTTTGTAAGGCAAATTGAATGAAGTTTCGTTTTATTAATTTGTACAGGTTTATTTCGCGCAGGTAAAATCTACATATGAAATTTGGAACAATTGAAAGACATGTTTTATTAACAGGTGGTTTTACAGACTCAATTGGGATTGGGTGGTGGGGTGGGAATGGCTGACGAATCCCATACGCGTACCTAATGTCTCAGTGTTACCAACTTCAGAAATTCTGCAGGTAATTGCAATTAATTTTATATATGTGTGTAAGTATGTTTTATATATAAGTGGTTGATTTGCAACTATTAACTTCCTAATCATCAAGAAGAAAGCAGCAGAATCATTTGTTTAATATATTTTTAGAATCAATTGCCTGGTATAATGTTTTGGTACCACAATTTTTCTAATGTTCTGACAACAAATTACAACAAGGAAGAATATGCGAACTTACAAATAACACAATGTGTTGCAATCAGGCAATATGCCAAAAGAATTTTATAAATATGATAACATAAGACATGTAACGGTAATGAATGGTAAATATTAAGAGACAAGACAAACTAAGTGCTTCCAATCGGAAGCGCCTATCAAGTGAAAAAATACTCCACCACTGAATTATTTCCGAATTCAAACTTAAACCAGCTCTACTAATTCACATAATAAATTACACGTTATTTTAATCACGGAAATAAGGTACTTTATCTTTTTCTGAAGAGATATGTAAAGCATAGTTTGCATATAAATAAAGCTTTGGAACACTTACCTTTAATTTGAGCTGCTTCCGGACCTGGTACCCCCTGAAGCCGGCTTGGATCTTGGTTGCTGCTTGGACTTCCATGCTTGTGTTATTACTAGTCGCGCCGGTGCGTTTCTCGCTTTCCATACTCTGCAATTCTGACGGCGAACTGAAGTCTGAGCCGAATGCACTCGGTAAGGCGCCTTTAATTTGCGTGTGCGCAGAATGGCTCGCGACGCCACTGACGTCGGAGACGACACTAGCTGGCCGTGGTGACGTCAGGGACGCAACACCTGCTGTATGTCGAAGAGGAGGCGTGTTATTATTAAGAGAAGTTGAAGTTGGGGTGGTATGATGATGGATGACTGGTGGATTATAGACTAGCGGGTGGTGGTAGTGATTCGAAACCTGTTTTGAAATGTGTGTTTGTGTATGAAAAAAATTATAATATTCAATACTTATCATATGGTTCTTAGAAAACTAAAGCAAATTAGAAATTAATATTTAAATTAAAATCGGAAACAATAATTATATGATCTAATTTACTTGGACTGGTGAGTAGGACATTCTTGAAAACTCCAATTATTTACCTACAGGACGAAATAGTGCCTGCAGGGCGAAATAGAACCTGAAGGATGAAAGATTGTAAAACCTCAATTAGTTTAGAGGCAAATGGATAATTCAGTTTAAATATATTCAAGAAGAGATGCTTACATGTTGGTCCATCTCCCAGGAGCTGATAAACATCTAATAATTTAGGATTTAATAATATAAAGCTACACTAATCAAGTAAATAATAATAATGATGGCAAAAATTATACAGCAGGCAGTAGCCCTGTGATATAATTATTGCAATAGGAGTTTCAAGCGTACCTACTACCAAATATTAACCACCAACTATAATAGAAAACAAATATTATAAATTATACTGGAACCCAACCAAGCAAACGGATAAAACGATACCCCTTAATATTCCAGATATAATACTTCAAAATAAAATAATAACGATCACCTACCTCATCGATGTAATAATACCATCCGACCGAAACAGTTGAAAAATATAAAGAAATGAAAGGAAAATATCAACAACTGGCAATAGAAGTTGAAAAAATATGGAAACAGATAAATTCATATCATTCTACTTGTTACATCGGTGACGGGGATTCTCCATACTCAATAACCTCACTCAACATAGCCTGGAAGAAAGTGTGTGTACCAAGTCACAAAAAGCAGCCATACTTCATTTACGAGTATGCTATATAGTAAGATCGTTTCTAAACCAACAATGATTTCTTGTTGGACTTGGTATTAACTAGTCTACAAGAAAGATAAACTAGCAAAGAACTAAGAAATACATAATGCGCAAAAACACGAATACTAATACCTCTACACGCCATTCTAATCACAAGGATTAGCCCAGAAGTCTGACACTTGTATGGGAGAGTTGATAGCATACTATTATTCAGTAAATCATAATTGCGCCTCAGGAACGACTTACATTCGTATGTTCTAACCACCATTCAGTGCTGGAATAAAGGGAATCTGGAAAACCTCATTAGTTAGCGGGATAGTTAAACATCAACTGATGTTAATCTCTTGCATTAACACCAAGCCCACCTTCTTCCCATCCTAAACACGCACTCCAGGATGATTGGCAACACATCCCTGCAAACGTAAAAATTGTCTGGCGGATTGGGGAATACTAAAGTCTTGGCCACTGACGCAGTGAGATGCAATCATATGAAACTGTTGAGTGACTTTTGTCACAACAATTATGCCCAACAGACCACTTCAGATGTCTTGCATAGATACTGCTAATGATTTATCGATAACCTAATGTATGATAACATATTAAATTTCTTATTATTTTCTGAGTACCCATAGTTTCATCTTTCGGGGCATATAAATTCACAAAATATGCGCATATGGAACTCTGAAAATCGGCATATTTCTTTTAATCTCCATTATATGTTCGGAAAATTGTTGTTTAAATTTATATTTAGATTGGCAGTTTCTCACAGAAGAATAATTGGACCCGTTTTTTTTCAGTTTCATCATCAATGCGAACAGCTACCTACCTAAATAACATTTTGACTCAATTTTTGATGACCGACTGATAAATTTGCATACTCAAGTTGAGTTTCCGAAGTCACCTTGTTTGTTCATTAATAATTTGCAAGAAATGGCTCAATGATTGAAGAACGTGCAGTCCGTTCAGAAAACGTTTTGACAGAATATGGCGCGTAAGTTTGTGTATTGATATTTACGGATATTTCCAATAGCAAAATTAATTTGGCTTTTTTTGTCAATTCGAATATTATTAGTCTTTCATTTTAATTTTCAAACCTGAAGTTCTTTACTATTCACTAGATTATTAACAAATTTGTAGGTTATTGATGATGCCTAAGCTAAGATGAACGTTTTCCTTCCCATTACCACTTTTTATCAAGATAATTTTTGATATTGTGGTATAACAATCAGTTAGGCTGTCAGGATCCACCAGATATCTATTGAGGACTTCAATGCGTTCCTGGTTTCTCATTCCAATATTAAAGCAATATAAGTCCCAGTTGTAGTACCACTATTCTTCTCTATAATTAAAGGAGAATTTTTGAATTTAGAAAGATAAACCATAACTTGAGGACTAAGTTTATTTTCCTGAGCGGTTCCAGAGCTACAAGTATCTCCTAAACACCATTCCTTCTTTAAAACGGATCTACAGGGTGATTCATGGTTACCGCCTGTTAGACGTATCTCCAAAACTAATAGGGTTAGGTTAGGTTCAAAAGTTAGTGGGGCGAAAACCAGACCCTCCACCGCGACCATGTATTGTAGCTCACACCTACTTATATTTCACCCAACAAGTCCAGCCTCTTAATGAAGCTGATCACCTTATTAGGTGAGAACTTATTCAGATCCTCTCCTCTGACAGAAGTTGTCCTTTTACAAATAATGGGTATCTGATCCTTTCCCCAGCGGGGCAGGTGCATAATATGTGTTATGCCGTTTCATCATCTTCTAAGAAACTAATAGGGATATAAATTTAAAATTTTGACAGATACAATTTCGACAGGCGATCTATTTTTTTAATATTTTCGGTTGTTTCGGTTATACCGCAAGTTAATGTCAACTTGCTTATCTGTATATTTTTGCATTTTCGAAAGGAGCATAAAATTCTGAATCAAAAATATATTACCTACCCTATAGCTCAGCCAGCTATTTTGGAGATATTTGACATTAAAAAAACTTCACAGGTGTGCGAGAACCTTTGCAACATTTTTGTTTAGCATGGCTTTATTTTGTTCTTGGCAAAAGGAAAAACCTAAATTGTGCTACACTTTAGAGGAAAAATAAATTCAATAGTTCTATGCCAAATGTTCTATATATCCCGTTACACTTCGGGAAATTCAAGTAGCGAAAATTTTTTTAAGTTAAATGGAACAACTTATATTTTTTACATCACGTTATTTAAAATTGAATCCTCTTCTTCCAGTATATATATTCTAGCTGTTAAAACTACAAGTTTTTGAGATATCTCTATTTTCTTCAGTTTTAAAAAATTGTTCATAAAAATTAATATGTAGCTAGGTACTAAATAAGCCACAATTAGAAATAATGTAATAACTTAACCTAGCAATAATAAATAACTTCAGCAAAGAACATAAGTAAATTATGATGCAACTAAAAACAACAAAGCAATTATTTTTCCAAAATTGATTGACTCCAATTGGAATCGACTCTCTAGATTTTTTTCCGTCACGGGCAGCAGCAGGAGGAAACTCTGATCGAAGGATCTACAGGTTCTTCCGATTATTTTTTGACATTCTCTATGAATATAAAATAAGTTTAATATATCTTCATTTGAGTATTTCATTGCAATACACTTAAGAAGGAGAGATATAGAAGAGGTTTTTCCTTTTTGTCAAAAACCAAATCAACCCGGACTAAACGAAAAAAGTTATAAAGGTTTTCGCGAACCCTTGCACCATATTTGACATTGTTTAATCCAAAAATTTTAACATTTTTTATAAAATGTCAAATATCTCTTAAATGGCTGGGTTTAGCTATAGGTAGGTTATATTTTTGATTCAAAATTTTATACTGTTTTCGGAAATGCAAAAATATATACTTACAGGATGTTTCATTTTAAATAAGCAAGTAGACATTGATATCCGGTATAACCGGAAGAACAAGTCAATCGAAAATATTTTTAAAAAATAGATCGCCTGCCAAAATGGCATCTGTCCAAATTTCAAATTTATATCTCTATTAGTTTTTGAGATACGCCAACAGACGGTCACCGTAAAAGACTTCACCTACTATTCAACTTAACCTAGGTACACTAGATTTATACATTTTCCTTCTAGGCCATTATCATATTTTCTCTTTCTCTAAGAAATTCCCATGGTCAATTTCTAAGTCACAGGGAATAAATAAGTATATATTCTTTTTCCATCTATTTTATCAACTTCAAAAATAAATGTTGAATTACGGCTTTTCCAAAATATATTCATGCGAGCAGAAATCCAAAAAGTAAGAAAGCAAATTAGCAATTAGAAAGCAGAAAGGTGGTGGTTCCGTAAAGTAAAATTGATTAGCTCAGCTGCGTCTAAACTAATAATAACTTAGATTATATCACTATCGAATAATTTATAAACAGGAAATATTTCCTGAGAGAAAGCCAAGAAAAACAAGATTCCCTGAATTACTCGAATTTGTAGTAAGATACATAATTTGAATACTGTATGTTTAGTATTTGTAAATAGTATACATAGAAGATATACATATAAAAATATGATAAGAATATGAACTGTCTAGAGCAAGGGTTTACTACCATCCCTACGGGGTGGAATCGAGGAGAGGCTAAATTTCATAATTAAAGCAGAGATTCGTTAGTCAATTTCCTAGAAGCAATAACGAAAATAAACAATAAAACAAAATATTTACAGTGCGTCTCATTTTCGTTGTTATCTTTCGTTTCGTTGTCTAGTAACTTTTATCTCTAACTCGGAAACCGTAGGTGCCATTTCAAAACTGACTACGTACCTGATTTTATATTATACACCAAAAAATCTACAGAATACGCCCGTAAAACATATTACAATATTTAGGATATTTTCAGAACATTAACAAAATATTTTATAGTATATTTTTAATATTATTTATTGTCTTATTTAACTGTTTATATCTTTCTTTATATAGGAGTTAAGCCAAAAAATAAACTGAGAGACAAATTATTAATGAAACTATCAAATATTATGGTTCAATAAAGTTTTTAATTTTCCTCGTACGCGAAGGGATAACTTTATTATTTTTAAGATATGTCGAAAACAACTACTTGCGTGCACTATGTACCCCCCCCCCCCCAACATTGAGTTATAACGGCATATCTTCATATAATCTCAACTTATAATATATTTAACACATTTTTATTTTTAACAGTGTTATCTACATCTTATGTGTTATCTGTTATATGAAGATATTGCCGTTGAAATTCAATGTTGGGGGTGCAAACTGCACCCCTCAATGTAGGTAGTTGTTTTCGATATTTCTTATAAATAATAAAGTTATTCCTTTGCGTACCTAGGTTATAGGTAATAAAGAAAATTAAAAACTTTATTGAACCATAATATTTGATAGTTTCATTTTCATTAATCATTTTATTTCAATAATTTGTTTCTTAGTTAACTTTTTGCCTTTTCCTATATAAATCAAGATATAAACAATTAACAGAATATTTTCTTGTTAAAGAAATGATGAGAATGTTTGCGACACAGCTAAAAATTGGAGACACTGTGAGAGAACAATGAATTAAAGTTGATGAAAATGTCGCTTATGAAATAATTTTAAGACTGATGGCATCTCGCTTTTTTAATCCCGAACAACTATGACCAGTGCCCCATTTCTTCCGTTACTGACTACTTTATCTAAAATATAGAACTGATCCCACGATCCAAAAATATTTATTTATTTGTTGTCATATTTATATTTACTTAAAATGTACCGAATTTATTATCTCGTATAACATTTCTACAAAGAAAACAATCCTAACAACATACTTAAATATTTGTTTTTCGTCATTCACTTAATTTCTGAATTATCTCCGAGACATGTGATGCTAAATCCACTTATTACGAGGTAATAACAATAACACTTCACAGTACATTGTCGGATATTCACCGCAATTTAAAATATATTTTTATTAGGAATGAAACACTAAATGAATTAAACAGAATACGTTGTATATAATTATTCGCGGTGCAGCTTTATGGTTTACTAAGTATTTAGCTTCTACATGTCAAATAAAAATAAGAATACATAATAGGTAGGTATTCCTACCTAAAAACCAATGTATAGTACCTATATAGAGAAGTTAAAAGTTTTTGATCATAGGATAATGAATACAGAGCCTATTTACAATTTTTCAAATGGAGCACTCGCCTTCGTGCGGTAGAAATTTGAACTTAAAATTAAGTGAGATTTGTCAAAAAACCAAAATAAGCTTTATCTGAATTACTCTTGGAATCTTGAATTACATCAAACTCAAAATTTTCTTAACTTTTTCAATTCTCACACATTGTTAGATGTGTGTCATTTTATTGTAACACAATAATAGTCTACTTTTATCAATAATAATCCTTACAGTAATTTTATTTAGGAACATGTACATTATGAAGTTTAATGTGTTTAATGTTTACTGTGTTTTATGATGGAGCTCTAAAAATAAAAAAAAGGCAAACAAAAGCGCAAATT
Organism: Pogonocherus hispidulus; assembly: GCA_963924545.1. Taxonomy (NCBI): domain Eukaryota; kingdom Metazoa; phylum Arthropoda; class Insecta; order Coleoptera; family Cerambycidae; genus Pogonocherus; species Pogonocherus hispidulus. Next base: position 71,619,940 of record OZ004693.1, read on the forward strand.
GTGCTGTTTCAAAATATTTTTCTGATTAGAGGGTAATAGGTAACGGATCAAATTACTTATTTTTAAATACATATACATAAACATATTTTTTCCTAAGATTCCCTTAATTTGAAATAACCATAATCTGAAATTTTCTTTACAAAATATTTTCAAAAAATCTAATCAACGCTTAGTATTTTTAAAGACTCTTATGCAAATCATTTTTGGAAATCTCTTTGAACATTCACAAAGTCATGTGTTTGATTCTTCTTGCGTATTATTAAAATAAATTGTTCTATATTATTTTCAGGGGAACGAAAACGGCATACCATTATTGTAAACCCATTGGAAGTTTCTAGAAATGAAAATTCATGCAAAATAGTTTTAAACATTTTAATTCAAATACCGAGGCTTAGGTTTTCTTTGGCCAGATCCTTAATGTAATAAAATTTAATAATGTTCCGGACATTCGCAGGTTTCTGAAATTTATTATATACCCAAACATTAGTTAGATACCTTACTTTATAAATCCAGAAATTCTTGAATTTGTTTTCAAAATTTAAAGTACCTAACTATAATCTTATAATATCCCCAATCCACCAGACAAATTTTTAATTAAATTATCTACTCGTAAATTAAGGTTTAATCGCAGGAATGACTCGGCATCCTGGTGATGGCCTAGAATGGGAAGAATGTCAGCATGGTGTTAATGTCAGAGATTAAAATCAGTTGATGTTTGACTATTCCCCTAACTAATGAGGTTTTCCAGGTTTCCCTCTTTCCAGCACTCAATGGTGGATAGGGTTTACCAACCTAAGTCGTTTCGGAGGTGTAAATGGAGCCCGCAGAAAGTAATATGGCGTCCCCTCTTCCTCACAAGTTTCGGACTTTGGGTCTAATCCTTGTAAGTGAGGAGTAGAGATATTATTATTGTTTATTTATTTTTTTTTTTTTGTTAAAATCTAGTCGAGCGGTTCCCTAGCTCCGATTCTCAGGGTCGGCCGCTGGTGGTTATCAGTAGCCACTTCCCACGTCCGTGGGGTGAATAGCTACTGAGTCCGGGGCTCATGTGCCCTGAATAGACGTAATGAGCCCAGAATGACGTTCTTCTGCATTCTTCCGGCTAGAAGATCTCCCGAATTTCGACATGCCGGTATGATCTTCAGTTCCGAAAGTATCTCTTGCTCTACTGAGGGCTCCTATTATCAGTACCACAAGCTTCACAGTATGTTCTGGATAGAGTCTGCGGAGTTCGAATTGAAGGTCTCGATATTTCGGTCCGTTCTCCTCCTCTTTCAAGACAATGTTGGTCTCGGCAGGACCCAAGTACTCGATAACAAACTTTGTCTTGAGGTGAGTCGAGTCGAGGAGGACTACTACATCAGGCTTATTGGCTCGAATCTGCCTAAGCGTGGGAAATGAGTAGTTCCAATAAATTCGGCGCTTTTCATTCCCCACAACTGACTCAATATCCCCCGGAGCGTATAGCCACTGGTGTTTCGTCTATCTCGTACGAATGCCGTAGAAAGTAGTAAAGCACTCGTAAGGCCGCATTGTGTCTATATAGGCCGAAACAGCATATTATGCCGGATTGATATTCATATGCATATACATCTGTATGGAGATGATTAAAACTCAGTTTTAATCATATCCAGATGGTCTCACCTTGGTTGGCGAAACGCGCATCAAGTGCAATATAGTGTTTTGGTGGTATTTGGAAAACTATGGCAGTGATACTGAGTGTATACATTTTCTTCCAGACTGAGTTGAATGAGATGATTTAGGAATGAGTATGGACTAACACCCGTCACCGATATAATGAATCGAATGATATGAACTTGTTTCTGTTTCCGTTGATATTTTTCTTTCTTTTCTGTATATTTTTTTGCTATCCTTTGTTCAGATGGTATTGACACATCTATAAGGTAGGTGACCCTTTTAATTTTATTCTGGTCTTTTTTTTTATTTATGGGCTACCTTTTTATCAGTTTATATAGTTAGGTCCCATATAATTTATATTTGTTTTCTAGTTTGTATAACTATAATTATTATAGTTTGTGGTGAATATTGGTAGTACGCTTGAGGCTCCGATTATAGATTATATTGCAGAGCTATTGCCTGGTGAATAATTTTTGCCACTATATTATGTCTAATGGTATATTGCACATCTGCTAGTAGTTTATATCCGGATGTTATATGTTCTATTGTAAATTGATGACATTTTCTACACGTATCGCTTTTAATTGAAGTATCCTTTAAAACCGAGTTTAAAACATATTTTTTGTAGTGATTTGTTGCTACAACTTAGTCGTGTAATGCTTTAGATGACCATATATTTTGCTTTTGTAGAAGGGCAGTATTTTGTAAGCATTATTATTATTATTATATTATTTTATTTACTATTTATTTTAATATATATGTATATTATTATTATATTATTTACAAAGTAAACAGTATTTCTTGATACTTATTAGTACGTTATTTTTCTAAAATTTTGAAAAAAAATTTTTCATTTCGTAATATTATAACCAGCGTCAATTTTCACAATTATTGGCACTGAAAGTTAACACATTTGCATTCAAAGTGTTGCGAGTATTGGTTTTATAAAATAAAATGTACAGGAATTCATACCAATCTGAAATGGACCACTGCCAAGAATGCGATCCAAGTGAAATATCAATCGATCTATCAAAAAATATTGGTTCAAGGTAAATAAATCTTATAAAGTTATCTTGAAGATTTTTTATTGACCTGATACACTTTTGTATTTATTTATTTAATTCACCTATCTAGTCTTATGATTGCAATCATGAGTACAATAAACTCAACGTTCACTTGCGGTCAAGTGCGACACGCACGTATTATCGAAATTTGCTAGGATGAAACAGCTAAGCGCAAATCTTATTCTTGTGATCTATAGAGCATTTTGACGGAATGCATCCTGCCCGAACATGACGTACAAATGAGTGTAAAGGTCGGTACTCACTTGAGCAAATTTGCGCGCACGAACGTTGTGCGCGCAAATTTATTCAGATGCGTACGGGAGGAGCATGCGTGCGCGTAACTTCTAACACGCACGAACACATTCCGTCACTTGTCGGTCTCTGTGACAACATCAAAGAGATTTACGCGTATAATTTGCTCAGTTTGGACGAGGTTCTTAATAAAATAGGCTGTGCGCTGGACTAGTGAGATTTTAAACAAATATTGCATACTTGAACAGGAATCTCCGGTCGCTAAGAAACGTAGTGTTAAAGCTAATCGTTCTTTCACAAAAACACATTTTCTAAATTTGGTGTCCATCTTACCGACTTTCGGACCAATAGCGTTGACCAAAAACTCAAAATCCTCAGATGACATCCGGATGAAATTATTGAAATGGCCACTGTTTTCTTCCAGCCCCATGTCAGCTAATGAATTGGTACCACCGTATAACTCCCGGCTTCGATATAACTGTCTAATCCACCATCGTTTCTTTCTTTTTTCATCCTTTTTATTAATTATACTGTGCATTACAATAAACGCTGCACTTACAATAGTATTTCTTTGTGATGACATCTTGACGACATACACTCAACTGACGGAACGGATTTTTGTGTGCAAACATTGAAACCCAAATTGTCCCAAAATAAACATTTATGCTAACAAAAATGTGTGCTCACAAATCGTTCGTGCGTGCAAGCTATTCGCGCGTGCCAAATGCTAAAATCAGTACGGACCTTTAAGGTTAAGGCTGCTCAAGCTACAGTGTTCCAAATTACAAAAAAAATCTTGTATAAATGCAATTAATTGAGAATGCTAATAATATTCTGCTCAACACTGATGTGTAATGCTTATTATACTTAATTCAATTGTTGGCTTTGTACTGTTAAAAACTGATGGCTGATTGCTTTTTATTTAGTAAACGTCAACTCATGGACTCATTGCCATTGCTAGTTGACGCATTGCTCATGGAGCAACTCATTGTTGCTCACTAGTCGGTGGTGTTACTCTACGCCCAAAAACATACACATTTTGACAAAATGCACTGTGACGGGTACGACGGACAAGTGAGCGACCACCTTTCTGACAAATATAGCCAACTTACGTTCTCATACGGCAACATTTTGTCATCTAATGTGATTAGACCTAATATCTATATTATCTATTTAAGTATGTCGGTACACGGTAGTTCAAATTGGTCGGTTTTCAAGGTTTACCGCGTTACGGCGTTACCGCTTTACTGCGTTTTTCGAGTTACAAGGCGTTTCTCGATTTTTGTCTAAACCGACTGGTGCCCTTTTTTCGTTTCCCTTTCAAGATAGGTATCTTAAAACGGCTTGAACATTCTACAAGCGCTTTTTAAACATACATTCTAAATTATTTATTTATTTTGCAAAAAGAGGAAATATCGTTTTAACCTTGTTTTAAAGAAGTTTTCAGACGTGATACTTACAATATCTATATCAACGAGTTATACAAATTTATCAGCATTAAAAGCGGTGGCGTAACTATGCTGGGGCGGCAGTGTGCGACCCACAAGGGCCCAAGAGCTTGAGGGGCCCCGGAGGGTCCCAGTCCGAGTGTGAAATAAAGAAGTTAACTATTGCAACTCGGTCAGGTGTTGGCAAATCCCGAGTTCGCGTTGCGTTGATTCCGTAATTAATTAAGGAGAAGGGGGTCCGAAAAGATTTGTGCACAAGCGTCCCAAATTCTAGTTACGTCACTGATTAAAAGTAAATTATCGACGAAATATAGCTGTTTTATGTCGAGGCATTGTAAGTGATGCTTAGTTTTGTAAGTTACGATTATGTACTTTATTGCGGCATAGGAAGACAAAGTATTGAAAATGCGAAAAACGAATAGAAGAAAATGATATTGAAATAAATCATTAACTTTTAACCAGCTTAGATTTGAAAAAGCTGCGGATGTGATTATATTTTCTTAAGTTACTAATTAATCGACAGCAAGTGCTCAGAATTTTTTGTAGTCTGTTACAAGTTATCTTGTCCAAACAGGGATAATAAACCATATCATAGTATGACAATTTGGACAATACTATACTCTCACACAAAAACTTTTTCATCTTATAGGTGAAGACATTTTTATTACCATACAGCAATTTTAATCTTTAATAACAATACTTTGCAACATATGCGACATGGCATATGAATTTGAGATTTCCATCAAAATATACCCCTAAATTTTTTGTAGTCTTGACAAACGGAATGGTCCGATTCTCAAACATATTTGCATATACAGGGTTATTCACACAAAGCGGGTATTAGACGTTCTTGGGGTTCGGTTAACGATAAAAATCTGATTTTTTTATGGGGGAGGTTTTCGATTATTTCCGATTTAATGAAAATATTTTCAGATTTGCATCACTTCCGGTTATACCGGAAGTATACCACAACTTCGTTATTTCAAATGGAACACCCTATATATTATTGCAATTTTGAACTCTACGTGATATTCTAAACACATTTCATGTAGGATGCCCTATACCTATCTTCAACTGTTTTTGAAATATTGGCAGGTGAACATTCACATTTTGCAACTTTGACACCCTGTAAAATCTAAACGGTTAGAGATCAAGCAAAACGGTTTGCACACATTCCTATCTTAACTTTTCAAAAGCTATCGTTTGATACTAATATCAGATTTATCCAGAAATAAAAAATTTTTGATTAAATTTAATCTTTTGGTTAAATCTGAAATTAGTATCAAACGATAGCTTTTAAAAAGTTAAGATAGGAATGTGCAAAGCGTTTTGCTTGATCTCTAACCGTTTAGATTTTACAGGGTGTCAAAGTTGCAAAATGTCAATATTCACCTGTCAATATTTCAAAAAGAGTTGAAGATAGGTATAGGACATCCTACATGAAATGTGTTTAGAATATCACGTAGAGTTCAAAATTGCAATAATATACAGGGTGTTCCATTTGAAATAACGAAGTTGTGGTATACTTCCGGTATAACCGGAAGTGATGCAAACCAGAAAATATTTTCATTGAATCGGAAATAATCGAAAACCTCCCCCATAAAAAAATCAGATTTTTATCGTTAACAGAACCCTAAAAACGTCTAATACCCGCTTTGCGTGAATAACCCTGTATATCCATATTTGTTTTCAGGTGCTCTCGTTTCTTTTTTGTGCAGAATAACATGATTTTAGATTTACTTGGATTTAGGCGTAGATTGTAATATTTAGCAAATTTGTTAATGTTACATAAATCAGTATTTGTAATTTGTGAAGATTCATTAAAATTTTCGGTTGGAAAATGATGATAGAGTTGTGTATCATCTGCAAAAAATTAAGTATTACAGTTAGCAACCACTTTAGTTGAATCAAATAATGTATATAGTAAAAACAACAGTGGCCCCAATACTGAACCTTGCGCCACACCAGATACAATTCGTTGAGCAGAGGAAATATTATTATGTAATAATACCTGTTGGTATCTATTAATTAAGAAGCTAGCTAAGAACTGCAACGATATTTGATCAAAGCTCAAGTAGCCACATTTAGTAACAAGGAATTTATGGTTGATTGTATCGAATGCTTTCGTAAAGTCTAAAAGCACCAAAGCAGAAGCTAGCCCACTATCAGATGTACGCAAGATATTATCAGTCACATTCATCAAGGCCATTGCAGTACTATGGCCTTCCTAAACCCGGATTGGTGTAAGTACCGGAAGCAAGTTTTTGGCTACTACATAGTAATTTATTTGACCATAAATAACTTTTTCCAAAATTTTTTACAGAATTGGCAAGAGACTAATAGGCCGTAGCTCATTGACATTTGTAGGATTAGGACATTTAGGACGAGGTGTTATAAGGGCTGTTTTCCAAGACGCTGGGATAAATCCCCTTTCCAAGCAACTACTGACAACGTGAGTGATATAAATGCCGACATCAGGCATATGGCTTTATCATTTGAAGAGTCATACCGTCGACATCTCAAGCATTTGATTTTATTTCAGAAACAATTATAGATATATGTATATGCTATACAGGGCGTCCCACGGTGACGAGACATTAGACATATTTCATAGACTACGTCGATTTTAATTTTGAGAATTTGGGCAATAGCGTTTTCGGGCATGTCCTTCTCAACTAAAATAATGGTGTCCACCTAACACTCCCGGTTATACCTGAAGTTGATGTCACCTTCGTTATTTTAAATGGAACACCCTGTATATTTTTGCAATTTTGAACTCTACGTGATATTTTAAACACTTTGATGTAGGATGTCCTACAACTATCTTCAACTGTTTTTGAAATATTGACAGGTGAATATTGATATTTTTCAACTTTGACACCCTGTAAAATCTAAACGGTTTGAGATTAAGCAAAACAGTTAGTACATCCTTATCTAAACTTTTCATAAGCTATCGTTTGATGGTAATTTCAGATTTAACCAAGAGATTAAATTTAATCTCTTATAGCTTATGAAAAGTGAAGATGTGCAAACCGTTTTGCTTGATCTCAAACCGTTTAGATTTTACAGGGTGTCAAAGTTGCAAAATGTCAATATTCACCTCTCAATTTTTCAAAAACAGTTGAAGAGTGTGTGTTTAAAATTTAAAATTTCACGTAGAGTTGAAAATTGCAATAATATATAGGGTGTTCGATTTAAAATAACGAAGATGACATCAACTTCCGGTATAACCGGAAGCGTTAGGTGGACGCCATTATTTTACTTGAGAAGGGCATGTCCGAAAATGCTATTGCCCAAATTTTCAAAATCAATCGTAGTAGTCTCTGAAATATGTCTAATGTCTCGACACCGTGGGAAACCCTGTATATACTATACTATAAGATAATTACAATATGAAATCATCAAAAAATAATAAAAATACCATATATCAGCTACAGACATTATCCTAAAATGGATACATTAAAGCAGTAGGTATTAGAAAAAATCCACCGCATCGCATAATTATGCATAAAGTTTATCACTAATCATAACGTATTGGCTTTCATTTGCAAATAGCTGAAATCAATTGGCGTTATCATGTTATCAACAAGTTAGCAACGTAACGAATAATATATGATTTGATAAGGACACTAATACATGCTAATAAGTTTAATTAAAACAAATAAATTCCTGGGTAGGATCACGAATTTAATGAATATAATATTAGTGACTTATACATGGTGTTCCGTATTTACAAAATTTCAGCTTTTCGAATTAATAGAAGCGAAAATAAAGTTTTGTTGAAGTGTATCTACCTTATATTTTACAGAGTACTCGTATGGTAATTAATAGTTCTTATATTTTGGCGCCTAATATCATACCGTATATTATATACATACAGGGTTGCTCATTGCTGCGGTATCATCCCTATTGCACGAAAAAACGCATTTATAGAAGTGATGTAGCCGAACATTTTAAAAATATTTTGAGAGATTCAGGGTAGCCCATTACTGCTAGACAACTTCAAGGTAATTTTTTTGCCGTCTATATTTTTGTATATTTGAATTAAGCTGGAAATTCTCTATTAGGTGATACTCGATTTAAAAATGCTGGTTGAAATACAATAGTATACATTACATCACTGTGTAAGTATTAGGAATAATTAAGAAAATATATTTTGCAACCGTATAGCCAATTGATAGCCGTTTACCTAGCTAAGCGATAATATCAACAAATTCTCCAATTTGGTACATTTTAAAGAGCATTTGCTCATTTTTTTTATATATAACAACAGTATATTTATTTCATTTTTAAATTGACATATTAATTCTCTACATTTTTTTGTGAATATTATCCTATACACGGTGCCCATTATCTATCTCCTTACATGGCTAACTTTGTTAATTGTGGAGCTGGAGAATTGGTTAAATTAGCAAAATTGGGCAGCATTACAAAAGGAATTCAGTGCCTCCTTCAGATTTATTTTAATTTAAACTTTTCGAGATATTTTGAAAAAACTGAAAATCGGCAAAATGTTTAAACTCGAATATCTCGAAAACTATAAAAGATACAAATAATATAAAAATACTGTGTGATAGTGATTTTTACGTGGAATTAAGTGGTGATATTGAAGAGTTTCACGGGTATCTTAGTTTTTGAGAAAAAAATAAAGTTATGTTTTTTTAAATGGCAACCATATTTGGCTATGGTATCAATGAAAAGCTTATTTTTTTCTGATTTCAAAAATATAATATTTAATATACCCTTTTCTTTTGTTTACTGTAATGAACAAATAATTTATTAGCATAGTAAGCTATGAAAAACAAACGTAGATCAGTAAACAACAATAAAATACAAATGTGAGATCACAATAAAGTCACATTATACACGTCAAAATTAAGCGTTCATGTTAAAATAGTTATTGTGAAATGTACAAAAACGAAGAAAAAAACGATTTATTAAATATTATATTTTTGAAATCAGAAAAAAATAAGCTTTTCATTGATACCATAGCCAACTATGGTTGCCATTTAAAAAACGTAACTTTATTTTTTTTTCTCAAAAACTAAGATACCCATGAATATTATAACCGCTGAATTCCACGTAAAAAACACTATCACAGAGTATTTTTATATTATTTGCATCTTTTATAGTTTTCGAGATATTCGATTTTTCAAAATATCTCGAAAAGTTGAAAATTAAAATTAAATCTGAAGGAGGCACTGAATTCATCTTGTAATTCTGCCCACTTTTGCTAATTTAACCAATTATCTATCTGCACTATTAACAAAGTTAGCCATGTAAGGAGATAGATAATGGGCACCCTGTATATAAATCGATATTTTACGAGATATTTAAAATTATTTGTTCCATTTAAAGCAACAAAATTTTTGGATCTTGAAATTTTTACATGATGTGAAACATAAAGTGAACCTTATTTTTGCTTTACCCGAGACAGACTACCCCCGGTGGGTTAGACATGCAGGCGAAGAAAGAAGACAAGACAGAAGATCCTACCCACCCTGCAGGGTAGTGCCAGGACAGGAGGAGACCCCACGAATCGCCCACACCTATCACTTTTTGTGATCGGGGTTGGTGGTGGGGTCCACCTCTACGAGGCAGTCCAGGCCTACAGCGTTGGGGAGAGTAAAGAGCGACAATCCCGCTCGTCGCTCGTCCCAAACCATCCGAGGTCATGACCAGGGTCAATGGATATTGGAGGGGGGGGCTTAAAATGTGTCTGATAGGCTACTCAGTAAAACACATCTCTAAACACAACGTATTACTCATACATATTATTATCGTCAATAATGTAACTGTGCCCATATAATAATTCTATTTATATAATTGTTGGTATTGTGCGCTTAACTAATTCATATATTTAGGCAGCCCTATAGTATTTAGTGCCTATATAGGTACAAAAATTGGTACTGTAGGTTAAAAGTTCAAGCTTCATCAGAGCTAGTTAATTTCACATTTCTATCGGTTGATAAATAATAGTTACATAAACCCACAACACCCTAATTAGTCTGAATTTAGTTAAAGTGAAGCACATTCAGATAAACAATTCTCATCCTGTATGTGATTTATTAATTTATTTAACCTTTATTGCCACAATTACTCTAACTCTGTGAAGTAGACATGTACGTCAATGCTTTATTTTGTTTGAAGGATTTTTGCAGTCACACTTTTATTAGATCATGAAATACTGCGTTGTCAATAATGCCACATATAATAAAATAATAACATGTTTGCAGAGGAAATATTTTTAGAAATATATTATCAGAGACAAAGGGATATTAAACGTTTTTAACACAACATGTAATTATACATTTAGTTACGTATAAACAACCGCAATTTTACACAACAGTTTTGTTTCATTGTATGTTAGTATATCAGTTTTATTTTGTAATCTCTTTGCGATAAACATCAAGAAAACAAAAATGTACATATCGTTTATATCAAATAATACTTGATTAGAAATGGCTTCACTCTTGAAGGAAACATAAAGTGACTTGAAAGGAAAATTACTCTGACCCATTTTAAATAATTAGTAATTGTTACTGAATTATATTTAAAGTGTTTGATAAACGTTGTAGTTTCTCTATTATTGTCTATGGTAGTTTGAATAGATTCTTTAAGTTTTCTTTTTATATTATTTTGTTCTTTATCTAAAATGTTAACAAACACCCACTGTAATCTAGGGCCATTATCCTAAGAGTGTTCACAAATTGTTGACTTTTCAAATTCTCTCCTTTTAATACAATCTTTGTGTTCTTCGATCCGAACATTTAGAGATCTTGATGTTTTATCCATGATATAGGGCTAAATTAATATCTTCAAAAGACGAATTAGGATGTAAAGAAAAAGTGATACATTACAGGATGTATTAAAAATGTGTTAATTAATGATCAATATCCCGAATAATTTGTTATAGAACATTTGAAAGTATTGAAAATAAGAAAAACAACCAAATACAACAACGTAAAATTCATTATATTCGAATATGTTCGAAATTGGAACCGGAACCAAAAATTTGTGAACACGTTTTGGGAAAATGGCCATAGGGTACAGTGGGAGTCTGTTAAAATTTTAGATAAAGGACAAAACAATATAAAAAGAAAACTTAAAGAATCCACGACAATTTTATTAAATGGCGACAAATGTGTACAATATTTATATAAATTTTGATAGCTGTTGCGGTTATCAATTCTGAAAAATGAAGTGGACGAGAAAAACTAATAATATCTAATATGCCCATGGAGGCAGATAAACAAAATTATACTATTCGAAAACGAAACGAAAACGTTTTTAAGTGATGTGTTTAATGTTATATACTGTTAGCAAATAACTACGAATAGTAAGGGACATCACTAAGTATCCTCCATCTGTAAACGCCTTATTTAAATAAGGACTAAAACAAATCAAGCTAAAACAGCTATTCTCCTGGCAATATGCCGCGCCGAGCGCTGAATTACAAAGCAAAATTTGCCGTATTTTGTCTAACACAGTTAGAATCAAAATACAAGGATTGGGATTGCAACGAAAACTACGAGGAAATACTAAAACCACACATCGTAGGATGCCACTAATTGCAGACCGGTTTCGACCTTTTTATGATCTCATCAGTGCAATATAAGTGAGCATACCGACGAATGCGAAGACCTGAGTATTTGGCACAATAAGTAAACCTTGCGTACGCAAGACCTACGCAAGGCCTATTGGCGCCACCTCTGTGTAGTTTTCGCAACACAATCCAAACAAATCGTAATGGGGTAAAAATCCAATACAATAAAGGGTTGTAGAAACTAGTTCTACTACTATCAGATGGCATGCATATAGCAAATAACTACGAATAGTAAGGGACATCACTAAGTATCCTTCATCTGTAAACGCCTTATTTAAATAAGGACTAAAACAAATCAAGCTAAAACAGCTATTCTCCTGGCAATATGCCGCGCCGAGCGCTGAATTACAAAGCAAAATTTGCCGTATTTTGTCTAACACAGTTAGAATCAAAATACAAGGATTCGGATTGCAACGAAAACTACGAGGAAATACTAAGACCACACATCGTAGGATGCCACTAATTGCAGACCGGTTTCGACCTTTTTATGATCTCATCAGTGCAATATAAGTGAGCATACCGACGAATGCGAAGACCTGAGTATTTGGCACAATAGGTAAACCTTGCGTACGCAAGACCTACGCAAGGCCTATTGGCGCCACCTCTGTGTAGTTTTCGCAACACAATCCAAACAAATCGTAATGGGGTAAAAATCCAGACAACAAATCCAGGGGTGTTAGACAAAATACGGCAAATTTTGCTTTGTAATTCAGCGCTCGGCGCGGCATATTGCCAGGAGAATAGCTGTTTTAGCTTGATTTGTTTTAGTCCTTATTTAAATAAGGCGTTTACAGATGGAGGATACTTAGTGATGTCCCTTACTATTCGTAGTTATTTGCTATATGCATGCCATCTGATAGTAGTAGAACTAGTTTCTACAACCCATTATTGTATTGGATATACTGTTAATCTGCTTTTTAGTGTGAGATTTCTTTATTAGGCAAACATATTCTCAAAAAAACAACCTTTAACTGATCCGTAGCCGCAGAGGTTGATTACTAATTTTTTTTTATTTTTCATTGGTGGCATAATACCCAAATAAATAATAGTAATTAAACAATGCCACAAATAAATACTTTCATACATTATAATATACTTTTTAATATTTTTTATTGGCTTATGCATAATTATTTACACATATACTTTAAAATACCCAAATAGTTTAATTTGATTTTATTTTAGGGATGTTATTCGGGTCTATGCATAGGGATCTCGGAAATGGTAAGAGATACGACGTCTGTCAAATGGGGGCAAAGTTGCGTAATCAGGGGGACCAACATAATGGCTAAAAAATGTCAATGCTAACTTGATAGGATTTTAAATATTTAAAAAATATTGCAATTTGGCAAATTCGTTTTTATTTTATTCCAACTTTATTTGAGTAGAAATTGAAAAATGAACAACACTTTTTCATAAAAGTGAAAACTTAGACAAAACTTTTTATGAAAAACACGATTATGCCGTTCGATAGAGCACAAAAAGTAGGTGAAGGAGTGTTGTTCTTTTTTCAACATCTACTCAAATAAAGTTGGAATAAAGTAAAAAGGAATTTCCAAAATATCAATATTTTTGAAATATTTCAAAATTCAAACAAGTGATCTTTGACATTTTTCAAAAAATGTGTTACCCTATCCTTATATAGTTATCTTCAAGACTAGTGATACAATCTTTCTAAAATTTTGTCAGTGTAATGTACTAATTACAGAATATTCTCGGCAAGTAAAATATTTTGATAGTTCTGTTACTTCCAGTTGTACCGAAAGAAAATAACAACTTTCTTATTTTAAATAGAACACCTTTTATGTTTCGGCATATTTTGGATTCTACATTAAATTTCAGATTTACTTTGTGAAAAAATCCTATTCCTAAAATTTTGAGTTTTCAGATATAAATTTTGTTAACAAAAATTTTATAGATGCAGACTTGCATTGAAAAGTTGTCTATGAATAACCGGTAGACCAAATTAAAAATATTTTACTGTAAACGTTATAGGTGTCCCTTAGGCTAGGATTTTATTCCAGAGACGGATTTTGTGTATCAAAATATTATATTTTATATATTCAGATATAAAAGTACAACTCATTAATAGTAATTTTTGACAGTATAGTTACAATAATTAGTTTCCACATATTAAATCTATGATATTAACCGGCATCGAAGACACCCCCTAGCAAAGTTCTCGACCTCCTAGAACTTTCTCGATCGGCTATCATAAAACAAACAAATAAAAACACTACCACCTGTTTGAATCACATCTAATGCGTCGTAAAAGTAAACGAATAGAAGGTTATATTTGTAATATGCCGCACAAATGTTCAGTTTTTTGCCCGGGTTACGATTTAATAAGTGTACCTGCAGTCCAAACCGGTGTGCGTATAAATATTCCTATCAAACGAACACTAGAGACCAACCAACGAGACTGGAACAAATAAGTTACTGGCTACACCCCGTCGATGTTGCTAACTGGAATAGAAATGAAACTTCCCATAGACCTTACCTTTGGCAGACCATCAGCCGAACATGATGCCGATGAAGTGAATCTTCCCAAGAATGTAGCCAACTTAGAGGAAATACTGAGGATAGTACATGAATTGGCTAGAAACCGTCTACTTCTGAATAGTGACAGAATAAAGATGCGACTGGATAAGAATCCCAATCAGGACCCCTACAAAGAAGGAGATGTGGTGTGGTTGTACCAGCCTCAAAGGAGAAAAGGATTTAGTCCGAAACTTCAGAGACCTTACTTAATAGTCAAGAAGATCAACGACTTAGTGTACAGATGTCTCCGAAAGCGAAACCCAAGGTCGGTAATTTAGAGAAGCTGTGTCCCTACAAAGGAAATGATCCACCAACATGGAGGGTTCCAGAAGCTGTTCGGAGCGAACAGCTCTAAGGAAAGGGGCAGTGTTACAAAATCGCCGACACAGTGCCGGAGTGTGGCGTTGCCAAATCTACGTTTTCCACAGCCTTAGGGACATTGTGCCCAATCTGGCAACACCGCCTCTGAGGGTGCCAGGGATAACCCCCCAAGGGCGAAGTCTCAACGCTCTAGGCTTTCAAATAAAGGAGATAGACCCCTATGTTCACATTTCCTGGACGACACCACTGGTACTTATCGGATATCCCTCGTATAACTTGGCTGTCGATTAGTTATTGAACTGCCCTGGTATGCGAATTATTCGTGTGTATTCAGTGGACATTTCTACGAGGATCTAGAAGCCTAGTTTTCCTATATAAAGGCCGCGGCGTGCCGGCGAACTCGGCGAAGAAGTCAGTATTAATCGGGCAGCGATCAAGATAAGAAGCAATACTTAAGTGAAATAAGTACAATTTTCGAAGTGCTTTCGATGTGTAATTGTACAAGAAATGTTGTATTGTGTCTGAAGTGTTAAATAAAGATTTGTACTGTTATATAAAAGTCCCACTTATATTTAGAACCCCGAAAGTAGTAACATTACTAATGAGTTGAGTGTTTTATGTCCTTATCTATTATCTATGGTAATGGTTAGTGTATGTCAGTATTTTTGTAAGGAGAGGTTAGTGTGTTTCCGAAATTTTTTTTGCGTGTATATTATTGGAGTATCAATGGGTAGGCAGAACCCAAGTTCAGACAGTGCGGTCGCTGATTGCCAAATATTCTGAATTGTATTTTGACAACGTTCAACTGACATGTAACAAGTGCAACGTGACATTATCTGCACAAAAATATGTCCTAATGAGGCATGTTTCCTCCCAGAAATACCAAATAAAATAGGGTTTATTATATAAAGTAACCCCAAAAATTTATTGTAATCAAAATATGCAGAAATATACAGGGAGTTTTATTAAAATTAATAAAATTGTTATTTACTTACCTGTACAACCGGAAGTCAGATTAGTTGTATTAGGACTTTCTGTGATATGGATCGTTTAAACTCCTGGCTGTATAATACTAGAATTTAATTGCTAGTTTATACTTATAGGGAATGTGATAATTAAATGTAGCTAATTGTGGCATAATGATGAACTAATAAATAAATTTAGTGTAAATTGGTGCTCAATGGGCTAGATACCTAGCAATGCATTAGTGAAGTCCACTTACTATTATAATAAATACTTGAC
The DNA here is from genome assembly GCA_963924545.1 of Pogonocherus hispidulus. Classification (NCBI taxonomy): domain Eukaryota; kingdom Metazoa; phylum Arthropoda; class Insecta; order Coleoptera; family Cerambycidae; genus Pogonocherus; species Pogonocherus hispidulus. Next base: position 71,636,049 of record OZ004693.1, read on the forward strand.
CTGGAACTTCATTCAGTTGTACTGCTATGGAACCGTCACCATTAGTCTGACTTTCACTATCAACTAGTCTTGGGCAGTTTCCAGGTCCATCTGAATCGGATTTATTCTCTTCGCCATTGTCAGTATCTTCTGCATGTTCTGAAACCAATTTAGGTAGCGGTATGACAACAGAATCATGGAGCTCTCCAGTATGCACAAGTTTGGTTGATTGAATTGGAACGTCCTTTATTGGTTCAGACGCACAGTTCTGGGTTGATTCAATAGAATCGCCTTCCGTAATTTTTTGAGATTTATTATAATCCTTAGAAAGTGATCGCTCAGCCTCTATTGATAGGGGTACTACCAAAGTATCATGCATTTCACCAGTATGTAGAAGTTTTTTTGTACTTGAACTATTACTATTTAACTTTTTTACGTCAATATTTGTCTTCGAATCTGAAGAAGGTGATAGAACTTTTGTTGTGGTTAATGTAAGATCTTCGACCGGTTTCTCACTACCAGTTTTGCTGCAGTTATCTCTGATGTTATCCTCCATCCTTAAAGGTAAAGGTATCACTACAGTGTCGTGAAGTTCGCCTGTATGTAATAATTTGGATTTTGGAAATTCAGAGGCTTTATCGGGTGACAGCTCCACAATCATGTTTTCATGACCATTCATAATTTTTGATATATGATTCGATTCCTTCGAGAAAGGTACAACCACAGAATCATGAAGCTCTCCGGTGTGCATAAGACCATTTGGAGGTAACGATTTTTCAGCGACGTTTTGATTTGATGAATCGTCTGAAGTATTTTCAGCCTCTGACTGTTCTGCTTTATCAACACATTTGCTTTTATCATCATGAAATGTATCTTTTAATTCATTTATATTTTTAGTATTGTCCTGTTTTATTACTTCAACATCATTAGGAATTAGTTTATTATCAATTTGTCTTTCTTTCGTTCCACAGAATAGTTTTTGAGATCTGTTTTCTATGTTATCAGAGTTTGTGGCTTGTATTTCATTGTTTGTTGCTACTTCATGAAGAAATTCGTTATCCACTTTTCTACCGGACTCCACAGTATCAAAGCCCAGATTTATTTCACGTGCGATGTCCTCACATTCTCTTAATGTAGATTTTATTTTTTCAACATTTAAATCATTCGGTGGTATGCTTTTGTTCAAGTTATAGTTATTTTCTACAACACTCTGCTCTTTCTTAGCTTCAGTGCCTTTTTGTGTTTTTTCTGGTACTATTACTTTATTTGAACGTTGTGATTCGGTGCCCCCCACAGATTTAGTTTCCAAATCTTCCTCCTTAATGTCTGGTAAATCCCTTGACAATAAATTGGAACTGTCCATTCCATTTTCCGTAGATAACTCAAACCCCTCCAAATAATCGAGTAACTGATCATGGTCGTCTAATATTTCTCTAGAATTATCATGGCGAATGTGAATATTATCATCACTATTATAAATTAACCCTGCCTCCTCTAACTCTTTTCTCAATTGCTCAATATCAAATTTATTGACAGTGTCTTCACCCGGCTCATTTTTTCCAGATATCTGATCTAGTAATTTATTTTGAAAATCATTAATTAAGCTTTCCTTCAATTTGTCACTTGTAACTAATTTATCTTTATTTACTTCATTACTTTCCACTCCTTCCTTTTCACTTTTATCTGCTACCTCTTTATAAATCACTGTCACTGCAGAATCATTAGAGTCCATACTAAGTGGCCTGTCATACGTACATTTTTCTTCAGTACTATCCTTATCACCATCGTGTAATGCAGTTTTAATGTTATCATCAGAAATTATGTCATTTTTGATATCTTTTGCTGAAGTGTTTCTTTCATTCATTGAATTATCAGATGGTTTCTGCTTGTTTGTTACTGCATTTGCAATTATTCCTGAATGAGTTACGTTTGGATGATCAATATTTGCTAACGAAGGCTTTACTGAAGTTTCATTTTCGTGGTTTCCATCAGTATCCATTAAATCATGTGATTGTTCACTTTGTTCTTTAATGTCAAACGTTTGAGCGGATTTTAATTTTTTTTTAGATAGTTTTTCTTTCATACTATTATTGTCTTGTAGGTTTTTGTATGAGTTATCGTTATTTATACTTGAGTTTTCGCATAATTTTTTACCGCCAGCCGAATTTTCTAAATTAGATTTTGTATTAGAAACACCAGATCCTCCAGTTAGGTGGTTACCTTCGTCTATTAATTTATCTTGAGGCTTTCCTGTAATACTCGCGATTGCATCTTTAACGTCCATTTCTATCTGACTTAATGTTTGATCTTTATCTGGATTATTGTTATTATCATCTTTATTCGGTAAATTTTGTGAGGTATCTGAGAGAGATTTAAGAAGTAGTGGGCTATGTTTTCTAATTATTTCTGGTTCTTGAACAGTGTTACTTCTATAAAATCTTGGTTTATCAGCTCCATCTTGTAAGGGAGTATCATTTGGTACCTCTAATTTATTAAGAGCTTCAAGTGCTTTTGAAAGTTCTTCTTCCGACAGCTTCCTTTCATCCATATTAAAATCGTACGTATAATTTTCTGGAATTGTTTCATCTGATATTAGTTTCGTACATTTTTCATCGCAATCCTCTTCAGAAATACTTTTTAATTTGTTAGTACTTGTTTTATAATTTTTTCGTTGTAAGTATCCTCGAATTCCGGCCTGAATTTTGGTTGCCGCATTTAATATATCTTCATCGGTCAGTTCCTTTCTTTTACCAATATCGCTAGTAGTACTTTTGTCTTCTAGCTAGAACAAACGATTTATGCATGTTTTAATTTTGCAATTCCAATTTTCTCGTTTCAAACATACCTTGTTTTTAATCACATTAATATTTTTCCTAACTTTGTAACCCCTCCATAAAGATTGTATTTTCAAAGCAGATTTTCTATCCTTAGGATCAATTTCTTTCACAGTTTCTATGGCTGGTTGTTCAGTTTCTATTCGTTTGCCGAATAGATTTTTTTCTTGTGTAACTTTTCTTATTTTAAAACCACGCCAAATTTTTTGTATCATTATAGCAGCCCTTATGAATTGCTCATTTGATTCACTAATCTGACTTTTTATTGTATTTTCTAATTCATTTGCACTGATGTTATTTGTCTCTTCAGTTTTCCTGTTTTCATTATTTTTGTAGTATTTTCTCACTTTAAACCCTCGCCACATCTTTTGAATTAATATCGCAGCTTTAACAAATTCTTCACTATTCGATTGTTTCAACTTTGTGGTCTTTTGAATCACTTCTGTTTCTGCTTTCTTATTTACAACGGGATCTTTAGGATCTTCGCTTCGAAGTTGCTCCATCTTCAGATTGTCACTACCGTTTTGTAGTTTAGAATTCATTTTTAATAGATTTCTTACTTTAAATCCTCTCCAAACTTTTTGAATTAGTACTGCAGCTTCGACAAATTTGTCTTTACCTTTTGTTTGTTTTAACTCTGACGGTTTCTCAGCTGTTTCTTCCGCCGTTGGTTCACTTTTCACTGTTTCTTTTAATGTTTCACTTTTAACTTCTTTATTTATATTTTCAGTATTATAGGTACTAAAGTCACCTTTCAATATATTTCTTACCTTAAATCCTTTCCAAATTTTCTGAATTAATATTGCAGCTTTAACGAATTCATCTTCAGTTTTTGTTGATGAATTTACTTGTGCCGATTTCTGGTTCATTAAATTTTCTGTAATTTTTGTTTTATTTATTACTTCTTCTTTCAACGAGCCACTTTTGGAATTGTTTCTGTTTTCTTTGACAAATGCACCAGAGTCAATGTTATTATCACTTTTTTCTTTAGAAAAATTGTGTAATGGTTTTCTTACTTTAAATCCACGCCAAATTTTCTGAATTAAAATCGCAGCTTTAATAAATTCATCTTCAGTTTTCAGCTGCTTTGATTCTGAAAACTGTACTGCTTTTAAATTTTCTGTCCGTGTTTCTTTCAATAGGAGTTCTTCTTTCTGCAGTTGACTTTTTGGATCCATTGCACTTGTATTACAAGAAGCGGTTGAATAATATTTTTCTTCCGTATTATCTTTTTGTGTAGAACATCTTTTTAATTTATTTGTTATTTTAAATCCTCGCCAAATTTTCTGAATTAAAATTGCTGCTTTAATAAATTCTTCTTCAGTTTTCAGCTGCTTTGTTTCTGAACACTTTATTGTTTTTAAATGTTCTCCTTTATTTTCTTTTAATATTACTTCTCCTCTCGGCGGTTGAGTTCTTGAATTCTTCACGCTTTTATTAATCGAAGCAGATGAATCAGAATATTTTTCAATGTCATCTTTTTGTATAGAAAATCTTTGTGATGTGCTTCTTACTTTGAACCCACGCCAAATTTTCTGAATGGTCGTTGCAGCTTTAACAAATCTGTCACTAAACTCATTTAAATACGATACTGCCGTTTCTGGTTTAGATGACTCAGACTTTTTATGTGCTTCTGATATTTCTGTCTGATTAGTTGCCACTTGTTGATTTTCTGTGTTACTACCTTTTTGCTTTAAAGATGTATCTTTTGGCTCAACTGCTGTGTTTTTATCTGAATTAGTTTTTACAATATGATTTTGTTTAACACGTTTTCTAATTTTAAATCCACGCCAAACTTTCTGAATTGTTGTTGCAGCTTTAATAAATGTTTCACTTGAATTGTCTAAATGAAATAGACTAGGTACTGGTTTAAACGTTTCAGCCTCTTTTCTATCTGCAACTGGGTCATGCTTCACGATTTTCTCCTGATCTTCAGTTTTTTGGTTCTTATGAATACCGTGTTTCATATTTAATAAATGTTTCCTAGTTCTAAAACCACGAAAAATTTTTTGAATCATTATAGCAGCTTTATCAAGCTTATATTTGTTATTTCCGCCAAGACCATGCAATTCTTGACTGCCAGTATATAATTCCTTTTTGGAATGACCTAGCATTTTCTCAACAGACTGTGATTCTTTCGTTTGATTCATGTCAGCAATAACATCCAATTGTCTTTTTTCAGAGTGATTTTCTGTTACTGTTTCATCCGATGTTCGCTTTTGTTTTAAAGTCTCTGCTTTAGTTTTTCTTGCCTTAAATCCTTTCCACAGAGCTTGGATTTTTACTGCAGATGAAATTTCTTTTAAAGAAATATCAAACATTTTATTGCTCCTTGAATCATTTGAATTAATAATTTCTTGTTCCAGTATGTATGGATTTGTACTTAATGTAACTGCAGTCATTTTTGGTATTTTTTCTAAGTTGTTCTTCATATTTTGTTTATCTTCAAGTTTCTCAGATTCTTTATCAATTTGCTTTGTCATGTTTATATCTGACTCATCACTTGTGGGTTTTATTGTTGGATTCAACTTTTCTTCATCTTCTCCCGATTTATTGACATCTCTTTCTTGCTCAATTTTGGCTATTGTGGGCTTATTTAAATCATAAGTTAATCCCTCAACCTTACCTTTGTTCTCTAAAATTTGTCTAGATTTTACAGCGGTGTTGAGAGTGTTAGCTTTAGAAGGCAATATTATGTTATCCTTAAAGGTATCAGACCACTTAATGCGTACAGAATGTTTACCACTTTCATTATCTCTCTTTACTCTGGTTCTGTAATCTGCAGTGGCAATCCGACTCTTAATTGGTGTCTTATTTTTACTTTCATCCCTTATCACATCAACCGTTTTAATTCTCCTCAGTTTGCTTTGCTCCTTACCTTTATTTTTCTTCGCAGTTGTCTTTTCTCTATCTTCCTCTTTGACTTGAGTTCTTTCTTTGTCTTTGTCTTTGTCTTTTTCATTCGTATTATTTTCTTCTTTGTTCTTTTGTTCGATTGCTCCATTAATGTCCTTCTGTGATTGTAATTGATCATCAGTTGTAACTATATCGTTTTTTATTTCTTCGGCAGCAGTTTTCTGCTTAGAGATATAAACATTTTCCTTTTCATTATGCAAGAAATAATTAATATATTTCTTAACTATTTCTTTGATTTGCCCCGTTTGCATTACAGAGAGAGTTGAATTTATTATATGTTTGATATCATCACTAGGACTTTCTTCTTCTGCGTTTTTCTCTGAATCCTGTATGTTTGAATTTATATTGGTAGACAAGTGCCCATGATTTGTTGCAGATAGATCTTCGATATTTTGTTTTCTTGAATGCGTTTCATTAATTTCTTTAACCAAATCAGAGTTAGAAGCAGTAACTTGTGCAGATTTTACTATAAAGACATGTTGTTTTTCATTTTGTATAAAATCTCCAATATAAGATTTTACGTTATGATCTAATGGACCATCGCTAACAATATTTATAACTGAGTTGATAACGTTTTTGATATTACTTTCAATATCTGGTAACTGCGACTTCTGTTTTACACTTTCTTTTTTATCATGACTTTCACTTTCTTTTTGGTCATGTTTATTTAAATTTGCATTTACAGTTAGATGTTTTTCTGCTGCCATAGGTTCCGATTTTTCAATTTTTAATTCATTTTTATCATAATTTATATCAGCTAATTCATCAGTTCTATTAGAGTTTTCAACAAAGACGTGTTGTTTTTCATTTTGAATAAAATCGCTAATATTTGTTTTTACATTGTGATCTACAGATTTACCTTTAATAATATTTGTAACGGAACTTATGGTATTTTCAGTTTCCTTAAAACTTTCATCGGGGCCCATATCTTTATTTACTAATTCAGGGGTACCATTTTTCTCCTTATGTCCTTCCAATTTACCCTCATTCGCTTTAATATTTTTCGAATCTATCGATTGTTGCCTTGGAGAATCAAATACCTGCAGTGTACCACTTTCATCTTTATAAGTCTGATGTAGTTGAGAACTCGATATACCTTCAGATTCATTATTAATTGAATTATTGGTAGATATTGCTTTGTCCTGTAAATTAGCATTTCTCTCATTATTACTATCAAAATGTCTATCAGAAGGTATGTTGTCCTTGCTTTCAAGGACAGGTACACTTTTTATCTTATAATCTTCAACTATTCGTTCAGTTTTATCATTTTGATCATGGTCAATATTTAAATCATCATTTAGCTTATTATTTTGAGAGTTTTGACTTTCCGAATTAACTAGCGGACTGACACTAGCCTTAGATTCATTTGTTTTAAGTTTATAGTCATCTGAGACACTGGTTTCTATTTGCATATCATTCGATTTCTCTATAGATTCTACAGTCTGATCCTCAGTTACACGTTTTTGTTTGTTCTGTACAGGACTTCTTGTTTCACCCATCTGTACATTTTCTGGCAGCATATGTTTGTCTTCCGGAAACTGTTTTTGTGTGCCACTTTGATTCAATTCAAGATATCTAGAATCTGGCTCTTGATCCTTTTCTTCAGTATCTAGATTATCATCTTTTTCTCGTTGCTTCTCCATGTTTCGTTTACCAACATTATTATTATCACCTATTTCTTTAATAACAATTTTATTACTTTCTTCTACCTTATTTTCTGAGTTAATACTGCCATGTGCATTTTCTTTATGGGCTATATTTTCACTGGGTATAGATGTTTCTTCTACTGTACTATTTTGAGAGTTCAAGATTTTTGCACAATTTTCTAGTTTATTTATAGGGTCAGTCTCTAGAACTAGAGTATTGTTTACCGATTCCTCACATTTTAAATCAAGATCTGTTATATTCTTAGATTTCTCCTCGTCACATACATTACTCTTGAAATCGAGTTTTAAATCTGTAGGCTCACTCTCTGACTCGCCCTGATGTTCTCGCCTATGTAAGATAACTGTGTCACCTTTAGGCTTGTTAATATCTTCAGACACTGGTTTCAAAATATCTTCTTTAGACACTTTGGCTGTTTTGTTTGCTGTAAAAGTCACTTCCGCCTCTATATTTTTTACTTTTTCTGCGTCGTCCTTTGATTCTGTATTTATTAGGTCTGCGCCAACTGCCACTGTACTAGCAGGGATAATATGAGATACTTCATCAACGTCCATCTTCTCTTTAAGTTCAATATGTTTATCTTCTTTAGAATTAAATTTGTTTATTCGATTCGTTGTCTCCTTTTCCATATCATCTGTTTTTTCGTAATTAACAAAATCCGTAGGTTCTGTTTCATCAGATTCTCCTCTTTCATTAGACAATTCTGTCTTCATTTTGTCATTTACTATACCATTATGTTCTCTAACTTTCTTGCATTCTATGTCAATTTCTTTTTTTAAATGAGATCTGTCACTACTCGTATCCTTTACAATGGTACTAATTTTATCGTCCCCTAAAAGTATTTTTTGTTCGGAAATATTGTTTCCATTTTCTCGTATAGAATCCCCTTCATTCTCTATTTGCAATGCTTGATCAGTTTTAGTAAACTGTAATTCCGAAATATTTTCTTTAGAATCTGAGGATACCTTCTGATGGTTTATATTTTTTTCTGGTCCACTTTCCGGAATTACTTTATGAATATCAGGTTTTAGATCCAAATCCGTTTCTTTAGACTCATCGTATACTAAATTTTCATCCAGTTTACTAATATCAGATTTAGATTCTGTATAAGTTTCTTTAGATTCTTGCCTCTCTAAATTTTCCGATATTGTATCATTCTTTAGAATATCTTGTTTTAATTCTTCGGAATATGTTTCTTTCGAATCTACATCTAACTTGCTCGCTTTGGTTTCGCTTTCTTTTTTGTCAGTTTCACTTATTACTTTTTTTATTTCAGACTCAATTTTACCGTTCTTCTGTTGTACAGCGTCGTCCAATTTAGTAGTAATATGGTCTTTTATTTTCTCTGTATCGGATAGTGTTATATTTTTGTTGTTATCAGTTTCATCATTTATTACACTGCTGCTTTCTATACTGTTATCGATCGCCAGCAACGAATCAGTCAGCGATGATTTTCTTCCACTGTCAAAGTTGTTCTCCTCAGATCTATTTGTATCTGGAATTTCTTCCATACTATCTGCAGAACTTTCGGTAATAGCCACAATACGTTTATCTTTCTTATTATTATCTGCGTCTGTATAGATTTTATCATTTTGGCGTTGATTTACTGAATTATTTTTTTCCGTCAGTTCCTTTTTGTTATCGGAATTTTTGAGTGAGTCAACGGAATCCATTTTATTTTTATTTTCAGGTATTTCCAGTATGTCACTATCTATTATCTCTGGTAGTGGCTTTTCTTCATTGAGAGTAGTTTCATGTTGCTGCTTTAAAAGTTGTTTTTCTGTCGGTACACTTCCGACACTTATTTCTCGTGTGTCGTTATTAGATATATTTGAATTATTATTGTTAATGGATGATGCCATATGACCAACTACTTGAGGTCCAATTAAAGACCCTCTCATTTCATGATCTTCTAGAACTTGTGAATGCTTCACCATTTTTGGTGGTTTTACACTCAATTTGCCATCTTTAACAAACTTCTGGGATTCTTCTATACTCGAAACTTGAGGAATCATAGGCTTTTCTTTTTTATTGTCGTCTTTTCTTCCAGATTTAACTTTATCATCATCTTTTGCGCTAACTATACTAGATTTCTCATTTTCGGATGGAGTTTCAGACTTTCTAGGACTTGAAGTACTTTTTTGTCTTGGAGTACTTTGAATACTTCTGTTTGTAGATCTTCCACGTCTGGTACTACTCAGCGATCTGTCTCTTTTATTAAAATTATTAAATTTCTCCTCAGAGTTTTGTGGTGCATTTCGAGGAGTTACAGGCATCTGTTTTGGTTTAGATTCTACCTTCTTTGTTTCAGCACCCTCTGTTCTTTTTGCCCTATTTCTTCTGTCAATATATTTATTTCTCTCCGTATCTCTATCTTCTCTTCCCATTCGTGCTGGTGGTCTTCTGATAGGAGCAACTCTCTTTGTCGGTGATTCGCCTCTTACGCTGATTTGTCTAGAAAGTTGTTTCGAAGCTCCTCGAATTAGCAATTTCTCTACTGGATGTTTTGGCATCTGCTTCACAGCCGACTGTGCAGTTTTAATTGTTTTAACTGAAAATAAAATGAAATTGTTAAAAATAAATTTATTACTGCAACAAATATCAACGCAAACATACACACCGGAAACGAAGGTAAAAGATTGTTTCGTTTTTTAAGGAAATCAACTACATAATTATTAGTTACTCCACCTATGCCAATTAAATAGTTGACATATCTTGAAAAATAAAAGTGATACAGACTGCTCCACTCCGTATATTTAAATACTGATTTTTATAAAAGCTATGTCTTAAATCCTATATTACAATATTTTTGTAAAAATACTCGGGAGAAACGTGAGAGAATTACATATAAACCACACTCTATATTTAACACATCTTTTACACTTTTTGCACCAATGTACTTTATTCCGTTATTACCTTTATACGGCCCTTTTTCTCGTAGTAAAAGCAGACGGGAAAAATATTCAGCCGCGAATACATATATATCGTCTGGCTTCTTCAGCAGCACCTCTTTTGTCAAACCTTCCATTAACTCCTCGAGTCCTATAGGAACACTGACTCGCTTCACTATCATTTCTCCCGTTTCAGGCTCCAATGTTTCAGACATTTTGATCTTCTTATATCCTAAACCCTAGAAACAAGGTTTTTTTAGTTACATAATATTAGCGCTAATACTACAGGGTTAGTCAGAAGTAGCGCACGGGTCAAATAACTCGGAAACTACTAGAGATACGGAAACAGAATTTGGTATACATAGTGTACAAATAAGGTTCGATCCAATAAAAGTATTGGCAATGTTACCAAGTTTACCGTTTTTCCCAAAAAAATCCAATTTACTTTTTTAAATGAAACACCCTGTATAGTTTTACATACTTAGATAGGCCGTTCTTTTACATATTGATGTGGGGTTTGTAAAAATTTTTTTTGAAATGCTACAAATAATTTTTTAAACTTGAAAATAATCTTTATTTAAATAATAAATACAATATCGATGTCAAGTTGCAGGTAGACGGCAGTTTGAACATTTAGTCTAGACTAAATGTTCAAACTGGCGTCCACCTGCAACTTGACAGTGTCCAAGCCTTTCAGAAAAATTACGTATGACATTCTGGAGCCACTCGGGTGGTATACCCTGAATTTCATGCCTAATTCTGGCTTCGAGCACTTACAAGTCTGGGGTTTTTCTTTATAGATCTGAGTTTTTAAATGACCCCACAAGAAAAAGTCAAGAAGATTCAGGTCTGGTGACCTTCTTGGCCATTCAATAGGTCCTCGTCGTCCAATCCAACGACCCGGAAATATCTGATCAAGATATTGGCGAACATTAATTCCATAATGTTCGCCAAATAAATAGATTTACTATGTTGGGTAAATCTATTTCCCGACGATGATCGATGATGGTATGATTTTGCAAAATATTTAAGTAAACTTCTGCCATCAGATTTCCTTGTATGAAAAATGGACCTATAATTTTCTTACCAACTTTGAAACAGTAGAAATGTACTGATTAAACAAATGACAAACTTCTTCGTGTGAACGTTGTCGATCTTCATATCCAATCATCACTAATATTTCAATTCTTTGGGTTCCATTTAATTTTGCCATTTTTGAAATAACACTAAATTGCTCAAACTCAAACTGTCAGTTTTGACAAACAAACGTAAATGATAAAAAATCGGATAACAACAAAAAAACAAACGAATGTATTAAAAATTATTTACAAACCCAGCACCAATTGTTCTTAAAAGAACGCCCTATCCAAATATGTAAAAATATACAGGGCGTTCCATTTAAAAAACTAAATTTGACTTTTTTGGGAAAAAATGATAAACTTGGCAACATTGCCACTACTTTTATTGGATCCGACATTATTTGTACACTATGTATACGAAATGATGTTACCGTATCTCTAGTAGTTTTTGAGTTATTTGACCCGTGTTCTACTTATGATTAACCCTGTATAATTATTACACAGGTATACAAAAAATTTCTTCTCCCGCATTCTTAGTCGGTACCTATGTCTGTATATAGAAATGTATATCTCTATGTATTTTAAGCTGCTGGATACGAATTCGGCCTCAGAATAATTACTCCCATCACATCAGGATACCTTGATATCACGAATTTTGTTAATTTAAGGTGAGGCAATTGACTAGGTACGTAGGAAAATTTTTACAAACTTAGATGAACAACGACCATCAACGAACTGAGTGCGTTAACTTTACTAATAACCAATAAATCCTGTTATTAGGTTTTGTTTGCTATTAATATACAGTGAGCATCTAAAGTCCGCTCCCCCCCGTGTTAATTTTTAAACTAATTCTGGTAGAGGCACAGAGTTAATCATGTAATGTAAAATATATATTTTTTTACGCTAATTTAATTTTCTTAAAATGGAAGATGGCGCCACAGATGCTGTCAAATATTTTCTTAATCTGTAAAATGGGACGTGTTGCATATCATTTAAAAGGTTTCTTAGTTCTCTGCATACTAGTTTTGGAAAAATTGAAATCGGTCCATCCGTTCTCAAGTTATAAGCTTTTCTGTAAGTAAAGTTATAAATAAATAAATAAAAAGCTGTCAAATTCACCAGTTTAATAAAGAAAACAATATTTTAATAGGAATAACTAAAGATTTTGTTCAAAATGAGCACCTTGGATCTCCTCACGGTAGAAGAACCTAGTAAACATTTCCTGGCCAACGTTGTGAAATGTTTGGCTGGGAATAGATGCACACTTGTTGGTGCCTCAAATCCAAAAGATTGTCTGGTTGGGTAATGAACACCCTAGCTTGTAATCCCTATAAAAAATCTATTGCACACAAATCCGGTGAACAAGCAGGCGACTCAAGAGGTCCTCGACGTCTAATCCACTTGTTAGGATAGAAAAGTGGTCAAGGATATTCCTGATTTCCCTAAAATAATGTGGTGGCGCACCTGTTGATACGTTAGAAAAGCCATTGACACTCATGGACATTATTCTAGACTATTTCGGCTACCGCAGCCTGGATATTATTTTCTAACAAGTCAAGGTATATGTCCTGTTAAATTTTCTTCAATGAAAAAGGGTCCTATGATGTGATCTACTAGAATAATGTCGTTAATAATGACTTTCAAGGGCTTAACGTAACGTATCAACTGAACTTTTATTCTAACAGGTGAATTGGAGGTCGGGAACCTCTTGCGAGTGGCCTCCCCGTTCACCGGATTTGAATCTATTGGATTTTTTGTATAGGGTTGCTTTAAATCTAGCTGTTCATCACCAGAGAATCACCAACGAGTGTGCAAATATCCCCAGGCAAACATTTCACAACGTGCGCCAGGAAATGTCTGATATGTTCTTCTACTGTCAGGAGATATTCTCATTTTGAACAAAATCTTCTGTTATTCTTATTAAAATACTGTTTTTTTTTTTATTAAATTGTTGAATTTGAGTGCTTTTTATTCATTTATAACCTTACTCACAGAAACGCGTATAACTGAAGAACGGATGAACCGATTTCAACTTTTCAAAGACTAGTATCCTGTGGCGCCATCTTCCAATTTAGGAAAATGCAAATCCTCGAACTGATCTTGTTTGAGTTCAGAGCCTTTATTGCGGCCTGACGGCCTAACTATCAGAGAATATGTAGATGAGTTTACGTGTGTACCCTCTCCTCACATTCTCCGCCAAACGTGCCATTATTGCAAACATTTCTGCTTGGAATACTGTGAAATAGGTCCCCAGACTACATAGCTTGTACGCCATCTAGGTCTCAGCCCAAATACTCATCTTTACAGATCCTGTTCCTCTGTCTGTTTTGGAGCCATCTGTGAACCATACAAAGTTCCAAACCTCCAGAGAATGTATCTTCAACTCCCAGTCACTGAGATCCCGTATTTGAACCTCGAATGGCTTACAGAAGTTAAACCTTGTAATCATTCTGTCAGATATCATCTCTAGGCTAGGCTCTGACATCAATGTGTTTCTTATCTTGGAGTATTCCCTTCCTTGGGGACTACCTATCCAATCATTATTGTTCCTGATTCGATATGCTGCTATCCTTGCTTCTCCCTCCAATATCACGTGAAGTGGTGGTAGATTAAGCAGGAGTTCTAGCGCAACTGTTGGTGCCGAAGCCATGGCCCCAGGTATATCTACACAGGCCAATTTCTGAATCTTACTCAGCTTTTCCATTACAGTGGCCTGTGTGACCTTATGCCACCACACCAAAGCACCATAAAGTATCCTAGGTCTCATTATTGAGGTGTACCCTCAGTGCAAAATCCTCGGTTTCAGTCTTAAGTTTTTCCTATCAAACGTCGACATACACAAAGTGTCCGTCTCGATTTGTCGATAGTTTTTTCCAGGTGCAGGTTCCAGGTAAGTTTCATATCCATTATTAGATACTTCACCTCCCCCGAAAACCGGATTGTTCTTCCACCTAAGATGGGTTCTGTAAGTCCGTACAGATTTCTTCATGCATGCATATAGTGCCTATTAGTGTTATAGTTATAGTTAGTTAGTTATAGTGCTTAATTATTTTACTTACATATTACGTAGGATTCATTTTATAAATAGCTTGTCGAAGATATTTATTTTAAAAATTACTACAACAGAGTTTGTATCATTAACTTTTTATAATATACCTAATAATAAACTAACTTAGTTGAAGCTGTATTAAAATATACACAAAATACCGATACGCAAGAAGCGTTTTGTTGTAATTTGTGGTTTTATAGTGATAAAGAAACTATTTAATTTTTTATTGATTTTATATCTTGTTAAAGCACATTCTCAAATTATAAGTACAATTTTATAAAATGGCGAACGCGCAAGTGTCAATCAGCAGATACAGAAATGGTCACTTACAATAATATCCCAAGTGCAAAATTATTGCCAGAAATTTTTTCCAATTAAAGATTTTTATTCTAATTTAACAACGAGTATGTCTACTGACTTTCGCATCCCCTACAAATATTTCAAGGGATAGCTATCATCATTTAGGTACATTATTTTTATGGTATCTGAAATGGTGGTTTTTTTCCAATTTTTTCGCAAAAATTTCCGGCAATTAATTTGTGCACTTGCTGTGCTTGGGATATTCGGTAAGAAACTTTCACACCGAGGAAAAGTTAATTTAGAATTTCAATGTCATTATTTTTTTGTCATGAGAATATGAAACTAACACTACGAAGGAGGCTCGGATTTTGAGAATTGGACGCATACAGGTCTAACCTTCAAAAAAACTTGTGGTATTTTCACGTTCAAATTGTAATTATAATTTACAATGTTTCGTTACAGAATAGAGAATCCTTCAAAAATTCGAGATAAAATTCAACACATGATTCTGGTGGTAAGTTGCTATATTATAATGTCAATTTTAAACTCATCTCTTAAATGTCAAAAAATATTCACTTGTAATCTCCCTAGTGATTGAATTATTTCCGGAAATTTTTCTGATGGCACGAATATTTTGAAAATTACCCGAATCCCGAGTCGCAGACGAGGGATAATTCCGTAAGAAAATTTATAACTCATTAAAATTTTACGAATATTGAACATTTTTATCACAAATGAAAAAAATTCAAATTAAAAATAAAAATAAATAAATATTAACATTAACACATTACTTTGTGCACCAAAATGCTTTTTTGCCTCGACAAATAATACCTACTAAATTCAAAAGATACTCTGATATTCCCGTGTCATTATTGCGACATTTAACATGACAGTGGGCACTTCTAGAGGGATGAATATTTCCCAAAATTTTTTTCGTTGCCATGGTATTGATTCAAAATGAAAGTGCGTGATTGGTTAGAAAAAGTAGGTGCGTAATTTTCACTATAATTTTCCTTTTGCTATCCTAAAGTAAAAAAATATCCGCGCTGCAATTTTTTCGTTGGTATGGCAACGACCTAAACTTGATACACCTAATTGGCTAAAAAGTTAAGGTGGAAATTTTCATAATTATTTGCAATAAGTATAGTTTTCAGATAAAAAAAAAAGTTAACATAAAAATAATGTAAATGTCGATAGCTATCCCCTGAACTATTTGTAGGGGGTGCGAAAGTCAGAAGACATACTCGTTATTAAATTAGAATAAGAAAATAGAATCTTTAACTGGAAATCTATACCCAGGCTGATTCAAGAACAATTTTTGTAAATTTATTATAAATTTACTTCTGTAATTTTCTATTGTATTTTTGTAATTTATTGTAAATAATATACATGCTTGATTATTTATTATATTAAACTGTCATTTCATTTAAACGTATATTAATATCGTTACATTAATAAAAGAACAAGAACTATGATCAAAAAGCCAAAAATTATAGAAATTATAAAGTCTAAACAGTTTGTTCATAAAAATTATAAAATCTCAATGTAATTTTTCTTCATTTAATTTTGTAACGTAGCTGGCTTTGCAATTGAAGAGTATATAAGTGATTATAATATGAAACTATATATACACGGAAATCTACTGTGATTAGTGTGTAAAATGGGATGAACATTAAAGCAGTGAATAAAGATACAAATGATTTGAAGTGCAATATTTAACTGTATGTACAATAAATTTAAAACATTGTAGTATAATTTATTACTTTCGTTACGTTGCCTTTTACTAAATCAATACCTACACTCACCTCGTTCCAAACACGTTGCTTTAATCACTTTAAAACTGACCGCTACTTGTTTATGTATATATTCTTATGTACGGGTATCCAAGAAATTTTACCCCCACGTTATATTTCGATCGGTTTTAAGTTACCGCATGCAAGGGACTTCTTTCCCAGTGGAAAACAATAGATAGGTACCTACTATATTTAGCACTTACTAATAATAAATGTATTTTTTGTAGTGGCACGCTATAGAATAATCTTTCACTTACCCTTGTCAAATTGTTACTCTGGAACATATTCAAATAACTTTTTCTTTTAAAGGAGTATGAAAGTTTCACCAGGGAATATGTAATTTGGTGACGATCAATAGTTTACTGCTTAGCAACAAAGTTTGTTGTGCTGTGAAAATATATTCTGTGGAGTGTGTTAAGGTATTGGCGTGTCGTAGACTTGTTACAATCGATCGTGAATACGCAACTCAATAAATATTTTTTACTATAGAATGGCTACTATATCTATAGGGTCATCCAACCAAAACTTAACCCACCCCCCCTGGGTGGGTTAAGTTAAAATACGTCAAAACAGATTTTGAGAGGGAAGAATTTTGAAGTAAAAAACCACCCCCAAACGTCACCCCTATGCGCGTCACATCAACCCTCTTAAGAATTTTAAGAGGGTTAATAACTGAATAACAAATACAGTTTGTAGATGTATAGCTTTTTTTTAACTGATCTTAGAACCGTTTTTGTGTTGAAATCTATTCAAGAGTTATTTGCTTTGACATAAGTAGTAAATATTTTACAGGTACCTATTTGTAGTATTTGAAAATAACTGTTGTTACAGTTGGCCGACACCGCGGCAACTGATATAAAACAATTCTTATTTCTATGAAGGTTAACACATTTCATAAACTAGGGTAACAGGGGAGTCAAGTAGCATTTCACAATGCCATTGTGTAAATTTTAGTTAGCGTTGAACTAAACGTCCGAAACCTAGTAAAGCAAACTTATTCTTGCGTCAAAATAATTTTTTATTGATTCCGTTCTTTTCAGTATGTAGGCAAAGTAAATCAAAACTATTTTGGTAGCATAAAATAGTCTAGACAAGGTACCGAATCTGTTAGCCCAAGCTTCTTGTGTTAGTGAGGTATTTAGTTTGAGAATAAATAAAATTTTAATTTAAAAGTTTGCCTGGGATCGAGCAGTTAAATACGTGATAAGTTAAAAATAAAAATTGCTATACGATTTCTGATGGTTAAATTTCGATTTATCTAGATACCGAAAAAGGAAAATAATAATATCGATTAATACCGACCGTACCACCGACCGAATTACTGATTTAAATACCGTTGAATCGTACCCATCACTACACTGCCGTCTGATTCAGAAACAATTTGACTTCGAGATCAAATACCGTAGAGGAAAGAAACATTGAATCGTTTGGCCGATGCTTTATCTCGACAGCCCCCATTAAGCCGTTCTCCTGAGGACGATACACAAGAACTATGTGTTTTGGGCGAAACACTAGCCTGTTCTTGATATCGGCGCAAGAAGAGAGAAGTCGAAGCACAGCCGAAAGTATTCCCGGATCCGAAATGATCGCCTCTACCGTCACTTCTGGGACTCAACCGCCTTAACAGAACCCGAAGTGAGCGACCCAGAGAAGTTATGTGGTCCAATACAGATGCGAGCTGGCGTCTTGGCAGAAAACCATAACGTTCCTACTGCAGGACATATGGGTATCTCCAGGACCATAGCCCGTATACCACACCGATACTATTGGTCAGGTGTGTTTCGCGACATTGCGAATCATGTAAGAAAATTCTTGCAATGCCAACAGTATAAACATCAAACTGCTGGGAAAATGCAACTGCCTGTTAACCGTCACCCTTGGGACACAGTCAGTACCGACCTAGTAAGACCGTTCCCAAGATCCCGTATGTAAGGAAACCGCTTCCTGATAGTTTTTCAGGACCGTTTTACAAAAGGGATACAATTCCATCCCCTCCGTAGTGCAACAGCAAGAAATGTTACTAAAGATCTATATGAAGAAGTCATATGTCGTTTTGGTTATTATTTTTGGTTATATTGGTACGATAGCCGCTTCACTCCTACAGGACTTTGGGATCCAAAGCCGTTTTACGCCACCCTATACTCCACAAGCTAACCCCGTTGAGAGAGCTAATCGCACAAAAGAAACTATGATATCCCAATACTGTAACCAGGACGTAAGGAGTCCACCGGGTTTGCTCCAGCAGTCTAACGTATACCTTAAACATTGTACATCACATAAATATGCGGATGATACCCAATTACCTATATTACAATTTTTATTTTAAGGATTTGATTTTGGCTGTTCAGCACATTAACCTAGACTTGGAAATTATTAGAAAAAAAACTCTATAGCTCATGGGCTTGCCTTAAATGAAAGTAAGACTCAATTGCTTATTTTTGGTAAAGATAAAGAAATTTTAAGTAGGAGCTCTCAATTTGTTATTTCTATTAATAATGTCTTTTTGCTTCCCTCGATAAGTTGTAAGAATCTGGGATTACATATAGATTGTGATTTGCGTTTCTCCAGTCATGTGTGCTACTAAGTGCAGAAAGTCGGTCTCTTAAAAGGAGACATGCATAAGGACAATTTGGACTTACAATGTAAACTTCGTGTGGTTGATGCCTTGTGTTTATCGCATTTAAAGTACTGTAATGTTGTGTATTGGCCTGCTCCCCTACAGTCTTGTTAAAGTTCAAAATGTGTGTATTAGATTCTGTTTTAACCTGCGCAAGTTTGATCATGTATCTGATAAATTCCGAGAATCGCAGTTGTTTACCCTCGACGAAAAATTTTTCATTCACATGTGTAGAACTGTTTATAAGGTCAACTTTACATCTAAGCCGCAATATTTGTATGAAATCGTAGGTACTACGCGTCAAACTCAACTTTACTCGATACCCAAACATAGAACTAGCCTGTTTGAAAGATCCTTTAGATTCACGGCTGTAAAAACTTACAATTCACTTCCTTCCAATGTCCGAGAAGCATCTGATTTAGCCATTTTTAACAACAGAGTCAGAGTCAAGCAATATATACCTAATAAAAGAGATAATATTCAATATCACTGATGTAATTAATATAGATTGTGTATCTGTAGTGCATGTGCTTTCTGCATCGGAGTGATTCTTGTACCTACACACAATAATTAGGCATTTATTGTATTATTATATGTAATAAGGTGGTTGCATATGAGCAACTCTGTTGGATGTCGCCATACCATTCTTTAATTTTCTCTTTTCTTTTTGTATTTTGTATAATTCAAAAATAAAGGCATTTAAAGGTTATTCACGCGAAGTTTAAAGTGACGTCATTTTCAGTAATTAATTGTTGTCAATATTCGATAAACAAATGACCAATAAATTAGCATAGCATTTGCCATTTACAAAGAGTTTTATATTTGGCAACCCTTCTCTACGTTGTCAAGTTGTTATTTATTTATATTGCCTCTCTATTGTTTCCTGTTTTTTTGGTGTTTAGTTCTGCTTAAATTTTGCTCGTGTATTTTCTATTTACGTTTTCTAGTTATTCACTTTATTTACACTAAAAGCAGTTCTTCTCAGAACTAAAACCGTTGTGATTCTGTGACATTTTTCAAACTACTGCCCGCAAAAAAGTTCATCTGTCAACGGCATATTTTTTGACAAGGTGACGCCACTTTAAATCTATCTATCTATCTATCTATCTAACGTCGGGAGAGGAGCAAACATGCGAAGTGGTTTATAGAACCGTGAGTAGAGGCATAATTGAGAGGAAAGGAAAAGACGAAAATGGGTAATATAGAAAAGTACCACCCTCTCACTGAAGTAATGCGAAAGCGGTTCCGATGAGATGTGCGAGACGAAAAAGAGGAGTGGTTTTAGTCGGTAAGAATCCAACACTCTCGGTGGCCGGGGTCTCATGCAAGATTTCCCCTCATCCCAAAAAAACAAAAAAAAAAGGATTGCTCCAGCATTCCAGAAGAGAGCTGGAGGTACCTGCAGCCGTATATCGAACAGCCGATGAGACAGCAGGTGATGCTGTACTCAACGAGACTCCAACCGCCAACACCGAACATACTGACTGCCTAGCTAAGTTACAAGATATTTTTGACTTAGTAAGGGTGAATATGTCCCCGTGCAATTACCGCACAGTCATTATTAACTTAAGGCGACGAGAATGGATATGCAATGTAGGCGACCGGGTCATTAAGCGGAAGCACCCGATATTATTAGCCAATAGATGCTTTGCATCTAAGCTCGCACCGAGATATTCCGGACGGTATAGGTACCGTTATTAAAGTTATTTCACCTGTAGTGTATGACTTAAAATCTGACTCCGGTAAGAAACTACATAGCATTCATATAAAAGATCTCAAGTCAGAACTAAAACATCGAGATTTATACCGCAAAAGTAACCGATCCGTAACCGAACCATGAAGTTAATCTCCACGATTGAATGTAGCCATCCCCAATGTTCGGTTCGATGTCTACTTCTACCCGTTGAAGATGCCGATTTATGCTGATTGATTAAGGACTGATATCAGTTGCAGTCGCATGGAAATGGTTAGAAAGATGTTTATGAGTAAGAATTTTCTATTTTACTTGTTTTTGTTACAATGTTGAACGCACCCCTATAAAGAATTTTTATTCGCGTGGGGTATGCGTCTTTTAGTTTTTTTTTTTGTTTCTAAAAGTTAATTAAGGGGTTGAAAAAAAATTAAGTTCTTTTATTTTTTTTACCGAACTTAGAGAGGGGCGTAACGAAGTTATATAACGTATCAAGTTTCCGATGATAATATTAGTTATATTTAGGTTTTATTTTATGTGATCGTTACCGTCAAATAAAACAATAAAGTTAAAGTTAAGAACAACAAGTTATTTTATTGGTATAAGCCGTCCATTTAATTTAGAATAAGTTTAGTTTAGTAATATAGAAATAATGGTAATTCAGCACAAATATGCACCTACATCATAAAAAACTGTAGATGCTATCCTAAAAAACTATTAAAATTTACGTCAATAAAATATTGGGAATTTGGAATTTGATCCATAATATTAAAATAGGATGAAATGCATTCCAATCTTTAAATTTATTTTTATTATGAACTTCCTTTCGTTCATGATACATTTTTGTATTTTGAGTAGATAAAAAGTAAACATTTTTTAAAATTTAAAAAGGCGAAGGACATGTGAATGTGCCGATTTTAATGTATTAAAGACTGTCGAAGACAATTATTGTCCGCAACAATTGCATCGTCTGAAGACGTTCAAATATTTCGTTTCGTATAGGTAACCTGACAGCTAACTGACCGATTATTCTCGTTTCTGCGATGTGGTTTCTGGCTGTATTTTTATGTAGGTATGTATCATTTATTTTCTCTCTGATATAATGCACCAGTCTAGGTATGCTAGTATGTCTCAATTTCGCGAAGCTGAGCTATTAAACACATTATTCTTACTGCGAAATTTGTTTCTCTAAGTGTTTCGCCACGAATTTCAGGAGAACGGTACAAGATAAGAGTAAAATTGCACATAAACACTATTTTGCACATCACAAAATTTACTACAAGAAAGACCATGGGAGGATGTGAGTTTTTATTAATGCAGTCAAAATTTTATTCTTTTTTTTCTTAACCAGTTTAATTTATTTACTTTTTATATGCAACCTTAACCAAAACCTTACGTTTAAAAGATTGGAAATAAAATATATCAAATATGCCAAAATGGATCGATTTTCCTGGATTGTTACTAGTCCAATCAACGAAAAGTTGTAGAGGGAAATGGAAGGAACACAATTTTTGAGTCTGGGACTTTGTTTGGAATAATTAGGAGATAAACATACTAAAAGTCCCCACTCCTAGGAGGTGAGCGGGGTGCAGGGGGCACGTAGAAGGTCCCTATTTTCGATTTTTCCATTATATCTCGGAAACTATGCGTCCTAGCGATAAGGCTATTCTATACAAAATTAAAGCTGACAAAATTTGCCACAATATTGATACTATTCATTTTTTCGTTATCTCCCATAGTTTCCGAGATATCCGCGCTCAAATTTCGCAAATATTGAAAAAAATTTTTGCCTCACGTTTTTTGCCTTATTTAACTAGCTAACTATTCGGTCCTTCGCCCCACGAAAAAGTCATAACATAGAAAGTTGTAAAGCATTAAATTTTCTTCAAGAATTAGAGCAATTTTAACTAAATTCCGAGATTTTGCAAGAAAATTTTACTTTTTTGTATATCGTATTTTGATCTCGTACCTACTTTCATGCTTCAAGGCACTTTCTCTACGCTAAGTCATGTCATTTATACGTCCAAGATATGGAAAATCTGTCTTCAAGACTGACAGCCGAAAAATACAACAAATTTGCAAATAACAGTTAAGTACTTCACAATGCGGCGATCTGATCGCTTTTGGTCAGGGGTGCGGTCCGATACAACCATCGAGACCACCCTCCTGCGAACGTTTTCTAGCCAAGGTGGCATGATCCGTAGTAGAGGTGTAACAAATAATACACTCAGCAAATGGGTAATTGGAATGAGTCCGACGTATGATATTTGCACCTCTCTAGAAGAGTTTGTTTGATTCTATTCACGTGAAGTGAGCAGCACAGAGATTTTGGACAAGCCCGCCAAACTAAGGATGCAGCTGATGTTACCAAACTAATTGAATTGTTTGGGAAATATTCTCCCTTTCCGGATACCTGCGACATCATGTCTATTGCGACGGTGGTTGGTGACAAAACAATCACGTGTTATAATGCTGTTACAGTTGGTAAGCAAGCAATGGCTAAAATGGTTAATTCTCCATTTTCAGATATCAAACTGTCTCGGAAATATCGAGCACTCTCCCTTTCGACTGTAAGCTCGTCAATCAAGATCAACGACGAAAAGGTGTCTGTGGATCCTTTTTTGCTATTCCAACGCATATCCATAAGCAAGAAAACCGACGAAGATTTAAAAACTTATTTGCAATATGAATTATTAGTCTCTTTCCCTTTTGCCTTTTTTAAAGAGGGTGGGATAGGGAAATCGACGAAGTCAGTTCTCTACAAAGAGCTCAATCCAACAACAAAATCCATGTACATGTGACACACTCGACATTGTTATGGTCGGAGAAGTTCTCCACAAAGTTATTTGGCAAAGAGGTTCCACGATATCTGCCATTTGTGACGGGTATGCCAATGCCAATTTTGTGAAAAGTCACTATGGTGGAAGGAGTTGCACTGTAGTGTTTGATGGGTACACGAGCTCATCATCAAGTACCAAGATCAGTGAGTAGCAAAGGCGGTACTGGCCCAGCAAGTCAGCCGACATACATTTCAATCAGAAGACAGTCATAACTGTAAAGCAGGAAGACTTCCTGTCAAACGTCTACAACAAAAGTCGGCTGATTAACATGATGAAGGTCACACTACATGGACATGGAGTCAGAATCCTTCAAGCATAAAACGACGTCCTTAAGGAAAGGGAGAATATTTCCCAAACAATTCAATTAGTTTGGTAACATCAGCTGCATCCTTAGTTTGGCGGGCTTGTCCAAAATCTCTGTGCTGCTCACTTCACGTGAATAGAATCAAACAAACTCTTCTAGAGAGGTGCAAATATCATAGGTCGGACTCATTCCAATTACCCATTTGCTGAGTGTATTATTTGTTACACCTCTACTACGGGTCATGCCACCTTGGCTAGAAAACGTTCGCAGGAGGGTGGTCTCGATGGTTATATCGGACCGCACCCCTGACCAAAAGCGATCAGATCGCCGCATTGTGAAATACTTAACTGTTATTTGCAAATTTGTTGTATTTTTCAGCTGTCAGTCTTGAAGACAGATTTTCCATATCTTGAACGTATAAATGACATGACTTAGCGTAGAGAAAGTGCCTTGAAGCATGAAAGTGCGAGATCAAAATACGATATACAAAAAAGTAAAGTTTTCCTGCAAAATCTCGGAATTTAGTTAAAATTGCTCTAATTTTGAACGGTTAAAGATAAAATACCTAGTAAAATATCATATATTCTTGAAGAAAATTTAATGCTTTACAACTTCCTATGTTATGACTTTTTCGTGGGGCGAAGGACCGAATAGTTAGCTAGTTAAATAAGGCAAAAAACGTGAGGCAAAAATTTTTTTCAATATTTGCGAAATTTGAGCGCGGATATCTCGGAAACTATGGGAGATAACGAAAAAATGAATAGTATCAATATTGTGGCAAATTTTGTCAGCTTTAATTTTGTATAGAATGGCCTTATCGCTAGGACGCATAGTTTCCGAGATATAATGGAAAAATCGAAAATAGGGACCTTCTACGTGCCCCTGCACCCCGCTCACCTCCTAGGAGTGGGGACTTTTAGTCTGTTTATCTCCTAATTATTCCAAACAAAGTCCCAGACTCAAAAATTGTGTTCCTTCCATTTCCCTCTACACCCCCCTTTTGAGCATTCATTGATTGGACTATACACCTTGCTGACGGTATTTATAAAACACACAATTTAAGGTATACTTGTTAGCGTTGCCTGTTCTCGAGGGGCATCGTGGAGGTGGACCGAGTCATGCTACGCATGACTACTGTCAAGATACGCATGCGTTACTTTAGTTTAAAGCTGGCTTCCCACGGCCCGTGATATCGCAAGCCGGGCCGCACCAGCATGCGCCAACACTCCGTGGGAAGAGCGCCTCTCGAGGTAGCCCGTCAAGATCCGTGATCGCGACCGTTCCGCCGAAAGTCGGTAACTTCAAAGGCGTGATTTGACGCGGCGTGTGCGGGCTCGTGTAGGCCTGTGAAGACCTGTGACGGCGCGGCGCGGAAAGCTTCACTTCCTGATTCATGTTCGTTTCAGAACGTGCAACATGTGGACCAACGATGCGATATTTGAGTTTCTTAATTTTTATGAAAGTGAACCAGCATTGTGGAACACGAAAAGTGCAAATCATAAAAACAGAAACAATCAACACGATGCGTGGAGTCGTATTCAGGAAAAAATGAAAAGCACTATAGACTATAGGTGACATCACCATTAAAGAATTGAAAAAGAAAAGGGATGGTTTTAATGTCGACGTATAGGAAGATAAGAAGTAAAATCAAAGAATCAATGAAGAGTGGCTCTGGTGCAGATGAAATTTTCAAACCCGATTGGCCGTTCTACATCGTCATGGCTACATTTTTACAAATAACATCCACTGAATAATATGACAGCGGCTGCAGCAACAGTCTTTTCATCTTGTGACATTTTCTAGCACCGACCGACATCCACACTGAACCACTGAATGACTGACGTCTTCCCAAACCCCGCACCTCGCATACCCACGCGCCGTGGGAAGATAAGCCGCCGAAGTCTTTGAAAGTTGGTCCGGGCTTGCTCAAGCCAGCGCGGCGCGGCCCGGCTTGCGGTATCACGGGCCGTGGGAAGCCAGCTTAGAGTAGTCTCTACTCTACGATGTATTGTCACGTTAGCTCGGAGTGGTGGAAGGGTGGATCAATTTGTTTTGTATCTAATAAATGGTTGTGTTTATCAAATTGTTTTACCAAGGGTGTTAATACCCCTTGAACTCTTACATTCTTACCTACCATATACATAAAAATACTAGGTACACATAATTAGAAAGTAAAAGTACCTATGATGATCTTAGAATACAATCTTTTTCCATTTCCTTTTGCGGACACTTTTATCGTTTAACACGTTGACGAACATTGACGCTGCTCAGCGTCATTTGCAAATGTTAAATATGGCAGAACGTGTTATCAGCGTACCCAATTAAATCCCAAGTATTGACTGAACGTTATGCAGCGTCGGTATTTTCATGGATATATATACATAGTAGTAAAAACTATACTGTCACCTTATAGAGAAGCACAAGCGCTCAATAAGTGTCACGGTACGGGAATATATATTTTTCCCTCGCGCTTTTAGGCGCGAGGGGGTACACGTTATACAGCGTTGAAATCAAAGCAAACTAGATTGGCTTAAGTGGATAGTTTTCAAGATTTATTGTTATTCAAACCAATAAGCCAGCTTCTATTTATTAGTTTGTCACTAGAACTCTGTCTGATGTACACAATTATCCAACAAGACATTCCTTTATTGAGGACTCGGTGTTTCATATTCTATCTAAATCTCAGAAGAATTGATTAAATATAAATATTTACAATAGATAACCGGCCACAATAAAGGCTGTTACTTTTCATTCTTTTAAAAAACAAACTAAATATTTTTTGTTGACGCAGTTTTTATTCTGTAGATGATTACTTGCACGCCACTGCCACAATCTGCTAAAGATATTTTATATATTGGTGTGGAGTATATTTTATGTTATATGTCATAAGTATTTTATGTTGTTTTATACAAGTTTTTAATTAATGTGTATATATTTTTTGTAAAATTTTAATAGTTGTCTGTATCAATCAAGATTTCCTTATGTGACTTGCTACAAATGTGCATGTGTTGTATATAAGGTAGTCAAATAAATATTATGAGTATGAGTATGAGTAATAGTAAAAAGCTTATTTTTCAAACTACATCTTTCATTTTATTTAAAAAATGATATAGAACATCA
The DNA here is from genome assembly GCA_963924545.1 of Pogonocherus hispidulus. NCBI lineage: Eukaryota > Metazoa > Arthropoda > Insecta > Coleoptera > Cerambycidae > Pogonocherus > Pogonocherus hispidulus. The sequence goes on from OZ004693.1 coordinate 71,663,126, forward strand.
GTTTTAGCAAGTAACAAGAAATAACATAAAAAAATGTCCAACGCTGATCAGCGTTCTGTCAAAATAATATTAGTAATAATATCTTAATAACTTTATAATCTGACAGAACGCTAATCTGCATCTCGACATATAAAAACAAAAAAGTACTGTAACAGTTAAATAGTTTCAAGATGACAACCTGCCCGTCAACATGTTAATAATGTATTTAGTTCTTCAATACAAAAGAACATCCTGGACCTGAAAAAAGCCGCTTTGCTTTTATTGGACAATCAATGTTACTGGTCTTTAGCAAAAGGTTTTGAATAAAATTTTCTTGTTCAGTCATTATTTATTCTCCATTAACTTGAAGAAACATCTTGTTAAGTTCCTCAATGTGAGCCATGAAAGTGGGAGATGGTTTTGTTAAAGCACCCTCACTGAGGTGATCAATCCATGTATAACTCTGACTTGAGGCACTTTGCAATGTGGAATTTTTTAATTTGTGGCAAACGAAACCTGCCAAATTTTCTAATCCATCATATGCTAGGTCATTTAATCTTTCTATTAAAATGAAGCTTTCCTCATTACATTAAACTTCTGAGTCGGAAGAACTATTCAATTTTTTAATTAAAGTTGCGCTAAGTGGAATATCTGGAGTATCGTCTGCCTCTACGTTGGAAAACTCTGAATATGATCCCTCGTTTTCTCCCAAAATGTAAGACCTTAATCTATTCTTAAACTCTACAGGAGTAGGATGATCGTGGAGACCACCTTTGGCCCTGATCACTCCAAAAAAGTTTTCAATAACGTCTTGATTTATACGCCTGCTTAATAAGTACTGGATATTAAAACGACGTTTCAGATCCTCCAGGAGCATTTGTAAGGCACAGTTGGAAATCAGAATACCTAAATAAATTCATGTTACTTTAGTACACATATTTTGTAAACATACATCACCTTTTTGAAATGGAAGTTTGCTTTGACTGCCGATTACCTTTAAATGGGAAATTACTTTGGACATTTGATTTAAAATTGCATTTTGGTCTTCGAGAGCTAATCCATAGGCCCTATTTCTTGCTCGTGAGTCACTCACTGGGATGCTAACATTAAAGACATCAAACCAGTCATTAACCTACAAACCCAAAATGATTAAAACAACTAAAATTATTCAGTAAGTACAGGATATTCCAACCAGGAGTAAACAGAGGCTTTTATTTTATATTATTGAAAATACAAGGACGGTCAAAGAGAAGCCCCTGTTCAGTCCTCCTCAGAACTCTCTAAACATGACATACCAATTTAAAAAATTCAGCACACTCTGCCCAATTTTGACCTGATAAAAATCCAAGTGTTCCATATCTGGATATGGCACTTGACATAGTGTGGGAAAATAGTTTCGCGGCATATTTTACCTTTTGCCTTTGTGGCCCAGCATCATTAAGTTGGTCAAGTGTAATTTTGTGAACGATTTTTAAATCTGATACGTCGGATGCATTTATTGCCTGCTCCACAATATCTTTTTTAATTTCTTTGTTATCGATTAAATAACCGTGATCCACAAAATGATTTCTTATCAGTTTTATAAGATGGGGGACATCAGCCAGCACAAAGATTTTCTCATTGTTAGTAGGATTTTGAAAATATGGTTTTACCTCTGATATATTTAATTCACTATAAAGTCCCTGATTTGCACCGCCCAAATCAGACACCATAGCAACAACATGAAAGCCTACAAAGTAAAGTAAAGTAAAGTAGTGTTGCATTAGGCACTTTATATTACATCATAACAGATACACCGAGAGATACACTCACCGGAATCCTCCACAAACTTGATGATTTCCATTAAAATTTGCGATGTCATTTTGCAATCAAAATCATAAAAGATAGGCTGCTTCCATGGCTTAAATATTCCTTTAATAAAAACAACCTGAACATAATCATAGGATTTCATGACACAGTCCTTTGCTTGGTCATACTGATATTCCTTTCTGACTTTCATTTCATCAAATATTATTGTGCATACACGATCCTTTTCAGTCATAGCGGTAAACTCGGTGATTTTTAAAGCATTTTTTAAAATTCCTGGGTCTAACTTAACCTTTCGTAGCCATTGCTTCAGGGTAGAGACAGCTGGATATGGAAAACCCCTTTTCAAAGTAAGCCTGTATGCTCTTGGGCCAGCTTCATACATTGCTATAGCATTTGAAATATCACTTACTGACCAATTTATTCTCTTTTGGCTATACATTTTTTTAATTTGATTTTCACTAAACACTCGTTTAACCCCGGCAAGCTGAAATTTTAGTTTTAGATTTTCCTTTGTTACGCACAACAATTTATTTCTCAGATCATTCAGGCTTTCAGATGTTTCGTCTGTTTGAACTCTACAAATTTTAGTACATAAGCAAATGATAACTAAGTAAGAATTTAAATATATATAACAATAACCTTAACCGTACCCCGTGTCAGAAGTACTCGTACTACATGACTCCACCACCATATTATGCTCAAAACTTGGACCGGTATTGTTATCATCCCTGTCATTATTAATTTCATGCATTTCTTCACCCCTGTGATGCAGAAAAAAACCGGCTGTTATAGATACATATGTTTGAGAATCAGAATTTTAAAAACTTACGTGTCTTTGGCCATCAGTATTTCTCTAACCAATTGAACCCTTTGCCTTTTTTCATATAGACGTTTTCGCTTCTCCCCAGACGTCGATGGTAATGAAACGGTAGCACCATGCGATTGCCATAAATTTTGAGTTGGAATAGCGTCATCTTTCAGTCCACGATAGTTTTTAGGAGTATAATTCAATAGGTTATGTTTTAAATTCACTTTATAGTCACTCTCACAGAAATGTCTGGAACATATAACAGCGTTTTTTAGATTAAGGTGGTCTTTCCTCTTCGTAAGATGTAACCATTTCTTGGTTAAATTAGGGTCTTTAGGAAAACGAAAAAATTTTATGTTTGGGCAGGGATTTTTTTTAGATTGGTTGTCGGAATCGCATCCAACAACAGCACACCGCATTTTCAACAATTTTCTAACAATTTTTTAATCATTAGCGCCAAAAAACTAATTAAAATCGTTTAAATCACTTTAAAAATACCAAAACACACTACGACAACAACGATAGCACAGTAAACCAAGCAGTAAACAACATAAGCAATATAAGCATAAGGTTTGTTCCTGCATAGAATCTCTGATAGATAAATCCCTGACAGTTAGGGATATAGGGATTGTGATTTAATGCGCATGTCTGATCTTAGATTAGTTTCTGATTTTTGCTGGAACACCGGATTTTTAGAGAACTTAATAGCAGAAGAAGAAGAGTACAATAAACAATAACCAAATATTTTTTTAACCTATAAATTATGGAGGAATATGATCCGTTTCTGACAAATAATTATTGTTTGTTGAGTTATAATATTAATAATAGACAGTGTGCAATAATTGAGGTTAAAGTTGGTAAATGGTTTTGGTTAATGCGCATTGCGCATGCACTGGACTATGAGTTTCCGAAGAATCAGTGAACTTTTCAAACTATCAGCAAACTGCCCTGGCTCAAGCTGGAACAGAGGACAAGAAATCCTGGACTGTCGTTCGACCAGTGATGTGCCGGATAATTATCCATTTATAATTAGCCGGATAATTATCGATAATTATCCGTCGGCTAAAAATCATTTCAAAATTAGCAGGCTAATTATTATAGTGCCAGTGGTAAAATTGCCTTATAGGGAGGTATATTGGAACTTTTATTTATTTTTTTAATTTAATTTAGTTTGTTTTATTTTTTATTTTTTAATTTGTACGATTATTTTTACTTTTGATGTACTTAATTCGGTGACTTAATAAAATGATGAGGATTGCGGTATTATAAAATAAAATACAGAATAATCCCTATCTCTAGATTTAATTTCTCCTTATCTATGACTTATAATATGATGACCTAATAATACCTATTATGCTTACCTACCTAGTAGGTAAGAATAAATAGATATTTTATTGGTAATTGCGAAAAAGTTATTCTGATGTGTGAGAAATTAAAAAACTGTATATTCTGCTAACGGCTAATTATAATATTTTTAGCCGGCTAAATGCTAATTATATAATTAGCATTGGCTAAATATATAATTAGCGGCTAAAAACCCATCACTGCGTTCGACTCTTGTTGGAACGCTTAGATTTGTAATGCGCATGCTTCTGACAGTTACTGACAGTTTCTGACTCTTGCAGGAACAAACCTATAATAAATTACTCCATTACTCCACAGAATATCTATAATTACTCTGTGGGTGATGTGACGCATCATATTAAGGACTGCCCACTTCAGCGCAACATCTCTGGCTTTATCTATGGCAACATCCTATCTTCAGTGTGTTAGAGGTAGAGATGAAAAACTATCCATGGTAGCTCAATTCGATATATCGATAGTATTATTAAAAAAAAACTATCGATAGTAATACAAACCAATAAAATAATTAAGAAAGGAAATATTACATTAGGAGCTTTATTTTTGTCAATAAATATATAACATAACATTATCTTTACACAAAAAGATACAAAAATAAAAAATATTCTTTTCAAATAAATAAATATCTACATAATAAAAATATAATCTCCTATCTAATTATAATTCTCCTATCTACTATCTACTTGTACTTTGTTTCCTAAATTAACTAACTTGCCCGAAATTGAAAACTACTATTACCTACATCATAATGTAATAAACATGTGTACAGTTTTCTTTTTCTATCTCTTCATGTAACGTGATTGCCGAACCAGCTACTGGGTGGCACCTTGTACTCGCCAGTTTTCCAGTTTAATAGAGCCACGGTATTGTTTTTTTAGAAGCAGTTGTTGGCCTTCTCCATATAAGATATGGCTTTTCAATAGTTCTATGAATTTTTTTATGTGTTCTATCATTGAAAGGAAAACCCAAGAACATCGATTATTGGTGATAAACTATCGATAGTTAGATAGTAATAGTAATATCGATAATATCGATAGTCGTTATCGATAGTTTTACGTCTCTAGTTAGAGGACCCTGTTTCGAGGCTAAAAAGCTACTGACACTACTAACTGAGCCGAAAATGGAAAAAGGTCATGCATGAGTTAAAAAGTAAATGCTAAATACCAAATTTTTGAGTGATTTGCTTTTGATGTTCAGTGTGCAGTGTGTTAAGCACGTTAAGCAGTAAACAGTTAACAATACGCGATTGATTTTAAGATCGAAGCGCCAAAATGGCAGTAACCTATACTAACTTACGGTCCCTGACACTGAAGTTTGAAATTTTATTCATCAAAGATTTGTTGTCGAGAACTTTAAACCAGGTAAAAAGCTTGTAAAACTATTTTGAAAGGGGTAAATATTGATATAAAATTAAAATATATTTCAATATTTTTCGAGCGTTCAATCTGAAAATGAAACTTAACCTCAAAATATGTCAAATTCTTTATTGGACATACGGCATACATACCTTTATGTAAATAGTCATTCTTGGAGAAAGGTAAAGAGCACACACTCTACTTTGCGTTCTTTAGCTTCTTTATCCATACTTCTTGTCTCCTGTAACTCTTTAATGCCCAACTTATAATTTCCGCGATAGCTTCAGATTTTCCCGCTTTTGGAAAAGTATGAAACTGATCTCGGGGTTTTTCTTTGTACAAGAGGAACAATGGCGCTCACAACAATAATGATTCATATCTAATCAAAGCAATTAACTAATATAACAACGGATATTTCAGACGTACATACGCAAAACTGAACCAATTAATACCCCATTCGTTAGTTGTGGGTACCGCCAGTAGGTAGCGTATTGCTTAGCAAGAATCGCGTATCCTTGCGTTAAGCATAGTATTGAGCACAGAACAGTTAAAAGAGCAAAGATAAATATTCTGTTCTGTGCTAGTAACCTAACCCATAAAGAAACAAGACCATATATATATGAACAAGACCCTCTTGTTTCTTTATGACCTAACCCAAGTTTCAAAAGAAAATTTAAATATATTCTAGTTTCAAGTATCATATCTTATTATTAAATGTTTTACATTATTGGCCTTGGTTTAGGTGATTGTAAAGACATCACAATAAAGGGATTGGAAATTATCAAACGATGTGAAAAAGTTTATTTAGAAGCTTACACATCAATATTAACATGTGGTACAGAAACTTTAGTAAATATACAACATAAGAAATACAAATAAAATTGACAAAAGCAGTATTTTAGGAACAATTTTATGGCCGTAAACTAGTAATAGCTGATAGAGATTTAGTCGAACAAGGAGCTGATGACATTTTGGAAGGGTCGCGTGATAATGATGTAGCCTTGTTGGTTGTGGGAGATCCTTTTGGTGCAACGACGCACACAGATCTAGTATTACGCGCTAAGGAAAAAAATATTAAAGTGCAAGTAGTCCACAATGCATCAATTTTAAATGCAGTGGGTTGTTGCGGACTACAATTGTACAGTTTTGGAGAAACTATATCAATTCCATATTGGACTGAAACATGGCAGCCTGATAGTTTTTTACCAAAAATTATTAACAATTATAAAAACAAATTACATACGCTATGTTTATTAGGTACATATGTTAATTATTTTTAGTATTTGAAATTACTAGGGTACTACGGTGTGTTACTCCAAACACTGTTTGAAGTCTACAGTATTGTAATTAAACTTCTGATTTAAAATATCATAAACACCATGAGTTTGTTTTTATAGTCAGAATATTTTTTGGAATATACTCAATTATATCTTATTGTTTACACAATTTTCCATTTAAATATTGCAGATATAAAAGTGAAAGAACCTACATTAGAGAGTTTAACAAAGAAAAAGAAAGAGTATATGCCTCCAAAATTTATGTCAGTGAGTGAAGCGTCTCAACAGTTAATCAAGATTATAAAAAAGTTCAAAGAAACCGGAAAAAATTTGGGTAAGTACGTAAGTGAGCCCTTTCAAGTGGCATTTTAAAGAACACTGTATCTTCCCCCATCTTGCAATTTAATTAAGTCCACTAATATCTGATTTATATACTAAATATGAATTAACAGTATAGTGCATAATCATGCTGCCAGCATGTAGGCATAAATTTATATTTTCATTGCAATATACGAGTATATATGGGTAAACTACTATTCCCAAATTGAACATGAGGTAATTTCTGTAATTATAAATTACTAACTAATAACGAAGAGGGATTTTGGGATTCATTCCAGTGGTATTGTCATAGAAGTATTAAGTAATTAATAGAGTGAAATATGACTAACAGATTTAGAAGTGTGTGTAAACAGAGTGGAAGAGCGCTGCTCCTACAAACAAGCGTTGTATGAGTGGGAACTCTGCCCTTTGCACGACAGCAGTATATGTTATATCTGTAATATCAAATATTTTGTAATTGTTATATTGCTACAATAAAATCATTTATTATTATTATTCTTTACATGTTTTTTAACAAAATAAAATGCAGCTATTTAAATCTGTATGGTTTCATTTAACTGAACTTTGTCGTTTGAGTGTCATTAGTGCCCATCTAGTATTTCAGACTTTCGCCCAATTAGCATTCTTCCAACTATATCAAAAATACTTGAAAAAGTTGTATATGAGCAGGTGTCAGAATATCTAGAAAAAAACAACATTTTGCCAGTTACCCAGTCGGGTTTTCGTTCAAATCACAGCACCGCTACTGCTCTTTACAAGTTACTGACGATATATATATATGGCTAGGGATAATAATCTTAATTCTTGTTTGGTGTTATTAGATTACAGTAAAGCATTCGATACTCTTGATCACTCCGTTCTAGTCACTAAATTAAAATATCTATGCTTTAACGATATAGCTGTTCAGTTCTTTGCTAACTACTTAAATGATAGAACACAGAGGGTGATAATTAATGGTGAAAAGTCTGACTCTATTAAAGTGAAAAAAGGTATACCGCAAGGAAGTGTGTTAGGGCCTCTGTTGTTTTGCATATACTCATCCGATTTTTACAATATTGTAGTTCACATCAATATGCTGATGACTTTCAGTTATTTTTTAACTACTCTATTGAACACAGGTCTTGCAGAACGTAAAATTAATGAAGATTTAGCCGCTATCTCTCTCGTATCTAGAGCTCATGGTCTTATTTTGAATGATTCTAAAACTCAACTCTTAATATTTAGTAAACATAAAGAACAATTCATTGGTCCCAATTTTGTAATTGAGTTGAAATGGTGTAGTTTTGAAACATACCGGTGAGTGTAAGAACCTGGGTGTGTATTTTGATGAAAACTTTAGATTTCAAAATCATGTTAAACATTTGATTAGTAAGTCGCATGGGAAATTAAGAATACTATATTTGCACAAAGATAGCCTTGGTACTGATATCAAGCTCAAGCTCTGTGACTCATTAATTCTTAGCCATCTTGCCTATTGTGATATAGTGTATTGGCCAGCTCTATTACAGAGAGATAAAGCAAGCCTACAAATACTACAAAACAGCTGTCTTAGATATTGCTTTAATTTAAGAAAATTTAACCATATTTCTGATACGTTTACAAGATCCAAGTGGCTTAACCTTGACGAACGTTTCAGAGTTCATTTGTCTTGTATATAAAATAGAATTAATAAAATCTCCAAAGTATTTGCTTGAAAAATTAATAAAGGGTTCTTCAATTCACCATCGTTATAGTCATTGTTACAATGTTCCAAGACACAATACCTCACTGTTTAAAAACTCGTTCTCTTATAAGTCACCTAAGATATATAATCAACTACCTCCGGCGGTTAAAGCTTCTAATAGTCTAAACGTTTTTAAAAAGTCAAAACATATATACTAAATTCTAGGATTCGTTAAACAAAAATTACTTGCTTACTTTCATCTTTTTTTCTTTTTGTTTGCGTGTATACTGTTGCTTTGCAATTACTTTTTTGGGTGGTTAAGTGGAAGAGCGACCTTGTCGAACTTCGTCATCCTGTGTTATTTTTGTACTCAACTGTTACTTTTGTTAGTAATAAAGGCACTATTATTATTATTATTATAAAATGGCATTCAAATGAAGTAGAAACTGTTTTTACTTCAGATTCACATTCTTAAAAATACTATTTTTTTGTCAACTTACTGGAAAACTACAAACTTTGCATAAAACCGAGAAAATTGTAGAAACTCTTTATTTGGGAATATATTTTGAAAATGTAAATTAATTTAATTTCTTGTAAAAACTCATGTATATTTGTAGATGTTACAGAAGACAGTCTTTGCGTAGGTTTAGCAAGAGTTGGATCAGATAATCAACAAATAGCTGCTTGTTCCCTAAAAGAAATGGCTGAATTGGATTTAGGTGGACCATTACATTCACTGATTATCGCTGGCCCAGATCTGCATCCTTTGGAAAGTGAATACCTACAACAGTTTAAAATCTAAAAAATAAATTTAATTTATAAAAACAATTGACTTTTTTTTATTGATTTCCTGCGTGATTTATTTTTATGGAAAAACGTTTTTCTCTTGAAACTTTAAAAACCTAAATCTGAAGTCAATCCCAAATAGGCCCAATTAACATGTTGTAAAGAACCATAATCTAGCTTTACAAGAAAATAGTTCGTGCTTAGGTCCAAAAAAATTTATAAGATGATTTTGAATGTAAAACTGAAATCTGTTGAAGTACATTTTTTTCAAGTTAATAAAAATGTCTATTTAATAATAACTATTGGTATCACATCAGAAGATGTGATACCAATAGTTTGCATGTGTGCAATTTATACATCTATATTATTTTTAATTATGACTACTGTCAACTTATTGTTACATACCAAGTATATTGTCCAAATATGTATACTTGATAACTTAATTATCTTAATTTATGACAGTTTTTGAAATGGACGGATTTATGAAATTGTGTGGTAATAGATCACCTAAAAATATAAAAATAAATACTCTGCTTTCTTCTTATTTTTATTAATGGTGTTTCCTGTTATTTTTATTTTACAAGTAGCATATTTCCTAAAGAAATTTTTTTTATAAATAATGTAAATTGTAAATACTTTACAACATTTCAAAAGGTGCAACGCCTCATAATATCAGGATGAGGACAATTTTAACTATTTATAAAAACATTGCCTTTTCATTGTCAATGGGTCATATATAACAGACATAAAGTACCTATGTACGCATATGAAAATTTTTTGTATTATTTTAATAACAATTGTTTCTACCTCTTTTGAAATACCGAAGAGCGTTAAATAGTGCCCCTTACGCATCAGGATTTGGCGAGTAATCTAAAAAAATTTTATGTGTCAAGTCACTTTATACGAAGATGTATCACAAAATTATAATTAAACAAATAAGTTCATAATAAACTTGGAAAACAATTGAAAAAATAAAAATTAAAGTTTTTTCCGAATAGAAATAGGTATCTTTATATACATTGTAGAACATTTTTGTTAGCCGATAAATGATCTTTGCTCGATTTCACATTAGAGGGCCATACCTATATTTATCTTATTGCATTTTTTGACATTTGTATACTTCAATTATTTGAAAAGATATAGAAAAACTGAAAATGCAGTTTTATATTTGAATGTGGAATACAATGGTTTTATTTACCAATTCATTATTGAACTATAATATTGGTCAGTTGATATGAATCGGTTTTAGGTTAGGTTAGATTCAAAAGTGAGTCAGCTGAAACCCAGACTTTACTATGACCATGTGGTCTAAATTGGTCTTTCACAATAGTTTTTGAAACCACTTTTATAATAACATTTACACTTTTTCTCTATATCTTTTCTTATAACCAAGATATAGAGATATCTTGGTTATACGATATAGGTAATAATTATTAATGCAATAAGTATATAATTATATTGCGTAATTATTATATTCTACAGGTATTAATATATCATTTTGTTTAGTTAACTGCGATGTTTTAGCTCTTAATAGAATAGAAAATACCGACCTTATATTTATTTCTGATTTAATTTTGTGATAGAAAAATTTGTCTTAAAAAATTTTCCAGGCATAGTGCCCTTTCCCGACACTTATGCCAGAGACTGTACACCATATCACAAACTCTCCCCATTTTATTTATTCTGAGGTAGCAGAAAGTATGTAGAAGCAGAGTAGTGAAAATCTGATTAGATTCATTTGTATGGATTGCGCTTATATTGCAATATGAATTTTACTACCTCCAGGCATAAAATCAAAATATTTTAGTATGAACAGATTTGAGGAAAAAACTTGTAAGATCTATTGCAGGCTAATAAAACCACTGTATTAAATAATTTTTTTTATTAGTCTACATGATTTTTAAAAAAATCGTTTATTCATGTTGTTACAACATATACTTCAAAATAAAGGTCAGGATATCCAACCCTAAATCTTCTCACACAACACTATTACTCTCTGAAATAGGAATATCTTCTACTTTACTTTTTATGTGTTGCATAAGATATGGTATTTTTTCGAAGTCACTTAAAGATTCCCACACTTCTAAATTTATTGGAAGTACACTGTACCCATCTAGTTCCAAAGTTTTTATTCCTAGTGATGTAGATTCTTTAGGAACTTTGGTATTTATAGTGTACTGTATAGGGCGAAGTACCAAAATTAGTAACCTACAAAAAATCAAGTAAGCTTCTGATAAGTACATACCATTTCGCGAACTTACAATTCATTGTCTTCATTAACCTCTATATCTTCTATAAATGTAACCTCGTCCTTATTAACAGCTACCGGATAACCGCCTTTTCTAAACAGTATAGCATGATCTATAAAAAATATTTTTAATCTAGATAAATGTTCAGTAAATCACTGTGAAGTCACAAGCCAAACATTTTGCCACATTTTATTAAATGCTAAAAATAATCTAATAAATAAATTAAACGTAACATAACTTTTTCATCACTAATAATACACAAACAACTTTTAAAAAATTACAGTATTTTCCCACTATTTATCAAAAACACCTCTTGACAAAAACTTAATTTGCATAGTAAAATATACAGTGTATCCTTTAAAAATGTGCAACATCCTAATAAATGAATTACTAAAAAAAAATTGCTTGGTTGTTTGCGCTCTAATTTTGAGATTTATAAATGAAGGCAAAAATTTGTAAATACTTTCTAGAGCAAAAAATTATAGTACTTGTGCACATTCAATACAAAAATAACAAGGTATTACTCGTTATTCTATTCTAAAAATTAAATTATTCTAAATATTTATTTCAATATTTTAAAAAAATTTTATGAATAATAATAAAGAACTAGAATAATTGTAAATATAGGTGAATATGTGTAAAATCACTGAACATAAACAAAGACTGTTTATGTTCGGTGGTAAAATCTAAAATATGTAGTTTTATTAATGTCTTCTAGATTAATATCAAGGACTGGTGGCTAAGAGATATCTAAGGCGCTATTATTTGGTAGGCTTTGATCTGTAAGTTATTGGCCCTTAATATGCACTTTTATGTCACTGCAGAATTTCTGTTAGTAGCAGGAATCCAACCCACAGCAGTGATCATTGAACCGATTAATTCAGTAACAATTGAATATTAATAATCACTATGAACATAATCGGCTAAATCATGTCGCCTGCTCCCATTTCCATTTTGTCGATTTGACCCAATTTGGGTACAATTCATTTTGTGGTTGCCATGAAGATTCGATAGCTGTCGCTGAGAACTACAAAGTATCAATAGGGCATACTCTATCTGTCAAAAGTTGACAGTGGCACTAGTGGCGGCAGTTGCACTTTACAGCACTACAAAACACAAAACTCATAGAACTAACCAAAACTTTAAAACTAAAATACACTACGACAAAATAATTAATAACAATAAAGATAATTCAGGTAGCACCAAAACAATCATGAAAACACTAGCAGATAGGTTTGATAGGTGGCAGGCTGTCACAAACCTCAAATCAAAACAAACAATAATTGACTATCGTAAACTTATCGCTACGTGCTACCAATACTGGTAATTGCGGAGAAGCAGTGAAACAGGGCAATGGAACAAACTAGTATAAAGAGCGGGGACCAGGCAACTTGATCTAACCGATTATGCTGTAAATGATGATTACAGAGGATAATGCTATAAATTGAAACTCACAACATAATTTTAATTTTATAAACGTAAAATAACAACGATTTAGAACCTCTAAGTCTATGGTGGATTGTGCTTTTTTAAAATCAAATGACAGATTGACAAAGGTCCATAAATACGTAACGTCTAATGAAAAACATCCAACAGTAATTAATTTCAATTTTTTAAGATGATTACTTCTAGTCATGGCTAATTTGATAACTTTTAAGAAAAAATCGAATAAGAACCTAAGAATATGGCAATTTTCTGAAAAAGTTGTTATCTTCACCCCTTCTTTAAATTAACTTCAACCATTTTTTTTAAACCTTTGTATCGGTCGAAAATTTTTACAAAATGTCAAATATCCCTGAAACGGCAGGACTTAGTTATAGGGTTTGTATTAGAAACAAATTTACCATTAATAGTCCTTATTGGGTATATGTAACATAACGTGTAACAGTGATGTTTTTCACCAGACATTTTGATAACCCCATATCCTTTGAAAATGTTATTATTAATATTATTGCAGAGAATAGTCACTCTACTCACCTATCTGGTGTCCTTTTTTAGATAATAAACTGGTCAATATGTATTCTTCACCACCTATGCCTTTTTGTAAACTAGCTTCTAATGGAAAATCTGGAATTTCCCTCATATTTTTTACTAAATGTTCTGGATCAAACCTAGATGGAATTATATCAGAAAGTTCTGGTCTATTTAACTTTATACTTTGCCATATTGCAAAATAATTTTCGTAATCGGACATAAATCCTAAAAAATAGTTTGTCTTCAACGACCAAACTTCTACAGTATTTTAATATTATACCTTTTTTGAACAGTAAATCTAAGAAATCTGGATTTAAAGCCTTTGTTAAAACATCAATTTTATAAATGTCTAAAAGGCATAAAGAACTTGCAAATCTAATCCAAATTATTTCCCTTCGATTTTCAGCTGCTAAGTTTTTCTTTTTCACTATAAGATTCTTTAAATTATCCCAGTGAACTGGTCTATAATTAGATAGTGATATACAAATTACTATACTATATATCATAGCTGAATCTGCATTTGCAATAATTGAATGGTCTTCATGTGCTTTTTTTGATACATAATCCAGAAGATATTTATTAACATGTGTCTAAAATATAAAAAAAGTGGTACTTATTTAGAAAAAGTATATAGGCTATCTTAAACATAATTAAGTGTTCCTCTTATTGGTCACTAAGTAATTCTTATTACAAACAATTGTAAGTACCTGTTCTTTGTAAAACTTACCACTCTTCCTAATTTTCTTAGCATATACACAGCATGTTCAAATCCTAAATCATGATCAATAACATAATTTGCACATGTATCAGCAAAGACCTCGTTATAAAAATAGGGATGTCGCTTAGAATAATTATGAATCATTTTCGATAATGTTGACTCAATATCTGTGTAAGTTATATCATCCAAGTGTACTATTAAGTTATTGACGGCTTTATTTATTAATGGCTCGAAAATTTCATTAGGTTCCATATCACATATAGACCAAATAATACTTTTAGCAGTTTTTGCATCAAATTGTCCATTCAAATGATACAAAGCTTTGACTATTGTGTCAACGGTAGCCTCTGATAATCTTGCCTTTGAAGCATAATGCAAATATTCAGCCAAATGAGCCTCATTTTCCCTATCCATTTTCAAGGGCAATTGAATTTCAAAGACAATCGGTAAGGCAATCTTCAAAGCATCAACCAATGGAGAACTTTTAAATTGATGCAGGAGAAAATCCAAAAACATTATGTGGGGAAGGTTGAGTGAATTGATATTCTGTCGAATAAGTTGTAATAATACCTGGACTATAGTACTATTTGAAGGTACACCTACATATGAAATTATTTTTAAAGCTTCAATAGTTTCATGTAGCTCTATAACACCTGACTGTGACCTTAATTTTTTGCATATCCTTTCAAAATCTGGATGTCTAAGAATATCTTTAGTCGTTTCATCCGAGCTGAAAAAAGACATTAAATTAAAAATACCAATTTTCGCAACATTGACATACATACCTTCCATATTTCTGTAAATCAAACAAGGATCGGAGAGCCTGCATTATATGCTTACTATTTAATATGTTATAATGCTCATTAATAAGCCTGAGCACTGTGTTTGGTGACGGGGCATTTTTTAAATTTTGTAAAAGGAAATCTGGTCCTAAATTTCCACTATACTTTGTAAGATCTGAAAAATAATTATGGATTATAAAAGACATTCCTTTATTTCAATCATTGGTAATATGAAATGTAATATAGCATAGATCCAAAAGACATAATAACCATTATTCTTGGGTGGGAACCTGGGTATGAAACATAAAAATTTACTAATTTTTTCACTAAACACAAAATCGTTGGAAGTCTCGATTTGTGTTTAGCTGACAATGTCTAACATCAACTGATGACCCTTGAAATCATCATTAATTATTATTTCTAGATGATGACATTCTTTATATCTTAATTTATTTTCATTCAATATTTATAAAACTAAAGATTTATGAAAAATATTATTACCAATAACAATCAAAGTAAATAATTTTATAGAATAAAGTCAGAAATTCAACAAGTGCATAACACTTGTTCCATGATACAATTAAATAGTCTAAGAAAATAAATCAACTACTGTCCACTTGTGATGAAAGCAATAAGATTTTTTAGATAATAGTTTTATCACTCACCTTTCCCAGAGCACAAATGACGAATAAAACCATATTTTGTAGAGTGTGAAAATGACAAATTTCGTAATATTTTAATTGCTTGAGACATCTCAGTCCTGAAAGATAATAAAGTAACATTAATACCTATAATACCTATAGCTTTCTAAAATGTGTAATGTCGTCTCATATTAGTTGAGCTAAATGATATCTATAAAATATATGTATTTACAAGATGTTAACTTTTAATAAATTATCTGGTATCCTAACTACTCGTAATTTGTCTAAAAACAAATCCGACTAACTGTCTAACTGTTCTAAAGACATTGTATCTTACATTCTGATTTTAAATAATTTTAGTTATTTCATCAACCAAAAACCACCAACGATTAATAGATTATGTATCTTTAAGAAGAAATATATTTTTGAAGCGATTGGAAACAAGTCCATCCAAAGTTAAACTCTGTCCAAGTCAGAACTAAGATAAAATTCAACTCTTAACGACATTCGAGTAAAAAAAATTTGATTTTGACTTATGGATAACAGTATTATACAGTATCATTCCCTTGAAAAAGTAAGACATTGTCTAAAAAGCTACTGGAAATAAAAAAATAATAAATATACAGTCCTTTAAATAATGACAAAGTTCAATTTTCTCTTCAGGCTTATCACTGCCTCAAATGGTTCTCTTATGTTCGTCAATTATTAACAATAATTATGGTTGTTTTTTAATTAAATTTCCCTTATATACCGCATTGTAACCTATTATAATATTCTGTCATAATTTAAATTCAAACCAAAATAGGGAAGGTAAACAAAATTCTGGAAGATGTGAAGAGTTTTGGAAGAAAGAAATAACAAGACCTACACTTTAGGACTGAAATTGTAATAGTATAATAAAAAGTTAAAAATTTTATAAGGTACATGATGTTATATTCTCAAATTTAGTGCAGTTTGAACATACACTGGTCATTGTCTTGGAAACAGCTGCAGTTAGGAATGTTAATAAAAATGACACTAGAATCGCTAGAGGAACACAAACATATACAGGGTGTGCTATTTAAAAAACCTAACTGTGCATTGCTGCACTTATGTGAGCCACTCTGTATAATTGAAAATAATTTTAAAATGTGTCACTTGTTATTTTATACATTTTTTAGTATTTAATATTTTAAATAACCGAATTAAGGTCTGGTCAAGTATACTAATGATTCACCCTATAAAAAATGATTTATTTTTCTGAAAACGGTAAGATAAGATTTTCCTATAAGTATCCAAAATTTTCCAAATTGTGAAATCACTATTTTTGGTGTAACTTTCGAGTCATATTCATTCAATATGTCAAGAATCAAATAATAGTAACATACCTACATTATAGTAAGGTTGCTTCGATAAATTTTTGGAATTAATACCTACTCGAACTACACACAGCATATTAAAATAAAAAATATAGATAGATAGATTTGTAATAAATAGACATATATATAGAGGCGAATTGTTTTCAAACATATCCTAAAACATATAGCAACTCTATAGATATATATTTTCTTTAAAAATATTTTTAAAATAAATAAATATAAATTTATCCTTAACCTGAATTACTTGATGAAATACAGAAACATCGATACGTTATTATTTTGACTCAATTATTGGCTAAGCTCGAATTTCAAAATTGTGTTAGAAATAAATAAAAATTTAAATCTAAATGTGATCACCAAACATGTTGTGACATCAATGAAAAGACATCAGGAAACAACACATTTGATATTTAAGGGTCCCTATGCAGCGCTCGCAGTAATCCAATTAAGCACTTATATTGGCAGTTCTAAACACATACACTCTTTACATTTATATGCTATAGATTCTCGCACTGGAAGTATTTTAAAACTTCAGAAAATTTTTACTACAGATTACGACTAGATACCAGGATTTTTATTTAATATTTTTTTTTATGCGTTGAACATTTTTAATATTTTGATATGTTTTATTAGATAATAAGTTACTGAATATGAATAGAGATACCTATTACCTAGGTAGGTATATTCTGGGACTGTAAGTACCTATACAGACCTATACCTAGAGGTATATGTATATATAGGTGTACTCAGTACGGGACTATTTAATATACTGATTTGGGCCAGTTTAAAATGTAATTCCCGAAAAAATTTCCAATCGGGGACTGTAGGTACTGATTAAATATACATTTGAAAAATATAGTATGAAAAAAAAAATATTGTGAACATTGGGTAAGTAAACAACATACCTAGAACTAGGTACATAGGTATTAATTAAATTATATAAATAGGTATAAATTCATTCCTCTAATTAAACGTAATTTAATTAATTGGAGGATATAAATTGGATAGGTACCTATATGATTGCATTTAAATTGCACATATCAAAGGTAAAAATATTCCTTAGATCTGTTTTTCCTTTAGTAAAATTACAGAGGTGTTGAAGAATAAAATGTTCTAGGGAACAGTAAACAAAGCCATTCTTTTGAAAAGTACATCGTCATCGAGTTCAAAATAAATGTCCTTTCGGAAGCAATAATTGCTTGCTAGGTATTTTTCAAATTTGGCGGTAGTAGTAGTAAATGCAATTGGTCAGCATGATTGGGCAGAATACAATGGTATCTGTCATTGGTTCAAAAAGTGCCACTAGTTAAACAAATATGTCGCAAATGACTCTGACAAAACAATAAAAATAGCAAGTTGTTGAATAACTACCTT
The DNA here is from genome assembly GCA_963924545.1 of Pogonocherus hispidulus. Classification (NCBI taxonomy): domain Eukaryota; kingdom Metazoa; phylum Arthropoda; class Insecta; order Coleoptera; family Cerambycidae; genus Pogonocherus; species Pogonocherus hispidulus. Next base: position 71,681,600 of record OZ004693.1, read on the forward strand.
AAATGAAAAGTGACGTGCATCAATTAAAGGTGTTTTAATTTCGTTTGAGTAGAAATTATTAGAAAAAGTTAAAGTTTAATTTTATGATGGAGGATGAAGTTGAAAAAACACGATTTGAAAAACTGGGATTTAAACCACAAAAAGAAAATGTTTATAACAAGTTATTACCCTATAGTGAAGAATTGGATGAAGAATCAAAAAAATTATTTACCGATATTAAAACTAACCTCGTTAAAGCTGTTCTGGCACGTGAAATGCGACCTGGATGCGCCCTGTGGACTTCTAGGCTAAATAAGTAATTTAATTTTATTTTAGCTTTAAATTTGTTACAAATGCCATTTAATTACATCACATTTTTTAAAATACTTTTTTTTTTAAATAATTTCTGCACTACACGACTTAACGTTGACAGTGTTTTGAAATTTGACATTTGACATGGACAACGTTAAATTTTGACATTGTAAATGTCATTGGATCATCAAAAAATCTGTCTTAATTTAAAAATTGGCGCGGTTTCAGGTATATCAAAATTTACGGAATGAAATTTTCAAAAGAAGACCATATTGCCTTAATTAAATTATTTTATGAACTGGTTACCATTCCAGATTTAGAACCTACAAGAACTAATAAGTGTGCTACAACCCTTATTCAGTTGCTCAAGTAAGTCTTCTATTTTATAATTTTAAGTATTTCACAGAAATGTTTTAATCAAAAATTCTTTTTTTATAGAAAAAAATATCTTCTAACTAGAGACGAACTACAATTAGAATGGAGACCTTTGCATGATTTATTTTTTAGAGTTATGGAGAAAAGTAAAACTGATATTGGAATGTACAGATATTTTTCAACATTTGAATACACTATTTGTCACGTCATTAGATCTGCTAAAGTGTAAGTCTTAAAATAATTAAAAAATGTGTATTGTTCGCCACATGGTGAATGATATTATGTACCCTATATGGGAAATCAGTGTAGTCTATAAGTTTAAAATATGTGTACAGGGTGATTCAAGTTTGTTGAGATAACAATTCCAGATACTAGCAATAACATTGCAGTCTATATGGAACTGCTGGGTTGTACAAAAATTACATCATGAAACTTTTTAAAAATTCTGTAGGAGAGTCTCCCTAGGAAGTTTCCTCATTATAACTAATAATTTAAAATACTGCACGGATTATTCTGTGAAGTTGGCATCCTAAATTGGAAATATAGTTTGCGAAAATAAATAGAAATATTTTCGTTTGAGACAATGGTTTTATGAAAATTGCCTAGTTGAAGATATGAGCAAAAAAGTTGACACTAGCACCCCAAAATTGAAATGTTGCTAAAATTCTGTTTGCGATTACATTATTCTTGTTTGATACTCTTTAGATCTCCAATAACTATACACCAACAGAACCCCAAAATTGAAATATTGCAAAAGTCAATTTGCAATTACATTCTTTTCGTTTGCAGTGCCATAGTTCTCCAATAGCAATAATATGCAATAATAATATCCGTTTCTACATTATCTCGATTTCTCTAAAATTATTTATGTGATTACATAATTTTTATATGTGATTCTGTTTTACACAAACCTATATTCCTGTTTAATATATTTGTCTATTGGTTGTACCTATCAATTTTTCCAACAACTGACTACAGAAAAGCGACTTCACATAATATCTTCCGCGGTTATACACTAATTAATAAAATTCTTCGAATATGATTTAATTTATTTAGTTTTATTATGTTTCTCATTATATTAACTATTTTATATTAGAATGAATAAATGTGTTCACCCCATTGATGAAAAATTATAGGTACTCATATGTGCTACATAAAATAATATCAGCAGCATTTTAGCTACATAATCATGACTTGCATGTATTTTACATTTATTTTGCAACATAAACTCTATGGTATAATTGATAATTTCGGGATTACTCAAAAATTAATAAACCAGAAGTAATTCAAATATCGATTAAATCAATATTTTTAATTTTTTTTTATTAGTTTTGTTTTAATAAACAATCTAATCTTGAAAATCATTTTGGTCCCAGGCTTTAAGGTTATATCATTTCTGATCTCTCAACCTGCTTCTGGTTTATAACAGAATTATTTACACATTTAATATATTATTTTATTATTGCGTAAAGCGAACGCTGTATTGGCTTCACCTATACTATAAATTTACAATTTATAGTATAGGTGAAGCCAATACAGTAGATAGAATACAATAGCTGTCACTGTATGCTTTACATTATTTGACTGGTCCGCATGAGACCGTTCTGTGCACTGCTTCCGACATCTGCGCCTCACTTCCCCTGTAACAGCCCAGGCATTGCAAATTTTACACTGCTTAGTAAGCTGCATCGGTTGCAGTACTTGCAGTTAATTTGCTTATTGTAAAAGTGTGTTTTTGTGTGTGTACATAACATTGTTTAGTATAAACTTATTATTTATATTGACAATGGATTTAGTAAATCAGTTTAGTTTGATTCATATGAAAAGATTTTTTAAATACACTTACTAGTAAAAAATTGAATTAAAAAATAAAGATAGAAATTTCCCGTACATTATTATTGAAAAGGCAGGTGTTAGTTGGGGCAAAACAGACAAACGCCAGTTTAACAGGCACATTTATTTAAGAAATAAGTGGATTTGTGGGTTTAATTGAAAAAATGCATTGTTTTGTATTCCTTGTGTACTTTTTCGTGGCGATAAAGCATGGCCGGAGGTAGATGTTACATAGTAAGTACACCTGATAGAAAAAATAAAAAAAAATCACAATTCTAAAAGCCATTTTCATAACCCAATGGAATTAGCTTTATTGGGAACTACTAATGTTATAGCTTAGTTAGATAAAGCTTATTGAATAAATTATTTACAAAAACATAATGACAATGTAATAAAAAATAGATGTTTTATCCAAGCTTAGAAATTGCATAAAATTTTGAGGAGCTTTTGAATTGGCGTTTAGAGGGCACTATGTATCTTATACAATGGATCATAGAATTGAATAAACTTTTTAGGAAATGGATAAAATCAACATTTGCAGAACACCTGCTTTATTTCATCATGAGCCGCCTCTAGTTTGTACACTGCTACAGCTTAGACTAGACTATAGACTAGACCCATTGGTAATTATTTTGCCAGCAGCTACAATTTGTTACATTTGATTGGTTGGTTGTTTTCAGTCAGTTTTTAAATTCAATTGAATATAAAAGCAATTGCTATTAGGTATTTCAATAAAATACATACTGCAACAGATTTGTAACAGTCAATCATATCTATGTGATATTATCGGTTATTTGATACATTCAAAACTACATCATGGCTAATGTGTTTTTATAATTGTAGCTTATAGGATTAATAGCTTAGCGTGTGTCTCTTGGCAATAAACTGTTTTAGTAAACTTTTTATTAATTTATTAGGAATTTAGTTAGGAATGCTGCAGATGTTTATATTGGTTATGAATGCAAATATCCTAAAAATGTATTGTGTAACAAAAATTTTGTCTTTGTTATTTTAGTTATTTTCCTGCATCAGCTACTCAAGAAATCTTAGATGAATTTAGACCAAGATTATGCCCATTTAGTTCAGAAATATCTAATACAATACAGTATTTAGAACTATTTTTGCCCTGTTTTACGAAACCGGAAGAAGCAGATATTAGCTATAAACTGTGGTTTGAAGAATTAATGACGTTGTGGGATGTTTGTCATAACGCTTGTGCTTGGGAAAATGTAAGATTTGTTAAATATATGGAATGTTCTAGTAGAGTAGAAATAATTATTAAAAATAATTCTAACAGAGAAAGAGCTGTGCAGAAAATTCCAAAATTATATAAAAAATAATAGTTATCAAAGTAGGAGATTTACTTTACCTTCAGTACCTACAGAACAGTTTCTATTATATAAAGGGTGTCCCACAATGAACTGCTACCATCGATCTCTCGAAAAGCAACCATTGGAAAATTTGGTAGTAAACTAATGTCGATAGGGCCAATTCGGCTAAAATATTTTCAAAATGGTGACACTTCCGGTTATACTGGAAGTATATGTCAACTTGCTTATTTTAAATAGGATACCCTCCATATTATTTAATTTCTGGATTCTTATGTCAAATTCTAAACACATTCCATGTATAATATCTTATACCTAAGTCTTACCGTTTTTGACATATTTCGAATTTTATGTAAAAGTTGACGTTTGGTGACCGAAAAAGAATGACCAATTTTGACTGTACGATGGCCTTTATAATTTAACTTGGGTGGTTTTCTATGTAGAAAATGGCCTACTTTAACAGACTTCGTATAATATTTTGATTATTATTAACACAGGGTGCAAAAAAAAACAAGAATAAAAATGAAATTGAAAAAACTGCCAAAAGTCAATTTTTTTAAATGGGAACACCCTGTTCTTATTATTTTATCTTATTCAGCATTAAAATTTGTAGTTTTCGAACTATTGGCAATTTAATATTTTTCCATTGCAAAAATCCTACGGGTTTTAAGTTCAGTTGCTTTTAGTTAGATTAGTTGAATATGTTTATTTTATTTATGGAGGAAGTGATAAAGTAATATCAAGAACATGAGATAGGTACATTTGTTACTCCATATCTGCCAAAACATGATTATTTATACAATTTGCCGCTGACTGATCACAGAAACCTATTTTACCAACATGATGACATACCTCCATATAGTGCCTACTTCAAGTCAATCAATCAACAATTTTTTACAATACCTTTTTATGACCAATGGTTGACATTTACTTCCGGTATAACTGGATGTGCCACCATTTTGAAAATATTTTAGCCAAATTACTCCCACTGACATTAGTATACAGTGTTATTCAGAACTTATCCATAATAAAATTTGGGGATGTTCAACATACATGTACAAATGTGGTAGTGCAAAAAAAAAAATTTTTTTGGCGGGTTCTGAAAACTATTTAAAAATTTTTCATTGCACGCCGCTGGATACTGGTCCACTGTAATGGAGTGTCACTTGGGACTGACAATGCAAACTGGCTAGCATGAAAAAAACTTCGGAAGTTCTGAGAGTATACCGACACCCGGCACAAAAAAGATTTGCAGTGTTTTTACTTTAAAATAAACTTAAAGATAGATAGATGTGACCAAAGTGACGTGTCTTTAAAATGAATAAAATTTTGTTACACTAATTTTGAAGAATTGCGCTACTTCATTACTAGGTATTAGACACATGAAATTTATAAAAAATTTGCACATACCTTGTTACAAAAGCTGTTCGAAATTTTGTCCATCAGCAGTAAATTGGGGATTTTCAACATTTTGCTGCAACAACCACTCACAAAACCTAACTTGTAATTGATAATCCGCTTGTAACAGCCCCAGGCAGTTTCCTAGCGATCTGACTTATACTTATTCGCGGATTTTCACGGACCAGATTCAACACTTGTTCTTCAGCTGCTAAAATACGTTGTGGTCGTCCCGGGCCACCATCTCGTCCAGGATTTGCACGTAAATTACCAGTATCACGGCCACGTTGTACCACTGCCGTAAAAGTTGCATAATTTGGCGTGTGACGATTGGGAAATCGTTCCGCATACAAGCGCGAAGCTGCCAATGAATTATGTTCAACTTCGCCATAAATAAGAATCATGTCCATTAACTCAGCATTACGTACACATGAGCCATTTTGAAAATTTTACAGTTTAACACTCCTATGATAAATAAAACACTCGTACTGCAAAAGCGACACACATAGACTGATGACTGATAGACAATAGAGATATTATCCCCACTCCAACTCGGTCTTAACTAGGCGTTCCAGGTACAAAAAACTTGTTTACTGTTTTTTGTCAGAATGTGGTATATCAGATGTTGAAGTACAGTTGCCCATCTATGTAGTCCTTTATAATGGTATAACTTTAAACATTATTTACGGGAAATCCTAAGACTTTTATTATACATTTTTTTGGTGATATCGATTTCTTATTTAAGGATGCACATATCCTCAAAGTTTTAGAGATAAGTTCTGAATAACCCTGTATATACTACCAAATTTTAAAAATTTTCCAACGACTACGTTTCGAGAGATTGATCGCTGCAGTTTATCGTGGGACACCCTGTATTTTGTCACATGCTTCATTTGCTAACATTGAATAAATAGCTACAAGAATTTAAGACAAAATTTCAGAATCTGCGTCAATAGACATTTTACACATTTTAGGATTTGTTCTAGAATAATTTGCATATAAAAATAAAAACACCAGTAAATAATATAAAAATTATAATTATAATTTTTTTTAGCACATGATGTGGATAATAGCTAACATAGCACGATGCCAAATAGGATATATCGACTGGGAGCCATACATACCAACTATGTTTGTTCGCTTTCAAAGAACTTTGCAATTGCCAGTAACTTTTAAACAAAGGCAGTTGGGAAAGCAACATAAAATAGACACTTCTGCTATGGCCATTTGGATAATCAGTGCCTTAAATGGTAACAATAATAGTGCATTTTTTCACTTTGAAAAGTTAATGCAGAGTTTAGAATCTTATTATCATTCTGCCAATACGGGAAGGTAAATGTTTATTATTAATTTACTTTATGTTGTCCGAATTTAGAACATTTGTCGCAAAAGGTTGAAGAATGATATCAACAATCATATTCATTATGCATAAGAGGGTGCATAATAATAATAATAACTCCTCATAGGAATTTTTAAAAAAATCATATGGATTTAAAATTAATTATTATATTCTGAAAAACCCACAATGTAGTAATAATATTTTAATGAAATATATTTAACTGTGTATTTAAGTAGTGTTTAACTTGTTCTTCAATACAGAGCAGTATTTTTGTCACATATTCTATATATTTGATAAGTCTATTCAGTTCAATAACTATTCTAGAACTTTCAAGTTAGATATCTGCCATATACAGTGAGTATACAATGATCATTTTTAATGAGCTACATCAACATACAACTTCCTTGATTTGTTTTTATTTCTAAAATTATAGTTATTCTAAATTATAGTTAGTTTATTGCTTTTGTTAATAAGTAATATCTTTTATTACGCGTATTATGATGCACACGCTTATGTTTCCACTCGCATCTTTGCCAAGCCTATTTATGATTTTAGTTCATATACATATTTATGGACATGAATTAATAAAGCTAAATTTTACATGACACTCAACCCTTTAAGCGACCTTTTATTGCATTATATTGAAATTTCAAAGTATACTTATTTATAATTAAAAAAAAATATTTTTTAGGTGGACACTTAAGCTCAGAGAACTTTTACGACAACTATCATATTATTTCGTTCAAAGGGTCCATTGTGAACGTTATAAAACGCCGTCTTGGGAATTCCATGTCCCTGATCATTATAAGCTTACTGATGAAAGCATTGATAAGTTTGTTAATATTTTGAAACCTTGTGTCGAGCAAGCCATGTTTTCTAGAAGGGGTTCCCAAGATACTAGTTTAGCTCTGCAATATTTGGGATCATTAAGACCTAACATTATTATACCAATGACTTTAGATAAATTATATTCATCAATGTATAACTTGACAGAACCTCACAAGTTGACGTCATCTATGATGGGAGTTATTGCAGTAGGAAGGTAAGCACTGTTTCTGTTTGGATTTTTTGTACGGGACTTTGGAAACCCCAAGGCATACGACTTGGTCAACGCAAAATGGTGTCTTCACGCGTCCAATGCTATATATTAAGAATAAAGCTATTTGTTAATGAGACTTATTTTAATAAAAAAATATTTTTTAAAACGACCTTAGTTCTTCTGAAGTCATTTGTAAAAACAGAAAAGTTTTTGGTTTGGGATTTTTGCATTTAACTTAAGTTATCATCTTCAACGTTAAAGCTTTTTTCATGATGGTGGCAAATATTTTGTTTAATTCAGAGAAATGAAATATAACTGATGACGAAAAGAACGAAACTGCAAAATGAGGTGGTTTATTTTGATATTTTTACAAATTACACCAGAAATTGTGTTCAATATTTGCTATTTTAAGTCTGTAACAAATGAGGACTGTTAAAATAACAATGACTAAACAATTTGTACACTGCAGTATGAAAAATGATAATAAGAATTCAGTAAAGATCTAACCCATTTAATAAATTTTGGAAAATCCATATCCATTCTTAAATCCATATAGTTGTTTGTTTAACTATAGTACAAATAATATATGTTTTCGGGACGAGTGAAAAGGTTGCCGGACGACGCGTAGCGGTTATTATTTTGTTATTGTGTTAATTTATTTAGCATTGTAAGTGGCAAAATTTTTCAGTTACTTATGATTTTTTTTTTTTGTAAACGAAATGGATGTTGTGGTCAAGATCATTAAATTTCTTAAATAAATTTTCGATTTTTGCCTTTAGTTTGGAGCCTTTTACATAATTTAATATCCAGTAAAGCTCATTTACAATTTATACACACATAACGTACCAAATAAAAAGTCCCGGCCGTTATTATGAACATTCAACAGAAAATGAATGTTTATCACATATTTTTACGTACTTCTAATAAAAAGTACCAAATTGCCGGGTCCAAATAGAGCAAGAGATATAAGGGGGTCGCCTTTGAATCTGTAAACATTACCGCTGTTTTTAGTTGGCACTAGTAGCCCCGAATTTAATTTCAAAATTCTTTATAATAAATGCCGTCTAGTCCCGATCATTTTATTTTTACAATTTTTTGTTTAGTTTTCTTGTTGTGAGCTATGTTCGTTTAATTCAAGTTATATGTACACACAAAATAATATACAGGGTTATTCAGAACCTATCCATAATAAAATTTGGGGATGTTCAACATACATGTACAAATGTGGTAGTGCAAAAAAAAATTTTTTTGGCGGGGTCTGAAAACTATTTAAAAATTTTTCATTGCACGCCACTGGATACTGGTCCACTGTAATGGAGTGACGTTGGCACTGACAATGCAAACTAGTTAGAACGAAAAAAACCGGCGCACGCGGCGCAAAAAAGATTTGCAGTAGTGTTTTTACTTTGAAATAAACTTAAAGATAGATAGGCGTTCCAGCTACAAAAAGCTTGTTTACTGTTTTTTGTCGGAATGTGGTATATCCGATCTCGTTGAAGTACAGTTGCCCATGTACGTAGTCCTTTATAATGGTATAACTTTAAACATTGTTTACGGGAAATCCTAATTACTTTTATTAAATTTTTTTTGGTAATATCGATTTCTTATTTAAGGATGCACATATCTTCAAAGTTTTAGAGATGAGTTCTGAATAACCCGATATATGTATATTTTACGAGTTATATGTTTTTATTTTAAAAATGAAATATTTTGTTATTTTGTTGTTTCTTTCGTTAACATTTATATCTTTTTCTAAAGAATTAATAAAAACAAAAAAAAAATATAAGCATATGTAGATATTTTTTTTAACGAACTTTTGATATAACGTACCGATTTTTAAGTTTCCCTCTGGTACATTATAACCAAGCTTTACTATATATCTAACGCACGAATTTTCTTCTGTTTAAAACTTTTTTTATTAAGTTCTTGAGTGCTTGTTTTTTTAAAGTCTAGTTGGAAGCACGCATTGTTAATACAGAGATTTATAGAATTTGCTATTTCTGAACTTACTCAAAACACGTATGTAATAATCAGAATTAATATAATATCTGTCTTATTGTCTTCAGAATAGCAAAAAAGAAGTATGATAAAGCTATAATGTATTTGTTAGGTAATAAGTGATTTCATAAATTAGAAATGTTTAATTGTGAACTGTGAAATTTTTAAAAATTAATTAATTTTCTTTCATAACTTTTAAACTTCAGGTATATGGTACAAGGTTATCGTAACAACTTCCCTGAAGGTCCCACCCATGTTATACCGCTTTTAATGGAATTGCTTCCTGGTATAGATCCTAATGATATAAAAAAATCATATGTGACTTTTAACTTCATAGTACATTTTGTAAATATGATTCCACTGATCAACTCATCCGAAGCTAGTAATTATCATGATCTAACAGAAGAAGAGCAAATCATTTGTGAAGCTACTGCCGGTTTTGAAGATTTTGTCCTACAGTTTTTCGATAGAATCTGCACATGGGTAGAATCAAGTTCACTAGATTTTGTTCGTTTAGAACAAATTACTAACAACCACAACATTAAAAACCGAGCTGAAACCATATCTGAAAGTGCATTAGGTTCAGTTGTAGCTGTTGTTTTAAATCAATGCTCTCCAGAGATTTTCACAGTAAGTCTATTTGTGTGTTCTTTTATGAAACAGATAATTTTTATCTATTTATTTTGTTATACAGAGCGCTTTAAAGAAGATGTACAATTTTGTAACAAACAAAATAATGGAGGTACAAGTTTCTGGTAAAATGTTGGCCGTGTGCTGTCATAGTTTTACCAGAGTAAATCCAAAAGAAACTCTGAAATTATTTATACCATATTTATGTGATACTATTGAACAATTGTTAAGTGAAAATCCTAACATTGAAAAAGAAGAACATATTGATGATGAGTTACTCTATAATCTCTTAATTCTGTCTGAGGTAGGTTATACTTATACATTGTTAACATTTTAGCTATTCTATGCTGTAGTTTATATTTACAATGATAAAAATATGAATATTTATAAAAACTAATATCTTGAATTATGAATAAGCAACAGCAGGGACCAAATTTTCTAATCATATGAATAAATATGTGAAAATGACATTAAATGCATAGGTTGATAATTTCTAGCAAAAAGCTATCAAGTTATGTAATTTTGATATCCTTTTCACATATGAATCTATTTTTATCGAGAATCGTATTCCAGAAATATGACTTGTTGGTATATTTGATGTTGAAGGGTCAACAGCCTCTTGTGGCCTTCGCCCGTTTCTTGGCAGTAGATAATCTTTGTATACACAGAGAACAGTTTCCTTATCTCAAGAAATTACAGTGATTTGGTTATTTGTTTCTATAACTGTGAAAATATATTTTCAATTTAAACTAGCTAATGAATGAAAAATATGGAAGGTGACGGTAATTACTTAATTTTTAGATAATTGATTCTATTGAAACTCGTTTAAATATCTTTTCATTAGCCATGTGTTCTATTTTCAGTGCTATTGTACTGGAAATAATAAATAAATTATAAATTTAGTATTTTGTTGCCATGAAACTCATAAAATCATAACGTCAAAATAAAATAATTAATAACAAACTGTTTTCTCCGTGTAAATGACGAACTTACCATACCATACCAACTTAAAGTTGACAGGATCATTGAGTTGTGCTTCTATTGTTGCATATTTTGTGCTATTGGAATAACTGTATAGCTGAAATATATTCGTAGCTTTATGAAATATTTTATTACATTTTCAATAGGCAATAGCAAATATACAGAGTGTCCCAAAAACATACCGACAAACTTTAAGGGGTGGTAGGGGACATGAAAACAAACCTTTTTCGTTTAATAAACATAATGTCTGCAAATGAGCCGTTTTAGCAGAAAAAAGGAAAAATGTTTTTGATAAGTTTTGTTTATTTCAGTGATAAATAATTACTGTTAATAAATAATAATTATGTTGACCATTTGCTTCAATACAAAGATTACACCGTCGGTTCACTGACGTTGGTTGGTGGACCCTATAGAATATTCCGGGAATAGCTTCTGCATGTGTGCAGCTGGCCATTATTCTTGCTAAGAGATCTTCTTCATTACGAATAGGCGTTTCGTAGACTAAAGATTTCAGATGACCCCAAAAGAAAAAATCCGGGGAGTTGAGATCAGGAGAACGTGCGGGCCAGGCCACGGGATCTCCTCTTCCAATCCATCGGTGGGGAAATTGCTGGTCCAAATACTGGCAAATGTTCAAACCAAAACGTGGACATACCCCATCATATTGAAACCACATGTTATTTCTGATGTCTAAAGGGACATTTTCTAATAACAGAGGCAAAACATTTTGCAGAAAATGGAAATAAATATCTGTGTTCAAACGAGCAGGCAACAAGTGAACTATTAGATTCTCTCCAACAATACTAGCCCACATATTTACAGAAAATTGTTGCTGGTGTCATTGGCAGAAAGCTAATCGATGTGGATAATGTTGAGGATTTAAAGCTTGTACGTGTTGCAAATGGTAGAGTAGAGGATTTGTTGATGCATGGCATGGTGTACTGTTGACTTGGAGAATCCCATTTGGTGTGCAATTGCACGAACACTAGTGGATTGATTTTCCTCCACACGGTGTAGAACTCCCTCAAATTCAACCGTACGAGCTGTTCTTGGACGACCACCACCACCAGGACGCTTTAGGTTTCCACTTTCTGTAAGGCGACAGTGGATGGAAGCAAAGGTTGTATGATGAGGTTGCCGGCATTCCGGATATCTCTGTTCATACAAGCGTGCAGCTTTTCTTCCATTACAATTTGCTGCACCATAAAAGCAAGGTGCATATGGGTAAGTTCTTGAAATGAGAAATTATCGTCCATTTTCAATACAAATTTTGAATTAAAAATGAACAAAGTTAATGGTCTTATGCCAACTAAATAAGTCACAAATAGTACTACGGTCTTATAATTGGCATTTTTGGAATGTTTATTGTGATAAAGAAATTTTTTTGCCCCAACAAGAAACGTAGTTGAAACAAAAAATGTTGAACGAAATACAATGGTGTCCAACTAAATCAAGAATTAATTTAGTTGTTCTGGTATGATTTAAAACATTTTATTGCTCTATAGTCCAAACGACTCATTTGCCGACATATATTCATTTAACAAAAAAGGTTTGTTTTCATGGCCCCTACCACCCCTTAAAGTTTGTTGGTATGTTTTTGGGAGACCCTGTATAAGATACATTAGAATATGTGGCATAACCTGCCTGCTTGAAGTCATCTAAAAATGCCACCGACAGGATGCTGTATTTATTTTGCTTTTCACTGGCCTTCTAGCTTGCCAACTATCTGTCCTTTAGAGAGTTTCTGGCTACTAAATTCACGTTGGAAATATTTAAGCCATTTAAATAATGTTACTAAACTATACATAGTTGTTGCATCTAAAATAAATGTTATCATTAGAACAGTTAAATAATTGCTCCCCTAGCATGTATACTTACGTCAACTAATCATAAGTTAAATATTAATAATTACCAACCACTACATTCATTACTGTAATGTATTTTTAATCTTAAATGAAAATAAGTAAATGGAAAAGTTAATTTTACTTGTTTCGTTTTATTATTTCGATTTTACAGATGACATATTCTCAAAGAAATTATTAACAAAGCATAGACCTGTTCCACAAATAAGTTATAGACGATAAAAAAAGTGTTTTTAATGTTTCCGCAGGTGAATTAAAGAGTCAGCCGAAAACGAGTCAAAAAACAGTACCATGTAACTGGCTACTAATGTATTTCTTTTTGTAACTGCAGTATTTTTAATAAATTATTAATATAACATCATTTTAGTTGATAGATGGTCGATCTGAACTGCTACATTATATAGATAGGCTAACAAAGATTTTAGACAGGACACTGCATATGGTATGTTTAACTGCAAGCCAGTTAGCTTCAAGAATGTTAGATATAATTATGGCTTCCCTGACAAGTATTCAACCAACAGAAGTCCGAAGCTCGCCTTCTGATTATTCAAAGCATGTTAAGGATTTCTTACCTGTGAGGTAAATAATAAACTTATATCTGGATATAAGGATATAAAATCCTTATATCTTCTCTGTTTTCAAGTGACTACAAGTCCCACTTGAATATGCTATATGATATGTCAAACACAAAAATACCTTGTAAATAAACTAAAGTTGATTTACAAGTTATTAAACAAAAAAGTAACTTGTTTAAATCACGAAAAATTTTCCATCTGGAATGGAATATGGAATGTGTACATACAATGTATTTTAAATTGGATGCAACAACATTGGTATCTTGGAAACCATTAGAAATACAGACTAAAAATATATAGTTACTTTTTTCAAGTGGTAGTTAATTAATATAAGTTATGCATTCCTACATCTAGTTTCTGAAATTACTTTGTTCAATAAATGTCCGGTTGTTATGATTCGTAACTCTAGAGAAGATTTAAATTCGAAATTGCATGCACCAGTTTAACTATTTTCGGTGTTCAGCGGGGTTGGTGGTAATGTTAAGTCAATATGCAAAAATAGCATTAATTTATGTAATAAATATGAACTACTTTGTACCTTTACCCTTCATGTAATTTCCAAGACCAAAATACTAGCTTTGCATTTTACATAAGAAATTTTGTTGCCAATTTTTTTTTTTTTTTTAATTGTAGGGAGTGGGGCAAAGCACAAAACATAAAGGATGTAAAAATATCATGGTATACTCCTGGGAAGCAGGAAGTTAATCAAGTACAGAAATTACTAAATAAATATTTACTACCTGAACTAAATAAACTGGATGCATATTCTGCTGGAGGACTAACACTAACAAGACAAGAACTCAAGCAAACCTTAAGGATTATAATTTCAATTTTATCATGTCAGCCATTATTACCAATGTGGGAGGAACCGGTTTTTCCATTGTAACAGATGCACATTTTTTAATTATAATCCAAAATTAATCTCATTTATTCTACAGGGTTGAAAGTGTTTTGAATCCTTGGGCATTTAATCTAATAGTAAGTGGTAGTGATGTCGTGACGATGCCTGATGGTAGAAATGTTAGAAAAATCATTGTAGATACATTGCACAGGGTTCAAATTAAATTACTAGAAATAGATGAAGGTGACACACAAAGTATTCAGAATATAGTAAATGTAAGTACAGAGGAATATACAACTTTTAAACATGGAAGAATCTATTGATGTTTCTAAAATTTGTACAACATACTAATATGTTACCATATAAGTAGCAGGTTATAAGTATGTTATAGTGTAATGGAGGTTATGATGGAACATAGTAAGTCGAATCTGTTAGAATAACAGGAATACCGTGAATGTTAGCAACAGAAATAGATTCATATATAATAGATTTATGTTATTTGCTCTATCATATACCCTATTATACAGGGTGATTTTTTTTGGTTGTGTGTTAGAAGTATCTCGAGAATGGAAAATTACGTTATTAATTATTTATGGAAAATATTTTCCAGGTGAAAGTACTTCCGGAAAAACCGGAAGTTGACCCTAACTTCGTTATTTTAAATGGAATACCCTATATATTGTATCATTTCTGGATTGTACGTAGAATTCTAAACACATTTTATGTCGGATGTCCTAAACCTATCTTCAACTGTTTTTGAAATATTGGCAGGTATTATTGACATTTTGCAACCTTGACACTGTAAAATCTTCAACGGTTTGAGATCAAGCAAAATGGTTTGCACATTTCTATCTTAACTTTTCATAAGCTATCGTTTGACACTAATTTCAGATTTAGCCAGAAATTAAAAATTTTCGATCAAATTTAATCTCTCTTGGTTAAATCTGAAATTAGTGTTAAACGATAGCTTATGAAGAGTTAAGATAGGAATGTGCAAACCGTTTTGCTTTTTCTCAAACCATTTAGATTTTACAGTGTCAAAGTTGCAAAATTTCAATATTCACCTGTCAATATTTCAAAAACAGTTGAAGATAGGTATAGGACATCCCACATGAAATATGTTTAGAATTTTAGGTAGAATCCAGAAATGATACAATATATAGGGGGTATTCCATTGTCTGCCAGTCTTCCAGGCTGAAGTCTTTGCAAACCTAATAGCAGCTAACAAGGAAGAAGTAAGGAACTGTACTGAGCAAAATATTTACTTCTGCTCTGACAGTCAGGCGGCCTTAAAGGCTTTAGCATCTCCAAGGACAAGATCCGCCCTTGTCCAAGAGTGCAGAGATACCCTGGAGGAGCTGGCCAGAGGAAAAAAGGTCAAATTGGTATGGGTACCAGGTCATAGTGGAATCCCGGGGAACGAAAGGGCCTATGAACTAGCTCGACTTCGATCTCAGGGACCCAGCCAGGGACCACAACCGATTTTAGGCATTACACGAAGGCAGGTCAACATGGCTTTTAATGATTGGGCTCTTGAGACACTAAGTAAACACTGGAGAAGAAGTGGGAGCTGTAGACAAGCTCGCAACTTTCTAGTGGAGCCAAGCAAGACCAAGACGACCTGGCTGTTAAGTCGTAGCCGGAAGGCTCTAAACCAGTTGATGGGAGTTTTAACGGGTCATTGCAGGCTTAGAAGACATCTATCACTGATGGGTGTTGAGGGAGACCCTATCTGCCCAAAGTGTGGGGAGGGCGATGAAACGCCTTCCCACTTCTTGGCAGAGTGCGTGGCTTTCGGCAGACTGAGACACGACGTCTGGGGGGCCGGGGAGTTGCAAGGAGAAGAGGTCAGTTCCCTTGAATGGACCGACATTCTGACCTACATTAGAAGGTCGGGTAGGTTCGATGAGGGAAGAGGTGATGGAGCTAGGTAGGGACGACAGGGGTAGGTAAAAAGGGCCCGCTTGTGGCCTACTTGTCAGGTCTTGGCCGCCCTACTACTACTACTACTAGGGTATTCCATTTAAAATAAAGAAGTTAAGGTCAACTTCTGGTATTTGCGGAAGTACGTTCACCTGGAAAATATTTTCCATAAATAGATCTTATCTCAGAATGCACATTGGCAAATTTTCAGAACAAAGTAATTTTCCGTTCTCGAGATACCTACTTCTAACAGAGGCCCAGAAAAAATCACCCTATATAGGTATGTGTTAAGTTATAAAAGTGTTATGCCTGTTGCTGTCGACTGACACTTGCAATGGTATAACTGCTGGACAAGAGTCATTTTACGGTATTATTACAGAAATAACTTTTCTGTGGTTTTTTATGTATCATCCATTCATGCGATATAAATAAATTTAATCATTTAAAATAAATTTGTACTTTTTCAGATATACAACATTGTACTATTCAATAAAACCCGTGGTCAAGACTTTGAATTCCACTGGAAAAGTTTCCATATGACAAAAAAATTATTAGAGGATCGTTTGCATCAGAAAAAGTTACACCTTCGACATGTAATAATTGACAGAGTCATGTTGCAACAAGAATTTAGAATTGAGAGCAGAAACTGCTCGTTCACCAACACTCACAAACAGATACTATTAGATTTGTTTGAATTAAGTGTTTCTAGATATAGTCAAGTAAAATAATATATTTTTGTATAATTTCATAACTTAATATGAGGTTTTTTAGGTGAGAATTGCTGCTCAAAGTAAATTATTTGCCGTTGTTTCTTACTTCCCATATTCATATTCAGTGTTGACGGAAAAAATTAAAGAAATTTTGAGACTAGATTCAGAGAAATTCCATGAAAAATTTAAAGGTTGTTTGTACATTTTATTGGGACCTAAAAGTTCTCCTATTGTTGCCAGACACGATTGGGAGTTGATACGGCAGCTGTGGCCGTTAATTGTTAAATCTATGCCTTCAGAAAAACCGTCCATAATTAATCTTATTCAATCGGTGACTGAAGCTGTTCACAAATATTTTCCAACAATAGCTATTAAATTGATCATTCCTGAGAGCACCTTAGCAGCTGCTTATATGTTGAATAACAATAATCCAGTATGTAATCTAAGTAGCTTTAAGTCTGTCATTGATGGAGGAGAAGAATACTTGAAGATGAAATCAGAGAAGAGAAGGCTAGCTTATGAAGGCACCTTAACTGACTTGTTGGATGCTGTGGAAACAGGAAATTTGTAAGTAAAATTTTTCTACAAAGTGATTGCAGCACGTATTTAATTTCACAAATTTCTATCATCAACTTGCAGCAAGTAATTTTGGACTACCTTATACATTCTGTTTCACGGTGACCACCCATTAAAATATATCAGAGACTATTTAGATTTAAAGAGTGAAAATTTCGACACTGGAGTTTTTGACTAGGGAAGTGTGTTTTGCACTTCCCTATATGAAAGTATTTGTAAAATTCCCTACCTAATAACTGAAAATTTATTATTTTTCTAAAAAATTAATTTTGAACAAAGGTATTCATATTGGGAAGTTGTTGAATATGTAAGCTTTCTAGCTGTATATTAGCAGTTGTTTAAATGTATACCCAGGGTGCTGAAAATTTTTTATCAAGTTTTATTACCTTCAAGCCAAGAAAAGTAGATTTTTTAAATAGAACGCCCTATATATTATAGCATATAATAATGTAGAATTTTATTCTCTGAAACCGCTATTTTACTTCCCTATACCTATCTCTTTTTATTTTTGTTATTAAGACTCATAATTGCAATGTTAATTGCTCATAATTACAAATTGTAACCACGCCGCTCTCCAATAACAACAACAATGATGTTGTTTACATATTTTTGTTTATTCAAAATTTCGTTCATGAAAAGCAAGGTTTTGATTTCCATTGCGAATAGTATAAGATTGGAAAATAACTCTGTAAAAACTTTCCATAGTAAAGAAAAATGGAAATAAACCGAACTACAATCAATATATTACTTTTTTTTATTTTTATTGCGTTTCCTAAGACATCCTTAGTCAATTAGGTCTTTGTTGACTCTTTTTTTATTGTTCTTTATGTAAATTTTTCTCTTTAATGTGTCAGTCAAAATTTAACGTTGTGTTAAAACTACCAATATGTTTTATATGGATAATCTAATAACGTTTTAGGAGAATTAGCCAGAGTATTAGCAAACTTATAAGCTGGCTGATTATTAATTTTGAATTTAAATTGTGTGCAGTTTAACCAATACAACAATGTTTAAATACTCCTGACCATAAAATTTACATTTAGAGTTAAAGTATTCACTTTTGGGCTTTTAAACTTTACAAAGTACAACCCCATTAGAAAAACCTTTCTTTTGCATTTTTAATACTAAAATAAAAGAAGTAGATTTTAGATTGCACAAATTTCCTACCTAATTTTATAACTTCAATCCCAAATGGCTGAACCCAGCCATATAGCAACTATTATCCGGTGGATTATTAGCGCTAATATAGTATATATTCGAGTATATATTAATATAAATTTAAAACAAGTAAAATAAAATGCACCCCTTTTGTAGTGTCATTGCTTCCGTAGTTAATTATAATCATTGTTTTCAGGCACTGGCGTTATCATTCCATGACATTAAACTTCCTTAAAGACTTAGTACATTTTGATGTTAAGTATAATTCTCACATTGTAAAATTTTTCTTGAATGCATCTATAAACGAGTCAATAACAATCAGAAAAACTGCCATGAGGGTTTTAGTATTTATCATGATACAAAATAAACCAAAATTTCAGAAAATTGAAATAAATCCTAGTAAATATTCAAATTGTACTGTGAATAATAATAAATTGAGGCCTGGAATTAGAGAAGATAATAAGTGGTTACTCTATAATAGTAAAATGTTACCAAAAAGTGTGGAAGCATGGGAAGAACCAAGATTCGTTCATGATCAGTATACTGGTTATTATAATTGGCCTAAGAAGTTGGAGGTGTATGATTCACCATCCAAACAAATGTGTGCTGCAAAGAGAATGGATAATTTAAGTGAAATTGAAATCGAAATTTATAGCTTTTTTAAAAATGAATCAAATGTAGAAAAACTAATTAAATACCTCTCTTTGGAAGAAAAGAAAGGACATGATCAGTTTAATGCTTATAGATTTTTAACTTTTAAGGTAATATAATAATTACTTCTAGCAAATGAAACTAACATTGAAACAATAACATAGTTTAAATGGTTCATCTTGTATGATTTATTTCAGAACCTTTTTAAAATATTTGAAGACAAACTTCTCCCAGTTTTTATACCATACATAGAGAAATTAGTACAAGATAAATTAGAATCGAACCAGAGATGTGCCGCTGAAATTATTAGTGGAATAATAAGAGGGTCCAAACACTGGGAATATGAGAAAGTAGAGAAACTTTGGGCTGTGCTGATTCCAATTTTAGAAACTGCTATAGTAAATATGTGTTCCGAGGCTCAGACTGACTGGGCACTTTGTATTACCATGGGAATTGAATCCCGTGATCCAAATAAATGTCACTGGTTGTTGGAGTTCTTATTAAATGACCCCTTGAAAGATCCTACATCTTTTATAGCATGTAGCCGATTGCATTTGCTAAGTCTAGCGATTAACCAACAGACATGGAGAAATTCAGAAATCTGCAATAGATTGTTGGATTACTTTAGACCACATCTCTCTCATCCATTTCAAAATATCAGGGAAAGAATAAGTTCTTGCCTAACTCTTATGTTGTGCAAGGATATTTCTTTTCCAGGAGGAAATCAAACTGATGGTCCAAGAACTTATGATTTCTTTGAAGAAGTACTACCTAAATTAAACAAACTATACAATAGTAGCCTTGCAAAATTGAACAGTAATGAAAATGGTGGCGATTTCAGCAAAACTTGTGATAACTTAGATATAATAAATTTTGAATGTGAAGAGGAGAGAGAGTCTGCAGTAAGACTATTTAAAATAGGTAAGTTTTTATTGTAATTTGAGTACTTATCCATTTTAAGAAAGTCAGGATTTAAAAGATAGTTTAAATAGGATAACCTATTTGTTTAGATTAACTAAACATGCATACAATTATTAATCTTGTTAGTAGATCACAGAATCAAGTTTTCATATATATCTAGTTTAGTTTCAGTTAGCCCTAGAAGAGTCCTAGCTCATAAATTTGTTAAAAATATCAACTGATAATTTTTTTGGTCAAAATATTCAAAGGGGTCAAAGGAATTATTATAATCTCCTGCTTAATATTACTGGCAACTTATTTTTAGTTGCGAGGTTTGTCACAACTACTATGGTGAGAGTGAATTTCTCAGCAAAACCAGAATTCTTTGAGTTGCTTCCTTTAGCAGCACTGCTCCAAAATAATGAAATTGATGAAGAATTGACAAATATAGCAACCAACTTATTGGTAGTACTCGCACAAACAATGACAATAGAAAAATACATTCCATGTGCAATAGAGGCTATTAAGAAAGTGGCAAAATGTCCATCCTGGTCAACAAGAGCAATTATAGCAGATTTCCTTCCCATTTTCGTTTTTTACAATATGGCCACTATAAATGCTCAAAAAAAATGGGTTCTTGAGGTAAGTCTTATTATAACTATAACTAAGGTATACATTATTTTGCTAAAACATTTATTGATCACGTCATATGATCGCAATATTTAAACATGAGACTTAATACAACGCTGCTTACTCAATCCACAATTACTTTAATTAGTAATTTATTTTGACATTGAAACTGTCGACTGTTTGTAAACTGAATATTTGTCTGAAGCAGTGGCGGCTCGTGGATCAGTAAATAGATGATGCGGACTTAGGTGTGGGCCAGAGGTCCGGAAACGAAAACAGCGCCTCAGGCAAAAATTTCAAGCAAATTCGAGGTCACTGCAGTTGCCTGTTGCTTATGAACTTTATAGTGGGTGAAGTAGACGGATACTAAGCGGCGAATTCGCCATCTTTAAAAAAGTACTAAGGAACTTACCCGATTTTACCGATATAAACATTCCAAAAGTTCTTAATTCCAAAAAATTGCCACGATTGTCCGAACACTTCGATTCAATGTGGACTTGAAATGCCAACTCTTGTTTGCCTAAATAAATAGCTGCGCGATGCGCGAATAGATAATTGCATAAACTGTCTATTTAGAAGGCCGTCATCGTTAAATTGTTTAATATATAGTTTGGAATTTTCTCTCAAAGCGTCTTCAATTGTACTGAGGTTTTTTCTTAATTCTGAGAACATTAATGCACACCGTATATGTTCTAAAGAAGCATCGTACTTACGACAGCCTCACGTAACATTCCCAAAATTTTTAAATCCCTCCTTATTCCACACGCCTAATTTTTTTACACCCACAATTAAACACGGCATTAAAAAAATGTTTTTTAAATAAACACTTCCACACAACCACTTATACTCCGAATACCACTCATTCCGAAACTTCCGAACGAACACTTTGTCTTTTGACTGTCCCTTTTTTTCGACATCGAGAGAAGGCACAGGTCTCTTGTAATTTAAAAAATCTTTTTTGTCCTCCATCTAGAAAATGGTGTTTCTAATAAAACACAAACTGGATCATGCATAGAAAACATTTTTACGATTGATAGAAAACAATGATTATTTATTATTATTAAGAATTGTTTTTTAACCGGCGCGACGTCGCGTAAAGAGGCAAAACTGGGAGGACGATAGAAGTGATGTGATGCGGCTATCGAAGTCCGCGATACTCATTCGCCCACAGGGCAATTTAGTCGCGTATCGGCCACCCTGTTGCCATGGCAACCGCCGTCACGACTGTCGCGGAAATATCATCTGATAGCGATCTGCGTCACTTGCTTATTATAACAACGGAACGGTACGGGGTTTAATGTTCGCTGTCTACGAAGGCAATGTTTTTTCAGAAGGCGTTCAGCGCGCAACGTTTTATAATAAATTATTCTGTTTATTTCTGTAGATAAAACAAACAAAATACATTTTCAGTGTCAAAATATATCTAAATTACAAAATTTATATGAAATTAAAAATTATTTTAAATGATACAACCAAACGGAAATTTTAGGTAAAGCGGTGCGTCACTTGCGTCCCCTGGCGAGCCGGCTCTGGTCTGATACTATAATAGTGATAAGTCAATAGGTCCATTCAATTGCTGGCTAGTGTAGTGTGCACCAGTGTGTACTACACTACATTTTCATCAGCTGATTTGTGTCAGTACAATATACACCTTAAGTACGCTGATATAAGGCGCTGGTTGTAGTGCACACTGCCCTAAATAGTGGCCTAAATAAACGAATGGAATTCTGAAATTAGTGTAGTCCAGTGCGACATTTTTTGAGCAAACGAATGGACCTAGGCATTTCAATGACCTGTCAAAAATGGCTGTATTGGGTCAAACAAAACATGTAAATTTATGTAAGGAAGACTAATAGTACTTAGTGCTGATAGTACTGAAAGTGCTTTTCACATGCATATTTTTGTTATATTTTTCTTTTTTTTTTTTTTTTTGACAGATGAATGAAAACTGACTATAAAAGTCTTTAGTCGACAATTCTAGCAAAAGATTTAGAATCTCTGAATATGTGGTAGTCCATATATATTATACTTCACTAGTATAATGTACTAGTGAAGTATATTATACTTCAATAGTAGTCTGTTTATGTTATCAACATTGGTGGTCCTACATAGCTTTAGTTTAAGTAAAAATTTTCTTCTCTACATGGATGACATGAATCATTTATTGTATAGTTGCTAATAATAAGAAATTACACATGGTTCCTAAAATTTAGTAAGGAATCCATTTATTCTTGTCCAAAATCATCAAAGCAGATTGACTTATATCCTATAGAGATAAGCTAATTTTTTTTTAGATACAATCCATAGTTTTGGAACTAATGGAAGACATTCAACCAGAAGTAAGGACAGGAGCTGCCAAGGTGTTAAATAGTCTATTACATTGTCAGTTTATTCCACAACCTACTGAATTGCTGGTAAGTAAATAAATTAAGTGAGACATTTGAATCACTGCATATAAAAAAATATATATTAAAATTTTTTCAGGCCCACTTCAAACAGAAAGCAAAAACTAAATTAAACAACAAAAATCTAGTTAAAAATAAGGACGGAATCATAAATAACAACAATAATATAAGAATTAGACATGCTGCTGTGCTTGGACTTTGCGCTTTTATAAATTCTCACCCCTATGATGTACCTGATTTTTTACCAGATGTTTTTGAACAGTTAAGACCCCATTTAAGTGATCCACAACCAATTCCAGTAAGTATAAATATATAAATTTTTCAATATTAATATACATTCCTTATATCGGGTGAGTTTTTTAACCTGAAACTTTCCAATATCTCGAGAAATAAGCACTATGAAAAAATACCTATAACCAAAATTTTATCGTTTAGCGGGGGAAATGCCATAATACTAAAATTAGTTCTTCACCTCCCACCTCCCTGTAGGTGGGGCAAAAGGAGAAACTTTAAAATCTTAAATAGGAACCTATATTTTTTTATTGCAGATTCGGATTCTACGGCTAAAAAAAAAGTAGGATTAGCCGTAGAATCTGAATCTGCAATAAAAAATATAGGTTCCTATCTGGTGTTCGGCTTCTTATTATAATATACACCGAAGTGCACTATCATTTTATTGTACCATAGTTTAATTTATCTACTTTTAATAAAATAGAAATATACCTATAATAATATATGTTCGCAGCGTATGTTCGTTTAGCTTAAAAATATGGTAGAATACAAATTAATCTGTATTCACAGGCACAATAAACAACATCTCTTATATTACCTAATTTACATATTTTCAGTATATTAGATTACTCTAAATTGAGCAGCTCCTTAGTTATTTTTATTTTCTAGGCAACTATTCGCAAAACTTTAGGTGATTTTAAAAGGACACATCACGATAATTGGGACACACACAAGTTGAAATTTACAGAAGAAGAATTGTCACTGTTAAGTGACCTCACAGTGCCTCCTAGTTATTATGTGTAATAATCATACTAAAATATTAAGTTATATAAAACATATGACATGAGATTTAATAGTATTTATTTGATTTTGTCTAATAATGACTTATAGGTGCAGGTTTGTTGTTCATGACATGTTTGGTTAAGGTTTAAGACTAAACTTATTTTAATGTTTGTTTTATTTAGTATATTTTTTTATAAAAGTGTTTTATAAATCAACAGTTTTATCCCTTAGAGTCCGAAGTATACAATATTGTTTTATATTACTATTTGTATGTTTTTTGTGAGTTACTTATTGTTTTGACAATGTATTTATAAAATATATCATTTACAGCAACAATGTGTGTTTGTATTCAATATATATTATGGGCATTACTATAGGGTGTTTAAAAAGCCACATTTCATAATAGTTTTTAGGTGCTGGAACAAATATGCCAGTAGACGTAATGTAAATGGTGTGCGTCATAAAAATAAAAAAAAGGGTGTGCCTGCAACAGCACAATTTATGTTCGATTTACTATTAATGTTAATTGCCTGTGATGTACCGCTGCACATAGGATTACCAACTCATGCCATTCAAAAAAGAGTACAAATTCCCTGACAGGCCTATAAAATGTCGGATTACTCACAATCTGTGCCGAAACTTCTGGCGCCATAGGGAAAAATGGCGCCGAAAATTTTGAAAAATTTCAAGGTCACACGTTTTCCAGGCACTTCGGAATTTTAATGTAAAATCCGTTTATACAAAAATATCGACTTTCGGCAAGATATTTATTGATTTTAGTAGATAAATATATGTAGTGGAGTATTACAGTTTATACCGAATGTAAACTGAGGTAGTGAGGTGACCGATAGTATAAGTATTAAAGTAGATAATATAGGAAGACAAATATTTTGTCTGGATAATAGTGATATTAGTTCACTCATAAAGATGGTGCTATCTTTGCCCAGAAAAGAGTACATTTGGGTACTAAAGCCGAAAAGTAAGAGTACTTATTATTTCTAATCTCAAAAGAGTACATGTTCTCTTTAAAGAGTACGGTTGGTAACCCTAGCTGCACATCCTCGATAAACACCAATTCCGGGAGTTCTGGAATAAACATAACCCCAGGCGATATTACCAAGTTGCACAACATTGCGTAGTTATGTAACCAATGTACGAGACGACACTATAAATAAGATCGAAGGTGTATCAAAAAATACAACACTGCTGTGGTTATGTGTTCACGAAACGACAGTGAAAAAAATGTTTCTGCAATCTCCTATACGTGTGTCCCAATATGTCCAAACCACCACAGCCCATTCTTACATATTTTAAAACATGGTTGCAAGCAGCTTTTTATTATGTCCAATATTTTCAGCGAATAAAAACAGTGATACTATAATTCAACCCTGAAGAGGATGCAGCTATTAAACAGTCAGTCAAAATTCAAAAGACACTTTACTACTGTTCCGCCATTTCTTTCGAAATCAAGAAACAAGTTTAAAATATTAATTTCATATAGCCATAGATTACTGGAAATAACCACACACAATCTATGAAGAAACTAAACCTGTCAGCAGCTGGTTGGCGTGAATGAATATGTGCTATATCTCTTCCTTGGACCCCTCTAAACCAGCATCTAATAGTTGAACCATTCCTTGCCTACTAATATATTTACCCCTCAATGCAACAGATATGGATAGCAAGAGTTAACGAGATCTGACTGTTTGGAAGAGTCTATTTAATTTTGTAGAGAGTACAAACACCTAAAAAAACGCTAGGGACACCATTCAGGGTAGAAATGGATATAAATCCTTATAAATTATAAAATACATATTACATAGTAAAGTAAGAGAGCTGATTCTTAAAATGTAGTTTATTAGTATAAAATATTTTATAAATAATGTATTACATGTTTAGAAAAAGTTAAAGAAAGAACAAATGATTTTATCATAACACATGTCAATGCTACATATTATGATGCCTGCAATTCCTCCAACAAAGACGTACATTTATTTCTTAAAATCTTCACAGCCTCTTTGAAAATAATCTCAGGTTGCATTGCTCCTACTGATTCTATTGTAACTAAAAAAATTAGTCAAATAATCTTTATCCCTCATTCTAAACACAATAATTAGCCCGAAAGTCAAGACTAGTGTGCAAAAAAGGGCACCTCTCACATTTACATCTGGGGCTGGATTATCGGGTCATGCAAAAAGATGCGTATGTGAATATGACATAACTATGATGTAATTTGATAGTTCCCTTGCTATAAAGGACTATCGGTTTAGATTATTTTTAAGTCATTTTCGCATATGAATGTATTCACACGACTCAAGTAGGTATAGCCCTAGGTAAGTACCGGGATATCAAAAATTATCTTGGTCAAGTGTGGTTGTGGAATGTAAAACGTGTGTCTTACTTTAAATTTTTGAATATGTTTTGTTGTGTCAGAATGTGTCAAGTCATTGTGCTGAAATTTTCTAATCCAGTTTTTGAATCATGCCTCTTACCACACAGCACAAAATTTTCATGATTGAAGCCTATTTTCGAACGGGTGCGCTAGTTAATGGAAATTGGCAATACAGTCAACGTTTGTGTTTGGACAATTTTCGAGAGCACTTCCTAAACGTGGCAATATTACCGGACAATTTTTATGCGTGTCTTACAAATTGTGTTGAAGTGTTTCGCGAAACTGGTTGTGTGACTCATAAAAAAGATGCTGGTAGACCAAGAGTTCGTACAGAAGAAGTTGTCAATGACGTTCGTCAACGTATGGAAGAGGAGCCTGCAAAACCTTTGAAACGTCTTTCTCAGGAAATTGGACTTTCTTATGGAACATGTCATAAGATTTTAAAGAAAGACTTGAACATGCATCCATATAAGATGCAAGCACATCAAGCTCTTCTGCCCACAGACCACCCCAGACGCCTTGCTTACTGCCATTGGTTTGTCAATAATTTAATGAATTTTTTTCGATTTCACCGTCAATGCAGAAAGGTACAGACACAACTTTTTGGCTGAATTTGTGCAACAGCACATACTACACGAGAAAATACTGCTTTCCTCCGCGAGTTTTTTGATGACCGGCTGATAAGTTTGCATACAGAAGTCGAGTTTCCTCCGAGATCACCTTGTTTGACAATTATGGACTATTTTATACTTCCTTACTTAAAAAACAAGATTTTCGCAACTCCAGTAAATAATTTGCAAGAACTGCAACAAAGAATTGTTCAGCAATGTGCAACCATAACGCCAGAAATGCTGCACAACGCTTTTTACAGCATGAGGAAGCGCGTCAACTTGTGCATCGAACAAAACGGGGGACATTTCCAACAATTACTGTAATTTAGTTTTTCTTGCTACTAAAACCGTTATTTCATAATTTGTAGTTCATTATTGTTTTACAACTGAAATAAATAGGTATGAAATTTGTAGGTTATTGATGATGTCAGTGTGACAGTGACATAATTATTTCAAATTTAAAGTAAGACACACATTTTACATTCCACAACCACCCTTGACCAAGATAATTTTTGATATCCCGGTATATTTCCCATCCTCCTGACTTATATGGAGTCCCTTATATTATATATTTAGCCCTTAGCTACCGACTCGATTGGGAAATATTGGAAGATAAGTTTTCAAAATTAAATTTACTTACAAATAAAATGGTATTGACGTTTTGACATAACAACAGCATCCTTGAGGTCGTCATAACGAAAAACATTTCTACTGCTTATATCATACCGTGCACTATTAACAACTGCAATTTGGCTACCATTTTTTTCTTGTCTCACTCCTATAGTACCATGAGAAAAGCATTTTTGAAGTCTATAAGCTGCTTCACCTTCCACCCGTTTTACAATTTTGATATCTGGATGTAACCTATAGAATGCTGTCGCTGCAAAAAAAAATATTTATATATAAAAAATGTAATAGGTATATTATAAGTATGTATATCTATGTACTATACATAGTGCACATAAGTATTAAAACATATGAAAATATTATTATGAATAAATTGAAAGTATATTTATAATTTAATAACAACTGTAAACTTTAAATTGTTGTAAAATATTATCATAAAATTGGGGTAGGTTCAGAAGTGAGTGGGCCAGAAACCAGACCGTTCCTTGCGACCATGTGGTGCCACACTTAATTATATTTCAACCAGTCCAGCCTGTTTAATTAAGTCAATTTCCTTAGTGAGAACTTATCAATATCCTCTTGTAGAAATTTCGCATTTTATACCTATTTTGTCTTGATAAAGCAAAATACTCAAACAAAAATACAGATAGTAATAATCAAAGACATTTATTTAAATGTCCTTGGTAATAATAATAATTATGCTGTTTATTTATATATATAAGCACCTTTATAACAAAGAAAAAAATATAATATATTTACATATAGATATTATACATACATATTATATGAATGAGATACTAATTTCTGCAAGTGATCATAATTTGGAAAATAACGTTAACAAAGCTAATGATATGCTTAAAAAATTTAATGGTATACTTAAGGATATATTGTTTCTGTTTTCTATGATATTTGTGTATAAGATCATATCTGGAAATCCCCCCCAAGTACTTTGATCAATTTATTACTATTGGTAATCAAATTCATAATTATCCTACAAGAGCTAATGATTTGTATGTAAGTAGAGCAAATTACAATGACTCCTACAATTAATTCTATTTTTCATAAAGGTTTAATTGATTTCAGTGCCCTCCCATATGAAGTTAAGAATGTAAATAATATACACAAGTTAAAGATTGGATATACAGTGTGTCCAAGATAAAGATTGGATAGCATTGGGATCTTGGAAATGGTAAGATTACAAAGTTGGTTAAATTAGGAAAAAGTTGAGCAGTTTGAATACCTTTTACATGGACTTTGCAAAAAAAAAGTTATTTTTTTTTGATTTTGAAATGTTTAGAAAAACATTTTTTTTGCGATATTTGTTTTTATTTATTTCTGGCATTATTTTAACAGATATCAAAAAATAAAAAATACTTTTCCATTGTCACTTTTTGAGCTTAACAAGATGGCATTCATCAAGTTTATGTCCGACGATTCGTTTCCGAGAAACCATCATCAACTTCTTTTTTTTAAATACGCCCCTGTATTTTTAAATAGAAATTTTGATACCATTTTTTATTTTCAATTCAATGATGTATCACAAGTAATAGTTTAATTACGTTTTTAGCTTGTTGCCACCATTAAAAGTTAACGAGGAAAAGTCTTCTGAGTTTAGCTCTTACCGTTTCCAAGATCCCAATGCTATCCCATCTTTACCTTGGACGCACTGTATATATTGGAAGAAGACAGATGTATAAGATGAGAAAAATGATTTTATTGATTTTAGTGATTATATTGTACCTTGTATCTTGTATATTATAATTATATTGTTGTATATGATACTTATGTACTTCTGTCTAATGTTTAATGACTTCCTGAACAGCTGCACATTTATTCATTTATTTATTATTTATTGTTGTATGTATATTGTAGTGTTGGCAAATGTCCGGACATTTAAAAATTGGACAAATGTCCAGACAACTGTCCGGACATTTTAGACACGTATATGGACATTTTAGAAAATGAAATATAACAGATTTACTGTACAGCACATGTCATAAGCTTCAAGATGATACCAAATACTTATATATTCGTAGAATATATTCTCTGAAATACCAAGCATTAGGTGAAAAATCAATATTTTCGTAACAATTTTCAATTTTCGTCTACCTTTTACCAGCTTATGGTTAACATAGTAAAAAATTAAGTGTTAATTACGAAATTATGATTTAATTTGAAGAAGTTTTAAGTTTCTACTGTGTATATGTGAAATGAAATGAAATGAAATAAATAAATTATAGAAAAAAGAAAACTAAAAAAAAATGTATTTTGATTTGGAGTTACAAGTACAACATATAACATATATATGGCATATGGCACACAGTAAATATTCAAAAAACAAACCTTTCCAAATTCTGTAACATTTAAAAAATTAAATTATACAGTTACTACAGTATTATACATTACTGTTATATATTTTGGTATCTTTATTATTTGAAAAGATACGAAGTTGGTTAAATTAGAGAAAAGTTGAGCAATTACTAGCACTAAATAGTGGCCCCGGAAAATTGTTGAAAAATCCAGTGGTTCTCAAAATATTTAGCAAAACAATAAATTTCCAAAAAACTTAAATTAGCTCTAGCTCCGTTATTTATAGAAATTTTCAAATAAAAATTTATTTCATAAATACGTGCATAATTCTTTTTGTTTTAATGCAACCAGAATTTTTTTTGCCCACTACATTCTGATATATGAACATCATATTTTGTTTTTCTTATGGACGCCATATTAGAATTTGACATGGTTAGATAGAGAAAAATCAAGGAATTCGGCGATGTGTAATACTTAGGATTTCCAATGTAATTAAGGTTTATAATTAGATGTTATCATTACCATTGCCATTTATTGACTATTACAGTATCTCCAAATCAGAGTTTCTAAACAATTTCAAGAGATTGTGACAATTTTTAATTGGAATTTTTAGGTTGGCTCAGTTAGCTGAAAATATCGGTAATTATAAATCTGAAGGAAGCTGGACAGATACGATAAATGTCTAGACATTTTCATTCTGTCCAGACATTTTTGGACACATGTCCGGACATTTATATAAGTGTCTGCCAACACTAGTATATTGGGATTTCCTATTTAATAAAGATTTATTTTTTATTTATATATTCACACACATAGATATAAACAATTCATTATATCTGCCCATTTAGCTAAGCAAAATGGGCAGATTATATGGCAGAAGTTATTAAAGTGTATTGTCCAAATATATTGCATGCCAAATTTTAGCTCAATAGTGCAACGGAAAATGAGCGAAATTAGCGTTAAAAATTTTGAACCACGTTTACATTGTAAATTACTGAAACTAATTATTTACTAATTTGTGGTAGGTGCAGAATTTGTGGGCCGAAAATCAGTTCCTCCTCCCCGACCATGTCTATTATTACACATAGCCGAACAAGTTATATTAAATAAAAAGCTAAAATATATTCAGAGAATATAAATTGTTAATGTTATTTATGTCCACTGTATTTTCAATGCAATTCCACAGTTTAGAGTAAGCCAATAACTAAGTAGCTCTGGTTAATCTTTAAATTTTAATATATTTATGTAAGTGCTGTTATAAATAATTTTGTTATATTTTTTAAATGATATAAACTCGAATTTAAATAAGGGTACACATATTATTGCCCAGTAAGTTTTATATTTTTTATGAGAAAACGATATTATAAAACTTTAGGATTAAATAATATGTTAGCTTGGAAAATATTAAAATGATAAAAAGAACGATGTACTTAATTATCTTTTATATTTTACCATAGGTTTACAAATACTTTACTTATATTGCTTATTAATATTTTTAAATTTTGCCCATGTATTTAAATTTTATACTTTTCACATGTCGCTCTCAGAAAGTGCCGCTTCAAAATATAGATAACGAATAATTACTGATTGAATATCCATCGAAAGAAAAAATGTTTCTGATGTGAGATATTTATAGATATTTCATTAAACATTGAAATATTATATCAACTTTTTTCCTAACATAAATATTATAGGTTGCAGTGCTAGTACATATTTCCTCTTATTTAAATGTTTTCTAACCATTTCTCTGGTTTAATTAATTTTATAATAAATAATTTCTACTGTAATAATAATAGTCTGCTCAAAAATTTTATGGCCTGAGTGGTCCACCTGTGTTCGAAACCCGACAGTACCACTGTTTTTATTTTATTTTATTTTGTAAACATTATTCACACAATATATGTTTTCATCACTTCCATTGTATTCTCTAAAGTATCATGATTTTACTTCCATTACCAGTCTCAAAATGCTGACGCGATCTGGCAACTATGCAATTCCGGACTCCCATTGCAAAGATGACTAACAGAGGACAGCCCGTGCTGGCTGATTATTGTTGAAGGCAAAGGTGATTTTGATCAATTATTATTTAAGATTTTAAAAAGATATCTAAAAACTTAAATATTCCTCGTCCTGTCCGTCACTAAAAGACTATGGCATCATAATATACTTTTAAATCTTAGAATTTCTTTATATAAATCTTGTTACAAGTAATTTTTTTACCAAAAATGCATTTTTTTTAAAAACTGTAGTTTCAAAAATAGCCATAGCCTTTTACAATGTTTTTTCACTTTTTCTCAAAAACTAGTCGACAAAAATATTTTTCTTCATTTGCTATTTTATTCACCACCATGTATCAATAATTATACCTGAATTTTTAAGTTTTTTAATTTACAATTTAAAATAAAGGGGGTATACGTAAACCTTAATTGTAATGGATATACTCGCATATATTCCGACAATTTCAACCAGTTATATTAAACTTGATCACTAACCTACAGGAGAAAATTTTGCATGATCTTTTCCACAACTTTTCACTGCCACTAATTTCAAATCCAATTCATGACCTGGTCTCATTTTTGCTATAAGTATATCTGAGTCAATTGGTCCAACATCTGATTCTCTAAATTTTTCTTTCTGATTTCCTATTGGTATCCATTTGATATGTTTTGAATACACTACAAATAATAACTACGTTATATACTACTTAGGTAAATTAATTAAAGTAATAATTTTTACATGACTTCTTACCCACCATTATTATTTTTATACATGTCTTCTGCTCTGGAGGAATCTTTTTTATTACTTTCTTTATTATAACTACATTTAATTTTCAACTCGTATTCTAATGTGTCTTGTTCTGAACCTTCCGCATTAGCTGAAATAATATTAAATATAATATACAGTGTGTCAAAAAAAAGGAATGAAATTTTTATTTCTTCTATTTGGTATTCAAGAATATGCAGAAACCAAAGTACTATTTTTTCACCCATATAACATATCGATACCTTTTTGCCAAAATATCGTAAATCACTTTCACTAAATTTTACCTTAGGCTACTCACGACAACTCTGCCACTCTGCCTATTACAGTTCTGTTACTTACGATAAAATGTATGCAGTTATTTAACCGTCAAACATTTAAATACGCTTACAATACTCTGCCAGGATGTATATTTCAATAATTATACTTACGATAGAACCATATTCATTTTCATGGAAAATGTCACTTACGATAGTTTGGCAAAAAGGTATCGATATAACCAAAGTGATTAAGATCAACTTTGGCAAACCTATAGGTATGTTAATGTCTTGTAATAACTAGCTACAATTTTGTGAGGAAATGATAAATAATGAAGGTATTTGGAAGAAAACCAAAGGTAAAAAATTGTACAATTCACAACAGCGAAGTAAAATGTTATTTAAATGGAACTGCAAACACGCAGAATATTTGAATTTTGGATTCCAACAAGCCACCATCTGTGTAAGATTTTTTAGTGAAATGAGACAACGAATTCGGGCTTGGAACTCATTTTAGCAATAATGTTCCCCGATCAGGGTGGATGTGATGTATTTGCAGATGATAGTCCCGACTTAATCTTGCTGATTTTTGTTGTGGGTCCATTTAAAAAGTAAAGTTAATATAAATAAGTATTTAAGTATATAAAAAAGTATGAGTAGTTAAAAACATAGCACCAGTTGTAATTCAAAATGCAATTAAGTAATGAATTTGAACACCGAAGTTGGCTATTGCCAAATTGTTAACTTAATCTAGTTACTTTGTGCACTACTCAATAAAATAATTATGGATTGGATACTATTAGCCGTTTTCTTTTGCAGCTGATTTCTGAATCATGATTACAATATCTGCAATGCTATTGGTGGATTCAAAAAATAAAGGAGCGTAATTGGCTGATATCAAATCATGATTTCGAAATCAGGTGCAAAAGAAAACGGCTACTGTTTTCTGCCAATTTTTAGGCAAAAAATGAGAAATGGGAGAAGACTGTAGAAAAGGGACAAGTTTTATTTTATAACTGACAGATTAAACTTTTTTATTTTTTTTTTTTTTTTATAGACACGAAAGAATATAATTATTCCTTTCTTTTAGGACACAGTCTATACATTTTTTATATAAAAAAATGTGTGAAAATATCCTTTAATATACAAAACATCATATAAGTGCTATAAGTGTTGAGTTTTATTATTAAAAATTGTCAGTCATTTATTAATTAAAGCTGCCTTTACACAGCGTTACTTGCAAAGCACAAAGCATCCAACTACTAAAAATTTTAAACAATTTGAACAAAAATACAAGATTGGAGACTTAAATTTATATAATCACACACATACACAGACACCCACACAAATGGTATTACTTATGTTTGTATTCTGCTGTGCAGTTACAATGAGTTAAATCTGAATATTTCAATAGCCAAATGTATGCTTTACAACAATGTATCAGAATATACATTTATTAACACTATATTTTTCACCTCCAAAATTCACCTCAAATTTTTTCATGAAGGTGGAGAGTAGAAAGCCGTAGAACCGTGCTATAACTGCTATATTACTATGTAATAAACAAATAACTAAAACTTAATAAAGGTTGTCTTCATAATTAATTGAGAGATTAAATATACAGCAATGCAGTAACATACATACATGATTAAAGAACTATTTAGTCCAATAATTGTTTTCTACAAAATGATGTAGGTTTACGATTTTAAAATAATATGTCAATTAAACTAAAAGTATCTAATTTTATGCAAATATTTAAGAAAAAATGCCCAACATATGTAAAGAATTTTGTTAATATATCTTAAGAACTTATTTATGTATAAAGTGTGATTGATATACACATTTGATATACAAAAATATAACTTACCATCCGATCTATATTCAAATAAAGCTGGATTGGCTCTTAGCGGTATCAGTCCCAATCTGTGAGCTAATACTTCATCTTGAATTATTGAGGTATTATTATTTATGTAAACCTTCTCTATAGCCATACTAGGTACATCACTCAACATTAATCTACGAAATGTATTGGCCAGAAAAGGATGTATTCCTATTAAATCAAATTCCATTTCATTCTTTTCATTACGGACTATGACAATCCTAAATATTTTTTTAAAATTTCTGACAGTGAATGGTTCAGTTCCAGAGCCACTTGGAAGGTTCTAAAAATATAAAATATATAATTTACCTACATACTTAATTAAAAATAAGATGGGTTTAAAGACTACTGTCAGACTCATATGTATCAATGTATGAAAGCCAAGATGAGTGGTTTGGGAGAAAAGGGAAATGTATATTTGTTTTTGACACAGATACTTCTATAACAGAAGACAGAAAAAGGATTTAACCCAACATTTTGCATAAACCACCGTAAAATTGTTGCAGATAAAATTCATGCCATATGCTACCTTAATAGAGGAGTCCATTTTGTAATGGTACAATTCGCCATTTCCTAATGAAATTATTATAGAAGTTATAGAACCACTAGCTACATCCACACTTACGTCTATTACAGAACAAATTTTCTCTTTTTCAGGAAACAGTAGCCTTTCACCTCTTTAAATATCTATTCATTCACTACAACCATAACTCTAAGTTCATCATACTGTGGAAAAGTAGGAACCATGCCTGCATACAAAGCTGTACATCAGCAATGGGTGCATTCAGGGAATCGCAGCGCTTCAGCGCTTTATTCAAATAGCTGCAGTGCTGTATTAAAGCGGTAAAGCATATATTTTTCCCGCTGGATCGCTGAATAGTTCCATCAAGCAATAAAATTAATATAGTTTACGTTTACGTCTATGGCTTAACGCACAAAATATCTATGGATAATATTAATTATTATTAATATTAATTACAAAATATGAATTACTGAAAATTATGTCACTTTAAGCTTGCGGTTAAAATGTCGATTCAGCGAATGTGAAGCGGTTAAGCGCTGAAGCGCTGGTGTGCTATGTTTCCCTGAATGCGCCCAATGTTTATACACATGCAATCAATGAAAATATATAGGGCATGCAAAGGTATGGCACTTCCAAGTTATTTAAAATTCGGGCTCAACCGGAATGAAATTAAATCAGTTAGGTACAAGTTACTAGTCGACAATCAAATAAACAAACATGATTATGGATTATGCTCACCTCAGACAATTTATGTTCGTTTAGTATAACACGCGGCTTTTCATCGTTTAGTTCCATTATTTAATTGTAATAGAAGAGCTTTGGAATTTTAATTTAACTGCTTATTCTATAAAAAAAATAAGAAGTACCCACGTTCTCTAATTCAAACATAACCTAAAAAAACAAATACCATAGAAAATAAGAAACACAAAGTAAAACAATTTCTCATCTTCTTTTCTTTTGTCATCTTCAACAAACTTCTTCTTCTTCTCCTTATAAATCCTAGTTATGTTTTTTGGTTAAAATTAATAGAATTCTTCTAGAATTCAGATGTGGGCCCATGATCTAACTACACTGAATACCATACGAGAGGATAGATCGCCCAGTCTATACCAACGTTGCCAAGTGTAGCCCGTTTGTATTACCCGGGAAATTTAAAATTTTAAACTGATTTTTACAGATGCCGAGTTTGTAGTGTAGGTACCGTAAATCAGTAATCACTCATAGATTATATAATCACTGATCAAGGACTCTGTTATAACATTTTATTTGACATACTAAAAAAATTAAAATAGAGCTGTGTAATATAAGAATACTACTTTTCTTTTCAGATACTATACAGGCAGGAACAGAAACTTAGTTTTTTTTAAATTAGAAAAACCTGTTTCTGAAATATTTGATTTTTGATTTTAACTGTTACTTATAGATGCATGGGAATCAAGGTAAACATATAATTAACATATAGGTATAAATTTTCTTCTCCTATTTCTCTTACAGTTACAAGCATCATTGTTTAAAATTAACTTTGGAGGTACTATTAAGAATGAAATGAGTATGGTATTAACATGTATACTTACCTTTGTGAAAATTTACGTTGCCACCAAATCATTAATAATCTGTGCACCAAATATATTTGAAAATATTGTTAGATATGGTAGGTATGGTATAAATAGTTGTACAGAACTTGAAATATGGCACTATAATATAATATATATATATAATAACATAGGTATACAGATTGTTCCTATTAAAAACATATCATGTACTTTATCTAGATAGATACTGTAATTATTGAATTTTAAAACTTTCTAGTCGAAAAAAATAATTGCTATAAAAATATATAATCTTTGGTTATGATAATTATTTTATTTTGTGTATTTAATTATATTTCAGTTATGACATATTTTATTTGATTGCTAGTCTGATTTTTGAGTTTCAACAAATAATTATGCCTATAAGAAAATCATTCACTAGTAAAAAATCATTCGTTCAAGAATTCAGAAATAAATTATTGTCGTTTTTGTTCATAGAATTTATTACAATAAAAATTTAACAATACTGATGATCATTTAATGGTGACATCGATGTGTACATAAATGACTCTCCAGAGGTATAATCTAGATTTTCTTGAATGGTTGTTGCTTCTTGCTTAGAGGCCCGTATAAAACTTGTTTTTGCTGCACAATGTTTCTTCTTCGTTGATGTAAATCTAATTTGGGGATCAATGTATCTTTTGTGTGATTTATTTTTAGGTGTGAATAATTCACTACTTATTTCAGGAAATTTAGACGATTTAGCAAGATTATTTATTATTAACAAATGTTGATGTATTTTGGCAATGGTGGCGTTATCGAGCTGGTGAAAATCAACATTTTCTAATTTCATTACCATTTCCTGTACACGATCTACATTACTCCTTGTATTGGATTCTTGATAATCTTGCAAAAGAGTTGACAGACTTTGAGAGATTAAAACATCTTTGTCGGTAGAATGGAGTTTATGGATATCTTCTATTTTCTTATTCACAAATTTGTCTACTATCATATGAATATGTTTGCATACAGTTTTTCTTTCTTTATAGAATTTACACTCACATGAAAACATATGATTACATACGTCGCAAAATAAGCATACTTCTTGACAGCATTTAGACTTTAATAACTGATGAACAGTATATGAAGTATTTTCATTTTTTGAAATTGTCCAGTTTATATTATTTTTAAAAATTTTATAATCATTATGATTTTTCACTGCTTCCTTGTGATTGTGAGATAATAACTTTGTTTGTCTGGTGTGTTCACCCTTACTTAATCTAATAATTCTATCTACACTTTTGTCCCTTACATACTTTAATACCATATTTAAACCCTTGTCAAGGCGTTTTACTGTCTTTCTTTCTAAATAAAAATATTTTATTACTTTATGCATCGATTCTAAATGCATGTTTGTATTTATAGTTGCATCCTTTCTAAAACAGTAAGCCCACTTTTTAAAGTTGTGGCTGTAGGTATTACTAAAATACTTCCCAAAATGCTTTGTTTCTTCGTTATTGCACATGTAATTTATTGCATTGCCTAAAGCTGAAAGAAATTTCGATTCGGAAGTTTCTTGCTGTAATATCTTTAATATTTTATATATTTCAGAACGTTTCTCCTTGTTAGAAATTTTATTTAAATTCCGCTGCCACGCTCTATCAACATGCCAAGAGCAAAATAAATGTTGCGGATAAGGTGTACCCATCACCACAAGCCATGCATTTGCAAACACTTCATCCATATCGGACATTAAAAATTTACAATGAACAACTCCTACGATAAAAAAGCAATAGCTTAAAGAGCGTGTCTGGCCAAGGAATAAGACAGTGTAGGTACTATCTTAAAAGATAAAAGATTTTAAAATTTGTAATAATGAACTGTCTCAAACCTTAATGCAAGCAAGTAAGTATTAACTTTATGTATTATTCGGAAAATATTCTTTTTTAGGGAAACTGCAGATTAGGTTTGTAGATGCTTTAAACAAATGTGTACTCCTCGATACAGTTTAATTCAAAATTTTTAAATTTTTACTTTCTTTGATATTCACAGTCTTACTCCTCCATGCATAGTGTATATAGTGTATAATATACAACACCACCACCACCACTTATGAGAAGCTAATAGCAATAAAACACTCAATAATTTGTATAATATTGCATACTTACCTACTGTTTCCTTTATCGCTGAAAAAAAGATGCTTTGGACTACAGCATCTTTTCTATTTGTAAACATTTCTGCTACTGGAAAACCATGGTGATATTCGTCTAATACCATAATAGTAGTCATTTCAAAATCGTACCCATTTAGACCATGAGTACTATCAATGGTGATTGTAGATGGAAACTGCTTTATCATTTGCCTTTGAAATCTATTCATTATAATTAAACAAAAATCTGTTTCTTTTAGAACATCATGCTTTGTTCCCTGCCCTTTATAGAATAAAATTG
Organism: Pogonocherus hispidulus; assembly: GCA_963924545.1. NCBI lineage: Eukaryota > Metazoa > Arthropoda > Insecta > Coleoptera > Cerambycidae > Pogonocherus > Pogonocherus hispidulus. The sequence continues at coordinate 71,721,395 of OZ004693.1, forward strand.
GATTATCTTTAAGGTTTTCACATTCCTGTACCCAAAGAGCAACAGAGAAGGCATCATTAGAATCTCTCTTACCGTCTTTTAGTTCAAGTCCATAACTATTTTTTATATTTGTTAAATCTTTTGCTGTTAACAAATCTACTCGTTTCAAATGTTCTCCAATATTATCTCTAGTAGATTCTAATATTCTGTAAAAAAGTATAAGGATAATTAAATACAGTAGACATTGAAATAAATACATCAGTGATTTCCATCAAATATACAGAGTGATCAATTTGAGTCTGGAGATACCTAAAAAACTGACATAAAGCTTCTAAATTACCTTTTGGGTGTGACACCATTTATAATCTTTGTGGCAATATTCAGTTTTTCTGTTTTTGGCAATCTAATATGTTGTATATCAAGATTATGGCCATAATGGATTTTTTGCCATTCTATCAGAATTTTGTTGTTTTCTTTAACAACTTTAATTTCACTTGTGCAAGAACTACTCAGCTTACAAGATCCCTGACATTTCAGCAATTTACTTCTTTGATTACCATCTTTAAGAACATAGCCTGCAATAAACATAGTGCGTTAACGCATACACCTACATAACACAAAAAATACTCTAGATAAAATTACCGACAGGATCAGGATAATATATAATGAATAAATATAAAAGAATAACATATAAATAGAACACATTGCGGAAAATAACTATACTCCAACAGACAAATAGGTACTCGATTATATCTACAATATCTGTCGGAGCATTTCTCCGTTGAGTAATTGTTTTCTGTAATATCTAGGTACTATTTACATGGCATACCTCATATTTGTACAATTCTATTCCCTACAAATCCTTAAAAAGGATTTATTATACTTGCTACTTATTATACTTACCTACTTTGCTTCTGTTACACTTGTAATATATTATTTCTCCAATAGTACTAGAATTTCTACTTTTTAAAACATAAGAGCAATTGTTACTGATTTCAATATTGGCTTTCCAGGTTTCAAAATCTAAAATAAATTATACAATAATTAGTAGTTATTTTAATTGTAGATACTTTAGTCATTTTATAGTACCTACTGTTGGTATGTACATATATGGTATAAGGTATATTAAAAAATTATAATTTACGAACCATTTATATTCTCCATAACATGGCACTCTGTTTGAAACTCCATGCAATGATTTATACGCAAATGGTTCATTAAATCTCTATTGTTTTTAAATACATTATTACAATCTTGTTCAAGGCAAAGACTATTAAAAGTTTTGCCTTTTCCCTCATAAGGTAAATAAGATACAGGTTCAGGATATTTTTGATGCACTTCTCTTACATGTCTGTTATGAGAAGATTGTACACTAAATACTTTTTCACACATACGGCACATTACGGGCATTTTGTAATTTAAATTTAAACAAACCAACACAGTCCAACACTACGAATCAACACTAAAATAGCATTAATATAACCTTAAAAAATTGAATACTGGCGGCAAAAGTGAATCACGATATGCTTGGCAACGTTGGTACGAACTGGGCGATCTATCCTCTCGTGAATACCATAACTTATTAACTTGACCAAATTTCGTTTGTTCTGTGCACGACGTCATTCTTGATGCAAAAATGGCGAAAATTCAAATACCTAAAAGGCAGTGATATAATTATTTTCGTATTTGTCAACTGTATTCCCGTATTATTATAATTGTGAGGCCTGAAGGTTATCAAGTTGTCATTTTTATATTATAGGGAGGTATTTATTTACAGTAGTGCTTCTTAATATCTCTTCAAATTGTAAAATTTAGGTTAGAATTATATCCGGTAGGTAGGTATAGGTACACAGAAGACGGTTTGAATTAAAATAAGAAAGATTGATATTAATCAACTGTAACGAAGTTACTTTTTAGCCCGTAGTAATTTAAACAAGAATTAAATATGAACCGTTTTATTTGAACACACCGTATATAAGTATATAAATATTTTTATGAACAACTTTATAGTACATTTAATAGATAAGACTATAAACAATATACATTTATTCGATGGAAACCGGCCGAGATTCAAGAAATTCCAAACGTTGTTTTTACGCCGCCCGCAGTTTTTGTTCCTAACGAAATACATGAATATTTTCGAATTGTAGGTACCCTAAAATATTTATTTAATGCATTGGAACTGGATAATATTTGATTCATATGCTATTTAAAAATACTTATGCAACCGCTACCTGAAATTTGACAAAGTCATATTATAATATATCTATTAAAGTATTTTATGACAAAGTTTGGTATGAATAGCTCTCCGTACAATCATATTAGGACACTTAATATGTTTATTAATGTTTTATGCACTTTCCGGCAATAAATGTTTACCGAACTTGTTTAAGTTATTAAGGGGAATATATCTGAGAAATGTTTGATTTATTAATATACCGTAGTTGCATATTTTTACCGAATTAGCTTAAATTAAATTAGATTAAATTAAGTTATGCCTGAATTTAATATTGTTTGATTATTGAATCTATTATTTTCGTTATACCCTGTATATAGTTTTGTTAAGGAAAAGTATTTAAATATATTATTTTGTTATAAACCGATATTTAAATGCAGGTTGATGCAGTAATTCATAAAAGTCAAAGTACGTTGCTAAATCTGATTAAAATATGTTCTAATTACACATTAGGTTCATATTAGTCATTTGCCGATATTGTAAATTAATTTCAAGTAACCATTCCGCAAATTTAATAAAATTTAAGACCATATTTGGTCCTGGAACGAAATCCGCTGTCCTGATTGGTTCAAGCCAGCGGCCGAGCACTATAAAAGACGTGCTGATTTTCGTGCAAAAGACAGTATTTCGCCGATCTCCGAACCTGCAACTTGAGTAAGTTACAATGGTTATAGGCTTCCTGTCCCAACCCTTTGGTATAGTCTTGATGAATAACCTGTGACGTGCGTATGCCTCCAGGAAGATTTCTACAAGCTATGCCTGTCCGATTCCTTTGGTAAACACTTATTGAATAACCTGTGACGTGCGTATTACTCCAGGAATATTTCTATAAGTTATACCTGTCCGATTCCCTTTGGTAAATGCTGATGATACCTGTGACGTGCGTATGCCTCCAGGAAGACTTCGAATTCTGTATCCCTCTATCCGTCACGTTGTCCCGTTTCCACATAAAGCCGTTTTAATTTATTTTTATCATTTGTTTAATATTTTCACCGCTTCGCTTCTTAAACTGTGATTAAAGCTTTAGTTTGACACTGCCGAATTAATACTTGAATAAATTGCACTACTGCTAATAACCTGGGTTTAATACATTGCATATATGTATATAATATTGTTGCTTATTACCATTTGTTTATTTTGCTGATTTGCTACTTTTGCTAATTTCTTTATTTTGCTGCCCGCCTATTATGTTGCTGCTTGCTTATTTAATTTTATTTTAATAAATCTTGTAGTAACTTTTATTACCTAGATTTGAGAAACATTTGACCCTCTGGCATGTGTACTTGTACACCTTCTTCACTGTAGCTACCCCGCCTTTACTCATAAGCGAATAGAGTCCGCGTGGACCATTCACCACGTGAAACCTATGGATGTGTGGCGCCCGATGGCAAAAACCCGAGGATAAATCCGAAACCGAATTAAGAGCGTCACAAATTGGCACCCTTGAGAAGGGACTGTCACAAATTGTCGCCCTTGAGCAGGGACCGTCACACAACTATTATTTTGGTTTCCCTGTATGAATCGTATACTATAATTCCATAATCGACGTTTATTTTATTGTGTTATCTTTGTTTTTAAGCATTTTATTTAATTTTGTATCATAACTGACGTCACGCGCAATCGATAGACCACGCCCCCATGCGCATTGGCATATCAGTGTAGTTGTATCATGTGTGGGCCCATATTTCTGTGGTACATACATAAGTACTATTAGCCGCTATTAGCGTCATCATATTATAAGTCATAGCAGTAATTTGATAAGGAGAAATTAAATCTAGAGGTAGCGATTATTTTGTGTTTTATTTTATAATACCGCAATCCTCATTCAATTAAGTACATCAAAAATAAAAATAAAAAGGAAAAAAGGATTGTTAGATAGAAGGTCCATGAATTAATTAATAAATATCAGCTCAGAATCAGAACTAATTAATCTCTGGAAGACCCGCTTTACCATAACATCTGGAAATGTCAGGGTCGCCGGTATCGTTTAGGAGAGGAGTTTTCCAGGGAGATTCCCTCAGCCTTCTCCTGTTCTGCATCTCGCTACGGCCATTGTCAATTGAACTCCGCAAAACTCGTGGATACAGCTGCGGCACCCCCGGCAGCAGGAGGCATAAGGTCACCCATTTATTTTATATGGATAACCTTAAACTTTATGCCTCCGGAGCATTGAATTGCTCCAGAGAGAGGGATTTACAACAATCTGCCAGAGTGGTGCAGAAGTACACGCAGGCGGTCGGGATGGAATTTGGGTTGGATGTATGTGCACTGCATGGTCCATCTCAAGAGGAGACAATGCGGTCGTGACTATGGCGAAGATGCGCAGCTCGTGGATGGCAGCATATCCTACATCATCTGTATGTCGGAGAGCCGTGCCTCCTTGGGCGTCGAGCAACGCTCCACGCAAGAGGCTGCTGTCCTTGCAACCGCCTCCGGCAGATCTGGTCTTCCGAACTGTCGGGTAAAAATAAGCAGGTGAGTGCTATGCTTGCCGTTCCGATCCTCCTCTACTCCTTTGGAGTAGTGAAATGGACACAAGAGGAGCTGCGACAACTGGACATAGGAACGAGGAAAATGATATGCATCTCAATAGGAGTTTGCATCCTATAGGTCGTCCATTCCATGTTGTACTTCCCAAGAGGCCGCGGACTCTTGAGTTTGGAGTGTCTGTATGCACAGCAGATCGAACGGTATTGGATGGAGCTTGCAAGGCTTAAGTCGGAGACCGATAGGGATGACTTGCCAGAATGGTGTATTTAACACCCTCCTCTATGGAAGCTGTTGCCATGGGTATGCCGAGGTCCTTGATGTCAACTGAAGGGCCTTGCATGGGCGCCGCGGGGACAATTATATGCATCTGCTCTCCGCTTGACCGGCATATGCAGTCTCGGCAAGGAATTTATATAATATAAATTCCTTGAGTCTCGGCCTATATCCATAGGCATAATATCCGGCTTTATGAGTGCTTTACTACTTTCTACGGCACTCGTACGAGATTGACGAAACGATAACGCAAAACGGAACCAATACTTCATGCGTTAGTTGTGCGTGCCGCCAGTAAGTAGCGTATTGCTTAGCAGGAATCGCGTATATGCTATTCTTGCTAAGCAATACGCTATTGGCGGCACGCACAACTAACGCATGGGATATTCGTTCAGTTTTGCGTATGTATGTCTATTGTGAATTTTGAAATATCCGTTGTTATATTAGTTAATTGCTTTGATTAGATATGAATCATTATTGTTGTGAGCTTCATTGTTCCTTTTGTACAAAGAAAAACCCCGAAATCAGTTTCATACTTTTCCAAAAGCGGGAAAATCTGGAGCTATCGCGGAAACTATAAGTTGAGCATTACAGAGTTACAGGAAACAAGTATGGATAAAGAAGCTAAAGAACGCAGAGTAGAGAGTGTGCTCTTTACCATTCTCTAAGGATGACTATTTCCATAAAGGTATGTATGCTGTATGCCCAATCAAGAATTTCACATTTTTTGAGGTTAAGTTTCATTTTCAGATTGAACGCTCGAAAAATATTGAAATCTATTTTAATTTTATCACTACTTACCCCTTTCAAAATAGTTTTACAAGCTTTTTACCTGGTTTAAACTTCTCGACTACAAATCTTTGATGAATAAAATTTCAAACGTCAGTGTCAGTGAACGTAGGTTAGTATAGGTTACTGCCATTTTGGCGCTTCGATCTTAAAATCAATCGCGTATAGTCGTTATTCTGATAACGGCTAATTATAATATTTTTAGCCGGCTAAATGCTAATTATATAATTAGCATTAGCTAAATATATAATTAGCGGCTAAAAACCCATCACTGCACTAAACCCTGAAACACCGCATAAAGTAACCAAATAGTATTTATATTTAATTAGGGTGCGTTTCTAAATGCTCACCGATGAGCATCGGTGGCATCAAACTCATCGATGGTTCATCGGTGACTCACCGGTCTCACGGTCAATTTTTGCCGGTGAAAATGGTGTAAGTTTGATGAGTTGATGTTTCCTTCCTTCTCTAGGGTTTCTTTATTAATAATCTGTAGTTGCAGGTTGCAGATGTTTTGACTTTGAGGTTGTGCATATCTCTGGGTTGTGGTTGTTTTTTTTGTATAGAAAAAGAATGGAGTTTAATAAGAAAATGCTAATTTTAGCTAAGAACCCTAAACAAAGAAGGACTGATCAATCAGTAACAGCCAATCACATTTGTTTATCACTTATGTGACGTCAGTGGATTCCCTTTAGCGGGAGATTTGAAATTTAAATATCCTCTTTGTTTTAATTTGACAGCTATCTTTTAACATAACCTATATATGTCACATTGTCATGTAGAATGTTTCGGTTGTCTTTGGAATGTCATCACTGTCATCAGTCATGTCATCATATCAAAGTATTTCTGTATCATATCATAGTAATCTGTGCACTGATTAATAAAACACAAGTTATCACAGTTGTCAAATCGACAACGATTTTTGCACAATGCACTTCAAATCGTAAGATATATATCGTAAAACACATATATAAGTACTTTAAAATCACATTTGATTGCATTAATACAATCTCTGAAATAATATTGGGTTGGATATTTTGACTGAAAATTTTTGAAATTGCAATTATAGGCAAATTTGGGGATCCACTGACGTGTTACGAGAAATCTGTTGAAAATGCCCTTCAAATTTTTATGAATGAATTGATCAGTCCTTCTTTGTTTAGGGTTCTTGAATTTTAGCATCTATTGGTTTTCATGGATTTTATTTTCTGTGGATTTTACCATAGATCCATAGCATTGACCAGTGAAATAAATACTACGTGACTTCAACCTTTTAACAAGTTGTTTCTAAAGTGATATCACCAGACTGCTTCCGGTGATAAAAACTACGGTGACATCGGTGCCATGGGTGAAACATTTAGAAACACATCCTTACTTTATGGTACATACATATATTTACTTTCCGCGTAGTGTAAATATTCTTTTCTACGTCTGCCAACTCTGTTCTTTGGTCTCTCTTGTTCAGTGTTATCTGTTGCTAAGTTAACTGTGCTTTTATCTAGCTTTGTTTTTGTATTTTGTGGTTAATTTTTAATAAGATTTGTATATATTTTGGGTTAATAATAACAATAATTGTGAATAATACCTGTGTTTGCGTAATACATTAGACTAAAGACAATTTGGTGATCCTATTATTGTTTACAAACCTGTGAAGTTTACAAAATTTAGTATTTAGAAGACGTTAGCAACTAACCAAATGGATAGTTCCAATGACAAAGATAGTGTGGAATTAATACAAATAGATATAGTGGGCAATTCAAAAGATGAAAATCCTCCAAAGACAGCAAAAGACTTGTTTTCAGTTTTCAAAGTTTCAGATGAGTCTGATTATGAACCAGATGAAAATAATGAAAGTGATACAGATTCGGACGAACCACTTTCGAAAAGAATGAAAATGAAATCTAAAAAACGAGCTGCTGCTGAACTAAAAATTAAAGTAGAGTCAGACGGTTTGCTGAAGAAAAAGGTTTTAGTCATGTAATCTTTCTGATTCGTTGCATTAATATGCTATTTTTTTAGAAAAATTATTCACAGAAGTATAAAAAGGAATGGGAAGCAATTCCATCTGTAAAACCTTGGATATCTGAAAGTATACATGGACCACATTATTTCTATTGTAGATTTTGTAAAAAGGATTATAAATGTGGGAAAACAGAGATATTTAAACATATGAGTGCTATGAAACACAGAAAACATTTAACTATTACATCTTCAAGTGTACAGGTTAGTTTAAATTGAATTGTTACATTATTTACTCAAGTAAAGTAACTATAAATTACCAAAAACACATGCAATTGCTCTTGATATTTTGAACATGTACAATTTTATCTTGTAGATAAACAGGTATATAAATGCATGAACATTTCACTTATTTATTATGAGCATGGTTCAATAAATAATGTAGAGATTTATGTAATTTTTGATGATTTGTAAAGTTACGTCATGCTTAATTTAAAAGGAAAAACATTTTTAATGAAATTAAAAAATAATATTGAAACAAAATTTTATGTTTGGAAATAACTTAGTTATTTGCTTAACTTACATGAGTTATGGCACATATACATAAATTATGGATACCTGAATTTCAAGTAGAGGTAAAAAAAACAATGTGGTAAATATTATAATTCACACAAAACACAATATCAAGAATGATGCTATTTATTTGCAAGTAATACATAAGTATATTATAAGAAAGAACGCTGGGGCAATTCAATAGCTAATAATGCAAATCCTTGAGAATGTTTGCATAAATTAATCTAATATTTGAATGTTGGTAATGAAGCCATGTATACTGTGCGTTTCACGAAGTTGTATCCCGGATTGGAATGTTAGTATATATCTCCAACGTACGGAGCGTCGTCATGTTATTAGTTAAATTCAATTCATTGGCACATCTCGGTTACGGACCGCTAGAAATTGAGGTGGTGTGATTTAAGCCGCGTGCCAGTCTCGCACAGGATTTGCCAGCGAATCCTGACAATCCGAACATTCCAATCCGGGATACAACTTCGTGAAACGCACAGTACATATAATTAAAGAAGGCACCTGTCACTTAAAAAAAATTGCCCGAATTTATTTCACATTACCTGTTTGCTTTATAACCTAATCTATGTTGCTTTATGCATTTCACCTTGTAGCAGAAAGTATTGGAAGTAGTTATTCGGATGTGGATAAATTAACATTAAATACAAAAAAAAAAAGAATTTTTAATTTGACCACATTGCATTAAAGAATTTGACAAATCATGTAGGTACAGGAAACTGAATCTCCCTGTTAAGTCCATAGTTTTGAAATTGGACCCAAAGGATTGGAATTGATCACTTGTAGGATAGTACACCATCCTTCTTGTAAAATGGTTTATAATAATTGGAATGGAAGAATTGATAATATACATATGACACTATTAACGGAAACTCCTGGTATTCAAATTGCGCCATATTAATTAGTGGCTAAGAATTGGCAATTGTAAAATGAAAACGCTGGCTAATACGTTGCACACTACATGTCAATAATATTACAAATGCATTGTAATATTTACAAAGAAACATACATTTTAAACATCATGAAATATGAAAGAAATATGAGCATACATCAGCTCCACTTGTTTTGTGTCCTGTTTTTATGTTTTTGACAGTTTATTACTATGCCTCCAAGATTGGTCTGACCCAAATAGCTTCTTGGGGCATTTCCAATTTGTAAATAATTTGCCTGTAAGACAAGAACTTTTACTCCAAACTATGGTTGAACTCCATAATTTATTAATTATACATATGAATTTAGTTAATTATACATATGAAAATTATATAGTACATAACTCCATTTTGTTTCAGCAAAAATTTTCATTTAGGGGATTACTATGTCCGGTAGTAACACCATTCCAAAAATCCAGGTAATATTTTTTTATATAAAATATACAGATAGATGTATTCATATCATAGGTACTTGGTACTTGCATATTACAGATGCATGACATTAGCACAGATATTAAAACTCGATGAGTTGTCCACGGTGCTGTCACTTTCAACAATTCAGTCTAATTAGTTGCTATTGTGTAAATATTGACCTTATTACAGTGAATTGTATTTTTATTTCGATATCAAAAATTTATGTTATGCTTTTTGGTGTTGTGATGGTTTGTGGGAGCATTGGTATTATTTGGCACCAGGAATTATTTCTGTTTTACAATTTACCTAAGTATCAAAATAATCAAAAAATTTTACTAAAATACATTATTAATGGAATTATTTAAATCTTTTGATCTGAAAGTTTTACTTTGCTTTTTATCTATAATCTAGGTATACAAATACTTAATAATAATAAATCTCTCAGCTTAATATTTTATACACTGTCAAATCTGTACTGCATATTTCTGTAGGAAATTAAAATCAATTTAGTTGTGTTCTGCAGTATGCAGTTTAATTTTATTTAAATGGTAGTGCTTCCAAAAATTTGCTGCTATAACTGTTAGGAGGACATTAAATATTATTATTTTTAGTCTTACTTATTTAGTTATTATTTTGCCCGAATTCTAAGAAGAATAAACACTAAAGTAAGTGAGTATATATATTGTGAGTATAAATATTACACACTTAACATTTTGTTACCTGTGTATTATGTACCGCACTTCCACTTATACATTTTTTTTTTTTTTTTGTATAAAAGTGTCAAACCTACATCAAATCAAAAATAAATCATTACTAAATAAATAAATATAGGAGGCACTATGCCAAGTTTTTTGTATATTAAAATTATATATTAAAAAATGTATAAATAGGATTACTTATTTGCTTTTTCTCAGTAATTTTTGGGAAATGTTTTTTAAGTTTACCTATTTACCTTTACAGCTTTTGTTTTAAAACCCTTACAAAATTTTTCAGGAAAGTCAACTAGGCAGTCTATTACAGTTGTCAATCTTACAGCGAATTCGACTGACTGCCCTAGTATGCACTAAATGTGCACTGGTGTAGTTTTGCGTGTTCGGGTAATTAGAACCCTCCCAGTGTCGATTATTTTCGTATTCGACTGGGCAGAATCCGCACACGAGCAGAATACTTTTAATTTCAACTGGACTGATTTTGCTCCCTCACTTGGTTCGAGCTTTCTGCTCTGTGATTATCTACAGTTCTGGCGCTCTAGTTTATAAACAAACATGACAGATGAAAAGATTATGTTTTTAAATTTATTATTATTCGAATATAGCAGTGAAATAACTTCGAAAAAGAAGAGGGGAAAAATAGACAATTTTATTGACACGTTAGTAAATATACCGATGAAGAGGTTAAATATGTGAATATAGTCTTATTATTAAGTGAGCACAAATTTTCTATTGCCTTTAAATTTTCGTCCAAGATTATTATTTTTTTTAATATTATATTTTCAGACATCTCATGCAGTGTAATTTTATGTAATTTAAAATTATTAATTAAATATAGGGAAATTGGGCTTCAATCATATACTTACATTATCGGCATATATTTTATATAAGATAATGATTTAAGACAAAACAAAAGAGAAACAGCATTATAAATAAGTTCCAAAACAGAAAATACAGACCTGTCGTATATGTTTTTTAAACCAAACTTGGATTTGGTTTTTTAAACCAAAAATTGTGTAGATGCAGTCACGTGATTGTTATCATCGACTCGGAGCCAGACCAAAACTGAATGGAGCAAATACGAACTTGGTGCGAACTCGCACGGAGCCAGTATTTTTCAGCCGAATTTGTTATTAAATAATATATATAAATAATAATCTGTGAGAATTAATTCGGTATACTAAAACAAAATTATCATTGGACACTCCACATCTCTGTTATATGAAACTAAAACCACAAATTTTAAAACTTTTTCTTTACTTTTTAGGGCGAAAGATATAAATTTTAAATTAATTGGTCCATATGCAAAGTTTCTAAAGGCTTGTGGCGTAAAAGGAGTATTAAGTAAGTTATACAGTAGAAAAAAACTCATTAGAAATTGACTGTATTATCGTATCATCTATAAGATTGACTCAGTTTGGAAGAAACAATATAGCTTGAGATAAGCCATTTTTATCACAAACTGAGAATACAGAAGTATATGGAGTTATTTATATCTCATGTTGTTGAAGCTACAAGATGACACACATGCAAGTCATCTTTCTAGTTAAATTAGCAGTATTTTGTGTCTCAATTTTGTCACTTATTAAGTATAATAAAGTCGCGAAACTGTTTTATTCATTTTCCTAAAATTGATGTATTTGTATTCTTTCCCTTGTAATTCATTCAAAAACATGATAAAAAAAAACAATTTTGCTTAATGGAATACATCTGTAACTTCCGAACATCTGGTATATCCTCCTGTAAACATATTATAGAACAGTATAAAATACTATACAAAAACTACTTAGTTACAAAACTATACAGGGTGGTTCAAATTTTATGCAGGAAAATTCGAGGACGGATAGATCTCTTTAAAATAATATGTGTTTGCCATATAAACATAGGTTTGGAACGGCTTCGTTTTGCAGATACAGGGCGTTGAAGTTGAAAAAAAATTTTCATTTTTTATTTATATCTCTGACAGTTTTAAACCAATTGTGTTCAAATTTTATTTGGTAGGTGCTACTGTGAATCTTAAGTCCCACAAAAAAAATCAGCTCGATGGGAACTGCCAGTGGCGTGCAACCTGCACTCTTGGCACCCCTTTTCTAAAAATATATGTTACGCCACTGACTAATGTTTAAAATAATACGAAATTTCAATGTCCCACCCATTTCTCTACAAAAAAGTATTCTTACATTTTTTCCTAAAACGCACCGTTACGGAGTAAATCGATATTTTATGTAACCATGTCATGTCCTTTCCTAACAAAAAAATACATTATTTGTATCTCCAAAACGAAGCCGTTTCAGACCAATGTTTATATGGCAAACACATATTATTTTAAAGAGATCTATCCGTCCTCGAATTTTCCTGCATAAAATTTGAACCACCCTGTATATACAACACTCTAGTTATCGACATAATTAAAAAATATGTTTGTCACTGAATTAGAAATGACTTGTTTCAAGCTGTCGCATCTCCCTCAGTCTACAGGTAGACTAAATTAATTGCTAATAACATAAATCGTTTTTTATGAAAATTGCAAATATCCTTTCCTTGAATCGTTATATTGATACCTTTTTGTCAAACTATCGTAAGTGACATTTTGCATGAAAATGACTATGGATCTATCGTAAGTATAATATGCAAATACACATCCTGGTAGAGTATTGTAAGCGTGTTTAAATGTTTGACGTTTAAATAATTTCATACATTTTATCGTAAGTAACAGAACTGTAATAGGCAGAGTGGCAGAATTGTCGTAAGTAGCCTAAGGTAAAATTTAGTGAAAGTGACTTACGATATTTTGGCAAAAAGGTATCGATATTTATTTACTGCGAATATTATTTTTAGAAGGCTACCCTGATTTTTTTTTCAAAAGTCTCCTCTTTAGTATAAATTTTGTATTCGATAAAGTTTCATAAATAAATTTTGTATTATTTGCACAGTTTCCATTTTATTCTGTGTATGTTCATATTTTCATTTGCTTTGGTATTCCCTTTAAAATTACTACTGACAAACGCCACAACTGGTGGATAGCGAGCCATGTAATGGCGTACTTGTCAAACCAACTGGAAAATTGTTAAAATTATTCCTTATCATAGACGTGTAATACTGTGCTTATACATTTTTTATGTTTGCACTTACTAGATTTCTTAAAATTAAAAACAAAATAACTAATACACTTATGTTATGAAATAAATTCTAAACTTTAAACATTTTATTTGTCTATTGTCTTTTTCTTTAAAATGTAAAATTTTGTTTATATGGTCAAAACTAGAATCCAAGCGAAGCACATCATCAGTTATAAAATTATTTACATGGCGTTAAAGGGCTAAAAACATTAATTTCTTTGTAATTATGTAATCACTGTAAATCACACTAGTGTAAACTATGCTGAGGTACATTAAAATTTAAAAAATATTATACTTCTGGAAAATAAACCTGTGGATCCTTTATGACATGCATCAATTGGATTCTTGATTCAAGTTTATAATTGTTTTTAGTCAATGATGTAATGGGAGAGGGTGTGTCTCTTACTCCAGAAGAAAGGAAGTCACTGACTGAGCATTGGGTTGAGATTTGTAAGGAGAAAAATCAATTTCTAATGGTACAAATAGGAGGAGCTCCTTTAAAAAGTGTTATTGATATGGTAGGTTTATATAGTACGATATAAAAATATTAAAAATTATATGTTCCTAAATCAGTAATGTTAAATAATTTTCTTCTCACGACTTAATATATATTTTTTTTTAATATAACATGTTATCTGATTTCTATAATATAAAAAGTACAAATCCAGCTCAATGATAACTGGCATTACTAATTATTGGACTAGATTTGGATAGGATTCGGATTTCATATGGACGTGAATAATAAGGTCCGGCTGAGAAATGTACAGATTTCCTATGTAAAATTTTACATTTATAACGGAATAATATCTCATCTTGTATACTGTGTTGTAGATAACTGGATAATAATATCACTGAAATTATTCAATCGTAGTAATAAAAATATATGAGTAAAATGTGTTATAAATGGGAAGCCGTTTGTCTGTAAATATCCATTCGCAGACAGTAAACGAACCTGCAAACCGAAATTGTAAATATTTTCACACCATTGATTATTTAAGTTGCGGAGCATCGACTAAATGGGTAAAACATTTTATTCTGTAGATTACTAGAAGTTCCTCCATCGCCATCAACAATACATTCCACAATTTTATACTACTGACAGTAGTTGACTCATCTTTAAAGAGCCAAACCTATTTGCCCTTAAGTTCACTGTGAATACTGGAAATAATAATTTTAGCTACTTGGTCCCTAAACACCATTCGGTGTTTCTGGGAGTAAATATGCTTCATTACAATAGATTTATATACAGATAATTTTGTTAGACTTGTTACATGTCACTTGTTTACAGGTTGTAGAAATTTATTATTAATTAAGTAATCAGGTATCAAATCGAATATTTGATACCTGAATATATAAAATACTAGAAAATACTAGATATAGAAAATCTATCTCTAGAATCACTAGTCTACGAGGTTGATCAATCTAAATTGTTGGTGATCTTACACATATTATGGTATAACTTTTTATCATTTATGACGGGCCTCAAAATATATCAAGAGCATACTGATTTGAAAGCTATATTGAGATGAAAACTTCCAAATTTGGATTTGGTGGTTGTAAGTCTTTTCATTTAAAAGTAGAAATATTGGGATTGTTTCTTTCCCAAGTAGAAAAATAAAGTTTTTTTAGAATGTAATTTTTACAATACTGTCAATTTGAATGTCATTTTAGAATAATTAAATGTCAAACAGTTAATATTGGTGAAGCTACCGGGATATCAAAAATTATCTTGGTCAAGGGTGGTTGTGGAATGTAAAACGTGTGTCTTACTTTAAATTTTTGAATATGTTTTGTTGTGTCAGAATCTGTCAAGTCATTGTGCTGAAATTTTCTAATCCAGTTTTTGAATCATGCCTCTTACCACACAGCACAAAATTTTCACGATTGAAGCCTATTTTCGAACGGGTGCGCTAGTTAATGGAAATTGGCAATACAGTCAACGTTTGTGTTTGGACAATTTTCGAAAGCACTTCCCAAACGTGGCAATATTACCGGACAATTTTTATGCGTGCCTTACAAATTGTGTTGAAGTGTTTCGCGAAACTGGTTGTGTGACTCATAAAAAAGGTGCTGGTAGACCAAGAGTTCGTACAGAAGAAGTTGTCAATGACGTTCGTCAACATATGGAAGAGGAGCCTGCAAAACCTTTGAAACGTCTTTCTCAGGAAATTTGACTTTCTTATGGAACATGTCATAAGATTTTAAAGAAAGACTTGAACATGCATCCATATAAGATGCAAGCACATCAAGCTCTTCTGCCCGCAGACCACCCCAGACGCCTTGCTTACTGCCATTGGTTTGTCAATAATTTAATGAATGACGATCTTCTGGACTTAACTTTTTTTCTGACGAAGCGTGGTTCCACCTTTCGGGATACATCAATTCTCAAAATATGCGAATGTGGAGCAATGATAACCCTCATGTTTTTACTGAATCGCCACTACATGCTCAAAAAATTGGTGTTTGGATGGCAGTTTCTCGCAGAAGAATAATTGGGCCAATTTTTTTCGATTTCACCGTCAACGCAGAAAGGTACAGACACAACTTTTTGGCTGAATTTGTGCAACAGTTAAACGATGATGAACTTCGGTACGGTTATTTCCAGCATGACGGTGCAACAGCACATACTACACGAGAAAATATTGCTTTCCTCCGCGAGTTTTTTGATGACCGGCTGATAAGTTTGCATACAGAAGTTGAGTTTCCTCCGAGATCACCTTGTTTGACAATTATGGACTATTTTATATTTCCTTACTTAAAAAACAAGATTTTCGCAACTCCGGTAAATAATTTGCAAGAACTGCAACAAAGAATTGTTCAGCAATATCCAAGCATAACGCCAGAAATGCTGCAAAACGCTTTTCATAGCATGAGGAGGCGCGTCAACTTGTGCATCGAACAAAACGGGGGACATTTCCAACAATTACTGTAATTTAGTTTTTCTTGTTACTAAAACAGTTATTTCATAATTTGTAGTTCATTATTGTTTTACAACTGAAATAAATAGGTATGAAATTTGTAGTAAGACACACGTTTTACCTTCCACAACCACCCTTGGCCAAGATAATTTTTGATATCTTGGTATAATAGATGACATACGTTTTGTAATTCTTAGCTGTTTTTGGTGAAGTGACTTCTTTATATAATATAATTAATTATTATTATGACTTTATAATACAATTCATGTACTTTATTATAAGTTTTCTCTAATTCTAACTTAATTTTTTTCGTTTTTTCAGGCTATCCACGCAGAAAAAGTAAAAGTAGGAGCAATCGTATTGATGCCTGATCTTTATAATAGACCAAGAAATCACTTAGATCTTATTAGATATATTAAAATTGTATCAGACTATACCGACAAAATACCTATTTTGTACCACCACTTTCCAAAATATTCTCAGATTAACAGTAAGTATACTTATATTACAAATTACAACCAATTTTTATTCACATGATAATTATTCTTTATTAAAGAAAGGTAAAGGTTATTTGAAATACTTCGTTTCCAATATGTGAATCAGATAGTTGCCATGTTTAGCTACGTTCAACGGTTGGTAGTAATCCTTTTGTAACTGGTTGTAATATTCCGAAAGAAAAATAGGAACAGTTCACTCACTGATTGCTCCCAACAATTGAGCATGGCTGAATACATTCAATAATACAAAGTTAGTCAAATGTTAAAAATACCAGATTAGTTTTATATTTTATGTATTTTTTAAAAGGAAATACATTTTCTAATTTAAAGTTATCCCTGACGAAAAGACACTTTATCACCTGTTAATACAATATATGATAACACTCATACCTTAGCAAATTTTCAAACAAATTTTTCAAAAACAATAATATTGAATTCAGAGATACCTACTCTAATCTCTTATTGAATTCACTAAATTTAGGTTATTAATTGTCACAAGGTCGAGTTTTGGTGGGAATTTGGGCTAAAAACAATTTTTAGCCAACAAAAATATACTTTTCTTAGCTGGCTAATAGCTAAAAATGGAAAAATGTCCTGTGGAAAAAAATCCGACTCACATCACTACGTTTTTATACTATGTTCATTACTGAAATTGGAACAATTTTATGACAAAATCAGAAGACTAAAATCTCAGCTGTTTACCTGGTTTTAATTGTTAACCTTCTTTTTTTATTCTGCCTCACAAATGCACATCGTCTGTATAGTTTGGTTTGCATCTTTTACATGCAACCGGCATGAAAATTTATAACAAAAGTTTAAACACCAGCAGTTTACAGTTTTATTTCACCAACGACCTGCGTTGAAGATATTGCACTTTTATGATTATATAACATAGATCTAAAAAACAAATTAACATGGACGTACAATTATTTATAAAAAAAAATACCATTTATGAAATGTTGATAAATCATAATACTTACATATATTTTTTTTATTTAAATTTTAGTCGACATGACTTCATTTTTACTCGATATAACAGGAGAAATTGATTCGTTTGTCGGAGTAATTTATAGCACAAATGATTTACAAGAAAGTTTGTCTGCATTAACCCTTAATCCAGAAAAGTTTATTGTGTTTATGGGTACAGATGAGGTAATATCCAAAACATTACATTAGAGTTATTAGTGATGCATATTTTTTGTAGGTTATGCTAGGTGCTGTAGCAAGTGGATTCACTTGCATTATGGGTAACAGTATAAATATTTTGCCAAAATTGGCAGAATCCATTTGCCAATGTATAAAAGATGGTGAAATAAAAAGTGCTCAGGCTTCTCAAAATTTATTGAAAAAAGCACTTGATAACATCTATTGTAATGGTAAGTAGAAAAATATTTAAAACAGACAGCTAGCAATACTTATAGATCCATATAATAATAATTTTATTTATTGTCGTATCTCCTGGAAACAAATGAAAATGATATATTCTTCAAATAGTCTGTCATCTGTTGATATACCAAGATACGAGGGATTTTCAAAATGAGCAAAAATCAGTTTTATCGCAATATTTCAGAAACAAAAACAGCCACAATGAATTTGAAAGTGGTATCGAGAAGGCTTTAGATTTTTCCCACAATTTTTTTGGTTTCACTGAAATAATCATTAATTTTATAATCATAATTTCACTCAATATTAACTCTTATACTTATAGTGAGTTTCGAATTTCGGACACACTGTAGATTTGAGTAGTATTATGCAATATTCACAGCATTGTAAAATTTGTAGGTGATGCAGTGGCAACAATGAAGGCTGCTATTAGTATAATAACAAATTTGCCACTTGAAACTGTAAGAGAGCCCTTACAGACTGTTTGGGAAGGAACTTTGTTAAAAATGAAGAATAAGCTACGTGAAATAGGAATTATATAGATAAATGCAGTTGTAGTTGATTTAAATATCATATAGGTATTGCTTTCCTACATTTCACTGACGACTCCAGCTGAATGAATGAATTCACTTGTCTGCAACGTTGTGCTTAGAAATGGTTTAGGAAAATGAGACTTCCATGAGGAAAAATTATTACATTTATATTTATAATTTTTCTGAACATTGCCCATTTAATGACTTGATTTTAAGGTCATGGTAAAGTTTGCAGCAATAATGATGGATAGCTCTTATGAGTTAGTTTAAAAGGAGTAATAGGACCTACTTCCTAAAAGTTTATTTATTCAGCCTAAAATGCTGAAAAATACCTTGTTGCATCACACTTTAAATATATTTTTTTATTAATGGGAAGTACCTAATTTTTAAACTATATGATGTAAATACTTTTTATGATTATGATATACTGTATTTTTAATTGCTTTAATACAATGTGTTTAGAGAATAAGATGAAAAAACTCAATATTCTATGTGTCTTGTTACTACTATTGTAAATTGCTGAAGTTTATTGAAATTCGTTTACTGATTAATTGACAATTTTCTTCAGTCACGACCACCTTGTTTAATATTCATGTAGTACCTCCGGACACCTTCTGTATTTTGTTTATTTACTAGCGTTATTTTGCCTTCAGCCGATCATCTCATCTTTATTCAACTAATTTCGTCCATATTTCTAATTAAAAAAGATATAAATCTGCTGTTTTCACTGATACCTTTGTTATCCTATTAACTTTTCAGCTAAGCTGAATTGATATATCAATTCATTTAAAAAATGTTTATTTTAAAAAATAATACCGAACTTACGACCATTTTAAAAAATAATTTGGAAAGCTACACCAAAAAATGCATTTACAAGATTTTGCAGAATTACCCAGAATTACAATTGCAGTATTTTGTTCTACCCTAATTACGTGTATATTTTAACTCTTTCGCTGCTATAGATGCATATATTTGCCCTTTGGTTATGTTCTGACTGCTGTAGCTATATAAATTCGCGTCATATGGACATACAAGATTAGACCAGTTAATGCGCGCCAAAATTTCAACCTAGTAGCCGTTTCATTAAGTCAGTCATTGATGTGTTTTTGTGCATTTTAGATGGTAATTAGGCTAATAAAAATGTCATTAAAATTCTGACTGAGTCACAGACTCAGTTTCTTCACTAAAATTCTAATTGAAGTAACGAATATTGAATATATCAAATACCACGAAATTTTATAAACTAATATTACAGCACGGTGTGGTTCACCGGATATGCTTGCCGCAGTGAAAAGGTTAAATAAATAATTTTGAGTGGTCTGGAAATATCCTAAGAAGAGTGGACACCTGTTGTTGTTGGAGAGCGGCACGGTTACTCAGGTCTTTCAACTCGCTGTGCCTGCCGCTCGTTAAAAGTTATTAGAAGAAACCCTTGCTATGTGCATAGGTCAACACCAGTTCTAGCAGAAGCTCTGTAATGTCCTGGGGCACGAGGAAGGTTGCACCCAGGTATATGAGTCTTGACCATAAGGCAGATAGCGACACAGGATGTGTATAGAGTCCTCGTCATCGTCTCTGCAGAACCTGCACCTTCTAGTACCACCTAGGCCAATATTGAGGTGCTTGTTGAGATATTCATGACCTGTTAATAGTTTTGTGACAATTCTGATGCTGTTATGACTTAGAGCATGTATTTATTAAGTTTTTAATTAAGAGCCTAGTTTGTCGCAGCCGTGATTAAAACCATGAGGTCATCAGCACATGCTTGAGTGATAATCCCCTCCTCATTAAGCTTATGAAGAAGACCATTGTGCACAAAGCTACATAATAAGGGAGCAGAGGCGGTTCTAGACCTTTTGTTTTGGGGGGCTTAAGCCCTTCGCAGATATAGCATATAGACTCATATAGCAGATGCTTCCCCCTATACAGGGTGTCAATTTGAAAACTTCCCACCCTAAATAACTCTTAGATGACATATTTTTTCGAAAAACGCCGAGACAGGTCGATTTCGGTTCTCGGGGGGACACCTTTTAAGATTTGAATATACACAGGGTGGTCCAGAAATGCGGGACTACAAAAAATTTTTTTGCTTATGAATCAACCCTGTATATATATTTTTTATATTCGGATAAAGCCTTCTCTTACGAATACAGTGATATAGTATTTGAGGGGAGTATCTCAAATAACAAGCGAAATATTCCAAAAAAATCTACATGTCTACAGACAGACTGCATCCGTTTTCAAATTGATACCCTGTATACAGTGTACTGAATAATAGTGAATATTAATGAATTTGTGATTAAACAGTTGGAAATCAGTAAGTCTCGCCCGCCAGTCGTCGCGCTGGTACGACTACACACAGCTTGCAAAATTGCAAATTTTGCGTAAATCACATTGGGTACTAAATTAAAAATAATAATCGTTCTTAGTTGTGTTAGTGTTAGTAGCGGTTTGGTTGTGAAGAAAAGAAAGCTTTTTATGAAATAATTAAATAAAACTAATAAATTAGTGAAATTACTGAAATTATGTAGTTAGAATTTTTTTATTTGGGGGGGCTAATTCAAGATTTGGGGTGCTTAGCCTCCCAAGCCCCCACCTAGAACCGCCTATGCAAGGGAGCATGCATTCTCCCTGAGGACAGCTTTGGCCCGCTGCGAGGGGTAAACCGCTAACCAAAGTGGTGTAATCTATTACCTGTTATTTGCTCTAAACCGAGTATTACTTGGTAATACCAAATATTTTCCGGAATTACCTGTATTACCCGTTAATCTTCTTGTATTACCTACTATTACCTCAAATTTCCTAGTATTAGGTACCTTGTATTAACTCCTAATTTCCTAGTATTACTCAGTATTTCCCCGAATATATACGTAGAATTTACTTCCTTTTATCATATACATTTTGGAAATAAAAAATATCAAATAGTGTAAAAGATAATGAGTCTATTTAAGATAAATATAGGTAAGTACATTGTATATTATTCAACAAAATATTTTTAAAAACCATAAAAATAAAATAACTAATTATTAAGGAATGAAGGAAGGAATTAAAATAAAAATAACCATAAAAAATAAAAACTGAAAAGGAAGCAGAAGGTAATTCAATTCAAAGTGTACAGGGTGTCCAAAATAAGATCCTCTATCCCCTTATCTCAGAAAGTATAAAAGGTAGAGAAAAAAGTTAAATACGAAATTTTTTTGTTTTTACCTGATTTTTTAATTTTTATAACTTTCTTGAATACAGGTTGTTCAGTTTCTCTGATCCAGGCATCAACTTTCTTTTTTTAAATGGGACACCCTATATTCAATTACGTTTTTGAACTCTCCTTAAAATTCTAGGTCGACATTGTTAAGAGTACCTACCCTATACCTATCATTTACCGTTACGAAGATATTAGCATTTAAAGAAAAAAATCTGTTTATTTCGTAGACAAATAGACTCAGAAATTACTTCTATGGATCGATATTATCTGATTTATATACAGGGTGTTTTTGACAGATGGCTCAAACATGTATATGTTAAAACTCCAGAAAATCGAAAATCTCTTATGGAACACCCTCTGTGTTATTATATTTTTGGATTCTCTATTAAATTTTAAACTTACTCTATATAACGTTCCCTATTCTTATTTTGCTTAGTTTTCAAGATATTGACGAAAATGTTTGGTGCGCTATTTATAAGAGACACATTTTTGGCCGTCTTTCTTGGCCAATATTTAAATGGTCCCAGGTACCTTAGGTAAAATATCAGGAAATGGCATTCATTACAAACTTGCATTTTACCTTTATTGGATGCCAAAGAAGATGCCAATCAGATCATCTATCAGATGGATGGAGTTCCATGCCACAATACTGCAGTTGTAAAGAATTTTATTAAGAACTATTTTGTGGAATGGATAGGGCCAAACGGGAATATCCCATGACCGCCGAGGATCCCAGATTTACCTCCACTTGATAACTTTTTATGGGGTACATTGAAAGCCTGACTTTATCAAATTCAGAGTAATAATGTTGATGATTTAAAGATTAAAATCAGGATGGAAATTGAAGCGCTCAATCAAAGTGATTGCGCTGTAAGAAAACTAGCAGTTATATACACAACATGCATAGCTGAAAATTGAGGACATATAGGACACTTGATTTAATTTATTATTTTTACGGTTATTTGTTGATTATTGTTAGTTATTTGTGGTTCAAGTTACAAACATAGATTTGTTTATATTAGTTAATTAATGAAATAATATAAAAAAATATTAGTTTTTAATAAAATAATATATTATTAATCAGTATTAAGGCACACTAACTATAATATACCAAATAATAGTAGATATATTTTTAATAATAGCCGATAATGATTAATAGCTGACATTTTTTCCACATTTTCGTCAATATCTTGAAAACTAAGCAAAATAAGAATAGGGAATGTTATATGGAGTAAGGTTATAATTTAATAGAGAATCCAAAAATATAATAATACACAGGTGTTCCATAAGAGATTTTCGATTTTCTGGAGTTTTAACATATACATGTTTCAGCCATCTGTCAAAAACACCCTGTATATTAATCCGGTAATATCGATCCATAGAAGTAATTTCTGAGTCTAATTGTCTACGAAATAAACCCTATTTAGCTTTTTTTGGATGTCTTATTTGTTTTGCCGAGATTTTTTGAGCAGGTGTTTTTTACAGATTTTTTTCTTTAAATGCTAATATCTTCGTAACGGTAAATGATAGGTAGGTATAGGGTACTCTTAACAATGTCGACCTAGAATTTTAAGGAGAGTTCAAAAACGTAATTGAATATAGGGTGTCCCATTTAAAAAAAGGAAGTTGCTGCCTGGATCAGAGAAACTGAACAACCTGTATTCAAGAAAATTATAAAAATGAAAAATTCAGGTAAAAACAAAAAATTTTCGTATTTAACATTTTTCTCTACCTTTTATATTTTCTGAGATAAGGGGATAGAGGATCTTATTTTGGACACCATGTACATAATATGAACCAAAGGCCCATGCGTTCGTTCTGCGTGCCGCCAGTAGGTGGCGTATTCCTTAGCAAGAATCGCCTAGATACACGGAGAATCATATATAAATACTAATACGCGATTCTTGTTAAGGAATACTGGCGACACGCACAACTAACGCATGTTCATTTGGTTCAGATTTGCGTATGTATTTCTATTGTGAATTTTGAAGTTTATGATGTTATATTAGTTAAATGCCTTGATTAGATATGAATCATTATTGTTGTGAGCATCATTATTCCTCTTGGACAAACAAAAACCCCGAGATCAGTTTCATACTTTTCCAAAAGCGGGAAAATCTGGAGCTATCGTGGAAACTATAAGTTGGGCATTAAAGAGTTACAGGGGACAAGTATGGATAAAGAACGCAAAGTAGAGTGTGTGCTCTTATTTATCTTTCTTCAAGAATCACTATTTACTTAAAGGTATGTATGCCGTATGCCCAATAAAGAATTTGACATATTTTGAGGTTAAGTTTCATTTTCAGATTGAACGCTCGAAAAATATTGAAATATATTTTAATTTTATACAGTGATGGGTTTTTAGCTGCTAATTATATATTTAGCCAATGCTAATTATATAATTAGCATTTAGCCGACTAAAAATATTATAATTAGCCATTATCAGAATAACGACTATATACATTTTGTTTTTTAATTTTTGACATCAGATCAGAATACCTATTGATAACCTTTCTCAAAGCACTGCCAAATTCCTGACTTATATGGTTAACTATTATATGCTAATTATAATTACTACACTGACCAATATCGGGAGACTAATTTACTTTAATTCGATCATTACAAGATTAGATTAATTAATTTACTAATTACTATAATTTTGATTTCGGTGGGGGACTATGTAGAGGGATAACAAAGGTTATCCCTCTACATTGCCTTGTAGGATATATGGTCTTGTTGGATATTTAGCCTGCTAATATTGAAAGTGTTTTTAGCCGGCGGCTAATTATCGATAATTATCCGTTTAATTATAACCAGATAATTATCCGGCACATCACTGATTTTATATCACTACTTACCCCTTTCAAAATAGTTTTACAAGCTTTTTACCTGGTTTAAAGTTCTCGACAACAAATCTTTGATGAATATAATTTCAAACGTCAGTGAACGTAGGTTAGTATAGGTTACTGCCATTTTGGCGCTACGATCTTAAAATGAATCGCGTATACTACGGAGAATGACCTTCTTTTTATAGATTTTCTGTGTTGTATGTGCATTGTGCATATGATCTGTGGTATGTGCTTGCTTATCTATTTTGTGTTATTTGTTATTATCTTATAATTGAGGTTATCCGTAAAACATTTAATTATATGCAATAATTATTTATAGTATCCTATCACACAAATCACATACAAAAGTGTTTTGTGGTGCCCTACCAGTACCACGAACCACAAGGATTTATAATCATTGACCCTACGACCCTACCAAGTACCAATCCTATCGTGATATTTGTGATTCTAAACATTCTAAATTCGAAGTATCACATCATCAGCATCAGCTGATTAAGTTCATATTTATATTTTTTTGTAAATTTTAATTTAAGTTATGTTTATTGTACCATTTATCATGATATAATTATAATGGTCAGTTTATCTAGAAGCTACAATACAAATTCTGGAGTAAGGAAATTTCTATTTAAAAATCTAAATCTACTTACAATAAATATCTTTCAGGGTGCTACTTTCTTCAGTGAATCCGTAAATATGGAAGATAGAGAACATCTCCAACCTATATTAGATTCTTATGGAGTTTTCAAACCATTAAATACTACTCCAGCATTTAGCTTTCATTTAGTGTTTACCCTAGCATTAAATATAGTTGCTATAGTATTTGCAGTTTTGCATCCTGATGAGAGAACTAAATGCAAGGAATATTTTGTAATAATATACATACACATAGGACTTTGGTTCTTAACATTAGTAAGTATAATTTTACTTTTCATATTTATATAAGTACATCTTAAATTATAATCTCTGCAAGCCCATCCATCAATATACAGTAAATAGTTGGATGATTGATAATATTATCGCTTGTCTGAGGGTTACTTTAAACTGCTAAATTTCATTAGAAATTGTAACATAATTGTTTAACATAAATATAAATTAGATTCCAGAATAATTATAGTATAGCTACAAATAATTTTTATACTTACGCTCTACTACATAAATGGCCAGACATAATAGATGAACACAAAGTCTTCAAAACATCACCATTACCATTCATTATACCTATCTTCAACTGTTTTTGAAATATTGACAGGTGAATATTGACATTTTGCAACTTTGACATCCTATAAAATCTTAAACGGTTTGAGATCAAGCAAAACAGTTTGCACATTCCTATCTTAACTTTTCATAAGGTATCGTTTGACACTAATTTCAAATTTAGCCAGAAATTAAAAATTTTCCATTTAATTTTATCTCTTGGTTAAATCTGAAATTAGAGTCAAACGATAGCTTATGAAGTTATGATAGGAATGTGCAAACTGTTTTGTCGATATGTATATGTCGAAGTTGCAAAATGTCAATATTCACCTGTCAATATTTCAAAAACAGTTGAAGATAGGTATAGGACATCCTACTGAAATGTGTTTAGAATTGTACGTAAAATCCAGAAATGATACAATATATAGGGTATTCTATTTAAAATAACGAAGTTAGGGTCAGTTTCCGGTATTTTTGGAAGAACTTTCACCTGGGAAATATTTTTCATAAATAGATCTTATCGCAGAATGCACGTTGCCAAATTTTCAGATAAAAGTAATTTTCTGTTCTCAAGATACTTCTAACAGACGCCCAAAAAACATCACCCTGTATTTTATATTATAAGGATTTAGGACAAAACACAAGAGAAACAACATTTTAAATAAGTTCAAAAACAGAAAATGCAGACCAGTCGAACATGTTTTTTTAATTGAACTTGGAAAATTCGAATTGTGCAGATCCAATCATGTGATTGTTATCATCGACTCGGAGCCAGAGCAAAACCGAAAGGAGCAAACACGAACTTGGTGCGAACTGGCACAAAATCAGTGCTTCTCGGCTGAATTCGCCTTTAATTATTGACATAATTATAGAATTATAATGCTGACTAACGAAATATGTGTCATAACATTCAACTCACTCACTTTATTGATTTATTGGATTTTAAGATTCCTTTATTTCAAAAATACAAAAAACTATAACAGATATTAAAAAGAGCAGTAGCTATCTCAAGATATATATGATTCTTTGAGGGAGAATGTCCTAGGTCTGTGACGTGTAACTTTTTTTTTTATTAATCTAATGTGTATCAGTAGTTTGAAAACAATTCAAGTTACAGAATTTCTGATTTGTCAGTTGAACTTGTCTTAAAAATCTTGTCTTGTCTTAAAAAACAACAGTAAAACATCACTTCTGTAAAATTTTGTATTTGTTATAAAGTAGGTATTTATATTTTTCAATATTTAGGGATTTATTTATTTTATACAGTTAGCTTTTTCTCTTCTTAGGCTCTTATGAGGTGGGTACACCAGTATTGATTTCGATAATCAAACTTTACTGATTTACTAGAAACAACATTTTGTGTTAGGTAATTATAGCCGATTCATCTAAATTCCTGTTTGTGGTACTTATTATGTTCTTTTTCCGAACAGAATCTGCTGTGTATTTCTTCATTTATAGCAATTTAAAGTAAGTTATTAACTTATATATTTATACTATAATAGAATGTGAATTTGTGTGGCGACTATACATTATTTTTGTTAAAATACTTTTCATTTCAGACTGTATGATTCGAGTTTTGAATTATTTCGTGTATTATTTAAAAGTCCTTTGCAATTTTACATTTTTATGAATTCACAATTATTTTTAGGTTGTAGATCAGATGGTTAAAATTAAACATCATCAACTAAGGTTAAATGGGTACTTAGAATTTTACCAGAAATTAAAAATTCATGCCAGTCTCCCTTTATACATAGTCAGTTTGTGGAGTGTAATCATTATGTTTGTACAAACATTAATGCAACACTTTTATCCTGATAACTTTGCAGAAAAGTGTTTGCAAGGTGGTGTGATGTCCCCTATTTCTTATATTTGTGCTTTAATCACAGTTGAATTCTTTATAATTGCTGGAATTAATATTAGTTACATGTGTAAGTATGATTATAAGAATGAATACTAAGATGCTTTATGAGCCAATGTTTTAGTGAAAGTTAGTGAGTTTAATAATACTCGACCACCACCAGACGTTCAAAAAGAAGAATGGTTAGCATGTGCTGCTCCAGAGACTTTTGGTCAAAATGAAATTGGATATCGACAATTGGGAGATAAAGTATATGATTTCTTAGAAAAGCAAGTAAGTTCTGTAATTATTTTTAGGAAATTACCGTTAAAGATATTTACAAAGTATTGTTACTCCTTCCAGAGTAACAATACGTTCTAAAGATAAGTGAAACTTTTATGCAACAGTAAAAATCTTTATTTAACACCTCAACCACAACACAATACTTCTTGTCCAACATCTAAATAAATACACACCGAAAACACTTCTAAAATCGCAGTTATTTCACTTAAGTATTGCTTATTTGCTCTTGATCGCTGCCTGGTGAAGACCGACTTTTTCGCCGGCACGTCCCTGCTTTTATATAGGTGAACTATGCTTCTAAATTCTTGTAGAAATTTGCATCGAATACTCGGGACTAATCCACATACCAGGGCAGTTTAATAAATAATCGACAGCCAAGTTATACGAGGGGTATTCAATAAGTACCGCTGGTGACATCCAGGAAATGTGGACAAAAGGCCCTAACTCGCGTATTTGAAGGCCTAAAGACTAAAGAAAGAAAGCATAAGGTTGAGACTTCGCCCTTGGGCGGTTGACCCCCCAGAAGTGGTGTTGCCAGATTGTTGCCACATTGAACAGTATTGTGCAACATACAAGAAACAGCTGAAAACTGATTACCTCGTCAAAACCATGAATTACTTTCTTGTTGTGTTCCGGTGAAAATTAGACTATTGAGATTTGTCTTAAAACCTTTAGTAGAAAATTAATTAGTAATTTATAGTGGACAGTAATTGAAACATTATTTCTATCTTAAGATCGTTAATTTTTACATATCTAACATATTACTAAAAGTTTTAACCACTACAGCTAAAAGTGTTGCCAAATGCTACTAGCGTATTATTTTGTGGGTCATTTTGGGGTTCCCTGTGATGCAGTGGAGAAAACAAAGAGCAGACTAGTATGCTGTTAATGCTGTTATGTAGTTCAGTTACAACGAAACTATTTCATTGGGTACGTGATAATTTATGGACATGATACAAGACCATCATAGGAATTTGTTGCTTTTGTACACGGTTCAAAAGTGGATACCTATCAATTTCTTGATTTAAAAATATGACAGTACCACAGTGTATTGTCTGGTTTGTATTGTTTTTATAATTGCACCTGGTTAGCTTTTTTATAAAAATAAAATTTACAGGAAATTAAGAATTTGTTGAAATTTAACACCCGAAGAGCTGAAGTAGACAGTCAAAAACAATTTTACCCCCCCAATTTTTTGTGTTGAAACAGGTACCCTAGTTTTTGTTTATTTACATTTTGGGGTAAAATAAGTGTGACAAATGGTAGAAAAGTGTATGGTGATACCATATTAGTGCTTGTGTTTTTTGTTAAATAATTGTTATGTTTAAATTAAAATATGTTTTTATAAGATTAATACAATAGAAAAGTATAGACATACTACAACATATAGTGGTTATGTTGTATAAATAAACGTGTTTGCTGTTATTAAATTGTTACATGCCCTTTTAGGAGGAACTATTTGTTATACTAGAGCGAAATTTCTATCTTTAACACTTCTATTAAGACATTTTGTGGAATGACACTCGTAAACACGGTATTTTCTGTTGTGCTGGATAGTCTTGAATGCCATTTAAAATTTAAAAATAAAGAGTACAAATACTAGCCACGTCATTTTTATCTTTGCAATACTAAATAGTTGCAAGCATCACTAAATTATTACGTTAAACAAATCCAAATACAAGTTACCTATTTATTTATCATTAGGTATATCAGCAATCAGCCTCCAAAAATTATCTTTTAAATAGGTTCAAATATTTTCATGCAGAGATACATTTTGTATCTTTAGAATCATCATCAACTTCATTTTTTCTAGTACAGCCGTATTTTAATTTTTTTATGTCACTCGACAGCATTTTTCCTTCTGAGTTCAATGATTATAATGTATGCTATAGTTTGATCACGTTTTGAATGTGGAAAACCTCATCAAACTTATCCACATCTATCTGTATGTATTAACAAAAGGATAACAAAGAAGTAACAAATAATTAACAATAAAGACCAAACCAACAATAAATTCAAAAATAATAATGAACAGTTAATGGAATAATAAAACTTTGCCCCAGTTTAAGCTAGTCTCTATCTCTGACGGTTTCCAAGATAACAATGTTATTGCATCCTATTTGAAACACAGTAATAGAAAAACATTTTGTCGCTACTGCAATTATCATTTATCGAAAAAAAATGTAGAAAATGAGTTACAGACTAACTAATTTGCAGGGGTTTATTAAAAATTTAAATGATATTAATTCAGAGTGAGAAAGAAGATGGGATATTCTACCTTAGGTTTGATATTTTTGCTTGTTAAATGCATTGAAGAGGTGCAGGAATTTATATTTTATGGAATTTTACAATTTTTTCCATTCAATCAGTTCTTAGCTGTTTTATCTGACTTGTGAGAAGTAAATATGATCACCATTGATTAAATTAATAACAATAATAAAAGTAAATTTTGAATGTTTATCTGTTTTAGGCTGACTTAATACGACACTTAAAGGAACATAATGCACGACTAGGGGAAAAATTAATGATTTTGAGTGCTCAGTTGCAACTAGCTCGAAGACAGGGAGATAGAAACTAATTACTACATTATGCTACAGAAAATTTTTCAGGCAGATACATTTATATAATTGCTCTATATAATTTTAAATAGCGACTAACTTAATATAATGAGATGAATAAATTGCATTTAATTTAATTAACTGCAACAAATATTATTTAAGCAACAATATATGTTTACAAAACTATCTATATTCAGTTAGAAATCATTAATATATGTACGACCTCGCTTTCATATTTAACTTATCTGTACCTTGGTCCGTACATGATAACTCGTTATTGAAGGCAACTCATACAGAGGTTTTAGTAAAAGGTATGTTATCGATTATTATGTTTGGGGCCTTAAAAAAATTTAGACAAAATGAGAGCTGAGAACTTTGTAATGCGTCTGAAATGCGAATATCACTATAGGTATTTTGATGGAAAATTGCAATTCTTGATGTCACTCAAATTTCTTTTGACTGTTTTTGTTTCTGAGATATTGGGAAAATTCCTTGTAGCCGTAAATTAGCAGATGACTTTTTTGACAAGTGCATTATTAGGACACTTTTTTAAGTTTCCATTTTCTAGTGTCATCTAAAGTTTTCAATTTTGATTGGTTTTATTTGGTATTGACATGGTTGAAAAGGAGATGTTTTCTGTATTCGGCAATGTCTAGAAATTTGTTTAGAATGTTTTAGAAAATTTTGTAAACTTTGTTTAGAAAATAAGTTTTATTTTTCTTGTTAGTAGACCAAGGATTTACATTATGAAGTCTGATTTTTATTTTAACATGAACTTTTAGTCAAAAAAATATTGCAAATGATTTTTTTCATTTTTTCATTTTTATTTTAATAAAATTAACTTAGGAAAACGTGAGATAAGTTAGATGAAAGTTAGATAAGTTAGTTATTACAGAATTTGATGAAGGCAAATATGTTGAGTTATTTACTAACAGCAAATTGAACTAGAAAATCAATTTTACAAACCAACCTTGCCAATGTCAAAATCTAAATATAGCCAATAGGAAAAAGAAAAAATTTATTTTCTAACAAAAGAGGAAATAAAATAAGGTCAAAATCATACACTGCTAAATCGCTAAAATGTAAAACAACTAGATGACACAAGATAATGTGGCCCTTAAAAAAGTGCCCTAATAATGTATGTAAATCATATGAATTAACAAAATGTAAGGGTTTTTCAAAGACCAAAAATCTGTTTTTTTCAATATCTCTGAATTGAAAAGGTTTTGAAATATTCCTAAATTTTTCCCGTATAGTAAGTTTCAAAAAAATAATATTCAAATTTTTAATATGTTTTCACTCAACTTTAGATTTAAAAGGTCTTTGGAAAAAGGCGTTTTGTTTAGTTTTATTCCAATTTAATCTCCAAATTCTTAAAAAAAAATATGAGAAACCAAAAATCGAATATTATTATTATATGTAATGTAAGTACCTAAATATCCATTAAATCTGTTAAGGGCCAATCTCATAATCAAACTTAAACAACTTAGTTTAGGATATCCTCTGAATTCATAACATTTAAAGCTTAAAGCTAACTAGCCAAATTGATTTAAATTTGATTATGAATTAGGCTGTAATATTTCTTCTTAATTGATTAATGGAATTAAAGTAGGCAAACCTTCAATATTTGCAAATGTATAGTTACAATCATTGGAAAATATGGTACAAATATTCGGTATGTTAAAAACGTTTTCCTTGTTTTAACTTTAGTTCTGATTTATAATGTTCATAATATGTAACTGACTGCTACTAAAAACTGAAAATGTTAAAATTATAGAATATTATCTTTACCACATTAGGAGGTTCATAAGTTGAATAATTTTTAGGAATAGCTAGTCAAAGCCTAATCTCATACCTACTTTGCCTCTATGTAGTGACAGTTAATGGTGTGATAATCTAGTTGAAAATATTTTTATATATGCTTTATATATTTTTTTATGAATTAGATTAATGTTTGTATTTAATAAATTGTTCATGTTTGTAGATTAACTTTACTTTCCTTTTGCGATATTTAAGTATAAATCCTCAGGTCAGATATAGGCGCATCGCAAATTCAAAACGTGTATGTCAAAAACACATATTTTAAAATTCCCATATTAACATGAGAACCAAACAATGTTGGTTATAACAAAGTTGGACCAAATATCTGAGAACAGAACCAGATTATTTTCAGGTTTGTTGGGTTTTGAATATTTTCATGAGCAAAAAGATGACAAGAAAGTAGCCTGTGATAAGTGAGCTGGACACAACTAAAATTCCATGGCGCTCATTTGTTTCTTATTTTGACAAGTAAAAATATATATTGACATAATATTCGTATCATCGATTAAGCTAAGCAACACTTGAGGTTTGTACTTGGACAAAAAGTCATATATACCGAGATATCAAAAATTATCTTGGTCAAGGGTGGTTGTGGAATGTAAAACGTGTGTCTTACTTTAAATTTGAAATAATTATGTCACTGTCACACTGACATCATCAATAACCTACAAATTTCATACCTATTTATTTCAGTTGTAAAACAATAATGAACTACAAATTATGAAATGCCGGTTTTAGTAACAAGAAAAACTAAATTACAGTAATTGTTGGAAATGTCCCCCGTTTTGTTCGATGCACAAGTTGACGCGCCTCCTCATGCTGTGAAAAGCGTTTTGCAACATTTCTGGCATTATGGTTGCACATTGCTGAACAATTCTTTGTTGCAGTTTTTGCAAATTATTTACCGGAGTTGCGAAAATCTTGTTTTTTAAGTAAGGAAATATAAAATAGTCCATAATTGTCAAACAAGGTGATCTCGGAGGAAACTCAACTTCTGTATGCAAACTTATCAGTTCATCAAAAAACTCGCGGAGGAAAGCAATATTTTCTCGTGTAGTATGTGCTGTTGCACCGTCATGCTAGAAAGAACCGTACCGAAGTTCATCATCGTTTAACTGTTGCACAAATGCAGCCAAAAAGTTGTGTCTGTACCTTTCTGTGTTGACAGTGAAATCGAAAAAAATTGGCTCAATTATTCTGCGAGAAACTGCCATCCAAACACCGATTTTTTGAGCATGTAGTGGCGATCCTGAGAAAGACGTTTCAAAGGTTTTGCAGGCTCCTCTTGTTGTCAATGACGTTGACGAACGTCATTGACAACTTCTTCTGTACGAACTCTTGATCTACCAGCACCTTTTTTATGAGTCACACAACCAGTTTCGCGAAACACTTCAACACAATTTGTAAGGCACGCATAAAAATTGTCCGGTAATATGGCCACGTTTGGGAAGTGCTCTCGAAAATTGTCCAAACACAAACGTTGACTGTATTGCCAATTTCCATTAACTAGTACACCTGTTCGAAAATAGGCTTCAATCATGAAAATTTTGTGCTGTGTGGTAAGAGGCATGATTCAAAAACTGGATTAGAAAATTTCAGCACAATGACTTGACAGATTCTGACACAACAAAACATATTCAAAAATTTAAAGTAAGACACACGTTTTACATTCTGCAACCACCCTTGACCAAGATAATTTTTGATATCCCGGTAGAAGGCCTGTGATGCTTGCCAACATTTAATATAGGATGTAAAACTGGTGACCCCTCGTCTATATAATGGTCCAGTCTGAAAAAAATGTTTAAGGTGCAGGAAAGGAATAAAAAAATATATACTTCAAATGTGTATTTCAAGTATTAACACCAAGATGGATCTAATTGACATTTCCCTTGAAACCATCTATATTGTAATTGGTTTTCAGGTGAATACCTATCCAGTATAATATCCTCAAATGCTCCTTTTCTGTCCTAAAAACATACATTTTAGAAAATTTGTACCTATTCAGAAATCATTGTCTGTATGGTGTGTCCCGCTTTTTTATATCTTTATATGAATATTCCTGGAAACCAAATTGAAATATTTTGCAGATTATATTTTTCATAAAAAATATTTTTAATACGACTAATACATTATATATTTTCAAGTTAATTTGGGTCATTGAATATGACTTTGGCTTTAAAAAAGATCTTTAGAATTTACATTTAGATTTTATTTTCTTTGAATCTGCAATCTCATTGAGGGTTCATTGAAATTGGCCACCCTGTATATACATTATTACTACTAATATGAAAAATACTTATATTTGTAAGATTTTCTGTAACTCAACTCTTATTTTCTATTAAAAATAAAAAAAAAAACACTTAACTCTATGGCAGATCTGTAAAATATAATCTAGTTATATTTATATTTTTAAATAGTTTTGATAATTTTGTAATGTAGTTAAAGTTAAACCACATTTTTCATGTTTTTCACACACTTAATTATTTGTGAATTAAACTGCCAGGTTAAATCTTTCAATGCTACTGGTACTTTGATTTTAAGTAAATCTCGTCCCTTCAATTTTAGTTATCAATTATCATTGTGATATATTCATTTTATGTAATAATTATTGCTTATATTTTATTTTATTTATTAAAATATAGTTGTTATAGTATACCTAATTTTTATTGTTCTTTTGTATACGTATTTAAATCACACATTTATTGCTTTTAAAAATTAAAAATGTAACAGTAGAAAAAACACTCATAAAACAATACCTCTAGCAGAATCTGCAGCTTTGAAATGTAATTGATTATAAAGTTCTAGGTGAAACTCTAACAGCAAATTGTAAAATTAAGAGAATTATATTTTTTCACTTACATGTAGAAATATTTTTCAGATAGATTTATCTTAAGTTAGCTGTTGTTCATTTTCAAACTGTTAAAAATGCCAAAATGCCAAAAGATGTGGCTCAGATCATTATAAAATTAGTGTTCATTATATTAGTGTGTGTTATAATTTTTTAGTGGTGTATTTCCAGCTTTAGTGGAAGATTACTAAATTTGTTTCAATTCGGTGAAGCCACTAAAACAATCCAAATTTTGAAAAAAAAAAACATCACAAATGAAGGATATTACAGGTTGTGAATTCACCTCATGGTTCTCTACTCTCCTTTAATGTATGATTATGAGTTTGTCATGAAACATGTTGTATACACAAAAAAAATGTGATCTTCGATCACCTATTTTAATTGTTACTTACTATGGAAGGGGGAAATACTCTTTTGCAATCTCCTCTGTGCAAATGTTCTTTATAAGCTTGTACAAGGTACTGCCTTGTTTCTGGAGACAAACAAGGTTTACACAACTGGCAGTCTGGTGAAACACAACTTGTTCTGCATAAATTACTGTTACATATTTTTGGAAAGGTAGCTATATTTTTATCGGAAACTATCATTTCCTCCTCAGACTTTGACCTAAAAAAGTTATATTATTTAATAAAAAATATATATGTGCAAAGCTCTGGCAATGACTCCATTATTACTGGAACTACAAATTCAGCTAAATTAGCAAAGTAGTGCTATTTTTGTTCTAATTTTGTTATCAACAAAAAAACCTTAATGCACATTGTATTGTATTTTATGCATTTTTTATATGTGGTACACCTCGGAATACACTGGTACACAGTCAAATTTGATGGCCATATCTCTAATAGTAAGAGAAATATGCTCAGAAGTATGCTATATTGTTCGAATTGTTAATTTCTCTAGCACGTGGGATCGTTTCCATGTGGATCCCAAATTTGACTCAAGCTCGGGCTTACATGGTAGGATGTGTTATCTCTTTAGATAATAATAATAATAATAATGATATTTATTAATCCTTTAAGACAAAATATACAATGTATAGGACAAGTCAAAACAGTTTAGACAAACAATAACAATACAATTATTATAAAAATATATAAACATCAGATATTATCGTCGTTAATAAATTCCTGGATGCTATAGTAACATCTGGCAAATAACAACTCTTTAACAGACAATTTAAAAATATAACTATTCATCACTTTGTATTTTTGTGGCAATTTATTAAATAATTTTATCCCCTGGTATATTGCAGACATTTTAAATTTTTTTCTTTTGTGTAAAGGAACACTTAACAGATTACAATTACGAGTAGGATAATCAAGAAAATAAGAATTCTTATCAATGTGATGAATATTATCTCTAACATACAATAGAGACTTGTAAATATAAATACATGGGAAAGTCAATATTCTATTGTCGACGAATATGCTCCTACACGTTTGACAGGGACTGATACCAAATATTCTCCGAAGTATTCGCTTCTGTGCTATAAAAATCCTACCATTATTTACAGCATTTCCCCAAAGGATTACATTATATGAAAGATGACTATATACTAAACTATAATAAACATTCAACAGTGCAGACAGGGGCATAGTATCACGTATTCGAGATATAGCATAGAACGACCTATTAAGTGTCTTACTAAGCATGTCTATGTGCTCCGTCCACTTAAGTTGACGATCAAGGTAGACTCCTAAGAATTTGGTGCTATTAGAAGATTCTAATACAACGTCGTTGCACTTAAAATATAATTCCGAATCAGTTCCGCTTTGGGTTCGGAAACAAACAATCTTTGTCTTGTCAACATTTACTATTAGATTATTGGATTTGCACCAATTGACAAATGTCGTAATAAAATGTTCACAAACTATAACAAGTTCCTCAGGGGTCCGAGCTGAAGCCACTGAGGATGTATCATCGGCAAACAAAGTCAAAGTCGATGAGTCGATATGATTCGGTAAATCATTGACAAATAGCAAGAAAATGAGGGGCCCCAGCACCAATCCCTGAGGGACTCCCAAATCTATATCATGATTGATAGAAGTGGCATCATGCACCTTCACAACCATTGTCCTACCTGAAAGATAATCGATAATCCAATCCAGGAATATCCCTCTGAATCCAATATTATACAATTTACTCGCAATAAAAGAGATATCTAAGCAATCGAAAGCACGCATCAAGTCAAAAAATATTCCTGCAACGTATTCGCCCTTGTCTAGGAGCTCATGAATTCTATTGGTCAGACTGCAGGCTGCTGACTGTGTAGATTTGCCCGCTTGGAAGCCGTGTTGACAACTTGTCATAATTCCATATTTATCAAGGAAAACAAAAATTCTGTTAAAAACCACTCTTTCAAATACCTTCAAGAATACGCTTAGTAGTGAAATAGGTCTGTAATTGGTTATATCTTCAGGATTATCTTTCTTATAAACAGGAACAACGATTGTCCTTTTTAATGCGTCAGGAAAATGATCATTGCATATAGATAACTTAATTAACCTGGCAACATGGTCATCTATATGAACCGACATAATTTTAAGTAGTTTTGCAGTGAAGCAATCAATACCAGTGCTATTTTTGTTTTTTAAATTATTTATGACAGATAAAACCTCGTTACCGTCAACTGGGCTGAAGAAAAAAGTATGGTTGTGTATTTCTGAGGCGGTACAGATTTTAGACCTAGAATTGCCAAAATGTGTTATTACCTTTTTTTTAGTTACTGTAGCGAAATATTCGCCAAAGGCGTTGGCGAGTTGACCGTGGTCGGCCAGGATGGAAAGTATTCCTACCAGGTGTTAATGTGAAAGGTTAACATGTGTATGTGTATGACTGTACCCTCAATGTTATAATCTTTTGTACATATCTCTTATTAGAGAAAAACTTATCAAACCTTATATCAACTTACTCATGAGAGAAAACTTTATCCAAATCTAAAGAAATATATAGTGATTGATTCTTATACTAAACTTTAATATGTCGAAAATATGATGTCAAGAGTCGATTCACTATGTCGAAATAAGCCCTAAATCGGCGTTCGGCTCGTGTCTAATTATAAAAAAACTATAAAAGATAGCGACTTTTAGTAAAAAAGTATTGAAAGATAAGACTTTGATCTAAGTCCCTATAGTAGTAATTTTTGGTATTTCTTTTTATTTTTAAAATTCCAGGCAAACAATCTTGTACTAAAATAGCGTATTTTCAAAAATTATTTTCTCTAAAATACATGTATTAAACAAAAATTTGCTACTATAGAGACCTAGTTTATCTTTTGATCTTTCCGGTGATATATAATTTATAACATTAAAAAGAAATTTTGTTGCAATTATAAGACAAATCCGGTACCCTTGCAACGAGGGCTAACTTTATTTCCATGTGCCTTTTTACTTCGGCTTTACGTGCACCTCCGAAATCTTAATAATTCGATAGTTGGAATATATAAGTCTCCACCCATCCTCTCAATCCGACCCAACATTCATGCCTGTCAAATCTACAGAGAATGGACCCTTAATTATACGGTATAATTATATATATTTATCGTCGGTATTCTTCAAAAGTAGCAGATATGTTTTCATGTGGATCCAACAAATTTTAATTAAATTGTGATTTGTATATAAGGCTTATAGGTATTATTGAGTTAGGATAGTAGGGAGGAGCTATCTTGTAGTAAAAAAATAGCATCGGTACCGCCATATTGATACGACACTTTTGTCAAAACTCACAAGCGGCTGTGGCACATACGTCAGTTTAGTTGCCATATAAGCCAGAATGGGATACCAAGGGCCCGATTCTCGACTCGTGCGAATACATTCATAAGTGAACATGACAAAATACTGACGCAGATGGATAGTTCTTTATAGCCAGATTAGTTTTTTATAGACTTGAGAATCGGGGCCGGGAATTATATTGCAAATAAAATAGTTGATATGAACTTTTTGTATAACAGAAAATGCCAGAAATTTGAAAATACCTTAAAATAGATAGACCATCCCAGAAAAACCTTTTTTTCAAATTTTTATGACAATGTGTTGGTTTTCTTCACAGTTCTAAGTACAGTTCATTGTGACCCAACCCGTAGTTTATATTTAAAATATATTCCGTACATACTACTGTACACCTAGCGAAAGAAGTCAGTCAGTCAGTCAACTTGTTTTTTATTTTAACAATTTAATGTACTCTTTGGTAATGCTGTAATGAATTTTATTCTTATTTGTAATTACTTACCTAATTTTCAGCGAGTTTTTATAAACCATTTCACCAACTCCTACCAGCCCCAGAATATTATATAAAACTTGATGATATAAAAGTTGATTAAGGGGAAAATGGGCACTGGACAAATTGGGACTCATGTTGGATTCGAGCAAATAAATATTTAGATTTTCGTCTATTACAAAATCAATACGCATCATCTCAAAGAAGTTGTGTTTCGATTTAAACCTAAAAATTATTATGGTTACACTTGGGAACCAAGTAACAGTTCTACAAAGTACTAAAACAGTACCTCTATGGACAAATATTTTTCAATAAGCAGTAGAGATAATGAAAACTCTAAAAGTGAGCTTTAACTATCCATGAAAATAAATTTTTTAGCATCATCTCCAGCAGATGATGCTAATTTGGTTAATAAAATGCATACAGAGATAAGTATAGTACTGTAGATTATATTAGTTTCACGATGTAATTTTCGATCCATCAATTAATATTAAATAATTTTAGAGATAGGGGAAAAGCGGGTAAGATGACGATAGGGGTAAGATGACGAATGTTCATTATTTGTCATGTTATTGTAGTTTAATTTGATTATGTGACCAACAATACATGTTCAGTTGAAAGCATTTTACGATAGGTGGCGCTCGGTAACTTGCGATTATTAGTTATGGTATAAATGCGGTAAGCGAATTTTAGAAGCTGGTGTTATAATTTTACTTGCAGGCAGGAGAAGAAATTACACTAACGGTAAGCATATTTTTTTGAGTTTTTTGTTTATTAACTGATCTTTAGAGTTTATAAGAAGCGTGTATATAAAGGAACTACAATTATAAGTTGTGCAATTTTTTTTAAAATGCTAGTGTTGGATGTTGCAACTACTTGGGTAACATGACGAAAGGTAAGATGACGAATTCGTCATCTTACCCCAGTATAATTATTCTAAAATATTTAATTTGTATTTCATATATTTAAGTTATACTAATTTAATTCTGCAGAATATGCCGAGAAATTATAAGAGAGTAACTACTCGTCAGTCCTGGTCAAAAGAACTAATGAAAAATGCCGTTAAGGACGTGAAAGAAAATAAAAAGAAATGTTATCGGGCAGCAAAAGAATACGGTATTCCTGAAGCTACATTAAGGAGATATTTAAAACTGGATGAAAATGTAATTATTATTTGTCACTTCCTAAATTTCTAATATTATCAGAATTATTATTTGCAGGAATATCCGACAAGCCCTGGCAGATTAAAACCAACGTTTTCAAACGAACAATTAGAAATGTTGAAAAATTACATTATAGATATTGATAAACGTGCTTTTGGCCTAACTAGAAAACAATGTTGTAAATTCGTCTATAATTTTGCGGTGGAAAACCAAATACCTCATCGATTTAATAATCATCTTAAAATGGCAGGTTCTCAGTGGCTTCATGATTTTATGGAGAAATATAATTTCAGTCTTCGAAAGCCGGAGGCAACCTCAGTAGGACGCTTGATAGCATTTAATAAAGTTAACGTAAATGAATACTTCTCCGTGTTAAGAGATATCCGTAAAAAAAAGTCATATTTGCCTCATCAAATTTTTAATGCCGATGAGTCGGGACTCTCTACTGTCCCAACTAAGTTGCCGAAAACAATAGCTCCTACAGGAAATAGACGGGTAGCCAAAATTGTTTCAGGGGAAAGAGGTAAAAATGTCACTGTGGTCTGCTCTATGAACGCATCTGGAACACTATTCATTCCACCATTTTTGATCTACCCTCGAAAAAGAATGAAACCAGAATTGTTAAATGGATCACCTCCAGGTTCAGTGGGATATTGTAGCGATAATGGATGGATAACCAGTGATCTATTTCTTAAATACTTGGAGCATTTTAAGAAATATGCCCAACCCTCAAGTGAAAACCCTATTTTATTATTGGTTGACAATCATGCTTCACACATAAACTTGAATGTTATTAATTTCTGTAGAAGCAATTATATAACATTATTGGGATTTCCAGCACATACTACTCATCGCCTTCAGCCCATGGATGTTTCGTTCTTCGGGCCTTTGAAAACATTTTACAGTCAAGCTTGCGACGATTTCATTATACGAAACAACGGTAGACCAATAACTGAAAAAGATATTGCAGGAATATTTGCTGAAGCTTATGAAAAATCTGCTACTGTGGGAAACGCAATAAAAGGATTCAAAGCTTGTGGGATTGAACCCTTCAATTCCCAAATTTTTAATGATGCAGATTTTGCACCAGCTATCACAACAGAAAGAAAACATCCTGTAACTGCAGAAAATGAGCTTGAATATGGGAAACCAGAACATGCAGATGATATACCTCGGGAAGATATAGCTGAAATAGATAGAGAACAAAACGAAATTGTTAATAAACCCAGTACAAGTAAAATTAGAATCCTCCAAGAAATAAAACTACCTCCCCTTCCCAAAGCAGAAAGAAAGGAGCCTCAAAGAAAAAGAAGTAAGCTTCCTTCTCTAGTCATTAGTAGCACACCGTGCAAAGATCAATTACAGTTAAAAGAAGCGAATAAAAAAGAGGTGGAAGAACGAAAAGAAGAAAGAAAAAGAAAAAGAGAAGAACTGAAAAACAAAAAACAAAAAGCCGCTAAAAAAAATTTATTTGGCAGAAAAAGAAAAACATCAGACTCTGATTCAAACTCAAATCAAACAGAACCTGATTATGTTTCTACTGACAATGATGACTCCAGTGATGCAGAAAATCAAGAATCATCACCAACACGTAGGAATAATGTGGATTGTTTATACTGCTCACAACCGTTTAATATAGATAAATCTGGCGAACAATGGATCCGATGCACAGTCTGTGGAGGATGGTGCCACCAATTGTGTGCTGGAATTAAAAACTGGCGACTGTTTGTATGCGATATTTGCCAATAATAAATGCCGTTATTTTACCCATAAACTTTAGTCATCTTACCCACAAGCTTTAGTCATCTTACCCATGATGTGGGTAAGATAACGAAATAGCATGTAAGACAAAAAATTTGTAAACTGCACATTATCTATATTTATTTTTTAATATAAACACAAAAATAGTGTAATAATAATAACAAAGTTTATGTTTCCTTGAAAAAAATAAAATTAGTTTAGCCCATAACGACAATATAAGTGTAATTCCTTAACCTCGTCATCTTACCCCCTTTTCCCCTACTCAATTAATGATAAATACCTTCTTAGAATGTCTACTATTAATGGTTCTTTAGCTAAGATGACCGTACGAATTGAATCTTCGATTTGATCCCAAATGACACTTGGATCCTTTCCTTGAGCCCTTACAAATGCATTAAGACTTTCTTTCATTCCAAAACCAAGTTCATTATAATAGTAATCGAGAGCAGGTACTTCCCATATAGGTAAATAATCATCACCAACTACATATTTATCTAAATTTTCTGGATCAAATGGATAATATTTCACTGGACAAAATCTGAAAAGAAAAATAGGTATAATGTGAAATATTCTCCAGATAGCGCTTTATCTAAAACTAAAAAAATGTTTGTATTATTGTATTAAAATCTTGGATAGGATCTTTGATTTCCTAAACTGTTAATTTATATGTACTTCGACATAATTTGAATACCACCTACCACCACTGTATTCATGCTTCTTTTGGAGGTACTACAAGCCTCTCGTACAATTTCAGTTTAATACAAAAGTTAGCAGCGCACAACCTTCATTAATGTTAAGACATTTTTTTTAAATAAATGTTATGTTAATGAGTAATTGTCTTTGAGAAAAGCACTTTAATTCACTGCTGCACGATGTACAGGGTGGGACAAATTCTAACTACAAATTCAATTTCAAAAAAATTTGATAGTTTCATTTGTTTTCCAGTTATATAGCTTTTTTTTTTTTGCTT
The DNA here is from genome assembly GCA_963924545.1 of Pogonocherus hispidulus. Taxonomy (NCBI): domain Eukaryota; kingdom Metazoa; phylum Arthropoda; class Insecta; order Coleoptera; family Cerambycidae; genus Pogonocherus; species Pogonocherus hispidulus. The sequence goes on from OZ004693.1 coordinate 71,764,927, forward strand.
TTTTATCAACTTTTGTATATCTGGCACTAAATATAAGTTACGATTAAAATAATTATTGGCAGTAGAACAATTTTATGATATAGAATATCAAATGGTGTTGTTAGTTTCTAAGTATAACTTATTTAACTATACTATTTATAACTATATTTACGAATACACGAGATACAGTTTTATATAATGACAAAATATACTTTTAAATTTTGGAAAAGATGGTTGAATAGTAAGGTTTAAATAAGCTTTGAAATATGTGGGAGAAAAGTAGATTTGAATTATGTATATGCAGAAAAAGAAAACTATTTGTTTAGACATTTGAGCTTATGCGAAAATAAACGAATTACTATTTATTTCGACTTAATGTCAATTACTATCAAAAATTGTTTTCAAAATATAAAAATACACTTGTTAATATATAAAACGCCCTATATTTCATATATTGGTAAAGGTAACTATGTTTTGAGCATTTCCAAATATAATTCTCATTTCAAAAAATATAAGTTGCAACATAGCTCGGTAACTATAAGATAAAATTAAAAAATAAGAACACCATGTGATTCAATCTAATAAAATGCTTTAGAGTAGTTTTTAGATTTATCATAACTTATTTTTTAAGCAGACCTAATCAAATTTCCTTATAATTTGAAAACAAATGAAGGTATTTTAAACATCGAAAGAGATCTACAGAACATTGCATTAAATTTTGGTGTATGTTACATGCCATCAAAAATGGTGTATTTTGTAGGCATAAAACAAGAATTCCTATTTTGTCTTACTAAATATGGCATTATTTTTTATTATAATTATATAAATAATTAAATTTTTATAAATTTTAAAAAAGGATCATCACAAAGGCTGCCCATCACTAACTTTTTATATTAAGTGAAATTCTATATGGTGGTAGAAGTTCTAAGAGGCCGATTCTGTAACTGCTTAGCAACCGTTGTTTTGCTAACCACTGCTTATTGTTTGTTTCTCAAAGCTTAAGTTTCCCATTGGCCTATATTGAATGGTTATGGTTACAACAACAACTGTTAGAAAGATTTTCTCAACGTTTTACAAACCTTATACATTTTTATATAAAGTATCAATGAAATATGTCCGATATGTTATTAAACACCATAGGTGTAATGCGTAATCAGCATGAATATTGGATAAAATATTTACCTCAACAGGACATCTCCATTGTAAATATATATCCTCAAAGGATCTACTGAAGTTATAACTGTATAAATTCCTATGTCAAACTTATGTCCGCTAACTAATAATGGTTTATCGACATATTCTTGAATAAATGTTCCTTCTTTGTCCAAATCGATGTCTTTGATTTTCTTTATTTTTATATTTCTATGATCGTTGTTCTTTTGTACAAATGAAGTATTTGGGTATTTTCTTGAATATTCCAAAAGTTTTTCCGTATCTATTGGCAACTTGAAAGCTGGAGGAATATATTTCAAGCCACTTGTAGCAAGATCAACTTTATTTGTTACATATCCACATCCAGGAAAATGGTTCACTTTTTGATGTGGTTTTAAATTATTCAATTGTGAGTACAATTTTCGGAAAGGATAATCGTGAGCCCACAATAAGTCCCAATCCGTGACATTTAGGTCATTTTCATATCCTAATCGTTCCAAAACTATAAATACCTCTTTCAAATAACCACTATCTATATTTTTCCCATACACCCAAAATTTTTTTAAGAGTGGTTCTTTGTCAGACTGAAGTTTAACTTCCGATTTATTGAAACATTGTCGACATTCGTCTGCAGCTATAATGAGAATTGTTATAACAGATACTATTGCAATTAAAGCAGACAACACATTATATTTCTCATATGAATTTACTAAAAATTGAATGGCACCAATTCTTCGATCTCTATTTTGAACAGGTTCTGTTTCCTGAAAATTAATATTTGATCAAAACTAGTTCTCATAGGTATCTAATTAGATCAAAGAAACGACATTAAATCAAAATTACATTATGAAAAATACTTAATTTTTTTAAATTATTCCTCTTTTATAAACTTAAAATTATATAGGTAGGATTCAGTTAATTTATTTGTAGGTAAGTACGTAGTTTTGTGGAATTGTTGTAATTGCCTATGTTGTTGCAAGGCATTATTTAATGCCCCCCCGACAGAAGTACGTTCTTAACTTGCTTAGAATAAGTTCTTATAAACATTTTTCCTAAGACACATTATGTTTTTGAAATATAGAGCAATAAATATAATTTAGTCAATTTTATTATATATAGTACTTAGTTTTGTAGGATGCCATTATTTTGCATCAATGTGCTATCATACTCGATAAGAGATCTTGTAAAAATATGCAAGACAAAAAGGCTTAGTGTAAAAATAAGTTTCAAAATTTGAATCCCACAAATGAGTATTTTAATGTTACTCAATATACCTACTAAAATGCCATATATATGTATACAGTGTGGTGATAAAGTAACACACAAAATTCATAACTTTTATACAGAATGACAAGTCGATTTTGTTTTTTAAAAGGACACGTGCTGACATGAACAATTTGGTTTTATCGGCTTTTGTTTTAGAGTTGTGACGCCATCATACATTTTTTTAAATTGCAACACCCTGTATTTTAAACAGAAATGGAATCCCTACTTTTTCCCAGTACAATGGTACTCCGTATTAGGGGTTTGCTACTTACTGTTTGCAAGGTACAGGGTGTTTTTTAAGAAGAATACACGTTAAGCATTACACATTTTGTTTTTATTTAAAATAATTTCAAAATTAACAAATTAAACAAATTCAAATATGGAATTTACGCGCCATTTCATATTAAACAAATTAGTCATTAGTGTAATGTTCTAAAGTCTACACTTCTACAGACACATTATCTTGTAAACGGTAAGTAGCAAACTCCTAATATGGGGTACCATTGCGTACTGGGAAAAAAGTGGGGATTCCAATTCTGTTTAAAATATAGGGCGTTGCTATTTAAAAAAATGTATGATAAAGTCACAACTCTAAAACAAAAGCAGATAAAACCAAATCTTTCATGTCATCACGTCTCTTTTTAAATGACAAAATCGACCTGTCACTGCGTTTTTTGAAAAATCACTCTGTATAAAAGTTATGAATTTTGTGGGTTACTTTATCACCACACTGTACCTACACTGTCAAACTATTTCTACAAAAAAATCTGTTATATATAGGTATGCAAATGTTACAAAAGACTTAACTCAATACCTAGTTATTTATTTCTACCAAACCAAACTGGAATTAAATGTAATAATATATTTATACCCATTTCATTCGCACCACCTCCGCTTAGCGAGTTTGAGTTATATCGACTGTGATTATATGTAGGACATATAATACAGACATAATAATATAATAATATAAAGACCTCACAGGCTCATCCGGGACTTAAATTAAGCTAAAGTAAACTTTCTAAGAGGTGGTGCAAATGGGCATTACCTATTAACAAAAAAAAAAAAAAAAAAGAATCGAAGAAAGAACACGCCGTGTAATATTTGCAGAACCTTAATAAAAACCATATACCTACCCAGTGTCTATGTACCTAAGCTTTTATTTTTAAACTCTAGTAATTTGTAGTTGCCTTGTAAAAATTGTCAAAACAAGGATATTATATACCAATTATTGAAATAGGTATAGGTACTTCAGTAAGTAGGTAGATTCTGTCAGATTACCTTAATGTACTTTTCCGTTTGCCTCTTATTCTTATTAATTTCATCTTCATTCATTTTTTACAATAATTTATAAACTTGTCTTATTCTTTATACAGGTCATGAGATCATTTCAATCGTCGAGTGAGAAATGAAATTTCTTATTCAACTTTTCAAGGTAAATTATAAATGGGTTAAAACAATTAGGTAGATATGTACATGTTAATTTATGTATATAGCCAATAGGCATAACGGTACAGTTCAGTTACTTTATGGGTAGGTAGTGTAGGTATAACAATTATAACATAATAACATGGGTATAACCAAACAATCTTTGTGTCTTGGGTATATAACATCATTATAACACAAGAGAAAAGAGAAGAGCAGAGAAAAATTCGGACACATCGTGAATTGCACACCCACTTGGCGATTTGTCTTATTTTCCTTTCTTGAGAAAAAAAAATTAACGTGAAAAAAGTTAATTTATTTTCTCATCCTGTGCGGTGTTTTCAACTTTCAACCTTCCCATAAGGCCATAGATAGATAGAATATCACAGACAATAAAATATAGAATGGGCCATAGATAAAATCACAAAATATCTATCACATAAAAGAAAAAGATTAGAGAGTTTTTGAACCCCTTAAATTCTAGCACATCGTTATCGTTATTCTGCGCATGCGTAGTGCCAAAAATGATGCTTTTAGTTACTGCGCATGCGTAGAATAACGATAACGACGTGCTAAAAATAGAGAGTTTTTGAACCCCTTAAATTTCAGCACGTCGTTATCGTTATTCTGCTCATGCGCAGTGCCAAAAATAGTATCATTTTCGGCACTGCGCATGCTCAGAATAACCATAACCATAACGATAACGTAAATTTTAAGGGGTTCAAAAACTCTCTATTTAAGGGGTTCAAAAAGTCTCTAATATCTATAAGTAGCTCTCTATAATCTGTGATCCATAAGCCAAGCACAGAATATCTATTCTATACGCGATTCATTTTTCATTTTAAGATCGTAGCGCCAAAATGGCAGTAACCTACACTAACCTTGGGCCACTGACAATGACATTTGAAATTGTATTCATCAAAGATTTGTTGTCGAGAACTTTTAACCAGGTAAAAAGCTTGTAAAACTATTTTGAAAGTAGTAAGTAGTGATATAAAATTAAAATAGATTTCAATATTCTCCGAGCGTTCAATCTGAAAATGAAACTTAACCTCAAAATATGTCAAATTCTTTATTGGACATACGGCATACATATCTTTATGGAAATAGTCATTCTCATGTCAATAGTCAGTGATGTGCCGGATAATTATCCATTTATAATTATCGGATAATTATCGATAATTATCCGTCGGCTAAAAATCCTTTCAAAATTAGCAGGCTAAATATTATATTGCCAATGGTAATAATGGCATCATATGGAGATATATTGGAAATTTTATTTGTTTTTTAATTTAATTTAGTTTGTTTTATTTTTTAATTTGTATGATTATTTTTATTTTTGATGTCCTAACTAAATGATGAGGATTGCGGTGTATAAAATACAAAATAATCGCTACCTCTAGATTTAATTTCTCCTTATCTATGACTTATAATATGCGATGACCTAATAATACCTATTGCTTATACCGACCTAGTAGGTATGTATATGAATAGATATATATTTTATTGGTAATTGCGAAAAAGTTATTCTGATGTGTAAAGAATTAAAAAACAATGTATATTCTGCTAACGGCTAATTATAAATATTTTTAGCCGGCTAAATGCTAGTTATATAATTAGCATTGGCTAAATATATAATTAGCGGCTAAAAACCCATCACTGTATTTGACTAAGTACTCTCGATAAGGATAGAGATTGTATGTCGGCGCCGTGGTGTTTTCTCAATTTTTGGGATTTTGGGTCTCTACCCGCGATATAGTAGTAGGAGCATTATATATATGTTTCTTGTTTGGTTCAAGGAATGCAATTTTGATAAAAGCATAAAAGTAAGCACAAAGTACCTAGTAGATTTGTTAGTCACAATGGAGGGTGAACAATTTCCAATGGATATTTTGGTTAGGGAGACAAAATATACAGTTAGTTCTTACTTGTATTAAGTAGATTCATGAAATGGACGTTTATGCGCATGTCATTCATAATTTGGCTGAACTTCCTTACTGATTGTTTTATATGCATTTATGTGCTGGATCCGTTTATAATTAACAGGATAATTATCGATAATTATCCGTTAGCTAAAAATCTTTTAAAAATTAGCAGGCTAAAAAATATTACATTACCAGTGGCAATAATTGCCTCACAGGCGGATGTATTGGAACTTTTATTTATTTTTTTAATTTAATTTAGCCTGTTTTATTATTTTTTATTTTTTAATTTCTATATGATTATTTTTATTTTTGATATACTTAATTAAATAATGAGGATTGCGGTATTACAAAATGAAACAAAATAATTGCTACCTCTAGATTTAATTTCTCCTTATCCATGACATATACAGGGTGTCCACCTAGTGCGCGTAAGTCCAATATCTGGGTTAATAAAAGAGATAACTTAATTTTTTTTTCTACAGGGTTGTCTAATATCCTGAGCTGCACAAAATGAAAATATATTTACATATTCAGGGTGTTCAGTTTTTGACAGGTACCAATTTCGTTTTTCTAAATGGAAATATATATTTTTTATTGCTTTTTCGAACTAAACCCTTGATTTTAGTAGGACTTTCATCAGCCTTCCCTATACATAACTTAAACTGTTTTTGAAATATTGACTGGTGAATATTGACATTTTTGCAACTTTGACACCCTGTAAAATCTAAACGGTTTGAGATCAAGCAAAACGGTTTGCACATTCCTATCTTAACTTTTTATAAGCTATCGTTTGATACTAATTTCAAATTTATCCAAGAATTAAAAATTTTCAAAATTTTCGGAAAATTTTTAATTCCTGGATACATTTGAAATTAGTATCAAACGATAGCTTATAAAAAGTTAAGATAGGAATGTGCAAACCGTTTTGCTTGATCTCAAACCGTTTAGATTTTATAGGGTGTCAAAGTTGCAAAAATATCAATATTCACCCGTCAATATTTCAAAAACAGTTTAAGTTAGGTATAGGGAAGGCTGATGAAAGTCCTACTAAAATCAAGGGTTTAGTTCGAAAAAGCAATAAAAAATATATATTTCCATTTAGAAAAACGAAGTTGGTACCTGTCCAGGAAAAACTGAACACCCTGAATATGTAAATATATTTTCATTTTGTGCAGCTCGGGATATTAGACAACCCTGTAGAAAAAAAAATTAAGTTATCTCTTTTATTAACCCAGATATTGGACTTACGCGCACTAGGTGGACACCTTGTATAATATGATGACCTAATAATACCTACTATGCTTACCTACCTAGTAGATATATACCGGGATATCAAAAATTATCTTGGTCAAGGGCGGTTGTGGAATGTAAAACGTGTGTCTTACTTTAAATTTGAAATTATTATGTCACTGTCACACTGACATCATCAATAACCTACAAATTTCATACCTATTTATTTCAGTTGTAAAACAATAATGAACTACAAATTATGAAATAACGGTTTTAGTAACAAGAAAAACTAAATTACAGTAATTGTTGGAAATGTCCCCCGTTTTGTTCGATGCACAAGTTGACGCGCCTCCTCATGCTGTGAAAAGCGTTTTGCAGCATTTCTGGCGTTATGGTTGGAGTTGCGAAAATCTTGTTTTTTAAGTAAGGAAATATAAAATAGTCCATAATTGTCAAATCAGGTGATCTCGGAGGAAAGTCAACTTCTGTATGCAAACTTATCAGCCGGTCATCAAAATACTCGCGGAGGAAAGCAATATTTTCTTGTGTATAGTACCTATGTGCTGTTGCACCGTCATGCTGGAAATAACCGTACCGAAGTTCATCATCGTTTAACTGTTGCACAAATTCAGCCAAAAAGTTGTGTCTGTACCTTTCTGCGTTGACGGTGAAATCGAAAAAAATTGGCCCAATTATTCTTCTGCGAGAAACTGCCATCCAAACACCAATTTTTTAAGCATGTAGTGGCGATTCAGTAAAAACATGAGGGTTATCATTGCTCCACATTCGCATATTTTGAGAATTGATGTATCCCGAAAGGTGGAACCACGCTTTTAGTCAGAAAAAAAAGTTAAGTCCAGAAGATCGTCATTCATTAAATTATTGACAAACCAATGGCAGTAAGCAAGGCGTCTGGGGTGGTCTGCGGGCAGAAGAGCTTGATGTGCTTGCATCTTATATGGATGCATGTTCAAGTCTTTCTTTAAAATCTTATGACATGTTCCATAAGAAAGTCCAATTTCCTGAGAAAGACGTTTCAAAGGTTTTGCAGGCTCCTCTTCTATACGTTGACGAACGTCATTGACAACTTCTTCTGTACGAACTCTTGGTCTACCAGCACCTTTTTTATGAGTCACACAACTAGTTTCGCGAAACACTTCAACACAGTTTGTAACGCACGCATAAAAATTGTCCGGTAATATTGCCACGTTTGGGAAGTGCTTTCGAAAATTGTCCAAACACAAACGTTGACTGTATTGCCAATTTCCATTAACTGGCGCACCCATTCGAAAATAGGCTTCAATCATGAAAATTTTTTGCTGTGTGGTAAAGAGGCATGATTCAAAAACTGGATTAGAAAATTTCAGCACAATGACTTGACAGATTCTGACACAACAAAACATATTCAAAAATTTAAAGTAAGACACATGATACAACGTAGACACACGTTTTAAATTCCACAACCACCCTTGACCAAGATAATTTTTGATATCCCCGGTATGAATAGATATTAGAGAGTTTTTGATCCCCTTAAATTTTAGCACGTCGTTATAGTTATCGTTATTCTGCGCATGCGCAGTGCCAAAAATAGTATCATTTTCGACTGCGCATGCTCAGAATAACCATAACCATAACGATAACGTAAATTTTAAGGGGTTCAAAAACTCTCTAATAGAGAGTTTTTGTAGAATTTTAAAGGGTTCAAAAACTCTAATAGAGAGTTTTTGAACCCCTTAAAATTTACGTTATCGTTATGGTTATGGTTATTCTGAGCATGCGCAGTGCCGAAAATGATACTCTCTAATAGAGAGTTTTTGAACCCCTTAAAATTTACGTTATCGTTATGGTTATGGTTATTCTGAGCATGCGCAGTGCCGAAAATGATACTATTTTTGGCACTGCGCATGCACAGAATAACGATAACGACGTGCTAAAATTTAAGGGGTTCAAAAACTCTCTATTGCAGTGGTAATTGCGAAAAAGTTATTCTGATGTGTCAAAAAATAAAAAACAATGTATATTCTGATGACGGCTAATTATAATATTTTAGCCGGCAAAATGCTAGTTACATAATTAGCATTGGCTAAATATGTAATTAGCCGCTAGACATCACTGCCACTGGCACTATAATAATTAGCCTGCTTAATTATGAAAGGATTTTTAGCCGACGGATAATTATCGATAATTATCCGGTTAATTACAAATGGATAATTATCCGGCACATCACTGGATTATAGCAGATATTCTGATAAAAGATGGGAATACGGATTCCTCTTCTGTCATGTTACTTTCGCGACAGCTCCAGAAAAATACCGCGACAAAATACCGCGCAGTGGCATATTAGTTCCCTTTTTTATTCCTTTCCAGCAGTGATGGGTTTTTAGCCGCTAATTATATATTTAGCCAATGCTAATTATATAATTAGCATTTAGCCAGCTAAAAATATTATAATTAGCCGTTAGCAGAATATACATTGTTTTTTAATTTTTCATACATCAGAAAACTTTTTTGCAATTACCAATAAAATATCTATATTCATATACCTATACATACTATACCAGTCGGCTAAAATAATAGGCAGTGACTCATGGTCTAATTCGATACAGAATAGGGACGAAGTGTAAATACTTAATACATAGCGGCACAAACGTTTGCACATAGAAAAGTGATGCCGCTTACGCATTACTATTGAACAGAACTATAAATTGTCTGTTCCATGGTGGTTCCATGCTTCTCTATTCGATGCTACCACAATTCTTTACGTCGGATATAGTTCCGTCTTTGTTTAACGGATTAAAAAACGAAGAGCGAGATATGCAACCTATGCAACAAAAGTCAAGAGTGTCTACGAGATCGGACATGCGCATTTCACACACATCCAAGTAGTTCATCGCAGCCTGACATAAGCGTAGTACGCGGGAAATGCTGTAATTTGTGTCTGGACTGCATATATTAATTGGTGAACTTGGTGATGTGTTACTTAGTTTATTTAGTGTTCGAAGAAAAGGATTTTATTATGGAAGCGATCGCGGGGAGCAGTGGATTAGAAACGCGTAAACGATCTCATCTGACAAGCGAGGAAATTCGTATGATAAAAAATTTCTATGAGCGATTAAAAGCGCGTGATAAAAATTTAAGTGTAGTGGATGCGGCGGAACTGTGTAGTGAATTAACAAAAGTGTCCGTTTGTAGTGTATTTCGTGCAATGAAATATGGAGACACAGACTCCATTGCTCTGGCAGAAGACAGCGATTTGCCCAAACTCTCGTATAAATTGCTTATAAGGACAATGCATGAAATAAATTTCAAATATTGCAAACGGATTCGGAAGAGTAGGTATGCTTATAGAGAAAAATGAGATTGTGACATGGAGACGAGAATATTTGGAGAAAATAAGAGAATTTCGTGCTTTAAATAGAAAAATATATTATATGGATGAGACATGGTTAAATGAAGGATGTGTAGACATGTGTTGTGTTGTGTAGTGTAGTGTAGTGTAGTGTAGTGTAGTGAAATGAAGTGAAGTGAAAGAAATAGTAAACTTGCTCCGGAATGTGATTAATCGCGTTTTCGGTGGCGGCTGTGGGTTGGTGGTGGGCCATCAACACTTAAAAGCGTTCTTTTAATATCTGTGGCAATATTCATCAATTTCGTTCGATTTACAACTAATCTGTAAGGTGAGTTTGAAAAACAATTCACAATTTCTATAACACCGTTCATGTTGATATTTTTTATATTTATTTGACATTATTAGCACCTTTCCAACGATTTTTGCGTACGCCTATGGAATTACAGTCCCCACCACAATTTATTACGTTACGCGGTAATACGTCACTGCCTATTATTTTAACCGACGGGTGTAGGTAGGTACCCAGTAAACACAAACTGCCACAACCACCTCATAGCCACTCACATTCTGGTGGATTTTGAGAGTGGCAAGTAACATGTGGTTGTGACGGCATATTATGCTACATTTTTATATTTACCACACTATGGTGACTCATATTTTAGTGGTGATATTACACGTCACAAACACCACATTATTTTCATGTGTAGTTTGTAAACGTGGAATTATCAAACAGGAAAATCACTCACATTTTAGTCACATTTCACACCACTCTATGAATCGCAATAAACAACTGAAAATTCAATCACTTTGAAGTCTCAATTCCATACTAATTAGTGAGTGATAATATATGATCGTAAAAACACTCTCTTAAGAATAATTTCTCACGACTTAATTGGGAGTCTTAAAACTATCATTTTTATATGCAAAGGAAAACCACTTTTTAATTATTTAATTTTTTAGTTTCATTTGAAGGAACCAGGCACATATCAAATTTTGAAATTCGCGCCAATGCCACCGATACGCAACGAAAATGAGTATTGCTTTCCGTCTCTCTCGACTCATTTGTCGCTGTATGTCGGGAGGCGCCGATAGCCGAAGGCCGAAGCCGACAGCCTAGTTTAGTTTATTTTATTAGTTTATTGTCTTTGCTTGCTGCTTGCAGTGCCGACTTGGACCCGACTTTTTATTCATAATACAGTGATTAGATAAAATCCATAGATAAAATATATATTTTATAATAATATATATTATATATTGGTCAGATCAACAGATATTTTGTGGTCAGATCGTCAGATCTAGTTTGTAGTTTGTGCAACAGAACAGTTGAGTTGGTGCTTGTGCTTTTATTTTCAACGTAAAACGTAAGTATAAATATACAATTTCCTATTAGTAATTAGCAGAATATAATGACTTGAATAGGTAACTTTGGCTGCGTATGAAGCGTAATATTGCTAAAGAATAGAAATGTAAAATTTTTTGTAAATTGATCTTCAGATGGCAATATGGCTGGCAAGGACAAGAATGCCCCAAATATCTACCTATATTTTTTTTATGTATGATGCCAATTGCCAAGTTAATGGAGCCAAAAACTAATACAAACTGGTGGTTTTTCTGTTTTTCTCGTAGATTTTTCTGGTTTCAATTAGGAATTAAGATTTAATTTTTATTTCTCAAACAAAGTTGTCTATAAATTAGAAACTACTTTAGTGGACCTTACAATAAATTATTCTTACCAATTGTAATAATTATAAGTTGTGGTAGTTACCTACCTATTAAAACAATTACCATGCAAGTTTCTAACAGAAAAATTATAAACTTAAGTAGGTATTTCATATATTTCTGTTCACATTGTACATTAGTGTAATAAACTAATTATAATTAGTTATAATTAGTTAGTTATTAATTAGCTAATTAATTATACATTTTGATTAAGTGTATATGCCTGAAATCCCCTAATAGTTTTGTAACATTTTTGTTAGAATGTCGTCAGATCCAGAGCCAAGCAGCAGCTCTTTAATGGCCAAGGAAAAATCTGTAAGTTTTGCATGAAAGTTATTCCCATTTTTAAATAATTTTTACTATATGTATAGGTAACTAAAAAAACACAAAGGCAAAGAAAGAACTTAGCCTTAATTACAAAGCGATCCCAAAGGAGATTAGTATTAGCTGAGAAAAAAAATATACATGGCCAATTAACTAAAACTTTAAAATCAGTTAGTTGTGTTAATGCTAATCCTATGGCATTAGAATTAGACAGTGACGTAGATAACGCCATTGATACTCGAACTACTTTGCAACTCCAAAGAGAAGAATCACACGAGAAATATATGTACAGATGTGAATCTGATACCCCTAATTTGCATCACAGAACATTTATTACATCCAATCTCTGTGATAAAAGTAAAGTAAAACAACCGTTAAAAAATAAACTCGCGAAGTGGGTTGTTGAAAATCATATATCGCAGAAGGCAGCAACATCCTTACTGAAGATATTAAAAGATGAAGGTATAATGGTGCCTTTAGATTGCAGGACACTATTGAAAACACCACGAAAATGTAATTTTATTAATATGGGTTCTGGAAGTTATCACCACTTTGGGCTTGTTGAAGGAATTACCTATGTGTTAAAAAAATTAGGAACTAATGAAGTTTATATGCCAAATGTGTTAAAATTGTTGGTAAATATTGATGGACTTCCCTTGACAAAATCCTCAAATAGTCAGTTTTGGCCCATAATGGTAGATATACATAACGCACCTTCTGACTGTAAACCATTTATTGTAGGATGCTATCATGGCTATAAAAAACCTGATAATATATCAATTTTTTTGCAGCAATTTATAGATGAATTTCTAGAGGTAAAAGACTTCTTTGAGTTTAAGAACAAAAAATTTAAATTGGAAATACATGCCTTAATATGTGACGCTCCAGCAAAAGCATTTTTGTTAGGCGTTAAGTCACATAATGCATATTTTGGTTGTACAAAATGTGTTCAAGAGGGAGAGTATGTCGACAGAAGAGTAGTTTACCCAGAGATGTCTGCCACCTTACGAACTAATGAGAGTTTTAGAAGCAAAACTCACCAAGAATACCATACCACTGATACACCTTTAATAGCTCTTCCAATTGATATAGTGGCAAATGTACCGTTAGACTATATGCATTTAGTTTGCTTAGGAGTGATGAAACGTTTAATTCAACTGTGGATTGGAGGGCCAATTAATACGAGATTGAATAAGGAAAATATTGAGAAAATCAATAAAACATTATTAGATACAAGACACTTGATTCCTGCAGAATTTGCTAGACTTCCTAGAAAAATCAACGAAGTAGATAGATGGAAAGCCACCGAATTAAGACAATTTCTTTTATACACTGGTCCTATAGTGTTAAAAGGTACATTGAGTAAACTACAATATAAACATTTTTTGAATTTAAGTATAGCTATAAGAATTCTTTGTTGGGAAAAAAATTATAAGAAATATTTGGTAGAGGCACAGAATATGTTGAAAAATTTCATTAAGGACTATATACAAATTTATGGACTACGTTATTTATCACACAATGTGCACAACTTGCTACATCTATGTAATGATGTCAAACTCTATGGACCTTTAGACAATTTCAGTGCCTTTCGTTTTGAAAATGAACTTTTTCAAATTAAAAAAATTGTAAAAACTTCTAAGCTACCTTTACAACAACTAATTAATAGAAATAATGAAATCAGAAATCACTATGAACCATCAGTGTCGATGGACTACCCATTGCTAAAAAATTTCTATTATGAAAATGGAGAAGAATATTTCCAAAAAGTAATTTCGAAGCAATATATGATTAGTATCTTTAATCGTAATAATTGTGTGATTTTGAACGATGGAGTTATTGCTATAATAAAAAAAATTATGAAAAATGAAAGTGTTGTTCTTGAGTGCGCAACATTTGAAAGAAAATGTAATATTTTTGAAACTCCAATTCAGTCTTCCAAATTGTGTATGTTTGCCGTTTCTAAACCAAGTGATAATAATAAAAAATACTTCTTGGCAGATATAAAATACAAGTGTTTCACATATCCAATAGTAGGACAAGATATTATTATTGTTATGCCATTAGTGCATTGCAAATGAATAAAAATGTCACATCTCCAATGTAATCTACTCTTAGGTTAGGTTCAAAAATGAGTGGACTGAAAACCAAACCCTTCACCCCGGCCATGTTATTTATATAGTTCAATGTAAATAATTTACAGGTAATTGTGGTTTTATAAACTGCATAATTTGATTTTAACATCATTATTTAGGGAAAGTATGCAGTAGTTAGATTTCTGCTTAATAATAATGAAGAAGAATTAGCAGTTGCTCCAAGTAAATGGATTGTTTATGATCAGTCACGGTTGGTATGCAGATGGCCTCCAAAGAAGCAAAAGAATATTCAGTCTCTTATCAAGAAGACGATTGAACCAGATATGAAATGGGAACTTTTTCCGTGTCAAATAACTAAAGAATTTGGTAAGTGGCTAGAATTGCAGATTATAATGTTTTTAATTTTTAAATGATTTAGATGATTACATATTGGCGAGAGATTATGAAAAAAAGTTGGTTCAAATGGAGTCATCGGAGTCCGAATCATTTCAGTCTCAGCATATTGGAAGAGGGTTCAGAAAAAAAATTGTAAGACATGCAAGTAAGTAATTAATGTATTACAGTCTGCGTGGCTTGTATATACTATTTTGTTACTGACCAAAATATATGATATGTAACCTACATACCTTTTATTTTTTTAGGCACTTCCTCTGATTGCTCGCGTAACAGCAGTTGGTCTAACATTCATCAAAGTAAGTTTCATAGGTTATAGTTAATCATCACAGAGATGATACATTATTGGCTCATTTTTTCTTACAGGTTTAGACATTGATGAAACATTAACACACAGTAATATAGTTGAAGAAACAGAAAATCCCCCCCAGGATTCCCCCCACATTATCTTTACAGTTGAGGATGGTCCAATAGGTAAGAACTTGACAAGTCCTTACTTCATCCATTTTTAATTTTCAAACTGTTACAACATATTTGAACTAAATTTGGTCAGTGTCAAGTGTTTTTACATCATAGAAGGTAAAAATAAAGTTCCAAAGTCAACATGGAACATGGTGATTTAACCCTTTCATTATTTCAACAACTATTTTTTTTACAATAAAATTGACAATAACTCAGCATTTTTTCGTAATATTGTAATTATGAGATGATATTGTACATTATATTAATTTGATCTTTATATTTTTATCTCAAAATCGCCTTTACTAAGATAATATACATCATTATCTGGAATATTTTCAAGATTGTAAAATAACAGTTATAAAAAACTTTAAAGTTCTGTAAAATAAATCTGACCCCCTTGTCTGACCCCCATGTTTATTAGAAAAACAATGGTCTTATTTACTTTGTTACTAAAATCAAACCCAGTAATAAAGCTCACAAAATTAATAGATGAATTAATGGTTGTTTTCCAGATTCTGCCAAAGACATTAACAGTATCTGGCTGGACCAATTCTTAAATTTAAAAATACAAATTGATGTACTTAACTCCAAAATGGATTTAATATTGGAGAGGATCTCAGTAGGTGGATATAATCAAATGGAGATTGATGAGTGTATTAACAACCTACCACTGAGAAAAACTGAAGACATTGTAAGATTTGAGGAAAGACTGAGAAATCAAGAAAATTTTGGATTACAGTTGGTAAACTTTTTTTCTGTAAATTTAAACACATTATTTCTAATAATTGTTTTTAGAGAAATGTCCTTCAGATTGTTGGAGGAAGTGATGCGGGCAAGTTGTCAAGAAGGTGTTTATCTAAAATGTTTAATGATGATTTAGCAGCACAGTGCTCATGGACGGGGTTAAAAGGAAATTTTAAAATTCAGGGATTGATAATTATTGAAGAAATAAGGAGTAAGTTATTACTTGCATTTTTGTTTCTTGTTTGTAGGAAATAAAGGTTTGGGTATGTTATAAGAATGAAGTAGATAGCTCATTTTATCAGAAATTGGTATGCTATTCATTAAAATTTTATAAAACGGGAGGTATATTGTACTTTTCTTAGTGATTCTATTAGTCATAAGTCAAATTCATCTTCTGAGAATAGATTTCATTTTTTGATTATATATTGTTTTTCAATTCAGGAGATTTTCTATTAATAAGATGTCAATGCTTTTCTAACAGAACTTGATTGATTTTTCTTGCAAACTTTGTTTGCAAAAGTATTTATAAAAATTGACAGGTAGGAATATTAGAAGCTACAAATTCGGCCATATAAGGGTTTATTGGTCTATCTTTAATAATAAGGGAGATATGACCAAAAAAAATGTGACATAAGAGCTATGTTCTAGAAAAAGAATATTGATTCGTTGCTAGGCACAGTCTTTCTCCAACACATCGCCCTTTTTTGGGCATATCTCCCTTATTTTTAGAGATAGACCCATAAAAGCTTATATGACCCTATTCGTAAAACAAAGTTCTTTCCAAATATCCAAAACAGTACTGGGTGTTCCCTTTGAAATATTAAAGTTTATATCGACGTATCTTCATTGAGTCACCGTATAAAAAATTTAATATATGTAAAACAAATGTAAAAATAAAAGTATTTTTACATTTTTTCCGAGCGATTTTTCAAAAGCTTTACCATTTTTGAAATAATGAATTTATTCGGGACTTTATAGACTCACTGTATATCTAAATAAAGCAAAAAGCTTAAATAAAATTAATAAAAATTTACCTTAATAAAATAATAATAATAAAATTTACTTTTACTTTTATATTCTTACTTAAAATTTTAGTTGAAACATAAAGTGTTTGTTTCTTCATATAAATTATGTTATATATGTAAATACATTCCAAATAGTCCACCTCAAAATTTTAATGTAAATTTAGTTAAATCAAAACAGTAAAATTTATATATAAAAAAATACAAAATCTTTGAAATAGTGAAAATTTATAATTTGAAATTCCTTTAGGTACTGTGAGAAGAGTATTCCCTGCTACTTCCGACTTCGAGTTTGAAAGGATAGTAAAGGATTTCTTCCGTTATGGAGAGCAGCGGAAGAACCGCAAATCAATAAAACATGTATATATTATAAACAATAGTTATTTACTTATTTTTTGTTTTCGGGTTAGTTTTAAAAATACAGAATTTGGGGAAATTATTTAAGTGTCAAAATATTAGAGCAAAGAATGATAGAACTAAATTGTAAATCACTTAAAAAAGAAATTTTTATAGAATTAACAATTATTATCAAGAGCTATTGAGAAACACTTAAAATAGCGGGTTTCCATGTCATGTCATCTAACTAATGAGACTTAACCACATACCTCAATTATTTTTAGGTATGTGGACTTAACTTCTATGTAGCTTCTGATCACTAAAATACTGCAGTGAAATGCTTGTCATTAAAAATTTGTTCAGGTGCTTGATTCAAGTGGGGTTCGAAATTAGCAAAACTTTGTACTTCATTTTGAAATGCGCTAGAAACACATAGGTACCCCCATAGATTGTCTCCGAACACTTCTAATATAACATGTAAACAGTATCTATTAAATTAAAAACGATTTTTTCTAATACTATAATTAAAAAAACATTTCAAAGTGTTTGGCAATCAGTTCTGTTGGTTCCATCAGCAATATTTCTTATAGTGTGCCTCGGGAATATAAAATTCAATGTAAAAGTTAAGCTTCATAAGTTAAATAACATGGGACCCGGTATAAATTATAATTAAATTTGTAATAAGATGATATTTTGATAGAAACTTCTAAATATTACCTACTAATAATTATTCTTATTTTGTATTGCCTAGCCGTAGTACTAGCCGCTGTAATATATCCTGAGGGTCCTAAACTATTTCAAACAATATGATAAATGTATAATTTCTGAGCTGATATTAAGATATAACGTGAATAAAAGTAAAAAGAAATGAAGAGGCTATATCACGGGCCAATAAAATTTTATATTTTTATTTTATTTTATAAATTTACTTGACGATAAAGTTTATATTTATTAACATTTTTGTTTTTTCGGGATAAAAATTGTTTTATGTAAGGTTTTACAATAGCTATAATTTTCAATTATCTCTGTAACCCCTCCCAAGCATTACCGATATTCGAGACTGATGTATTTTTAATACAAGGTTTGGTTTGTTAAATATGATTGAAATAGTGTAAATGATACACACTCTTTAGTTTTTATTATAATTATATACTCTTAATTTGTGCACTCTAAAATAGGGTTACTTTTGTTCATGTTCATATATAAATATTAATGACTAAATTTACTAAACTTATGGACAGAAAAGAAGTAGATTGCATGCTTACTGGTAACTGCTGCTGACATAGCCCGTTTTATCTGTAGTCCCTTGTAAGAAAACATAAGTAATTTTTTATTTGAGCAGTGGATTGGTACTGGTACACCAGCAAGTAGACAACTTACTTTCATTCTGCACATCTATCCATAGATTTAGTTGTCAAACATAGCTATATCGAAACTTTAAAACCATATATTTAATGTCAGTCCTGATCGTTCGATAATCATATAAAACTTGTATATGTAAAAGTTTCAGTTATTAGAGCATTTAAATATTAGTATCTAAAAACAACTTATTTTAAAATCTCGCCCAACAATGATAAAATTTACAATAAGTCTACTATCTGTTATTAGAGTTCGGTCAAAATTAAACACTAGTAAAATCTACATTGATTATTTACCACTTATAATAACTTCAGCAACATATTTATTTTTTGTTTATCATCTTTAAACCGCTGATTCCTTTCTAGTTTAACTTGTTCATGGAAAAAGGTTTGGTAGTTGATAAAATTTAAAATCGAGTAGTTTAATAGTTTACATTTACATTTTTGGGCGATTGAAATGTTAACATTATTTTAATTTTTAAAATTGTTGAGGTTTTCAAAGTAATTCAGCTGTGAAAATACTGATAATTTTTAACATTTCTTGTCATGACTTATGAATGTTCTTTTTGCAGGTTACGAGGGAGTAACTATATGACCAATAAATATTTTCATTTTTATTGTTTTTTTCTTTCTCCATTATTAACAAATTTTTAATCATAGTTCTATAAAATAGTAGTCCCAATGAAATCATTACTAAGGTAAGTATGTAGTGTTTCCTTGTTATATTATTAATCTCTAATCAGTGACCTGGAATTTACTATATCTATTACAAAATTGATATATATTGATCATAATTATGTCAATAAAGGGATCATATATGAAGTACAAATCTTGATAAAATACTGGCAGTATTTAGTTTGATAAATGTCATTCCTGCCACTGGATTTCTGTCACAAATGTGTGATTTTGAAGTGGTTATAAAGTGGCAATTAGGTTAGTCACTTTTGGGACGTGGCTGCCTGCGGACATTAAGCATCTTTATGACGTGATTGTGATATGGCTGCCAACATAGAGTGTGATGTCACAGTCACTAAGGTGATGACATTATCACGAGTTTGCGATGTTATTTGGTTTAGTGGGTATATAAGCATATTATAGATATTATTAGGTCATCGCATATTATAAGTCATAGATAAGGAGAAATTAAATCTAGAGGTAGCGATTATTTTGTATTTTATTTTATAATACCGCAATCCTCATCATTTAGGTAAGTATATAAAAAATAAAAGTAATCATACAAATAAAAAAATAAAACAAACCAAATTAAATTAAAAAAATAAATAAAAGTTCCAATTTTTCTCCATATAAGGCCATTATTACTATTGGTACTATAATATTTAGCCTGCTAATTTTGAAAGGATTTTTAGCGGACAGATAATTATCGATAATTATCCGGCTAATTATAAACGGATAATTATCCGGCAGATCACTGCTTTCCAGTCACGGATTTCTTAAAATAAACAAGAAAGAAACAACAAGAAATAAACAAAGAACGTGTTTCCAGTACAGCACAATCGTTACTCAGTAACCGGTTATTTCGTCAATGCGGAACGCGATGGAACGGTTCCATTAAAATACCGCTCCAAAATCGCGGAATTCAAATACCGATACATCTCTATGTGTGTTCAGTGGTTCATTGTTCCGAATTGTGGCAACACTGGTGTTGTCGCATTTTTCATTTCAGTAATCTATGATTTCAGTGTCTATGTTCGGTGTTTTCTTTTTTCCTGTAATCTTTGGTGTTTCCCTGTTATCTAATTTCTAAAAAAAAGAAGTTTATGCTTTTTAATCTGATGGTAAATACCTAGATTATTTTTTAAAATTGCGTTGTTTACGTTTGTTTGAATCAGAAACACCAAGTTAACTTGCAGGCGCCGTCAGTTTCAGTTAGTGCTATTGGTGGTATTCTAGTGAGTGAAATACCGAGAATTGTTATCAATTAGAAAATATTTTTCATGTTCACGTTTGTGTATGAAATATACAAAATAACTGAATAGTTTCGTGTAATAATACATACCTATACCTGGAAATGGATATATTTATGCCATTAGCCATATGTGTTATTTTTTTGATACTGTTTTCAATATGTGGTTGGTGTTGCAAAAGAAAACGTGAAGGCACTGTATATGGATGTAAGTAAATTTTTGTTAATAATTTTACCTCGTATTTTACTTACTAGTGGGTAGTCGGGAAATTTTCTATAAAAATTTAAATTAATATTAAAGTAGGTACCTAGTCCTATCTGTACATATTATAAAGCCGATTTTATCCTGTGTTAATTCAAGTCGCATTGTCTTTAATAAACAAATTATTGTATGGGAACCGGCAATGATAGCATAATTTAAGACAATTATGACTATCTATATAGGGAGGCTAAGGATTCTTTTAAATTTTGATAAAATGTAGTAGATATATACCTATGATTGAGTAAACTACTGGTTGTGAACTTCATAGGTACATGTACAAATTGTGAAATACATATGTACCTTTTTTTTTTTTGATTTTTTACAGTGGGGCCAAATGTTACCGTGACAACTCAACATTCTTCTTCAGTAGTTGCACCTCCCTACCCTATAGATGATCGACATCCTATTCCTCAAGCCACTCAGATCAGCGGTCCACCTGCTCCAGGATTTGCAACACATACAGCACCGTATCCTACGCATACACCATACTCCCAACCAGGTAAAATTATTTCATTTTACACAGAAATGCTACCAAAGGGCAAATGCTACTATTGTTTATTATGCATTACTTTTTAATATTAGGTATAAATAAAAGTATTTTTAAAAATATTTCATTAGGATGTGAGGAAGTAACCACCCCTGCAATACTTGTACAGAATATGTACTTGCGACATTATGTTGCTTTATATTGGAGTTTATATTGCAATGTATCAATCATACTATGATTCATCACATTACGTTATCAATTTATATTAGCATTATTTTGTGCACTTCTGTGCATTTATATCAGATAAAAGTGTAATTAACATATTCTGTGTCCGACAGACGCTTTAATTATGTTACACTTAGTATTTAACAGCTTCAAATTATAATTTTGTCTTCCGACTTAGGTTTCTTTGTCTGTTCCAGTTAAATTAAGCATAAAGTAACCCATAACCACTTCTATAAATCAAGAAGTTGTGTATCAAGGAAGCTTTTACTAGTACATTACCTACCCACACTTCATATATGAGGGAAGTAATGTTCAAGTATCAATAATAATTATTGTCATTCATGCAAATTAATGTACTATTTGCAATACATATGCAGGGTATCTCTCTCAAGGTAGGATAACACAATACCTATCTTAGTAGTATAGTGATTTAAGAAAATAGGAAAAAGTGGGTGCTTAGTAATAACATGTGATAATATTTGAAATGAGATTTTAGAGTTTTTAAAAAACTGAAACACATCTGAACAGGTCAAAATTTATTTTTTACCTCTTAAGATGGTTATGTAATATCAAAATTGTGTGTAAAACATTTTGTTCCCAAAAAAGCATCTTCAGTTTCACTTTTTATTATGGCAGCTGTAAGGATTGCACACGAGGGCACATGGTACATACATTTGAGAAATTGTAAAATAATAAATTTGCTTAATATTAATTCTCATATGATTCACAACTTTTTAACCTCTTTGTAGGTAGGTATTACCTTTATAATATGTTTAATCAAGTTTAACTCATAAATAAGGATTTAATATTTTTGTGAAGCTGCACAAATAAAATGAAGTTTAAGTTACTTATGCTATTCTATCTCATTTGGGATATCCTGTTCATATTTTGATGGGGTGGTTACCCTCCATCGTACTATTTTTTTTCCATATATCTAAAGTATTTACGAGTATTTATTCACTTCACTATTTTATACTTCAAAGTGAAGTTGATAAAAATAATAACATAATTCAAAAAAGCATTGAGAAGCTTTAGTGCACGGCCTAAATTGTGATTGAAATGGTACTTTCATCAGATTTGCTCAAATAATAAGGTCCATTATGTTTTTTTTTCTATATCTATACAGTCTTGTTTTCATTGTTTTGTAAACTACATGTTGTTATGGAGTTATTTCTAAATTGGTTATTTGTTACCCAGTTAGAATAAGAATAAAGGTTTATCTAAAATGATAACAAAACAGTTAGTTTGTGAATTTCAATTTCAATTTAATTAGGTAGGCCTAACAAGAAGTGTATTGTTATGTTGAAACAGAATATCTTCTATGACCTAAGTATGTTTGAGATAAAAAGCAATACGTAACCTTAATTTCCTGTCTATTAAAGATAACTTATATTAGAATATTTGATTCATTGTGACATTTACAGTACTTAAATCATATTTTTTTTAGTACAAAACACACATACCTATCACAATTTTATAAAATTAAATTGTTTGTATTTCAATCCCAAACTAAGATCTTCTTTACTGTATTTTTTTGCATATATAAAGTTAATAACATTGTACCTTGATGCAGAAATTCTTATATTCATATAAGACACATTATTATGTTTTTTTGCAAGTTCCCATTCTTTTGCATGTCGCTTATGTTGGTTTATCGGAATGTGTTGAACATATCACAACATTTATATAAAACATACATAAAGTTTCAGTTAATAATGAAATTTTAATAATAAAATAATACAATGATTTAAAACATATTATTTCGTACATACTAACAATTGTTTTCATTTCTCATTAGTGCCGTCTTATTGTCCTCCACCAATAGGTATGTTATACAAAATACATTTGTCATGTTTAGATAATTTAGTCTTAGAATTTTCAATTTGTTTGCTTTAAACTTTACTAGATGTGTAGTTTATGCTTTTACTCTATTTTACATTGTACTGCTAAAATTCCTATGCAGTCCAAAAATGTTATTCCATCTTAGTTTATAAATACTTAATTCAGTTCTAATGAAAAAAAATTAAAAATGTAACCTCGAATGTAACTGGATAAACTAGGAGAAAACAGTCATAACCAGTTTTCAAGTGTAATATATGACTGATAACGATAATGTGTCAATAAATGGGAATAAATGATCATTAATGTATTAGGAAGAAATAACATCTGGTAAAATTTGCATGATTTTTTAATGCAATCATAATGGGTGTTTTGGAAAATGGTGGATGAATTTCTGGAGCTAACAAGTGCAGATAAACATGAGGTCAGAAATGTCTCTCGATATACAGGGTGTACAGGAGATTTTGAATTTTCCAGTGCCTTTAAATTATTTAAACATAATTGTTTTATTTGGGTTTTAATGGGTTTTTGGTGAACACTAAGACACTAGGTGAAATAAAACATTTAACAAAATAGTAAAAGAAAGTTATTATTTAGGCTGTTAAGAAAAAACATACTACTCAAATAATACTGGGTATCATAGCACCAAGGAAATTTAGGAGTGGCTTCTCCTCAACAAACAATTTTATTTATATGTGCCTACATGTGGGTCTTCAAATGCTTCCTATTTCGAGTAGATGAGATTGATGAGCATTGACCAGGATATATTAGAAATTTTATTATTTCTGTGCCTAATAGTGCAGATTATATCATGCTGTTAATGATATAATCTAATGCTAACTGAAACATATTTTCCAAGGGATTATGGGTGTCTAGAAAAGAAATCTGAGAGGAGACCATATTGTGTATGAACTTTAAGAAAACGATAAGATATGAAATATTACAGTAGGCCAGTTTTTAAAAGTTACAAGTTAAACTATCCTTGTGAAGCAGTTTTAGATCCCCTATATCAATGAGCTTTTTTACTCATTTGTATTTTTTTGTTACTTGCTCTAATAGTATGTATATGTCCCCTATCCTATTTGACACTTTGTATAATTTCACTGTAAATAAACTAAACAAAAGCTGTATGATGCTGTAATAAACTAATTCATCTTAACAAGAAGAGAATAAAAGAATAATCTGTTTAAAATAAATTGGTAAACTTTACTTTTCGAGGCAGAGAAAAACAAACATTTGGATTATATTTTATTTTCTTCAATTACTGTTCATAATACTTAAATCTCTTATTTCATATACTAACAACATTTTTTCATTCCTCGTTAGTGTCAACTTTTTATCCTCTACCAATGGGTATGTTATTTAAATGTGTTTTTCCTGTTGTGTAGATAACCTTTAATTTTGCTTAGTATTACTTTCTTAGCTGCTAGCGTTTTTATGATTAGCTATACTTCTATGCCAAAATTATAGAGAGACTCAAATAGTATTGGAGTGCTTTTACAATTCACTGTATCAAATAATCTTTAACAGATACAATAATTGTGTATAAAAATTTAATGTGTCAGTGACAATATGAGGTGCAATGTGATTGGTGTATTTTGATTGTAATAAGCAACATAATTGGCTAACATGGAATCGAGGGGTAAACTGCGACTATAATTTTGTACACCAGATTTCCTTCTCACAAGAGAATTCCTCTGATTTCCCCATGATTTCCTCTGAGTTTCTCAGAATTCCCTTTGAATTCCCCTGAATTCCCTTTGAATTCCCCTGAGTTCCCCCAGAATTCCCGATTCATGTACACCAGAATTCCCCCGCATGGAATCATTATGCACTTATATGTCGACAATATAGGTACATGGTTTTGTGCAGGTGATGTAGAACACATGGTTTTTGTAGGAAACTTGTTTGCCGATTAATTATGAGGTCCTGTAGGTACTACATTGTTTTTACGGTTGTTTTTGCAAGGGCTGGAAATATTTGGCTTTCTAATATCTGGAAAAGAATTTTAGTAATTTTGTTATATCTTATTTAGTAATTCGGCTCTATCTTACCAGATGCTATGGAATTGGGATCCCTTGCCACTTCACCCGTCGAACAGCTTCATATCCTTTCAATGAGTCGCTATATAATTTTGACTAGAGTATAAGTAGTTTATTCTTTATTTATTCAGAATTAACTATTTATTTGTAGACATTTCATATAATCAATTTTATTGAAAATGAATACCCATATCAATGTTTTATTGTTGCGCAATCTTCACTGTAAACTATCAATTTTTATTTTTCAAAGCACAAAAAACAAATTTGATTGAATTTTTATATTTTTTGTAAATTAAAGATCACAATATCTGCCACTGCCATTGCCCTAACATTGCCACTGTTAAAAACTTTTTCAACATCCTCTTGTGATTTTTTGTATATTTAGGATTTATAAGTAAAAAATAATAGATATTTTATTGTAAAATTGGTTTAAACAATCATTTGGTTGTTAAATTTCTTAAGAGGTTGTGGTTCTAGAAATTTTTTGAATGGAAATTAAACTTTTAGGTGGACATTGTACATTACACTTACTTATGCTGATCTAACTATACAGATAAAATATATTTATATGTACAATATTGCTTCTCCAAGTATTACAATAAACTTTTTGAAGATAAATCTCTTTATATGCAGTTGCAAATGCAAAGATAATCACCTAAGCATTTACAGCTAGCCCGCAATGCAGACTTTTATTAATAAAAATACATACATTTAAGCAATACCTTGAGCAAGAGGCACAGCATTTAACATTGAAAATAATAAATGTGAAAGTATTCAAGGATTTTTCACATTCTTTAAACAATTCTTATTACACATTACTTTTAGACTAATTCAGCTTAAATATCTACCATGTAAATAAGTAATAGTAGTGTTTAGTAATATAATTCTTTTACAAATATGAGTCACTGTTTATTAGAATTAATTTGATTATAGGTATGATAATGTTTTACCATTGATGTCAGTAGCTTAGGACTGCCCAAGTATTATTAGTTGTATGTTTTAGTAGATATTCTAGAAAATTCTTTTGTTGATATTTTGAAATTATTTAATATACTTATAATCATTTCACATTTACTATAATTAATTTGAATAACAAATTAATGTAATACTAAATTACATGTAAATTAATGTAACTTCATATAATAGAATAATGAAAAAGTCTTCCTTGCTCAATTTTAATTTATTTTCTCTTTTGCAAAATTGTATCTTCAGTAGAAATATTACCATTCAAGGCCATTTATTATTTGTGTCATTTTACAGACTTGGAACTTCTGGTCAGTTTATTTTTAGAGGTATGATATACCATTTAAAGCAGGAGCAAGCTGTTATTGATATTGATACTAGATATGCGTACACTAGTACATGCAGTAGAGTAAAAACACTCCAGTCTTTGGGTGAAAAGACTTTTTAGCATTTGTTTTCTTTGAAATTTATACCTATATCATTTTTAGAGAAAAATATAGAGCCATATTGCTAATGACATATACATTCAAATAGGCTTAGGTACTGATTGAAAGTAGATAAACATTTTGGGTGGCTTTTTGCTAGTTCCACTCATTGTATAAATTGTAGTTATCTGATCTAACCTAGTTAGAAACATAAAACCCAGTGTAAAACCCAGGCTTTAAATATACCTAATTAACTTTCTTTTTGTGCAAACAGGAATAAAACAGAATTTTGCGGTCTCAAAACAAATGGGCAATTTGTAACAGTTGTTAACATTGAAATTTTTTATATCAATCTAACTGCTACGGATTTATAAAAAAATAATAATAAAAGTTATGCATGTCAATGTAAAATTCTAATACGCACCACAGGAGTAATGTGTGTTTTATTCTCTTGCATCAGTGGTTAAAAAAAATAAAAAATAAATAGATAGAAAGTGCTTAAATAACTATTAATTAATTAGATATTTTTTAGCCTCATTTAAAAAATGACTGAGCATCTCCTAAAAAGGATTATCTGGCAGCCATATTTAATACAAATTTAAAATTAAATTAGCATCAGAAGTTTTCTACTTGATGTATTTGATTGTTTACCCCTTCTACATAATTTTAATCAGTTATAGTAAGCGGGGTAAATATGTTTTAAGAAAGTGCTACAACTGCAAAATTTGGTAACAAATAAAAAACTGTAGTAATAACCAAGTTTCTTAATACATAGGTATACATGTAATTATGGGTGTCCCGTAGGTTTCCCATTTGAGACCTCCTCTTTTTTATATTTTTGTTAAACAACATTGACAGGTGCTTTTTATTTTTTAAGTATTTTAGTTATGCGGATAACTTAAAAATATATAAAGCTATATAAGTAATCTGTTGAATTATGTGTTGTGTTTTTTGGTTTTATTTCTGTGATGTCTGAGACGTGTGCAAAGATATACCTTCGGATACAAAATTAAAGTTACTAATATACTTGTAGTCTGGTATAATGTTTTTAGTACAATAAATCTTAGATAAGTATGCACTATTTGCCACAATTGAGTTTTATAGTTATATGAAAATTACTTAAATTACTTAATTACTTTGAAATCATGAAAAAGGCAATAAAATGTTCCACAAAAATAGATTACTTTAGTATTAGATTCTATTGTTCTTTAGTCATGCCTTAATTAAGATAATATGTTCTTGATTCATCCTTTTATCAAAATATTTATTACGTTTGGTGATATGGATATGCTATTTATTAATTATTATTTGTAACTTTTTAAACATATTTTATAGGAATATAATGTAACCATTTTTTTACTACTTAATGCGGATTTATAAAATGTAATGTAACAGCATACATTAAGCTCAACTAAATCCGTCATTAGTCACATTTACAGTTACAGAAGGAAAATTTAATGTACACAAATTATGTAACACAAGTTATGTAACAAAAACGAAATTGGTAAAATTTTTATAAATATTTGATAATTAAAAAATGGGCATAAAATGTATGCTTGTCAAATACATTTATTGTGAATTTAAAAAGGAAATTCAAAACCATATTGAAATTCCATGAATCTGAGTTAACAGGCTCTGATAGTCTCGCAACTTACAGCTCATGCTGCGCTACACTCTTATTATTATAAACTATTTTGTTGCGCTCCTATTGCAATATGCCTTTGTTGTATTATACAGCATGTTCAAATTTGATCTGGAACATATACATTTGACCGAGTTGCATGATTTCAGTAATAATCTTTTTGCATATAGGTACTTAAGGAACATATTACGATGACCAGATTGCAAATCCATAGCATAGTATTATTTTCTTTCAAGCAATTTTTCCGAAAATCATATTTTTATATCGTTTTCTCGTAGTTTTTGAGTGTATAATAATACTAATATAATTATAATTTTATGTAATTTTATTTTATCATTGCAAGGGTGAAGTGGTAGACCACTCTTTAGAATGAACTTCCTCTTGTTTCCCATAATTATTATTGGGTATTAAGTATGGTGTAATATATTATTGCTATAGTTCATGGGAAATAAAGTCATTTATTATATTAGCGATTTTTTATCGAAAATCTGGCTATGTAACATAATTCCACTTTAGTCCACTGTATGTACATATATATCAGTCTTTTCAATCTCTGGTATCTTTCAATCCCTAAAACACCTAGGAGGGTCTTATATGCATAAAAATTATCACTGAATTCGCGCAACTCAGTCAAATGTTACAGGGGCGCTCCAGATAAAATTTTATCATTTTGTATATTGTTTCATAACTAGTAACAATTTTACGTTTTCTCTATTACATTATACAAAATTATGTGGTAGATATTTGAAATTTATAATTAACAAATGTTTCGAAAAATGAACTTGCTAACTTTACTAATAATATGTTCAAGTACCTATTGACAAAAAAAGAAACGTGTTATTTTTGTGAAAAACAAATATATTGCTTTATTATTTTATTTGCATGCCTATTTTATTTTAGTAATTTAGATAAAAATATATTAGCGTTTATTTTGGCAGGATTGGTTTTAGCTTATGTATTTTTTGACATTTTTTTTGCAATACTTCTGGTTTATATGATATTTTAATGCATTCATTAATAGATATTTTATTTGTAGGTATTGCCCCGTATCCTCCAACTGGTGGGTCAACTCCCTACCCCCCTCCAGCTGGTGGTACCCCGTACCCACCTGTAGGACCGACTCCATATCCTCCCAATGGACCTGGCAATTATCAGTCACAGCCACCTCCTTATGATGTAGCAGTTTCTACTCCACCAGCACAACTTCCTCTAGATAAGGAAGCCTATGTGAAACAGGCACCATACAATCCTCATTACAGTTAAATAAATTATACCAGAGATTCACAACTTTACTGTCTTAATTTTCAAAATGACAAGACATTTGGGTTTGTATAAAATGCTATAAAGGACCAAAACAATTCTAATTTGATCCTTATGAGATATCTGTATAATTACATAGAGGAGAGACAGTTTTCGCCATTACTGTTAGATTATAAAGGAATTTTCATTTGATTTTTATTATTATTATAAATATGAAAGCATATATTCTCTTACCCCTATAATAAATGAGTTACCAGTAACGTTTTTTTTGCTACAAATTGGAATATATATCCTCTCTTATTGTACAGGGTGATTATCATTTACATCACTTAAGTTCTAAGGGGTAATTACTTGGAATATGTTAAGAAGAAAAGTTCATGTGGATATATGTTTCAGTCCGAGCTTAGTTTTCGGAATACAGGAGGTTTCTGAACATTTTACTACGTCACTTCATATATCTATATTTACATGTTGTGAAGTTACTGCCGGTTAAAATTATTTAAAAATAATTTTAAAATATGCACGCCACTGGGGTCTAACTTCATACCAAAAATTATTATTTCTAATCTTAACTGTATCGATGGTATAGTCCGCATACGCACTAATGGCCCACCCTGTATACATCCGCTAAAGTGAGTTCATATATAAACACTTATATAACAGGCATTCTATATGTTACAAATGCCATACCAGGTATAATGGTAATGGTATTTGTAATATATAGATTTGAAAGTTTACATCTACTTGAATAAAAATTAGGTATTGTTTCTAATAAGAAATAGGCATATTTTTTTTATTGATAAAACAAACAAATAAAAATTGAGTAAGCCGGTGTCATACTATTTTTAAAACCAGATATATTATTATATTCATTATTTTGCTATATCATCGATTTTGAAAATCTATCTAGTGCAGAAGTGGATATGGAGTTTTATAAGTTCCCTATTTTCTAAAATATATGATATAAACTTTAAAATCTTATACATATCAACTAAGTTCATGGGTTGGATTGTCACGGTTGAATTGAACATGGGTAACAAATTGGAAAGATATAATAACGCTAGTGACATTATCCATAAGAACTTTACTTCCTTATTTTTAAAATTACGGACAAATCACCCCTTACAATATTAAGAACTTAAAGACACTTCTCCATTGTATTTGGCAACAAGTTTGATCAATGGTATATTTACCACCCCTACACTATAGCAACATTGTCGATCTATCTTACATAATATGTAATATATATTATATAGGAATGATGCTTTAGAACTGGCCTCAAAAGACGTTGCGAATCTATTGTGAAAAATTCAGGTGGAATCTCCTTACAAAAAAATATGAAAACTATTTCCTATAAACATATCATGTCTGGTCCGTTTTCGAAATACCTATATGTATTACAATTTCTATAGAAAAACCTTTTTTTTTTATTTATATCAGAGAAACCAATAACGGAGTAAATATTTTTCTGGAAAAAAATTTACATTCAAAAAATGATAGAGATAAAAAAATTTATGTGAACTTGGTTTGATCCAAATGAAATATCAGACCAACTAAAAAGCCGCCACATTTTTTGTTATTTATAACTATTTAACCGAGTTTCTCTAGTATACCACTAGTATAAATAAGTAAAATCTAACAAATCGTACATCAAAAGTGCCTTTTATTATTTTAAATAAATCTGGATGATCAGAATCCAAAAGTTTTTTGAATATTAATACAAAATCGATTTATTTACCTTTATGAATCAATATATTATCTTGGATCTCGAAAATGAAGCTATTTTGAGATACTTATAGAAAATGGTTTTCTTTTTTTTTTGTGTAAGAAAAGAAGTTGTCACCTTAATTTTTTCGCAATATTAATAAATTCCCTTGTATAACCAGACAGTTCTGTATTTAATGATTAATAAAATATATTGTCCATGCCTAAAAATACTTTCTAACTTTTGCAGACTTTCCAGTATCTATTAGTAATTATAATAAATGTTAGATTTTGTGGAATTTCAAAAACTAAAGAAATCATATTAAGATAAGTACATAACTATCATCTGAAACTTAGAGTAAATATATTTTTAAAGGCCAATGTCTTAAAAAGTTTGTTGTGATAATGAAATATATTTTAAAATTGACAATAACAAGGTATATAAATTAATAAGTCAGATGCCCTCTGAACAAAATCTCATTGTCTCGAAAAACAATTTAAGTTTTTTTAATATTGATTAGTTAAGTTATTAATGCCGGCAAAAGATACTCCATACAAAAGTTATCTATATGGCGATGTCATATATCTTGTGTCAAATAGGTTATCTATTATTACGTTTATTATAGTGTGCTTCATTTGTTGAGGAATGATTTTTGTTGCTAATAATAACTTTTAGATTAGTGACATTTCTGTAGGACTGCCAGTCATACAGGAAGCCAAGTCTGTTTTTTATATGAAAAATTATAAATTGAAAATACCCAAGTTACATGTTTCCCTAAAAATAATTTTTGGCCTAATTGAAATGTGTATCTGGATGTGTCAAAATGTTGGTAAATCCAGTTAATGATACTAATTGCAGTTCCTCATTCACACCTTTTTGCATTGTATCGCATACAGTTAACTTCATATATTAGGTATTTTAAATTTCTGCCTCGGAACATCCCTTCTTAATATGAATCTTCCAAAAACGGATTCTCTTGAGTGAGTCTTAAGAAAAATGTGGATTTAAAAAGAAACTTTTTTGGATTTTGCACAATATTTGTTAAATTGTAAACTCGTTTATAAATAAATGAAATACTTGTATTATTATTATCCTTGTTTATGTAAAATATAGTTAATCAACCGCAGTAGTGACAACTTGTGGCAAAATTTAATACTATCAAGGTTGTTGAATTTGATTGGCTATTTCTATAAATGCACGAATTTTATTGGTTAGGTGCACACATTATCCACCATGACATCTGTACGCCATCCACTCGTACTAATGAGGTTGAATAACTATAAATCTCTATAAACAAGGTTATTATCTAAATTAAATAATTCTATAATATCCACACAGTTTGAATTGTTAATTATTATGGTGATATTTAATTTAGATTTTTCTATAGGTATGTAAATTATACATATATGCTTTCTGAATGTGATATAAGTTTATTAATATATAGGAATGTAAAGTTTATTTTTTTTATTATGACCAGTTAGTTTTTTATATCTTAGATTATTAGAGGTTTTAATTTTCTTAAATAAAAAACTGTTATATTTAGCATATGAATTTATGGAACTGGGAAAATGTGATAAGTATTAATATAATTGCTTAAGTTTTTCCAATTCCTAAGAGAGAGCTGTATGAGGAGTTCTTATATTATATTCACCATATAGACTTAAGTATATCTCTATCGTTTAATGTTTGTAAGACTGTGTAAAAATAAATATTTTGTTCTGTATTATTGTTGTATCATTTCTACTTTTTTTTTTTTATGTAGATGCATATCAGCAATTTTTTAACATAAAATTATCCACAACATATTTTTAGCTTTAAGGGGAAAAAAATTGGACCCATTTAATGTTTAGAAAAAAGTTTATTTAGATGAAATTTTCATAGGGACATATTTAGGAAACCATTTATGTTTAGCTTCCTACAAATTGCTCGATCTCAATAGACATCCTAGGTAGCCTGTAATTTCCCATATGTGATGTCACAGATTACGCGAATGTGACCTCATATGGTATTTTGCCTTTTTTTCCTGTTGATTATCTCAAACTAAGGACCAATAAATTGGCCAGCACTAATTATATACTTGTGTATTTTACACATACACATGACTTTTAAATTATTTTTGGATGTCTGAGTGCAATATTAATAAGTTGAATGTTTGGTGTTAGAAAATTATTACTAACTATCTATAATCTGTGATTATTACTTACTATTAAAAAAAAATTGGGCTTTATACAGTGTGGATAATAATATAATTTGTTTTCTAGAAAAAGTCAAATTAATTACAATATCTAAAAATTTTACATAATAACCTAGGTTGTATAATGACCCCGAAGTGTTTGTCAAAAATAAAAAAACTATAGGTTTGTTGCTTGGTTGGATTTTTAAAAAAAATTTTTTTTCGTTTATTTAACGTCGGCCTATTTCCGCGACTAAGGCCAATCACCGACGCCAGGAGACGAGCAACCCCCAACCTGGAAATTTTGCCGAACCCCCACTTTTTATATAGCAGGGTAGAAAATTTTTTTTCTTAAACAACAACTAGATATACTGGAAACGAATAACATTTCATTACTAACTAAAAATTTTAAATATTTATTTTACAATAAAATATATTTTTAATTAACTCTTCCAAATTCGAGAAAATAATATACATTTTCTATTTAATAAACCCTGATACTTTTACTTGCCTATCATTTCATAGACAAGGGATCTCCGGCTTTACATCCTATCCAAGGGATGGTACGTCTTCTACGCAAACCTCGCCTAAATTTGCAAAGCTTCTGTGAATTCACCGACATACAGGCCACTAGAAGATGCGGGCAAGCACCGCCGGTCTTCCGTGCATGCTCACCCATCCAAGTACTAACCGCGATCTACCTTGCTTGGCGCTCATATCGATAATATGAACGCCAAGTTGCTACCACGACTTGCCCTTGGTTGGATTTTCTTCCAGACAGACTGTCAGACGTGTAGTGTGTCATTTGGTGTTTGGATTTATACATTGCACATGTGTGTTTTGTGCTGTTCATGTGTTCATGTTTTGCGCTACGCTGTTCATGATAATGTTTTTAATAGTTCGAGAATAGTTCTTTAAGGAAGCCGAACAAGACTTTAATTAGCCTTCATTTTTTAATCAGATAGATAACAAAAATTGTGTTAATAAAATTTGATTATGTATCTGATTTATTGTCAGTTCTACTCGAGTTCAAGTGCCAATATCCATTGACCGTAGTCATGACCTGAGATGGTTTGAGGCCGAGTGGGATTATCACTCTTTACTCTCCCCAACGCTGTAGGCCTGGACTGCCTTGAAGAGGCAGTCCAGGCCTACCCCATGCTTCACCAACCCCGGATGGGTAGGATCTTCTGGTGCTCTTCTGTCTTCTCTTCTTTTTTCGCCTGCATGTCTAACCCACCGGGGGTAGTCTGTCTCGGGCGGGGGTGGCAAGTGCTGCTCCCGTCCTGGGTGGTGGTTGGGGTAGGTCAGGAATGGCTGTGTAGCCTTGTTCTGTCGATAACTGATAGGAAACTTTTGGTGAGGCACATTTTTAGGACGCAAATCGACGTATTTCCAAAGAATGTGGAATCCTAACACATTCCACATTCTTTGTCGGTCATGCAAAACGACCGATCTTGCTTAGTTTTGGTGTCAGTATAAGTGAGATGACCGATTTTTGATCGCCAACATTAGAAGTTCCTATAGCATTATTTCAACCTCTAATGTATCTACTGTAAATTTTATAAAAATTAATGGGCAGAAAGTTACTAAAATTATTGTAGAAAATATGTCTAAAAATTTTATTGCAGAAATTTACTAAAATTATTGTAGAAAATATTTCTAAAAGTTCATCTTCATAAAATTTGCAATATCTGGGTGTTAGAGAAGGGGTGAGGGAAAGAGCCCGGTTGTAAAAGGAATGCACAGAACTGCCTCATGCGAACCAGTTAAACAATGTAAAGGTAAACAAGGTAAAGGATACCTCGACAGCGATTAGAGAATTTGTCCGGTTTATGTATTGGCTTCGCCCATATTGTTAGTTGTAATATTGGCGGACGGAGGCGTTCGCGTTACACAATAATAACACGTCGCGCCGCTAATTCAAAGATAGTGATAGTAAAATAATATATTATTGTTATAAAAATAATATATTAAATGTATAAATAAATAAATATAAGAACATTTTTGGCAGTTCTGCAGCTCTGTAGCACCTATGCACCAGCCGCCCCTGGCATGGAGTAATATGACCATAATGTTGACGTTGACGGCCTTGCCTTACTTTTTTTGATTTCCCCAAAAAGTATCCTAAAAGTACCTTTTCACTCACGCTATTGATATTCTTTGCGCTTTTCCACTTTTGAAAGCACGTAAGTATATTTTTTTCGTATATCAGCAGCGGTTTTTGTGGCAATAGTTTTTTCCACGGCCTCTAATGCATGTTCTTCCACATCTGAGCGTGGGCCGACGTGATCTAGTCGATTATGCTACTACTATGATTTCTTAGATGTAAAATTTAATGAATTGGTTCCAAAGAAGTTTTATTTAAATCTAGAGTACCTACCTAATCGAAGTTAATAAATAAAAGTAAGTTAGTGAATATTTTCTTGCAAAATGAGCAACTCCATATACACATTAACGTAGCGTATAGTCACACACATTCATAATATATGTGTAATGAAACATCCTGTATATTTTTACATATTTGGGTACAGTAAAGTACCCAATGTAAGGTTTGATGCGGGTACTATTCCAATACTAAGAGGGATACGACTAAAAGCATTTGTCTTTCATTGAAGACCCCACAAAACATGCCACTCAACAAGTTTCAAAAATCTATTCGTCAATCCATATTCAATGTATCTATTGGTTAGACAAAACTCTCTATAAGAAAATGTAAAAAATATATGTGTTCAATTTATACATATATATGATGTCATAATTTTAAAAATAAAGCCTAAAGATTTTCTTAAAATATTTTTGACTTTTGTTATTATTATTATTGTTTTTGTTTCCGTTTTTCCGTTCTATGGTTCTATATTTTGTATTATTTCGTTTTACAAGCTAAACTAAAAAATGTAATGGGGCCCGACTAGGCTTTTGTCAAATGAGTCCCCATTCTACCCTAGGGACTCTGTGCTGTTATAAATGTGAGCACATAGGTCTCCATCCCAAAGACGTGTGTTGTCAAAATGAACATAACTTCTCTGTTTTATTGTTTTCTATAGTTATACATAACATGGCCATTAGGTTTTTCTAAATAATTTATGCAATAAACTGAACGTCTGTATGTTTTTCCCGGACTAACACCTGGCGTTTCAATAATAATGCCCGCAAATTTCTATCTTCTATCAATTTTTTACTCCTCGTAAGTGTATTTAAAAAATCGCTTCATATGAATCAAATTGTGATATAATTGCCCATTGTCAGTATAATTAGTAGGTGTATATTAATAGGTGTGTATTATATTATACCTACACACTCCTATTATAGGCAAGTTAATTGCAAGTAGGTAGTGCAACGGATGAAGCTCACTAAGTACCTAGTGTAAAATTTGCAATGTCTGGGCTGTTAGAGAAGGGGTGAGGGAAACAGCGTGGGTGTAAAAAGCAATGCACAGAACTGCCTCATGCGGACCAGTTAAACAATGTAAAGGATACCGCGACAGGTATTAGAGAATTTGTCTGGTTTATTGTATTGGCTTCGCTGCATGATATTGTTAGTTCTAAAATTGGTGGACGGAGGCGTTCGCTTTACACAATAATAAACACGTCGCGCCGCTAATCCAAAGATATAGTGATAGTAAAATAATATATTATTGTTGTTATAAAAATAATACATTAAATGTATAAATAAGTAATTAAATAAATCTAAGAAATTTTTGGCATAATGCAGCTCTCCAGCACCTATGAACCAACCGCCCCTGGAATGGAGTAAAACGAACATAATGTTGACGGCGTCATCGCCTTACTTTTTTTGACTTCCCCAAAAAGTATCCTAAAAGTACCTACTATCTCTACTACCTACTATATCTTGTGAACTATTACATTTAGAGAAATACTTCAAATGCAAAAGGTTCTTGGTTGCCAATGGTGCACATTTTAAAAATATTTGCAACTATACAGTGTGTTTTACAAAAGCATCACAACTTAAGCTTTACCTCTTTTAAATGGGACACTCTATATTTTTTACCCGAAATCGATTCATTTGTTTGATGCTTACCCCGCCCTAAATTTTTTTCTCAATCCGTTGCGGCGTTGCCAAGTTATAATTTATTTTCTTAAATATTGTACTTTTGTACATTATCATCATAATATGAAGGTGATTCAAATCGGGAGAACGTAAAGGTGCTTTCGAACATTTCGAATATATATGTGTCTATAGAAAATAATGTCTTCTTGTGACACAATCTTTATAATACCATTTCTTTTAGTTGAACAATTTAAATTAAAAACTAATTTCTCATTTGCATTTCTCAGAAAAAATCTTTTTTGGGAAAAAGATTTCCCACAAATGAGCATGATATTCTGACCTGTCATACTTAATGCTCATTTATAGTAAAACTGAGCATTTTTCAGGATAACTGCAACAGAAAATGTAAATGTTATTATAATCAACATTCTATCCTGAAAGCACGTAAGTATATTTTTTTCGTATATCAGCAGCGGTTTTTGGGGCAATAGTTTTTCCACGGCCTCTAATACATCTTCTTCCACGTCTGAGCGTGGGCTGACGTGATCTATAGCCAATTATGCTACTACTATAATTTCTTAGATGTACAATTTAATGTATTGGTTCCAAAGAAGTAATTTAAATCTAGAGTACCTAATCTAAGTTGATAAATAAAAGTAAGTTAGTGAATATTTTCTCATGCACACACATGCACAATATACAGGGTTATTCAGAACTTATATCTAAAACTTTGAGGACATGTGCATCCTTAAATAAGAAATCGATATCACCAAAAAAATTTATAATAAAAGTCTTAGGATTTCCCGTAAACAATGTTTAAAGTTATACCATTATAAAGGACTACGTAGATGGGCAACTGTACTTCAACGACAATCTGATATACCACATTCCTAAGAATGTGGTAAAAAAAAGTAAACACGTTTTTGTACCTAGAAAGACCGAGCGAATAGAGTTGGTGTGGGGATAATATCTCTATTTTCTATTCAGTCATCAGTCTATCTGTGTCTTCTCTCAGTGCCCGTGTTTTATTTATCGTAGGAGTAATTTATATTATTTCGAACAGCTTTTGTAACAAGGTATGTGTAAATTTTTTATAAATTTCATGTTCCTAATACCTAGTAATCAAGTAGCGCAATTCTTCAAAATTAGTGTAACAAAATTTTATTCATTTTAAAGACACGTCACTTTGGTCACATCTATCCATCTTTAAGTTTATTTTAAAGTAAAAACGCTGCAAATCTTTTTTGCGCCGGGTGTCGGTATACTCTCAGAACTTCCAAAGTTTTTTTCGTGCTAGTCAGTTTGCATTGTCAGTCCCAAGGTCACTCCATTACAGTGGGCCAGTATCCAGCGGCGTGCAATGAAAATTTTTTAAATAGTTTTCAGAAGCCGTCAAACATTTTTTTTTGCACTACCACATTTGTACATGTATGTTGAACATCCCCAAATTTTATTATGGATAAGTTCTGAATAACACTGTATGTGCAATGAAACACCTTGCCTATTTTTACGTATTTGGGTACAGTAAGCTACCCAATGTAAGGTTTGATGAGTGTACCTCCAATACTAAGACGGATACGACTGAAAGCATGTGTCTCTCATTGAAAAACTGACCTCACAAAACATGCGACCAAACAAGTTGTATCTATTCAGTGTATCTAATAGTTAGAGAACGCTCTATAAAAAAAATGAATAAAATGTATGTGTTTAATTTAAACAAATATTTACAATGTCATAATCTGAACACATATGAAGTGATAACAAAAAAAAATTAAGATAGGATGAGCTATTGAAATAAAAAATAAAGCCTACAGATTTTCTCAAAATATTTTTGATTTCGATAATAATTAATTTAGAGGTACTATAATTTTTAAACCCACGGTAAATTTGATTACCAAAGAGATTAACGAAATTTAGTTATCCCACTCTGATTCGAACATTTCCAGCTTCTACTTCATTCTCATAATACCTAGATAAAAAATAGATTTTCCTTGTCGGTTTGCTACAATAAACAGGTAAGTACTAACTTCTTCATTTGTCTTTTATTTTTCTGTTAAGCATATTATATACTTTAATTTTAAGATTTCAGTAGAATTTAACTTTTCATAGGAGGTCTTCACTTTATTTGGTACAATATATTATTATTGTTTTTGTTTCGTTTTTTCCTTTCCATGGTTCTATATTTTGTATACTAGGTATTTCGTTTTACAAGCTATACTAAAAATTTAATTCCAAGTTCTAACCTGTATCATAATATGTACTTTTTGTCTTAACTTTTAAGAATAAGGCTAAATAACAATAATAATATGAATAATAGTAATAATAATAATGTTTATTTGCAGGTATGTAACGAAATTAACTATTTAACAAAATAAAGTTAAATTAAGCTTAATTATTTCCTGCAAAAAAGACTGAAAAGCAACATGGTGAAACCAAAGAATCACCTGCTGAACAAAGTTCTAAACTTAAGTATGAGAATTTATAAATGAGTAATATCTGTATTATAAAATCTATCGAGCTGCATTATTGAACACACATAACACAAAGATAATAAAAAAGGATTTTAGCATTATAATGTGAGGGAGAACAATATAAAAAACATTTTTTTTAATTATTGAAACTGAGTACTAGCTGCATTGAAAATAAGTTCTTTTGTTTTAGTTTTAAGAATGAGCTTATATAAACCGGAAACCTGTTATACAAGCGATATACCTACATTGTAGGTAAATGATCTACGAAAGACAGCAGTTTTACGAAGTCATGGTGAAATTAGTTCTTAAACCTGAGATTTAAGGCATGAACATCTGTCCGAAATTTAATTTTATTATAGATATGGACGGCATTTATTTATTATAATTCCGTGAAAAAATAGATACTAGTGAATGAAATTCACGTCTTATTTCCCTATTGAGCCACTCTGTATCCTTCAATTTGTGCGAGATGCGTTCGTATTAGCGAATACCGTAAATAAATCTGCTGCAAGATTTTTGAAATTTTTCAATACGCTTTTTGTCAAAATTATATAAGCACGAATTCATCGAGCCGACAATAAAATCCAAAAAAACTTAATCATTATCAGCGGCATAATATGACATCGTTGTCATATTTAATGTTGTAACATAAATAGAAATGAAATATATAAACACTTTTCATTGAATGGTCGCAACAAAAAACGAACGA
Source organism: Pogonocherus hispidulus (assembly GCA_963924545.1). Lineage (NCBI taxonomy): Eukaryota > Metazoa > Arthropoda > Insecta > Coleoptera > Cerambycidae > Pogonocherus > Pogonocherus hispidulus. Next base: position 71,805,842 of record OZ004693.1, read on the forward strand.
ACTAATCATATACAAATTGCGATTTGTCCATTAGACATTGTTAACCAAAGATAAACATTTTTTGTTCATTTGAGAATCGAGCATTAGGTTATGGATCCTTGCGGGTAGCTTGCAATGTATTTGACTGGCGCATCCGGCAATTTTTAAAATGAAAAAGGAAATGGCACTTCAATCTGCATAATGTAATACCTCCCTCTATACGTCGTTCCTAGCCTAAGTTCTTCTTTGAGGGTTCGTTGTGGTTATTATATTATACATTTTTTAGAGCTTATTACTCTCATTCGCTAGTTCCATTTCAAACCTTGAAAATGGAAGACATTTTCTCGGTAAAGAATTTGATTCGTCCAAATGTTAATAGGTATATACCGAACCTTCTCTTTATTAAACAATAATCTATACTTAGTTATCAGTCTAATCTATACGTAGGTAGTTTTAACAAAAATGAAAGATTTTTACAAAATTGAAAAATGGTAAAATTTCTCTTTACTACATAATATTATCCAAATTTGTCCTAATTTAACTACTCAATTCAAGTTGAACATAAAAGGTCAGTAATTTTAGATAACTTCAGTTTTTATTCTTGTATCTGTGTTTGTTTCGTTCACTATATATTCATTTTAAGCGAATATCCCATGAGTAACAATCGAGCGTAACTTAGAACAGGGCATTGTCTCCCAAAATGGAACCCGACTAGGCTCTTGTCAAATGAGTCCCCATTCTACCCTAGGGACTTTGCTGTTATAAATGTGGGCACATAGGTCTCCATCTCAGAGACGCGTGCTGTCAAAATGAACATAATTTTTCTGTTTTATTGTTTCCTATAGTTATAAATAACATTATTGATGTTTATGTATATTTAAGTTTTTAAGTTGACACATTGGAGAAGGATTTGTCGGTAATGTGTATATTAGAACAATGTTTTTACTTTCAATATATTTGCGTAGGTATAGTAACTATAATATGTATACTGTAATATTCTGAAAATTAAAGTGGATACTCGAAGCGGATGGTTCTTTATGAAACATCGTGAAAATAATTGTTTTGAAAAAAACATTGATCTATCTTATTTAGATGTTCCAAGAAATATATAGAAAACACTATATACTAGTATTTCGGCTTGTTAGGCCTTTTTCAATAGAGTAAATGTCTATTACTAAACATTTCCAAGCGCGTATTCGTTATTTATTTGTTTACGAGCACCTACCTCCGATTGATCCTACCATCTGGTAAAGTCCGAGTTTTTATTACCTTTTCTAAGAAGGGCGAGAGTGTAAAATCTATCTGATCATTCGTAGTATACGGATTTATAATTAGAAGATTTTTTAATTTCTAATTGCTCTAACAGATCTAAGCGCTTTCCTTTCTTTTCACGATGCAGTACCTTTACATTTTTCTGATCTATAAAATGATTGTTTTCTATATAATGCGTCGAAAATCTTGAATTTTTTGCGTTATTTAATATGGATTTTTTATGTTCTTTTACATACACGGCATTACAATCCGCGCAGTTAATTTGGTATAGGTACCCCCTATATTGTTTTAATATATTAACCCTTTCTTTGTTGTTTATCAAAATCCTCCCAATAATACGCTTGTTGACACTAATCGTTTTACACCCGATTCTTTCTATTCTGCGAGCTATTTTTTCGCTATAACCTGGGACGTGATTAATATAACTACAGGTGCCTTCTTTTCCCGAATACTGTAAAACTCCCGACGAATTAATTTCCTCCTTTTGTTTTTTAGCATGCTATCTATTAGTTTTTCTTTATATCTGTTGTTTCTTGCAATTTGTTTGATTGTACTTAATTCTTTTTCAAAATCTGCTTTTTTCAGCGGAAACATTAAACATTTACTCTATTGAAAAAGGGCTAACAATCCGAAATACTAGTATATAGAGTGTTTTCTATATATTTTTTGGAACAACTAAATAAGATCAATGTTTTTTCAAAACAATTATTCTGAAAATTGTATTCAATGTATTTTTTGTTCCCTATTTGATGCGGCTTTCAAAAATATTGATGCTTCCTGATGCCTTCTCTTAAACTCTACATCCAGTTCTGAGGAGAGTACTAATGGGATATTCATCTATGTATACCCAGGTTACAATGCAGGTTACATATACTCATATCTTGACTGCATTTTTGGGCAAATTTTCAAGAGCTGAGACCGAATTTCCAGGGGGATATATTACTAACCACCAAGATTTTTATAATTGAGGAACTTTCACCGCAACTGAATCAACAGTTATTTATAAGAATTTTACTTCGCATATAATTAAACAAAAAATAGAAAGTTTAAATGTGTTTATTTTCCTAGGGAGAGTACGTTGGATGTTTATATATGAGAAACATTCCCTTAAATTAAAATAAATATTCATATCTATAAGGATGCAATATGCCTACATATATAAGTCGAAGATTACTCACTAATATTCAAATAACATTAAAAAATACAAAAATATACATCATAAAACTAACTACTAAAAAAATATATAAGTACGTATCAAATTTATGTTAAGCATTTAATGAGTATAATACCTATAAATATCAGTGAGGTGTACATTCAGTAGAAATTTGGGTTATAGGGCGTCTGCCTCTGATACTCCTCTGAGTAGATGTAGATGGTTGATGTCGCAGACGAAGCTGTAGGAGTTGTTGGAGTTGAAGGAGGTCGAATTACTGGCTGCTCCAAAACGTGTAAGTCTTTTAGGATGATGTAATCCCCTCTGACTGTAATATCTGAGCGGGAAAAATCTGAAACATTAATTTTGGATAAACAGTAACAATAATAATTAAAAGAAATTCTGCTCGCATTGCAGTTGTCTGTGAGAGGTTTTATTGAAAAAGCAAACATAAACATTGCAGTTAAAATATACCGAGTGGAGCAGGAAGGAGCCACCTTCTAATTATTTTTGAATATAATGTCAAATTCACATGAGAAATGTCATTAGCCATTCCAATAACCTGTCAGAAATGGTCGCCTTGGGTCAAACAAAGCGTGTAAATTTGTGTAAGGAAGAATAATAGTGCCTCCAATTTTATTACAAACATATCTACATTTTAATTGCTAGATGTAGGATATACCTTATAAATACATGAAAATACTTTTTATCTGCATATTTTGTTATATTTTCCTATTTTTGACAGATGGAAGAAAACTGACCATAAAACTCAATCCAATCAATATTTCTGTATTCTAGCAAAAGATTAATCGTCTTTAATATTATTTGAAGATAAAAAATCATTTAGAATTTCTGAATATGTATGGTACTATTTAAAAGATCAAAAAAACATACTTTGTTTGAACCACGGAAGTCATTTTTTGTCACGTGCTCTGGAATGCCTAATTGAAGAATCCAGACATTGCATTTTAAGATATTCCAAAATATCTACTCTAAGCCACTACATTTATCTTGACGGGACGTAATTTTTGAAATTTAAATGCAAGTTTATTATCAGAAACAGATTTTTATGAAGATTTAAATTCTATTTTTTATGATTTTTGTAATTACTGTTTACAGCAAATTTATTTTATTTGTATTGTAATTGTATTTTTGTGCAATTTATACATATATACAGGGAAAAGTCCCGGAACAGCTCTGTTATACCCGCACGAAACATCCGTATTAAATTCGGGTTTTCGGCACTGTCATCAACAAAATTTTTAGCACGTTTATTTTAGGCCCGTGACGTCATCATGTGCGGAATGACGTAAACGTCAAATTTTTTATGGAACACCCTATATTTTTTTAATATTTATAACAAAAAAATATGTTGAGAAATGAGACAATAAGGTTAGTTTTACGTGGCCTACACAGTAGGATATACATGAATTTCAGTACGGCTATTCTACGAAATGTATAAAAAGAATGAAGAAAAGAAAAAGAAATGTATGAAGTATACTTACCAAAATTTTCAGGTAAAGCACTGTATGGTACTAAATATACGGGATTCTTGTCATTTTGGTATACATGCCGGTAAATATATTTCGCTGTGTTTATATCTGGAAGAAGAAGTAAAAAAATTATCTTTATCATATTATTTATGCACAGATGTTTGTGTAGGTATTGTGTGAGATGGAAAAATGTACAAAATATAAAACAGTCATAATAATAACAAAATGATGGTAGTTTACCTGACAGAACTAAATATATAATAAAACAAAGGGAGATCTCTTAATAATCAGAAAGTTGACACATTAATGGTACAGTCTTTTCGATATATTTTCTTTCCTCCACCCCATATCAAGATAGTAATACACTGATGTAATAAAATATTTAAACTACTACTAGGTCTCGTTTGAGAAAGAAAGCTTAAATAGGTAATTTGAAAGGTAGTTTAGTTAGGAAAGGTAGTTTAAAATAAAAAATAACCATATCAGCACCTCGTAGATTGACTCCGTTTTAACAGGAAAATTATCTAGGCAGCGCTGAACCATATCATATTGATTTTTAAAATCCTCGCTAGAGGGCGTTCTTTGAAAGAATCGCAGTTTTTTCAATTTTTCTTCAAAACTTCAAATAGAACGGTATAACTTTTATAGCATAAGCGGAATGTAGATAAAATTTGTAAGAAAAAACGAGAATATCACAGTTCGAGGAGGAAATTTTTCCAAAGATAGAAAGAATAGCAGGCAATAACATTCAAAGTATTGTATTTCAACAAGATGGGGCCCCCATTTCATTTCATTTCTATGGACCTGTTACCGATTTTTTAAATAACCATTTCCCGGGCAGATGGATTAGCAGTAGGAGACCGATAGAATGGCCGGCTTGTTCCCCGGACTTAACTCCTCTTGATTTTTTCTGATGGGGGTATTTGAAGTCAAAAGTCTACAGAACTCCTCCAGTAAATATCGACGAACTACAGCAACGTCTAACACATATGTGTAGAAATATCCCTGCAGAAATTTTAGGAAATATCAGGGAAGAATTTCAAAGTAGACTTTTTATTTGCCAAGAAGTCAATGGATAACATTTTGAACAACATTGTAATTCTTTTATTTTTAGTTTTAATAAATATTTGTGTTGTATTAAAATATTAATTAACATTTTATTCATGGATCAGATTAGAAACAGAAACGCTTGTAACTAGAGAACGGCTAACTCGATTGTCATTTTTCAAAAACGAGAAAGTAGAAAGTAGAATTAAATTATCTTTTAAATGAGGTGCGACACGGCACACTTTGCCATTTAAAAAAATTGAGTTCACAGCGCCCGTGGCGCCATCTTTGAATTTGAAGAATCGAATTTATCGTCAGAATCAACTTCATTTTACGTGATTCACCCTGTATTTTGTTAAAACTCGCTAACTCGATTCGTTCAAAAGTTAGCAGGGGGGGGGGTTACTTTATAGACAGACTGTATAATTATTATCAAAGTTCAGAGGTCCAGCTTGCCATGACAAACAAACTTAACATTTTTTAAAAATATTATTGATTATTGATGTCCGTGCCTCCCTTCACACTTCATCTAGGCTTAGGAGTGGTACAAACAATGTGAAGACAAAATTTGGAGCGTGTTTAAAGGCCAACGGGCCAAAACAATAATAAAAATAACATTAATATCAACCGCAATAAGATTATTGATTTAAACCATCAAAAACTTGATACACAAATAACAAATACCTATACCATTACATTCTATAAATGTTAAAAATGACCTCCGTTTCGCAAAATGCAGTTATTATTTTAACGGGAGGCACGGACCAAGGATTGTTAACTGTTTACACGCTATCAATCCTTGGGCACGGACATCAACAGTATTTAAAAAAATGGAGTCAAGTTGGTTTGTCGTGGCAAACTGGACTTCTGAACTTTGAAAATAATTATATCTCTAATTAATGTGTTATTAATTATAATTTTGGCCAATAACTTCGAAACGGATGAAGATATCAAACTGTGGTTTTCACGTTTTTCTTGCAAATCTCATATATACCTCTTGCTTTTATTTGACATCCCACAGGAAAAAGTCTTAAATCAAAAAAATGCAATTATCATTAATGTAATATCATCACCTTGGTAGTATTTTTTTGAAACCTTATATGGGGACATTATTCCATGAATTCAAATTTTACACTAGCAAAAAGCAAAAATGTAATTAGTTAAAAAACATAAACGTAGGTACCTCACTTGAAGATATTTTATTAAACGCTTCTATTTACTATTTCATTTTTGTTGAGAGGAAAACGTAGGCACCTATCTAAATGCACGGGTAATTTAACAATATTTTTTAAAAATGTAGTTCTTTGAGTACCCCCCATGTTGAAAAGCTAAATCCGCCCTTGAGAACAGGTATGATAGATAGGTATAGAATAGTCTGATTATAATGTTCAAAGAGTAAAGGAGGAACTGATGTAAATTGATGTTTAAAATTATAATTTAACCCCATGAACCCCTAGAATTCTAACACTATATTATTTTCCAGTTACTGGAGAAACTATAAGTTAACGTTATAGTTAATGTTAACTTAATAAGTTATAATAACACTGGCGTGTTTTGCGTTTTTCTCTAATATTGTAACACAAATGTCAAGATAATCGACGCCGAAACACTCAAGCACTCTGATAACAATATAATTATTGACCTATATACATGTAAAATTATGAAAATCAGTTACTACACCTACTATAGACAACATTGAAAACAACAAGCACTCAATACATGTTTAATCAGGTTTCCTAATATCGGTTAATTTACCACTCTCAGTATCTGAATTTAAAATGTATTCTATTAGTATTATAATCTGATTTTCTGTCAAAGTTGACACAGAGCATACTTTTGCGTTTGAATTAGGTAGGTATTTTATCGCAATCAAGTGAAGATGAAACGAAACGAAACGTTATCATATATTTTCTATTTTGCGTCTATAAACAAGTCATTATGAAACGCAATTCCGTATCGAAAAGAAACCCTTTTCTTTTCGATACGGAAAATTATTATTACATATTTTTTGTTTTTAAATGTTAACTAAATTGTTAACTAAATTTACAAGCAAAGAAAAGTTGATAAACGTCAATGACATCAACTATTCCAGAATATGTATAAAAATCCCTATATGTGAATTCACTTTTATGACGATTTTTCTTTATTTACATAGTGTAAAATGTGCAAAATAGAAAAAATAGTATAGAAAACGCGTTTCATTAGACGTTTATCGCACTTGTCTAAACTTGGGCGCGTGCGATAAAAGTACACCTTATGATACGCCTTATGATACTCCTTGTTTAATATACTATTTTATATTTACCTATCTATTCTTTTATAGCCAAATATGTAGAATTATATAAAACAGTCATAAGTATAGTATTAGAATAACATTTTGAGTTATCTATCTTTCTTTTTCTGATCCTATGAGATACTTACTTCATCTAGAATCTCGATATGGTTTATTAAAAAAACAATATACCATCATATTTAGATGTTTGATTGCTAAAAGAGGTCGCTTGGTAATTTCTTGCAGAATTAGGATTTACCAACTGTGAACTAGTTCCTTAAAACTATATTTCCAGTATTTGACCTGAATTGATTTCCCTAGTTTAAGAAGTTTAGTTGTATTTTGATACAATAAAGTTCTTATATTTTGTCGTCTGCTTACTGTTTTCAACTGAAAAAATATGAAGAAGTAGGTAAAGTAGTGTTTTTCATTTTCATGTTATTTTACTTTCTAAATTAAAGATATTATAATGTAATCAATCATGTCCCCCCCAGTCAATGACTTAAAAGATTTTATTTTGCATAAAGGGTAGGGGAGACCGGGGCTAGTTCGCTAAAGGGGCAAGTTGGCACAATGCTTATATCTACGATTGGTGTGGATGTGTAAACGTAAAAACCATTAAAATATAAAAACGACAACTCTCGGCAACCATGTAAAACGTTGCGCGCGCAAAGTCACGCGGTGAACACCTGTTAGTTGGGTTCGTTTGTTTTCAATACCAGTAAGTAAATTTTTGTCCCCTTATAGATTTATGGATAATCTGTTTAATATAACGTATTAACTTGATTTTTTCACCACAATTCGTTGCTAGATGGCTAGTTGACATACTATGCTAGGCAAAGTTATCAAGTTATTGTTTGTTTTTTGGAAAAAAATCTGTGTTGTTATAAAACCTGTGTCGGGGCAGGTTGGCACATTGGTCTCGGGGCACGTTGACACAGTGTGCCAACTAACCCAGGATTTAAAAATAAAACTAATAAAATTACAATTAATAAAAAAAACAGTTTTAGACATGAGAACCTACAAAAAAAAGACTGTAAGGGGTACAACACCTACTGATGTAATTGCAAGTGCTGTAAAAATGGTAAAGAATGAAGGCAGGTCAATACGAAGTGTTGCCAAAGACTTCGACATAGCATTTAGAACTTTACCCAAATATTGCCAAAAAGCAAACCATTCGCCAATTGAAAAAGTTGGTTACACCCGACATAGATTCTTCAGAACCCAGTTTACCTCAAGGTAGAAATACTACACCACCACCTACACCGGAAGACATACGCCCCTTCCCAAAAGCGCCACCAAGAAAAACTGGCACTTCGCGGCGAAAAAGAAGGTCCACAGCTATTCTTACGGATACCTCAATCAAAGATGCTTTGGAAGAAGAGCAGAATGCTTCTAAAAACAAAAAGGAAGTTGCAACCGAAAAGGCAAAGAAGGCAGTATTTGAAAATAAAAATGAAAAAGGAAAAATAAAGTTAAACAAGAAAATCAGGACCGTTAAACATGTTTGTGCAGATGAATCTTATTCTGATTAAGAGGAGGAAACTTTTTGCTTGCATGGTCTGCATGGACAGTTTTACGCAGCAGTGAACCAGGGGAAAAGTGGGTTCAGTGTGTGTCATGCCATATATGTGGTCTCATGAGGCATGCACTAACAAAGAGCCGCTATACATATTCTCAAATTGTGTCTCGGATGATTCTGACTAACTATTAACTTTTGGTGTTTACATAACTGTAAGCTTTATTCTACTTTCTATTTTAGTTTTAGGCGTTTTTATAATCTATTTATTTTGTATTCTCTTAGTAGGTAACAAGTTTTAAAAACTATAAAAACACTTGTTTTTCTCTATATAACTTACATATGCCAACTAACCCCAGTTAGTGTGGCAACCTACCCCCAAGTTGGGGTATGTTGGCACACTTACACTGATGTTTTGAAAAAATTGTAACTATTTAAGTTTCTTTTATAAAGACACTTTAAATATCCTAAAGTGTAGGGAAATTTTGCAAATCTGTTCTACATATTTTGTAATTCAGTTCAATTGTCTGTAGTGCTAAATAAAAAATAAAGTATGAAATGTGTGCCAACTAGCCCCGGTCTCCCCTATATAAGTATTTCAGATATCTTAATATATGAAAAATGATAATTATGTTAACATATTACTGGATAATGTAAGTTTACCTGAATTTGATGCTGTGAAGATACAGTTTCCCTCAATTTTCTTTTGATTCCTTGTACCTGAAATAAAAATTTATAACGTTATATCTCAGTAACATACCCATATTATTATATAAATAAGGAATTTTTGATCTGTGTTAGGAGTTACTCTTAGACCCACTAATACTATAATTTACGAAATTCCAGGGATTGGTCGACAAAGTACAGGAGGCATACTGGTTTCATTCTACCAATTAAAAATATACAGTAAAATCTCGGCCACCTTTTAAAAGCAGTCACCTATAAAAAACGGCCATTTTTCAAATTTCAGGGTCCAATTATATATTCAGAACCCATACTAATGACCTTCCTAATGTCGGCTCCCCCATAAAATGGTCACGGCCACTTCAAATAGCTAAAATTAAATCTGTTGTCTGTGTAAAAATAAATGCTCTTTTGTTCGAACATCTTTTGTAATTAACATGCTAATAAATAATTAAGATAAATAATTATTTTACTTGTTTATTTGTTATAAATCAGGAGGCTTTTCCTCGTTAATTTTACATGGTGGAAAAAACAAGCTAAAAACGTAATTAAACCATTACCTGTGATGCATCATTGAATTGAGAATGAAAAATGGTATCAAAATTTGTTATTACAAAAATACGTTTTTTTTTAAAATAAAAAACTATAATATATCTTTAAAAAACTCCTCAAAAAAAAACCCATTACTAATTCACGACAGTTCCTCTGTAACTGTTTAACTCAATATCCAGATTGAGGTCTAATATGTAGTAACTATTAGCAGAGATAAGAACACTATTATTAGTAAAAGCACAGTGCATGTAATAAATAAAAAGTATGTTGCTTATTGATTACTTATTTTATAAGATAGTAGCTTTAGCTAAAGATAAAGGAAACGAACCAATTGAAACATGTTTTACTTTCTTTTCTTTTGATTAGCAAATATTGTGACTTTCAAAAATAATAACTAGGTACTGACAATGAACCATATTTATTCGAACAAGTAAACACTAATAATTTGTAATTAATGAAAAATTAAAAAAAAAGTTGTCTCTGGTGGGATTCGAACCTGCAAAATTTTGCGGTTTAGTTGAAACACTGCCGCTCAACCAATTAGTCCACCGGATGACATTTAGCAATGTTTCTTAAAACAGTTATGTAAACTACACCTATTAACTTAAAACGAATTTTTATTGATATTTTAATTAAAAAAGCATTTCGCTTTAGTACTTTGGTAATCAGAAGTGTTTGACAGTCAGTACTATCGATTCTGTTAGCAATATTTCTCATAGTGTGCCCTGGGAATATAAAATTCAATGAAATGTAATAGCCCATGTTAATTGCCATTAGTCAAATGAAATGGGAAACCCGGTAGAATAATAATAAAATACATTGCCGCTCCAACCGCTGTCTGTGAACATAATGCGATAAATATGCAATACTACTTAATCAATGAATTCCTAAATTTTTATTATGCCAGAAATACCTATTTATTATAAGTAATCATAGGATTTCCTTCATACATTATCTTAATCTATACTGACATTTCATTAATACAGAAGATTATAATATTGTCGTATAATTAGGTAATTGATTATTAAACATTGAAGTGTGGCAGAATTACCCAATAAAAGGATATTTTTGCTTAGCCAAAGACCGTACATATCGAAAGGCAGAGAAAGCTTAAAAAACGCATAGACTTTAATGTTCGGATGTGGGTTAATGTTGCATATTAAATTCAAGAGAAAAATTATTATTTTTAATAATATTTATCAGCTTACTCTAGAATTTTTTTATTATAAAATTATTTATCTTATAAAAGATGGGTTAATGAAATAGTTTATTTGACATGATGATAAACTTAGATCAGGAAAGAGAGGGTACTTGTAATTGGCGACCTGCGTGTATAGTCTCTTGTGTCGAATTTGCCATTAAATTGGCGGCAACCATTGGATTTTCTACCGTTGATTCTTTTACGATTTTATACGTATGTTTGAAATAAAGCGGTGTGTTTTGTGAGATTAACGTAATGGTAAATTGTTGGGCTTTTTAGTGTTACAAATAGGAGCGAGAAGAAATTAGAGGGCATTACAATAAAGATTGATGGGAACTGGCATTAAGCTCCTGGCAGTGATAACGAGTTTCTTCTCTTCCCTAAGATGACACCATTTTGTTTGCTTCAATAGGTTTTGACATTTTGTTTGTACTATTGTAATTTTCGATCTACATCAGTAAGGCGTATTATGGAAGTTATCTCTATATATGTCACTACTAACTGTAGTCATATAAATCATCCTAGAAACGATAGGATATTTGAATGTACAGACAGCAAAGTTTATTTTATGCAATGCATTATTTATAAGTTTTTAACAGAAAAAACATCAACTAGGAGTTATATTAGTAATTATAAGTTGTAATTATAACCGAATCAAATATAAAATATAATCCTAACATATATGTTGGAACTACATTAACAATGCAAAAAAGTTGTATACTCTAATGAATTTTACAATAATGAATAAGTAATTACTAATAGAAAGGAAAAGCTGATGGATTTGCTACTTATTTCTCCGGTGTTTTTGAGAAAAATTAGACGTATAAAATCAAAAACGAATTTGGTATGGATATGAGTCAATACATCCAGAATAATATTCATTTCGAATCTGTAACACAAGAAGAAGTTAAAATCGCGGTAAAAAAGTAAAACCAAAGAAATCTGCAGGACTAGATCAGATCCCTGGCTATGTTTATAAGGGCTGTATAGATTACCTACTAAAGCCTCTAGTTGCATTATATAATTTGTCATTAAATAATTGTATTTTTCCAGAGACATTCAAAATAGTTGATAACTGATAATAAACAATTTTTTTCTAATTATCGTCATATAACAATACTCAACACTATAGCATAGCTAAAATTTTTGAATTTATAATTTATAATAAAATATACCTACAAATTGGAAACATGACAAATCCTGCGCAGCAGGGTCCATTCTCTGTAGATTTGACAGGCATGAATGTTGGGTCGGATTGAGAGGATGGGTGGCCGATGGGTGGAGACTTATATATTTCAACTATCGAATTATTAAGATTTCGGAGGTGCACGTAAAGCCGAAGTAAAAAGGCACATGGAAATAAAGTTAGCCCTCATTGCAAGGGTACCGGATTTGTCTTATAATTGCAACAAAATTTCTTTTTAGTGTTATAAATTATATATCACCGGAAAGATCAAAAGATAAACTAGATCCCTATAGTAGCAGATTTTTGTTTAATACATGTATTTTAGAGAAAATAATTTTTGAAAATACGCTATTTTAGTACAAGATTGTTTGCCTGGAATTTTAAAAATAAAAAGAAATACTAAAAATTACTACTATAGGGACTTAGATTAAAGTCTTATCTTTCAATACCTTTTTATTAAAAGTCGCTATCTTTTATAGTTTTTTTATAATTAGACACGAGGCGAACGCCGATTTAGGGCTTATTTCGACCTAGTGAATGGACTCTTAAAGAAGAAGTCTAGTGAAACAAACTTATTAACATTTTCGGAGTATATAAAACAAAGCTTGGACTCAAGCAGACATTATATACACAGACTTTGTAAAAGCGTTAGTCAAGGTGAATCATGATATATTGTTAACTAAGTTAAAATACTTCGGTTTCAGCAAATACTTTATATCATATTTTTCGCTTGCAATATAGAAAACATGATAAATTATAAAGGTGTCGAATCATTTGAAAATGAAGCAAGATCAGGAATTCCACAAGGGTCAAACTTGGGTCCCCTCCTATTCGTTTTGTTTATCAATAATCTTCCAGACAACGTAATATCATACTGTCTGCTTTTTGCTGATGATTTAAAAATGTATAGATCTCTTAAATACGAAGAAGGTTCGTTTGATTTACAGCGAGATATTTCAGTCATAAACAATTGGTCAGTACAAAACAAATTATATCTTAACATAAATAAGTGCTGCGTTTTATCCATTTACAGGAAAGTATAACTTTAAAAAAATAAAAGAACATAAAGACTTAGGAATTATTTATCAAAAAAATTTTCGTTGCAATAAACATATTGAGTTCATAACATAATCAGCATTTAAACTATTAGGATTTATCTACCGTATGACCAGTAGTTTCAAGAATTCCTCAACATTAATCTATTTATTTAACACCATAATTAAACCTAGATTGGAATTCGGTAGCGTTATCTGGAACCCTCAATCCTTGAAAAAGACAAAATCCATAGAAATAATACAAAAGTTATTTTTAAAACACCTGTTTTTTAAAAAATATAAGCGTAGTACAAATTGCAATTGATTTGAACCAATTAGGTTAGAATTTAATATAATTATCTTGAAATGCAGAAGAAAACATAAGCTCCTCATGTTCTTGCACAAACTGAATAATAATTAAATAAATTCTCCTTTTTTATTATCCTTATTAAATTTCAGGGTCTCAGTCACAAAAGAGTCCCCACTGAATAAAATATGTATCTTGTTTAATCAGACACTTGTTAATACACCATGTAATATATTTAATTCAAGTTTAATGGAATTTAAACGAAATATCTTGAACTTATTATAATATTATTTATCTTCACTTGTTGTATAATAATGATTATATCTGATAAGATTACAGATATGTCATCTTGTGATATATATGTTATCTCGCTCGTTTCCAGATAGACTTTTTAAAAACAATTTTTATGTCAATTATTTTTATTGTACTCCTTTGTCACACTTATTTACTTACACTTCTTACAACGGACTCAGCAATGATAAGGTCAATAGCTCTTATGTCGCAAATAATATAAGCACACTTGTGAGATAGGTTAAATGAAGGTTACATGATATTGTGCTTAATTATATATAACAGCTCCCTTTCTTATAAAAAAGTTGGTTCCTTGAGACAACTTTTTCAATTCCATTTCCGCTTCTTCTACGCCATCATGGACATTGATACTAGTCTTCTTTTTGGTAAGAGATTCCTACAGGACCCCAAAATTCTTGATCTGGGTGGCTGGTGGTTGGATGAAGTAATTCCAATTCTTATATTTCTTCACTTTTTACATTTACATGCAATATATAAAATTATTAAAAGAATTATTAGAGTAATTGTCAGATAAGTAAACCATGAAATGGTTTTTTGTAACAAATGGTTCGTTGATTATTTTTGTGGTAACTTCTCGATTTTGACATTTGACTGTTATTGGTAAACTGTCTGCAACTGAAATTAACCATTTAATCTTACTTAATATCTAAACTCCAAAGTCTTTTGGAAAAAGTAGGTTTGACTGGCATGTCCTGGGTAACACGTTTGTTCGTCTCAATATTTGTGCTTCACAAATAGCATCACCGTCTATTGGGTAAGGAAGTACATTACAATAGAGTTTCACATTTAGGATTGATTGTTTGCAACTTGCAAACAATTAATGGGTGGTATTTCTGCATATAATAAAGAATAACCTTTCGCGATATATTTATGTGTCGTTGAGAGAATGTGATGAAGCCCGGTTCTGTTAACCAATATTGGGATAGGATACAGGTGGTATAGGGTATAAGTTTCTGGCTCAGTTAAAGGTATTTTTAGAGCAAATACTATTCTCGATTCGCTTTGATAAGCGTGAATTTCAATTATGTCGAAGTAAAGGGACACATCATTTAATTTTGGTGCAATGGGTAAACTTGTTTTACGTAAAGATTTCGCTGTTTGTTGTAAAGAATTGACTAGATCTCTCGGGTTATTGTCGAACTAGGTAATATTTTTAGTATTGCGAATGTGACTCAATTTAAAATGTGATCAAATATTTTTTTTATGAACATATAGCTTTCCATTAATGATTGACATATTTCGATAACTTTTAATTTTGCTGAAATAAATCCTAATTAATTTGAGATAGCATAATCACTTTTTGCGATTTCTTTAATATCATTATTAAAGGTTTCTTCGTCAATTTGAAGTTTTTGAATTGTTGAGTTAAAACTTTTAATTACTGAAGTGGTTACTGAAACCTGATTTTTCAAGAGATTTTCTAATTGATGTTCGTCCTTTTCAAGCATTCACCGTGGGATGCGTCTAAGTTTCCAGAAATGGCTTTTCAAATTGAACCTACTCCATCTAATATTTCGCGTTTCTAACCTTGAGTTTCCGCAAAAATCTCTCGATATTTTAATTCTAATGATTCGGAAATTTACGTTAAAAGACTAATGTGTGTTTAGACTTCTGATCGAGAGGCTGTCATACAAGGAGTCTGTCTTAATTGTATGTAATATACCTTCTAAAGTTTTATTATTTTTATAAGTGTGGTTTTATAAGTAAGTGTGGCGTCCATTTGTCGTTTGAAATTTCTAGTCTTTGTTCTTCATGATAGTAAATTCCAAGTGTGTTGTTAATTGGTTCGATTGTGTACTATCCTGTGATTACTTTTATAAGAAAAAGGAACGTGAAAATAAATTTAATCTTCAACGTACGGTTTTAATCTATCGAAATTTACTTTAGAATTTTGATTAGTGTTTGAATTAATTAACAAGGCTGAATTTTTGAAGATTTCTTTGATTTCGAAAGGATCATTGAATCTGTTTCCTAATTTGTTTTTATTTGTTATTCTTTAACATACACTCTATCACCTATTTTAAATTCGTATTGGTTGTCCGATACATGTTTATCGAATACAATTTTGGATTTTTGTCTTTGTAAATCAGTACGGGTTCTTGCGATTTTATAGTAATACGAGATTCTATTGTTTATGTCTCTAATGTATTTTGATATGAGTTGTTCCTGATTATGCAAAGTTTCAGGAAGACGACTAGAAGAGTGTCCGAATAATAGCTCATATGGTGTAAAATCATGCGTCTTATTTAGTGAGTTATTATAACAGATTACCGCGTACGATAGTATAATTAAAGGATGATCATTAGGGTTGTCAGTTGTGTTTGCTCTTATCATTTCCAAAAGTGTCGCGTGGAACCTTTCAAGGGATCCAGTTGATTGGGGGTGATTTACACGGGAAAATATCAGTTTAATATTGTAAAAGGTACATAGATCTTTGAGTAATGTGTTACATATTAAATTCTTTTCCATAATCGCAATGAATGCGAAGAGGTTTACCATAATGAAGATGCGGGGTTGAGGATACAAGCTTGAGTTCTGTTGCGAAGATTTGTTAAGGATGTCCGAAGTGGGCTTTCCATTTGTTTTTCTTTGGGTCATGGTCTAATTTGAGGATTAGAATCCACCAATACTAGTGAAGGTTTCTCCGTGTTCTGTGCAGACTTTTTGGGTACTACCAGTAAGGACGATTACTTGTTCTAGTGACGTTGTTTGGATCCTACCGACTGCGCCAAATTGTTATGTCCCTCGTTTCCAGATCGACTTTTTAAAAATAGTTTTCGTTTCAATTATTTTTATTGCACACTTTGTTACACTTATTTGCTTATTTAACTATTGGAATTATTAATTTTATTAAACTGTACTAAGGTTTCCTTAATACTAATTTTACTCGTAAGAATTAATGAACAATAATGTTGATTTTAATACTATGATTTGACTTTTTATAACCTACCAGTGCTGACTAGGAACTACGCCGTAGCTTATTGCAGTTCAGGTGTTCTGAGTTTGGTTGAGAGAGCGGAGTCAGCAATGATAAGCTCAGTTGCAAATAATATAAGCACACGTGTAGGAAAGGTTAAATGAGGGTTACATAATATTGTGCTTAATTCTATGTAACATACATATTTTTACTGTTTTTTTATACAGAAACATATAACTAGGCAGAAATCCCTGTGTGTTTCTTAACAATAAATAAATAAATGACCTTAATTTATTGTTTTTAAATATACACACCCCACAAAAATTATCGCAACACTAAAAATTTGTTATTATTTTGATATTCGTTTTCTCTGGAACTAATTGTCCGATTTAATTGATTTTTTTTTGTATTGTAGGTTGATTCGTTAGCAATGTGACTGGTTTAGTTACATTCTCGAAAAAAATAATTTTGACTACATACAGGGTGAAACAAGTGTAACATGATTTGTCACAGAAGTTTAGACACTCTGTGGAGTTAATCAGTTATAGCAACATAGTAAAACTTAATAGGAGTTAAAGCGACTTCTTTTCTTAACATAATCGTCTTGGTTTCACATCGATATCTCAATAATTAAAGGAGATATTTCAAAATAAAGGGTTCAGTGTCATTTTAGTAAAAAAAATCAAATAAACCTTAACAAACATTTACAGATTTTACGAAAACTTAGCAGGCTCTGAAAACAAAATTTGAAATGTCATTCCTACAATCATTATTTCTACAGAAATACGATTGTTACAGTTTTGTTAAAACTCTTTTAATTTGCGTGCTAAATTTAAAAAAAATGAATGCTGAACTTCGTTTAAACAGACATTTGCCAAATGAAAAGTCAGTAAGAGCAATTGCACTCGTTGAAGACGGACGAAGTCAAAGATATGTGGCAAATGTAATAGGTGTTCAACCAAGTACCATTTCCAGATTAATCAGGCGTTATAGAGAAACAGGACAACATTCCAGAAGGCAAGGACAAGGGCGTAAAAAGGTAACTACAGCTGCAGATGATAGATTTCTAAGACTTTCGGCATTAAGAACTCGACATTGTACTGCTCGTATGCTTCAACGAGAAATTTTGGGAGCCAGACATGCAAACATTTCTTTACAAACTGTTAGAAACCGTCTTAGAGAAGTTAATTTACGTCCTATGGTTCCAGCCAAGGGACCACGTCTGACCAGGGAACATCGAGTTGCCCGTCTCCAATTTGCTAGGGAACACAGTAACTGGGGCCTAGAAGAATGGTCTAGTATACTGTTTACTGACGAATCAAGATTTTGTTTATATTCGTCAGATAGACGTATGCCAGTATACAGAAGGCCAGGTGAACGGCATAATATGCAGTGCAATTTTCGACAGATCGAAAATTTTGGAGGTGGATCGGTAATGGTGTGGGGAGGAATTTCTGTTAATGGGCGTACGGCACTGGTGCCTGTCAACAATGGCAGCATGACTGCCCAACGTTACATAACGGATATTTTAGTTCCTCATGTGATTCCATATGGATGCTTGTTGGGTAATAATTTTACCTTAATGCAAGATAACGCACGTCCTCACGTTGCACGTATAGTAAGAGAATATCTTGAAAACAGTCATGTTGCTACAATGGACTGGCCTGCTCGCAGTCCAGACCTAAATCCAATTGAGCATGTATGGAACTACATGTCATGGAAAATCAAGGAGGGTCAAATCCCCTGCCGAATATTAAATGAGCTGTAAGGGTATACTGTTTTATTAAATTTGTTTAATGATGCACTTGTAATCGATTTTTTTTACTAAAATGACACTGAACCCTTTATTTTGAAATATCTCCTTTAATTATTGAGATATCGATGTGAAACCAAGACGATTATGTTAAGAAAAGAAGTCGCTTTAACTCCTATTAAGTTTTACTATGTTGCCATAACTGATTAACTCCACAGGGTGTTCTAAACTTCTGTGACATATCATGTTACACTTGTTTCACCCTGTATGTATTCAAAATTATTTTTTTCGAGAATGTAACTAAACCAGTCACATTGCTAACGAATCAACCTACAATACAAAAAAAAATCAATTAAATCGGACAATTAGTTCCAGAGAAAACGAATATCGAAATAATAGCAAATTTTTAGTGTTGCGATAATTTTTGTGGGGTGTGTATTTTTCCTTTTAATACAATTGTCATTATTGTCTTAAAATTAATTAAGTAGGTACCTATCTACTTTCAATTAAAAAATATTATTTATTGTTACATACATTTTATTTTGAATTTTGTATCTATATGTTCTTAATTGAATAGTAGAGTAGTAGCACACACAGTTGTTGTTTACGACATATAATGAGGTTGTTTCCTTGTAAGTTATATATATTATAAAAAAACCACTGAAAAATGTTGATATTCAAATCATACGGTTGTCAAGAAACGATTCTTGAAAATCTCTCGCCACAGTTTGAAAATCTTGCCACACTTTCTTGTAACTTTACTAGAATTCTACTACTTAAGAGTATTTTTAATTATTTATTTTTGGAAATAATTATTGTATTATATAAATATTATTATTTGAAAAAATTGATGATTCTTATAAATTCTTATTGTGTAATTAATATACAGTTCCCTAATTAATAATTTATAATTTTCGTAAAAGGTCTTCCTAAAACTAGGTACTCATTCAAAATAATTCCGTTTCTACTAATGAGCATCTAAAATGACGCAAAATCGTAAAAATGACGTAAAATCTACATATAGCGGAAAATCCTGTATTTGATATTGATGCCACGAAAAAATACCCTTATAGGTAGTGAGAAAATGTAGGACATAATGTATTACATATCTTGAGTTTAATCTAAACTCATCAATCAATTATCTGTCATGTTTTTTCAGAGCAAAATATAAATAGTTTCTCTGGTATTTTATGCATGCTTGTGACGATTTATTATAATATTATCTAGTTTTCTTTGATGACGATAGAAATACTTCATGTCGGAAGAAGCATCAGTGAAATGTTTCCGTCAACATTTTTTTTATTATAATTACAATATTTTATGCCAAAAGAAAAAATCGAACCAAATGAAAATATCTACCGTTACACTTTCACTTGAGTATCGGAAATAAATCGTGTTTTATTAAAAAAAAATTGAGTGCCCTCATATTTTAAGTACGACAATGTTTTGTCGCGTTAGGTACGTACCTACGTGTTGTTAATATCTACTGATAAGAATGCAAACAATATGAATAATTTTTAATCAAGACTAAAACAGTTTTATATTAAAAAGGCTGGCATTTTCACTCTTTTATTCACAGTTTTAGAGGAAAATTGATATACCTAGCGGAATTGCCATCCATGCTTTACTCATCATATCACCTTACCGATTCTTATCAGAATTCACTAGAGATCCAAGCAGAGGCTACAGTTGATAATCAGTACAAATTACCAAGATGTTGGCTCGAAATCTTTCCAGGGTTTTTCCTCATTCTTTACACTTAACCAGGTTTTCGTTATTAAAAATTATGAAATTTTAAAATATAAGATTTCTCTTTAAATTGATATACAATCAATATCTATAGATGCTGTACTTTTGTAGTTTTATGTTCGTTTATGTATGTAGAGTTGAATTGAATTAAACCAATAATTTGTATTAGCTTTCAAAGTCTAGAAGCGACAAAATGTTTGCTTTTCATCACGCTATGTGCATATAATCGTGATTCGTTAGGAGTATATACTTCAGTGGCAACCTAACTCTCAAATATTTTTTGTGATATACTCTGTGCCGGTTTACACATTTAATTATAGGTGCACATGCCAAAAATTAAACTAAGATATATATTATATATTCATTTATTTATTTATTGATAATTTATTCTCAACAGATTAATGAGAAATAATTCATACATTATATAAGTACAGTAAATTAACAAACATACTTGAACCGAAAAGAATTAAAAGAAAAGAAAACAATCTCAATTACAGTACATTTAGAAGTATGAAGTGTTAGTTCTACAATTATTATTAAGAATATGGCTATGAGAAAAAAAACAAGTTAGTAAACGACAAATATATAACTAGAACTAATAACCAGAACTAATATCCTTGAATGTATTAATAATAAATAAAATGTACACTATCAAAATGAATATCACATCGATTTGGTTTATACCATTTGATTACCTGTACAATTGTGACATCATAAGCCGATGATCTGATTAATAGGTACATTCGTTCTAGGGGTATTACAGAAAAATGTACATTGGTGCCTGAATTGTACCTATTCTTGGAACAAGAAACATGATTTATTTAATAAATAATCACAGTCAATTTTATTTCCGAACATCTTATATAACACTGCTAAAGTCATTGTTTAAATGAGTAGTATGTAGTTTCATATTGATTTACTATAAAGGCAAAGTTTATTTAAAGCAATAGACAATAATAAAAATGAAAATTGAGCAAACCGTAGTTGGATACCGCTACTAGTAGTAAGAATGTAAAAATACGTGAAGTGTTTCCAAAATGATATAATAAGTAAACAGTTGTTTTTTGATCTCCAATATTTTTTAAATGGACAACGACTTATGGATGCCCTGTATAATCATCAATATGTGAGTACGTAAATAAATTTTAAATTGGGTCTATCTGAAAATAACCTCTGAGGGCAGCCAATAGCTATCTGAAAAGTTACCATAATAACTTATAATAACCACTAGAAAAGGAAACTCAAGAATCTCTCCTTCCATAGGATCTCACTAACTTCAGACTGATTTTGGCCTTCTTCATTTTTCTAGCGTTGGTGAGTGAACATAGATAATGACTATCAATGTAGACGGTGGATGGAGGGTTTTGATGCCAGTTTCTGGGAGGCTCTTTCATCAACGATGGAAGTGGCTAGTATGTAAAGGGTTGTTATATTGAGCATCCGCAACGTGTAATGCATATCTGCCATGCATCATCTCTTGATAATTTCGTGAAATAATCCAAATCTAAATATAGAAACCAACGTGCTAACACACGAACTTGATAGAAAAGTCAAGGAATCTACTGATAGATGGCAGTGTAAAATCCAAATACACACAACTACGAAAAAAGGGGTTTTAATCTTCTATCTGTAAATGCTAGGACTAAACCAAATTAAGTCAAAATACACAAACAGGATAAGAACATGCTTGTTATTCTCAATAATTTCCCAGATACATCTGTTTGAATGACACATTAATTTCTCAGCAAATCCTTTAACATTGATTTCGAATAACTTCATATACACTTTTTTATCATTCTCCTGAATGTTGCTAGGGTATAGAAAATAAGAGCTCTGTTTCCAGCATTGCCGTTCTGGCCCACTCTCTTTTTGGACAACTCTTCGACATATTATTATATTAGAGGCAGAGGCAAACCCTATATCATTGCATTCACGGAAGAACGTGTTGTCCAGAGATGCAAAAAATATACAGGATGTAGAATGAAATTAGCACGTGTCCTATTTAGTCAAAATTGTAGTTTTAGGCGGCGTATAGGGAGGGCTAGGTTTACAGTCAATTCCTAGTTACACTCGAGTTGATGAGAATCTTAGACCAATTAGTCTCACAATAATTATAGGTACTAAACATACAAGTGTCACAAACTAAAAAGAAAATTTAGGCGATTCTGAAAAAATTTAAGTACATAGGTATTTAATTGTTTTTTAACTGAAGTCAACTCTATCCATCTATTATCTATATAGATTTATAATCACCAAGTATGCAGATAGCGGTGTATATGAAAATATATAATCTAAATCGTTTAATGATGCAGAACTTTTATTACCCTATTCATTAATTATTTTATATAGATAATTAATTGACAAAAGCACATTATCTCACTAATCAATTAGTATTACTGAATGAAGGCATTGCCTACCTAGATGTTGGATTAACGTCATACGCTCATACGATTGTTGTTAATACGTCTGAGGATATTACATTTGATAATTATTATTAATGGTACTTTAATCTATTACTGCATTTTTTGTTGGCTTTAAAAAGCTATTAAGTAAAAAGGTATGAAGTTACGGCTAAATAGGTTAGCAGAAACATTCTAGATTGGTAGTTAGTTGCAATTAGTAAATGTTACAATTAAAGTACCTGAAAATGTGTTTTTCTTTATTCTAATATCCCCAACTTAGACGTTTGGTTATTTTGAAGTTATTCATAACAATGTAATTTTTTAGCTACTTCATATATGATATCATTTTTAAATTAGTTACATAGAAATAGACATTGCTTAAATAAATAAACAAATATTTTTTTCTTTTAGTTTTTACTATTTTATATAGGTAGGTACAAGCAGATTCAAGTTCCAAATAGCTTCAGCTACTCGTCATCTTCTGAATCATAAATTCAGACAGACCAACATGATACCAATGCTTAATACTTTCTCAATGAAAATGTTTTAAATGGTGGAACATTTGGACTGTCAGCAAGTTATTACATATATAATGATAATGAAATTATATAAACGACACGCGACAAAATAAAACGCGCAAAGACTGCTTGAAATCTAAATAATTTTGTACAGAAATTAAATGGGACTAAAAAGCCAATATCTTGGCTATTTATTGGTATTTTTTCTGTACTCAAGATGGATTCTTGTTAGTGAATAGATTCACTGTTCGTATTTTGTCTTATACAATTTAATAACAGCATACATGCACCAAATCAATTGATGAAACAGTGAATGGATGACATGTTAAGGCGGATTCCCACCACACGGACAAAACCGCAACAAAACAGCAACTCTGTCGATTTCGACAAAACAGCAACTTGAGATTCCAAAATAAGAAACATTTTGGAGATTTAGAGTCGCTAGTGACTGTTTTCGTCAACAACGAAAAGTCCCGTCGCCGGGCGGAAAGATCAGAAGATTTTCGGTGTTTTGTCTGTGTTTTTGTAAACAGAGTTCGCTCAGTGGAAACGGTAGGCGACACTGAAATGCCAAATCTTTGGACCCACTACATTTAAATAAGTTCTCAAATTCGTGATTGGAAATTCTTACAAAATTATGAAATGATGATCTCAGTTCTCCATTTATTCCTATGTCATCATTTATCAAATAGGCCATTATTTTATCGGTTCCATAATCTATTCGTCATTTTAAAAATGAACTCACCCAGTTCCTTAGTTTCTTTCGCTTTTGATTTTTAAACTCAATACTATGGATTATAAAAAAAGCACACGTCATAATAAATACATCGTCAGGAGAAGGCGTGATGAAGACTGTTCGTCTAGTAGAAACGACAGAAAACATTTCAAAACAAAACACGCGACTCAAACTAGTTTCAGTCTGTTTGGTGGAAATCGAGTTTCGAGTTTGTTTTCGAAACTGAAATTTGTTTTTGTTTCTGTTTTTTCAAACAAAACTAGTCGCAAGTGAGTCTGTTTGGTGGAAATCCGCCTTTCGGTGTCTCCATGTATTATTGTTTTCCCGATGACGAACCCAGTTGAAACGTAAATAAACTTTATACAAAATCAAAACAACCAGAAACTAAAATATTTGGCTATTTCTATATTTCTGTAATTAAAATAGATTTTGGTCAAAAATGGAATAGTGTACCACTGTCAAGGTAATTGATAATTTTATTTAGATATAACTCAAATTTTATAGTAGGTAGTGGGAAGTTATTAGATAATTTTTGTATTAATGGAGAGGTTTTGACACTCCATTCATATGTATTTTAAATTTTTCTTTTTTAAAGTTTCTGTTTTTAAGTTTTGCTTATAACTTCATCTGTTTCTTTCTCAAGATTTTCAAGTTTTAGATCTAGGAAGCTATAACTAAGTTATTTAGGAGGTGACACATTTTATCATTATTAGGTACCTTTGTTATCTATTAAGGATAATATTTTACCACTTGAGAATGACATCTTATTCAACAATTCAATGAAATCAACAACTTCAGCATCGATGTTTCAATAGTCGAACGTTTTTCAATTTTAATAGAAATTTTAAAAATAAACTTGTCAACTGCTGCTTTGTGAATTGAAATATCATCGAATTAAACGAATCGAATCAAATAATTCTCATTCTTCTTCTTACTGTGGGTAAGTCTCTGGCGAGTCCCAAAGTATTGCAGCCAATGCTAATCTCGTACTCTCGTACCAGTCGAGTGTTTTGGCAATGAATCCAACTGCCACCTTTATTTTTATAATTTTTGTCGTAGTCAATTTTCCACGGCGCTTTATATAGTTATTTCACCTTGATGAACAGCTCAGATAGGTGCTTTGTTTCCTGTCTCGTGCCTTTACTTTTTTAAGTGGATCTTCAGTATCTGATACATATACCCTGATAAGCAAAGAATTTTGTTTACTTTCTTCTGCAAAAATTCACTCTATGAAATTACTGATCTGCGTTGATAATAAGTACCACCAACACAATAGACTTCGTAGATTTGCTTTTGGGTTAATTCTATAGTTTTTCCACATGTTCCAAGTAATATTATTGCCTTAAGTTTGTTTTTTGTTTGTTTGACATGACATGATTTGTGGTCGAATATGGATACCTATATCGAGGTTTCATTCCATAACATCATCGTACCATCTAGGACTGTGGTTCTATACTTCCAAATACTATTTTTTAATAAATTATATCCTCATCCTTAATGGTTGCGACATCTAAATATTCCAGACAGTTAATTCTTTGTGCTATGTTTCTGTGAATACATGTTCAAAATTCTACTTGTATTAAATAAATAAGTACCTCCTTCACAGTTCGGTGCTCTTCTGTCTGACGGAAAATAATATTTAGAAAATTTTATAACTCAAAAGAATCTTAACTTGATTCTGATTAACCTGATTCTAAACAAATAAGAAACTCGGTGAAATCTCTATTTTTGGTAGCTGACCTTTTATTTTATCGGTAATATTAAACAATAAAAAATCTGAAGTAGTTGCCGTAGAGTCAAAATGATTACCTGTGTGAAAACCACTTGACATATTTTATTTTGAATTGTTCCAAGAAATTTGTTGTAACTAGGTACGTACGAATAGGCAAATGCTTTTCTAGATCTAATTAATTTAAAAGTGTTTGCACCAGTTAAAAAAAACGTGACTTAATTTCAGATAGTTAAAATATTAGTATTTAATGATTGTATAAATCTAGTATCAATCAGTAACTGTAACTTTTATTAATAAAATGGATAAATCAACATATTGCCTGTATTTAGGGCGGATGTAACCATTTCTATTCACTTCGCAGTGAATAGAAAAATTATGTTATGTTTGAGAATACAATGAAATACATAGTATTAGTGGCAATAATATTTTGACATGACCACGATATGACCATGGTTGAACCGCGGCTTAAAGCCACCTTATTTCACCATCCATCTTAATTGACAAAAAAAAAAAACGTATTTTGCATTATTTTTTAATCATTCAAACTTTTTGCTAGAAAACTGATTAAATATTCTATGGATTAATTTATTGTCATGATTTTTTTTACAAATGCATTCAAATGCAATTTCAATTTCGGACGAGGATCTTTTAATATGTTGAGAACATAATTCATATAATTTTCAGTTGTCGTTTATAATACATATCTCGTCTAGTTCGTGTAGCATCTAATAAAAGTTTATATTATATATAAGCACTAGAACTGTGAAAAACAGTATAATACTATTAAAGCCTCGCAAGTACAATAATTATCTATATGATGGCTTATGGGTCTGAGAATATCTTTCCATACAAGGTGTGGCAAATACAATAATTGAAAATCAACAAAGAAGAGAGTTCCAACACAGTTCAGGGTAAAAGATGAGAGACAGAGATAACAATAGAGAACAATTATTCAAAATATTCATAAATGGAGATAGGTCATCAAATCCAGAACACCCAAGCCCTGCATCACGTTTCTGGGTAAAATTTTCAGAAACATTTTTTTCACATTTCTGACCTGAAACCGCCCTTACCGTCTAAAACAATTTTTTCATAAAAACGCGTTTAATACGGGGTTCTCACATACCTACGTATAACTCATCGGTAAATTCGGATATGTCAGCATATTTTTTTGAGATCAGTTTGATGGATGAGCTCGTGAAGACAGTAACATTAAAAAGAAATGAAAGTCGATACACCTTTCTTCACATTTATTTTTAGCGATGCTAGATGTTCATTTCGAGTACATCGTCGGTAGCTTAATACTAACAGGTTTTTAATAAAATGGCCTAGTTTATAGTCAGGTATAAACCTGTATATCAGGTATATAGGCCAAACAAACATAAATGTTTTAACTAGATTCAAAGAACACTCACTCATAACCCAACCAAAACATAGAAAAACCTGCATTAGTCTCATACAATTACCTATGTATTCTTACAAATTCAATATAAATAGCACCTCTTTAGTAAAAGCAAGCACTTCCTACAATCTAGATGTCTTAGAAGCCATACAGATGAAAAAGTACAAAAATTATTTATTAAATTTTGATTTAGAGTAAAATAAGGAAATATAATAGTGGTACTTACAAAGTGAAAAAATCCCATAGGTATTCCCAAATTATAACTTTGCTACCTGCATAAAAAAGATACCTAAATAAATACCATCTAAATAAATACTACATATACTTGTAGGTATATAAATTAGGCCATTTTATTAAAACTTGTTAGTATTAACGGTATTAAGCTGCCGACGATGAGGTATTAATGCCCATTTGCACCACCTCTGCTTAGAGAGTTTAAGTATAGCTTAATTTAAATGACATATTAGACTCTGATTATATGTAAGATATAAGACCGAAGACCTCACAATCTAATCTGATACTTAAATTAAGCCAAGCTTAAACTTCCTAAAGAGAGGTAGTGCAAACGGGCATAAGCTACATAGTATTCGAAATGTACATTTAAATGTAAATATGAGGGAAGGTGTATCGACTTTCATTTCTTTTTAATATTTTTTTGAGGTTTGGTCAGAAAGGTTTTAGAATTTGTCACCTATATTTTCTCCTTAGTTCCGACAGAATCATCTACACAACTAAGTTTTTTCAAGCTACACGAGCCATTTCGGCCACCATCAAAACTAATACTTATTCGAGTACCATAGTTTATTATAGTACAGAAAGTCTATATGTAGTAACTGTTTGTCATAAAAGAATTCAGGGGTTGATTATTATTATTATTTACATTCGGAGTAAAACTGATTAAATATTCATAAGGGAAAGGTAAATATTTGATTTATAGTTTGATTATAGGAGGTTGGACCTACTTTAAACATGGAGTGGTTTTCACCCCTGGGTGAGAAATATTTGTGAGCTATTTTCAAAGGAATATATTAAAATCCATTTCGGATGCATTTTATTGTTTCCGTTCAATTAAAATTGAAAATACTTCCTTAAGGTTGTTTTCCTCCTTGAATTTCACTTTTAGAGTATTTTAACTATGCGGGGTCTAATGTAATTTATCTCTGGTAAATTCTGGCTAAAGAACCATAATGTTCATATCTCATTTAGTTTAAAGTTACAAGTGACTGGTGTAGGTTTGAATTAAACCTACACCATGTTGTTCGCTTATAACTAATTAAAGGCATAGCTAAGAAATAACATTAATTTTCATGGAATAAATTTGTACTAAAAGTATAATAAGTTATGGTATATTAGTTTTGGTGGTGGACAAAAACGGTTGGTGTAACTTTAAAGACACAGCTACAATGATTAAGTCGTGCATTCGATTTGATTTACTTCGGTACTTGATTTACTTGAAATTATTGATTACTTTCTTTGCATGTTTTTCGCTTCTTTTTAGCATTGTTGTCTTCCCATAGTTTTCTCTCTTTATTTCTTCTAACATACGGTTAGATAAAATGTGAGTGATGGGACTGAATTAAATTTGCCATTTTCGAGAGTTTGCTAGAAAGTGCGCACTTTTCTCTAGAAGAATCTCTGTATTCTTTTGGACCTTAAGGTAGGTTTTTTCATTGCAAGTCACATTTACAAAAATTAACGCCGCCACGGTTTTTACAATGTTTTTATGTTTCTCTTCAATATGTTTACTTTAAATCCCTTGTAATAAGGTTATATTCTCTAAATATACGCAAAACTGGCAAATAAATAGAATGCAACTGTTTTTCATTAGGTAATTAATTAATTATTATATTCAAACACTATTATTTGTAGTGTGCACCTTAAAAATTAATACTAAGTGTATCTCAGCAATTGAGTATTGAAAACAAATGAAGGGGAAAAATGCTTCAAATAAACTAAAATAGTGATATAGGTTAAAAGTAAATAATAAAAATGTAAACAGAATATCGTTTAATTATAAAGTGCAATAAATAGTTTGTGTAATTTATGTGGAAGTAAAATATTATTTATCTAATTTAAGAAATATGTACCCTTTCATTTCTTAGAAACCATATTATGTAGAAAGAAATAAAATTTATTTTATTTGAACAACTTTTTCACTGTCACACATGCGAAGGAAATTTTTAGTGCCTTCCCATAATGCATATAGGTAATAGATTCTCAGTAATATGCTAGATTGTGTCTAAAATTAACGCAACTAGCTTTTTAGAGGCAAGGAAATATAATTTTATTGTTTAATTAATCACCTAATAATTTTTATACAAACACAGAAATAACTTATATTTTTAGAAAAGGTGGTAATTTGTCAAAATATCTTTTATTGTACCTAAATCCAGCAATTTTCTACTAAGCATATCTTAATGATATTTACTTTTGTAAACTGTAAATGTTCAATTTCTTTGCAATAGTGAATATTAGTCTAGAGATAGCAGTTCAGCGAGTTTTGCTGATGTGTTAGAGAAAAATGTTAACAGTTATTAGAAACATTAAAATCAATAAAAACTGGATTTCAATGGAAACGTTGAGTATTCGCTACGAATTTGTCATAGATACATATGCATTACATTACGACAAAAATACGTAGATTTATGTTAAATTGGTCCATGACTAATTAAGTCCCAAATATTGATGCAAATGTGTCAGTAGAAAATATTTTTTCCATAGCAACCTAATAAAAATAGATGATACCAGATGCCTAATCCATTATAACTGTCTACCAGCGAAGAGAAGAGGATCGATTTGAAACACTTAGAGCAAAGTTAGTTTAGGGTACGATTTATTTTAAATTTTGCTTTACTATAATTCTTATGTAAGTATAATATTACTCTTAACATTTAAATAAATTTTATCGCGACTATATGTAATTTTTCTTGCATATAGCAGTGATTTGTGGCAACTTTTAAAATTTACTCTTGATACTACACTCTGATATAGGTAGCATAATCTCAAAAAAAGTACGATTATTGTTCCACATTTTCGCACTGTTTTCGCCCTCTTGGTTTATTTTCCATGCAAAATATTTAGACTCCAGATATCTTATATAGATATTATGTGTATGGTGAATAGTTGATTTGAGAAAAAGATTAATCAGAGCAAAGACACCCAAAATAAAAAACATACTGCATACGAACTTGCAAGTTTAAAATTAGAAATCTTGGATATGGAAATTCCTTGTCATTTATTGAATTTGAAATTTTAACAGTCATAGTTATATTCACAAACATGATGTCAATATATTACTATCATAATAATCAGCGATATTAGTCCAAACAATTCAATATAAATCAATTTTCAAGTGGTATACTGATTCCTTTGACTCTCCTTAATAAGGCGTATATAAAATAATCCGTTAAATTGCTTTAGACATTTTATCTAATCCCTACACATTAATATGAACAATACTTAATAACTAGACTGTTGCGTTGGTACCAAAAACAGAATATACAAAAATGAGATAAATATATCACGAGCCTTAAAAGAATTGAAATATATAATACTTAGCTGGTTTTAGAAAGAGATGAACAATCTGAGTATGTTCTTGCTGAAGTTTTATTTAAATAGAAAGAAAATAGCTCCAGCAATTACATCAGGCGCAAAGTGTATGGAAATTATATATTTTTTATATTAAACGTATGCTTTTATGAGGGCTACATTACTGCTTAAGTATTTAGGCTGCTGGTAGATCAGTGCATTGGAGGAACCGGACTTCAGTAGTAGTTTACCGATTTCTGAGAGCTATTGGGCTCTTTTATGCGAATAGATAAGGACTCTTTCGCTTGCCTTTGTTCTGGAGTACCAAACCTCCAGAAAGAGTTCTTGTTCTTGTTGCTCTTATCCCGTGAATGATGATATATTAACAGATATACAGGGATAGCTCCCTTTAAAAAATCCACCCTGTATATTTACCCATATAAATAATGTAAATAAAATAAATATATGTGTGGTAAAATCGGTGACTTTTTAAATTGGAGTAAATTGGAGAATTATTTAAACAAAGCAGTGGATCGGACAAGAATTTGTTTTAGCAGAATATGGCCCAGCGAAAGATTAATAAAGACTTCTGGGTATATGCAATACATGTATTGCGTCTTTATTTGTTTTTGTTAGTGGCCTGTGAGTGGAAGTGCACCCATAGGTTACCCATTTCACACTGACAATGAAAACGGAAAAGACGAATTGACCATAATGATTAGGAAAAGACGAGATAAGTTTAATTTTCAAAACGAGTTGAAGTTATTTCAATGTCTATTGTAATGCCAAGATTCCGCGTAAATATAAAAACAATATAAAATTCCATTGTGTGGAAATAGATACCGGTGACAATTTCTACACCAAATCGGTTTAAAGGGGTGTGACCCAAAAAAACAAATTTGCTTTAAAATAATAAGAAAAAAAACCTAAGAATGTTCGTGAAAACAGCACTTCTCTATTTACAATAATAACGGAGATAAAGCTTGTTCAAAATAGTACATGTAGTACTGTGACATACCATCGGCAGATCGATATCGATGTACGTGTTTACATACAAAAAATTATTGTCATACGAGCAGCTTGGAAAGCTACCATAATGTTCGTCTAAAATATGTAAGTACCTAAAATAATCCATTTTTCCTTCAAGGGCATGTACATACGAGTTTTTTTAATGTTTTTGGAAGTATAGAAAATCGTAAATATTTTATAAATAAACAGAAATAAAGTTTAAGTTCCAAAATCAATTAACATAAAAACAACATATACGACGTGACAATGATATACGAGAAAATTATAGAGCAATATTAAGAATGAAAGGACATTTCTATTTACCGTGAGACTCAAACGTCCATCCGCTTCCGAGAAAAACAATATGGTGACCTGTTACCTATATCCTTTATTCTATTTCACAAAATATAATATACTTCAAAAATTAGTAGCAGGGGAACTGACTAAGGACATAACTGTACCTTATAATGATGTTTTTATAATAATTTTTCTAAAATAATCAAGAAGAATATATAGCTGATACAGGAAGAGACGAACTACTTAGTGCGTACGTACTATGTTCCTGAAAACACCTACATTTTATTTCCAGTGATGAAATTATTGCTATCTTATGCATTTTTAAAATTTTATATTATTCAAGGTGCCTGATTTTCTGGAGTAGGTAAAGACGTAAATATAGATAGTGGTTTTCATAACAATAGTTATAAGATAGCAGTGAGTTCATCACTTGACATTATTCAAAGGAAAGTCCCATTTCACATTCCATTGTTTCTTTTTCCAAGGCCTACTTCCTATAGAAAATTATATACCGCTCTTTAAAACTTTGACCTTCAATAAAGTAAATAAATACCTTTGGACCAGTTTAGGCGTTTTAAAATGTTCTGATTAATGTTATGATCGATTTTGAATACAAAATTCCTAATATTATTTCTCGAATTCTGAGGATATAAAAGAATGGTGCATTAATATCTGGAATTCGAGAATTGTAGCCCAGATAATGTGGTCTTCCCGCTCTAGATAACAAAAAATGATATCAAAAAATTATGTAAAAAATTTTCTCTCCATCTGAAGTGGGACACACTGTACGTAGGTTTGTATTTTTATATATCGGTAAAGAATAAACTTTTTGATGACTTGTGATAACAGAGGAACACTTATTAGTCCAATAACCCAGGAAATAAAATTCTAGGAACTAAATCTATGAATTAAAAAGATTGTTTTCCTGTTTTCGATGCTATATCTATTCGTATTCTATTCTATGTCTACATTTTCTAATCCGAACTTTTTGACCTTACACTTTTTTTTAGCGATAGGTACTACATATTTATCTACTTTGACGGTATTTAGAAAACATCTCGATCGGTCATTCAAGTCATGTTTTGCCTTTAGATGGTTAAAAAAAATGTTTTGTTAAATTATATTTCCATTGTGGCTTAAGATGCATATTTCAGAATAATATTCTGTTAAAAAATTGTATATAAATAGTGCAACAATTCCAAGACACATTAGGTAGGTAGGTCATAATTTCAAAAGAATTAGTTAATTCAACTTATCTGAACTTACAAAATAAATTCTAGAATAGAAATTCGAATACTTACATTTCCTTGCGAGCAAGACTACAACAACGAAAACCACAAGAACCAAAGACACTGAAGGAACTATATAATACCATTTTACTTCTCCAAAACCTGTATTTACCATTTTTGAACATGTGGATGTCTAATTACTATATATTATTTATTGGAAAATAACTAAGCTGTTAAAGTAATGGGCTATCTAATCTCTTCATTGTTTTCTGCACCATTATTTTCACATGATTTGACACTGATTTACAAATAATCTGTAGCCGTTTAATTTAATAGCATAGTTTTTATCATGATGAACATTTTAAGATAAGATACTTTATCTTATTACTTTAAGAAGGAGTATTATTGCGACATCTATATTTTCCTACAATAACTTAACAATAAATGTTAAACAGTAAATTCAACAACAGATCTTTTCTAACATATTTAGTGCTAAAAATTATGTCAAGATTAATCTGTCTTACAGACAAATCCTCACGCAAAGAGATAATACAGAAATAGAACAGTTAAAGGAATGTTGTGTTATTGTTGTATAAGTTAAACTACTTTCCTCGGCTATAACATTTACGTCATACAGGTGTACAGGGTGATTCACTATATTTTGACCCCCTTGTTAACTTTTTTGTTTACAGAATTATTAAAAAAATGTGAAATATGAAAGTTCAACGATTTTTATGAAATTTTCGAAAAGGATAGTAGAAAAACAAATGAAGTCCAAACAAAATGGCCATGAATGTTAACTTTGTTAATTTAAACGGAACACCCTATATATTTTTGCATATTTGGATAGAACGTTGTCTCACAAATACAGTAATATTCAGTATATACAGTATATTGATGGGTCTATCTTTAATAATAACGGAGATATGACCAAAAAAGTGCACCATAAGAACGATGTGTTGGAGAAAGTGTGCGTAGGAACGAATCGATATTCAATATTATGATGCACTTTTTTGGTCACATCTCCGTTATTATTAAAGATAGAGCCTAGAATATCTCTATTCGTATTGTATTCGTGAGACAACATTCTATCCAAATTTTGCATAATAGCAAAACAGTTGAAGATACGAAACAGTTGAATTCTGCATCATTGTATGAGAAGAAATACGGGGCATTGCATAAAAACAAATCTAGTTTTAAAGGTGTAAATTTTCGCTAAGACGAATTTATATTTTTGACATTCTACAGCAATCATGAAAGCAATATTGAAAGTATGAGCAGAGCTTACGTTATGGTAAGCTGTGCATGATTTCAAAGCATGGGCACAGCAGCTTATATCGTTGAGTGATCAAGTTGTATAACAGTGAGTATAATGTATGCTTAGATGGAAATAAAATAGCTACCTACCTACTTCAATAATGAATGATTGTACTCTGAAACTGATTTTACTTCTGTAATCATCAATTATATTTACTATTTCATTCAATTTATGCAAACATTATATCAATTATATACCAAATATGACAATTTTTTTAGGAAATGGTGATTTTCTAATAGGTCACGATAATTTAGATCTCTACAACTACTGATCATCTTAGAAAGTTAAAAATAAAGTCTAGGAGTTTCTCATGGCCACATGGTTATGAGAAGTTCCCACCTCTCTATATCTATCTAGGGTGAACTGTTTCCGAGATAAGGCAGGTCTTCTACCTTAAGTGAACAGCAGTATCAATTATATTCTTTTATGTTCAACACAGGTTAAAGCTGCATGACATAAAATTAGTTCCAACTATAGAGAATGTGCAAGAAAGGAGCTCTCCAACTTAACATTGTTTTTAATGGCAACCGCTGTATATTATTATATTTCTAAATTCCTTATTAAAATTTGAGTCTTCTCATGCTCCTCAATGCTACACTATTTCTTTCCTAAGATTTGCGAGTTATTTTACATTTTTTGAAAATGAGGGAGAATTACGCACACATGGCCCTGTATACACATATAATATTGCACTTTCCAGATATATGATTTTATTTATATTTTTATAGTTCATATGAGTGTAGATCCTGATTTAAAAAATAAATTGTCAACGAACAAAACATGAACTGATTTGTACAGGGGATATCAACAATAAGGAACACACAAGAAATCTCTAGCGTGGCGAGGAAGCAGAAACCTTTTGGAAAAGGATTTATGAGTGGAAGCCTCCGCTCAGTAGAGAATCTTCTGCCCTGGCACACTTTGACGCCTTTTGTGGCGCCCGTTTTGAAATTTATATGTTTATGTTTTATGTTTTGTTGATTTTCTTTAGACGTCCTCAAAAGAATTTTTGATAAATACAAACAAATCGTTACAGCAAAAAGTTTCCGGTTTGATACTCTTAAAGGTCTCAATTTATTTATTATTTAGAAAATGAATCAGTATTTAGTATCAGAATTTAACATCGAAATGCATTCTCTAACATTTTGATACTTTATGCACACGTCATGTGCATAAAGTATAAAATATTGTAATTTTGCTGATGTAATGAGTTGATGCAAACACAAATATGTGATATATCATTAAAACGGACCATTTCGGATAGCGATAAAGCCAGACTGTATTTAGGTATTATATTTAATGCAGCCTATTATAAGGATTATGATAACGGAATTAGATTAATTTTTATATCTGGAGGAAATGATTATTATGTATACATTTCAAACTATTATACAGTTTTATGGGAAAAGCGTTGAACGACGATGTATTTTATTTTATTATGGAAATATATATTAGGGAGATTTTGGAACCCCTCAATTTTTAGCTTATTGTTATCGTAATCGTTATCAGGCGTAGTGCCAAAGAAAATACTACTTTTGGCACTGCGCATGCTCCGTATAACGATTGCGATAACTATAAGCTAAGGGGTTCAAAATATAAAATCATATCATATCATATCATATCATATAATATCAAATCAAATCTATGTTATTTTACACAACGTGTTTCTGAAGTACTAGACTCGGGAGGACAAGTAGACGCCGTATATACAGACTTCTCTAAAGCCTTCGATCACGTTAATCACAATATTTTACTGAATAAATTAAATCATTTTGGCTTTGCGCTTCCTTTACTTAGCCTGCTTAGTTCATATCTAAAAAATAGATACCAATTTGTCCACTATCGGGGCTTTACTTCAGACAGATTTGTGGTTACTTCGGGTGTGCCGCAAGGGTCAGTTTTGGGACCATTGCTGTTCAACCTTTATATTAACGATATTACTTCAAAATTAACTTGTGAGACTCTGCTGTATGCAGACGACTTAAAAATATTTTGTTCGATAGGTAATAGCAACGACTCGGATATTCTCCAAAATGATTTAAACCAATTAGAGTATTGGTGCTTTGAAAATCAGCTTTCGCTTAATGTAGGCAAATGTAACAGTCTAACTTTCACTAGACAACCCAACTCTTTAGTAATTGATTATATTCTCAACAATGAAGTTATTAAAAAATGTGACAAACTGAAAGATCTGGGTGTTGTCTTCGACTCTAAGCTATCTTTTACTGATCATGTTTCTGAGTTGGCCACTTCCGGCTATAAAAAACTAGGTTTTATTTTAAGAAATTCGAAAGGCTTTACCAACGTGGAAACTTTGCACTTACTGTTTAATACTTTTGTAAGATCAAAACTGGAATATGCTTGCATTATTTGGAACCCATTATACAGCGTGCATAATGTTGAAGTTGAGGGCATTCAGAGAAGGTTTCTAAAATATTTGTTTTTCAAGGAAATGGATGTTTATCCACCGAGAGGTTATCCTCATGAACAACTACTTGAA
This sequence comes from Pogonocherus hispidulus, assembly GCA_963924545.1. Classification (NCBI taxonomy): domain Eukaryota; kingdom Metazoa; phylum Arthropoda; class Insecta; order Coleoptera; family Cerambycidae; genus Pogonocherus; species Pogonocherus hispidulus. The sequence goes on from OZ004693.1 coordinate 71,842,942, forward strand.
AAATTTAAAGTCTCAAACTTGGCTAGCAGGAGAAAATATCACACATGTGTTTTTTTATTTAAACTTATGAACAGCCATATTGACTGTCCATTGTTATTAAACATGATACAATTGCATGCTCCATCACAACGTACGCGATCTACAAACTTATTTTACCTTAACACTCCACGAACTAATTTACTTAAGCATTCTCCTCTCCATGTAATGTGTACACATTTTGACTCTCTTAATCTGGATATCTTTAATTGTAAACTTAGTGAACTTAAATCCACCTTGTGTTAGTTTTCAACTTTTTTTTATTTTAATATGTTGTTGTTTTTGTTTGTTTTGTAGCTTTTAAAATTTTATGTTGTAGCTTTTAAAATTATACTCAAGTATATAACTCTTACTTAAATGTTCTTTCCTACCCTATAATTGGGTTTCCTGTTGGGCAGTGTATCAAATAAATAAATAAATAAATAAATAAATAAATAAAACGTATATATTAATGGGTTCAAAATCGCCCTATTATTCACATTTTATTCCTATAAGAATAAATGGAATGGAACATGAATGTGATTTGTCACTTTTTCTTTTTAAGACGCACCAATTAGGGATACGCGCCAATTTTTTTATTATATTTTAAGTATTTTTAAGTAAAATCAATTATAAAGAGTAGTTAATAATGTGAAAAGTCTAATAATACTCTAGTTTTTTAACATTGGAAATGTTTATGTTAGGACCAAGTTAGGAGTTTTCGTTAAATGCCAAAAGACAGCGGTGTCGCGATCGAGTGACACAATAGTGGAGCACGGGCGAACTCTCACCGCACATACCTTACCATACCTTCGTACCGACCTTGAGCCTTCGGGCTTGTGTTGGCAGTACTCCCTATGCTACATAGCAATTCCTACTTAACCTATAACCCAACAAAATCCGCAAACCTGGCTACCCCAGTGGGTTAGACGCTGGCGAAAAACAAAGAAGAAAGAAAAGCGCCAGAAGAACAAGAAGAATAGGGTCTTGCCAGCAGACAGCAGACCCTGCCAGGACAGGAGAAGGCCACGCGTTAGCCCCGCCCACCGCTATTTGGTGGGATACGCGAAGCGCGAGGTAAAGCTCTACGAGGCGTCCCGGCCTACAGCGATGGTATGGGTAAAGAGTGGTGATCTCGCTCGGTCCTGTACCATCCGAGGTCACCACTACTGCTAAGGATATTGGCGCAGTGTTATCATTTCCAATGTCTACGTTGGTTGCAAGGATTGCGAAATTCGTAATTTCTTTTAAAGGTATATCAAAAAATCTTGAGTACACCCCTATTGTGGGTTTTAACAATAATACCAGAAATCGCTGTCGCGATTTTCGTTCCCATTTCTAGGCCTATCGGGGGTCCAGGCCTGCGGCCTGGGGTCACCCTTCGAGTGACAAAAGCATCTAAAATAATATTATTTAAAAAAAATACATATTAAAAGAAATTTGAGATAATCCCTTGTATATGAAATAATAAATTTAGAGACATTTCTGTCTCTAAATTTATTATTTCATATACAAGGGATTATCTCAAATATCTTTTAATATGTATTTTTTTAAAATAATATTATTTTAGATGCTTAAATTCAACATGGGATTAATTCAACATTACGATGTTGAACGCATGAAATCCTGCGACTATACATATCATTCCGCTACCGCGACACTCATTATTAATTGACGCTGAGACAGTTAAGTATGTAAATTGTAAACTGTACGTGTTAACCTGAAAAATAAATTTTACCGATATTTTTATTGGAAAAGTATTTCCCTTCAGTATTTTGGTAATCAGAAGTGTTTGGCAGTTAGTACTATTAATTTCGTTAGCAATATTTCTCATAGGAAAATAACCTACCTGAAGTTTAATTAATCTGACAGTTTTGTTGGGAGGTGCTTGTGGTTAGTGCAATCTCACATCGGCAGATAAAATGAGAAAGAAGTTGAAACGGACGCGACTCGCGGTCCACGCTCGGAGGTGATAGCTTAGAAACTGTCGATTTAACGACGGAATTTAAAGCGAGACAGAATTGACGTGTTTTAATAATATACGGATTGCACCCCTTATTCTAATCACAACGATTAACCTAACCAACGATTACCTTCGAGAGGCATATATAGAGGATATCATTATTAATCTGTAGCTGCATTAGCACCCAGGAACGACTTTGATAAACCCTAGCATTTAGTGCAGGTATAAAGGAAACCTGGAAACACATACAGGGTGGTCCACCGGGAACCAACTCGATCTATATATGGAAAACTATTCATAGGAAAATTTTGAAAATTTGACAGTATACTAATGTCGGTGGGGGCAACTCGCCTAAAATATTCTCAAGATGGTGGCACTTCCGGTTATACCGGAAGTAGGTGCCAACTTGCTTATTTTAAATGGAACACCCTATATATTACCTCATTTTTAGATTCTACGTAAAATTCTAGGTAGATTTCATGTATCATGTCCTATACCTAAGTCTAAGCGTTTTTACATTATTTAAGTTTTTATGAGAGAAATGACGTTTGCAGGCCCGAAAGCAGTTATCCATTTCTCTTAAAAGGAAGCCTTTATTATTTAATTTGGGGTGGGTTCCTTGTTGGATAGAGCCTATTTTAATAGAATTTTTATAATATTTCAATAACTATGAATACAGGGTGTTCAAAAAAATAGGTTAAAAAGAAAATTGGGAAAACTGCAAAAAATCAATTTTTTCAAATGGGAACCCCCAAATTTTATGGTTTTATCTTATTTAGCATTAAAAATAAGGGTAAGTTTGTGTATAGTTGTCTATCCAGAAAATTCTTAGTTTTCGAAATATTGCCCGTTTAATATTTTTATTTGGTAATTTTGCTTCGTATTTTAAGTTCAGTTACTCTTAGTTGGCTGTGACAGCGTTAAAACACAATCAAAATAAATGCTAAACAATGTATTAAGCTGTCATTCGCCATTTGCAAACTATTAATAATCATGCCGGGGCGCTTAAATTATACAAATGAAGATTATTTAAACTTATTTATTATTTATGGAGAATGTGATAAAGTTATATCAAGAACATGTGACACATTTGCCCTTCGATATCCACAAAAACAGAAACCATCACGATTTGCTGTTAAACAAATTATAGAAAATTTCAAGAACTTTGGATCCGTCAAGAAAATAGTGGAAAGAAATAAACTTCTCCTTAATAATGAGAATATTGAAATAGCTATTTTGGGATATTTCGCCGCTAATCCGACAATGTCTCTAAGACAAGCTGCGTTAGAGTCAGGATTATCCAAAACAACAATTCTTAGAATTTTACGCAAACATAAATTTAAACCATACGCATTTTCCATAGTCCAACATCTAAAAGAAACTGATTTTCCAAGACGAGTGGCATTCTGTGAATTTATGATAACTTCGGCGCAAGGAAACAATTTTTTTCTGGACAATATCATTTGGACAGACGAAGCTAAATTTACGAAAAATGGTGCCTTTAATCGTCATAATTCCCATTATTGGAGTGATTCAAATTTAAATGTATTTAGGGAGGAAAATTTTCAAGAATCTTGGCAGTCAATGTTTATTGTGCGATAAGAAATGATAGCGTCGTGGCACTACATTTTTATCGGGAAAATTTGAATGGTAAGTTAGATGATTTTCAATCATTCTAAATATAAAATGTGCTTATTAAATTATAGGTGAAGGCTATTTGAATATTCTCCAAAATTTTGAAACAGACTATTTAGAAAATGTGCCGCTTGCTGTTCAAAGAAATTTGTTTTACCAGCATGATGGTGCACCTCCACATAGTGGCTATCTCATCGATAATTTTTTACAAAATGCTTTTGATGATCGATGGATAGCCAACAGTGGTCCTTTCCTTTGGCCACCCCGCTCTCCAGATCTCTCAGTGCTCGATTTTTTTATTTGGGGTACAATTAAAGATCGAGTGTATAAGACTAACACAACAACGATGGAAGATTGTATGCAGCGAGTGAGAAATGAATTTAGAAATCTAAGTCGTGAGTTAATAAGAAAAGCGACCCATGAACAAGTGCTGCTCAGATGCGGGAAATGTCTGGAAGGTCAAGGACATCAATTTGAACATTTACTGAAAAAATAATTTTTTTTAAATTCAAAGTTCCCTATTTTTAGTGTTTTCCTTTTTAAATTAAGTACCTATGCATTGTTATTTCTATGGATCCTGCCATAAAATTGTTTCCTTGCGCCCAAGTTATCATAAATTCACAGAATGCCACTCGTCTTTGAAAATCAGTATCTCTCAGATGTTGAACTATGGAAATGCGTATGGATGGAATTTATGTTTTCGTAATATTCTATGAACTGTTGATTTGGCTAATCCTGACTCTAACGCAGCTTGTCTTAGAGACATTGTCGGATTAGCGGCAAAATATCCCAAAATAGCTATTTCAATATTCTCATTATTAAGGAGTGGTTTATTTCTTTCCACTATTTTCTTGACGGATCCAAAGTTCTTGAAATTTTCTATAATTTGTTTAACAGCAAATCGTGATGGTTTCTGTTTTTGTGGATATCGAAGGGCAAATGTGTCACATGTTATTGATATAACTTTATCACATTCTCCATAAATAATAAATAAGTTTAAATAATCTTCATTTGTATAATTTAAGCGCCCCGGCATGATTATTAATAATTTGCAAATGGCGAATGACAGCTTAATACATTGTTTAGCATTTATTTTGATTGTGTTTTAACGCTGTCACAGCCAACTAAGAGTAACTGAACTTAAAATACGAAGCAAAATTACCAAATAAAAATATTAGACGGGCAATATTTCGAAAACTAAGAATTTTCGGGATAGACAACTATACACAAACTTACCCTTATTTTTAATGCTAAATAAGATAAAACCATAAAATTTGGGGATTCCCATTTGAAAAAATTGATTTTTTGCAGTTTTCCCAATTTTCTTTTTAACCTATTTTTTTGAACACCCTGTATTCATAGTTATTGAAATATTATAAAAATTCTATTAAAATAGGCTCTTTCCAACAAGGAACCCACCCCAAATTAAATAATAAAGGCTTCCTTTTAAGAAAAATAACTGCTTTTAACTGCTTTCGGGCCTGCAAACGTCATTTCTCTCATAAAAACTTAAATAATGTAAAATCGCTTAGATTTAGGTATAGGACATGATACATGAAATCTATCTAGAATTTTACGTAGAATCTAAAAATGAGGTAATATATAGGGTGTTCCATTTAAAATAAGCAAGTTGGCACCTACTTCCGGTATAACCGGAAGTGCCACCATCTTGAGAATATTTTAGGCGAGTTGCCCCCACCGACATTAGTATACTGTCAAATTTTCAAAATTTTCCTATGAATAGTTTTCCATATATAGATCGAGTTGGTTCCCGGTGGACCACCCTGTATATGAAGGAGGACAATAATTATTATATACCGGGTTTCCCATATCATCTGAAATAATGACTAATAACATGGGTTATTACATTTCATTGTATTTTATACTCCCAAGGCATACTATGCGAAATATTGACAATCGATAGTATTGTTTGCCAAACATTTCTGATTACCAAATTGTCATAGTATTGGGTCACCCTGTATATATTTCATACATTCCTTGTACAAAAATTAAATTATAAATCTAAAAAGCAAGCTCGAAGTTAAACTAAAACACAAAAAATAAAAATAATAGATTCCGATAGGTATAACTACAACAAAATCAGTCAACTAAAACACCTATAAAAAAATTACTTGTGGATTTTTAAAGATAGCCCACGTACCTCTGTCAACATTTTTAGATTTTTTTAATGAAAATTTCCAATAGTCACTGAAAGTAGTTTTCATCACTTTCGGTTTAATTGGATCTTAAAAAATGTAAATAGAACAATAGAATAGAATTAGTATTAATATCCAAAATATTTATCTCCCTTTCAAGTAAGTTGAGGTTGTAAGAAAACTATGTGTACATTGAGAATTTTAATGTCATGTGATTTGCGGAAACTAATTACAAGTTTTTATAAACTTATAACTTGCGTTTTTATTTCACATACAGGAATATTCACGGAAATGGGGTATTAGACGTTTTTGGGGTTCACTTAACGATAAAAATCTGATTTTTACTAGGGGGGGAGTTTCAATTATTTCAGATCCAATGAAAATATTTTCAGGTTTACATCACTTCTGGTTATACAGAAAGTAGACCACAACTTCGTTATTTAAAATGGAATACCCTGTATATTATTGCATATTTCAATTCTACGGTTAACTTCAGAGAGAGTTTCATTAAATGCTCTTATTTGAAAACTTCTAATAACTCTTAACATTTTTCTCTAACAGAGGAGTAAAACTCGCTGAACTGCTATCTCTAGGCTAATATTCGCTAATGTATCATCTGCAAAGAAATTGAACATTTACAGTTTACAAAAGTAAATATCATTAAGATACGCTTAGTAGAAAATTGCTGGATTTAGGTACAATAAAGGATTTTTTGACACGTAGATAGAACAATAAATTACCACTTTTTCTGAAAATATAAGTTATTTCTGTGTTTGTATAAAAATTATTAGGTGATTCATTAAACAATAAAATTATATTCCCTTGTCTTTAAAAAACTCGTTAAGTTAATTTTAGACACAATCTAGCATATTACTGAGAATCTATTTGTATGGTTCCTTTATGCTATTACCTATATGCATTATGGGAAAGCCATAAAAATTCCGACACATGTGTGACAGTGAAAAAGTTGTTTAAATAAAATAAATTTTATTTCTTTCTACATAATATGGTTTCTAAGAAATGAAAGGGTACATATTTCTTAAATTAGATAAATAATACTTTACTTTCACATAAACTACACAAACTATTTATTGCACTTTATAATTAAACGATATTCTGTTTACATTTTATTATTTTATTTACAAATTCAGGAGAAAATTGATGCTGCGCTCGCCGGGTTTGATTCTGTGGTGGATAACTTTAAATCAGAGATATTTAGTATGATCAAAATTGAAGTTGATAAGATGATACGGAATAATATCGATACACTTGTGATCCCAAAAATTGATCAATTAAAACCAAAAATTGACGACATTTCAACCTCCGTTCGCTCTGCACCAAGCAAGTCATATGCTTCAGCTGCCGCATCTGCTACTCCAACTTTCATCATAAAACCGATGAATAAACAGTCCGTTTCTACCACTAAAGCTGACATGATGTTGAACGTAAACCCAGTTCGTGATAATATCAATCTAAGTAGAATAAAAAATGCGTGAGATGGCGGCCTGATTATCAATTGTGGAAACATTGATGACTCGCAGAAATTCAAACAGTTGGCGTCTCAGAAACTTTCAGAAAAGTACACTGTCGAAGAATTAAACACACTGCATCCTAGAGTAAGAATTGTTGGAATGACTGAAGAATTGGATAGCGAGACAATTCTAAACTTCTTAATCTCACAGAATAAAGATGTAATTAATTCTAACAGTAAATGTAAGGTTATTTCTATCTCTAAGTTGAGGAAACATAGTGGAATATTTCAGGCTGTACTACAGGTTGATAATCTCACATATAGTAATATTTTGGGACAAGGTAAATTATTCATCGGGTACGACTATTGTAATGTTTTTGATGCGATTGAAATAAGACGTTGCTATAAATGTAATGGTTTTCATCACCTCCTGAAAAATTGTACCTTCCAAGGTGAAATTTGCCCTCGTTGTTCTCAATCACATAAACTTTCAGATTGTAAATCCAATGAACTTTGCTGCATAAATTGCTTGAACTTCAATAAGGGTAATAAGGACGCTAATGTGGATGTTAAACATGAAGCTTGGAATAGAAACTGTTATGTCTATCAACAAAGCCTTTTAAAGTTTAAACAAAATATCCTCGGTCTTCAATAGCAATCATCTCCCCTAGTCTACGACTATGCTGCCTCTGCATCTACTAACAATAATAATTCGTTAATCAGTTTACCAAAGAATGTCGAAGGTTCCTATATTTCTTTTTCATGTTACTATCAGAACGTTCGTGGTCTTGGTACAAAAACTAGCCAGCTATATACTGGCACATACGTTGACTTATGGGACTGTATTGCTATCAGTGAGACGCGGGCTCATATAGGAATCGCGAATGCAGAATTGTTTGACTTGAGTGTGTACGATGTATTTCGTGCTGACAGAGATTTCCAATCCGTAAACAAATCGCGAGGCGGCGGTGTCCTCCTAGCAATTAAGAATAAGTTCAATGCACACGCATTTGATATTCGTTCGTTTAGTCCAACTCTAAATAACCTCAAGATTGTTGATGTAATTGGCGTGAAACTAAATATTAACCACAAGTTTATCTATATCCTTCTATTATATATTCCTCCCGATGCTACCTGTCGAGATTACGAATGTCTCTTTGACGGCATTGAATCAGTGTATAATATGTATGGATCCGAGATTCTTATTATGGGAGACTTCAACATTCCAGAGTATTGCTTTGGTATATCGTCCACAAATAACATTGCTCTTCAACAATTCCTAAATTTTTACAGCCTCGAACAACACAATTATATATTTAACTCCTATGATAGATTATTAGATTTAACTTTGAGCAATGTACCGTGCACCGTCGAAAAACCCTGTGAAGCGTTGCTACCTGAAGACAAACATCACCCTGCTCTCTGTCTCACTGTGAATATTCATAACTTTAAACCTGATATTTTTCCTATTGTTTGTCAATCTAGTTTTAACTTTAAAAAAGCCAATTTTCGTTCACTCTATGGTGAATTTTATTCAACTGATTGGTCACTACCCTCGAATATATCTGTTAACGAAGCAGTGCAAATATTTTATGATAAAATAAATTTCGCTCTAATCAAACATGTTCCCATGAAAACTCCATCTAATAAGCAGTACCCCCCTTGGTTCAACTCAGATATTATTCATTTGTTAAAGAGAAAAAAGCGAGCATGGAGAATTTATAGGAACAGCAAACAGCAAACTGACTACGTTATCTTCAGGGATATGCGTACATCCCTCAAATCAAATATAAAATCTGCTTATGCTAGATTTATAGAGGACTCAGAGCGTTCAATAACACTTACTCCAAACAAATTCTGGGACTATATCAATCTGAAACGCAATTCAACTAGAATTCCTTCTACCATGGTTTTACACAATTCTAACATAGACAATCCACAAGGTATTGTAGACGGTTTTGCACATTTTTTTTCTAGCGCTTTTATTAACTCCTCAGGATACGTTTCCAACCCACTTCATAACTCTTGTTGTAGCAACTTCCTTCACATTCCCCATGTTAGTGAAAATGACGTTATGGTTTCGATAAAGAAAATTAAAGCAAATCTGACAACTGGTCCTGACAATATCCCTGCTCTCATTGTCAGGGACTGTGCAATGGTATTCTGTAAACCTCTGTGTGCTATTTTTAACTTAATATTGCAGACTAAAACTTTCCCTGACACCTGGAAACAATCCAGAATCTGTCCGGTGTTTAAAAAAAATGATAAAAACGACATTGAGAATTATCGACCCATTGCTCTTGTATGTAACTTTTCTAAAGTATTTGAAATTTTAATTTCAAGCTATTTGTCCTTTTATGCAAAAAATTTCATATTGCCTGAACAACATGGTTTTGTTCAAGGAAGATCCACCTTTACTAATCTTGTGAGTAGCACGCAATTTATTGCTGAGGCGCTGGATCAGAGAGGTCAGGTTGATATTATTTACACTGACTTCTCTAAAGCGTTTGACAAACTGGATCACGGACTAATTTTGTGTAAATTAGAATATCTTGGATTAAGCGAAGCCCTATTAGAACTGTTTCAGTCATATCTCTCCTATCGTACGCAGTTTGTGGAGTATCGTGGGTATAAATCTGAACAGTTTAGGCAGACTTCTGGTGTACCTCAAGGCTCTGTTCTTGGGCCTTTACTGTTTGTGTTATTTGTGAACGATATCGCGGATGAACTAGATGTTAATTACTTACTTTACGCTGATGACTTAAAGTTGTATTCTTATGTAGAATGCGAACGCGATTGTTTGAATCTCCAGCATAATTTGGATATACTTAATAGTTGGTGTATTGATAATTGCTTACCTCTAAATGTAGCAAAATGTAACGTCATGTCGTTCTCATGTAAAACCAATACCATTTATTATGACTATAGCTTAGATAATTGCGTCTTAAATAGACCTGACTTCATCAAGGACCTTGGGGTTATTTTTGATTCAAAATTAACTTTTTCCAAGCATATTGAGGAATGCGTTACTGGTGCTTACAAAAATTTAGGTTTCGTCTTGCGTAACAGCAAAGAGTTTAAGAACATGTCTACATTGCGTACGTTATATACCTGTTTTGTTAGATCCAAGCTAGAGTATGCCTCTGTTGTCTGGGCACCAACGTATAACTGTCATATTACACCATTAGAAAAAGTTCAACGGCGATTTTTTAAATCGGCAAGTTTTGTCTTGGATGGTAGCTATCCAGTAAGAGGTACCTCTCAGGAATTTTTTCTAAATAAATTTGAAATGAGCAGTCTTGTTAGAAGACGAGCTATGTACTCTATTATTTTTTTATATAAAATTATTAATAATATGGTCAATTGTCCATCACTTACATCGCTCATCAATTACCAGGTGCCCAGAGTAAATGCTAGGTCGAGTAACTCGCTTTACCTTCCCACCTCTCGTACTAATCTTTTACAGTCATCCCCAATATATCAAATGTGCCTTAATTATATAGATACTCAACAAGAACTTGACATATTTCACTGTAAGATTGCTGATATAAAGCATAAATACTTAGTACCAATTTAAATTTAGTTTTATAATGGTTTATAACAATACTTATTTTTTTGTATATATGTACATATGTTTTTTTTTTGTGTTTTTCTCATTTTTCTCCTTTTGATTGTATCTATTTATCTTGTTTCTATAGTGTTATTGTGTCAATAATGGCTACTGTTTGCTCGCGCTTGTATATGTTTTGTTTATATTAATACTTTCTTCTTCATTTATCCTGTAATTGGGCTTACGCCCGTTGGGTAGATTATTTAAATAAATAAATAAATAAATAAATAAATAAATTATTTACTTATAACTACATCATTATTTTAGCTTATTTGAAGCATTTTTCCACTTCATTTGTTTTCAATACAACAATTGCTGAGATATATTTAGTATTAATTTTTAAGGGGCACACTACAAATAGAAGTGTTTGAATATAATAATTAATCAATTAATTAATTAACGAAAAATAAATTCATGCTATTTATTTAGCAGTTTTGCGTATATTTAGAGAATATGGCCTATCAAATTATTACAAGGGATATAAAGTAAACATATGGAAGAGAAACAAAAAACATTGTAAAAACCGTGGCGGCGTTAATTTTTGTAAATATGCCTTGCAATGAAAAAACTTTGGACCTTAAGGTCCAAAAGAATAATTTTCCATTCTTGATCTACCTATGTTGTTGTTGTTGTTGAAAGGCGGCGAGGTTACCCGCAGCACTCAGGTCTTTCTACCCATTGTGCCTGCCGCTAGTCGAGAGCTATTGGAAGAGACTCGGACTATGCGCATATGCCAACACCCGTTCTAGGGGAAGCTCTCTAATGTTCTGGGCAGGAGAAATGCTGCACCCAGATGTTTGTGTCTCTTGACCATGAAGTAGGCATAGCGACAGAGGATGTGAATGGAGTCTTCGTACCCAGGTCAATTTTACTTGGTTGTTCTGTCCCAATTGGGCCAGACCATTTGATCTATTGATTCTTGAAGAAAAAAGTGCGCACTTTCTAGCAAAATTGTCTAGATAAGCAATGTCAAATAAGCAAAAAAATCTGTTATTCATTTTGCTGTTATTTTGAACTGAAATAAGAAGACACTGCCAAGTTGCAAATTAATGTATTTGTTTATAAATTTTTTCTATTTATATTTGAAGGAGATGCTGAAAGCAAATACTACACGGACTATGTACCCCGACTGGCATTGTATTACTCTGGCATCTCCACGAAAGCCGCCACATCTTTTATAGAGACCAACCAGCTGACTGGTTAAACTATGATTGTTAAAGCGCATCTGGAATGTTAGTGGTGGTGACAAACACCGTAGTGCCCTCTATTGATATTGTTAGAGGGATAGTAGCAAAGACCAATAGAGGGCACTATTGGCCAATACTTATTAACTTTCTCTCGATTTTTTTCTCGAAATTAATTTTAATTCGAAATTATTGTACAGTACGTCGTACGTGTACGTCGGAAGTACGTACAGCAAAATTAATAAAGAATTTGTTACATAGCTATTTTCTTTTTGGTATCACAGTTGCACGATTATTTAAAATAAAGATGATCAATCAAAATGTACTTTTATGAAAATATTGTTCTGTTTAAATTTTGTGAGTTGAAGTTACTTTTCGTTAAATTGGAAGTGAATTTACTTTAAAACAACTAGATATTTTACAAATTTGTAAATGATAAAATCCAGTTCAACATTGCCAGATTCGCAGTAAATTCAATAAAATATATGAAATTCAAGACATTTCGCGCCCTGCGAGAGACATCGACAGTAGGTAAGACGAAGAACCTCAAATGCAGAAAATGCAAGACGGTTGGTAATCCTATACTTTAGCCCTGTGCTACCGACTCGCTAATATAACCATACATTCTAATACTTGTCTCAATAATTACTGTAGCACTGTACTGTACAAAACTGTACAAGTCATAATTACTGTACTTTCTTTATGCACAATTTTTCTTTCAGCCAGTTTTCCGGAAGCAGTTTTTGTAAGTCAATAGAATTTGATAAATTAAATATCAATAATGTTTAAGAGAGAGCGAGAGAGAGAAGTATTGAAAACAATGAGGGGTGCTCAGTAACAGTTTAAAATAATTAAGTAAATATTAAATTCCTATATTTAAATGCCTCCATCTGTACAAAATGTTAGTAGTAAACACAATAATATTATATAAATATAAGTAAGTAAGTAATAATAATCAATAGTTCCCAGAGTAATTGTTTCAGATACTTAAGCTTATAACATTTCAGCAACTCACAGCATTTCAGGAGGTAGTATTTCATTAGAAAAATAATATTTACATAATTTCATTAACTTTGTATCCCTTAGTTTAATTTTTTTGGCTGAATACCTATAAATAAATAGGTAAATAATTTTAAAAGCCAATAAATAGTATGAATAATATACCACCAAATGTCTATGACTGATGATATAGTCTACATAGATGTACCGGATGTGAACGAGATTTTCCAATTTCTTTGTTATTTTCCCATTTCTTTATTTTCTGCTGTGTCGTAGCTAAATGTGCGAGCAAGAGTAAGCTATGTTATTTCTGAATGCTTAGGTGATATGGATAAGCATAGTCTCGTAATGTATCTATCATAGCATCACATACTTCTGGTATTGGTCAGTGAAATAGTTTGTTTTAAAATTTTGAATAAATGCATAAAGCTTACTGTACGAACCTCGTGTTGCTAGAAACTTGGGGGTTATCACCAACCTCCCTTAGTGGAATTACTACACAATAATTAGTGCCAGTTTCTATTATTTCTATTTTAATAAAATAGTTTTTTTGAAACTGTGGGTCGACTAAAATTCTTAAATTTCCTTGAATCTTCTGCTTGTAAGTCTTGCAGCTATCTATTGCCATCATATAGTTCTCTATTTCTAAAAAGGGCACCCGTTTTCTACCATCTTCTTTGCTGCCTTTTTTTTATTACGCTTCAATGTTTTATAAAGTATAATAAAATAAGCATATGCACTAGTTTTCCGACATGATGACGAGCACTTCAATCAATGCTGAACACGAACATAATTATCAAGTGTAGATGTAATCCTATAATGAGTTTGCGAACATCGACGACTACAAGTGATTGCTCTTGATTGCGAAACACGATAAAACTTGCCATAATGGTAGTCTTTAACATAACATAACAGTTAATAATTGCAGAAACTTAGTTTCCTCCCTACAGGATCGCCTCCAGGTCGGTTTTAGAGTGTATTAATGGTCTGGCCCAATTGGGACAGAACAACCAAGTAAAATTGACCTTGGTGTCGGGTCATCACAACATAACAGGGAATGAGGAGGCCGATGCAATGGCTAAAAGAAGCTCAAGTACACAGTGTACAGAGCCCAACTCGATCAATACTTGCGCTAAGTCGTAACAGCATAAGGATTGTCACAGGGCTGTTGACAGGCCACAGACATCTCAACAAGCATCTTAACACTATCGGCCTTATGACGAGGACTCCATTGACATCCTCTGTCGCTGTGCTTGACTGACTCATAGTCAAGAGACACAAACATCTGGGTGCAGCATTTCTCCTGCCCCAGGACATTAGAGAGCTTCCACTAGAACGGGTGTTGGCCTATGCGCACAGCACGGGTCTCTTCCAATAGCTCTCGACTAGCGGCAGGCACAATTAGTTGAAAGGCCTGAGTGCTGCCGGCAACCGCGCAGCCTTCCAACAACAACAACCTAGTTTCCTCTGTTAATTTGTCAGGAATATTTAGGGTTGACTAAATAATCACTTTCATTAAAATTACTCAAAAGTTTCGAATGAAAGTATCTCATTTTCATCATTCAGTTAAATGTCAGATGTTTAAGATGCTTTAATAAAATAAAGCATCTTGGTAATCTGCAGATACTGACAATAACATTTGATTCAACTCTGATACTTACTTTTTGTAATTAAACACCTTCTGAATAGAAAAAGGTTGAAGAGGCCGGAAGGAAGCAGAAACACATGTTGTGTATTATATCAAGAAGACCAGAGTGAAGATCAGAATTCATACTGTTTAGGATTGGCGAGTAGTGTAACTCTGAACAGTATTTTTTATTTTTTACGAGAAAATAGTTATTTGTGGAACTAGTACAAAAAGTGTGTATTTGTTGCACGATGTAGTATGCATGTAAGTATATAAAAATGTTTTTCAGTTCTAATAGATTGGATCTTAGACTGGGAAAGCGTGGGGACTTATAATCATCACTGCCAGAAGGGAGAAGCAAATTGCCATCAATTTTAATTGGAATTTTTTATAATTTATAATTTTATTAATGTTCTTATACAGTGTTCTCCTAAAGTTGTGCACAGATTCATTGTTAGGTAAACAAAAGAAATTATTAAAAATTCCCGAAACAGGTCGATTTTTGAATTTAATTTACTATTTTTTAAAATAATAATTTAATATACAGGGTGACCTATGTTTGAGTAATGATGTCATAACAATTTTTTTTAAATGGAACACCCCACTTTTTTTCCAATTTTCGGATTGCCCTAACTGAGCTGATTCCAAAAATATACCACAAGTTGCTTCTAATTATTACAGGGAGGACAACAATACCCAAATTATTTACAAATACTGAATTTATTTACAAATAAATAAACGTACTAAAAATTGGATCAAAGCACCAGAAACACCTAAATTAAATGTTCAAATTGTTGACCATCTACTGCCAAACAATGGGCCAGACGGGAAACAAATTCTTGCTGTACATTCCCAATGACTTCAGGCGGGATCGCTCGAACTTCTTGCCGAATTCGTTCCTTCAGATCGTTAATACTGTTTGGTTTATTGACGTATATTTTGCTTTTTACATAACCCCAAAGAAAAAAGTCGAGCGGTGTTAAATCTGGTGATCTGGCGGGCCATTCCTTAGGTCCTCTTCTGCCAATCCAATGATGAGGAAACACATCATCTAAATAGCGGCGAACAGCGATGGCATAGTGCGGTGGTGCACCATCTTGCTGAAACCAAATGGTTTCATTGGGCAAATCTGGATCTTCTTCATTTGGAAATAGAACAATCAAGGAAGGAACTAAATCGAACTGAAGAAATTCCAAATATCTTGCACCATCTAAATTTCCTTCAAAGAAATACGGCCCCAAAATTCGATTATCAACAATTCTGGCCCAAACATTGACCTTTTGGGGATGCTGAGTGTGTGCTTCCATCATCAAATGTGGATTGCGATCTGACCAGTACCGACAATTCTGTTTATTGACGGTGCCATTCAAATAAAAAGACGCCTCGTCGGAGAAAATTATGCGTTTGACAAAATCCGGATCTGCCTGACATTCTTCCATCATCATTTCGCAAAATTCTGTGCGTCTGTCGAAATCATCGTCAGATAATTCTTGTACTAAGTGGACTTTGTAGGGATGATACTTGTTTGTGTGAAGAACGCTACTCAATGTACTTTCACCCATTCCTAAATTATCTGCTACGACTCTCAGACTGGATTGCGGGTTTTCATGAATGGTCAAAAGGGCTTGTAGCTGCACTTCTTCATTTACAGTCGGTCGGCCAGATCTGGGCATATCTTTAACATGACCATGATTTCGAAACTTTGCTTCAGTTCGGCTAACCGTGGATCGATTTATTAGTGGACGATTGGGATGACTTTCATTAAACATAACACAAACTTCCTCATGAGTTCGAATTCTATCACCATATCCGATCATCATAAGAATTTATATCATGTTTTTTAATTAATTTAAAAATACTCAATATTTTAAGGAAGAATCATTCAAAATTGATTTACTTGTACAATCTTAATAAACTATTTAAAAATGATTGCCTGCAAGAAATACACGAGCACGTGCTATCAGGCATATAAAATTAAAAAAGCATCATAGAAATTATAGCAAAAAATAATGACATTTTAAAATGATATGTGGTGCTTTGATCCAATTTTTAGTACGTTTATTTATTTGTAAATAAATTCAGTATTTGTAAATAATTTGGGTATTGTTGTCCTCCCTGTAACAATTAGAAGCAACTTGTGGTATATTTTTGGAATCAGCTCAGTTAGGGCAATCCGAAAATTGTAAAAAAAGTGGGGTGTTCTATTTAAAAAAAAATGTGATGACGTCATTACTCGAACATAGGTCACCCTGTATATTAAATTATTATTTGAAAAAATAGTAAATTAAATTCAAAAATCGACCTGTTTCGGGAATTTTTAATAATTTCTTTTGTTTACCTAACAATGAATTTGTGCACGACTTTAGGGGGACACTGTATAATATAGTTCTTTTCGCTACAATTATAGTTTGTAACACAGGTTAATAATTTAAAATTTATAAGTCAATTTATAATTAACTGATAAGATAGAATTCTCATAATTTGAACATAGGCAACACACTTTGCCTCTGCATACACTTTTCTCATATAACCATTAAATTCCGTATGTCGTTGCTTTATATAACCAAGAAAGGAGTTTCGCCCCCTTCTAATTTTATTTTTCGTAAGAGGAGATAAAATTAAATAGGTAGTAATTTTTCAAGCCGGTGCTCCTCTCAGAAATTCCTCTCCATATTGGCATGTAAAGCGCATAAGAAAAAAAATCGTTAACAACAAATACACATATCCCTAAAAAGAAAAAATCATTGATAGAAGTGTAACTGCTCCGTTTCCTCTGGGAAATACAGAATACATAATAATAGCGAAAGCAATATTTAAGTGGTATTAGGAACATTTTCTATTTACTAATAAACCATAGGCGGATTCAGATGAGTATAATAATAAATACCTATCTAAGAAACTATTTAATATATTCAAATATATTTGGTCAAAATACAAACAACACCTATAAATGAAAGTAATAAACTGACCCTAAGCTGTCTCTTTCTACCATAGTATCTAAATAATGTTCATCTGGGCGTCTCCAGACTCGAACTCGTCCATAAATGTGATTCAACGAGAATCTAGATTCGTCAGTGAATAGCACGTTGCTCCATTGCTCCAAGTTCCAATAATTAACATGTTCTTCAGCAAACAATCTTCTTGCCCTACGATGCTCCGGGGTTAAAGAGGGTGCGAGGCTCTTCTTACTCTACGATGCTCAGGGGAGAAAGAGGGTGCCTTAGCTGTTCTTCCTGCATGAAGCTGACGTTTGTTAAGTCAGTTATGTATCGTTTGGGTATTTATTCTGGTTCCTGTGCTCTCAACCAGCCGATTTTGGAGCGTTGTAGCGGTACTTCTGCGTATTCTGATGCCCAAAGCCGTACGAAACGGTCTTCTCTCTCGGAAGTTGTCCTTGTACGATACGGGTAAGGCTGCCTTCTAATAATACCATAAATTTGATACCTTTTCAGGCCCTATTTATGGCAGTGCGACTGACGCACGGCTACTTCGGGCTACTTGCCGTATTGAGTGACCCTCTTGAATTAGAGCGATGACCCTAGCAATCTTAATCTCTGTTAAGTACACTCTACCCCTTCGTGGTCTACCAACCACATCAATGTTCACATTGATAAACGCATTTAGGTGTTGGTAAAAAAATTACATTCATTAAGTTTTTGCTGCAATAAAGCTGTTGATAAGAATAAATGTTATGCTGGAAATCTTTACAAATCTGCTCAACTGGAATATGTGAGCCAAAGCTGCCTGCTGTTTGCTGGCAGCTGTTTGAAGCTGCCAAATACAATAGCTACATAGCTTGGCATCAGATACAGTAGTATGTGCCACATATATACATCTATGTCGCTGCTACTATCGAATTTATTTTAATTGTAGAAGGTGGACTATCTTCTACAATTAAATTTATTGTTCTCTCAACATACCAAAACTAGTCCACAATGTCTTAATGAAAAACGTTATGAATATTCTTATAAACCTCCTATTAACGTTCCATTTAAACGAAGATAATTGTTTACAGCACATTATTTTTTTTACTGTACAAATTTGCCAATAATTTAATATAATACAAAAAATGAAACAGCCAAGTTATTGAAGAAGAATTCACAATATATAGTGCTCATAGTGCTGAAAAGTCCTTAGAGATATAAGCCTTATTCGACTTCACCTCGGACTATCAAAGACATGCGCAGCACAAAACATATACGAGAATACCTAATTGTCTTTAACAATTCTAGGCTAATTCTTTTGAGGCAGTGTTGCCAGCAAGGGTGTTTTCGTACCACAGGTGGTACTTTTTCTAATCAAAAAGTACGGTGATACTACTTTTCCAAAACTATCCTAGATGTGGTACTTTTTACTAGAATCTCAATTCAACTACTAAACTAATAACAACCATATACGACCCTTTCCTCAGATACAAATTTTAGTCCATGATTCATGTTCTTAATCCTGATCTCGCTAATGTACTCCTAGAGTACTACCTCACCCTATGTCTCACCAAAGTCTATGTAGGTATACTCACGGTCCATTAGCATTACCAATTTTCCAACTCATGATTTATAAATTTTATTTTCTTCTATGGGTTCCTTTCTATTTTTACTCTTTTCTATTGTTTTATAGTTTTCAAGGTCAAAATTATAGATACATTGTCTGTGTGATAATATTCCAACTCTGGTGATTTAATATTTATTTCTCTATGGTGGTGATATGGTCTAATAAGCAGCATGTTCTTGTTCTAAGAAAGGTTGAATTCTATATAAATAGGTACTGGGACATTTTAATTTGTGTAGTAGGTACTTTTAACGAAAATATGGTTCTATTTGGTGACTAATGTGGTATTCTATTTTATTTGAGCTGGCAAAACTGTTTTCAGGAAGTCGAACAAAGCTATAATTATTCCTACAAGTTCTTCTGATGTTTGGTAATTCAATAGCGATCATAAATAACTCATAAATATTAAATACGGATGTAGTTTTATGAGGTTTTATATTTCCAGCTTTATTAATATTTAAGACAATTTTAAAAGAATTTGTTATCAATGACAATCTTATATTCGATCTAAATTAGAATATGAATCTATTAATTGGTATCCCTATTGTGAGGTTTGTAAAGTTTCTATATTTTAGGAAGTTTAACATATATCCTGAAAGGGGTTTTGATCATAATTTACTTTTGCGGGAATTTGACAATGCACTTTTACATATTAGAAGAACATTATTTTCCATTATTTTTTTAGTTAAATTATTACATAATGAGATTGATAGTATCCAAATTATCAGTATGTTACATTTTCAAATTCCTAGACCTTCACCCCGTCAAGCTACCACCTTTCACTTGCCAACTGCCAGAACTAATATTTTGTTAAAGTCACCGATATTTGTAATGTGTAATAATTTTTATAAACTTTCACCCTATTGGGACATTAACCATGGGAATGTAAAAGAATTAATTACAGTAGCTAAACATTATATTTATTTTAACATTTCAAATTTTCTCCACACATCACTGTATGTGTATTAATTATTGTATTAATAAATTCACTTTTGTAATAATTCTTAGTGTAATTTTCTCGTAAGTTTTTATTCTTTGCATTGTTTTCTTTATTGCCATTTAGTTGATATAATTTTGTTATATAATGATATAATTTACTTCTTTTCAAGTTTTGTCCTGTAATTGGATTTTGCATCTGTTGGACAAATACTAAAATAAATAAATAAATAAATGACAATTTGCAAATATTGAAAGGATAATTTTTTACGGGTTCTTAGGTTCAATGTCAATAGTAATAAAGTTGCCTATAGAGAATCTGTATTTGAAAATAATTTTTAAGTCAACTTGATGGATTTTTATTTTATAAAAAAAATACTGAATAGATAGAATCGCTGACTGAAAGTAGATACTACATGCAGGAGTAAAATATTACGACTAAATAAGTCTAAATTATCCTATTAGAATTAAATATTATCGTCAATACTGAAACGTGTGTGATACTATCAAGGGCAAACTCTGAAACTCAGATGCTTTCTTATGCATACAAGGATAGAGTCGTTTCTTATAGTTGAGACTAATTTGTGATAGTATTTAATAGAACAACCCATACAGTGTGATATTACAGGGTATACTACAGGGTATAGTGTTTTAATGGTTCCACCCAGAAAGCAAATGTGCCCTAAAAAGGGATACCAAGCCATGTGTTAAACAATGTTTTCTTATAATCCTGTAGGATTAAATTAATATAGCAAAAGCTGTGCACACAGTATGTAATCATGACAAAACGAAAATAAAATTTTTATAATAAATAAGACAGACTAATAAATAAGACCGCGAGCGTCCAAGGGGAGGTCTGGGGGCGTTTTTTAGTGGCTTGGTAGTCTTCTACCCTTGTTCCAGGTGGAATGTGAAACATATCCTCTCATCTTGGATCTAGCAGTTGGAGCCTTGGTCGCTTGTGTACAGCGGCCGCATCTGGTTCGTAGTCCCCGGCTTCCCGGATTAGCTGGTTGCTATGAGTCTCGGCACGCGCGAAGAACTTGACTCCGCGCCTCCCGATGACTTCTAGGACGGGGTCGTAGTCGAGGTCCCGGTATATATCGGTTGTCCACAGGTACCAGGGACCAGGGGGCACCTACCGCGGTCCTTAGCGCGATATGTTCGAAGGCTTTCTTCATATACGTCTTTGAAGCAATCGCCCATCATACTGCGGAGCCATATGTCAACCAGGGTTCATTATTTTTACTACACTATGAAAATTGTACCTACTAAATATTCTACCCACTCTTAATATTATGTTAATACTGATAGGATTAAATATGGGTTATCAGGGAACTACTACTTACCTAGGAACTACTATAAAACATACCTGCAGATATGTAAATATATTGTAGGTACTATTGAGAACTTTATAAAAGACCGAGGAAGCCCTTAACATTTAGTATTGTTGTAAGTGTCTTGTAGAAGTGTCCGAGATGATTGCACTGTTGGTGCTAATACTTATAGTTCTTTGTCTAATCAATGTTTGTCTTTTATACCGAAGAATATACATTAGAAATACTTCTGTTTGCATGCATTTTAGAGTTTTGTTCTTTGCTCCTCCATCATATGATGGTAAGTCATAATTATTTATTAGTATTTTCTATTTTCTTTTATTTTAGTAAGTAGTATATTATATATTTAATAATATAAGGAATGTCTTATTAAAATGATTCTTAGAAGTGTTATGCTACATTATTCATAAAAAAGCCGAGATCTAGAAATCCTTAGTGCATGCATATTTATATCATGTTCATGTACTGGCTATACTAGTCTCATGTTCCCAGTAGTGAAATTTGCAAATTTTTAATGAATTTGCCACATTCGAATTTGATAAATCAAATATAAATAACCAGCGTAATTATTTTCATTTTAATTCTATAATAATCTAAGAGTAGAATTCTTCGAGAAGACATAAAATTATAATAAAAATAAGGAAAATCTCTTTTCATTAACATGGGTATTTATTTCACTTTTATTTATTATCATTAAAATAAATTTATTTATTTATTATTATTAGATGGGGTATCCAGGTACAGATTTTCTTCTGCCTGATTATCTGGTTAGTTGTTGCAAAGTATATTCACATTTTTGAAATTTAACTTGATATTATAGGTAACCGTCTGAAAATAATGCCAACACCAACAGGATACTTGATATCAAGTTAAGAATCAAAACAATAAATACATAATAATAGTATATTATTTTATACGGAGGAAAAGTGATACTCCTCTTGACGTGTTCGTGTTTAGCAGCCGAACGAAGTGAGGTTGTTAATAGAGAGCAAGACATGAAAAGTAACTTTTCCTCCAAATAAAATATGCTGTTTTTTTCTTCAAATGTCGGCAAATTTATGTAAAAATGTATACAAGATTTGTCTATTTTCAATTGAAGATAAGTGGGTTTAAAAGGAGGTTTGGACCGTTGAATAGGTACGGGTTGTTTCTATAGTAATGCAGCATAAAGCTGTCAAGTGGACATCATTGTTAACATTGGAATTTTTTTAAAAATTACGTTGAAATAGGTAATGTTTCATTTTCAAAATGCAATGCAGCAATTTCGCATTGTACGTTAAATATTCAATTGAGTGATAAATAAATAAAACTTGTGTCTATATAATTATCAATTAATAAACTAATGAAATTTGAATTGTTGATGCTCATGTGCTTGTATGTTTCTATGATAACACTTTTCCCACCGGCGGCGGGAAAGTGAAAAGTAAACCTCCGGCTGACCAAAAATGAAACTTCGCAGCCGACTACTCAGTCGAGCAATGTTCGATTTAATGACGTTTGAAGAAAAAAATTATATGATGTAGTTCCTCGAAGTTTTATAGTTTTCATGTTTGATCATGTTTAGCTAATTTCGAAAATGATGATGATCATAGGAAACTAGGCTAGACATATAGAATAGGCACCTCTAACTTTGTATTTGTTGTAATGATGACAGAAATTGATGATTTCATAGGCTTCTATAGAGAATAAATAGTTTATTGGTTATCAATAAAACATATTCACTTTGAAGATCATGTATTTTACAAAGTTCGAGTACAGTTATATGTAACGCACATTTTTAAATAGTAGTACTGTGGGTTGCCTATTAAATAGATAACAACATGACATTTTTTAAATGGGAGATCCAGTTATTTCAGTAAATCTAAGTAGAACAAACATTCCTGAAAATGGGAATACAATATTATGACCTTAAAGTTGATAGTTTTCGAGATAAAAGGCCTCAATGTTTAGAAAAATGAAAAAAAAAGGATAAAAAAACGAGTCCAAAAAATGTTTTTTATTACGACAAAATGACATGATAAACACAACGAAAATTAATTAAATAAGATGCTCGAATTGTAATCCTTCTGCTCCTTGACAATAGGCAAGCCTTTGTTGGAATTCTTGCAATATTTTTCCGATGGTGTTTGGCTTTATACCTCTAATGTCATCTCGAATTCTGGTTTTTAACTTATCAGTATCCTGTGGTTTATTAGTGTACACATTCGACTTAAGATAACCCCACAAAAATAAATCAAGGGGTATAAGGTCAGGGGACCGAGCTGGCCGTTCGATAAAACCTCTTCGGCCTATATATAACCTCTTCATTAGTATAATATTTTCAACTTCCACTTATTTCCGGAAATACCGGCAGCAGTCATCAACTTTCTTATTTCAAGTAGAACAACCTGTATATAATTGCATTTTTTTGGAATATCCGTAAAATTTTAGGGTAACTTTGTGTTATATTTCCTATATTTAAAATTCACAGTTTTCGAGAAATTAATTCTTTTCCAATAAAAATGACATTTACATTCCTATATGAAGCTGGCTATAATTCGTCTACCGCAATAGATGAAATAAAAACTGCTTGGCAAAATTGGTCAAGAGATAACCTATTATTAATAGCGACATTAATTTCCTGAAAGTATAATACACGGTCTTCAAATTTTCAGTTCAGTTGAAATCCAAGAAATCACCAAAACTCAAAATTTTCAAATGACAACCACAACGTGTATATACATTTTTGAATTTAGGGGTCAAATTGAGGCCTAGTTTCTGTAGAATGTTCTGTACCTAAAATTCGTCCGTGGTCAGATAAACGGACATTTAGATACACTAATAATAAGAGTAGTCCATGAAAAACAAATGAATAATTATGTCAAAATTCAGTATTTCTGACTTGTGTCTTTGACTATTTATAAACTCAATGCTTGTGTCAGTCAGTTCCTAGCGATTTGCAATAACACCCGTAATAATATAAAAAAATGTCACGATTGGGATTTTCGAACGAAGATTTTTTAAATGTATTAATAGTTTATGAACAATGTAACAAAGTTATTGACAGGACATGTCGCATTTTCGCAGAAAGGTTTTCAACTCGTCCTAAGATAACAAAAGACGTTGTAAACAGACTTTTTGTTATTCTGCGTATATAAACAATTAAGTCATTATGAAACACAATTGCGTATCGAAAAGAAACCCTTTCCGACACTCAAAAAATGTCCAAAAAATGAATGCGCCCTCTGCATGAAAATATTTGAACCTACTTAAAAGTAATTTTTGGAGGCTTATTGCTGATATAATGATAAATAACACGTATTTGGGTTTGTTTAACGTAATAATTTAGTGGTGCTTGTGATTTTTTGGTATTACAAAGTTACAAAGTTACAAAGTGTTCTGCAATTTCGTAATGAATCAAAATCACTTTACTGATTTTTTTTATATACGTTTGTATAGACATAATGTGTTCGATCTTATTTAACGGTTTAGGGTAAACAGCCTCTGATTTAGGTTAAAACAATACATTATTAAATTTGTTGTGAATGACTGATAATGTAGTATCTAAAATATCTGTTTCACCTGATCAAGTAGGCATAATGTAATTAATACAAAACAATTTATTTTGGGGCCAATTATAGTAATATTTAATAAGTTATTATTTATTTGAAATTAATGCTTTTTACCTATTTTTAAAGGTGTATCAATACATTTGCAATGATACTGACCCAATATACAAGTTAAGAATTTTCATAAAATAAAGTGGATACTGGAAGCGGATGGTCCTTAATGAAAAATATATATATATATATATAATAATTGTTATGAAAAAAACACAGTTCTCATTTAGTTGTTTTAAGAAATATATAGAAAAGACATACTAGTATTTCGGCTTGTTAGGCTTTTCTCAATAGAATAAATGTCTATTACTAAATATTTCCAAGAGAATTTTAATTATTTATCTATTTACCTATCCCGATTGATCGTTTCCACCTGGGCAAACCCGAGTTTTTAGTACCTTTTTTAAGAAGAGCGAAAGTGTAAAATCTATCTAATCATTCGTAGTACAAGGATTTCTAATTAAAGATTTTTTAATTTCTAATTACTCTAACAGATCTAAGCGCTTTCCTTTTTTCCCGATGCAGTACCTTTACATTTTCCAGATCTATAAAATTATTGTTTTCTATACAATGTGTCGATAATCCTGAATTTTTAACGTTATTTAATATGGATTTTTATGTTCTTTTACTCTAGTTTTAATACTTCTACTGGTTTGACCCACATACACGGCATTACAATCCATGCAGTCAATTTGGTATACTCCCGATTGTTTCATTTTATTAAACCCTTTTTTGTTGTTTATCAAAATCCTCTCAATATTACGTTTATTGATACTAGTTGTTTTACACCCGTTTCGTTTTAATTTGCCAGCTATTTTTTTTTCACTATAACCTGGAATAGCGTCGGAAGTTGTTGGTTTTCTATACCCCGAGAATTTTAATTTATTTTCTACCTTTCTTATTGTTATATCCAAATAGTTTAATTGATTGTTTTCCTCCTTTTCCATTGTAAACTGAATATTATCGTTAAGCGATTTTAAAAAGTATTAAGAATTTTCGTCGAATTTAAGTGATAGATCTGGGTATGGTAAAAATTGATGAATAAATTAAAGCCAAGTGAGTTGGCTCTGACTAACCCGAGTAATGAGTCTGACCTTGTAGTCGGCAGCTCCATAACTTCTATGAGTTGACACATTTTTACATTCTATTTTTACATTTTATTATATAACGCCCAATTCAATATCATATTCCTTACTTATAAGTTGTACAGGGTATCCCAAATATGATTCGCCACCCCCTATAAATTTTTTTAATTAACTAATCTCATATACACAAGATTTTCAGTTTTTCAGATACAGATATCAACTTAAGTTTTTCAAATGGAATGCCCTATATATTATGATATTTTTGAATTTTGCATAAAATTCTAGATCAGTTTATAAGGTATTAACTGTAGAAAAAATAGTTTTCGATATATTTCTGATTTTTGTAAAAAACTGACAAATGTAGAGACATTTTTTAATCGGATTTATTATGTAACAATACCTTATACATTTTTGAAATTTAGTGGTAGTGAACACAAAATGGTGAAGTTTGACTTGCATACATCAAATTTAAAATTATTTAAAACAGGGTGTCCGGAATCCTAGAACCAATATCAGACTTTTGAATTACATTTTTCATAAAAATTTCAAATGGTACCCCAAATGGTATCAAATATATTGATACTAATCGTTTGCAGAAATTGCAAACATGCAGACATGCAACATTTGCAGAAATGCAGAAATACGTTTACTTTTAAAAGTTATTTACTATAGATTTACTATTATATTCTATAGATTTACTATAGATTACTATTTATTATAGATTACTAAAGATTTACTATACGTAAAGTCAATACTTTTTCCATAATATTAGGTACATTATGTCCAAGTTTTCTTTTTTTCGTTTTTTATGCTCATATGACTATTCAAATTAAATGTATTATTACTTATTAATACCAGTCAAATATATATAAACAGTGAGAATTTATAAAAATATACAGACAGAATATAAAAATTCACATTTTAATTACTAAACTACTAACATATTTTATATTCACTATTTCACTAAATAAACTGAAAATCAGAAAATAAAATAACGACAACTAATAACAAATACATTTTCTAAATTATGTGTTCCACGTGTCTCTCATTTTCGGCTATGCAGGTGGTATATACAGGGTGTCCACCTAGTGCGCGTAAGTCGAATATCTGGGTTAATAAAAGAGATAACTTAATTTTTTTTCTACAGGGTTGTCTAATATCCCGAGCTGCACAAAATGAAAATATATTTACATATTCAGGGTGTTCAGTTTTTCCTGGACAGGTACCAACTTCGTTTTTCTAAGTGGAAAAATATATTTTTTATTGCTTTTTCGAACTAAACCCTTGATTTTAGTAGGACTTTCATCAGCCTTCCCTATACCTAACTTAAACTGTTTTTGAAATATTGACTGGTGAATATTGACATTTTTGCAACTTTGACACCCTGTAAAATCTAAACAGTTTGAGATCAAGCAAAACGGTTTGCACATTCCTATCTTAACTTTTTATAAGCTATCGTTTGATACTAATTTCAAATTTATCCAAGAATTAAAAATTTTCAAAATTTTCGGAAAATTTTTAATTCCTGGATACATTTGAAATTAGTATCAAACGATAGCTTATAAAAAGTTAAGATAGGAATGTGCAAACCGTTTTGCTTGATCTCAAACCGTTTAGATTTTATAGGGTGTCAAAGTTGCAAAAATGTCAATATTCACCCGTCAATATTTCAAAAACAGTTTAAGTTAGGTATAGGGAAGGCTGATGAAAGTCCTACTAAAATCAAGGGTTTAGTTCGAAAAAGCAATAAAAAATATATATTTCCATTTAGAAAAACGAAGTTGGTACCTGTCCAGGAAAAACTGAACACCCTGAATATGTTAATATATTTTCATTTTGTGCAGCTCGGGATATTAGACAACCCTGTAGAAAAAACATTAAGTTATCTCTTTTATTAACCCAGATATTGGACTTACGCGCACTAGGTGGACACCTTGTATAACTTCAAATTTTCTTAAAGCTCTTCGAACTTGATTAGTATTATTAATTTCTTACAGATATATTACTATATACGTATTAATATACGAGTATATTACTTATCAAACTCAAATAATTCATTTTGACATATCTAATCTGACAAAACAACTCTTTTTATTCCAGAGCACGCTCTGCATACTGTGAAAATAATATTATTTAATTATTTTGAATAAATCACTGTACAATACTCTGTACAATGTAGACGGTCTGTCTGTACGGTATAGACCGAGTATATTGTATTAGTTCTATTATCCTCAAAAGTAGTTTTATTAAAGGAATTTCCTTTATGTACAATTTATTCCAGAGCACGCTCTGCATACTGTGAAAATAATATTATTTAATTATTTTGAAAAAATCACTGTACAATACTCTGTACAATGTAGACGGTCTGTCTGTACGGTATAGACCGAGTATATTGTATTAGTTCTATTATCCTCAAAAGTAGTTTTATTAAAGGAATTTCCTTTATGTACAATTTATTCCAGAGCACGCTCTGCATACTGTGAAAATAATATTATTTAATTATTTTGAATAAATCACTGTACAATACTCTGTACAATGTAGACGGTCTGTCTGTACGGTATAGACCGAGTATATTGTATTAGTTCTATTATCCTCAAAAGTAGTTTTATTAAAGGAATTTCCTTTATGTACAATACTCTGTTTGTACAATGTAGACAGACCGTCTGTGCGGTATAAAGGGCATATATTGTATTAATTGTATTATCCTCAACCGCAGTTTTATTAAGGGAATTGACTGAAGGTATATTAGCTATTTTACACCTGGGTGAGGGTTTACGTACTCCCGCTCATGACCATAGTTTATATATAGGTACATATACCACTGCAAAGTTCAATCAGGATCATCTCATCATCAGTTTGTTAATAGAAACTTGTTTAACTTAGAAAGCATTCAGTAGTCAGTAAGAGTTCATAACTCAATTCACCAACAAACAGTGTATATCATCAAATCTCTGTCAGATTGATGTATTCATTAGAATAAATTCTTACGTATTTAAACAGTTTATATCTTTATTCGAACATTCAATCTACGGGTTAAAACAATCACAGTTCTCATTTAGATGTTTCAAGGAATATCTCGTTAATTTCTTTGAATACTTTCGATTCTGGACTGTCCTGGTACTCATCATAAGATTACCGTATTATTGCTCTATGAGACTTTTTGTTCTCGAAGGCATTCACGCTCACACACATTTGCATGTCGCCTTTGGGTTTAAATGCATGACATGCAAACAAGTACATCGGTTGATGTACAGGGTGATTGAATCCGTTTGTTAGAAATATTAGGTGTTTGATTACTTTTTCTGAAAATAAAAAGATTAGCAGAAAATAGAGCGAATTGTAAGAAAATATTTGTAAGACGGCTGTATTTTTGAGTTATTTATTTATTTATTTATTTATTTGATTACAATACCCAATGGGCACAAGCCCAATTACAGGATGAGGTTAGGAGGTACTTAACTAAAATGGATATAAAAAATGCATACCTATCAAAAAGAAGTGATATAAAACAAACTGATAACTTAAACACAACAGTTACAAAATGGATTAAAAGACGAGAATTAACATACTCTAAAATATTAAAAGTTAATAACATAAAGAAAAACAAAATCTATTAGATAATAAAAGGTACAAGAATGACTTCATACATTCAAACATTTTCTTATCTCATTCACACTAGTAAAAAAGATATCAACACGTGATTCAATGTTCGCAAAATTTGCAATCAGAGTGGAGAACATTTGTACAAATTAGACCGATGGCTTTTTATATTAAATAAGTGGTACTCACGAGTACTGACAATAAGTACTCGGATATCTAACATGGATAAAATTTCTTCACAAATGATTTTGTTATGACTTTGTTATTGTTTGTGTTTGTTAGGACTTTGAACAAGAATAGTAGTGAATGCATCATACGTCTTTGCACCAAACTGAACATTTTAAAACTGTTGTAAAATATATCCTGAGGGGTGCCTCTACGTGGATATGATACATTTCGTAAGACCTTCCAAGGTGAAAATAGCCGATTTAAAGAATCGCCGCTGAACTTTCTCTAATGATGATATATGTACGTTATATATTGGACTCCAAACGACAGGCGCATACTCGAGCCTGGATCTAACAAAAGTGTTAAATAACAAACAGAGAGTCTCAGGATTTTTAAAATCCTTTATATTTCGAACAATGAAACCCAGACTTTTATATGCACTCGCCGTAGTACAGTTAATATGTCTAGCGAAAAAAAGTTTAGAGTCAAAAGTAACACCTAAATCTTTTATAAATTCGGGCCTGGATAAGGCAGATGTACCGAGCTTGTACTCATGTAATACTGGATTGTTTCTGCGAGAATAGGTCATCACATTGCATTTGGAGGAATTTAACGGGAGTTTATTTACAATACACCAGGAGTTTAATAAATTTAATATTTGTTGAAGTTTCTCAGTATCCATGTTGGACTGAATCTGACAAAATATTTTTAGGTCGTCGGCAAATAGCCGAATGTCCGTATGCGAAATTACGTCATTAATGAAAATAAGAAACATCAATGGCCCAAGTCCGGACCCTTGTGGAACTCCAAATGTTTGAAGGAACTCGGCAGCCTAAACCCATAATGTTGGACAAATTGCTTCCGATTAGTTAAATATGACTGCATGAGTTTAATTAAATCATTACCGAAGCCTACACGCAGTGAAGCTTTGACAGCAAAAGTGCATGATCGAGCCTGTCAAATGCCTTAGAAAAATCTGTGTATATTACATCGACCTGACCACCTTGGTCCAGAATTTCATTAATAAATTGCGTTTTGCATACTAGATTAGTTATCGTTGACCTCCCATTTATCAAACCGTGCTATTCAGGTATAACAATATTTTTTACCTGGCCCGATAGAGTTTGATGCAGTGTGATTTCAAATATTTTGCTGAAATTACTCAATATGGCAATTGGTCGGTAATTGCTAATATCAGATTTACTACTCTTTTTGAAAACCGGACATATTCTAGATTGTTTCCAATTATTTGGAAAACTTAGGGTGGATAAAATTAGATTAAATATAGTACATAGAGGTGCACTGTGAATATAGCAGCGCAGTCTTTAACCAGAAATGCCGGTATAAGGTCAGGACTCATGGTCATATTAGTTTTAATCTTCCTTATGGATTGTTGAACTTCTGTGGCAGTTACAGATTTTAAGGAAAGTAAATTATAGTTATTATGTGTGACGCTAGCATTATCAAAATTGTCTGAGATTATAAACGAACTAGAAAAGTAGTCAGCAAAAGCTAGAGCAATGTCATAAGGATTTTCCAGAGCCTGATCAGCATAAGTCATGGTAGACGGAATACTGGGACTTCCTTTCTTCGCATTGAGAAATGTCCAAAATTTATTCGGGTTACTCCTAAATTCATCTTCACAATTGCTGACATACTTATGTAAGAAGTTCCTTCTAATGCCTTTCTTTTATCTGAATTAAAGTAATTTTATTGGCTATTGGCTGAATTCTACCAGTTATAGTTTAGGAATAATTTAATCAAGTTTCCCTGTACATAAGTAAATCATTTTAGGCTATTTCAATTTTTTTAAAATGTTTGCATCGACACCATGAATTATCAAATGAAGGAAGGAACGAACGACTAAACCAGTTAATAAATAAATATTTATTACATAAATTAATATACAAATTAAATGAGATATTTACTATACCCAGACAAGTTCTTATAAACTTTATGGGTAATGCTCAAGACATACACACAGGTGACTCATTTTGTCTTCATTGTGATAGAGGATTATATAATGATAATATCTAACCCTCATTTTATTCACAAAGATTTACTCTAAACTCTGAGATTTGTGTGGACGAGGGTTCGATATTATTATTATTCAGTAAGCTGCAATTGCGCCTCAGGAACGACATATTTTGGTAATCCCAAAACCACCATTCAGTGTAGAAATGAAGGAAACCTGGAAAACCTCAATAGTTAGACGAAATGTCAAATATCAGCTGTTATGAATTTTTTCCATCCTAAGCACATTTTAATTAAAAATTGTTCAGGGGAATGGGGATTCGAAACACAGCCTCTGGGTAAAACGATCGAGACACTAAACTTTGAGCCATCGATTCGGTGGCTTCCGTTGATTGATTCTGTTCATTTCCATGTCATATAAATGTGCTATTTATACTCTTTTATTAATGCTTATATTTTATTATGCGAATAGGGCATTCTATTCTAATCTATTTCATATTACTTTATTAAATAATCGCGAGTAGTTTATAATCAAGTCATTCGAGATCTTTTCTGATGATTAAGTGAGAGTACTCCGTCATGATTATGGGAAATATTATTGTTTTGAACGATAATTTTGCACACGGGCAGCACAAAATAGTCTATGTAAGGTAGTGCAACTAAATTATATATAAGAAAATATGGAAACATGGCGCGATGTGAATTATAAACGAATCAAGTACAATGACAAATACTGGCATTGCTATTGTGGTGATTAGTTTTGTGGTATTCGTACTTCTTGGCATAATGTTAAACAAAGTCTGGGCATCTGGTGAGTGAAATATATAGGCTTTATACTTACTGTACTGTAATATTTACTTCTATTCTGTAACTGTAACCAAAACTATGATATTGGAGCCAGACGTACCTAGATCTCAATATGCACCGTTTTTGAGATACAAGATATGAATGTCACTGGTGCAAAGTATATCTCTTTGATATATATTTACTTACTTAACTGAGTTTTATTTTAATCAAGTAATAACATAGAGATTTAATTACATTAATATTACAAATTTTGTGGACATTGACACTTGCTGTTTCAGTTTTTGGGTGAATTTTTTTATCTATAATTTTTTTATATGAAATTTTATGTATGTTTGGATGTAATTTTATGTCTCTTTGTTTGATCTAGTATGGGAGCTTTCAAGATTTTTCTGTGATTTCTGATTTATAATTTATAGATATTTCATGCGAGAGAAATTTTGTAAAATGCACTAGGTATTAGTTTTAGCTAAGGCGATTAAGGTAGCCGTATTCGTAGCACAATACATTTATTTAAATATAACCTTTAACCTTTTTTTTATTTTAAATGTGAAAAAGGTAGGTCAGAGATATTTTATTATCTAGCATCCAAAGGAAAAAAATGCCTGAATAATGAGTGTTTCTTCATGTAAACAGTAGAGAATAGATAAACGAATAATATAAATTGCTTATTAAAAGTATTCTATTAGGTTCCTTCTCTACACCTATTCAGAATAAAATATAATAATGTAATAACTTTATATCAGATTATGTTTTTTCTTTACGGTACACAAGTCAAACAGTACATTTTTAAAGTATAGCCGAGTTTTTTAATTAAATAAGTGTTTCCAAATGAATAGTTCCAACGATGACTTACCAGAATATATTCTAGAGGAAACAAAGATCGCTAATTTGAATTTATTACCTACCAAATCTAGACACAGATATGATAAGGAGTATCAGACGTTTATAAACTGGTGCCAGGGAAAAAGTGTAAAAAGTATGAAAGAATCAGTCTTTTTTGCCTATTTTTCGGAACTTAATATGTCAAATACCTTATGGTGAAGATATTCCATGTTAAAGAGTGTTATAAAATTCAAAAAAGATTTGGATATAAATAAATTTTTTAAAGTAATTTCGTATCTGAAGAAACAAAATGGTGAAGATATTCCATGTTAAAGAGTGTTATAAAATTCAAAAAAGATTTGGATATAAATAAATTTTTTAAACTAATTTCGTATCTGAAGAAACAAAATGTAAAATTTAGACCTAAAGGCAAAGGATTTTGAAAGGATAAAAATTACCATTTTACTATTGCTTACATCTACCAAATTCTAGTGCAATATCTGGAGCGGTTCAAAAATTATGAAGGGGCGTCGACTGACTGTTCTAACTGTATGTTTAGCCAAATGCTATATTGTTTGTCTATGTTGTTTTTATCGTTCAGAGTATATAGAAAATAAAGTATAATATAATTGTGTGGCTTGGTCCTAAAAGAGATAATGTGGCAAATATTGATTTTGAGAAAATTAGTGTTGAAAAATATTAAGAAGCTTTCACCTACTAGAATGAAGGAAAATTAAAATAGAGAAAACGAAAATATTAAACACTATAATTTCCTCATCGGTGGTTATAGTTTGATACCATATAACTTTAAAAAAGTACTATTACACAGTAAAAATGGACAAATGGTAAAATTACTAAATGGTAATCGTAATTTGCTGCAGTGTTATTTTTAACACGAACTGGGTAGTATAATAACTAAACCTTTAGAACTCATATTACACGAACGATATACCCGCCAAGATTGTAGAAGTACTCATAAATTGTAGTAAAATTTACAAAACCGTGTGTTAAAAATGAATCAATCCGCCATAAATATGGAATAATTACACGATGAATAATTAACTATTATTAATGTTAAATTACTTTTATGTAATTTAATAATACACCGATATGTCTAACACTGCCAAGTGTGGACTGACACACTGATGAGTGTTGATTCAGTGTTAAAATCAGTCGGATTTTTTTACTGTGTAGATGGAAAAAAAACGTAGATTGGCCCTTTTAGTTTACAGAAAGTATACTTAGCAATTAGACGAACATTGGCCCTTTTAGTTTACGGACGAAATTCTTTTTTAAAGAACATGCAATGTTTTTATTATTGACACATTATTTAACACATTGTCATAATTGTCAGCATACTAGCTTTTAACACATCCTGGTATTTCACTTGATATAAAGCAAATGAAATATAACCAAAGTCACACTATACAGGGTGTCCACCTAGTGCGCGTAAGTCCAATATCTGGGTTAATAAAAGAGATAACTTAATTTTTTTTTCTACAGGGTTGTCTAATATCCCGAGCTGCACAAAATGAAAATATATTTACATATTCAGGGTGTTCAGTTTTTCCTGGACAGGTACCAACTTCGTTTTTCTAAATGGAAATATATATTTTTTATTGCTTTTTCGAACTAAACCCTTGATTTTAGTAGGACTTTCATAAGCCTTCCCTATACCTAACTTAAACTGTTTTTGAAATATTGACGGGTGAATATTGACATTTTTGCAACTTTGACACCCTGTAAAATCTAAACGGTTTGAGATCAAGCAAAACGGTTTGCACATTCCTATCTTAACTTTTCATAAGCTATCGTTTGATACTAATTTCAAATTTATACAGGAATAAAAAATTTTCAAAATTTTCAGAAAATTTTAAATTTTTGGATAATTCTGAAATTAGTACCAAACGATAGCTTATGAAAAGTTAAGATAGGAATGTGCAAACCGTTTTGCTTGATCTCAAACCGTTTAGATTTTACAGGGTGTCAAAGTTGCAAAAATGTCAATATTCACCCGTCAATATTTCAAAAACAATTTAAGTTAGGTATAGGGAAGGCTGATGAAAGTCCTACTAAAATCAAGGGTTTAGTTCGAAAAAGCAATAAAAAATATATATTTCTATTTAGAAAAACGAAGTTGGTACCTGTCCAGGAAAAACTGAACACCCTGAATATGTAAATATATTTTCATTTTGTGCAGCTCGGGATATTAGACAACCCTGTAGAAAAAAAAATTAAGTTATCTCTTTTATTAACCCAGATATTGGACTTACGCGCACTAGGTGGACACCCTGTATAAATAGTATCTTTCAGTTAGAAGGTCCAATGTCAACATTGGCCTTTTTAGCATATTATTATCACAAGCTTTATTGAATACACATTGACTGTAGGAGTTATTGTATTCTGTACCACAGAATAGACATTGGCCGTTTTTACAGAATAAAGTTCTGTTTAGTATCTAAATCTAAATCTAGTTTAAGACATGACATAGGTCATTTGCCACAGAATTATGCGCTGAAGCTAATTATTTTCATTATTATTAATGTGTTTAAATTACAAGTAAAACAGAATGCATGAAAAGTTTTAAACCGACTTGCCGATTAACTTCGATTATGAAAAGTAAAGTGCGTCCAGCGCAGTTTTGCACACGGATCAGTATTGTACACCCACCACGTCTCTATATTGCCTCATTTAGATAAGATCAGTATTTATATTTTACAATAATGAATACTACAACTATATTTTGTGAATCATAAATCAACCAAGGCATGATGACAGAAACCAGCATTTTTACTATAATTTTCGTGATACTTATATTTTCTCTACTAGCACTGCCAAGAATATGCCAATCTGGTAAGTTTTTCAAGTAATAGTTACATTTATTAATCTCAAAAATACTACATTGATCGTATACATGTTTAGGTAATGTCATTTTACAACGTCCAGATTGCACAATATACTCGTATAATATAATCGCATTGTTATAGCCTACAAATGATTAATTTTAATATTTACCTATGTTTATGCCCCTATTGTTTATTATGCCATTTATTATTGCCATTATTGCTGGAGATGCTTAAAAATAAACCTATGGTAACATTGTGTTCTATCTATACTTTGAACCGTCGCGACCGCTCAGTGAACCATCGTGACTGATCAGTGAACCGCCGCGACGGATCGGTGAACCGTGACTTACTAACCAATAAAGCGGGCTATATGGGATTGGCCCTCTCTCACCATTCATACTATTTTTACATTTAGCAATTTCCAAACTCTCAAAAACATCCAGCTGCCTGGAATTTGTCACATTCCTAAGTGTCTCAAATTGCTACTATTTTATGATTGTTCTCAAACGCATGTTGGGCGACACTAGACTTATCTGTTCTACCATATTTGAGATGAGCCATATGTTCCTTGAATCTAGTTTGAATTGACCTTCTAGGTAGTTTGTCCAACGTACTTTTAATTACAATCTTTACAGCTAATTTCGTAGATCCCCTACTTTTCCTTAATTTACATTTGTCTTTTGGATTGTCTAAAAGCTGTTGTAGTTTGTTTCTCGATGAATAAACCAGTGGAATACCTATATCTTTAAAAACCTTACCAAAACCACGGGTGAAACGAGAATCGTATAGAATAAATATGAATTTTAGGTTTTCTCTTTCATTTTAAAAAGTCGAGGAATTTCCAGGTGTGTCTTTAAATTTATGTTTCCTAATTATTTTATCAATTAAAGTTACAGAATATCCATTACTCGCAGCTGGGCGACACTAGACTTATCTGTTCTACCATATTTGAGATGAGCCATATCTTTCTTGAATCTAGTTTGAATTGACCATCTTGTTTGTCCAACATACCCTAATTATCCCCCAATCATCCCTACCCTAGTTATATTGCTGTTTATAACACATGTTCTGTTCATTTTTAGGAGTGGAAACATAATGTTCCCAAATTAGCATTCTGAATTTCACAAGCCTATGTTCTAATGTGTCTGTATTGTTACCAACAGCTTTAAGTTTCACTTTCACAACGTGGAACTATAACGTGGAATCCTCAACTACATAATACAACATATTTTTTAAAATAACCTTATAACAACTGTATGATATGGCTAATACATTGTTTCATGCATTAAAGGAGAATTTGGAATTTTTATTCCATAGTTGTGACAATGAAAATGAAAGTAATTGTAATATACCTATCTCATGCACAGTACGATTGTTTTTTATATCTTTCATTTAAAGTCGGCTTATTTCTGCGATTAAACATCAACGTCAGAAGACGCGGTAATTTTACTTTATACCTACAGCTTTTAGTACAGCTTTTGTGCATTTACTGACTCACAAGCCACTAATATTTGAGCAAACATCACGGGTTCTTCTCATATAGCCATCAATTTAAGTACTAATCGCAATCAGGGTTGATTAACCGCCTAACATAACAATGAAATGGTCTTTGTAAAATTATCCGCCAAATATCAGCCACGAATTCTGAGAACAGCTTCGATAGACGATAGTAGATAAGCTATAGGTGTAACGGGACAAAAACTCCATGTAAAGGCCCATAAGCCAAAAACTTGATCAAAATTTGTTCCCAGATGGATGCGCAGAAGCTCTTGAGTTAACTGCTCATGTCACCAGGCAATCAGATTTCTCCTGGGTGACTTTGAGCCGGGACTTTGACGGACCGGGGTGACCTTCAGTCGCCTTGGGCGGCTCCTGGTGACCCAGGACCGCCCAAGGCGGTTCAAGGTTGCCCAGGACCACACAAGTAGCCCAAGGTGACTCAAGGTCACCCCAGTCCGTCCAAGGCGGCTCAAAATCACCCAGGAGAAATCTAATTGCCTGAAGGGGGGCGTGGAGACAAGAGCAGTTAACTCAAGAGCGTCTGCGCATCCATCTGGGAACAAATTTTGAACACGTTTTTGGCTTATGGGCTTTTACATGGAGTTTTTGTCCCGATACGCCTATAGCTTATCTACTGACGATAGTGCGAATCATCCCAGTGGGATGTATATTCCAAATGTATATTCCAGTGGGTTGTATTATTTCATTGAGTAATATAGCAAAGGGGACTTAAACTATCATCAATATATAATAATAACTTAAACAGCATTTGACAAACTATATTTCATGTTTTTCATCGGATTTCAATTACCTACTGTATTTCCCTATATTTTCCAAACGAAGAGAGTTGAAGATGCGTTGATCCAGTTCGAACCGTACATTACTAATATAATATAACCCAACCAGCAAATTTGTTTTATAAATTAAATGTTATACAATTATTATGTTTTATGATGGTGGTACCACCACTTTTGTCAGTAAAATTTGTTTATAGTTCAACTCCGAAATAAATTAACAAATAAAAATTATTCTTATACCCCCAAGGACGGGGCTGACCAAATTTTTGCTACCACCGTCATAATCTGTGGAATCAGTAATGTCTTGTCCGAATTGGATCAACGGATTCCTTCGTTCGGAACATACCTGTTGTAATTGAAATGCAGTGAAAAACTTATAAAACTTACATTATTGATATTTATGTAATTTTACCCCCAAAGACGGGGGCGATAAAACTTTTGGTAGCACCGTCTTAATCTATATTGTATAAGAAATATACCGTCCGATTTTGATGGACGCATCCCTCTTGGTTTGGAAGAAACAGTGAAATACCTGAATTTCTGATAAAACATATATTATCTACCTACTTCTGCTTCTGTAATTGTCAATTCGCTAGGAGCCAACAATTCTGAATAAAATATGTAATATAAAAATACACGGAATATGAAAGTACATATTAAAATATTGCACTGTATTATTAAGTACTTTTAAGTACCTACTCAAATAATTAAATTATCCGCTATCTAATATGTATTTCCCAAAGTCAATAAACTTGGTTATGAAATATTGTGCAATAAGGTTATTCACCTTCTGTGGATCCTTCAGAAAATTACAAGAATATTGATTGCCCAATGGTAGAGTCCTTAAGAAGTCAATATTTGGCGCCTTCAATAATACTGACACTGACAATGAACTGATTTTAAGATGTCAATCAGTACCTAACATTATTGTTTTGGTCTATCGATCTGGATATTGTGGATTGTGGATATTGCATAATATTTCTGAGGAAATATTATGTAATATATTTCTAGTTGCTTTATATATTAGTTAAGTTGGTCCTCTGGGGCTTAAGAACTTCACGTTATTTTGATAATGAGAGTTCGCTGATGATAGTTCTCAAAATATTGCTCAGTATCATTGAAATGACTATTCAGGGTGTCACCTAAGACGTCTCGGTATATTACTCAGTTGCTGTAGAATTTACATTTTTTTATTTTAGAACATTGAATCTTTTAAAATTATTTTGGAACATACAGGGTGATCTGAGTAGTGTACATAATGTCCTAAAAGGAAAAAATGTATATTCGATAGCAACTGAGTAATGGACCGAGGCGTCTTAGGTGACTCACCCTGTATAGCATTAGTCAATAAGAACGAATTCCTTAATAGCCCCATAAATAATCGGGATAGAGCAAAATTTCTTTTTTCTACAATCCAAAATTGTCTTTAGATATACAGGGTGCACAGTTCCGGGGTTACAGCATCCAACATCTGTTTTTTATATGGAACACCCTACATTTTATAAAAGACTTTCATTCTTTTAAGCTTAAAATTCCCCAAAAAGTATTGGCCCGCTTGTCGGTTTTGTATGCGGGGTTGCCAAGTTATTTAATTTTTTTTTAAAAATATGGGTTGTATATAGTCTGTACACACAGGTTGTACCCTGTTGTACATTCCGGGCCATCGAGATCTCCTCCGCGTAATACAGTAGATATTGAAGTGCTGATATGCTGAAGCCCTTCGTTGTGCAAATGAACATGATAAGGACATTTATTTATAGGAACTTTTATTTACCTTAATTTAGCACTTTAAAGTGTGTTAAGCACAATTAAGTTTCATAAAATGTGCTTGAAAACAGATATTTGCGAAAAACTTATTTGGTAATTTCCTATATGTGCTATATTCGCTATTTTCGTAATATGGTGGCACTCGTGGGAAATATACACAAAGTTGCAATATGAAGAAAGCACTAAAAATCTATGAGAGTAAATATAAAATAATATACAATTGTCAAGTATTGAACTTTTTTTAATAGTAAATTCTAGTGGCAATTATCAATATATTCAGGGTGGCCCATAATAGTGTGACAATGTTCCATAACTCCTATGCCGTAATAAACAACAGAAATATATTTTAGCATCTCATACAGCCTAATATGATGCACATTTTAGAAATATGTATAGTCATATAGGATGCTATAAACTGGGGCCATATCAAACATATGTTTTTTAAATAGTGTTAGGTATATATTTTTTATTTCATATTTGAAGTATTCGGATCATTTTTCTGAATTGGGAACTTTAGAGTTTACTAGTATTATACAGAGTAGTACAGAAGATATGAGCATTTTTGTATCGAAATCGCAATGAATTGAGTACCCTGTATCTTTTTTTAGAAAACAAATACTAGATCATTTTTGACAGCATTAATTATGCTATAAGGTCTATCTTTACTTTCTATATAATTTTCTTCCAACTAGCTTTACTTGTATAAGCAACCCACATTTTATATCATTTTCATTAAGGTTTCTCACGACTCTTTCTATTCAGTGAAACATTCTCTATATCTAATTGTAACGGTTTTTGAGATATTAGAGGTTAATAATTAATTAATTAATTTTGTACTGAATTCTTCTGCACCAAATATAATATTAAAAAATATTTTTTATTGAAAATGGCTCTCTGCCCCTTATTCTTCAAGAGTCGAACTTTTATATTTTTCTTTTTTACTAAAATCGGCGAAGCCGTTTCCGAGATGCAATATCTTAAAAATGATGAAAAAATGACGACTAATTTGTGAGCAGTATATTAATGAAATTCGCGTTTCATTAGGTAAAAAAAATTGTGAATATGATATATGCTTTATTTGAACCGTTTTCTTATGTAGTTCAATTGGTATTAGCATTAGATAGTTATACTGACTAAACAGTATCCATACTTACTGTTTAGAGTAAAACCTCAAATATCTCAAAAATCGTTGCAATTAGGTATAGAGAATGCTTCATAGAATAGAAAGAGTCGTGAGAGACCTTAATGAAAATGATATAAAATATAAGGTGTTTCATTTACAAAAATTGAGAAAATTGTAGTTGCGAGTTTTGATTCGCCCTGTATACAACTCTTGGTAAAGCTGTTTTGAAGGAATTTCCATAGAAAGTGAAACTAGACCATATAGCATAATTAATGGAGTAAAAAATTATCTAGTATTTATTTTCTTAAAAAAGACACAGGGTGCTCAATTCATTGCGATTAAGATACAAAAAGTGCTCATATATGTTCTGAAAATACTAATAAACCCTATATATTTATATATATATATATATATATATATATATATATATATATATATATATATATATTTGGTCATTTTTCCAAATTCGCCAAATTTGGAAAAATGAACCAAATTCAAATACGAAATAAAAAATATGTCATTCGATTTATAAAACATAAGTTTGATATGGCCCCGGTTCATACACCACCCGATATGACTGCACATATTTTTAAAATGTGCGTCTTCTTAGGCTCTACGAGATCTTAAAATATTTTTTTTTGTCTATTCTGGCATAGAAGTAATGAAACGTTCTCACACTTTTGGGCCACCTTGTATAGTACAGTATATCTGGATATATTACTACTTATATTACCAATATTTCTGTGTGTAACATGTTTTATAGAGGAGAATATAGTATTTAAAAATAACCATGGTAGAATTTCGATTGCTAATTTTTATTGAATTCTCCAGTTTAATTTTTTCAATGTTTTTTCTAAAGCTACAAGTATGCATACTATAATATTAAAGAGACAATAGTTTATTCTTGACACTTGGCTCTTGAAAATTTTAAGTTGCATGTTTACATTTTAAACTATGTTTAGAAAATTATATTTTTTGGCCTTATGGGACAGCTCTTTTGGTGATAAGTTGGAATTGAATGTGATTTTTATTTGGATGTTTCTTAGATGAAGATAAAATTCTCTAAAAAATTGATTTAAAAAATGTATAAATTATGATGTAAAAGTTTACAGGAAAGAAAATATGACTTTGATAGATCAGATCAGATAAGAATTTCCGTAAGATAGATAGTCATTCTCAAAATAATATAAAGTATGATGGTAATAGGTATACGAAAAAATTCAACACCATGATGTGGGATTTAATTTTTCTAAAAAATATTTTTTTTCGCGTAATCCAATTTATAGAGATTATGATTCCAAACAGCACGTAATCTAAATGTTAAAGATCTAGAGTTACTGATAGATATCTATAAATTAAAATAGCGGAAAAACCACAAATCAGAAGTCTAGAGTTCACTCAGTATTTTGGTTACAGGAAATTTTATTAAGTACTACAAATAATTCGAACTGTTAGGTTCAAATTGTTACTGGTAAATTCTATGTTGTATAGAGTTCGGCTAATCTTATTTTCATTAGATAAGTATCAGCCTCTACATTTTAAAGTTATAAATAACAGCATCGAAACACACACCTAGTTGTATTTTGTGAATCATGAGCGAGTCAACCGAAATTACTGATCCTAGCGTAGTGATTATTGTGATCACTTTAGTAATATTTGTGCTTTGTTTATTAACGTTAACCAAAGTGTGTGATTGTGGTAAGTGTTTGAAACAGTAATAGTTACATTTACTAGTCATAAGATAGTGTTACAGTGTTACTATAAATAGGGCCTTCATTGATTTTGAAGATATTTAGCTGAATCGGCATTTGTGTCAGAAAGTATAAGTCAAACTTCCATTATCTCATCAAGTGGGATGTTATTGTTATATAGAACTGAATAAAATAATTTAAGAATTTACGTATTATTGTGTTGTTGTTATAAGTCGAACAAAAGACATGCGCGTATAATTTGTTACCTACAAATATGCTAGGAACGTAATATTTACTTACGTCTTTATTATTTTTATTTCAAATTAAATAAGTTCATTAATCCTGATTACATG
Source organism: Pogonocherus hispidulus (assembly GCA_963924545.1). Taxonomy (NCBI): domain Eukaryota; kingdom Metazoa; phylum Arthropoda; class Insecta; order Coleoptera; family Cerambycidae; genus Pogonocherus; species Pogonocherus hispidulus. The sequence goes on from OZ004693.1 coordinate 71,886,555, forward strand.
TTTTACAAATATCAGACAAAAAAGTGCTTATTACCAATTATTGCCGTGTTAGGATACTAAAATACATTATATTTAATTAAACTACCAACCAAGCAACCAACGATATCAAATAAAGTTTTGTTTTTATAATTCATTTACTTGCTTTTGGATTGTCGCGATGCTCTGCATCATCAATTAGGAACTGCCAAAACTAAAAAAAGAAAACTGCCTCAATAATTTGTTTAAAAGTTTTTTAAACATAATTTAGAATTCAAGGTGTTCATGCACAGCAAATATATATTGCTTTTTTAATAGAACGCAGTAATGTCAATGATTCTGCAATAGCTAGTTGTCTTAATATGATTAGACTGGTACTGTAAACATCATATAAAGAAAAAGAACGTACCTCTTAAAAACACTTAAATTGATTGTTTCAATTAGGTAAAAGGAAATTTATTTCATTCAGTACTGTTTTTAAGGACTCAAATCATTCTGTAATTGGCGAAAATTATATACCTAATTTCTTTTTAAATCGCTAAGCATACAGTAAACTTAAAATGACAGTAGTTCTATTAGTAAATGATGTATCGTTTAAAAATATAATAAAAGAAAAGATTACCTAGATTTGACGGTTGCTGAGTTTATTAAATTCACGTATCAGTTGAAAACTTTTATCATTTACAACTATAAACTAATTTTGATAAAAATATATCATGATTCATTTTATCGAATACCTTTTCAAGCATCCTTTAAAGTTCCTAAAACTTTTACAGCATAGAACAGGTCGTGGTTAGTAAAACTAGTTAGTATCTAAACTAAATTTTATATATGTAAGTATGTATTTAGTGCAGCTAGTTCCTCTTTGAAATATTTTTTTTTGTTAACCGTCAGTTATGTACCATATTTTATTTATTGACGTAATTTTATATTATTTGAGAATCGGTAGTACTTTTGATCGACTCGTTACGAACAATTATTGGTTATACACTTTGCATCCCTGATTCATGGCAGTGCCCTTAATTGTTAAGTCATCATTGAATTTATCGATATCGGAAGTTATCTGACACAATATTGATTCAGTTTATCTTACAAATTAATTTTTTTATTGGCAATAAAAATATGCTTCCATGTAGTATAAATTACATGAAATTCATTGTCAGAATATTAATCGTCGACATTTAGAGACTTTTAACCTTGTCCGAAAATGGCTTTAATTCAAACACGTTTAGAGGCGGTAAAGCAGTTTTTATTCAAGGAATTTAAAAGAAGTTTCCATTGACATTAAAGCATGAATACCATTCTTGCACTAATTTATAGATTCCCAGCTGGTAAAATTTTTGCGACTGTTTGCGGACTCATTCCTTAACAGCAAACTCTACCTTTTAGAGCCGATTGTTCAAACATGGTTCATCTTCAAATCAATTGAACTGAGTTACACTATCATAGAAACCATTGTTTCAATAATTGTTTCCTAGACATCATATCGCTGTTCAGTTGATTTGAAGATGAACCATGTTTGTACAGTCGTCCCTAAATGATTTTTTTAATGGGCCAAACATATGAAAATCGCATGGGGATAAGTCGGGACTGTAAGGTCGATGTAGTTACACTTCCCAATTAATACAACTAAGCAGATCTTGAACCGTTTGGGCTACATGGGGTAGAGCATTATCATGCAAAAGACTGACAGCATTTATGAGCTTTGCGAGACTCTACAGAGGCCGACGCGTAAGCGTTTTGAATATCGCTCAGAGTTGATGTTGACATCAGGTTCTTTAAACCTAAGACAGTACACCCTGGTAACAAAAAAATCACAGGTTTCGCAACTCTTACTGAACACTCCCCACTACTCTTCACGCCGCAATAATTCTTCACTCTGATAAACGTGAGCACTTTTTAAAAATTCGATAATTTGAAAACAGTTACAGATATTAACCCGAACTTTTTTTTAAAAACCTTTTTAATACCTATCTAGGCTACATTTCAGTCGCTAAAAACGGAATAGCGGCACGGAGATTATCTTTGAACGGATTTTCTATCATAGAATACCATTTCATCTTGTCACAACGCGAGGACAAGAGCAAATTACAAATATTTTTGATAGACGTGTCACTAGTATCGCACTAGTACTTAAAAAACGATAAACGCGATAAAGTCATGGCTATAGACATATCAAACGTCAACCAACAACCATTGAACAATCCTCATATTTTGATACATTTCCTGTTCCTATTAATTAGTTTTACAAAAAGATAAATCACAATAAACGTATTTGTCACCATTTGATAGTTTCAATATTGCGCACATATTGCGTAGTAAATAAAAAGTTAAATGTAGGCTAAAGACTATAGATATACGGCTTAATCTGCAGGTTGCTGAAACACTTTCCGAATTTAATAGATATACAAAGTAGTCCTGAGTATTATTTCCTTAAAACATAAAAAAGTTTGTTTATGTCTGACTGAACGTATTTTCCAATACTTATTGTCGGCAACTGTTATCTTTGCAAATGTTGGAAATATTGTTTACACTTATAAATGCATATCAGACACTTCAAGTACCTCGATATAAACCTAGACCTTACACTACACCATCTAATAAATCAACATATCAAAATAGCATGTGTGCAAAAATGTCGTCATACTAAAAGCGGAATGTGCAATATTTACTGACGGTATATTTGAAATTTAAGGAATTTACCAAAGATATATGGTGTGTAACGACAGGTTGACTGACACAAGACGTAAATCTTAAACTAACTTAAATTCGATAAATATCAATATTCTGTTATAAAATCGTTGAACTGGCCTTTGCAGACATGTGAGTAAATTAAATCTACGATAGACGTGTTAAGGAATAATGACCAAAAATAAAACAAATTTAGTTATTAACCTGTGTTGGGAGTAGTTCAATAAAAGGTTCTTGAGAAATGTTTTCCGCATTCCCCTAAAAAGAAGAAACAGTTGAAATGGTTTTCCGAAAAAGATCAACAAAATCGAATCTCTAATGTATTTTTTGTATTTTTTTTTATAAAATAAAACTTTCCTCTGTATTATATATACTTACTTGCTTAACATTAATAATGTTTGTGTGAGTGGTTGTGGATTTATGATATTCCGAAGGAGGACACTATACAGGGTGTATCACGAAGAGGGTCCAGTAGGATTATCTCAAAAAATAGTCAGAATTGAAATCTGAAAATTTGTATACAAGGGTTTATCAAAAAGATCTATCCAATGAAAATAGTGTCAACTTCCTCGCACTTCCGGTTCTACCGGAAGTCATCATCAACTTGCTTATTTTAAATGTAACACTCTATATATTATTTTATTTCTGGATTCTACGTAAAATAAATAAAATAAATTTTGAAATATTGACAGGTGTTTATTGACATTTTGCAATTTTGACACCCTGTAAAATCAAAGCGATTTGAGATCAAGCAAAACGGTTTATACATTCATTGTATAAACTAATTTTTCACAAGTTTTCATAAATTTAATAAAATATTTAAAATTTCTGGCTAAATCTGAAGCTAGTATCAAACGATAGCTTATGAAAAGTTAAGATAGGAATGTGCAAACTGCTTCGCTTGATCTCAAACCGTTTAGATTTTACAGGGTGCCAAAGTTGCAAAATGTCAATATTCACCTGCAAAATTTTACAAAAACAGTTGAAGATAGATATAGGACGTCCTACATAAAATCTGTTTAGAATTTTACGTAGAATCTATAAATAAAATAATATATATATATATATATATATATATATATATATATATATATATATATATATATATATATATATATATATATATATATATATATATATATATATATATAGTGTTACATTTAAAATAAGCAAGTTGATGATGACTTCCGGAATAACCGGAAGTGCGAGGAAGTTGACACTGTTTTCATTGAATAGATCTTTTTGATAAATCCCGGTATACAAATTTTCATATTTCAATTCTGACTATTTTTTGAGATAATACTACTGGGCCCTCTTCTTGATACACCAGTATACGATATTATAACATAACTTTAAATATTATTTTTTACATACGATTAAATGTTGTTGCATGGTGTATTATAAACAATCCACGTACGTATGAGATACGTACGTTTTATAGATATTATCAAATATCTAAAACTATAACTCATAAATTAATAAAGTTCTTTATTTAATTCATTTATTGGTTGCGAAACATTCATTCACCTGATATAATTAACTTTTTTGACGTTTGTTCTAGGATTTATGCAATGTATTTCAACGCAATGCGATAATTTTAGTAATTAGTACACCCATATTTTATTTTCTTAAACCCATTTTATTTACACCCATAATTAACTTAAAAGTTATTTGGGACTCATAATTTTGAATGTCTATTTGATATATGTATGTATAGCTATTATTAATATTATATAAAACCTATTCATTTGATAACATTAATAAAATATTACTAATTAACAAAGCACTTTATTAACATAGACCTATTTATTTTGTTTCAGCTTGTAACAGCCAAGCAGCACAAGCTCGAAGAACGCGGCGGACTAGCGCTAGAGAAAGTATCTACATAATAGAAGAAAATGGGGAAGTTTTGGGTAAGTTTACGACTATAAAATTTGTTAAACCATTATTAATTAAATAATTTTATTTGCAGGTAGAAATCCAACCACAAGAGTTGTAGAAAAATGTGGAGTAAAACATTCTGAGGAAAACCTGGCACCTCCGCCATATTTTCGTACCCTGGATACTTTGGCGCAGGCTTCTTATGAATTACCGCCTTCTTACCCTATTGATATACCTTGAAAGCTGACAACGGCATAATGAGGACACGAATTGGCTCTCTAATGTTTTAATTATGAGAAAACTCGAATAATTATAAATTAGGAAAGTGTGACAACGATCATATGAAAAATGTGTACAGGGGATAAAAGTTCTGAGATTTTACTGAGATTTTGTATTTTTTTGTATAAAGAAAGAATAAAATTATTATGAAAATGACTAATATTTTAATAATCCCATTTCTACCCATTCATCAACATATATAGATACCTAATGACCCAATAAAAAAATTAAGAATGTAATGTTAAATAAGTTACTAGGTATCTACGTACGAGTAATAACGAAAAAATATAACTATTTATAAATGCTTGAAATTATTGAGAATTTCTACTATAGTTTAGTCCAAACTCATCTATATTAAAAAACATGTTCAGATTTTGCAACTAAATACACATTAAATGATAATATAATAATATAGCAAATAACTACGAATAGTAAGGACATCTTAGGTCCACCACCTGCAAACGCCTTATTTAAATAAGGACTAAAACAAATCAAGCCTAAACAGCTATTCTCCTGGCTATCTATATGCCACGCCGAGCGCTGAATTGCAAAGCAAAATTTGCCGTATTTTGTCTAACACAGTTAGAATCAAAATACAAGGAATTCGGATTGCAACGAAAACTACGAGGTAATACTCAGACCACACATAAATCCCTACCCCTCATTCTACTTAACAATATTAGCTAGAAAGTGTGAGACTTGTGTGGGAGCGACATATTATTATTCAGTAGGCTGCAATTGCGCCCCAGGAACTACTTACGTTGGTAAGCCATAACCACTATTCAATGCTGGAATGAGGGAAACCTGGTGAACCTCATTAGTTAAGAGGTCAGTCAAACATCAGGTGATGTTAATCTCTTACATTAACATTAAGCTGATACTCTTTCTATCCTATTGTTAATATCAGTGTTAACTTTTTTAATTAATTTCATTAAAGAATAATAATCCAATTTCATTGCTAAGATAAGATATGTTAAACGTAACAAAAGATTTTGTTACATTTAACATATCTTACCACCCTAGATTTTTATTTATCACCACCATTTGTTATATCTAATTCTAATAACAAAATACTGTAATATTACAATGAAATTGTATTAATTGAGTGTCTATAGCAAATATTTCAAAAACTATTGACGATAACCCCAGAGTTATTTATGTATAGAGGGTGATTCAGTCATTAGTAGGCACATTAGATTATTATAGGCCTAGATGGCAGCCTAAACTTTATTTGTTCTCTTAATATCTCCCGTTAGAGAGAAGATAGAAAGTTGCGGTTTGAGCTGATTTTTTGGAAATTTTGTGCTCTATTTAACTATGTAAAAAGAGTACTACTAATTTAACTATTACGATGTCAAACAGCGCCCTCTAGCTACCACGGTAAAATAAGTTCAGGAACAGTATATATTGCAGATTATTCAGTAAGAAAAGCTATTTCAAACGAGCCCTAGTTTGTTTAATTCTGTTAACCCAAACCGGAGTTATCCTTATTTGAATAAAATAAAGTTTAATCTTCCCCCACCATTTTATTTTCAAAGATAGAGCAAAGTGCGTTACAGAAAAAAGATTGCAAATTTTACAAATATTACAATGCCACTATTTAAAATACCTCTTAACTTGGCATATTTTTGAGAAAAATCCCATTTACTGATTGGTCATAGCAATTGCGGCCTCTAGCGGTCATCCTACGAACTTGAAAATAATTTCCAGCGATTTCTCTTATCCGATTTACTTATTAGTATTTTTTTCCCAAAGTTATACGATAAGTAGTTTCTGAGATACAGCCGGCGTCCATTCTTATTGGCCACCCGGTACAAGTTATTATTTATTTTCAAATATTGAATAAAAGACATAATTTCATTAACATAGGTAAGTCATTTCAAATATTTTCGCCAACATCGACTTTATTTTTAGCTCATTTGCAAATCTTTTGTTCACAAGTTAGGTATTTTTTATTTATTTATTAAAAATAAACAATTAACCTCTGATTATATGATAACATTCTTATCTGGAGGTATATTACATTGTTTATACTTTAGAACACAGTTCAGGTGTGTTGGCGATTCTTTTATGAAAAACAATATTTTTTTGAACAAACACAAATTTTTAGAGGAGTTTCAATGTTTATTAATTTTAATTTTATACACCACAAAATTTTTCTATATATTTATTATTTTATTCTCTTTAGTCTTAAGACAACTTTTAGTCTCTAGGTGTAGCATTCTATGAAATTGACAATCCACACACATTGCGCATTGGGACACTAAAGTTTAAGAAACTTAAATATTTTAGCTATTATTAAGGTAAGTTAGCCTCAGTTCCTTATATATTTTTGTTATATTATAATGTAGTTCATTCGGTTCGTAATCCTACTTATTTTTCAACGTTGATGTCCGATTATTTTAAAAACGACTATTGATTGTTGTTCCATTTTAAGGAGCGAGAAAATGTACGGGTACCACCTTCATCGTCTTTATGAAGTAATGTTTTATAATCTCTCGTAAGACTAAGCTATAGTCGTATGAATTCACACATTATCTTCTGCATTTAAAAATGTCTACTTTAGTGTATTTTACACTGCAAGTAATAAAGTAATAACTAATAACTACATTGTTATCATCGTGTATCTTTATAGATAGGATAAAACTAAGTAATTTAGCTAATTGAAATTTTTAAATACTGACATGATAAGGTAAGATATATTTGGTAGGTTTAATAAACTTTATGAATATTGCGACATATTTTACAGGGATCCTGATGCAACGTCATGATGATGATGAAGCTTTTAGATAGGTTAGTACCAAGATATAAAAAATTATCTAGGTCGAATGTGGTCATGGATTTTATAATGATTGCCGGAACTAGTATTCCATTTATCATGTTTGTTCTATTTACGATTGTCACAACAATTATTAAAATTTGGCTCTTTTTTGTTGATTGAAACATCTTCAGCGAAACATCATGAAGGAATTATAAATAGAGGTGTACCTCAGGGATCAATCCTTGGCCCTTTATTATATTCAATATACACTAGTAATATTTGCGCAGCCCCTAAGAAAATTCAAATTCACATGTACGCTGACGACACCCAAATTTATCATTTCTTTGATAAACATGAGGCACTTGCAGAGCAAAATTTGATTAACAGGGAAATCTCCGATATTATTCAAGTTTCTAAGAATCACGACCTTGTAATTAATTCATCTAAATCATGTGTCATTTTATTTGGTAGTAATTTCCCTGATGATTTAGCCTTTAGAATTGATGAAGACTTGCTAAACGTAGTTGACAAAAGTAAAAATTTGAGCGTTATAATTGATAAAAAATTGAGGTTTACTGAGCACGTATCATTTATATTAAAGCGAGGTTATGCGAAACTTAAACTTTTATATCCTAATAGACACATATTGAATAGGAAAATTAAAATCCAATGAGTCTCTGGTCCTCTCATATGCCAACCACTGTCATTTTGTCTATGATTCGTGCTTAACAGCAACAACTGACAGGGCCCGTTTACAAAAATTACAAAACTCTTGTTTACGATATATTTTTGGTATATGTAAATATGAGAGGATCAGTAATACCTTACGTACTGTTCACTGGTTATCTATGTCTAATAGAAGGAAATTGCATTCTCTGTCCTTAATACATAAAATAATTAATACCGGAATACCCCCTTATACTATGGACAGAATCCGATATAGATCTGATATTCACAGTATAAATATTCGACAAAAATACTATATAACTATTCCTCAACATAAGACATCAATTTTCGAGAGGTCTTTTCGGTATTCTATTTTAAAAAATTATAATGATCTTGCAACTGATTTGAAGGGCTTATCAATCAAAAATTTTAAAAATAAGTTATTTGATGTATTATTTGAGGAGCAGGCACTGAAATAGTTTCATGTTGATTGTTTTCTAATAGGTTCACTAAATCACTACACTAAGTATGTACCTTATTTGTTTGTTGTTGTTTGTTGTCCGTGATAGGGTTATACTGAATTAATTATGTACTTGTTTCTATATTATATTAGGGGGAAGGGTGGTTTGATAAATAATGAATTTAAGATTAAGTTTGGGCTCCTGAGGTAGAACAGCTATGCTGATCAGACGCCTTTTAACCGACAAATTATATTTTGGAAAGTTGGAAAATTGTATGAGTACCTCCATTTTTGTTATTCCATTGTTGGTTAATAAAGACATATTATTATTATTATTATTATTATTATTATTATTATTATTATTATTATTCATTTAAATGTTCAAATATGTAATTAATTACTATTTTATTTCTGGAATTAATAACACATTTGCACGTTATTGATGATGTCTGTATGATACGCAGTTTGACAGACTTTGACAGCTAAGCTAAGATAGTTTGTTCTCTAACTCCCACCTTAGGGCAAGCCGTGGTAGCAACTTGGCGTTCATATTAACGATATGAGCGCCAACCAAGGTAGGTCGCGGTTAGTACTTGGATGGGTGACCATGCAGGGAAGACCGTCGGCGCTTGCCCGCATCTTCTAGTGGCCTGTACGTCGGTGAATTCACAGAAGCTATGCAAATGCGAGATTTGCGTAGAAGACGTACCATCCCTTGGATATAATGTAAAGCCGGAGATCTCTTGTCTATGAAATGATAGGCAAGTAAAAGATCCCTACCCTGCCACAAAAACTGGGGGTTCTGCAAAATTTTCAGGTTGGGGGTTGCTCGTCTCCTGGCGTCGGTGATTGGCCTTAGTCGCGGAAATAGGCCGACGTTAAATAAACGAAAAAAAAAAAAAAAACTCCCACCTTTCACTAGAAGATAATTCAGATACATGTGACCTGTGTTCGTTATATATATGGTCGCACTTTTAAACGACTGTAAAATCTTGATTTCTTGAGATAGAAGTGTCTTAAAAGAAGGAATTTGAATCTTTTTTTCCAAAGTTTTATATGGTAGTTTCAGATTTTTTCCTGTTGCGTTCGATTTTCAAGCAGACGAGATAACTCCAGTTTTTTCAATAAGACATTGTATATTTTACGGCTTTCGGATAGATATTTTTTTCTGATTCCAAATATATGCCACATGAGGTAATTATCTAGAATAGCTTTGCTGTAATTGGCATTTCGGGCTAACTTCGAGTACCCTTCCCTTACTATCACAAAGCTAACGGGTCAGTTGGCTTCATTAGAGGTGCATCCCCGGCTACACAGCCACTCCTGACCTACCCCAAACCACAACCCAGAACGAGAGGGCACTTGCCGCCCCCGCCCGAGACATATTACCCCCGGTGTGTTAGACATGCAGGCGAAGAAAGAAAACAAGCACATAGGTATAGCATACACCCTACTTATAGTTTAAGTATTTGATTCTACTTTCTTTAGTATCATGAACCCTTGTTGGTTGTGTGAGCAAAACTGGGTTTCATATAGTCAACCCGTGTCTAATCCATTAGGCTCATGGGTTCATTTTCCAATATTTTTTATATTTCAGAAGTTCCCGATTTGAAAACTTTTTCCGAAATAATTTTAGAAATAAGACTTGTCCATGTTGTTTCTCAAGTTATTCTAGACACTCTTTATATAAATAAAAATGTAGACAAGCACAATAAATGATCACTCATAAGAAGAAGCAATTAATTTCAAGTGGTGCACGCCAGGGTATTTTTCTATCTCAATTCTCTACACAGGCAGGTGAAACATCATAATTTGACGAAACAGTCAAGACGTTTTCTCACGCAATACCTGCGTTATTATCTTTGTATAAATTAATTTTGAACATGTTCAAACCTTATGTAATCAGTACAAGTTATATCAATATCTAATTTGTCAGACAATTTTGATATCTCAATATATTTCACATTGTATAGTTTTGCGCACTATTGCACAATATTGGCTAAAGAATAGATAATGGTAATAACCAGTAAAATGGACTGCTTGCGGTTACAACATAACTCGTGGAACATTTAAAAAATACATTGTATGTGTTATGTGGTATAATTATAGAAGGGAAAGGTATCATAACCTTGAAGGGGATTGGAACCTTTGGTGTGAAGATAAAAATGACGTAGTTTTCCACATAACACCAAAGCACTATACTGCACTCGACGCTCGTTTCGCCAACCAAGTTGGCATCATCTGGATATGATTAAAGCTGTATTTTGGTGTAACTATGTCTGTGTAAAGGTATCATACTAGTATATTTCAAATTATAATATTTCATATTAAATATCAAATATTTTGATATTATAGAGTATATCTCTTCGTGTTAACAAAGAGGATAAAAAGAATCGCACGATAAAGTTGTGTATATAAACTATTGAACATAATTATCACACCACAAGAAATCTGCAGTTACACCAATATTTAGGTATTGGTTTCCAGAACTGACTGCTGGATTTATATATTTTTTTTAAAATGTACCTATTTTAGTACATTAGGGTAGGTAGTTGACTTGTTGCTGGTTTTTACTCAAAATACAATTCATTGTTTGAAACATGTGAATGTTTTTGGTTTTGAAAAAAGCATGTTGTCCTATAAAACTACATAGTATCTATAATGTATAATTTGTATATCTATAACATAAGTCAATTAAAAAGCAAATGACACAGAAAAAATTATATGGTAAACTTATGTTGGACTAGCAGTTATTATTGTAAAATCTACAATGGTGGCTACTTAAATTACATGTTAATGTGGATTACTAGAATGTTTCAGAATATGTTAGACTTGAGACTGTTATGTGTCTATGAGAGGAAGTTAGCTTTTCAATTTGAAATACTTTTTTATTATTTTATCCTCGAAATAGTTCGGATTTTAGTATAAATTGTAATCTTAAAATAGATTTTGCGGTACAATTTAATGTCTTATATTCCAGGTAACACTCATAACAGCATAATCACCGCTTTCAAAAAAGTTTTGATCAAATTCTTGAAAATTCGGAACTAACTATAGGCAACTACCTATATTTATCTCAGAATTTTATTTAAGATATGAAAAAAACTTAACGGGATTTGTTCTAAAATCTTTCCACTTATTATTAGAATTTTATCCATAAATTGCACAACACATTTTAATCACAAATGATAATACAATATATCCTGATTATGCTGAAGCGACAATGTCACAGTGAAAATTTTGGTGACTACTTGATATAGTTTTTAGTTTAGTTTGTTATTAAACATGTGGATACCATGTGTTATCTGTGTTTTCAACCATAATGTTTTGTTCAAATTCATTTTCCGTGTTTTTAAGTAGTTTGATAGCCCGATGCCTATATGCTATGAGCTAATTACTCTTGCAACACGTCATATCTGTCGCCACGTAACGAACTGATAAACATTGAACGTAATTAGATAATAAAGATTGTCGAAGTACGAAATACTTTGACGTAATAACATTTTTTAATAATTATGACACTAGGAGATTATTAAATATTCCTATATACTGTGCCTTCTTAAATTCCCAAGTCCGTCGTAACTAAATTGTTTCTCGCTCCTAGTAAATTAAATGATCATAAGTTGGTGTTGTAAATATGAAAATTAACAAGAAGTCACTTGAGTAAAATCCTAAAATAAAGAACACAAACCAAAATGTCAAAATAATTGTTTTTATTTTTCAATCATATTATACTATATGGATATTTCATGAAAGGGGTTGGAACCGTTGGTGTGAAGATAACACTGACGTAGTTTTCCACATAACACCAAAACACTATACTCCACTCGATGCGCGTTTCGCCAACCAAGGTCATCTGAATCAATCATCTGAAGATAATTAAAACGAAACCTATCACTATATCCTATTTACACCTAAAATATTCCTAAGGTTCAGTGAACCGTCGCGACGGATCAGTGAACTGTGTTTTACTAATCAATAAAGTGGGTTATATGAGATTGGTCCTCTGTCACTATTCACACTATTTTTACATTTAGCAATTTTTTTTTAATAGTATGAATAGTGACAGAGGGCCAATAATCCCATATAGCCCGCTTTATTGGTTAGTAAATCACGGTTCACTGATTCGTCGTGACAGTTCACTGAGCAGTCGCAACGGTTCACTGAACCGTAGCAACAGATTAGGTGTAAATAGGACGCAGTGTTACCATAGGTTTAGTTTTAATCATCTCCAGATGATGCAAACTTTGTTGGCGAAACGCGCGTCGAGTGCTGTATAGTATCTTTGTGTTATGTTAAAAATTACGTAAGTTTTATGGATATTTCTATTATCAAGTGAAACTGCTGCACGTTTGCAACGGGTTATATTTAAAAAGTCTTTTCGACGAGGACGACTTGTAATTAAAAAAAATTAATTTGTAGTTTCAAAATTAACAACCGTTTGATTAATTTAAAGTACCATTCAAACTGACAACTGAAAAAATTAAATTACTTTTTTGTTATTGCGTAAACGTCATATGATAGAGAGACGTATGATATTATATTGATATATCCGAATTAATCCCATAGGTCTGTATTTTTGTGCTTCGTTCTGTTAACCTGGGAGTGACCCCCATCTATTAACATTCGAGGTAATTATGTTAGACATCGCACTTAAATACACACTGAATGTTGTATAAATAAGTATTGTTTAATAATATATTTTTTTTTAATTAAAGAATTACATATGTTGCCAATTCAAAATGTTTAAATAGCGAGGAGAATAATCAAATATCAAATAATAAAATATATAATTCTTTGCCTATATCTTCAGATCTGGGAAGAAGGTAGTAATTTTCAACAAAAACATTTAATATTAAAAATTTTAATAACTTGTAAATATAATAATAATAATAATAATAATAATGCTTTATTTCCATAATAATAATTACAAAATCAGAAAAAAAGCGAAAACCACAGAAGCAGTTACAAAGTACCGCTTGTACGTGGGCTTACCTAAAAACTAAAAAAAAAACTAATAAAAACTAATAAAAATGAAGTAATTATCTTATATCTACGTATTTTAATGTAAAGAAAAGATCCTATGAAAACATTTTCAATACTTATTTTAAAAATATTTTTTGCAGCTTATCACTTGCAACAGTCTCAGTCCCACTCAGCAGCTTCATAGTCACGGAATCAAATGATCCATAATAATAATTTGCACATAAATATATTCAGTATAATCCTATAAATCTACCGAAACGAAACCGAGACAATCGCAAAAAAAGCCGCATACCTCGCCGTATACGCATACTTAGAGGCTCTGTCAAGTTCGGGTTGTCTCTAATTTTGTTGTAAATGTCAGTTCAGGTAAGTATGTCAAATTTAGGTGAGGAGGTAATCTTAGATTTTTTTTTTATTATTATTTTTTTATCAATAATGATTGTTAATTATATTGTGTATCGTTTTTCTATCTGTCTCATCTATCCATATTCTAATCTTATATTTAAAGTTCTTCTTATTTACAGTATTTTTAATTTCTTCAGGTAAAATGTTAAAAAATTTAGCTGCGAGGTACTGTATTTGCTTTTGTCCTACAGATTTTTGGGTACGAGGAACACTCACACAGGCGTCTCTAAATCGAGTTGGATACTCATGAGTAACTTTTTCTAGTTTAATTTTCTTTTTATGAATGTTCATTAGGGTGGTAAAACAAAACATTTGCCGAATGTCATATATATCTGATTCTTTATAGAGTAGGTCTGTTGGGTATTGTATATTTTTTTCGAAAATTATTTTTATTATCCATTTTTGTATTATATTTAAATTCTGCAAATATGTGTTTCGCACTCCTCCCCAAGCGGCAATTCCGTATGCTAAATGTGGTTTTACCAGAGCGTCGTAAAGTGTTTTCAGTTGTTTTGTATTTATAAATTCTCTTAAAAATTTAAATCTAGAAACAAAGCCTCTAATTTTTTGAACTAGGTATTTTATTTGCTGGTCCCATTTGAGGTGCCTGTCGATCATAATACCGAGGTATTTGACAGATTCGGTTTCAGGAATTTCCATATCCTGATTTATATTTAATGATCCCATTTGAGGTAGATTAGCAGCATATGAAGTAAATGTAAGGTATCGCGTTTTGTCATAATTTAACGTAAGTTTGTTATACTGGAACCATTTACTAATCTGCTGGAAATCATCTTCAGCTTTACTTTTTAAAGATTGCCACATATTTGAGGTATAAAGGATTACGGTATCGTCAGCAAAACTGACAATTTTTCCTTTTGTGTTTAACTTTAACAAGTCATTTATGTATATTGTGAAAAGAAGTGGCCCCAGGACAGTCCCCTGTGGAACACCGTAAGTAACACACCTAGCCTCACTCTTAATTCCATCCACACACACTATCTGTTCTCTTTCAGACAAATAACTCTGTATCAGCCTGCTAACGACACCCCTAAACCCACACAATTCGAGCTTCGAAATCAATTTACTGTGGCATACGGTATCAAATGCTTTGGAGAGGTCAACGAAGACTCCTAACGAAGGTATTGCCCTATCTAGGGCTTCATATATAAATGATGTTACTTCAATTATGGCATCCTCCGTTGATCTCCCCTCCACAAATCCGTATTGATTAAGCGAAATTATATTTAATTTATTTAAAAATGTCACCATTCTTTTTTTTTATAATTTTCTCAACAACCTTTGATATATTAGAGATCAGTGATATTGGCCTGTAATTATTAATATCCTGTTTGGAGCCACTTTTATGCATTGGTTTGACAATACCTAACTTTAGAACATTTGGAAATATACCATTGTTTATATACATATTCGTTAAATAAGATAATGGACCAGATATCTCTTTGGAAATTTGTTTTAAAGTTTCAGCCCTTATACCATCATGTCCTGGTGACTTCCCTAATTTTAGTTGATGTATTACTTTATGGATTTCTTCTGGTTCAGTTGGATGCATATACATACTGCGTTCGACAAATTCCTGATTTCCGTTATAGTTGTGCACCGCACAAATTTTATCAGCATACTTTTTGCCAATTTCGCTAAAGAACTTATTGAAACAATTTGCAATTTTTTCTTTATTTGTTATTTCACTGTTATCTAATTGTATTTTTTCTATTTTTGTTTCAGGTTTAGTTTTGTTGCAGATATCATTAACCGAGTCCCACAATGCTTTAGATCTATTTTGGTTCCTAGAAATAATCTTTTCGGCATATTTCTGCTTTGCTCGTTTTATTTGCCTTTGTAAACTATTTTTAATATTTTTATAGCTATTTTTCAGTTCTATATTTTGTGGATTTTCCATAAACACTTTGTACATGTCATTTTTCTGCTTTATAGATTTAAGGATTCCTGCATTTATCCATTTTTTCTTTGCCGTTTTTTTATAATTTTTCTTGACAATATTTGTGTTTTTATTTATGTAATTATTCAGTTTATCAATAAATAAGTCTGTTGCCCTATTAATATTATCCTCCGCATAAATAAAATGCCAATTTTCTCGACTAATGTCACTTTTGAGAGCAGTGTAATTAATAAATTTTTTAAATGTGGAATTCTGACTAAGAAATATATTTGACTTGTCTGTTGGAAAAACTAATGAAGTGGGATAATGGTCTGTAATAGGATATTGCAAAATAAACGAACGCATTTTTTTTTCTGTAATGAATGTCTCTTCGAATTTAACAAAAAAATGATCTACACAAGTTTTTGTTTGTGGTCGCGTATATTTATCTATGTATGATTCGAAACTGAAGTAAGTCATAATGTTTTTGTATTGCTCTGCATAGTCTCGGTCAGATAGTATGTCTATATTTATGTCTCCAGTAATTATATGGTTTTTAATATTTGTCCTGTCCTGTAAGAACCTAAATAAATCAGTATTAAAATCGAATACATCCGAATTTGGTGATCTATATATGCATGTTAATAACAATATATTTTTATTAAATTGTATTTCTAATTCCACGCATGTAGACGATCCTATAATAATATTTTTACTTGTGATAACATTTATGTTACTTTTCACCAACGCAACAACACCATCGCATTTATTATAAGTTCCCTCACTATAAAACGTAACATATCCTTTTAAATTATACACACTCAAGTCGTACACGATGTTAGTTTCTGTCAGTATAATAATTTCAAATTCCTCAGTTATTTCTTCTAACAGACATTGTAATTTGTCATAGTTTTTATTTATACTTCTTATATTAATAGAAAGTACTTTGAAATCATTTGGGTTTACATATCTATCAAAATATTTTAAGTCTGTTACAATCTTTGCACTTATACCCTGTACTCGATAATCCCTTATATAAGGATTCATTTTTTTATTTATATTTAACCAAACAACAGAAATACAGTATATGCAAAAACAATATCAAACCAAAACAAGTAGGTATACTACATAATGAACATAGTACATATAAGAACAGCTCAAAATAGATTACAAAACAGAAATTGCTATTTTAACAGGTAGGTAGGTTCAATTTTATTCTTTATTTGACTTTAATTTTAATCTATCTTTAACTACATCTTTCTTTCTGCCTCTAGTTTTAATCTCAGGAATATTGCCCTTAGGTGTAGTGATATCTTGATGACTGTTTTTTATTTGTTCTTCGGATGTTACTTCATTTACTTCAATATTTTCTTCTTCATCACCTACTACTTCACAGAGTACAGGAGTGGAAGGTGCACTGTTTGGACGCTGTGGCATTCCCTCTTCTAAATCCTCTAATGTAGTGAGCTCTTCTGCTGTGTATGATTTTTTTCCAACATAAAGTTTATTTGCTTTAATATAACATAATTCGAGTTTATTTTTTCTTGCAAGGACCAAATGCTTTCTCAGTATTTTCCCTTCTTCCCTCTGAGCCTCCGTTAGATCGTGTGCTATAACAACTTTGGTACCTTTAAGCTTCTTACAATTTTGTAGTATTAATCTCTTTTTGAAATATGATAACAACTCTATTTTTACCGGACAATAGTTATTGGTACCCAGAAGAAGCACGTCATTGAAATCTTCTTCAGAGAGGTTCAACTGTAGCAACTGATTTAATTTATCACATACGAAATTCAGTGATATGCTACCTTTGTGCTCCAAACCAAATATTACTAAATTGTTTTTCCTAGTAGATCTATCCACACGTTCAAGTTTAATTTTCAGGTTACTATTTTCTAGCTCAAGATTTTTTACTTTATTATTTATTTCTTCTAATTTCAGCGAAATTCTAATTTCGCTAGCCTCTATAACATTTCTCAGTTCCGTCTTGCAGTTAACCAGTTCTTTGCTTAAGTCCTTTTTAAATTTAGCAAGCTCTTCTATAATTTCACTGAATGCTGAATTTGGTTCCGATACTGGCATTGTACGTACAGTGTATGGAGTACTTAATTTACTTACTTATCGACTGTTTGTTTCTTTTTCTTTCGTTTTTTTTTTTTTTTTTTTTTTGTGTAAAACTATTTCAAGAAGCTACCTTAATGATATTTAGTTTCTCAGAGTTTAGGTTATATTTGTTTTAATTAATATATATATGTAGATATTGAAAATATACTTTAAATAATGAGCAATGACCCCCTATTTTAAAAAACTTTTGGATAACAGTACGATTTTGTAATTATGATCAAAAAATTGTGACGCTCCCTACTCGAGAGTGTCAATTTGTGACGCTCTTAAATCGGTTTCGGATTTTAATGGTCGGGTTTCTGCCTTCGGGTGCCACCAAACATGGGTTTCACGTGGTGAATGGTCCACGCGGACTCTACTCGCTTATGAGTAAAGGCTGGGTAACTGCAGTGAAGAAGGTGCATACCTGCACTTGCCAGAGGGTCAATGTTTCTTAACCTAAGTAATAAAAGTCACACATTTCCAACTCCTAAAATATTTATTTATACTTTAAATAAATCGGTCGGTAAATAAAGCAGTTAATACCAAAATATTAATAGCAATATATGTATATATATATATATATATATATATATATATATATATATATTTATTCATAGAAGCGGTAATAATAAATAAGCGGAAATATATTAGCAACAAATGGTAGCAAGCAGCAGTAAATAGACAAGCAATAATTATTGTTCAGGTAAACCTATTCGGCAATCAATAATTAGCAACAAAGCGGTAGCAACCAGAAAAGCTAAGCACAATAAATTAATAATGCAACAAAATACCTTGTTCTCGGTCTATCGGTTTACTGTACCAGCCTCTGACGGTATTCTATCAATGTACCTAAACAGCAACTTTCCCCATGTCAAACGCTCATAGAGGAATCATTGCCAAGGCACATATTATGATAAAACACTTAAGACACTGAAATACGGGTACCAGGCTTATGTGTATCCGGAATCTGGGTACGTAAAACTGATGTTCTCTAGCAAGCAACTTTCCCCATGTCAAGCGCTCATAGAGGAATCATTGCCAAGAGATACACCTAGTGAAACGCCCTCCCAAAGACAAAATACAAGCCTAATATTATTTACTATACTCGGTAACCAGCTACACTTAACTAATGCACTCTAACAGGCAACTTTCCCCATGTCAAACGCTCATAGAGGAACCATTACCAAGAGGTACACCTAGTGAAGTATATACTAGGAACAGCGTACAGTCGAACAGCGTCTTCAAGCTCACACAAAGCTGCTTCGCCCATGTCAAACGCTCATAGAGCGATCGCAGCCAAGTGAACCTGAAGATAGCTTGTCGGCGGCGGTCGGACTTACTAAGGGTTACTTACTCCTGCTGGTGCTGGTGCTGGCGGAAATGATCAGAAGATCAAAAGATCGGACGGTCAAAAGGCTACTTTCTAGGCAGTTACAATGCTTTAAGTAGTAAATCGGAGACACCACGTGACTGTAAATCATGTGGGAGAAACATCGCGCATTGGGTGCGCGGATATTTTAATTTTTGATTCAAATTCGGCCAACCTAATGGTACACGGTACTAATCTACTCAATATATTATTGCTAGCCTAGTCACAGCGTTAAATAATATAAATAAATTACAAA
Organism: Pogonocherus hispidulus; assembly: GCA_963924545.1. Classification (NCBI taxonomy): domain Eukaryota; kingdom Metazoa; phylum Arthropoda; class Insecta; order Coleoptera; family Cerambycidae; genus Pogonocherus; species Pogonocherus hispidulus. The sequence continues at coordinate 71,906,291 of OZ004693.1, forward strand.
ATAACATTTTGATAGATTTACGGGCTTCTACACTTATTTTAAATATCATTATCAAAAAGAACGGTTTTATAACTCCAAGAAATAATTAAATTCTTATTATAACACATCCTAAATAAGTTAAATATATTCTACAATATTAAACAATAATAAATAAATATTTCCAACTTATTTAAATCATTTCGGAAAATAGAAATTATTCTAAGCTCTGCAAAATAATGTAGAGACCTGAAATAAACTAAAATATATTTAAGTAAGGGGATATAAACTCGGCAAAATAAACAATCTTATAATATTAATAAAAATGTAATTGACGGAATACTTGTAAGTGACTTTTCTACTACATTCTCGGAATTTAATTATTTTAACAATTAACTACTATATTAGTAGAATGTTATAAACAACGGCGGTAATACAAAAAACTTGACCCAGCCGAGGATCGAACTGGGATCTCCCGGCTGAAAAGTCGGCACGCTTTGTACAGCGCTACGGAGCTCACCTACAATATTCTTCGGCGGAAACTAACACATATTAAATTCTATACTCCAAATAATAAATCCTAACTGTAAAAAGGTAACTTCGTTACAAAATATTTGAACATTACATTACATTAAGATGAATAATTACATGATTCGTCTTAAATTTGATCTGAAATCCTGACCTATGTATTCTAAATAAAATCTTTATTTAGAATGGGAGATCAAACCACAACAGAGAGGTACATATCCCTTGAGCCATCTGGTAAATTATTTACCATTATTGGTAAAAACAATCCATTATTTATAGGTGCCACTATGAATAGTTTTAGTTCTTCATTTTGCAAATTAGAAACTACAGCAGTAGCTTTTGAAAACGGAATACATTTGGAGTCACTGGAAAAGTGTCTCGAGTGATCCAAAAATATCTTACAATAAATACTTTGACTATAACTGTGATTAGGAAGACTGCCTATCAATTTTTATAGAACAATATAAAATATTCGGATATACGAAGTACAAGGTTATCATAAAGTAAGGGATATATTTCAGCTTATTATGTATTTTTAACAAATAAAGTTAATAACAAGATGTGAAAGAAATTAGATTGCTTAAACAATGGGATTTCTTATGTCCAACAGTGGTTAACGAAAATGTTCCATATGTCGTCCATTTTGCTGACATACAATCACCAACCGTTCCTCCAAATTGTACACAGCATTATTCAGCATTTCTGGTTGAATTGTAGCAATTTGCTCCCTAATAGTCTTTTAGTTCTTCCAATGTTGTTGGTCGTGTTCTAAACACCAAATTTTTACTAAACCAATTCTTGTTTGTAAATTCCTGTTATTAAAGTTTAAATCGTTTCAATTTACCTTAAAGTGAGTTTTATTTTGAGAACAATTCTCTAAATCGCTATGATTACGTTTGACATTTGTATCAGCAGTTGACACGACAATTCTTTTGTTTTCCATAGATTCAGCAAAATCATGATACAACTACACAGATAACTTTCGTTTGTTCTGCGATGACGTCATTCGTGAGGGAAAAATGGCGATGCGATGCGAAAATTCTTAAGGGCAGTGATATAATTATTTTCTTGTTTATCAATTGTTTTTCCTCGTAACTGACGTCACTATGCGCATTGGCATATCTGTGTAATTGTATCATGAGCAAAATCCAATTATTGAAGCAACTAGATTCCATTTACATTTTGCTACTAGCTTGATTTTTTAAAATTATATAAGACTTTAAAGTATACCCTTTACTCTATGATAACCCCATATATTCGTAATAATGGATATATCGTTTTTTTATTGGCTAAAGAACTATATTTTTAATTTTCCACATTAGTCAATGTAATCTGATGTGGATCATTTCCAACCTTGTCGTGCTTTGTCAATATGAAACTCAGTGTATTAAGGGGAAAATTTGAGGAATTATATTTTTCTATAAATTAAAAATATTGTCAAAAAGATACTGCTTTCGTAATGTTGGCAATGATTGCATTACAAAAAATGACGACGCATGATAAGGTGAATGATGAGTATGTTGATGATGCTGCACTAATGTAATACAGTTCATGAGATGTGAATTATTATCTGGTACTTATACCTATTATCTTAATTATAATTTAATTTCGAAAACGCTATTCTACATCTAGAGGTATGAATACTTTTTAAATACTTTGTTTAATTAGGAATTCCATACAAATGCATACTTGAATTGAATTTACTAATAAGTAAGGCTGACCACTCTTGTTCACAGCCATACAGGCATGGGGGCTTTTGAAGAAGGAAGTTTTTATATGGAAATTCTAGAGCATTTTTAGGTAATTAAAAATCTTATATTCGAAAAAAAAAATTAATCATGAAGCCGTAAATGTTATTTATTAGTTTTATTATAGGTACTGTAATTAGTCAATATGTTTCAATGGCATAAATTACTAGTTGTTGCTGTTGGAAAGTGGCGTGGTTACCCGCAGCACTCACGCCTTTCGATCTATTAAGCCTGTCGCTAGTCGAGAGTTATTGGAAGAGACCCGTGCTGTGCGTATAGGCCAACACGAGTTTCTAGTGGAAGCTTTCTAATGCTCTGGGGGCAGGAGAAACGCTGCACACAGATGATTGTGTCACTTGATCATAAGGCAGGCACAACGACAGAGGATGTATATGGAGTTCTCGTCATTGTGTCCTCGGGATGAGTTGCTAAATAGCAATCTGCTATTTTTTAACTGCTAAATGATAATATCAGTAACAACTGCTATTAGCTCAAGAAAAATAGCTGCTAATTATTTAGCAGGTTGTGGTTGTATGTTAATCACTTCGCTGCTGCTAAATGCCATGCCATACGCCAAGTCTATGCGGGTCGCCAAGCTAATTGAGCAGAGTGCAAGTGAAGAGCAAAGTGAGGCGTGAGACAATGTTTTTATTACTTTTAGCAAAAAAAATTGTAGGTGTTATCGAATTAATAAATAATAAACAGAAGGTGGAAATTATTGGATACCTATATTAGTTCGTTTGAGATGAACAACATATACCTACCCGATTTACTATTTACCAAACATGAATTAATATTTTTGTATAATTTAAAAACCACCTCAGAACTTGAAATGTAATAATACTATATTAAGTATTAAGAACGGTAAGGGTAATTTACTGTTCGAAGACAATGTTTGGAAGCTGAGCGCAGCGAAGCCTCCAATTTTGTCTGAGAATGGTGTAACCCTTAACGTTCGTGATGCTTATACTGTTTTTTGCACGATCGCAAAAAATTAAAACGAAGTTATATATACGTATTTAATTTATTATGTAATATCAAAAATGACGATTTTGAATAAATTTGCGAAGCAGGTTTTTGAAATCTATTGATGTTTATTGTTCAGTCACGGCTTTCTTAATTGACGAAACCACGATATACACAGACGAAACTGACAATTCTGGAACTCGTAGCTATGGTTTATCTATCAGCAATTGGTAGTTCTCAAATTTTACGATCCGTTGTTATATTTAGGAGAATTTAAAAGAGCAAAGTGTTTGTAAAATGAGCGACTCTTTCTTAGATGCAGACTTAGAGGAAGCGTGGACTGTTGGATGTTTCACATTAATTCCTGAAAAATCAAAGGGCGATATGAAAATACATACAAGATTTTCATGATACAACTACACAGATATGCTCATAACTTTCGTTTGTTTGCGCATGACGTCATTCGTGAGGGAAAAAAGGTAATGCGATGCGAAAATTCTTATGGGCAGTGATATAATTATTTTCGTGTTTATCAATTGTTTTTTCCTCGTAACTGACGTCACTATGCGGATTGGCATATCTGTGTAGTTGTATCTGAAGATTTTCAAGAAATGGTGTCAGACAGAAAACCAACATATTAGCGAGAAAGTTAAGGTGGCGTACTTTGTCCAAAGGAACGAAAAATTAAAAGCTCTAGGAAGCTTATCGGCATAGTATTCAATGTTAAAAGCACAATTTTTGTACATGACTCGTTTGACATTTCCAACTTTCGACATTAATTGGTTACCTCAAACGGAAAAGTGTTGGTTATCGATCAAAAAAAGCTAGTGTGTTTACTAAGAAACACATGTTCCAATTTCTGTAAGTAATTGTACAAACTGCACATTTAATTTCAACATCAATAAATAGATTTAAAAATACATCTTTCTTTCAATTAAATTAAAATTTAAACTGAAATCTAGATAACCCATTCAAAATCAATGCGATGTTAAAAATGTCAATTTTGACAAATATATGTACTTACCGTTCTAGAACGGTAAGGAAATTACTTACCGTTTTGTTAGCTTTGGCAACCAGTAAGCGTATCCTACTGTCGTAGAAACAAACATAGTAAGTGAACAAAAAAAGCTTGATCGTGCAAAAACATTTATTTTGATCCGATAGGTAAAACATAAATTAATAATTGGAAGGAGATGCCGAAAACAACTACTCCACGGGCAATATGCCCCGACTGGCGTTGCATTACATCAACATCTCCATGGATGTCGCCACATCCTTCATCAAGACCAAATACCAGACAATGACCGGTTTCGATCTTGTTATGATCTCGTCAGACTGCCATAGGTATTGGAATCGATGAATGATCTGGCGACGTGATTGCCTAAGGGGCATAGTGAATGTTTGTAGTGGCGAGATACAGTGAAATACACTGCAGTGCCCTCTTTGGGTCTTTGCTACTACCTGTCTGACAATTATTGTCTAATTGACAGACAGATAACGATCTGCAGAAAGCAGATGCCATTACAGCGACCTCTATTGTCTTTGAGGAAGACAATCCTACTTAATTATTGGAAGGAGATGCCGAAAACAACTACTCCACGGGCAATATGCCCCGACTGGCGTTGCATTACATCAACATCTCCATGGATTTTTTATCCATGGAGATGCCGAAAACATCCAGTTTTCGGCATCTCCTTCCAATAATTAAGTAGGATTGTCTTCCTCAAAGACAATAGAGGTCGCTGTAATGGCATCTGCTTTCTGCAGATCGTTATCTGTCTGTCAATTAGACAATAATTGTCAGACAGGTAGTAGCAAAGACCCAAAGAGGGCACTGCAGTGTATTTCACTGTATCTCGCCACTACAAACATTCACTATGCCCCTTAGGCAATCACGTCGCCAGATCATTCATCGATTCCAATACCTATGGCAGTCTGACGAGATCATAACAAGATCGAAACCGGTCATTGTCTGGTATTTGGTCTTGATGAAGGATGTGGCGACATCCATGGAGATGTTGATGTAATGCAACGCCAGTCGGGGCATATTGCCCGTGGAGTAGTTGTTTTCGGCATCTCCTTCCAATAATTAAGTAGGATTGTCTTCCTCAAAGACAATAGAGGTCGCTGTAATGGCATCTGCTTTCTGCAGATCGTTATCTGTCTGTCAATTAGACAATAATTGTCAGACAGGTAGTAGCAAAGACCCAAAGAGGGCACTGCAGTGTATTTCACTGTATCTCGCCACTACAAACACATAAATTAATAGTTAAACTTTATTTATGGTTAGAATCTGTAATTGTAATCACTATGAATATGTTTTGGCTAAGATAAAATTTCAACTGTTGGCTGCTAATACAACCCGGTTTAACCAAATTAACAACTATGCCAAAGCTGCTAATAAAATAGCAGCTATTTTTAACTGCTAAATAAAATTAGCAGTAGCAGCAATAGCTGCTATAAAAAAATAGCCGGTTTGATACATCACTATTGTGTCTACAAAACCTGCACCTTCTAGTCTCAGTAACGCCAATAGTATTAAGGTGCTTGTTGAGATGTCGGTGACCTCTTAATAATCCTGTGACAATCCTTATGCTGTTATGACTTAGCGTAAGTATTGATCGAATTGCGTTCGACCAGGGCCCTTCAATTAAGAGCCTGGCTTGTCACAGCCCAGCTCCATTCGACCATTCTTCCTCAGATTCCTTTCTGATCCACTTTTCAATGGACCTTGCTACATAACTAGGCGAAAGTTCAGAATCCTGTAAACCGCATACTTGAGCCTCTTCTAGCCAGTTGATCGGCCTCCTCATTTCCAGTTATGTTGTAATGACCCGCTACTCAGATCAATTTTACTTGATTGTTGATTAATGCACTCTAGGACCGTACTGGATGTGATCCTTTTAAGAGATTAAAGCATGTAAAGCCGCATGACTGCCAGGGCATATGTAGACATGCTGATTAGAATATAAGTATAAGTAGAGTAAGTATAAATTACTGGTATTGCCCGTTTGAACCGACAGTGATGGCGACAGGCGACCATTGCAGTTGTCATGGTCGTACATTCCGACAACCACGAAACAGCAGTTAGTATGGTTATCGTCACTGCTGGAGCCTATCTGTACTTGCCTCTTTAAAATGAGCGTAATGCACCAAGTTTTATTAGAAGAGGAGGAAGATGATGACTTGTTGCTGTACTATTTACATTTAAAAAGGAAAGGAACAGTACCACCAATGCATATAGAATAGAGAATGGAGGAAGGTTCCATTGAGATATTGATAAAATGACACTGTTTTTATTTTATTATAGTTTGTATTTAGTTCCCGAGTTCTATCCAAATCCAGATCTTTTCAAATGTTTTCTTTTAATAGCTCGTCTTTATAACACAACTTTTGAATTAAATAATGGGGAATTTTTAGAAACCAAATCAATTAACTTTTGATTTTCTTTATCAGTCAACACCTTCATTATTGATTTATTTATTTATTTGATAGATACATCCTAATAGGCCTCACGGCCTAATTACAAGGATATAAAAATACTAATAATAATAACTAGTGTTATGATATGATCGTATATCTATTACTAATACCCAACTAACCAAATTAAATAGTAGATCACAACTACTAAGCAAAACAAGAGAAACGGAAAACAAAAAACTTGTACTTACTTACTAAACAGCATTAATGAGCTAAGGACAATAAATGCGCAGAATTATATTATGCGCAGATTATATTCGCAGCTGCGATAATTATACTCGTCGTCTGTCGCTGTCGCTTGCCGTCTACCACGTATGTTGGAAGTTTTCCTTTATCCGTAAAGTTATCATGCTCAAGTATAAAAAGTGCCACTATGACGGAGTCTGGAGTGGATCTATGGTACGGAGTTTCAAAATATCAGTTAAAAAGTCGAAAAAATTTAAAATTCTTGAATCCTTGATTTCGGCCGCCAGCGCCCGGATTTTTATTTGTTAGAACAAATGCTGAAAACCCCGCTTTCAAATGCCCCTATATATATATATATGCTTATGGTCATACTTACTAATGACTATAGAGAATATTTCTACTAAATTTGTACACAATTCGGTAAGACTATCATTTTTATATTAAATAATTCCATACATTTTTTTCTGTTTTTATTTTCATAATATACTTTAAACAAATAACTCACATATCAGAATTATTGTTCTGCGTTGAGCAATGACCTTATTGAAAAAAAAATAGGTAATATAATCCCGTCATAAATTATGAAGATAAATATTAGTATGATCTGAAGAAAATAATACTGATATTGGCATTTTAATCAGTTATCACTATTAATTGCAGTAATTAAACACAATTTTGACATTTTTCCCAATTAAGGATATCCCTTAAAGCTTATAAGTACTGCTACTTAATCCTTGGGGTCTTAGTAATTCTATAATTCCCTTTATTTTATTTTTAAAGTGTAAATTTAGTTAAAGCGTCATTTATGGGAATCACTTCTATTCAGATAACACCACTACATAGTATAACACTATTTTTGTAAGATTTTTTTGATATGGAGTAAAACCTCCAAATAGCAGCCACCAAAATTTATTGTGAACATGGTCGTTTTATGGAGGTGGCCATTATAGAAACAAAGTCAAATATAAATAAAAAATGTTGGTTATTTTTGTGCTTTCTTTATTAAATTAAATTGTACACACTGAAGAAACTAGTTACATATATATCTACAAATTAAATGTGCTTATACCAATGTACATAAAAAATGAGGTCAAACAATAAAAAATCATATATCTATGCACGTATTTTAAACATTACTTGCCATATTAGATAATTCCAATTGAGGTTTGTTTTAAGTTTTTAATTTTTGTTTGTAAAACCTGAGATTCACAATCTGTTAAAATTTTGACAATTTTTACAGCTAGTTCACTGTTATCATTACAAAATAGGAAACTTTGTACATCTCTTAGTTTTTCACAAACTTCACTCATATCTTCAATCTTTGATATTCCAGATCCTTCCACATGACTTCCATTATTTTAATCACAATTTTTATCATCAATTAATTCATTGATTACTTCTTGAACTCCAGAATTAGGATCTTCGGTCAAAACATTGCTATCAATACATGCATAATTTTCTAGGCTTACATAATGTACCTAATTCAGGAAAAAGCTGGGCCAGTGGAATTTCATCTTCCTCATCGAAATTTTCGTCTTACTGGACATTTTTCAAGAATCCTGCTTTTGAAATTGTAGCTGGCAAAACGTTTTTCCAGGTTGCTGATATCCAAATTAAAGCGCTGGTAAAATTAATGTTTTTTTGTGTATAAAGATACATGTAGCTTTAGAACCTATTTGATTAGAAATTTTCTATAAGTCATCTTAAAGTTATAAATAATCCTTTGATCCAATGGCTGACAGTAGGAAGTGGTGCTTGGAGGCAGAAATAGTATATTGTATACCGAGGTGGAAAGTGTTTCATTCTTGCTGAGAGAAAAGGATGGTTTACCGAGGCGCTGCGTCGAGTACTTGATTATTGTACTTGATTATTTACCCATATAAGTAAATATTTTATGCATTCTATCGTTAACTTAGGAATTTACTAAGACGCGCAACTGAATGGAATAGATATTTAGTCATCTGAATTTGTCCGATAACATTCCAAAAATTTCTGAATAAAATTTGGTATTACATTAGAACCTAACAACACTACTTCTGTACAAGACAAAAATTAACAATATTTATTACAAAAATTATTGATTTCACTCAGTTGCGCATCTTATTAAATTTGTTGAGAATTCATCTCAACAAAGTAATAAAAAGTATTCTACCTTTTCTTTCTCGGTACCTTTAACGTAGTATTTAAGAATTCAGTTATAAATCTCTGTAATTTGTTGAGTCCAAGGCTGTAATCTATTAACAATATTAGACAATTCTCAAATCTATATGCGATTGCAACGACCACATTACCTCAAAGTAAATTCTATAGGTAGGGTGAATTTTAATGGGCAAACTTTAGAGAGGATGTGAAAAGCACTGGAGTGAGTCTATTCTAAGCTGTAGTCTAGTGAATTCAGTGGATTCGCAGTAGATTCACTAGTGGATTCAGTGAATCACAGTGAATGACTGGATCCAATGAGAATCATTGGATTCGGTTATATAAATTTATTCTGAAAAACCGATCTTTTCTGAGCCATAGGATGGGCCACTGATTAAATAACAATATTGGGTTACATTTCGGAAACGTATAAATCAATTGTCTGGAAACTTGATACGGCGTAGGTATACTGATATTGACGTTATTATCAAATAAGTTTTAAGTTCGAGTTCAATCGTAGATGCCAGTGACCTGCAACCAGTATTGTTTGACATAGTTTTTAAAAATAGATCAGTTTCAAAATTTCTTATGTTGACCTTTCATAATTTGTAATAGTAATTAATTTGGAACTACGATTACTTTGATTTTATAGGAGAAAAAGAATGAATACATCCTCACAAAAACCTTATCCTATTGTATAAGAAAATTTTAAAGTAAACGACACACTTTAAAAAGAAATTTTTAAAGTGTGACTCAGCAGCCCGGTAAATCATATTTGATAATGTCCCTTATTATAAGTAATCGATCTGAATATCACCTTGTATATGGGAAAGCCGCTCTGAATGTTCCGTTATGACATGGTCAGCACTTACAATTAACAAAATAGTTTCTCAGAACACCAATATTATTTGACTATAAAAAGTACTTACTCATAAATAAATCATGCAGTTACTAAGTAAATTCACCTGTTTAAAAATCATTGCTTCTTATATCAATAATTATAGAAACATTTAAATTTAACTAAATAACGTGAGATAAGTAGCAGTTTAATTTTCTAATAATGTCACGCCATATTTTTGTCATTAATGTTTACGAAAAGGAATCCAATGTGCCACTTCGGCCATGATCTTTAAAAAGCTGTATTTATGAATAGTGTATAAAAAAGAGGACATGATCCATACTAGAAGTTCCAGGCAGGTCTAGAAGAGTTTAATATATATTTCTTATATTAAGAATATTTGCCACAAGAATGATCGAGTTTTTTGTAATATTTGAATGGATTTGAAACCAAATTAGGCAATAGAAATAGTAGTAATGTAAAAAATAACGGGAATATAAATAATTTAATTATTTGTTTTAACCGTTTGGTACTGGGGAACTGAGGCTTTAAAAAAGCTTTTTATAATGTCTTTAGTAAGTATTTGATATAGGTACTTTTAAAGAAATGGGCAATTAAAAAAATTATCGTGTTGAAAATAAGTCTTTCTTATTTATTATTTCCTAATCAAATTATCTACTACAAATTTCGTAAAAGCGTTGATTGAATACATAGGATTCCACTAAATGGTGAAAATAAAAAGAAACTTTCAAAATTATTTAAGTATTTACATTGCAAATAGTCAGAAGTAAATCAAAAAGTAGTTTTTAAAAATAACAGTATATTAACAATTAAAATAATAGTTATTTGTTTAACTAGTACAAAAAATGCAAGTTTTCGGGACGAGGGAAAGGATTTCCCCGTCCTGAGTCTCGAAAACGAGACGAGTTTCGAAAACGTATTTTTGTACGAGTTTTCCAACCGCTTCTTATTAGCACCTCCAGTTTGCCGATTCATCGGAGTCACTATCTGTTTCTATTTTTCTATTTAATTAAACTTCAATATATTATGTGACATGCAATGTCAATGTCAAATTACTTTTCGGTACTGTACAACTGTATAATAATCTCTTTTTTGTACAGTTGCTATGGTGACCTCAAACAGTCCCGAAATAACCCCTTTTCTTATACAAAATAATTTAATGTTATAGTGTCTTATTCGTATGGTTGGAAGAAAATTATATTATTGTAACAGTTGTGTAGGTACTATTCCGTATATTTTATAATTAGAAGTAGATTACACAGAACGAAAATATAAGAAAGATAGATAGATATCAGTACGAGAATCAGTACCTAAAAATAGGCAATTCTATAAACAATAACCTGGCGACAGTGGTTGTAGATAGACTGACATTAATTACTTTATTGCGATCATAACATGATGTAGTTTATACACTGTGTTCATTTGAAAATTCTCCACCCTCAGTATTTTTTACACTACGAAAAATTTTAAAGTAGATTTTTGCTTTAAGGGGGTTTCTTTTTGGTGCCCTTTTTGGTGCCTTCAAAACCATGATGTATTTATTCCCCAGACTTCAGCAACCCAACATTAAAATTTTAAATACGACTAATCCCATGTAATACATCACTTGTACATCAGGAGCACAAAATAAGTCGAATTTTATGGAAGTTCGGCACAAAATACTTACACATTTTTATTTGTTTTATTAATTAATAAATTAGGAAGTTAATATTAAAGTGTATTAGTCTAAAATTACCTTATGAGATGTGGTAAAATGTTCATTCCCTTGATTAAATCGAGGATTAAATTCTCAAAGCATGCATCATTAATTTGTGGCAAGACAGTGATACAATATTTGGTGAAATTCTCATCGTACTTTTACAAAAGTTTCCCGGGAAATGTTTATGCATTCTCGAGTTACTCGGTTTCTAAAATTTTGGATGTCTCTAGGTGGCGTCTTGTACACAATTGATTTTAGATGGGTCCATAGGAAAAAATGCAGAGGAGTTAAGTCGGAGGAACGAGCAGACCATTCCATGGAAGCTCTTCTTCTATCTATCCACTTATTTGGAAAGCTATCATCCAACTACTCCCTAATTGGCAAAATGTACTGCAGCGGGGCACATAATTAGCAGATTACCGTCTTCATTTTGCTGATTTTCGATGCTTTCTGTGAGTAATGGATCAATGGTATTTAGTGATATATACAAGTAGTATAGATCACCAGTAAGTTTCTCCTTAATCAAAAGAAGACCGATTATAGCATTTCCCAAAATACCAGCTTAAATATTTATTTTCTCAGACCGCTGTGTGAATCTCTTGATTTGAGTAATAATGAATTCGATCGAGTGGTAATAAATTCGAGTTTTCAGTGTCCCAAAATCTGCAATTCTATCTAATGATAAATCTATTAAGGTAGAGATCACCTTCGTCGCTGAAGCAAATATTCTTTATCGATATTTCGTTGTTTTTAATATTTTCAGTCATGGTTTCACAGAAGTGTAGTCTTCGGTCAAAGTCGTCTTCACATAATTCTTGAACGGGAAGCATTTCGTATGGATGAAATTTATGCAGTGTCAAGTGCAAGTGCAAGTTCTGTACCAACAGAAACATTTGTTAATGAAGTAACTTTTCTCACGGAAGCATTGAGGTCCATCCAAAAATTACCAAGAATTTCAATTTGGATACTCTCATCCAGAACTCTGGGTGTACTTATTTTATTATTTAATACACAACTAGTGGTTAAACATTTTTGTATTTGGTGCAAATCTTATATTCAACATTTTTACCAAGGTGCTGCGAGTCAAAATCCTGAGATGTTTGTATAGCACGCTCATTATTTTTGCTATACAAAAGAACTATTTTGATTGTTCCCGTTAAATACACGGGGAGTTAGTGACATATTTTTTACTGTGACTTTAGTTAGTATGCCTTTCAGAAGATATTATATTGCGAATATTCTCATGACAAAAATGAATGAATCAAGGAGTCATCCTGGGTTCTTCATTGAGAAAAGAAGTTTTCATTTGTACATATGCCCTTGTGCATTCGCAAACGGTATGTCATCCTGTTTTTAGGTAGTTTTATAACAAAAAAACTGCAACAAATCCCACCTGCTTCTTCTTCACATGATTTACTAGACGCAGCAGCAAGAAACTCCTCAGATAGCGAAGGTTCTGCAATAAATGCGGAAAATATTCCCTCACAGGATTTTGTTGAAAAAGATTCGGAAATAAATAAAATATATAAGAAACCTAAAGGAAAACGAAACAGTTTCCAGGATGAGGTAATCAATATTGAAAAAAAAAAAGGTAAAATTGTTTGAGCAAAAACTTCAGGCATGAGTCTGTCCTCAAATCATGCATTTTTTAAAAAGCATACTTTCTCACGTTCCCAAATTCTCATATGTCCAAAAGATGAAAGTGAGAATGGACATTATGAATACTATCACCCGAGAACTTTAGAATATTAATCAAGGAATCTACCAAAGCGATAGCAATCTACCGTCAACATCAACTCCGACAAGCAGTAGATGTTCCAGCCGAATTCATTACATTTTAACACCAAGTCACAAAGAAACAGAAAGTTCTTCTATAACAATAAATACAGAACCTGAAGAACCACATGAACGATAGTCGCAAAAATCATCCGAGTTCATCGACAGAATTTCATTGGCAACTTAGAGTTCCTAGATGCCTAGAGCTCATAGATACCTACATTATTTTATGTATGTTACTTTTATGTAAAATAAATATTTCGCAACTATACCCTGCAATCACATGCAAAAACAACATATGTAACCATAATCTTACCTTAAACATATTGTAAGTTTTTCCCCAGGTTGAATACACCGTCTGAAATTTGAATATCGTTTAATATCTCCATAAATAGCTTTTAAAATATAACCAAAAGTAGATATATGCATTCGATAATACTCTCTAAACTTTTCGGGGTAATTTCAAAGCTTTACAGACGTTTTCATATACTCCCCTTCTTCGTGTGATTCGTAGAATGTATGCATCCAATAACGGCGCTTCGGTTTTTTGTATTTTCTAGTAATATTTTCCATTAGCCATTCTCATCCCATTCATCGGAATCTGAGGAATTCATTATGAACCTCTTCTCTGCACTTTACCAAATAATAATAACCACGTGTTCCCTCGTCGGATGTCATCCACTGTACTAAATAATAATTCCGCTACAAATGAAGCCACTATGTCCGACGTGTCTGGTCTGATCTGGTCTGGTCTGATCTGATCTGTGCCAGCGCCTATGAAGCCTTAGACTTAGCCTAATGTACGATACGTATTTCTGCTTCCGGAGTCTTCAGGCACATGTGTGGCAGGAGGGTAAACATCTAATAATTGTTAAAAATTACAAGAAATATATGACAATTACACTGGTTTTAAAATTAAAATTATTAGGAGGATTGGGATAGTACATTAGGCTAGGATTGCTACAATTTCAGTTTTGTCAGTCACTTAAAAAATAAATTTGTTCATTAAAATTCAATACAAAAGGTATGTGACCAATAATAATTATTTTTAATGTAATGTAGATGCTTGTTTAATATTTCATTATTTAAAGGATCTACATCTTTTATTTATTTATTTCATACCAAGACAGACAAATATCTAATTACATGGCAGAGACATTACAAAGATTTGTAAAAAAGTATATAAAATAAAAAAAACAAAATATATATACAAAAATGAGCATTAGATACAAGAATAAATATATCCATAAACAGAAAGTATAGCTACATAACATAAAACTAACCTAAGACTCGTGAAGAATGCTTTTCCGTATTTTACTCATATTTGAACAAAAAAGTCAAAACTATTTTGATGGAAATGGTAATTTGAGCACATATACCGGATATAACCGGATGTATACCGGAGAAAACTTCAGCACATTTGTTCTTGGGGTCTTCAAATAAAACAGCAGACCATTGCGATTCTAGATCCCAAAATATTCAAATTTAAGCAATTTAATAGTATTGGACAATCAATCATACCATTTATAAGTTTATACATAAATACAACGGAAAAGTATACCCTTCTTTCAACCATGTCCTCAAGATGAAACCTGGTTAATAGCTCTTCCTAATGCATACATCGAGGAGGATAGATACCGCCTGATTTAAAAATTAGATATTTCAGGAACCGTCGCTGAATTTTTTCATATCATATCATATTTATATGAGTTCCATAAGACGGATTCTAAACAACATTAGCACATTCCAATTTGGGACGTACAAAGGAGTAATACAACAGCTTAATCGTGTTAATGTCTGAAAATTGCTTAGAATTACGAATAATGCATCCTAAGGACTTATATGCATTCCTTAGAATATCATGAATATGGTTCAAAGTTAATTAACATTAACAAAAGTTAATTTAGTGTCGAATGTAACTCCAAGATCTTTAAAATGTTCACAATTGGTTGGACCTTAAAGATAGCGCTATTAAAAAGAAAAATCTATTAAAGATAATAAGTTGAGGTTATATGAAAATATGCCGTTGTAATTCATACGAAAGTAGTTGTTTTCGATATAGCTATCTTAAAAATAATAAAGTCCTTTGCTTACCTAGGTTATAGGTAACGAGGAAAATTAAAAACTTTATTGAACCATAATATTTGATAATTTCATTAATAATTTATCTCTTAGTTAACTTTTTGGCTTAATTCCTATATAAAGAAAGATAAAAATTTATAGTATGTGTTATAACCCAATTTTATATAAGTGTTTAGTTTAATATGGTTTACTTGTACACAAAAATATAAAAATCTAAGCTACAACTGGTAAATCCATTCTTTTAGTACAACTTTCCCGGAGAATTACCCATTGATATTTTTTTTTACTAACTTTAAAGAATAGTCAGTAAGAAGAAATACACAATATCAAATGATACTTACTGTTCCTCGTGAACAAATGCATCCATTCCCTCGGCCCATAGTAACTAATACCGCTTCATCAATATTGACGGATGACGTCTGAAAATATAATCCCTTTCGTGATTTAAATCCCACGGTAAATTTTATTATCTAATCTTTATTATTATAGTACGGGATTGTGGAACATATCAACAAAAAATTTATAATGTGTTGTGCAGCATAAAGTTATGGCCGAAGACTGGGGAGAAATAGCATTCTTTGTGTTGGTCTCCCTTATTATGATGATAATTTTGTTGCTCTTTAAATACATGCAATATCAGAAGGAGCAGTTCAGACTCGAGGCCAGACAGATTGTTGGTAAGTCGTTTTCTGGTTAATTAGTGTTGGTTCTCCGCCATACTTGTTTAACTGTTGCCAGTAGCAGTGCTTTAACTAGCTTTGTGAGGTAGGTGGATAAAGATAAAAGCTTTTAATTAACATTACTGTGTTACTTATCTTACCATTGAAGAATTTCATTCATAGAATTTTTCCATTAATTGAACGCTCTATACATGGTGTCCAACGACGAGTTTACGCTATCTTAGAAACCACTTACGCGATTATTTTCAAATTTGGAAACTGGGGTAAATACAGGGTGATCTCATCGATTCAAATATTTTGACAGTTCTATCATTTCCGGTTACAGTGGAATGAGATGTTAACTTCCTTATTTTAAATGAGACACCCTGTATATTATCCCATTTTTTGATTATACATGGAATTTTAGATTCACTTTGTATAGAATGCTCTATACCTAAAAGTTATAGTTTTCGAGATATTCATTTTTTTAAATAAAAAATTAACGGATATAGGCCTTTCTATAAAAATGTTATGTGAACACCACGTAAATCAAATAAAAAATTTTGGCAGGCTATAGGTAATTAGTGAGATGTTGAAAATTTCCTTACTGTATACAGGGTGTTTAAAAAAGCGACGAAATGATCCACTTCAAAAATGTGCACCCCTAATTTTTTTATGTTTTACTGAACGCCAAAAAGTAGAGGCAGTTTTACGTTCACTTCCCTATACCTAAACGTAATAGTTTTCGAGATATGAATATTTATTTAAAAAAAAAATAATGTAACTATTTATAATAATAATAATAATAATTTATTTTCCCTTTAGACAATAATGTATAGGAATGTCAAATTACAAACTTACAAACTAAGTCACAGAAACAGAAAAATAATAATCAGATACAGAATAGTAACATTTATCTACTAAATATTGTTTCAATTTAATTTTAAACAAACGTTCACTTGATACACGCTTTATATCATCAGGCAAATGATTAAACATTTTAGGCCCCCCATAATGAGGAGAAATGCAGCTCAATTTGAACCTCGCAAAAGGCACATGGAAATCATGTCCCTGTCTTGTATTGATTTTATGACAATCTTTATTTAAAATAAATTTATTTTGATTTTTGTAAACATACAAACACATCTCAAAAATGTATATGCAAGGCAAAGTAAGGATTTTATACTGTCTAAAAATATTCTTACATGTGTGAGTACTAGGGATGCCAGCGATGCACCTTAGAACACGCTTATGTGCGACAAAAACATGAGACGAAAAAGTACTGTTACCCCAGAGACAAACACCATACCTTAGTCGACACTCAACTTGAGCATGATATAAACAAAGAAGTTGATCCGTGTAAAGAACTGCTCGCATATTTCGGAACAAATAAGTCAACGACGCCAACTTTGATATTATAGTTTCACAATGATACTTCCAATTCAGGTTTTTATCCAAATTTAGACCCAAAAATTTTACACTCTCACTATTATTATGCAGAGGAGTACCATTAATATGCAGGTTTAATGTATTACAAATTTTTTGACTAGTGTGAAACCTCATAACGCGAGTTTTTTCAACATTAAAGTACAATGAGTTATGAGAAAACCAATCACTCAAGTTATTCAACAAAGTGTCACAGTTATGTTCTAATATTTGATCCGAGTTACTCGAAGTTATCAAAGATGACAGAATGTCAATGTCATTTACATACAATAGAAATAATACTGGTCCCAAAACTGAACCCTGTGGGACTCCCACTGTTGAAGAAATGCTATTCGAGATACAATCATCCAGACCACCTCGACGATTGCAATTTAAGCTAACAAATTGTTTTCTGCCCTCAAGAAAAGTAATAACCCAACTTAACGCGAGACCTCGTATACCATGATCACACAATTTGGATATTAGTCGTTCGTGATTAACACAATCGAATGCCCTACTGAGGTCGCAAAAAATTCCGACGGGGCATTCACCGGCTTCCAGAAAGCCCAAAATACTCTCATATAATGAGTGCATAGCAGTAGTAGTTGACATTCCAGTACGAAATCCATGTTGGTTACACGTAAGTATATCAAATTTATTTAAAAATTTTAATAATCGATCCAAAAAGCAATATTCAAATACTTTTGAAAACCCGTATGGTATAGTCACAGGTCTATAGTTCTCCAAGGAACATGGGTCACCTTTCTTGAACACAGGAACAACTTTTCCCAATTTTAAGACATCAGGAAATACTCCCGTTTCAAACGATAAATTTACAAGATATGCAAGAGGCCGAATGATATACCGAATAACTCCTCTAATCAGAAACATTGGCACATTGTCTGCCCCTGACGATTTTTTATTTTTCATTTTTCCTGTCACCAAAGCTAACATCTCATCAACAGCGAAAGAAACAAGGAATAAGGATTTGCTTTGCTTAACTGTGGAATTATTAAAAGCTAAACAATTTATTGTCGGTATTTGATTGATCACATTCTGAGGATATTCTATAAAAAAATCGTTGAAAAGAGAAGCAATTATATTAGGGTCCTCGTGCAAAACTACATCCCTATTTATGACAATATTAGTATTATTTTGATTTTTATTGCTTAATTCGGACATAACCGCCCATGCAGATCTAGCTTTATTATCGGAATTAATAATTTTATTTTGGTAATACGACTTTTTAGTCTAGTTAACCAACTGTTGGTGGATCATTTTTTTATTCTTATAGATGTTAGATAATTCCGGAAAACTTTTTTGTAAGATAAAGAAATCCTTCAAGTAAATACTAGATACTCTTACTTCATCATTAACCCACTTTTTATTTTCAACCGTGTTCTTATAAAATCGTTGAATTGGAAAGTGTATGTCGAAGTAGTGAAGAAAGATATTGTTAAAATAATTGAATGCATCGTTAATATTTTTTATTTTATATAGGTCGTCCCATTTCTCATTACCAATCGCAGTACTAAAATTAAGGATAGAGCTCTCACTAAAGCTTCTCTTTAGAAACGATGTAGTCTTATTACTGTTTTGATTTAAAACTCCCAATTGACAAAGAACAGTTCTATGATCGGATATAGTATTATCAAATACACAGCATAATTCCTGTGGCTCAAAATTAATAAAAATATGATCAATCGTACTGAGGGTAGTGCTTGTCACCCGAGTAGGCCATTTTACTATTCCTCTTAAGTTAAAACATGCTAAAACATTACACAAAGTGTTAAAATCTTTTGAATTACCATTATTATGTGAGTCAATATTAAAATCACCACATAAAATAAGATTAGTACCTGGTTTAAACAAATAATTGAAAACATCAGTAATTCCGTCAAAAAATAAATTCAATTCACCTGATGGCGACCTATAACAATTTATTACAAGAGTATCAATATCCTTACATCTCCTCATTACAGCACAGGCCTCAAAATGTCTATCAATGCAGAATGATTTCAAGTCAATAGCCTTCACTTCAATGGTGTCCTTTGCCCAAATAGCAAATATTTTTCCATTATTGATTTACTTAATACTATAACGTGGTCGTGTCGATTGTTTTATATTAGATATTTGTTAAGAACTGTCAAATAAATTCAGTGTTGGCATATTCAAAAGTTGCTTACAATTAGTTTAAATAGTTCGAATAAAGATGGCACGTATTGGTTTTAGCAATGAGGATTTTTGATATCTCGAAAACTATTACATTTAGGTATAGGGAAGTGAACGTAAACTGCCCCTATCTTTGGCGTAGATTTCAAAAAAACATAAAAAATTGAGGTGCTATTTAAAAAAATTATAATATTTAATATTTTGAAGATGATATTTTTGTCGCTCTTTTATATACTCTGTATACAGTAAAGAAATTTTCAACATATCACTACTTATCTGTAGCCTTCCTGCCAACCACCATAGTAAAAGATTTTTTATTTGATTTACGTTGTGTTCACATACAATTTTTATAGAAAGGTCTACATTTTAAATTTCTTATTAATAAAATTAATAACTCGAAAACTATAAATTTTAGGTATACAGGATGTCCTACGGTGATGGACATTAGACATATTTCACAGACTACTTCGATTTTAATTTTGAAAATTTGGGCAATTGTTTTCGGGCATGCCCTTCTCAACTAAAATAAAGACGCCCATCTAACGCTTCCGGTTATACCGGAAGTTGATGTCATCTTCGTTATTTTAAATGGAACACCCTGTATATTATTGCAATTTTGAACTCTACTTGATTTTCTAAACACATTTCATGTAGGATGTCCTATAACTATACATTTTTTAACTTTGACACCCTGTAAAATCTAAAGGGTTTGAGATCACCCTGTATGTTATTGTAATTTTGAACTCTACGTGATTTTCTAAACACATTTCATGTAGGATGACCTATATCTATACATTTTTCAACTTTGACACCCTGGAAACCGTTTAGATTTTACACTGTAAAATCTAAACGGTTTGAGATCAAGCAAAGCGGTTTGCACATTCTTACCTTAACTTTTCAGCTATCGTTTGACACTAATTTCAGTTTTAACTAAGAGATTACATTTAATCGAAATTTTTTTATTTCTGGATAAATCTGATATTAGTATTAAACGATAGCTTATGAAAAGTTAGGATAGGAATGTGCAAACCGTTTTGCTTGATCTCACCGTTGAACCGTTTAGATTTTACAGGATGTCAAAGTTGCAAAATGTACCTCTAAATATTTCAAAAACAGTTAAAGATAGGTATAGATACATAAAATGTATAAATTTCACGTAGAGTTCAAAAATTCAATAATATACAGGGTGTTCCATTTAAAATAACGAAGATGACATCAACTTCCGGTATAACCGGAAGCGTTAGGGGGACGCCATTATTTTAGGTGAGAAGGGCATGCCCGAAAACACTGTAGCCCAAATTTTCAAAATCAAAATCGAAAACATGTCACTGAAACATGTCTAATGTCTCGTCGCCGTGGGACACCCTGTAGAGTATTCTACACAAAGTGAACCTAAAATTCCATGTAGAATAAAAATGGGACAGTGTACAGGGTGTCCCATTTAAAATAAGGAAGTTAACATCTCTTTCCGGTACACCCGGAAGTAGTAGAACTGTCAAAATATTTTAATCAAAGAGATCACCCTGTATTTGCCCCAGTTTACAAATTTGAAAATAATCGCATAAGTGGTTTCTGAGATACCGATAGTGTAAACTTGTCGCTGGACACCGTGTATTGATGTATATACAAAACTAGTAAAATAATAGTAAAACAATTTGAATTTTCTGTTTAGAAACAACAGAAATCTTACTGAATAATGTTATAATATTCCAAGATATACGTAAAATATAGGACATATTAACTACCCAAATATAAATGCGATAACTTCAAGGTGCTTAGGAAGGGTCCGTGAAGTTAGCCCCTAACTCCTGGAGTTGGACGGCACTAATCCACAGTCGGTTAGTAAGTGGTTAGTAAGTGTTTGTAAGTCCACTGGTAACATTTGTAAGTAAACGGTAACCGTAATATTTGTTATTAATTTTTAGGGGCTAACTTCTTAGCAGCCCCCAAGTTGTTTATAATTGCAGTTTTTATGTTATCAGCTATTAGTAAGTCATTTGTAAGTATTTGTAAGTTGACTGTCGACATTTGTAAGTCTCTAATAAAAAAGTTATAACTAATTAATAAATGGCGGCTAACTTCTTAGCAGCCCCCAAGTTCTTTCAGAATGTTTTGTTTATCTTACCAGTTATTAGTAAATCGTTTGTAAGTATTTGTAAGCCGTCTTGCAACATTTGTAAGTCGCTTATAAAAAAGTTATAACCAATCAATTAAATGAGGGCTAACTTCACACCAAGCCCCCAAATTCTTTCAGAAGGTTTTGCTTACCTTACCAGTTGTTAAATCGTTTGTAAGTATTTGTAAGCTGTCTTGCAACATTTGCAAGTCGCTAATAAAAAAGTTATAACCAATCAATTAAATCAGGGCTCACTTCTTAGCAACCCTCAAGGTCTTTCAAAATATTTTGTTTATCTTGCCAGTTGTTAGTAAGTCATTTGTAAATATTTGCAGGTGACTTTCAATATTTGCATGTCACTAATAAAGAAATTATAACCAATTAATTAAACGGTGGCTAACTTCTTAGCAACTCCCAAGTTTTCTGTAAATGTCTTGTTTACATCATTTGCAAGTCCCTAATACAACAGTTACTTATCAAGTAGTTGCGAGATATACCTAAAGATTAAAATATGACAAAATCAAAATCTCGTTAAAAGTATCTAGTTTAGTAGGTACCTATTTATCAAGTTTAATTCAATATATGTTTTTTTAACTATTTCACAAAGGTTACTCAAATATTATTGCGCTGCAGTTATTCAAAATAGATAGGTATGTAATAAAAAATGGACCATGAATCCACGCTTATTTTAAAAAAGTGAGGACTTAATAAATTTAGATCTTATAATATTGAAGTATGTTGTCTGTTTTTTAATGTGTGTAGTGTTTTCTAAAAAATTCGGTATACACAGCAGTAGAGCAAAGTTAAGTTAAGCAGAGAATCACGGGGACACCAAATACGGATCATTCTCTGCCTAACTCACATGTACCTACATTGATTGCATTCTTAAACAATAAAAAAGATGAAAAACAGAATAAAACCAACCCATACAATAAAATTAAAATAGGAAATTGATGTATTAGGTAAGAAAACACTTTTTGGATATTTCTTCTGTCACTAATCTAATTTAATAATTATGTTAAATCATTATTTTTAGCTATTAAGTAACCTTGAAAAAGTCCGAAAACTCGTACGAAACGTAGGATATATTTGTCGTAAATTGTTAGTAAATCGTTTGTAGATATTTGCAAGCTGACTTTCAATATCATTTGTAAGGCTATAAGAAGTTAATCCAGTGAAGCAAACTTCATTGTTCTGTTTACCTTAACTATTGCTAATGGTTTTTATTATAACATCATTTATTAGTATTGTATTTGTATGCTGACTTTTTTCATTTGTAAGTTGTTAATGAAAATGTTATTACTAAATAAATTCATATCAATTCCACAGAGGCTTACCTCTTATTAGTTCTAACTAAAAGTAAAATGTCATATGTCATATGTATAAGTCATATACTTAACGTATCTACAAGGCATTAAAAGCAGTTAGAAATCGCGGACATATTCATTTTAGTTGGGGATTCTTCTTATATTTGTAACTTTCAGTTACCTCACTCAGAGAGTATAAGATAATCTCTACTTCACTCAAAACACTTTAAGGTTATGTGGCGACTCCTGCGGAGATGCCGAAGTAATGCATTGCCAGTCGGGGCACATTGGCCGTGGAGTAGGTGTTTTCGGCATCTCCTTCAAATAAATTTAGTTTTCGTTAAATACTATTCACAATGAAATATTAACATATTTTCGTTTTATTATCAAAAAGTTGTCACATAAATGACTGTAATTGTGTAAATTTTTTATATATACTGTTCTCAAATCAATCTGTAACGGTACCTATTGCTGACTGTGATGAGTATTAGAATCACTAATATTCTAAAATTTATTTGTTGAATAAATATCCTACGTTTCGTCCGAGTTTTCGGACTTTTTCAAGGTTACGTAATAGCTAAAAATAATGGTTTAACAAGTAGTAAATTAGATTAGTGACACAATAAATATCCAAAAAAGTTTTTTCTTAGGTACCTAATATCAATTTTCTATTTTAGTTTTATTGTATTGGGTTGGTTTAATTTTGTTTTTTCATGTTTTTTATTGTTTAATAATGCAATGCACATGTGAGTTAGGCAGAGAATGATCCGCATTTGGTGTCCCGTGATTCTCTGCTTAACTTAACTTTCGTACTGCTGTATATACCGAATTTTTTAGAAAACGCTACAAGCATTAGAAAACAGATAACATACTTAACTACATAAGATCTAAATGTATTAAGTATGTATTAAGCTATTTTTTTTAAATAAGCGTGGATTCATGGTCCATTATTTATTACATACCTATATTTTGAACAACGGCAGCGCAGTAATATTTGAGTAACCTTTGTCAAATAGTTAAAAAATATATATTGAATTATACTTGATAAATATGTACCTACTAAACTAGATACTTTTTAACGAGATTTTGATTTTGTCATATTTTAATCTGTTAGGTATATCTCACAAGATCTGTATCTTACGTTAGTAACATCTTTAGTTTCCAAAATAAAACATTCATTTTCGACAACCACAGTAAATAAAACAAACAGGACAAACAAGTTTCCCCGACAGAATTAATTGATAAGTAACTGTTGTATTAGGGACTTGCAAATGATTAGTTGTGATGTAAACAAAACATTTAGAGAAAACTTGCCAAGTTGTTGGAGTTGCTAAGAAGTTAGCCACCGTTTAATTAATTGGTTATAATTTCTTTATTAGTGACATACAAATATTGAAAATTACTTGCAAATATTTACAAACGACTTACTAACAGCTGGCAAGGTAAACAAAATATTTTGAAAAACCTTGAGGGTTGCTAAGAAGTGAGCCCTGATTTAATTGATTGGTTATAACTTTTTTATTAGC
The DNA here is from genome assembly GCA_963924545.1 of Pogonocherus hispidulus. Classification (NCBI taxonomy): domain Eukaryota; kingdom Metazoa; phylum Arthropoda; class Insecta; order Coleoptera; family Cerambycidae; genus Pogonocherus; species Pogonocherus hispidulus. Next base: position 71,930,935 of record OZ004693.1, read on the forward strand.
GACTTGCAAATGTTACAAGACAGCTTACAAATACTTACAAACGATTTAACAACTGGTAAGGTAAGCAAAACCTTCTGAAAGAATTTGGGGGCTTGGTGTGAAGTTAGCCCTCATTCATTTGATTGGTTATAACTTTTTTATTAGCGACTTACAAATGTTGCAAGACGGCTTACAAATACTTACAAACGATTTACTAACAACTGGTAAGGTAAACAAAACATTCTGAAAGAACTTGGGGGCTGCTAAGAAGTTAGCCGCCATTTATTAATTGGTTATAACTTTTTTATTAGAGACTTACAAATGTCGACAGTCAACTTACAAATACTTACAAATGACTTACTAATAGCTGATAACATAAAAACTGCAATTATAAACAACTTGGGGGCTGCTAAGAAGTTAGCCGCTAAAAATTAATAACAAATAAAACGGCTACCCTTTACTTACAAATGTTACCAATGGGCTTACAAATACTTACTTATAACTTACTAACCGACTGTGGATTAGTGCCGTCCAACTCCAGGAGTTGGGGGCTAACTTCACGGACCCGCTTAGGAAGCGTTGAAATAAAAATAATATGGTTCATAGTTTCTTTTGGGATTACACCACCTGTAACAAAATAAATAAAAGCAGGTATATTCCTGCTTTTTGTTATTTTACAGGTGGTGTAATCCCAAAAGAAACTATGAATCATGAAAACGTACTACAAATAAGTTATAGACAATATCTAAAAGAAATATGGGTTATTTTTACTTCAATAAAAGCATTTACATGTAAAACAAGTGTATTGTCTTTATTCGTCTACAGTACAACATGTGGATATGATGAACAATATTATTCTCGTTTTTCATTGAAACGCTCAATTAGATGCGACCAATAATACTGGCCGCATTTTCTAGATGGAGCCACGTCGTTTTCTTTGCACATGCGCATTTAGAAAAACGTTTCAGTGAATTGGAAATGAAAACTTGTTCATCACGTAAATCGGACAGTGTAAATCATCACGTTTTTGTGGCGATGATTTACACATTATTTCTGCTATATTGGAATGTCCACTTGAGAACATAAAATGATATTGACTTTCGTTTTTACCGTACATTTCAAATTGGACATCCAATGTAGGTACTTCAAGACTTTTATGACTTGTCACTAAATTGAATCTAAACTAGGACGGCGAAAACTACTATTTATCTTTAAAGTAAAGGTAACAACTTAATTCTGTAGAACAACTAAACTCACTAAGAACAGTTATAGTTTATTGAAATTACGTAATTCTTCAATTAAATATTAATTCTTATGTTCAAATAATTTATAGTTTAGAAATTAAGTTATACAGCTGTATTGTTGTTACTTATACTTATATCAAGATATAAGAACACCATTTCGCAGTAGGTAGTTGTTAATAATTTGTTGGCAATTCAGTAACCCTGATCAGAAGAAGAAAGAAAGTCAATCTCTCTTAGGCCCAGTTTTTCAATATAGAGTTAACTCACAAGATAAAGTTAACTCTGGGTTATTTATTAAAATCTGTTTTTCAAGTGCAAGTTATTTTCCAGGTTAAAGTTAACTCAGATTTAAATTAATCCGCACATGAAGGTAGAGTTAACTATAAATGTCAAAGTTAAATATGACCAAATAGATCTTGTGTTTTATGGTCAGTAAGTCTGTGTATTTTCTATAAAAAATTCTTATAATGGATTAAGAGATAAATGCATACAATGATGATGAGAATACAATAAGACTGGAAAATATTTATAATATATCAAATTATTTTGAAGAATGAGTTCGGTATGATTTTGTGTACGCTTTTATACTGCTATAGAAAATATATTTTTTCTATAGCATTTTCGACATTCAAATTATGGAGATATTGTATTTGTTGTACTATTAACATTTATTTATGTGAATAATTACAATTCGTGATTAAAACTGGCTTCTTTTTATTTCCAACATACCATTCCACTTTTTGGGATTTATAGTTTTCTTTTCAACAATATATCTATCTATCTATTAATTGATTGATTTGACATAACATAACATTTTTAACGTTTAATGAATAACGTTTCTTTTTTACCTACCCACTTTATCCATATTTAGTAACAAATCATTAAATATCAAAATGTATCTATTAATACTTACACAAAGACAATATTGTGACCTTATTCAAATAGAAAGTTATGTCATAGTGCTTTTAATTTATTTGTGTGCAAATGACAGATGCCAAATTGAAAAATCACAAGAGAATCCCGAAAATACTACAAAATCAAGAAAAACTCCAATTTAATAAATTTTTTCGCAAACTTGAAGTTTATTAACTCGAGCGATATTGTTATTGAAAAACACTTTCAAATATACCTTAGAGTTAACTCAGAGTTAACACAAAGCTATCTAAGCTATTAAAAAATATAAAAGACAAATACTGATGATTTGTTGCTATTGACATAATATGCTTTTCTCTACACTATATCGTCATTAAAGGTACTTGTATAATCACTCTATCTGCTAAAATATAAGCAACGTTATTGTCGATGGCAATGTAAACTTATCTGACATTTACAGGGCAACAGATGTTTTACGAATAACAATTTATTGCTATAATATATAGGTTAAAGGTAGTAATCATGCATTTGATACAATTAATAGATTGGTTAAACAGACGCAAATCAATCAGATAAGGTTATTTTTATATTTTTATTAGTTGCTGTCTGCACGTGTACACCCTCTAGGGTAGACAGAACGACATCACATCACCTTGGTACATATTAATGCTCATATAATATGCATAATTATATATTCACCTGTTTGTTTTTTATTGAAATGGATATAAACTTCTGCCAGATATTTTCAAAACTAATCAAGTTTACCAGTAAAATAAGTACAACCGCTGCTAGTATTGTCAATATAATCAGTTTAATATACATACCTTGGTCATTACCAACGTTATTGTATATTTTTTGACCAATATGTAAAAGATCTTCTATTTTGATAGCAGATACCTTCTTCGAAATATTTTTTAGCTGTATTTTGTGAATTATTAACAAAGTTTATCTATCTTTTTGTTAATATTTTTTCAAACAAATTGCAGTAAAATCTATTGAGACCATTATATTGCAGGCTTTGTTACTTGATAAAACAATATCTTTGTCCAGTAAAACACTAACTTCACAAAACCTATAAGTCTGATAACCGTAAATAGTTGCATCTTTGAGAGCCATACAGACTTCTTTTTATATTCAGTATGTCGTAATCTACTGTGGATATTTTTGCCTCTCTAATTTTTGAGTAACCAGCTTTGCCATTAATTTCATCCAAGACTTTGTTCTCACAAGAAGTATTTGTATAATTTTGTCATGTCTTTACCTGCATGGCTGTATTTTTTGGAACAGTTTCCTGTTGTAGCAGCAAACGATTTAGTGACATTATGAATATCCTTACAGCTAAAATATTTCTGGATATACAAAATAAACAGCGGCATACTGCTTGCAAAATATGAGAGAAATAATGAGAGTACACACGAGCTGTGCATCGATCTGTTATGGAAACAGACCAGTTTTTCTTGTTTGATCTAGCAGATAATTGTCTGTTATCGGACTATGCAATGTAGTAACTTTTTATTTGTTGTTGTTTTGTAAATTTTGAGATCATTAGGATGATCTTGTGCGAAATTGGCGCCAAGTATTTTATATTTTTATAAGTCTCGATCGTTTGATTTTGTTCAACGGCATAAAATTAAAAACGAACCTCCTCCTGTTTCTACCTAACTTTACAAATACTATATCCGACCTATTTTTACATATCTGCTTCTTCCGTTTGGTATCGCATCACTGGCATCACGAATCAAAAACTCTTCAACACAGTAAAAAAAGACAAATGGTAAAATTACTAAATGGTAATCGTAATTTGCTGCAGTGTTATTTTTAACACGAACTGGGTAGTATAATAACTAAACCTTTAGAACTCATATTACACCAACGATGTTATCGGACTATGCAATGTAGTAACTTTTTATTTGTTGTTGTTTTGTAAATTTTGAGATCATTAGGATGATCTTGTGCAAAATTGGCGCCAAGTATTTTATATTTTTATAAGTCTCGATCGTTTGATTTTGTTCAACGGCATAAAATTAAAAACGAACCTCCTCCTGTTTCTACCTAACTTTACAAATACTATATCCGACCTATTTTTACATATCTGCTTCTTCTGTTTGGTATCGCATCACTGGCATCACGAATCAAAAACTCTTCAACACAGTAAAAAAAGACAAATGGTAAAATTACTAAATGGTAATCGTAATTTGCTGCAGTGTTATTTTTAACACGAACTGGGTAGTATAATAACTAAACCTTTAGAACTCATATTACACCAACGATATACCCGCCAAGTTTGTAGAAGTACTCATAAATTGTAGTAAAATTTATAAAACCCCGTGTTAAAATTTAATCAATCCGCCATAAAAACGGAATAATTACACGGTGAATAATTAACTATTGCACATTACCTTGTAAAATCTACTGTGTTAAATTACTTTTATGTAATGTAATAATGCACGGATATGTCTAACACTGCCAAGTCTGGACTATATATACACTGATGAGTGTGGATTCAGTGTTAAAATCAGTCGGATTTTTTTACTGTGAAGGAATAAAAAATAAAGTCGTTCGGGTTGCCAATAATCTCCCAATAATAACTCCTATCCTAACACTACACAATATTTCGGGCACCCCTACAAAACCAGAATTTATACTACAAATCCCACCCTTACAGATCCCTTAACTTCTAAATTTGTCCACCGTAAACATCAAATATACATAAAATAAAGGGTGGTCCATAATGTAGTGACACATTTTGAGGTCTAATAACTTTGCCTCTGAAAAATCCATAGGTAAGTTTTTGGTTTTTGGTAAGTTTGGTTTAGTGTTGTTCGATAGAAAAATTGAAAAAGTTTTTTGTGTTGTAAAAAAATACAGGGTGTAGGTACAAAAGTATAAAAATTCAAGTAAAAAAATAACTATGTAAAGTTACATTCTGTATACTACTATTTTTTTGTAGGGTAACCATAGAGATTTATAATTGTTATAATTGTCAAATAGACGGTAATGTACTGCCGGTTTAGAATAATGAATCATCGCGTTTTTATTGTTGAAAATTTCCCTATAAATAACGAGTCTATTGTCGTTACTCAACGTCAGCTTCGCGCAAGGTTTAATTTGAATCCTCCTTGTAGAAACACAATTTTAAAAGGGTTGGTCAATTTAAAACCAAAGCATCAGCTCTGAAGAAAAAACCTGCAGGTAGCCTTATTTCAGTTAGAACTTCTACAATTATTGAAAGGGTTCGAGTTGCATTTTTAAGAAGTCCAAAGCAATCTGCAAACAGACAATCTCAAATATTAGCACTCTCAAGAACTAGCCTGCCAAGAATATTGCATTAAGATTTACGCTTAAAACCATATAAAGTTTAACTTGTGCAGGAGCTCAAAGACACCGGTTTTGCAACCAGACTTGCTTTTTCTAACAAGTTTTTAGAGCTTTTAGAAAACAATGATTTGTCCGAAATAGTTATTTATGTATCAAGGAAATTATAAGGGCCTTAATTACCGATGGCAAAGTTTGCGTCCCGAGGGCCTCTGGCCCGAGGGACATTAATTGCCTGAGGTTATTAAGGCTCATTAATTCCCGTGGTACATAGATAATTTTATTTCTGACCGATTTCAATAAAATATTGTTCATTTTTAAAACGGAAAAAATGTACCAATTTATTACCTTCCCGGTATATTTGAATCAGGTACCATTGATTATAAGAGTTTTGTTGTTGCTAGGTTGTTGCTGTGTTACTTGTTTATAAACAGAACTGTTACTTGTTTATAAACAGAACTTTGTTATCAAGCTGTGTTTGTGTTAAAAACGTGTTTTCTACCCCAAATATAATGCAGCAGATTTTGAAAAAAGCTGAAAAAGCAAGATAATCATTAATTCCACAGAAAAGTGAAGCCGTATACCAAAAAGAATACAAGATATTCGGAATAATGTTATGCCAAAAGATGGCACTGAAACTGTATTACTGGCATATTTTCAAGAATTGGTAAGGAATATTTTATGTTTTTCGGTAGATGTGGTAGTAATTGTGTTTATTCGTTACAGTCAGAAACGTATAGTCCGAATTCTATATGGACTAAATGGTCAATGCTAAAATCGAAGGTGATTATACATGAGAAACGAGATATCACCAAGTTCAATGAACTAGAGGCTCTTTTGAAACGGAAGAGTAAGAGTTATAAGCCGAAAAAGTCTGCTGTTTTATCTCCTAATGATGTTATCAGATTTCTAAAGAACGCTCCTAATGAAATTCATTTATTGCATAAGGTAATTTTTTTCTTATTTTCCTTTTTGTGTGTATTTATTTCCTTTTTTTGTTTTAGGTTGTTTTGATTATGGGTTATTTTGGAGGATGCAGAAGTCAGGAACTTTTGAATATGAAGATATCGGATATAGAAGACCGGGATTCCGTTATGGTAGTGAACGTACCGGAAAGTAAAACTGGTGTATCGAAGAAATTTACAATTGTGGATGAAAAAGAGTTCTCCGCTTTGCCTTTATTAAGACTCTATATGTCTTTGCGTCCTAAAGGTATTCAACGATTTTTTTTGAGCTTCCAATAAAATAAATGTACATCTCAGCCAATTGGAAAAAACATGTTTGGGAAAATCCCCAGCAAAATCGCAATGTATTTAGGATTGCCAAACCCATCTTCCTATACGGGACATTGGCTTCGTCGCACTTCTGCTACTGCTCTAGCTAATGGAGGAGCAACTATGACTAACTTAAAAAGACACGGAGGTTGGAAAAGTTCCACGGTGGCGGAGGGATATCTGGAAAATAGCATCGAATTGAGAAATAAAACGCTTTGCCATTAGAAGAGCCAGGTACCTCGACTGTAGTGAACAGAAGCTCCAGCCATACAAAAGAAGAAATTGTTTCCAGTGGCGGTAGTAATTTTCAGGGAACATTTCAAAATTGTACATTTATTATTTGTAATGACGCGAATAAATAAAATATGGTTCAGTTTTCATTTCATAAATATATATACATATATGTATATTAGCATTTTTTATTTTACTTTTACTTGTGAAAGGTAGAGGGAATTATAGAATCTATAACGTCCCAAGGGAGTTATGACCCTCTTTATTGATAGCGTAACTATGACGATATAAGCTTATAATATCCCGGTCAGAAATAAATTTATTTATGTCTGGCGAAGCACATTTTCATATCTGTGGCTACGTAAACAAACAAAACTCTCGTTACTGGTCTCAAGAAAATCCCAAAGAAAAACTCCTCTTCATAGTTAAACAGTTACTGTTTGGTGTGTAGTGTCATCATAGGGAATTGTGGGACCTTATTTTTTTGAGGATGAAAATGAAGAAAATGCCTCGGTAACTTTCGAACGTTATGTGAACATGTTGCAAACTTTTTTCGACAAGAGTTATGGCGTTTTCCTGAAAAGATGTGGTTTCAGCAGGACGGCGCCACATGTCATACTGCACGCGCATCCATGAATGTCCTGCTGTAAAAGTTTCCAGGGCGCCTGATTTCAAGGTTTGGTGATCTCCAGTGGCCCTCGAGGTCATGTGACTTAACACACTGTGATTTTTGGTTATAGGACTATTTAAAATCCAGGATTTTATTGATGTAAATCCAGGGTTTTACATCAATAATCCGCAAAATATCGACAGAAGTCTGGAATATTGCTCCATTAATGTTGCTGTTATGCTGCTGAAATGGCACTTGCGGAAAGGCAGGTCGCAATCTGTCAGACAATAATTTTCGAATTACCATAATTCGAAGCGAATAGTAGCAAAGACAAAAAGAGGGCAATACTCTGTTTGTCTCCATTACTAAGAGACAATTTAGTGTTTCCATAAATTATGAAATAATTTTGTAAATATAGAAACTGATTTATAATGAGATAAGTAGCGCGTTTTTATTGGCACCTTAACTGTCTTTTTAGATACTGTTATACTAATAAAATATTGTCAGTGGAGTTAGTTATCAATGTTTATTAGGTATTGGTTATAAATTTATTTGAAGCATTCTTAAATAAAACAGGTATACAGAATTTGTGTTATATTAATTTGAACGCAATAATTTTATTGTAAAAATATTTTACTTATACAACGAGCGTCTAAAGTCTTTTCCCTTGTTAACTAAGTTTAGTATGAAAGACAAATCCAGAGCGCTGTTAAGCAAACATTTTTAAATGACAAGGGTTAGCATGTTATATTGATTTCAAAGTATTGTTTTCTACATAATCGCTTCCGAAAAATGATAATCAAGTTATTCGTTTTTAAGTTACAGGTGTTTCTTGTGTAAAATAAAATCCAATCAGAAGGCTTTAATCAACCAAAATAATTTAGGTATTAATCTAGAAAAATTAGATTTAAAATAGCCCCCTGGTGATGAAGAGATCGAAACTCTACTGGAATTTTTTGTGAGGTCAACCTCAAATACAATATTCTGCTGTATTTGAGGTTACTTCGAGAAAAAGTACGAGGTGCTCAATTTAATATTGGTAAGTCAACACTTATGGGACACTTCGCCGTTTAAATTTTTTATTTGGCAGCACTTGCGGTGTCAAATTATTAAAAAAAGCTTAAAAAAGTGAATTTATCATCAAATAATTATTTTTTCTACATTATTCACTTCGTATTTTAATCGGACTATCTAACACATTCGTTTAAAAGTTAATGGGGAGTTTGGAACTGTAGATGTTCACTGCATGTAAAATAGGCATCATTTGGCAGTTAGTTGGTTTTTCTATTATATCTATCTAATTAAAAATCTTCGCTTGAAAGTAGATGCCGTTACTATTTAAGATCTAAAAAAATCTGCATATGGACAATATTGTTAACAATGCAATTAATCAATAAACATGTGTGATAACCACAAATACAAGTGGCGAATGGACTGTAAATTATAATTGTAATGAAATATGTAAACCATGTGATAATGATAATCATCATTACAAGGATTTATTATAAAATTACAATTATCTTTGTCTATATGCATATATAATATTTGCATGCGTGTATGCATGTTCTTTAAATACTGTGTTTATTTATAGTATGTAAGGCTATTTTCGACTATATGACTGTTGGGCATAGTACTGAATAAATAAAATAAATACGTCTAATTTTTGTTAAACTATTTCAACTACAGCGTGAGTCAATATGAACGAATTCTTTAGTAGCCCCTTAAATAAAGATAGAACAAAATATTGTTGAAAAGTGAAGTTGTTTCATCTCTTTTTTCTACAATCTAAAAGATTGTAGAAAATTAGATTATTTTTAGATATACAGAGTGCACCGTTCAGCGGTTACAGCATCCAACATTTGTTTTTTATATGAAATTATATGGAACCCTCTATTTTATAGGAGATTTTGATTAAGCTTAAAATTCCTTATACATTACTGTGCGTTTCATGAAGATGTATCCCGGATTGGAATGTTCGGATTGTCAGGATTCGCTGGCAAATCCTGTGCGAGACTGGCACGCACGCTTAAATCACACCACCTCAATTTGTAGCGGTCCGTAACCGAGATGTGCCAATGCATTGAATTTAACTAATAACATGACGACGCTCCATACGTTGGAGATATATACTAACATTCCAATGCCGGTCTTGTATGCGAAGTTGCCAAGTTATTTAGATTTTTCAAAAAATTTGGGGAAAAACATAACCTTGTAAAAAAATCATCGTAGCCTTGGTAGTGGTATCAAGTCCACGTCTTTTGTAAAACCTCAAAGAAAAAATCGAATTTATACGATCTGGAGATCTGTTGGCCACATGACTGGACCACCGCGTACAATCCATTTGTGTGGATATATCTGATCAAGGTAATTTCTCACTGTAACGGGGGCTCCATCGTGCTGAAACCACAATCTGCGAACTGTTGGCAGTGGCACACATCGTCTAAAAGATCTTGGAAATAATTTTGCTCTTTTACCTGCCCATCAAAAAAGAATGGGCCCAAATGATTACCAACAATCCCACCCGAAACAGTCACAGTTCAGTTGTGTTAGAAATCAATTTCTCTTATTATAGTTTTGATCACTATAGTAGTGTGTGTTGTCCCTATTTGCCACCTCGGTTGTCTGAAAAATTGACTTCATCTGTAAATAATATATACCTACTTAAAAAATCATTACCTTCTATGCTGGTGGTCATCTTTGCTCAGTTTTTGAACCAGCTGAATATTTTGAAATAATATATTATAATAGAATTATAAAATACCGATGTGTTCCATATAAAAAACAAATGTTGGATGATGTAACCACTTAACCGTGCACCCTGTACATCTAACAATACTTTTGGATTGTAGAAAAAAGAGATGATAACTCTTTCAACATTTTGCTCGAACTCCCTTATTTAAGGGGCTACTAAAGAATTCGTTCTTATTGACTCATGCTGTATAAGAAGAAAAATTTGCATTGATTGACCTATGCCTTTGACATAATTATTTTCAATTTGAAAATTTGTTTTACAAAAAATCTAAGGTTCTAAATTTAAATAGAAAAAATCATTTTCAAATACCTTTTATTCCAAAAAATATTTTTCTGGATGGTAGATGATATTCTAATTTGTTTTTTCAGATTAGCACTAGGCTAAAGTTTTACATGGGTGGTGCATACACCTCCTTCTATGTTAAAATCGCCAACACACAGCCTCTCCTTTACTAGAGAAGGCTGTGACCTACAGCACAAAATGTAGTGTATACACCAATTTCAAGCCACAATAAGTTGTCATCAGCTGTCAACACCTCTGTCTATATAGTACGGGTATAAATATGAGGGATGGTCTCAGGAATTTGTATCTTTTTGCAAGAAAAAACATTTGTTCAGAAAACATATTAATAATAAATTAATCACAAGAACACAGAAAAATAGCAACCGAAAAGGTATATTCAATAATTAAACAGAACGTACGAAGACACTAACACCAACACCGTTTTCCATATGGTATTTGAACCTATCAAATATTTTTTATAATACTAAACAAAAAACTGATAAAATTAAAAAATCTTGAGTAAATAAGCTTTCTTGTGAAGAATGCAATAGCTGTTGTATAGGACAAACAGGAACATCTTTTTATACACGATACAAATAATATTTACATTTTTTTAAATAAGAAAAATAAGCAAATAACGTTTTAGAAATAATCATACATTTCCATCAATAGATAAATACCTTTACAGTATTCGACAAAATACAAGAAATTAAATAATTATAAACATTTGAAAACCCCAAATTGTACCCTGCTTAATGAGATGCAGATAATTCTAAGTTACTTTCAGCTCTGTCATAATTTATGTACCAAACTATCCTTTTATTTGTAAATATTTAGTTTATGATATAGTTAGTCGTCTGATATAAGTATATACCCTATTGTTAATTCACTGTCCTTGAAAATCTAGTACAGTTTCTACAAAACTTACTTAATATAATGGAATATCAAAAAGTAACAGACACCTCCATCGAATAATTGTAATATTCATGACCCTGGGTTTTAAGACAATATGTAGTAAGTTCACTGTAAATTAAAAACTGTATATTGACTATAAATTTTATCTAATCTTTTTATTTACCTCGCTACAATTTAAATATTTTCTTAAGCATATGACTCGGTATAACACTTTAGTAGTCGGAGAGATCTGGAATGAGAAAATCAACTGCAACTGATACACCTGTGAATAACAACGAAAAATGGACGAAAAAGATCAAATTGGTTTCATGATACTAGTTGCTCTTGTGATCACGCTTATACTGCTAATAAGGAAATATCTGCAATATAAAAAGAGACAGTTTAAGCAGCAAGTGCAGGAGAGGGGACATCGAACATGTAAGTGTACTTTATCACTTTTTTTAAATTAAACTGCAGTTACGTGTCCATGTTTTAATAGAAGAATCTAGACACGTTTTATTTAGTGGCGTGCTCAATAAAAAGCAGTTTGAATGAATATGAATATAACATTATGTGGATATGATAATTCAAAAAATTATAGAATACCTACTTAAACATGGAGTGATATAGTGTGCATCAGTGGTAGATACCTCGATGGATCGGAGTATCCGAGTACGCTTGATTGGTGGGTTCAAACCCAAAATTGATCGATTATTGTGATTTCAGTTGATATTTTCTTCTTAGCAGTGTCTGATAAACTCCGATTAAGATTGTCCTACGTAAAAAGACGCGTACAAATATTTATTTACCTCATTCAAAATTGTTTACTACAACAACCAACGATATGATTTCGTGCTTAGTGCCATTTATGCGATGTAGTAAGAAAAGAAAAATGCCGTGTTTGTGTTGAAAAGTGAAGGTGAAGAAAATTGTTTATTAGTGTACATATTAAATATTTCGAGTTGGAGGCGTAGTAATTTGTCCGGGTCTCTTGTGTGACATTTTTGTCTACTGTCATATTCACAAAAATATGAATCTGATAATGCACATTTGATATTCTAGAAATACTTGCATTGCTACCACCAAACGTTCATCACAGTATCTCCATAATTACCTGCATTTATGCTTATTTAGAATTTAGGTATTACATAGTTCTTCCAAAGTATAAAATACATATATATTGTGCAAATGCAGTCTCATTAAATTTTAGATGTAATACACGTATATTCATTATATAGATGTTATAGGAATATAATTAGTAAAATATAGAAAGGACATCCTCACTGAAAAACAAATTACAGTACAAATAAGTGGCAACTTATTTACCCTTCATTTGTACTGTAAAGTATTATAACGTGATTTTACAGATTAGAAGTTTTTGTACATAATAATTTTGTATTTTTACTTTGTTATTTTATAATAGCATGTAAAATTACAAAGTAAGTTTACATTCTTAATAGTGTACAATGTAATTACAATGTAATAATGCATTTTACATAATAATTTTCAAATACTAAATAAAAAGAAATTGAACATGTTATCAAGTAAAGTTTAAATTTGAATTTTCTACCTTTTTTAATACTCCTTAATATTTTATACTCCGACTTAGGTTCAGTCGTCACATCTAATCTAGATAGATAACTCTTCTTCTATTACCTGTACAACAATAGCAACTTTTAATTTTTACATTTTTTGGGTTTATAAAGATTTAATACCACTTCTCTTTCGGATTAAATTTATTATGAAAGAATGATATTAATAAACAAGGTGGACAGCAACAAATTAATTTAACTGTAATATTAACCACTGCTAATCGCATTTTTTATATGACAAGTTTAAACTCAACAAAATTTGAAAGTTAAACAAATATATTAAGTATTTATAATAAAAGGCATAGAACTGTTACGGGCATTAAGAAATGATATACCTGTAATTGAACGAAGAATGGCAACGAAGACAGCATTTACAGTATCAGTAGTATGTTCACACTAATATGAGGTGTATTTTTATAGTCCATTTTCTATTAAATGTCATAATGTGACGTCATTTTACTTTGTAAAAGATTGATTTCACAATACTAACCGCAATTGTTTTATTATATATTCTATAATTTTACAATTTATTATAACATTACATTGGATTGTTACAGTACTGATGCGAATCTTTACATTTTTTGTAAAATAACGCCTATTATTGAAAAGTCTTTTATAAATTTTATTATAATAATATTTTATTTAGACAAATTTTAAAATATGGCGTAATATTACAGAATTTTGTATAAAACTGAAAAACCATTGAAAAAATTTAGTTAATTTATCAAATATTATTTTATTACATATTATACAGTGGTTTTTTGGGGCAAACTTTTGGGGTTTCCTGCTTTTTGTTATTTTACAGGTGGTGTAATCCCAAAAGAAGCTATGAATTATATTGTGTGTATTGTCTATTAATAAACAAATATTGAATAGACAAATGTTATGTAGAGATAAATTTGTTTGGAAATAATGCCGGCCGGTATTGATTCTTTTTCTTAAGATAAAAATATGCTTTTCTAAATGCCTTAAAAATACCTGAACTAAGTATTATAGAATATTTAATTTATCTTTTAATACTTACAAAAGATAAATTAAATTCTAGCATAATGTGTGATGGCTTATTAATAACAATGGTCCTTTCTCAATGAAGTACCCTAAATGTATATAGTACATGTTAGTAACGGCGAGAAACACACCGCAGTGCCCTCTTTAGGTCTTTGCTACTATCCGTCTGACAATTGTTGTCAAATTGACAGACAGATAACGACCTGCTTTTCCGCAGGTGCCATTACAGTAGTGACCTTTATTGTCTTTAAGGAAGACAATCCTACTTATTTATTTGAAGGAGATGCCGAAAACAACTATTCCACGGGCAATATGCTCCGACTGGCGTTGCATTACATCGGAATCTCCATAGGTCGTCCATCGTCCATCGAGACCAAATACCAGACACTGACCGGTTTCGCGCTTATTTTGCGCTCATCAGAGTGCCATAGGTAGTGGACTCGATGAACGAAGTTGCGACGTGATTGCCTAATGGGCATCGTGATTGTTAGTAGCGATGTTCACGTCCGCGTTTCTTAATTTCTTAAGAAACGCAAATCCGCGTTTCTTAATTTATTCGGTAGATTTCAGCTTCAGGGTCAAGCGTTTTTCGCAGAGTTGGCGGTCTCATGCGACGAACCAGCCACGTCTCGAATACCCGCTATTGCCCTTTCTTCTCGATGTTGAGAAGATTTAGTAAAATTATATTTTACTCTCATTTCCTCGTACCGATACTTGGCGGTTGGCTTTGCTAGCAAGCTGGTAACTGGTAACTATCTCCGACCTCTCTTATGGAAGTTCCATGCCCGCTAGGACCTCAGAGTCTCTCTGTCTATTTTTCACACCGACGAGAATCTAAGCGTTTCTGCACTTATAAAAAGCTTTAAAGGCTAGAAACAGTCGACCCACTAACGTCCAAAGTCCTGTGGCTCTTCTGCCTGAGACGGATTTATGGCGGTAAAGGTTTTATCAATGGGCAGGTAGTAATAGTGAGGAACAGTTTAAAGTGTTTGCGTTTTGTGATAGTTTCCTGGATTATACCTGCCAAACAACAAGGAATTATTTTCTACTCATTACATTTCTGCGCCATTCAACCTTTTTAGGTAGACTTATAGGCAGATAATTGTATGGGATAGTGCGACCATGTGATGATTCTCACTTCCACGATCTCTAATTATAATATTCTAATCGGCAGATACTTATTCCAATCAAAAGCTTTACCAGTTAGATTAAATATACTGTTATATTGATACAAAGGAATAAGGTCTCTGTGAATGTTTTTATTATTGAAAACTGTAAAAGAGTTTTCTCTAAACACTAAACTGTAAATTCTTTGGTTTGGTGACGTATTTGGTTAGTAGCCAATACCCAATACCTTTGACTTTTATAAACTCAATGCCAATACCTAAGGTAAAATATTATTTTTATAATGTTAGAATTAATCATTAATGGAATTTATTACGGGCAACCTTAAATGTATTTCCCAGTAACTGCCGTTCAAAAATAATTTTGTCACATAATTTAATTGTTGAAAGCTTAAAGAGATTTCACCTTAATCCACAATACTTATGGTAAACAAAATATCATAAATAGTTTTCATTCTTGGCAACGTAATTGTACTTTGGCCCGTCGAGGGTCGAGGCAGATTTTACTATTGCCTTAATTTACTTATTAATATTTGCAAAGGATTATACTATTTAATTAATTTTATTAATACGGAGTGGAAAATAACTAGTTATCAGATAATAATATCACCGTACAATATTTTTGTAATATATTGAGAATGACGTTAGACTATAGATTTTCCTTTTTAAAAATAGATATTTTATATTATCGGTTTGCCTTGCAATTTTAGTCCAGTACACTCCAATTGTGAGACAACCTGAACATTTGTTTTTACAGTTTTGTGACAATTGTGCAATTATTTATTTTATACTTCTAAACTAGATAATGAAAATTTTATAATAAAAGGTATATACCTAGTGTAATTTTTAAATGGTAGTTTTGAAATAATTCCAGAGCAGTTGCTATTGTATAACACAGTATCAAGCACCTATACATATGTAGTGAGTGTACATATAGTCTGGTCCACGTAAAATTCACTTAAAATTGTCTTAAATTTAACTTTTTTTTTTTTTTGTAAAATTTAAATTTGTGGTAATTTCCTATAAAATGTAATTCAGATTTTAAAATTTCAGTTACTTAATATACGGGGTGCACTATAAACTAACTTTTTTTAATGGAACGCCCCATATATTTCAAAATCTTTTTTTCAGAATCACTCGATATGTGTACTTTGCGTTTATCTTCAATATTTTTCGAGAGAAAACAACTGCAAGATCTGATTATAGAAAATAATTACATCCCTTAAAATTACATAAATAGCGAAGACATATCGAGCCGGTGGCTCAGGGCTTAGCGTCTCGATCGCTCAACCCAGAGGTCGTGGTTTCTAATTCCCATTCCACCAACAATTTTTCATTAAATTGTTTACTCGTAGATCAAGGCTTATTCGCAGGGATGGCTTGGCAACCATCCTGGCGATGGCTTGGCAACCATCCTGGCGATGGCCTAGGATGGGAAGAATGTCAACTTGGTGTTAATGTGAGAGATTAAAATCAGTTGATGTTTGACTTGTCCCCCTAACTAATGAAGTTTTTCAGGTTTCCCTCATTCCAGCACTGAATGGTGGTTAGGGTTAGGCTTACCAACGTAAGTCGTTCCTGAGGCGCAAATGCGGCCCGCGAAATAATAATATGCCGCCCCCTCTCCCACACAAGTCTCCGACTTTCGGGCTAATCCTTTTGATTAGAATGAGGGGGTAGAGATATTATATTATTTTAATTATTATTATTGTCCTTGAAATACATAGTTCAATTCTAATTGAATTATAAGTTTAATTTGTTGTTAATATTAATGTTATTTTTTAAACTATATTGCTTACTCTGATATGAAGCTCTGTAATAAACTTTTGCTATTGAAATATATCTTACCACCCTACACTAAATATTAATAACAAAATACTGTATTATTAGAAGTAAATGCAATAACGAAACTGCAGTAACTGAATGTGCAACTATTTAAGATGACCCCAAAAAGTTTTATTTCGCTGAATTAAGAAAAAATAGGACATTTCAGTTTTTGTAAAATATATATAATATTCCAATAAAAAAAAATTTTACACACCGCAAGCATATAACATAATATGTACAATATTTTATAATTTCGAACCGGAAATAAGTTTTACAGTAAAAATTACATGAGTAATTGAATGAACTAAATATATTAAGAATTAAGACAATAAGGGGAAGGAGAGTAAATATTTTATTAAAAAATTAGAAGGATCATACTGTACAATAGTTATTTGTTTAGCTTGACAGAAAAGTCAAGAATTTATTAGCTTAGACGTAGCCGACAGCAACAATAATCCATTGGAGAGTATGAGACTTTCCTATATTATATGAAATAAAATAACATGGTATAGAGGTATGCAGATGTTATTGAAAAGACACAAGTCAAATTCTTCAAATCACTATTTTTCAACACCTCAGGGCGAGTAACTCAACGCCTGGTTACATTATTCGTGAGGAATTCCGTCTAAGCAAACTTTCCACAGATGTTTTTAGAACAGCATTAAATTGGCTTTGCAAAATATTAAATATGCCATCTAGTAGATTACCTTCAATATGTTACAATAGATTATTAAGCCTCAGCCACACAACAGGTGACGTTGTGAAATATAATTGGGTTTCTCAAATAAGAGATATGTTCTTGACTTGTAGGGGAAGGGGCGCTGTGATCTAATAGAATTTAACCCTTTTTTAAACAAAAATAAATTTATTGACAAAAAATTTACATATTTGCACCCGTCTCCCGGCACCTATTAGAAAATTAAGATTAGTATATCAAGCTAGGACTGTAAATATGATGTATGATGTGCTTTTATGCTAATGGTAATAGTTATATAATAAATCCTAACGTAAATTGTACTACTTGTAATATGGAATCATTAGAGTCACTATTCCATATTTTTATACAATGCCCTTTTTATAGTAGATTACGTAGTCATTACATAAATAAATATCTGTCACCTATTATAACAGTTGATATCGATAATTTCAGCAAGATTATACTAAATATTGCCTACATTCACCAATTAAATGACGTTTATTTGTTTATTCAAGAGATTTGAGGTTAAGAGCTTTTGGCCTTAACGAATAATATACTCTTATAGTTTGCATTTATATACACAGAAGATTTGTAAGGCATTTGGTAATCCATGTTATCTTTTATACAACTAACTCTTACTATTATTAACTTTTTTACTTAAGCGTTTTCTCTTTAATAATATGGGACATACAGCAAGGAGGATTGAAACTAGGTACTGCTTAAATCAAAATTTCACTCTAGAAACCTCTTTAAAGCTATTAATACTTTTGCGTTCCCATATGCATTTGGTGTGATAAAATGGTAATCAACGGATATAGAAAATATAAGTAATATACTAACAAGAACAGAATTAACACATAATAGAATGCTTCATCTAAATTCATGTAAGGAGAGAATAAATATAAGTAGAAAAGAAGAAGAAGGAAGAGGAATGATGGACATAACAATTACACTCTAAACAGTCTAAATAGATAAAAATAAATAAAAAAATACTTCCAAAAAACAAAGACTATCCATTCGATAGAGCAATAGTAGAAACTGATAACGGTTTCATACCCTTAAACTTATCAATGAAAGAAGCAGAATGCTTACAAAGTAATGCCCTTGTACAAAACAAAAATGTACGGTCATCGATAAAATTATTAGTTCTGATGATCGTCTAAAGCATTGTATGGCTGGTATTGTAATAGGGTCAACCAAGAACATAGGAATAAAGAACTTTCATATAAGTTCTCGAAAACAGGCCAATTATAGCCAGAAACAGAGGGATTTATAGTTGCAATACAAAATCAAGTTATAGCGACAAATAACTATAAAAAATATTTTAAAGGATATTTCAATTAAGAGCGATAGGTGCAGAAAATGCCATCAATTTCCTGAAACGGTAGAACATAACATCCGGATCTAAATTATTAGTAAGTGGGCAATATACAAATAGACATAATGCAGTGGCAAAAATTTCTCACCGGCAATAGTCCTTATAGTCTGTAATCGAAGCCTTAACTACCCTTTATTATTACCACCAATTATAATAGAAAACACATTATAAATTATACTGCGCGATCTAACCATACAAACTGATAAAACGGTAGCCCATAATAGACCAGATATAACACTGTACGATAAAATAAAAAGGGCAACCTACCTCATAAATGTAGCAATACCATCTGACCAAAATATAGCTAAAAAATATACAATACAGAAAAGACAGAAACTAGAAGATGAAACAATATGGAAACAGAAACTAGTTCATATCATTCCATTCATTGTATCGGTGACGGATATCACTCTATACTCATTCATAAATGACAGCCCCAAAAGACACAAAAAGCAGCTATACTTCATATATGCAATATATTATACTTACAAAATGCATATTAAGATCGTTTCTAAACAAAAACTAGTTTATTGTTAGACTTGGCATTAAACTACCGAAAAACTGAGAAGTGCATCATGCGCAAAAAGATGTAATAGAGACATCAAACAAAAACCGGATCAAGTGGCATGTAGTTTACTACTGACGTAAAATTTCAGTGTCAGTCTACGAAGATGGTGCTGAGAACGTTATCAACTTATAATTACACATTTAAAACTTCTAAGTTGAGAGCCCCCCCCCCCCCTCCGTACAATCTATTGAGATTCACATTAGTTTTTTTAATCATAAACATAAATAATACTTCATAACCAGTACCATAACCTTTGCTTGACTGCTTAACATTTTTCAAAAAAGGACAAAGATTTTCTTTGTGGTTAATAATATTAATAGCTTCAAAAAAGTATGGCTTTAGAATAAAATTAGTAAACTAACTTTAGTACACCACGAATGATGTGCGTATTTTACTGAATGAAACAAATTTCTATTGTTTTTCTACCTTGTAACGTGTTAATTATTTTTCACAGTGTTTAGTATGAACTTCTTCACCAAGGCTTCTTCTGGAGTGCGCGGCTAAGCGGTGTGTGTATGTCATACTCTATGACTAACAATGAACCCACTAGAAAATATGTATAAATAGTGGGGTGCGGTGACTTTTGGAACAGTTTTCCAATATTTATAATATTTGATATCTCGCATTCAATGTCTTTAATATACATATACAGTAGTAGTCTTATGGTATACTATTTTTCCGTTTAATGAGGCAAAGGAGCCTAGTGGAAAGATATCTTTTTTCAATATTATATTGATAAAACGTTTAGAAAAAGGGAATACGTGTTATTCCCATAGACATAAGAAGGGGGAGACAGAATTGTTTACATTTTATGCCGATCAGACATCGTTTTCAACAAAAATCAATGATGTAAAATCTATGCGGATTGCCCTAGATCTACCGCCGGTGTTTGAAAGCGAAGAGTATATTAATCATATTTATCTGAATTTTTATGTGTAATTAAGAAAAAATAATATACTAAATATTTATCTGTGTGTTTTAATGAAAATACATAATCTCTACTCTTAAAATTATTTATAATTTCCTAATAACATAAAATTATTATCGTGTTAGGGAAATACTATGGCAATGCTGTACGACTGTTTTGCTATCAAATGACGCTCTTATGTCAAAAGTTGACGTTACAATGTTGCTGTGCTGTGTTTGTGATCTTTTGGGATTTTTTATTTATTTGCAGTGTTTTTTTGGCAGTAGAGGTATTTAGAGCCTTTTATAATCAATCTACAATAGTTCAACAGTGCGTGGTTTGTAAAAAAGTCGACTATTCTAACCCCGGACTGGTATTTTGGCGGTAAGTAAGGTTATGTTTTTTTAGCGTAAGCAGTGGTGTTGTTAACTATTTTTAAGTAAATTATTGCAAAAAATATTTATCTGTTTTGTATAAAATTTTTGGAATTAAAGCATTTTAGACCGAAAAATGATTTAGTAGCTTTGTAATAAAATTATTGTCTAATTCCAGGCTGGATTTCCAGTATTTAAACAGTAAATAATTTTGTTGCAACTATTTGAAATGCAGAAAAATAAACCTATTAGATGTTTGTTATATTTTAATACAGAATATTATTGTTGTAGCTTTCCTGTTAATCCTGAGAGCAGACAAATGTGGATTTTTTAGTGGTTGGAAAAGCTTTCTGATGGAGTTTGGGGTATAAATAATACTGTAAATGTTTAAACAAATCCAATAAGATAATACAGAAATTCAAGCTATGAGAGGTAAAGTAAAGAGAAAACTTGATCATTGATGATATTGATAATGAATGATTTGCATTCATAAGCTTTTCAGTCGAGAAATGAAGAAAAGGTTTGATAAGAAAAAGAAGTGTTACTTACAAAAAGTGATCTTGTCTTTGGGCTAGTGCTGTTACAGGCGGCAAAGAGGTAACTGGAAAATTAAAATATGGCGGGCTGTACAAGGTAACTACAGCTACTGGGAAATAATAGTTAGGAAATTATTCCGTAAAAAGGTATTAAAGGTTACAAAAGGTGTATGGCTGTAAGTAGCAGCAGATAGTTAAAAAAAAAAAATAGATAAATAATTTAGACGTTAGTTCTGATAGTGACTTAAACAGCACAGATGAATTGATTGATTTGCTAGAGTGTTGAAACTATTATTTTATGTGAAAATTAACCCGTTTATTAATTAATTATTAAATTTTTCAGCTATTATTACAATTAATTGGACATGCCATAGAAAAACATTTTATATAATTGTTTATTATAATAATTCAAAGCTGGATAATGCCGATGTGTTCCTTTAAATGTATAAGGATATGTATTAGGTAAAAGTTTATAAAAATAGATACGAGGGAAAATTCGTGAATAGCGCTCACAAAAATAAAATTTTTTTTTATAGTTGTATAAACATCCAACTATATTTTTCTGGAACAACTGAGGCAATAGTGTATAAATATTAGTGTTTATAAGCTTGGAAATTGAAAGCTGTTGAATAATAATAATAATAATAATAATAAGGAAATTAAATAATAAACTATATTGATAATGAATGATTTGCATTCATAAGGTTTGCAGTCGAGAAATGTGTGAATAGCGCTTGACTGCCATACAATAAACAAAAGAAAAACCTGCAGAAGAGAAATGCGTTTATAGCGCTCTACTATGCAGAATAGTTTCTCAAAAATCATTCATACCTATGTCTTTTAAAATGTTACAGGTAGCATCCGTTTAGGCATGGGCAAAACTTTCTTTGGTGCAATAGAAACACAGGAAGGCCGAATATTAGGACCAGCTGTGTCAAGACCAAGGACAATGAATGAAACACCAGTATAAGTGTTTTGAATTGTTTATATAACATTCTGCTGAGATTTTAATGATTTTGTAGAGTATTGAGAATATATAGGTCCAAGCAGTAATACATGTCTTATTTGTTCCCACACAAATCTCAGTTCTAACATAAATAAACCTTTAAATTAAAACTTATTGTAATGATCCCTAAAAAAAACTGCACACCACTGGTAAAGATAACATCGGACGTGGACGCCTAGGTTACAGTATTGCCATTTTATAAACCCATCTCCTTCCAACTTATGTACAAGTGTGAAAGTGTGTGATTGTAAACAAATGGTGTTTTTCTAATGGAATGTTCCGTCTCCCCTAGTATTATATGTCTATGGTTATTCCCCTAATTTATATCAAAGTTATATTGCAGACAGAGCTATTGAATATTCCGACTGTCAAGTTAAAAAAGAAGGAAGTTCTTATATTATGTACTATTTTATGATTTTCATTATCGGTATTAATAAAGCAGAATATTTTAATATATACCCAGACACATAACCTATAAGTTGTTCAACATTTTGTTCGTCCTTAGGTGTCTATGATATTTAGGTTTATACATAGTAGAATAGGTTCTTGCTAAGTTAATTCTAATGTGGTTTAAAATTATTACCTAATAAAATATTATGTTATTAGTTTGCATTGCCTAAATACACTAAAAATATGTAGGAACCTATCTTGATATTCCCTCAAAATGATATCTGCGAGGCATAAAGCAGTATAATAACCATAAGTTAATTTCAATTGACTTATCAGTGACATACAGTATGACATGACTTAGCTCTCAGTTGTCGGCGGATTTATGACGTAACCTAATAAATACTTTATGCCATGTTCGAATACCGTATGTCTGTTCTAGCTGAATCCTAAGGCAGACATATGGTATTACAATTATTATCAGTCAACAGTAAATAGAGTTCCGTAAATATTTTGCATTTTCCAGGGCAAACAAGCAATAAACACGTCTGTAACTATATGTTATATTATAAATTTAACAAATAAATTTTTAAAAACCTTTTTATTTGACAAGGACCCTTCTTGTATTTATTTTATAATATACGAGCTGACCCGACAGACGTCCTGTCCAAATTTCAATAAATTGGTCTTGAGTTCATACAAAACTCCCACAGAAAAAAAATCTCTTTCAGTTTTTCCCAATTTTCCGGGCAACTATTCCAATTTTTCTTTCCGTAAAAACCTTATTCGGACTATTACGAATATTGAAAAATAAATTTCAAATCGGTCCAGCCGTTTTCAAGTGATGCGCTTACCAACCAACAGCATTTTATTTTTATTTATATATAGATGAACGAGTTAACTGTGATAAAACTACAAGCACTATGAGTTAACTACAACTAACTGTTGGGAGGCATCTTACTGCCTTTTATAACTTTACGAATGTTTTGTTAGCAGCGACGGTCAAGTCGCAATTTGGTTTCTAAGAATGGTTTAGTGAGATAGCTACCGCACTTGCATAAATGCAATTTATAGCACGTAGCTGTATTAAGTTACTTTGGGAATGGAGAGATAGCATTAAGTAAGTTATTGGATTTCATGTGAATTATAAGATTAGAATTATAGTTGCGTAATATTATGTCTGAATCAAATTATTCAAAAGTACAGTCCGCAAGTCACACAAGTCCTCAAGTCTTCAAAGTAAATAGGTAATATTTTATATAACATATATAATGCAAGAAGTTTTTGACGAAAGAGAAAATAGAGATGTAAACAGGTATGCAAAATTCACATTCATTAGTAAGGTTTCAGTATTTTTAATATAATTTATTTATTTATACAGGATGTGGCAAACATAATTATAAGAAAATTAAAGCAGATATATTAAAAGAAAGCATAACATCACGGTAAAAAGTGGCAGCCATGCATTTTCCATACATGAAAAGCAATGCTGTTAAAAATATAAACAAAAGACACAGTGATGATGCGGACCTGTATAATGATAATTAATTACCTTTATATTAACTTAAGAATTTATATAAACTAACCTATCATATAGTTTACAACTAATTATAAAGATTATGTCTCTAACATACTTGTGGCGCAACTATATGATTCAACATGAAATTCTTTTGGGATTATTTTATTAAATTTATAAAATACCAAATACCTTGTATTTAATACTAGTATTTTATAGTGAAAAAATGCTAACGGACGATTAATTGCCAGTTAATTATATGTAACTTGAGTCTAAGGCGAAAAGGACAACAATTTTCTTATGCTGATCTAATAAGGAAGCCAAAACGAGAAATCTAAAAATACGTCTAAATTTTTTACTAAAAATGTAAACTGATGGAGACTTTTGTAGACAAACATAAATAATTTATTGTGCATAATACACGTTTCAACGATATGTCAACACTAATTGATTTATTATATCAAGGATGATGAGGATGACGAATGACTTGTAGTCAAGTTGAATACCAATAAAAAATTGTAACACTGGCGTGCAAAAAATAGGGTAAACACTTAGAAAAATAATAATTAATGTTTATTTTATAATCTCAATATAAAATTAAAGTTTAATTAATAATTGCAAAAGTCTACCCAGCCAGTAAAGGTAATAGTTTTAATATATTGGTTGGTTGGTATAGCTTGGTTAATATCCATAAACTCAAAGTTAATCGGCGATTATCCCAAAATAATAAATCAGCAGCAGTAGAATCGATCGGAATTTGATTTAACACTGGTTCATTAATCCTAATATACTAATAGTATATCGACTTAATCTTTCTTAAAGTTGCATTTGTCAGATCTGCATTACCACGGTATCCAGAAATTGATGAGATTTGATGAATCGGTTCTATTCAATGATAATTGATAGACAATGATAATTAAATTAAAATCGATTATTAATGCAAGTGCAAAACTGCAACAAAGCTCCTTCTCTGTCTCTTTATAATTTAGAACAGACGATACCGATACTTGATATATGCTGTAAAGAATCACTATTTAGATATGGAATCTTAATGAATTTTTAGGTAACTAAACTATCTATTGTTTTGTGAATATACATTCTGAATACAATACCGTATTTCTCTTAGTTATCAAAATTTGTTGAAAACAACTGAGACTGATTATATTCACAAGCAAGATATATCTAGTAAGACAAGATGGCATCATAATTTCATGTGTAAGTAATTCAAAATTGGGATGAAGTAAGCAGATAATAATTGACTAAATATAAGAAATATTATAAAATGCCTCACAATTTCTGACATCAGGCCGCAGTGCTTGAATATACTTTGAGACCAGACCATTACTAAATATTGTAATATATATACAATATATATGTATGTATTGTATAATGTTCATTCAACATAATTTCTTTTTTTGACTATCCCACATTCTTTCCATTTTTGACTGTCAATTACAAAAGATTATGTAGGCATATTTAATAAAATCGCTAACGAATGCTGGATATTTTATTCCCGTTACAGGTTCAGCAGAGGGATTTCGTTTCACCATTCGAGACGACACCGATATAAACTTCTCTTTCTTATTTTGTAGTCGGGTATTGCTCCATCTATATCATATCGAGTAATACGTACTGTTTCCTAATTTTGGAATCCGGCTGCAGGTCATTTGATAAAATCGTGTGTACGTCTTTATAATTTTCAAGAATACTCGAAAATATGTTAAAACTATATTAATCTTTAAAATAACTTTATTCTCAAACGCATCTTACCTTTATGATGCTTAGTAGTAATACCATTTGCTAAATACATACATAAATAATTTTATTTAAAAGGTAACTCGATACATGACATATACTTACTATACTTCTTATAAGCTGGCAGAAACGTAAAATCTAGTCAAGGAAATGTTCACTGTAGTTAAGATATTCCAGGAAGTATCCTATTAAGCAAGATGCATTCCCGATTTTAATAAAAAATCATTACGTAAAAGTTCTTTTAGTTTAGTAACCTGGTATTCATAAAATGGATAGAACTAAATTGGTTAACATCCTAAATTTTCTGGTTCTACGCAACTATCTATCCAGGCCAGTAGTCGGCGGCAGTTATTGATAATATATACACAGATTACACAGAATTTTATTACTTACTTAGATCTTGAAGGGGGTTGGAAGATGGCGATGGAGGGCGTGCGTCTCGCCAACTAAGTTGGCATCATCTGGAGATGATTAAAACTGATTCAATCATTTCCATCTCTTGACAGTTTTAATCATTTCCAGATGATGCCAACTTGGTTGGTGAAACGCGCGTTGAGTGCAGTATAGTTTTTTGGTGTTACGTGGAAACTACGTCAGTGATACTTACAAAGATTCAAAAACCATAAAGACGTTATTTGTCTAGGTATTTTTAATAAAACACATATATATCCCAGTAATGTTTCTTTGTAGTAAGTTGTCGAATAATATTTTCCACAAATGACGTATTCAACACGTACCATGTTTCACACACCCTTACTTACGAATTCCTAAAAAAAGTTACGTAAAACCTATATATAATCAAATTGTTTAAAATAACATAGAATGAATAATAAAATAAGTTTTCATGTGCACTTTTCCTAAACAATGCCAATAACTCAATTAATAACAGAAGATTCCTGCGTAGACAATAACTTAGATGTTACTCCTGTCAAAAAGTACAGGTTGAGGCTTAATTATATTGTAATTATTCTTTAGCACTTGTAAAATACATAATAAAATAACGTCAGTAAAAATAAAAGCACACATTTCTTAAAAACGTCCGACAATACGTATATCCGAAAGCTGACAGTAATACTTTATTGTTGAAAGGGGTTGGAACCTTTGGTGTGAAGATAATACTGACGTAGTTTTCCACGTAACACCAAAATACCATACTACTCTCGACGCGCGTTTCGCCAACCAAGTTGGCATCGTCTGGAGATGATTAAAACGGCCAGAGTTTGAAGCATCTCCAGATGATGCCAACTTGGTTGGCGAAACGCACGTCGTGTGCAGTATAGTGTTTTGGTGTTATGTGGAAAACTACGTCAGTATTAGTAATACCTTAAATGAGAAATATTCAATTGGATTTTAATTAAAAATACATAATATATTTAGTAGGTACGTATGTAACTTTTTAGACTACTCTTTGCGCCTTTTATTGCCTCTGAATGCACACAGTTTTAAAATTTGCACAAAGTTCCTTTCTAGACCTGAAACTTTTTGTGACCTTGGTGTTACATTTGACAGAAAGTTAAGTTTTAATAAACATATGTTAAACACAACTGCCAAGGCGTATAAAACTCTTGGATATGTTATTAGGAACACGCGCAATTTTACAAATGAAGCTTGCCTTAAAACATTGTATATTTCTCTAGTTCGTTCTAAAGCTGAATATGCCTCAATAATATGGTCTCCTAATTATTCAATTTATATTGACAGTCTTGAGAGAGTCCAGCGTAGTTTTCTTAAACTTGCTGCCTTTCGTTCAGATGGAGTATATCCACCTATTGGTTTTCCTCATTCTCAACTTCTCGATAGATTTTCGCTTATTCCGTTAATAGAAAGACGTAACATTGCTTGTCTAATTTTTCTTTTTAAATTACTGCATAGTTATATCAACTGCTCTGAAATTGTAAGCATGCTTAACTTCCATGTTCCCAGAACAGCCTCGCGCCATCCAAATTTATTTTATTTGCCAACTCCACGGACAAACATCAGAAAATTTTCTCCTTTAAGCAACATCTGTAATATTTATAATAATTCATCCTTCGATATTTTTTCTTGTTCCCTTTCATTTATAAAAAGGTTAAATTTGTAACCGTTTCTTTTAATTCAATGTTGGCCTTATTTTATTTTCTTTCTCTTTATTTGCTATACTTGTGTAATATTGTAATTTTATTTGATAGGTTTTGTTAATCTTTTGTTTTAGTGTTTTTATATTTCTTTGTGTATTATGTTGATTATGTTAATTATGTTCATTGTTTTGTTATATTACTGTAAACTTATTTTCCCATTCTAGTACTGGGCCGTTAGGCCTGTTGAATGGTGTATTACAATAAATAAATAAATAAATAAAATAAATAAATAAATAAAGTTCCTTAGTTTAGGTATAATCCTCGGTCCCTGTATCGTTGCCGGACCTTTAATACCATTACCTTGATATTAATTTTTTAAGTGAAAATTGATCAATTCGCACACGCCCATGCTTTTCATAATTCTATTAATTACATATTAATCCCTTAACACATTGTGTACGCAAGTCGGGCGCTAATTCACTACCACGGATCGACGATAAACTTATCTTATCTGTCGCTGGTCCGCGTTATTTTAATGAAAGTAGTTGAAGACTAAACGATTACCGGATTCGCATTAGTTGGTGATTATGGAAACCGCCGGTTTAGTTTACATTGTCAGTGTGATCATAGTCCTAACGATAATAGCCGTATGTATCAGAGTTATGTTCAGGGATAAGAAGAAGAAGACAACAGTTCGGAATACTGGATCTACGAGTACTAGCCGTAAGTTATATTGCTAATTAAAGATCCTTTAATTGGTTTCATTGACACCATTTATATAATACTCTGTATATTTTGCAACTGCACATTTTAATTTAATCTTCTTTCTATGGGTTCTTGCCCTTAATTTTGTATATTTAATTAAGGAAGAAACTGCGTTCAAAATAAAAGCCCGCATGAGAATTTGGTATAAAAATATTATAATTTTTTGTTTCTAGATTGGTTATTTCCTATTGTTAAATTGCATTTATTGCATATTATTTTCATATTTCTTCGTTATAGTCCGGGAGATAGAGGTCCATTTTGAACAATGTTTTCATGCAGCTAAATTATTAACTTTATTCATCGATAAGCTTTAGTTGACTAGTAAAGTGAATGTCAGCTAACGGACCCGCGGTGAGGGTTGCTGTGAACGTTGTTAAAACAAATTGTTTTTACAGTTATTTTACACCAACCTTTTTTTTTATAAATTTTTGATGTCAGGTAGTGTCGAAAAAATATTCAGTTGTGTCGTGGAGGGCGGATTGTACGTCAACTGGTCGTCAGAACTTGCAAAAAAGTTAATTAAAGTGAAATCATTTTAAATACAGAATTATGAAAATAATAACCAGCTGCATGGACAGTGGGGCAAAGATTGTCAGCTGGAGCAATAAGGTATGGTTGCGCTCATCAATCCAAACAGCGCATGGTATTTTAATGGTTCAATTGACAATTTTTACCCCAATACACTTTCAGCAGATTAGAATTTTCGAATTTTGTTTCATAAAAACTATTACATTTTCAAATTTCAAACGGTCAAAGATACAGGTAGGTAAAATTCTACACAGCAGAGCCGCAGTATATAAATATATTCTAAAAGTAGGGTGTACAGTGACAAAAGTAAAGAGGATGTTGATGGATCCAACTCAATACAATGAATTAATTCTAATTGTTTAATTTAAATTATATCACTGATAAATTAATAAAAAGACCATGAAATCTATCTGAATATTATACATTTGCCTACCTGTATCTTTGGTAAATTTTGTTGAA
This sequence comes from Pogonocherus hispidulus, assembly GCA_963924545.1. Lineage (NCBI taxonomy): Eukaryota > Metazoa > Arthropoda > Insecta > Coleoptera > Cerambycidae > Pogonocherus > Pogonocherus hispidulus. Next base: position 71,960,873 of record OZ004693.1, read on the forward strand.
GACTGTTTGAAATTTGAAAATGTAATAGTTTTAATGAAACAAAATTCGAAAATTGTAATCAGCTGAATGTGTATTGGAGTAAAAGTCATCAGTTGGACCATTAAAAATACCGTGCGTCGTTTGGATTTATTATATGAGCGCAACCATAAGTTGTTGCTCGAACTGACGATCTTTCTCCCATTATACATGCAGCCGATTATTATTTTCATAATTCTGTGTCAGTCATGTAAAGTCATGTAAAGTCATGTAAAAATAATCATTCGGTCTGAAATGATTTTACTTAATTTTTTTGCAAGTTCATTTGACCAGCTGATGTGCAATTCCCTCTCCAAGACGCAGCTGACTATTTCTTTTCGATATTACCTGACATCAATAATCTAAAAAAAAAATCAGTTGTTCTGAAATACCTTTAAAAACAATTTTTTTCGATAAGTTTAACATCCTCCCTCAACCGCCTTCACCGCTACTGGAGCTGCTGACGGTCGATTTGGTCATTCGCTAGTATACCTAAACAGGTCAGTTAATCCAATTATCAGTGTATTCGTAACAAACTTTTCTACTGAAGCCTTCGCCTTTTTTTCAAAAAAATTGTGTTATTAGAAAAATATGTCTATATATCATATCATCAATATAATATGTATTTCAGTGAAACCGAACTGTACCTCCTAGCTGAATCTTTATTCTTTGCTGACTTTGATCACTTTAAAAACTAAAACCTGGAATTTATATAATTCAAATATAGCACCAGTCCAACCTAGTTCAAAGTTTAACATTTTACATGTACATACATCACTCCTGGTTGTTTCTTTAGTTCATATTTCGTGTCAGTTATCATAATCAAGACAAATAACGCAGCGAATTGCTAGATTGAATAATTTATGCTTATGTGTGGTGTACAAAATATTTAACCAAATGGTGTGTACTAAAACCAGTTGCGCAATCATTTGACCAGTTATTGCAGTTAAGGTTACCTATCGTTTTTAATGGGATGTTCATAATTTGCAGCTTAGTCCGCGTCCCGCTGTGAATACGAGCGGGACATAATTGTCTCGCTTCTCGAATCTCCGAATAAATAAGATATAATTAACATTATCCTAATATAAGTATTTACCTTGCACTACCCTAATGAGCAGTCATATGATTGAATTCTACATATGACCAATTTAATAATTGGATTCACGTCTTGTAAGCGTTCGCATATTCTTGGTGCTATCAACACATGCCTCTTGCATTGTGCCATGCTGATAGACGTCATGCACGAGACTCAGACGTAGCCGTGACATATCTACATCATTTCTCAATACAACAGTATAATATAACTGATATTTCATTTGTTAAAATATATTTGGAGTCCATTTTATTTTTGAATTTACAGTACCTATCTTAACCCTCTATTATACTGGTCCCACAGATAAAATGAACATACCGGATGAGTCAACGAAAAGTTGCATTTTCGATTATCTGCCAAAGCATTAATTTTCATGAAAAATCCAGAGACAGGTTGTTTTTAGTTAAAGGGGGCACATTTTTTATAGTATTGACATTTATACAGGGTGTATCCAAAATGGAGAGGTTTACCACAACTTATGTTTTTTAAATAGAACACTCTGTGTATTTTTACAGATTTGTAAAGAACGTCCTCTCACTAATACATTGATATAGGGTTTGAAGGATATACCTCCAATAGTAAGAGAGTGTGTACTCTCATACTCATTTATACTCATTTAGTGAATTAAATGAGTGTACCATTAGAGTAATGTAGGAGAAAGACTTTCTAGTAACTGTAGCCTAGCAACGAATCGATATTCTCTTTTTAACTCATTATTCTTATGGATATCAAGGCGTGAATCCAATCAAAGTGCTCATATGTAGAGTTCAATCATATAACTGCTGGTATCTGAATAGGGTAGTAAAAGGTAAATACTTACAGATCATAATAATGTTAACTATTTGTTATTTATTCGTTTTATCCAAATCTGTAAACAATCCACGGGGTTTTTCATTTAAGAAATATGTTGTGGTAAACCTCTTCTTTTTGAGACATTCTGTATAAATATCAAAACTATAAAAATGTGTTGCTAAAAATCGACTTGTGTCTGGATTCTCCATGGAAACCAATCTTTTGACGGATTGTCAAAAGTTTATAATAATAATAATAATATCTCCTTCCCTCATTCTAATGACAAGGATTAGCCCGAAAGTCAGAGACTTGTGTGGGAGAAGGGGCATCATATTATTATTTCGCGGGCCGCATTTGCGCCTCAGGAACGACTTGCGTTGGTAGGCCCTAACCACCATTCAGTGCTGGAATGAGGGAAACCTGGAAAACCTCATTATCTCTCATTCCTCATCCTAGGCCTAGTTGCCAAGCCATCCCTGCGAATAAGCCTTGATCTACGAGTAAACAATTTAATGAAAAATTGTTTGGTGGAATGGGAATTAGAATCCACGACCTCTGGGTTGAGCGATCGAGACGCTAAGCCCTGAGCCACCGGCCCGATTATATTATGGGCTTAGTTTAATGGCGTCCCACTTTTTTTCAAGGACTTGTCCTCATAAATTGATATTTATAGTTGGAAACCCTTATTGCAATATGCAAGATAAACGCATTTTATTACCGCTTCTCTGTCATGTCTAATCCAGCTTACACTCTCGCTCTTTAAAAGTGAGGGATAGATAAGAAAAATTGCCAAAGATTCGTGAGGTTGGGCGGATTACCTAACACTTTTCAAATAAAATAATATGGGTGTGGAGTAACAAAAGCAGATAAACGTTTATCAGTATCTCAACTAAATAATTTGTTAGCAAAATGATAAAATCTATTTATGCAATTTATTTTAAGTTAAATAAAGATATTTTGGGATAAAAATATTTTGGGCGATTAGGATCTTCATTTACTTCTATCAGGTGTCATCTAACATAACCTTTATATTTAGGGATCTATAAAAGAATAATAGGTAGTCTTCATTGTCAAAAACTTTATCTAGGCCAACTATATTTAATGTTGTGAGTCTCAATCTGTCTTTGTTTTGTATTGGAGCCGCATTGGTTTTAGTAATTTCTGAATATTACATAATTTATCCCTGTATATTACGCATATGTTCTAATATTAACGTATGCCGAAATTAACAATAACCATTTTTATCTTGTTGCTTTGAAATATCTGTAAACAAAGGCATGTGCGCAACCACTATGTATAAATTGGAAGGAGATGCCGATAACAACAACTCCACGGGTAATGTGCCTCTACTGACATTGCATTACTTCTGCATCTCCGTAGGAGTCGCCACATCTTTCATCATGACCAACCACCAGACACTGACCGGTTTCGCACTTATTATGCCCTCATCAGGGTGCCATAGGTAGTGAACTCGATGAACGATGTTGCGACTTGATTGCCTAATGGGCATCGTGCATAATAGTAGTGGTGAGAAACACACCGTAGTGCCCTCTTTGGGTCTTTGCTACTATCTGTCTAACAATTATTGTCAAATTGACAGACAGATAACGACCTGCTTTTCCGCAGGTGCCATTACAGCTGTGACCTCTATTGCCTTTAAGGAAGACAGTCCTACTTATTTATTTGAAGGAGAAGCCGAAAACAACTACTCCACGGGAAATGTCCCCCAACTGGCATTGCATTACTTGGGGATCTCCATCGAAAAATTTGGTAACAGAAACAAGCATCATATTTTACTTTGTTTCAAGAATATTTTAAGTTATTCTTATGTCTGCACCTATAAAAGATAATAAACATACTAATTATTACCTAACCACACTAGTTCGTGTACACATATCACATCGGAAAAGAATTTTGGATTTGATTAATAAATTATATATTATAATACACATTATTAATATTACTTTCGATCTATATTTCCATGTTTATTAAATAAAAAATTTATGTACGAAATATTAGAGAATTTAATCATATATCTAACAGTTTTTCATCTAAAAATATATAAAAAAATAAAAAACTAAAGAAAAATTTAAACAGGTACCTTATTTTAAATGCACTGGGTTGTGATAAACCAAAGTATAAATTCGATATATTTGAAATAACCTTTCGATCCTATTGAATTGCTTATACATCGATGGTTTTAAAATGGAATACCCTGTATATTTTTGTAAATTTGGACAAATTTTGGCAGATTTTGGATTTCATTTTCATCGCGAACATATTAATATTGGATTTGATATTAGAGTCAGCCTCTCATAGTAAGGGAGATTGCCCAAAATAGTGCGAATTAGGTACTTTTCCTCTACAACTGAACAGTTGGTTGTTGCTCCATTAGTCCATTACAGATGTTACGAATTCTTCATTCAACACATTGCTGTTGTGGTGCACCCTTTTACATACAGTATGTTGTACCTCTCGCCCTTAGAACCTTGTATCTTCCTCATTTCGAATAAGTTCAAATTTTTTTCAGTTGTGCAATCAACAAAAGTGAATATTGTTTTGAATTTATACTACTAAAATTGTGTATTTTGTAAAAATAAACAAATGTTGGTTTAATTACTTAAAATATGAAATGGCAAATGACATTTTTCGATAGAATAAAGGCTACCAAATGGTTTGTTAAAATTTCAGTTTTTCTACCTCTCTTTACTAGGGTGAGGTGTACTGTGATATTTTTTGACAAAAAAAATTCATTTTTATTATGGAGATTTTGAAGCCCTTTAATTTTACCTTATCGTTATCGTAATGGTTATACTAAGCAGGCGTAGTGCCAAAAATTATACACTTTTTGGCACTGCGCATGCTCAGATAACGACATGTTAAAATTTGAGGGGTCCAAAATCTCGCTATTGAGTGTACATCTAATAAAAATTTTAAATGAATATTAAAAAATAAATGAGGGAAATACGGTGACAGGTAGAGGAGATGACACACTGTATCTCGTTTGGTATTAAAGATACACTCATCAACACCTTATAGCATTGTAGGATTCTATTTAAAAAATCTTTAACATCATAATAGCAACTTTATGGCGCTAAAAGACTTGTTCTTAAAGATAGTTCTTTTGGGTAGTACAGAAGGGTACTTTCTGTAGAGGGTAGGGATCTTTTACTTGCCTATCATCCCATAGATAAGACAAGACAAGAGAAGAACTTCCGTCTTTATATGCTATTCGAGGAATAGCATATACGATGACATGAATGATAAGACGCTAGGACGGCTTGCCGCTTGTTTAATCATTACTTGTAATTTTAACTGTATTTCATTTGTTTAAAATTAAATATATTATCATATAAAAAGTATATCAAAATGGTATTTTTAACACCGTGTAAAAATCTAAGAGTACTGGAGGACTACTTTCCAATTGCAGCTGACGAATTGAATTATTTAATTGAATTTTCAATTCATTGAAGATGATGAAGTGATTATATACGTCTTGAAGACCGAATAAATGAATTTTATCTTGTTTGTTATATTGCTTCCTCAATAATACTTCTTACAAAATGTTTACAATACCAAAGAAGCACAATCTAGGGTACCCAAATAAACAGACTATATTTCCGTTTTGTAAACAACATCTCCTTTCTGCCATCGGTCACTTGTCCCAGTTACCTTCACCATGAGAGTATGTTGCCCTTTGACCTCTGCTCTCCTCTTGTCGGTTATCACGCTATTATCAAGTTAATCACATCAAACTGTATTAAACGGCTCAATCTGGGTAAACAGTGATACTTTTAATTTTCAGTTAAGACGCCAACAATTGTTAACGTTTCAGTTGTTGCTTGATATCGACTTAGTACGTAATGTCAACTGAGGCGGAAAACTGGATATTCTTTTTATCTGTAGTTGCTATTCTGCTTATTATTTACTCTTATTTTCAAAAGAGGATACATGTTACTGAACACGTTCTATCACATGGGTTCACATTCACTGGACTAGGCCAAGCGAATATATGTAAGTACGTTTTATAAATAGGCTAGCCTACTATATAAATTAAAATAGAAATGTTAGAGGTCAAAGTCCCCTTTCGTAACTCAATGAAAAATTATTAAAATAGGTTATCATCAGTTATACTTAATGGTAAATATTATTTTTTACATAGTTTGTTCGAGTTTCAGTTTAGAGTAAGCGAGTGAGAGAGAATAACTAAAAAATAATACATTTTTTTTTTAGTTGCGACATTATTAGCAAATTTATATATATTTTTCAGGATAATTTAAAATTGTTTGCTACAAATCAAATCTTTCAAATTACTGTATAACGTCTAATAAACCTTACAATTGCTTAGAGCAATCCTTGTTGAATTTCACCATAGACTGAAATGTCTCATTTTAAAAGTTAATTAACTTCTGATAATGACAATTGAGCGTTAAAAAACAAGATAGCCTGAAATATGTTTTATGGTATAATAGCATAGGTTATATATGCAGTAAAATAAACATAATTTATATCTTTATTTTCTTTATACCTAGTTATAATAATTAATAAATCTGGAATATTGGTATGATAAACACCTACTTTACAACTTTAGATATAATGTATAAGAACACATTAATTTATCATCTATTATAAAGATGCCACACCAGTATGCTATAGCATTTGGGACAGATAATCTCAGAACATTAACTTTCCAGGTATCTTTTTTTCCTAATTACTTTTGGAATACATCTATATTTTGTAACTTCTTAATATATTTATTGATTCTGAAGAATCTTAATACCAACCGACACAGCTAGAAATACAAGTTAGTCTTAAGCAGTTATAATATAACAGCCTGGGTGTTTGGCTAATTTATTGCTGATGGTGGTCTAAAATATTGATTATTAGAAAATTTGGTATTTCACTCAACGGTATAAGCTAATTAAACTATAACGCGCCAACACCTGCCGTTTCTGTCGGCTTCTTACAGTGGACAATGGACAACGGTAGTCACTGGTCATTCATCGAATGGGGATATTCTTTCAGTATGCAGAATCCTACAAAAATGGCTTATTATTCTGCCAAAATAGAAGAGAGTGACTCCGTTCCAGAATATGGACATGTTCTATGGGTGATGAGTGATGGGATCGCTATTTTATAGTCGTATCTGATAACAGAGGATTAGAATTATCAAAAAAATAGGTATATACAAATTAAATTGTTTTTTCTTAATAGGTATTATTAGGTCTTTTACGAATACTAGAAAATTTAATAGTTCCCGCAGTAGTAATAACAACCTAAATTTAATAAAAACATATTTATGCGATGGTATATACATCTTATATACAGAGTCAAAGAAATGAAGAAATTATAGTATCGATCAGTATGCGTAGCGAGTGGCGTATTAAATTTCGTTGTATCGAAAATAAAAATTGTAAATCATTGTATCGATTAAGGATTATTTTATAGGATGAATAGTAAAAGCTCTGATAGTATTCATGAGTCACTCTATAATTTTGGCATAGTAGTAGGTATAGTAATTCTAGTTTTAATTATCTTTGTCCCAGAAGCTCTTTTGTCAGAGATGCAAAGTTTTTCGCTTACTTATTCCCTGGTTTATCAACATGTAAGAACAAATTTGTGCCCCATTCTCTAATCTCTTGTGTTATATCCAATAGAACGGGTTTGGACTGAAGAATGATGACTGCATTATTCTGAGCCAGACGATTTTATTTCATCTTAATCTCCCATACATCAGTAGCTACTCAAGTCAAGTGTCCAAACTAATACTCGAACGTGTTTAGTGTGTGTTGTTTTTAGCATGTTTCGCCCTTCATATCATTTCAAATTTCTTGTATTGAAAATAAATAAATCTTTGCAAATAAGCAAATCGCACTGTATGGAGAATCATGGATCACGTAAGTGGCACTCAACTGCTACAAGAAAAATCGGCACAAGTTGTTAGGTATTATATTTTCGAGAAAAAAGGTACTTTCATATTGGCGATCAAAACAGATAATAAATTTAGACAACTGGTTTCCGTTTCATTAAATGCATGTAAATATATGCATATTACGGCATATAAAACCTTGCGTTTAGTGAATTAAATGATAATTGTGTCCCTGATTCTATTGCACAAAATAAAATTATCAATGAAACAGGAAATTAACTATATACGTGAGTTATTGATATTTGCCAATGTTTATATTTAATCATAAATCGACAATTTCAAGTAACAATTTTATCAATTTGAAATAAAATCTAAATGAAGATATAAAACAAAAAGTCAAGTATCAAATTTACTATTTCATCAACCATTTCATTTTGTGCATTAGTGGTAATAGATGAATAAAGCACGTGAAACATCGTTTTATCTATTCCTTGATGATGGCCATTTTCTTCTGTCCGATTTATATAGACAAATTCTAGCTATTGCTTTGGAGTTCAATGCACATTTAAGATTTAAGAGATATGAGGATTGACATATCTTCAAATTATATACATTATGTAAATAGATTATTTTATCCTTCATTTAGTAAAACCAGAAGTATATACGTGCAATAAAAATGACGACATAATTCAAAATAAATGTCATTGTAAATTTATTGTATCATGACGTCTTACTTGACATAAGAAGTAAGATAACAAATTCGGTAACAAGTTTCCTGTATTATTATTCAGGTACGATAAAAGTGCTTTTCATTATATCACAATATACCACCATCACATAGTGATACACTATCATTTTTTAATATTGATTTACTATTAAGGTTTATTAGCATAGACAATGATAAAAATTTAAATTAAGCAGCCAGTAATTGGGTATCGCTACTAGTAGTAAGAATAAAAAAATACGTGAAATGTATCCAAATTGAACTGATCTAGGTACTTAATAAGTAAACAGTTGTCTGATCTCCACTATTTCCTAAATGTGCAACGAATTATGGATAACTCATAAATATAATCATCAATATGTATGTTCGTAAATAAATTTTAAATTATGTCTATCTGAAAATAAATCGAAGTTATAATTACTTGTTTTCTAAACTGGATGATAAAACAATAACAGAAGGCCACTCCATTTGCACTAATGGACACTCTTATTTAAGGAAATATATACCTACAAGAAAGTAGTTACAAATATTCAAGTTCTTCATCTGTAAAGTAAAATGTCAGTAAAAAGTAAGATTAAAATAAATTAAGCCAAAACAGCTAAGTCTCCTGGGTATGTTAAAAAGTTGCTGTATTTGGTCCAATAAATTGGAGTGAAAATACGATTCAGATTGCATGAAAATCACCTGGAAAGGCAAAAGGAAACACAAGAACTAGTCCACAGGGTCTCACTAACTCCAAACCATTTGGTTGGCCTTCTTCATTTTGCTAGCATAAGTGATTGGATTATACTCGTAGCTAATGGACTATCAATGTAGATGGTGGTTGGACACCAGGAACTGGCTTTGATACCAGTTCCTGGGAGGCTTTTCCATCAAGTCAACGATGCATGAGCAAGGCTATTCCTCGGTTAGGGTAGTGGATTTTATATTTTTTATTATTTCCAAGGTAGGATGATATAATGGTTTAGGATAAGGACAAACTGATGGATTTTTATTATTTAGGGTTAGGGTGCTGTAGGGGATGTGATTCTAGATTTTTACAGCTCAAGGGTGGTCTAGGTTAGGGCCAGATTTTTTGATTGTTTTATTATTTAAGGGTTAATGATGTAACGGTTATCATTTTGGATTTTTTGTTGAATTAGAGTAGTTTAGGTTCGGGGTTGTAAATGTAGTTCAGGGACGGATATTTGGTGTGGATAGAGAATTTGGAAGTAAGAGGATCTATAAGGGTAGGATTTGTATGTTCTACTAGTTTTTTGAGCGAAACGGGGGATTAACCTGTGTAGGACGAATACAGATATTGAATGTCGGATATTGAATTCGGGGGTTTGTAATGTTGTGTAGTGTCGGGATAGGGGTTGTTAGTGGAAGATAAGGTTGGCGATCTTGAAACGATCTTTTAGCAGATCGATCAGAAGATCGATTTTAGAGGAAAAGATCATTTTTTGGATCGATCTTGTTTATATCGATTTAATCGGGAATCGATCTTATTTATTCATAATCAATTGGGTTTTTGTGTACTCGATAAAAGAAGACGTCATTAGAATAAAGACGGATATGTCCTCCTTTTTGCTAATATCCGGCCGGCCGGCTTTTTCATGTTTTTCATGAAGTTCATCATGTTTTTTTATTATTTTATATAGAATATTGTTTTTTGCCTGTATTGTTTATTTATGTAAGTATCTACTTTACATTTTTTGAATTTTTGTTAAGTTGTTTAGTTATTTTTTTTTTCAATAAATTTTTTTTAACCACCATCATGAATTACCCTAGACGGGTTCTCCCTGGTTCTTTTTCAAATAAGGCTATGTACTAGATGACGAATTTTCGTATGCAGGGCTACCTTGAGAACACGTATCTCCATTTTTTTTGTCAACTTTACCTAGTCGTACCTATCGACAAAATATGTACCTAACCCATTGTAATTTGATGGGCTTGTCTGGTTTATATAAGACTGATTTTTTAAAATCAATCTTTTCGATACTGATTTTTTTAAGGATCGATCTTTTAGATATTGATTTTTACGTGAATCTATCTTAGGATCGCGATCTGGAATCGATTTATTTACAAAAGATTGCCATCCCTAATGGAAGATTATTAGCTAGTCGGAGGATTTTATTTTGGATTATTTGAATGACTTTTTGAGGCTCTTTTGAGGTCTAGTATGTAAATGATCCGGCATATTGAGGATCTGCAATGCGTAATGCATGAGTATCATGCACCATCTCTCGATAATCTCATGAAACAATCCAATCCAAATGTAGGAACTAACGTGCCAACACACAAACTTGATAGAAAGTCAAGGAATCTACTGACAGATGGCAATGTAAAATGCACAATACACAACTACGAAGAAAGGGGTTTCAGTTTCAAGTCCTCTATCGGAACCAAATTAAGTCAAAACATTCTTAACTTTCTTAGATAAAATGTATGTGTGTACAATGTAATTTGTAAGCCTCCTAATTCTTAATCCTTTTCTGAAATTTAAATTGTATTATATACACGGAATTTCAAGTAGTTATAAATACTTTAAACTCAATAGTATTATTTTGGAGTCTTATTTTTTTGTCACAAGTAAAATATTTGTATTACGATTTAAGATTATTTTTGAAGAAGGAACTGAGTGTAATCAATTTGGTTTATTAAAAAAAGTATTGATATAGATTAAACACTAAGCTGTAAAACATGAAAACAATTTTATCTAACTAATTTGTGGTACAGCTCTACGATTCATCTTTTTTTTTATTATACCATGTGTAAAATAATAAAAACAGGATATCAAAAATATTTAAAATAAATTCTGATTAGAGTGATTAATTAATTATTGTAATATCTTACTTTTCTTCTGGTTTTTATTTAAAATTTTCCTTACACCTTTCTTTGAAACTGAAATTGTTGCAGTCGGTTTTGTCAGTAAAAAAATTTAAAACAGAAATGGCAAAAAGTAATTTTATAATATCTATAATATGTAACCATAATATTATTATTAATATTATTATTATTATTATGGTTATATATACATATATTTGCTCTACTATGCATATTTTAAAACAGGTAAAACAGTTTAAAAACTGTACAATATTGAAGCAAAAAGAAATACAGAACGACTAGCATAAAATCACAGCGAAAACAAACGATGACGGGCGCTAAAAACAAAGCACAAATGTCAAATATTGACATAAGTCGTAATGGTTTGTTTACAGTAAACACAGCGGTAAACACCGACATTCCGTTCGTTGACGATCAAGGTAATACGATCGCTGATTGGCTAGTTTCAATGTCAAAATAACAAATAACGGTAATCGTGTGCCGTAACACGGAATCTTGCATTTCAATTTAATTTTCACCTTATGTTTTAGTTACATTAAAAGTAATTTGCATTCTGACGTCAAGGTGTACAAAATAAATTTACTATTAAAAAATAGTTACTGGTCACGTGGCTTCTGAACATTTATGAAGGCATGGTATTTACGACACAATCTGTGTGACATGATATAAACAGGAAGTTAATTTATTTTTAGACAATAACGTATATTAAGTAGAATTTAAAATCAATTAAGGTTACTTACTATTTGATTAATGAGGCAATTTGTAGAAATAAACTATCTAATCCATTATAAAAGTATTGACATTTTATAGAACTGGGAACTAATCTGAAATAATCCTTAATATTTGCAATAAAAATAACTATTGCGTAGGTAAATATTGTCTTAAAATTAAAAAAAAAAAACACGTAGCACACCTCCGAATTAGTAAAAAAATTGATATTCCTAAGTAGTGTTCACATCTTTATTTTGTAAAATATTAGGCGGGCCTAAGTATCTTAATAACAATTGATTCTAAATACAGTGTGGCTGTAAAGTAAGGAACGAGGGGTAAACCGCTGAAGCAATGTGGTGTACAAGCATGAGAAAATGTAAAAGCAATGCGAGCAATACTATGTAAATTCGAGCAATGTATCGAAAATGTTAGCAATACTCAAGCAATGCAAGAAAATTGAGGAGCAATGTAAAAATAGGCATAGAAAATATGAAGCAATGCGAAATAATAAAAGCAATAAAGCAATACCGAGAGCAATACGCATGGTCGTTATAGTCTATATAATGTCAATTGAAACTGTAAAAAAAAATCTGACAAAAGAAACACCTGTACCTCGACGGCGGCCCCTTTGTTCACGCAGTTGTGTCGTTTGTCGCAATTTTTTTGCAGTTTCAATTGAGATTATAAAGGCTTATACCTGCGCACAGTGTTTCTGTTAGGTGTGACAATGTCGGAAATTATGTTCGAGATCTTAAGGCTAACCGCCAAATTATGTGTGTATCGTTACATTCCGAGTGATATTCCTAAGTTATGTTGTTTCTATTATTTTTGTTTTTAATATGTTTGGTATAAGTTGTGATATATGTTTGCTGGAAATGATGTCAAATTGTGTTTACTAAGGAGCCCTTAATTCCCTTGTACTAAGTTAAAACAAAAAAAAATTATTAGGCCTTAATTCGGAACAGCTGTAAATGATAGAGTTTATTTGATGGAGATCCCGAAAACAAAAAAAAAACAATCTGTCTGTCAATTTGACAATAATTGTCAGACAGATAGTAGCACAGACCCAAAGAGGGCACTACGGTGTGTTTCTCACCACTACTAACATTCATGATGTTAGAGTTGTTTTACTAAGGAGCCTTCAATTCCTAATAGCATGAGTTGCCTTGTATAGTCTTTATAACCTCAATTGAAACTGCAAAAAAAATTGCGACAAACTTCTATTTCTTTTGTCTGATTTTTTTTTTAGATTCAATTGACATTATATAGACTATACTTAGCCAAAATAATAAAAAATCAGACCGCCGTCGAGGTGCAGGTGTTTCTTTTGTCAGCATTTTTTTAGTTTAAATTGACATTATATAGACTATACTTAGCCAAAATAATAAAAAATCATAAGCCGTTAATTCCTAACAGTTTCAGTTGCCTTGTACTAAGTTCAAAACAATAAAAAAATCATGAGCCCTTAATTCAGAACAAATAGAAATTATGTCAGATTGTGTTCATTAAGGAACCCTTAATTCCTATTAGCATGAGTTGCCTTGTACTTAGCAAAAACAATAAGAAGTCATGAGCCTTTAACTCGCATCTTTAATAATGAACACCCAATTTAAGTTCCAAAGTTAATTTACTGTTATACTGTTACAAAATTACCGATAGAGTGCTCTAATGCGGCGTTGCCAAAACTACGTTTTCCCCAGCCCTAGGGAAATTGTGCACAATATGGCAACACCGCTTCTGAGGGTGCTAGGAACAACCCCCAAGAGCGAAGTCTCAACCCTTTAGGCGTTCAAATAAGGGAGGTAAGCCCTTTTGTCCACATTTCCTGGATGTCACCAGAGGTATTTATCGAATACCCCTCGTATAACTTGTCTGTCGATTATTTATTGAACTGCCCTAGTGTATGGATTATTCGTGAGTATTTGATGGAAATTTCTACGATTATATAACTTATGTTTAAATAAGCCAATAAAATCCGTGAATTCCTAGTTTACCTATACAGTGTGTCCAATAAAGATGGGATCTTGGAAACGGTAAGAGATACAAAGTTGGTTAAATTATGAAAAAGTTGAACAGTTTAAATACCTTTTACATGGACTTTGCAAAATAATTTATCTTTTTTTAATTTCGAAATATTTGGAAAAAAATTCTTTCTGTGATATTTGTTTTTATTTATTTCTGGCGTTATTTTAACAGCTATCAAAAAATAAAAAATACTTTTCCATTGTTACTTTTTGAGCTTAACAAGATGGTATTCATCAAGTTTTTGTCCGACGTTTCGTTTCCGAGAAACCATCATCAACTTCTGTTTTTTTTTAAATACGGCCCTGTATTTTTAAATAGAAATTTTGATACCATTTTTTATTCTCAATTCAATGAAGCATCACAAGTAATTGTTTAATTATTTGTGTGAGCAACTTATAAAAATACGAGTAATGCAATGCAATATAGGTACTAAGAAAATGTAGGTGTGTTTCACCAATACAGTTATCATACACTTTCAAAGTAATACGAAGCAATACAAAAGCAATACGAAACAATTCAAAAGCAATACAAAGCAATGCAAATATTTTACAAAAATGAGAGCAATGCTGTGCAATACTAAGAAAATATGAGCAATACATGGCACACCAGTAAAAATATGAGCAATATGTGCAAAATTCAGTGAATATTGAAGCAATGCAGTTAATTTTGCTGTAATACAGAGCAATAAAGCAATTGGTGTACAAAATTCATGTCTGCGGTTCACCCCTCGGTAAGGAATAAATTCAATATCTGGTAAACCACAATCTTTTTTTAAAAAAAGTGACAGAATATTTTGTGTTTGGACAATTACAAGCACCCATATTATTTTCACTTTTACCTATAAAGAGCGAGTCAAATTACCGCCATTAGGATATCAGAAATTAATTATTAGATAAATTGTGCAATTGTGAGCATATTGTAAAGAAAATCATAATAAATCTTCAAAATCGAGATACCATAATTTCATGTTTGAAAAAAACGTTTTCAGTTTGATATTCATTATTCTTAGTTCAAAAACTATAAACACATTTACATGTCCAGTCTTGATACTCTAGAACATGACAGTGAAGTATTTCATTAGGTACATTTCGAATTAGTTTGATATCCTCTACTTTATTTTTCTGATTATACTAGTTATCAATTTGCATTGATACTTAATCACTATCAGTTTTACGTCAAAAATTAAATAAATCATTATACCGGGTGTCAACGGATCTATTAGACAAGCCATAACGTCTAGAGTATTAGATGTATCAAAATAAGATTTGGTATAGGTAAATGGTAGAGGAAGAGGAAAGTTTTTGCATATTTTTCACATTTAGGTTACTTCCGGTTTCACCGAAAATGGCTTCAATTTTGAATTTTTAAATGGAACACCCTGTATATTTTTACATATTTGAATTTCTGAGACAATTTTGGACTAGAAAATGACATTTTAAAAAGTTTTTTCGCCTACTTGATTTTTTTAGAGCCATTTTTAATATTGCATCTACGTGGCCATGATTGAGCGCAAACTAATCTGAAGGCCTTAGATGATGTCAGAAAAATGTAATCGCAAAGTTTTAGTGATTAGTATGATAGATAGGAATGAGAAAAGTTGGCAAAATTACTTTTTTATATTTAACTATTTTTTTTCAAATGGCAACACTTTTTAGACAAGCACTTTTCAAAAAGGGATTTTTTTTTGCGAATCCAACGATACTAAATTCATTGTGATTGGATTAAAAATAAGCTCATAAAATACATTTACTTCAGTGAAGTTTTTAATAAATTCGTATACGAGTATTATACTTTAAAAGTTTTAAGTCATTTTCTAGTCCAAAATTGTCTCACGAATTCAAATATGTAAAAATATACGGGGTGTTCCATTTAAAAATTTAAAATTGAAGCCATTTCCGGTGAAACCGGAAGTAACCTAAACGTGAGAAATATGTAAAAACTTTCCTCTTCCTCTACCATTTACCTATACCAAATCTCATTTTGATACATCCAATACTCTAGAAGTTATGGCGTGTCTAATAGATCTGTTGACAACCGATATACTGATACTGATATCTGTATATTGTTTATAGCAACAGAATAAAAATCATGAAGAAAAGTTAAATTCATTCATATTTTTATATTGACAATAATTCATAAATAAATAAGTTTATTACGGATTTTATTACGAAACATGACATTCGTCAAGGTGATTCACCCGAGTGAATAATAGTTATAATATGTGAATAGAATACTATACTTTGTCCACGGCTATAAATAAAATTAAAGTAACTGAACGCTATGAATATGGCGCGACACACGAATTTTGACGTTTGAAATCACTGTCAAAATTACGCTTTAACAAATTGTCATGGCTTAGTGATAGAAAGTTTTTAGGTGCGTAGGTAAATATTATGTGAATTTGCCCATTATTCACTATACTATCCATTATTCATTGCAGTGAATAATGACTTCATTATTCACTGCAATGAATAATGGATAGTATTATTCTCGGGGGAGCATATGCATAATGGATACATTATTTAATAGCCGTGTATAATAATAATGCTGTTATTATACACATTGAAATTTTCAATTTTTTTTAGTTAATTGACGAAAAATGTGTTTTACATAGAAGCCAAATACAAATTTGCAATACAACACTGACGTAGTTTTCGACGTAACACCAAAACACTATACTGCACTAGACGCGCGTTTCACCTACCAAGTTGTTATCATTTGGAGATGATCAAAACTAAACCTATGCTAACACTGTGTCCTATTTACACCTAAACTTTGCTACGGTTCAGTGAACCGTCGTGACGGCTCAGTGAACCGTTGAACAGCTTTTACAGGACAGTAACAAGGACGTAGCTTTCCATATAACAACAAAACACTATACTGCACTCGACGCGCATTTCCCCAACCAAGTTGGTATCATCTGACGATGATTAAGACTAAACCTATACTAACACTTTGTTCTATTTACACCTAAACTATTGTTACGGTTCAGTGAAACGTTGGGACGGCACAGTGAACCGTAGCGACTGATCAGTGAACCTTGATTTAGTAACCAATAAAGCGAGCTATATGGAATTGGCCCTCTTTATACTATTCATGCTGGTTATACTGGTTCATACTAATTTTACACTTTGCAATTTCCAAACTCTCAAATACATCCAGCTGTCTTGAATTTGTTACATTCCTAATTGGTCCTAAATTGCTACTATCTATTTAATGGTTGTTCTCAAACGCATGTTGGGTGACACTAGATTTATCTGTTCTACCATATTTGAGATGAGCCATATGTTCGTTGAATCTAGTATGAATTGACCTTCTAGTTTATCCAACGTACTCTTGATTGCAGTCTTTACAGCTGATTTCGTAAATCTCCGATATATCTTACAGTACTGGTATCTTTTCTGTATATTCCCTTTTCAAGATAAATAGGATTTAATTGGCGAAATATCGTATTTAATAGCAAATGATCAACATATATTCTACTCTATTCTATATAGCAACTATTACGATGTAATTAATTTAATGAATTAATTTTTTTACAATTCATATGTATTTGATTAGATTTAATATAGGTCGGTATGAAATTTTACAGTTACATTAAGATAAGTCAAGTGTTTTTGACATTACTTTATTCATGAAAGGGATTAAAATAAGTATTATTTTCTTTCTCGTAGATACAATCGTGAATTACGTTTTTTGGACCTTTCACAATGGTCCATGATATAATATTGATCCTTTCTAATAGTTAAAGCTACACGTTTTTGAGATTTTATAATTTTCCTTGATTTCAAGAGCTCTTCATAAATTGTAATAAAATAACTACCAAATTAGCCATGAATAGTCATTCAATAAAATATTTATAAAGAAAAATAGGTTCAATTACTATCATTCCTCTCTCTCTCTCTCTCTCTCTCTACACACACATAAAGAATATAAAGAAAAACATTTGAGTATAAATTTTAAAATCAAGCTGTTACAACTATTGAAGCCCAACCTCAAATTCTATATAATTTTTTTTAGAGTAATATTAAGTAGTAATATTAAAGGAGAATCGTTAACTGAACAATTTAAAAAGATGTGTATCTGTGTGGAATTGAGATTTTAGTCATCTGAATTTCCCAACGTTACCCTAAATTTTCTTGTTTACTCGAACGCCCTAAAAGACTTACACGAACACTTACCTTATTCTACAAAAATGTAGTGTATCTACCCAAAAAGTATCTTATTAAATATCTCAGTTACCGAGAGAATGTATAATAATACACTTTTTTCTTTGTAATTCTGCGTAACAGATGTTCTTCATTATAATTTTTTATTATCAGGTTTATCTCCACTAAAGTTTGTTATAAAATCCAACCAAAATGCCTTCTTTTATTTCCTCAATTAGACGTTATCAATAATAATAATAATCAGATATGAGATTTTAATTATTTATTATATTAACTTAAATATTTTTGAGGAGTGGTTTTACAAGTAGATAACACTATTTCTAACTTTAATCTCGTAAAAAGTATTTTTTTTCTATAAATAGATGAAGTATTATGGTAATGGTGGAGATAGTACTTTAAATTCTTATATATTTTGTGAAAGATAGACCCCACTTACCTAAGACTTGAAAGGATAAAAAAATTGCTCAATCTTTTGTCACTTTTACTAGATTATAGATATTTCTTAGTAAGCGATTTATGATAAGATTATTGCAAATTATTGTTTAATAAGATTAATAAAGGCATCCCATAATAGCTATCAGATGGATGAGGACCCGATGAAAATGAGTTTCCTCGCAATGGTTAGCGTCGTTTCAGCAGTGTTGATATGCATTTTCATAGCAGCATGTTTTGTGTGTGCGTGTTGTGAAAAAGGAATTTGTGGGAAAAAAAAGAATAGTAAGTCTTTTTCCGTTACAATTGACATTATTTTATTGTGTGCTTAAAATATATTAGATGTTCAGGTATAAACGTTTGAGATTTCTTATATTATTTTCATTAAAACGTTGGCCGACATTGACGTCATATCACGTCGATGACATTTGCTTTATTAGGGTATTAAAAAAAATCGAGGTGTGCTCAAATTGTCACACTGATAAAATATGGTTGTTTATATAAGAGAACGAAACATATAGCTTTTGAATAATATTTTTTTAGAGACTTTTTTTTAGAAACAAAAGAAAAAATATATGGCGCCATATGGCGTCATGTCTAGTAAAGAGCATAATTATTGTCAATATGACACTGACGTCATATGCCGCATATAATAAAAATCCATTTTGGTAGAACAAATTATAATGGAGAATAATACTAGGTCCTAAAACAATACAAAACATATACTTTTAATAATAATTACACATATTTGACAAACGGTTGCAAAAATCGAATTTATAACAAAAACAAACAACAATATTTTTGTGCAGCTTTGGCAAAACTAACAAAAATGTAAACACGCTATACATGCCAATTTTGAAAAATTGTGGAAACACGTTGTAAAACGCACCAATGACGGTCTGTTGTCGATCGCCTGACCAAAATCTTTCCCCAACAAAATCGTTAAAAATTTTACCCATTTTTTTAACATAATGGGTCTAGTGGGACACTTTACACTCTTACACATGCACAATTGACGTGATATACCGCTGAAAGTATTAACAGCGCATTAGTGATTTGACAGTAAAAAATGCCGTTAGTGACTATTGGGACACAATGAACGTTGCGGCTTATGACGGCACTGTCTCACTATGCACATATTAATAAAAATGAGGGTCCGCGAACGTGTTAATAAATTATCAATGTCCTTGCAATGATTCCTTCTCAAATATTCAAGTATTTTAAATATAACCGCTTCTTACTAAAGCCTATAGTGTATTTTGTTTCCAGTTCAGAGAATTTTTCAGGTACGAGCACCAAGTTTTAAGTTATGTAGTGTACGTTATCCTAATTAAGCTGAATGTATACCGATTTCTAATGTGATGTATTATTGTTACATGCTACGTGGTTTCCTATTGAGATTAGATTTTATTTGTGCAGGATCTGTGCTCTCTATTCTTCTAGATGCAATGGAATAAAATTATTAATTCATTTCCTATTTCAGCTTAGTTCGATTTCTTTGGGAATATCCAATCCAAAATCTATACGGAGATGTCGACTGGAGCGTAAACAGTTTTGAACAAAGGCTCTTATTCAGGGTGCCTCACGGTGACCATCCATTAAATTATTTCAGAGACTACTTCGATTTGATTTTGAAAATTTGGGATATCGGGTTTTCGGGTATATCCTCCTCAAATAAAATAATGGCGCCCACATAGCACTTCCGGTTATATCGGAAGTCGTCATAAAATTACTTGTATTAAATGGAACACACTGTATATTATTGCAATTTTAGATTCTACGTAAAATTTTAGGTGGACTTTCATCAAGTCCTAAAGTTCCTTCTTCCTAAAATTAACCGTTTTCCAGATATTTAAGGTATCAGGTTCCCTATACCTATCTCTTCTAGTTTTTAAGTTATCTACTCTTTTGTGTATAATCACCTAAAATCACTTAATTTCCTGCGAGGATGGCTGTAAAATTATGTCTTAGGCGAACATCAAAACAAACAACTAATCTGTCACCAGTTATTTGTTGTCAGTCTAACACCCATAGAGGCGGTTTTAGTTAAGTATTGTTTATATTTAAAATGTGGAAAATGAAAATACGCTGACATTCATTCATTCATTCAAATGCTGACATTCTAAATTTATTATTACGAATGTAACAAGAATATGTTGTAGGGCTGTAATATACTTATGGCGAATGTAACAAGATAATGAATAGAACTTGCAGAGTATTTAATGAGATATTCCCTAATTTATCAACAAAGAGTAGAGAGATATTAAGGAGAATTTTAAGAAATCAGTTAGAAAATGGTCTGATTTCTGCAGCTAGAGTTTTGCCAAAATTTCTAATCGCAGATGAAAGTAGTAACATAATCAATGATTTGGCATATTTTCAATTAGTCGTATTCCCATAGTATCCTAATTATTTATGAGCTATTGTAATACCGAGGTTACTAGTATTTGTCATTTGACATTCAAATGTTAAATCAAAAACGCTATCTATGTACGGTAATTTTCGAGTTATAAAGCGATATTCATTCCTTTGGCATTAAGAAGAAACTGAAACATACTAAATTAAATTGTATATTGTTGTAATGTTCTCTTTAGAATTTCTTTTTCTCTCTCTTCATATACACTGGAGAAAGTAGATGTTGAATCATAGACACATTACAAAAGAGACATTCGCAATTTAATTTTTATATCAACTGCCATAAGCCAAATGATCCTTCTAATTCAAAATTCAAATTATAATAGAACTTAAAAAATCATGGGTATAAAAATGTGGTACTTACATACCGATAATAACGTTTACGGTATTATTGTAATAATCCCGTTCCTCACCCAAAAGAGAAAAAGCTGTATAGAGCAAAAGAGAGAGAAATAGTGTTTAAAGGGGTTGGCTCTATGAATAAATATTTATTTAAGTCTATCTAAATGAAAACAGAAATATTGTGTTAAATATTTATTCGCAGGTAGCTTATTCATAAGTTCAATATAGATAGGGCCATTTAAGAAATACGCTTTCTTATTTTCATTCAGAAGATGAAGAGATTATCAGAGATTACAAAGATTTTACAGAGATTACCTTGGTACCTGTGTCTAAAATTCTGAGTCATTTGCAATCCATTCGAAGGATTCAAGTGCAATATTTTTTTATTTGAAGTACTATGTATTTTAATTTGTTAAAATTACAGACATACTGATACTGTATAGATACTGGCAATAAGTCTATTTATAGTTAATTATTACAAAAATACAAAAACAATTCTACGAAAGCTATAAATACAGTCAGGACGGAAGAATGAGATATTTGAGGCTGCAAAAGCCAAAAAACCAAGCGATGAATAAGCGCGATTGGAACGAAATTAGCAACTAAGTGGACATGACTTACTGATATCAGATTTGAGAATAGACCACATGATTTTTAAATGATATAAATTTAAGAAGTTCGAAATACAAATTGCGTATCCTAATATTGCTACTTATGAACTTAAGGGCCAAGGATTGATTAGGATATAGCCGGTATACACATCTGTATAGTGAAGTGAATATCAATCGGGGATTGTTTTGTGTTTAGAGCATTTCACAAATGGCTAAGTTTAATGCGAATTAATATAATAAATTATGGTATGATAAACATTCCAGCCTATCAGTACTAAGAGCACAATCCAGAGGTGGTGTCATCACACTCAGGAATGGAAGGGAACGAAAACTTTGATGTTCTAGAAAAGTATTTTCACCGTCATTTTACAGTTTCAAATAAAAGAAGTGGTTGAAATCAGCATCAATGTGCGATGCTGCTATATAGGCTAATGCAAAAAACATGGATATTGAGTTGGTTTTTGATAATAAAGGAAATTGGAAAATGGTGCAATAATAGCACATTAAGTTGGGCAGGCTGTTGTACTTTCGAAAACACTATCAGACACCCACAGAGAAACTGCTACACAGATCTATTGTAACAGTTTACGCAGTCTCCATTTCTTTCAGAATGAATGCGTACATTTTATATATAGATAGATAGATAGATAGATCGATAGATAGATAGATAAGATTTATTGGTCACAAATAGTACAGTTGTACATACAGCAACTCAGAATAGGTAACATGAATAAATAAGTATTAAAAATTACATATTCAATAATAAAACACATACATACACACACATACATACAATATACACCTACACATACACCATTTAAACAAAGTTCATTAAACATTAAAATACACAATTTTCTAAAAATTTTAAACAACAAGAAAGAAACACAATTTATACAGTAAGGTACTAAAAACGAATACTAGGTATCTGCAAATAAATTCCTCAACACTGTAGTAGGCTTTTTGAAGAAAAAGATGTCTTATTGCTTTTTTAAAACTGTATATTTTTGCGGCAAAGAATTGTATAATGTAACAAAGCTATATTGAGGGGATTTTTCAAAGATTGATGTTTTGTGCTTTGGTATTAAAAGTTCCTGTGCATATCTTGTATGAAGTTCATGTCTGTCGCCAACTTGAGCAAAATTTTGTATATGTCTTTTAGTGAAAGTAAGACACTTTAATATAAATATGCAGGGAAGTGTTAAAATGTTTTGTTACCTTTATCTGTTACCTACAAAAATACCTTTACAAGATTCCGATCATTGCAAGTTAAAAATCTGCCTCAAAATTCTCTTTTGAGCAAGAAAAACTCTATTGGGTATCAGTGGCCCGTCCTCATGTGATGTGTGTGTCATATTAAAGGAAATATGACTATACACTAGTGCATAGTACCTTTATATCGATATATGTATATATATATATATATATACATACATATTATATATACATACACATAACTTGAAATTCTGAAACAATTCTAATGTTTTGGTTAATGTTTTGTGTTAGCAACATACAATAGGGTTCTTATTTATTAATAAAGAACTACATTGGGAAATGCAAATTTGGAAGTGGGCCAGTTTAATATTAATAGGCACAAGTACTCAAAAGATTGCGCTGCTGCCCTGAAAATAAGGGGCCCATTAAGGGCATTAATTATGAATGATGAAGTTTGGCTGTAGTTATTTATCTTTACAGCTAGTTACTGCAGATTAGAAATTATCATCCTCCTACGTAGTTAAAATATATCTATATCATAATTAATTATCTATATTGCACCTTCTGGGTAATATCAATATCAAGTTAATAAACTTATTATTACTCGCACCTAGTAGAAAAGAGAACATGAGCTTCCTCCGTTATTTTCCAAGATATGTTGACAACGTTTAGGAAATGTCTTTGAAGTGAAAAGTTATACATATAATAGGTGCGGCAAAATATACTCAGCCAAGTTCTTTTAAAATAAAAGAAAATCAGCGCAAAAAATTTTTTTTTTTATGAAAACTATTTTAATATATGTAAAATTATTTATGAAAAACCATATCAATTAATGACCGCCACGACAAGCCATACAATGACCAACTCTACTTTGAGCGTGTAATATAGCTTTGTGCAATATTTCAGCTGGAATTTGCGCAATTTCTTCATGAATATTTGCCTTTAAGTCTTCTAACGTATGTGGACCATTAAAATAGACTTTACTTTTCAAGTATCACCAGAAGAAAAAATCTGCTGCCGTCAAATCAAGGGAGTGAGGCGGTTACTCAATATCTCCATTTTTGAGAGCAGCTTGGCGGGGAAAATGTATCTGAGAAGAGCGACCGTTTCACGCACTGTGTTGCATCTAGCGTCATCCTGCTGGAACCAGAAGATTTCTATGTCAAGTTCTACCAACTGTGCAGAAATGTGCATAAATTCACGTATCATTGTTCGATACTATTCTCCATTAACAGTAACTGCATTGCCCCTCGCATCTTCAGAAATGAAGGGTCCAATGATTTGGTCGGAGTACCTATATTGCGCACCAAACAACGACTTTTAGATCAAACTACACGTTCTCTTGAATAAGACGAGAATTTTCTGTTCCAACGATCGTTTTGCTTGTCAACGCGACAATAAAGGCAAACATTTTCTTCGTCGCTCATTATCAAATTCTGCCAAAAATTGAACACAGTTTGAATTTTGTATGGATCCATATGCAAGTCTAAGTGCAAAAGTCTTCTTAAAGTCTGAATTAACTTTAAAACGAACCTTCAGACGACCCTAATTGCGCCCTACGTCTACTTGTGGAAGTTTTGGTTCTGCCTGAACATCAGCCCGGCTCAATATTTTGATTTGAATGACCACAACGAGGTCTTCCAATATGCTTTACATCATTTGCCGCGGCGATAGCTCAGTCTGTTAGGTGCTGGGTGATAGCCTGTGACTAACAGAATGGGTATATTGCGGCGCGAGTTCGAATCTCGACAAGGGAGAAATGGCACCTCTCCCAGGGAATGGTTGTGTGTCTGAGTTTTTTTCATGTGTACCCTCCTTCTACACAAGCCTTAGGCTTTCAGTAGGGAGGTTGTTCATTTCTGTGGTGTGTTTTATATATTTTTTTTATATTTACTGCTCTATTTTGTAAAAATACGTTTGCTAAACTTCGAATTGTTTCTCGTGTGGAGCTCTTCGTACGGGATACGCTCCCCTAAAAACGCCTTGAGTTGAAATTATCGAGGAAAAGTCTTGGAAATACAATTTAACAATTTCTGCGCGTTCTTGAGGCAAATAATGCTCCATAACAAAATTCTGGAGCTTTTTACTTGGATACAGAACTTCACTTTTGACAGTTGTCAAGGAAATAACAAAATTATAGCAATATTTACTTATTTGAATATAGCTTACTTTCACGAATGCCTTTCTTATATAATAGATATATTTATAATGTTACAGGAGATACAATTACCAAAAGAATATTGTGTTAAGACCATAGATTTATAAGACAAGGTAAGTCTATGGTTAAGACGAATCATTCTTAAATTTTTACCTAAATTCTTATAGTAGGTACATTTTTTGTAACAGTAGGTATAATAATATCGTGATACAATAGTATAGTGGAATCTCACGAAAACATTTAGTTAATAGGTTTATTTTTAAAAACATATTATTTTTATAATAAATATATTCATTTAATATTATATCCATTACTGTTAGTGTTCCATTAAATTAAAAAAGAAGTAGGGTATATACCTAAAAATAGGCTGTGTTATAGGGTACCTACCTATGTAGTGATTAACTTTTAATCATAAAAGTTTAACAAAATATACAACAGATTATGGATGTATGCGTTCTTCTAATTTGAAGAACTTGATTGAATTTGATTTTCCTTATTTTTTTTATTGACAATAGGGTGTTTTCCGTATGTGACGAATCAAGTTATAAACCTATACATACTTAGTAATACATCCACAAAGAAGTTGTAATGTGTTAAAAATGCAAATTTTGCATTTTTCAGAATAAAATCGAAGTTAGAAAATTTAAAAAAAGGATCTATTTCAAACTGGAACCAAAGCACAAGTGACGTCATTAAGCATATAAATGGCACCCGTTTAGTGTTTATTTATTACATATTTTGAACTGAAACTTTTTATATATATTTAAATCATACAATATAACTAGTAGGTACTTCATAATATAACTTAAAAAAACTTGTTACCATACACGCTGATCTTTATTGTAATGGAAATATAATGACTGATGTTGATAGCTTCCTCTCAAACTGTTTGTTTATATGCCTGATGACGTCACAAATATGTCTGCCGTAGTAGACGCGTTTGTGCGCCAAATACTGAATTTAAATTTCACCTCACTTTTTTTCGGATATGCAAATGTTTATTTATGTTATTATTACTTTTTCTGTTAATCATTTTCATCCACCTATATATTTTATTCATTGAAATTGTGCAGTTCAGCATTTTTTATAAAAGGAAAAAATTTAAATAAAGCTTAAATAAACGGAAAAATTAAAGCATAACTGATTTGAAATATTAACTGAGAACAGGGAAACATGGTTGTCCCTGGCAAATATAATTGTTTTTAAAAAATAACTTAATAAATACTTTTTTGTGTTAAAATATCTATTATTCAGACTTAGAACATTCAGACATTATCACCAAGAATACACACCAAATAGTATCACGCTGTATAGTATTACACTAAAATTTCCCAGGGCGGGAGCGGCAATTGCCGCCCCCGCCCATGACAGACCACCCCCCGGGGGTTAACATGCCGGCGAAGAAAGAACATCAAGACAGAAGAGCGCCAGAAGATCCTACCCGGCCGGCAGGGTAGAGCCAGGACATGAGGAGATCCCACAAATCGCCCACACCTATCCCTCTTGTGATCGGGGTTGGTGAGGGATGGGGTCCACCTCCACGAGGCCGTCCAGGCCTACAGAGATGAGGAGGGCAAAGAGTGATAGTCCCACTCGACCCCGAATCATACAAGAATATTGGCGGATTACACTAACATTCGTCGTATTGTAATTTTTTTTTATTTTGTCTTATACTATTATTCTTTGTATAAAAATTTAAGGCCGCAAATATAAGATATAACAATTAAAAATAAATAAATTGGTAATAAATAAGTTTTTTTATTTAAATCAAGGAATAAATACACTTTCGTTAAGGGTAGATACGATACGGATTACGATAAAGATTGGACATATTTTCGATAGTTATAGGAACACATTTTTAGTTCATCATTGATAAAAGTTTGGTTACTCATTGATATGTCTATGAAAGTTTATTTTTAGATATTTTCCCCTCTTAGAGATACAGACTCAAGTTGTTTTCGACAATTAACTTCAGTATTTCAAAATTTCAATATAATTTATTTTTAAACAGATTTAATTTTTAATGAACAGTTATCAAGATAGCTACTGTTGTTTTAAGAAAAACTTGTTATTAATTATCAGACATGACTTTGACAGACGGGGATTTATTTGTAAGATATATACAAGATTCATTAAATATTGTTTTTTGAATAAAGCCGCTCGTAAAATAAAAAACAAGAAAACAAAGGATTCTAAAGACCACAAGTGCAACTCAGTCTCAAGACAAACTTCTACATTTTTTTGAGGAAAACTTGATCAGATAGATTCAAAATATTTTCTATAAAAAATCAAAGAAGTATACTAGGATCAAAGTACCATATATTTAAAATAACTTAAAATTGCTGTTATAAGTTTTTTGTAAATTAACTTTCATTTTGTTAATGAAATTGTTACACGGCGTGAGTCAACGAAACGTTTTATGCTCGATTATCTGTCAAAGGATTGGTTTCCATGGAAAATTCCGAGACAGTTCGATTTTCATTTGAAGGGGGTACATTTTTATAATATAGATATTTATACAAGGTGTCCCAAAAAGGAGACGTTTTCTACAACTTATACTGGTAAAAGACTTTGGAACGCGCTAGCTTAGGAAATTTATGTTCTCTTTCCCATACACTACGCTTATGGCACACTCTTTTGGTCATAACTTTCTTATTATTATAGATAGATCTATCAAATCCTATATTAATGTGAGATAATCTCCTAACCAAAAATAAAAAAAAACATATATGGTGTTCCTTTTAAGAAAACCGTAGATGACGTCATAACACAAGCAGCGACGACGTCATTGCTAAAAAAAATAAGTCAAAAGAAGCGCAATTAAAATTAAAAATCGACCTGTCCGAGGATTTTTCAAAATATTTGCAAATTCCGAAATAATAATTGTGTTCCAGACTTTTTATCGGGACTGTATATGTATTGAAATTTTTATAAATAACTTATACCTATGCTGTAGTGATAAGTACAGAATAAACAAGATTTGTTTTAAATTGAATTAACATCGAGTCACCTTGAAAACTAAAGAAATATACTATAGTTCCAATAAAATAATAGTATTGTACGCAGCACGTTAACAAATTGTATTAACTGTTCTATTATTGCAAATATACGCCGTTATATGTTTATGCAGGTATTTCTGTATAAATACTGATTCTTGTATTAATAATAAATCTACACCTCATTCTAATTGCAGGGTTATCCTGCAAGTCAGAGACTAGTGTGTGGGGGTGGGGATAGAATATTATTAATCTGCTGGCCACATTAGCGTCTAGGATTGACTTAGGTTGGTAAAGACTACCCGCCATTTGGTGCAAGAATGAGGAAAGCCTCTTTGCCGTTAGTTATGTAGTAGATAGTCAAACTCTATCGTAGACTTGAATATTTAGACAACCGTTCCATTTATATTCTCTATATTCATGAAGCTATCTTCACTATAGAGTGAAATTTTATTAATCTAGAGAAATTAATTAGAACAGTTGAATGAATCTTGAAGTTTACAGTACTGTGGTAATAGTACTGCTATCAGATCAAATAAAAATGCAACTAATAACTTAGATTATCAAAATAGTAAATAGAATTTTTTATTTAGTAATTATTATAAAAATGACGCTTGTAGAAATAATAACCTGGAAAGAAGAAATAATCTTTTAATGATCTATCACCAATACCAGTGATTATAAATAAAGGGATAAAAAAGAGTGAGATCTTAAGAATAAAAATATTCTATTGGGCCTGAACTAATAATGATATCATAGCAAATGTTGGAAATCCAAACATCTTTCTTCTTCTTCTCGCATCAGCGTCTCCTTCGGAGGTTGCTGATCATCATGGCTATCCTAACTTTTGATACTGCTGATCTAAATAATTCGACGGACGACCCGCCAAACCATTCACGAAGATTTCGTAACCGCGAAATTCTCCGGCGCCCTACACTTCTTCGGCCCACAATCTTGCCCTCCATAATAAGTTTTAGCAACTGATAACGTGTGCCGCGCGAGATATGTCCCAGGTACTCGAGCTTGCGTTTTTTATAGTAAAAAGGACTTCCAGTTCCTTGCCCATTCTCCTTAAAACCTCCTGGTTTGTGACCGGGTTTCTCCATGAGATTCTCAACATGCGTCTGTAGGCCCACATTTCAAACGCCTCCAACCTTCTTGTGGTTTCCTTGTTCAGTGTCCAACCTTCTGAACCATAGAGCAACACGGGAAATACATAACATTGGACCATTTTTATTCTTATTTGTAGTAATAAGTCTGGAGCTGTCAGTAATTTTTTTAGTTTTATGAAGACCTTTCTCGCCTGTTCAATACATGATAGAATTTCTTGCTTATGCTGAACATCTTCATTGATTAAAGTACCGAGGTATTTGTACTGTTGGACTTGTTCTATACTTTTTCCGTCTGCTAGGAGTTGACCTATCTCTTGTTTTCCTTTCGTTACCAACATCAATTTAGTTTTGTTGATGTTCATGTGGAGGCCATATATTCTTTACTAGCTTTGGCCACTTTGTCTACCAATCTCTGTAGGTTTTCTAGAGAACTTGCGATTAAAACGGTGTCGTCAGCGTACCGGATATTATTAATGTTTTTACCGTTTATTACTATTCTAGTTGGTTCGTCTTCCAATGCCTCTCGAAAAATATTCTCCGAATACATATTAAATAACATTGGAGATAAAATGCACCCCTGTCTGACACCTTTCCGTATGCTGATTTCTTCGGAGAGAACGTTATCTATTTTTACTTTAGCCGATTGACTCCAATATAACTTTCACATTATTTGCATATCGTGGTAGTCGATGTTCAGTTTTTGCAGGATTTCTATTAGTTTCTCGTGTTTAACATTGTTAAAAGCTTTGCTATAATCCACGAAGCAAACATATAGGTCTTCATTAACGTCTAGACATCTCTGCGCAAGAACGTTAAAGGCGAAGATGGCTTCCCGAGTCCCAAGACCGTTGCGGAACTCAAATTGTGTATCCGATGTTTCAGATTCACATTTGTTGTATATTCTAGAGTGTACAATTCTTAAGAATATTTTTAATACGTGGCTCATTAGACTTATGAGTCGCTGGTCGTCACATTTAGATGGTCGAGACTTTTTTGGGATTGGGACAAAGGTGGACAAAAGCCAGTCATGTGGAATGTTACCCGTTCTATATATATCATTGAATAAGTCTAAGAGGATTTGCATCGACTATTCGTCTAATAATTTCAAAAGTTCACAATGCACATTGTCCGGTCCTACTGCTTGACCGTTTTTCGCTATGTTTATAGCGTGGTCAATTTCAGTTCGCGTTATTTCAGGTGCGTTCTCTATCATAGTTAACTCATGATCAGTTGTTCGTTGATCGTCGAACAGTTGCTTTATATACTTTTCCCAGACCCTAAGCTTACTTTCTGTATCTAGAATTATTGTACCATGATCGTCTCTCAGAATACCGGGGTCCTTTTTCAGTCCAATACCCACTACTTCTTTAATTTTTAAACATCTTTAACATCTCGTAAATGTATATTACATTTTCCTCAGTTTTAAATTTCGTTTAAGTAATAACTAATTCCTTGAACCTCATTGCAGCTAGTGCCCGATTAACCCACGACGACTTACTGTCACCCTAACTTCTATCTGATAGCTTGAAGAATTGTAGCTAACTAAGCTAGCTTATTCTGAAAATTGTTATAGTAATTAAAGCAAAACCACTATAGACTTCGCTCGTTAAAGAGATAATTATAACTGATCATCATTAAGAATATCTAAAACTAATGACAAAACTCAACTCTTTTTGGATTTCTCTGTTCTAAAGAATACTGAAAGAAAATAAATCGATAAAGGTGCAGATACAATTCTTTTAATGTTCTGTCACATAATTTAAATCATCAATTTGCTGTCATAGATGCATTTTTTTTGTGTTTTTGGAATATTTTCAATTAAAGAAGATACCGTCTTCTTCGGTATCCCGCTACACTTCTTTTCTTCCACAACTTCCTTATTTTCGTAAAAAATAAATTTTTTTACCAATTTACGAAACTTCCGATAGGTAATACTTTCATTAAGATTTAAGGTACGTAAGGTAAGAAATCGAATAAACCCATTATCCAGTTAAGAGTTAATAGTGAATAATAAATACTTGCAATCTATTCATAACCAATCAGTTCACAATTTGCCAGATTTCTAAAAAATATTTGTAAATTGCAACTGATTATCTCTTATCTGACATTTCCTCAATCTAGAAATAACTTAATATTTTATTCCACGTACTCTGGATCCATTTTTTATCTCCAAATTCAAGGTTTGATCATCCACTCTGTACTTGAGTAACTTATTAGCCACCGTACAATTGTCTCGTATAATTGCTTTATAATTTACAATAATATGTTTATTTTAAATAAGGTTCCATATGAATGTCGCTTTTATCACGTCACTTAGATAAGATAATTATTGTTATATTACTAAGTTCCCTAACCACATATATTCATTTTCGTATATCCACTAATGGTATTCGGTATCAAGTGTAGACTTTCACTATTCGTAGCAAAAGAACGAAAATGTCTGCACTGATTGTTGGCATAGCGGCAGGTGCTGTGTACATTGGCTGTGTTCTGTGTTGTAATGGCATATCTAGGTGCAAGGATAGGCGTAAAGGTATGTTAAAATAGTTTTTTATAACATTAATAAAAAAAAATTGATCCGTTGAAGTAAATTTGACAGAATTGGTATATTTCGGGGCGATAGCTAAATTAAATTGGCTATAGGAGTTGATACGTAAATACTAGTAATTAGTAATAAATAAAAAAATGTATTTTTAAGCAGAATTAAGAAAACCCACCAAATTTATACAATGTGAAGGATAATGTTTCACATTTTATTCGATAATTCTTTCTTCGATAAATAATTAATTACCAATATTAATAACGAATTATATAGTATATAATAAATACAATACATTATACTTAACAAATAAAATGAAATGATTGATACTGTGACGGATTTTAGGATGATTATTAGAATATTTTTTGATTTAACTCTTCCTCATAAAGTTATTTAGATTTTTAGATAGATTTTTAAAAGAAAAGCTCCAATTGAAAAAAATTAAATTTGGTGTGGAAGTAGTCCTTACATAGTGACACCAAAAATTCCTATTCTCCCCTTCCCTAGTTTTTAACAAAGGGGTTAAAGAAACCACCCTTTAAATTTTTAATCAGAACTGGCAGAAATTTAAGTATACACTAGCAAAATAAATTAACATCTTAAAATTGAAGTTAAGTATTTTATGAGCCGTTAATTCGATTTAATTTGCAAGTGGTAACCAGAACTCTGATGCCCCACCCGACATATTTATCTTTTTTATATCAAAATGATTTCTAGAATTTGGACAAAATGTTAAAATGGATGTTAAAATAGTTTTTTATAACATTAATAAAAAAAAATTGATCCGTTGAAGTAAATTTGACAGAATTGGTATATTTCGGGGCGATAGCTAAATTAAATTGGCTATAGGAGTTGATACGTAAATACTAGTAATTAGTAATAAATAAAAAAATGCATTTTTAAGCAGAATTAAGAAAACCCACCAAATTTATACAATGTGAAGGATAATGTTTCACATTTTATTCGATAATTCTTTCTTCGATAAATAATTAATTACCAATATTAATAACGAATTATATAGTATATAATAAATACAATACATTATACTTAACAAATAAAATGAAATGATTGATACTGTGACGGATTTTAGGATGATTATTAGAATATTTTTTGATTTAACTCTTCCTCATAAAGTTATTTAGATTTTTAGATAGATTTTTAAAAGAAAAGCTCCAATTGAAAAAAATTAAATTTGGTGTGGAAGTAGTCCTTACATAGTGACACCAAAAATTCCTATTCTCCCCTTCCCTAGTTTTTAACAAAGGGGTTAAAGAAACCACCCTTTAAATTTTTAATCAGAACTGGCAGAAATTTAAGTATACACTAGCAAAATAAATTAACATCTTAAAATTGAAGTTAAGTATTTTATGAGCCGTTAATTCGATTTAATTTGCAAGTGGTAACCAGAACTCTGATGCCCCACCCGACATATTTATCTTTTTTATATCAAAATGATTTCTAGAATTTGGAATCAATGCCTCAAAAAGTTAAAACTAGTGGTTATTCTGCTAAGCGTTTTCAAGTGACATAATTAATTGTGCTAATAATATATTCTCAAGGTTTCACTTTTCATTGTTTCTCTGGCAGGATATTTAAATTATTAAATATAATAATAATAATAAATAATAGTATGTATTATTATTATTATTATTATATTAGAACGCTGAATAATAATAATAATAATAATAATAATAATAATAATAACTGCAGAACGCTATAATCTTCTGCAGCTGCATAAGGATAAGCCATTGCACGGTGTCTTCTATAGGGTATGGAGGTCCCTGATTTAAACTGCAGGGCCTGCCATAGGGCGCCGGAGACAATTATGCATCTGCTCTCCGCTTGTCCGGCATATGCAGTCTCCGCCTATATCCACAGACATAATGCGGATTTACGGGTGCTTTACTATTTTCTACGGCATTCATACAAGATAAACGAAACACCAGTACTGCCATACGCTCCGGGGGATATTGAGTCCGTTGTGGGGAATAAGAGGTGCCGATTTATTCGAACTACTCATTTCCCACGTTCAGGCAGATTCGAGCCAATAATTCTAATGTAGTCCTCCTTGATCACCAGCTCAAGACAATGTTTGTAATCGAGTTCTCGACTATTGCCGGGACCAAAATTCTTTAAAGAGGAGGAGAAACGGACGATATATCGAGACCTTCTCTTCGAACTCCGAAAATCACATTTTATATAGGACATACAAGCTCAGAATAGACAATTTCAACATTACAATGTCGACACCTAAAGGTGATTTAAGTGAGACGTGAGACTTAAGACTTAAGATGAGAAAAAAAGAACGAAATATCGAGACCTTCTCTTCGAACTTGGCAGACTCCATCCATAACATACTGTGAAGCTTGTGGTACTGATAATAGGAGCCCTCGGTGGAGCAAGAGATACACTGCCTTCGCCTTCGGAACTGAAGATTATACCGGCATGCCGAAATTCGGCAGATCTTCTAGCCGGAAGAATGGAGAAGACGGTCATTCTGGGTTCATTACGTCTACTCAGGGCACACGAATTCCGGACTCAGTAGTTACTCAACTCACGGACGTGGGAGTAGCTACTGATAATCACCAGCGGCCGACCCTGAGAATCGAAGCCAGTAAACCGGTTGACTGGGTTTAAAAAAAAAAAAAAAAATAATAATAATAATAATAATAATAATAATATTAATAATAATAATAAATACATTTATTTTCTTCAAAAAGTAATTTTCCATAAAGAAAATAATATAATATTTCTAATAAGAATTTCCTATAGGAAATTTTTTGCAGGAACTCTTCAGTGATATTGTTTTAAATCTAACAACCAACTTATTATAATATTTTTTGCTATATTATACGAAAAGGCTCTTTGAAATTAAGGTGTTCGGTGAGGACGTACAGTCAGTGTACTATTATGACTAACGTTAAGTTGTGGACGTTAGTACGATACCTGATTTTATTACGAAGATATTCAGGACATTTCAACAATGTTAACTTCATGTCAAAAACAAAAGGAATGGTATAACCTTGCTATCCTAATATTAAACAATTTTCTCTGCAAATTTATGAGAAATATGTTCTTGTTCATGTCTCGTTATTCTATAAATGAGACGAACACAGGAATTCTGAATTTTTTTAATGCGTTCAATAGGAATATCGTAATATCGTACGTAATATCAATTGCAAAATACTCAGTCAAACAGAAGTATCCGAAAAGTGTAAGAAACAAATAGTTTTAGAGAATACAACTAGTAAATGGCAGTGGCTGATAATCTAAAAACCTGTTTTAATTCCTAGTAAATTCTAAATGCGGCGCCTTGTCTTATCAGTTATTGGTTATTAAACTGTTTTGAGTTCAGAAGCTATTCTAATACAAGGTAAAATGTATCCAACCATTAACGTTGCTCATCCTGTCCTGTTTTAATAATCCTATCGAGCAAAGTAAATATTTATTCGGTAATTAAATTTAAAATTTGTTTATCGAACTCATTTCGTACTGATAAACGGATTAAGTACCAAAATGAGATCGTCGTTTAGCACTTTGGTACCTACGTTCAGTACCCGCAAATAGTACGTTTCATCTGGATTACAATTCGAATAAGTCTGTTAATCCAATAAATAAAAACTGGCATTGTCTTTATTGAGTAGTAAACAACAATTTCGAAACATAAAGTCGCGAGAATAATAATTAAATAGTCAGTCTCTTTCCGCGAGCGTTTTTGTAAATAGGTAGCCGCATGTTACGCTGGTATGTCGGTGTATGCGTTCATTGTTTTCCTCGTAATTATCCTTTTGTTTATGGTTTACGTGTACACGCAGTGGAGGATTAAAAATAACGAGAGGTACTTGGGATATATTTGTGCGTTGAAAACTGGTGGAATATTCGGAAACTGTAAGTCCATTTTACGTAATTACTGTCGTCCCATTGTTTACAACAATTTTAAAAGTAAATAACATTTTCGCAAATAGTACTTATTTTAATATAAGCAAATAACAAGTGTGATGATAAAGTAATTTATTTGTTAAAAGATTTTGAAAATTGTTGTTTAATGTCTAAAATATATTTTTTACTGTTTAATTCAGTTTTATCGTCTATTTTCCTTATATGAAGAGCGGGGAAAAATTGTTCAATACGTAAATAATGGTTTTTTATTTTTATATACAATCCTTGGTTATCTCGTTGGTTAAGTCAAGGATAATAAGGGCAACAACCTTTCATAATTCATAAATTATGTTATATAATATACTATTCGCAAATACTCAATTCAGTAACACGTAAAAAAGAATATCCTAGTCGGTAGTTATACAGGGTGTTCCTTAATGTTATGTCCATATTATAGGAGCTAATTCCTTGTCCAGTTTTATGACTAAGAGTCCAAATAAACGTGTCTTAAATTGCCTCGTTTTCGAGCTACAGAGTGTCAAGGTTTTTTTTTATTAATATCTTGAAAATTCTTTCGCCTGTTTGGATGAAACTTGGTACGTTGGTTTGAAGTGGTAAGGGGCTTATTTTAACGTGAAAATATTTCAATTGTTGGCGCCAGTGGCGTCCAGGAGGGGTGTCCTATTATATATAATTTTACTAATATTTAAAATTCAATGTGGCAGTGAACTGAACATAGCTAGATTGGTAAATATTCTGTCTTTTCGTCGTTGCAGATACTGCTAGGATGTACAATGTAATCTATACTTACACATATCTATCTATAATAGTACAGGGTGTCCCAAGATAATGTGACACATTTTAAAGGCTTATAACTTCAAGGCAAAATGAGATAGCGACGAGCTGTTTTCACTGGTGCTCCGAATTTT
Organism: Pogonocherus hispidulus; assembly: GCA_963924545.1. Lineage (NCBI taxonomy): Eukaryota > Metazoa > Arthropoda > Insecta > Coleoptera > Cerambycidae > Pogonocherus > Pogonocherus hispidulus. The sequence goes on from OZ004693.1 coordinate 71,997,725, forward strand.
ACAAAAAGTATTTTATTGTCAATGGTACTAGTTTGTTTTACTTCTACAGGTACTTGAAAAAAATTTACATCTTTTAATTCAAAATTGTGATCACTTTTTAAATGGAACACCCTGTAGATTCTATAACCATTCGATAGACACTTTTCCTCTTTTCAAAAATGTATAGTTTGATAGAGTTGTACCAAAAGATAAAGGAGTTATTTCAATTTACACACCAGCCCTTTTCAATAGACCATAATTTTTTTGGAAGATCGCATTTTATTTTTTTTACATTGTCAGTAAGAATAACGGAATACATCGAAGGATAGATAGGTAGAGCCTGACTAATAGAATGGTCTGCACATTTTCCCGAACTAACGGTATCTAATTTTTTCAATGGGGTTACGTCAAAGGTCGTTGTTATAGTCCTGTTGTACAAAATATAAAACAAAATATAACTAATGTTTTCAGAATATAACACCGGAAATGTTAGAACTTGCCTTCAACAATATGTATATTGCAAAAGTGTATTGAAGAAAACTGTGGGCACATTCAGCAATTTAACCTCAAAGATTAAAGGTGTAGAATCCATACGTGTATATTAAAACTGAATTCTTCTTAATTGGTGTTTTTGTCTCAATTACTTGGTAATTTATGCTGTAATGTAATTTGTATAAATTTGTATTAAATTAGTTCTTTTCTTAATAATAGCTTTCGTTGATGCATACTATTATTCTGTAGACAATATAAAAAAAAATAAAATGCGATCTTCCAAAAAAATTATGGTCTATTGAAAAGGGCTGGTGTGTAAATTGAAATAACTCCTTTTTTTTTGGTATAACTATCAAACTACACATTTTTGTGTAGGAAATAGGAAATGTGTCTCTATCGAATAGTAATATAATCTACAGGGTTTATTTGAAGGAGATGTTGAAAACAACTATTCCACGGCCAATGTGCCCTGACTGGCATTTCATTACATCGGCATCTCCACAGGAGTCGCCACATCGTTCATCGAGACCATCTATCAGACACTGACCAGTTTCGCGCTTATTTTGCGCCCATCAGAGTGCCATAGGTAGTGGACTTGATGAACGATGCTGTGATTATCTGTCTGCCAATTTGACAATAATTGTCTGACAGGGAGTTGCAAAGACCCAAAGAGGGCATTACGGTGTGTTTTTCAACACTGCTAATTTACAGGGTGCTCCATTTAAAAAATGATCACAATTTTGAATTAAAAAGTGTGAATGGTTTTTAAAGCACCTGTAGAAGTAAAACAAACTACTACCAATGACAAAAAAAAAACTTTTTGTAAAATTAACAGCACCAGTGAAAACCGCTCGTCGCTATCTCATTTTGCTTTGAAGCTATAAGCCATTAAAATATGTCACATTATCTTGGGTGACCCTGTATATAAAAGATTATTAGTAACCAAAATATTATATACTTAGTCTTTTGCACCTACGCAATACCAAATTCTGATATGCTTGATTACTTAACTTTGTTGAGTATGAGAAATATAATTTCTCACTCTGTCAACGCTAATATATGTATATGTTTTTTAAACCCAACAATATTTAGATACGTATATGGTAAATAATAATGCAGTTAGGTATAAATATTTACATCGCTTTATTTACGCTTCAGTGATAAATCATACACGTAAATAGCTACAAAAATGGAAAAAATCAGGATGTTTTACGTACGCTTTGCCGTTGTAAATATTGCTAATTTAAATGTTTAGCACTTTGTACTTATATTGGAAGCCAGTTTCTTGGAAAAGTATTATATACCTATATACCGTATGCAGTATATTATCTGATTCTCTTGGATAATAAAATAAAATATTTTTTAATACCTAGTAAAGTAGGTACACAAAATATTTTTCTTGGAATGCTGTAACATTTATGTCAATATCGTTAATCAATACTGTTTTATAATTAGATTCCCTGATACAACCGTGTCTGCAATTCAATATTTGTTTGATAATTAATTTTAAAATGTTTCTAGTGAAAATAGCCTCCATTGAATATTATATTGATCGAATAACCTATGAACGGCTAAAGAGAAATAATTACATTAGTAATTAATAGGTATTAAATAATAAATGTAATTATTTGGTTTTTGCTGTTTCCTAGTCCATGTCATCACCATTGCATAACCACAGATAAATTAAAATAACATGTCTACAGTTAATCCTCTGAACTGTAAATTTTTTATACAGGAAATATAGCATGAATAAATTCATTTATCCTTGATAAATTGAAAAGGTGGCTGATTTCATAATGAAATCTATAAATTTGCTTTCCCACACCACCGAACGAAATATTACAATATTTGTTAGACACGTAAAAATGAACATTTAGGAAGTAGCTATTTGCAAAAATATTTCCTTTGTATATTGACCACAGATTGTCGTGATTCCGTCCACAGCTAGGATATTTTAAAATAGTTGAAAGTTAAATTCAGTGTTACTACCTACTCTTAATTTTATATTAGACAGGATTAAATTCAGATTCGCAGGGATGACCAGCCCTATACCCAGGGACCCTATAAAAGGGCGGACAAATAATTTAAACGTTTAGTATTGTGATTCTACAGAAATGGCTTGGCAGTTGATTTTGTTTGTGCTAGCGCTTCTAGTTCTCTTCCTAATCAACATTTACATGCATTGGAAACTAAAACGTATTGCCAATCAACAGGATAATGTGTATTTAAGACTCCCGATAAGTGATACTCCTCTAAATGAATGTAAGTTTGTGATAATAGTTATATTAGACATTATTTTCTAACAGTTTTGGCTATTTTTAGGTATTTTTCTTTTTTGATAGTTATTGCAGTGAACAATTTATTTATTGTTAACTAATTGTAGTCTTACGTCATTTTGCGGAAGTAGTTTCTTTAGTGGCACCCCTAAAATAATAATATATTATACTAAATTTCTTTCTGTGATCAAATAGTTCTTAGGTATAATGGGGACATTACGAGTTAGACAATTAAAGGTTGTAGAAAAATAGCGTTAGTTAATAATGTCATATCAGTTAACCTTAAACCTACACATTTGTTTGATTCGATTTAAGAGTGAAGTGCCTGCCTGTGACCTTTTCAGGTCAAATACTTTCCTCAGAAAATTATTTTTAATGTCATGCCTATTTACATCCAAGGACTCCTAAGATCTTTGTAATAGTTTATCTTTTCTATTAATTTTATGTCACCAACTTGAAATTTGGCGCCATTAAGTCTATTTTTGAACGTTAAATGTGGTAACCTGTATATTTTTGGATACACAGGGTGGAACAGGAAAGTGGTTTAGCCCTGTACTACTTTTATTTTGCAAGATATGGCAACGTAATTTGGGGACTCCTTAGTAGATCAAAAAAGTTAATATGACACTTACTCAACCACTTTTGGTTTCAAGTGATTCCTACTTTTGAAAGTTAAATGAACATCCTGTATATTTTTATATATTTGGATTCAACTTGAAACTTGATATTTTCATCTACTAGCACGCTAGTACCATTATTTTCTATTGTAGAATGACGTGTATTTTGCCTTGGGATAGAAATCATTTGTTATTATTACTACATACTTACTATTTATTAGGTATTAGTAATAGAAACCTGTGTTTATTCTCAATATAGTCTTTTAATGCTTAATGATTAATCACTGAAACACTCTGTATAAACTGTTGTAAGAATTAACGACATTTTAGTAGTTATTTAAGGAAAAGTGACGAGACATCAACCTTTAAAATTTCTTTACCTTCACAAATAACAAAATAATAATATTGATTCCATTAACCTTAGCTCTACGGTCATGGTCAATGTCTATTACCATATTTTTTCTACTTCCTATGTATTTTGATTCGAAAATCTGATCGTTTGCATATTATAAACTGATAATCATTTCATTTTATTACAGCACACCACCAAGACGATATATACAACATAAGTGGAAGGGTACAAGGACAGGAGCCACAGAATTTTAACCAGGATGCCTATTTATCCGTAGATCACATTACCACGTCCAATCAACTAAACAAACCAAATTATGAAGACGGTAAGTTCAGTTTGAGTTATTTGTAATACTCCTTTTATACGTAGATTGACATTGGGTCTGGGCTTATCTAAGTTATTTTACAATCACATTTATAATCATGAATATGTATTAGGTGTATAAATTATATTAGTTATATAAGTAAAATTACTTAGGCTAGCTGAGACGGTGTACAAAAGAAAAACAGCTCGTGTTTACGTGTTTCAGCACTCAGTAGTATCTAATAATACAAATAAGGTACCAACATGTGAGCAATGCACCATTGTTTCTTGGAATTTACAAAATAACACGTGCGTCATTGCAAAAACTAGTCGTTTGTAATATTTAATTGGAGAATTTCTTTAACTTTTGACTCAACTTCCACTCAGATTAGAGAAGAGGTTCCTTAGAATACCCCTAATTCTTAATTAGATTCGATTAGAGCAGTGGCGCACCCAGAAAAATGTATTAAGGTTTGAACTTAATCTTGGAAGGAGCAACCTGAATATAATTCATAATAAAGATTATAGAACTCAAAAGTTACATTTAACTATGTTTTAAATTTTGCGAAATTAATATAAATATGTATCCCGTAAAATAACAATTAACGCGTACTTTATTTTATTAGATAGGTAGGTCAAATATACTGAATCAATATTATCTAGTCGGCAAATATTATACGAAAAGTAGCTGTTTATTGGTTGTTTAGATTCGGACTCTTCTTCTGTGGTTTGAATACAAATCTTTTTCTTATTTTTAAAGTTATCCGCTCATGAAATTTTATTAATAGAATTTTATATTTGAAATAAAAGAAATCTTTAAAATATAAAACATGAGAACCGAATGAACCGATTTTTATGTGATGTTTGATGTATGTTCAAATGGGTAACTAATTCTCGATTAGATATCGGCAGCTAAATTTGTTGAACACTGAAATATTTAATAAGCATTTTATCTGGATCCAAACTGGAACACTTGCATTTAATTCCTTTTTAAAATGTTTGTTTCTTGCTTAAAAATGTTTGGCAAAGAATTTAATAACGGTCGTAGTACAAAAATATACACATTTTTTACAGAATGGATGAAGATTTTTAACCGACCTTAAATTTTTGTCATGCGTTAAAATTTAACATTTCCTTTATAGAATTCCATTACCTAATATATGCTTATTTTTCATGTGTCCTTGAATGTTGGCCTTGCCTACTTCCCTGCTGGATGCATACCTAATTGAAGTACATTAGTTTATAGAATAGGGAAAGAAATGGTTAATTTTCTTAATCATTTCTCCATAAGTCCAACTGCGGTTTATATTTGACAACATTTTTATTTATAATAAAATTAAAGAAATGTAAATTTGGTAAAGTGTTAGATGAGTTAACCGAGAATTCTGAATAAAAATTATCAGTGTCAGTAGTGGGTCAGGTTGTCTTATTTAAAGCATACACATTTAAAGAATATTCGTTATAAGTGAATTGGCGGCATGTGAAGTATTATTATCTGAAGCATCATGAAAGCTGTTTGGCTGAATACTTATAATCTACAAATTCACCCGTTCCGATCCCGGTCAATCACTAGAATTCTATTTTACTTACCCTTAAGGGAATGGGTCCCTTAAAGATCTACGTGTTATTTTAAATTTGGATTTTCCATACCATTTTCTATATAACCATGGGGTGGTATAATTAAGTAGTTGTAAACAAATTGTAAATTACTATGTGATTACAGTTTTATTCCATAAAACTAACAGGGGGTTCTAAGTTATCAGGTATATTTTATTACATAGGACGGCTATAAAATGTTATCATAAGCTCAAATTGTTATTCAGAAATTATGAGAGGGTAATAATTGTTCCCCTATGTATAAATAACTGGAAATACTATGTACCCATGATGTATCATAAGAGCAATGTGCTAGAAAGAATATGGATTCGTTGCTAGGCAGTTTTTCTCCAACACATTGCACTTATGACACACTTTATTGGGCATATCTCCTATATTATTAGAGATAGACCCATAACACCTTATATGACCGTATTCGTAAGAAAGAGTTCTTTCCAAATATGTAAAACAGTACTGTGCGGTCCATTTAAAATATTAAAGTTTATATCAACGTAGCTTCATTGAGTCGTCCTGTAAAACATTTAATATATGTAAAACAATGGTAAAAAGAAAAGAAAATTGGCGGATCCGAGCGATTTTTAAAAAACTTTACCATTTTCAAAATAAGGAATTTATGCGGGACTTTATGAACTCATTATATGTCAATTGGCTATATAGCTGTAAAATATATTTTTTTAATTATTCTGGATACTCACACAGTGATTTAGTTTAATACTGCTGTGTTTCAATAAAAATTTTTAAATTTTAATTAGTCGGCAATACCACATCCAAAATAAAAATCAAGTATCGTCCAACAGAGAAGATTAACCTGAATTAGAATACTAAAATGTACATGGTGATCCATTAAAAAAAAGTAATCTTGAAGGTATCCCTGTGTAGTGTGCCATCCTGAGTGTTTCAAAGTATTTTTAAAATATGCACCTTTTCATACTACGTTAAGTATGCATACTCTTCCTTTTATAAAAGTCTTTATTCCCCAAAACTCTGCAATGGGGCTGTTGTTGGACTTTAATGCACTATTTGGACACCATGTATGTGGAAGGAGGTTTTTTATTTATCCTAGAGATGTTCAATTATAAAAACATTGATATGAACACCTATTAGAACACTGACGTAGTTTTCCACATAACACCAAAACACTACTGCACTCGACACGCATTTCGCCAACCAAGTTGGTATCATCTGGAGATGATTAAATGATTAAAACCATTGCTAACACTATGTCCTATGTACACCTAAACTATTGTTACGGTTTAGTGATCCATCGCGATGGATCACTAAACCGTAAATCCCTTTCAAGATAACTAAATTTATTGCAGATAATTATAACTCCTAGAGCGTTACAGCTGGTCTGTCAGACCCAATGTTGTTTTTAAATTAAATGAATACATTAAATTTTTGTGTTTTTATGTACAGGGTGACCCATTCGTCTGGGATTCCTTTATTTCTCCACTATTATCAACTTTAGAAAAAAATATCTAATACAAAAGTTTTCAGAAATAATAAGGGCTACAATTTAAAATTAGTTACAGATATACAGGGTGTTCGCATCCTTCCAAACCTATAAAAATTTTCTTATTTTAAATGAAATACCCTGTATATTATTAGCTCATTGGATTCCTCATCGCAAGTGCTTTCAGTCCATATAACATTTGTTATAGCTAAACTTTATAGTTTCGAAGATATTTAATATTTTGTGTAAAAAATGACAAATGTAGACTTTGGTGAAAATAACAGTATCTTCCTTAGTTTTTACATTTCGATAATAAATATTGGTATTCGTTTAGTATAAGCCATGGCGAATATTTTGCTGTATATAAATGTTTTATAAATTATACAGGGTGTTAATAATTTCGTAGCAAAATTGGAAAACTGTAAGGGCCAATATCTCGTTTATTTTAAATGGAACACCCTGTATATTTTTAATGGATCAGATTCAGAATTGAAAACTCTATCGATCAATATTAGTATGTTATATACCCAAACATAATAGTTTTCGAGTTGATATTTTACTCTTTGGTTACAAGTAAACATAAATTATGAGCCTAGACATTAGTCAAACACAAGTTAGTAAGTGTTTAAAGGATAACAAATTTCATCCCTACAAGATTAAGTTACATCAAGCTCTACGTCCAAATTACTTTGAAATACGACTACAATTTTACGAACAGATGTTGGAAATAATAAACAATGAAGACATATTTCTAAATTTTGTAATGTTCAGCGACGAAGCAACGTTTCATAAAAATGGAAATGTGAATCGTTGCAATTTTCATTTTTATTCAACAGAACAACCAAATTTTTTGAGAGTATAAATTGCTGGGGAGCAATTTTAGGAGAGCACATAATAGGTCCATATTTTTTTGAAAATCCACTTACAGGAGAGACATATTTAGATTTTTTACAAAATTACCTTTTGGAATGTCTATCTATTGGATGATATTCCCTTAAATATCTTACCAAGACTATGGCTTCAGCAGGATGGTCCCCCTGCGCACTATAGCGTTAATGTAAGGAATTTTTTGAACGGACATTTTCCAAATAGATGGATTGGTCGAGGGGGTCCAGTAAATTGGCTTGCGCGTTCTCTAGACCTTACATGTCTGGATTTTTTCTATGGGGATACGTCAAAGATAGAGTATACAGCATGTCTCCGACAGCGGACGATATGAAAGAAAGAATTAGACATTGCTTCCGAAACATTACACCAGATATCCTAAGAAATGTGCTAGTTTCATTTCGAACAAGACTTGAACTGTGCATTCAGCAACAGGGTGGACTGTTTGAAATGAAATAAAATAAAATTTAATGAGACTGTTATTGTCTAACCGTAGGTTAATTTTTAGAAGAGTTGAGCAAAATCTCATTTAAATTAAAAAAATCAAAAATTTATTTTTATTACATTGTACTGATTAACTTAAAAATATCATGTTACGTTAGTTATTTATTTGAATAAAAAAAATATTACAAGAGTTTGATTTAAATAATGATTTTAATTATGATTTAAATTCACTTGATAAATTTTTGTTTTCCAAGGCATCTAGACTCATAATTTATGTTTACTTGTAACCAAAGAGTAAAATATTTTAAATTTCAAAATAACTCGAAAACTATTATCTTTGGGTATATAACATACTAATATGGATCGATGGAGTTTTCAATTCTGAATCTGAGCCATTAAAAATATACAGGGTGTTCCATTTAAAATAAACGAGATATTGACCCTTACAGTTTTCCAATTTTGTTACGAGATTATTAACACCCTGTATAATTTATAAAACATTTATATACAGCAAAATATTCGCCATGGCTTATACTAAACGAATACCAATATTTATTATCGGAATGTAAAAACTAAGGAAGATACTGTTATTTTCACCATAGTCTGCATTTGTCATTTTTTTACACAAAATATTAAATATCTTCGAAATTATAAAGTTTAGCTATAACAAATGTTACATGGACTGAAAGCACTTGCGATGAGGAATCCAATGAGCTAATAATATACAGGGTGTTCCATTTAAAATAAGAAAATTTTTATAGGTTTGGAAGGATGCGAACACCCTGTATATCTATAACTAATTTTAAATCGTAGCCCTTATTATTTCTGAAAACTTTTGTATTAGATATTTTTTTCTAAAGTTGGTAATAGTGGAGAAATAAAGGAATCCCAGACGAATGGGTCACCCTGTTTACTTATTTGAGTTGCTAAAAGTATTTAATACTGCTACTAGTTTGTACATTATTCAAGTATGTTTAACAAGTATAATAAACAGATATTCCCAAAATTGAGATACTTATTGCAGATAAATTTAATAAATTTAATCAAGAAGAGGTAGTTGTATCAAATATTGTTTTAATTAAACAATGTTTACTGTTATTTTTGGTAGATAACGTGTTTATTTTGTATTAGCTCTTAAAATAAATAATCCTACACGACATAGGTACAAAGTAATTGATTAAAAATTTGCTATCAATCAATTAGTTAAAAGGGCCCCCTGGACGTGTAATTATATTGTCAATTTAATTGACAATATTTCATATTGCGTAATAATATTGAACGTTAAGGACTACTACTGATATCGTTGCATATTGATTGCAGAAACTTTGTGCATGTTTGAAATTAATTGATGCAAAGATAAGTCTTAAAATAAATAACCCTACATAACATAGGTACAAAGTGCTTGATTAAAAATTTGCTGTCAATCAATCAATCAGTCAAAAGGGCCTCCTAGACGTGCAATTATATTGTTAATTTAATTGACATATTTCATACTGCCCATTAATATTGAACGTTAAGGACTACTACTGATATCGTTGCACATTGATTGCAGAAACTTTGTGCATGTTTGAAATTAATTGATGCAAAGATAAGTCTTAAAATAAATAACCCTACATAACATAGGTACAAAGTGCTTGATTAAAAATTTGCTGTCAATCAATTAATCAGTCAAAAGGGCCTCCTAGACGTGCAATTATATTGTTAATTTAATTGACATATTTCATACTGCCCATTAATATTGAACGTTAAGGACTACTACTGATATCGTTGCACATTGATTGCAGAAACTTTGTGCATGTTTGAAATTAATTGATGCAAAGATAAGTCTTAAAATAAATAACCCTACATAACATAGGTACAAAGTGCTTGATTAAAAATTTGCTGTCAATCAATTTATCAGTCAAAAGGGCCTTCTAGACGTGCAATTATATTGTTAATTTAATTGACATATTTCATACTGCCCATTAATATTGAACGTTAAGGACTACTACTGATATCGTTGCACATTGATTGCAGAAACTTTGTGCATGTTTGAAATTAATTGATGCAAAGATAAGTCTTAAAATAAATAACCCTACATAACATAGGTACAAAGTGCTTGATTAAAAATTTGCTGTCAATCAATCAATCAGTCAAAAGGGCCTCCTAGACGTGCAATTATATTGTTAATTTAATTGACATATTTCATACTGCCCATTAATATTGAACGTTAAGGACTACTACTGATATCGTTGCACATTGATTGCAGAAACTTTGTGCATGTTTGAAATTAATTGATGCAAAGATAAGTCTTAAAATAAATAACCCTACATAACATAGGTACAAAGTGCTTGATTAAAAATTTGCTGTCAATCAATTAATCAGTCAAAAGGGCCTCCTAGACGTGCAATTATATTGTTAATTTAATTGACATATTTCATACTGCCCATTAATATTGAACGTTAAGGACTATTATTGATAACGTTGCACAATGATTGCAGAAAATTTGTGCATGTTTGAAATTAATTGATGCATAGATTGACAATCTGGCAATTATTGAATGTTTGAGGTACATCTGCCAGTTGCTAAGAATCGCAGTGTTATAGATAAGCTCATTTGCCGAAATAGCTTTTCCGCATATAGCTCTCATATAGCTCTCAATAGCTCACTGTGCCTTTTTTGCAATAAGAGGAGTAATCATATCCAACAATTCCACAAATGTTTGTTGGTCCGTTCTTAAAAAATATCTGTAATCGTTTGGTTCATTGAATTTTAGTTCGCGTAGTAAGTTTTCATGCGAAAATTTACATAACTTCAAAAACCAAGCTTTGGACCAACCTGGTTCCTTTTTTATTTCTTGCAAGCAAATCGGTGAAAAATTATTGTCAAAAATATACATTATCTTTGGAAGACATTTTTAAAATAAACACGTCACACAACAAATTGCCACTGAAATTTACGTGGATATATAAATATTGTCAATTGCCTTGAATAGTGCGTAACGTACTTTTTAAGTCGTTCCATGAGGTTGACTATTATGCACCCCGTAAAACACCAAACCTAATTGATGGTGGCTTAAATTCTTAATTTTCATCTAATACGCTGGAAGACGCTGATTGCCTAGTAAACGGTAACCCCTCCAAAATCAAACGAACACGCCGGTGTGATTTAGGTAGGAACGGGAGACGGTTCGAGGCTTCTACTATAGGCACATGTGAGTTATTTTACCTATTTGATATCTATAAGTTATTCACTGTAGTCTGGGCTTCACATTCAATATTAATTGACAATAAAGATTGCACGTCTATGGGCCCCTTAATTCTATCCCGGTTTTGAATTATTTATAAACTATGACTATGGGGTTTGTCAGAATAGGCGCGATTAATCTATAGAGTTAATTATTTAATATTATTATTATTATTATTTGTTTAATAACAACTAACTTATTTGTGTTTGTTGCAGCTCCTCCCTCATACGATGAAGTCATGAGGATAGCAGTGTCCCAGAGCAGCGGCAGCTCAGAGGTGCCGGAAGTTGTGGTCGTACCGAAGACGACAGACTGATTTAAATTTTAAGATTAGATCTATACTCATAGTATTTAAAACAATCATATGTGATAAGCTTGCTGTAAGAATTAATCGATTTAAATATTTTGGAAGTCGCCTCAAACAGATTATATTGGAATCTGTACGATGCTCTACATAATATTTATGTGGCGAACTCATTTAAGTATTCTAGTGTACATAGATAAGTTGCTATTAGTTTTTAAATAACTAAAATTATATATTTTCCATACTTAATATCTGTTTTATTTATTTGTATACGGTAGAAATATGGTGAAAGTATTAAACAGGAAAACAAAATGGAGAATGTGATTGACAAAACCCAAAGAGAGAAAAGTCAAATGGTTAAAAATTCCGTCCCCTATAACTTCCCAACCCTTTTGAATATCATAATCAAACTTAGGTATATGGTAAAATACTTATATAGTAAAATAAATAAATAATACAATACCGTAATAAGTTATTACTATTATGTTCTACACCAACTCGGTTAATTTTAGTAAATTATAGACAACTTATGACTTAATTCAATAAAATACAACAATTAAAATACTGTTTTTTTGGTTTAAAAAAGAAAGCTCAACTTTTTAAAATGATGAAAAGATGTCATTGTGAATATTTATTAAATAACATCGTTTTTAAATGATTCACTTCCCAAACGTAATAATAAATAAATCTGCCTATTCATTTCAGAAGGGCTGCTATCTAAATTTTAATTACGTTTTAAAATTAGTCCATTCAGTAGCCTTTCACGAAATTTCTGAAAATTATTAAATGAGTCAGTTGCATCATTAAGTATTTACTACTATTTCTTGCATATAGAAAATTAATTTGATTTGACCTTAATAATAATTATCAAAGCCCTCAATTGTAGTATAGTCTACTAAAACTATAGTGTATTAAAACCAGCAATGAGAAAATTGGCTAGGTATCTGACACAATACCTAGGCAATTCTCTCATTGCTGGTTTTAATGTATTAATTAGTGAGTATTTGATACCTAATATAGTTCTCAAGCATTTTTTATATGAACATAGTCTCAAAAATAAGTAATTTGGCAGTTTTCTGTAGTTATAGATATATTCTGTAGATTCTGCAGATATTTCACTAATTCTTAAAGATCATCAACAGAAATTATATGTGCTATACATATATCTCCATTGTATGTGTTATACTCCTAATATCCTAATTTTAGAGATTACCTTACATGTATTTTTACTCTACATTTTGTATGTTCTTTAATAGGAGAAATTGTGAAATTTTTAATTTTTAAATAGGGTGTTGTTCTGTGATCTGATATTTTGACATTTTAATCCATAAAATGCATCTATTCAAAATTAGATGTTACATTTTGCTATGGCCCAAGAAATAAAGGTATTTATATACGAGTAATGTTGTCTTGCTTGAAACTTAATAGATATATTTGCTACATATGTTATAAACTTTTTGGTAAACACTGTATAAAATAAACTTTTACTTGTGTACACCATCTCCATGATATGTAATTTTCAGATTATAAATTTCCCTTATTCATAATACGTCACGTGACAGCGCTTATCAGCCATATAAACTATATGGCTGATAAGCGCTGTCACACGCGTTATTTAATTACTTCTTTTAGGAACATGAGAGAAACTGCGTCTACGAATACATAATTGCAAATTCAAATACTTACGACTTGATTTTTCACTTTTTCAAATTTTGAAAAAGCTTCGCCGAAGGAAGGTATTTGTAGTTTATAAAAAAAAACTTTGACATAAAAATGAAGTGATAAGTATTCTGTATTTTCTTTGATATAGGTAGGTATTCTGTATTTAAAAAGAATAAGCGGACCAAGAAAAATATTTACGTGCGTTTACAATACATAAGCACCTGATATATGTTATATGATATGATACATAACCACCTGATATATGTCTAGTCACTTGTAAAATAATAAAGAAGGAAACGAAAAGTGTTAAAAAAGTGTTGTTACAAAAATGAAAAATAATTGTTTTACTGCCTTTACACAAAAGTTTTGCATAATTAATTTACATATCAGCTTCATGTTGTTGTTGTTAGAAGGCGGCGCTGCTTGGCCAATACCCGTTCTATATCAGCTTTATAGAAACAGTTGTGATTAATATCTTATTTAGGTACATTTAGTAAAAAGACTTTTAAAATACTGGTCAACTGCTGTGTTAACTAAATGTATCAACATACAAAATCTTACATTACAGATTACTTGTAAATTAAATGTTTACATTGATACTACCAGAAATTAGTACATACTACCATAGACTAACTAGTCTATGATACTACCATAGAAGAATCGTTTGTCTAAGATACTACTTACTATACTACACATATATTATATTTATTTTATTTTATTATACATATGCCTACCTATAGTATGCAACACAAACTACATGTGAACAATTCGTAAGTCCTATACTTAATAATTGCCAATCATAATAGTTTAGCTAAATTATTGTCTTCTATTGTTTTTTAGTTACATTTTGTTGTACAGCGTAGATTGTAAGAAAACTCCTACTGACTTCGGCCAAGTATATTATTAAATTATTATTATTATTTTCTCTGGGTACTTAGAAGTAGTTAGTAGTTATTTGTTTAATTAGTACAAAAAATACACGTTTTCGGAACGAGGGAAAGGGTCGTCCCAACAATGTCGACCGTTGTCTATGATCTGGTGTGCGCTGGAATTACAGGTGAGGAAGGACCGGAGGAAACCCCGATCATGTGGTCGAGTGCCGCTAACTTATAGTTTATTCTGTAAAATTTGGTATTACTCTACACATCCTCAATAGAGTGACTTTATACTATCATTAATGCCTAAAAATGGGACAGACAGAAGTTTGCTCTTCTTTGCACTAGAATGTTCATACTACCAACATACATTATGTAGATCTTATGGGCTACGTTTCGTTATTCTTACAGATGACATCTTCAGTGCTTCTCGTATCGTATGCGGCTGAATGGTTGTCGCGGTGTTTTAAGATTTATATGAGGCACCTACAGAGGAACCTGCCCGCAGGAGAAAGAAGAAGAAGAAGCTTTATGTTTGTTCATACGTCAATATTAGTTGACTCTGGTTAGGTACTAAGGGCTTCGATGTACCTACAGCTAACTTTAATCCTTTATCCCTATCGAGGTCGCTTGAATAATGTAGAATCTCGAGCGCTTCTCTCCGCGCTTGGTTGTAGTATCCATTAATGCGTATCTACCAATATTTTGGTAGCAACGAACACATACTGGAACCCTTCCTTTCCGTCTTTCCTTTCAAGCGCCTTAGCAGCAACTGTAGACTTTTCCAGTTTGTGGAGCAGTATTCGTCTCTCATGTTATATCTTCCTTGCTGTCACCTTTTTTTTAGTCATGCCTATATCTACCACCATTATCACAGTTATTCTATGGTATAAAAAACACTACTGAAGTTTACAGTGGGTTCAGTTGGTCCTTAGGATGAGGTAATTGTTGGTTTATTTAGCTTATTTAGGTTTAAAGGTATTCCTAACGCTTTTTTTGTACCGTAATTTAGGGGTTCTATCTAATTCACTGGAAATCTATAGAAAAATAGATTGCCATTTGAAGTTTCATCCTTAGACTATCTCTATCATTGGATTTTGTCGAAGTGTGATGGCTCCATCGACGACCTTGAGTTACTATGAGAAACAGATCGTGAAGTGAAGTGTTCAATTTTAAAAAAGAGAAATAAAATTTGTCTTGGTTTTTTCGTGAACATGTTTGTATAAGAGCTATAAGTTAAGGACATGATATCAAAATTTTAGTTCTATGGTATAAAAATGGCTGATTAGCAATTCTACGAATTTATTATCTATTTTTCTTCATTTATACTATCGTTGAATACCTTCGTTGGTATATCGTTGAACCTTGATAGGACCAGTTGTAGAAGTTGATATTTTTCGGAAATAAAGCACTGGTTAATGCTCTTCATTTTAATCCTTTCTGAAGCGGCATTTACTGCTGGAAAATCTAAATGACCGTTGATGTCATTCTCAGCATTGAATTAATATATTATATTGCTACTACTGTAATACGCACTATTAGGTTATCATAATCAATACTTAAGAATACATGATTCGATGGTAAGTAAGTGAGTAAGATGAGATGAGATGATAAATATCTGGAACACGACTCTTAAACAAAAGATTAGACTACTTAATTTTATTAGAAATTTTAAGATGGAAATTATATTAAGACGCACAGGTACTTCCTGTTATTCATGCGCCATTAAGTTTTTTGTTTTTGTACATTCTGTCGAAATTAAATCATTATCAAGGCTAATTTCACAGTATAAAGCTGTGTCTAATATCTTGTAAAACACTTTTACTTTTCGGTTGAGTAAAATTTTTATTATGTTATTGGGACTAATTAGTAATAAACGTCAACGGTAAAGTAAATTCAAATATTTATTTATGTTTAATCATATTTAATATACCATATTTTCTTACGTTTTTTAAATTTTATCCCTTATTTTACATAATATTTAATTTTTTACAGGTTGAAATGTCGATTTAATAATATCTCATTATGTCGATATAATAATATCTCTATCCGTTATTCTAATCACAAGGATTAGCCCGAAAGTCTGAGACTTGTGTGGGAGAGGGGGCGGCATATTATTATTTCGCGGAGTGCATTTGCGCCTCAGGAACGAGTTACGTTGGTAGGCCCTAACCACCATTCAGTGCTGGAATGAGGGAAATCTGGAAAACCTCATTAGTTAGGGGGACAGTCAAACATCAACTGATTTTAATCTCTCACATTAACACCAAATTGACATTCTTCCAATCCTGAGCCATCGCCAGGATGGTTGCCAACATATCCCTGCGAACAAGCCTTGATCTACGAGTAAACAATTTAATTAAAAATTGTTTGGTGGAATGGGGATTCGAACCCACGACCTCTGGGTTGTGGGTTCGAATCCTGGGGTCGAACCCTGAGCCACCGGCTCGCCAAACATTAATATTTTAAATGGAACACCCTGTCTTTCTTTACATATTTGGAAATAACTCTTTTTTGCTAGAAAGAGAATATTGATTCGTTGCTAGGCACAGAGACTTTTTCCAATACATCGCTCTTATGCCCAATCCTTTGGCCATGCATCCCTTATTATTAGAGATAGGCTCCCAAAATCCGCATAGATATAACCGTATTCGTAAAAAATAGGACAAAAATAAAAGAAAGTCGACGGGTCCGAGCGATTTAAAAAAAAAAATGGTTATTTATAAAATAACCAATTTATCAAGTACTTTACGAAAGCACAATAACAATAACAAGAAATTATCTACCTATCTATTATTTCTTTATTACATTATCTGTCCTTTCTATAGCTGGCTATAAAGGCATCATACCAATTTATAATTAGTTTTAGATTAGTGCAGCAGAAACCTTCCACAACAACAAACCAATTGTAGATAGTCATAGAGAATGCTAGATGAAATAGATGAAGAATTTAATTATGGATCAGAATTATGAAAAAATGAGGCATTGTATTTTAAAGAATGACGTATTGGTGGTTTGAATTAACAAAAAATTTAAATTACTTTTTGCACAACCTGTATATGATTTAGCAAAAATGCAGTGTAAACCTGAAATCTATCTTCTTATTTACTTAGTCTATCTTCTCATGGATTATGACCCTATTCAATTGTCCATGGTCTATGGGTCATGGGACACTATATTTATGTTCAAATTTGCATGAAAAAATTACTTCTCGCACCTCCTAATGATTAAAACCAACAGTTTCAATTAATAAATTCTCTATTTTATAGAGAAGTTTCACCTATTAAATTTTTTTGAATAATTATTTTAAACATGCATTCAGTAACAAAACTACTTAACAGTCCAAAACAAAAAATATAGTTATTGTTATTAGCAAGTAATAAATATATTTGATTGGAATTTATTTAAAGATAGCTTCATATTGCATATGTAGGTATTTAAAAAATATGCTGATGATTACTGACTACTATCATATTTGCTAAGATATATGCTGTCTGCTTAGGTTTATTATAATTTAGAATAATAACACAAATAAATACCAAGTAGGCACAATAGAGTGTACATATAACTTAAAAAAATGACAGTTTATACGAATATTATTATTATTATTATTTTATTATTATTATTATTAAACTAAAGAGAAGAGCAGAGATCGAAACCTATTATGCTCCTAAAAATAAACAATAGATTGACAAGAATGGCAATAGTAAATTGTTACAGTATGACCTTAAATGAGACATAAACGATTCAATCTAATACTACAATCTTAAAAGAGGTGTAAGCACTGACGTAGTTTTCTACACAACACCAAACACTATATTGCACTGGACGCGCGTTTCACCAACCAAGTTGGCATCATTTGGGGATGATTAAAACCTATGCTAAAGCTTTGTACTATTTACACCTGAACTAAACTAAACTAATCTAAACTATAACATTGTGTCCTATTTATACCTAAGCTATTTCTACGGTACAGTACAGTACAGTACAGTACAGTACAGTACAGTACAGTACAGTACAGTACAGTACAGTACAGTACAGTACAGTACAGTACAGTACAGTGATCGCCGTGACGGATCAGTGAACCGTAACTGATAAAGGAGGCTATATGGAATTGGTCCTCTGTTACCATTCAATTTTACATTTAGCAATTTCCAAATTCTCAAAAGCATTCAACTGTCAGGGATTTGTTACATTCCTAGTCTTAAATTGCTACTTATGGTTGTTCTCAAACGCATGTTGGACGACACTAGACTTATCTGTTCTACCATATCTGAGATGAGCCATATGTGCCTTGAATTGAGTTTGAATTGACCTTCTAGTTAGTCCAACATACTTTTGATTGCAGTCTTTACAGCTAATTTCATAAATCCCCGACTTTTTCTTAGTTTTTATTTTGTCTTTTAGATCGTCTAAAAGTTGTTGTAGTTTATTTCCCGATGAATAAACCACTGACATACCTAAATCTTTAAAAGCCTTACTAAAACCATTGGTAAAACGAGGATTGTATGGAATAGATATGAATTTTGTATTTTCTCTTTCATTTTGAAAAGTCGAGAAATTTCGAAGTGTCTTTTCAAATTTACTTTTCCTAATTATTATTTTATCAATTAAACTTACAGAATATCCATTACTTGTAGCTACATCCGTAATCGAGCGATAATAATTAAAAAAAAAACAGGAAAGTAGCCAAAAATGCTAGAAAACCTCGAAAACAACACTACCAAATAGTGACGTTGGGAAACGATGTACTAAAAATTACACCACTACAGATTACCCAGTCTGTTGGTGCCAATTCGCGCTATAAATCGTTTATGTTGGCTATAAGCCTGAGCGACCGAGCTACTTCCACTAGCTTGAACTACTTATATTATTAAGCATTATACTCGACAAGGGCCTGACCTTGCCTGTATCCGCGACACAGGCAAAGGCACGCTCGAGGTTCCACCAGATCAGCGACGTGATCAAACACGGGTCTCCTGCCCAAAGCACACTATTATACAAATCCTATATACGTCTTAGCATCTCTAGTCTTCTACCCCATCCTTAGTAATACACATAAAAAAACCCTTCAGGTAGTCCAAAACAAAGTCCTTCGTCTAGCCAACAACCTACCCTTAGCCACACCCATCCCAACGCTTCACAACATTACAGGCACTTGACGAATTCATACAGCTCATACTGATACCCAATTTAAAAGACACCCTACAGCAACAGACAAAGCCTTCAGGACCCCCTGACACACAAATTTGACACAAGATCCACCCGCTCACCCCTTAATTACTTCTACCACCTCTAAAATTCTCAACGCCAACCCCTAAAATCATCCTACCTAAACAATCAAAAACTCCAAAAACCCACCCGTAAAACCCACCCTTAAATAAAAAATTCCTAATTCAACCGTATGACTCTCCTACCCACAAATAATAAAAAATCCAAGAAAACACCCCTAAAACCCACCCCCAAAATAAACTACACCCTAAATCTATCCAATCCCCCCCCAACATCCCCCACACTAAATAATAAAAAATCCGAAAATCCACCACCCTTAACCCACTCCATCCCACACTGCCGTTACATTTTGCCATAGAGGCCCGCCAGGATATGTCAATCCATTAAGCCGAGGCTAACATCTTCGGGTGAAGAGCCTCAGGGAGATGGCCTTAAACCAGACTCATTCCCGTCAGAAGCCTGAGCGCGCTGTAATCTTTCACTCTGACAAACGCTGGCGTTTTTAAAAATTCGATAATTCGAAAACAGTTACAGATATCAACCCAAACTTTTTTTAAAAACTTGTTCATATTCAGGCTACATTTAGTTTGCTGTATAAATATACAAATTTAGAATATTTCATATATCTAACAGCATATCGAAGTTTGTCATACGTAATTTTAGAAATTTTAACTTTACGTAATTTTTTTTGGTAATACATACCTAAGCATACTACAAGAAAAGCGGTTAGGTTTTGTGCACAAGTGGTTACAATTTCAGGGCGGTAAGTCTAGCCTACTTTAAAGCCATTTAAAAAAAATCCTACTAAAAATAGTTGTAGATAACACCACATATGTCCCAAAACAGCTTTACAAGATGGTATTGGCGATTCTAAAAATGAATGCGCCCACTGCATGAAAGTATTTGAACCTACTTAAAAGGTAATTTTTGGAGGCTTATTGCTGATATAATGATAAGTAACAAGTATTTGGGTTTGTTTAACGTAATAATTTAGTGGTGCTTGTGATTTTTTGGTATTACAAAGTTAAAAACGACGTGGTTAGTATTTGTACATCTTTATTTTTACATTTTAAAATGGCATTCAAAAGAAATCAGCACAACACAAATTGCCGTGTTTATAGGTGTCATTCCACAAAATGTGTCAATAGAAGTGTTTAAGATTGAAGATAGGTAGAAATTTGGCCCTAGTATAAGAAACTGTTTTTCATTCATTTATCCAAAAGGAATGTAACAATTTTATAACAAGGAACACGTTTATTTACACAACATAACCACTTTGTTGCAGTTTGTCTATACTTTTCTATTATAAGTCTTATAAAAGCAGAATATATTTTAATTTAAACATTATTTAACAAAAAACAAGCGCTAATATAGTATCACCATACAGTTTATCACACTTACTTTAGTCCAAAATGTAAGTAAACAAAAACTAGAGCACCTGTTTCAACCCAAAAAAATCATATAATTAGCAATGAAGCACTTATGTTACGTTTGACTTCTTTTACCACTTTTTTTATTTTTTATTTCACCCTAACTAGCACATGAGGTCACTATATTTATTGCAGATGAATGGTAAATTGCTAGATGTGTGATATGAAATGCAAAATTTTTACTCGTCTTCCTTCATATTTGTTTACAATTTGCAGCGCCCTCATCGGTAATTTGAATCGTCAATAGGTTTCATCTTTTTCACTATATGTATTGCGTCAGTCGATCGTGACACCGCTGTCTTTTGACCTTGAACTAAAACTCCTAATTTGGTCCCCATATATGAACATAAACATTTCTAATGTTAAAAATCATCTAAATAAAGTCTTAGTAAGATTTTGAATGACAGAGTAATAAAAAATCTGGGAAATGTGTAGAACATCAAATCTATTAAAGAATTTAAGTCTATCTGCACTGACTTTTGTTTACAGTTACTCACTTATCTCATTGGTGAAAAACAAATTTATAAATAATGTTTATAACGACGTCTGTTTATTTTATAAAGTATCTAACACTACGTTCAAATATTATGACTAAAATTCACGATTAAACAAAAACAAGGAGTAAAAATTTGTAGCGAATTTATTTATCTTTTAACAAAGACAAAACTTGAACTCGATAACGACGCTAATTTCTGAGCAAAGCCGTTGTCTCGCAATGTGATTCTCATTAATGTATGAATAGGTTTTAAATGGCCAAATAAACCAAAAAAATATTCGTTCTTATTATCATTAAATAAACATGGCTATAAAATACTTTACCTGTGAGGAAATAATAGATTATTTTATCTTTAATTAGGTTTAGTAGCAGCACAGTGTTTAAACCAGAGACTCATTCGCTGTTTTGTGTGTAGTATGATGGGTTAATTTTAAAGCCACGAGAAAAAAACCTATAAGTGCTCTCGAGATGTAAGCAGTACCAAGTAAGTATAACGTTTATGTGAATATCGTAATATCTCTAAGGAAAATGTATTAACGAAGTTGTCACAAGTTTTTCAGTGAGGAGAACAAATAACCTACCTACTGACTTACTTTCTAGTAAATCATATGTATCTTGCTTTGCCAGCCACAATTTCTAATGCTCCTTTTAAAAATTGCTGTAAATATTGAGCAAAAAATATTTTAGATAAATAAAATATTTGTTGTAATATATAAATTCCTGGTAACTAGACAAGAATAATATTGATTTTCCTACTACTAACAGTAGGATAAACAAGCGTATTATTTTACAAATATTTCAGCTTATGGAGTCTTTATCAGAACACTCAAATGTTGTGAACAATTAATTTCTATTTTAATCATTATAACCATCATTTACACCTACGTTTTATTTTGAATTGGTTACAAAAATATAATTTTCAATTTTAAACTGTTTATTGTTATACACTTGTTAGCTAGATAGAGCTGTGATAATATATTAGAGTTAAATAGAAACATTACCCCGAGAGAACTAGTTCATTCTCCTACTGTTCCACTTTAGAAGTGATAGCAAGCTTAAATTTTGCCTTAACTTATATTTGTTTGATATATGCAAGTAATAGAGTAACTACAGACAGGCAAACTGAATAAACTTAGATTTAAGTAAATAATTCTGTTGCCACAGAACAATAAATAAACACTTCCAAAAGCCTAACTAAATCAAGTGATAATTTACACAATGTATTGTTAGGTAAAATATAATAGTAGAAAGCAGATATGTTTAAATTGCTCCCTATACGCTTGCCAATACAATGGCATAATAGCAGGTAACTGATAAGGATAAGAATATTTACGAGTTTCTTTATTTTCAGTTCTAGAATGAGAAATAATTAATAAAGATGTGTTATGTTAGTAGTGGTGAGAAACACACCGTAGTGCCCTCTTTCGGTCTTTGCTACTACCTGTCTGACAATTATTGTCAAATTGACAGACGTATAACGACCTGCTTTTTCGCAGGTGCCATTACAGCAGTGACCTCTATTGTCAATCCTACTTATTTATTTGAAGGAGATGCCGAAAACAATTACTCCAGTCTGGGCACATTGGCCGTGGAGTAGTTGTTTTCGGCATCCCCTTCAAATAAAAAAGATGTGTAAATTGTGTTTTCTTTGTTAAAATTAATAACAGAATTTAGAGAAGTAAATTTCATCTTTGGTAAAATTCATTTTCATATCCTTCGTTAAATTTGATGAAATTGTTGTGCTATAAATTTGGTGCCAGTAAAACTGTTTACATTAATCTTATATAGAGGAAACTACGCCATTAATCAATATATATAATAGACTGTCTTAAATCTAAAACACAGACTATGTAGGATTTTAATATACTAGCATAAGCAGAGTTTAGTGTTGACGCGCGAAGGGTGGGTAATTCACTATATGCAAACAAATTAACGGTGCGTATAAATGTGAAAATTGATAACGACCAAAAATTCAAGGCGTCAATATCCGGTTTATTTTTTAGATATACATTACGGTGAGTGCATCTGTCAGTTAAGGCTTTTATTTTTAAGGTAGGGAGGAAGGGGGAGGCCGTATTCTATTCATAATAATGAACTTGTGTAACATTTCATTTGTGATATAGAAAAAAACTGTATTGTTTATGTACATAATTTTTACAAGGTCCTGAATAAAAACTTGTAGAAATAATACTTCTTCTAGAACTTCTAGAACTGATAGTTTTCTAAAATAACTGTATAGTAATAAATAATAATAATAAAAGCAAGCATTTCACTACACTTTATTACAATAACTTTTTGTCACTTTTAATTTTTCATTGGTTTAGGTTAGGCATCGTAATTGTACTGCACTATTCGACGGATATATTACACAACACGATTTACACACACACACACACACACACACACACACACACACACACACACACACACATTCGTTGTACGTTATATTTACTCGATGGTTGTACTCAAGGATTGTTAACTGTTTACAGGATTGCTCGATGCTCAATTTTGTTATCCGCCTTTGTCACGTCATCGAAGATCCATGTAATCGAACTGTCAAAATATTTTATATATTTCAAATATATATATTTCACATTTGCAAGAGAATTTTCGTATTTGAATGATTATTATTTATTAAAGTTTGTAATACCAGTATAAATTGTAAGATTTAATAACTAATAAACATATTTCCCAAATTTAACAGGTAAGGATTGTGTATCCAATATATTTATTAACAAATTATCTTTGCTGGAAATCTTAACCCAATTTTTGATATTAACTTTACTACTGATGCCTACGTTTTTTTTTTTGCTACAGTAAGCTTAAAATTTATTTTAATTATTTTAGCCTTATTGGCAAATTATATAGGAATTTCAATTTAATTTTGGCTAGATTAGATTAGATTTATATAGGAGTCGACCCCCTGGCCTGGTCCACCGCGACCTAGAAGATCTATTGTGGCACTCCCAACCTATTTAGAGCACTCTGTCCAGCCCTGTCCTGTGCATTATATAGTATAGCTGCGAACAGTATACATGTTGCTTATTGTAAAAAAGCAGTTAACATTATTAATTATATTAAAACTAATCATCCTTGTATATAAGTAGGTATCTTTTAACTATTAAGAAGATGGTAAAGATAAGCACTAACAAATTTACGTAAATATACACTTAAAACCGCAAAATATATCTTGAACATTACAGCATAACCCAACATCACACTTTTTCCGTTCATATTTCTCTACAGAATCTCTGCTTCTGAATATGTTCATAATTAAAAAAGTATGCACATTCTTACCTATTTTAATAATATACTCGGATAGTTTGTATCAAAATGTGCATATAATTTCAATTTGTTGGTAGACACAGAATTAAAGAACATAAAGAAACCAAGGAAAATATTATGCAATTACTTATTATAGGTATGTACAGAAACTATTACCAAAGAGAATAAACTAATTCCTCTTTGCTATTACCCACAAACACAAACAACAAAGGTATTATATAAGAATAATTAACTATTGATTTGAGAATTTTAAATTCAAATTCCGCTTTTGCGCTTGCAGTTTGACTTTGACAGATTGCTTTATTGGATCTTTGATGACGTCACAATTATGGATTACATTGTAGTATAGGGATCGAGCAATCCTGTAAACAGTTAACAATCCTTGGGTTGTACTTACATTTATGAGATAGTTCGACAATAACTGGCAGATGGCAGTAATGTAGTGTCCATGTTTATATTTCTATATATACAGGGTGAGTCACCTAAGACGCCTCGCCTCGGTCCATTACTCAGTTACTATAGAATATATATTTTTTGTATACCACTCAGAGCCATCTTTTAAATTATGTTGGAATATACAGGGTGATCCACTGCATAGGAGTGAACCAATCTTATATTTTTTAAATGAAACATCCTATATTCTTCAATCGCATTCGATTCGTCTTTGTACCTGCAAAATAATATTTTAATTTTGAAATTCGGATGCGGCGCTGCCAAGTTATCTTCAAAAAACGCATTTTGCAGGGGCGCACTAAAAAAAAATAAGCGAGAAGTTACCTTCAGTGATTAAGGAAACATATTTTGCAGACATATAGTTCTATCTTCGTTCTTTTTCGCTACTGATCTGAAATCTGCATTTTTTGTACAGAGTGTTTTTCACAGGAGTAGTAATTTATCTATTCTCAAACAGCTGAAACTCATTTTTTTTAATGGAAGACCCTGTATTTCTTGACTCCATTGAAACAGACAGACAAATATCTTCAATTTGTTTCCTTTGAATAGCATATCTAAACTTGTTAGTTTTTGTGAAATATTATGCTCTTGACTCATATCTGAAATTGCAGCAACTTGACACAATGACAGTAACATTGTTGACATAAACGTCAGTGAACATTTTCTTGATGATAGGTAACTTTGCGGAGTCTTGCTGTAGATATATTCTACTGATTTTGAATATACCTTCGATTTTCTCTAAAACTGTTAAGTTTAGATATGCCATTTAGGAAACAAATTGAACGTATTTATCTGTCCTTTTCAATAGGGACAAGAAATACAGCGTGTTCCATTTTAAAAAAATCAGTTTCAGCTGTTTGAAAATTGATAAAACTACTCATGTGAAAAACACTCTGTACAAAAAATGTAGATTTCAGAACAGTAGCGATGAAGAACGAAGATGGTGTCTTGTGCCTGCAAAAAATATAACTTCTCGCTGATTTGTATATGTATTTTTCATGAATTGATAATAATTCTTATATCAATTACTGGTGGAATCTTTCAAAATAAATATTTATAACACATTCAGTCATCAAGAACTATTTAACTACGTTATATTTCCAGTCAAATTATTCAGTAGGTTTTCTTATTTTTCGAATCCATTGAAATGGAGGCAATATTTGAAAATTAAATTTTGTTTGAGTAGACATAGGCAGACAGTTTATTATCAAAGAATATTTTACTTTAAATGTTAAATGCGTCTGCAAAAATGTGCATAAGCATCATGTAATAAACGTTATGTGACCATGAAAATCTTGCGCCCAAGGTAAATCGGTTATACGAAGATTGTATTTTTGTCAGAACAGGTGATATAAAGTCTAGTCCTACATAGAAATTTACATACTCTACATAAAAAAGATGCCATAAATGAATACCACTATCTCGATGTATCTATGAAGATGATGAAAATTACATTTCTAAACCAATTTATAAAAACACTCCATTATTATTAAATAATTTAAAAAAATAGTAGTCTATAACCCGCCACACCTTTAAAAGTACATCTGGCCAGCCAAAATTTTGCCCCGCAAAGTAAATCTGATCTGGAAGATTTCATATTATCTTGCATCATAATTATTATTGTATGACCTTTAGTCAACAGTTGGTTCAGGGGAGATCATAACGTTTTAAAACTAATCTTACTTCAAAAACGACTGATTCTACGACTCCGATAGAGGATGTATTTCTATAATTTTTAGAATATTTTTCAGGATATACGAGTATTATTTAATGGAGAGAAGTAGAAATAGATAGTAGTTGTCTTCCAAATATTCTTTTAGATAACGTGCTTCTTTCCTATGCATATCTAGCTTATAGGCAACAAGGAAAACAGAAACATCAATACATTACAATATTTAAATAATTTATATATCTCTTAATTAAATTTTTTAGTATACTTTGGATAAACACCAAAATTAATATACAAACATTGTTAGAGTGTCATGTGTCTATCTTTAACAGTAGTTAGTAAGAGAGATAAATCCAAAACACTATAACATATAAAGAGAGCATTAGATTGTGGCTTCACTACAGAGCCTAAAGGCTGATTTACACGGGTATAGTTGCGGGTAGAGTAGAGTAGCAAGTAGAGTGCACTCTACTGTCCGCTGTACCGTTTCAGCTCTGGGACTGGTCACACAAAGATAGTACTGATGCTAGTATAGTGTGGTGTTTGTTGAAAAATGAATTCAAGAAAAAGAAAGTTGATTGAAAATTGTTTAGCTACAGTTGCAAATGCACTTGTAACAGAAGTCACTGAAGCTATCGATGAGGAAGTAAACAAGCAAAGAAGTGAGTGGGTGAGAGAGTGGCTTAAAAGAAGAAATACACATGGAGTATCCGCTCTACTGCTAAGAGAACTAGCCTTCGAGGATGTGTTGGAATATAAGATGTGTCTGAGGATGACTCCAGTAAAATTTGAAGAACTTCTGAATATGGTGTATGACAAAATCGAACGGCAAGACACGTTAATGAGGGATGCAATAAAACCAAGAGTAAAGCTTGAGGTTACATTAAATATTTGCATTAAAATGAATGTTACATTAATTACATTTAACTTTAATGTAACGTAATAATTAAAGTAATGCATTACATTAAGACACAACGTGGCTTCAGCCGGAATGACAGCGTTCTCACTCTCCTACCTACTCTACTATACAGAATAACAGCGCGTTCCATGGGTAGAGTACGTAGGCAAGTGGATATTTTCACGGTGGTGGTGGTAGTAGAGTAGAGTTACTTTTCCACATGTCGCTAGTGACTCTACTCTACCAGCTACTACACACTCTACTCGCTACTCTATTCTACTGAGCGTTTATACGGGTAGAGTTACTCTACTATACCAAGTACTATCCTCATTACTCTACCCGTGTAAAGGGGCCTTAGTGCTGCTTGTCGTGGCCGGTTTCTGAAGTGGTAGATCCCTGTTAAATAAGGTTATAGATTACATAAAACATAGATATCATTCGAATTGGGTTCCTGAACCTTTCGATAGTACTTATCGCTTGCATACATTATTGAACACATATCCTACGAAAATTGGGAATATCTGCGAATAGGAATCCTGTTTTATCATGGGCACGCGTTCTTAAATCATGCTAAAAGATTCGCATACTGAAATGACGTCAGTATGATGTAGTTTGACAGGTCTTCGCCTGCGGATTTTGTATATCCATGGTTTATCCATTATATCTTAACCTAACTTTTTTTGTGGTGAATACTTCATGGTGATAAGTAGTTTATTTTTATTTATCTTTGATATCAATAAATATATAACTAGACCTGATAGTGTACCAGATGAAGAGTATTGAGTTAATATCAGGCATTTGGAACAGCAAAGAATTGATCGTGAAAGAGAAAATCAGTACCTATGCAAAATATAGCGACTAACCTACCAAGAGAAAATGTAAACTTATTGATAGAATTGGTAGGCAACAATGCACTGGTAATTAGTTACTACGAGTAATTAGTTACTCGTATTAGTTAATAGGACCAATTCATTATCAGTAACAGAGCAAGTATTACCAACTCTTCGGTTTGGGCAACAGGTTTGTTTTTTATTTCGGTAATTTAACTTCAGTCTATTTCCGCGATTAAGGACAATCACCGACGCAAGGAGACGGGTAACACCCAACCTGGAAATATTTGCCGAACCCCCGGTCTTGCAGAAGGATAAGGATCTTTTACTTGCCTATTATCTCATAGACAAGGTACCTCCGGCCTTACATCTTATCTAAGGGATGGTACGTCTTCTACAAACATCTCGTCAGATTGTTTTGAATAACTTGAACAGAAGTTTGTTTAGCTTGACCATTGATCATGGTCATGACCTGGGATGGTTTGGGGCCGAGCGGGATTATCACTCTTTACCCTTCCCATCACCAACCTCGATCACAAAAGTGATAGGTGTGGGCGATTCGTAGGATCTTCTCCTGTCCTAGCTCTACCCTGCAGGCTGGGTAGGACTTTCTGCGGGTTTTCTGTCTTGTCTTCATTCTTCGCCTGCATGTCTAACCCATCGGGGGTAGTCTGTCTTAGGCGGGGGCGGCATGCTTGTGGTAACTGGGTTTTTAACGTATTCGATTGATTGGTGACGGGGTAAGCACCTAGTTACCACTCTTGTTATGTAATAAACTACTACATTGTATTTAATAGCATTACCTACCGATTAGGTATTGCTTATATATTATAAGGTGTGACAAGGGTAAGTATTCGTTAATTATATGAGATCTGAGGTTATGCTAAATATATCGAAACCAAGCCTTGCATATCAACAGTTACCATGGTTACATTTATATTTATTTATTAAGAGTGTCGTACTTTCATAAAAGAAACCTCAATCTGTTTTGACCCTCTATCACTTACTGGTACTACTACGATATTCATTCAATTGGTATGCATGCAATAGTATTTGAAAAGCAAGCATGAGAAACCCCCATAAACTTATTGATCTGATAAATGTATCTATCTGATAGTTATCGACCGGATATACGCCAAATGTTGAGAAACCGGGCATAGGTCACATAACTTATACAATTGCAACTTTCTGCTCTATAAATATATTTTGTTCTCAGTGGGGAGGTTTTAAACAGCAATATTTCCTCTTGGCAATGCCATTGAAATGGTTAAATGTATGTGGATACAATGTTATAATGTGTGTTGATGCCCTTATCTACTTGAAGGCAAACTATTTAGTAATTGCGTAATCAACATACACAGAATTACATATTTTTTACATTTAATAAGAACTAAACGATTTTTCTACTTGTTTCAGATTGTTTTCACTTGAAATGTGAAAGTCTTTGGTTGCATACTGAACATCTTCTACAAAATAACTTTATCAGTGCATCAGTACGTCATATCAGTTTATCTAATCAAAGGATTAAAAAATCAATATTTCTTACTAATGATGAAGGATTCAGGCATTCACAATGATGTAGGTAAACTAAGTATATTCTTGTTGCGGTTGGTATTAAACAATAGTGTTGATTTTTAGAATGGGTTATGAACTACTTCTTCTCTGTGCTCTTATCTTCATATTTATCGTGTCATTTTGTGGATTACTTCAGAAAATTAAGCAATCGTATGATCGAGAGAGGATAATAGCAGGTAAGATCTAAGGAATCTACTTTTTTATAATCAGTGTAAACATGTATTCAGTTGTTTTAAATAAACAACACTGAAAGTACTGGAATACTACATAATAGTGGTTACATTTCTTGTCCCTTTAAGGCTATAAATTAGTTATTGTAATGATATAAGTGCGGTGTAATGTTGAGAAAATTAAACCTAGTTACAAAGGTACAACGTTTCGACAACGATATATGAGTAATTTTTATAAATTGTTTTTACCCAATTGTTATCTGTATTATCTGCGACTTTAATTTAGCCGCGCAATACTCCTGTAAATAATAATAATCTCTATAGACGGTCCAATTGGCAAATAAATGTTTCGATAATAAAGATTAAGGACTGTTTAATTCTCGTGTATTTATTCCTAAATTTAGTTAAAATTTTTTTAAAATAATTGGAATTCCATATTTAGATAACCGTGGTGGCGATATACGAATTAGTCTATGAGCCACTAGAGTATAACCTCAGTAATTAATCGGTAAGTTTTTATAGTCAATAATTAGTAACAGCAAGAGGTATCTGGGAGTTATGAACTAATTTATTAATTTAGCAAGTTTAAGCAGACTGTTAATTTAATTTAACGGACGGTTTAGAAATTCCCTTGATTTCCAAATTGTCAGCACATGTAGCTAATATACAAATATGCAATTAGTGCATAACGTGTAAGGTTATACCTACAAACGTTCCAAGAGATGAAAACCGATGAGTTGCCTTTAATGTTACTTTTACAATACCGAGAATACTGGAATTGCAGCTATGCAATCCATACTAAATATTATGCCTCTTGGTTGGAATGCAATTGAAATCAGTGTCTAGGATGATTAGTAACCTTAGTAGCCTGGTAACCTAGTATTAGATTCCCTAGTAGCATAGTGTTCTAGTAAACGAAAGTATAATCCTAATGTCACTCCTTGAAATGTGAAGTAATATGCTTCCAAATATGAATTTTGATATACCTATCTTACAAGATTCAGTTACAGTAGGATCGTGATAGAAGTAGCATGGCAGCGGAACTGTATATCACGCTACTGAAGTCTACGACACGACATGACCACGACAGACCACTGATTTTATTTTTATTTTATTCTACATTACTCAATAGGTCTAATGACCCA
Source organism: Pogonocherus hispidulus (assembly GCA_963924545.1). Classification (NCBI taxonomy): domain Eukaryota; kingdom Metazoa; phylum Arthropoda; class Insecta; order Coleoptera; family Cerambycidae; genus Pogonocherus; species Pogonocherus hispidulus. The sequence continues at coordinate 72,029,393 of OZ004693.1, forward strand.
ATAACAGAATAGGAATATTGAGTAACATACATAGTAAAACAAACTAATATTACTAAGTGATAAAATACATAGAATCATGAAGATTGAGACATACAAAAAAAATATGAAAAATCAATGTGTCCTTAAAATATATACAAGTCAGGTAACACTGCAAGAAAATAGCAAAGTAGATCACAATAAATAAGAGGAATTCTAGAAGGCTATTCTCTTTAAAGAGGATAATATAGAAGCAAAAATATCAATAGATTCAGATACATTATTTTAAATATTGCACATGTTGTAAAGCGGCGAAATTTTTTTTTATACTTGTTCTTGGAGTTGATAAGTAAAAACTATCAGACAGACGAGATGCCGCTCTAGGGTCATAGTAAGGGGTTTGCAAAGAATTATATAGATCTAGATCCTGTATACAGAATATCTAAAGCTTTGGTGCGTGTTACTTGAGTAAGTTAACTGAAACACAATAGGAGTATTACCGGAATTTCATTCCAAGCAAAAGCACACCCACATCATTGATTACATTACTATATCGAATACAGGCCACTGATATCTTGTAGCTAAGAAGAAATCAGCAAACCCAGATATGAAAAGTGTCAGGTTATAGTTGATACTTTGACAAAATATATCTATAAAGAATATGAGAATATATAACGAAAAACAAATATGTGGTCTATGTAGTGAAAAAAAGAAAAAGACCACTCGTAGCGTGGATCAGCGAATTAATAAAACCGAGGAATGCTATTACAGTCAAAACATATAAGAACGTTGGTTTTGGTAAAACTGAGAATACAAATTTGCATGTTTTGTTGGGTTTTCCGTAAACGTTAGTTGGCATTTTTGTCAATCAATGATATTTCCAGAAATGCAAAACTGACACCTTCCTAATACGTAAATATCACATTACGGATATAGAACTCCGTGGTCGCGCGGTTAAAGACTCCAGGTTTTTAATCGTTTCATACATCTGACGACGGTTCGAATCTGATCGCCGGTCAATACTCTTTAATTACTCTTCTGTACTTTGTACTTCTAAATTTTAATTGATAGAAAATTGCGAGAACTCCTCGTATACTAATTTTCAGAATGCCAGTACGCGTAGTATTCTAGAAACGGCTAATTGAAGGTCTACGTGGTACACCCTGTATACAGTAATGTCTAAAGCTTATCTGGACATCACGGTGCATAAAGCATTAATCTTCGATAAACCATTCAGGCACAGGCTTCAGCTGCCGAATACACAAGTAGTATTCCTGGACAGTAACACATAACATTTATATAATTCCAAACTTAGAGAGCATTTTAAAGATATTTAACAAAAAAACATGTAGGTAATGGTACTAAACTTGTTAAACCATATATTGGCTTCCAAGCCAAAGGATGTCTCTTTGGACCGAGATCTGCCAGAAAACTTTGTGAAAGAACTGAGTATTCTTCCAAACTCTTCAGCAAAAACCGAAGTAACAGAAAGAAAAACATATTATAGGTAAGGTATGAAGTTACCATTACCTGAACCTTAAAACTAGACCCTAAAACCTTCTTACACAAAGAGGGTTTTATTTATATAAATACACTAAGCGAGAAGCTCTTGGATAACATTATTCATAGATAGCACGACGGCAGCTTAAATAGTAGAACTACGTGCTAATATGATTTTTTTTTTGTATGGATATACTTGGTAGAAATTTATAAAAACAAATCCGCAGGAGAGAAACCCTTTACAAGATCATAGTATGTAAGCACTATTCCATAATATAGAGATCCAGTTAAGACTATAAGGTCCAATACTACCAGAATACAATCCAGAACTACTAATTCACGGAAAATCAATAATGATCTTAACATGATCTGAACATTCGTCCTCATGCCAAAGAACAGCATTATGGAGTGTATAAAAAATCTTCTAATCTAATCTGAAAAGTGGTCTATACCTATAATTAATTCAAACTAAAATGAAATCTGTAATTTACATCAACTCGAGGAATAATTCTGCCTACTCGCCGCTAGATGTATTGCTATGTATTAAATCGTAAAAATTAAAATTAGATATATAATGTTGTAGTTTATTAAAAATAAAAGCTACAAACATTATTAGATACTAGTCATATATGTAGGTACTATTATTGGAATACTGTTCGATCAAATACTATATAGATAACTTGTAGATATACAGTTTTATTTAATAATGAAAATAATAATATCTCTATTCCTCATTCTCACCGTAATGATGAACCCGGAAGTCATTGACTTATGCGAGCGCGGCAGTGGTATATTATTATTTTGGGCGAATGCACTCAGGAACGATTTACGATGTTACTACACTTTAATAACTTTAACTACAATTTTGTGCGAGAATAAGGGAAATCTGGAGAACAGTATTAATTAAAAAGAACAATAAGTTGTTAGTCTAATTTCTAATACAGTGAGGTGCAATATTAGTTGCATATCCCTAATAACTGCCTTTAGCTTAGTAGTAGTACAATAGTGCTTGTATGGGACGGCCAAAACCTGGTAAGTAGGCCACAAGTGGGCTCTGTCCTCCACATAAATTCCTGCCTCTGAGAACCTGTCCGCCACACGAGAGTCACCTGTGTAGCAGACCAGAGAATCAGGGGGAATCTAAACTGGTCCTGCTTCCATTCCTCCCTCTCTGGAAATATGACAACGTATTTCCTCTTTAATCTAAGGCTATTTTTTGCTTCAGTTACTCTGATGGCAGATAGCTTTAGACTCTAGTTTAGCCTTTAGCTTAAACTAGAGTCCTTTTGCAGGCCATCAATGAATCGGCTTAATGATATCGCCAATTTTTCCTCAGATGTTACTGGGTAGAGAATTCTATTATATGAATTACAACTGATATCATCATTTATTAGGTCTAATATAAAATTATTTAAACATTTAGTCCAAAAAACTCTGAACTTTTCATCATCATTTAGTAAATCTTTGTTTATCAACAAGTTGTAGCACTTTTATTTTGCCCTTTCTTTAAAAATCGGATGATTACTATGGCTTTTTTTTAAACATTTCCTGTAATATTTCGTCATCTTTAATTTCTCTAACCAAAGATACGCGAGTCCTTACATGGTTCAAGTCAAAGTTAACTGCAATTTCATGTACCTGTACGTGCTTCACCAGTGGCGAACCCAGAAAAAATCGTGGGAAATGGGCCAATGCTTCAGATAATTATTGGAGATTCATATAATAAACGAAAGAGAAAGAATCATATATGTGTGTCTGTGTTAAGTAGGTGTATAACTGTGCTTGTGAAAAAAATATACTTAGCAATACTACGCAATACTTCTTATTTTATACGAATCCAAAATAAATATAAAAGAAACAGTACAATTTTTTCTGAAATATATTATTATGTGCCTGTATTATAGGAGTGAGGCCTGGGAGCGGCAAATTAATTGTTTAACTCGATGAATAAATTACTACTCGATAAATTATGACTTTGTACACTTTACTATATTGTATAGTATAGTTACATATAAAGTACATAATTCTAAATACAAAGTACAAAATATAAAAATGCATTTTCAAAGGAGACTTAATGATATTATGTTCCATTATAATGTTTTAAGACTAATACATTTTAACTTTAAATTAAATATTATTTCAGTGTCAATATATAATTTTTATTGTTGGATAATACTATGCCGCTCCCTCTCCCATACAAGTCTCTGACTTCCGGGCTCATTATTAAGATGAGAATGAGGGATAGAGATATTATTATTATTATTATTATTATTATTATTATATTCAAAGCCGTTCTTGGCAATCTGTCTTTTGAAATAATAAAACTAGCGCAGTTGCCAGTGTTTTTTAAGATCTTGGCTCCCTTCTGGGTGCACCACTGTGCTTCACAGTCGTCTGTAGAAAGAAAAACACTACGCCTTGCGAACAACTGAAAACGATAATCGCTAAAGGTACGTTCAGTACGGAGCTTGGATGATAGATCATAGATGATAGATGATGAATGATGATAGAATAATAGTGAAAAATATAAACGCTGATAGGCGTTCACAACGGAGATGTGCGTAAACGCTTTTAACAGCTAGTATACAGCAAAAATTTTTAAATACATTTAAAAGTTATGTTTGTAGAAATCGAGATACATTTAAAAGTTATGTTTGTAGAAATCGCTTACAATATTGTTAAAACGATAAAAATAAATTAAAATGAATACTATAGCAACTCATCATAGATCCGATGAACGGGACCACTAGTTGAAGTGAACACCCGGTTTTCCTAATACTAAGTACCTATTTTACTTTTGCTAAAGTCTCTAAATTTTACGTTAATATACTCCATATTGGATTAATTCGTTTGTTATTCGAGACCTACACACATCTCTTTCACAATATATAATAAATTGTATTTTATTTAAAAATAAAATATTACTTTTACTTGTAGCATTCATATTTTTTCCTATTTCTTCCCACTGTTTCTCCAAAATAAATCTATTGTGGTGATCCGAGTGGGCCTGATTCCACAACGATTCTCTAATAAACACTTCTCTAATTAATTTTTCGGCATCCATACTCCTACTTCAGCTCGCAGAAGAATTGAACTGAATATTCCGCAAAATATAATCGAGTATAAACCACTCGTGTATCATGTATTCTCTGCTAGTATCACATCTCCGTACTGAACGGCTCCATTGAAATACATTGTACATTTTATCAGCGCTGGTAAAAGTTACTCTATCATCCAGTCTATGATCTATCATCCAAGCTCTGTACTGAACGTACCTTTAAGGTACGTTCACGTTTAATTCTATATAATGCGAAAACGTTTCTATAAATATAAAAATTGGAAGATATGTTGTTGCATGAAAGTTCGGTACATACCTTGAATACTTCATGTACTACTGTACTACCAATCAATCTCTATAAATATTAATTTGTTGTATTTTTTCATTTCATTTTAAAGTAGATTGCCAATGTTGCATTTGGCACCCAAAAATAATATATCTTATTACATATATTATGCATACGGTCCAATATATGGGGGTGCTCTATTTAAAATGCCCAAAATGTTTTACCCGGATTAATAATACGCTCAGAAAACGGAAATATAATTTTATGAAGTATCATATTTATGGTGGAATAACTACGAATAGATTTTACCCACTGAATAATATCCACCTTAGGTGTACAATACAGAAATTCAAAAATAGTCGTCTCCAGATTATGGTAACTCAGTTAGCGAAATACGCGTAGAGAAAGAGATAGATTTTTGATATTTTGAAGATGCAATCGTTTTGTACACTACTTGCATCTGATGATTAATTTTACTTTGACTAATGAACTAATGAACAATTAGTCAAAGTAGGTGAAAATAAGTTGGCCTCTTTGGCGTATCTCAAATTTTTTAGAATACCTGCCTCTACATTGGATATCGTATGGTATTATAAGTTGCACATTACGGAATTTACCCATAAAGGTAATGGAACATAAAACATACGTGTAGATAATAATTTACCTTTTAAATAAATACTTCCTCGCTTATCTGAAGATGAGTCGACAATATGGAGGTGAAGCTATAACAACACTTGTGTAAGAACGAGCAGTAAATTATAGTATTATGGTTAGCTATGTACCTACTAAAGCAGTGCTAATACTATAATATATGCACACGTAATTTGTTTAGCTGTTTTGAGTGTTTATTTTAATTTAGTTCCAAATAACATATATTATTTGTTGTATGCGCAGTTTAATTAACAAAATGTTATCAACAGAATACGATCGCGTCATAAAATTTATCTAATCAAATAATTTAAGAGTATAATCATTACTAATTATTAAAAAATCGAAAACATGTTTCTTTTTTTACCTGTGTAAAGAATTGTGTTATATTTAGTGATTTTTTAAAATGGTTTTGGATGCTTTTTTTCTCTGTGTGCTTCTCATCGCATTTTTAGTAACGTTTTGTGGGTTTTTGCACAAAACAATAGGTCAAGCTTGTCGGAATCGAGTTGCTCAAGGTAAGTCATGCTTTTCAGATGATTTCTTATTGTATAAAATAATATGCTCCTTTACGTAAAGTAACAAAAACAGCTTGATAAATGTCATAAAAATGTATTATAAACTTTTTTTTTATGTAAACCTAAAATTTGTAGGAGACACTAATAATTAAAGACACAATTTTATTGAGTGGTTTTGTTTAATTTGTACACTATAGTCGAAGTATATGAATATGATTTTTCAGAAAGTATTTGCTTCCCATTTTTTTCATTTTAATTCCTGTTATTACCAGTACTGCCAGTTATAAAAAATGCCTAATATATTGACACTGACGCAGTTTTCCACATAACACCAGAACAGTATACTGCACCCGACGCGCGGTTCGCCAACCAACTTGGGATTATCTGGAGATGATTAAAACTAAAATTTACACTTATACTATTGTTACGGTTCGGGGACGGGTCAGTGAACCGCCCCCTGTCACTATTCCAGCTGTCTGGAATTTGCGTTCCTACTTAGTCTTAAATTGCTACTATCTATCTTATGGTTGTTCTTAAACGCATGTTGGGCTACACTAGACTTTTTTTATTTTGTAGTTTCTATTTTGTCTTTTGGATTGCCAAAAAGTCAGTCAATCCAAAATTTTAGGCAATCCAAAAGACAAAATAGAAACTAATAAAAAGGGATTTACGAAATTAGCTGAAAAGACTGCAATCAAAAGTATGTTGAACAAACTAGGTCAATTCAAACTGGATTCAAGGAACATATGGCTCATCTCTCTAATATGGTAGAACAAATAAATCTAGTATCGCCCAACATGCATTTGTGAACAACCATAAGATAGAGAGTAGTAATTTAAGACTAATTAGGAATGTAATAAATTCCAGACAGCTGGATGCATTTGAAAGTTTGGAAATCACCAAGTGTAAAAATAATATGAATAGTGACAGAGGTCCAATACCATACAGCTCGGTTTATTGGTTAGTAAACTGTAACAATAGTACAAGCGTAAATAGGATATAGTCTTAGCATAGCATATCCAGATGATGCCAACTTGGTTGTAGAAACGCACGTCGAGTGCAGTATAGTGTTTTGGTGTCATGTGAAAAACTACGTCAGTGTTATCTTCACACCAAAGGTTCCAACTCCTTTCAAGACTTATGTCGTACTTTTTTAGCTTATTATACTGTGTAACAAAATGTTGCCTATTCATTTTATATGCCTGTTTGGCTGTTCGAGTAAAATGTCCTGAATAAGTTCAAAATTTTAGCGAAACGTCCACTTTATCTGTTGAAGATAAGATTATCTGAAATAAGAACAATAATTTACAATTTTTATTGAATAAACCATAAAACACAATAAATAACATGACATATTGTTGAACTATGTCCACGAAAATGCAAATAGAATATAGATTTCAGACGTTGCTTGGCATCGTTATCTCGAAAATTTAAGAACGGTTAAGGATATTTATGAGCATTTATTAACAATTTATTAACAAAACATAGATAACAACCGCAATCACACAATCACAAAACACAATATATTGTAAGGCTTTCGTTACCACGTTAGTGTTTTGATTTATTTCTGACTAGAGCAAGTGTTAGATATGTCGTAAGTCGTGGTGAGACGCACAGTAGTATCCCCTGTTGGTGTGTGCTACTATCCGGCTGGCGATTATTTTCTCTATTATTAAAGAGAGACCCATAAAACCTCATATGACCGTATTCGTAAAAAGGAGTTCTTCCCAAACATATAAAAAATACAAATACGTCCCATTTAAAATATTAAAGTTTATATCGACGTAGCTTCATAGATGTATGTATGTATGTATGTATGTATGTATGTATGTATGTATGTATGTATGTATGTATGTATGTATGTATGTATGTATGTATGTATGTATGTATGTATGTATGTATGTATGTATGTATGTATGTATGTATGTATGTATGTATGTATGTATGTATGTATGTATGTATGTATGTATGTATGTATGTATGTATGTATGTATGTATGTATGTACTGTGCGTTTCACGAAGTTGTATCCCGGATTGGAATGTTAGTATATATCTCCAACGTATGGAGCGTCGTCATGTTATTAGTTAAATTCAATCCATTGGCACATCTCGGTTACGGACCGCTACAAATTGAGGTGGTGTGATTAAAGCGCGCGTGCCAGTCTCGCACAGGATTTGCCAGCGAATCCCGACAATCCGAACATTCCAATCCGGGATACAACTTCGTGAAACGCACAGTATGTATGTATGTATGTATGTATGTATGTGTGTATGTATGTATGTATGTATGTATGTATGTATGTATGTATGTATGTATGTATGTATGTATGTATGTATGTATGTATGTATGTATGTATGTATGTATGTATGTATGTATGTATGTATGTATGTATGTATGTATGTATGTATGTATGTATGTATGTATGTATGTGTGTATGTATGTATGTATTAAATAAATGTAAACGACTGGTCCGAGCGATTTTTAAAAAAATGGGCATTTATAAAATACGAATTTATCCACTTTATGAAAGCACTGTATATTCGTGAGCACAGAAATTTGTCACATAACGTGCTAATTTAAATAATTGATAATCTCTAGTCGGTCCAATGAGATAAATAAAAATTAAAACCAAATGAGTATCTAATATTTTAAGTACGTATGTCTCGAACGAAAGCCAGAAAATGTTTTAAGTTATTAGCAAGATGTTATTAGTAATATTAGTTATAAGTAAGCAGAGTGTTTCTAAAACTGTCAGAAATTTACACATGTTTTTTAAGTCAAATTAAGTCGACTCTTCAAGTTCCATTTTTCAAGCTTTCGTTCACATTTTGAAAGTAGATTTTTTGAAATAGAACACCCTGTATATTATGATGTAGAATTTTATTATCTACCAATCTGTATTATACTTCCCTATACCTATCTCTTTTCGTTTTTCCCCTTTTACCTTTTCGATTTAATATTTTGTGACACCCTCCACGATTAAAATAAAAATTTTAAATATCAGTTTTTGAGTACGTATGTTCTGCTAATAATTTCATAGCCATCTTTGTAAGAGATTTAAGAATTTTTGATATTGTAATAAAGAGTCTTAACATGAAAATGAAAAAGGTAGGTATAGGGAATTTTACATCATAATATGCTATAACATAAATCTACTTTTCTTGGCTTGGAGTTAATGAAACTTGATATCTACTAAATTTTCAGCACCCTGTATACATTTAAATATTTGTTAAGTACAACTAAACTGGTTACATATTCCATAACTTCCAATATGAATATCTTTGTTAAATACCCACAAATTTTTTTGATTAATATTTAATTTTTAGGTAAAGACTTTTAAAAAAATTTTATTTTTTAAAAAACGGCTGAGAATTCGTATAGCATAAGTTTTATGAAAGTCTTTCTAAAGTAACGCCTAGAAGCCAAAAATGCAATAATATACGGGTTATTCCATTTAAAATAAGAAAGTTAACGACAACTTTCAGTTTAACCGGAAGTGTCACGAGGACGCCATTTTTTTATTTGAGGAGAACATACTCAAAAACTTCAGTGTCCAAATTTTCACTCTTTAAATCTACGTAGTCTCTGACATATTCTAAAGGGTGGTCACCGTGAAGCACCCTCTATAGGTTTGTCTTACAGTTTGAGTAAAACTTGAACATCATCGTATTCAATCAAGGAATATCCGGTACAGGGTGTATAATTTTGAATTCCACTTAAGGTAGATTCAAACGGTCAAAATAAAATAAGATTAATATATAGAACACGCGCGCCTATCTACTAAATAAGATTTTTTTTTCATTCTAACGACAAGCACAATAAAATAAGAGATGAAACTATCCCGTGACAGATTCTGTTCTCAGTCTTGCACAACAGCAAATCAAATAAATTTTTCATTGATAATGCATGTTCTCTTTGCCTATATTAACCTAACTTTGAATTTTAAGTCCTGAAGCAAATTCAGTTGTAGTAGTCATTGACATCAATAGAAAAAATGGTTGTCTTCGTTAGACATCATTTAGAAAATTACATACATATATAATTAACAATAAACTTGAGATAATTTATCATAAAACCGCGAATTCTCTTAACGCAAAATAGTATTTACTTGACACAGTCAACTTTGGCGCCTCTGCCTTCGGTATTTTTTGAGTCACTGTAAAAGTGGATACATATATGATCATTGTAGAGAATTACGCTCTCGAATAATAAAAAAAAATTTCATAAAACCAGTAAGAGGCAATATAATGGTCAATATATTTTCCAACCCTTAAATTTCAACCCTTTTTTGATCGTACCTAACTTATTCTCTCGAAAGCTATTAAAAACAATATCGAATAAAAGTTAAAGCAAATATTTTTCCTTACAAATTAAAAAAAAAAAAAATTAACAAATAATAGCCGAGATATCCAACTTACTATTTTTGAAATGGCTATTGATGGACATTGAAATTTTGTTGGAAATTTGTGATTTCGAGCACCTTCCATAAACCTCTTCTCATTATAAAAAAATTGGTTTGCTTTGGTAAAATTTGTCCGTTTTGTAGATATTTAGTGTTTTTGATACTGTTTTATTTTATTATAATGTAATTCCGATGTGACCAAAATTTTATTGAAATGTAAATTTTGAAATGCTATTCTACCTTTTACTCAATATCACCTTATATGCACTTTCGGTTTGCCGAATTTATGCAAGCAAAATGTTCGACGAGATTTAATTACGCAATAACATAAGTACCAAGAGGTACATTTCACGAGATCTTAATTTCATGACATCTTAATCTTACGAGATATAAATCACATAAGTTTCCACGAAATATATTGTTTGGATAATTCTATAATTAATATTTCTATGGTACATAGGTGTAGGGTACACATTAATTATAGAGTATCTGTTAACTATTATAACGCTACCGCTAATATCTAATAATATAATTAAATACATATACCGTCAATGTTAAATTTCTATTGTCTTTTCTTTTACTGAATATAAAAAAAAATTGTTTTTCAAATGTATAAAATTTAGGATGTCCCATAATGAAAGAAAGTATTATTAATAATTTTATTATTGAAAGATAACTCAATAATGTACAACTTTACGAAAAATTCTACATTTGTTTTTTGTTTAAATAATTTTTAGTAAAAAGTAATATATGTAATAATTTCATTTTACAACAAACTTTTCACTTATGATAAACATAATAGCCAGAAAAGGGTGCTAGCGCAGTTACACCAAACGCGACAGAATGAACGTTCCTCTAGAACTCTAGATATAGATCATATCTCTGTGAAAGCTAGCCAACTACATCCTATACCTAATTTCAATATTTCCAGAGATATTTGAAGTTTTTCCACCAGAACCCTTAAATTAGAATCATGAGCGGCACATATTGTAATTAAGATTTTTCTAGATATTTCAGATTTTTTACGTAAAAATTAAGTATTCGGATAGTTTCGCAAAATTAATTTCACAATTTTAAGGAATTAAAATTGATTAATTTTCTTAGTTAATGCCCAAACAAACATAATCTCCACGATTATGCCACAGAAAACCCAAAAGTTATACGATAAGTTGATGGACAACGATAGTGGTCAGTAAACGTATGGGGAGGAATTGTTGGAGACTATATTATTGGCCCACATGTTTTTTAGCGGTCCTCACCGGTGATCAATACTTACGTTTTTTGGAAAATAAGTTGCCACAACTTTTGCAAACTATGCCTCCAAATATCAGGGAATATTTATAGTTCCAACATGATAGCGCCCCAGCATATTACTTCCTATTTGCTGGTTCCAGTACAGTTCCCGGATAGGAAGGGGTGGTCTGGATAATTGGCCAGCCAGGTCTTCAGGCTTAACTAAAGTAGATTTATTCTTGTGGGGGCATTTTGAAAATACTGTCTACCAAACTCCTCCAAGAACACCTGAAGGTATCAGACAACGGATACAAGACTCATTTATTTCTGTTTCCGTGGAGGTATTGCAGTCAACAAATAATTAATTCAAGAATATTAGAAGATTAGAGAACGGAATATAGGATATTTTAGCAATTATAAATACCTACTATCTAATTAAAATTTATTCATAAGTGAGCTTATGCCTACTGCCATTGTGATTTATATGAAATTGTTAGTTAACTAACAATTTCACTAACCTGCAGACTAAAATTTTAAGGTAATGTTGAAATGAAACGATTGCCTTGATATTAAAGACGTTTTTCATCTAAACAGTCATAACTGTAGATTGGAACTTTTAACTTCACTGTCACTGTCTAAATGCCTAATTTTTACTAAAAAATCTGAAATATCCAGAAAAATCTTATAAGTAATGCTTACGACTGCAATATGTACCTACCGCTTATAATTCTAATTTAACGGTTCTGGTAGAAAAACTCCAAATATCTCTGAAAATATTGAAATTAGATATAGGATATAGTTGACAAAAATTGTAGAGCATTAACGTACTAATTGAAAAATGAAATAATATGCCTACTGAGTGTTCCGTTTAAAAAAATTGAAAAAATGATCTTTGAAATGTACTAAATTGGTGTTTATGCAAAAAACACCCTGTAGGTCGTATTTAAGTAGATCCCTTGGCTACCTAATTACAAAATATTTATTCTTAATTTACCGTAATTTCCACACAGCGGGTTTATTTGTTTAACCTTGTCTCGACCAATATTTTCATATTTTGATTAACTCGGCAACGCTGCTTCAAAAATCGAAAATGGACACATCGTTGAATTTTCCTGTCCGGGACACACAAAACTTTACCATTTACAAAATAATGAATTAATGCGGGACTTTATGGACTCACTGTTGTATTTCTATTAACCATAATATACCATTTTATCACTGACAATGACTTAATGTGCTTTCGCATTTAAAATGATTTAAACTATAGGATTGAAAATTTATGGGATTTAGATGTCGTGGGACATATAAATATCTCAAAAGACTAACGTTGTTTCAACATTAAATTTAGTAGAACATTTTGACTGAATTCTCAGCAAGCCAATAACATGTAAAAGATGTATTTTGTAGTCTAGATGAGTCTCTCATCAACACTCTTTAGATGTTATAAAATTTAGACTTCATGGGAATTATTCTGTAGAGTTTATGTTCCATAGAATGTACCCGTAATTTTTTTTTTATTTACGTGAAAGTCTATTTAATTTGCTGGGTGGCCAATATTAAGCTTATCTTGGCCCAGACTCGAGTAGATAAGATTATTGAAACAATGGAATATATAAATAACTGTAGACAATTATTATTTACATTGAACTAGTTCAGTGGAAGGGAACGTTTATTAAAATTAAGCACATTTCTTTCTAGATAGACTGGTAAGGAGACAAAATGAAGCGAGAAACTCGGGAGATTCGTTTTCTGAAGTCTATGTGAATTCTGCTTTCCAGTCGGAACAGCGGACTAACGATTCTGGTATATTTCCAGCAGCACCTCCTCCCTACTCACGTAAGTATTAGTTGCTAATGAATCCCTATCAACATTTCAACAAGATAAGCCATATTAATCAAATTGACAAAGATAGTGAACGGACAACCTGATTAATCGAAATGATTTTAGAAATATAATTTTTAATTTTGGTATCTAATCTAGGACAATTTATTGCATTTTAACAACAAATTGAACTTTTTTAATCTAGTAACCAATCTAATTGGAATAAATAATTGTTGAAAAACACCTGATTTTATTTGCTGCACATTTTTCTGATAGTGGTATTTAAAACTGACTGATGAACTTTGTTTAAAAAGTGGAAATAAGTGCCACCCTAGTAAGCAAATGGAAGTAAGTAGGTACATTTTCATTGTCCAGTTAAATATTTTCGAAAATAGTTAATTGAAGTCGACACAGTATTATATTACAAGACTGAATTAAGAAAAATCGCTGTACAAATGACAAATTGACCTTGAACAGTATATATATTAAAATAGTACTGTTGTAAGTAAAAGCTATTTATCACTCAACGGAAAAAGCTACCGTATAGATTTCAAAAATGCAAAAATATACGTTTTATTTAATTTTAAAGTAAAACATTTGGCATACATATTAGAAACAGAATGACGTTTTACACCAAATAGCCACCCACCTATCTGTCCAGACTTGATATGGATGTACATAACATAAGACAAATGTATCTATCTACTCTTACATACGAGTATTTAAATTATAAATACATTTAATGTAAAATCTAACTAATCTTAACGAACAACATAAAATTAGTAATAACAAAAAATATGAATATATAAACAATATAGCTATATACCTATGCTATACATTTTATAAAATAGTTAATATTTATACATATCGATCAATTGAAGTTTATTTTATTTCAAAAGGTGAAAATAGCCCTATATCTAGCTTGTCTTAGAGATAAATTAAATATATCGGTCAATATCATGTATATAATTAAGTTTGTAGCCACAGAACGACCTTTGAAGAAGCCATGTTGTTGTTCACTAATGTTTTGTTTTGATGTTTTGTCTTAAAAAACAATTCTTTACAAATACAATATTGTTTACAATATTTTTATGGCCTGGTTTAAAGACTGGGACAATTTGGATTTGTTTCCAAGTTTCCAAGTGTTGCCACTTATTAACGATTTATTAAATATCATAAACAAAGGATACGAAATAGAGTCAACACAAGATTTAAAAACAATGGAGGTAAACCGTCCGGTCCAGTACTCTAATTTACATCTAAGGAATCTAAGGCATTCATTTGATCTTTTATATCTAGGACTGTGATTGCATTTAATGGTGCCCATTCAAGTACAGGCAGACTAAAGTCCGGAACTGGGGGCGATCCCGCGTTCAGTCAAAATTTCACAATACACATACAGATCGCCTAATCTGTTGAAAAACTGCGTATGTGTGTCGGTTTATCTTCAGTCCTGTGAAAAATTTGGTTTCAGTTCAGACTTTAAAATGAGTGATTCATTTAATCAGCCATCGTTTATCACTGGATTTATTGATATTTATAGGCAGTTACCTAGTTTGTGGAATGTAAAATCAAAAAATTATTCTAACAGAAAAGAAAAAGCAAAGGCGTACCAAAAGTTAATTGATTATAGTAGTAGGTTCGTTAACCTTTACAATTGCTGGACTATCAAATGGCTCAAACACTGATGCAAAAAATTTAGAAAACATCTCACAAATTTCGTGATCAGTAGAAGCGTACTTATTTTCTAGTTGAAACTTTGGTAGTTTTTCTAGTTTCCAAACTTTGGTATAGTTTTTGAACGATACTTACTAGATACGAAAATCAAAAAATTTTGAACATTAATGTCTCGTTCAACATTAACAATGCAATTCTGACAGTCATTTTTAAAAGCTAACTTAACTTACTTACAGACATTCTTGATAGAGAATGCTTAGATTAGAGTATTTTTCCAACGACAATGTAATTTTTATTTTTATTTCATCAGATTTTTTGTATAATGAGAGAACCATAAGGGATATCCATTATTAATTTTTTTCATCAATATTCTTATTTAATATATTCATTAAAATGCTAATGAAAGTTGGCACGGCTTGATCAACATTAAGGTTAAATAGTTCCGTATTCTAATCAATTTGATTTATTTCAGAGTTAATGACAATTACTGGAATTAGCTCTAGGAAAATTGAGTTTGTAAAATAAGCATTTAAACCGCATGCCATTAATATCTATTTGAATATCATGAATCTCTATAGTTTTATGATATTTATCTTCAGGCACCAATGGATTACTGTTATATGTTACAGAAGTTGATCCCAGTGAACTAAAAACTAAATCAAGAAGTTTACCATTACCATTAAGCACACCACTATATTGAGATAATTGTAAAAAATTGTACGAATCAACAAATCACCCTCCAAATCCGCCCGTGGTGTTTTTGTCTTTGTAACAGTTCATATTATTATCATTTACCCAAACAATATTGGGAATATTATAATCACCTACAACTATAAAATAATAATTTTTGCCATCATTATCGACAATCTCACTTACCTTTGTGAGTAAGTGAGTAAGTGAGCTTTAAGGTTATTTACACTAGCATGTGGCGGAACATGGACACAACACAAATGTAGATGTTTAGATGAATTAACTTTAATACTGACCCATAAATCTTCACAAATACCATCAGATGACCAGGCCTCTCTCTCTATTGATTGAAACTCAACATCGACTGCAATCAGCACTCTACCACCATCTGATTTACCCCTGAGAAACTTATTACGATCTTTTCTGAAAACATTATATTTTTTAGTATCAAAAAGTTCAGTAGTATTAATATCAGAATTTAACCATGATTCTGTCACACAAATAATATTTGATAAATTAGCTGTAGTAGATATGTAAAAATCATGTGTTTGAATCATGATTTGAAAAATCGAATTTTATAACAAGAAAAATTGCTTGACATAAATAAAAATGTATAGACAAAGCTAAATTACAAACCACTAAATATTTTGTGAAGGGAGTCCTCACTATCTAATTACGGCCAGTTTGTGGATGTTTTAAATATATCTTACAATCACGGCTCCGACAGCTACTAATATTTCTTTGTTTACATAAATCTGTAGTATTCTTATATAGCATCTGATTGTTCGGAATTAAATGATCATTGATATAAATTTTCACGGAATTTACCCCCAATTCCGATTTCAGCTGTTGTGGCTCCCTTTTTTTCGAATCGCAGCTAGAATTGTACTCTTATAAGGAATGCGAAATTAACTTCACTATGACAGATCTAGGATTTTTATTATCAGGTCTCCTCTGGCGAACTCTGTGACAACTTTGAACACTATTGGTATCCAATACAGTACTAGGTTGTAGAAACTAGTTCTACTACTATCAGATGGCATGCATATAGCAAATAACTACGAATAGTAAAGGGACATCATTAAGTATCCTCCATCTGTAAACGCCTTATTTAAATAAGGACTAAACAAATCAAGCTAAAACAGCTATTCTCCTGGCAATATGCCGCGCCGAGCGCTGAATTACAAAGCAAAATTTGCCGTATTTTGTCTAACACAGTTAGAATCAAAATACAAGGATTCGGATTGCAACGAAAACTACGAGGAAATACTAAGACCACACATCGTAGGATGCCACTAATTGCAGACCGGTTTCGACCTTTTTATGATCTCATCAGTGCAATACAAGTGTGCATACCGACGAATGCGAAGGCCTGAGTATTTGGCACAATAGGTAAACCTTGCGTACGCAAGACCTACGCAAGGCCTATTGGCGCCAACTCTGTGTAGTTTTCGCAACACAATCCAAACAAATCGTAATGGGGTAAAAATCCAATACAGTACTAGGTTGTAGAAACTAGTTCTACTACTATCAGATGGCATGCATATAGCAAATAACTACGAATAGTAAAGAGACATCATTAAGTATCCTCCATCTGTAAACGCCTTATTTAAATAAGGACTAAACAAATCAAGCTAAAACAGCTATTCTCCTGGCAATATGCCGCGCCGAGCGCTGAATTACAAAGCAAAATTTGCCGTATTTTGTCTAACACAGTTAGAATCAAAATACAAGGATTCGGATTGCAACGAAAACTACGAGGAAATACTAAGACCACACATCGTAGGATGCCACTAATTGCAGACCGGTTTCGACCTTTTTATGATCTCATCAGTGCAATACAAGTGTGCATACCGACGAATGCGAAGGCCTGAGTATTTGGCACAATAGGTAAACCTTGCGTACGCAAGACCTACGCAAGGCCTATTGGCGCCACCTTAATACGTTACCTCCGACCGGTTTCGATCTTGTTATGATCTCATCAGATTGCCATAGGTATCGGAATCGATGAATGATCTGGCGACATGATTGCCTAAGGGGCATATGTGAATGTTTGTAGTGGCGAGATACAGTGAAATACACTGCAGTGCCCTCTTTGGGTCTTTGCTACTACCTGTCTGACAATGGCATCTGCTTTTCTGCAGATCGTTATCTGTCTGTCAATTAGACAATAATTGTCAGACAGGTAGTAGCAATGACCCAAAGAGAGCACTACGGTGTATTTCACTGTATATCGCCACTACAAACATTCACATATGCCCCTTAGGCAATCAATGTCGCCAGATCATTTATCGATTCCGATACCTATGGCAATCTGATGAGATCATAACAAGATCGAAACCGGTCACTGTCTGGTATTTGGTCTTGATGAAGGATGTGGCGACATCCATGGAGATGTTGATGTAATGCAACGCCAGTCGGGGCATATTGGCCGTGGAGTAGTTGTTTTCGGCATCTCCTTCCAATAAGTAATATGTGGGTCAGTTGGTAACAGATATATTTAAATTCGTTTTATTTAAGGATCGTTTTATATAAATTTTAAATTTACAAAAATCTCCTGAGAAGTTGGATTTCATACAACATTGCAAGATATTATACTAGTCGCTAATTGATGTATACTTTTTTTTAGAAAATTATGTGGATCCACCACCAAAGTATGAAGATGTGATAAAAGCGATAGATATTGATGTTCCTGCTACAGCCGTTGTCGCAAGAAATGAAAATCCAACTCTCCCTGAGTTGCCAAGGGTCCACTCCTCACCACCTCCGTATACAATTTCCACATAGAAGACTCATTTTTATATACTGAATAGTCATTATGATTTAAGTTTTTAAGTAACATGAAATGACTGAACTCGTTCCTGCGATTCTTAATAATGTTAAATATTGTATACGATATATCTAGTCTAAAAAAAGAATCCATATTATTGGTACCTTTAAAATAATTAGTAGTCGGCGCAAACACTCTCAGTCATTTCATTATATTATTAACACTTTTTAATAAATCATTATCTAATGGATAATTAATCATAAATTGATTTTGCTATGGTGCAGCGCTTGAATGGTCATTTTAAGTATCTACCTCACTAACTATATTGCTTGTATTTCAAGAGCAACTATAGTCGTTACTATTAATTTTAGGAATATGGATTTTACAAATGCTTTACCTCTAGTTGAAATGCGAAATTTAACAAAACTGTCATACTCGTTGATTAGCTTTCCACGAATTTCTTCAAATTTCGTCCTAGGAACAACAGAATAGAATAAAAACGTACATTGAAATACCAGAAGTCGAATTTTACAATTTGGCAGGATTACTTTGCACATATTTATAAAACTATTTATTTTTATGCTTGTGAAATAACGAAAAATCACCGGATCGATTCTAAATTATTATTTAAGTAAGATTTCACCATTCGGTGTTAGATTGATCGACATAAAAGGAAAGACAAAGAAAGGGACCATCCAAAAAGTGGAGATCTGTCTTTGTTTTAAAAGACATCAAGATATGTATGCGTTGATAATTTACTAATCACCACCATTGAAATATATTTTTGTATAATTTGTATAGGAAAATACGCCCACGTAGCACCTTTGTTCTCGGAGCAATTGAAAATTGTTAGATATGTGAGTTAAGTCATTAAAATAATTTTTGTAAATATAGTAGAAGAATGTAACTGGATAATACTACAGGATAATTCAGAATTGGTTTCAAGCTGCTTCGTAAACAAACCTAATAATAAAGTAAATAATGTCTGTAACTTATTTGTGGTGCGCTTTCATGATTCATAGTTTCTTTTGGGATTAACACCATCACCTGTAAAATAACAAAAAGCAGGAAACCAGAAGCATACAAATTAAATATTTAAAGTGCAGCATCAAGGCAAACTTCCAAAGTTTTCCCCAAAAAACCACTGTATAATATGCAATAAAATAATATTTGATAAATTAACTAAATTTCATCAGTGGTTTTTTAGTTCTTTGTTAATTTACAGGTGGTGTGATCCCAAAAGAAACTATGGATCATCCTAATAAAGTAAGTTCTGATCGAAAGTTAAAAATGCCCCTAAATACCTAGAAATATCTGAAAAAAAATCATAAGATATAATTGACGATAAAGTTATTTTAAAATTATTAGAGGACTCATTTTCCCCACAACTGAAAATTTAACTTTATCGTTAAATTATGAAACAGATCCTTAAAATATGAATACTTGCATATAAAATCAGCGAACATTTTGGAAACGTTTAACGTTTCCAAAACGTTATTTGTGATAATCAACAGTCAACACTCAGTGCCTTTTAATGAATAGTTGGTATGAGGTTTTCACTATTTAGGCATGTACTCTTTGCATTGTTAAGGCATTTCAAAGGCACATACCGCTGTACCATGGTAATCAATAAATTAACTGATAAGGCACAGAGAAAATATAGTTTGTTTGTGTTAAATACTGTACGCCATATTTTTTTGCGGCATTTCCATATTTTATATGAATTTCCACATATGTATATTATACTTACGTCACAATCTTTTGTAAATAAAATTATCTATTTAATATAAAAGCATATAAATATTATTTTCAGACTATGTGATAGCAGTAGGCAAGAAAAGAATTAGATTTTCTAATTGTCTTTATTATTTTGAGTCTCTGTCGTTTGTTGTTTTACTGTAATTATTGTCTTAAGCGAATGCACATTGAGAATTTGTGATTTATTGAATGATTCTCGAAAATAAATTAGAAGTCAAATAACTCTGACAGTTAACAGTTAAGAGTCGTTAAGCTCAAACTGAAAAATGCTCACAAATCAATCGTTCTCATCTATCAGCTCTAAAAAATTGAGAATTGCCTAGTCACTGAAAAACGACAAGAGAGCAGAATGGGAATGTGGTTTACTCTATTCTATATTTTAAAACAAAAATATATCAGATTAGCTCTCTAACGGATTACCGGGAACCATTGAAATCTCATGAATTTGAACGACCTGGGTACAGGGTATTTCTAAAGAGTAAACTTCAATAGCTGCTGTATTTGAAATATACCAGGTCAAATTAAAACAAATTCATTATAAAAATTGATTTGAACAATTCCTCTTTTTTAAATCGGTACCAATTTTGTTTTCCAGATGTAGATTGAAACTTTTTCTTATTGAATAAAGAAAACTGGTTTTACTTTTCAGCACTCATAAATTTATACATTTAGTATAAATTTCTTGAACGTTTTTGTATAAAATTTTATTTGGGTGTGTTCTTGGGATTATAATACCAGTATTTTTAAAGAACCTATAATCCCAAGAACAGCCAAGGAAAATAAATTTATACATAACCATATACTCTTACCATAAGCTAGCTCGAAAGTTAACATACCATTATAGCCATTGTTTAAGATTACTAAAGTCAACCGTATACGAAATTGTGATTTCCAGATTACTGAAAACAGACTGAAACCTTGCTTATTTTTCGGATCCATTTGTAGGAAAAAAATTTAAATGGGCTATTGTCCGATCTGGCCGAAAGATCCACCTTAGTAATGAAAGGAGAGGTCTGAAAAAGAAAAGGCATTGACTAGGGATATACCTGCGAGTAATGAATATTCTGTAAGTTTAATTGATAAGATAATTAGGATACGTAAAGTAAAGAGACACTTCTAAATTTCTCAATTTTCCAAATGAAAGAGAAGATTCATATTTCATATCTATTCAGTGGTGTGGTTTATTCACCGGGAAATAAACTATAACAACTTTTAGGCAATCCAAAAGACAAAATAGAAACTAAGAAATAGTCGGGGATTTACGAAATTGGCTGTAAAGACTGCAATCAAAAGTATATTGGACAAACTAAGAGGTCAATTCAAACTAGATTCAAGGAACATATAGCTCATCTCAAATATAGTCGAACAGATAAGTCTAGTGTCTCCCAGCATGCGTTTGAGAACAACCATAAAATAAATAATAGCAATTTAAGACTAATTAGGAATGTAACAAATTCCAGAGAGCTAGATGCACTTGAGAGTTTGAAAATTGCAAAGTGTAAAAATAGTATGAAGAGTGATAGAGGGCCATTCCCATACAGCCCGCTTTATTGGTTAGTATCCGTCGAGACGGATCAGTGAGCCGTCGTAACGGTTCACTGAATCACCGCAACTGAACCGTAGCAATAGTTTAGGTGTAAATAGGACAGTGCAGCATAGGTTTAGTTTTAATCATCTCTAGATGATGCCAACTTGGTTAGCGGAACACGCGTCGAGTGCAGTATAGTGTTATGCGGTAAACTACGTCAGTTTTATCTTCACACCAAAGGTTCAAGCTTAGTAATATCAATAAAATTGTCATTTGTCTAAGCTGATTGAAGGGGAGGTCACCTCTTGCAGTTCGGATGGTATACGTCTTACAACTTGAACTTACGAAATTTTTGCGTTAGCTCTTCGACGAAAAATCTACTGGACTATTGTCAAAAAAAATTATCTTCTGAGATAATAATTGAAGAGCGGACTCTACACATCCTTTAATTTGGAGAAAGAAGTCATTGCAAAAGCAAATTGAAAACCGTGTCTCTATAAAAGAATTAGAAATTTCCCAGTGAATTTTCTCTTTCATTTTAACTCGAACGTATTCAGAAAATCTCGAAAATAAAAATATCGCACATGACGATAACAAAATTTATTCGGAAAAATTTAAACATTACTAAAAACAGACTGAAACGTTAAACATTTTGGACCAACAATTGTTATGCTTATTATATTAATAACACTCGAATTCTTAAAATAAATTTAATTCTACTCGTGTACAAATTCTAATTAAAGTTTAGTTTTTGATATTAATTTTATGCCATTCCAAAAGTTCATTGCTTCTTTCTCAGGATTCGTCTTCAATTCCAAAGTTTCCCCAATGTGCAGGTAATTAAATTCGTTGTATGCAATTGGTTTCCATATAACCGGTAACAAAGCATCAAATTTTTCAGGTGTGGGATTACCATATTTTGCAAAGTTAGCCCACATTTTACTTACTCGTTGAATAGCAGTAGTTTCTTCACTGCTTAGTGGACTATCACCACGATACAGGGAACTGCTAAAGAGGTAGAATATATCGTCTGCATGACTGGCTCCTAACAATAAGAACATTTATTAGCGATATTTTTATTAAAATTATTCTGGAAATAAAAATAAAACAATACAGACTAAAATAAAATAAAGTAAAATAAAAATAAAAAATGTATTTAAATAAATAAATAAATAAATAATAGTATAAACAATATAAAAATAAGCAAACTATTATGCTACAATAGAAACTATTTGATATAAGCTATTACTTATCAATTAAGCGAAATGTTATGACTAAATTAGAATAATGTATTTTTATAATTTCCTCATTTTCAAGTTTTAAATGTTTTTAAATGTTCTCAGTAAACGTCTAGGAAATTATAAAAAATTCTTAAGACCAAATGGCATTTTAGTGAGACTTTTGTTTTTGCTTAAACTCGGCTACGTTATTTTCTGATATAATGGTAGGTACCTGGTAATTTTCTAGCCTGTAAGGATATTAGTTTTCTTAAAAATTGTTTCTCGTTTAAAACATTCTATATGTAGCATCATATTACAGCTAAAAGAAAATAATGACTTAAAAAGTATATTGACATATTATTGACGAGAAACTCTTTGAAAATGTTTTATTAGTAAAAATATGTTAATTAAGTTATATTGGTTATATTGGATTATACAGGGTGCTTTAAATTCGATGCAATACATGGGGATCTCGGAAACGGTAAGAGATGCGAAGTCGGTTAAATGGACGCAAAGTTGCGTTTTCAGGGGGGAAACATAATGGTGAAAAGAAATCAAGGCTAACTTGATTAGTTTTCGAAATATTTTGAAAAACCCGAAAATTTGGATTTTCGTTTTTATTTTTTTGAGGGCCTACTCGATGAGGTATTCAAAAATAAAAAGCACTTTTCTATAGCACCTTTTTTCCCTTTATCGAATTGTGTTAGTCAATTTTCCACAAAACGTTTCGTTTCCCGGAAACCAACATCAACTTAATTTTTTTAAATACGGACCTAGAATTTTTTTTCAATTTTTTGGAAGCATTTTTGAAACTTGATAGAATGCCACCATAAAAATTGAAAAAAATATCCAAGTCCGTATTAAAAAAAATTAAGTTGATGTTGGTTTCCGGGAAACAAAACGTTTTGCGGAAAATTCGCTAACACCATTCGATAAAGGGCAAAAAGTTGCTATAGAAAAGTGCACTTTATTTTTGAATACCTCATCAAATAGGCCCGCAAAAAAATAAAAACGAAAATCGAAATTTTCGGTTTTTTCAAATATTTCGAAAAGTAATCAAGTTAGCCTTGATTTCTTTTCACCATTATGTTGTCCCCCTGAATACGCAACTTTGCCTCCATTTAACCGACTTCGCATCTCTTACCGTTTCCGAGATCCCTATGTATTGCATCGAATTTGAAGCAACCTGTATACTCGGAATATATTTAAAACAAAATAATCATTTTTTGTAGGTATATGTACACTTAAACTTCGGTAGGTATAATAATAGAAAGACGAATACTTAATTGGGCCAAAACTTGGGTTGACTTGGGAATCAAAGGAAATATAAAATGTCTGTAGTTCGGAAAGATATTCCCGTCTTCCGTATGAGAGAAAATGTTCCCGGGAATCTGGGAACATCAATGATTTATTTTGACCTTCTGGTTATAGACACATTAAAAATCATACAAAAACTTTTATATTCCGGGATAAAAATATTTAATTATTTACCAGCGCGCTTAAAAACACCTGTAAAGCAGAAGTCAAATGGTTTTTATTCAAATCAGAAACTGTTTCTCCTATCCATTTATATTGTTACAGAGAGAATTTGTAGTAGATTTTAAAATCTACCTGTATATACCCATTGTTTACATTAGTAATCTTGATATACATGTTACTGAGAAATCAAAGCTAACTTAAACTATACCTTACATTATGAAGTTACCTGGATGCTGCATAGAATATGCAGCCTTCCCGTAGTTTAAGCTTGTATCCAATGAAAATTTGTAAAAATATGTTGGATAATTATTTGTTTCTAGATGATGCACTGCACTATTGTAAATTTCCAGTAAAAAGTAATTGTCCCGGTAGAGCTAAAAATACCGTACAATTAGAATTAAATTATTATACCGCTATTTGTAAATAATTTAGTGTGATTAAAATGTGCAGATTAATTAATTGTGCTAATTCATAACTTTCTTCACTTTCTTCATAAATGTATTTGCATTCAATACCACCGCTTACTGGAATGACGAACGTAACCTATATTCCTATTATGAAATTAATAGCTACTGAAAATAACAATAGATGGAACCACGTGTAATTGTAGTCGTGTACAAACTATACAAACTATAGGAATAACCACTCTGTGGGTAAACGCCTTTTGCTACTGGCTAAACGACCAGCTTTTCATTACTCCGGAAAAACCTAAAAACGTAGTTAAATTATTTGTCAGTTCCAACTCCCAGATATACAAGAGGACAGGCCATTTTGGTCTTGGACAGCTCTTGGTACCTGGAAAGCAGGTACTAATCTTTCTATACCGATAGAAGAGACTACTGTGCCTGTCAACACTATTTAAATGTACTTCACTATGCAGTTTTCACACCCTAACCAGGGATGATCTCCAAGTTAAATGGTAAAGTTGACTCTGAAGCGTAGTTTTGTCGTATAAAGTTTGAATTTACTCTTCAGTAAAGATATGCAGAAACTGCAATGCGGTTCCCCAGTTTTTGAAAAATGGGGTTTGCCTACATTCGTTTCTGTCGTCGCTACAGAAAAACCGTGGAAATTCAGAGAATATTTAATCTAAAAATCGTCGTAAAAGTAATGACCATGGAAAGGATAAGCACCATCTTGTAGGAATATCACATTTTCTTCCATACAGGCCAGTTGGATGTTCCAACAAATTTAGGTATATTATTATTCCATTCAAATTTCCAGGTAAGCGAAAAAGACTAATTATATGATCTCCATAACTACCCGCCCAATCATTTATTTTAAGGATGTTGAGTATGTACTTCCCATGAATTGGATTCGAAAGGATTCTTAATAAGGAGTTTGATTCTTAATAAGTACAATTACGTTTAAAAATTAATGTTAAAGAGATAGTTTGGATCGTTATTGATTTGTTCGCTCATTATCTCACAAATCGGTAAACGTCAATACTTCCCGTCTTCGTTCAGTTCTTGGATCAGATGTATATTAAACGAGTAGAAGGTCCTACAATCCTCTAGGTATCATGCGAAACACCCATCACATAAGACATTTTTCCGTGAATATGAACAGATAGCCGCATAACCCAAAACAGGAATATGACCCAGAGCAGCTACAAGGGTCAAGGTTTACTTTTTCATGCTTTTTAAATTTGATATCTAAAATGTGTTCTAATATTTCAATTAGAAATACTGAATCAATGAATTAACTTAGATGTAAAACAGTTACCTTCTTTTGTATTAAGTGCTCGAAATAA
Organism: Pogonocherus hispidulus; assembly: GCA_963924545.1. NCBI lineage: Eukaryota > Metazoa > Arthropoda > Insecta > Coleoptera > Cerambycidae > Pogonocherus > Pogonocherus hispidulus. Next base: position 72,055,711 of record OZ004693.1, read on the forward strand.
GTGTTTTTCTTTAATTGGACATGAAAGCGTCAACTTTTGGCCGAGATCATTAGGTCGAGGCCAAAAATTCGCTCGAATGTCCCATTAATCACCAATTTCGTGCATGAAATACACACATTTTTTTGTACAACTCTATTCAGGACAAAATTAACAACATTTAAATAATATTTGTCATATCAGACTGTTCATTCCTTTCTTTAGTATTGAAATTAATAAATATTGAAAGTTATCGAATGTCAGGTTTATATTTTCGTGTTTTGCGTCAGAGGTATTGCAGATAATAATGTAATGTATTATTAATGTTGTAATAAAATTGTAATGTCAAGTTTTACAATAAAATTTTTAGTTTTATTGAGTAGTTTTATGATTTTTCTAAGAGTTAAAAAATGAGACGTTTCTCGCATCTACAGCAATATAAAAATGTTCTTTACTTCATTTAAAATTATATAGATATTTTCCTTTTTGTAAATGATTCTTGACTTTCTGATTCAAAAGTTTGTATTAGACTAATGTTTAACGGAATAATGGTGAGGAAAGACCAACTATTTTGTAATATGTATTTTTGGGGTTTTGACGATTTTGTCAGGGGCTACAAAATTAATAAACGATCAGTGGTGTGGTACTGGAGTTTTTTAAAGGATACTATTGTATATTTTACTGAGTTTTTGGGTGTCTGTTACCAATTAAACTATTGGGGTCGTATCTAGAATTTATCGTTTTGTATTTTGGTTTTATGTTATTAAAGTTTTATTTGTCGTCAAACTTGGATTTGCGTTTTGTAAGTTGGGTGTGTTTTGTAAGAGCTGTTTTATCGTTTTAATCGTATTTATTGTGACTGTAATCTTTATCTAAATGTTGGGAAGTTTGTTCTTATATAGTAGTACAAAAATCATTTGCCGCGACTGCGAAAAATTTTGTATAAGTTTAGTTCATGAAATGAAGGAAAACGCCGTGCAACTTTAACAAATATCAAAAATATCATTTTTAGAAATTTTTTAAATTAAAGACTTGAAAAATATAAAATTACTAACCTTTAAAATGTTATCTATATTGTTGAGAGGGTTCTTTCCTTTAAAGTAAAACAGTTTGATACAGCTAACTACAAAGTTATACAAAGGGCTTCCTCTCTTAAGGTTCATATTAAGGGGAACAAGAGATTCATCGCATAATATATATTTACTTCCCATGTTTTTAAGACGACCATAGATAAATATACCTTCTCGGTCGCAATAACCCATAATCAGTGGAACCTTATGATATCGACCGGATTTGATTAAAGTCAGAGGGTCTTCTGATAAGAAGGCAGGTTCAGCGGATGGCTTCTCTATTACTGCTCCAATGGTTCCCGGCTTTCCAATATATATCGTCTAAAATTAAAATATCGTGATGAGATTAAAAAAGCATTAATTTGAATTTATTTCAAATGAAACGCTGATTTCAGAATCTAAGGCGAAAATTTGGAATGTAGAATGTAATAAGCTAATTTTAACAGTATTGTAAAATTAGTAAAATTAACTAAGTTGGTTGGCAAATATGCTTCATCTGAATTGCAGTGTTCTAATCCTTAGGAAGGAAAAGTTATGTTGTGGTTTATTATATCCAATATAGTAATTTTTGACTATGATTACTTTATTTGGATGGGAACTTGACCAGTTTATCTGACAGAACTCGCCTTTTCCCAAATATTATATTTTGAATATTAAAAAGTGTTTTGCCATTTTATAATCCTTTCGATACGAGGAGTCCTAATTTGTGTAGATAATACTAAAGTTTACAGAATATAGTTATATTCTGTAAACTTTTGTAATACTCCTTTAAATGACACTGCGAAGTATGTCCTATAGAGAGATGTAAATTGTCTACGCCAAATGATTTTATTCTTGTCTTTGATGGGTCGGGGTAGTAGTTCTTGCTAGTGCTGGAGTTCTGGATATAATGTGTAACACACATCGGATGACCGCTACAAACATATTTGCTTGCGACCAATACCAATGCTTCAAAATTGTCCACATATTCGTTGTCATTTTCATAAGGATAGTCTTGATTTCTGGACAATTTTATACATTAGAAACTTGACTTATCCAAACCCAATACTATATCTAGTTATTTCGCTTCCACTGAAAATTAAATGGTTTCACCAAATAATAAGGAAGGAGTTCTCAAATTGACCAGTTTCTTTTGCCTAATGAATGATACAATTGCTGTATTGGAAGAGTTCACATACATCTGCGAATCTGCTACCTCTCATATATCACATCACATTTATTTTCTCTTTAGGGGTGATACAAATTACAACTTTCGTGTTACTTCTGATTTTAATGACTAGAGCGTCCGCAAGTGGCTAGCAGTTGGTCTACTGACAATAGTCCTGAAGGGATGTTGTTAAACTGGTTTTCTACCTATTCCTAATTCAATTACGTATCAAAGGTTCGAGTTCCCTGGAAATACATGCCGCGTCAAGCACTGCGTTATTAAACGCTTCTTCAATGTTAGGAATCTTTACCTTCGGGACCGTTACCTTCTGTTTTCCTAGTTTGCGGGATTGGATAATTTTCTCCATTATAACAATAATAATGATATCACTATTCCTCATTCTCATCATAATGGCGAGCTCAAAAGTCAGAAAATTGTGTAGGGGAAGCAGTAGCGTATTATTATTCTGTGAGCCGTGAGTGCGCTTAGAGTGTTAAATGATAGTTCGGTTGATTTTCAATCTGGTAGGCGCACTGCTAGATGGTGAATGCTTAGTAAACTCCTCCTAATATTCTCGTGCAATACCGTGTTCAGACTTCTGAACAAAAATTATATCAACATATTAATATTAATAAAATTATATTATTATAGGTTTAAGCGATTTAGGGAAGATACCTACCTATTGAATTTATTTTATATATTATGTAATTGCTGATGAACTGGATGAGATATAGTTAGGATGGCCAGGATGACCAGGATGGCCAGGATGAGCCAGGATGGTTCTGATAAGGAGCAGCATAATAATAAGCTACTACTAACGATTGTTAATAATAGCTTATTAGTAGATTCCTGTGGTTTTTTAACAAAATCTCCAGGATTTATTTTCTATAACCTATAAGAGCTCTTTTATCAACCATATTTTATTCTCTACTCCCGGATACGACGGATCTCTACAAAGAATCTCGATGGCTTTAGTATTGTTAGGTAAATCAGAAGTCCTTCCATATATGTTTGGCTCTTTTCTTCACAGTCCGTAAGTACGAATCTATATTGAACATCATCGTCCACAGTTCCTCTAATACCTAAACTGCGATGAGTTCGTTCTAAAATTTGTCCCATTGTAATCCCTATCTCGCCACCATTACTTATTGTGGTGATCGTCGAATCAGTTATATTTTTCCTCAAAAAAGTTCAGCTGATAAATCTGGTACATCTTTGCAATTTCTAATCCCAATAGATGGTTTTTAACCAATTTTGTTCACAACTAGCTCTTTATCTAATATTTAATGAAAATAGAGGGCATTTTATTTAATATAGGCAAGACTGATTTTTGGTAAACGGAAGTGACAGGATTAAAACATACTTTAAGCAATTTTGTCCATAATATCACTGTCAGAGTATAACATAGCCATTAGTAGATCATTCGCAAATACGCTGAACCTTTTTATATTACAATTTTACATTTACGCTTACGTTTTTTACTCCACTTGCTCCTTCCAACAACTCCTGTGTGGTTAATTGTTGTAAATGTTCTAGCATTTCCTTTTCATCACTATCCCTAATCCCAAAAGCTTTGGTTAGTAAATGAGATATGGATCGACTGCCATATGGAAACATATTTAAGGCGCTTCCACTTTGCGCTATTACTTTATGAAACAACCCTGAAAATTATTGGTGATAAATATTAAAAACTACAAGATAGTGAAACAAATATTATTACTATTTTTCCCACAACGGTAGCACAGTGGCCAAAGGGTGTTGTGTCAGCATTTTTAGGTTATACTGCCTATTACGGCCTGGGTTCGATCCCCAGCTTCGATACTGGCAATATTGGTGAAGATGGGGTGTTTGTCTACATTTTTTCAATGTGTAACCCCCTTCAGGACACTCTTTGGCTTTGGATTTGGGGATTGTCTTATTTATGTGGTGCTTTTTTTATTATGTTGCAGTTTAAGACAGGCTTGAATGATAAATTGGTGCATTTTAATATTCTCTAGGTCTAGCCTTCTAACTAAGCTAGCTACATTCTAGCTAAACCAGCTAACCTCTAAATTTGGTAGTAATAAATTCATTCTAAGGATCCATTTTTAAATGAAATATTTTGAAATACCAACCTCATTCCATATTTTTAATGAATATAAATGATTATGTTTCAAAACTCCGACTTATCAGTGTAGTAAATTTTATTAAAAGTCAATTTTCAAAAATATGTGGGACTAAATCAAATTTTATTTATCAATGTTAACATTAAGATTAAAATATTACTGTTCTATATAGTAGATATATATACACGGTGGGCCATTTTAATCTATGCACCTGAAAAACTCAGTAAGTTCGCATCCTATCAAAAAATGACCTTTATAAAAGTTGTAGGATACAAAGGGGGTCAAACAATAGTGACCTTGAATTTGACCTTCAAGCTGACCTTCAAGGTCAAATCAAGGTCAACTTGAGTTTTTTAAATGGAAACCCCTATTTTTTACACCGGAATCGGAAAGGGCGGGAAATTTTACGTCCGAATATGCTCTCAGGTCATCTGACCTCGATGACCTCAAAGGTCAGATGAAGGTCATAAATACGAAATAATCGGATGGCTATGAAAAATCTTAGGTAGGGTATTGCCGAAAAAGTAAAGGTCATTATTTAAGTAATTTTTAACGTGAAATTCAGTGGTGACCTTTATTTTGACCTTGGCGATGACCTTTAAGGTCAAATAAAAAATAAAAGGTGCTTATGAGGTCAAATACTGGTGACCTTGAATTACACCTTGAACTAAAGTTTTGTTGTTTCTTGCACTTACTTTTAGCGTTACCCAGAATCATTGACGTGGACGTAGTAAGTTTTGTGTCCTTTGGGATGCTTGATTAACGTGAGTCCCCTTGCCTCTCAGGATGGGGTGCTTGATCAGCAAAAGTTTCTTTGCCTCTCTCGAATTTAGATAGACGACACCCTACGGATATAACGATACGCAACTTAACTGAAAGAGCTCGTGTTTAACATCTTGTTCATTAACGCGAATTCAGATTTAACGATTTATTTTCAGGCAAATGAAGGTGCCTTCGAACATTTATTTCCTGGCTAAATTCGAGAGAGGCAAAGAAACTTTTGCTGATCAAGCACCCCATCCTGAGAGGCAAGGGGACTCACGTTAATCAAGCATCCCAAAGGACACAAAACTTACTACGTCCACGTCAATGATTCTGGGTAACGCTAAAAGTAAGTGCAAGAAACAACAAAACTTTAGTTCAAGGTGTAATTCAAGGTCACCAGTATTTGACCTCATAAGTACCTTTTATTTTTTATTTGACCTTAAAGGTCATCGCCAAGGTCAAAATAAAGGTCACCACTGAATTTCACGTTAAAAATTACTTAAATAATGACCTTTACTTTTTCGGCAATACCCTACCTAAGATTTTTCATAGCCATCCGATTATTTCATATTTATGACCTTCATCTGACCTTTGAGGTCATCGAGGTCAGATGATCTGAGAGCATATTCGGACGTAAAATCTCCCACTCTTTCCGATTCCGGTGTAAAAAATAGCGGTTTCCATTTAAAAAAGTCAAGTTGACCTTGATTTGACCTTGAAGGTCACTGCCAAGGTCAAAATAAAGGTCACCACTGAATTTCACGTTAAAAATTACTTAAATAATGACCTTTACTTTTTCGGCAATACCCTACCTAAGATTTTTCATAGCCATCCGATTATTTCGTATTTATGACCTTCATCTGACCTTTGAGGTCATCGAGGTCAGATGACCTGAGAGCATATTCGGACGTAAAATTTCCCGCCCTTTCCGATTCCGGTGTAAAAAATAGGGGTTTCCATTTAAAAAACTCAAGTTGACCTTGATTTGACCTTGAAGGTCAGCTTGAAGGTAAAATTCAAGGTCACTATTATTTGACCCCCTTTGTATCCTACAACTTTTATAAAGGTCATTTTTTGATAGGATGCGAACTTACTGAGTTTTTCAGGTGCATAGATTAAAATGGCCCACCGTGTATATAGAACAGATTATTCGTAGTTAAAGTGTGATAAAATATAGCAGTTATACATTTTAGATACCTTTTGACATTGGAGAAAACATTAAATAATGTGCAGCAGCTCCTCCAGCACTTTCGCCAAATACAGTGACATTGTCGGGATCTCCAGAAAATACTTTTATATTCTTCTGGACCCATTTAAGTGTCATTATGACATCTTTTAAGCCTGCGTTACCAGGCACGCCGAGGGAACTGTCTTCAAAACACAAAAAGCCTAAAACAGTAGTTTTGTATATTTAATTACACAAAAACGATATTTAAAAAGAATTTAATATAATAGACTAAGACTGAGTTATACAAATCTAACCATCTAACCAGGAGTAAGTGTTCTAAGGTCTTGTATAATAACCGCAATAGTATGGCAACAAACTTAATAGTTCAGTAAAATAACGATTTATATCGAACAAAATTAATAAAGTTTTGGAAATTGATAGAAATGTTAAGAATAGCATAAGTATTATTAAACCGGAAAGTTCCCACCCCTAATCGTTATTATAATCTACTACAAAGTTCAATGCTTAACACTAAAGCAGTAGCTACTAAATTCCACTTAAAATTATAATAAATGTATCGCTCCCACCCTCTCACCCCTATAAAATAACGAAATTTTTAAAGAAGCGAGAAATTTTTTTATTGTTTAATAATACACTACAAAATGCACACAGCCAACAACGCTTGGGGTGGATTTTCAATCACTACTGGATAACAAGAACTGTGTTTACAGCAAGTTCTAAGACTGCCTGCACACTGATAAAGCTAAAACGGATTCATTCAAAATTATTCCGTATTTGAATAATTTAGTTAGAAGCAGTTTTCTCTACCCGTTTTTTTCATCCAACAAAATGTTTTGTATAAAGGCGTTTTTGTCCTACAAAAGTATCAAAGTATATAAAGTAGTATCAAAGTTTATAAATCTTGCTTAAATCTATAAACTGAGGTAGTATCACTAATATCGGATGTTTGTAAGATATTTATTTTTTCATTATTTTTTTAAACTATTTATAGGATACACCCAATAATTTTTGTCAGTTTCACTATACATTTGTAAATATTGTCAACAATATGAGTATCCATATTTAAGAAATTAATATTCAAATAATTATTCAAAACTTATATTAGAAAATATTATTTCTGTTGGTAAGGTTAATTACACCCTGTATATAGAAGTATTAAACATTCAGTACAAAACTACTAAAACCATTTATTTCTCATTCTAACAGGAAAGTAATTCACACACATTTCTGTTGACTAATGATTTTAAAGGATGGAACAGGTCCAATTACAAAATGCATGATTCAATGAACGGCAGATATATTTTATATGCATCTCAATCTAAAGTGAGATTTTAACAAGCATTGAACTTCCACCACTCCCAATATGATTTCTGAAGTGTAAGCATCTATTGGCATAAAAATTAAAATTGTGGATGGTGGAAGGAGAGTTGTGGTTGGACTATGAAGGGAGTCACTAATTGACTGGAAGATAATCAGGTTGTGCAACAGCCCCTCTAGAAATGTTGTCCTTTGGGTAAATTTGTAACAGTTCAAAAGGTATTTCACGTTACAACTTGAACATATGGTCATTATTTAGTCGAAGTTGCAGTTTTATCTAATTTCACTGGACTATACAAGTGCAAATGCACTGTACTATTTTCATAAAGCCGCATTTCCATGGTAGTATTTCTCATTAAATATCTACAATCTTCCAACAGAACCCATTGGTAATTCCTTCAGAAACTTACATCATCTTTCAATAAAATATTAATGATATCACTCTCAATCCCCCTTAATTTAAAGTCAGTTAACTTATTCATCACCATGGAGTTGATATTTTGTTCTGAACTGACCGGTTCAGTGACATTCGGGCTGAAGTGAATACGCCGTGCGACCGATCTTGTCTGGTTAGACGTCTTGTGTCAACGTACTTTTTTTCCCATCAAGCACTCGTAGCGTACACTTCTACCGAAGTTATTTTAAACATTTTAAATGGATTTTTTAGTAAAAATTAAATATAATAACTCCACGGGGTGTTGAAGAACCTTATTTGCAATAAGGTTCCTTTTTTTTATGCATTTTTTAACTTCTATGGCATCGTGAATTAGGAATTCCAGTAATTTTTTTGTACTGCGAAATTCTTTTGGTATTGACCACGTTTTCGATGGATATTCTTGGAGAAGAGAAGTATGGAAGTTACATGGCAGTGCTGGCTGACAAATTAGTCTAGGGACGTGTTACCTACTTAAAATATTTTTTTGAAACCGTAATTGAGTTGAGAAAGAGGTTGATTTTCGTGGATGGAGAGACCTGAATTGTTACCGGTGGATGGAAGTAATTCCTAGGCCTAGCTTTAACCTGAAAAGGAGACAGTTGGGGCATCTTGCATTTTGGCAGATTTAAGGAGCCACAAGTATTGGAGTTCATGTTTTCACCAGGAGACATCCCTCTTGATTTCTCAAGTGGAAGTATAAGCTAAGTACCTATTTTTCCCTGCAATCATTTAAATGAAGAGTGTTCAACAAATTTAAATTCTTGTTATTACCTTACAATTCGAAAGTACCGAACTGCATTTAAAAATTTTAATTATTGCTGAGATTTAACCGGCTGTTAATTTGTTAGTAATCTTGAGTCGTGCCATAGGGCAATTTACTTTAGTAATAAAGATATTAACCTTTTAATTAGAACTCTTGTGCCTTGGGACATCGATACCGTTAACCTTCAGTTAACGTTACGATTTTGCATTAAAGATATTGACCTTTTTATTAGAACTTTCTTGTGCCTTGGGACATCGATACCGTTAACCTTCAGTTAACGTTACGATTTTGCATTAAAGATATTAACCTTTTTATTAGAACTTTCTTGTGCCTTGGGACATTGGTACGATTAACTTGTGGTTAAGTGTTCCAATTTTGCACCAGTTCTCATTAATATTTTAACGTAAGTCCCTAGTGACTGAACCAATTAACACCCCGTATTATATTAGATTAAAGATTTAACTGCTAGTTATTTAAGTAGAGTGTAACTTTGGGAAAGCATTTAAATTTATGTACCTATTCGGTAATTAGTTGTGTAGCGTATGTAGTAGTTATACCTTGTCTATCATAACTTACACTAAATGTCAGTGGTTGTTTTATAAGTCATTTAGACTGTTTATGTAATTTTAGGATTGAATCCGAATTGAACCGCAGAAGTGGTCAAATTAAATTTTAAAGTGTCTTTATTACTAGCATCTAGGTACCTTGTAGGTACACTCTCTTGTAGATAAATTTTACCCCTATTGTAATTATACGGAAGTGTAAACCCTCACTATTTTACCCCTATTGTAATTACACTGAAGTGTAAACTCTCACTATATTACCCCTGTTGTAATTATACAATCACTCTAAATTTCTCTTGTTTCTTTAATCATCCTTTATGATTTGGCGCCCTTAACGAACTCACCCCCTTGCTCTCCTCTAGAACATCAAGGATAAAATTCTTAACTTTGGCCGAGCACTTGCTATCCAACCACTTGGGCATTTTAAGACCGAATAAGGTTACTAAAAACAGTATTATCACTTAGCCTACTCATGCTATAACACCAGTAACCGAGTTATTCTAATTAAACTAGGGAAAGGTAGCAAGTTTTATTTTATTATTCTGTATTATTATGCTTGGCATTTAGCCACATTTATTTGGGTGTTCTGAATAAAGAATAAAGTTGTTGTATTGTTCTCAGTCGCATTATTTTAAATTAGTATAAAACCCTCTTGCAGCCAAGCAAAGTGCTAGGTAGTTAGCTCTCTAGTCACAGACGTGACAATATATCCAAAGACATACACTAACAATTTATTCCTCATCCGAATCGATGGCACCAAATTACCAAACGAATGACAGAAAACCGCAGGTGTAGAAAACATTTTGTTTTATGTTAAGTTAGACAACAGTTATTAGACAACAATGTATTTGTTTGTGTTAAAGAAAAAAATTTGTTGTCAGAACGTTCCTGCCTTTTAAGTGTATGCCACACAATCTTGATATAAAGCAAAGCGTTTTTCTAACTGCATTTTTGCTTTATTAGTGTGCAGGCAGCTTAAAATAATGCACTATCGCAGTGACCTTGGGTGACTGCGTCACTGGGAAAGTGAAATTTGTTACACTGTGGACTGTGGAGTGGTGTATAGCTATTTATACTTTTTTCGCGTAAATATAGCTTTGATAATAACTATACGGATATTTAGCGAATTATATGACCTGCGCTGATTACATTTACTCTTTATTTACCAAATTATTATTCATTTTAGGAAAAAAAGCGATAGAGATGTTTTTTATGGAGAATTTTATAAGGACTAATTTTGTATATAGGTATTTTTATTAAAAAGTGCACCGTTCCCAAGACAATCTAGAAAACTTCAAAATGGGGATGGAAACGACGCCCTAGGAGATGAAGCACACTACTTAGGGGTGGAAACTTTTCGGTTTACTAATACTTATGATATCCTCATTATTTCTACCAATTTTTAAAACTTTATGGATTTTGTCCAATATATTACAATTTTAACGGTTATATTGATGGTACTGTTATATTGATTGTTATATTTAATTGTTATATTGATTGATTGATGTTATGTTTTCAACATATAGAAGAGAGTCAAACTTTATAGCAATTTAAGGTAATTCTCTTTTTGTGCTCAACAGAAATAGAGTATATTAAGAGTAGTCTCAGAGTATATTAATTATAAAGGTATCTTACCAAGTATTCCTAATCTGTAATTAAATGTTACCAGTACAATGTCCTGTACTAATAGATATTCTGGACCATACATTTCTGAATGACTAGATCCTTGAGTGAAACCTCCACTATGTACCCAAACCATAACAGGTTTGAGTACTTTAGTTTCAATCTGTAAATTATTGTGGTATGAAATACAGTTTATATCTACAATGGCAATACCACCAGTAGCAAAAACTATATAAAAGTGACCTAGTTAATAAGTTTATATTTCTTTTGTTTACAGGATACAGGATTTACTATATATTTTTTAGAAGTCCGAATTTTGCATAAAATTTCAAATTCAGTAAATCAAAAACATAACAATTGGAAACTCAATGCTTGACTTTATGGTCTGAGTTAATAATTGAGAGGGTGAGCTAATCCAACAAATTTTAGAATTTAAGTTTGATGTAGATTTCATCTAACAAAGTGAATTTTAAGTAATATCAGTTCTATGAAATATATTGCATGTGACCCCTGAATGAGAAGCAGACATATAATTTGTGTTTAAAAACTCCTGTAGCCTAGCAACCTACAAATGTTCTCTTTCTAGCACACTACGCTTATTGCACGCTTTTGTGATCATAACTCCCTTATTAAAAAAAATTTTTATGACCATGCCTGAGTCAGATGTGGGTGTAAAAGTTCTGAGTAAAAACTGTAATTACTGGGGCAAAAATGTACCTACTAAAAAAACTTAAATGTACTTCATGTGGTGCAGTTTTCCATAGCAGTTGTTCTAATAGAAGAAGCTGTTGTGAAAATCAAGTATTACGAGAAGTAGAGAGGAAAGATGAAATGGAAATCCTAAGCTCAGATATTTTGCCACAACATGAAGGTAGTTTAGTAAGAAAGGAAGAACCACATGTACAGAAATTATTATTTGAAAACAATATGCTGAGTAAAATGTTATATGATGCAGAAAGTAATAGAACAAAATATTACTTTACTTCAAGAAAACACAAAATTATTAGAAGAAAAAGTACATTGTCTATAAAATTTGTAGGATATAGAAAAGAGTAGTACTTTGTTTTCTATCACTGATTTGTTATAACATACACGTATACACGTTACTGCAGTTTCGGTACCCTAGCATACCATTTTCAAACGTTGATTCAATGAATGAATTTACAAAGGGAGGCTGAGTGGATTGATATAGATCCAACCGATCATTTAGGAGATTGTTACAGGGAATTTTCTTGGATTTAATAATCTCTATCGATTCTAATAGATTTAATTTAAAACTTTTGTCCTTTTGGAAATTAAAGCTTCGTAAGCATTCTTTGTATCTGGTTTCGAATGAACGACCAGTTTGACCTATATACACGACACTACAATCTGGACATGTTAATTTATAAACTCCTGATTTCTTTAGAGGATCAGTTTTATCCTTGGCATTATACAAAATGTTGGAAACCAGGTTTCAAATTGTCCAACATATTAAGTAAGTTATGCGTAAGTTTTCTGTGACGCCTTTTCATTCTGATGTTATTGTGATTTTTTCATTATTAACGTTATTTATGAAATAAAGAGGATACTATTATTATTATTATAGATAGATTCATCCAATCTTATATCAATTTATTTGTGAGGTAGGTAACACCCTACCAAAAATATGAAGAAATATAACCTGTACTGTACGGTTACTTAATAAGGCCACCACCTGTTTTTAGCCAAGATTCAAACCAAATCATAATTCTGACTATCTTACATGAGATAGAAGGCATCTGCAATACTATGTACGACCATGTTCTGGTATTTTGCTGGTGACCGCTATATGGCGTTGCACCAAATCGCATTTTAGTCAGTCGCTTGTTTATAACAAAGTGTAACAATGTCAGTTTTGTTGTCAATTGATGTCATAAGTAGGTAGAAAGTGACAAGTAAATAAGCCATGACTTTTGCAATTGCTACTTTTAGTAGGATCGGCTTTTTTAACGACGACTTTTATCGCTAATAAAGCCACATAACACAGTCGCGTTATATGGCTTTTAAAATAAAGGTAATTATTTATTATCTTCCTGTTCCACTCATTATATTAGTGGTAACTTCAGATATACTTAACAAAAGAAAAACATTTTAAATAAAAAAAATGATCACTGCTATAGTAAAAGTATAATTATTTTAGTAATCTTATGTCAGTCAAATTCGGAATACATTAAAAATCGTAAAAACAATCATTAAATTCAGTTTCATTATAAAACAATTTGAAAGTCTAAGTTTCCGACACACGTGCTTGTACCTACGTCCTACGTGGATTTGTCCATGTATTGTATGTACGTATATGAATTGCTTATTTATGAGAAATTTAGCATTCTCCGAGAAAATGCAAGATGAAATTAGTATATATAATTATTAAAAATAAACAATATGCTTGTCTAAAAATGTGATAACAAACATTGTATCGTAACAGTTTTAGATTTTTGTTTATAAAAACAGAAAAATACATCTCTTCTCGATACGAACCATATTCACACCATATGACTGTACTTGAATGAGAGATTCTAAGGATTGATTTTTTCGATCATATTTCAAAACAAATGCGTCAAAAAATCAGCAACTCGAACTCCTCTTTCAAGTACCTATCTATAACTCCGAAATTCTATGTTTGTGGTGGAATATCTTTATTGAAACTTTTGGTAACATTTTTTGGTATACTTTCATCCCTTTCAGTTTGTAACATACTTTTCGGTACCACTTCTTAATTGTTGGATAAATATTTAAATTTGAATTTGTGCATACGGTAACTTAACAGTTTACTGCTGGTGGTATTATCTAAAAATTGCTCATTCATACTTCCTTGGTAAATACATTTAAGAACAAACAATCTTCAGATCCTATAATTGATTCTCCTTTTTTTATACAAGCTTTATTTCCATCTGCTGTTGCATCTCGTATTCCTTCCCATTTTTCTGGTGGCCGAGGCGCCTACAAAGTAAACTAAAATTACATTTGATTTTATGAAATGTTTTATTACGTTTATTAATGTTTTATTACGCTAATATCAGTTGAAAATTTTCTTTTTTGTAAAAACTAAAGAATAAATATACAACTTAAGTTCTCTAGTTTTACAAAATGAATGATAAAATTAAATAGATGATACATATTCATGATGATAACCTAACATTTTAGCGTTTGCTAATTTCCATGAAAACCGCTCGATGAACTCTCTATGATCGTATCTTCACTTCACTAAGTTTTTTAAATATTTCTTCCAACAGAGAAGTAAACTAACATTTTTTATCCTCAAAAATCACAACAGGTGTGTATATATTATAGTATAGTAGAGCTATAATATTTTGCAACCTTTCATCCTGCAGACACAAAAAGAGAGATACAGGCAGTAGAGAGAGAGAGAGAAATTAAAATAAGGAAAATTAGACTATAATACAGTGTTATAACATAACAGTGATGTGTTAGGAAACAGAAATAAAATTTTTGCGTTTGCTGATTATTCTAATTAGGTATAATTTCATATAGCTTTTATCCTTCAATTTCTTTTCTTGCGGTGCCTAATGCTTGTAATTTCCTTTTCGATTTTCAGTATAGCTTCATTTTAGAATTTTATGAGTAAATTTTATTTATTGGTGAAACACGAACAGAAATATTTAAGCCTTGATTTTTATTTTAGATAGAGATGTACAAATTTCTTTGTAATTCTATCACTTGTAAGACTATCACATGTTGATTATGAATTTATTATTATTTTGATTGTAGGGTTTAATTTTTTCAAAATATTTGAGAAGAAAATTTTTCTTATCAGAGACTGGATATCGATTACTCAAATATGAGCTCTCTAAGGAAAAAAAATCTGATTTCACTATACGATTCATTTTATCATTGAACATTATTTCAAAGCAATCAGTGTGGCAAATAAATATAGTTTGAAGTTGAAGGTTCAATTATTTAAAAAAAATTAAATATCATCTTACCTTGAATCGCAATTTACCAAGAGGAGGTTTCGCATAAGGTATTCCCTGAAAACTATAAAACTTATCCCCCAAAAGGTCGCTCATATATTTTCCTCTTAATACACCCTCTTGGACAGTTACTAAAGGGTCTTCCATACTAGCTTCTTTTATTCAATAGTAATAATATTAATTTATGATCAATACTTCATTCAATACCTAGCTTATTACTAAATTAATGAACGTGTTCAATTATCTATAAGGTACCGACCTTGTCTTTGTATAGGGTGTCTCATGATAAATTGTTAATAATCCAAATTATTTAACTTTACAATTATTCACTGTGCTACTACGAGCATATGTATAAAGGAACCGTACATCCTTTATGGCATATGTATTTATTTCCAAAACGGGTATACACTGTGTCCGAGATAAAGAGGCCTTCTATGGGGATCTCGGAAACGTTAAGAGTTTCGAACATATGCTCTAAATTTAGTTGCTTTGTTCGTATTCGTTTGTTGTTTTCTTTTAATTTTTAGGTCTACTGTTAATTTAATTTTACTTATTCTTTGTTTATTCTATTAAATTAGTGCATCATTTCAGCCATTTAATTAAACACCCAAATGACAAACTGTTAATCATTATATCTAATTGTTTATTCTTAAAAATGTATGTACAGGTCAGGAAATAGGAATTTTCTTGATTAAGGCCGAAAAAAGGACTAAACTAGTTAAACCGTAAAGTGTTACACATCGTTGAATTCGAAATAAAAAGAGCTTTCAGAATCTGATGTCAGAACATAAGGGCATATTTGATAAAATTAAGTTGATGATGGTTGAAAAAATACGAGACGTTGGATTAAAAAACCGGCAATTGACCGTGGCTGTAGAGAAGTGCCATCGGTTTCGGTCTAGATCCAATAATAACTCCAATTTGAAAATCCAAAAATTCGTTTTTTTCAAAATACCTAACTCGAAAACCAAAAAGTGAAATTGTTCCCCTAATAGCGCAACTTTTTCCCCATTTTACCAAATTAGTATCTCTTAAAGTTTCCGAGATCTTCATAGAGGCCCTCTTTATTTCGGACACAGTGTATACATACGGCGCAAATAGGCAATCCAAAGTCCTCTCATCATGACTAAGGCTGGTAGGTACTTGCGTCAATAATCATAAGCGTTTCTAGGCGCCGTACAGAAGTATATTATATATCTATGGTTAAAAGAAGAATCCAAGCGATGCGCGTCATCAGTTATAAAATTATTTACATAATTTTGAAGGCCCAAAAACATGTATTTCCTTGTATTTCGGTAATCACCATAAATCATACTAGTGTAAGCTATGCTGAGGTATATCAACTTAAAAATATATGTCGTGTATCGCTTGGATTCTTGTTTCGAGTTTAGCAGTAAGTTAGTTATATAATAACATATACTTAGATATACAGGGTTATTCAGAACTTATCCATAATAAAATATGGGGATGTTCAACATACATGTAGAAATGTGGTAGTGTAAAAAAAATTTTTTTGGCGGGGTCTGAAAACTATTTAAAAATTTTTCATTGCACGCCGCTGGATACTGGTCCACTGTAATGGAGTGACCTTGGGACTGACAATTCAAACTGGCTAGAACGAAAAAAACCGGCGCACCCGGCGCAAAAAAGATTTGCAGCGTTTTTACTTTAAAATAAACTTAAAGATAGAAAGATGTGACCAAAGTGACGTGTCTTTAAAATGAATAAAATTTTGTTACACTAATTTTGAAGAATTGCGCTACTTGATTACTAGGTATTAGAAACATGAAATTTATAAAAAATTTGCACATACCTTGTTACAAAAGCTGTTCGAAATAATATTCCTGGACTTGTACACAATTTTGGACACGCCTTATCCAATTTTGCCGCACTAAACCGAATGTTCCTCCTGGTTGCTGATCTTTTAAACGCAAATTATTAAGTAAATGGGGGATTTTCAGCATTTTGCTGCAACAACCACTCACAAACCTAACTGTCGATGTGTCGGTGTGTCGATTGGGAAATCGTTCCGCATACAAGCGCGAAGCTGCCAATGAATTTTGTCCAACTTCGCCATAAATAAGAATCATGTCCATTAACTCAGCATTACTGTACACATGAGCCATTTTGAAAATTTTACAGTTTAACACTCGATAAATAAAACACCCGCACACAGACAGCGACACAGAAAGACTGATGACTGCATACACAATAAGAGATATTATCCCCACTCCAACTGTATTCGCCAGGCGTTCGCCAGGTACAAAAACTGTTGTTTAGTGTTTTTTGAAGGAATGTGATATATCAGATGTGTTGAAGTACAGTTTCCCAGCTACGTAGTCCTTTATAATGGTATAACTTTAAACATTATTTACGGGAAATCCTAAGCCTTTTATTATAAATTTTTTTGGTGATATCGATTTCTTATTTAAGGATGCACATATCCTCAAAGTTTTAGAGATGAGTTCTGAATAACCCTGTATAGTAAATCTGGGACGCAGCAACAATGAATGGTTATTCGGCATTTCCCCGCCAAAAACTCTTCCGTACTATAAGGGCAGATATCAACAAGATATTCGTTTACTTTTTCTGAATATTTAATAGTTTTTGAATTTAGTATCTCAATTGGCAAAATATTGTACATATGGCTGCCATTAAAATAAGCACCTTTTTGATACTGGGCCTTATACCACCTTTTTGAAGTGGTCAAGTTTATACTTTGTGAATAAATTTAAACGGTTATATACAAAACAGACTTCTTCCAAAATATTAACAGTTGTTACTCTCCAAAACAGCGATTTATGATTACGATGTGATTTATTTACATAATCCCACATACCATAACGTAGATGGGAATACAAATTTGCATAATACAGTGAACTGAACGTAACGACTACATTATGTAGCGAGTGATTTGATATCGTAGTAAGAGGCAGTCAACTTTTGACATCAATTAATTTGTGCTACCTAATTTAGCTTATTCTCTAGGTGTACAGTACGTATTTTTAGACATAACATACCATTAAGGGGAAACAACCGAAGCAAATACCCAGTCTGGTATACGAGAGAAATAATATCCGATTTAAAACATAAGAACAGGCTATTACGTAAGCACAGGCCAACTAGATCAGATACATCCTACCATCAGTTTAAATGTCTTAGGTCTCAAGTTAAAACTAAAATAAATAATGCCTATAAAACTTATATAGTTTCTGTTGAAAATAGTGAACAAGTGAATGCCAAACATTTTTGGGCTTTCGTAAAAAACAAAAATAAAGTGTCGCGTATTGCGGGTGTCATCTCCGATGGAGATACTCAATATTGTGAACCTAGGACAATTGTGGATTGTTTTAGCCGCTACTTTGCTAGTGTCTACTCTGTAAATGCTGATAACCCAGTAGTTAATTTAGATCAGTTGTGGTCTGGTTCTGATATACATATTAATCTCAGTGAGGTAACTGAGGATGAAGTATTTGCTGCAACTCGCAAATTAAAGCCAAAGACATGTTGCGGGCTCGATGCTGTACCTAGTTTTCTGATTAGGGATTGCGCTGTCGTTTTCTGTAAGCCAGTAAGGAAACTATTTGAGCTTTCTTTAAAGACTTCTACATTCCCAAGTTGTTGGAAGATGGCTAGAATTTCTCCTATTCATAAAAAACGTAGTTATAAATGAAGTTAGCAACTACAGACCCATTGCCTTACTATCTGGATTCTCGAAGGTATTCGATATTTTTATACGTTCTTATATTTATAGCAAAGTTGAATATCTTATACGCGAGCATCAGCATCGTTTTCTTGTTTGTTATGTATTTCTTCTATAATTTATATAAATATTTGTAATGCTCTGTAGTCTTGTACTCTTTGTTATCTATTTACCCTGTAATTGGGATTTTACTGTTAGGCTTTAAATTAAAATAAATAAATAAATAAATAAATAAATAAATATAGTCCAAGAACATTTGTTTTCCAGAAAAATGTATTTCAAAGAGATGTCAAAAACAACTACACCACGGACGACAATATTCCCCGACTGGCATTGCATTACTCCGGAATCCGTAGAATCATCGAGATCAACAACCAGACAGTTACCGGTTTCGCAATTATTCTGTATTCAACAGAGTGCCATAGGTAGCCATTACATGTAAGATATGGAATTTTTATTGCATGCGCCTGAAATACGTAATATCTCAAACGAACATAATCTTTCTGTACTTACTATTCTACTATTTCCGAAAGGCGATTACGTGATAACTTAATTGAGCATTTAATTAGAAAATAGTGAAACTCGTTAGTGATAGTGTATTAAATACAACTAAAAATAAATAATGTTTTATTTTCTATTCACAGTTTAGACTTAGACAAATTATATTTTGCATATAAATCATTCCAAAAATCGATTGCCATTTTGTCAGGGTCAGTCTTCATTTCTAGGGCCTCTCCAATTTCCAAGAAATTAAATTTCTGTGGTTTAAGGGGTTCCCAGGTTATAGATAACAATTTGTCATGAGTATCTGGCGTAGGATTTCCATATTTTGCAAAATTCGTCCATAGCCTAACCATTTTTTGAATACCAATATACTCAGCACTCTCAGGTTCAATATCTTCAGGTGCGAAACCGTTTTTAAAAAGGTAAGAAAACTCATCAGCATGACAAGCACCTGACAACAAAAACGCAATATAGGTATCTTCAAGAATGGTTTTTATAGTGTTATAACATAACACTTAAATGTAAAATATAACTACAGATGTGTATTCAACACAACTGTTGAAATCTTAGACCAGGAAAGAGCGGGGACCCGTAATTGGCGATATGTGTTGTATAGTTTTTTGTGTCGCATTTGCTATTGAATTTGCGGCCAACATTGGATTTTACATCGTTGATTCTTTTGCGATTTTAGTGTGTATAGTGTTTGTTTTTGTGACATTGACATAATGGTAAATTGTTGTGTCTGTCTGTTGTGTCTTTAAGTGGTCAGTTGTTGTGTTGCTAAGTGCACGTGAGCGAAAAGAAATTAGAAGGAATTACAATTAAGATTGGTGGTAACTTGCATCACACTCTTCGCATTGATTACGAGTCTCCTTTCTTTTCTAGTCTAAGGCTTAAGCAGTGAAAAATGTATAACTTTATCAGAATTTATCGTGTGATATTATTGATACTAAATCCATCTTAATAGCGATTACTAGATCTATACTGTATTACTATGCTAAATTTGATTGAAACTGTTTTACTTTAAAATTGAAGCTGTCAAAAAAATTACCTGGTTCCGACATGGATAGTAAGGATTTCATGGAGTTTAATGCAGTGTCCATTGAAAATCTATAAAAGTACACAGGAGCATTTCCAGTTTTTAAAAGGAGTCTCGCCGTGTTGTATATCTCCAGAAGGAAGAAATTGTCTGTATAAAGCTAAAAATCACTTAATTATTTTCTATCATTGTACAATTTGAGAATTCAAAAATATAATAAAAAATCGTATTCGGTTTGCAAGAAGCTATGTCTTGTAATAGCTTTATAACATAAAAGAGGACTCATATTTTCAGGGGAGGGGGCGGTGTGGTCCAATATTGTTACAAATAGGAACATTCCAGAGCCTTCAAATAGCCGTTAATCCTAATGTATAAAATACATGAAGAGTTCACGCCAATAATTTTTTACAAGGTTGGTAGCAGTAATTTCAGGCGGAAGGTAACGCCACCATAAAGTGACCCATTGAGCAAAAGAGGGAATGAGCGGAAAAACTCATAATAGGGTACCAAAATACCTAAAATAGCCGTTAATTTTCCATGAAGTCCATCACAAAATTCGAATTTTTGCGAAGACCTATAAATTATAATTTATTAGTTAAGTGGTTTATATCTTTGTGTAGGGTGATTCGAGTTAATTGTAGTAAGGCACGTTCTAGTAGAGCTTTGAAATACCAGTTGATGCCAAGAACACCAGAACACTATACTGCACTCGACGCGCGTTTCGTCAACTAAGTTGACACCATCTGGGGATGATTAAAACTGGGTTAATCATCTCTCAAACGCGCGTCGAGTGCACTATAGCGTTTTGGTGTTCTGTGGAATACTACGTCAGTCTTTTCTGTTACAAATTAATAAATGACTTAATTGATTCTACTTGATTACTCTCATTATTACCCTTTTGTTATATACCAGTTTCTACCTTACCATTAATGCCAAACAACTCACCATTGTTATCAATTTTTAAATTAATAAATCAATTTTACCATCGGTTAGATCTGGGCTTCTCTTCCAATATCATAGAATTCAAACAGAGAATCGCATTTTATTTCTATATTGAATGAACTGACCGTATACTACGTAAGTTGTTTTTGTAGTGTAATATGAATCTGTTTAAATTTAAGTGTATTTGTAAATTCCTGTCTCTTGTAATTAGGCATCACTGTCCGTTAGAGATTAGTATTAAATAAATAAATAAATAAATAAATAAATAAGTTGATGTTTTCTTTAAATAACTGCAGAAATTCTAAAGATGGAAGGTTTTTATAGTAGAAGCTTTATTAGAAGCTTTTTTAGAAGTACAGGATGTCATAGTGAGCTCATTAATTTTTTATTAATCTATTTGTTTATTTAGTACAAATATGAAAATAATATAATTTTTTAAACATACCCTGAAGATGTCATCTTTATTTTCCATAGGATCTTTTCCATTAAAATAAAAATCCTTAATATCGTTTACGGTAGTATTATATTGATCACTTCCTATCCTCAAATTAAGTGAGTAAGGCACTATAGTTTCATCGAGTAATACGTGAGAGCTTTTTGAGCAATATGCATAAATAAACATTCCCTCTCTGCAGCAGTATCCCATTATTATAGGTACTTTCTGGTATCTTCCCGATTTTAATAAAACAATTGGCTCTTCAGTTAAAAAATTAGATCCGTCTGATTCCTTTTCTACCACTGGCCCAAAAGGTCTCATTATTCCTACAAAAAATGGCTACAAAAAGAGAGTTTTAATTAGAGCACATAAAGATTGGAAAAACTCGATAAAATTTTTATAGGAATAAATAATTATTTTATATATATAATTTTATATAATTCCTATATATATATATATATACAGGGTGGGCCATTAAAGCGTATGCGGACTGTACTACCTATACCTTTAAAGTTAGAATAATAATTTTTGGTACGAAGTTAGATGCCAGTGGCGTGCATATTTTAAAATTATTTTGGCACATACAAGGTGTTTAATATTAAAATGCCGAACCGAACATACATTTTCTTAAACGGAACACCCTATATATTTTTAGATTTTTTAATTAAGCGTACTTTTCTGAACAATTTAATATAGCACTTAATATATCTAAATTTACACGTGGCGACGTTGTTGCAAGTTTTCTATGAAAAAGGTCGCTACTTCGCATTATTGTAGCTCTCCATTTAAATGAGATATGACGTCCATTTTTTCATAGGATACATTAAGAATATGTCTTTATTCAAGAAAATATAACGATTTAAACAAAAGTTACATTTGCTATACAGGGTGATACATTTCGCATATCGTAATTTTACTTCAAAATTTTAAACGGAACACCCTGTATATTATCATGTCGTCTTAAAGAGCTCTTTTTCAGCTTTCTAACGATACCATACTTGTGGGCTTAAATAAAATTTATTTGTTAAAAAAAGGGTTTGAAACTTGAAGAACCGTTGAAATTAAAATAAGTTGTAAAAAGATAATTGAATAAAAACTTTATACTGGCAGTTTATTATTAGTCTTATTGTTAATAACAAATTGTGAGTCACACTTATTAAAAAATAATTGAAATTTTAATAAATAACGAAAATAACCATGTCTTCGTGGTTGATTGTAAATTGTAAAGACAAATTATTATTAATAGGGATACCTACTATACTCTTATATAGGGTGCTTTGAAAACAAAATTGAAAAGTGACTCGGGGAACTGTCACTGTCATTATTGATGTTTCTATTGTGTTGGTTTTATTGTATCAGTCAGTATTAGAGGAAATCAATCTACCCATATTATCGAAAATGAATTTTACTAAAGAAGAAATGCTAGACATGATATTAGTTCTCGGAGTAATATAATACTCGGAATACTGACTGATGCAATAAAACCAACACAATGTTGTTGTTGTTTCAAAGCACCTTATATAAGAGTATAGTAGGTATCCCTATTAATAATAATTTATCTTTACAATTTACAACCAACCACGAAGACATGGTTATTTTCGTTATTTATTAAATTGTGAATTATTTTTTCATTAAGTGCGACTCACAATTTGTTATTAACAATAAGACTAATAATAAACTGCCAGTATATACTTTTTATTCAATTATCTTTTTACAACTTATCTTAATTTCAACGGTTCTTCAAGTTTCAAACCCTTTTTTTAACAAATAAATTTTATTTAAGCCCACCAAGTATGGTATCGTTAGAAAGCTGAAAAGGAGCTCTTTAAGACGACATGATAATTTACAGGGTGTTCCATTTAAAATTTTGAAGTAAAATTACGATAAGCGAAATGTATCACCCTGTATAGCAAATGTAACTTTTGTTTAAATCGTTATATTTTCTTGAATAAAGACATATTCTTAATGTATCCTATGAAAAAATGGACGTCGTATCTCATTTAAATGGAGAGATACAATAATGTGAAGTAGCGACCTTTTTCATAGAAAACTTGCAACAACGTCGCCACGTGTATATTTAGATATATTAAGTGCTATATTAAATTGTTCAGAAAAGTACGCTTAATTCAAAAATCTAAAAATATATAGGGTGTTCTGTTTAAAAAAATGTATGTTCGGTTCGGAATTTTAATATTAAACACCTTGTAGTGCCAAAATAATTTTAAAATATGCACGTCACTGGCATCTAACTTCGTACCAAAAATTATTATTCTAACTTTAAAGGAATAGGTAGTACAGTCCGCATACGCACTAATGGCCCACCCTGTATATACAGGGCGCCCTATTTCTTGACCCGTTGCATGGGTAACTTTTTTATTAGTAGAGATACAAAAATGCTTAAATGAGCAAATTAGTGCAGTTTCGTATTAGTAATTCTACGGTAAGGCGAAAAATTATATACGGGGGAAGGTTGAAAAGTTATTGACAAAAAACGAAAAATCCAACTTTTCTATTATCCCTCGTAGCTCGTTCATTTGAAGAGTTAGAGAAAAATGCTTCACATGTTTTTTGCAGTATTTTCCATGTAAAATGACATGCACTTGCTACTTTTTATATATCTCTTAAAATGGTTGAGAATCACAGTAAAATATATTTTTTTTAAATGTAATGGATAGGTGGCTGTGACATTAACCGAAAGTCCCCTTTTTTCTCTTTCAGATGATATAACATAGTCCATATTTTATCCTTACAAAAGTAATAATAATCGTTGTTTTTAAAGAAAGTTTATTGTCACATCAAGAATGCTATGGATTATGGAACAAAAGAATGTTTTGAGAACAGAAATTATTAATTAATTAATTATATTGAAGTAAATGTTCGAAATGACCACCATCCTGTTGGATACATAGTAAGCAACGTTTCTGGATACTTCTTAAAACATTATTTATTGTATGTCCATGTATGCTTCTAATTGCATCTTGAATCCTGACTTTTAGATCCTCTATATCTAGAGGAGCTGTCACATAAACTTTATCTTTCAATAACCCCCAAAGAAAGAAATCTAAGGGGGTCAAATCAGGTGTTCGCGCTGGCCAGCCGATATCCATTCTATTTCCTATAACATTATCAAACTGTTCATGTAAATATTGTTTTACCTCGCGGGAATTATGCGCAGGTGCTCCATCGTGTTGGAAGTATTTAAGATTTCTAAAAATATGAAGTGGTAATTCATTTAAATATTCCTCTGTTAGAGTATTCCTTAGAAAATGAAGGTAATTATTCGCATTAAAATTATCTTCGTAAAAATATGGGCCAATAATTTTGCCACAAAAAATTCCACACCACACATTTATCCCAAATTGACGTTGATTTCTTCTTTCAGAAACAAGATGTGGATTTTCTCGGCACCACATTATGTTATTATGGCGGTTAAAAATACCATTGTTGGTAAATCTACTTTCATCACTGAATAAAATCTTTTTCCAGAAGTCTAGATCCTCTTCGCATTTTGAAATGTACCATCGACAAAATGTCATCCTTCTTTGATTATCAGCTGGATATAAAGTATTGCATATGGAATAATGATAAGGCTTTAAATTGTTACCTTTTAAAATAGCTCTTACAGTTTCCTTGCAAGTGTTGCAGTGATGTGCAATTTCTGCAGTTGAAGAATCAGGTTTAAAATTTACATAAGCCAAAACATTTATTTCAGTGTCTTCATTGAAGTTTCTTTCATCCTTAGGCTTTGAAAAAGACCCGTATAATCGTATATTATTTTCCAGCTGTCTAAATATTCTATGATGGGGTTGTCTTCGTTCCATGTAAGTTTCAAAATAAAGATTCGCTGCAGCTTGTGCATCTCGATTTTGGTTATAATAACAAAATAGCATATCATTTTTCTCTTCGTTGGTGTACATATTTGCAACACTATTATTTTGTATGCAGTATTAATAATAAACAATAAACTACTTAACAAAAACTAAAAATGTCACTTATGATCTGTCAATAATTAAATGCCAACTAGACGTTTTTAAAAATATCAGGAATCTTATTTTTTGTTTTATTTCCATAGCATTCTTGATGTGACAATAAACTTTCTTTAAAACAACGATTATTATTACTTTTGTAAGGATAAAATATGGACTATATTATATCATCTGAAAGAGAAAAAAGGGGACTTTCGGTTAATGTCACAGCCACCTACCCATTATATTTAAAAAAAATATATTTTACTGTGATTCTCAACCATTTTAAGAGATATATAAAAAGTAGCAAGTGCATGTCATTTTACATGAAAAATACTGCAAAAAACATGTGAAGCATTTTTCTCTAACTCTTCAAATGAACGAGCTACGAGGGATAATAGAAAAGTTGGATTTTTCGTTTTTTTTCAATAACTTTTCAACTTTCCCCCGTATATAATTTTTCGCCTTACCGTAGAATTACTAATATGAAACTGCACTAATTTGCTCATTTAAGCGTTTTTGTATCTCTACTAATAAAAAAGTTACCCATGCAACGGGTCAAGAAATAGGGCGCCCTGTATAGAGGAATTAATAAAAATTTGATTGAATATTTTCGATTTGTTAGATATATTTTCTCATTTTTGATGCATTTAAAATTATTACTATAAAATCTATTGAAAGTGGTTTGTGGAAGTAAGTGAAGTGATTTATATGAGCTTTTTTTTGTTGACATGAAGTTGTCGTTTCTTGAGTAAAAGCGTTGTTTAGCTGTTTTGCAATGGGCGATGAGCCCCAAAATATCCCCACAAAGTCCCGATTATAAATAAAATATACTTGGGAAGGATAGGGATATTATCACCTTAGAACTTGGTTGTGGAATTTTCACAACATAGCCAATAGTAATTTCATACTTCAAGTAAGTTTAAAGTAAGTTGCATATGACTAATTCATTTATTGTACGGCGTACAATATAGGTATGTTTATATGTTGATTTAACTAGTAGGTATGTATACAGAACAGAATATAGTAATAATGTCTAATGTAAATCCCTTTCAAGAAGGTACTTTCTTCTATGTTCTAACCCCTTTCAAAAACCCCTTACAAGAAAAAAAATTCAACTGATTTAGTAATCATTTTCCTTCATTTCTCCTAATTCATTTTTCGGTAAATTGACATAAATAGACACGATGACTTCACACTATTTAAACTGGCAAAAATTGTTGGTAAACAAAACCTCCTCTTTGTTTTCAAAGCACTTCGCAAAATAAAACAGTGAATAATTTTGGCCAAATGCAAAACAATATTTATTAAATATGAAATAACATCGTAATTAGAAAAACAAACTTGTCAAACAAATAAGCCTATAAAAGATAGTTGACAGTTGCTTATCTGCCATCTTAATTGGCGTCGATAAAGTAATATAACAAATATAAAGATATATACAGTAATTTCACTCTTTAAATCTTTTGTACAAAAGTTTTTAATGCGCATGTCTGCTCCTGGGTAGTATCAGAGAATATTGATAAGACAAGAAATTGCATTCGCTGGCGGCACCTTTGATGTCAGTTACATAAAGTTTACACTCGCGCAACCTCGGCGCGCAACGTTGATGGTATTCATTTTCTCAATATTTAAATTTTCCAGGTTAGATTGTAGCAGAGAATATTGAATCAATATTCTCTGTCTGTCAATTGCGCATGACTGTGCCTGGGCAGTATGCGCAGTGGTCCTTTTGGGGGGTTAAAAAAACAAAACTTAAGGACACCAACATCAAAGAGATTTTGCCGAGTGAAATTACTGTATGCAGTGAGGACATAAAGTCCGTCCCCCCCCCTCTAACTTTTGAACCACTAGATAGATTGTGATGAAATTTGGAACGATAATATATGACTAAATTCTGCATTTTTTGACACATCAATGACAGCTCTGAATGTCAAATTCGGACAGCTGGGCGCGCAATAGGAAAATTTTTTTAAATGGAAATGGGGGTCGATTTGGGGACTCATTTTGAAGCTATTTTTATGCTCAAAACATCCCCCAAATTTGAGAACATTTGGTTCAGTAATTTCCAAATAAAAACCAGTAATATCAGTTTATAACATAATCTTTTTACCACATAATCTTTATAATAGAACTTACCCATGGAACATTTATTTGTCAGGAGGTTCATGGAGGTCATTTTCAACATCTTTTGAAGTAGCACGTGTTTTCTAAAT
The DNA here is from genome assembly GCA_963924545.1 of Pogonocherus hispidulus. Classification (NCBI taxonomy): domain Eukaryota; kingdom Metazoa; phylum Arthropoda; class Insecta; order Coleoptera; family Cerambycidae; genus Pogonocherus; species Pogonocherus hispidulus. Next base: position 72,083,423 of record OZ004693.1, read on the forward strand.
TTATTGCTGACTGAATTTTTTTTTTTTTTTAGGTTTAATTTAAATTATTTCATAATTTTTAAATTTTGGTTATTTTAGGTTAGGGATGGTTTATTGTTTACTTTTAATTTTTGTTTTGCTTTGAATAATTTACAATAATTTGTAATATGTATGCAAAAAAATGATATAACAGAAATTGATATTTCTGGTTTTTATTTGGAAATTACTGAACCAAATGTTCTCAAAATTGGGGGATGTTTTGAGCATAAAAATAGCTTCAAAATAAGTCCCTACTCGACCCCCATTTCCATTTAAAAAAATGTTTCCATTGCGCGCCCAGCTGTCACTTTGACATTCAGAGCTGTCATTGATGTGTGAAAAATGCAGAATTTAGTCATATATTATCGTTCCAAATTTCATCACAATCTACCCAGTGATTCAAAAATTAGAGGGGGGGGGGGGACGGACTTTATGTCCTCACTGTATATCTCTATACTTGTGGTAATATCGTACTAGGATTCCTTGTAAAAAAATGTCTGAATAATGTTTTGGTTAGAACGGTTTTCAATTTAACCAAGAAAACAAAAATCAAAATTTTCTGTTTTTTTAGAGGTCTTCAAAAGTATCAGACGTAGGTCCAATTTACTTTTAGATCATTGTTCAGTTGAAAACCAACCATAATTTAACCAGCCTCGTATCTCTCAAGATAAACTAAATGCCCCTGGTGGGACTGGAAAAACACACAACGCGTCTACCTAAATCATATTAAACTTACATCTCTTAATTTGTTTGCACCATTATACAATTCTTCGATAGTAAGCTCTTGTAGCTGTTCAAGAATAATCCTGTCGTCACTACTTTGGATGCCCAAAACATTAGCTAATAGATACACACTGGATTTTTTACCTCTTGTCCAAGCATTTAGAGCACAACCACTTTGAGCTATAGCTTTGTGAAATAAGCCTAAAACTACATTGCGAACACAATATATTTTTAAATAATCTGTAGCTTTACCATTGGCCATTGGAGACAACATAAGGAGATTAACGGAAGCCGCTCCAGCGCTCTCCCCGAAAATTGTCACATTATTAGGGTCACCTGAAAATATTTTTATATTGTTTTGGACCCACTTGAGCGCCATCACCATGTCTTTCAGTCCTGCATTGCCCGGAACTCCAAGGCTACTGTCGTCGAAACTTAAAAATCCTAAAATTGTATGGCAGTACAAACACAAGTTTAAATAAAATGTAGTCGTGTGAATTAGCTGCCTAAGCCAAAACTGCTGCTGTCAATCACATCTGCTAGTTGTTTTAAATGCAGCAGAGGTTATTATTACTAAAATATTTGTTCTTTTCTCTTCTTTACTTACTGTGCGTTTCACGAAGTTGTATCCCGAATTGGAATGTTAGTATATATCTCCAACGTATGGAGCGTCGTAATGTTATTAGTTAAATTCAATGCATTGGCACATCTTGGTTACGGACCGCTACAAATTGAGGTGGTGTGATTTAAACGCGCGTGCCAGTCTCGCACAGGATTTGCCAGCGAATCCTGACAATCCGAACATTCCAATCCGGGATACAACTTCGTGAAACGCACGGTATGTACCACTTGTTACTTCACGCAGCCTGGCTATATTATGTATACTGCGACAGACACAGAATTATAAGGTCAAACTTGTTGTATTTTGTTTAATGTCACTGTTCTAATAACCACTTGTTTAGTAAATTTCTCTGAACTGTCTATGTTACAAATACTCTGACGTATTCTACTACTTACAACATATTATCAATAGACTGTAGAGGAACACTAGTTATTTACATGTACCTATTTAACTTTAATTTCGATTTTATACTATCAGTTTCGTCGACATTTTCAAGTACTCGTAAAAAAGTCAATCAAAATTTATCAAACGTCATATTTAGTAAAGAATATATTTTCCACCAAAGTATTAAATCTCTTAGGATAAAATTAACGTACCTAGCAGTATTGTAATGCATAGTACAACCTAACCGATATTCCATGGAAAAAAGCTACAATCGACGTTTTTATCCAATAATTTCTGATTAGCGTAAACTTGACAACATCATCCAAGTTTCCGGCGGCTTGAAACAATATAATGCTTGCGGCATTCATGTTTTCTATGGTATGGAAATCAGTACCTAGCGAGTTATTGGACGCCCCATGAGGTTAAGCAGTATTTACGTTTCCCTTATTTTGATATCTAGGCATGCGCCTGCATGCTGTTTAATAAGGGAACCCTTTATGAGGTTAGTTCTTGACCTTAATTCCGCAGGTATTAAATGCCGTGTTAAAGTCTTAAACACAAATACTACAATCTTATTTCATTTCCTCTTTTCTAAATAATTCTAATATTCACTTAAATTTGGACATATTTTAAGTTTTAAGAAAATGTAAAAAATAAATAAAATTTTGTGAACAAGGTAGGGTCAACCAGTCAAATAAAGTCGTCGTTAATACTGCGAGACAGTGTTAAAGGGATTTTCAATAACTCTCCATTTCCTTATATTCGATAACGTCCAACAGAAATGCCAAAAAAGTAGTAGTTTTTTATTTAAAAGATTTAGATGTTATTTTTAGTTTGATGCTGGTGTTTGATATTCTTTAGCATGTCAGAAAAATTAGTTTTTATCGTACACTAGGTGAAAATTCTATTTTTGTGAGCCTTTATCTGTCATCATAGCGTCATTTAATTTCATATTGTAAAGTAATTTTAAGTGAACACATCATTATTGTTACTATTAACTATTAAACAATGGACGAGACATGTATACCGGGGACATCTCAAGCTTCCGAAAATGATGAAAGCATAGAAGAAACTGTATGAAAGATTCACATGTCAGAGAACCCCCAGAAGTTACAAATCATCATAAATTCAGTTATTCAGTTATTGGGTTTATCTAAACAAGGTATTGCCTTTGTTAATTCCACTATTCATTATTCTGTATTTAATATTAATATTGCAAAGAACTAATTTTTTTGTAAATTATTTGTTGTTATATAAAAAGGTTTTGAAGTTTAAGATTTTTTCTTGTGTAGGATAAAAAATGTTGTGTGCACCATGGCGGGAAAGTGGTTTTCCGGTCTTCCAGAAGTGGGCAAACTTGGCTCCGTCTCGCCTGTCCATTTCTTCTGTCACCCCGGAAAACGTTCACTTTCCCGCCTAGGTAGATAAAGTACTATTAATATTACGAGGATTGGATAGTGATTGAATGGTCCTTATTATTTGAAATGCATCAATTAATATCAAACGGTTCCTTACCTAGTACTCCTAGTCTATAGTTAAAAGTAACTAACACCACATCCTGTGTTATTAGGTATTCTGGACCGTAAATAATAGAGTGGCTTGAACCTGTTGTGAAACCCCCACCAAATATCCAGAACATCACAGGTTTTAGTTTCTTGGAGCCAATCTGTAACATTTTCACGAGCCTGAAGTTTTCTAAATATAATTTGCAAGTTGTTGTGTTAAACACACATGACTAATCGTTTTACTATTAGGAGATAATAATAGTGTCACTTAAACTTAAAATAACACATGTACACGGTGGGCCATTTTAATCTATGCACCTGAAAAACTCAGTAAGTTCGCATCCTATCAAAAAATGACAATGACAATAGTAACCTTGAATTTGACCTTCAAGCTGACCTTCAAGGTCAAATCAAGGTCAACTTGAGTTTTTTAAATGGAAACCCCTATTTTTTACACCGGAATCGGAAAGGGCGGGAAATTTTACGTCCGAATATGCTCTCAGGTCATCTGACCTCGATGACCTCAAAGGTCAGATGAAGGTCATAAATACGAAATAATCGGATGGCTATGAAAAATCTTAGGTAGGGTATTGCCGAAAAAGTAAAGGTCATTATTTAAGTAATTTTTAACGTGAAATTCAGTGGTGACCTTTATTTTGACCTTGGCGATGACCTTTAAGGTCAAATAAAAAATAAAAGGTGCTTATGAGGTCAAATACTGGTGACCTTGAATTACACCTTGAACTAAAGTTTTGTTGTTTCTTGCACTTACTTTTAGCGTTACCCAGAATCATTGAATCATTGTTTTCATCTAAAAAAGAAATTTTACCTTGAAATAACCTTGAAAGTTATCGCCAAGGTCAAAATAAAGGTCAACACTGAATTTCTCGTTAAAAATTACTCAAATTATGATTTTTTCGACAACACCTTACATAAGAATGTTGACAGCTACCCAATTATTTCGTATTTATGACCTTCACCTGACCTTTGAGGTCATCGAGGTCAGATGATCTGAGAGCATATTCGGACGTAAAATCTCCCACTCTTTCCGATTCCGGTGTAAAAAATAGGGGTTTCCATTTAAAAAACTCAAGTTGACCTTGATTTGACCTTGAAGGTCACTGCCAAGGTCAAATTTAAGGGCACCACTGAATTTCACGTTAAAAATTACTTAAATAATGACCTTTACTTTTTCGGCAATACCCTACCTAAGATTTTTCATAGCCATCCGATTATTTCGTATTTATGACCTTCATCTGACCTTTGAGGTCATCGAGGTCAGATGACCTGAGAGCATATTCGGACGTAAAATTTCCCGCCCTTTCCGATTCCGGTGTAAAAAATAGGGGTTTCCATTTAAAAAACTCAAGTTGACCTTGATTTGACCTTGAAGGTCAGCTTGAAGGTCAAATTCAAGGTCACTATTGTTTGACCCCCTTTGTATCCTACAACTTTTATAAAGGTCATTTTTTGATAGGATGCGAACTTACTGAGTTTTTCAGGTGCATAGATTAAAATGGCCCACCGTGTATAATAATAAAGTGGTAATACACAAAACTTGTCTGGAAAAATAGTGGATAATTGAAACATTTAAAGGTTAATTTCCCCAAAAAATGTTTTTATAAGATTTGTGTGTGTCTCTGTTTCCTGTGGTAGTGTACGTACAAAATTTTCTTAGATCCAATCCTGTTAATTTTTGTTTTATGCTGTTGGTTCTTAAAAGTTAATTCGTTCTTTATTCCAATCTATATTATTTACAGTAGAATATAATTTAATACAAATTCTACGATCTGAAGTTCAAAAGTATTGATGGGAATTTAAATTAATTGATGAAATGTGTTCATCGAACATAAAGTGCATATCTTCAAATACATTATTAATCTATTTTACCTATAATTAATTATATTTGAACACACCAAGAATAACACTGACGTAGTTTTCCACAAAACACCAAATACTATACTGCACTCGACAGTCTTATTGCACTGCACTGACAGTTTTAATCATCTCCAGATGATGCCAACTTGGTTAGCGAAACGCACGTAAAGTGCAGTAGTGTTTTGGTGTTATGTGGAAAACTACGTCAGTGTTTTCTTCACACCAAAGGTTCCAACCCCTTTCAAGAGCACCATGAATACACTAGGTATATACGGTTGCGATGACACGATAGTCACCTACTTCTATAGTCTGGTGATCTAACGAAAACCAAAGGACTCCAGAAATGAAGCTATCAAATGTATAGGCCAGTTTTTCTGTATAATAGGTGCTACGAGAAGTACATGATCATGGTAATCAAATTTTCCTTCTTGGTCTGGATATCCTTATAGGGTAGAGTCAAATATGTGGATTAGTTCTAGAACATGATAAAATGCGAAAAACTCTATTTGAAATGAGAACTGATACTGTGCCACCAAATTGAATATTTGAGCGACTGTCGGTTGATCTACAGTAGTGGGATAGATTACGCAGAAATAATCCCACAATTTCGAACATTAATGTAGTATTACAAATGGATCAAAGATTACATTGGAACAGAAACTGTAATTCTTAGATGATTAGATGACTATAATTATTGAAATCTGACAAACAGCAGTAAAAGTGCTAGTATGCTACAAATTCAATACAAATACAAACACAAATACAAATGAATACAATACAAATACAATGTGTAAATACAAATTCACAATTTTCTTGGAACCACCTACAGTATCTTTTAGCATGAGCGAGATAAAAGGAGAAAGTACTTGAAAAGTGTTAGCGTGTGATGACATCCTGAGCAATGCAAAGGTCTATAAACAGAGGTGTTTTTGGGATAAAGTTATGCAAAAACTGTTTATTGGTTCATTTCATATTTATATAGTTTTACCTCTTTGGTGAATACATTTAAGAACAGGCAGTCCTCTGATCGTGAATATGTATTACCCCTGGCATAGCATTCATTGCCATCCTCTGTCGCATCTCGTATTCCATCCCATTTTTCAGGAGGTTCTGGTGCCTAAAACAGCAAGTAAAGGAAAACTGATTACAAATAAATACAATATATAGTGCTCTCGTAAAGTACTGGATGAATTTGTTAAAAAATCAAGGAATATCTTTTGGGAAAAATGCTCGACCCCTCAAAATTTATTTTTATTTGCGCATTTTTTCAAATTAAATTATTACATACAGAGTTATTCGTGTGCAAGTTAAAAGATAACCACCATTTTTTATTACGGAATGTGAGGCAGCACTTTTTACATATGCTAATGTAATTAACTGAATAGGTCAAATGAAAAAAAAAAGGAAATACAATTTTGAAATTATAATAAATTTAGTAAAACTCAAAAAACAACCAAATTAAATGTTCAACTATGCACCGTTAACATCTGATAGTAGCCAAGACGTTGAGTAAATTCTTTTATCTACGATCCTGTAAAAAGTAATAGTTTTTTTACATCATTGCCAGGGTAAAAAGTGGCCTTTTATAAGAAACTGTGCAATAGAAAATTTTATTGCACGCTTTTATTGCACGATGTAACATAATTAGAATGGCGACTTCGACTTCACTAGAATTAAAAAAATACTAACCGTCAAAGTGACATTCACAAAAGGTTGATACAGTTTTACAAAATATTCATGAAAAATTGCCCACTTCTTACAATCATTGGCACGATCGAAGATAAAACGTTGTAAGACACACTTGTAACACTCGCTACGCTCGTATTTTTGTGCACAGAAGCTATCAAACTTAGGTTTGTGTAGAAAGACGTACCATCCCTTGGATAGGATGTAAAGTCGGAGGTTCCTTGTCTATGAAATGTTAGGCAAGTAGAAGATTCCTACCCTGTTACAAAAGTGGGGGTTCGGCAAAATTTCCTGGTTGGGGGTTGCTCGTCTCTAGCTAGGAAAAGATGCTAGGATATGTCGGGCATAGACATACAGAGTTCGGCTAAGTATGGAACATTATCTTTTACTTTTTGGAATCAAAATTTGTTGGATCATTTTTTGCCATTTTTTGATGGTCTTTATTTACTTTTAGGTGTTGTTATTTCGTTGCTATGGCAACCAACTGGAAATCTATATTTTTAATTTCTTTTTGGAATAGGAATTTATTTTGCATTCGGCTGTATCAAATTTATTGAGGTTACAGAAAAAATTATTGTTTTCATAAATGAATTGATGTTTATTCTCTACCTCAAAAACTTCAACAAGAAACTTTATAAATTGAAATGACTTAATCTAGGAAAAATAGTATAAATCTAAATGAAATAAATGCCCTGTCCATTTGTTAGGAAAAACATCGTTTAGGTAGTTCCTCACCCTCAGTCTAAAGTGAGGGTCATGATGAAACCAAGTCACAGAGGACACAGACCAGAGGCGAAAGCTTGCGGCGGTGTCTTTGATGTTTAATGGCCCATTTTCGATACCAGTTACATCTACACTGAGAGAAATAATTTCTTAATTCTAACAATACCACCTTACTATAGGTACTCTGAAAGAAGTGTTTAATGATTATCGTTAACGGCTTTTGTAGATTAAGTATATCAATACAATAATTCACCTTATGTAATGTAACTAAACCACAGAGGACCTAGAACAGAGACGAAGGCTAGTGGCGGCGTCTTTGATGTTTAATGGCCCATTTTCTGTACCAGTTACGTCTACACTAAGAGAAATAATTGCTTAATTCTAACAATACTACCTTACTATACTCTGAAAGAAGTGTTTAATGATACTAGTGGTTGTGACTGATATGTTATATTACTTATATTACTAATGTCATTCAGTTTTTTGTTTTATGTATTTTTAATAAATGTTTCATGTCATTTATTGCAAATAAAAGATTTATTATTATCCATATGTGATCTTGTATTTTTTATTATTCCCAGAAAATAACCCGAATAAGTTGCAGATCATTATTAGAATTAGGAAAATTATCAAAATACCTATGCTTTTATTAATAACTGAAGTAGTAATACAATAATTATTATTTTCCGACTGACATTTTTTACACTGGTTTTGTAAAATCAGATGTATTTTTAATAACAATCACCAGTATACAACATATTTTTAAGCAAGTCCTAACGAAAAACGCCATAAATTTGAACACAGCGCAAACTTTACATGTAGACCAAGATACCTCCAAGCTTCGTAAGATTATTTCTTGTATTAGAATAATTTAGAGGTACATCTCGATGATAAAGCACATGGACTATTTATTTATGTCCATCTATATTAAATAATTTAATATTTAATTCATTTATTCTTATTCTGAATTTTGTTGGTGTGCACTGCAAATTTTTTGCACTTGCAACTACAATAATTTGCTACTAATATACTTATGTATTAGTACAGTCTAAACAGCAGACTTAAAGGAAACACAAATATTGGTAATGTAGCTTAGTTACATTACATAAGGTGAATTATTGTATTGATATACTTAATTTACAATAGCCCTTAAATATAATCATTAAACACTTTTTTCAGAGTATAGTAAGGTAGTATTGTTAGAATTAAGCAATTATTTCTCTTAGTGTAGACGTAACTAGTACAGAAAATGAGCCATTAAACATCACTAGCCTTCGCCTCTGGTCTGTGTCCTCTGTGACCAAGTGTCGTAATGTTCTTGTATTGAAGGGATAGTGTGGTGTCTTAACAAATTCAGATATTTGTTCATAGTTAAATTGCCATCTACAAAAATGTCAAACTATCTGATTGTGAAATCAATTTATGTCAATATAAACATTTTTTTCAATTTTTCGCATGTAACCCCAACATATAGTGTCATTTGAAATTTCCAAGTTGGTTTCCATATCAACGAAGTGACAACACTAATAATATTTGAGGATCACCTAAAAACGGCAAAAAATTATCCAAGAAATTATTATTCCAAACATTTTTTTATTAATATAATATGTAAAAATATTATAGACAATGTTACATATATATGCCTGACCCTGTACAGGGCGTACATTTTTTCTAGTTTTTGTAGATATTAAATTCCTGCTATAAAAATGGGGACATCCCAATTTTCTTACTTTTAACATAATTACCATTTAGTCAAGCACTGTAGTAGTTTTTATTTTTTGTTAAAGTTGTTTCTGTTAAAGAAAATCCTAAGCTTGTAAAAAACCGGTGGTGTTCAATGTTTTGTTCCATAAATTTCCATAAGAAAAATAATTTTTTATAAAAACCATGACACCCTGTATATCTCGAAAACGAGGCAATTTAGGGCACACGTTTATTTGGACTCTTAGTCATAAAATTGGACAAGGAATTAGCTCCTACAGTATGGACACGACATTAAACACTCTGTATATCTCTCTTAAATCTTGACAGTGATAACAATCGAAACCTAAAAAAATACATTAAATATTATTCTGGGCTATTTCATCACCCACGTGCATATCTGTTCGAAAATCGTTCATATCTTCATATCGAAATCATATCTTTCAAGTTTTAGTAACTTGAGATAGGGCTGCTTTTAAAATTGTTATTTAATTTGAGTTTATGTATAATGAGGCAAATTTTAAATTGTTCAAAGGACCGGATCTAAACTAAAATACCGGACTTGGTTTGAATGCTCCAATAGATTTAAACACTACTTGTCACTACTCCGCTCGACGCGCTTTATGATTGTACAATATATTCGAATCCGGCTCTGTCTACTAACGGGCAGACCACGACGACCCAAATTTTAGTTATGCTAACGGAGTAGCGTTACACAAATAATAATGCTGTTGTTCACCTTACCTTGAAACGCAGTTTACCAAGTGGCGGTTTGGCGTAAGGTATACCCTGGAAACTGTAGAAATCATTGCCATCAAAGTCACTCTTGATTCTTCCTCTCAGTTTACCTTCTCGCACTGTTACTACAGGATCATTCATTTTTTAAATACGTGGAAAACACCATGAAATTGTGCACACACACCTGCTAGCTCTTCCTCGTATTGTTGTATTGATTGTCAGAACATGTTTCTGCGTCAAGTCGGCCGCGTTGACCTTTGAACCATATTTTTTATTAGTAAGGTATATTTCAATAGTTTTGGAACCTCAACAGCACTGATATCGATACATATTTAGCGATAGATAAGTTATCTCGTCCATAAATTTGAACTGGTTACGCTGAATGCTAGGAAATCGTGTTTAGCTTACTTACTTGCCGATTGTTAGAGTAGCGAACAAACAGTGACGGATTAAGAACATTTTGAAAACTTGAAGTGATATCGTATAAGTATATGATAAATGATATGATATACGTATTTCAAATTGTCATATTTTAATTTATATGTTTTATACTCGGTTGCTGCCACAAAATGTGGTTGTCGTCTGAAAGCGATTGTAGAAATATCTACAAAAATTCGTAGATTTTTCAATTGTTTATTTAGATGGTTTGACTTTCTCTACTATATCTGCACCATGATAATATCTATTAAAGTTATTTACTTCTAATCTAAGTTTTTTATTAATATTATCTAGGTTACACATATGGTTATTTACAACCATGTGTGTAATGTTGATATTTCAAACTTAAATTAAGTTTGAAAGAAACATATTTCTGACTTTGACATATCCAGATGGAAAGAGGCATATACCAGGGTGGAAAGTGATTACTTTTCACCCAGAAAAATTCAGCCCAGGTAAATTTTATTCATATTAAATATGTATTACAAATTATTTTACTAAATTAATTGTAATAATCGATTGGTTATAAGCCGCAACAGAAATTGTTTGAAAGAGTTTGGCAGATACGAATACGGAATACGGAAGCTTTAGAAACACTGCAATTTTTTTGAAAAATTGACTTATGGAATTGTGGTCAAATGACTTACGAGTGATGTTACCGAATCGTAAAAAGAAGTTTTCATTTAGAACGTCTAAACGAAGAGCAGCATATTTGTTAATTAACGTTACACCCACTCTTCATTATTCACTATAAATGCTCTTGACTGGTTGGTTTTTATTATTAAACTAAAGAAAAGAGCAGAGGTCGAAACCTATTATGCTCCTAAAAATAAACAATAGATTGACAAGAATGGCAATAGTAAATTGTTACAGTACAGCTAATTCTTATAGGTAACAGTATATGTACATATTTATAAGTAAAAGTAATTGAATAAAAATTACAAAGTACGACTTAAATAATATAATTGTATAAAAAGATACAAACAAGAATATATGTTCTGTGAAGTTAATTTGCAGACACAATACAGGATACCCAACTAAATGTCTTGTCTTTACATCAAAGCATTTCACCATTTTTAAATAAGTCATATTTATTTTTGAACGAGTTTACACTCACTGAAGTCACCACATCACTGGGTAACCGATTCCAGTTGTTAAAAATTCGGTTGGAATAGAAGTGCTGTCTTATCGTTGTCCTGAAATTTTCTTTTTTGAGTTTAAGTGAGTGGCCACGGAGTCGGTCGTCTGTGTTTAATTCTAATAGCTCTCTGATGTCTTGCGTAAAGTGATTATGTAGCAACCTATATGTGAAAATCATGCCACCTCTATTTCTTCGTTCTGATAGAAGTGGGAGGTTTAGAGCTTGAAGCCGATCTTGATAGGATTGATTCCTCAAACACTGGACTTGCCTAGTAGACTTCCGTTGAACGTTTTCCAAGAGTTTTATATCTTTTATTAAGTGCGGTGTCCATATTATGTTAGCATGTTCGAGAATTGGCCGGATATATGTTTTGAATAAAAGAGAAAATAATCTAGGGTTAGGGTTTTGAAAAGTTTTAAACAATAAGTAGGACCTCTGGTTGGCTTTTTTTGCGACATTAGTAATGTGAGTGGACCAGGATAGGTTTGAGGTTATCGTTACTCCTAAGTCTACCTGTTCATTAACGGACTTGAGATGGATGTCATTGAGCACATAAGAGTGGAAGGGGTTATTGTTACCGATATGAAGGACCGTACATTTTGAAGGATTTAACGGTATCAGCCATGTATTACACCAATTTTCAATATCTTTAAGATTGTTCTGAATCAGATTGTGCTGTTCTAACGGGTTACTGTATAATTTGGTATCGTCTGCATAAAAAGTGTGGGGAACGGTAATAAGTGGATCGAGATCTGCAGTATATAAAAGGAATAGAATAGGACCCAAAACTGATCCTTGGGGTACACCTGAAGACACCTTTCGGAAAGCAGAGTAGTCGGTTCCAACACGAACTGAAAAAAGCCTATTTGTTAGATAACTGGCTATCCATGACTTTAGCTGACCTCTGATACCCAGGTGCTCTAGCTTTAGAAGTAGCCGGTGTTTGGGTACCTTATCGAACGCCTTTGAGAAATCCAAGTAAATCACGTCAATTGGATCTCCTTGATCTAAACAACGAGACCAATAGTTAAAACTTGCCAACAGATTTGTGGAAGTAGATCTACCCGGGATGAAACCATGCTGTGATAACGGTAAGATATTATAATATATCGAAAATTGCATTATATGATATACTATAATTATTTCTAAAACCTTAAGACAAAGAGACATTAGACTAATCTGTCTATAGTTTTTGGGGTCTGTCTTATCTCCACTCTTAAATATGGCAATGGATGATGCAAGCAACCAATCTGAAGGAAGAGATGATGTAGCTAGTGAGTGCCGAAATACAAGATATAGAGGCTCGGCTAGAACTGTGGCACAAGACTTTAATACAGAAGCAGGGAGACCATCAGGTCCAGGTGCTAAGTCAATCCTTAGATTTTTGAGATGGTGGAACACGTCTGCTTGAGTGAATGAGATTGTGTCCAAAGAATGTTGGACGCTGGGAGACAGAAAGGCTGGGATGGGACCAAATGGTTCTTCCGTGAATATGTTTTGGAAAGTTGTAGCAAGGGATTCAGCACTATCGAGATTTGAAGTACATATATCACCAGAGGCATCCCGAACCAGAGGGGTGGAGACTTTAGAAGATAAAGAGTTTCTGGTGTATTTGAAAACTGCTTTCTGACCCTTACTTACTAAATTCTGTTCGTAATTGATTTTTGATAGTTCAATTTCTTTTTGCAATGCGTTAGAAAAATTTCTATGTGCAATGAAATCATTATCAGAGCGAGTTAATCTGAATTTCTTTCCAAAGCCTTTTTTTAATTTTGCACTTTGCAATTAGTTCATTTGATATCCAGGGCTTTTTAGTATTTTGAACTACCGTTTTATACCGCGTACATTTGCATACGTTGGTTTTCCTTGTAGTCAAAAATGAATCCCAGACTGCATTAATATGGTTATTGTTGAGAATATTATGCCAGTTAATTTCCTCTAATAAGTTATTAAGTTTAGAGAAATCTATTTTTTTGATTAATTTTGTTTCGTTTTTTGGGGTATTATATGTTAAAATTTGTAACCTGCAACCAATTACTACGTGATTGGAAATTCCTATTGGCGGCAAATAACGTAACGGTTTGAAAAGATTTTCATCGTTAGTGACTAAAAGATCTACACGGGATGGTTGTTGATTTGCACGAAACCGAGTGTTTTGTGTAACTAACTGTACAAGACCAGATTGTAATACAGTATTTATAAATAAATTAGAAGACGAATCCGTGTTATCTTGAATTTCCACATTTTCCCAAATGATACCAGGGAAGTTAAAGTCACCAAATATAATAAGGTTTTCAGACAAGTTATTTAGTTCGGTTAATTTATTGCACAGTATCTCGTCCTGACCTCTAGCTGTTTTAGGGGGGCGGTATAAGCATACTAAATAAAAAGATACCTTTGAATTTTGATGTGGGAATTTCGATGTGAATCTTATTTTCCACGATATTAATATCAATTTCATTTTATACAATTTGTCACTTTGACATGCACCTGATACACCAATTATGAGTGCAACCTTTATAGGCAGCAAATCATCAGGTGCAAAACTATATATAATGAGGGAAAATTTAATAAGTGTGATGGGATTATTGCGTTTGTAAAGGAATCTATGAATGTATCTTACAGGGACTTTTTAATAGGACCTATGCAATGTCTAGAACTAGAAATACAAATACTCGAAACTAAATTCTATGTGACTTGCATTTATAGATCACCAAATTCAGACGTACAAATTTTCAACACCGATTTATTTAACTACCTTCATGATAAAAATAGTATACAAAAACATATAATAATAGGGGATATCAACGTGGACCTTTTTTCAGACGACGAACAGACAGAACAATATAAAAACACATTAAACTATTTTGGCTACACTTCATACGTGAATAAATGTACGCGTCCGCAAAGTAAAACGTGTCTCGATCACATTTTTGTTAAAGAATGAAGAAATAATGATCATAAATACGATTTCCAGTCTTTCATTTTTGAATATAACATTACAGATCACTCACCAGTCTCACTCATAATAATTAATTTAAAGGACAATAATATTGATTTACACGAAAAAGAAAAACATAAAAATATTAAGAAGTTCATAAACTACAGAAATCTAAAAATAGATTTACAAAATGAGGATTGGAATATTATATATAATGAAATTAATGTAAATAGAGCAACAACATCATTTATAGATAGACTTAACTATTACATCAATAAAAACACAAAAACAGTTTATTATAATAACAAAAACACTCCTAAGAAGCAATGGATTACAAATAGCATTTTGAAAGATATAAACATAAAAAATAATTTATATAAGCAAATGATTAGGGAACCGCAGTTTACAATTTTTGTTGATAAAAATTTAAATAAACAGAAGACGGACTATGAATATACCTGGTATTCTAGAACTTTCAATAATTTTCGTGGAGGTGTGCTTACATGAAAAAATATAAAAAACAGTATCAAATGAGTTGCAATCTTCTAAATAAAGTCTAAAACTACATTTTAACGTCGTCAACATTTTTTAAAACTGCTGGTACATTTAACGATTTACTGCGAGTAGGTACTACATTTATGAACATTTGAACATATTATTTTTATGTCATCGGTCATCCTTTTTTTATTTCCCCCAATCATTTTGTTTCGGTTTGTCCTAGTATAACTAGAGTGCTTATTTAATCAATAAATTACCATAGTTTCAGGAAAGGGATAAATAAACCACTTCCTGCAGCCTATTCTTTTTTACTTCTCAACGTTTACCCAATTCCACTTTAGGTGCTTTTCTGATCCAAAGGAAATTTTGTTAAACTTCTGTATAGCTTCTTATTAGCTCCTTACCTTCCTGACAAAAATCTCGGCAACTGCTGTTTGCTAGTAGACAAGTTGAAATTAAATCAAACAATAAGGAAATTATGGAGTAGTGCTAGTAAATAATATTGTCAATGTAAGTATACAACTACTTTATTATTATTATTATTGATTTATGTACAGATAGGCAGCATAGATATCATTACAAACTATAATTGCATAGAATTATAGGTAAAAACAAGCATAAACAATTTATAAGGAAATAAAAATAGTAACTAGCTGGTTAAATTGTCGGCATTGTAGGCATTTTTGAATGGATTAAGCGATGGCGAGCTGACTTCGTTACTAGAAAAACTGTTCTGTATTAAAATAAATCTATTAGATAAGATGTGAGACTGTGGCTCAGGGTTTAGTGTCTCGATCTCTCAAGCCAGAGGTCGTAGGTTCGAATCCCCATTCCACTAGACAATTTTTAATTAAATTGCCTGCTCGTAGATTAAAGCTTGTATGCAGAGATGGGTTGGCAACCATCTTGGCGATGGCCTAGGATGAGAAGAATGTCAATTTAGTGTTAATGTGAAAGATTAAAATCGGTGATGTTTGACTGCCTCCTAACTAATGAAGTTTTTTCAGGTTTACCTCATTCCAGCACTGAATGGTGGTTAGGGCCTACCGACGTAAGTCGTTTCTGAGACGCAAATGCGGTCGGCGAAATAATAATACTTCGCCCTCTCTCCCACATAAGTCTTAGACCTTTCGGGCCTTATGATCCTTGTCCTTAGAATCCATGAAGCCTTAGAATCCTTGTGATTAGAATTAGGGGTTAGAGGTATTATTATTATTATTATTATTATTATTATTTTTGTTGAAATCCAGTCGACCGGTTCTTTGGCTCCGATTCTCAGGGTCGACCGCTGGTGATTATCAGTAACAACTCCCCACGTCCGTGGGGTGAATAGCTACTGTGTCCGGGAATAATGTGCCCTGAGCATACGTAATGAGCCCAGAATGACCGCCTTCTGCATTCTTCCGGCTAGAAGGTCTGCCGAATTTCGGCATGGTGGTATGATATTCAGTTCCGAAAGCAGTGTATCTCTTGCTCCACCGAGGGCTCCTATTATCAGTACCACAAGCTTCACAGTATGTTCTGGATGGAGTCTGCGTCTGCGAACTTCGAAGAGAAGGTTTCGACATTTTCTCCTCATCTTAAGTCTTAAGTCTCACTTAAATCACCTTTAGGTGTCGACATTGTAATGTTGAAATTGTCTATTCTAAGCTTGTATGTCCTATATAAAATATGGTTTCCAAATTGGTACATCTTACTTTAGCTTAGTTCTAATATATATTTTATATAATACCCATGTTAGATAGTAACTGTGGCGACAAGTTTTTGAAAGGGATTGACACCATATACACTACTGAGTTCACTTTTTTATTGTAACACCTTTGTAAAGCTCCCATTTTAAGTCACTTGCCGCTACAATACCTACATCGTTTTGATGGTTTACTGAAGTTAGAAGGTTATTGAGTACCGATGTTTAGGGTTATTGGAATCAATATGTAGGACTGTGCATTTATTATAAGTTAGGGGTAAACAATATTCATTACACCAATTCTGCATTGTGCAGATATCGTTTTTATGTTATCTTAATGTGTTAACGGATTAGCGAAAAATGTTTTGTCATCTACAAATATGGAGGAATTTGTTGTAAGATCAGCAATAAATATATTAAACAACAGTGGTTCCAAAACAGACCCTTGAGGTACGCCACTAGTTTGTTGGGACTTTTCTGGTATCTGACTGTCAATTCTAACGCAGCTACTTTTAGTCTCCAAAAAGTTTGGATCCATTTTAAAAGGCGGCCTCCAACACCATAGAGCTTGAACTTGTATGGTAGTCTTTTATCAGGAACTAAATATAAATCTTTTTTAAATTCAAGGTAAACAATATCAATATGTTGGTTGGCATTAACAGTATTGGTTCATTGATCAAAATTCTGGAGAAGATTTGTGACGTTTGACGTTGTTAATTGGAGAAAATCTGTTAATTCCCTTTCTATGCAAGCAATTGTCTATAGTTATTTACATTAAATTTACTGTTTTTTTTATAAACTGAAGTAATCATAGCATTTTTCCATTCAAATGGTAGTTTTCCTTCGTCCAAAGATCGTTTCATTAACATAGTTAATGGTTTAGCCAAAAGGCAAGGGCAATTGCCTTTGAGAAATATAGGATGACTCCGTTTTAGTTTCATTAAGGGTTTCAGAATTTTCGAATTTTCATTAAGCAGCAGAATAAAGTCGGATTGTGCAATTGCAAAAGAACTGACAAACTAGTTAGCAAACAAGTTTGCTAATGCATCGTATGTTAATTGAATTTTAAGATCTTTTTAATATACCCACTTAGACAACATTTTACTGCTTCCACTTTGGACTATTTCATTTTCATATTTAGATTTTGCTTCACATAGATGTGATAATCACCCTGCTCACGCTTTAAAATGTTGACTTCTCTATCCAAGGTTTTCTGGAGTTCCAAGTTTTAAATAATGGGATGTGTATATCTATGTCCTGATTACTATTGGCTTGACACCATTATTAGATACCAAAGACAATAATAGGTAAAAAATATGAGAATTATAAATCTGACTATTACTTCAAAAATTCAAGGAGACTAGATCAAACATAAATAGTTACGTCAATGTTGCATATTTTAGAGTCTACCTTACAAATGTTCAGTGCTCACTTGTTCCTGATAGAAGTCATTTTTGAAGGTGTATAGGAATAAAAAAAACATTTATAGCATTCCCAGTAAAGCAAATGACGATACGGAAACATGTAACAAACCAGTGTCAGTAGTAAATAGTTTCAAAACATACCTTTTTTAGTACTGTTTATTCATTTAGTAACAGTACGCCTTCCACATCACAACATAATGATATTATTACTTTATCTTGCTACTGTTTCACTGCGGTTAAGATAATGACTGCAATTAATTATATGATATAATGTATAATAATTTATAAGTATATTAAAACATAATTTCCAGATATTTGGAAATTTGGTATCTGGAAATTATGAAAAAATCTGAAAGCTCTGAATAAATTATAAACCCTATCCCTGTTGCCCTATTATGATATTGTGCAATTTTGTCAAGTCTTGAAGAAGTTTTACACCTCATCTACCCCCCCCCCTAGCAGCTGCCTATATTTCTCCGAATCAAAAGATGTTATTATGTCAACTTTAGCTAATTTGATTCGTGTAACTAATAATCGAGAACTAATGATTCGTGTAATGTGATAAATATAATCTAATGCAATTAATCAACGAGCTCGCAAGTAATTTCGTGTAAACTTGCTAATTTCAATTATTTTTATTTTCTCTTTCCTATTTATATAATAGATTACAGCATGTATTTTATAATAGTTACCGTTTTACAAATTTTACAGCTACTTCTGGGGTTCCACAGAGCTTTAATTTAGGGCCACTATGATTTTGCTAATTATTAATGATGTCTGTTCTGTTATTGAGTGCCAGTATTTACTTTTGATAACGACATGAAGCTTTATTCACGTGTTGCAACTATTGTTGACTGCTACGATATTCAAAGGTGGTGTGAATCAGATTATCTTAAAATGAATACATCAAAATATTAATAATTAGATATTAATGAATTATGAATATTAACATATTAACAATTACAAAATTTTGTTAAACTATTTATATTATTATAAAAATATTGTTATTTCGTAGTGTATTAATTGGGAACTTAATTAGAAACTTCAATTCTAAGGTTCAAGTGAATATAAGTAGGTAATACCCAAGTTATATACATTTTTGTCCACAATATGTAGTAGGAGTAGGCATATTAGTTTTAATTTAATTATAGTATTTTAACGTGCTTCAAATTTTGTGAAAAAATTCGTAGTAAATTTTGGATTAAGTGAAATTTAGTGAAATTTAGCCTGAAAGATTATATTCGATTTTTTAATACGGGAGTTTATTATTAAATCCGTAATATAAAAACATCTAACGTAGGTAAAATTTATTTAACTCTTCTGTAGTCTCCTCCCTAATGTATTTACCTTGTAAGTAGACGTTGTTAGGTAGGTACATGAGAAATGACATACGCAGTTCATTGCATAATTTTATAAAAATGGGACATATAAAATGGTTTTCATACTTGTTTCTATAGTTGACTACAGTTTCAGGTAACCGCTTTGTAGTGCAGCAGCTTCTGCTTTATTAAAATGTAAGTGTCGCATTATCTATGAAATTCTACTTTATTTGTAGTTATTATATGTTAGACTAACTACTAGCTCAAATGGTTTATTATATTATTGTTATAAAATTATTTTATAACAATTTATATATGATTTATCTATGATGAATGTGTTTTAAATGGCGTGTTGGTAATTTTGCCCCCATAGTCAAAAATACCCAGATAATAAAGGTATTTTTGCACCTTGTTAACCTGTGTTTGTTATAGGCTTTTGTAGGCATCGTCATTACTGATTATTTGTGTTAGGTACGCTATCTACGGTATCTACAAAATAATTAACTTTTCTGTAATTATTATCCTGTTCCAATTTCTAGTTAAGGTATATGCACAATTTACAAAACAAAACTACGCTTTCAAAGATATATTAACAAGAAATGTAACATATAAAAGAATATAGATATTATATAAATCCGTTTAATGACCAAATGCAGCAATAATAAAAACTGTTTTTGTGGTGAAGTCAAACGAAATACTTGTTGAGTCTTTTTATGATTTTAGTTAAGTAAATGTAAAATACTTTTCTCGTTTATATCGTAACTTATGCTGAGTTTTTAATGTTCTCTGAATTTTTGTATATATGTATCTGTTTGAAATATTGAATCATCAAAATTTCGAAAAAAGATTGCTTGTATTTATTTGTTGTTCGGAATTTTCAGAGCAAATAGTTCAAGAAACAGTGATTCTTCTGAAACGTACAATGTATCTAGATATTTGTTTATTTATATATTAAATACAAAATCCAACAGGCTAATGCCCAGTTACAGGATTACGTTACTAAATTTAGAAAATATTATAGTTTACCAGAGATACAAATGCAGTTTACTAATATGCCACATATTAAATTATATGCATAATCACATATACATACTCACATATGTATATATACACAAATGTAACATACAATTAGTCGTTGAATACAGACTGAACTGAAGTGTGACTAGATTGCCAAGATATACAATAAATTAAAAAAAAACTAGTGTACCTACTAAAAAAATAAACTATAGAATACAAATACGAGCCTGCTTCAACCAAAATATAATTTAAATATATTCTGTATAAGAGGGGCGAAGTTAACATATTCTGAAATAACTGAATATTTCTTGAATTTAATCGTGGGCCATTATAATTGATTTGATTAGTTAAGTCTATACAATCCAAGCAGCTGTTAACTAACTCATAAAGAAAGATAACTGATTGTGATAAAAGGTATTGGGGAAAACCAATAGATAACTATACACAATTAAGTGTATACATAGTACATTTCAGCAAACCTCCGCTGAATCCTCTTTAATTGTCGAATACTGGTATTGTAATACCAATACTTCTAAAAAATTAGTATGACATAGTATAAAATAGAGCACGGCAAATACAACAGCTGTTAACTTGAACATTGATAGAAAAACAAAAGCAAAAGTAGTTTAGCAACATAATTTATATTTCAAATATCTCAAACTGTAATATACTTAATATTATACCTACCACTAAGAAAATATTTGAAACGTTTTAATCGAATTTTGACTTGACCATGAAGAAATAATCAATTTATAAGAATTTTTTAAAATCTTACTTAACCTATTCTTCAAATTTTAGTAGATTTTTAAAACTTTTATCTTAAAAGTATACCAAATTATCATTATTACAACTAGTATGTCAAATTTAGTTGCAAACTTCTATTTAGATTTAGATCCGAAACCAGTACGTAATTATATTTCTTATTAATTATTTTCTAATTAGGGCTGGGTAATGTTAAGCGTCTCTATTATCACTTTTCACACACTTTATATCAGTGCAACAGATCAATTTTATAGTTAGTACTATTATTAATATTAATTTTTTTTTAATACTCAAGGGTTTTGTAACAAAAATATTTCGTTTGTTTCAGCAAAGTTGATAGTATTTAAATAAATGTATATATAGTAGCTTAACTTAATATATATTTTTTTAAATTATACTTATTTATAGTGTTGGTTATTTTCCACCACAAAATATAATTTTGAAAGTAAGGAGCCTGTAATTCTATAGGCTCTTTAATTTCTTTAGAGAAAAGTAACTTTTTAGAATATAATTTTAACCAGCTGTTTTATATAATTTTCTGCTCGCAATCTTTTAAATTATTGTTCAATACTAAGTAGATTCCTGACAAAAAATTAAACAAAACAGCTAGTTCAAATTATATTTTAAAAAATTACCTACTTTTCTTGAAATACGAAAAATCGATTAATCGTTTTTTCAGTGTAACATTTTATAACAAAATATTACCTTGTAGCCACCCTATTTATATCTAACGTATTGACAAACGATACATCTATCTATATATAGACGAATCTAAAGTATAGATAGATATATGAGTTTTTTTTGGAAAATTTAATTTTTACCTGCAAATCCCAAACTGAATATTCTTTTTTCTATAGCCGTGCGGAAAACCCGATTTTCCGCACTGATTTTCGTGCGGAAAAATATTTCTGCACTAGTGCGAAAAATCAATTTTCCGCACGAAAATCAGTGCGGAAAATCGGGTTTTCCGCACGGCTATAGAAAAATTACTATACACGCATCGTTGTTTGTCGCGATACACATATCAATGCATATCTCAACGTGAATGGAGATAACAGGAAATTATAACAATATTTTGTACCAACATGGACTGCAGCAACAATAATTATTTATTATTTATTAATTCATTAATTGACCGTCTCTGATATGTATCTCAGAGTGTGTAACAGGCTTAATGCATTTCGTCTTGCTTAGCTACCAGGTTTCCAAGTTACTAAGGACGCTTAAACAATCATTAGAAATCAACAAACTGACATTTCGATATTATTATTATTTATTTGTGATTAATTGCTTTTTAAAAGTGTGTATTTTTCGTAATTCTGCATTATTAGAATGATTGAAGGTGAATTTGACAATCTGGCCATGGAAGACGGGGTTCCAGAATATATTTTGAGCGCAGCAAAAGAAGTAGATATGAATTTGCTTCCAGAAAAATCCAAAGTCAGGTACATTCAAGAATACGAAAAGTTCGTCAAATGGTGCATCAACAAGAAAATAACGAACATCAGTAAAGAAGAGGTACTTTTAGTTTACTTTCAAGAAATTTCAAAGAATTTTCAACCTTCTACAATGTGGTCCAAGTACTCAATGGTGAAATCTATACTAAAAATTAAGAAAAACGTTGATATTAGCAGGCATTTTAAATTGATTGCTTTTTTAAAAAAGAAAATGATAGGTTTTAGACCAAAAAAGTCTAAAGTGTTAAATCAGGAACATATTGAAAAATTTTTAAGCGTTGCGCCTGACGATACTTATTTACTAATCAAAGTCGCAACTATCATTGGAATCGCTGGAGCCTGTAGGCGCGAAGAATTGACTTATCTGTTGTGTGAAAACGTAGTCGAACAAGGAGATTTATTTTTGGTGAAAATACCGGATAGCAAGACTCACCAGAGTAGAAGCTTTGTAATAACTGGAGAAAAAAATTTTAATTTAATCAAGAAGTACATGTCTCTGCGTCCCAAAAGTACACCGCATCAAAGGTTTTTTGTTAATTTCCAAAAAGGTACATGTACTATTCAAACTGTTGGCATTAATAAGTTTGGTAAGATGCCATCCGATGTGGCTGCTTTTTTGAAACTTCCAAATCCAGAGAGCTTTACTGGACATTGTTATAGACGCTCTTCGGCTACCATGTTGGCTGACGCTGGAGTGGATATTACTAATTTGAAACGTCTCGGGGGATGGCAATCGACGAAAGTTGCAGAATCATATGTGGACGAATCCATGGGGAACAAAAAACGAATAGCCAACCAAATTCTATATTCTAAAGGAGAAAATTTCGAGGAAAGTGTACCTCCGCCTTCGCCCTTACCTTCTACAAGTTTCGCGTGTGAAATTGATGCTATTGCTGACAACAATGAACTAGTGAAACAGCACCAGCATGACAAGTTGAGAAGAAAAAGTGTCAACATTATTGCTAACGAAGCTCACCATCAAAATGCTCCCAGTTTAATTAATAATGCTTATAATTGCCAGTTACCTACCATGTTAATTATAACAAAGAATAATTTTATTCTTTGTTGTTTACTATGTATTGTTAATGTTTGCCATAGTTATTAAAAGTTATTAAATTATTACGAATTATATATACTTATTTCCGCACGTCTGTAAAAAAACTATTGTACCTAACATTTGCGGAAAATGTATTTCTCTGCACTCGTCTGCTTCACCGAACTCCGCTACGCGTCGTTCGGTGAACGGCAGACTCGTGCGGAAAAATTTATTTTCCGCACTTGTTAGGTAAATAGCTATTTTAAATTATTTATATTATCTAATAACCGGAAAACCACTAAAACATAATAACTCAATAAAACAGTAATCATTACATGAACGTAATCGTTATGTAATATATTTTTTTTTAGGATTTTTTCGTATCTATGTATTATTGCTCTATTTATGTGTGTGTGCTATATGACTTTTTACCACTGGTCAAGGCGAAAAATGTATGCTGCGGCAAAGAAAATAAGAGGTCCGCCAACTATTTCAACGTTTCCATTTATAGGAAACGCCCATATTTTTGTTGGAAAAACAGAAGGTATTTGTTTATTCTTTATTATTATTAACTGTACCAAAACTATAGATAACAACATCTTTAAAATTAATATTTTTTATTAACATGAGTGCATTATACCTTACCCTTACAGGGTAATCAAGTAGTCGGTTTAATTTAAGGTATCTTGATAAAGAACAGCCTAATTGTAAACGTGTTAAGTCTCTTTATGATAATTTTAAAAATATTGGAATATTTGAAATAGTAACACCTAAATGACTTACTTGAATTATGAGTTGAATATAAGGTGTTGTTATTGGTAACAGCTAATCTGAATATCTCCACGTCTGCTAATCTGGTAATCTGAACATTTGAACGTCTCTCCGACAACTGTCTAATTTACATTATGTCTCTTTCAAGCACTGAAAACATTTTAAAGACATGTTATCATCTTTATAAATATGAACTTTATCATCACTTGCAAGTCTATGATACTCGAGAGAAGATGTTCGTGATTGTCTGAATTATTATTAAAGCTTAAGAAAATATTAAACGATTAAAAAATATTTTGTGGCGTGTTGAACAGAGTGTGAAAAATATAAATAATTATATAAACATTCTTTGTTAAAAGAATTAAGGACTGAAAATGACTTCTTCACACCGCCCCATAATGGCACGGACATTTACATATTGTTTGTATTTTTTTATTTTATAAAAACATTAATATGGAATTTGGTGGTTCAGTTAATTTCAATGTAATAATAAGTTCATTACAGGAAATAGGTTGTTACATAGCTAAGTGGTTTTTGATTTGAGAGATGTTATTCTATATGTCAAATTATTATTGATTAGAATTGAAGGGTATATACGACTACAAAACAGAGTGTTCTATTTAAATTATGAAAGTTAAGGTCACTTTCGGTTAGACTGGAAATGATGAAAAAAATCCGTCCCTTGTTAAATATGAAAAAGTATTAATAAAAGTAATACCAAGAATATCTCTACTCCTCATTATACTCAATCACAAGGATTAGTCCGCAAGTTGTAAGATTCTTGGAAGCTGACTCTTTCAAAAATCCTCTAACTATAGACGATTATAGACGACTGCGCATGCAATTTTTATAAGCATATTGTACATGGTATGTATATACGCGCCTCCATTTTTTAGCCAATCAGGTGTGATAATATTTCAGCGGATATTTTTTGAAGTTTAAGAGATGAGTTCACAGTTATAACACTTATAGCTAAATAATATAAAAAAAACGTTCCACCAATTTTAGTAAACATAACTTAGTTTATAAGTGTAAAATAGATTTGTTTTAAACAATTTTTGTTAGTTTTATTAAACTAAAATGGGTAAAAATTTTTTTACTGTATAATATATGTATATATTTAATTACATTGAGGCGGAGGCGCGGCGATAGCTCAGTCTGTTAGGTGCTGGGTGATAGCCTGTGACTAACAGAATGGGTATATTGCGGCGCGAGTTCGAATCTCGCCAGGGGAGAAATGGCACCTCTCCACAACCAGGGAATGGTTGTGTGCCTGCGTTTTTCCATGTGCACCCTCCCTGTACACAAGCCTTAGGCTCTCACTAGGGAGGTTGTCCATTTCTGTGGTGTGTTTTATGTTATGTTATGTTTATTGACAATAATACATAGTAATTTTTAAAACTCATTGTATGTAATAGATAAAATAGCAAGACACGTTTGGATGAAATATAACTTTTTCGAAACGGTTGTATTTACTTATACAGGGTGTCCACCTAGTGCGCGTAAGTCCAATATCTGGGTTAATAAAAGAGATAACTTAATTTTTTTTTCTACAGGGTTGTCTAATATCCCGAGTATCCCTAATATTCAGGGTGTTCAGTTTTTCCTGGACAGGTACCAACTTCATTTTTTTAAATGGAAACCTATATTTTTTATGGCATTATCGAATTCTACGTAAAAA
Organism: Pogonocherus hispidulus; assembly: GCA_963924545.1. Lineage (NCBI taxonomy): Eukaryota > Metazoa > Arthropoda > Insecta > Coleoptera > Cerambycidae > Pogonocherus > Pogonocherus hispidulus. The sequence goes on from OZ004693.1 coordinate 72,109,573, forward strand.
ATTAGTGGAACTTTGTGCATAACACTGCTATTGAAATATTGATAGTTTTCGAGATATTTGACTTTTAATTTTTTTTTCTTATGTTTCGTCACTTCTAATAGTTGACATAATTATGGTTGTATGACAGAAATTATTTTTTTTCAGAAACTGTAGAGTGAAGATGGTTCTTTCGAAAAACGTATCAAAAGTTGACCTGCGATATACAGGGGGCAACAGAAATCGTGCCAAACCTGATGGTTTAAAATTTAAAAAATCTCGACTTTTTCAAATGGAACACCCTGTGTTTTATGATTTCATTAGATGCCTTTCTGTAGACTCTACAATTTTATAATAGCTTTCCCTATACCTAAGTTGCGTAGTTTTTGCAAAAAACCCACTTTTATGAAAAATACCCGATTTGCGCTCTCCTTTGACGGAAAAAATATTGTAAGGCTATTTATTTTTATAAAATGTATTAGTTTACAATTCTTAAAATAAAAATAACTGAAAAATTTAGATAATTTCAGTTTAATAAACAAGTCTTTATGGAAAGTTACCATTTATTTGTAAATAAAAGTAAAAAATCATAAAAGCTCTACATGTAATTAAGAATTAGCAAAACTGGCGTATGCTTTAGAAGAAGTTCATGGGAATTATTTGCTAGCAGCACGTATTTATAGAGATTCCCACGTGCTGACTGTTTTGAAAATGTGAAAGAAAGATTTGAAAGAACAGCAAATGGGAATTATGAGAAAACTACCAGGAGACATGGGAGTAACAACGATAATATTTAGTTTAATGTTGTGGTTTCTGCTGTTGAAAATCCAAAAATATTAGTATCAGAAAATCAGTAGAAATCTTGGAGTTTTCAAAAGCTCGACAAATAAGATATTGAAGAAGAAGTTTCATACGTATCATATTGAAAACCAAACGGTGTTACCGTAGTTAGAAAAATTATTAGTGAAATGGATGAATATACATAGAGTATTGAAAAAAGAATACGCAATACTCATACAAGTAAGCTAACCTAAAGTAAATGCTCAAAATGTCCACCGTTGTTTTCAACACAAAGCATTAATCTACGACGAAAATGAATGTGAACATTTCTTAACATTTCGGGCGTTATGGTTAGAAACTCATTTTGGATCTTTTCTTTCAAGTCTTGCATATCCGTTGGTGGTACTTCGTATACTCGCTCCTTGATATAACCCCACAAGAAAACGTCCAGAATATTTAAATCAGGCGAACGTGCAGGCCAAGGAACTGGACCACCACGACCTAACCACTTATTTGGATATACGTGGTTTAGGTGTTCTCTAATCTGAAATATGAATAGATAATAGGAAAAGTACTACAACAATAAAATAATCACAGTACTGCAAAAGTGGAATGTGGAGGGGCACCATCATGCTGAAACCATTGTTGAACCAAATAATCAGCGGGCATATTCTGTAGCTGTAGAAGGGGAAGTTCGTTTTGCAAAAAATGCAAATACACATTGGCATTTAAATTGCCTTCAAAAAAGTACGGTCCAACAATATGTTCTCCACAAATTCCAGCCCACACGTTCACTTTGAAACGATGCTGATTATCTAGTACCCTCAATAATCTTGGATTATTGTCAGCGTAGTGATGAAAGTTGCGACGATTGGGTAAGCATGTGTTTGAAAATGTTGATTCGTCAGTAAACAAGACATTCATAAAAAAGTTTGGACTTTCCTGAATTTTATCCAATACCCAGTGGCAAAATTGCAGGCGGTTTAGGTGATCTTGAGGTAACAGTGCTTGATGGTTTTTAATATGATATGGATGAAAATTATTCTTCTTCAGTATCTTGTTTGTCAAGCTTTTGGAAACTCCAAGATTATTACTGATTTTCCTGACACTAATATTTGGATTTTCAACAGCAGACGCCACAATATTAAACTGAATATCGTCATTGTTACCGTCATGTCTCCTGGTAGTTTTATCATAATTCGCATTTGCTGTTCTTTCAAATCTTTCTTTCACATTTTCAAAACAATCAGCACGTGGAAATCTCTGTAAATCTGGATTATTTGCTTTGTAAATACGTGCTGCTAGCAAACAATTTCCATGGGCTTCTCCTAAGGCATAAACCATTTTCACTAATTCTTCTTTTGAATAGTTCATTGTATGCACGCTTAGTACTTACTCTAAACTCGTACGTGAATATTCAGTAAAAGAAGAAATGACATGTAAACTGATTGTCACAAATTTTATTGCGTGACAGACGCTCACTGCGTTTTTCCCGAGAAAGGAACGTGCGCCAATCGGGTATTTTTCATAAAAGTGGGTTTTTTGCAAAAACTACGCAACTTAGGTATAGGGAAAGCTATTATAAAATTGTAGAGTCTACAGAAAGGCATCTAATGAAATCATAAAACACAGGGTGTTCCATTTGAAAAAGTCGAGATTTTTAAAATTTTAAACCATCAGGTTTGGCACGATTTCTGTTGCCCCCTGTATATCGCAGGTCAACTTTTGATACGTTTTTCGAAAGAGCCATCTTCACTCTACAGTTTCTGAAAAAAAATAATTTCTAGCTGTCATACAACCATAATTATGTCAACTATTAGAAGTGACGAAACATAAGAAAAAAAAATTAAAAGTCAAATATCTCGAAAACTATCAATATTTCAATAGCAGTGTTAAGCACAAAGTCCCACTAATTTTTTACGTAGAATTCGATAATGCCATAAAAAATATAGGTTTCCATTTAAAAAAATGAAGTTGGTACCTGTCCAGGAAAAACTGAACACCCTGAATATGTAAATATATTTTCATTTTGTGCAGCTCGGGATATTAGACAACCCTGTAGAAAAAAATTAAGTTATCTCTTTTATTAACCCAGATATTGGACTTACGCGCACTAGGTGGACATCCTGTATGAAATTATATGATCGTATTTATATGAAATGTATTTTTGATTTTTGTTTAACTTCTCTAGTAGATATAGGTGCACTGTAGGCCAAATAGAAACCCTTTTCTATTTTTAAATAATTACTATTCTCATCGATCTTTATTTTTCATTTATGAGATTAACAAATATTACCAGGGAATCAGTGACGTACCTCGGATTACGAATTATTTTAACTATGATCAGATTAGCTCATTAGCTTTTTCTAAATTTTAACAAATCATCTAAAATCATCGCTATCATTTGTATTACTTAATTTAGCTATTCCTTATTATTCTTATAAATATTTAACGTTTCTAGATATCTTTGATAAGATCGATTCAATTTTTCAACAGTTTGAACAAGAGCCCTTTAAGTTTTGGCTAGGCCCCGTTTTAATGGTGGGGTTAAAAAACCCAGTTTATCTAGAGGTGAGTTGTTCTTTATAATTTTCAATGATTTTCTGAATAATGCAAACACAATATCTTGAAACTTGACTGTGATTTTAATAATTTAACCTTTTTTTAAATGTTTAAAGAACGCCTTCAGGTTTGCAGGGAGGACCTATTGAATGGCCGGACAAGATATCAGAATTTAACCCCATTGGGCTATTTCATCTGGAGTTATTTAATATTTAAATTTATTTTAACATGGCTGAAAATATTGACGAGTTAAAGGAGGGAGTTCGACAAGAAATCCGCTCAATAACCCCGGAAGTGTTTTAGACAATTTTAAAAACATATTTTTTTCATTTTGATGTCGTTTACGAATTTGTTTCTAAATTTTTCAAAATACATCGCTATTTTTACAGGACGTATTGAGAAAGACAAACCGTAATTGTTTTTACCACTCATGTTAGAGTCGTATTAACGCCTACTGGAATATTGGCACTTTAATTTGAATACATTTTAGTAAGTACCTCCCTGATTTGTCATCCGATTTTGAAAATTTCTTTTATTGTATTCAGTATAACAAATGCTATCAAATGAGATTGCAGCAAGTATACGAGTATATGTGGTTGACCAATTGTATAGAAAAGTTCCATAACTCTTATGCCGTAATAAACAAAAAAATATATATATTTTAGGATCTCATAGAGCCTAAGAGGACGCACATTTTAAAAATATGTATAGTCATATAGAGTGCTCTATAAACCAGGGCCATATCAAACTTATGTTTTTTTAAATGGAATTATATATCTTTTATTTCATATATGAATTCGGATCGGTGCCGTCGACTCTTTCCGACATTTCATTATCTGTCGTTGGCATTGGATTACCTACTGTAGATACATATAATTTTTAGTAGCTCCCCACAAATAATAATCCAGGGAGTTAAAGCACGGTGATCGCGGTGGCCATAGAATTGGACCATATGTACCTATCCACGAATTCCGAAAATGTTGATAGAGGTACTGGGTTACAATTCTAGCGTTGTATGAAGAGCATCTATCGTATTGAAACAACTGTAAATTTTGAATATTTTGCAAAGGTAGATCATCAAGCCTTTCCACCAAATCGTTTTGTAAAAAGTGTAAATAATTGGGAGAAGTTAATTGATCAATAATACGATAAGACCCTAATACCGCATGTGGATTTGAAGAAGAGGCTTGATAATCTACCTTTGCAAAATATTCAAAATTTACAGTTGTTTCAATAAGATGTATGCTCTTCACGCAACGTTAGAATTGTAAGCCAGTAACTCTATTAACGTTTTCCGAATTCGTGGATAGGTACAAATGGTCCCATTCTATGGCCACCGCGATCACTGTGCTTTAACCCCCTGGATTATTATTTGCAGTTCGAGCAGTGCAAATAATTGTTTTTCTTATTATAATAATTAATTCATCAAAAAGCTAAAAATACGCATTGTAACAATTAACTATAAATGAATGATTGTCTATTATTTGTGAATAAATACTATTTATCGTTATTTGCGTGTATTATCCATATTTATTGAAGAAAGTATCAAGTAGGATATGTCACCGTGATTGTAATTTCTTTCTGTATTTAGTGAAATAAGAATCCAATATGACGCCCATAAGAAATACAAAAGTTGAATATTGTTGCCAAAAAACTAGTAGGCCTAGAACATGTTTTAGTATGGCAATCGAAAGCTCTCATCAAACTATGTAAACATACCAAATTTCAAAAGTCTGCATTTATTTCAAGAAAAGTTATGTGACATAAAAGAAACTGGCAAATTGGCAGAATATTTCAATGAAAACGAGCCACCCTGGATAACTCCGTTACTGTTTTGTTTCCAGAGAAATCCCGAGACAGGTCGATTTTTGCTTGGGGGGGGGGGACATATTTTGCTACTAAATTTGACGTGGAAACATATACCCCATATTCAGCACAAATGTCAAAATTTTAAATAACGAATAGAGGTCAAGTGACTATTCGTATGAAAGGTCTTTCAATTATCTTTTCAACCATATAAATATGTTTAATATTAATTTGTCATTTCGCGACAAAATCCATCAATAACTTTTTTTTGAATGTACTATAATAGACCACAGTATTTAAGAATGATTCGACATCAAACTCTTGAAGTTCAAATAAAAGAGACTTCCAATTGACATTTTATTTCAATTATTTTATTTTATAGTAATTGGTACACCAGTACCAATTGATTTGTTGATTGTTAATTAATGTGTTTAAAAGATAAAGTTAAAATAAAAATACAAAAATTACTCAAAATCCAATTACACTATAAAATAATTTAAATAATAAAATGTCATTTGGAAGTCACTTTTATTTGAAGTTCAAGAGTTTTATGTCCAATCATTTTTAAATAATGTGGTCTATAGTACATTAAAAAAAGTCATTGATGGATTTTGTCACAAAATAACAAATGAATATTAAACATATTTATATGGTTGTGAAGAAAATTGAAAGATCTTTCATATGAGGTGTCACTTGACCCCTATTCCCTATTTAAAATTTTGACATTTGTGCTGAGGGGGACTTCCGGTTATACCGGGAGAGTCATGGGTGTTAGAATGTATAATTTTTAAATAGAGCACTTTTATATATTTATTCCAAAACGGTTGAGTGGCTACCATACCATCCTTTTAAAGCTTGATGAAATTAACATTTTATACTTTTCCCTATTTATTTTAAGAATTATTATGACTATTATTATGACTAGTGTTGTCACTTCACACCCTACTTTTAAATCACTTACCTACATTAAAAGAAACACATTCATGATTCACGTTGTGGTTGAATATTATATCATCATATCATCCATACTAAATTAAAGGTGTTATGTAATTATGTTCTACTTTTTAGAAAATTTTATCATCATCCAAATTTGCTTTTAAACATGAACTATATATTTTTTTGGAGGGATACTTGGGAGACGGATTAGTCAGTGCCTCAGGTAAGTAGTTAATAGAAGTAATATTAAGATCAATATAAAGTCTATAAATTTTTTGGAAACAAGTTTAAATAAATTGATGTTGCAAAATATTAATTACCTAACGTTTGTAGGATATCAGCAAATTGCTAATTCCTCTCACATTATGGTCATAGATAAATCATAGTTTGTAACGTTTCATCTAGCAAATTTCTCAAACTCAGTAGATATATTTTACTTCAGACATAAAATTTTATTTTATATGAATTTAACAATATTATTGTTTATGAATATATAAAAAACACAAAATATTTTCATTCTTATTTATGTGGTTGTAGGTTTAAAATCTAAATACAAGTTACATAGAAGAATACTACAGCCACTGCTGGATATAAATTTTGTTAAGAGTTCTCTGGAAATATTACAGACTCATACAGATATATGTATGGAAAATCTGAATCTGTACGTTGACAAAGGGACGTTTGATATTCATAACGTTACTGTCAAATGTTTCATGGATTCTATATCAGGTAACATTTAAATTACAAAAATTAATTTAAAGCAACAATTAATATAAATACTATTTTGGAATTTTAGAAATTATTTTGGGGCACAATATTAACTCTCAGCAACAAGGATTTACCGACTTTTGCAAATCGTCTATAAAGTAAGTTGATGTATTACATTTTTTATATGGCTACCTACGAATTCCAATAGTCTGCTTTTCTACAGGGTGTGTCATTAGTGAGTAATTGTTCGATTACTCACAAACGGTACATATGAAACGGTTTATATGAAAAAACTTTTTACAAGAAAGTTTTTTGGCACTAAAAGTGCATATTGTAAAAATATTTTCAATTACATAGGGTGTTCCAAAAAGCCGGGACAAGGTGCAAGTTGGTTATTTCAAATGCGACACCCTATATAGATATTATTATATTTTTGAAATCTAGGGATCACTAAGAACATATTTGTATTAAGGTTCCCTATAGCTATCTCTTTTCGATTTCGAGATATTTAGTAGTTAATGGAAAAAAACCTCGTAACACTGCATTGGAAAATAAATAAAACTTCCTCTATGACACAGCAACAAAGTGCAATATTTAAGGGATACCTTAAATATTGCACTTGAAACTATTTGGCCATTTTATACAGGGTGATTTTTATCGTGATTTATATTTCACAATGTTAAATTGCCTAAATCTCATTTTTTTTAAATAGAACACTCTACATTTTTATGGCATTAGATGTGGAATTTAATTACCTTTCAAATGGTATTAGGATGTCCTATACGAAAAGTTGACAGGTTTCGAGATATTCACGATTTTTTGAAAATTTAGCTTCCATAACTGATAATAATTACAAATTATAGTCAAGTAATTTATCAAAATATTTTATTTTGTTGTGGAAATTATTTAACTGTCAAATAAATATTCGATTTTGTGTAATCTGTAAATTTTATATGCAAGATGCACTATTCCACCGAAAAAGTTTATTTTCCAAAAAAATGCAAATAAATTTTTCCATTGACAGTATTTAGGACGGTAGACATGCAGCATAGGTGGTGGTTAAATGTATGGGGGGGATTCTAGGCGACAAGGTGATTGGACCATATTTTTTTGAAGCGATTGTCAATGGATAAATTTATTTGCATTTTTCGGAAAATCAACTTTTAAATTATATTGAAGATATTCCTATCAACATTTTAGCAGGGATGCGGTTGCAGCATGACGGTTGCCCTACACATTACAGCGGTTCAGTAAGGAGATTTTTAAATAGGGAGTACCCTAATAGGTGGACAGGAAGGGTTAACCTATCTCATTGTCTCCTCGGTACCCGGACCTTACAAAATTAGATTTTTTTATGGGGATACACAAAAGATTTAGTTTACCGCACACCATCAACCATACGAGAAAACATGATGAACAGAATTCGTGGTGCTTTTGACAGCATTTTGGAATAGTGCATCTTGCATATAAAATGTACAGATTACACAAAATCGAATATTTATTTGACAGTTAAACAATTTCCACAACAAAATAAATTGTTTTCATAACTGACTTGACTATAATTTGTAATTATCAGTTATGGAAGCAAAATTTTCAAAAAATCGTGAATATCGAAACCGGTCAACTTTTCGTATAGGACATCCTAATACCATTTGAAAGGTAATTAAATTCTACATGTAATGCCATAAAAAAAAATTCAGGGTGTTGCATTTAAAAAAAAATGAGATTTAGGAAATTTTACATTGTGAAATATAAATCACGATAAAAATCACCCTGTATAAAAATGACCAAATAATTTCAAGGTATAATTTAAGGTATCCCTTGTGCTAACTGTCACTACACTTTTTTCCTTTTCACATCGTGTCATAGAGGAAATTTTATTTATTTTCCAATGCTGGAAGCATATTACGAGGTTTTTTTCCATTAACTGTTAGACATCTCGAAAACGAAAAGAGATAGCTATAGGGAACCTTAATACAAATACGTTCCTAGTGATCCCTAGATTTCAAAAATATAATAATATATAGGGTGTCGCATTTGAAATAACCAACTTGCACATTGTCCCGACTTATTGGAACACCCTGTGTAATTGAAAATATTTTTACAATATGCACTTTTAGTGCCAAAAAACTTTCATATAAAAAGTTTTTTGATATAATGTGCCGTTCGTGAGTAATCGAACAATTACCCACTAATGACACACCCTGTATAATGTTAGAACTAATTTCGATTTAATCTGCTCTTTATATCAGAAACTACTAACTTTTGGCTAAATTGATTCTACATTACAGGAAATAGTTTGTTACATCTACTGCTTAAAACAATTATGAGGGCTTTTTGAATTTTTATGTTATATACATGAAAAACAAGTCGATTTTTAAGTATCGTTTTATGTAACCTTTTTCTTAAAAAAGTAGACATTCAAAAGTAGAAAAGTAAAACCAAAAAAAAATTATATCTTGGAAACAATCAAAACGTTTCTTAAATAGGTGTTCCACTTACGTAGCCTTCAATAAGCCGTAGTTATCAATTTCTGATCAATTTGTTGATCACAATACGTATAGTAGGGGATAATTCAACTTCTGAAGAACCCCACAATGTAAATGGCGGGCGTAATATGAAAAAGCGTATCCTTGCGGTATTTTTAGATTTTGAATTAATTTCACTTGGGGTGACTAGCTACATCGATAATCCTAAATTAATTTTTGATAAATCATTATGAGTATTTTCTTTTATATTTTATTTATTTATTGGGAATTACTGTGTATTTCTTTTAGAATGTACAATATTGGATTTAATAGAATGATTAAGCCATGGTTGCACCCAGATTTTGTTTATAATACCTTGTCTGACAAAGCTATATTTGACGAGATTCTTTCAGATTTACATGGATTTATTCAAGAGGTAATATAGTAAGATAAACTAGTTATAAAGATAAATAAATTATCATCTAATCCACTTGGCTCTAATATAAAGGAACAAAATGAAACATTTTCTGACTGTTAACAGTTATTTAATATTTTTTATATATAGGGTGTCCCAAGGTAATATGACACATTTGAATGGCTTATAACTTCAAGGCAAAATGAAATAACGACGAGCGGTTTTCACTGGTGCTCTTAATTTTACAAAAAGTGTTTTGTTATTGGTACTAGTTTGCTTTACTTTTACAGGTGCTTGAAAAAAAATCCCACTTCTTAATTCCAAATTGTGATCATTTTTTAAATAGAACACCCTGTAGATTATATTACCATTCGATAGAGACACTTTTCCTCTTTTCAAAAATGTATACTGTGATAGAGTTGTACCAAAAAATAAAGGAGTTATTTCAATTTACACACCAACCCTTTTCAGTAGACCATAATTTTTTTGGAAGATCGCATTTAATTTTTTTTTACATTGTCTGTACAGAATAATGGTGTTAAGGTTTCACCTCTAATTTTTGTTTTGTTAGTATCTAGTTTATTTAGTTTAATATTAATATTATTTATTAGTAATTGAATAGTAATAGTATCTTATTAGGGTGTCACCGAATCTACTTTTAAATATTTTTCCCGCTACTTATTCCAAATCAGTAAGTCGAGAATTCTTATTGGTCGGCTTGCGCAGAGAAGACACGTGTCTACACAGTTCAAAAAGTGTCGACAAGAACTCAATACACCGCTGAATGCCTTGTTAATAAAATAAGTGTTCTTAAGACATTTGAAATAGTAATTTGTGGGTTGTGTGATCGGGTACTTGGTCCTGCTGATCTTTTGCCTTTATGGAAGCTTGATGAAGCCTGCATTTTGGTAAGTCGTACCTCGAGTTTTCGACTTATCGGGATATCGCCTAATACAGTCCACTTTATATCAATTTTAAATAACATTACGAATCAAATGGTATGCATCAACGAAAGCTATTATTCAGAAAAGAATTAATTTAGTACAAATTTATACAAATTACATTACAGCATAAATTACCAAGTTATTGAAACACAAACACTAAATAAGAGAATTCAGTTTTAATATAGACACATAGATATGTATTGCAACATCTTTAATGTTTGAGGTTAAATTGCTGAATGTGCCCACCGTTATCTTCAATAAGCTTTTGCAATCTAAACTGCATATTGTTGAAGGCAGGTTCTAATATTTCCGGTGTTATGGTCTGAAAAACATTAGTTATGTTATGTTTTAGTTGTTTTATATTTTGTACAACAGGACTATAACAACGACCTTTGACGTAACACCATATGAAAATATCAGGTACCGGTAGTTCGGGAAAATGTGCAGGTTCTATTGAACCGGCTCTACCTATCTATCCTTTGATGCATTTCGTTACTCTGTACTGACAATGAAAAAAAAAATAAAATATGTTCTTCCAAAAAGATTATTGAAAAGGTCTGCTGTGTAAATTGAAATAACGCCTTTATTTTTGGTACAACTCTATCAAACTATACATTTCTGAAAAGAGGAATACTGTCTCTATGGAATGATAATATAACCTACATCCTGTAGGTTATATTACCATATTAAATGGAACATCCTGTTCCATTTAAAAAATTGTCACAATTTTGAATTAAAAAGAGCCAATTTTTTTCAAGCACCTGTAGAAGTAAAACAAAGCAGTACCAGTGACAAAAAAAAAACTTTTGTAAAATTAAGAGCACCAGTGAAAACCGCTCGTCGGTATCTCATTTTGCCTTAAAGTTATAAGCCTTTAAAAATGTGTCACATTATCTTGGGACACCCTGTATTTTACTTGAGTAGGCAAAGGAACTAACATATTTGCTACTTCTTAAACGATTAATAATTTGCTATTAAATTACACCGTGAAGGTAATATCGGTTGAAAGAAGTTTTAAAATATTGTTTGCGGTATTATCTGTCTGAACATAGGTAATCTAAATAAATATTTTAGGTTATAATAGAGTCGTGGAAAAGGAGAAAAGTATTTGGAAATAAAAGTGATGGAAATTTTATACCAATTGTTGACCAACTCGCTAGTTACATTGAAGAAAATCCAAATAATATTAATTGCGAGGACTTTATGAATCACTTAATGACATTGTTTACTGCCGTAAGTAGTTCATTATTTGTTGTTGAAGATTCTGGACAATTGTTAACATTAGGAAATGAAGGTTTTTCACCTCTATTTCACCGCATGGGTATATGTGTGCTATACATGTGGATATAATGTGTTCACCCCTTACCACAGGCGATAAAACCCGCAACACAATAATTGTGACTGGTATGAAAGCCATTGTTCTTTCAACTCGTCATTCATTAGATGACATAAGTGCAGGGATTTGATTTTCTACCGATGTTTATTCACCATTTTCACCAGTTGAACGGGAACATGCGTCGACAAAAGAAAGTTATAAACCTATGTGAATAATTGACAGTTCACAATAGGCATATGATTGACTATACATATTGTAACTGACTATTTCAGGGTCAATATCAGTATATTTATAGGTGGAGGATATACATTTGGTAATTTTAGCTATTTTCTGAACTGTCAGGATCTTTAACAAAAAATTACAAAAAATATGAGTTATATTTTGGTAAAGATACATTATTTTGGTATTACTATATTCGAATTGGAGCGTATCCTCCTGTTATGAACTAGAAGTGATAAAGACTGTGTTATGTTTTAGGCATTTGACACACTGACTATAGTTTCATCCTTTGCAATATTATGTTTCGGAATGTATCCAGAATATCAGGTAAGCTTTCTATTTTTCCGTAGTCATATTATAGTAATCTTTAGTTATAGCTGTGTTACACGATTTAAATTTAATATTAAATTTAATACTAAATGGCAGTTTAAATATCTAGATGACGTCTGTAGATGACGTCTGTATGATGTGAATGGGGAGAGCAACAAGAATATTATAGAAAATATATGTTATTTTGAGAACTAACAAATTCTCTCTAAACCGAATAAATACCTGTTTGTCAGTGAACATAATTTAGATTAACAAGGATTTTTATCAACAAATTATTAGTATCAGAGCTTTTAAAGCAAGACAAGGAAACAGCGGTACAAACACAATTGTTCATTGCTTCTGTGTATTTGTCCAGTAGCATAACTAAAAGAAAATATCTAGCATACCTAGTAAGGATCTGATACAAAACTAAGTATAGTGCTGTAGCTGTATATTCATGTTGCTTTGGGCGAATATATGGCCCAATGCAACATTGGAAACATATAGAAAAACTGGGTTATATCAGTAATTATCTAGTTTGATATTTTATTTACACAGCTATAATCCCGTAATGTTATTTTTAAATTACCTTTGATTTGATTGTTATAGAATATATGTACCATGCTCAAACTGTGCTTTAACTTATTTAACACAAAACTCGGTGGTAAAATAATACTTAAACTGGTAGGTAGGCTATTTCAGATCCTCGCAAATACTATTGTCAAACAATATGCATTGAGGTTAAAAGGTTTTCGATCATAGGATAATGAATACCAGACCTATTTACAATTTTTCAAATGCAGCACACACCCCCGTGTGGTAGAAATTTGACCTTAAAATTAAATCAGATGTGTCAAAACTCAAAACATTATTTACGTTTTTAATTTTCATTATAAGTTATTAAATTCGTGTAATTTTGTTGACAGTCTACTTCTATCACTAATAATACCACAGTAATTTATTGATTTAGGAATGTGTTCATTATAGATGTTGTGAAATACAATAAGTTCCGAAAAAAAATTAAATTTATTTCCCATCTCAAAATGTAGACAGCTTTGATTGGTTGAAAAATAAAAACAATTTTGACAAGTCTCGTTTAAGAAAAGTCACGCTCACAAAATTAATTTCTCCTGTTCTTGTGAAAGTGGTAAATAAATAAAGTACACTCGGTACTTTTATTAGTAGTTATTCCATCTCCCAGTTCGTTACAGTATTAAAAGGAAAACGTTGTAAAGTGTATTTTTGTGATAACGTCTGTTGTGATAAAAATGAAATTTTACAACTGGTCCTTCGTTTAATTTAAATGTATGGAAACCCCTACAATAGAGTTTGAAAGAAATGTGTTAATACTTAAACTTTTATTGTGTTTTATGATGCAGCTTTAAAAAACTAATAGAAGCTCAGATTAACCATATACAAGATAAATAACAGCCAGAGAAAAATGTCCACGAAATGAAATATAATTAAATAAACAAATCCCACTGCATGCCATTGGTTCGTTACAGTTTTTGACGGACCGAGATATGCCGAAAATACACGACACAACGACTCGTGACTTCATATTTGTTTTGAAGTTGTGTGAACGTAAATTTATTTAAGTATTTTATGTGATATAAGTGGTCATCAGTCAATAATCTAGGCTGTGTTATAGATTTTTAGTTTGTGGAAAATCTTTGTGGACAGTGAAATGACTATTAAATGCATAGTTTTCCATAAATCGGGCAAAAAAGGTGATGTGAGATCGTTCCACCGGTAAGTAAACAATGCTGACCATAGACGTATCATTCGTTCGGAATTCAACTTACGTATAATGTTCATGGGTAATATAAGTAATATAGATAATATTGTAGTTTTATATTGTATATTTTCTATGGATAATAGTTTCTGATCCTCATAAAATTATTTGGAGACAATGAAATTTTTATCATTTTTCTTTCATCGTTCAAGGAAAATTTCAAATGTTTACCCCTCTTTGAAAAAAAAAATTCGAATAAGAGATAAGAGTATTAGATGTAGTTTTGATTTAGAATGGGAAGTGAATTCCGAACCGAAAAAAATGTATTTTCTTATTTCACTTTCAGGTTTTTAGTAGGTATAAAGTATTATGAATATCTTTATATTATATCGCTACTTTATTTGGGTATTTGGCCACAATTCTGAACAAATTAATAAAATTTTGAGTAAACAATACATACTCCTCGCTAAAAGACCCATTAAAGTTTTTTTTTAATTTGACTAATCAGTTCTCATACTGAAAAATGTATAAATATCATAAAACATAGTACACACTTTAAGTTAAAATAGCACTAACATTTCGGAAACTTCACTGTCAGAAGAATGTATTGTGTTCTATGATATTTATGTATCTATATTTAAGAAAAAACTCTAACAGACTCTTCGGTGCAGCGGTTTATTTTCTTACTTTTTTATTAATTTTTTCTGAATTTTAGGAAAATAGCTAAATAAAGTAAAGTATGCATTGCGTATTATGTTATATACCTAGCTACCTAGTTTTTGTAGATGTTAGGGGTTTTTTTTTTAATCGTGAGGCAATAGGTACTTTACGTTGTTATAAACACCTTTAAAAACATTAATAAACCCTCTTATTTTGAGAAATACTGGCCGCCACTGGTAGCTATTTACAAACAGTTAAATAAACACTCCCCCCTTTCGTAAATTGTTGTTTATTAGATGGACAGGCATATTAATGCTTTGGGTATTGCTGTTACTTATCTTTTACATGGTTAATCTGAGGTTAGAAACACCTTTAAAAATATCAATAGACCCTTTTCTTATTTTGAGAAATACCGCTGCCACTGGTAGTTGTTTACAAACAGAGTTGAGTAAACATCCCCCCCGCCGCAAATAACTGTTTATTACATGGACTGGCATATTAATGCTTTAGGTATTGTTGTTACTTATCTTGTACATGGTTAATCTGAGAATAGAAGGCAAAGAATTACGCTCTTCCTAAATCTTTCCTTATGATAGAGAACCTTTTAGAACCCGTCTATATAAAAGTTTTTGTATATACTAATAGACATAATCGTCATAATACGTCTTTCTTTCATAGAAAAAACATCTTCATACCAGTTATTTTTATTTGCTCCTGCATATTAAATGAGACTTGCTTATTTAAAATGAGACCCCTGTATATTTTTATATTTTTGGAAAGACCGTGAGATTTTAGGTCGAAAACATGTGGCATACTCTATACCTAAACCCAGCATTTTAGGAGTTATTTTACATTGTATGAATATTTTGACATTTGCAAGGATATGTAAGAGACTCTGTAACTTTCTTCATTCGCACTTTGCCATGTTGAAAGAACATAAAGGGAAGGCACTTTCTACAATTAAAATAAACACAAAGATAATATACTAAGTGTTCCATTTTTCACGTTATAGTTTGAGGCTCTCAAACCGCGAAAACTGTTTTAAATCAAATGGAACACCCTATATTTTTTCACTCCATGTTACGTAAAATTAAATTATCTTTTTCCTAATGTATGCATTGTAGGGTTTAAAGTTACAACTTTTTGAGATATTACCTATCAAATTGCTGTGAACGCAGTCAACTTAAAAAATTATTTAGTATGAAGAATTATAATATCTTTCATTTGATGTAGAATTTGAGTCCGTTACACTGCCTCCCTCCCCCGCATTCAATTTTTGCTCAAAAATTTAGCACCGAGTAGCACCTACTTAGCACCACCTAACACCACAGCGGTTCAGAATTTATCGTGCAAATGTAAGGGGACAATGTAATGTTAGCTCCCCCCGCATCGAATATGGCTTCCAACTTTTAGCACCATAAAGCTTACACTCAGCACCACCTAGCATCCAATGTTTAGAGCTAGCACCACAACGGTTCGGAATTTATAATAGTTTCAATACGGGAGGGAGGGCTAATATAACGTTAGCCCCCCTGCACCGAATTTAATCTCCAACTTTCAGCAGCATGATAGATACTCAAAGTATAATTCAAATTTGTTATTGTCCTTACATAAATAATATGCCGTAAAACGTCTGGAAGATGAGCCTATGTGGGACATTATAATTTAATAATTTAATAATTCTTACAGTTTAAAAAATAGGTACTAACAAAAATAATTTTCATTACTACGCTACCCTGAAGATTAGCTCTGAAACATAGATGCACGTAGCTGTGTCGTTGTTTCCTTTGGACACTGAGCCAAAAATGTGTTTAAATTCACATTCATTAATTTTCTTTATAACAGTCTAAGAATATATTTAAAATATTTATTATATTCATGTTTTCCGTTATTTTGTTAATTGTTATTGTTTGGTGTATATTGCAGTTTGTTATTAAAAAATATTTTCTATCGAACTTTTAATGACTTTACTTTTAGAAATATCTCAAAAAATTGCGACTGGAATACAATGCCTAGATCAAGAAAAAGAGAATTTAATTTTACATAATATGGAGAAAAAAATACAGGGTGTTCCACAGCCTGCTTTAGTACTAGCCATGAACTGAGAAAATTGCAACACTGCATCCCGTCCTAATTTCAGACCGAGCGATACTGTTTTAGTAAATGGTGCGTCTTGTAGGTACGTGTATTAAATCATCCTATATATTTGTGTTAAATAGCGTTTAATTATAAGAGATAATTATTTCAGACCGTTGTATATTAAAGTATAGTCAATGTAGATAGTGCCGTGTATTACCAATTTGATATGTAATATCATTTTCCCGAGTTTTTACATGTTCTATTATTTATCAGTTGGGGTGAAGTGAACTTAACCTTGAATAGTGAAAATGCCGGCACGGTGCTGTGTACCAGGGTGTAAATCTAATTACGATTCCTCTGTAAAAAGTGAAGGAGTAAAAAGTGTTTTTGGATTCCCTAAGGACTAGGAAAAGTCGATTGTTCGAAAAGATCCTGAATGTAGGCGCCAACAGCAAGTTCAGCAACATAAAATGTTGATACAAAATTTTGAAAAGTCAGATCTTATTGCAAATTACAATGATTTTATAAATAATTTTTCGAAAAAAGTTAATCTTGGAGAAAGTTGGAATATAAAAGTCTTGACATCTAAAATAATTTTTTATACAATAAATTTCGATGGTGAAATAGTTAAAATTGAAAATCAGATATCAATAAATAACGACCTAACAGTTAAAATATTTGTAAATCGCAGTGAATTGTATTTTAATGAATTAAAGTGGATTTTAGATTTTGATATGAAAATTAAGAGATGGTCTCAACTCCAAAATTTATTAGATAGATTTAAATATACCTATTATTCAAGTAGCTTAGAAACAAGCAATACTCAAAATGCATTGCAACAGGCGTTGCTGTATTTAAAACAAGCTTTAGATTTTTGCGATATCGAGACTTTTTTATATTCTAAACATTTAAACATTATCGTAGATCAAATTAACCAAATGACAAAGTTAAAAAGGAAATACTCTGCCTCCACTATAATAATGGCATTTATGATTTATATTCAGTCTCCTACTACATACAATATGTTACAGACTTTTTTTATTTTACCTTCTAAGCGTTATCTGCAGTATCTTTCATCTGGAATGGACATTTCTCCAAATAAAGAAAATAAGAATGAGCACTATTTAGTTAATATGTCGTCTTCACTTACACAGACTGACAAGATAGTAGTAATTCTAATTGATGAAATATATATTAATTGCAGATTAGATTATCGTGCCAAAAACATAATCGGTACAGCTTGTAACAAAGAGAATGTAGAATTCGCGAAGACAATATTATCTTTTATGATTTGTTCAGCATTTGGAAACTTTTGTGAAATTGTAAAATTACTACCCGTATTAAATATCACAGGCAAAGAAATGGTTCCAATAACACAAAATGTTGTTAATATGGTTCAGAATTGTGGTTTTGAAGTTTTATGTATAATAACAGATAATCATAGAATCAACAGGACAATGTTTAACAGTTTACTTTCAGAATCAAATGCGAAATTAAATGTTCAATCAAATCAAGTAAACACAACAAAATGTAATAGCTTTATACCAAATCCTGCCAACACGAATAAAAAAATATTTTTAACTTTTGACTTTGTACATATTTTTAAAAATATTAAATCAAATTGGTTAAATTTAAAAAATCTTGACAACACATTTGTATATCCCGATTTTAATACCTACGAAGTTAAGTATGCTACATTTAAAGATATTCGTGATGTCTATTCCAAAGCGAAAGATATGCTTGCCAAGAAAGCCTACAAATTAAACTTTAAAACTGTTTTTCCTACAAATCTTGAAAGGCAAAAGGTTTTCTTAGTGGACAATATTTTCCATCATTCAACAATAGCCGCCATAAGAGATTATAATTATAATGGTACTGCAGATTTTTTGGACATAATTAAGAAATGGTGGGATATTGTTAATTGTACCAGTATAGTAGTAGGAGATATGAAAATAAATGAATGGGCAAAATATAAATCATTTCCTATATCCTATCCTTCATCTGTTTTTCTTTCCCTTTTTTTTCCACTCCCGGCAAAAATACGCATGCTAGATGAATAATCTGAGAAATATATTATTATTTATTATTGTAGTACTACCTGATACACATACTGTGAGCAATAATATTATTTTTTGAATTATTTTAAAAGCTTGTGTAACTCTGCACCTTCACGTTGGTTTTGCTGAACTATCAAATATCACATGTTTTCATGTAAAATAAGGTATATATTGTTTTACATAAAATATTGTAATATTTAATTGACCAAGCAGAGAACGTATACATATTATTTAATATTTACTTAAGTAGCTTATTACAAACAAAATTGGGAATGCACGTCAAATACGATCGGCCACAGCCTTCTCTACTAGAGAGGCTGTGGGTCGGGAATCGGACTAGAAGATCGGCGTGGAGCGGTGTTGCCAATTTCAGTTCATGGCTAGTACTAAAGCAGGCTGTGGGTGTTCCATTTGAATTAGAAAAGCTTTCGCGGTTTGACAGTTAAGAGAAGAGTATTAAAAAAAATATAATGGTTCCAACATCAACTTTTCAAAGGAAACACAAATGTGTTTCTAGACAGCTTAAGATAATCATGAAGTATTAAACTTCCTTATTACCTTAAACCTTTGAAAATAAAAATAATTACCTATTTGTTCACTGAAGGTGTCTCCCTTTAGCTTTTATCTCTATCGTCATTGAATTTTCTTAAATAATTAAGGGTTTCTGAAGTGTTTCTGAAAAGTTGGATATTTTAATGTTAATCAAGACTTGTCTGTAGACTTTCCAAATATTTGTTACTTTCTGAAAAGTAACCCCTTTAAAATCTTTCTGAAAGATTTAAAAGGGTTGTTTTCTAATTATTTCAAAAAATATAGGCTCGTAGAACAAAATAAAAAAGTTACTGTTACTAAAACTATTACTACACCGCGCGAGGTCTCAAAATGTAACGTGAAACATGAAACACTCAGTATATTATCTTTGTGTTTAATGTAATTGTGGAAAGTACTCCTTATACAGGGTGTCCACCTAGTGCGCGTAAGTCCAATATCTGGGTTAATAAAAGAGATAACTTAATTTTTTTTTCTACAGGGTTGTCTAATATCCCGAGCTGCACAAAATGAAAATATATTTACATATTCAGGGTGTTCAGTTTTTCCTGGACAGGTACCAACTTCGTTTTTCTAAATGGAAATATATATTTTTTATTGCTTTTTCGAACTAAACCCTTGATTTTAGTAGGACTTTCATCAGCCTTCCCTATACCTAACTTAAACTGTTTTTGAAATATTGACGGGTGAATATTGACATTTTTGCAACTTTGACACCCTGTAAAATCTAAACGGTTTGAGATCAAGCAAAACGGTTTGCACATTCCTATCTTAACTTTTCATAAGCTATCGTTTGGTACTAATTTCAGAATTATCCAAAAATTTAAAATTTTCTGAAAATTTTGAAAATTTTTAATTCCTGGATAAATTTGAAATTAGTACCAAACGATAGCTTATGAAAAGTTAAGATAGGAATGTGCAAACCGTTTTGCTTGATCTCAAACCGTTTAGATTTTACAGGGTGTCAAAGTTGCAAAAATGTCAATATTCACCCGTCAATATTTCAAAAACAGTTTAAGTTAGGTATAGGGAAGGCTGATGAAAGTCCTACTAAAATCAAGGGTTTAGTTCGAAAAAGCAATAAAAAATATATATTTCCATTTAGAAAAACGAAGTTGGTACCTGTCCAGGAAAAACTGAACACCCTGAATATGTAAATATATTTTCATTTTGTGCAGCTCGGGATATTAGACAACCCTGTAGAAAAAAAAATTAAGTTATCTCTTTTATTAACCCAGATATTGGACTTACGCGCACTAGGTGGACACCCTGTATTCTTTCAGAATGACAAACTGCGAATGAAAATCTCCTATACGGAAAAAGTTATATAAAGTGTGTTACATATTCTTGCAGCTGTCAACATTTTTATAGAATAATTAACATAAAATGTCAAATAACTTCGAAACGGCTGCGTTTAGGTATGCTACATGTTCTCAACCTAAAATTTTATGGTCTTTCCAAAAATGTTAAAATATACAGGAGGTCTCATTTAAAATAAGATAGTTAGATGCCGCACAGAGTAATCTAAACACCCTGTATATTGGCCAATATTTTCAGGTAATGCAGGAGCAAATAAAAATAACTTTGGTATCAAAATATTTTTCTATCTTCACAGATAACGACGATATGGAAGAAAGAAACACTTATGCCACACACTAATATACTATCAATGTGACAATTATCAAATAATATGTTATCCAAATTTTTTGAATACTGTTTTCGATTTTCTGTCTTTGCTACGAAGCATCTGCCAAGGCAGTACTGTCATCGTGATTTACGAGTTGGTTCCTGTTCAGCAATACTACTACTACCTTGTTCTCGACCAATTTGTTTATAAATTACATTATGGAAATCACGTAGTAAACGGCTTAAATAATATTTTCGTTCCATAAGTTTCTAATGAAAAAATAATTCTAACCGATGGTTACATAGATGCACAGTCCCGTTAAAGTGAAAGCATAAAGGATATAATATAAAATGTAGTGTGAAGTCCTCGTGAACCCCACTAGATTTAAGGGTTAATAGAAGGGTGCAAAAATTTCCACTGGAAAATTGTAGATGTAAGATAGACATACAAAAATAATGTAGAAGGAAGTCTAATTCTGAGTATCCTGTACATATGATAATTTGAAATATACCAGGTCAATCAGAATTATTTTGTTTTTACTGGTTCAAGCATTTGTAGGTATAGACATTGTTTCAATATTTTTCAATTCGTATTCTTTATATTTGTAAACAGGTTGACTCAAATTCGGGTCTATGCATGGGCATCTCGGAAATGGTAAGGGATACGAACTCGTTTTAAAAAAATATGATTATGTTATTCGATAGAACACAAGATGTTGCTGTGAAGAATTTTATTCTTTTTTCAATACCTACTCAAATAAAACTGTAATAAAATAAAGACGGATTTCCAAAATTTAAGTTTTTTCAAATGTCAAAAACTAGTCAAGTTAGCATTGACATTTTTCAGCTTTTATGTTAGTCCCCTGATTGCGCAACTTTGCCCCCCATTTAACTGACTTCGAATCTCTTACTATTTCCGAAATCCACATGCATAGACCCGAATTTGAATCAGTGTGTACATTGTTTATTTGCTTTTTCTCAATGAAACTGTTCATTTCAAGATTTAATATTTATTATCACATTTAGACGTAACTTTAACTTGTATATTTTTTAGAGAAAAGTTGTTGAAGAGATTAAATCAGTTATTGGGAAAACATCTAGGGATGTTACACTAGATGAGCTGAATAAATTAACTTACCTCGATATGTGTTTGAAGGATGTAATGAGACTGTTTCCAATAGCTCCATTTATATTGAGAAGAACTCTGACAGATTATCCACTTGGTAAATAATTTGTAAAACTTTTATTGAAACGGATTGAGAATATGGATGTATCTATTTTAGATAAATGGACAATTCCAAAAGAAGCAGCCATTATAGTATCAATTTACCACGTGCATAGAAATAAAAATTATTGGAAATGTCCTGACCACTTTTATCCAGATCACTTTCTGCCAGATGAGGTCAAAAGGAGGCACATTTTTGCTTATGTGCCTTTTAGTGCTGGGCCAAGAGGATGTATAGGTAACTCTTCCTATTAATGTATTATTCTCTAAGTTACTAAAAATATCAATATATCAAAAATATTTAGGGTGTAGGTATATCGATAAGTTGACGGTATACGTACCTCTAAAATTCATTTAGATACGTGATTCCATCGGCTGGGAAACGGCCCAGATACTGGCGCACATTCATACCAAATTGTCCCCTGATGATGAAACCACATGTAGTATTTAATATCTAAAGGGACATTTTATAATAATTGGAGCAAAAGTATAATTGTTTCAACAACAAAAAGTGCCTATTTATGTCCCTTTTGACCTTTTTTTGTAAATTTATATTCCTTAAATTAGTTATACCTAAATACAATAAATAATATCAAAAAACATATATCCTTTTTTCTGCCAACACGACTCATTTGCAGAGATATATTTAATCAGGGACTTATAGATGTATAAGTTCTGATTTAACAAAAAATGTTTGTTTTAATATTCCCTATCGACATGTCTATAAACTCTATGTCGATATATTTTTGAGACGTCCTGTGTATGTCACAGGCTCTCTGATCAAATATTTTATGTGATAACATAATGGTTATTTGCATATTTGTATATACTACTTTGTTAGTATTTTTTGACACTTTATATAGGGGCATTATTCCGAAAATTGCCTTTTTTAATGTGACCCTAGCAGTTACGCCCTCTTGCGGTAGAGTTAGGGACCATCCATCTCCAGGAAAGGAGTTAGGAAAAGCATCTCCAGTAATTACCAGTTGGTCAATTTTCTTAGGAATTTTTTTCCCCAAAGTTTTACGACGATTATTTCTTGATATATGGTACCTCGCCACCCTTAATGAAACAGCCTGTATATCTAGGTTCTAGATAACATTAGCTGCTCCTCTTATTTTACTAATCCAGAACAGTACTTAATACCTAATTATAATCTAAAATCACAATAATTATACTGGTTATAAAGTAACTTGTTCAAAAGTGTGTTTAACTGTTAGATAATACTGTGCAGTACTAATATTTTTTTTAAAAATATGTTCAAGTTTTTAAGGAAACAATTAGAATTGTAACTTCTCCACTAGTTGGCCGCATACAGGCTTTTTTAATCTGAAATTAGTTAAATGCTTCAGGTTAACCAAATATAATCGTATATTGTTTTAGGTAAAACATTAGCCAACGTCCAATTAAAACTATTCCTCTGCAAGGTATTACAAGGATATGAAATAGAGGCTGATGGTAAAGTTCCTGATCTGGAACTACGCACTGATATCTCATTAAGACCAAAGCAAGGTTATAATTGTAAGTTAACGAAACGTACATGGAAATAAATGTATCTTTCATCATATTGAATTTTTTTTAAGTCTACCCAGTGGCGGCTGGTGAAATTTGGATATGGGGGGGCGCAGAAAAAAAATGCAGGCGAAAATTTTGCATATTTCAAGGTCAAACCCCTTAAAATTATAAATTAGAAAGTCACAGAGCAAAAATATTTGCTTGGAAAAATAACTTTCGTTACACAAATATCCTCCTTTTTAATACGATTGACGGAAATCTCGACAAAAATTGTTTAAAACAATATTTAAATAGGTAATTAATATTTAGATATCAAAAATTTACATATACGACGTTACCTTCAAAAAGCTGAAAACGAGAATTCAGGAAGCAGGAACATAACTATTTTTAGTTTTTAGATATCCGTTAATTAAAAACGATACCTATGGCACAATCACAAACTCAAAAGTATTTTAGTTATTCAATTTATAGTTATCAAACGACACATTAAATTATTACGTAGGCAAATAAAACTTCATAGTTATTTATACACGGGTACACTCACTTTCTAAAATTGAGATCAGCTCTACGGTCTTTCATAGAAATAAATTTTTCCATAACTTTTTCATCGAAATTATTTATTGGGCAGGCAACGTCCAATTCTTTTATTTATACTTCCAGTGGAAGATTTGCAAAATTAGCTCTAATTATACTACTAACAGTATTCATGTTAAGTAATATATAAAATTGTCTTTTCACAAAAATTTAATAAGTAATTTAATAATGTTAAAAATATATAATGTTTTAAAAATATGTTATAATGTTCACGTAGGGCCGCGAAATAATTGCGGCCAAGTCTGCATAATATAAGCGTATTGAACGGATCTAACGAGTCTAGTCGAAAAAGAGATCGGGTCGGTTGCCATAGTTACCTGGGCCTGGGCTCACTGTGCAGTGTGCTGTGGTGATCCAGTAATGTGGACTGTGGCCTGTGGCATTATGAGTACGATAGCTCAAGCGCTCGAGCCCTTCCTAATAATAGTTTTGTACCACAATAAACATGTTTTAACATTTGCATTTAATTTACAATAATGATAATAATAAGGATTTCTTTGGTATTTTTGGAGGAGGGGCGCGCGGCCATGCGGCCTTAAGGAGAAGCCGCCACCGAGTCTAACCCTTAGTGGTATTGATGTGTTTGCAAGAGTTACCAATTATTAGTATTAAGCGCCACAAGTAAATTAGGCAATACCATACAGAGTGTACCACGTAGACCTTCAGTAAGCCCTTTCTAGAATCTACGTGTACTGGAATTCTAAAAATGTTTATACGGGGTTTCTCGCAATTTTCTTTCGCTTAAAAATATTCTCGTTGAGGTGCGACTTCCGGTGGAATCGGAAGTCGATGTCAACTCGCTTTTTTCAAATGGAATATGCTATTTCGTTTTTGGATTCCACGTTATATTTGAAGGTAAGTTTCATAAGAATACGATATCTTATTTTTAAACGTTTTCGAAATATTTAGATTTTTTAAAAAATTTCTCATAGAACATAGTTACATTAATTTATCCCGTTCTATTTCATTCAGTTTGCAACCTAAATATTTGAAATTTTAAGGAAGTATAACACTAAAATAAATCGAAACTGTCGAAAATACGAAAGTTAGTGCAAATTACACACGGTATCGAAAATGGGCCGACTAATTGTGACAAATTCAAAACCCAATATCTCACTTATTGTAACACCCTGTGTTCCTTTTACAATACCTAAATAGCTCTGATTTGAAAATATTTGGACATTATTGCAGGAACGAGAATAATCGGTCAGTCAGCTGTTAGATTGGCTATATAATGAAACATTTAAACGTCACCTAATGTCATTACTGATTTAGCAAAGAGCAAAGTGACTGTCATTGCTCTAAAGTGAGTTTGCCGATTTAGTGTTAATAAAAGCGGGTGTTTATAATAATGGCACACTTCGGTTACACAAACGACGCCTTTTTAAATTTAATTATCATTTATGGTGAGTGTAATCGAATTATGCGCAGAACATGTTATGTGTTTGCAGAGAGATATCCGGAAAAACACAGACCAATTCACGACTTGGTCAGAAAGCTATTAAAGCCAATTCTATGAATATTTCTTATTGATAGATGAAAGTTTTGATAGATGTGGATAAGCGATGGAAAATGCCAAAACATTTATTTCATTTTTTTCGTTGTCGAATAATGGATTACTTTTATCAATTTTCAGGCGAAACATTCCATTCTCAGAGCAATTATTTAATAGCTTTCTGACCATGTCGTGAGTTGGTTCGAATATCTCTCTGCAAACACCCGACATGTTCTGCTCACAATTCGATTACACTCTTTGTAATCTCAATAATTTAAAAAAGCTTCCTCCGTTATATTATTTTGTTTCTTTATGTTCGTGTTACCATTCTAGTGAATGTTCAATATTGCAGATGTTTATAATAAATGCATTTAACATTAGGTGTATCAATCACTTCAAACAGTACAATTGTTGTACTTCTGTCGAGTTCATTTTTACTGTTTTATGAGTAATATGGAAATAATGGTAATTCAGCACAACTAACTACATAATTGAAACTGTATCCTAAAAAACTGTCAATCAAGTGTATGTCAATCAAATATTGGGAATTCGACCTATAATATTAAAATAGGATGATATGTATTCCAATGGTTAAATTTATTTCTATTAACTTTCTTTCGCTTATGATAAACTTTTGTTATTTTAAGTATAAATAGCACAATTCTTTTTTTTTAATTTAGAAAGGCGAGGAATATGTAAATGTCTCTTGAATTTAATGTATTTAGGCTGTGCGCAACAATTACACCATCTGAAGACGTAAATGTTTCGTTACATAGCCAACTTGACAGCTAACTGACCGATTATTCTCGTTCCTGCAATAATGTCCAAATATCTTCAAATCGGTGGAATTTAGGTATAGGGAATGTTAGTACCAATCGAAAGAGAATTAGAATGTACATAGGTTAGCATTATAAAATACAGGGTGTTCCATTTACAATAAGTGAGTTATAGGGTTTTGAGTTTGTCACAATTGGTGGGTCCATTTTCTACACTCAATATTTTTAATCGATAGAAAATTGCGAGACACCACCGTATATAAATTTTCCGTATTCCACTACGCGTAGTATTCTAGAAACGGCTAAGTGAAAGTGTACGTGGTACACCTTGTATATAAAGGTAATGATGAGTAGCGATGACTATTCTATGGATGATGTGATTTTTCATAAATTTCATCCCAGATTTGCTTCTGTCTTCTTCCGAATTGTCTACTAATTCAAGTTCATCATCAAGTCGAAGTATCACTTTTAATTATTGGTTTGTGCATGACGCTATTTAACTTCTTTTCTAATTCAGGAGTGGGATTACCGTAGCCTGCGAAGTTTGTCCATATATTTACAAACTTGTAAATGTCGTTAGTAGAAACCGTGGGAAAAAGATAAAATAAATCATTAACACATACCATTCCTTTTATTTCATTTAGCGATAGTTTTCCGGGGATCTTTTGGAAAACGGTTTTCAACAATGAACTCTCAAACTGCTTGCTAAGATATAGTTTTGAAATATCCACTGAACAATATTTCTTAAAAAAGTTTAATGTTCCTTCTGTGATGCATAAATTAATTTATCTGTTTTGATTTCGTAGTTTTATAGATTTTGGATTCCATAATTTAGCTAGTGTCTTCCACTAGCTAAAAAATTATAATTAGCGTATTAATATCTAAAATGTTAAAAACAATAACAGTAATAGAATGTTACAGTTGGCTTTATGGAAATTCTATGTGAGAATTATTTTATCAACAGTAAAACCACAAGAGCTTTTTTTTTATCGGATAAATTTCTCTTTGTAACGAAATAATTTTGCCAATCAGTTATTTTATGAGAAAAACTGACATGAAAAAATCGCGAGACCGGAGGTCGAGCGATTTTGTCAAATGTCAGTTTTTCGAGCAAAATTACTGAATGGAAAAATTTTGAGTTAAAAAGAAATTTATCCATAAAAATAAAGCTCGAGTGTTTTTTGGCAAGATAAATTAACGACAAAATATGTAAAAAGTGACGTGCGACTACTAGATGTACTCTGCTTTTGAGGAACAGGCATTTTTATCGGTGATAAAAAACGATGCACCTTTTTTATCGCTGTCAAAGTGACAAAAATGTCACTGCCAAATAGACTATTTTATATAGGAGTTAATTTATCAAAATAAAATAGTTTTACTAAACCATTTTTAATTACACTGCCTAGTTAGTTGTTAAACTAATTATATTTTTATAGTATTTCAAAGAAAATTGTTATAATTATACCCATTAATTGGTAGTGTTTTTTTGGTTTATTTGCGTTTTATATCAAGGTTTCGCAAGACCTAATTTCTGATGAAGATTAACAGGAAAATATTGAATAATAGTCAGTGAGTAATAGAATGAAATCGATGCATTGGGTTGTATCAACATTTTTTTAGATTATATCGATTTTTTAGTAATATTAACCTACTGAAGATGATTATGTACCTTTTCAAAGATAACAAAAACACGGTATTTAAAATAATTAACCAGCTGGCTATGTAACAATTATTATAATTAATTCTAAATATATCTAGGTAAATATCTAGGATTTTTACATCTTTCTTTGTACAGGAATTAAGCCGAAAAGTTAACTAAGAGATAAATTATTAAGAGTCCATTCACTAGGTCGAAATAAGCCCTAAATCGGCGTTCGTCTCGTGTCTAATTATAAAAAAACTATGAAAGATAGCGACTATTAGTAAAAAAGTATTGAAAAATAAGACTTTAATCTAAGTCCCTATAGTAGTAATTTTTGGTATTTCTTTTTATTTTTAAAATTCCAGGCAAACAATCTTGTACTAAAATAGCGTATTTTCAAAAATTATTTTCTCTAAAATACATGTATTAAACAAAAATTTGCTACTATAGGGATCTAGTTTATATTTTGATCTTTCCGGTGATATATAATTTATAACACTAAAAAGAAATTTTGTTGCAATTATAAGACAAATCCTATACCCTTGCAATGAGGGCTAACTTTATTTCCATGTGCCTTTTTACTTCGGCTTTACGTGCACCTCCGAAATCTTAATAATTCGATAGTTGGAATATATGTCTCCACCCATCGGCCACCCTTCCTCTCAATCCGACCCAACATTCATGCCTATCAAATCTACAGAGAATGGACCCTTAATGAAATTATCAAATATTATAATTCAGTAAAGTTTTAATATTCCTTGTTACCTATAATCTAGGTATGCAAAGGAATAACCTTATTATTTTAAAGATATGTCGAAACCAACGATCTACTTTGCGTGCTATGCACCCCCCTATATTGACTTACAATGGCATATCTTGATATAACCTCCACTTATTCTCTTTAATACATTTTTCTTTTTAATAGTGTTATATACATCATTTTAAATAAATAAATATATATATTTAAAAAATATACCGTAAAAAATCTAGAATCTTGTTTACACTGGTGTCGTAGGGTGGTATAGGGTCATATCAGAAAAATATGCATCTAGATTCCTTCTTATAGTTTTATCAAGAGAATACGTAAATGTATAGAAATAGGTGGAGGCTATATGGAAAATGAACTGAAGCTGTTGTAACAATTTGTCTAATTAATTAAAACATGAAGAGAGAGAGAGAGGGCCGTTTCGCAGGGGCTAAATTGTTTTTACTTAACTTTTTTCGATAATAACAACTTGTTTTAAATGTGATTTTTTTACAGTTACTCCACAGTTTACCACATAGAAGATACACTATTCAATTATCTTGACACCCTGTATCTTTTTCTGTAGCAAGAATTTGGTATGAATATATTTAATCATATCTTTATACTTTGCTCCTAAGATTTCGCCTCTGCTCTTTGGCTTCATTAATTATGGACCAAAGTCTTTGCAGTTTTTTATAATATACCCTGGATTTTTATACAACGCTCTGACTCTTAGTGGAATCCTGTCTAAAACGATAGGTACCTACACCTGAACACACATAACCAGTTTATTGCACAATTTATATATAAAAAAAGTTTATTATATAAACGTATACTTATTAGTTTTATACTAGGTACAGTTTTAGGTGATTCTTTAGTGGAGCAATAAGTTCTTTTTTAAAATGTAAGTAAACTAAAATTTTGTTATCGACATTATTTAATATAGTTTATTAATTATATCTTATAAATATAATATATTATTATAAATCTATTTTGTGACAATTTGTATATGATCTATCTTGATGAATATGTTATAATAGGTAGATATATATTTCAAAATTCTTATAGTTTATAATTCTCATCATAAATATATTTATTGAAATACTTGTCTAAACTAAATTACGTACTTTTTAAATTCAAAAAGAAGTAGAAAAGCAGTATTTGACACATCATTAAATAATTTAACACTAAACATAATTTAGTGTTATATAAATTATAGTCAATTATAAAATTTTGTGCAGTTCAAGTTGTACTAATAGAAAAAGATTTGAACATAATATATTATAAGATCTGGTTTCTTTAGTTTCACTGAACTCGGCTTGACATGAAGAGATCAATATTTTTCAGTTCATATAAGTATTTTTCAAATCACAGTACTCTAAATTGCACTAGCTTTAAACTTTTCTCGTATATCAACTACCATTTTTCAAACCCATGTCGAATTTCAAAAAAGAAGAAACCAGTAAGGCAACAATTCATTAGTTAAAATAAAAAATAATAATCGAAATAAGAATAAATAAAATTTTATTTGAAATGCTCAAGCATTTGTAACAAATGATTGCGAAACGAACAAAAATCATGTAAAATGACACTTTGGGCAGTAGAAAGTCTGTAGATGTAACACTTTCAATTAAGTTTTTTCAAGAATCTAGTATGCAGCTGTTTTAGAATTGTTTTAATTAAAAACTTGTTTTTTTTCTGGAAATCCTAATACTGAAAGTTATTTTTCACTTTATGTTTATTTTCTCATAAGCGGAAAAATAATTAATAATAAGTCATAATAACTTACAAATCATTTGTTTTAGGATCTTTTGGTATCTCTGTATTATTGCTTTATTTACGTGTGTATGCCGTATGGCTTTGTACCACTGGTCAAGGAGAAAAATGTATGCCGCGGCAAAGAAAATCAAGGGTCTTCCATCTATTTCAACTTTTCCATTTATAGGAAATGCGCATATTTTTGTTGGTAAAATAGAAGGTATTTGGTTATTCGTTATTACTTCTTAACTGTCGATGGAATCCCACGACAAGGGAAGAAACTACATTACGAACTTATGTTATGTACTTATATCACAAAGAATTTATATTCTATTCTATTCCTTACAAAGGTTTATTTTCACGAACTTTTAATCAATAAGTTTTGGGGATCTTGAGTAATCTATATCTATAGTTACTACTTTGAAGTGTATAGTTTTATTTTTCTTCAGGGTACCTTATTATACGGGGTGTCCCATCGAAAAGTATCACATTTTGTCGCCTTATATCTCGAAAACTAAAAGTGATATCGCGATGCGGTTTGGACAGAACGACTTAGGAATTTTATAAGTTTTTTTGGCACTGTTGCCAAATCTCCAATTGTATTGGTAATTTTTTTATGGAATACGCTCCTATTTGGAGTAAAATTACTTGCTTATATTAAATGGAACACCCTGTATATTTTGCCATAATCAGAAAGCCTAATCATTTTACTTTTTAAAAAGGTATGCATTGTTTACATTGTCTTGAGAATTGGAGCCACAAAATTCAGTTTAATGGGAGCACCTCTTACTGGAACAGTTTCTGAAGCTGGTCTTCGTTTTCACAGTAGCCATGAAAAACAAAAGTACAATAATAAACTGTATTGTCAGTTGTGTCAAATATTTGAAGTATAGATATAAAAATGTTCACATTAGAAGAAAAAACGCGCACTGCGCGAATTTTATACATAGACACCAAATCTGTTACCGTTACCAGAAGACGGTTTCTCACCATTTTTAATAAAAATCCGCCTTCAAGAAAAAGCATATTATCATGGTTTCAGAAATTTGAAGAATTTGGTTCACTGAAAAGGCAAAGTAGAGTGCGTGAACATCAACAAAATTTAATTCTAAATGAATTGTTGGCAATTGAGCAAATTTTAAGTGATAGTCGGAACCGCATTTCTTTAAGAAAAATGGCAAGTGCATTGGAGATGTCGAAAAGTAAGATCCATCGTTTACTAAAGATCTTAAAATTTAAGCTGTACAAAATTCAAACATTTCAGAAAATTCCTGAAAGTTCTTATGAGAAAAGAATTATTTTCTGTGAAACACTGTTAGATTTATTTCGACAAGAACCTAACACCAAGTTTATAATGTCGGATGAAGCTATTTTTCACATAAACGGACGAGTTAATAGGCATAATTGTCGAATCTGGGAAAATGAGAACCCCCGAATTTTTAATGAATTTCAAAGAGATTCGCCAAAAGTTACTGTTTGGTGTGGTATATCTGCGACAAGGATTTATGGACCCTTTTTCTTTGGTGAAAACGTGGTGCGAGGGGATAACTATACAGATATGTTAGAAAATTTTTTTTATCCACAAATCGATGAAGAAGGCATTGAGGAAGAGGTATTTTTCCAACAGGATGGTGCTCCCGCACACTATTCAGCAGTTGCAAGGGAGTCCTTAAACATAAAATTTCCTGGACGATGGATCGGTAGGGCAGGACCAATCGAATGGCCACCTTATTCACCTGACTTGACAGTGGCAGATTTCTTTCTATGGGGTTACATAAAAGAGAGATGTTACAATCCCATCCCACAAACATTACCAGAACTTATACGTAACATTCGAAAACATACCGCAGGAAATGCTACATAATTCTTTTAATCATTTACTACTAAGGATGCATAAATGTATTGAAGTTAATGGTGGGCACTTCCAACAAATTGTTTTCTAACTTATTCAAGTAATGTTTAGTTATCTCGTTATTTTAATTATTTTATCTGTTATTTTTATTACTGTCATTGTGCTTGTTGTTATTGTTAACAAAATCGTTCCTACCGATTATTAAAGAATTATTCTTTTCTTCTTATCATTTTTCATTTAAAAAGCAAATGCAGTCAAGTTCCACATCAAGTTTGATCAGAGATTTTAAAATGATAAAATATACAGGGTACTTTATTTAAAATAAGTGTACAAGAACTTAAAAATACCTTTACAAAAAAGAAGGTATTTTTTTCATTCGTAATAACCCAAATAAGAGTTCTTCTTCAAGTTAATTTTGTGGCTCCAATTCTCAAGATAATGTAAACAATGCATACCTTTTCGAAAAGTAGAGTGATTAGGCTTTCTGATTATGGCAAAATATACAGGGTGTTTCATTTAATATAAGAAAGTAATTTTACTCCAAAGAGGAGCGTGTTTCATAAAAATATTACCAATATATCTGGAGATTTGGCAACAGTGCCAAAAAAAACTTACAAAAAGTCGTTCTGTCCAAACCGCATCCCGATATCTCTTTTAGTTTTCGAGATATAAGGCGACGAAATGTGATACTTTTCGATGGGACACCCAGTACATAAAAGTATAAAGTGAACACTTGGAAAGTTAATTCCACACTTTTTAGAATATATGAGAATAATCACTAAAAACGTTGACTTATAGAAGAATGATATAAATAGTGAAATAAACAGTAAAATATATTCACAATTCCAATATTTTTTTCTGATAATTTAGTTTTAACAATTTAATTACGTCAAATTATAATGTAATAAAATAAAGGTTGTTTTATCTTTGTACATCCAGGGTTTATATTTTATGTGGAAACGTTATAAGTTAGATAATACTGAATTTATCCTATATGTTCTTTAATATTTTTTTGTGGAGTTATCTGAAGATATAAATTTTTTCATTTTGTTTACTAGTGACCACAACTCTCAATATTTAAACGGAACACGGAAATATATGTTTATATAGTATTAGGACCTTTGATTTTAAACAATTTTCCAAATCAAACCATACTTCTCAACTTATTTGTTTATTTTTCCTGCTAACAATAATTTTTAATATAGTCTGTTTAGAATAAATTAACGTATCTATCAGCAATTATCACTTTTAATATTAAAACGTCTTAAATAATAATTGTTTCTGGCATTCTAAAATAATTAGATTTTGTTGTTTGATAGAATGGAATTAATTATAGAAAAATTATACTAATGAGTATACTTCGTGCGAGCGCGGAGTTTAACAGGATCGTACTAAGGTTACAAATGGAAATATCAATAAATTATGACGCAATGTGCATATTATTATTACCAAATGCCACGAATAAGTCAAGGATATAATATCTATATAAATTAAGAAAATACCTACGTAAAAGTGACAACTCTTACCTGACAATGCTTAGTGTTCAGAGAAGGTTTCGCTGGCAAATTGGCGGTTGTTATAACATATTATCACGTGTTTCTCTAAGTGTTCTGGAGTGAAACGGCAACGTCTATCACTCAGTATTAATTTGTGCAGGGAAAAAGACCGTTCAACGTCTACTGAAGATAACGGGCAGTACGGAAAATGGTTGAGGAAAACGGTTTATGAAAAATATGATTATGCCATTCAATAGAGCACAAAAAGTTGCTGTGAAGAAGTGCTGTTTTTTTTTTCAATAACTACTCAAATAAAGTTGGAATAAAATACAAACGAACTTCCAAAATTAAAATTTTTTCAAATATTTCTCTGGCAACTTCTGCCAGAGGATTTGAATAATTTCTCACTTAATAAGGTGATCAGGTCCATTAAGGGGCTGGACCTGTTGGGTGAAATATAAGTAGGTGTGAGCCACAATAGACCACATGGTCGCGGTGGAGGGTCTGGTTTTCGGCCCACTGACTTTAGAACCTAACCTAAATCCACTGTGGGACCTTAAGGCTACCTTTAACGTTTATATATAATTTCATGAACATATGCTATATATTTATTACATAATAATACAATATTACATAATTCACCTATTGCCTATTATTATTCTTATAAATTTTTACATATTTTTAGATAGCTTTGCTAAGTTAGATTCAATTATTGAACGGAGTGAACAAGAGCCAACTAAATTTTGGCTAGGCCCCATTTTAATAGTTTCGTTAAAAAACCCAGTTTATCTTGAGGTAAGATATTCTTTATATGTTTCAGTGATTTTCTGAATAATGCAACCACAATATCTTGAACCTTGACTGTGTTTTTTATTAATTTTACTTTATTCATATATAAATCCGGAAATTAATGGACAAATTAAATTATTGAGAACAGGATGTTAAAAAATTTCGTCGATTTTTATTTTTAAATTATTATTTGGAGATGTAATTTTCAATACCTCACTTTGGAAACCTTAAGCAATACTAACTCCAACTATTCATGTAGCAAAAAGATCCCCTTCTGATACTTCATTTGATATCATTTTTTTATTCTGAATATAATAAGAAAGTGCTAATATTCGAGTAGGCGTCTCGGATATACGGCTCTAGCAATGAATGGTAAAAACAATTGCAAATTATTTCTCCTTAAGTGTCAAATACAATTCATCGACATTACTCAGTGGAGTGATTGTTTTACTTGTTTAACGGTTTGAGATATAAAATAGCAAAAATGAGACTTAATGAAGCCGAAAGTGTCAAATTTTAATGATGATTGGGTTTGGAGATAGAAGCTGGATGCATGAAAAAGTCCATATTTTGTTTAATAAAACTCACCAAAAGCCTCCTGCTCATCGCAATCAACGGTATGTTGAATTGTTAAAAAAAATTCAATTAAAACTACGAGTAATTGACATTTATTTCAATTTTTTTTCCAAAGAAACCTGCTCTCTAAATATTTATTGAAAATACCGTGTTTATAATTATTTTAGACATATAAAATGTTATGAGGAGCAAGGACATCAACAATATTTTTAAAAAAATTAAGTAAAGTGTGTTTTTATGGCAAGCTGTACCTCTTAACATTGAAGATGTAAGTATGTTCAATTAACCTGTTATTAATTATAATTTTGATCAATAACTCCGAAAAGAATGAAGATATTTTTTTCTTGTAAATTTTTTCCACTTTCCGACGATGCTATAAAAGTTGAATAGATCTATTTGAAATTTCGGAAAAAAAATAAAAAAAAAACACTTTTATTTCAAATAACGCCCCCTAGCGAGGGTTGCAAAAATCAGAACGATATGGTTGTGGAGTTAGGAACTTAAAAACTATTCTCAGTAATTTCTCTTGATCACTTTTCTTATGACTTTTTTGCCCCAAAGCTCCACGATTATTACTTTCTGGTATATGGTACCTCGTCACCCCTAATGAAACACCCTGTATATAATTACTTATATTATACGGCTACATATATTATATTATATAATTATAGCTTTTTAAATTCAGAACTTTTTATATATTTTTATCCCAAATGTCATCCCACCGTAATTTCTAAGATATGATGGGACATTTTATAGTTTATCCTCTGTATATTTCATTAACAATTTTATAAGAAATGAATCCATATCACGTCCTATTTTCTAATTACTTATATTAAAAAAAAACACATTCACGATTCACGTTATGGTTGAAAAATAACGATAGCATCACTATTAAATTATAGGTTGTCTGTGATCACTTTTTAGAAAATTTTATCTTCATCCAAATTTGGCTATAAACATGAACTGTATATTTTCTTGGAGCGATACTTAGGAGAAGGATTAATTAGCGCCTCTGGTAAGTAGTAATATTAGAAGTAATATTAATATCAATATGGTTTCTATAAATTTTTCGGAAACAATTTTCAAAAAATTTATGAATCAAAATATTGATTGTTGCAAAGATATGATCATACTGTTAATTCCTCTCATCTTATGGTCATAGACAAAACATAGTTTGTAATGTATAAAATAATACCAATGGTCTGTCGTGACAGCACTTGACTTTGTTGCATCTTTCTCAAGCGCAGTAGAAATTTGACATCAAACAGAAAATTTGACTTTGTATGAATGTAACAACAAAATTGTTCATGAATAAATAAAAAATATGTATATTCTTGTATATATTTGCAGGTTTAAAACCTAAATATAAGTTACATAGAAGAATAATACAGCCACTACTAGATATAAATTTTGTCAAGAGTTCCCTACAAATATTACAGAACCATACAAATATATGTATAGGAAAATTAAATCTGTACGTTGACAAAGGGACGTTTGATATTCATAACGTTACTGTCAAATGTTTTATGGATTCTATATCAGGTAATATTTTAATTACATAAATTAATTTAAAGAAATAAATATAGATACTATTTTGCAATTTTAGAAATTATTTTGGGGCACAATATTAACTCTCAGCAACAAGGATTAACCAACTTTTGCAGATCGTCTATAAAGTAAGTTGATTATTACGTTTTTTATACGACTACTTATGAATGTCATGAGTCTGCCTTTGTATAGTCTTATAACTAATCTCGAACTAAGTACTTCTAAGTATTCTTCGAAAGTACTTTTAAGATTCGGAGGATTATAATTTGGAAAACTAATCTAAATACTTTTAAAATTGCTGATATGGTATGAATGACTATAAAGCTGTTTAGGTATGATATAACAGGAAAATAAGTTCTAGCATTGCAAAATCTAATTTATTTTAAATTATATTTAATCTTCTCTTTATTTCATAAACTTCTGACTTCATCAATAATTGGCTAAATGAACTCTATATTAGAGAAAATATTGTTTTGTATCTACTGGTTAAAGAAATTATGGGGGCTAGTAGATAGGCTATGGGCGTATCGGGTCAAAAATGCGTGTATTTTTAAAGGGGGCTAAACTTTGAAAAAACAAGTAATTTTACCCCCACCACTCCCACTTCAACCAATCACGCAACCCTACTTGTCTTCTGCCATCACCCAGGAGGTCGCGGCCGTAACTTTGTCAAAAAAGCTTGATTTCATAACTAAGCTAGGAAATCTTATTAGAAATTCTCCAAAGTTCACACGGGTTCACAAATACAATCCTTTGGTTTGTCATTGATCAGGTAAAAATGATGAGTTCCAAATATTTTAGATAATTATTAGTTATCATTAAATTAGCCTACTTATTTATTGATTAGGTAAAAAAAAAGATACATATGAGGTCTGATTATTTTAGATAAATATTAGTCTACTCTGTTTACTTATTAGCCAAAAACTTAAAATGTTAAAAGAACATTATTATTTTAGATAATTATTAAATTTAAATAAAGAGGATCGGCGCATGCTCTTTCCTCCTTAACACCTACATCTATCCATTATATATTATTTTTTAGCCGCTTATTCTTACTATAAGCTATATCTAGCTTATTTCGAGCCACGCTTTTGAATTTTGATACTAAGCTCTGTTTGAAAGCAGTAATCTGATTGGGTGTCATATGAATGCTATTATAGCTGGCGGGGACGAGGTCTGAGTATTGTAATGGAAAACATGAATCGAAAGCTCATTGACTATGATCTGGATGTTATAATGGCTGGGGAGCGTTGTCTGAAGGCAGGAGGGTGTGATCTGAAGGCCGTAATGGCAATGGGAAACATAAATCGAAAGCTGATAATTGGCTGTGAGGCGTGGTTTTAAAGCTGTAATGGCCGCGACCTCCTCGGTGACGGCTGAAAACAGGTAGGATAGCGTGATTGGTTGTAGTGGGAGTAGTAAGGGTAAAAATACCTGTTTTTTGCACAATTTAGCCTCCTTTAAAAATACACGGTTTTTCACCCGATACGCCCATAGCCTATCTACTGAAGCTGCCACTCGTTATCACCTGACCATTTTAAACCAGAAAGTATAAATCACTTGTGCAACAAGTTATTTATTATGTAAAGTGCTAAAATTTTATTGGCAGAAAATTTAAGTAAACGAATCAATATTTGTTGATTGTTGTCAATTCTCTTGAATCTATTAAAATAGTCCAAGGGTAAACATTTTCAAAAAAGAATGAAGTATTTTATTAATTAATTTGAAACTAGATGATTTTCATGATAACTCCTAATTTAATTTTCAAGGTAGCTAGTAATGAAATAAGCCCGTAGACGCTACAAAGCAAGAGATATTTATATTTAATATTTAAATACAGCCCTTCAAAAATAATGTAAAAGTCGTTACACGATTTGGAGCCAATTCAATTCAGCATAAATATTTTGAGTATGAGTAATTATACCTATTACCTATTTGCCTAATCAGTTTTAAGAATTTTGTTGAAATTGTTTCTCGAACAAACAACAAAACAATACCTATCAATTTCTAATCAATTTGTTGCTCAGAATCAGCATATCAGATCACAGGGCATAATTCACCTTTTGAGGAACCCCACAATATACCGGGTGGCCAAATTTGCTTGCTATTATAGGACAACTCGAGAACTAAGAGAGATACAAAAAAATTAGCCCCCCTTTCTCGAGCTCTTTTTCTGAGACAAACTTAATGCCGAAATGCAAAATGGCCCATCTTCTTTTGTTTTTGAGATATTAGCGAATATTCGATTTTCAAATTTTCGATGCCTGCGCATATCTCGGTTATTTTAGATATTAGAAAAAAACAACTTATATGTTCTTCAGACACTTTTTTAAAAGGAATGCAGCGGCGTAGACAATATTTTAATAAGTTGATAAAATTTCGAGTTATGACATAAACTTGTATTTTTTTAAATGAAAATCATAGTCGGCTATAATTTAATTAGAAAGATATTTTTTTTCTCTTTTCAGCGATATATAATATGTGTGGTTAATTTATTCGGCTTGACTATTTTTTAAGGAATCTTAGAATTTTTAAGGTTATTAATAGCTGCCATTTTGTTTTGGCATAGTGGCCGTAACTACACAGTAATAATTGTTTCTTATATAATATTCCAGCATGTCGAATTTTTCATAATTTTGAAATGCCATTCTTAAAATTTAAAGGTAGGTATTCTAAACTTTCTAGGAAACAACTATTCGCAGATCAATTATTATAAGCGGTATAAATTACAGAAACAAAGTGATAAATGCGGTTAGAACTGTCAATACTTAAATTTCAAACAGAAGATATACGTCTACTACGCGAAAACGAAATTGGAGCTATTATTAACCTTAAAAAGTCAAAGATTCTATAAAAAATAGTTAAGTCGAATAAATTAACCAGGCATATTATATATCGCTGAAAAGAGAAAAAAATGATCTTTCTAACTAAATCCTAGCCGACTATGATTTTCATTTAAAAAATGCAAGTTTATGTCATAACTCAAAATTTTATCAACTTATTAAAATATTGTCTACGCCACTGCATTCCTTTTAAAAAAGTGTCTGAAGAACATATAAGTTGTTTTTTTCTAATATCTAATATAACCGAGATATGCGCAGGCATCGAAAATTTGAAAAATCGAATATTCGCTAATATCTCAAAAACAAAAGAGGATAGGCCATTTTGCATTTCGGTATTAAATTTGTCTCAGAAAAAGAGCTCGAGAATGGGGGTTAATTTTTTTGTATCTCTCTCAGTTCTCGAGTTGTCCTATAATAGCATGCAAATTTGGCCACCCGGTACATTGTGGACGAAATATCAGAAAGTCCTTGCGGTATTTTTTGATTTTGAATTAATTTCACTTGAGGGACTCGAGCTGCATCCCTAATCCTAAATAAATCTTTGATGGATTCTATATCAGAATTTTTCTTTTTATTTTATTCATTTATTGGAAATGACTGTGTATTTATTTTAGAATGTACCATATTGGATTTAATAGAATGATTAAGCCATGGTTGCACCCAGATTTTGTTTATGATACCTTGCCTGACAAAGCTATAAGTGACGAGATTATTACCAATTTACATGGATTTATTAGAGAGGTAATATAGTAACATAAACTAGTTATAACTATAAATTATCAGTTATGTCCACTTTCTTGTAACATGAAGGACCAAGTAAACTTTTTCTGTTAACAGTTATAAAATATTTTTAATCAACTATGGTGAGATATAACCTATTAGTTGCACTAATTTTAGTTTCATTAGTCGTTTTCCAAGTGTAAGATGTACGGAGTAAATTGCCACAGAACGGTTCTGGAACAGTTCTGCTATAAAATAAAAAGGGACATCGAATAGTGTGCACACTGTACAAACGCCAGTCAAGTCATTATCTGTGAATCAAGTTATTTTCCGTGTGTTTGTTTATTATTTGAAATGTTTGCGTATTCAACACATTCCCCCAATTTAACAACTAAGACTTTTTTTTTGAGAATACGAGCCTTCTAGATTACGTTACATTAACATCCTTCGGTTAAAACATTTAAATATTTAGAGTAAAGGATGACCTTTTCACTCGCCGAATGAGGCAGAAAACAGAATTGAAACATCTTTCAAAGGATGTGAGATATGACCTACAATACTATTTAAAAAAAATGCTAACAGCGACTCTGGTGCGATCTATCAGTTGTCATAATTCCGTTTGGTGATAGAAAGTAGTATTTTGTATACGATTCATCCTACATTTTGGTTGAGGGGGGGGGGGACACAGACACCCCATTTATGGGGAAACGGCAGCTCCAGATCGCAACCTGCTGTAATAAATTGTAAAAAGTCTGATACCAATTTCGTTCCCGTTTCTTACCTACTTTCAGAAACACGAGAGTGTGGCGTAGCTTTAGATTAATACTGCACCACACCCTATTTTCCAAACGGCATCTGTAAAAAAATCCCGGTCTGCTGTAGTAAATTATAATCAAAGTGTAAAATATCTCTGATACCAATTTCGGTTCCGTATCTTCCTTAGGTTCAGAAATACGAGAGTGTGGTGAGCAGTTTCACTTTATGTGAAATTGTTTTTTACGATACTCGATTCAACTTATCCAAACTTATAACCAAAAAATTTCAATTGTAAAATTTCTGCAACTCAAATAGAAGTTGAAAACACTTTTAGTCTATTAAAAGGGTGTTTTAGACGACTGCGGAAGTTGGAAAATTTTGACTTACGTCTTTGTTCTAAAATAATAATGAGTTTACATAATATCTAATTGGCTGATAAGGATTTCTTGGATTTAGAACATAATTATTTTAAACAACCAGATACGACACCATTAAACATGGCGAATGTTGATACTAACCGACAACAAATTTTATTTCATGAAATGTTTAATTTTTATTATTATTAAATATACATTTTTTAATCAATAAGAAGCGTTTTTGTGTAGTTATATTAAAGAAACCAACACTTATTTTAAAATTACACTATTTTGGATTCTAGTGATAGTTTCATAATATATTTTTTCCTTATTACTTCTTTTTTTACATAATGTTCAAATATTTTAATGTTCTTGTTTTCAATTTCCATTTTTTTATTCTCTAACTCTAGTCTTTCAGTGTGTCTCTTTTGTTTATTTTTAAATTCCTCCTTTTTCATTTCGGTATATTCCTGATACGTTATTTTTCTATTTGAAAAAGGATTTTTAGTTTTGGTCTTTGAGGTTGACTATCTTATATTTTCAGCGTCTCTAACAATAGGATCTAGGGTTTCATTTTGTTGTTCGAGTTGTACATTTGATATACTACAATTTTTAGTGTACTTAATGAGTGTTCACGCTGATTACTTAGTTGATTTCCAATTATATCATCTATTTTAAGGAAAAATAAAATCTTGAGGGTCCTTGCCTTGCTCTATTTTTTGTATCTTAGGCTTTTTATAGCTTCGGAATAAACTCTTCCATTTATTCTGTACTGCTATAGAATTAATACTGTTATGTCATAACCTATCATTTGCAATGTTTTTATATACATATTTCCTTTTCTTGGGATGATTAAAATCCTGAAAGTGCTAAAATATAAAGTAGAGAACTATATAATAATAAAAATAATTTATTATTTATGAATAAATAATAATAATAATAATAAAAAGAATTAAAACATAGTTTTTGCAATACATTTTCTTCAAATAGTATTACATAATGAACATGACAACCACAAGTTATTCAGAAACCGGAATTCTTTCAATATCAGATGGAATACCCTCAGAATTGCCCATATTTATTATAATACAGCCATTTCATTATATACGTTTCATTCATACTCGTAAAAGGTTCATATTGTAGTATCATTAAAAAGCAATTATATATTTTACTTGAGTGGGTAATGGAACTAACGTTTTTGTATTTTTTAAACGATTAATATTTTGTTATTAAATTGCACTATGAAAGTAGTAATATCGGCTGAAAGAAGTATTAAATATTGTTTGCTGTATTACCGGTAATTAAACATAATTTAAATAAATGTTTTAGGTCATAATAGAGTCGTGGCAAAGGAGAAAAGTATTTGGAAATAGGAATTATGAACATTTTATACCAGTTGTTGATCAACTAGCCAGTCACATTGAAGAAAATCCAAACGACATTAATGGCGAGGAATTTACGAATCATTTAATGTCATTATTTACTGCCGTAAGTGGTTCTTTCTTTCTTGTTGACGATTCTGGATAATTGCTATCATTAGAAAATGAAGATTTTTCACCTCTATTTTACGGCATGGAATGATATCATATGTGTATGTGTGCCATGCATGTGCGTATAAAGTGTCGACCCCTTACCACAGGCCATAAAACACGCAATACAAAAATTCTGACTGCTGTGAAATTCTGCCGATTTGGTTGTCTTAAATTTTTTTAAGAATACAAAAACATTCTAATATAAAAGTTTCAGCTTTTTTTCAGAACTACCACTATCACAATCCTTAACCAAATGGGGAACTCGGAAACAGTAAGAGATACGAAGGTGGTTAAATGGGAGCGAAGTTGCAATTAGGGAACCAACGTAATGGGTGAAAGATTTCAAGGCTAACCTGATTGGTTTTTCGCAATATTAGATGAGCCGGTGGCTCAGGGCTTAGCGTCTCGATCGCTCAACCCAGAAGTCGTGGGTTCTAATTCCCATTCCACCAAACAATTTTTAATTAAATTGTTTACTCGTAGATCAAGGCTTATTCGCAGGGATGGCTTGGCAACCATCCTGGCGATGACCTAGGATGGGAAGAATGTCAACTTGATGTTATTGTGAGAGATTAAAATCAGTTGATGTTTGACTTGTCCCCCTAAGGGTTTCCAGGTTTCCCTCATTCCAGCACTGAATGGTGGTTAGGGCCTACCAACGTAAGCTGTTCCTGAGGCGCAAATGCGAGCCGCGAAATAATAATATGCCGCCCCCTCTCCCACAGAAGTCTCATACTTTCGGGCTAATCC
Organism: Pogonocherus hispidulus; assembly: GCA_963924545.1. Classification (NCBI taxonomy): domain Eukaryota; kingdom Metazoa; phylum Arthropoda; class Insecta; order Coleoptera; family Cerambycidae; genus Pogonocherus; species Pogonocherus hispidulus. Next base: position 72,153,706 of record OZ004693.1, read on the forward strand.
TTGTGATAAGAATGAGGGGTAGAGATATTATTATTATTATTATTATTATTATTATTATTATTATTATTATTATTATTATTTTGAAATGTTTGAAAAAAAGTGAAATTTTGGAAATTCGTTTTTATTTTACTCCAACTTTATTTGAACAGATGATGGCCCTGGAAAGACAAAACGTTTTATGAAAAATGTAAGTATCCCAATTGATAGATCACAAAAAGCTGCTATTGTGCTTTTTTCAGTATCTACTCAAATGAAGTTGGAATAAAATAAAAACAAATTTCCAAAATTCAAATTTTGTTCTAATATTTCAAAAACCAATCAAGTTAGCCTTGACGTTTTCCAGCTATTATGTTGGTCCCCTGATTGCACAACTTTGCCCCCATTTGACCGATTTCGTATCTCTTACCATTTCCGAGCTGCTGAGGAGCATAGCCTGCTTTGATGAACTATACTATACGTAATAAAAACTGTCATTGTTTTAGGCATTTGACACAATGACTATAGTTTCATCCTTTGCAATGCTGTGTTTTGGAATGTATCCAGAATATCAGGTAAGCTTTCTACTTTTCCGTAATCATGTGAGTATACTGGTGGACTCAAAGTAAATGCTTAGTCGTATATTTTATACAAACTTTAATCTGTAGTTATGGCTGTTTTACACAATTTAAATTTGATATAAAATTCTATAATAAATGGCAATTTAAGTGCCTAAATAATAACAATAAGTAATAAATCGAATTGTGTGAAATTTTTTGGGAAACGTAATTTTATCAGTACGATCAGATTTCAAGTATAGGATGTAATTAATAGCGACGTTTTTTAAAAACCAATTAATCGACTATTCAGGTGACGGTGACTTCCCATTAGGAAGGGGATTCTCATCTTTCGGGTTCCTCATGAACCCGAAAATAATTACGTCTACGTAACACTTCCTGTAATACCGAAAGTTGACATTACTTTCGATATTTTAAATGATTTTCTGTAGATTATTCACATTTTTGGATTCTAAGTAAAATTTTAAGTTGACACTCTGCAAGGATGGCTGTGAAATTCTTAGCAGAACTTCAAAACAAGCAACTAATTTGTCACCAATATTTTGAGAGACCCTCATTTATCAGTGAGTATAGAAGAAGAACTTTAGTTAGTTACAAATGTTAACAATCATCGGTATAATTAAATAACAAATATGATCTTAATAATTAAAACTATTTAATAATTAATGAATAAACGTATAACAGTGACAAGAATGAGAATACCTAATAATAATAATCATCTAATAACAGTTAGAAATACTAATTTTTATGTTCGCTATAACCTCCATCTAGTCTCAACAATTGTTTATCCTTGCGATCAGTCCATCTGTAACATCTCTTGATATTCGGATTGCAGGCAAAGCTTCAAATAATGTTCTTACTCGGGCAACTAAACCTTCTTGTTGTGTAACTAAACCAACAATAAGTTGTTGTGAAATAGACTTTTTACTTGAGAAGTCTGTGGGATCTTACAGGCCAATTACAGGGTCCTAATAGTTTTATTCATCGGTCCTCAAATATTTCATTAAGTTGTTGGTTGATTACATTTCCGCAGTGAGATGGAGCACCGTATAATTGGTACCAGGAACTTCTGAATTGATCTAATGGTAGATCACCCAGGAAATCAGCTACAACAGTTTGCAAAAAATAGAGCGATATGTAGACAGCATATTTAACGTATCCTCGTAGCTAACGAAACAGAAAACGTTAACGCTAAATTTCTACAACCCTGTATGCTAATAAGCCACTTTGAAAGTATGGATGTGAAGTTTAGGGGTCTACCTATTTTTCCTGTGAATATTGTCGCTCTATCTCTCATACTGTATGAGAGAAAGGGTGGGTGAAAAAGAGGAGTGGAAGTAAGGAAGAAAACTCCATGCCTACTTAATGAAAAAATAATTCAGATGTATCACAGATGCACAATCTTATTAAACTAAAAGCATAAAAAATATAATATAAAATGTAGAGTACATAATCTCCGAAAACCTCACTAGTACAGTTAAGTGTTAATAGAAAGATGCAAAAACGTTCTCTCCATATATTATTAATTCCATTTTTCTCCAGGAAACCGTTAATTTCAATTAATTATTATTAAAATTGGATGTTTATTACCACATCCCTATTAGAAGACGTAAAATTAATTAGCATATTTTTTAGAAAAAAGCTGTTGAAGAGATAAGATCAGTTATTGGACAAACTTCTAGGAATGTTACACTAGATGAGCTGAATAAATTAACTTACCTCGATATGTGTTTGAAGGATGTTATGAGATTGTTTCCAGTAGCTCCTTTTATATTGAGAAGAACTCTGGCCGACTATACACTTGGTAAGTAATTTATATATAAATTTAAATTTCATTAAACTTTTGTTGAAACTGTTTAAAAGATAGATATATAACTATAACTATTTTTAGATAAATGGACTATTCCAAAAGAAGCAGCCATACTAATATCTATTTACCACGTACATAGAAATAAAAATTATTGGAAATGTCCGCACGACTTTTATCCAAATCACTTTCTACCAGAGGAGGTAAAAAGGAGACACATTTTTGCTTATGTACCTTTTAGTGCTGGGCCAAGAGGATGTATAGGTATTTACTCTTCCTATTATTGCACTATAAATTCTCTAAGATACTAAATATATGTGTTTTCGGTCACACTGCGTGTTATAGTTTGGGTTCGATCTTTAGCCCCGGCACTGGCAAGGTCGGTGGGTATGGGGTGTTTGTCTGCGTTTTTTCAATGTGTAACTCCAATTCAGACAGCCTTTGCCTTTGGATTTGGAGGTTGTCCAATTTATGTGTTATTTTAACGTTTTTAACTCCTGCATATGCGAAATAATTTAGGTACGTGCTTGAAAGTTTGATTGCGGCTATAAGATCTCATGTAAGTAGTGGTGAGAAACACATCGTAGTGCCCTCTTTGGGTCTGTGCGACTATTCGTCTCACAAGACAAATGGACAGACATATAGCGGCCTGGTTTTCCGCAGGTGACCTCTATTGTCTTTGAGGAAGATAATCCTACTTTTTTATTTCAAGGAGATGCCGAAAACAACTACTCCACGGCCAATGTGCCCCGACTGGCGTTGCATTACTCCGGCATCTCCATGGAAGTCGTCACATCCTTCATCGAGATCAACTACCAGACACTGACCGGTTTTGCACTGATTACCAAACAGGACACTACGGTGTGTTTCTCACCACTACTAACATTCACGATCAGGATGCCCCTTAGGCAATCATGTCGCAACAGCATTAATCGATTCCACTACCTAGATTCCACTACCTATAGTACTTTGATGAGCGCATAATCAGCCCGAAAACGGTCAGTGTCTGGTAGTTGATCTCGATGAAGGATGTGGTGGGAATTGAAACATAAGGCAGCTTAAAAAGTCTGACATGAATTTTCGCTATTTCTTCGTTTTTGACACACATAGTCAACTACTACCTTATTTGTTTTAAATATATTTCTTATGACTACCAGTGCCCGTCCCTGAGAATTGTAGGTGAAGGACCATTCATAAAAAAAAATAATAATAATAACAATAAGTTCAGAACAATCAATGATATGGAACAAATCAGTCAAAATCTACTGTATTTTGACCACCAATCGGTTTAATCAAAAATCGATAAAACGCCCTGTAGCTCAAAAAAGGTAACAGATAGAGAGATGCGGTTAGAGACATGCTATTTTTTCGAAAAAATAGCTCTAGCGTCGTCTATCAGATTTGCTCTATCTATGATAGATTCGCAGTAACCTTTGAAAACCGACCAATTTGAACCACCCTATACATTGTTGATTACAAATACCTTATATTGAAATTGATAAATTCTATTTGTTACAATATAAAGAACTAAGTGGTAATTAAATTTTGGTAAAATGTATGAGGTCTGAAAATCGTCATTAGGATACATTGTAATTACCACCCCTGTATAAATTACGAATGAATTTTCAGTCAAAATGAATCTCGATAATTCTTACTAAAGTTATACCAGAAAATATGACTAAAATTTTTGGTATTATTTGAATTTTTAATGTCTATTTAGGTTTAGATAAAATATGTAAACAATTATTTACTAGAACACATAATACGTCAATCTAGTCAGTCAATATGTAGGCTTCTTTTATTTTACTAATCCAGTAAGAAATACTTAATTGTAGTTATAGTGGCTAAATAGTAACTTTTTATTATTATTAACAAAACTTACTGTACTCCTGTTAGGTAATACCGTAGACTACTATTATTTTTTACAAAAAATATATGTTATTGAAGAGATAAAAAGTATTATGATTCCTCCACAAGTTGGCCACTTATGCCTTTATAAACTGACGTTGATTAAATGTTTTAGGTTAACCAAATATAATCGTATATTATTTCAGGTAAAACATTAGCTAACGTGCAATTAAAACTATTCCTGTGCAAGGTATTACAAGCATATGAAGTGGAGGCTGATGGAAAAGTTTCAGATCTGGAACTACGCAGTGATATTGCACTAAGACCAAAACATGGCTATAATTGTAGGTTAAAAAAACGTATATGGGAATAACTGTATTTTATCATATAATATCATATATATCATACATTGTATATATTATTATATTTGCTTCAAGATTATCTTTCGGCAGTGTAAACACTTTTGGGTGAGCTCCAAAATAAATAATAATAAAATAAATGTTCTATTTATAGTCCACTGTACGGTAATATCCTGCAGTGGACTAAGATAAAAATATTAATATGAATAAAAAAGCGTTTTTACATGAAATGGAACTATTTAGACCAATATTGTAAAGTAAAATTTATATAAACTAATATGAAATGAGCAAGATAACAACAGATAATTTTGTAATGATAACAATTGCAATCTGTTGAATAAAAATTTAAACTAATGATATGAAAATTCACAAAATTGATATATGAAAATTACTTGAGTTAGAAATCACTCAGAATATGAAATTGCAAGGAAATTATCCAAAATATGCAACTTAGAATGATGATAACTGCTAATTGAAAATGTACAATATAATTAATTACCTACAATAAGTGAACCTTCAGTATAAAAAGTATAATAAATGGTTCAATAAAAAATTACTAGAAAATATCTTTTCTTTAACAGTATAAAAAATGTGTACCAACACAAGTAATGACCTTATTGATCAAATATGTTCTATATAATTAAGCTGTAAAAATATAACGTTTGTAACAAAAGCACGCATGGTAAACGGTAAGTAAATTAAATATCTTTCGAAAGTAAGATCTGGCTCAAATAGATGGAGTTCGTAGAACCATTTCTGGTTCTGTAGCAAATATGTCATTTTGGGTCATAAATAGAATTGAGAATTGGTCGGGCTTAACAGATTTATTAAAACATTTTATGGATGTCTAGATCCGCGCACCCCTGGAGACGGAACAGTGTTTAGTAGACAATGCGCCAAATGTGCGTAACTAAATAAGTCCAGTAGATTCTAATGAATTATGGTGGTACTTGGAAGTTCTCCGAAATAAATTCTTTTGTATGTTAATATTATACAATATTGCAAAGACATAGGTCAACCTGGTTTTTTCGGGGAGTTTTTCCAGGAATAATATCAGTAGAGTAAGCCGTAATTCCCCCTCACTTTGAGACGAGGATAATATCTAAGGGTTTAGGTCAATAGCTAGTAAACAGTATTTTGATTGGACAGCGTGGCAGAAACAGGTCATGGTTCGCGGTACTAGACAGAGAGGAGAAATGTACTTTAACAACCAGTGGGATTAGTGTATTTAAATTTTAGAGCAAAGAAACTTTACTTGGAAAGTTTGGACTGCAGAAAAGTGAGTCTCCCGTGGTCCGACTTCAGAACAAGTTGTTTGTGTTTGTTTGGGGCTTCTTCCCATAGTATGAGGGCAAAACACTAAGGTAGAATAAAGTACGTTTCTCGGGCTCGAAGTAGACGCTGTTAGTTGGTTTATATAGAGTCATTCAGTTTAGGGTTCATTAGTATTTTATTCATTCGTTTTCTTAGGTCAAATAGTATTTCAGTATTTTGCATTTCTCTTTTGTTTACGTTTCTGACTTTTATTTATTCGTTATTAAAAACTCTTGCCTGAAAGTACCGTGTTTTCATGCAAATTCGCCCTACTACCCTCTCAGTGTTAGCATATAAGAAGTGTCTCAGGAATACGTACCTACATTGAGGTTCAGGATGAGACAACCCACGGTAAGTCATTACTCTTTTTATACGTCAATCACAGCATATCTCGAACCCGGCGACAGAGAAATTGATTCAGTAGTAAAACTTTAGACTCCCTTTCGAGATAGCTGAATAATTAAGTAAATTTCGTAAAGCCCCCATAGTAACATCGGCCAGCCTGTTACACTTTGTACTCATATAGGTGACACAATATTAATGATTATCAAAGTGCAAGAGTGAATATCTCAAAAACAAGATACGATAACGATATAACGAAAACCAAATTAAAGTGATGCTTTCTTACAAAAAAATATATACGAGAAAAAATGTCTTATGTTCGTTTTCTTGTCCTTTGTAGAAGTTGATCGTTGAAAGTCATTAAGTGAAAAGAGTTTTAATAAAAAAAAGTTTTCAACTTGAAAATCGTATTTTTATCTTTGAAAATTTTACAAAAAAAGATAGCTCTAAGTAGTAATTTAATTTTTCAAATAGTTCATAGAATTTTCATGATATAAATTTGATAGTGCACCTCTGGTAAAATTTGAGATTTTTATTCATTATTGGCTTGTAGGATATGTAAAACTAAAATATATTATGTAAATATTAGTTTTTACTTAATTTTGAATAAATGGTAGTAGAGACCCGGCCAGATCTTCAGAACTGCATGGTTGCATGGCAAAAATTGTATGATGAACATACACTATGGCTGTATGTGTATTTTAATCAAATAATTTTAATGTATTCACATTTTTTTTGTAAAACATCTTGGAATGTTTCTAATCCTTGTTTCATTATTATAAGAGGAAGATGAGAGAATAAATAAATATTATTTCTAAATTGTTTTTTTTCAGTTACCTACCTCTTTGAAATAATCTGAGAGATAAAACCCAAATATTTGTGTTCTACATAAATAATAAAGGTATCATAGTAAAGGTGTAATTGTAACAAAATATGAAATTTTAACAAAAATATAAACCGATACAGTATTTTACATTATATTTATTGTATGTTGCTGTACACCGATCTTTAGATTTGGTTTTTGCTAGGTGTATGCTAGTACAGTTTAAGAACGGAAGACATATTTCACCACAGTCTCGCGGAATGATTTCTAACGCATCAGAAATGTTGTACCGAGATAATTGTTTATTTCATTACGATTATTTAATGCACATTATTCGTAACAAAGCTAGTCGGAAATTTCTGTTAATCCGGAAAAAAAATCTTGGTACCTAAGCTAATTTCAACCTCATACTACTGAAACTCTAACTTTAAGAAAAAATTTTCAGTATATTCCATTAAAAAGATTCATCAGAGATTCTGCAGAATTTATCAGAACCACTCTTATCGACAGTTAGGTACCTGCTATGTTTACAAATGTATCAATACTATTATTTAAATCCATAAGAACTTAAAAAGGGCTCTCAAATATTAACGTCTCGTATAACATCACTATAGATAATGGTTGCAAAGTTGCATAGTAATGTCTTATAAAGACAAAATAGCGATTTAAAGTGGATCGCTACAACGAACCACTTCATCACTTTAATTAACAAAATGGTTCGTTGTTGCGAACCATTCCAAGTTATTTTTGTAATGAAGGATTTCAGATGGTTTTTTATTGTACAAAAATAACTTCCAAGTTATTTTTGTAACGAAGGATTTCAAGTAATTTGATTATCTAACAACGTGTGGTTCGTTATGTCAAAGCATTTCTAGTTATTCGCTCTAATTTATCATTTCCAGAGCTTTGTTTCCATATCAAGTGGCTCTTGTTGGGAACTATTTGAAGAGGTTTATTGTTGCGAACTATTTCAAGTGGTTCTTTACGATGACTTGGGGTGAATCTTTACAAGTGGTTCATTGTGACTATCATCTCACTAATTATATTCCTCTAACTAAATAATCTAATTACTTGTTTTTCTTAGCAATTCTAGTGATGATGAATTTATTTATCTGTTATTTTTGTTCATGGCGGGTGGGCTAAAGAAACATGCTGAAACATCTTACAACTTATCTAATAAATAAAGATATTTCTTTTAAGAGGATAATTAACGAAAAACAGCAAAAATCACTTTTAGTAAGTTGACATAACGTAATACTTGAATTGATTGAATAAGTTGATTATTGACTTGTCCAGTTGAAGATTATGCCGAACCAATGATAAAGTAATTGGTTATACCGAAACCCAAAGTGGTTCATCATAATGAAAAACACACGGATTGGTTCCAAACGAACCATCTTATCACCTTAAATCATTCGTCACAAAAAAACATTTTAAGTGGTCCCATTTTAAAAGGTTCGTTGCAATGATCCACTTGAATTAGTTCAACACAACAAACACTTCCTGAAATTATGCGTCATTCAGAACTACTTGATATAGGATCAAAAACTTGCCTTGATACTTTAGAACGAACGGACGACGTTAGTTCATTAAAAGGAATAACTTAAGACAGGTTAAAAACGATAAAGTTCGTTCGTCAGAACCACTTAATCATAAAATAAGTTTCATTGGTTCCACAAAACAAATCACTACTTGGCTTATACTTAGTAGTAATAGTAATAATTATGTTACATTCCTTATGATTCCTTGAATCGTTCCTTAAATTATTCTGTTGATATTTCCAGAGAGAAAAAGACACAATCTAGTTGGTTTAGTACAAAGAGTTCATATATAAACACGTCAATTAAATTTATCCGTTCCTATCTACAATATGCTTCAACTGCTAAGTACGCCAAATGTTGGGAATAAACTAATTGAGGTGGTAAGCCACAACGAATCACTTGAAATGGTCATCGGAAAAACTCAATGGAAATTATTAGTTGCAATGAATTCTTACATTGGCTGGATATAACGAAGCTGGTTTGTTTGAACAAAACACGGGAAATGATTCTCTATAACAAGTAGAAAAATGCTTTATTATGATGAACCATGATAGGGTTCCTTAGTTCAAATGGTTCGCCACAACGAAACACTTCATCACTTGAATTGGCGAAATGGTTCGATGCAGCGAACCATTCCAAGTTATTTTTGTAACGAACGATTTCAGATGGTTCGTTATAACAAACCATCTGAAATTCTTCGTTACAAAAATAACTTGGAATGGTTTGCCACAACGAACCACTTCATCACTTGAATTGGCGAAATGGTTTGTTGTAGCGAACCATTCCAAGTTATTTTTCTAACGAACGATTTCAGGTGGTTCGTTGTAACGAACCATTTCATGGATTCAAGTGATTATTTGGAACAAACCAAGTGGTTCGTTGTACCGAATCATTTCAAGTAGTTCGTTATAGTAAACCAGAGAAAGTAGGAGTTTTTCATCAAGTAGGTATCTCGATCTAAAGAATAAACAAGAATATCTAAAGTACTTCGTCCCAGCAAATTGATTAAAGTAGTTCGTTATAATGGTTTCCACTAACAAGTAAAGCAAACTGTCCATTGTGACAAACCAATCCAAGAGATCTTCTGAATGAACCTGTTTAAGTAGTTCGCCTTACCAAACTAAATTCTATTGATGAACCAACTCAACTATTTCGACCTAAGAAGCCGTAAGTTCTAAAAAAAAAATAATTCAAGAGATGGTTCGTTATAACGAAATACTTCAGTTGGTTCCTTAGAACAAATCACTTTGCCTCGTTTGTTAGAACGAACCGTTTTATTATTTCGGTGGACAAATGGCTTGAATAGGTTTGTTAGGCCGAAAACTTGAGTAGATATAATTCATAAGTAGAGACCACTTCAGGGTTGATTCGTTAGGATGAACAACTTACGTTATTTCATTAGATCAAAAATGCTTTGAGTTGAATTTTAAGATTTGAGCTGTTTGAGTTAGTTCGTTAGAACGAGCAACTTCAGTTGGTTCGGAAGGATGAAGCTCTTGTAGAACACAGTTACATCTTCTTGATTAACAAAACTCTTAAATTGATTAATTAAAATGAAATACCTGAGTTGGTTATGTAGCACAAATTATCACGTTCAGAGTCATCAGAGTTCGTTACTTGCCACAAACCGCCTGTGAGTATACAATTTTGATTTGTTCTTAGAAATATGTATGTGTAAATAAAATTATTTCATATACATATAATTACCCATTGCCATGCAACACATTGTATCATACATAATCTGTTCTGTTGATGAAATGTTTAAATAAATTACAGCAAATTTTTTTAAAATGTTTATTTCTATACAAGATGCAGGTACAACAACGTATTAAATTTTAGTTAAAAAAGATACAAATTGCATTGTTATATACAGAATATATTCCTATAAATCTATAATTTTTGGTGTATTTTTTGGTGTGTAGGTTGTAGCTGAATAAATAAATTTTATCATGAATATTTCTCATAAATTTCATCCCAGAATTTTATCCTGTCTTCTTCCAAATTGTCTATTAATTTAAGTTCATCATCAAGTCCAAGTATAATGTCAATTCTATCACTTTCAATTGGTTTCCAGATGACGCTATTTAACTTTTCGTCTAATTCAGGAGTGGGATTACCGTAACGAGCGAAGTTTGTCCACATCTTTACAAACTTGTAAATATCATTATCTTCCTTGCTCCCTGGTATTATTTTAGGAGTGAAAAACGTCGGAAAAAGATAGAACAAATCATCAGCATGTGCCACTCCTTTTGATTCATTTAACGGTAGTTTTCCAGACATCTTTTGGAAAACGGTTTTCAACGATGAACTCCCAGATACTTTGGCTAAGAAGTTAATTAGGATCATTGTTTTGAAGTATCTCACTGTACAAAATTTTTTAAAAAAGTTTAATGTTCCTTCTAAACTGTTTCGATACACATAAATTGGTTGGCTGCCATTTTGATTTTGTAGTCTTATAGATTTTTGGATTCCATAAAGAAACTGACTGTCTCCCACTAGCTAAAATAACAATTAGTGCATTAATATACATGCTGATTCAAATTCGGGTCAATTCATGGGGATCTCGGAAATGGTAAAAATATGATGTCGGTTAAATTGGGACAATCAGTTGCGCAATCAGGGGACCAACATAATGGCTGAAAAATATGAAGGCTAACTTGATTGGTTTTTGAAATATTTAAAAAATTATAGTTATATAGTTATTACTAAAAATCAACTTCAGGGAAATGCCCTCTACCAATAATTTATTTTATTTAGGTGTTTATTTAGCAACATTATGTCTATTTTAATATGTATATGCAAGCATTGATCAAGATTCAAATATTGTACATATACATACAAAATTGTTTCTACAACATCTAAAATGTTAAAAATATATTAAATAGATAATATGTAAACACGGATTTACACCAAACCGACTAGTTGAGTTGCTGTTTTGTTGCTAAAAACAAAAACCCAACTCATTTAAAATGATTAGACTGCTTTGACTGGTCTAAGGCTTAGTCTAAGTCCAAGATGAATCCAAAGCTAAATTTCCAAAAATTCCTTCCCTTAAGTAGATATAGGTAGGGTGAAAACTTAAAATGTACATTTTCTGGAAACGTCCATAGCTCGTTTATTCTAAAATATACATTTATCACATTTTAATACTCATCATCATATAATACTTAAAAAATGGTCTCTAAAATAATTATGGGTCTTTTAGATTTTGCGCTAGCATACTCAACGTTAGTTTTTCTTATGAGCGCCATATTAGATTTCGTATTTTTGAAAACTCCACAATGCATACTATAATATGGTCAAAAAGGTAAAAATATGCAATATTTGGAGTAATTTCAATTACTGTGTCTTTTGCTGGAAGTAATTAATCTGAAGTTAGAAGAAGAAGAAGTCTGATACGAACTTGCATACATTTTGTTTTTTAGATAATCTCACACATAAAAGTCTAGTGGAGTGAAGTCCGATGACCTAGTAGCGGGCCATCTTATTGGTTCTCGGTTTTGAACATATTGACATTATACATGGTTGAAAATCACTTTTTACGGAGTTTTCAAAATTGCAAAAATATATCGCCCATAAGAAAAACAAAAGTTGAGTTTGCTAGCGGAACATCTAGTAGGCCTACATTTTTTTATACACCAATTCTGAAGTCCTTGTTGACTGCTGTCCTTCTGAAAATTTGGTTAATGTATTTTTTACAATAAACAAGATATGGACGATTACTAACTATGGAAAATTTACTTTTTCTCAATTTAACCACTCTGTATCTCTAATGGTTTCCGAGATGCTCATATAGTTCGGATTAAACTGGTCACACTGTATACCATTTTTATATAACTCTTTATATTCATTACTGGCCTGTTGTTTGTTTTTTGTTAGTAAATAAAGTTTATTTTATCAATAAATAGGTGTACTTAATGAAAGTTTTTATACACTCGATCCCCGATCACAAAATTTTAGATAAGCAGGAAAACTACAAGGAATTTTACAAATTTTACATCAATTCTTCAAAAAGTCATCACAAAGATTATATATTATGACTCTTTCCTCCACTGACAAAAATATACGAGAAATGGAGCAAAAACCTGAATAATAGATATTCCAGTTATTTGAATTCTTCAACAACTTACATTATATGTATATAAGATGTTTTCTTCTGTAACATCCTCTCCATTATAATAAAATGCTTTAAGCTTCTCTGCGACCTCTTTAGCTTTTCCAGAAGTGGGAGGGATTTTTAAATTCCAAGGAACTTCGCTTTCTAAATTCTTTGGTAGCTCGCCGTAACTTCTTGTTCTTCGTATTAATTCAAGCAACATGCCCTCAGCACTATTATAACCTATTATCACTGGAATCTGGTGATTTCTTCCAGACTTTAAAATTTCAATAGGGTGTTCTGTTATGAACGCATCCTCTGATGGAGCTTCAACTACTGGACCAAATGGACGGACTGTTTTTCCTTTGAAGTCCTAAAATTTTACCTACGAATTATTTTTAGTACCTAGAGTATGCTTTTCGTGTTTATTTAAGGGGTTTAATAATAGCAGCCTATTCATGAATTCGATAACAGGTGTCACTTTGGGTTCCAGATAACTAAATAGGATTGGTTACCCGTCACATTGAAGAAATGTTCTTTGATTCTTCATTGTCGTTATAAGTTACATTTTCCCCTATTTTAGATTGAGATAGCAAAGTTACGGTTTTCATTATACTACTTATCTATAACATTTTTCTGTCAACTTTCAATTTTTCACAATGCCAATTTCAAATTATTTATGAAAAATTTTTTTTAATGGAGGACCCCACACATTTTCAAGATTCAGTTAAGCCATTTTCTTAAGCTATTCAATTATATTTAGTCTTTTAAAATAACTACGTTAAAGACTAAATTAATTTTAGAATAGAATGGCGGCGGCGCCGGGGACGACCACATTATTATAAAATAATATTAAAAAATACAACAAAATTTCACAATTAGAACAAATCAGTTTTATTTTGTGCCTTTGTACAGGCGCATGTGTTTTCAATGTAATTTTATTTTAGTTTTGTTTTTTCGATAGTTTTTTATGCATGGACAGCTATAGGAGCCACGCATAACCTAAAAAAACATAAAACACGACCTACTTTTACTACAATAATTACTAAACTTTACTATAAGTTTTTAGGGAAGCTAATAATATGTTTTAAAAATACATAAAAATAAACTCTAAATAATAGTAAAAGTAATCTGCTCTTTAATCACTTAACTGTTGTATGAAATCAAGCATGGCAAGTTTTAAATTAGATTGGGTCAGATGAGAGTATACCATAATCAGATATGTCCTTCAATTACTATAAAAACATTTTTTTTTGCTTTCTATTGTATCACGCAAATGTTTTGTTTAACATACTTGTACATACTAACTGTACCTGCTATAATTGAAATAAAGGCAAATTAAAATGACACAGGCATTACATTTCATATGCTTTTGAAGTTTCCTTCATTATGAAGCCTCTAGTTATTTTGCATAGTTATTAGTTATTATACAATGGGCGTCTAAAGCATTAATCAATCATTTAAAGTCCGCCCCTCCCCTCCTAACACTTGAACTAACTGGATCAGGGACTCTGGATAAAATACAGGGCGAATTATGTAAAATTTATTATTTAAGGATAAATTCGACGATAAATTCATTTTCCTAAAATAAAAGATGACGCCTCAGGCGCTGTCAAATCAAATATTTTAAATGATAAGGCGGGACGTATATCATTTAAAATGTATCTCAATTATCTGCATATTAGTCTTTGACAATTTTAAATCGGTTCATCCGTCCTCAAGTTATAAGAGTTTCTGTGAGTAAGGTTATAAATTAATGAATATCAGTTAAATTCAACAGTTTAATAAAGACAACGATGTTTAATAGGAATAACTAAAGATTTAGTTCAAAATGAGCACTTTGAACCTGCTGACAGTAGAAGAACCCGTCAGTTCCTGGCACACGTTGTGAAACATTTACCTGGGGATAGATGCACACTCGTTAGTTGATCCACATAGAAACCCCATATGAAACCCCATAGAAAAAATCCAATGATCTTTTAAATGCAGTGAACGAACAGGACGCTCAAGAGGTCCTGTTGGTTAGGATAAAATGTATCAAGAAAATTTCTGATTTCCCTAAAATAATAATATGGTGGCACACCGTCTTAGTGATAAGTTATATTAGGCTCTTGAAACTCATGGACATTATTCTGGACTATGTAGACTATAGCAGGCTGAATATTATTTTCTAAGTCAAGATGCCCTGTTGCTGTGTTAAATTGTCTTCAATGAGTTCTATGAAGTGACCTCCTAGATTAATGTCCCTGAGTTTCAAGGGCTTAACATAACGTATTAACTGAACTTTTATCTTAACAGGTGGATTGCACGTCGAGGATCTCTTCAGCGATTTGATCGTTCACCGGATTTGAGTCCATTGGATTTCTATGGCGTTACCTTAAATCTAAGGTGTTCGTTACCCAACCAGAGAATCATTTAGATTTGCGGCAGAGAATCACCAAGGAGTGTGCATCTATACCCAGACAAACATTTCACAACGTGCGTGAAGAAATGTCTGATAGGTTCTTCTACTGTCACAAGGTCTAAGACGCTTATTTTAAAGAAAATATTTAGCTATTCCTATCTATGCCACATTCTTCCAGGTTAAAGTCCTTGCTATCCTAATAAATGGCAGCAAACAAGAAAGAAGTAAGGAACTGTATGGAGCAAAATATTTATTTCTGCTCTGACAGTCAGGCAGACTTAAAGGCTTTAGCATCTTCAAGGACAAGATACTCTCTTGTCCAAGAGTGCGGAGATACCCTGGAGGAGGTGGCCAGAGAAAAAGAGGTAAAATTGGTATGGGTATCAGGTCATAGTGGAATCCCAGGGAACGAAAGGGCCGATGAACGGGCCCGACTCGAATCTCAGGGACCAGAACCGATTTTAGGCATTACACGAAAGCAGGTGAACATGGCTTTTAATGATTGGGCTCATGAGACACTAAGTAAACACTGGAGAAGGAGTGGAAGCTGTAGACAAGCTCGCAACTTTATAGTGGAGCCAAACAAGACCAAGACTGGCCAAGAAGGAAGGAAGACCAAGGCTGTTAAGTCGTATCCGGAAGGCTCTAAACCAGTTGGTGCAAGTTTTAACGGGTCACTGCAGGCTTAGAAGACATCTATCATTGATGGGTGTTGAGGGAGACCCTATCTGCCCAAAGTGTGGGGAGGACGACTAAATGCCTTCCCACTTCTTGGCAGAATGCGCGGCTTTCGGTAGACTGAGACACGACGTCTGGGGAGCCGGGGAGCTGCAAGGGGAAGAGGTTAGTTCCCTTGAGTGGACCGATATTTTGACCTACATTAGAAGGTCGGGAAGGTTCGACGAGGGAAGAGATAGGTGATGGAGTTATGTAGGGTACGACAGGGGTAGACAAAAAGGGCCCGCTTGTGACCCATTTGCCAGGTCTTGGCCGCCCCATACTACTACTAGCTATTCCTATCAAAATATCATTTTCTTTATTAAACTGTTGAATTTTACTGCTTTTTATTCATTTATGACATTACTCAGAGAAATGCTATTAACTTGAGAACGCATGAATCGACTTTTTAAATAATGTGAAGCACGTCCCAGCTTATCTTTTAAAAAAATTATTATATTATATTATATATCTGTATATACCTTTTATTTTAGGGAAATGAATTTATAGTCAAAAAATAATACATTTTACATGATTCACCTTGTATTTTGTTCGGAGTCCCTAATCATTGGGTTAGGGACTCCGGACAAAAGTTCAAAAGTTAAAAGAAGGGGGGCGGACTTTAGACGCGCACTGCATGGTAAGCTTAATGTTAACTATACTCTGTAGTTTGGTGTCTTTAATACGACATCTACATTGATCGAATAGAGCCATTACAAAATAACTTTTTAAAACTTTTACATTTTAAAATTTGTTGACCATGTAACTCCAACCATATTTCAATTTCATACTACACTCGTACATGTGAGGAACAAACAGATTCTCTCTTTGTTTAAGCTAGTTAAAGGATTTGTAGGGTCGCCTTACCTATAACCATTCGTCTCGTTCCCTAAGAAGTAATTTCCTATTTTTGGAAAGGTTTTATAGAACAAATTTAGGCCCGAACTACCCTAACCGAATGTGTATATTAACCGAATGTGTATAATTTATAATGAAAAAATTTCTGAAATATGTGTGTTCCATTTAACAATTAGAGATAGATTTTAGAGATAGATAGATTAGAGAATAGATTTTAGAGTAACAGATTTAATATTTGTATAAAACAAAATTGTACCTTTTAGTGATTTTGCACTTTTTATTTATATGCATACACAGCTAAGTACTAATTTTTTTATACATATATAGGCTTTTTTTTCATTTTTCTTTTGTTAATCTCACTTATAATTATTACTTGTTTTTTGCTCCTGTGCACTTCTCTTTTTTACCTACTTTATTTTTTATTTGTGGATCACATTTTGGATTCCCTTTGTCGTGCATCCCTTTAGTACTATCGTCTATCCCTGTAATGTAATGTAATGTAAATCAATGTAATAATCAAGTTAACCGAAATATTTATTAACATTGCAGGATACCCCTCGACCCCTGATATCTTATAGGATGATTTCAGAAATAAATACTCCGTAGAACTAGTCGCTCTCCTCATATCTAGCAAATTCCGTTTAGTGTAATTAGTTTTTTAGTTAAAGATTTTTCCTAAAATAGTATTTCTGTGCTTTTACACATGTGATTTTACACATTACATGAAGTATTTTGTAATTTTTATGAAAATGAACCGCCCTCTGGAGTTTATACCACGGTAATTTCTGTGTTTCTAATATTTATACTTACATCGACAACTTTAAATAATCCCGAAACAATACTTTTTGAGCTTTCTTTTTGAAGTTTTTGTAAAACAGTCTTTTCGTCTTTGTCTTTATATCCCATGCATTTAGCAACATCTTCCGCATTTCTCTTGCCCATAGCCCATAGATTTAAACTGCTGCCACTTTGAATAATTGCTTTGTGGAAGAGACCTGAAAATTAACAAAACATTTGAATAATAATTTGCACATATTATAAGAATCCGTTACAATTATTACGAAATTTAAAATTTACCTGAATCCTTTACAGGGATATCGTACGATAGAATGTTATTTAGTTATTTATTGATATAACACAGGATAAGCCTAAATTTACAGTTAGTTATTAATTTACATATATAATATAATCGAAAAAAAATATACAGGGTGATTCTTAATCTATACGCATAAACTTGGGAAATTGTAACTGAGGATAAATAATGCCTAAAAAACATTTTTAGTTTCGGAAATACCAATTTATTTCAAATAAAAATAAAAGAAGGTGAATTTCATAAAATGCCCCGTATCCCAGTATCATGTCTATGAGTTCTTCGTTTGAGAAATTAGTTTAGGTAAAAATAGGACATCTTGTTTGCATAGGTTTGGTTTTAATCATCTGCAGAATGCAGTATAGTGTTTTGTTATTATGTGGAAAACTACTTCAGCATTATCTTTACATCAAAGGTTCCAACCCCTTTCAAGGTTCATTAGGTGTGCCACTCTAATACTTCCAAGTAGAGTAAACTCAGTACCAGAAGAGGTTAAGTACTGAAAACTAAAGTAAGACTAAATACTATTGGTTTAAAAAATTTATGATTTATTGTTTTTCTAGTGTTTGATATTTTTTTATTCTTTAAGTAACGGGTAAGGCGGAATGAAGTATCTATTTTCTATGTACTGGTATTCATTAATGGTTAAACTTTAATCAAAAACTGAAACAAAATGTTCTTAAGTAAACATGACAATTTATTTTCTGAATATCACATCAATCAAAAGACCTCCGCCTCGCTGTTGGCACTCCTGAAGTCTATCACAAAAATTTTGCATCACTCGCTGCAACATTTCAATTGGGATTGCGTTAATCTCGGTTCGAATATTATGCTTCAGTTGTTCTAAAGTTCGAGGTCGATTAGCGAATATTTTTGACTTTAGGTAGCCCTATAAGAAAAAACCATAAGGTGACAGATTCGGCGACCGTGGAGGCCAGGCGACATCCCCAAATTATTAAATGACACGACCAGGAAACATTCTTCCCAGAATTGCCATAGGCTGCCTAGCAGTGTGGGAAGTGGCTCCGTCCTGGTGAAACCATAGTCTTCGGAAGTCTATACCTTCGTTATGAAGTTGTTGTTCAAAATTTTGCAATACAAGTTGATATCGTTGAGATGATAACGCTCCATTTTTACTATTAAACTGACATTTCTCGCAAACAGTTTGGCAACTGTCATAAATTGCCATGTATCGGGCGATGGCGATTTGATTTGAATTTAGATCTTTTTACATTATTGAACAAATCCAGGTCAAAAATGGATACGTCATTCTGCCTAACCCTGTATTATTCGATATTTTTTATTTATAAGTTTGTTTATTTTGTTGATGCTGATTTTGTTATATTTTAATAAAATTCATAACATAATAGAATTTACTGTTACAAAGCACGATACACACAAATACTAAAATAATATACCTTTGGTAAGTGGTGATAAAGTCAAGTAATGTACCGATGCTGCTCCAGCACTTTCTCCAAATATGGTCACGTTATGCGAATCACCTCCAAAGTTTTCAATATTTTGTTGTATCCACTTTAGCGCCAGTGTTTGATCTTTTAAACCGGCGTTTCCTGGGATTCCCAGTGATTCATCGTCCAAGCTCAAAAAACCTGCAAATATAATTAATTCGTTTAATAAATATTTTTTAGAAATTATTATAATAATTAATTTCAAATTAATATCGCGAGATCCATGAATATGAATTAAATGACTTTTTTCTTGTTTTGTTTTTGTATAAAAATTTAATATTTGAGTATTCTTTAGACTTTATATCTGCTTTTTAATTTGAAACACAAAATTATTGGACATTTTCTTAAAGATAAATTATTTTTATTCTGGATCAAGGAATGCTACTTGCAGAAACTGATACAATAAACTGCATGCAGGGCCGTAGGCAGGACTATTATTTTCCTAGCAGGGTTTTTTCTAGAGCCATGCATGAAAATATAACTAGAGAAAGAACATGCGCAATATCAAACTGGTTGAAATAAGAAGAAAATTGTTGATACAACTGCATAAACTTCAAAGATGTGACAATTAGAAAATGTGTGTAATGACCACCATGTTTACAATTCCTTTTGTACATAAAATCACGCTCAGCTTGTTACCCATATACTTTTAATGCATTTATCAGTTATTACAACTAGTGTTCACGATTATTTCGCAAACAAGGTTAAACAATATTTAGTTGTTTACTTTAGGCTATTAAAATTGATTATTTGAAAATTTCGGTTTTTTTGATCGTTCACAACTTTTCATTATGAACCGATTTTGATAATTTTTGGATATGCTTACGAGCTATGTATTCTAAAATGTTTATTTGAAGGAGATGTCAAAAACAACTACTGCACGGACAATGTGCCCCGACTGGCATTGCATTACATCGGCATCTCCATAGGAGTCGCCACATCGTTCATCGAGACCAACTAGATACTGACCGGTTTCGCGCTTATTTTGCGCTCATCAGAGTGCCATAGGTAGTGGACAATGTTGCGACGTGATTGCCTAATGGGTATTGTGAATGTTAGTAGTGGTGAGAAACACACCGTAGTGCCCTCTTTGGGTCTTTGCTACTACTATTGCCCGTGGAGTAGTCGTTTTCCAAGGATTTTTAACTTATATAGGATTGCTCGATCCATAGAATTTATAAGCCGTACACGTGATTGGGTCTTGCGGCTACGTCATCGGATTGATATACAAAATATATGAGTTAGATAGTGACAGTGATTTGTCAACGTGTCATAGATAAGAAGTCGTACAATACAGAGAGAGAAAGAGTATCCGGGTCCTGAGTATCCGGGTCCTAATCCTATATAAGTTAAAAATCCTTGGTCGTTTTCGGCATCTCTTTCAAATAAATAAGTAGGATTGTCTTCCTTAAAGACAATAGAGGTTCCTGCTGTAATGGCACCTGCGGAAAAGCAGGTTGTTATCAGTCTGGTCTGTCAATTTGACAATAATTGCCAGACAGATAGTACCTAGCAAAGACCCAAAGAGGACACTACGGTGTGTTTCTCGTCACTGGTAATATTCTAAAGTGAAGTTATTCATTAATAACTTTTAAAAAAATTCAGGGACGGATTTATGAAATTTCACGTAAAGCGCTGAGTTTTACCTCGTTGCATATACCCGGTATAATAACAAAAAGATATTGTGTCAAAAATATCCTCTATAAGCGTGATTATAAAACCACTATAAAAGATTTTTCGTTGTAACAGAAAAGAAAAAATAATAAATTGTTGCAACATTTGACAAATTCTCATGTAATTCTTTTCAAATTAACTTGCGTAAAATTTCGAAAGTTGTTTTTAATGTATCAACCACTTCAGAATACATAGCTCCTAAACATATCCAAAAATTATCAAAATTGGTTCATACATAAAAAAGTTATGAACGATCAAAGCAAATGTAAATTTTCAGAACACTGCATTGCCCATTATTTATTATTTTCTATGTTCTCATTTTTCTAATGTGGATAATTTGAAACCAATTTAAAACGAATAATTTGTTGCATTTTACAACTAAAACTTATAAAGGCGAAGATAGGAATTAGCTATAAAAAATAACATAAAATAGGATAGCTCCTAAAATATTTCTAAATAATTTCATGTTTGAACATTAAAACCTCTGTATACCGCCCTGATATGAGATTCAAATATTATATTATATTGTCTGAAATTTGTCACATTCCCGAAAAGAATAAAAAACACTTTTTTGCTGCTAGAAGCTAAAACTAAAAATGAAACATTCTCATATAAAAAACACACCAGTGCATTACGCAAACAGTCGAAATTAAAATATCTCAAAGACTGCCTAAGTACTATTTAACTAGTAATTACTATGAATTATTTTAAAATACCTACTTCTTTATACGTAAAATTAAAATTAAAGTAAACTCCTGCAATGTATTTCCAATCTAGTCAGTCAGTTATTTAAGAATTAAATGAAAATTACAGAAATTACTTTGTTTTAAATTATATACAATTTATAAACATGACATTTCACTTCATTTAATAGCAGTTTTTATTCTATATCATTCTGTAGTTATGTACTAGACTTTAAGTTTTACTTTCAAGTCTAGAAATTATTTTTTCCTTCTCAAAAATATCGACTGAATGTATGTGAAGTTAGATGGATTATACGAGAAAGATTTATTTCAATAGCATTTGCTTTTATATAGTTTTATTCCTTTACCAAAGTCAGTTTTAGATGTCTTCGGGAAAAAGACGTTATGTACATCTTTAAAATTGTCGGCAGTGTTCTTTCAAGTACGCATTGGTGTACTGGGTGGCCAAATTTGCTTGCAAATAGAGAGAGAGAGCAATAGTCTCTTTAACTAAGAGGCATACAAAAAAATTTACCTCCTTTCTCGATCACTTCTTCTGACAAACCTAATGTCCAAATGCGAAATGTGCCTATTTATAGAAGTTATAGAAGTTACTATTTTTTTAAAATGTGTCTTTTTAAAATATATTTTTTACACGGACATAGGAAACATCCTGTATAAACCATATTTCTTTCTTCTTTATTAAGCTATGGCTGAGCATTCCATTAACGAAAGAATACGTTTTTATTTTTAATATAAAATTTAGCTAAATACGTTTGGAGTAAAGTCCATTTCCGTACCGGTTCAATTTATTTGCCATTAAAATTTTCTAAACACTAATTTAATGTTATCACATTTCCGTTCGATACAACACTGCATATCGATTCTAATTTTATACATAATGGAAGGAAGTGAAATTAACAATTTTGGCCACCTAACTGTGGCTAACAGTGACGGGTTTAAAGGATGTAGTTACAAAAGAATGAGATTTTTTCTACGATGGTATTTAATGGTTGTTAGTAATTAAATTATAGCATTTTGTTAACACTAACATTTTGTTCAACACTTTCGATAGGACAAAAAATGTACATAATATGTAGATCATATACAATATTAATGTACATAATATAATGTATTATAGCAAATTTTTACTTAAACCCTTAAAAAAATTTAACACTATAAAAGCTGCGTATATTTGCTGACATTCTTTCCTGCTGAATTTTGGAAAATAAATATTATTATAAATACTTATAAATATTTCACAAACTAATTCTACCTTAAAGTTAAATTGTCAGAGAGATATCCACGATTAATTAAAGTATTAATAAAACAGATATAATCTTAAAAAACTATTTACTCATACTACTCATTTCACGATTCTATCAAAATCATAGCCACGCATTTTATAACAACTTTGTATAATATTGATTAACCATCATTATCATATTTACATAAAAAATTTTTAAAGATATTTTAATTATTTTTAGCTAACAAACTTTATTTAATTTTGCATCAAAAGTAAATCTGAGAAAATGATATATAATAATAATAATAATAATAATAATAATGATATATACATGTTATATAAAAATAAAGTTTTTAGAATAAAATTCACAATCAGTATAAAAACAAAAAATGTGAATTTTTGAGTACAAGGAATTTAGAGTGCAACACAGTACTCTAATACTAATGGTTTACAGGTTTACTGTGTATACTCAACATTATTTACTACTCTATCCTACTCGAAACAATTAAATTTTTGAATATGAAACGAAAAACCGCATATACAGGGTAAGTTTGTCATATGTATTTTTTCTATAACTCCGTTGTTATTAGAGATAGAAAAAAACATCCTGCAGGGAAGATGTTTGTGTCTTTCTTGCATTTTGCAAAAATATTGACCAGTATGCAGAGTGCTCAGTTAATTATGTACCGCAATTAACTTTCTTATTTTAAATAGAACACCCTATATATTCATGCATTTTTTCAAAGATCACAACATTTTAAGTTGAGAACGTGTAGCATACCCTACACCTAAATACAAAGTGTTCCATTACTCACGTTACACTTTGGCAATATCAAACAGCGAAAACTTTATCGAAAGTAATGCAATATTAGATTCTCTTTTCTAGTGTAGCCATCGTAGAAGTTAAAATTAAAACTTTTTGAGATATTTGCTGTTTTCTTTAGATTTCTAATTATTTTCTTAAAAATTAATGTCGAATTAACCATGGCTAGGAACAGCCATATGTCATATTTTCATGTCATAAAGAAGATCGGTCCTGCATAAGCTAATTGAGTAATTAATTTATTGCCGTATAATGCGAAACCAATTAATATGAATGGCAACAGAGAGAGGAGAAGTTTAAGCTGGAACATAAAAATCATTTTATTTTTATAAACTATAAAATGGACATCAAGAAAAATTTGAACCTCAAGGTCAAACACATCCTGTGCAGGATGGAGCTTCTTTATGGTACAAATATGTCACGAAAATCCATAACTTAGTTAAAGAGAAAAGGATTAGTAGTAATCAAATACATTTTTTAAGATGACTGTTTCTAGCCGTGGCTAATTTGATAGGTAATTTTTACTAAAAATGCTTATAATTCGAAGAAAATAGAAAATTGTCAAAAAGTTGTAACCTCAACCCCTACATTGGGTATACTAAAAGAAAGAGAATTTAATTTTGCATAACTTGAAGTAAAAAATTACAGTGTTCCATTTGAAATAAAAAGAGGAGTTTTCGGTATTTGAAATTGCCAAAGTGGTAACGTGAGTAATGGAACACTGTGTATTATTCTCGAATTTATTTTATTAGAGAAGGTAGCACATCTTATGCTCTTTTCACACGCTAAAAACAAATGAAGATCTCGTCTATGAAGAAAGCTTTAAACGTTTCTACAAACCTTTGCATCTGTCAACATTTTTATGAAAAGTGAAATATTTTCGAAAGCGCTGGGTTTGGGTATAGAGTATGCTACATGTTTTCCACTTAAAATGTTGAGACCTTTCCAGAAATGCATGAATATATAGGGTGTTCCATTTAACATAAGAAAGGCAACTGCGGTACATAATTAACTGACCACCCTGTATACTTGTCAATATTTGCACAAAAATTGTAAAAAAGACACAAATTGCTCGTGTCAAAGAATTTTTTTCTATCTCAAGAAACAACGCAGTTATAGAAGAAATACACACTAAAAACTCACCCTGTATACTCAGTGGTATGGTCTTCAACAGCATCAATAGTAGTAACCTTAATACTTATCTTTAACTGTTTTGCAACTTTTTTGCCTACTGTTTATATTATTTCTCATATTGATCTAAATTAACTATTTCGTAAGTTGGAAGGCTCCAATAAACAAGAATTAGGTATTTGATACTATTTGATTTGATAGCTAACTATATTGCTTTTTTGTAAACTATACTAAACTATATTTACTTTTGAACAAATGTAAAATATAGTATTAAAAATACGGGTCCATATATAATTTTACCATATTTCATAAAGCTACGTAGTTCATCACTATCTTAGACAATGTCTACATTCTCAAATGGTTACTGACTTGTTCTGATTGAGTTATAATTTTTCACTATTTAAAAGCGTTTATAAATCTGATATATTGTACTACAGTCGTACATACTACACAAATATGGAAACAAATGTACTGATATTTAGTACTTATATTGTACATGATGGTATTGATGAAGGTGGTCAACTTCTACTAAGTTTTAGAAAGCATTTGATTGGATTAACCACAAATTGTTGTTAAAAAACTGGTATTATAATTGACAAGTAGTTATAGTTGTGGTTAAAACGTTGTTTACTGGACAGGACACAAATTGTAAATATGAAAGAGATTCACTTCACATGAAATAAATGTGTAATCAGACGTTCCTAGAGGAATCCATTTAGGTCCAATATTATTTTTGTATTTCCAATTTCTAAATGATATTTCTTAAAGCATACAATGCTGCAATTATTTGATGATTGCTGATAATTTATAATTATTGGTACATATAAAATGTCCATATACTGTGAAACGGTTTAAAATTGCTTAAATTCATTAGCTGAATGGGGTGAATTTCAAAATATATCCTTAAATTATGGTAAATATAGCCATTACCTTTATTCGTAAAGAACACAGTTATTTATAATTAGTAGGTACACTGATACTGATACACTGAAAAACTTATGAGTAAAGATGGTGAATATTTATATGTAATAATTTATATGTATGTAATTTATATGATAGATCCCATATGATACCATATTTTTAGGCTACTTATGTGGTTTTATAAAAAAAACTCGTGATTTTACCGTCAGTTTACTGAACTAATCTTGTACGTTTTTCTGTACAGTATTCATACATTATTTGGCACTCCTTATACTCCTTATATAAGAGAAGGGTTCTGCATAAAATATATATTTATACATTAATACTAAAAGAGATAGTACTGAACTATTTTCTTTGTTTAGTTTAAGAATTCCAAACATTACCTCGATGGTTCTGTTGCGCCTCAACTAATATCGTAGAAAATTTGGGTTGTATCCTTCAGAATAAAGGCCCTCATTTAAGGTCAAAGGTATATTATCCTAGTGCGAATACAAATTAGTTGTGGTAACAAACCATATACAAAAAAGACACTATTTCTTTTAAACAGTTGTATTTTCATGTAGGTATATATTATAAACAAAATAACATTTCACAGTAATTTGATATAGTCGTATTTTCAACAGATTTATTTATATAAAACTGATTCTGATAAAGATAGGTACCCTTTATTACGTAACTAGTGAAAATTAATTATTAAAAATATGTATTTTTCCGCATAAAGACTACAAAAGTAGAACAAATTTTTTTTATGTAATAAAGTAATGCTTTCGACCATTTAAAATTTTCAAAATAATATTTTAATATAATACTTTTGTTGAATAATTACATTAATAATTCACCAAATTTCTGTGCCTAAAAAGCAATTTTCTTGACATCGATATGGCGCTCTTAAGTAATTAATGTATAATCTTAATGACATAGCACTATATTTGCATTGAATGTATCATTTGGTATAAGCTGTAGATACAAAATAAATAATAAATACTTCTATTTCATAATTTATAAAATATTTAGTGGTCTATTCATAGGCCCGCCTCTGAACATGACCATGGCCTGATATTCCATTGTTACTTGATTTTCCGGTACCTTCTAATAGCTACCACGGTTTTATTAAAACGGAAACCATAAATAATTAATCATACATCTTTTTTTGGAGTTCTAAAAAGTACGAATATTAAATTGTTCATAAATCATTTGAAAATAAATGAATCCAAGACTAACCAGGTATTTTATTTGTTATCAAACATATAACAGATGGAGAGTAAATTTTTTCAACTAATTTAGTCAGAAAACTAAAAAAAATAGGATTAGTCAATGCCTTGTGTTCTGGACGATAAAAGCTATTATACACAGGAGTTTTAACAAATTCTGCTAGGAATTTGTTAAAACAAATATATTTTCAACTCTGAGAACGCATACTCTTCAACTCAACTCAACTCACCTCAACTACTTTCAACTTATACCGGAAAACTTTTTTATTTTAAATAGAGCACCCTATATATAAAGGCATTTTAGAATTCCCAATCTTGACTATTCAAAATTGTACAATTCAATTACAGTATATTAATAATAATATGTTTAATATTCTGAATTAATTACACTAATCTAAGGATCAGTCTTTAGTTAAGCAGTGATGCAGTAATCTTCTAATGATACGTTTATTCTGAGAAGAATTTTCGGAGTATTGTGGAAGTATTTGTAAAGCTGCCTTATTCTCTACGAATTACCAACTGCATTACAAGACACATATTTATTTGAAGGAGATCCCGAAAACAACACTACTCCACGGGCAATATGCCCCGACTGGCGTTGCATTACATCGACATCTGCATAGGAGTAGCCACATCGTTCATCGAGACCAACTAACCAGACACTTACCGTTTCGCGCTTATTTTGCGCTCATCAGAGTGCCATAGGTAGATAGTGGACTCGATGAACGGTGCTGCGACGCGATTGCCTATAAATAAATAAATAAATAAATAAATAAGTAGGATTGTCTTCCTTAAAAACAATAAAGGTCACTGCTGTAATGGCACCTGTGAAAAAGCAGGTCGTTATCTGTCTGTCAATTTGACAATAATTGTCAGACAGATAGTAGCAACGACCCAAAGAGGGCACTACGGTGTGTTTCTTACCTAACTACCTAACTTACTACTAACTAACATAAAAGACTTACATAGGTATTTCGAAACAACCCACCGAAAATTAATTCAGAAAATCTTTATTACTGGCGTAAACTGTAGGTATAGTAATTCATGACATGTGTTCTGGTAATGATAGATAACAATTAATATCTCTAGACCTCATTCTAATCCCAAAGATTAGCCCGAAACTTTTAGACTTGTGTGAGGAGGGAGTGGCATATTATTATAAACTAAATAAATAAATTACCGGAAACTTCAAGTACATGGTTTCGTAATCTAATGGGTTGCACATTGTGGTGATGCCAAGCTCTGAAGAATATACTGTGTGATAAGTAAATTTATTACAAAAGGAATCTGACCCGAGAACCTGACAATGATGAACTCGTTTCTGGTTTCGTAAACAACTTGTGTTTCATTTTATATTCTCTAAAAACTTTGTATATATTCAAATATAATAGTTGTACAGTGGTTTTTGTAGATTTGGAATATGACCAACACCACCAAATAGTCGCTGACACATTTAATCTTTTAAATGTATGTAGCTCCTCAATCTCTTCAGAATTTTAATCAAATAATATTATTTGATGTGTTGAAATACAGGAAAATTAAATAAGCACATGTATTAGGTTAGTACATAAGAGGCCAGTTCGTAGGAATGGGTTAGCAACCATCCTGACGTGCCTAACTAGGAAGCGAAAAACTACAGCTTGGTGTTAATGTGACAGACTAACATTAGTTGATGTTTGACTATCGCCCTAACTAATGAGGTTTTCCTTATTCCAGCACTGGTGGTTAGAGATTACCAAGGTAAGTACCTAGCTTCTGACCACTTTCGGACAACCAAATCCACACAAATCTCGAATTTTCAGGTTAATCCTTGCGAGGATGAGGGGTAAAGATATTATTACTATTATTATTATAATTATATATGACTTGACTATTTTTGTATCACTTTAACCTTTATGTGACTATGAAAAAAACGCCTTCTTATGACGGTGTAGTGGGTACCTGGGTACTCACCTGAGTACCAGTGTATAATGATTTGGAATTTAAACGTTTGTATATATTTATAAGTACACAATATGTGATTTATGAATTTACCTCAGTGTCGGTAATGCAGATTCCATACTTAACGTCTGCTGTGAAGGGCGGTGAGATATTCGTATTACGATTTCACAAGATAAGACTTGTTCGTTTGAATGGCAACAACTAATATGACTTTGGTAGACACTTTCAGAAGAAATAAAGTATTTTTCCCTCATAATATGCAGGCATCTAAAGATATACCTATAAACTCAACCATTTTCGCATTCAACAAAGATACAACATTGTGTTCCTATGTTCCAAAGAAGAACAAATCTGTTATTCTTTTATAAACGATGCACAGAACAGGTCAAATAGATGATGCTACCGTTGCGAAGCCTGAAGTAATAAAATATTATAATCAAACACACGGATTAGATGTTTGGCGAGTATACGGTTGACACCACACGCATAAGACGTTTGGCGACTATACAATGAAACGTAGAATAAATCGTTGGTCATTAGTATTGGCCTCTTATTGTATTTACAGAGAACATAATCCAAATTTTGGAGCAACTGATCAACGTCGAAGATTTCTAAAAGATCTTGCTTATGACCTGTGCTTGCCCGCTGTATAATGCGCTGTACAAAAGTGGTTGGTAATTATTTCACACGTCAGTATCTAAAAATGGTTCTTGGTCGGCAAATAATCGAGCCCATTGTTACTCCAGCCAGAGAACGACCAAGACGTAATACTTCTGGGCGTATTATGGTGGTTGGTAAATGTCAATATTGTCGAGAATTAAACCACAAGGAAAGGAAGACTCGTAAAGCGTGTGAATCTTGCTGCAGACCAGGTTGTAATGAAGACTGTAGATTAAACTTTATGTTAAAAATGTAACCAACAAACAAACTGACCTTACATGTAAGATTTCCTTATGTTTTGTTACTGTTCATACAATGAATTATATGCAGATAAACTTTGCGTTTTCACTTTTGCTATAATCAAATCGGCTCTAGGACTACTTCCTCCTACTGATGAGATCCAGAAGAAGATCGAAAGCTATGAGGAGAGCTTCTGGATCTCATCAGTAGGACGAAGTAGTCCTAGCCTAGACCTAATTTGATTATTGATTTAATCTAGTTGGTTCAAGAAGTAGTTATCAAAGATACAAAGGTTGTATCAGTGTTAGACATCTGCGCGAGTTCTACAATTCTAGTTTGTTGCACATCGAGTGTTTATTTAACGGATCGCAATTTGTACGCCTTGACCGTTATTTAACGGATCGGAATTTCTGCATACCTGACCGATTTTAAACTTTGATGTTTCGCAACTTTCGAAAACTTGTTTTGCTATAAAATATACCTATTTGCATCTGAAACTGATAGGGGTACCCGAGTACCTAAATCGTCATTTGTGGTGAAAAATCTTTGGACTTTATTTATTTAAAAAAAAATGACATGAAAATATAATTCAAATTGTAACATTGTGTAGAAAAAACTTACTTTAAAAATACTAAGAAATCAAACTTCAACGAATTTAAACAAAAAAAAAAAAAATTATATCTAAAAATTCAATGGGTCACATAAAGATTAAAAATTTATAATGCAAGTGAAATAATTTTTGAAAATTTTGAATGAGTAGTTACTTACTGATGATTTACTTACCAAAATGACTAAGTTCTAGAGAAGTATAATAGAAGTACTAAATCAAATTTTAAGCTATTTTGGATTTGAAATAGATTGTACATAGTGTTCAAATTACATGTGAAGTTGGCATTTTATATACCTATATAAAATTCTCCATATCACTGTTAAAATGTGCTAGTGAATATTATCGACACTGAATGTGAAAATGTATGTTTATTTTTACAGATTTGGATACAATGAATACAATTTCAATGATATAGGTGCTGATATTATTAATAACAAATAAGCATTGAGAATGCATGTAATATGTCCAATGATTTATTATTATTCAGATAACTATATGAAAACTCAAAAATACAAAAAAACTTAAAAATTATACTCACCAATAAACAAAAAAAAATACTCAAAAATAATTATGTTTTTTTACAAAAGAAAATAAGAAAACTATTAAGCTGCTTGAGAACATTATTAGCCATTTAAATAATTTATTAAAATGGCTGATAATGTGCTACTAGGATTTATTAAAATTAGTATACAAAGCGAGCGATAAAGCATTTTATTAGAGCCACTAAACAAGTACAGCTGCATGTCTTTTTTGTTTGCAATTATTATCCATCAATCTCTAATTAAGCCAAGAATGCAGTTTATTATTCATAACATCATAACAAGTATCGACGCTGCTTCAAAGGTTAAATAAATTATCTTTTATCTACACATCCATCCATCCATCCAAAAGTCGTAGACTATAATCTATTGGATAAGATTGTATAGTCTATATAATGTCAATTGAAACTAAAAAAAATTCCGACAAAAGAAACACTTGCACCTCGTCGGCGCCCTCTTTCTTTACGCACGTGTGTCGTTTGGTGGAAATTTTTATGCAGTTTGAATTGAGATTATAAAGACTATACACTCATAGGCTCGATATGAAATAAAAACAATGAAGTTTTCGTTGTCTAACCTTCCAGTTTTCTTTTTATTTTAAACGTTACGAAAATGAATCGGGCGTGAAAGCTTTTTGTTGAATTTTTAAGTAAATATAAATACATATTTTTTTAAGAAAGAATATAATTTCAATCAAAGGATCTACAGCCCTAGAGGCTCTAAAGGCTCTTCTAAAGAAATATATTCAAATAATTAAAATGGAAAAAACATACGGTTCGGAACTCACATATCTACTAGGTACTTAGGCCATCGATTATGGGCCGCGATTCTGTAATGACGATACGACAGTGATACGATATCGAATCGTACAAATAGCGATTCTCTTTGGAAATCGACTCCTCGACTATCGAGTAATCTAACCTAAAAATGGTCGATAGCTTTGGAGGTGTCGTCCAGCGTAAACGATAGCATCTTTGTCTAATACGGTGGTGGTTATTTGTTATTTTATACAAATAAATATAAGTTGTGATAGGTAAATTTATATGTACATTGATATAAAAGAGCATAAAATTCTTTTTGTTTTGTGGTGTGGAGCATAATCATTTAGCAAAGACAACACCTTTAGTTACAATGTCCTTTAAAATGCAGGATATACATTGGGAAATTTTTATTAATTACGTAGAGTATAAAAGTTTAGCAGCAGGAAAATTTGTAAACTCTCCTGCTAACTCTTCAACTAACTGTTTATTTAAACGAAACAATTCAATAAACCTTCGTTCTGGCAAATCAAATGGGTTGTTAGTTGTCAAATAGTCTCCTATTTTGCCTTCGTCTTTCATTGTATCAACGTGCCATCGACCTCATTCATTAAATATAGGTAACATGATCATGATAACAAGATTAATAAGTTCTATAATTAAAGAAGAATTTATTAGCACTTACATTTTTCATAAATAAAATATATTATCATGAACCAGTTTAGAGTTACCACGATTGTCGTTTTATATCTCCGATCAAATATGTATTATGTATTTGGTCGGATTTTTATTGGGATTTTTATATAAATTATAAACTTTTAAGTGAACAAAACAAAACAAAGTAAGGTTAATACAAGTCAAAAATCAAATCTAAACCGCAGTGTTGCCAACAGAATCTCTATTTTTTCGCGTTTAAATTGAGTGTCGAAACGATAGTGAACCGGAATCATTTTAAACACAATCGTACTGACGATATCGAAAACTGGGGTCGTATCGTTATTGAAATCGTATCGTAGAATCAGAATCCGGGCCCAGATATGGTCTCAATGTTTAAGTACCTACACCTAGTGTAAAAATGGTAACCAGAAATGACCACCAACTTTCTTATTTTACATGGAATATCCTATATTTTCAACATTTTTTATTTCTACGCTAAAATCTACGTTTTTTAATGTGGAATAACCTGTACGAGAAATTAATAATTTTTTAGATATTTTATTATTTTTTTTTAAATTTGATTTTGTAGTACCTTATTGAAATTCTTGTCATCGACTTGACTATGGTAACAACTTTTGGGCTATGGTTAGGCGGACCATCAAGCTTTCAGATTATGTCTAATTTCATATTTTATTATTTACAGGGTGTTCAAAAAATTAATTTGATCATGACTAATTTCAACTATCCAAAAATAATTTTATTGCTCAGACCATGCTTATTTACTTATATTTGTTTGTTATATTTCTGTTCTATTTATCAATTTCGTAAACGTAATTCTAGTTTAATTTTCAGGGATGGCCCTCTGATCACAAGGAATTCAAGGAAATAGAAAATTATTATATAGAAAGTAAATACGGCAATAGCAAGGAAATGGTAACAGATACGTATAGGGAATCCTAATAGGGATTGAAAGATCACTCTATTCTTCATCACATAAAGTAGTAAAATGCAGAGTGTTCCATTAAAAAAAAAAATACTTTTGGGTAGTTGAAATTTGTCAGAATCAAATTATTTTTTTGAACACCCTGTAAATAATAAAGAATGAAATTACACATAATCTGAAAGCTTGATGGTCCGCCTACCCAGAGCCCAAAAGAACTTTCCTGTCAGTTGATGACAAGCATTTCAATAAGGTACCTACTACAAAAAATAAAATATCTAAAAAAACTATTAACTTCTGGTATAGGTTGTTCTACATTAAAAAACATAGATTTTGGCGTAGAAATAAAAAACGTAGGGTATTCCATTTAAAATAAGAAAGTTGACAGCAATTTCCGATATAACCGGAAGTGCCAGAAAAATGGGAATACGTCAGATAAATATCAAAATATCCAAATTTTCAAAAGAAAAATTCCAATGGGAAGTCCTTAAACTTTTAATGAATGAGTTAGCTGCATCACTCTGTATATATTAGATATTACAATAATGTCTTAAAGAAAGGAAAAATACGTTATTACAAAAATAATAGTATGCAAGCAACAGGATTCAAAATTCAAATTTAAAATCATTGAAATTTAAAAAATTACCAAGTCATTTCAAAAGGATATTTTCTCTTAAGGATCCTTGCACAATAATTACTGTGTAAATATTACACAATATTTTGTCACCTAGGACTATGACCGAGAAACAAGATGAAGCGACATTTTTTCGATTTTTGTGGAACGTTATAGGTACAGCGAATTGTCTGTGGCTGATCTTAGAAATCACTTTATGATAAATGTATATATTTACCAAATATTCCTAGCCTATAGTTAATTGTAACTAAAACAATATCTTGCGTCATCAAGTACTCTGGTCCAAATAATTCACTTTTATTGGAACCATACACAAAGCCTCCACCATGAATCCACACCATAACAGGTTTCTTTTCGCCATTTTCCGTTGGTAACTGTAAACAAGAAAAGTTCGTACGTCGATTTTATTTCATCGAGGTATTGACTAGTGCTAGCAAAATCCGCTAAAAATATATCGTTATTTATCCAGATAAAACAAGATATTTAAATATTCGGTCAAAACTGATTATAGATATTCGAATACCGGTTAATCTGGACATTCAAACGAATAATAATTGAAAGACAACTTTCAATTTTAGCAGATTTTTCTGGTAAACTGCTATATTATGCTAACCAAATAATCGCTTTTAATCATAGTAATCTGTTAATCATAATAACAGTGGGTTATTCAGAAAAATTGGTTTATCTAAATAATCGATTTGGTTGAATAACAGTTAATTCGAATAAACAGTTGATATCAGTATTCGGCTAGTCGAATAACCAATTAACTGGTTATTCAGTTAATACTTTATTTAACCGGTTAATTGGATGACCGACTTCTGATATTGATAATAACCTATTATACCGTTATCCAAATAGAAATTTGCGATTTTGAAAGAAACCGCGAATAATCTGTTAATGGGTTCATATCAGCAAAAAAACGGTATTAATAGACTAGTTTAAACGACACTTGCATTAGGCAGAAAGAGATGTCAAATCGAAAACTGATTTATTGTTTAGATTATGATGACTTACCGATTTTGTGTAGACATTGAGGTTTAGGCAGTTATCTTCATTTCCTACGTAATAACCAAAATATAAATTAAGAGACGGACATTCATGTCCTTCTTTAGTGGCATCTCTGACATCTGTCCATGCTTCAGCAGGTTGTGGTGCCTATAACAAAGAAATAATTAGATCAGTATTCCGGGGAAGAATTGAAAAATTTAGATAAAAAGAAATCGTTGATAGAATGAAATAGCGATGAAGATTTCAAGAATAGATAAACATTATTCTTCATATTTTGAGATAAATTCGGGTTCTATTATGGTATCCTACTCGTCAAACGTATCAAGAAAGCGATGAGTTGCATAACATACTAACAAACTCGATGAACAAATATCATCAATATTGCAATATTTATATGAACTGAATCTCCAATGCATGTCTTAAATACACTTATTGAGGTATTATTTTATATACCTAGGTAAATATGTTTACAATTTTATGCGTTATTTACACAGTCACAAATAGTCACGAAAGCGTATATTGCGAAATGGTTTTGTACTTATGCCAAAGAGTCAAGAGTACACACTTTATATTAAATTCGACATTACTACGTAGTGTATTTCGAAATATACAAAATCTGTATAAAAGTTCATATACGAGAATACATCTACGAATTCTAGACAATTTGTAATTTATACTTAAGTGGCATACAATAGAAAATCCTAATCTTTCCATTTTAAAATAATTATTTACAACGTATCCACAGTTTATAATAACTATTATAAACTGTCTTAAGTTGTCATTGTTGTACGATAGAGATGAGGATATATTTAAGTTGGTAATAATATAATTACAACAATGCAAGAGAAAGAAGATATCGATAATTCTAAATTTTTCTTGAATTGAAAAAATTTGAGAATATAAAGCGAAGTGGTTGCCTGTAAGTATTACAAGAATATTGATAAATTCCTAGTTAATCAAAGTTGAACTAGGAAGACAAAGACAGACACCTATATTCTGTCAATACGACGTAAATAGTTTTTTTTTTATAAAAGGTGTGGCATTTAAGATGGATTACTTGATATAGTTCTTATTTTAAAAGATCTAGTTCTGATATTTTGTGGGCATAGGTTGTATCCCTTCTCCATTAAAAGAAAATATATTTAAACATGTTCCACTTCCGGTTACACCGGAATTAACGCAAACTTCTAGACACAGATCTAGTTCTGATATTTTGTGGGCATAGGTTTGTGTACCTCCTCCATCAAAAGAAAATATTTTTAAACATGTCCCTCCTTATTGTAAATAGAACACCATCGATTCCACGAGTGATTTTAAGGTGCCTGTCAAGAATTCCCTATAACTACCTACAATAGTTCTTGAGATATTAGCATTTATCTATTCATTAGGTACGCATCGATTCTATCTCGCTCTAAATTTCGCTTTCTTCTATGCGTAGGCGTATTTTCGTCCCAATTCCTACGCGTTTTCCCAATTTAAACGTCTTTTCAAAAAACCTCTGAAAAACTTTCGTCGATCGCCGGTCGGCGAGAAAGATGCGGCTCTAGCACCGGCGTTTGTTCTCGCGCCTAATGGCCCCGTCACGTCTGCCGAAATCCCGACTTTTCGCGAGACCCACTCGACCCCTCTTCTAACCATAGTCCTTTCTCTAATCCTGAGATTTTTTTTCGAGACCGTACGTCGAGTTTTTCTACGTCTATTTCGTCTTCGAAAATCTCTAGTCGCGTCCGTCTCAACTTCTTTCTCATTTTATCTACTAACTGAGATTGAACTAACCACAAGCACCTCCTACGAAAACTGTCAAATTAATTAAATTTCAGATAGGTTTTTTCCTATGAGAAATATTACTAATGGAATCAATAGTACTAACTGCCAAATACTTCTGATTACCAAAATACTGAAGCGAAATGCTTTTCTAATTAGAATATCGGCAAAAAATATTTTTTCAGGTTAACACGTACTTACTTACAGTTTACATAAACTGTCTCAGCGTCAAACAATAACGAGTGACGCGGTGGTGTAATGGTATAAGTTGCAGGATTTCAAACATCATAATGCTGAATTTCGTAAGTTCGAATTACTCTTTTTGCCGAAGAGGCAACTTTTTTTTATTTTACTTTTCAATTCCAATTATTTATTAGTATTATTAGTTTTAGAGACTCATTCACAATTTCGACGTATGTTCAGGAGTTCTTGGAGATCGTCTTCTCGGACCTGTATTTTTTAATGCACATTTATATGGGCGTTCTTATGCCGAGTTTTTATGAAATCACTTTCGGGAACTTCTAGATGGCATTCCTCTATCATGCAACGCCTATGAGTTCAGCAGGACGGAGCTCCACCTCCATATTGTTGCTGAAGCTCGAAATTTTTTAGGTCAACAATTTTCCAAATAGATTGATTGGGCGATGTGGACCAACCGTTTGGCCTGTCAGATCTCCAGATTTGACAAAATGTAACTTTTTTCTATGGGATTCATCAGGATAAAGTTTATTTTGCACCACCTACTACAGTAGACAATATGCGGAACC
This sequence comes from Pogonocherus hispidulus, assembly GCA_963924545.1. NCBI lineage: Eukaryota > Metazoa > Arthropoda > Insecta > Coleoptera > Cerambycidae > Pogonocherus > Pogonocherus hispidulus. The sequence goes on from OZ004693.1 coordinate 72,191,135, forward strand.
GGATTATTGTAGCTTTTAGAGACATTACCTGTGATATTCTTACGTGAAGGAATCTTTTAAAGAACGCATCAGATTATGTGTTGAGGATAATGGAGCACATTTTGAACACTAATTATAAATTTCTTTTATGTTCTATTCTATCATTTAGTTATAGACAGATAGATTTAAGGAAAATTTATTTGCATCTTCATTTCTATCATTAAAGCAACATTTTTCCATATTTACTGTTTGTCACTTTCTTATCAATTGTTTTAATAAAATTGTTTAGCTCAGAGTAAGTAGGCAATAAAAATAATGATCCTTCAATAAAAATATTATATACCTAATAACAACGTGCCATATTTTTTTTACATTAAGCACCTACTAAAAAAATTATCCTTCAAAAGAAGTGGGACAGATACTCGTCTCTAAGTTTTAGTTGTACTTGTTGCAAACCTTATTGGAAAAACATTACTGTATTATATAAGAACTAAGGAGTGGGTTCATCCAGGAGTATGGAGGATACCCGTTGACCGTCGAAATGTGTTTCAATACCAGAGTGTTAAAGAGCGTACGTTGACTTATTTTCCAGATTATAATTTGCAGTAACCTTTGTTGAAATAGGTTTACTTACTTATTTACTATTGGAAGGGAACTTATTTTTTGAAAGACCAGGGTCTTCAAAATCAGCAAACTAATCATTTCTTGCAATTTATTGATCCCGATAATCCTTCAGTGCATATGGATATAAGAGCTAATATACCAAGATATGGGGACAAAACATATTTCATATATGTACATAACATTTGTTTATGTACATTTCATATTCAATTTTCTATTGCTATGTTACATGTACTGACTTTGTAAGTAAATGAATTGTGGGGTGATGGTTCTTGGAATCTTATTATTATCATTTTTTCGAACATTAAATCTGATCTTTCACAAAATGCCGTTGATTTTCTATCTGCAATGTGTTCAGATATTGTGTTTAGAAAAGTATTTTACTTCTTTTAGAAATCCTAAAGTTTCTATAGAATTTCCGATAAGGGTTATAACAAACTGTACCCAAAAATTGTAATCTCATGTTCCTTGTTTATTTGCTTTACAAGTAATTAGTCACAATTAATACAGGATATAAGTATGTGTTTACTTTACTTAGGCATTAGTACATAGTATTTATCAATATTAACTGACCGAGGTGACCCGGATTCACTTAGCACTTTGTAATTGTATAATTTTCGCATGCTTAAAATAATTATTATCAACAATTATAAACAGTATTACATGCATTACATGTAGGTACTATTATACTGCACAAAAACATTGCGGAGCATATTTTTTTAGTAGATAGTAGAAAAGTGAACATTTGAAGGATTTTGCATGCCATGTTGAACATTCATCATATTGAAATATGCTCAGAACCATCAAACATGTTCTTGAACTAAACTAAATTTGGACAGTGAGAGTATAATCAAATAAAAATGTATTAAAAGTCAAAACAGGATGATTTATTAGAAATTTTTTAGAAATGTGTTTTAAAGGCTAAGGAATAATTGTTTTTCAGTGAAGTTCGCAAACTTAGTCCAAGAAATGTTAAGATTATTTGCAGATAAGATTAATTTTACGGTAAGACTAGCCTCTAAAAGTGCATCTTCCAAGTATCAGCCAGTCAGAGGCAAAGAACTTGCAATTTTGAGGAGATGTATTGATGAGATTTTTCAAAATATTAGAAAATATACAAAGTGTTCCATAAAAGTTAACGCATTCGTTATCAATAAATAAGTCAAAAACCACTTTTCGTGAAGTCAAAGTCAATATTTCCTGAAAAATACGTGGGATGACATTTTGGGAAACTTTTCAACTTTACGTGCCCCACTCTGCACATACTTTTTGAAATAATGTCATATCCGTACACACAATCCTGATAATATTACACTGCTTTGAAAATTTACACAAACTTACTGTTAAATTTGGAGAATCAACAAGAGTTATGGTTATGTTGGTAATTATATTTTAGAAATAACATTTATTCAATTTATGCAGATGATGGCATATAAAATATGACACAACTGAAGACGTAATATAGAAGTTAGTAGAAACAGTCTGTATATTAATCAAATAATAATATAGAAACATTTTAAGGCTGCAATGTACACAATTTCGCAGAGCGATTTGCAGAGGTTCACGCCTAGACATTTTTCTCTTTAATGGAACTTCCTATTTGTATGAAATAAGTTTTAGATGACTAATTAATGTTCACTGCAGTAGACAACAAAGTCTAAAGATCTTTTTTTCAAAAAAATCTTAAATATGTAAAAAATGTTATATTAATATTGCACACTTTTGGAAGATTGCTGTAACATTATTAAATAATATTTTTAAAAAATACAACTGAGGTCACATCAAGCAAGTCTTTATGTAACTAAAATATGTTTTAAATTTAAATTTTTTGTTTTTATAATGACAAAATCTGTGACGTAAGAAGGCATGTTTTTACAAATTTCTGCATACAATTGCCTAACTTACAGGCGCAAAACTCGAAATTTGGGGTCGATATTTGACGTGACAGTTAGTAGGCGGAGTTATAAAGTACACTGTAAAAAATCTCTCATCGCTAGCTACAATGTACAATTTATTAAATAGATGATTATTATCCTTAGCACTGAAAAATATAAAAATATAATACGGAGGTAAAAATCAGTAAAACTGTTTATTTAAATTTTCATAACTTCGGTGAAAGTATAAAAGCATTCAGCATTTTTTAACTTTTCCTTAGCTTTTTAATCAATCGATTTTGAACATGTTGTGTATTGATTATCTTAGGGATAAACATTTGAAATAAAATTCTTCTATTTTTAAGTTGTCATGAAATATATGAAAATATCAGAAAAAAAATCATGTCAATTAAAAGTTTCATCCTCGATTATCCGTCGAAAGAATTAGTTTCCAGGGAAAATGCTCAACCAGATCCATTGTTATTTGAAAGGGGACATATTTTCTATTACTGATATTTATACAGGGTGTCCCAAAAAGGAGAGGTTTACCAAAACCTATATTTTTAATCAGAACATCTTGTGTATTTTTACATATTTGAATAGAATGTCTTTTCACGATGAGAATGTGCAGTATCAGTACTCAAAAAAATATTTTTTAACTTATTATCTTTTCCCTTTAGGTACTTCAATATATTGGTATACAGTGTGGGTGAGTTTGCATTACACACTTAGTAACTTTGTAAATGTCACTTTGAAGTACTTTTTCAAAAATTTTAATATCTTGAGATTTACGAAGTTACTGAGTGTGTAATGCAAACTCACCCCCACTGTATATAGGGTGAATCACGAGTCCTGCTATGTATTGGTATCTTTGTTATTTGAACAGATACAAAGTTAGTTAAATTACGGAAAATTTGAGCAATTACTAGCGCTAAATAGTGGTCCCGAAAAATTTTTGTAAAAACCAGCGGTTCTCAAAATATTTAGTAAAATTATAAATTTCCAAAAAACTAGATCTAATTTAAAAAAATTAGATCTAGCTCCGATAGTTTTAGAAATTTTCAAATAAAAATTTATTTCGTACATACATACATAATTATCTTTGTTTTAATATAACCAGAATTTTTTTCGTCATCGTTATCATCGTCATGAATGTCATCTTTTGTTTTTCTTATAACCGCCATATTAGAATTTAACGTGGTTAGATAGAGAAAAATCAAAGAATCCGGCGGTGTGTCAAACTTAGGGTACTGAATGTAATAAAGCTCTATAATTAGTTGTTTAATTTTTATTAATCGTGACATTGAAGAACAATAAACAAAATAACAAATGAATAAAACAATTGAATAGAGTGTAACAAACCGACAAATAATTTTAAATTAATTTAAATATTCAAATTGTCTACCATTATTTTGTAGAGACAAAACTACAAACTAATTATAGACTTTCATTACATTCAAAAGCCTAAGTGTGACACATTGCCGGATTCTTTAATTTTTTTCTCTATCTAACAAAAACTTAGAATTTGACTATTAGACTTTTTATTTTACTTTAGACTTTATTAGAATTTGACTATTAGACGTCAAATTCTAATATGGCGTCCATAAGAAAAACAAAAGATGATATTCATATATCAGAATCTAGTAAACAAAAAAAAATTCTGGTTGCATTAGAACAAAGATAATAAATATGGATGTATGTACGAAATAAATTTTTATTTGAAAATTTGTATAACTAACGGAGTTAGCGCTAATTTAAGATTTTTGGAAATTTATTATTTTGCTAATTATTTTGAGAACCGCTGGTTTTTTCAACAATTTTCCGGGGCCACTATTTAGTGCTAGTAATTGCTCAACTTTTCCCTAATTTGACCAACTTCGTATCTCTTCAGATAACAAAGATACCAATATATAGCAGGACTCGTAATTCACCCTGTATAAGGTCATCAGATTATATTATCATAACTGACAGCATACCATATCATATATACGTCTATTGCATTCGAAAATACAGCTGTAAATAGAAAGTCGATCCGACATCGGAAAAAAGATAAAATTCTGAACTGAAAATTTGGCATTCACCATAACTTAAATAAAAAAAAAATTCATAGGACATTTCATTTACTTTTTGAAGAATACAACGAACCATTGTAGAAACGTGTTGTAATGAAATAGAATTAGAATTTTTTGACGATTTTTGAAGTGTCCATTACTCGTGAAATATTACTAGAATTTTATTTTTGCTAATTTTTAATCCTACTAAAGATCAAACAGATAAAAAAATAAAAATTTATATTTGCAAATTTGCAAGGAAAAATAAAAATCTTTATAAAATCAGCCAAACAATAATTATGCTTATGTAGATACTCAAATACATTTATTTTATTATAAATACGATTTTTAACAGTGTAATCGAGGCGGGACAGATGTTGGATGCGGCCGTAAATCATCAAGATGTGAAGAATTGACACTAGCTAGGTCCTTCTCCGAACTTTACGCGCTCTCTCGCAAAGATTTTCAATCGGACGAACATTACGCCCTTAACACAAGTTCACTGCACCAACTTTCGTTCTACCTAAGGTACGTCTGGTCTACGTAAAACTGACCTCCCTTAATGTTTAATTTCTCAACTTATTTTACTGTTTCAAAAGCCAGGTCCATGTGATTTTTCCTGCATTTAAAAGTTTTAAATACTTTTACGGTTATTTTTAATTACTTTGGTACACCCCGAATATTAAAACGGGTACACCACCACGTATATTATAATGGGAGGTACACCCCGTTTTAATATACGGTATACCAAAAACTTTCTTTAATGGGATACCCTATACTTATATTTTGCAAAAACTATCTCCCATTTTTTCTTAATCCAACGATATATAACTCTTTGGGATTATCTTCAATGAGTTTTCTTGCAAATTTCACTGCAAAACCTCATTGTAAAAAGTATTAATCAGCTGAACTAGGTACGCTGAAATTATCGTGAAAGAGTTCGTCTTAATCTTATTAAAACCCATTACTGCCCAGAAAAATAAATTTAAAAAAATTATCGTTAAATTTAGTTATGGTTGATATAAAACTGTAAGAAAATACACTTGTTCTAATTTTTTTTAGTTGTGTTTTGAAGAAACCTATCGAGCCCTTGGGTCTGCAGAATATAAACACAATATTATAAATTGGTACTACAATCTCTTACTAAATATTGTTAACATTTTGTGAAACACATAAAAATATTTGCATTAAGTTGAATTTCACATTCATCACTTGCCTTTATTTTTGAATAAATGACACCTGCCGCGATTTTGTTCGGTAAGCATTAGATGTCTACCACCTGTTATAGTAGGACATACAATCGATTTTTGCAGCATGTTTTCGCTACGTCCCTACGAAATGCCAAATTGTCTCTAGCTACACCATATTGTTTCACTAAACTGCAGGCGATTGCGCATAAATGAAATCCAGTACAAAATAAGAATGTACCATTTCTTACCTCGAATAGCGATCCTATGATTCGATTTTGCAAGCAATATCCCACGATATACACACACAATATCCCAACTTCAGTGCGGCTACCCAAACTTTATAACCAAATCTGATTGGTTTTCCTCTTATGAACTACTTGAACCCATGACGCCCATAGTATGGTATCATGGATTCATTTATAGAAACATGTGGTTTTATTGGAGTGCATCTAAGAAAAATTTCATTTAGATCTTTTATCATAGGACTCAATTTGCCTAACTCGTCATTTTCCGGAAGATCAAAGCTGTGAATCTGTCGTTTTTCAAATCTGTTTCGAAGCATAGAACTTGAAACAAGCATATTATGAGAGTCTTCACTTTCTTCTCAAAACATTAGTCTCCGCGGCACAGGCTTATATCCACTGACAATCAGTAGGTATTCGAACAAATGCATATTATACATTTCGCTTTTGGTCATATCGAAATTTATTTTATTTTGTTTTGTCTTTGCATATTTGCACGTATATTTTAAAAGCTTCTCTGTTATTCGAGGTGTTAGAAATAATGAAAAAAATTCTACTGGGTGACTATCAGATGATAAAGTGAGTGGATAAAAAATCTAAACGATTCGCTGTTGATTTGTTTGTTAATTTTTTTTTCTTTCCGACTGTGCCTTTGTATGATTGGCCTTGAAAAAAAATGATGTGCTGTTTATATTCTGCACTAATATTGCAAGGGGTAATCTTTTTTTCTCTGAAATATCTTTAAAACTGTTAAAGATAACCTAAAAAAATGATCGTTGTATGAAGAATAAATAGATTTTAGTTTGTACCTGAATTTTTAATTTTTATAATTTTTTTGAATACAGGTTGTTCAGCTTCTTCGATCCAGGCATCAACTTTCTTTTTTTAAATGGGACACCCTATATTCAATTACGTTTTTGAACTCTCCTTAAAATTCTAGATCGACATTGTTAAGAGTACCCTATACCTATCATTTACCGTTATGAAGATATTAGCATTTAAAAAAAAAATCTGTAAAAAACACCTGCTCAAAAAATCTCGGCAAAACAAATAAGACATCCAAAAAAAGCTAAATAGGGTTTATTTCGTAGACAATTAGACTCAGAAATTACTTCTATGGATCGATATTACCTGATCAATATACAGGGTGTTTTTGACAGATGGCTCAGACATCTATATGTTAAAACTTCAGAAAATCGAAAATCTCTTATGGAACACCCTGTGTATTATTATATTTTTGGATTCTCTATTAAATTTTAACCATACTCTATATAACTTTCCCTATTCTTATTTTGCTTAGTTTTCAAGATATTGACGAAAATGTGGAAAAAATGTCAGCTATTAATCATTATCGGCTATTATTAAAAATATATCTACTATTATTTGGTATATTATATATATAGTAAGTGTGCCTTCATACTGATTAAGAATATATTATTTTATTAAAAACTAATATTTTCTTAAATAATTTCATTAATTAACTAATATAAACAAATCTGTTTGCAACTTGAACCACAAATAACTAACAATAATCAACAAACAACAATAACAATAATAAATTAAATCAAGTGTCCTATATGTCCTCAATTTTCAGCTATGCATGTTGTGTATAGAACTGCTAGTTTTCTTACAGCGCAATCACTTTGATTGAGCGCTTCAATTTCCATCCTGATTTTAATCTTTAAATCATCAACATTGTTACTCTGAATTTGATAAACTCAGGCTTTCAATGTACCCCATAAAAAGTTATCAAGTGGAGTTAAATCTGGGATCCTCGGCGGCCATGGGATATTCCCGTTTGGCCCTATCCATTCCACAAAATAGTTCTTAATAAAATTCTTTACAACTGCAGTATTGTGGCATGGAACTCCATCCATCTGATAGATGATCTGATTGGCATCTTCTTCGGCATCCAATAAAGGTAAAATGCAAGTTTGTAATGAATGCCATTTCCTGATATTTTACCTAAGGTACCTGGGATCATTTAAATATTGGCCAAGAAAGACAGAGCCTAAAATGTGTCTCTTATAAATAGCCCACCAAACATTTTCGTCAATATCTTGAAAACTAAGCAAAATAAGAATAGGGAACGTTATATAGAGTAAGGTTAAAATTTAATAGAGAATCCAAAAATAGAATAATACACAGGGTGTTCCATAAGAGATTTTCGATTTTCTGGAGTTTTAACATATACATGTTTGAGCCATCTGTCAAAAACACCCTGTATATTAGTCAGGTAATATCATACAACTAATTTCTGAGTCTAATTGTCTACGAAATAAACCTTATTTACCTTTTTTTTGGATGTCTTATTTGTTTTGGCGAGATTTTTTGAGCAATGTTTTTTAAAGATTTTTTTCTTTAAATGCTAATTAATATCTTCGTAACAGTAAATGATAGGTATAGGGTACTCTTAACAATGTCGACCTAAAATTTATATATAAAATTGTCGATCAAGAAAGGTATAAAAATGAAAAATTCAGGTAAAAACAAAAAACTTTCGTATTTAACTTTTTTCTCTACCCTTTATATTTTCTGAGATAAGGGGATAGAGGATCTTATTTTGGACACCCTGTACATATACTTTAGTTCATTACTAAATCAACCATACTTTTGCGTGTTCAGTTAATGGTAAAAATATGCTAATAAGTTCTTTGTTATTCCGAAGTATATACTTCCCATTCAAGATTTATTTTGCAGATATAAATTCTGCAACTCATTTGGATTAATTTTTATGTATAATATAAAGGAAAGGTATATATCTGATAAATTTGGCTGCATTTTAAAAGCGGATTTGATTACACATTACTAGTACCTAGATAAACTTAAGAACCAAGTAATTTATGCGGTATTTTTTGGTATTGTACTATAAGTGTATATGTACTTTAATAATGGTTCCTAGAATATTTCCAATATTGGTTCTAATCCCCTTTAAGAAAGATAACTTTGGAGTGCTCTTTTAATTTACACAAAAAATTAATGCATTTTAAAAGCGGATTTGATTACACATTACTAGTACCTAGATAAACTTAAGAACCAAGTAATTTATGCGGTATTTTTTGGTATTGTACTATAAGTGTATATGTACTTTAATAATGGTTCTTAAAATATTTCCAATATTGGTTCTAATCCCCTTTAAGAAAGATAACTTTGGAGTGCTCTTTTAATTTACACAAAAAATTAATGCATTTTAAAAGCGGATTTGATTACACATTACTAGTACCTAGATAAACTTAAGAACCAAGTAATTTATGCGGTATTTTTTGGTATTGTACTATAAGTGTATATGTACTTTAATAATGGTTCCTAGAATATTTCCAATATTGGTTCTAATCCCCTTTAAGAAAGATAACTTTGGAGTGCTCTTTTAATTTACACAAAAAATTAATGCATTTTAAAAGCGGATTTGATTACACATTACTAGTACCTAGATAAACTTAAGAACCAAGTAATTTATGCGGTATTTTTTGGTATTGTACTATAAGTGTATATGTACTTTAATAATGGTTCCTAGAATATTTCCAATATTGGTTCTAATCCCCTTTAAGAAAGATAACTTTGGAGTGCTCTTTTAATTTACACAAAAAAATATTTAAACATTTTGTTTTAAGGTTATAATTAAAGAGATGACGTTGTGTTGTGCTAAAAGCTAGTTGAAAACATTACGTCACAAAATTTTCCATTTTCTCCAATGTTTTATGATATTAATTAATCACCTTAATGGACCACTGCGTATGAATATTTTATTAATGCATTATCGGCAGTAAAAACCGCATAAGTCTATTGTCGTTTTAATTATTTAAAAAGCTAATAGACTGCGCGAACTACTTTTGGTTCTTAAACGAAAAAATGTGGAACTAAATGTAGTTTTAAAGGACAGCGTCCTTGTGCTGAATTATCTCTGAGAACTCTTAGGATGCAATTATATAAGCAATTCAATATTTAAAGCATATTAATGATGCTAATTAACTTAATACTCCAATACATAAACTTCTGTTTGAAGTGTTTTATACTGAAGAGGAATTCTTGCTCCATATCATTTCCATGTCTTTCTTTGAACTATATGAATTGTTTTATGTATCTGTATTGCATCTTTTATTGTTATTATTTTTCATTGTACAGCTTTATATATTTGTCTGTTTATTATATTTTTAACATTAATATTTAACATTATTTGACATTAATATTTATATTTATATTTATAGACCTTGACCACTTCTATACCTTTGTAAATACGTGTAAAGATTATTATAATCGATTTTTATCGATTTAATTATTATTTTCATCTGTTTTTATGCACATGCCGTATAAGCTATAGCTTATACGGCATGTCACAGAATAATAACTTTCGATCGATGACACGAGATTATTTCCATAATGAAAGCATTACATTAACGAAACAAAAGAATGAAGAATATAAACTGGCAATTGTTACTAATTAAGTGAATTAAAATGAAATACACAATTATGACACTTATTAATGATGCTTTGATATCGCCAAGGTTTTTGCCATAGTGGAGATGCAACAAGTTTGACTTTTCCAGAAACAGTGGTAGATATGCTGTTAATTCGATATGAATATTTTCTATATTTCCTTCACCATGTGGTTTATCCAGTTATAGGTATGGGAGTTGTTGGTTTAGAAATGGAAAGAAAGGTAATTGTTGGTATTTAATTGCTTGCACCTTTTTTCAATTTAGACATAGTTATTGTCTCAATGGTTGGTATTCTTTTCTTTTCTGTTAATAAACTAATGTTGTGTGCTTAGATTGTTGTTAACTTGCCACTTTATTACTCTCTGGTGGATTTTTTTGCTACCAATCTCTATTTTAACGAGTAACTGCATGAAAAAAGAGAATACATTGGCACAGAGGACACAGACCAGAGGCGAAAGCTTGCGGCGGTGTCTTTGATGTTTAATGGCCCATTTTAGATACCAGTTACGTCTACACTGAGAGAAATAATTGCTTAATTCTAACAATACCACCTTACTATAGGTACTCTGAAAGAAGTGTTTAATGATTATCGTTAACGGCTTTTGTAGATTAAGTATATCAATACAATAATTCACCTTATGTAATGTAACTAAACCACAGAGGACCTAGAACAGAGATGAAGGCTAGTGGCGGCGTCTTTGATGTTTAATGGCCCATTTTCTGTACCAGTTACATCTACACTAAGAGAAATAATTGCTTAATTCTAACAATACTACCTTACTATACTCTGAAAGAAGTGTTTAATGATACTTGTGGTTGTGACTGATATGTTATATTACTTATATTACTAATGTCATTCAGTTTTTTTAATAAATGTTTCATGTCATTTATTGCAAATAAAAGATTTATTATTATCCATATGTGATCTTGTATTTTTTATTATTCCCAGAAAATAACCCGAATAAGTTGCAGATCATTATTAGAATTAGGAAAATTATAAAAATTTTGCTTATAAATGTACCTATGCTTTTATTAATAACTGAAGTAGTAATACAATAATTATTATTTTCAGACTGATATTTTTTACACTGGTTTTGTAAAATCAGATGCATTTTTAATAACAATCACCAGTATACAACATATTTTTAAGCAAGTTCTAACAAAAAAAGCCATAAATTTGAACACAGTGCAAACTTTACATGTAGACCAAGATACCTCCAAGCTTCGTAAGATTATTTCCTGTATTAGAATAATTTAGAGGTACATCTCGATGATAAAGCACATGGACTATTTATTTATGTCCATCTATATTAAATATTTAATATTTAATTCATTTATTCTTATTCTGAATTTTGTTGGTGTGCACTGCAAATTTTTTGCACTTGCAACTACAATAATTTGCTACTAATATACTTATGCATTAGTACAGTCTAAACAGCAGACTTAAAGGAAACACAAATATTGGTAATGTAGCTTAGTTACATTACATAAGGTGAATTATTGTATTGATATACTTAATTTACAATAGCCCTTAAATATAATCATTAAACACTTTTTTCAGAGTATAGTAAGGTAGTATTGTTAGAATTAAGCAATTATTTCTCTTAGTGTAGACGTAACTAGTACAGAAAATGAGCCATTAAACATCACTAGCCTTCGCCTCTGGTCTGTGTCCTCTGTGACATTGGTATTTCTTCTCCTTCGGTGATATTTTATAGAGTTGAAACGAATACCCTTTTATAGTTTACCAGCCATTTGAAATCATATTCATACGGCTATACTCTATTAGAACCGAGTTGGTCCTGTTACATCCAGAGGGAAATGGATATTATGTTACATTTGTAACGTTCCCCTCCCCGCTAAGATAACTAATGTACAAAACAATAAGTACTTACTTTTTTTCGTAAGTCACCGTTCATTGCTCTTCTCTCTCATATTTATATTGTTCGTAGGTACTTGAAGAAAACTGAGCTGAGTTATAAAAAATATAATATTAGAAATGCTTTACTTTAAAGAATATAATTTGAAATAAAATAAATATTATGCCCTGGTCCCTGCCCTGGTTAAATATCGTAATAAACTTTATAGTTACAAAGCATCTGTATAGCTTTAGTTCTGGTGGTTACTTTTAACGACGCACTATAGGTTTATTTATTTATTTATTTATTTATTTGATACACTGCCCAACAGGAAACCCAATTATAGGGCAGGAAAGAACATTTAAGTAAGAGTTATATACTTGAGTATAATTTTAAAAGCTACAACATAAAATTTTAAAAGCTACAAAACAAACAAAAACAACAACATATTAAAAATAAAAAAAAAAGTTGAAAACTAACACAAGGTGGATTTAAGTTCACTAAGTTTACAATTAAAGATATCCAGATTAAGAGAGTCAAAATGTGTACACATTACATGGAGAGGAGAATGCTTAAGTAAATTAGTTCGTGGAGTGTTAAGGTAAAATAAGTTTATAGATCGCGTACGTTGTGATGGAGCATGCAATTGTATCATGTTTAATAACAATGGACAGTCAATATGGCTGTTCATAAGTTTAAATAAAAAAACACATGTGTGATATTTTCTCCTGCTAGCCAAGTTTGAGACTTTAAATTTTTCAAGTAGTTGTTCATGAGGATAACCTCTCGGTGGATAAACATCCATTTCCTTGAAAAACAAATATTTTAGAAACCTTCTCTGAATACCCTCAACTTCAACATTATGCACGCTGTATAATGGGTTCCAAATAATGCAAGCATATTCCAGTTTTGATCTTACAAAAGTATTAAACAATAAGTGCAAAGTTTCCACGTTCGTAAAGCCTTTCGAATTTCTTAAAATAAAACCTAGTTTTTTATAGCCGGATGTGGCCAACTCAGAAACATGATCAGTAAAAGATAGCTTAGAGTCGAAGACAACACCCAGATCTTTCAGTTTGTCACATTTTTTAATAACTTCATTGTTGAGGATATAATCAATTACTAAAGGGTTGTGTTGTCTAGTGAAAGTTAGACTGTTACATTTGCCTACATTAAGCGAAAGCTGATTTTCAAAGCACCAATACTCTAATTGGTTTAAATCATTTTGGAGAATATCCGAGTCGTTGCTGTTACCTATCGAACAAAATATTTTTAAGTCGTCTGCATACAGCAGAGTCTCACAAGTTAATTTTGAAGTAATATCGTTAATATAAAGGTTGAACAGCAATGGTCCCAAAACTGACCCTTGCGGCACACCCGAAGTAACCACAAATCTGTCTGAAGTAAAGCCCCGATAGTGGACAAATTGGTATCTATTTTTTAGATATGAACTAAGCAGGCTAAGTAAAGGAAGCGCAAAGCCAAAATGATTTAATTTATTTAGTAAAATATTGTGATTAACGTGATCGAAGGCTTTAGAGAAGTCTGTATATACGACGTCTACTTGTCCGCCCGAGTCTAGTACTTCAGAAACACGTTGTGTAAAATAACATAGATTTGTTACTGTAGAACGCCCTGGCACAAAACCGTGCTGGTGGAAGCTCAACTGTGAGTTAACATGGGCGATAATAGAATCGTAGATAAGCCTCTCCAAAACTTTGCTAAAATTATTTAAAATCACAATCGGACGGTAGTTACTTATATCTTGTTTGTCATTTTTTTTATAAATCGGACATATTTTAGAGTGTTTCCAAGTGTGAGGATAGTTATAGGTGTTAATGCACAAATTGAAAAGAGTACATAGTGGATGAGCAAACAGTGTTGCACAATCTTTCAGAATGAATGCTGGGATATTATCTGGACCTGCAGTTAATTTTGGTTTAGTCTTTTTAAGTGCTATGAGAACGTCAGATTCGCTAAAGTGATTAATATTGATAAGTGGAGTATTAACTGGGACCTGTACTCCAAAGGTTTGATTACATTGCGACGGTTTATAAGCTGATTGAAAGAATTGTGCAAAAGCATTAACAATTTCTTGCGGGTCATTTAGTATGTGGTCATTTAGCTTCAATGTATTGGGAATTGCTGTAGTATTTTTAACATTATTAATAAAGGACCAAAATTTCTTAGGATCTGAAATTATATTTTTCTCCATATCAGCGATGTATCTCTTATGTGAGATGAAAATGTCTCGTTTTATTTTAATTCGTAAACTCTTAAAGTCTTCAAGCAGCTCATGACTACAATTCCGTTTAAGTTTTTTGTGTATTGAGTTCTTTATCTTTATATCTTGAATCGTGGTTTTACTGAACCACGGAGGATACTTGTGAGGTTTAGGCACGATTAACGTCACTGCACCCATCCAAAATGCTCCAATCAACCTGACAGAGTTTGTCATACAATATAGTGTAATCAACAAGTCTGAAATTATAACTGTACTTAACATTATTTTTGAATTTTTTTGGGATTTTAGTATCAAGCAATTTAATAAGGAGTGGTGGGTGATATAAATCTGCATTAGTCAAGACATCATTGGCTGCAGTTACTGATACGGTACTACGACTTAGAACAAGATCTAAGAGACGATTATATGAATTAGGTACATTATTGTATTGATTAATATTAAGAAAATTACAAAAATTACGTAAGGCTCTAAGGTGGTTATTGATGAATAACGGATTATTAAAATGAGTAATATATTCGGGAATGTTGAAATCGCCAAGAATCAGTAAGTCATCATCAGTATCAATAAAATCAAAAGGTTTAAAATAAGCTCAAAAATATCAGAATAAGATTCATTACTTAAATTGGGAGGAATGTATAGAACTAAAATATAAAGGTCATGAAAATTACGTGTAACTTTTACTCCTACAATATCGAAGTTATTAATTGAGTTATTGATATTTAGTGACGTAACAGTGAGATCATTATGGAGAGCGATAAGAACTCCGCCCCCTCTTTTAGTGCCAGTGGCTTCAAAATTACGATCTGATCTAAATATAGAGTACTCCCCAGTGAACAATTCAGAGTCCAAAACACCACTGTCTAACCATGTCTCTGAGAAAGCGATTACCTGAAAGCTACAAGAACAAATAGAATTGTATAAGCATTGTGTTTTAGTTTTAAGGCCACGAACATTTTGGTAATATACGCTGAGACTTGAGCTATCGTTTTGAGTATTCAGAGGAGAAAAATTGTTTAATTGCTACTTAATACCAAAAAGGTCGGATTTATATTGTGATAGTTTCTGTTGGTAAATACTGCAATTTATCAATAGATATAATTGATTCAGTTGGACTCCCTCGGAGTTAATATTTTAAAGTTTACTACAATATTATACTTACGAAGATTTTTAAAATTTATTTGTAATTTATGGACAATGTGACAAAGTTAGAACAATAACTTGTGATACATTTGGTAATCGATATCCCCATAAACAGAAACCATCACGACATGCTGTAAGACGCTTCCTAGAGAATTTAAAAAAATTTGATATTACGGAAGGAGGTATCCAAAGAAGAAAACGTATTGTTGTTGTTGAAACGTATAAGTAGTGTTGATGTTGATGAAACGTATAGTGTTGATGATGAAATTAATACATAGAAATACTGATTATCTGATCTATATAGGATCTATTCCATTCGATCCTCGTTTCACCAATGGTTTTGCAAGGTTTTTAAAGATATAGATATGTCAGTGGTTTATTCACCGGGAAATAAACTACAACAACTATTAGACAATTCAAAAGACAAATTAAAAATCACGGAAAAGTCGGGGATTTACGAAATTAGATGTAAAGATGCAATCAAAAGTATGATGGACAAACTAGAAGGTTAATTCAAACTAGATTCAAAGAACATATGGCTCATCTCAAATAATGTAGAACAGATAAGTCTAGTGTCGTCCAACATGTGTTTGGGAACAATCATAAGATAGATACCTAGTAGCAATTTAAGACTAGTTAGAAATGTAACAAAGTTCAGTCAGCTGCATGGATTTGAGAGTTTGGCAATTTCAAAATATAAAAATAGTATGAATAGTGACAGAGGGCGAATCCTATAGAGCCCGCTTTATTGGTTAGTAAATCACGGTTCACTGTGCCGTCGCAACGTTTCAGGGAACCGTAAATAATAGTTCAGGTGTAAATAGGACAAAGTATTAGCATAGGTTTAGTTTTAATCATCTCCAGATGATGCCAACTTGGTTGGCGAAACGCGCGCTGAGTGCAGTATAGTGTTTTGGTCTTATATGGAAACTACGTTCGTATTACTGTTCTATAAAAGAAGAAAGAAACAAGAATAAAATAAAAAAAACATTTATTAAAATTAAGATATCAGACATTATTAGCAGTAACCAGATCTATATTAATCTTTCGCATCTCCAAATTTGCTACATCATTGTTGTAAAACAAATTAGTAGGTACTAATTTTTAAGTATTAAGAGATAGACAATATTAAGAGATTAGATAATATATTGTTAACTATTCCGCAACAAGATAAGGTTGTTATGATGTGTAGACATTTTTTAAATGTCTTATATGTAATTATTATCACGCATTGCGGAAAATCCCAAATTATGCAGAACAAGAGTAACAAGAACCATATTTTTGAGAACAATTATTTTGGAGGCTTACTATTTTTACTCTGAAGCAAATCTCAACATATCTCACTGAAAATTAGGTCAAATACTCATGCCATTTACGGCGTGCAATATCAACTGATTCGATTACCTGAAGATCACGATGATGGTTTATACACTGTTTTCGTAAAGTAGTGGATCATTTCGTTATTATAAATTTAAAAAGTTGCCTTTATTTTACATATATTTAGTTTTTACAGGGTGACTCAATGAAGCCACGTCGATATAAACTTTAATATGTTAAAAGGGACACCATGTATTTTTTGCATATTTGGAAACAACACTTTTTACAAATACGGTCATATTTTAACTTTTATGAGTCTATCTCTAATAATAAGGGAGATTACCCAAAAAAGTGGACCATAAGGGCATTTCAGACGGTGCGACTGCGATGCGATTTTCCGTTTGCGACATATCGTACTGCATTCGCAGAAAGCTTTCACACAAGGCGATACAATTTCTTCTCCAACGATTTAAAATTGTCATTCCTCAGTTGCTCTTCGCAGTTAGTGGAGTGTATTTGCAGTAATGTATAATAGAACACGAATTATTTTATTGGCATTGCTACATCGAAGGCAAAGGAAACCTAAAATTATTGCTAGATGTAACAATGGAGTGAATCGACGTTACTGGGTACATCCACTTTTACAAGTAAGATACGTCGAAGGAGCTTTTTACACTATTTTTGAGAAATTGAGACAACATGAAGACAAACAATGCACAAGCTGAAAACACACTGACAAAATTGCAACACTGAAATTTTATTTTACTGATACATATCGCGACAAGCAGCGACATGCCTAGAAATGTACATTTATTTTAGTGGTTGGTTTAATATCGCACGGAAAAAAATCGGCCGGTATCTGACCAACAAACGCAGTGTCTTGCGACGCGACACAATGCCGCACTAAGCGCCCGTTTTTTTGTCGCTTCCGCATAATGTGAAAAGTACACATATGATTACATATATTTTGAGAAATATATGTAATCCACGATATCGTTGCGACATGCCGCAAACGGAAAATCGCATCGCAGTCGCACCGTCTGAAAAAGCCCTAAGAGTGATATGTTCATACGTAAATATTAAAGATTATATCGACACATCTTCCTTGAGTCATCCAGTAAAAAATAAAATATATGCAAAATAAAGGCAAAAATAAAAGAAAATTAACGGGTTTTAGCGATTTTTAAAAGAATTAGCTACTTATAAAATGTAGAATTTATCCACTACCTACTTTAGGGAAGCACTGTATATGAAATATGCGACACATTCTACTGTTGTTATTTACCTTTTATTTATGTTTAACAGAGTATTGTTAGGTTTATTGTTGTAGGGCGCACTCACGACCCGTGAAATTATAATATGCCACTCTCCCACACAAGTTTCTGTCTTCCGGACTGATCAAGTGATCAATGCAAGAGAATGAGGGATAGATATCACTGTTACAATTATCTGCCATGCTGTTATTACCAAATAACTGTAATATTTTTTATTTTATTATACACTTTATTTTGCAACCATTTAAGAGAGGTTGCTGATTTTTATCTTGAAAATACTTAGTAGATAAAGTGTAAAATTCATATTGTTAATATATTTAAATATTTATACGAAAATAGAAATATACTATGCAAACATGTGAAGAAATAGGATTATTGTAAGTTTCGAAATATACTGAATAATAAACAAGTGCTTCTCAGATAATTAAAACAATTAAAGAGTTAATCTAATATTTCAAATAGAACTAGGTCCAATTTATGTCAGGATACATAATATTTACTACTTTAATATTTAACCTTATTAGTCAAATTGTTATCAGTAGAGAAATGACTTGTTTATTCTTCTAGTAAAAAAACTGTTATATAAATCTTCCAGACATTAGGTTTATCACAATGACATAATGATACAGAATTTTATTATGAAAACATGTATATTATGTATTATTATTAATTCCTAGCATTACCAATTATTATTCTTACATTACTTTATTTTTGGTTAGAAACATAAATTAAAAAAAAATATATTTTCGGTGCTGTGTTATTTTATATAATTATTATAATTATTATTAAAATCATATTGCCTATAGCAGATTACAGAAACACATATATATCAACCATTTGTTGTTTAGTTTATCTATGATAGACTAAATAACAAATTATTCAAGATTTTTGTTTTTAAGAACCTATACAACTAAAAACATGTAAGTCTGTTATCAACATGTATATGTTGATAAATTAAAAGTATTTGTTTGTCTCTATGTGTTGTTATCAAACTTTTGGTGTCATAAAGTACAACTCCCAAGAAGATGCATGCCTATCTATTACATTGTACAATAGTTTAAAAACACAGATTATACTAAATAAAACACGCTTCAGGTGTAGTGATGGATGGCATATCAAATACCAAGTAGTAATTAAGGTTCATAACCTCTTTCAAGATAAAAACCAACTTGTAATGCAAAAATTTTGAAAATATCTTTGTATATTTTCAGTATAGGCCTTATTTTATGGGCACCAAATAAGTGAAGCATACCTATTATGATTTAGATATTAGAAACAACTTTACAAAGTATTTTACTAGAAGAAAGAATTTTATTTTTAAATAATGACACAAATTAATAAATACGATCCTTAAACGTGAATTGGTGTTCAAAAAATATGTCTAGATCTTTTAACTGCACAACGATTTAGATCTGTCAACGTTTATTGCATATACAAATCCGATCGGTTGTTTTTGTGAAGGGAAACTGATAGCTTTACATTTATGAATGCTCAACTGCTATTTATCTGAGGCTAAATTTCAACTTTTTGAATATGACACTGAATGAATTCTCAATATTATTTATAGCCTATTATATTTTTAAATCATTATCGAATAAAAGTAAGTTGCAGTCAATAACAGGAGTAATGTTGTTTATAGATATTAAAAACGATAAGGGTTCGACATTGCACAAGATGAAGAACAAAAATCTTTTGAGTTAAAACCATTATAAGATACAAATTGCGATTTGTTGTATGACGTAACTAATGTTAGCAGAACCTCACTAAATCTACAGATTTTTAACTTAATACGATTCTATAGTATATTCGGTCGAAGACCTTACATGTCTGTATAAATTAGTCCCAGTTGACCGTGACTATTAATTACCTGCATTAGAGTTGAAAAGTTGCTAAATTTGTAACTGTGGACTGGTTCTCCATAAAACCATGCTGAAAGAACGACATACGGAACCCCAAATAAAAATGTTTAATTTGGAGACATTTTTCCAGAATTATGTTATTCATCTTTATTTGACTATCACGTACTAATATCTTGTGTCTTTATTTACAATTTAAATATATTTTTATTCGGGGACCTGTATATATTGGAGAATATACTACATACATAGAAAGATATATCTAATACCTTTACAAAATTACAAAATATGAAAATGATTCTGTAATTATGTAATAAAGTAATCAGCCTGATTGCCTGACATTGCACTGACGTCGTTTTCAGTCGACTGAGAACACGCCCTATACTTAAATCAGGCATCAGGCAATCTGGCTGATTAAATAATAATTAATAACACATTAATTACATAAATAAGGAAAACAACCAATTTTGAGGATAATATCAAGAAATAAGCAAAAGTATGTTTACAATTTCAATAAAAAAAAAATTGGAACCTGGTTATGGCTTCTTGTTATTTCATCTTTGAATTATTTCTAAAAGCATTTAAAACATAATGTTTAGTAAATTCGTTCACATTCAAAATGGATATATTGCGAATATTAGTTTCTAGATTAGCAAAATCAGGATTGGTTAGAAAACTGAACCGGAACTGAAGTAAATCAAATATTTTAAAAATAAACGTTATTTACAAAATCTCGAAAGTATTTACGTTTTTATACAAGTTTCTGCAAACTGAGTGGCGCTCAAGAATACTCAACTTAATGCATAATTGTATCAATGTATCACATTTAAGGACATATCAAGATACATAAATATTATCCATTAAAAAATTCTATAATTATCAATTATTCATTTTGAATTTAATAAACATCAACAATAATAATACTGTTTATTTTTAAAAGAAACTACAAGAGCACTTAAAGCACAAGTATTTAGAAGGGCATAAAATATAGAGCAGTGCTTAATATAAATGTGATTAAACATTGAGAAATAAATACTGTTAACTAATAAGTGAATTAATACTTGGTGCACAAAATGTCTTTAAGGTAGGTAATTGAAAACATTTTAAATATTATATACTTGATCTAGTTGTATCTAATTTAAGATACCTGTATAAATCCTAAACGACTTTAACAACAGAAAAGATATGAAAATATATTGATAACAAACAAATCGAAATTTAATTTAATGCAAAAGAAAACGAAAAAAACACGTTTGTAAAGGAAATTTGCTAGTGTTTCATAAAGCAATTGTTGAGTAAAATAGATAGATAGATTTTATTGGCCACAAACAATACAGTTGTATATATGGCAAGTTAGTATAGGTAACATAAATTTCAGATTAAGTGTTTCAGGTTAAGATTTCAGATAAAATAAGTATTAAAAATTACATATTCAATAATAAAACACCTATATCCACACACATACATACAATATATACACACATACCTATACATATACTCATTTTAACAAAGTCCATTAAACATTAAAACCAACAATTTTTTAAAAATTTTAAACAAGAAAGAAACACAATTTATACAGTAAGTTACCCAAAAACTAATACTATCTGCAAACAAATTCCTCAACACTGTAGTAGGCTTTTTGAAGAAGATGTCTTATTGCCTTTTTAGAACTGTTATAACTACTTATAACTATTATTGGAAGGAGATGCTGAAAACAACTACTCCACGGGCAATATGCCCCGACTGGCGTTGCATTACATCAATATCTCCATGGATGTGGCCACTGGCGACATCCATGGAGATGTTGATGTAATGCAACGCCAGTCGGGACATATTGCCCGTGGAGTAGTTGTTTTCAGCATCTCCTTCCAATAATTAAGTAGGATTGTCTTCCTCAAAGACAATAGAGGTCGCTATAATGGCATCTGCTTTTCTGCAGATCGTTATCTGTCTGTCAATTAGACAATAATTGTCAGACAGGTAGTAGCAAAGACCCAAAGAGGGCACTGCACTGTATTTCACTGTATCTCGCCACTACAAATACTTATAACTATATTCTTGCGGCAAAGAATCGTATAATGTAGCATAGCTATATTGAGGGGATTTTTCAAAGATTGATGTTTTGTGCTTTGGTATTAAAAGTTTATG
The DNA here is from genome assembly GCA_963924545.1 of Pogonocherus hispidulus. Lineage (NCBI taxonomy): Eukaryota > Metazoa > Arthropoda > Insecta > Coleoptera > Cerambycidae > Pogonocherus > Pogonocherus hispidulus. Next base: position 72,213,367 of record OZ004693.1, read on the forward strand.
TCCATATCTTGTTTGATGTTTAAGTCTGTCACCAACTTGATAAAAATTTTACATGTCTTTTAGTGAAAGTATGCAGGTAAGTGTCAAAATTTTTTGTTGGCACAAAAATATCTTTACACAAGATTCCGACCATTGCAAGTTAAAATATAAAACTTAATTAAAACTATCATCAACACTATCACTCACTATGTCTCTAAATATACTGAAAATATAATCTTTTAGTGACTTGTTAAATACCTGCAACATGTTAATATTTTTAAATTATTCGGTAACACTAACAGTATATGTATGTATAGCCATTAATATTATATGGCATTGGCTAATGAGAAACCCATTTGCCTATAATGCGGCAAATTACGTGTAAATTAAAAACTGATCATCACATACATTTTTTAATATGTACTCATCAGGGACAGATTACTATCTTGCATACTTTATGAGAAAATTATATATACCAAAATATAATTTGAATTCGATACTTAATAAATAAATTGACTGATATACCTAATGCGCAATAAACAAGATAATGGTAGCTTCATCAAATATTTGTCTGGATGTGCCATATATGCACATGTGTGCCCCAAATAAGGCACTCATATGCATATTATTATTAAGTACACTATATTCATTGTATTGTTACTCCTTTCGGGGTTCTAAAGATAAGTGAGTGTTTTAACAACAATAAAGAAATCTTTATTTAACACTTCAGACACAATACAACACTTTTTGTACAATATCTAAATAAATATACACTGAAAACACTTTGAAAATCACAGGTATTCCACTCTTGGTTTTTGCCTGCTTAAAAGACTGACTTCCTCGCCGGCACGCCAAAAGAAATTCGGAAATACTCACGAATAATCCACATACCAGGGCAGTTCAATAAATAATGGACGGCTAAGTTATACGAGGGGTATTCGATAAGCACCTCTGGTGGCATTAAGGAAATGTGGATAAAAGGGCCTATCTCCTTTATTTGAAGGCCTAGAGGGTTGAGGTTTCGCCCTTGGGGAGTTGTCCCAGGCACCCTCAGAGGCGGTGTTGCCAGATTGTGCACAATTTCCATAAGGCTGGGGAAAACGTACATTTGGCAACGCCGCAATCGGGCACAGTGTCGGTGATTTTAAAGGGATATAAAATAAAAATTGGATAATTCACTGCATCTTGAGCTAGGTTAAATTATACTGTTTATGTTTTATTTTTAAATACACAATAACACACAATGCGTAATGCTAATGCTGAATAGAATAATGTTTTATGTCCATATTTTTTCTACATTTTTGTTGGTGACACATAACAATTTTTTGGCTCAACTTATTCATGACAAGTAAGTTATCTACTAAATTAACCAACTAAGGCTTGTCCAATCAACCAAAAATGTAGGGAAGCAATTATAAAACCAATAAATAACCTGTAAATATTTTAGAATCATTTCTGTTTAATTATATACGAGTATATAGTATATTTGACATTTTTACCAAATAAAGGTTGAACTTATCAATCATTTTTGAGGAATTAATAATTTATTATCGCATAAAAATATCGTGGATTAAACATTTATCTAATCAAAGAAATAGATAGGTAAGTACTGAAGGATTGAAACATATCATCTGGATTTACAGGACAAAGACCATCTCACTACCAAAATACATTAATAATTATAATTACCATCATCAAGTCTGTTAAGTTATAGATATTAGCAATTTTTAAATAAGGTCTTATAACTTTTTATTTTGATAAATAGCTACTTTGTGAAGTAACTAAGTTCCCAGATTTAAATTTTTTATAAAAGTGTTATCGTTTTTGTTAACGAACTGACACTCGGTAACATATTTTTGTTGTGATGTCAAAGATGATAATAAACTCATAGCACAAGATGGTCCAGTTACTGATGATGGTCTATACATTTTTCGGAAAAAAATCCGTTTATATTAAAATGCGTCGATTCTGTCTCGCTCTAAATTCTAAGTTTCTAAGCTATCTCCTTCGAGCACGGGCGACCGAAGGTCCCCCAAGCCTTTTTCTATGCTTAGGCGCATGTGCATGGCTAGCACCGACGTTTGTTCCCGCGCTTAATAGCCCCGTCACGCCTGTCGAAATCCCGACATTCCGCGATCCCTCTCGACCCTTTTTCTAAATTTTACGGCTTCTAGAACCGCTACACACGAAAGTTCTGTCTTTTATCTAATACTTTCAGATTTTTTTTTCATAACTGTACGGTCACTCCTTCTACGTTTATTTTGTCTTCGAAAATCTCAAGTTAATTCTTTCTCATTTTATCTCCCGATATGAGATTGCACTAACCACAAGCACCTCCTACGAAAACTGTCAAATTAATTAAACTTTTGAGAGAGGTTATTTTCCTCTGAGAAATATTACTAACGGAATCGATAGTACCTACTGACTGCCAAACACTTCTGATTAGCAAAATACTGAAAATAAATTTTTCAGGTTAACACGTACAGTTTACAATTTACATAGTTGTCTCAGCGCGAAACAATAAGGAGTGACGCGGTAGCGTAATCGTATAAGTCGCAGGATTTCAAACATCGAAGTACAGAATTTCGCAAGATCAAATTTTAGTTTTTAATTCCAATTATTTATTAGTATTAGTGTTTAGTTATTCTGTTTTATTGCCCGTAGTTCTTATTCTTTCTGCAAGTAAAGTTTAGAATTAATTAATTATTAATTAAAGTAAATATCTACGATATTAATTTGCATGAACACATTTGACAGGAATATATTTTTTAACGCCGCCGTTACACCTTCTCGAAGGTCGCACTTTTGATTTCCATAGATACAGTAAAATCCAATTAAAATCCAGAAGCAACTAGATATAGCCGATATAGATATGCCGAGGTATTTTTTTCCAACTAAGGGCACCCTATACACACCTCTACAATTTCTAGCTTAATTTCAATTATAATATTAATTATGCAATATATAAATGAGTATTTTGCGTGTCCAGCTGTAGTAATGGAAGCTCAAATATTTTTGTAACATTTCATGGATTATCGTACAAAATGAACTGTGTGATATTTACAGAAAACCAAATTATACAAAGTTTACTATACAGTAGTAGTGAAAACTACAATATAAGCTAATACAAACCATACGACGGAATAACTTAGTGATTTTTATTAAAGTTTGCAGATGTAAAGTGTGAAGACACCGGTGAGTCACAAAAACTTAGATTCAGATAGCAGAAACGCAGAATCTGTGTGGTGCCCGGTTCAATAAAGAATATTTCTGCTGCAGAATCATACTTAAGTGGTGGTGAGAAACGCCGTAGTGCCTTTTTTCATCTTTGTTGATATCCATCCTCGCAATTATTGTCTAAATGACATACATCGCGCTTTTCCGTAGGTACGTACGTAATGTACATCCATGAAAATGTCGGAGTAATGCAATGCCAGTTGGGGCACATAGTCCGTGGAGTTGTCTTTGGCATCTCCTTCAAATAAATATTTCCTAGAAGGTCGTCTAAGACAACTTACCATTCCTTCCTTCCTAGTATCAATTTTTCCGATAATATATTTTTTCTTTAATACCTTATTCGATAATGTGACGCTCTCATCGAATAGATTTTAAACCACCTAACCCCTAACTATAAATTTTCAGCTGGAAACATGTTTTTGAAAGAAATATTGTCGAGAAAATTGTTGTATTTGTTAACCATATTAAAATTGATTCAAACATCAGTGTAAAAAATGAAGAAGAAACTATAGATATGGGGCTAGTGAAGAATCCCGATTCAATTCAAAATATATAATAACCATATACAAACTGAAATTATAAATATGCAAACTTTGAACACGTAGGTTTTAAACACAGGCAAGCTAAACTATTTGAGTGTTACGCTGTAGGCTGCAATGTCAAAAATAAAAATTCCAATATAATTCATAAAAAATGTATTGCGGCTGTCTACAAGCTTGTCACTGATATGCGTGAAGACTTAATGCCGTGCCAAGGTTACTTGAAAGAAAAACTTATTATGTGCTATGTCGATATGAAATATTGATATTATTGACTTTTTTAAAATCGTAATATGTTTTCAAGGAAAAAGCCTTTATTAAAATATATCTTAAAGGAAACAAGACTGGAAGACCATTATAGGTAATTTAAAATTATTCAGCAAATGACAATAGCGGCAACCGGCAAGTCTATGAATAGTACCTATATGTCTAGGGTATACATGTATTGCTAATAATAGCTATTCCCTTGTAAAGAGGGAACTTATCGTTCACATATCATCAGTCAATATCAACACTACTATACCCTGTTCGTGCGTTGATAATTTATTTTATTCACAACCATATATGTAATAAGGTTATTACTGACTTTTTAGAAGTTTGAAAATTAGTCATTACTAACTGCTGCTACTGTCCAGATCGGGAAGTGATCACTTTCCACCCAAGGGTGGAAAGTAAAACATCTGAAAGATACGTGATGTTTGTATTTTGTGTGACGTTAATTTTGACAAGGCATCAGTCATCAGAAAAACCATAAAATTATATTTTATATTTATTTATACAGAATCAGTTTACAATAATAATAATTTTGGATTTTAGTTTTTTAGCAAATACTAAAAAAATAATCAACTGCTGTCAGTGTGACAGTCAATAATTTATGCCCCCTTTATTAAATAATAATGTCAGCGTCATAGAAACGGATTTTCACTGTCTTCTAAATTGAAAAGTAGTATGAAAAAATATGAATGAATAAATGGAGATATTCCCGTTTTCTCGTTTTTTTAGAGATGGTTGTGAATAAAATCGTATACATACCTCGGCGGAAGGTTTCATTCCTGTCTCGCGCTATAGCTTACCTCGGTGCTACGCACCTCGGTTATCTAAACAGCGCTCGACAGTAATGAAACATTTTCCGCCTCAGTATGTAATATACTATTATTTCATACTGTCCAGTAGATCTACTTACCCTGCACTGATTTGCGGTCGGTAAATGGAACATTGCAGTATCTGATACTGTAATGTTGTTGTCTAGCAACACTTTACCAGATTGTTATTAGGGAGTTATGTTTTTGAGTTTAAATCAATTCTTGACATTTATCCGCTTTAGGGCCGGTCTTTCCATTTCCTTATAAACATCATTTTAAATTTATCTTCCTTATAGCTACAAAATGGGTCTTTTCACTGTGTTTTAAGTTAAACCTTGTCTTTAAAGTTCTCTATCTGCTCTTTAACTTATCGGTCACTTTCACTGGCCTATAAGTTATTACAAAGGGATTTCTAACCTCAGAGATTTTACAATTTGAGTGTTAGTAAACCGTTTGATTATTAAAACGTCAAAAAACATTATTGATTTTGAAGAAGAAATATTATTAGATCATGAAATTATAAACATGGTAAATATTGCTAATCGCGAACGCAAAATATATGTTGTAAGGCCTCATATAGACAATTTAAACATCTGGGATGATGAAGAATTTATGAGATTTCGTGTATCAAAAATAACGGTGTTAAATATTCTAGAAGAAGTCGAGCAACATTTACGGGATCTCACTAACAGGTTAATAATAAAAAAAGAAATGATATCTACGTATTTGTTAGATTTTATGACATGTTTTATTGAATCATATTTTGAACGGAGGACTGAACTGCTATGATTTGTACTATCTAAGGGCCTCAAATTCTTGGGCAATGTATATAAATATATACAAATAGTGATTTGTAGAAACATTTTGTTAGGTACCAATTGCAAATAAAATTTAAAATTGTATCTGTTTTTTATGATAACCTTTCAAAATTTGCATGTGCCTCTATGGGCTTAAGTCACATGTCAAATATCGAAAATGTTTTTAAAAGTTATGCAAAAGTCACCTATCTAAGAAAAAAAAATTGAACGGGTTGATCTATGAATTTAAATCTGACTGTATCTTAAAGAGTAAGATAAAAGAAGAATAAACAGGTAAGAAAAAATTCAATATTATCAGCGACAAATCCACAATGCAAAAATAAAACATCTTCACAACTTCAAACGCATTTATAAAATAAAAATCATTATGAATTAAAATGTATATGTAGCTATGCAAAGAAGCATATTTAGTTTTGATATTCAGTTTGAATATTATATCCTCGCCCACCTCAATATAGTCAACCCCTTTAGTCTCGCCAATGGCACCACTAAGTGAAATTTTATTTAAGGATTACCAAGGTAAATTTCATTTGGTATTTGTATAAGGTCCTAGGACGGGTGTTATACGCTCAGTTTGGTATCATTTCAGTCCATGACTGTGGTTAGAATGACCTCAAATTGATTGTGTAATGCGGTGACTGACGGACTGATCGACAGTTATTTAAATATTTTAATAATTTTCTTTAGTCCTGGTACGACTAACAACAGACTGATCATGTGGGTGATTTCCATCAGTCTCGCTTCAGTAACATTGCGATGGAGTCACACAACAGGGCGATTAATCGGCAATCTAGAACCCGACACGCACATAACGAATTTTCCATAGTAAAATGCCGACAACAGTCAATTCCATTTTTTTCCCTAAAAGTTGTAATTTTGTTTCTTTGGCTAGTAAGTTCCACTCCTTAAGACGGGAATCAAAAAGTTCTGACTGTTACTTTGACAATCCAAAATCACGTACTGAATCATGTAACTCACTTTGATCACTCAAATGTGGCTCGCCGGAACTGGGACCTGGAGTAAAAATGGGGTCGGTACAGACCAAGGATTGTTAACTGTTTACAGGATTGCTCGATTCCTATACTACAATGTAATCCATAATTGTGACGTCATCAAAGATCCAAAGATCTCGAACTTGTAGAAATAGGTACACTTTATACTGTTATTAGAACTTTAATAAATAATAATATTAATAATCATTCAAATACGAAAATTCTCTTGCAAATTTGAAATATAACAAACACAAAATAGGTATATTTTGACAATTCGATTACATATATCTTCGATGACGTCACAAAGGCGGATGACAAAATTGAGCGATGGAGCAATCCTGTAAACAGTTAACAATCCTTGGGTACAGACCCCAGCAGATTCAGAGCTGCTTGATGATGCGTTATTATCTCCATTATCTCCCAAAACAATCTAAAGGCGCAGGCAGTCCTGGTAAGTCTGCATTGTAAGTAACAGGTCTTATGGCAGAAGGCAAATTCGGATATTCGATCTTGGGCTTTTCTTTTTTGGAATAACCTTCAGTCTCTGTCATGTAAAAAATGATTGGTGGGTTCTCGCTATACCATTGGAATTGCAAAAGGCATACTTTTCTCTTCCCTTTCATCCACTGCACCAATGACACAGCACATGGGGAGCTCACTGCTTGTCTTAATCTCTCATTAAAACACCAGCATACATGAAATAAGGCTTTCTTCACGTTTTCAGAAAATGGTCTAGCTTGTGATTTCAGAAATTTTCTACAAATATAACAAAACTTGTCAGGAGCAATTTTGCAACTACGGCACGTTTGACTTGACATTTTTTCTATTATTACAAAGCATTGTAAAAATAATGGTATAAACTGTGTTACAAAAATCGTGTCGACCAGTGTAATTAGTAATTAATAGCTACGTATATTTAGATGTTTTTTTAAACAATTTAATTCTAACTTGTGTGCCAATTCACACACAAAAGTTAATAATAGATTAGTTTATATTTTACGAGCTACAAGAAGAATTTTCTTTTTTCCAAACATACACTTAAAATATATAATTTACTTGTTTCATATTTTAACATCTTAATTCACTATGTTAAACTCGGTATACATTCAGAACAGACAATTTATTTTTAGATCTAACAGCCTATGCATTTTCAGATGACGGTTGTTTTTGTTTTCTATATCGAATTTGCATAAGTGATGCATGACCTTTGAAACATTGTTCCTTGGTACATGAAAAATATAAATATTTTAATGTGATCATTTGCATCACAGGTGTCGCGCACACAATAATCATCTGTTTCCGTGGAAATAAATTAATATAATAACCGTTGAATTGGACACCTGAAATAACATGAGGATAACAGTAATTTACTTTAATTACGAAATAAAAATCCTACGTGTACCTATATTAGGCGTATACATTAGGTATAGTTCTTGAAAGCAAAAATCTATAGCCAAAATCCGGTAACATCATAGGATGAAACGATCAGCTATATCGTTTTGTGTCGAGTAATTGAGACAAAATTTTTTCGTGACGAGGCAGGCAAAGTCCAAATTGGGACAAGATGAGACTAGATTCTATCTCGTTTTGTCTCGATCTATCTCACTTAAAAATCTGTCAACTATTAAGTGGGCGGTTATTAAAAAATGCTTTGGTTTACTTGCACAGAACATTGTGATATAAAATCAGAATTTAGATAACACCATCATAGATAATACTTATGAAAATGCAGAAACACAAAATATTATATACTAGTAGTGGTGAGAAACACACCGTAGTGCCCTCTTTGAGTCTTTGCTACTACCTGTCTGACAATTATTGTCAAATAGACAGAGTGTAATGGCACCTGCTTTTCTGCAGGTGCCATTACAGTAGTGACCTCTATTGTCTTTAAGGAAGACAATCCAACTTATTTTGCCCGTGGAGTAGTTGTTTTCGGCAATTGTTTCAAATATTATATACTCTTTTCTCTGAAACTAATATATAAACTTACGGTGCTTACTGAAATTCAAACTATATATGCCTTTTATTTTATATTTGTGTCGAATATTGTTGTTTTGTCAGTAGATTAAAACAAATTTTTTTTTTTGTTACAATACCTATAATATTTTTAATAATAATGCATTTCTGATTAGATCATACTTTAATTAGGGACATTTTATACAAAGACACCATTATATTGGATTGCTAATAATAATACTAATACACACCTGAAATTCTACAAATTCAGTTTTGTCAGTAAAAAATTAAAAAAAAAAAATCATTAAAATTCAAGAAAAAACGTACGCAACTAAAAACAATTATTTTTAATGTGATGTAAATGCTTATTTAATATTTCATTATTTAAAAAATGTAGATAACTACTAAAAAGAAAAATGTATCAAAGACAATAAAATGAGGTTATATATGAAGATATGCCGTTGCAATTCAATGTTGGTCAGTGCATATTTCACGCAAAGTAGTTCTATTTTGAAAATAATAAGGTTATTCCTTTGCATACCTAGGATAATAATAGGTAACGAGGAAATATAAAACTTTATTGAACCATAATATTTGATAACTTCATTAATCTCTTAGTTAACTTTTTGGCTTAATTCCTATATAAAGAAAGATATAAAAAGACACCTTATCATAATATCTTATTATATCCTTATTACTGAGATTTAGGTGTTGTATTTGACTCCATGCTTACTTTTGTTCCGCATATTAATAGTATTGTAGCCAGCTCTAACAAAATGATCGGCTTTATTATGAGAAACTCAAAGTATTTCAAAAATACGTCAACTTTAAAGCTATTGTTTTATACTTTTGTGAGGTCTAAATTGGAATATGCCTCTGTTATTTGGAATCCTCATTATGAAGTTCATATATCTGCCTTGGAAAGAGTTCAAAGAAATCTTGCTTATAGAGAGGATGGTGTTTACCCGGCTATCGGTACTCCACAATTAGAATTGTTATCCAGATTTCAATTAAATGATTTGGAATTGCGCCGCGTGTATTTTTTAGTGTTGTTTTTTTACAAGCTTATAACTAATAGAATCGACTGTCCAAGTATTCTTAGTGTCATAGGATTTAATGTGACATCTTTTCTAACTCGTTCTTATTCGCTCTTTTACCTTTCCACACCTCGTACGAATCTATTGAAGTATTCACCTCTTTTTAACATGTGTTTCTACGGTAATGAGTATCAGTCTTCTTTTGACATTTTCAATTGTAATATGGGTGACATTAAAAGGTGTATTTTATATTCCCTAGTTAATGTATAGTGTATTTTTTTTATAATTTAGCTTTATCTGGAAATATATTATTATTATCTGGAGATATTATTGCTCTGTTATTGTTATGTCTAAGATTTGTAGTATTTAAGTTATTTTTATGTTTATGATGTTTTTTTACTTAAATTTAAGTGATATTTATATTCTATTGTATGTATTTCCTGCCCCATAATTGGAATTTATTTTCTGTCAGGGCTTGTAACTTTAAATAAATAAATAAATAAATAAATTACTAGAAACATACCCTATTACATGTTAGGTTCACAGCACTGCACTGCAGCACTGTGTAAATTCGAAACATGACGAATTATTTGAAAAAAGGAATAAATTTTAAGGAAGAATTTCAATAAATATTTCTGTCCTCACCTGTGCCCTCCTTGCCAAAACGGTAATAAATAGTTCTTAAAGTGAATTGACGAAATATGAAGCACACTGTATGTGCTTATGTCTCGTCTCATCTTTCCTTTTTTCTCTACGAATATGATCTCCTCCTGCCTCGAAAGTCAGTTTAGGCGGGGCGAGGAGAAACAAGACATTTACTGTTTAATATGTTCGTGGTACTAGAATTTTATATCTTGTTATAGTAGTATAGCATTGCTGTAAAGGTTAATTGAATTTAATTGCTCGTTAAATTCAACATAGTGTACCAATTTAGTGTGAATATCTAAGTATAACCTTGAAAATACATGCCAAATTCTGAGTAGTGAACTAACATTATTTCAATTACACTTCTGCAATGTACATTTTAATTTATTACATCATTACACATATTTGTAACCACAATGTTAGAAACTTTGTATTGTTTGGTTTGGTTATAACTTCAATATACATGTTTTGATATAGGTACCTAATCCCTTCCATATACATTTAGTTTAGATCTAACTATTTTTTATATTTCCTTACAAAAATTTCATAACCAACCCGTATTATTTGTTACACTTTTAATATCGGCAATATTTAAGGAGTCTGTAGTGTAACGCTAGATGTTAGGAAAATTTGTAGAATCTAACAGGGAACCGTATAGAATAACTATAAGCTATATAATAATAGTACATGCTATATGAGTCCTCTGTATAGGGGTATAAACTTTCAAAGTATAACAAATGTTTGGTTGCGATCGCTGGCCACGGAGGTGGTTGGACGAGATTGATTTTGATGTTGTTGTCTAGGTTGGACCTTTCTGCATAGAACAGAAGTGGTCCGGGCATGCAACAATTACAGAGGAGGAAATGGTGAACATTTTGGCTACTTTTATAAGACTGTCGATATTTAAGTGTCCTATAAGTAGACTTAGAGTGGAAACTAGGTTTTCCAAGGCACATAGGGTATAGGGGGTGAATTTGGAATAGTATTTTGCATATTGAGGGGGAAAATGTTTCATTCATACATAATAAGGTAATAAGATAAGATAATAAGGTATCTGTTTAGATAACCGAAGTAAGCTATAGCGCGAGACAGGAATGAAACCTTTCGCCGAGGTATGTATACGATTTTATTCACAAACATCTCTAAAAAAAAACGAGAATATCTCTATTTATTCATTCAAATTTTTTCATATTACTTTTTAATTTAAAAGACAGTGAAAATCAGTTTCTATGACACTGATATTATTATTTAATAAAGTGGGCATAAAGTGTTTACTGTTACACTGACAGTTGATAAATTTTTTAGTACTTATAGTAAGATCTGAAGTTACAATGTCGTACTCTGATGTAGAATGTATTCTACCTGAGGTTAAACATGTCGCAGACAAAGCCGAAGAATATTTGTTACACGAAAAAAGCAAACGACGGTACAATAAGAGTTACCAAATATATAGGAATTGGTGCTCTGCACCAATCTGCAAATTTGCCAAACTATTGGCATATTTAAAGAAACAGAACACAGGCCGATAGGAGACATTCCGACCTTTCTACACAATAAGATGTTTATTAAATTGCTTTCGCATAGGTATATATTATGTACATACTTAATTTTATATTGAATAAAAAAAAAAATGGGCTAAAAACTAAAATTTAAAAATTATTGTTCTTGTAAACTGATTTTGTATAAATAAATATAAAGAAATATGTGTTTTCTGATAACTGATCAGCCTTGTCAAAATTAACGTCACTCAAAATACAAACATCACGTATCTTTCAGATGTTTTACTTTCCACCCTTGGGTGGAAAGTGATCACTTCTCGACTTGGACAGTAGCAAAATTTAGTAATGACTAATTTTCAAACTTCTAAAAAGTCAGTAATAACCTTATTGCATATATGGTTATGAATAAAAGGTTTTTTCAAAAGCAAAAAAGGGAAAATTTGTAACAATGACTTGGTAGAGAATTGTTGTTATGTTCATAAAGGTGTGCGGTTAGGGTGGCTGTAGTTTGGCGATTTTCAGAGCTTTTTTGTAATTCTGAGGGTGATATCTTTTATCGTTTAATGGTTATCGCGCTACAAAGCTTAACTAATTTTCAGCAAAATGACAACCTTATGTAACCTCTTCTTACAATAGATATCTTAGTATGGTTTATTTACAACCATGTGTGTAATGTTGATATTTCAAACTTAAATTAAGTTTGAAAGAAACATATTTTTGACTTTGACATATCCAGATGGAAAGTGGCATATACCAGGGTGGAAATTGATTACTTTTCAGCCAGACAAATGTCACTATCAGTTCAGGTAAATTTTATTCATATTAAGTATTAACCGTCACTTGCATTTAAAAGATATGGTTGTAAATAAAATAGTATACAAACCTCGGTGAAAAGTTTCATTCTTGTCTGGAAAAATGGTTCACCTCGGCGCTACGCGCCTCGGTAAACTATTCTTTTCTCTCAACAAGAATGAAACACTTTCCACCTCAGTATGTAATATACTATTTACAAAAGCAAAAAAGGAAACTTTGTAACAATGACTTGGTAGAGTTGTTGTTATATTCAAAAAGGTGTGCGGTTAGGATGGCTGTAGTTTGGCGATTTTCAAAGCTTTTTTGTGATTCTGAGATTATCATTTTTAGATTGTGATACAGAGTGACATCTTTTATCGTTATGGTTATTGCGCTGCAAGGCTTAATTTTCGGCAAAATGACATAACATTATGTAACCTCTTCTTACAGTAGATATATCATAAAATAGTTTAAATACTCCAGAGATACTTCTTTTAAATACATGTTTTTATATATCAGTGATGAAGTGTTTTATTTTATCCATGATAACTACGTTCATTTTGAATGTGTTTTGAGAAGCAATCATAGAAGAGATAGTCGTAAGATTTTAGCCGCAAAAACTTCTCTGAAAACACTCGATATTTCCAAATAAAATTTGGTATTACTCAGCTACTTAATTGCCACTTGGATATTAACAATAGGACAATATTTCAGAAGATTCGGTAAAAAAAACAGTGTATAGTTTATCACCATCGCCATGGTGATAAACAGAGATAAAATAAAATCTTATAGTTAATTAAATAAAATAATAATTGAAGTATCATGCATTTTGAAATGCAATTCTAACCTTTTCGAAAATGTGACCTCTCGTGGTATTGATTATTTATAATCAGTGGAAATATTGAGTTAGTTTGTGTTTTAATATATAAGACACAAATGGGCATAAATAAAACCATTTATTTATTCCTTAAGAGTCCATTCACTAGGTCGAAATAAGCCCTAAATCGGCGTTCGGCTCGTGTCTAATTATAAAAAAACTATAAAAGATAGCGACTTTTAGTAAAAAAGTATTGAAAGATAAGACTTTAATCTAAGTCCCTATAGTAGTAATTTTTGGTGTTTCTTTTTATTTTTAAAATTCCAGGCAAACAATCTTGTACTAAAATAGCGTATTTTCAAAAGTTATTTTCTCTAAAATACATGCATTAAACAAAAATTTGCTGCTATAGGGACCTAGTTTAACTTTTGATCTTTCCGGTGATATATAATTTATAACATTAAAAAGAAATTTTGTTGCAATTATAAGACAAATCCGGTACCCTTGCAATGAGGGCTAACTTTATTTCCATGTGCCTTTTTACTTCGGCGTTACGTGCACCTCCGAAATCTTAATAATTCGATAGTTGGAATATATAAGTCTCCACCCATCGGCCACCCATCCTCTCAATCCGACCCAACATTCATGCCTGTCAAATCTACAGAGAATGGACCCTTAACTATCAACTGTTATCTATAAGATGTAATTCAATTATGATCGTGATTTTTGCACACAGAGTAGCTGTTTACGAGATTTCTTAAGGTGTACAAACAGTAAAATATTAAATTTAACAGCTTACTGAAGCATTAGAAGTATTATGTATTATAACAACATTAAAATAATAAACAAGTTTAAATACTCACAACAGGCAAAATAATTGCTTACCTAACTATTTGTGCATATTATTATACAAATCTCTCTTCAAAATTCTATACTTCCTAACTATTTTTAAGTAAAATTACTCTAAATATAGGAGAGATAGAAAATAAAAAAAAAATAAAAAAATAAAAGTTCCAAATGAAATACTTAATATTTACATTTGGTAATATCTAATACTCACATGTTTTACTCACAAGTTTTTTTAAATGTTTCCATGGTTTAAATGGTTCATTAGAACACTTTTATTTTAAATGATTCCTATAAAAACATTTACTATGTACACTATTAGGTCACATTTAAAATAATAATAATAATAAACTTTTTTCTTGCTTGATTGAATCATTTAGTTAAAGTTAAACCTTTACCAGAGTTAATGAATATTACTTAATTCCATTATGTTAATTCCCAAGTTTCTTTTTTTTTAAGAAGCAAGGCTACTTTGACCATTAGCAAATAAAATATATTTCTATTTACATACAATTTGCAATGTACCATTTTTTTTTCTAAAATGACCTATGATCTATCTAGAGAAAGGATATATAATTTAGAATAACACAATTAGTTTCACAATTATAAAAAAAAATACATGTGATTTTATGACTATTTACTGAGACGCAAATCATAAAATATAATTTTATTTTAGTCAATAAAATAATTAATTTTAGTATAACTGCAAATATTTATATACTAAACCTCCCTACTATTCCTGCTGTTGATTAATTTATTCTTAATGTAATTAATAACAATACTTATAAGAATAGTTCATTTAACCGTATGCCTTCTAATAATGTTTTAATTATTATACCTAACATATTATGATAGAGTCTGAGGCACTAGCTCTTTTCACCCACTCGTTTCGTAATAGTTTTTTAACTTTAACAAAGCAAAATTGGCATGTGCATTTGATCTTTTCATCTCAAGCTATAATATAATAATTATTGTAAATACATTGTCCTACGTATAACCTGTTTTGTTTTTTAGTATTACCTATTATTACCATTTTTAATAAATAAAACATATTCATTAGGAAGTCACTAGAAGAGCTTTTACAAAATATATATAGGGTGTCAAACGGCAAAGAGGTAGAGAATTGTGGACAAATTAAAAAATTTCTTGCACTTTTTAAAATTAGTTTAATCTATACAGAGTGGCTCAAAAAGAAGTTTCGAATCGAACATACATTTTCTAAGTGTAACACCCGGTATATTTGGCTTTTGAAAGATTAATAACAACTAGTTGATATTGCCGTATAAGTTTTGCTGGTCTGGCATTAGTGGTTTTGGAGAAAACAAATATTTTATGAAAAAAAAATAGTGGATTCGGTGCATCCCATGGAAGCAACCAAAAGAAATGAATGAAAAAAATGGCAGTACAAGATACTAGTATAGGGTAATTTGTAACGGAAGTCAGTTCGTCATTCAATACCTACCTATTATACAGGGTAGCCACAATACGCAAACTGTCTTTTTTCGCAAAATTTATAAATGGAACATCCTTTATATTATAACTTCTATGAATTCTACATTAAATACAGTTCATACTTTCATACATACTATTTCATAACCCTGTAATCCATAGCTTTTTAGATATTAAATGTTCAATCTAAAAAAAAATGATAATTTTTTAATTAATTGATTAAAAGTATAATCAAACTGTAGAATAAATGTAATGTAGACTTATCTTAATTAAGATGATTTAGTAAATAATACAAAAAAAATATTTTATAGAATAAAATAATTTTTACAAAAGAAAGCCATATTATTTCAGTAAACCTAAATTTAGAGGAAATGTAAATTTTCTGGACGAACCAATTTCTTAAAAACAAATAAATCCAATTTCTTAAAATATTTTCAGACGTTCTCATCTCGACCTCGTTACGGAAGAGATGATAATATTATTGAGACATAATAGGGGAAACTCTTTGACGTATTGATAACATAATTATCTTTTATAATGGACATTAGATAGATAAGAACCTTGAAAAGAAAAATAGTTTCCGCTATTAGCAGGTAACAGAGGTTAGTTACTTTTGATGGAAACGATTGATTAATGTCACTCTTGAATGAACAATTAAATTTTATTGGAGGCAGTAGGCTTTAATTCATTGTTATTAAATTTCCGGAACAATGCAGGGCCATTAAAGATTTTTTGTCCAATATTAAACAGTCATAGCTTTTTTTTAGTATAAAATAAAATTAGTTGGTAGAAATATTGACAAGTATTAAGTGTCTTTAATACTGCACTTTGAATGTTTGATTTGAGCACGTCTGGTTTCCCGTATTTTATTATTTTACAGGTGGTGTAATCCCAAAGGAGACTGCACTGAATCATGAAAATGCACTACACATAAGTTACAGACATTAATAAATGTCTTTGTTTTGATTTTAATTATTTGTTTATTAAATAGTTGATTGATTCTACCTTTACTTGATGAAAATCCATACTTAACTCTTGAATTAAAACATGTACAGTTTTATGATTTTCACAAATTTTTATTTATATATTAACTTCAAATATATAAAACCATGACAATTGTTTCGCCAACATAGTGGCTTCTTCAGATGTGAGTACTAGACTAATGTTACAATGTCAAAATAGGGTATAAGTATAGGTTGTTGTAAAGTAGTAAAGTAATCAACTAGTAAAAATATAAAATCTAAAATTTCAGGTCAAGTATTTCTGGAAATATTTTCACAGATGTTCTTTTTATAAAATTATTTAAATTAGTACCAAAGGAAGGATGCTTATTTTATTTAATAAGTTTTTTAAAAAATATTTAATAATGGTGACGAGTTAGTCTCTAATTGATCGTTTAAAATTATATCAGAAATAAACGGAAAAATTCTGATATAATTTTAAACGATTAATTAGAGACTAACTCGTCACCATTAAATATTTTTTAAAAAACTTATTAAATAAAATAGGCATCCTTCCTTCGGTAATAATTTAAATAATTTTATAAAAAGAACATCTGTGAAAATATTCCCATAAATGACCTGAAATTTTAGATTTTATATTTTTACTAGTTGATTACGTTACTACTTTACAACCTATACTTATACCACAGCTTACCAAATATGGTAGGCTGTGCTTATACCATATTTTAACATTGTAACATTAGTCTAGTACTCACATCTGAAGAAACCACTATGTTGGCGAAACAATTGTCATGGTTTTATATATTTGAAGTTAACATATAAATAAAAATTTGTGAAAATCATAAAACTGTACTTGTTTTAATTCAAGAGATTTGTTTATTATTTGCTAATCGTAAAAAAGAAGACTTCTTCAGTATGTCTTTGGCCAATTGGCGAAAAATGTATTGTGACACTTTTATGTATCTAGAGCAACTTATAAAGCTTTGCCCTTTCTATTAAATTCCACAGCAAAAATTTATAAATCTATAAATAAGCGACTAGAAATGCAGTGTTGTTCACGATAAATTTATTAGAAGTGTTTTTCAAAATTGTAACAATGGATAGATAAGGCCTCCTTACTCTACAGTCTTTGGGTTGATCGTAGGTCGATATAGAAGTATTATAGAAGTTTCTTTGGGTCACTGACATAATCACATCAGAATTCAGGGGCTGCAGCTCATATTTATGCCCAAAGGTTTCCCCAAAGATATCATCCGAGACGTGAAGCCTCTCTACGTGTGGTTGAGCGCCATAGAGAAACTGACAATTTGCGGCCGAGGCCTGGGCAACATGGGGGAGTCATTAGCATTGAGTTTATAAACCTAGTTAAAGTCATTAGACCTTGGCAAATTGTGAATCGCGAGTAAAAGATTTTAAATGTAGCCAAGGAGCAGTCTGGCATAAGCACTAGGACAATTGCAGCATAATTTGGGATATCACAATCCACAGTTTGGCGAACCTTAAGGCACGACTTACTCTAACCATTTCACGTGCAGCGGGTACAAGCCTTACTTTCAAAAGATCTTCCACTTCGAGTGAACTTTTGCGAGTGATTGTTATATCAGCAGTAGTTAAATCCAAACTTTACCTTGAACATTTTAGTTACGAATGAGGCAAAATGGTATTCACAATTTTCACAACACGCATTATTGGGCATTGGAAAATCCGCATGCCACTCGGCGAACACACTTTCAACAACGATTTTCAGTAAATGTGTGGGCTGAAATTGTGAACGGAGTACTTATCACGATGGTGCTCCACCACATTTTGCACGACTAGTGCGACAACATTTGGATCATGTGTTTCTCGAAAGATGAATAGGCCGAGGTGGTCCAATTGGGTGGCCTCCTCGTTCGCCCGACCTTAATCCGCTTGACTTTTGTTTTTGGGGTTGCATCAAAAGTTTGGTGTATGTTACCGAAGTTAACACTGAACAAGAAATGCACAATCGCATACGTGCTGCCGCTGAGGCAATTCGACTACAGCCTGATTTGGGCCGTGCTTGTGGGGACTCATGGATACGGCGAACTTAACCATGTATCAAAAATCACAGAAATAACTTCGAACAGTTACTATCATAAATTAAATGCATTTTGAATTTTAGGAAATTCACGTTCTTTTATTTTTATTTGAAATAAATTGGTATTTCCGAAACTAAAAATGTTTTACTACATTTTTTCATTATTGGTCATTATTTGTCCTCAGCTATAATTTCCCAGGTTTATGCGTATGGGTAAGAATCACCATATATAAACAAACCCTTGAATAATAATACTAATAATGACTTTAGAATATGGAAAATGGGCTGTAAACGACGTGACAAAAATCACGTTGGTACCTTTTTTAAAAATTAATTTACATAAAAGAACCTATCGTGCTGCATTTTCGTTCCGTAATCAGAATAATTAATTTTATGGTTAGATAATCATATTTCCCTTTATATGTAATAACACAACCAATAAAAAATTCAATCGTAATAACTTAAAAGTAGAAATGGCGACTAATACCTAGAAAGTGACTAATATGAGTCAGGTCAAATTTACATTATGGAAGTTATAGATTTAATCTTGAAAATAATATTTATATGCTTCCACACGCATGATGAATAAATATAAACTTAGGTATTTGAATTACAAATTCTTATTTTTTGCCAGGAGTAAGTAAAATTTTGTTGAATAAGTGGTGGCTAGTTTTTACACTTTATAACGCATTATCTTGAGCGTATTTCTATTACTATTATATCTAGATCCATCAAGCCCTACATTTATTAATGTATTAGCACAGAAACTAATATAATAAATGGTATTAGTGAGCGAATTCACTATCTAAATCTGTAAATATACAGCTAACTCCATTTAAAAGATGTAAACTCCATTTGTCTCATACTTTGTATACAGTATATACACAAAATACCGCATAAATTCATTATTTAAAAAACGGTAATGTTTTTGAAAAAACGCTCGAACACGTGGATTATCTTTTATTTTTGCACACGTATATTAATTTTTTTGCAGGGCTACTCAATGAAGCTACGTCGATATAAACTTTAATATTTTAAATGGAACACCCAGTAGGTACTGTTTTAGATATTTGGAAAGAACTATTTTTTACGAATATGGTCATATAACGTTTTATAGGTCCTATCTCTAATAATAAGGGAGCCTACCAACGAATCGATATTCTCTTTCTAACACATTGTTCTTATGACACACTTTTCTGGGTATACCTTAATATTAGAAATAGGCCAATAAACCTTATATGACCGTATTAGTAAAAAAAAGTTCTTTCCAAATATGTAAAATAGTACTGGGTGTTCCATTTAAAATATTAAAGTTTATATCGACGTAGCTTCACTGAGTCACCCTGTAAAAAATTTTATATATGTTAAACAAGTGCAAAAGTAAAAGAAAATCGAGCGATTTTATGAATAATGAATAATAATGAATAATGAATTTATGCGGGATGTTATGGAATCACTGTATATAAATTTATATGACCTTTTCAGATAAAAATCAACGTGTCTAGGGAAATTTTTATGGGATTTCGATCTATATTTTAAATTTAGTAGGAGTGGGCACCTTGAAAATGAATATAGTACTCAATAATAATGTGCTCAATGATAATAGTAGTATAGGTAAAATAGACTCATCATAACTGTATATTTTAGAACAATGCTAAATCCTTGCATAATCAAGTAACTTGCAGTGTTTCATTTATGCAAAAATACCTATTGAATATGATTTTGTGCCTTTCAAGGGTAGATAACATGTTGCATTTTAAGATTCACTTATTTACGATCAATTTTCGTTTAGGTAAAGGGTAGTTTTGCTACCAAAACGACAAATTATTATCAAAACGATCGATTAACATAAGTAAAGTATGTCCCAGTTTGTCTGTAATGTATCTGTTTAATAATTCAGCATTTACTTAAGAAAGAAAACTGTTCCTTTTTAAGCAGTTCAAAGTAACTATACTATAATTGAGTAAAAAAGGAAAAGGTAGGCTTTCCTCTAAGAATTAGAATATTCGTTAATATAGACATAGACGATTATTCTAATCTGTCTGTTTACTATAATTTAAAGTAACTTAAGAAAGTCAATAGGCGTTTTTTCGTCAGCTAACTACAACATACAATTGTTACCTGTGGTTACCTAAATTGACATTTGGTATTTGGTATCAAATGTCAATTTAAGTAACCACAGGTAACAATTGTATGTTGTAGTTAGCTGACGAAAAAACGCCTAATATGTGAATGTTTTGGATCGGAGGATGCCAGTGGGATCATTTATTTGATTACTAAATTTAAAGGTTCTAACTTAATTACAAATGTTTGTCCTATTAGTGAGCATGGATTAGTAAGAGGCTGATAACTAAAGTATTATAATATTTTGGGATACATGATATGAAGTCATCGCTGGTTTTCATCTTTAGATCTGTGTAACATAACGACTATTTATAACATGACATAAGGAACAATCACAACTTGTCAATCTGTAATTCTAACTATATCAATATATTTTTACGGGAATGTAAACAAATCGTGTTCCAATGATCACCAAAGTAATCTGATCTGTTTCTGATTGAACATATCACTTGATGCGGCTAGTAAAAAATTACGGAGTCCGATTCAAATATGTAATTACTACAGCAGTTTTCAAATCCACGTCCAGAATATTTAAGATGAGATTATTTATTTATCATCTCATAGCCGTTTTTAGTAGGGAAGATTTCATTTCATTATTCGAAATAATCACTTTTGGTATAAAGTTAATAATATTTTCAAGAAAAAGAAAGTGTTCTAGCATACCTATGTAGTAAAAGGATATGTTTCTGTTAACTTGAAATTAAATGGTTAGTTTTATACTTTTGTTAAATCTGTATAATCTGTAACTGAACACTAAACTAACAATAAAACATTGATCTTGAATAACGCTGACGTAGTTGACTGCACTCGACGCTCGTTTCGCCAACGAAGTTGGCATCGTCTGGAGATAATTAAAAACTAAACCTACGCTAACATTGTATCCTATTTATAGCTAAACTATTTCTACGGTTCAGTTTCAGAACCCCCGCGACGGATCAGTGAACAGTGATTTACTAACCAATAGAGCGGGCTATATGGGATTGACCCTCTCTCACCATTCATACTATTTTTACATATAGCACTTTCCAAACTCTCAAAAGAATTCAACTATCTGGAATTTGTTACGTTCCTAATTAGTCTTAAATTGCTACTATATATTTTATGGTTGTTCTCAAACGGATGTTGGGCGGCACTAGATCTGTTTTTCCATATTTGATATGAGCCATATGTTCATTGAATCTAGTTTGAATTGACCTTCTAGTTTGTCCAACATACCTACTTTTGATCGCAGTCTTTACAGCTAATTTCGTAAATCTTCGATTTTTCTTTAATTTCTACTTTATCTTTTGGATTGCCTAAAAGTAGTAGTTTATTTCCCGATGAATAAACCACTGACGTACCTATATCTTTGAAAACCTTACCAAACCTACGGGTGAAACGAGAATCGTATGGAATAGATATGAATTTTGGATTTTCTCTTTCAGTTTGAAAAGTCGAGGAATTTCGAAGTGTCTCCCTGTACCTGTATATTTTTACCTCAAAATCTAGAAATTTAAAGATTTCAGAAGGTAGGCATATATTTAAACTTTTTTAAAGGGTTTTGAAAGTGGACTTAGAATCTGATTTTATAAATTATATTGCACACGACACAATTTTTTATTTAATCAAAAATAACAAAAAAATCTTACTCCTAACAAAAGTGAAGAATGGGTGGCATGACTTATTTTACTAAATATATTTAAATTAATAGTAATGCGTGATCATGTGATCAATCCCGCAGATCTCTAAGTAAATACAAGATTCACCCATCACAAGTTAAAATAAAACTAGTGCAGTTTGTGGAAGCTATTGACCTACATGCGAATAAAATAGATATCATCCTATCAGAACACTAATAATAATGTTTATTTACGAATACAAACTTATATAATAGGTACATTTTACATTAAACTACAATGTAAATACATAAACAATACACTGAAGTTGAAATCCTTCACCTGTATGTGTTTTAAATTTTATGCTTGCAACACTATGCTACAACAAAAATATCTGAAATCATTTGTATTTGCGTCGGTCCACCTAGGTACCTAAATAAAATATTTGCTTGTTTGGGAATTTCCTAATTAGATAAAATTATAACGAATTTTTATCTATTTAGATTACATTATCAAAGTCTACGTATATTCTAATATGTTGACTTTGACATTATCTACAACTTGTGGGATATTAATTTAACAACTATATTTTGTTTTTGGATTTAATAATTTTTACAGTCAATCGTTTTTTATAATTTTAACATCCAGACACTAAATTATATATGTATTTTTTTAAGATGTGTATCACTTCTTTGACAAATTGTTTTTAAGCCTGGAAGAAGGAGGAAAGTAACCCATACTTTCTATAATCTCGTTTTATGGTTGTGTATATTTTTGTCCAAGGTAATTTTATTTCAAGAAGTGCTGTCTCCTTTATAAAAACTAATTCTCTTTTATCTCTCACACGCTACCTTCCTTAAACAATTAATGACTGGAATAGGCTCTGCTTTTCTAATGAATTATATTTGACATCATCCCCTTTGAATAGATTAGATTAGATTTATGTAGGAGTCGCCCCCCTGGCCTGGTCCACCGCGACCTAGAAGATCTATTGTGGCACTCCCAACCTATTTAGAGCACTCTGACAGACTTGTCCTTTGCATTAGACTCCACAGCCTTGATAGAGGCTCTTCCATGTAGCTATTGGCTCTTGGTCTTCCTTCCCCAAGTATTTGAAATCTCAGTCTTGTCAGGCCCTCGCACTGGCACAGTACGTGTACTGAGGTTTCCTCTTCTTCTTGACAGAATCTGCAAGTTGCATCTTCTGACAGTCCGATAAGATTCATGTGCCTATTTAGCCTACAGTGTCCTGCTAGGAGACCTACTATTATTCTGATGGCCTTTTTATTCTGGCCTAACACATCTGCTGTGAATTTAGGCATCCGTCCTTTAATGAATAGCTTTGCCTGTCTCAGTTGTGGTAGATTCCTCCACCATTCTAGAGATTTGTTTCTCATCCATTCCTCCATGGATGTTTTAATGCATGGCTTCGCTATGCCGCAGAAGGGTTCTGGTCCTATGAGGTCTTTTGATGCGCCTTCTCGGGCTAGTGCGTCTGCCTCCTCATTACCTTTGTGCCCCTCGTGCCCAGGTACCCAAGCTAGGGTCACTCTATTCTCGTTCCCCAGCTCTTTCAGGGTATTCAGACAGTCCCACACGAGTTTTGACGAAACCTGTGGGGACCCTATTGCCTGTATCGCCGCTTGACTATCGGAGAAAATGGCAATCGAACGGTTATCCGTGCCTCGCCTTATCGCCTCCTTAGCGCAGCATTGTATGGCTATTACTTCAGCCTGAAAAACAGTTGCCCATTTGCCTAGACTTATTGAGATTTTGGTTATTGGCCTCGTCCCATAAATCCCCTTTGAATAACATTCTTGTTTTTTATATAACATTCCTGCTCTCCTCCTCTCCTCCTTATTATTTTATTGATATTTAACGGAGATTATAAAATAGATATAAGGAAAGTAGTTACTTTTTCTCGAGACAATAATTTTAGTTATTTGAAGGAGATGCCGAAAACATCTACTCCACGGGAAATGTGCCCCGACTGGCATTGCATTACTTCGGCATCTCCATAGGAAATATAGAGGCCACTTCGGTGTGTTTCTCACTACTACTAATAATTTTAGTATTTCAGACCTAATACAATTATGATCCCTGTTTTTTTTAAGTTTTAATTATTTAATAACCATTTCTCTCTCGCAGGATACAGATGGATAGTATTTTCTAAAGCATTAAAGAAAGTGCTTGTAGTTTTATTTCTAATCTGAACCTGAAATATGATAATCTTATTTTCTATTCTTATTTTATCTAATCTATACAATTCTTATATTTATCAAAAACACTTCAAATAAGCTTTTTATTTTCTATACCACCATTTTTTTATTACATGTTGTTATTGTGTTATAGTTTTTTGGGGTTTTGCTGTTATTATTTTCGGTTTGCTTTTATAGCATTATTAGCCACATTCCACAGATGTTTAAATCCAGTTATGTTTTGTTCAATTAAAGAACTTTTTTTTATTGGTCCTGTAACAGTATTTTTGTATCAACATTAAGTATATCGCAATTCTAAAATTTAAAAAAAGTATTTCAATATAGTTATGTATTACATCTCTGTAGGGTGTGTGCCACCCTATCTGAATGGGATCAGGATAACTACCTAAAGCTATTATAATAATAATAATGAAGGTGTGAGAGAAGGTGTATCATATACATAAATGATAACCTGTAGAATTTGTTAATTAATTGGTTTGCTCATGTAGGTAGAAAAGTATTAACATTTTTAGTAATAACGATCACAGAAACATAAATCTAAATACGACTGGTTGAACGTTTAGTGTTTTCGATTTGTATATTTTTTTATGTTGAGATTTAAAATTCCAGCTATTTTTAATCCAAACAAACCGGTATATTTGTGTAATCGTAAAGTGTATCCGGATGTCACGTGTATTCCTATTTTTCATAAAATTCTTACATTTTGTTCAGTGAATGGTACACATTGGTCCTATGTTTATACTAGACCCAACTTCTAACAAACCAAAATTTTGACCAAGTAACCAAGTTTGATGTCTAATAATTTTTCAACATCATTTCATAGAATGGAAATTATTGCAAGTCCATTTTTTCCTCATTTGGTCGTGGTCATAAAATTTATGGAGATGTTGCTTCACTAAATTTAAAACACCCCGTGAAGTAAGTCAAAGGAGTCGAGGTATCATATAATTTTCGTGTTTACAACATACTTCGCAGGGTTTTTTGAACATTAAAAAATATCATTTAGAATTATTGAAAATGTTGTAAATTTTGAAGAAAGCTATGTGTGACCCGTTTTTAGTATCGTTTAGTATATTTAATTGAAATTAGTTTACAGTTACCTACCAATAAAATAACGACGTAATTTAACTAGAAGTAACTGATTTGCTGCAGGATGCTTTACAATTTGAAATAGTTTGTAGGAAAAGCTGTTTAAATTAAAAAACCACCATTAGAACCACCAAAAAAATATATTTTTAGGATGATATATCCAGAATGCTTAGGTAAACCCAGAATTAAAAAAATTACACGGGTAAATTTTTAACTAGTAAGTAATAAGTTTCTGTTGACACAGATATCATGTTTTATTCAGGGCCGTTCATACCGGATATCTTCAAAAAAACACCCCATATTTTTTTTATGTGAAAGTTATTTTTTTTTTTTAAATAATAAATCTCTTTAATATCTACAGACAAAAACAGGGTTGGGTTATGATGATGATGATGATGTCTAAAACGGTTTTTACAATAGTATTCCTCTACCCAAAATAAGCCACAGAATTTCTTTCCACTGCAAACAATCTGAGAGAGAAAAGACTTTCTAGGACATTATTCATTTAAAAAAAGTAGTATACGGATTACTTGCATAAATGGTTTTTTAAATCATTGAGGGTTTCATAATTAAACAAGAACCCAACCTGTTTTTAGTAAAATTTTTCAAAAATAAAGTTTTTTGAACCTTTTTAAAAACAACTATATATACAAAAGTTAGGGGACAGAAAACCTCAAGTCCTTTCAGAGTAGACGTCCTTGAACAAACATTTTTACTTGTAATTAATAGTTTTATCAAATTTTATTATTTTAATTTTTGGGCATTCCTGAACTATTAAGAAAAATCTAAATTCTGGTGATCCACTTCCAACAGTAATTTCCTCTCAAAGAATATTTTGAGGCATAAACTTTTTTTTAAACACTTTGTTTTAATCTAGTTTCGATCAACACCTCGGAAGTAAAACCAAGTATTCCCTAAAATAAATAAGTAGTAGCTAAACCAACCTTAAATCTCAATTCTCCTGTGGGTGCCTTGCCGTACGGTATCCCAGAGAACCTGTAAAACGAACCCCCATGGTAATCCTCTTCCTTCTTCCCCCTAAGCTGCCCTTGCTGCACTGTCACCAGCGGTTCCGTCATATTTACGTACGATACTTTACTCTCCTTTCCTGAACTGGACGCGCCCGACCTCGCGTGAACTATAGCAGAGAATACGCGGCATTCGTCTGTGTATATAAATATACAGTTAGTCTAGTCTATTTCATAAATGTAAACTGCTATCGGCCGCCACGTGAGTTGATACATAAACACAGGTTTTTGGGTAATTATAAGCACCGGTGGCGGAATTACTACATGGCTTCATTATTTCTACTGCCAAAAATATGTTTTACAGTAAATATTTCTTAATCATTATTGACTAACTTGGCGTGAGTCTATTCTTTCAATTGAACGTCGGAACGATTGAAGTCCGGTTAGTGTAATACAAGGTTTGTATATAAACCTTGAGTGTATTATACTAAAAATTTATTATACAGTGCGTCCATGATGAAACGAAGAAATTCGTTTAAAATTTAGGTAATTATTTTGTGGAAAAACGCTCGGACATGTTGATTAGTATTTTTAGTTGCGGATTTTTTGACATAAGAAAATTGTATACAAGGTGTCTCAAGAAGAACATATGCAGTCATCATTGATTTTTTCGATGGAACACCCTGTATATTATGCCATTTTTTAATTGTACGTTAAATTCTGAACACTTTTTGTATAACATACCATATCTCTAAAACCAGCGGTTTTCGTAATAATGACGTTTGAAAATTGATATTTTGAAATACACCGAAGTAATTAAATACTCGTAAAATGAGCTAGACCTTTTTGACGTAGTATTTTGTGACAATAAAAACCAAACTATCACCGGCGTTTAGTTTGTCAGTATCATTTTGTCACTTTTAATTTCATTTTAAAACAAAACATTGAACATTAATTATAAAGCAATTGTTATTTAAATAAATGTTTCTTGATTAAACATTGATTTTTTTCCATTCGTCAACTTTCAAACGTCATTATTACGAAAACCTCTGATGTTAGAGATATGATATGTTATACAAAAAGTGTTCAGAATTTACCGTACAATTCAAAATTGACATAATATACAGGTTGTTCCATTAAAAAAAATCAATGATGACTGCATATGTTCTTCTTGAGACACCCTGTATACAATTTTCTTATGTCAAAAAATCCGCAACCTAAAATACTAATCGACGTGTTCGAGCGTTTTTCCACAAAATGATTGCCTCAATTTTAAACGAATTTGTTCCTTTCATCATGGACAATGCGTATAATAAATTCAGGAAATCTTTCAATTATTTGAATAATTGTTCAAAGTCTTGTATGAGCATTTCCCGCCGTTCGTTTGGGAAAAATACTCATGCCGGCAATAAAACGCTTATATTATTGTGTGGGTGTACAAATAATCATTTCCTACATTATTATATTTTCAGATTAAATATATACAAAGTGCAAACTTTTCTAATTTAATGAATATGTTATAATATTCATGAAAAAAGTTTCTAAAGAACACCTTGAAAATTTTTATGTAAAAACAATAAAATACATACTGAATACATTCAGAATGTATTTTATTGTATGTAAAGTGACTAAATTAATTAAAATCTTCCTTGATAATATTTCACTTCTAACTTCTAGAAAGGAGTAAAATATGTTTTATTATTTAAATCTTTGATAGGTACCTACTGCAATATAAAATAAAATTAGCATATTCTATGATTACGAAAAAAGTGTTTTATTTAACAGAATACTATAATCATACTACCTACTTACTTTACGTATATGGGTAATTTGGATTATAAGAATTATATATTATAGATGTTAGGGTAAATGTAATAACTTAATTATTATATATAATTTCTGGTTATTATACCTATATATTTACCAACATTAGTGGAAAGTTTGATAAATAAGTGCAACTTATTTACTTTTACCGATAATTTAATAAAATTACCAAAGTACATTAATAATATCTTTAAAGTAATCAGATTTACCGGCTTCATTGTATGATTACCAAAGTTGTTTGGTTAAACTGATGATGACATAGAAACAAATATTCCTCTAAAACCGAATTATAAATTTTATTTATGTAATGTGAAACTATAATTATTGTTGACTGTTAGGTGGAAGTTAGACAAAGATATAATTTTTGCATCGTATATGACGTATCAAGTAAAAAACAATACTTAAAAAAATGTCTTTTATTCGTATAAAAAACATAACATATAGGTATATTCTAAAAAATGCAAAACAATAATTCCGTTACTTAAAGTCTCAAAAATGGTGCACTTTGCTCGGCAAACTATAGCTATAAAAATACAATATCTTAAAGGTTCTTAATGGTTCATTATATTTACCATTGAATTGAGTGGGGGTATTGTATATCAAAACGTGTTATATTCGCCAAATTTAGTTGGGGTTACGTATAATTAGCGGTATTTATATAAATCCGACCGATGAATCAGATTTACTGTAACATAGTGGCCTGTGTTACAAAGATCCATAAGTTCTATGCCATAATATTGGTATAGGGTGCTCTATAACTCGGGACCATATCAAACTTATATTTTTTTAAATGGAATGACATTTTTTATTTCTTATGATATCTTAGGCTCTATGGGATCCTAAATTATTTTTTCAACTATGGAGCCTACAAAGGGGTTGGAACCTTTGGTGTGACACTGACGCAGTTTTCCACATAACACCAAAACACTATACTGCACTCGACGCGTGTTTCGCCAACCAATTTGGCATCATCTGGAGATCATTAAAACTCTTCAGTTTTAAAACGCGTGTTCAATGCAGTACAGTGTTTTGGTGTTACGTGTAAAACTACATCAGTTATGATAATAACTATGAATTATTAATTATTTGAAGGAGATGCCGACAACAACTGCTCCAAGAATTATATAGACAGATAGCGACCTGCTTTTCCGCAGCTGCCATTACAGCAGTGACCTCTATTATCTTTGAGGAAGACAATCCTACTTATTTATTTGAAGGAGATGACGAAAACAACTACTCAACTGGCAATGTGGCAACTGGCGTTGCATTACTCAGGCATCTCCACGAAAGTCGCTACATCTTGGTCGAGAACAAACACCAAACACTGACTGGTTTTCTACATAATATAATGTACTCACCAGAGTTCTATAGGTAGTGCCAAGTGAACAGTGGACTTTAAGCAATCATGTCGCAACATCGTTCATCGATGTTGCGACGTGATTGCCTAAAAGGCATCTGTTCTGATTTCTCTTTTCTCAAAACACGATCTGGATAATCATATTTTGTAAAATGATGAAGTATGACAATTGTATTACATTGAGAAAAGTATTGAAGTGAGCAAGTCAAAGGACAAGAAGAAGCAGTGTAGGTAATGTGATAGTTGTATATAACTTCTGTACTTCACAACACTTTTTAGTAGTAGATACCTACCATTAAGTGAATTCAGTCAACGGTAGTTCAACAGAAGTTTGAATAGTACCTAATAGTACCTAATTCCAATAAAAACTTAATCCCTTCGACGCTAAATGATTGCACCTTGTTCGTAAATCTATAATTGATAGTGGAAAAACACCGTGAGGCTTATGGTCTAATTAATCATACCTATCTATGAAATTATGGATTATCTAAATCTAAATTAAAATGTAACTGTATAGTATATAAGTATATTAATTAACTGATTAATAATTAGTAATTATTTACTTCATCAGATAAACATCGTAAACCTATCTACAGCCATTTATTATACAAGGCCGCTGATATGTCTGGAAACGGTCAATTATTTCCTAAAGTAAGATGGCTAGCAAAAAATGTAAAACACAAAAGTTTTAAGGTTTTTTAAAGTCAATTATACCTAAAAAAAATTAAGTATACAGGATCAGTCAAAAAGTCATGGAAAAACAAAGTTGCTCTTTTTTAATGGAACACCCTGAATATTTTTTCATTTTTAGTTACGACGTTTCCTTACAAGTACACTGATATAGGACTTGATGGGTCTATTTATAATAATAATGAACCGTCTATGATCAAAAGTGTGTGCCATAAAAGTAATGTGTTGAACAAGGGATATGTAGCCCCTGTATCCTAGCAACCATTTATGTTTCCAACACAGAACGCTTATTTATTTATTTATTTATTTATTTATTTATTTTATTTATTGACATAATACAGACACAAAGGTCTAAATTTACAATTATGTCACAATAAAACTAAGCAAAATTGTGTACTAAGTATATGACAAGTTAAGATGAATAACACAATGGAGATAAATGACAAAAAGAAAAAAAAACATTATTACATATCATAAAAATATCTGTTAATAGCTATTTTAAGTTTTCTTATACTTACATCAAAAATGTTTAAATCGGGACAGACATTATTCACGTTTAGAGACATTCTGACTACCGGTGAATCACGTCTTAGGTTGGTGCTGTAATTCTCTTTGAAAAGTATATGTCTTGGCCGGACTCTCATAGCAACATAGAAATTTAATCTAGACAATATTTCAGCAGAACTTATGTATCCATTTATGACTTTAGCTATAAAATATATGTTGGCAATCTGTCGCCTAACTGATAATTTCACAATACCGAACTCCCTTCGAAGATTACTGTATTCATAATAGCCAGGATATCTATGAAACTTTTTCGTATATAGAAAAGCCAAAAACTTATTTTGAATCGTTTCAACAAGATGCGATTTAATTTCAATTCCAGGGTCCCATACTTGCGATGCAAACTCCAAATTTGACCGGACAAAAGTAAAATACAACATTTTTATAGTGTTTACAGAAAAGTCCCTCGTGTGTCTCATAACAAATGCCAGATTCCTGTACGCTTTAGTGGTAACTAAATTTAACTAATTAAAATTTAAATTAGTATTAAATACTACTCTTAAGTCTTTCATCTTATACACTTTTGCCAAGGACTGATTATTGATGGCATAGGTAAATTCCATAAAATTTGTCCGTAATGTATAAACCATAGATGCACATTTATTTATATTTAGTGGTAATTTATTGATAGAGGTCCATCTGGAGATACGATTTTCAACTTTACAATTTTCAACACATTTTGTTATATCATCAATGAATATTAAAAATAGTAATGGCCCCAAATTACTCCCTTGGGGAATACTAGACCTCGGCAAATAAGACTCCGACAAAGTACCCCTATATTTAACTTTTTGAGATCGGTTAGAAATATATGATACACACAATCTCAACAAATCCAATGAAAAACCCATTTTTCCTAGTTTTTGCAACAAAGTATCATGGTGCACTCTGTCAAAAGCCTTGGCAAAATCTGTATATATAACATCTACTTGTCGAGTTCTGTCTAAAGTAGCGCTGACGTCATCCGTAAATATTACCAAATTGGTTAATATTGATTTCTTTGCAACAAAACCGTGTTGTGATTCAGATATTTTATTTATGACATGTGTGTAAACTTTATTATAAATTATCTGCTCGAAGACTTTAGCTACTGTTGACAAAACTGAAATAGGCCTGTAATTTTTAATATCTCCAGTTGGACCACTTTTATGTACAGGAGTTACAATAGTTTCCTTCCATAACGTAGGGAACTTTTTAGTAGTAAGTGATAAATTATAAATAATCAGCAAAGGATATTCTAGTAGAGCACTGCAACCTTTAATAATGTATGGAGGTATACCGTCTGGACCAGCAGATTTTTTGGGCTTCAGTTTTTTTATCGAGTGCTGGATGTCTTCTAGAGACACTATCAATATTCAACATATTACATTCTTCATTAATGTCCGCTGTATGAATATCCGCATAATTATAAAAAGATAATTCTCCAAACACAGACTGAAAGTAACGAGAAAAACCTTCACTTATATCTTTGTTAGAATCACACTCAATACCATCAATTTGAAAATCAATTACATTGTTTTGGTAAGACGATTTCTTAGACTTAATATAATTACAAAAATTATTACTATTTTGGTTTATTCCATTTTCAATGTCAGTAATAGTAAATCAGTAATGACAGTCTTTTGGCCATATATTCCTTATTATTATAGTTAGATTCATCAACTCCTATATCAGTGTATTCGTAAAGGAAAGTTATAACTAAAAATTAAAAAATATACAGGGTATTTCATTAAAAATAGGTCAACTTTGTTTTTCATGACTTTTTTTGCTGATCCTGTATACCTAATTTTGCTCTATTATAATAGATTTTAAAAAACCTTAATACTTTAGTGTTTTAGCTAGGTAAAGTTCTGTATTGACAAAAAATTTAGTAGTAAACACAAGGAGTGCTGTTAATAACTGTTACACGTTAATTTAGGCTTCCGGAAACAGGACCGCAACGAAATAAATATGATGATTTTTGAAAAAGTACACCAATTAACTAATCGTAAGTGCGACATGTTGGTGAATTTAGGATGGAAATATCATCCAGAATCCGCATAGAAAATTCAAGGCCGTGTTTAATAAAAACTAATTGCTGATGGTTTCACGAAGACAAAACTTTATAAATATTAATAATACTGCATTATAGCTCACTAAAAGTTGCAATGAAGTAGTGCTCTTAATTTTCCTATATCTAGAAAAATTGGACCACAAAAAATAAAAACGAAAATCGCAAAAATCACTTTTTTCAGAATAACTCAAAAACGAAAAACAATGTTTAAGATCAGTTTACGTTACTTTAATCTCCCTCTAATTACGCAACTTTTTCCTTATTTAAGAGAATTTGTATCTCCTATAGTTTCCGAGATCGCCATGCAGTTCTTTCTTATGTGGGACACGTTGTATAGTCTCTGATCTACAATATACCGTCTTGTAATAAAAAAAAGCTATTTCATAAAATTCTTGTAACGCTTAAAATACTCATGTTGGTAGGGCTGGAAGTTTAAAGATATTGTTAGTCGATAAAGGTATAATAAATAAATATTTCTTAATATGAGCTGCAACTAAAATGTGTACCTACTGCTAGTAATTAATTTTAGTTTATTTATTATGCGTTAATCTTAATTTATGATATTACAACTATCTATAAAGAACTACCAACTACTAGCGTTCACTAATGGATGTCAACACTACTATATTGATATGGTATTTATTATAATTCAACTCTATATTATGGAGATGTATATATATCTCTGATTATATCCCAATTTGAGAGAGAATTAGTGGGGCCATCTATACTTTCATTATAGAAACAGTGAATGTTGAGCAGAAGTTTCTGACTTATATAATACTAAGCTTCTGGGTAACATTCATAGATGGAAGCTAGTTTATAAAGCAGTTTCCTGTTAAACGATTCTTTCAGTTGCTCTTTAAAAGGGATAATTTAATATCAGTTACTGTCTGGCACATAAGGTGGCGCCTTTTGTATAAAAAAGAGCTTTTGAAAACAAAATGTACATGTAAAAATTAAATGTTAAATTCAATATGATCTCCTAGTTTCATTACAAAATAAGTAACGGAAAAAAGAAAATTGTGAATAATTCAACTATCAACAATAATTTACAATTTTTGGGCACAGATTTTTATAAAAATGGTGATACAAGTCCTAGAGTACTTGTATCACCATTAGTTGATTTGTAGAATTCGAGCCTACAAAATGCTCTAGTAATAGAATTCAACAGTTTAGTAACAAAATCTAACACTTACATTTTAATTTAAGCAATAAAAAATTAGTAAGATTTTAGCACAGATCTTTACCATGATGAGTTCAGCAACTTTCACCTAGATTGCAACACATTTGAAACACTTGCGGTAAATTGCAGAAGTGCACAGAGTGTACATATCAGTAAACTCTGAGCTGAGGTTATTATGGTAACGACAGAGCAGAGCGGTATATTGACATTATAAAGGTTAAATTCAAAATTATTATGTTTCATATTTTGATATGTTTCAAAGACAGAATATTTTACCATTATTTTCAAAGATGATAAATATCATTGTAAATACTTGCACATTATGTAGACATAATAGGGAAGAAGAGGAATCAATGGAGGTACTATTATAGTTGTCAAATTAAATTGAACCATTATTTGAGAAACAAACACGTAAATCAACCAACACTCCCAAGAAAGGAAGTGTTGGGGCAGAGTGAGAATAACGTTGAAAACTACAAGAACTCTTTTCTTGGGGTCAAATAGCTAAATTTTTTTAATAACCTACTGAAGAAACAGGAGGAGGGTATAACGTAATGAGGAAATAGTTAGGTCAGTAGCCGCTTCATATCAGGAGTAAACCAAGATCCAGTTTAGGAGTAAATCAAGAACCAGTTTAGTTTTAATCATATGATGAAAACTAAACTGATGCTAACACTGTGCCTAGTTACACCTGGACTATTACTACGGTTCCGTGAACCGCCGCGACGGCTCAGTGAACCTTGATTAACTAACCAATTAAGCGGGCTGTATGGGATTGGCCCTCTGTCGCTATTCATACTATTTTTACACTTTGCAATTTCCAAACTCTAAAATGCATCCAGGTATCTGGAATTTGTCACATTCCTAATTAGTCTTAAATTGCTACTATCTATTTTATGGTTGTTCTCAAAGGCACGTTGGGCGATACTAGACTTTTCTGTTCTACCATATTTTTTTAGATGAGCCATATATTCCTTGAATATAGTTTAAATTGACCTTGTAGTTTGTCCAACATACTTTTGATTGTAGTCTTTACAGCTAATTTCGTAAATCCCCGACTTTTCCTTAGTGTCTATTTTGTCTTTTGGATTGACTAAAACTTAGTTTCTTTCCCGATGAATAAACTACTGACATACCTATATCTTTAAAAATCTTGCCAAAATCACGGGTGAAACGAGGATCGTATAGACTAGATATGAATTTTGGATTTTCTCCTTCATTTTGAAAAGTCAAGGAATTTCGAAATGTCTTTTAAATTTACGTTTCCTAATTATTTTATTCATTACTCGCTATATCCTTGATCAAGGCCTTTCCTTTTTCAAACCTCTCCTTATTTAGGATTAGGCGATGAATTAGAAAATTGAAACTCGCCATTTTGTGTGGAGTACAATGGTGAGAGTCCTTAGGGTTATATCCTAAAGTACTGGTATCTTTTCTGTATATGTCAAATTCTAACTTATTTTCACCATTTCTAATTATAATACATCTAAGAATGGTTGTTGTCCAAAGTTTTCAATTTTGTATGTAAATTTAACTGACGCACAACGACTGCTTAATTTAAAAACAAAACAGTAAATATATAATTCATATATCTAAACAAAACCCTGGCGAAATACTCTAATTCTTCTTTTGCCACCGTTTCGAACCTGTTTATGAAGAGATTGACCATGAATGGTCACAATGAGTTACCCATTGTTGTACCCTCATGTTGTTCGAATAAATTACCATTGAATGGAAAGCCAATTTTGTTTCATGCAAACTTTAGTGAGTCGAAGTTATTCTTTTAGTACATCTTGACTGAGATTGTTTGCTTCGAGTAGGTACTTAAGGTACCAAGGACCAAGGGTCTGTGGTATGGGAACACTTGGAAACAATGAACAAACGTCAAAGGAGATGAAAACTTTATTTTCTTGGAACTGAATATCTTTCACTTTATTAATGAAATCATTGGAATTAATCAGAGTAAAACTAGGTGGTGCAATGGGTAAACTCTCGAGCTTCTCTGTTAACCATTTTGATAGGTGGTAAGTCACCGATCCAATTGATGAGACAATAGGACGCACCTGGTTTATGAATCTTAGGCAAGCAGTACAATCTAGGTACACCTAGAGGTTACACCTAGGTTAGACCTAGGTGTAACCTCTGCTGCTGCAGTAAGGAGGTTGTTGCAGGATTTAAGTACATTTCTTACTGCAGTAATAATTTTTAAAGTATAAGGGCCATTACTGATCAGGTTGTCTACCCTTTCATAATAATTCGTAAATTAACAACCTTATTACCTTTATTAGCTTTGAGGTAAAAGCAATCCTTTTCACGCAGCCGTTTGATTATTTTTCTTTTTAAATCTCAATTTACTCATATCTAAAACATCCAAAATATGGTATCTGAGAAAAAGCAAATCGCTATCTATCAATCTATCTATCAGTTAAATGTTTCTCACCTCCGCTAACATTCCAGATGCCCTTTAGGCAATCATGTCGCAACATCGTTCATCGATTCCATTACCTATGGCACTCTGACGAGCACATGATATGTGCGAAACCGGTCAGTGTCTGATTTCGATGAAAGATGTGGCGACTTGCGTGACGATGTAAGTGTATATTGTGAGAATGTCGGTTAATGCAATGTCAATCTGGGAACTTAGTCCGGGCAGAACTTATTTTCGTAATATCCTTTAAATAAATAAATAGGATTGTCCTTCTTAAAGACGATAGAGGTCACTGCTATAATGGCACATGCGGGAAGGCAGGTCGCTATCTATCTGTCAGTTAGACGATAATTGCCAGACGGTCAGGAAAGAGCAAAAGAGGGCACTATGGTGTTTATCACTGATGTAGTTTTCCACATAACACCAAAACGCTATACTACACTCGACGCGCGTTTCGCCAACCACAAGTTGGCATCATCTGGAGATAATTAAAACTGTTTTAATCATCAACTACTTGGTTGGCGAAACGCGCGTCGAGTACAGTACAGTGTTTTGGTGTTGTGTGGAAAACTACGTCAGTGATATCTTCACACCAAAGGTTCCAACCCCTTCAAGACTACGGTGTTTCTCTCTACCAATTATATTAGACTGATACACAATTCATCACTGATTTTAACATAACTAAAATCCTAATGTACAAATGTGTTTGTAGATCCGCATTTATATAATTTTATAAATATATATTCATAAACTCATATAAAAAATTGGACGTGTTTTACGCGAGCTAAAATTTCTTTAAAAAAAATGATATAATAACTATTGATATGCTCCTTCTCTTCCTTTCTGGAAGAATCGTGGAAATGTGTATGACACCTTACAATTTCTAAAAAATGTTTCCTGTAACAAATCTGTAGCTATATACATTTTCTTGGAAAAATGTAAGCCTGTCAAATGGCTCTACCCACAATTTTATGGAAAATGTTGAAAATGTCTTAATTTTAGTAAAATTTCTCACATATTAATTGTGGTCGTGTAAGTTTTTTATTTGATTTCCGTCATTATTGTTAAAACTAAAATGAATTACAATAACGTATTAATGTATAATTATATGATAACAACAGGATGGGATTCATAGACGAATAGATTAAAACGGCAATGTCTCAAGGATACACCGACGAGGTCCACGCCGACATCGATGTTGGACGTCGCGGAAGCTAGGCATCACGACAAGCGAATTTTGGGATGCGACTCTATGGAGAATTCACAGATATTTTCAGGCTACTTTGGTACCCTGTTATTAATTTTTCGATTCATCTCCTAATGGGTTATTTTGGCATTAGCTTCCACTTAAAATTAGCGCCTCCAAACTTGTAAAACATTGTTCTAACACATAAACACATAAACTATTCGCATATTTTATGGTCAGATCATCAGATTTAAACGGCTATTTAAAGGTTCTAGGACGTGCCTTTATCCCATTTGACAAAAAAAAAAAAATCAGGCCATTCATGTTGTCAATATATAATGTAAACGATCTTGGTACATTAATTTTTAAAGTAGGTATGTCAATAATTGTAGATTAAATATATACCTTGTGTTACCACCGCAGGCCAAAAATTAATGGAATATTTTTTTATAAAATAAAAGGTATAAACGTTTTTAAAATCCTTTCAAAGTTTTCATAAAATTTCAAATATATCCAAAATTGTATTTGTCTGGTGGATATGTATATACCCATATTGGGTATATAGATACACAATACATATACACATATACACAAAAATAGATGTTATATTTAAATAAACGGGTCCCTGGAATTGGCTCTCCATTGGCCCGGCCCGCAAGTGTGATTGCGATTGTTTTGTTGCGGTGTGATGAAGATGTATGATGGTCATTTTTTCGTTTGGGACGCAAGACGCAATGGCTTTTTGAAAAAAAAAATCAAAGATATGAGCTAAAGATATCAGTTAACAACTAAATTGAAATTTGGTTAAAATACGATTAGTGAGTTTACTATTCGTTTGCAAACGTTGGTCAAATTAGACGTAATTATAAACGAATAAATAATTTTAGAGCGAATTCATCATAGCTGCATGGAAATACCTAATCAACCATTAAAAAAAAATTGTTTTAGAAAGATAAACACAAAAAACTTAACCTGTTTAATGATTGCTGTAACCATACGAATAAAAAAAATAATTTTATTATTATATTTTTCATAAATTATATATCATAAAACCCATTAACAAAATAATGATTGTGTCTCAACGAGTTCACTTATTAATTGATTATTCTGAAACAATTTATAAAAATACTTTCGCAGGAGTTTAGCCCCAAAGAATGTCTGACGTGGAAAACTGAGAAATTTTTAACGCCGGATAAAATTTAACCCTTAGTACCGCAGACATTTTAGGAATGTTGTTTTTAATGCTTCTTCGCAGTTAATACCGCTCTGCAAAAATGCCTATGGCACACGTTAATTAAACTTAATTTATTAAAGTGTTTTAAATGATGGCGTATTTTAAATATAGAGGGTAAACCACGCGATTTTGATTTTGCTCATAGCAAAGCGAAGACAAAATACAAATAACTTCATTTTATAAATTGCTGTTTATTTTAGTAAGTAGAATCCATTGGTTTAGTAATACTAACTAAGAAACAAATAACCACAAAAGTTGTGGAGATATCTGCTTCAAAAATGCAGGGTGTTCAACGCACACCTTCCATTAGACGTTTCTAGAATACTACGCCTACTGGAATTCTCACAATTTCCTATCGATTAAAAATATTGCCGATGACGTCACACTTCCGGTTCTAACGGAAGTAAACATCAACTCGCTTATTTCAAATGGGATGTACTATTTTTTATTCCATTTTTGGCTTCTACGTCAAATTTAAAGGTAAGTTTCATTAGAATACCCAATGACTAACCTCAATCGTTTCTGAGATATTCGATTTTTTCAAAAATTTTGGAAATACATACTTACGCTTAATCGGTTCTATCTCTTCAAGTTTTTAATCTAGAGGGCTAAAATTTTAGACGAGAAATACTAAAAGGTATCTAAACATCTGTAGTATTTGAAAGTTGATACATGTTACACAGGGTGTCGAAAAAACACAGACCAAAGTGTGAAATTTAAAGTTCAATAACTCGCTTATTTTAAATACAACATCCTATGTCTTATAATGATAATGGATGTAGCTTTTAATTGTCTTTAGATTGGTATTAGCATTCTTTATACCTAAATTACTACGCCAAAATACCAAAATGTTTGAAAAAGTCGAAATATCTCAGAAACGATTGAGTTTAGGCATAGGGTATTCTTAGGAAACTTACCTTTAAATTTGACGTAGAATCCAAAAATAAAATAAAAAATAGTTCATTCCATTTGAAAGAAGCCAGTTGATGTTTACTTCCGTTAGAACCGGAAGTGTGACGTCATTGGCAATTTTTAATCGATAGAAAATTGTGAGAAACCCCAATATATAAATTTTCAGAATTCCACTACGCGTAGTGTTCTAGAAACGTCTAATGGAAGGTCTACGTGGAACACCCTGTATTGCATATTATTTCATATTTGGTTAGGCCGATCTCTCTCTCTCATAAGTACATAAATATAAGGCTTTTTGGGTACGTTTCTAATAAAAAAGAAAATATGCTCAAATGTGTTTCATAACAGTGACAACTTTTGTATTTAACATTTTTTTAACAAAAAACAGGGGTCAAGAAGTGGTGAAATTAATAAACCATAACCCTAAACTTGTAAGTTTACAATATTTCATCTAAAATATTTTTTATTATATTTTCTTTATTTCAAATTATTGCTATATCCCCTCCCAAACGTTTAAAGTTATTACTTTCTTGGGGCAACACTCAGATTAAATAATTTTTCCTTCAATATGAACAAATTTTTCAGATAACGTAAACAGACTATGTACATTAATGTTACGTAATAATAAAAATTCACGTAGAAGATTCACCATAAAAGTGGCCAATTTTAGGAATTGGCCACTCGCAAAATATTAAAAATAATATAGTAACAGAAATATTGTTGCTTGGAAAATGCAATAAATAATATTTAAAATACATACTTATTTCTTGTAAATTACAGTAATATCTGGATCCTTGAAGATGTTGAATGTACACCAAATCAGATCAATGGATTAGTGACAAATGTGGATAGTAGCGTCGGTTCATAAATTATTTAAAAATTGTGCTTGTCAGAGGAGATAGAAAACATCAACATTTTCTTTTAATTTCCTATACAGATATATGCGTTAAGTATGTAACTTATACAAATAAAATTCTACTTTTATTTGGAATCACTAAGAAATTAGACTGTGGAATTGATTTAGTAATAACATAGCAATAGCGGCAGTATCAATCACATTGTATTTACATATTTAGTTTTTTCTTTTTCTAAAGAATCACATATAATGAAGCAATTTAGTTCCTTTTCATCGAAATAGCCGAAATAGAGTCATATAAGTAAAATGTGCGATAACTTTTGGAAAGGTATCTATACCTACATTATAATACTTGAAAGAACTTCAATTTTTGTGGCACTAATATGAAATTGTAAACGAATACCTCCGAAAAATGCTTTAGGTAATATTTCTACAGCCTCCAAATCGAAGAATAAGTGTTTACTTTCGTTCATCCACAGCTTTAAAAGTCAAACAATATTATATTCACCTACACCTGTGTTTACTTTAGTTTATTTGACTTTTACTTTACTGTTGCAAAAACACATCCGTCTAAATCGCATAAGACTTTCTATAAACACAAAATATTTTAGATAGTACAGCGGCCTAGGTATGCTCAAATTCAGAGAAGAAAAATTTAATAGGGAAATGTAATTAGGTGTATAGATATTGTAATGTAAAAAATTGAAGTGGTCTTTTTAAAAATAAAATATGCATTCACCTATTTTTTAGGTTAATTAGAATTTACTGTTGAAACTTGTGTAGATAATGTGGTAAATTTTAATACAATATGTACGATGACACGGTACGGTATAAAGTAGATATGTATTATATAGGAACATGTTTTATTATAAAATTTTAATAAATTCTTGTTTCAGTAAAAATCTAAAAAAGCATTAAACACTGCTTATCTTCGTATTCTATGCCTTGATGAGAAATTAAAAAATATACATGACCAGACAATCACCTTAGGTATATGAAAGATATTTTAAAATATTAAAAACAGTTATTTCCAATGAGTTTTAGAGCTACAAATTTCTTTAACAGTTATTAAAGAAAAAAGAAGATCCACTATTCACTATTTAAAAATTACATTTTGGTGTTAAATTTTATCTATCAGCTCAAAAAACATATTTTCATTAACATAGTTCAAAGACAGTCTTTTCGGTTTTTTTTTTCGAAAAAAGTTAAAATTTGTAAATTTGCTTCACATTCATCTACTTCATTTGAAGCCACTGACATACAGTGCTCTATTTAATTCAGTAGTTTCTTTTAGGATTAGATCACCTGCAAAATAATAAAAAAAACCAGGAAACCACACGAAGTATTCAAAATAAAGATTGAAAGTGTAGTCAAGGTAAACTTCTAAAGTTTACCCCAAAAAAACCAATGTATAATATGCAATAAACATAAATATATGGCAAATTAACTAGATTCTATCACTGGTTCGATTTTAGTTCGATATAAAACTCTGTATATGACGAATGATATTTCAAATTACGTTTAAACAAAAAAAAATATAATAAATATATACAGGGTGTCCCATTAATATTGCGAAAAAATTCAGAGGGAGTTGCCTAGACCAAAAATAAGAAAGAAAGTTCCTATAAACCTATGTCCGAAAATGCTTCGTTTCGGATATACAGGGTGTTGAAATTTAGAGAAAATACAAGGTTTTTACTAATACCTATCTGGAGAACCCTAATTCCGATTTTTTTGAAATTTGGTATGTTGTTGGCTATGGAATTAGGATTCTCCAGATATTAGTAAAAACTTTGTATTTTCTCTAAATTTCAACACCCTGTATATCCGAAACGAAGCATTTTCGGACATAGGTTTATAGGAACTTTCTTTCTTATTTTTGGTCAAGGAAACTCCCCATGAATTTTTTCGCAATATTAATGGGACACCCTGTATATTAATATATTTTACATGAAATACATGTGTTTTCTTAAAAAAATTCTGCGATATATTAAGTGTATTCTGCGATATCTATGTTACGTGTTTTGAACTAATTGTGTTAGAGTGCATACAAAATAAAGGTTAGATCATGCAGAATGAACTATTTTTTTTTAAATAAATCTGTTTTTGGAGTGAGGAAAATGGGTATTATGTCAGTTTTATATATATGCTTTTGAAAAATTAGCATCGAATTATCCGTTCGAGAGTTACAAGCTTAAGTAAATTCGCAAATAGATCAAATTTTTTTGTTGTACGATTGTTGTCAAATTACGATTTTGTTGTAAAATCCTTTTGACTAATGGGAAGATAGAATCGTCATGGATCGTATTAATAGTCTGCTCCCTCACTGGATTTAAATCTGTTGCACTTTTCTTTAAAGGACTTATTCAACAAGCTTTACCTTGCATTTTATAATCTTTATAATTAAACTATAACTACCTATAAAGAGTTCAAAAAATTGAAGAGCTTATAGAGAGGGGAGAGACTTAGATGCACACTGTACATACAACATAAAACAATATCTTTTCATTGTAACGTTCGTCTGATATAAAAAATTTGAATGCATGTTCTAAATCTAAATGTTCTAAATGTTCTATATAATTTTTTTATTACATTATTGATAATTTCATTATAATATGAATGTGATTGGTAAAGGATTAATTTTGTTTGATGTTTTGTTGATTCCATATGTATCTC
Organism: Pogonocherus hispidulus; assembly: GCA_963924545.1. Taxonomy (NCBI): domain Eukaryota; kingdom Metazoa; phylum Arthropoda; class Insecta; order Coleoptera; family Cerambycidae; genus Pogonocherus; species Pogonocherus hispidulus. The sequence continues at coordinate 72,257,037 of OZ004693.1, forward strand.
ATTTAAACACTGCTCCTGTTGATTTGACAATAATATTGTAAATTTAAAAGGAAAGTGAATCGGTTCTCCTTCTCTTTAATTAAGTTGAAATAGTAACTTTACCGCGCGATGCAGTTAAATTAAAACCATCTGTCTCCCTTTGGACAGGTGAGGCCTTAATCTACAGTTGTCTGCGAGAGGGAAAACAATATAATAACGCTGTTGTCAGCTAAAGGGTAATATATTGGGCGCATCCAAGATCAATCTACAACAAAAGCTCAAGACTGCCGCATCAAAGTCGTTGGTCACGGATTTGTTAGAATGCACTTCTATCTGGGAACGAAAAACACCTGCTCTCTTTAAATAAAGGGTGTTGTTCATAATGGTTCCAATTATTTCTTCAAATAATATCGCTTTGTATACAATGTGCGTTCCACCGCATGAATAGATCAACTAAATTTTTAAAGTACCTAATTTAGGGTTTCTCAAAATTTATTCGGGTATGGGAAATGAAAATTGTATAATATAGCACTTTGAAATTCAAAATAATTAAATCATCTAATTATTTCGACTTTTGAGTAGTTCGACCATTACGCTCTTATTTATGAGAATCAAATTATTTGTAAAGGAACAAACAGACTTATACTCAATATAGGTAATAAATTAAACATATTATTGGGAAAACTTTTTGGACAGCAAGTAAAATTACTTAGATTGAATGATTATAATTTTGGAAATTGTAATTTAAATATTAAATTTGTCGTAAATTTCAAAAGGTTAAATATATTATACATCTGCAATTAGTAGGGGAGACCGGGACTAGTTGACTAATATTTTACATATCTATTTTTAGTAAATTTAACATTCCTATACAGACGAATTGCAGAATGACAGGGAATATTAAATTTACTTCGGAAGTAGTAAGAAGACTTGATATACCTACCTAAAAGTTATTATGTAATTAATACTGGCATGTAGAGTAAGTCAGCTAACCCCGATCATGGGGTTAGTTGACACAAGTATTGGGGTGTTGACTAACAGTTACTTTTAGTTACTCCAATGGTAGGAATATTAACAAGTCTGATTGATTAAATTAACTGGTTTATTTTTCTCATACATAAAAACAAAATTTATCAAAAATAATCCTACAAAATCATCACCTGAGTCGCAGTTGATGCACACATAAAATATGACATTAGGACCTTTTGGCGCACTTCTCATGAGCCCACCTGTTGCAACGTGTGCATTGTACCCAATTTTACCAAAGGCGCTATTGCCATAAAGTTCTTCGCATACCCGACACTCAGTTTCGTCTTCCGATTCTGAGGATGAAGAAGTATTTTTATTAAGTTGGGGTGTAGATGCAACTGGTTCACATCGGAAAAGAAATTTGCGGCCATCTTTAACTGTACTCTTCGTATTTTCTTTATAGCCTGTTTTTTGTTTATTTCCCTGTACATTTTTTTCTTTCCCTTTTTCTTGTTCCAATACTGCTTTCACCCATGTATCTGTTAATATCACAGTTTTTCTACCCCGCAAGCGCTTAGTTAAACTCCGTTCATCGTTTTGAATTATTGACATGCGGGCCAACAACAGTAAACCAGTCAACAAACCATATTTTTATGGAAGACTTGTAGAAATATAAAAAAAACATGATATCTACAGTAATAAACAAATACTATGAATAATAATAATTACGTAGGTACCACACATGATTTTAGATATCTTTCTCATTGGCGATTCCAAAAATGAATGCGGCCTTTGCAAGAAAATATTTGAACCTACCTACTTAAAAGGTAATTTTTGGAGGCTTATTGCTGATATAATGATAAATAACATGTACTTGGGTTTGTTTAACGTAATAATTTAGTGGTGTTTGTGATTTTTTGGTACTACAAAGTTAAAAACGACGTGGTTAGTATTTGTACACCTTTATTTTTACATTTTAAAATGGCATTCAAAAGAAATCAGCACAACACAAACTGCTGTGTTTATGGGTGTCATTCCACAAAATGTGTCAAAATGTGTATAAGAAACTATTTCTCACTCATGTCTCCAAAAGGCATGTAACAATTTCATAATAGGGAACACGTTTATTTACACAACATAACCACTTTGTTGCAGTTTGTCTATACTTTTCTATTATGTCTTATAAAAACAGAATATATTTTAATTTAAACATTATTTAACAAAAAACAAGCACTAATTAGTATCACCATACAGTTTATCACATTTATTTTAGCCCAAAATGTAAAAAAACAAATACTAGGGTACCTGTTTCAACCCAAAAAAATCATATGATTAGCAATGAAGCACTTATGGGACGTATGACTGCTTTTACCACTCTTTTTATCCTTTATTTCACCATAACTAGCACATGAAGTCATTATATTTATGGCACTTGAATGCTACATTCTTAGAAAATATGATACGAACTGCAAAATTTTTACTCGTCTTCCTCCATATTTGTTTACAATTTGCAGCGCCCTCATCGATAATCTGAATCGCCAGTAAAGACATTACAGGTACCACATAACGATACACATACTGAGAGGTTTGATGTACGGGCGTGTGAGATGAATTGGCCATCTACCGGTTAACATGGGAATTATGAGTAATTAGCCAACTAACCCCTATATTCAGCTAGCCCTAGTGTCCCCTGCATTTTATAGAGTGGTCTTTTTAAATTTTCCTTATACTGCATTTGTGGTCTTTATAATACTCCCTGCTTTCTTGTTTCATTTTATAAATTGTATATTCTTAGTAAAATATTTGAAGAATTTTAGAGCTGTGTCACACATTAGTCAGTCATAGGTAATACCGTTACCAAATCGAAGTAACAATTTTTGTAGATATTTATTTAGATACAGTATTCTGCAAAAGAAATACATTTAATTACATTTAACTCGAAAAGTAAACCAAAGATTTGTTTCGCGAAAAATAAGTTTTCCACTTTCATTGTGAAATTCCATAGTTTCAATGTTCATGTTTTGTAGTAATCAATTGATTAATCTATAATTTCTGTCTTAAAAGGGATTGGAAACTTTGGTGGTGTGGTAGTTATCCACAAAACACCAAACACTATACTGCACTGTCCACGTGTGTTTCGCCAACCAAGTTGGCATCATCTAAAGATTATTAAAACTGGGGGGATGATAAAAACGAGTTTTAATCATCTCCAGATGATGCCAACTTATTTGGCGAAACGCGCGTCGAGTGCAGTATAGTGTTTTGGTGTTATGTGGAAAACTACGTCAGTGTTATAATTTCTGTGTTGTGAATTCGAGAAATAATCAAAAGATAAATAAAACCAGATATTGTGAACATAAAAAAAATATTTTTAAATTATTTTATACTCAAAATCCACCTCCTGTATTATTTATAAGTATAACAAGTTTATGTAACTAAATTATTAAAATGGACTGATTGCTTCAATTAATTTGCCATGGAAATTGTGTTCTATCATAAAATATGTTTATCTTATACATTCTGCTTACTTAATTTATACTATTCCTGTTGCTCTGGCTATTGATAGCTTAACCTCAGATATAATTTGATTGTCCCTAGGGGCAACTGGTCACATTTTATCACCTAGAAGCTATTATCTTATAATCTGTTTTGGTCTCCCACGTCCAATCAACCATTAGATTGTTTTGTTGATGAATGTTCAGTTATCATAAACTTCAGGTATAGATAGGGTCGAAAAGGAAATTTATGACCTTTAGTATACATTTAATCAATGTTGATAGTGGATGTATAACTGGATTACATTTTATTTGACACAGAGGAAATTAGATACAAATAAATATTTAAGGAACCTTGGTCATATACGGGGTCTTCATTTCAAAACTTCCCACCCTCAGTCTCTCGATGTCTGTGTATTTCTTTGAAAAATCCCGAAACACGTATATTATCGAGGGGGGAAACTTTTCATTCGAAAATTGACGACCTTCTTTTATCCCCTGCTCGCGGGAGCTGCCCCCCTAAAAATCTTAAATGGAAAAGGGTAACGAGTAATACCTTATTTTGAAGGTTCTTTTAATCACTGCATGTTGGCTTTCTTTTTCTTTTAATTGATCGATCCATTGTCCAGGTACTTAGGGAAACCTTTTTACTCCTTTATATCTATTAAATAAAATATTGTAACTGCTTTTTCTCATACTTTTTATTTGACAAGTAAATTACAAATATTTTGAAGGTATTGAAAATTGTTGGCCAAACAATGGCTTAACTTTTTTTTTACATTCGCGGCGCGCACATTTTCAAAAACATCTGTTTGAATAGCTTTACATTTTTCAGTAATTCTTTGAAGAAGGTCTTCTAAATTTTGAGGTGGAGGTGTATAAATAATTGACTTTAAATGTCCCCATAGAAAGAGGTCACGTGGTGTCAAATCCGGGGACCTAGTGGGCTACTCGATAGGTTCTCTTCGCCCTATCCATTTACCAGGAAATACATTGTCTAACCATACCGGACGAACATAGTGGGGAGAAGCTCCATCTTTCCATCTCTATCCAGTTAATTTTGAACTGCTTGCGTAATTAGCAGATTGATCGTATTTTCTAGTATATTCACCAATGGTGAATCAATGGTGAAGCATATTTTATACTTCACCATTTCGATTTCCAGTGATAAACAATGGACCAATTATTTGATTCCCTAAAATACGGCCCATACATAAAGTTTTTCAGGTACTCGGTATGCCTTTCTACAAATACATGGGAATTTTCAATGTTCTGCAGTCAAGTACCTATCTGTAGTTATGCCTATTGACAAATCCATTTAAATAAAAAGAACATTGATCATTGAAGCAAATATTTATTAAAAATGCGTTATTATTATTAATATTCGTAGCCATTCGTTCACAAAACTCAATTCTTCTATCAAAATCGTCTCCACTTAACTGTTGACATATTTTCATTTTAAAAGGATGGAAGTTTATTAATTTTTGTGATTTTGTGTTCAGAGCGTAAGGAAACTCCAGTTGCAACAGAAATGATACGTAATGAAGTATTAGGATTCATGCCGAAATAAAACAACACCTCAATTTGAGTGGCTTCATTTAAAACCTTTGGCTGATTATGCATTGAATTTGCAACAGATCCAGTCTGAGTAAATTTGACAATAAGGTTTAGGATAGATACAACTCCTTGCATACTAAATCACCTCACCCAGCACTGAATTACATCAGCGTACCATATGCCTATGAGATGTGATCTTATCCGGATGCCTTTTGTTAAACGTTGCAGCAGTTCGCTGAGCACATACCGGGTAAACAAACAATATAATAATAATAATTATTTCAGCAGGTACTGTGAAGTATGGTTTGAACATTTCTTTTTTTATTGGTTATTTTGTCATACTTCTGAAAATACGGAAAACATTCTTTTAAAATGACAATCTTGCTTTTGGTTAAAACAAACTAAGTTTTAACTATATTATTGGAGCAGAGGTTCATTTAATTTAATTTAATTTAATTTTAGATGAATATATTTATAAGTGGGCATTTTATAAGAAACATATTTACTTATATAGGAATATTCTCACTACAGCTAGCTTACTGTATCCTTTAAGGGACCCCTACCAAACCTTCAACGTCAAAGAATATGAAACTTTATTACCTACATCCTTCCAGAAAACAAGTTACATTTTCGAAGAAGTTTGGCGTAGGGAATATCGTTTTATCTATTTTATTGTAAGGAGGCAATGCAATTGGCGCATCTTTTGTTAAGCTGGACACGTTCGATCGTATCATGGCACTATTTCAAAGCTTTGGTGGTTTGCGGCTACGAATATAGGTGGTATACATACAAACTAGTGCAGTGAGACTAGAAAACAAAGCCAATGCTGAAACTTCATTTTTATCACGCTAGTATGACGGTTCAGTTCTTAAGGTTTTACGGTGTTCAAGGAATATTAAGAGAGGACGAATTGAGGATGGGAAGAATTTTAATTAGATAGTACAATTAAAGCTGGTGAAGTTGCACGTTGCAGTAACCATTGATCGGTTCATAATAGTTTTAGGTAGTGATTAAACTAGTTAGATACTTAATACTTACATAATGTGAAACATATTGTCAATATGGGTATTATTATGAAATATGGAGTTTATCTTCTCAGTGATAAGAAATTTAAATTTTTAACGATAAAATTCTATTATTAGAGACATTTTCTACTGTTTATACCTTGCGTCCCCTACGTTTCAACATTAATGTAAATGATTATTAGTTTAAGACCATGAATTAATTTGTCCATTTCAATCATGTTACAGAATGTAATCAATCGCATGACTGACTTGATATGTTAATATGGAACAAGATCGATTTTAAAGGGAATTAAACCAAATGTGCAAATCAGCAAGATGCTGCAGTAATAGTTAGAGAAGTTGCAAGTATACGCAGGTAAAATAAACCAGAACAAAAAATTTTGTTGGAAAAATACATTCACAAAGAAAATATTGAAGAAAAACATATATCCAAACCTTAACGTTACTTCATATAAATTTTGTTGCTACTATACAGCAAAATTTTCGTCGATCGCCGTTCGGGGAGACAGATGCGGCTAGAGCATTGGAGTTTGTTCTCGCGCCTAATGACCCCGTCTTGCCTGCCGAAATCCCGACTTTTCGCGGGACCCCCTAGACCCCTTTTCTAATTTTTACGGCTTCGAGAACAAACTTCCGTCCATTCTCTAATCTTATAAGATTTTTTTTCGAGACTGTACGTCTATTTCGTCTTTGAAAATCTCGAGTCGCGTCCATCTCAACTTCTTTCTCATTTTATCTGCCGATGTGAGATTGCACTAACGACAAGCACCTCCTACGAAAACTATTAAATTTATTAAACTTGAGATAAGTTATTCTCCTATGAGAAATATTGCTAACGGAATCGATAGTACTAACTGCCAAACACTTCTGAGTACCAAAATACTGAAGCGAAATCCTTTTCCAATTAGAATATCGGCAAAAATTTATTTTTCAGGTTAACACGTACAGTTTACATACTTCACTATTTCAGCGTCAAACAATAACGAGTGACGGGTTGGCGTAATGGTATAAGTCGCAGAATTTCAAACATCGTAATGCTGAATTTCGCAAGTTCGAATCCCGCTGGAGGCACCTTTTTTTTATTTTACATTTTAATTACAATTATTTATTAGTACTATTAGTGTTTAGTTATTCTGTTTCATTGTCCATAGTTTTTATTCTTTCTGCAGGTAAAGTTTGGAATTGATTCGTTCATTTTGGCAGTCTTAAAATTCATCAATTTAGCTTACAAAAGTAAATATCTTCTACAATATTATTTTGTTGCAACAATTATGACAGCAATATATTTTTTAACGCCGCTGTTACACCTTTTCAAAGGGCGGGCGGGGCTCCGAACCGTAGCGGAGGATCCCATTGATACAATTGATAAAAGTGTTTACTAAAAAATGAATTCTACTTTCAGCACTTAAAAAATGATGATGTTTTACCATCAAGAATAGAGTACCTACCCTTACAATTCATCAAAATATTATTAAGAAAAATCATTTAGCATAGTTACATCATCATTCCAGATACAAAATTTTAGCTTTCTGTCTCTAAACTTATTATTTCATAAATAATGGATTATTTCAAATTTCTTTAATATGCATTTTCTTAAAAATAATATTATTCTAGATGCTTTTGTGACACGAAGGGTGATCCCAGGGCATAGGCCTGGACCCCCGGTAGGACCAGAAATGGGAACGAAAAAAATTTGTTGCATTCCGTATATGTTTTCTTTTAGATATATATTTAAATTAAATATAAGATATATTTATATGCATATAATACTTTTTATATATTATATTAAATTATAGAGTCGAAATTTTCTGTTCCTTATTTATAATTATATAATTCGGTATTTCAGTAATTCTCACACATTGCATGATTGGATATTCTTCAATGGCATACTCAAAATTAGGCCAAAGAGTATTTAACTTTATACACTGTAAATGAAATATTGTATACCATATTTACGTTGGTAGTACAATGTAATTTATGCATGTTATCCTTTACTTAACTGAAATTGTGTAAAGCGCATTAGGTGAAATATATTATCCAGAGATTTCATTAATTATGCCAACTTCACGTTTGTAGTAAATAACTCACTGGAACAGACATGTACTTATTCCCTCAATATAATTTGAAAATACCATTCCTATTGTTTAATTGGTTATACTACTATGTTGTTACTATATGTATCTTATTGAGTAGGTACAATTTATCAAAAATATATAGTGTCGAGATCAATAATAATAATAATAATAACGATAATAATAAAAATAATCAGGTGTGCAATATACCAATAGACATATTGTAGTAGCAAAAATTATTCACCACGTAATAGCTCTGCGATGTAATCTGCAATCGGAGCCTCAAGCATAGATACCACCAACCAATATTCACCATCATCAGAATAAAACAAAAATATTATAAATAATAATTATACTATTAGTTATTTAATCATTCAAACTGATAAAAGGGTAGCCCATAAAAAGGATCATCTACCTCATAGATATGGCAATGCCATGTGATCAAAACATTGCAAAATATAAACAGCAAAGAAAAAAAATTATCAACAACCAGTAATAAATGTTAAAATAATATGGAAACAGAAACGTGTTAATTTCATTATCATTTCATTCATTACATCGGTGCCGGATATCACTTTATGCTGATTTAGAGATCACCTCACTCAACTTAGCCTGGTAGAAAGTACCCACTCACAAAAAACAGCCATACTTCATACATGCAAGCATTAAGATCGTTTCTAAACAAAAAAAAAATCTTGTAGACCTGGTATTAACCCGTCTACAAGAAATATAAATCAGCGCACTTAAACTGAGAGATACATAATGCCGAAAACACGAAAAATAATACCCCTACTCCACATTCTAATCCACGGCGTGGAAGTTTGAGACTTATGTGGGAGAAGGTATGGCATATCTTATTCAGAAGGACGCATTTGCGCCTCAGGAACGTCTTCCGCAGGTAAACTATAACCACCATTCAATGATGGAATGAGGGAAATCTCACAATTTAGTGGTTAATAATACGCTAGCCGTTAATATCAAGATGTATATTGAGCCTTTACTAATGATATTCTCGAGAAAACACATACGTTTTATTCAAGTTTTGCGTAAAAGATAAAACAAACTAAAAAATTGCTAGTGGTAGCTATCACTGTATCTTACCCGAACATCAGGGTTAATTAAATCATCACCTACAGAGTGACCTATATGAAGACTACTAAAGTAAATTAAAGTAAACTCATTAAGTAAGGCATATAAAAACCTTGGAAGTAATAAAAACAGCTGAATAAATAATAAAAGTTTAATGTACATACTTATGCAAAGCGTGTAAGTTTAATATATTTGGATAAAAGTATTTCTAAGTAAAATACAGGAGTGTAATGTATCTAATGATGAAATGAAGTATCTATCTAGTAAGTAATGAATGTATTTAATGAACATATTGATATAGGGGTTTATAGGTCTACTTTTAATATGTAGATTATGATACAAGTACTGTAAGAGTAGTATTTAGTAAGAAACGGTTAATTTAGTAACTCTTGAAATCATAGTAATACAGTTGAATTTAAATAAAATTTGGGTTTCTTCTGATTTGATCATCATTTCTATATCCTTTTCTTTATTATTAATCGATTGTTTGCACATTTTAAGGTCACTGTCTCTTATCACATGGTTTGAGGTATTGAGGTGTAGGAAAGAGTTATTTATCACTGGTATCACTGGTATCACTGGTATCACTGTAGTAGTTTTGAGAGACACACAGCAGTACCCTTTTTTGGTCTTTGCTCCTGTTGTACCTGTTCGCTGTACAGGTACAGCTGAATTTCCTAACACCTGAAGATTAATTTTTCTGCACACTTACTTGAATTCTATTTATCTTTATATTTTGTGGTAAAAAGTAGTAAATCTAAATCAGTACTTACAGTATCAGCCAGCCAGTACTTATCAGTACTGGCTGTGTTGACCAAATAACAAATCCAAAATAAATTAAAAAGCTAGAATGTAAGCTCCCTACACTATCTCCGGTTTCATGACTCCAAACGCTAGATGGCGTATGGAACCAAAATTGTATATTCAGTCGCCTATCTAGAACATACCTAACCAACCTAACATTGCCAATCCCTTGTCTTTGACTCTGATGAGCACAGAATAAGTGCGAAATCGGTCAGTGTCTAGTGGTTAGTCTTGATGAAGGATCTGGCGATACTATGGAGATGCCGGAGTAATGCAACACCACTCGGGGCACATTGGCCGTGGAGTAGTTGTTGGCATCATCTCCTTCAAATAAAAGAGTTATTATCACTGTTATCAGTTTATAAATATCATCCTTTACAGCTTAGGGTTAGTTACTTAAAAATAAAACGTTGCCAATTCTCCTTCAGTAATTACTTCTGAAACGATGCATTTATAATTTTTTAGTACTACTTATAGTAAAATACAGCTTGAAAATGTGTTTACAACAATCGCAGTAAAATGTCGCCGAATTATGTGCGTAAGCATTGCTTGAAACATCCGTGGTATTGTTTCCTACTTTTCACATAGCACCCATGATTTTCTACATCAGAAATCCAGTAAATTATGTATGCAGTGAGTTCCCTTGAAGCTAAATTATTTAGTTAATGAAAAAGTCCTACATCACTTGCTGACACCTGAAAGTAGCTGTAGGTATTTCGTATCCTTTCTATAGCATAAAAGAACGTAAAAAATTCCCATCCGAAATAGACGTAGAAAGTAATGGAAATCGATTTTAATTATAAAACCCTCGATAACGGAAAATTTAGTGTCAGGCTTGACTTATGTGACAAATTGCTCGCAACTGATTTTTACGAGAAAGAAGAGGTAGCTTTCTTAAGTAATTGCGTTCGGAAAATTAAGGGACAGGTCTATTTATAAAAGGCGTGTAAATTAATTTTAACCCTTCCACGGAGATTCTTAGAGTTTCATTAACATAAATGAAATATCTAATACATACTAAAGTAGAATTTCGTAAAGCAAATAAATATTCCGGTAAAACAATGTACTTTCCTTCTGGAGACCATATCGTGCAACTGATGCTGAGCAGATTAAATATATTTAACTTTCAATGTAGAACAAAAAAAGAGTGAGGAAATTCTGCATTAGAGTTGCATTAACATAAATCAAACATAGAATTAAAATAATGATTTCTGGAAAGAAGAGAATAAATGTGAAAACAAAAGAATGTATTGTGTTTTACATACATAAAACCGAGCCGGTGGCTCAGGGTTTAGTGTCTCGATCGCTAAACCCAAAGGTCGTAAGTTCGAATCCCCATTCCACCAAATATTTAATTAAACTGTTTATAGTAGATCAAGGCTTGGCAAAAATTCATATCTAAGCATTCTTGCGTATTCATTATTTAAACTTCAGATTTGTCATGAAAAGTTTTCTTGAAAACTATTTACTTTTGCATCATTTATTTTGTCAATAATATGATTGACACTGTGTCCCAGATTCGATGATCATCATTGAGATCTCGGAAACTGTAAAACTTTAAAAGATAGAAAGTCGGTTATATGGGGTATGTACGCAGTGTATATAAACTATAGTTGCAGTTGAAATAATAGACATCAATTTCTATTATTGCTTACAATGTCGAAGCGGAGTAGCAACTTGTATATACCCATATAAATATTACCTTTATGTACAAGGATATACATATATTTCTAACTTGGATGACTCATTAACATCTAACAGGATTGTATAATTAGAAAGACAGTTTTGACTCTAGAAATGTTCCCATAAAATACCAAAATCTAGAAACATATATTAAAATTCAATTTATTGCAAAATACACATCTTAAACATATTCAAAGAAACCTTCTATTTGGATTTTTAAAAAAGCTTTCATTTGTCCTTTAATCTTCGCTATATCCACTTTTTCTGCTTATTTTTCATATACAGGGTGTTCCACAATTAGTGTGCAATATTTTACCAGTGTATTCTATGGCAAAAAGGGGACTTTGCTTCATATAAACATAAATCGAAAAATGCTTCTTAAGGGGGTTACAGCTCCTTAAAAGGGGTATCCTAGTGCCAATTTTTTTCTAAATAACTCCGAAACTAGTTGAGATAAAGTTATCAAATTTGGTATCCTGCCTAAGTCTTATATGCTGAACCCGCTTCTATAAATAAAAATTTCAAAATTTGTATCACATACGCTCCAAACGGCTTTGGCTTTTTCAACTTTTGTTTAGGAAATATAAAATTTCAATATTTTTTACTAAAAATAGGTGCACTTGGTTCGTATCGATAGGACACATCGTTTACGAACAAAATCGCTTTAATTATTTACATGCGATAACAGGAGATGAAGGAACTTTTTTGTATGGAACTACTCCCCGATTTTGTCATTAAAATTAGAGTTTTCTACGTAAAAAGGCACTCTTGTGCATCGACAAAATAATATACATTTTTAATATAAAATCGATTTTGAAATTTTATGGAAGCATTTTTAGACCCATATTTGAAAAATTCCCCGGTTTAACCATAGAACACACTGGTAAAATGTTACACACTAACTTCAGAACACCTTTTATACATGCACCACTCGTAGCTTTTTTATACACGATTTTAATTATAGATTGTGAATGGTACCTTATGATGTAGCATTATTAATTTAATTTTGTATGTGGACCAAGTAGATTTTATTCATAGTGCATGGTATTAAAAAATAAATAATATACTTTAATATATGGCAGGTTTATAAAGTAACGCTAGATATAATAATGTATATTTTAAAAGGATGCACATGTTTTCTATAATTTATTCGTTAGAATTAAGCAGTTAAATGGAACACTGTCTAATAAATTTATTCTTTGTCTATCCTTGTAATTAAAAACTCCGGTAGATATATAAAGCGCACTGCACTTTAATTAAATTTCTACTGTTTTAAAACATTCTTTGTTCGCGTAAAATGACGAATGTGTAGCTGAATTAGCGGATCTGCTGCAGTTTAATAAAAATGAACCGCAATAAACGTGGTATCGCTTTCGAAACTAGACGCGAATTTAAATAATTATATGGTTTCATACAGGTTAACGTTAAGTTAAAATGGATGCATAACACGACACGTATAGGGTGATCAACGTAAAGTGTATCAAATTTGGTTTACCAAATTTTCCGTTCAATTCGTAAGAACGAAAAATTGCATGGATAAATAATTTCAATAGAAATATGGCGCTAAAATGCTATAGGGAATGGCGATGTCCTTGTGGATTATTGGCCGTCAAGGCTGTGCAACAAAGCATTGAATATTGGCCGAAATTGAATACAATTTGAATCAGTGTAAACAAAAAAACTTCTCAAGTGGCTACCACTTATAGGAGCCATTTGCATATTGAGAGAGATTTTTTGGAAGGATCTGATTTAGTCGGAATTTTGAGGTTATTTTGTTATTATCTTTTTTAACGTCGCAATCCACTATAAGTCTTTCTTGCACATTTTTGTTGTCTACATTGTATAGAGGGTGTCCAGAAATAAGTATTCAATATTTTATTAGTGCCAATCGCCAATATCCATTGACCGTGGTCATGACCTGGGCTGGTTTGGGGCCGAGCGGGATTATCGCTCTTTACCCTCCCCATCGCTGTAGGCCTGGACTACTTCGTAGAGGTGGATCCCATTCTTCATCAACCCCGATCACAAAAAGTGATAGATGTGGGCGATTCGTGAGGTCTCTTCCTGGGCTGGCTCTACCCTGCAGGCTGGGTAGGATCTTCTGGCGCTTTTCTGTCTTGTCTCCTTTTTTCGCCTGCATATCTGACCCGCCGGGGTTTTAGTTTGTCTCGGGCGGGGGCGGCAAGTGCCGCTCTTGTCCTGGGTGGTGTTTTATTAGTGCCTTCTTTATTTTTTCGGTCTATGTAGTTACGTTCTAGAGTACTTTTTCTCACTAAGGGGGCTACAGTCCCTCAAATGGGCTCCTATTGCCGATTTTTTGTAAATAACTCCGAAACCAACCAGTTGAGATAGGTTTTTCAAATTTGGTTTCCTGTATATGCTGAATTCGTTGCTGTAATTAAAATTTCAAAATTTGTTTAATATATGTTCTAAACAGGGGGAGTGTGGTAAATATTACCCCAACTTTATTGTGCTTTGGCTTTTCCAACTTTCATTAGGAAATATGAAATTTCAATATTTTTTAATAAAAAAAGTACACATCCTTAGGGATTGTCCTTCGACAAATATTTTCCTAGGTTGACATTTGGTTACTTTATTCCCATAAAGTATTCTATTAACTTATGAGTTGCTTTGTTATTATACTATACTATGGTGTTAGGCATTCCCAAGGATATATGAAACAGAAACTTCGTAGCACCTGACTTTTTCAGGGCCTTTAATCCCTGAGTGGCGTGACACCCACAATTATATTACCAGAAAATATTCTAACATTTTAAATATTCTCATACCAGTTTGTACAGCATCTTACTTTGATGTCAGCTGAGTTTAGATAGTCGATATTTATGAAGATACCATCCTACTCATGACTGATTTAATAAATAATACAAAAGGAATAATTATACCTTTTAATAATATTTTTACATCTAGTAACACTTTTTCTCTACAGATGAGATTGTTTACTTTTGGAAATAAATTAGATTTTATTCAAATGTACTATAGAAACTTTTCTACTATAAGTATCTACCGGCTACTGTAAAATATATATTTTTTTGATAATCTGCTGTACTTCTGGCGAAAATAAGAAAAACTCTTCTGTGGTAAAAGTAACAAGCATTGGTTTTTTGAAACATACCTAGTTTTGCTTAACTTGAAATACAATTCTCGTACAGAAAAGAAACAGGATAAATATCACTTATGAGTAATTAATGGAATAAGAAACATTTTTAAATTTGTAACGTATCCTTGTATCCTTTACAGTGCAGAAACACCACTACACAGTGAAGATACGGTACGCCAGGCAGTCTTCAGGGAAAATTAGACTTTACACACAATTATGCAAAATACACCAATAATCATTTGATAGATTTATTCACACAATCCTACTATGTTCAAAGTTACAGAAAAAATATCCTTATTTAGTAAACATGCGGTGCGTTGGTAAGCGGTATGAGCACACACAAGTTACTCTACAAGCGGCACTGCCGGCTTGAGGTTTTAGTAAGACCTCGGATATGCGCAAGGGCAAACTAGGTATGTCTTTCTAACAACAGGCTGGGTCTCGAAATTATTCTAAGTATATATTTGAAGTGCCGACGAAATTATTCTAAGTGCGGTTTTTTGGACTTAGAAAATTTACTTACTGGTCCTTTGTGGTAGAAGCACGCATAGGCGGACTGGTCGTGGTTCTGGTTGGCGGGTGACAGATCCAGTTGCTCTGGTTTGCGTTGCGAGTCAGGAACTGCTGGTGAAATCAAGTCCTAAGTTCTCCGCGCTGTTAGCCTAGTAAGCATAGAACGTGAAGATTCGAAGGTGGTCGACTGAATACCTTTGGGTAGGGCCGGCATGGTAAATTATATTTTCAGATCTCAGCCTTATGTCAGGTATTTATTCGGTAGCGGAATTATAATATAAACAATTACAGGTGGCGATTCTATTTAAAATAAATGTGCTTCATTACAACTTGCAGAATTGACAAATTTTCAAAATACATTTTTTATAAACATTTATTTTTAGTATTTTGATAACGGAAATAAAGACATTTCCGAAGTATCATATAAAATGTGATGTGCTCCTTGTTTAATAATTTTCATGTAGGTACTGTGATTTACTTTTAGTTAGGCTAACTGAATTTTAAAGAACCCAAGGTAACATTTTTGGTACAAAGGTTGTAATGATAAAATATTGCTCACAAAACTTATATGGTTATTTGGTTGAAGCATTAAAAACTTTCAATAACGTTAATAAAATAAACCGCATTAAAAACCGTTAAATTTTTCTTACCCACCCTGTAAAAAGCTGTTTTACTATTGCTATACATAAAAAGTATTCAGTTTTATTACTTCATACCTTATGCCACGATAAAACAGACAGAGACTAAATTTTAATTTGGTAAAAAGCATGTTTGGAAGAAGTATAATAATTAGATGCCTTAGGAATGGGCATGTATGCATTTTTAGGTAGTGGCTCATCACTTTTCTGCATTCCCTAGCCCCAAATCAAGCATGCAAAATGGAAAGCAGGGCAGAACATCTGGCAGCGACTAATGACTTAATCACATTTGTAGCTAGGTTCATCTGAAAATGCCAGTCCACCGGCTTTCACATAATGAAAATATATTTCCAGTGGAAAATTTTCCGTCCTATATAAAAACTAAATAGCTAAATAAAGTTAGAAGAATAAACGCTGCTGTAGGAATATTTCATGAAGTAGGTACTTACACAGGAGGACAAGAGATTGTATTTAACTGGTTAATATGATGATTCTATAGACAAAATTGAGTACGATGGTAATTTCGTTAAAAACTTTAATAGATCCAATGAATTTTGAACGACACTTATTAATAATATATAATAATAATAATAATAATAATAATAATATTTGCCCCTCAATCTAATCGCAAGGATTATCCCGAAAGTCTGACACTTGTGTGGCAGAAGGGGGGTCATGTTATTATTTCGCGGACTGCGTTTGTGCCTCGGGAAGGATGGAAGGATTGGTAGGCCTTAACCACCATTCTATTTTTCTATTGTCATTCTATCCTGGAATTAGAGAAACCTGGAAAACCTCAGTAGTTATGAGGACAGTCAAACATCAACTGATTTTAATATCTCACATTATCACCAAGTTGCCAACCCATACCTGCGAACAAGCCTTGATCGACGAGTAGACAATTTAATTAAAATTGTCGGTGGAATGGGGATTTAAACCTAGGACCTCTGGGTTGAGCGATCGAGGCACTAAACCCTGAGCCATCGGCTTGTCAATTATTGAACGCTTAATATTCTCTATACAGGGTTGGTCATTAGTGCGATAAAGTTTCATATCGGTCCAATTAAGGGTACTGGAAAAAAACTTTCATAGGTGTGGGATACAGTGTCAAAAAAGCATATTTTAAAAATATTTTGAAATATACAGGATCACTCACTATAGAGGAGCACTTTCAAGGTCATTTTTTTAAGTGAATTGCTATAAATATTTTAATATTTTTTAAATCACGAAAATTCTCTACTAAACTAAATTACATTTCTTTTTGTGTGGGCATGATAAGAATACTGTCTACCAAACTCCTCCAACAATTCCAGAAGGTATGAGACAACGGATACAAGACTCATTTCTTCCTGTTTTCGTGTAGGTATTTTTATTTTTTTTTTATATATAGAAAACACCCCTTGAAGGGTATTTTGCAGCTATTACAATCTGATCAAAGGGAGATCAATGAGTAATTTGGTTCTATCCTAATTTAACTAAACTTGAAAATCTTAGAGCTAAGGTCTTACTCACTAGTGTACCTTAGAGTCTGGTAACTTAATAACACTAACGTGTAACACTAACCGCACAATACTCTGCTTTTATACTGATATAATCAGTTCACTAACTCAAAGGGCTTAACCCTCTTGAGCCTTCTTACTATGTTAGTGTTGTCGAACAGCTGGATGGCCTCGATGTTCACATGTTGATGGAGTAGTTGTTCGTGATTCCTTGCAAATTTAGTAATTGTCTGCTCTACAGTGTCCATCTGAAGACCTCGATGAAGGTCGCTGTTTCTGATGTACCAAGGCGCTTTGACAATGTTCCGCGGTACTTTGTTCTGAAATCTTTGAATGATTAATATATTACTCCTACTGGCACAGCCCCAGAGCTGTTATTCCATAGGTCCATACTGGCTTGAGAATTTTTTTATACAACAGTATTTTGTTGTAAATTGATAAGCATGAATGTCTACCAAGTAGCCAGTACATTTTCTTATATCTGATGTCTAGCTCTTCTCTTTTCTTTTTAACATGGACTTTCCTTCGAAGTCTTGCGTCTAATGTGATGCCTAGATATTTTGCTGAGTTTGCATATGGAATCTGGGGATTGTTCATGTTAATAGGTATTTGTTGTTCTCTTTTATTTGTGAAATTAATCTGCACTGTCCAGTTATTGCTTTGGTTAACTGATGTTTGCAGTTTGTTTGCAGCTTCTTCATAGCCCTTCCCTGTCGCAAGAATGGCAGTATCATCTGCAAACGTGGCTATTGTGTTTTGCTCTAACTGTGGTATGTCACTGGTGTAGATCAGGTATAAGATAGGGCCTAGGACGCTTCCTTGTGGAACTTCTGCTCTGATTTCTTTTAGTTCAGTGTATGCTTCATCTTGTTTGACTCTGAAGAGTCTATCTGAGATATATGATTCCAATAATTCTGAGTATTTATATGGGAGTAACTTATTTAGTTTATATGTTAACTCATCATGCCACAGTTTATCAAAAGCCTGCGCAACATCAAGGAATATCGCTGAACAGACTTCTTTGTTTTCTAGCGACTTTTCTATTACATCAGTGATTCTGTGTACTTGATCTAGGGTGGAGTGGCTTTCTCTGAATCCAAACTGGTGAGTTGGGATTAAATTACCTTCATCCATGATTGATTTCAATTTTTCAGTAGAATTTTTTCAAACAATTTTGATATTACAGGTAGCAGGGATATCGGCCTATAAGACGAAACTTCATGGGGGTTTTTCCCTGGTTTGGGTGTCATATTGCATGGGGTGGAGGTATTGCAGTCAACATGTAATTCATTCTTAAGAAGATTAGAAAAGTGTGTTGAACGGAATGGAGGACATTTTGACAATTATAAATAGGTACCTATTATTTAATCAAAAATTTATATATGCTTATAAATAAATTTATTTAATGGGCCCACCCCTTCCTATCCATATATCTCGGAAATGTTCTGGGAAAAGTTCTCTGACAGGTAATGTGCTAGGGTAGCATCATGTTGGAAACATAAATTTTCCATAACCATAAAAATTTGGAAGTACATTTTGCAAAAGGTGTGGCAAATTATTTTCCAAACAACGTTACATCAGAGATTTGTCATCAGTGAGGTGACAGCGAAAAAATGTGGGCGAATAAAATAGTCTTCAGCAAACCATCAAACTGGCCAACCTTTATTGACCACTGTTATTGTGTATCAACTGATCGCATCACATTTGAGTTTTCTGTGGCATAATGGTGATGTCTGTTAGGAAATTAGTTACGGAAATTAATTATTTCCTTAAAATTATGAAATTAACTTGAGAAAATGGACGAAATGATGGTCCAAGCATAAGACATCCAAGTAAGTGTCAGTAAAATATGCTCAACAGTTTAACAAAGCAGCCCCCAATAAAAGTGTGATATTATACATTGTTGAGAAATTTTGTCGCACTGGTAGTGTATCATAATACATTAACACTGTATCGTGGTAGTGTATTGTGTCAACGTAAAGGTTCTTCAGGTCGTCGCAGAACAATATGTACCAACGAAAATAAGGGACGTGTTCTAGACCAAGTCGTACAGTCACCGCAAAGACATCTGATTAGAACTGCACGTCTTATTAGAATGACTAAACGCTCCGGACAAATGTTCTAGAGACATTAAGTGTACACATGTTGAGCTTAATTTACGAGGATCCCGAATTCTTGAAAAACATATAGTGATAGGACGAGTCATGTTCATATTAGCGGCTATATTAATCGACAAGCAACTCGATTCTTTGGATTTGAACATCCTGATCTTATTGTAGAGAAACCACTCTGTGGAGTGGTCCTGAGTTACCATGTAGTGCGTGATATCTGGTCATGAGATACTTGGTCCTTATTTCGTTGAAGACGATAATCAGAATCCACTTACTGTCAAGCAAGAGCGTTACAGAGAGAAAATTATTGTACCTATTTAAGACATACATAACTTCTGCCGTGCACGATATTTACAGGTGCGCATACAATGGTTTCAACAAGATGGTGCAACGAGCCATACAGCTGCGCACCTCCAGGACTTACTCCGTCATTATTTTGATGACAGAATAATTTCCCGGGGAACAGACTTCGAGTATCCTTCTCATTCACCTGATCTGACGCCACCTGATGTATAACATTTGGGACATGATGGAAGATAAAATTTTCTACAAAAAAAGAATAGACAGATCTACAAAAAAGAATAAAAATATTTTTTCAGAAGTTATAAAATCGCTTTAACAAATCGCGTACGAAAATAGATTTACAAAATGGTGCACGTTTTAAACACTTAATTTACTCTTAACTCTTTTGGCGGATACTGTGCAGCATGGTGCCAACTATATGTAATACTTTTCACCTGAAAAGTATTAGTACATGTAGAAGATCTACTGAAATCTATTGATTTCTCGATTAAAAAATGCTACTAATAGACATGGGTACTACTAATGACTACTAATACCAATAATATAATGGGTTTTCTTTCATTTACTTTATTAATAAAGTTATTAGTTAAAGGAATTTTATTTCTTGTCTAGCTCTGTTAGAAAGTCTACCAACTTTCCTTCATTTCTCTAAAATACTGGGGTGTGTATTATGGCTTTTATTTTGTTTGTTAATTGCATTTTGTTTAATTTTTTCACTTCTGATGGAAGTTTATAATATATATTTGTCAAGTGATTTCTGTAACCTAAATCTCTAAATTCTAAGCAAATTGGCAGATCTTGTTAAATAGCTGTGAATCGAGTTAGTTCGACAATCTGTATAAGTAGTATGTATTCCAACATATAAAAAAGTTACTGAAAGTAGATTTTTTGAGTACATCTACTTTCAGTAACTTTTTTTTAGCTAGCGATTGAAATAATTCATCCTATTCTCAATACAAAAAGATCCACTTTTAAATTAATATTACCTATTTTCTTATTTTCCCTGTGAACGTTTATCCACATCAGAAAAATTAAGAACCACATCTTATCATACCATTTAATCTAATTGCCTTGTATGTGCTTAGGATGATGACGTCCATGCTCTCTGACGCTATTAAAAATAGACCCATTCTTAATTAACCCTATTATACAAAACTCAAGCCTTGTTCGTTAAAAATTGTTACTGAGAACTTGAGAAATGACCCCCTTCTCGAAAACTAATTACAGGTAACCTACACGATAAAACCTAATTTAATTTAAGTAATGAGGGCTCTTATCTTAAATACTAGGATCTAATTAACACCAATTCTTCTTAGCTTACTCCTCACGGTTGTTGACACGTCTAAAGTGTGCCGACAAACACTCAACAAAATATAGGATTAATCAAATGTGCACACAGGACCGAACTATCCATCAAGCCTAAAACGTAACTAAGAATTGAACTAACACTGACTGTAATATGCTGATTCTTTCATAAAATCATTGAAAAATTTGCCACCGTATCCGTTCAGGTGGTAAAAGTAGGAAAGTTTTTATTGCACCATAATTTGAAAAAAAAACTTTAGTACCTAAATTCAAAATCTGGATATGAAGGGCCGCGTTTCGCGAAACGACCGCGCTCCCACGAAACGACCGCGGCAATATCCATTAACCTTGATCATGACCTCCCCATCGCTGTAGGCCTGGACTGGCCCGTAGAAGTGGACCCCATCCTTCACCAACCCCGATCACAAAAGTGATAGGTGTGGGCGATTCGTGGGGTCTCCTCCTGTCCTGGCTCTACCCTGCAGGCTGGGTAGGATCTTCTGGCGCTCTTCTGTCTTGTCTCCTTTCTTCGCCTGCATGTCTAACCCACCGGGGGTAGTCTATCTCGGGCGGGGGCGGCATGTGCCGCTCTCGTCCTGGGTAGTGGTTTGGGGTAGGTCAGGAATGACTGTGTAACCAGGGATGCACCTCTACAGGACCCAACTGGCCCTTTAGCTTTATGCAAGGTAAGGGAAGGGCCCTCTACGCTTGGGTGGAGAAACATAAGAAGATGGTCTCATCCTGGGTCCAGCAGTTGGTGTCTTGGCCGCTTGTGTACAGCGGCCGCATAGGGTTCATAGTCCACGGCTTCCCGGATTAGTGGGTTGCTGTGCGTCTCGGCTCGCACGAAGAACTTGACTCCGCGCTTCCTGATGACTTCTAGGACTGGGACGTAGTCGAGGTATATATCGGCTGTCCACAGGTACCAAGGTGTATCTACCGCGGTTCTTAGAGCAATATTTTCGACGGCTGGATCTTCTTCATATACGTCTTTGCAGCAATCGCCCATGCTGCTGAGGCATATGTCAACTGGGGATGAAACGACCATTCATCTGCAATTTCCTTTTGTTTATATCTCCGGTATCATAAGAAATATTGACGTGCGACTTCACAATTTTTTTTTTCCTATTCTTATTGCCTTTTCAGCCTGCCTTTCCATTAGACATTTTGGAAAAAATGAAATGTCAGTTTTCCAAATAACGCCATCTAGCAGTGATGATATTAAGCAGAATAACTTTATATACAAAAATATAATTAAGCGTTGGATGATGACCAACGAGATGAATTTTGTTAAATTTGATTGAAGCAAACCGAAGTTATAAACATTTTTAAGAAATACATTCCCCACTCCTCTCTTCCCTTATTTGGAAAAATAAAAAGTGTCAAATCAAAAAGATGCAAAATTTCCCAAAGAATAGAATGAATATTTCTGGTATATCTCAACTTGGGGGAAATTTTCAAATAAAATACGTTTTTCAAGTTGGCTATGCATGTTGCTCCTCTAGCGGCAGAGATAGGAACTTGAAAATAATTTCATGCATTTTTTCTTGTCCACTTTTGTCATAAGATTTTTTCCCCGATGCTACTATGTACCATTCCTGAGATTTTGACAGCCGGTACATACATTTTCTCAACGACGAAGCTATATTGAGAATTTGATTAACACAATACGATATAATATTGTTAAAAACTATTTATCATTAGCGATGAGTAAACATGTGTTTAAAAGATTGTGCCAAATTATATTTCCCTTATAGCAGTAAAAATATATAAATAAACATTAAATGGAATGAAAAAATTGTTTTTAGCCACCGATAATTTTAATTGTGCTTAAGGCCAGAAAGTTGTTAATCCAGCTCTGGACGAGCACGCATCCTTTATTTTTGGTTAAAACCCACCCAACGTGTCTGTTTAGCTGCAAGGTTGACTGCTCTTCGGACGAAAATATCCGGCGATTTTAACTTCAGATAGTTGTTAATTATATTTTATTTAGATAATTAGTGGGATCAGTTTAAAACGTTGATGACTCAATTCGGAGCCTTGGCAGCTGTTAGACTGGCACAGGATGAGCAAGTATTCTTCACGAGCTGTTGCGCTATTGTTAACACTTAAATACAGGGTTCAATTTCAGATTGCTATCAAATTATTAATTTTAAATTATTTTTACAATTAATTGTATTCGCGAGGATATATTTTAGATTTAGAAAATATCGGTTGCATTGTGAATCATTATTGTGTTATGTTATGTAGAAAATTTATTTAGATTAAAACAAATTAGTTCATAGGGCCTTTGTTTGAGGGCAGTAGTTTTTCGCTGTAATAATAAAAAATATTAGATTTTTCATCACAATTATCCAAAATGTAATCAGTAGCTCCTGCATAAGTGTTCTTTCAGAGTCCATTCACTAGGTCGAAATAAGCCCTAAATTGGCGTTCGTCTCGTGTCTAATTATAAAAAAACTATAAAAGATAGCGACTTCTAGTAAAAAAGTATTGAAAGATAAGACTTTAATTTAAGTCCCTATAGTAGTAATTTTTGGTATTTCTTTTTATTTTTAAAATTCCAGGGAAACAATCTAGTACTAAAATAGCGTATTTTCAAAAATTATTTTCTCTAAAATACATATATTAAACAAAAATTTGCTAGTATAGGGATCTAGATTATCTTTTGATCTTTCCGGTGATATGTAATTTATAACACTAAAAAGAAATTTTGTTGTAATTATAAGACAAATCCGGTACCCTTGCAATGAGGGCTAACTTTATTTCCATGTGCCTTTTTACATCGGCTTTACGTGCACCTCCGAAATCTTAATAATTCGATAGTGGAAATATATAAGTCTTCACCCATCGGCTACCCATCCTCTCAATTCGACCCCGCATTCATGCCTGTCAAATCTACAGAGAATGGACCCTTAAGAACAATATATTTAATTACACCAACATCAGCGGCGGTAAAAATTAATTTTATTAGATTTTGTTTATAATATTTTCACATGGATTCTTGTGAATATTACCTAATAAGCATCAAGATAAGAATTTAATATTTACTCTTATTTATTTTGTTATTATGCCACCACTTAGAATTTAATATATAACAAAAATTAAGTGAGTATCCTTAAAGGACGATTCTGGCATTTGGCGGCAATTTTTTGTTTTAAAATCTTGATGATGATAAGGATCACATACATGCATCACCAAAATGGCCCATACTGTATAACTGTAATGTTTCCATGGGTTATTAGTCTGATTGATTTTAAGTTTCTAAATAAGCAACACAAAGCCTGTAATTTTGAAATTAGACTGGTACAGTGCTCCTTTCAGTTTAAGCAATTATTGTCTAATTTGAAACTTAGAAAGTGACGGTTGTTGCACTATGCGATAATGGAGTGTTGTTTACCTGGATATTCAGTTTATAGCATTTTTTTTTATAATAAATAATATCTTTAAAGGATTTAAATATAATGAGTAAGATCCACACCAGTTGCTAATTTTATTTAAAACTAAGTTGCAATTGAGTGCTAGTGAATCTTCAGTTTTATCGGATATAATGGGGTATTTTCATTCAATCGAAATGAAAGTGGAAACCTGTATTTTTATAAAATATATATTTTTTTATATTTATTAGGATAAAAATTATTAAGACTGAATCGGTAGAAAATTTTTAATTCAACTTTGAAATTTTATTCTATATTCGTGACGTCACTAAGCGAAAACTAGCGAATATGTGGCTAGATTCAGTTTGTAACGACGACAAACAACAGTCGACATTTCGATAATTGACATTAGAAATTTCCTGTTTGTGTTTGGCTTGACAACTTGACGTGTTGTATTGTTGTTTTCTTGTGAAGTAAACTTTTATTAAACATGGAGCAAGGTTTTGTAGAGGCTAAGTCCGACAATTTACCGGTTATAGATCCTTTTATGATAAAGATCCTATACAGGGTGTCCACCTAGTGCGCGTAAGTCCAATATCTGGGTTAATAAAAGAGATAACTTAATTTTTTTTTCTACAGGGTTGTCTAATATCCCGAGCTGCACAAAATGAAAATATATTTACATATTCAGGGTGTTCAGTTTTTCCTGGACAGGTACCAACTTCGTTTTTCTAAATGGAAATATATATTTTTTATTGCTTTTTCGAACTAAACCCTTGATTTTAGTAGGACTTTCATCAGCCTTCCCTATACCTAACTTAAACTGTTTTTGAAATATTGACGGGTGAATATTGACATTTTTGCAACTTTGACACCCTGTAAAATCTAAACGGTTTGAGATCAAGCAAAACGGTATGCACATTCCTATCTTAACTTTTCATAAGCTATCGTTTGATACTAATTTCAAATTTATACAGGAATAAAAAATTTTCAAAATTTTCAGAAAATTTTAAATTTTTGGATAATTCTGAAATTAGTACCAAACGATAGCTTATGAAAAGTTAAGATAGGAATGTGCAAACCGTTTTGCTTGATATCAAACCGTTTAGATTTTACAGGGTGTCAAAGTTGCAAAAATGTCAATATTCACCCGTCAATATTTCAAAAACAGTTTAAGTTAGGTATAGGGAAGGCTGATGAAAGTCCTATTAAAATCAAGGGTTTAGTTCGAAAAAGCAATAAAAAATATATATTTCCATTTAGAAAAACGAAGTTGGTACCTGTCCAGGAAAAACTGAACACCCTGAATATGTAAATATATTTGCATTTTGTGCAGCTCGGGATATTAGACAACCCTGTAGAAAAAAAAATTAAGTTATCTCTTTTATTAACCCAGATACTGGACTTACGCGCACTAGGTGGACACCCTGTAGATCCATGCAGAAATAAATATTATTATTATTATTATTATTAGTACAGATATTATTAGTACAGATATAACAATCATATACTTACAAAAAACAAATAACCAAGCAATACATATCGATTGAAAAGATTAGAAAGAATGAATGAGTCACACCTAAGTTAACCTTGTGTTGTGGTACTCATTCATATAGATTAAAAGATAAAGAAAAGAAAAAGAAAAAAACTTATTCTAATCGTAGTTATGGCTGTTATGACTAAGTACATTAAGAAATTAAATATACTGTGAAATGAATACATTAACGTTTAGTTACTAAGATTGTTTCTGGACTATATAGAAGGCCGTATGGCAAGGAGTCAGACTTGAGTAAATAAAACCAAATATAAGCAAATAAAAAGCAAAGAAAATCCGAGGGCAAGTATATTAATCATATACATGCTTAAGTAGACTAAAATTTTCAATAATATAAGCCTTCAGTTCTCTTTTCAAAACAGATTTTTTTGAAATATTTTTTATTGTTTTGGGCAACAAATTAAACAATTTAGAACCAAGATAAGATGAAAATTTCTGAGAATGACTTTTCTTAGGAAATAGGATGAAAAATGTAGTATTTAACTTAACAGTATTACTGCAGTCGATTAAATATATTCAAAAATTACCTTTACAAATTACGATGTTTTTCTATTCCTAATAAATACACTTGTAATCAGTGACAGGCAGACAACAATTCACAGGTAAAAATATAAACTAAAAACAATGTCTTATGTTTACCATGATGTTTACCCTAACCTAACAATTCAAACATAAATAAAAGTAAAGTTGTCACGCAGTGACACCAACCACACAAATGAAAATATCCTAGAAATCACTAAAAAATGGCGCAAATTTTGAATTTTCGCTTAGTGACATCACATAGATATCGCGCACAATAAAAAAATAATTTATGGACTTAAATGAACCCAATATTAAAATTCCAGAAATACGTATCTCTTCTTTTCCCAACTACTTTCCATTGTCGATGTAAAAAAAAGTAGGAAAACACCCCATTACTGATATATCATCAGCGTACATAACAGGAAGTGCATCGGAGATTAAGGTATAGAGTTTACTCGTGTACAACACAAATAGTAAAAGTCCCAATATTGAGTCCTGTGGTATACCCATACCTCTTCTGTGGCTCTTTGAACGGGATTAGCTGAGGGACAAGAAACACTTACGTATTGGGACCGATTTTTCTCAAAAAAATAAAAGAAATATTTGTAATGAATAGGTGTAGATAATGAGTTGGATAACCCTCGAACATTCCAACAGAGAAGTAACGAACAAATAAATGTTTCTAATAGTATTTACGTCTTTCTCTATCTATCTCTATATTGCTTAAAGCAATATTTATAATTAAGTGGTCATACGCAGAACCAAGGTGATTACACACTCTCTCTTAACAGCACGAGATGCCTAAGATTAAGGTTTACAATTTATTTTTAGTTTTTAACTAATAAAAAACACTAACTACCTTTGGGAACCTATAATTATTAGCAACTTATAGGCAGTTATATGTATATTTACACGTATTTTATGTTTTGGTTTCTCAAAAATCAGAAAATGTGATATTTTAATTACATATTTTTAAAGTCTTTATTATAAATTTGTTATTTATGCCGTTTTCCAAACCAATAATTATTTTGGTGTTTCCGTGAAAGGCGATGAATAAATAATATATACCAAAGAAAATAATTTAGTAGTGCTATAAATATTAAACTATAATATATAATACTTTTGTAAATGAAGAAAAACTATAATAGGAAAATATAGATTAAACAGCAATTATAGGTACTTGCTGCTTATTAAAATTTTATTGGAAATTTATAATCCTCTAAGATATCAATAAACAATATTTGCAGCAAATACGAGTATAACATGATAATTTACAGAATATTTTATCCTAACGGCATACCTTAAACAGGATAAAGTGTAGGTAATATCTCCAAATATAATTTATCTTGCAAGCTGCGTACGTAGGTACTGTTAAAGTTTCGGTTTTCCTTATTATCTCTATAGTTGTGTAAAGAAAAAACATCATTGTTGAAAATGAAATGTCAGGAAAATGACTTTACCGACTTATTTCGCCGACCGACTATACGAAAGCATTTCCCAGTACTGAATGACAAGTAGCATATACCAAAATAACCTCAAATCATTTGTTCTATATTAGCACTACTATCATCATTACTTCAAATATGAAAATATTATGTTAACATTTTAAGTAACTCTAAGTATTTTATCATATTTAAATTGACGATGATAATTGTATTAAAATATAAATATAGAAAAGAATTAATTTCTGGTTATAATATATCATGCCGGTGTCATTCAGCACTGGGAGGGGCTTCAGTCCACAGAGGACATAATGTTTTCGACATATCCTATTAAAGAATGAGGTTTCTTTGCACAACTAAGTTATGGGTGACAAGGAAAACCGAAACTTTCTTTTGTACAACTGTAAAAAAACGTGATTTTTTTATATTTTTGTAGACGTGAAAAACGTCTCATTTTTTTAGTCCTAAAAAGAATCATAGAAATCCTCAACAAAACTAAAAATTTAAAACTTGACTTATTACAATTATTTACTAACAAAGCAGAAACATTAACAATACATTAGATACATTTAGGTATTTTCTCAATACCTTTGAAGTAAAACACACGGTCTTGAAGGAATGGACGGTCTGATATGATAAATATTATTAAAATACATACATACTGTCCTGGATACATTTGTACAAAAAATGTTGTTTGTAATTCGTGTCTAATGGGACATTCGAGCGAATTTTTGACTTTTGACGAAAAGTTGACGCTTTCATGTCCCATTAAAAAACTCTTATTTCGCGCATTTAATACAAAAAATAACTATTTTATCACAATATTGAAATACCATATAAAAATTATGTGAACTGTACAACAAATAGGTATAAAAATTAAGGTAGTATATTATAATAAGCATTTATTTTAAGTGCGGTGTTATACGGTCCGTTTTTGCGGCATCCCGTTTTGAAGAATGCCGCAGAAACGGATTTACGCCTTTATATATACGTTCCTGCTAAAACGGATTGCGGGATCTTGGCGAAGCTACTACGCACATTTGTTGTGGTGAGTACTAAGCGATAAGAACTATGTCCATTTCAAAATTAAACATTGTTTTAGCACTTGAAGCTGCTAATTTATTGCGAGAGCCGAAAAGCCGTAAAATTTGGATGGATTCGCCTACATTCACGCATGCCCTTTGTCGCGCATCTTTGTTTGAATATTCAGAGGCTGATTTGTCCCAAAGGGCTGGCAGCCCATGGATGACTTCGATGAATTTTTGTCCGTATCAAACATATTTTAGTTTTCGAGATCAAAACGGGATGCCGCAAAACCACACCGTTCAACAGTTTACATTCAACTGTGTGTGTACTGTGTCGTGGCCAAGCTTCCCGCATCCCGCTATCCTGCACTGCGGCAGCATGTTGCCGCGTATCCCGCGAAAACGGATAATGTAACATCTGCCATTTAAACTCGTGTGATATTGCCATCCCGCAAAACGGGACCCGCAGTGTGGGACCCGCAAAAACGGACCGTGTAACAACGCACTAACAGGGATCTCTTTCATACATTAAAACATTGATGGTGGATTATTTTCGAAATTTATAAAAAAAAATTATTTTCTGGTTTTATACAGTTTCACCTTTTTGGTTTTTATTAACGGAAACGTCATAGCTATAAATTCTTCTTTAAAAAGTTTTTAGACTACATAATGAGTATACAATTTATTGGTGCATATTATTGTGTATTCTAGAAGAATAGAAAGCGAACCCATTACCGCTGATCACTTAATAACCACCAACCTTAGCGGCGCCTTCGCTTGGTATTATAATTTAGCGGATCATTACCACACCCCAATAAAATAAATATCTTTCAATTATATGGTGTACGAATTCTGCAGCCTTAAAGGAAGTCGCGTTATTAAATTTACAGAAGGGTAAGGTAAATTTCTAATTTTTGCCCCAATTTCGACCGGATGTCAATTATTTCAGGGGCAATTTTCCGGTAATAACTCCGAATTAGCTTTGTAAATTTCCTCGTACAAGCAAAATGGAGTGTTCCTACTTAATATTGGAAAATGTTGCTTAGATGTGTTTCCTTGATATGCTTAAGTTTGATAGATGGAGCACAGGTGAACACGAAAAAGGTTGATTTCATTGACATAAATCATGCTTAACAGGCTTATTTCATGCGAGTTCTGTTCATGCCATTACTTAAATAGCCGAGACTTTTCCGCAGTTTATGATAAATATGGAATTTATGAGAAGGACGTTTTTAATTCATGCATAGCTTGATGGAAAACTTGATGAAAATGTAATTTTTTTGTGAAGTTACAAGAAATTCAAGAAAATGTATTATCAGCGCGTCATGAAATGAAAATTCAACCAACTGAACAATATGTCAACTGAGTAGACTAACCTCTAGTTCCGAAACTCCCAACAGTACTGATTACCAGTAGGGCAATTATGGAACGCCATCAGCAGCAATGAACTAGTAGGATTATCAACAGTAACTGGCAATTTTGAAACAACTTGACACTCGTTTTTAATGTATAGAATTTATTTTAGAAAATATTGGTAGACAACTTAACAACCATTGTTCTCTGAGATGATGATCAAGATTAACAACACTGAACATTGAAATTAGCAAATCACTCAAGTTTGGTTGTGTTTACTTTTACTGATGCTCCATGACCATTTTCGGCGCCAAAATTACGCCAGTATGTTTTAGCGTTGAACAGTAATTTCGGAACAATGCTGATGCTACTGATAGTACTGACTGGGAATTATGGAACGCGAGGTACTATGGATTACAAAACTCAAGTGTTTGATTAAAGTAGTAAGTAGAGACAGCAATGTAAATAACTTAAAAATAAAGCACTCTAAGTATAGGACAATGAATGAATGAACAGCGTAAATGAATAGATAGGGAATTTAATATATGGGGTCATCATCGTACTACTGGGTCGATTTTAAGTTATGCGGATGATACCGTTGTGTTCTATTTGAGTTCAACTTGGGAAAGTTTACAAAACAAAATAGAGAAGGATATGAAAAATATAAAAAATTACTTTGATAGTCAATATCTGACATTAAACTCGTCAAAAACGAAATACTTACCGTTTTATCTACATGAAACATCTGCTCCTCCTTTTAATCATCTTGTTATTGACCCAAATCTAAAAATATCAGCTGAAAAAAACATTAAATATTTAGGAATATTAATTGACTGCAAATTAAAATGGGATAAACATATGGATTACGTGGCTAACAAAATTAGGAAACTATTATATAGATTCGCAAATATGAGGGATATACTCAACATCGGGCAGTTAAAAATATTATATTATTCGCTTGTCGAATCGCATTTAAGATATGGTGTATTAGGTTGGGGGGGAGTACTGGATGCAACAGTCAGAAATTTAGAGAATTTACAGAAACGGCTTTTAAAAAATATATTTCGGAAAGAACGCAATTACTCGTCAAATGAGTTGTTTAATAACAACAAAATAATGGACATAAGAACACTTTACTTCTATCAGTGTGTTCTTCATCAATGGAAAAATAAAAAATCTGCAGACCTGGAAAAGACAAGAGGAAATTTAAATGATATGTTACGAACGCCTAAATGTAAAACTACTTGTGGGCAAAGATGTTTCACTTACCTTGCTGTGAGAGCTTACAATTCGCTGCCTGGGTATATAAAAGGTATAACTTCCTTTACAAAACTCAAGGCACAACTCAAGAAATATGTGTTAGAACAATGTAGAATAAAAATTCACAACCTTATTAACCCCAAACAGTATTTTAATAAATTATTTTAAATATGAGGTTCAAGCCAGCGATACATTAGTTATATAAATATTATATGTATTGGTATGTACAAAAAAATATGTTAGTTGTACTCGTATTTGTATTATTGTTGGATTATATTTTTCTTAAAGTGTCTAGAGATGTTAGAATTCATATGTATGTTTATATTTGATATGTTTATATATTGTATGTTTGTTTTTTATATGCATATGGGTATGTAGGTGTGTGTGTATATGTAGGTATATATTATGTGTGTATACATATGGTTTAGGTAGGTAATATATAGAAATTATGTTGATATATTATCTGTAGAAATGTTTATTGATGTGTAGCTTAGTACTGAGAAAGTTATTATATTGTCATGAAAATTGATGTGTTATTAAGAGTACTGTGAAGTTTATTGTATGTTATTAATGTTAGTTGTTATTGTAATTGTTATTGATGTTGATTATGATTTTAATGTGAGTTATCAATATCACGTACAAGTATCTATGGATGCTTCTGTGATTAATTGTTTTTATTCTTATATTTTGTATTTGTATGTATGTTCTTATATATATGTACATTATACAATTGTACCTATTCAAAGAATAAAACTTCATTCATTCATTCATTCATTCATCATAAAGTAAGGGGTATACTTTAGTCTTATATAATTTTAGGAAATCAAGCTAGTAAGAATAAAGTAAGAGTAAGAAGGAGAGTATAAGAAATCAAAGATTGGATAACAGATAATCCACATGAAATCGTTCAGGAAGCTCTTCATGACAAGAAAGTCACCGTTTGGTGCCGTTTCACATGTAATTTTATCATTGGACCATACTGGTGAACGATACCTGCATATATTACGAGATTATGTCATTTCATGGATTCAAAATGAGCACGAAGGAATTGAAAACATGATTTTTATGCAGGATGGACCACCCCCGCATATTTACCGACCAGTTAAAGAATTTTTAATTGATGTTTTTTAAAATCGTGTTATAAGCAGGCATTTTGTAAATTCATGGCCTCCAAGATCAACCGATCTTAACCCAGCGGATTACTGGCTGTAGGGTTATTTAAAACATTTGATATTTAGAACACGACCAAAAACGCTGGAAGAATAAAAGGTTAGGGAGCAAATTGCTGCAATTCAACCAGAAATGCTGAATAATGTTGAGATATATATATGAGACCAATAAGGTTTTGCTGTTTTCCAAAACCAAGTACTTTCGCTTGGAAAATTTATTCCGTAATGAGATCCCTTCACTGAATAATGCCCATAGGCAAATTTTAAGATCAAAATAGTTTTCCGTTCTCTAAATACTGATAAGGGACGCCCACAAAAATAACCTTGTATACACACGTAGATAGATATAAATTAGACACAGAGAATGTAAAACAAAACAAATTTCCAGGTAGATATCAAGAACATATAATTGCGAATTCATTGCAACAATACAAATATAGGGATATTTGATCTAGATTTATTTGATTTCCATTTTATCACTTTTGCTTTTTGTTCATATCTGGTAGTGTAGAGTAGTGATGTGATGTAACATTTTCATGGCTAGTTATTCATGGCATTGCATTAGTTTCGAATTGGTTTATGAAACCCGCATGCAGTTACATACAGTCTGTCCAAAATTGGAGGTTCATGTATTCATTGCTTACTTATAATATTAGGCTTTGGGTTATTTAAATTACAAGGTTTTTATTAAACTTGATTTCTAAAATGTACCTATACAGAGTGAGTTTTATGTATGGAACGCCTCAATTATCTCGGAAACGGCTTGCCCGATTTTTATGAATTTTGGTTTATAAGGGTTTTGTAATATGGCCGATATTATTGTGGCATTTACATTGTTGTCAGATCTTTCGTTTTTCCGGAAATATACTGAAATTTGTTATTTCAAATGGATCACCCTATATATTTTTTTGTTTTTGAAATCTCTAAGAAATTTAGAATATTTTTCATGTAATGTTCCCTATACCTAATTGCCATAATTTCGGAGTTACAGCTACATTTGCAATATCTCCGCCGAAGTTAAAATATTACATCAGGGCGGCTATGTCTGCGACAAAAACAATTTTGACGTTTTAATAAACTATTATTGTTGGTGTTTATTGAAAGTTACAATGGACCGTTTATCTGAGAAAGAACGAATTGAGATTTTAATGATATTAGGATATGGTGATGTGCGTAGAAGTCAACAGGAAACGTGTAATATCTTTAATAATTTATATCCTAATAGAAATCCCATAGGATCTTTTGAAAACATAAAGTAAAGGCGGTTACAGCTGATGCTCAAAATGTTGTCCGTTTACTTCCATACAAGAAGCCATGCGATGTTTAAAACTTTGCAGTACATTTTGTAACATTCCTGACTGCTCAATTCTTCTTATCTCTGTGGTAATCCTATCTTTTAATTCCTGAATATTGGCAGGTTTGGTTTTATAAACAATATTTTTTAAGTGACCCCACAGGAAATAGTCTAAAGGATTCATGTCGGGTGATCGCGGGGGCCATTCGATAAAACTACGCCTTCCAATCCATCTTCTGGGAAACACATCGTTTAGGTATTGCCTCACGTCACGCGCATAGTGAGGTGGAGCTCCATCTTGTTGCACCCAAATATTGTTATTTGGGACATTGTTATTGTCTGAAAGTTTCAAATAATAAAATTTCTAAATTAACAGGCAATTGAGAATACTTACTTAGATTTGGAAATAACCGAGCCAACTCAGGTATAATATTATTCTGTAATAAATTTAAATACGCCGGACCATTTAAGTTTCCTTCAATGAAAAAAGGACCAATTATTTTGTCGCCTATTATTCCAGCCCATACATTAATCTTTTGTGGAAATTGGGTGTGGGATTCTCTCATCCAACGAGGATTGTTACGTGACCAGTATCTGCAATTATGCCGATTTACGTTTCCATCAATACAAAAAGTGGCCTCATCGGAAAACATAACATTATTTAAAAAATTTGGATTATTTTGATGGTAACATTTTTCCATCATTGTGTCGGCAAACTCTTCACGTCTATCGAAATCATCATCTGACAACTCTTGAACCAATCTTACTTTGTAAGGATGGAATTTATTGGCATGTAAAATTTTCATTATGGATGTTTGAGAAATATCAACTTCCCTGGATATTTGTCTAGTACTCAAGTGTGGATCTTCTTCTAACATAACACAAACATCTAAAGATTTGTCTTCAGTTGTTGCAGTTTTTATACGCCCTGATTTCGGTAAATCTTTTATGGCTCCAGTTTGGTTAAACTTTTTTAACAACTTACTCACAGTAGATCTTGTTATGGGATTTCTATTAGGATATAAATTATTAAAGATATTACACGTTTCCTGTTGACTTCTACGCACATCACCATATCCTAATATCATTAAAATCTCAATTCGTTCTTTCTCAGATAAACGGTCCATTGTAACTTTCAATAAACACCAACAATAATAGTTTATTAAAACGTCAAAATTGTTTTTGTCGCAGACATAGCCGCCCTGATGTAATATTTTAACTTCGGCGGAGATATTGCAAATGTAGCTGTAACTCCGAAATTATGGCAATTAGGTATAGGGAACATTACATGAAAAATATTCTAAATTTCTTAGAGATTTCAAAAACAAAAAAATATATAGGGTGATCCATTTGAAATAACAAATTTCAGTATATTTCCGGAAAAACGAAAGATCTGACAACAATGTAAATGCCACAATAATATCGGCCATATTACAAAACCCTTATAAACCAAAATTCATAAAAATCGGGCAAGCCGTTTCCGAGATAATTGAGGCGTTCCATACATAAAACTCACTCTGTATATATATCTATTGATTAATGTGCACAGTTGACCTATTATCAAACATCTTTTTTCATATTTAACTATGCGATTCAATTAATGGTACGTGGTTGTGTCAATTACTAGATCGATTTGTTTTTTTTTAATTAAATCATAAACCGAGATTTTCAACGATTGATTTGCAAAACGCAATAAATGCTGTAAATAATGGTATGAGTTATTTTCGAGCTTCACAAATGTATAAAGACTACTTTGATTTATAAAGGATGTGTAAAGTTCCAATGTATAGAAAAATGGGTTCAGAAACTTTTATCGTCGGAGGAAAAACTTTGGGTGCATTGGATATTTCACATATCAAGAAGGGAATTCCCACCTACAAAAGAATGCTTACTGTAGTATTTTTAAGTCCCAAGAACAACAATGCCTTAGTTAAGAAGGATAAAAAGGTGTATAATTTTATAAATAATGATAAGGAATGTAAAATAAATTTTTATTTTGACTACTTTATACAAGCCTTATACAGGGTGTTCCACGAAGACCTTCCATTAGACGTTTCTAGAATACTACGCGTGTAGTGGAATTCTGAAAATTTATATATGTACGGGGATTTCTCACAATTTTCTATCGATTAAAAATTATAAAATCGATATATCGATAAAATTGCCGATGACGTCACACTTCCGGTTCTAATGGAAGTAGACATCAACTCGCTTCTTTCAAATGGAATGAACTATTTTTTAATCCATTTTTTTATTCTACGTCAAATTTAAAAGTAAGTTTCATAAGAATACCCTGTCTCTCGTTCCCCCTACTCAATCGTTTTTGGGATATTTCGACTTTCTCAAAAATTTTGGAAAAACATACTTACGCGTAATCGGTTCTATCTCTTCAAGTTTTTAATCTAGAGGACTAAAATTTTAGACGAGAAATACTAAAAGGTATCCAAACATCTGTAGTATTCGAAAGTTGATGCAAGTTACTCAGGGCGTCGAAAAAACACCGACCAATTGTGTCAAATTGAAAGTTCAATAACTCGATTATTTTAAATACAACACCCTATGTTTTATAATGCTAATGGATGTAGATTTTGTATTGTACTTTTTGAAATAATTTGACACAACTAATACAATATGCATTAATATTCTTTAATAGTCTTTAATAGTCTTTTTTAATATTCAATTCTGTAGTCTTCTGACCATGTTCTTAGTTGGTCTATCTGTGTTTATCTGGACTCTGCAAACACACATGTTCTACTAACAATTCAATTACACTCCCCATAAACGACAAATAAATTTAAAAAGTGTTCGTATGTGTAACCTGAGTATGCCATTATTATTAAAAATGTTACAACTAAATCGGCAAACTCACTTTACAACAATGACTGCAACTTTGTTAAATAAGTAAGTACGCTAAGTGACATTTCAATTTTTTGTTTCACAGCCAACCTGCAGCTGACTCGAATTATTTTCGTTGCAGCAATAATGTCCAAATATCTTTAAATCGGTGGAATTTAGGTATAGGGAATGCTAATAAAAATCGAAAGAGAATTAAAAGCTACATATATTAGCATTATAAAACATAGGGTGTTGTATTTAAAATAAGCGAGTTATTAAACTTTCAATTGGTCGGTGTTTTTTCGACGCCCTGTGTAACTTGGATCAACTTTCGAAAACTACAGATGTTTGGATACCTTTTAGTATTTCTCGTCTAAAATTTTAGCCCTCTAGATTAAAAACTTGAAGAGATAGAACCGATTATGCGTAAGTAGGTTTTTCCAAAATTTTTGAAAAAGTCGAAATATCGCAGAAACGATTTAATTTAGGGATAGGATATTCTTATGAAACTAACCTTTAAATTTGACGTAAAATCCAAAAACGAAATAAAAAAATAGTACATTCCATTTAAAATAAGCGAGTTGATGTTTACTTCCGTTAGAACCGGAAGTGTGATGTCACAGGCAATATTTTTAATCGATAGAAAATTGTGAGAAACCCCCGTATATAAATTTTGAGAATTCCAGTAGGCGTACTATTTTAGAAGCTTCTAATGCAAGGTCTAAGTGGAACACCCTGTATATTGAAGATAATTACTAGGTCGCACTTAGATCAATATGTTAGGTCATATCATATCATAAAACGTTCATTTTTTGTGTCGGTCAATGATTGGTATAATTTGTAATAGGAATATTTTTTTACTCTATGATATCAACTATTTATGAAAAAAAGTATTGCTATTCCTTGAATACAATATTTCAACAGTGTATTAAATTTTTTTCTGTAACTGAGTAATTTATTATAAAAAATATTTAAACAAAAATAGCCGGGTCAATACCTTAACCTGTCAATTACTGGTACCTTTACCTTAACCTACTCTGTGCAACCACCTGGTGCCTTGCTTCTGACGTATACAATAAAGCATCATTAAAAACTACACCAGCTCTATAAATTAAATATCTTACAGCCAATAAAATCTGTTAAAAATATCGCCGACGTCTTGAGGCTTAATCAGATCAAACGTATAAAGGACTAAATTGATGTATACCTCCTCTTTATCTTAAAATAAACTGTATCGCTGCGATCTATCCCGGCAGACATTGGCCAATTAAATGCTGACAAAAACAAACTGGGAAACCTGATACATACCAGTGCCTACTGACAAGGTGATTATACAAAGTTTAAAAAACATACCGATCATTATATTGCTTTGTTAACAATCTGTTTACAGATAAAAGAGAGGGTCTGAAAAATTCAAGAGCTGGAATCCTATGATATGCCAGAACAACTAACGTTTCACCTGTGGGACCCAGAAATTTGATTCGGTGTACTCAGGTGGGTCGTTTACAAAATTCCGATAGAACAAGATTTTAATAAATCCAGTTAATCCGGTCATATATAAGAGGAAAAATGAAAAGCCAGATTCTGAATTGAGGACATTTTAAGTTACTGTGTTGAATAATTTAAATAAAAGTTATGGGTGCCGGATTACACTAATAAATTTGGTTGAAAATCTCAAAATCTGGTTAATAATTAAATAACAACTGAAATGCTTTACGTTCCTAATCCACTGTAATACGAAAGTGAATACAAACTTTAGACTCGAGTTTTCGTTAACCAGAACATATTCCTAAAAACAAATTAGGAAGAAATGTCTTAATGTCTGAAATGTTTTAATGGTGTTATCTACATCTTTTAGATAATAAAATATTAAACCTTTTGTATTGCATTTTAATAAACAAATTTATTTTTTACTGACAAAATTGAAATTGTAGCAATCCTTCTGAGCCTAATATACGATATGTATTTCTGCTTCCGGCCTCTTGAGGCGCATGTGTAGTAGGAGGTTTAATATCTAAGAATTGTTAAAAAATTACAAGAAATATATGACAATTAAACTGATTTTAAAATTAAAATGATTTCAATGTCAAAATTTTCAGTTTATATATAACTTGGATGCTTTTTAATAAAATTTCCCTAATTTCCTATACACCTATATAATCTATAATCTATCCTAATAATGTGTGAGTTCTTATAATTCTAGTAGTTTTCTATAGTATAATTTTAAGATTAGTATTTATTGGAAAAGAGGAAAATTAAAACTTTATCGAACCACAATATTTGATAATTTCATTAATAATTTATCTCTTATTTAACTTTTTAGCTTATTTTCTAAAAATTACTAACTACCAGACTAAACTACCCGAGTTATAGTTCGCAAACATTATTAGGATAGAGTATAGACACAGAGGACACAGACCAGAGGCGAAAGCTTGCGGTGGTATTTTCGATACCAGTTACGTCTACACTGAGAGAAATAATTGCTTAATTCTAACAATACCACCTTACTATAGGTACTCTGAAAGAAGTGAATTATCGTTAAAGGCTTTTGTAGATTAAGTATATCAATACAATAATTCAGTTTATGTAATGTAACTAAACCACAGAGGACCTAGAACAGAGACGAAGGCTAGTGGCGGCGTCTTTGATGTTTAATGGCCCATTTTCTGTACCAGTTACGTCTACACTAAGAGAAATAATTGCTTAATTCTAACAATACTACCTTACTATACTCTGAAAGAAGTGTTTAATGATACTAGTGGTTGTGACTGATATGTTATGTTACTTATATTACTAATGTCATTCAGTTTTTTGTTTTATGTATTTTTAATAAATGTTTCATGTCATTTATTGCAAATAAAAGATTTATTATTATCCATATGTGATCTTGTATTTTTTATTATTCCCAGAAAATAACCCGAATAAGTTGCAGATCATTATTAGAATTAGGAAAATTATCAAAATTTTGCTTATAAATGTACCTATGCTTTTATTAATAACTGAAGTAGTAATACAATAATTATTATTTTCCGACTGATATTTTTTACACTGGTTTTGTAAAACCAGATGCATTTTTAATAACAATCACCAGTATACAACATATTTTTAAGCAAGTTCTAACAAAAAAAGCCATAAATTTGAACACAGCACAAACTTTACATGTAGACCAAGATACCTCCAAGCTTCGTAAGATTATTTCCTGTATTAGAATAATTTAGAGGTACATCTCGATGATAAAGCACATGGACTATTTATTTATGTCCATCTATATTAAATAATTTAATATTTAATTCATTTATTCTTATTCTGAATTTTGTTGGTGTGCACTGCAAATTTTTTGCACTTGCAACTACAATAATTTGCTACTAATATACTTATGTATTAGTACAGTCTAAACAGCAGACTTAAAGGAAACACAAATATTGGTAATGTAGCTTAGTTACATTACATAAGGTGAATTATTGTATTGATATACTTAATTTACAATAGCCCTTAAATATAATCATTAAACACTTTTTTCAGAGTATAGTAAGGTAGTATTGTTAGAATTAAGCAATTATTTCTCTTAGTGTAGACGTAACTAGTACAGAAAATGAGCCATTAAACATCACTAGCCTTCGC
This sequence comes from Pogonocherus hispidulus, assembly GCA_963924545.1. NCBI lineage: Eukaryota > Metazoa > Arthropoda > Insecta > Coleoptera > Cerambycidae > Pogonocherus > Pogonocherus hispidulus. The sequence continues at coordinate 72,297,650 of OZ004693.1, forward strand.
CTCTGGTCTGCGTCCTCTGTGGTATAGACTAGATTAGCGATATAGGAAATTAGGGAAATTTTATTAACGATCCTAACGGTGATGTCAAATGGTGGTGGTTTACTAACCTAAGTCCTAGGCGATAATGCTGAATACAAAATAATATGTCGCCCCTCTCACATACCACAAGATAGTTGCTCATGGGCTATACATTGTGAATAGACTGATGGGTAGAGATATTATTATGCATTTATGTTTGAAAGCATTTTAACAATTGAAGGACTCATTTACAATTGACAATTTATATTCTATATTGTGTGGCAATTATTATATTCTATATTGTTATATGCGGTTTAACAATTGATTACTTATTTTTTATTGCATACTAATTATCAATCATTAGATTAACACTAAAAACAATTTACACTTCTAGTACAGTCTACTAATCCATTGTAGTTGGATTTTTCACAATCGCTTGTTTCTTTATCCTCCCCCAAATTAAGAACAAGACGTCTCGTCTTAAGAGTCTCGTAGTAAATAACAAAATTTACGTTGGGGAAACGAAAACTCAAATAAAGTCAAGTCAAGATGGTAAGTCAAGATTATTAAGAAGAGATGGCTTTACAATTATTGTAACGCTGCGCTGGTAGGAATGAATCGGTTTCATTAATTTTAAATAAAGGAAGTCACTTTTGTCACTGTGAAACCATGTATTTTATGCATATATCTTCCCTTCTATATTCTTTATTTTCTTGTAGATTATTAGTATTAAATTTGTTATGATTTTTTAAAATAACAATGACCTATTACAAGAATTCCCTCACACGACATGACCAATAAAAGTAAAATTATTGTCTGACATAACTTTTCCTTCTCTGTCTATCCACATGCACTTTAAAACTCGACAAAACAGATAGAGAAAGAAGATACATCAGAAAAAGTTCAGTTTGTCGATTATCAATAAGATTATTTTAAAAAATCATAACATGTTCATATTACATTGTCGAGTTTTAAAATGCATATGGATGGATAGGAAAGGAAAAGATACGTGAAAAAAATGATTTTAGTTTTATATGTCAGGGCGTCTGAAGAAATGATTGTAATGGATAATCATTACTTTATAATTTAATAAGTTCAAACTGTGTTGTCGAATTTTAAAATACATGTGGTTGGATAAGAAGGAAAAGATAGGTCACAAAATAATTTTACATTTATTTGTCAGCCTGTCCTAGGGAATGCTTGTACTGACTAATGATTATTTAAAAAATTCATAACAAGTTCAAATTGCATTGTCGAGTTTTAAAATCTATGTAGATGCATAGAGAACGAAAAGATACGTCAGAAAATAATCTTACGTTTACTTGTCAGCGCGTTTGAGGAAATCCTTTTAATGATATGGTCATTGAAAATGAATTTCGAGTCAAACACCACACCCAAATTTTTATAAATATGACGAGACAATATGTTATTCCCAATACTCTAAATTAAATACGTACAGCTTTATTTCTAAAGCTAACTATTCTACATTTTGAAATATTAAAATGTAATTTGTTTTCAACAACCATATTTGAATATTATCTAAGTCATATATTGTATCAATACACAATAGTTTATGCAGTTTATAGCAGAAAATACTTGCAGATCATCACCGTAAAATAGTTTATGATAATCGATCACATTACTTAAGTCATTTGTAGATAGAAGAAATAAAAGCGGTCCCAGGTTAGACCTTTGCGGGACTTCTGAAGTGACTACATACTTAGATGATTTATAACCATTATGCATACCTATTGACTTATATATTGCCTCTTCAACATATATTATTTCATAAATACCAAAGAACCAAATGATGAGAACCAAATTGTGCCATCTTGTGTATGAGAATTACGTCATTAATTTAACCGACGCCATATCTCTTGGTGCGCTTATAGCGGTATAGGGGACCTACAACCATCCGGAGCTTGGTGACCAGACAAGTGGCCTGATAGCGGCTTTGCTTACCTCTTGCCATCTATTTTAAAATGAAGTTCAATACAAAACATTCCTCGCAAAACCACCGGCAAACAGTTAGTGTGGGTCCAAAGGGCTATTATGGTCACGTGTACTTTTATATAAATAAAAATTTTTTTTCGAACGGGCTGCCAATGATAAGTATACAACTTTTTGTTATAATAAAACTACTGAAAAACAAGATGACATACCGATTACATATGCCCAAGGGCATACGCACAAATGAAAACTTCTTTTTATGAAGAACCTAGGATAATTCTTTGATTCATTAATTTTAGTCATGAATATATACGCTATATAATACCCTCTGAAAGGTATACTGAGTAAAATTACAACCAAAAATCTGTCACTAACTCCCAGTCTAGTAGGAAGCAGCAATAAATATTTGATCAAAATAGAACCTATTAAAAATGCTCAAAATACGTTTCATTTATTATCATTACTTAACCATTTTCATGTGAATAGTCATGGTAAATATTATTATATTATCGTAAATATAAATTCATGGGAATAGCTATTAGGTACCTATATTGGTAAGATATCTCAATTATTACGAATACTAGTAGGAAATGAAACCAACAGTTATGCTAGAAATTGTTTAGCCAATATGTTTGAGATACCAGCCATCAAGTTGGTTGGAGATAGTCGGATTCAAAAAGAGGAAAATTCCAACAAAAGAAAATTTAAAGAGTGCCTATAATTTTTTATTAGATTCTGTTTAATGGCAGCACAGTTTGCTATAACAAATATGGCTTTCTCTTTTTCACGCGGGACAAACAAGAATTTAACATCCTATACGAACAACATCCAATAGGATAATAGGATAACAGGATTCAACAACTTCGGATTCAACTGATGGAATTTAAAAATCAAGACACTACTGGATGCGTTAAGACTATTAAAACTATGACACGTAACTTTGCTATCTAAAATTTTAAAATTAGTAGACTTACATTATAGATCTTACACCAAAAAGTAATTCGTTCCCGCTTAGTTTTTGTTTGGTGCTTTTATCTTAGTCAGTTCAAAAGTTAGGATAAGGGAGCATTTATGCCCACTTTGTATAGTATACACACAAATAACTAAGGGGTTGTTATTCTTGACAGGTTCTTCCATTACATATCCAATTTCGCCATCAACGGTAATACTCATTATTTATAACCTGCAGACACGTAGGGTGCATCCAAAATTCCATAAGTAAATAATTACCCAAACTTTGCTAATGACAATGACTAATAAGCCCTACAAGGTGCACACATTGCTCGCAACTAAGCCGCATTCTGTTACGCTATGAAAGTGTAAAATTATTTCCATCAGAACAAACTGCGTGGTTTACGATGCTTTAAAACTTAATAAGCACTTCCTTTCACCTGGTTTGTTAAAGATGCGATTTAAAATGCATGAAGCTCTTACTAATGATGCTTTGTTCTCAGAGTTTCTTATTAAAATCATTTTAAATATTTTGAAATATAATCTTCTTAAATATTGATATTTTCATATTGATGAAATAAGCAAAGCATAAATAGTAGGAAAGAAAATAATACCGGACACTCTAGAAAATAAAGTTTAAAATGTAAGGAAACCTACAATATAGTAGATTAGCCTTAGAACTTAGAATAGATTATAACTTACCAAGAATATTAATATTAAAAATAAAACATAAAAATAAACGGATCACAGAGACTTTTCAAAGTGATTAATATTAGTTATAAACATTTAAAACTTTAGTGCATAAATAATTTAATAAATAAAGTCGCAGATTAAGTATATCATAGTTTACAGAATACAGACTATTTAATGTAAGCTCAAGGGTTCATTAACAAAATTTGAAAATAAATTAAAAAAAATATTTCTAATTCTAAGAATTCACAATGACTATACATGGAAGAAAAACCATTTGCTACAGCGTAAAAGAGCTAGGGTATAATAAAATAGTACAAATCAACCTAATAGGTAGCAAATATGATTCTATAAACTTTGTTAATAGCTACAAACCGGATTAACCATTTTGTAGGGTGAGTAGGGGGTCGAAGGTTATGCCCGAATTCACAAAGTTTTAATAAAATTTCGATGTTCGTCGGCGGCCATTTTGAGCTAAGTTTGGGTTTGTCGACTCTTATTAGTCGAATTTCCTTATTTTTTTTTTTTTTTAGTTTTGTAGGGCAAAATATTTAGTACAACTTTTGTTTCGTGATTTTTAAAACAGATTATTAAAGGAAAAGTTATAACAAAAAAAAAAATGTCGACATTAAGGTGTTGGCAATTATCATTGCTCCCAGATGATTTTATCGAAAAAATGTTAATGTAAATAAAACTTGTGGAAGTCTCAATTCTCTACAATTTTTGTATATCCGCTTTTGCGGTGACTAAAACAATACCCAGGGTGGGGGGCGCCAAAATTAACTTTGTATATAATGACTATGATCTGTTTATATAACTATCTTAAGTTTCAATAAAATACTTTGTATTGCAACTTTCCGAATGTTATCAAATAAGTTACACACAATATTTACCAAAAAGACAAAGACAGCTATATAAGGGTCCAGTGAAATGTGTGGGTGTCCATTAATATTTTTCAAAGAAAGATCGTATCGAACTGACAACACCAAAGGTAGTCTGCCTTTCAGTGGTTATTTTATGATTTCCAAGAATCACCGTACCAACCCTTGTAGACTACAAACCTGTATTAAAAAAATTTTCTCAGTAGTCACAAAAACATCCAAACAGTAAAGAAGTAGTTGACCATATTTCACTAATTTATCAAAGTTAATCAATAACAGTTTTTTCTGAAGCAGGTAGGTTATTATTAATTTTCGTTGTAGGTATGTCAAAAGATAACAGAAAACCATTTAATTTGACCTGCTTGGATATCTACAGTATACGGTACAAACGTCTACCCTCTTGTCGTCTGAGAAGTTGAAGAGCATACAATAAATATGTGATCGATTTACTTATTCTAAGTCGAAATGTGCATTTTATATACTATTATATAGTGCATTTATATTTATATACTTCGCTGCAGATTCCATTTTATATGATGAATCCAGAACATAGTTGAATCCTTCAGAAACGGTTAGTATTTACTAAAAGTTACCATTATCCGTGGAGCGCAACTTCTGTAAAACTAACCCTTTTAGAGTAAGTAAATATTTCTGTAATTTTTACTTTTATGGGACCATTGGCGTAGAACATCAGGTGTAGAAAACAGTTATTCCACTACAAGATAGAAACAAAATTACTTAAAGATAAAACCCTTTCATATTGTTAGTTGATATTTGTGGTTCCTATTACCATACTTGCAGTTTCCAGTGATTCCGGGGACATAATCTTCTCGAAATTAAATATTTGTAATTTATTTTATATTGCAGCAAATGAGAATATCACAATATTATACATAGAACATGCTAGTATTCAGTGTTAATATTAATATTTAATACCAATGACGAAACAAAAATTTTATTGAATAGAAATAATCTGAATTTTCTTATTTTAGAATGATATACCTTTTTTTTTTAATTAAACCCTGCTAACATTTTTCCGTAATATTGATTAATAAATAACATACCTTAAGAAGGTCTTAAAAGTGCTTTAATTAAATACAATTATACACATTTGAGTATTACCCAAATATAGTATTATTAAAGTATTATAACACTCATTTAGAATAACTATGTTATTGAGGTTAAAAAATATGGATTTTAATATTTAGGTCCATAGGAAATAATTCAGTGCACAACAGTTAAAAATAAAAAAGGATCATAGCCTGTTGGTGTGAAAAATAAATGGTGTAATTTTCCTCATATTTGCCCATATAATTTCCACAACTTTAATTAATCGTTTGTATTGTATATATCTAATAAAATTAAAAATTGTTTGTTTTCTTATTACATTAATTTACAAAATTCGTTGTCTGATTTAGTTACTGACTGATATGTTCAATTCCAATAGTTTAAAACTTTACCGGAAAAACAGCAGTTTCTATAAAAATGCTAACTATAAATATCAGCACCGACAGTCAGGCGGCTTTACATGCCTTGATCTCGTAGAGGATCACCTCCAGGGCGGTCCTAGAGTGTATTTAATGATCTGGCTCAATTGGGACGGAATAATCAAGTAAAATTGACCTGCGTACTGGGTCATCACAACATCGCTTCAAATGAGGAAGCCGATGCACTGGCTAAAAAAGGCTCAAGTATACAATATACAGGGCCCGAACGATTGCTCAGGCTTCCACCTATTTATGTAACAACGTCTACTGAAAACTGGACCAGGAAGAGATAAGAGAATGGATGATCGCAACTTGATCAATACTGGCGCTAAGTCGTAACAGCAAAAGGATTGCCACAGGACTGTTAACAGGTCACGGACATCTCAACAAGCACCTTAATACTATTGGCCTTAATGACACTAGAAGGTGCAGGTTTTGCGGAACGATGACGAGGACTCCGTCAACATCCTCTGTCGCTGTACCTGCCTCATAGTCAGGAGACACAAACATCTGGGTGCAGCGTTTTTCCTACCCCAGGACATTAGAGAGCTTCCACTAGAACTGGTGTTGGCCTATATATAGCATGGGTTTCTTCCAATAGCTCTGGACTAGCGACAGGCATAATGGGTCGAAAGACCTGAGTGCTGCGGGTAACCGGGCCGCCTTCCAACAACAACAAGGGTTGCTATCATGCAACATATCATGCTAGCTAAAATTGTACCTAAACATATTTTATAAATTTCTGTCAACCTAACAAATACCTAATTTAATATAATAACGTGGAAACATTTCCGGGACGCCCGAAAGCCCTAGATTTGAATCTCTCGATTAATTTTCTATATAGTTACGAAGTTTAGTAACTAAATTTTGTCATGACACACCCCGTATATTTAAGACGAATTTCCATTTCAGTGTCCACGATACCCGAGGACCTCGTTTGAATAATGTTTTAACAGCTACTGGAGCATAGCATATCGGAGCCGAAAGCAAAGCAAAGACAGGAAGCCCCTTCTTAAGTAGATCCCAATAACACTAAAATGGTAATTTAAATAACCAATATAAATTTAAATTTTGTATTTTGCGTCTTCGATTTGCAGTAATCGTATGAGCAGTATGAGCAAATTAGCTCTCTAATATAATTAACCAGAATTCCAGCAAGTGGAAAAATAAGTTAATTTCCTGTAATGTTTAAAATACCTTTTGGAGGTATTAATTTCAGCACTTGATTTCTTTAAAATTCAGAATTAACAGCTGATTAAACTAACACTTTGCAAGAGTGTTTTGATAAAGGCACTGTCGAAATTAAATTCCAAAGACATACCGAGTTATTCACGCAAAGCGGGTATTAGATGTTTTTGGGGTTCTGTTAACTATAAAAATCTGATTTTTTTATGGGGGAGGTTTTCCATTATTTCCGATTCAATGAAAATATTTTCAGGTTTGCATCACTTCCGGTTATACCGGAAGTAGACCACAACTTCGTTATTTCAAACGGAACACCCTGTAGATTATTGCAATTTTGAACTCTACGTGATATTCTAAACACATTTCATGTACGATGTCCTGTACCTATCTTCAACTGTTTTTGAAATATTGACAGGTGAATATTGACATTTTGCAACTTTGACACCCTGTACAACCTAAACGGTTTGAGATCAAGCAAAACGGTTTGCACATTCCTATCTTAACTTTTCAAAAGCTATCGTTTGATACTAATTTCACATTTAACCAAGAGATTAATTTTAATCGAAATTTTTTTATTTCTGGATAAATCTGATATTAGTATCAAACGATAGCTTTTGAAAACTGAAGATAGGAATGTGCAAACCGTTTTGCTTGATCTCTAACCGTTTAGATTGTACAGGGTGTCAAAGTTGCAAAATATCAATATTCACCTGTCAATATTTCAAAAACAGTTGAAGATAGGAATAGGACATCCTACATGAAATGTGTTTAGAATATCACGTAGAGTTCAAAATTGCAATAATATACAGGGTGTTCCATTTGAAATAACGAAGTTGTGGTCTACTTCCGGTATAACCGGAAGTGATGCAAACCTGAAAATATTTTCATTGAATCGGAAATAATGGAAAACTTCCCCCATAAAGAAATCCGATTTTTATCGTTAACAGAACCTAAAAAACGTCTAATACCCGCTTTGCGTGAATAACCCTGTATACCAGTGATTTAAGAAGGAGAATCTGCAGTATTTTAAAAAAATACTGCAGATTTCTTTAAATACATAATTTATTTTAAGGAAGACATGTAATTTAAGCATTTGATAGCTTCGAACGGAATCCCAGGCATTATAAAGTAGCCAATGGATTTAATTACTTATAAACATATGCTGCACATAGTTTTTCAAATGAAAACTACAAATGTCAAGAAAATGTAGTTTCTCTACGACTCTGTTACAATATTTAAAAAACTTATGGATGAGGCTTAACTGTTGTTTTATCTGCAAAACAATTATTTTGTTTCTGTTATATAAAGTTCATCTAGTTCCGTCACTAAGACCAATCACCGACGCCAGAAGACGAGCAATGCCCCAATCTCGAATATTTTACAGGAACCATCCACTGCATTTTTTATTTGCCTACCATCTAATAGACAAACCTTGGGCTTTGAATCCTATCCGAGGGATGGAACGTCGATCTTCTATACAAACCTCGCCCAAGTTTGTATAGCTTCTGTCGGTGAATTCACCGACGCACAAGACACTTGAAGCTGCGGCCAGACATAGCGGGTGTTCCTTGGACGGTGACTCATTCAAATACTAACCACGAGGATATTGCTTAATACAAAACTGTTAAAAACAGCAAAACCTTGATTATTCCATAAACTATTTTTATCAATGTATTTACTGACAAAACGTAATCTCACTGAATAGATACCCGGCACAATTTACACTTGTAGTTAATGTAAAAATTATTGAACAACAATAAAGATGCAGTTATTTATATTTTACCATGAGAAAGCATAAAATGTTATTTACCTGTTGTTAGTTTCTTTCGGTTGGGGGCTAATTATACGTATACAATAAACTATTGTTTGGAATAAGGTAAATTATTATTACCACTCACTAGGAACAAGTGGAATTTTTGTACTGTGTCATTTTGATGACGGTATCTTCTATAGGGCATTGATTACATCAAAATAAATTCTGAAAATTAAATTGAATTTACAAGATTTTGGAGAATTTTTTATCATCCACTTGAAAAAACTTTGTATCGACATCAGTTTGTGAAAAACGCGCGCATATGAATGAAATTTGGGCATCCGACCTGTTTGTCTAAGATACCAACAAACAATTCTCCTAGTACAGTAACAAGTTTTAACTTGTGATAATTACGCATTTGCATCAGTATTGTGAACTGATTTTGTAAGAGACCTGCTTCAAGAGCTTAAATAGGAATTGGATTTTATCATTCGTTTAATTTCATTGGCTCTTATCTTATTGATATTTACATCTAAAAATATAACATGTTCGAATTCTTTTCCTAATTTTAGTAAGCATTGACGTAAAGCTTCGTAAAGCTGACGTGTAGCTTCTAACCAATATAAGAATGACAGTAAATTTGAAGGTTATGGGTTTTATAATAATTGTATATAGGCTTGCGTCGAATATTGTAATTTTCCAATTTCCATTCTCCAGCGCAAACATTATTTCATAGTTTAAGAAACTTTAACACTTTATGATGGCAAGAACTAATATTCGATATTGCATTTGATATTAAAAAATTAATTGTTGTTGGTTATATTCTGAATGATAAAAGACCTACGTTCTGTTCCCCATAAGAACTGACAACTATTTATAAACACTCGTTATTTACCATAGAACTAAGAAAGAATTGAGTAGGTAATCTAAACCGTGGTTGCCTACAAAATAAAACAGATTTGTGACTAAAATAGTGTCCTTTTTTACTTGTTCCATATAATTTTTCACAACTAACTCCTTTGAAAATATATTTCAAAAAGATTTTTCATTAAACAGTTGACGCATTTTGACGGCAAAATTTGCACCATGTATAAATAATGTAAAACATCTCATTTAAAGTTTAGAACGTTCTCCGAAGCTTTAAGTAGTAAAACTTATTCATGTTAATTTAAGAAATATTTTTTTCTCGTCTTTTGTGTTACAAACAAAATTTCTCATTTCGAATCATTTTTGTCTAATATAAAATGACAAAAAAAAACAAAATGCAAATAATTTGGTAGTTTATTTAACTTATTAGTAAAATTTAACTTGTAAAATACTTGTTAGTAAAATACATGTAAAGGTTTCGTTTAAAAAATCAATGTTGTTTTCATTTCCAGCATAACAAAAAATGAAAATTATAATTATACACAATCTTAATAAAGTTAAGATAGTGCATTACTTCGGATGGTCACCCGGTATAATCTAGATATTTCCCTGAAATAATTACACTGTCCGCTGTTTCAACATTATTGAAACGACGCGTTACCCCACAGACCTCCAATAAATATAGGCCTTTCATGGGAACATTACCTAACATTATTGTTACAGACCCCTTATTAAGTATATCGTCAATACGTCATTATGTTGTTAAGACGCAATGTTTTCAATGAAAATAATCAAGCAGTGGTGTGGTGTTGTGTGCCTAGTTTGCTTTCATATTATACTTTGCTTGTGTGCTGATTACTGTCAGTTCATAATTACAATAATATATCTCTACCCCTAATTCTAATCACAAGGATTAACTCGAAAGCCTGAGACTTGCGTGAGGGAGGGGGCGGCACATTATTATTTAGCATCATGTACGTCTCAGGAACGACTTACGTTGATAGCCCCTAACCACTATTCAGTGCTGGAATGAGGGAAACTTGGAAAACCTCATTAGTTAGGGGACAGATAAACCGATTTTAATCTCTCACATTAACACCAAGGTAACATTCTTCCCATCCTAGCCTATCGCCAGGATGGTTGTCAACGAGCAGACAATTTAAATAAAAATTATCTGGTGGAAAGGGGATTCGAACCCACGACCTCTGGGTTGAGCGATCGGAACATTAAACCCTGAGCCACCGGCTCGCTGTTAGGTATATAGTTTATATTATAATATACAGTATATACAGTAATATACAGTATATACCATATACTTTGGGATAATACAACATTCACTCAGATTTGCACACTTTACAGCGTATAGTGATACCCTTTATTGTGAATTCTGAATGAAAATTCGTCAGTATTAAAATTCTCTTTCTCTACCCCTTCACAAACAAATCTTCAACTGTACCAGTGGTAAGTATTTGCGTAATTTATGACAATTGTCTGTTTTTTCCTACTACTTCTACGGAATAGTGCACATTGATTGTTTCATATTGAGGTTCATCGCCTTTTCTTCAATGGAATCGTAACATTTTTCTAATGCCAATACAGAAATACAGTAGGCCAATACAGAAACGACTTAAACACGTCGAAACAATGCAAATATGCTACTGAACAGATCGTGACGCGTTGCCGTTTCTAATAATTATCTTGGAGCTCTCATAAAAGATCTCACTAAAAAAATAGAGCTGTTTCTTCACCTACGCCACTGACTGGGTAGCGTGATCAGTTCTGTTCGTGCAGCGAGAGGAGCATTAAAATACTTTTTTCCAGTGTGTGCTATAAATTGGTTTTTGCAGCGGGCAGGGTGAAGATTTGCACGGGTCTAACCACACGCACGTTCTCGCTATGCGGAGAACAAAACGAGGCCGGCACCTGTCGACCGTCGGATGCCCGAGGCCAACTCGTAATGACTTCATCAACGACGGTCAGCGCCCCAACCTGGGAGCCAGTAAATCAATTTGAAGATGATTTTATTCAGATAAGATCTGAAATAATGCAGTGCCACGGCGAAGCAGGCAAATTAAATATATTCTTGTGCAACTAGGTGGTCTTTATTGAGAACTCAGGGTCTAGAAGTACAGTTGGAAAGTTATTGTTGAACAAATAAAATTATTTATTTCTGATCTGCATTGAATTTGGGTGTGTCATATTACGCAAGGATCAATACAAGCAGATTATATACAATATACAATCGAACATAGGTACATAATTACTAGACTCCTAAAAATGATGGAACCCAAACTGGAGTTTTAGAAGAAGGGTCAAGAGCAATCAATACACCAAAATAAACTAACGAATTCCTGTCATCGTTCTCAGAGAAAAAAGAATAATAACTACATGCCTATATCGATGCTAGGTAGTTTTAACTACTATTTGCAGATTCATCTGGGAGGTAGTGTATCATTTTGAACATTACCTCATATTATTTAGTTATAAAATGGTGATATCAAGTGATGTTATTTGTGCAACACAAAAGACTATTTACTAGAAGATGCGGTAAATTAACTAGTAAATTACTATAGGATATCTACAGTATGTATATATTTTCGTACCATACGAAATATTTTACTTAGAGTAACTGGAAGATATACAAAATTTACAAAGGTTATACTCTTTTATTTTAAGTTACGAGCAAAATATATCTTAACTAACATCCTTTACCTGTTTATTTATTTGGAGATGCCGAAAACAACTACTCCACGGGCAATAAGCCCCGACTGGCGTTGCATTACATCAACATCTCCATGGATGTCCCCACATCCTTCATCAAGACCAAATCTATTTTGGAGTAGTTTTTCTGCATCTCCAAATAAATAAATAAGTAGGATTGCCTTCCATAAAGACAATAGAGGTCGCTGTAATGGCATCTGCAGAAAAGCAGATCGTTATCTGTCTGTCAATTAGACAATAATTGTCAGACAGGTAGTAGCAAAGACCGAAAGAGGACACTACGGTGTATTTCAGTGTATCTCGCCACTAGACACATCCTTTACCTGTATTATGAAGCATTTGCATTTAATGTTAATAAGGTATTTTTCAACTTATTTTGTTTTTAGGAAGCTACTTCATAAATCCTTAACTCAAATTATGTAACATCCTGTATAAGAGCTGACATTTTTGTCCTCCGCTAAGGAGCAGTATGCATTAGCGGTGGAGGAAAATTAAATGGATTTGTACTGTTGGGACGATTTCATTACAAATTAAAGATTAGATTAAAAGTGAAGATAGCTAACAAAATGAAAGGTAAAATAAAAATTATTATTGATTCTGGAAGTAATAGATTATGTTATTAAAAAAAACTCGAGCTCTATTCTACTAAAGAAGTTTTAAGGCATTTTCTTTATTTTCCATCAATGCATTTATTTTAGGAAAGGCAATAATCGAGTTGAAAAATGTATCTTCTTTACTGCATGGAAAATTTTTAAGTTTGCTATGAAACCTCACAACCCTAACTGTTCTAGCAAAGAAATTTAAAACATCAGTTAAAAATAATTTTGTAAATATGAAATAATTATTTTTTATAAGAGAAATATGATAAAAATAACTTACCATATGAACAATGTCTTAGATGAAAACTTTCTAAAGGCCGTTTGTGACCTTATGATATTTTTTCAATAATTCTTAAAATAATTACTAAAATAATTTCATAATGAATATCCATCAATTGCAAACAGTAAATTTATGTATAAATTTTTCAAGAAATTTTTTTAGAAATGATTTTCAACATGTTCTATTTTCTCGCTGAAATCGACGCGGATATCTGCGCATTGCACAACTTTCGATTATAGTCAGCTGTTTGAGTTTGACTTGATGATTAACCATGATATAATCATGATGATTAACGATAACGAATAGGGAATAGGAAATAACCTCAAACCTCAACTTAAATTAACTTTATCTATGTGCGTGCATATGTGTTTTGTTTGTAATGTACCTTATCATTCTGATCTCAGGATCAAAAAATCTCAGGATCGGGACCTATATCTTAAACTTATGAAAAATAACAACAGATGGTGTTGAAACAAGAAGCTTATTGCGATTGCGTATAAATGAAAAATGGAAAATAATTTACTTAACATTGCAAACAGGTAATTTACAATTTTTAAAATAATATTTTTAAAAATGCACCAAGAAATTTTCTGAAATTATCTACTAAATATAGTGAAGTTACAAACGGCCGATCATTAAATTCAACAGTCCACATTTATCTTCTTGTGTAGAATGCATTTAAATCTGTAAAAAATACTACTTCAGTAAAACTTAAATAAATCATTTAAGTTTAGTTAAAATCGTTTTAAATGGAAGGGAATTTTAGTAGTGGTGAGAAATACACCGTAGTGCCCTCTTTGGGTCTTTGCAACTATCCGTCTGACAATTATTGTCAAATTGACAGTTAGATGGCGACCTGCTTTTCCGCAGGTACCATTATAGTAGTGGAAATCTTCATGGAAATATTCAAATAAATAAGAATGATTGTCTTCCTGAAAGACACTAGAGGTCATTGCTGTAATGGGACCAGTGGGACCTCTATCTGTCCGTCAATTTGATAATACTTATTAGACGGATAGTAGCAAAGACCCAAATGGGACACTATGGTGTGTTTCTCACCAATACTAACATGTAATAATAGTAGTATAATGGATACTTAGATGGTTACTCGGAAAATGTTTTATGTAGGCAACCAGATATTTTCGAAAACCATAGTCTGGAGAACAACCACGTACGCGCTGGCGGCGTCTTGTTTGGCTTACTTTGCACATCACATGGTTTAATCGTATTGGTCCATCCAACCCACTGACATGTCATTAATCTGTGATTACATTTGAATTTAAATGTAAATGGCGGGGTTTTAAACATTTTAATGAGTTATGCATTCATTTGTATTTATTTATTAAAAAAATTATGGAGTGTTACCCAGAATGTTATTATAAAGCGTATGTGGTTCCTGGGTGCCAAGATTTGTTTAATAAAAGACATAGATTACCGAAAAACGATGACATGTTATTCGCAAAGCGGATATGCAAACTGTGTAATTTTAATTTGTAATAAAAATCACTTTATCATGTGATATTACTGTAAAACTTTGTAATAATAGGTGATACACAGGTTACACTGATAAGTAATTCTTGTTCTCTACCTTTTGTACCTACACGTTTGTTAAATTATGATTTTATTGATAATAATAAAACAATGTTAATTTACTTGCTGTTTATTTTTTAAACAGCTTGCGTATTCTTTGCAGTTGAGTCACGAGCCACAAACCTTTTGCTGGAACTCTATAGACGGCAATGTCTGAGCCAGCAAAAATATATCATCCTGCAGATAAGTTAGGAGAACAACCGTCAGATGGCACCCCAGTATAATATTGAAATTTTACAACAACCTGCTGCATTGCAGTATCCATTACCTTGTAAGTGTTATGTGGATCATCGATTCCATTACCTATGGCACTCTAACTAGCGCATAATAAGCGCTAAACCGGTCAGTGTCTGATGGTGGGTCTCGATGAATAATGTGGCCACTTTCATAGAGATGTCGAAGTAATGCAACTCCAGTTGGGACACATTGCCCTTGGAGTAGTTGTTTTTGATATATTCTTCAAATGGAAGGACATTTGTTTTACATTTATTTAGAATCTCCGTAAAAATAGAGATAAGAGGAGAAGTCTATATTTGTAAAGAAACGTGGTAATAAATTTAAAGAAAATTGGTCTATATTAAAACACAGTAATCATTAAGCTGTAGTAGTAACATAAATTATAAGTAAGAAATAATTAATAACATTTATTAAAAGTTTTTAAAACCGTATTGATATTTGAGACGACTCTTAAAAAATTAAATGTATTACTTTTGTACAGTTCAATTTGAAGATATGGAATGGAATATATTTTTTCAACATCTAATTATATTTGTGCACGATATATGCACGTTGCTCCACACAGCACGATTTAATTGAATTTCTGGGCGATCTTCTGGATGATGTTCAAAGCTCTTAAAATATGCGCTTAATATCGATCATGCATGCTTTTGATATCTGATACATTTAGGTAGTTTAAGTTTTATGGATATATCTAGAAGGATTATTAAATTTAAATTACAAGTTTATAACAGGTACACTATCCTATCAAGAATAGAGGTATTGAATTGAGAAATAAAAATGTAATTAACTTTACTGACAGCTTGTCAATTCTCTTAGTAAATATTACGGCCTTAAAGATTACAGTTATGAGCATACTTGTCGACGTCAGAATATTTCAAGATGTAATGTTTATAGGTATGAGGGTGCAATATGGGGATAATAGATATTTGTAAAATAAGTACGGAAACGTGTTTTTCGTACCAGAATTTTCGTGAGAATTTTGATAGGAGTGAAAGTCGAGATCATGTCGAGATCCTATGTATTTCAAACATGTTTTTTTTCTACTACTGTTTAAATAGAATCATTAAAACACATTTCTGAATTTATTATGTTGAAATTTATCATTTGTCATTCTGTTGTTTTTAAAGGTGCGAATTTTTCCCTTAAATCAAATGTTTTTTGTATTCCTTTACTTGAATATCAAATTTGTTTATAAACAAATATTGTTTGCATACTTAACGAAGTATTTACGGAAAGGTTTTTAATGAGCAGTTTGGCTAGCAGACGCAACAAGTTTTCTATGATTTTTCTTTATATAATAATTGGGAATGTGATAAATTGTGAATGTCTTTTAGCGTTACTTGATTTTCATGGATCAAGTTTTAGTGCCAGAGAAGTATGCTAGTACGCTAGCTTGTACGTGGCAAGTAAGTCTTTTAGTTATTCTTAAATTGTCATTGTCACCACTAATGTCTCAAAGAAAAAAACCATTATTAGTCTATAAATACTAAAAAAATATAATGGATATACTGAATCATTGTTAATTTACATAAATTTAAACTAAAGGAAAAATTCAATACAGTGAAATACATAAAATCACAACATAAAATTACAAGTGATTTTTATTAATTTGTAGTAAGAAGGTAAGTAGGTACTGCTTATTTTCTTTTGCTTACAATTTTTGCTATTTTCCTGTTTTTCTTTACTGTTTTAATCGTACTTCTATTATTTTATTTCTATTTCTCATTGGTCTTCCCTGATCACTAGTTGCTGCTTCCTCTGTGTATTCGTCCTCTTCCTCGTCGCCTTCTTTTATTTTAGGCTAGACTTCCCCTCTAGTTGTTCTAATGTATATAATTTCCCCTGTATATCCAGTAAGTGACCTTTTGTTTTAGCTTGTTATATTGCGTTGCAGTTTTTAGATGCTTCCTCAGCAGTTTATGTTCCCTCCGATCTTTGGAACATAGATTGTATAAGACTTTTTTTCCTTTTAGCTTTCCTATATTATTAAATACCTCTTGTTTCTTAAAGTAAGATACCCTGTTTTAAGATAAGAAAGTTCCCTGTTTTCCTATATCTTATTATCCTTAGCACTTACTAAGGTGTGCCCTAGTTATACCTATCTCTAACATTGTATTAAGCTTCGATTGTGTCTTTCTAAGTAGATTATTATTGTCAACTGGTAACCCAAATATGACGATGTTGTTTTTGATTAATTCTTTTTTCTATATTACGATATTGCTTCTACTATTTTATGATTAATTAAAATGCTTTCTATTCGTTTATTTTGCTGATTAAAAAGATATTTGACCTTATGTGGAATTGCATACTCATTGGAATACTATTTGCCATTCGTTTCACTACTAAGTAAATGACGAATGCTATGTTAATAAATAAAGTTGATTATTTTGTGACTGATGAAACAGAAGAAATAATTGTATATTCCAATGGCCAAATGAAAAAATATGTTAGTTCTAGTTAACCGATTATTGGTTTTAGTTAAGGATTATCAGTAATGTAATTATGTAATTATCTACCATCATCCACTGCTTTTACACACAAGACAGAAGTCTCGGCAAAGAGGGTACCGCAATTAATTGTACACCTTGAAGGAAATCTGCTCACAAATCAGGGGAACCTGTTTTTAATTCCTTTTCTCGTTAAAGTTTTATGGCTACTTGCTATGTATCTGAAACAGAGAAGCCCCCATTTTACTGCTCCTGGAACGATTGTTATTTTATAACCTTCAGTGAATTCATGAATACATAACAATCAGAGCCACGGGATATGGTACTTAAAATGATCTGATAATAGCAGCACAGCCGATCCCAGGGCGCCACGATAATACTTTATAACCAATTATATTATATAGGGCCAAGTACTGACCAATCTATCTACTTACCACGAAATATGGGGTTCATGTGGTTCATGTGGTTCATGTGAAAGAAAGCAGTGTGTAGTTATTCGTAGTAAAGTCTCGGAAACAAGCCTACTTGAGCAAGTAGTACCGCAAGGCTCGATACTAAGGTCTTTGCCTTTTAGAATTTTCGTTAATGATCTATGTTTTACTTGTTTCCTAATAAACTTATCATGTATGCAGATGACGTCACTTTAATCAATTAAAATTCGGATTTGCAGAATCTGCGGTCTATATATCGAGGAAGCTGAAAGTCGGCTGAACACTGGTACCTATAATATTAATGTTCTTTAGTTGTTTCGAGATAAAACACTGTGACGCTCTTTTCCCTTCTCTATTCTGGGACGCCAAATTGTGACGCTCCCTCAATTTATTTTCGTTTTACCCTTAAACGGTCAATCAATCTATTTTGCCTCTCGAGCGCCACCACTCATTGGTTTTATGTGGGAAGTGTTCCACACGGACTCTACTCGCTGATGAGTAGATGCTGGGTAGCTACAGTGAAGAAAATGTAATAATACACATGCCAGGGTCAGTGTTTCTTTAAACCTACGTAATAAAAGTCAAACAATTCCAAATACTGAAATATTCACTTATATTCTAAATAAATTGGTCGGTAAATAAAGCAACAACAATAAACAAGCGTAAAATATTAATAGCAACAAATTGGGTATTAAGTAGTGGTAAATAGGCAAGTAACAAATATTATACAAGTAAATAAATCCAGATTATTAGCAGTTACGATTTTTACTCTGGCATTAAATCGGCAGTGTCAAGATAAAGCTTTTATCACAGTTTAAGAAGAGAAGCAGTGTAAATATTAAGCAACTTATAAAAAAAAATTAAATAAACGGCTTGAATACGGAACAAAGGGGCAGGTATAGCTGTAGAAGTCTTCCTGGGGCTTAAATACGCATCACAGGTTATTCATAAGATTGTACCACAAGGTTCGGGACAGGTATGGCTGTATAAGTCTTCCTGGGGGTTAAATCCGCACCACAGGTTATTCATCAGCATTTACCAAAAGGGTGGGGGAGGAAACCTACCAACTGCTGCTTCGGAGATCGGTGAAATACTGTTTTTTTGAACGAAAATTAGCTCGGCTTTTATACTCCTCAGCCGATGGCTCAACCAATCAGAAAAGCAGATTTGGTTCCATGACTGAATATGATCTCAAATTTTATATATTTATCGGAATGTTTACTTGAATTTAAATTAAAATATCAGCAAATAAATAATATCTATCAAATGTCTAATTAGAACATATTTTAATTATATTTAGAAAAACATTTTGACTTGTATGCCTTACTTCATCAACCTGCATTTTAAATATCGATCTATAACAAAATAACATATTTAAATATTTTTGTTTAACAAAATTATCTACATTATATAACGGAAATAATATATTTAATAATTAAACAATTTTATATCTAACATAACTTAATTTAATTTAAACTAATTCGGTCAAAAATGGCAAATACGGTTTATTAATAAATCAAAAATATCTCAGTTATCACTGAAAAGTGCATTAAACATTAATAAACACATTAATCGTCATGTCATAACATGGTTGAAAGAAGAACTATTTATTCCAAACTTTATCATAAAATACATTAATAGATATATTACATTATGACTTTTAACACATTCCAAGTTGCGGTTGCATAAGTATTTTTAAATACTTTACTTACTTTATTTAACGACCACATTACATACAAGTAGAGGTACATTTGAAGTCACTGATAAATTAACCATTAGAATTTGACCAATTAAAATAATCATTCACACTATACTTTTAAATAGCAAATGAATAAAATATTATCCAGTTCCAATGTATAAAACTAATACTTTAGGGTACACTTTATACTTAATACTTTAGGATGAAGGAATCAAATCGTTCTCTGTCAACTTGAATACTGTTCCAAATGATTCAATAATCAATTTGTTAATCGATCAATATATTAAACGTAATTTGCCAGATTTATTTATTATCTGCCATTATAACTATTTCTAAATTTAGTCACAATGTTCAGATATCTTTCTGTATACAAAGATAAACGAATTTTTTTATTATAAACAATACTAATGATAATAATAAGTTCTCGGCTTCTGCCGAGATCAACATTATCATGAAAAAGAAGAAGAAACGGACGAAATATCGAGACCTTCTCTTCGAACTCCGCAGACTCTATCCAGAACATACTGTGAAGCATGTGGTACTAATTATAGGAGCCCTCGATGGAGCAAGAGATACCTACACTACTTTGGGAACTGAAGATCATATTGACATGCCGAAATTTAGCAGATCTTCTAGCCGGAAGAATGGAGAAAGCGGTCAATCTAGGTTCGTTACGTCTACTCAGGGGACACGATTCGGACTCAGTAGTTATTTACCCCACCCCACGAACGTGGGGAATAGTTACTGGTAACCACCAGAGCCCGACCCTGGGATTCGGAGTCAGGGAACCAATAAAAAAAAAATAATAATAAGAGCAATAATAATAATAATAAGGAGCAAGATATACACTGCTTTCGGAACTGAAGATCATACTGACATGCCCAAATTCGGCTGAACTTCTAGTCGGAAGAATGCAGAAGGCGGTCATTCTGGGCTCAGTACCCGGACTCAGTAGTTGCTCACCTCACGGACATGGGGAGTAGCTACTATTAACTACCAGCGGCCGACCCTGAGAATCGGGGCCAGGGACCCGGTCGACTGAATTTCGACTAAATAATAATAATAATAATAATATCTCTCATTCTCATCGTAATGATGAGCCCGGAAATCTGAGACTTATGGGAGAGGGAGGGACATATTATAATTTTTCGGAACGCATATGTGCGCCCAGGAACGACTTACTATGTTATAACCCTAAATGAAAAGAAATAGATGTTTTTCTTACATAGAACACGCCCGAGAACCATTTTTAGTTTCTTCAAAACCAATAGATGGTGCTGAAGCTAATGAGATAAACAAAATCGTACACATCTAGTATTCTAAAATATTTATTTTGCGTCGCCATTTTGCCGCGTGTTTTTTTCGTTGAAATATAACCTGACATTCAAACATTGCAAACAAGTTTTCGCCGCAGTTTTTTAAAGAATTTGCTATGAAAAAAATGCACTAACTGCTCTGTGTTTGACTTGTTTCCTGGGTAGCTGACAAACTTTAATCCATTATTATCATTCTGGAAGAATATTCTGGGGAGATGTAATAATACAGGTAATATAATAATAATAATAATAATAATAATAATAATAATCAATTTTAGTAATTAGTGTTCAGTTATTAGATTATTATGTTTTAGGTTTGAAAGAAAAGATGCAAGAAGGTGCATGATAGATGTTTCAGAAGAGGTGCTGCAAGAAAAGATTGTACTTATTATTCCTTGGAAACACAATTACTTTATAACCTTAATAACTTGATAATTTATAAAGTTTTCGCAACGTAAGTTTTAGATTATATTAATGTAAAAGTGTTTGTAAAGCTTTTTATAAATTCGTGATAAATATATTTATCTCATATTAATATATAATGTCTCATATTTTTATTTTATTTGTAACATTTCGATTTCATAGTAAAAAATGTATTGGTAGAGAAGGTCAAGGATCCTGCAAATATTTCTTATGCAACCAGTTATACGTTCCTTCAATTTTCATTAAAATATCTGATGCAACCAGTTATACTGATACCTATTTCCTTCCAAACCGTCTGAGGGCGCAGTTTTAATTTTTTAAATGTCAATATTAAGATAGTTATCTATTGTATTTTTATCTAGGGTTATAACTTTACAAATTAGTACGAAAATAAGGGAGACTTGGAAAACCTTATTAGAGAGTTTTTGAACCCCTTAAAATTTAAGTTATCGTTATGGTTATGGTTATTCTGCGCATGCGCAGTGCCGAAAATAATACTATTTTTGGCACTGCGCATGCGCAGAATAACGATAACGATAACGACGTGCTGAAATTTAAGGGGTTCAAAAACTCCCTATTAATTAGTAGGTTGTTAGCCATTTATACAGTGATATTGCAGTACTTAAAGTTGCATATTATGAACGCTACCAGTTTTATGCACACAGATTTAATATAGGAGCAATTAGAAAAAGTTGACCGGAGGTGAGATTCGAACCGTGGTCAAGCGCGGAGAATGATTGAAAACTTGACGACTTAAACCGCTCGGCTACCTAGGCTCTCTTTTCAAATTACTTTAGCTCTAGTAGTACAATACACAGTAATATAGGAGTTATGTCAGTAGCAGTTAATTATTTATGATATTAACATAAATTAGTTTTATCCTTCCACTTTTACAAATCAAAACAGGTAACATATTTAAAATGGAGTGAAGAATCCCCTCAAAATATAAAAATATTATTACTACTTACCGCACGAATAGATCGTATAATGTAATATCAAGTTCTTTGAGCAGTTAAAAAAACATTCCACCGAAAAACCCAGCGACGAGTCGCAAACCTGCAATATGCACTAATATTCACTGTTATGGCTAATAAAGCTAATAACAATAATAAAGTTTTCCATCCTGTGGTTGCAAAAATGCGTTCCCTCGCTGACATTAATCAACCTTAACAACAGAGTAGGTAGCGCAGTTGAAAAAAATATAAATCAAAATTAGTGGATTTGGATTCAGCTGAGCATTCAGTTCCCGGTAAATGATAAATAATACCAGGGTTGTTACGAATTTATAAGACAGGTGAAGGGATAATGACTTAATGCAAGGATTGCGGCCAGACGAGCCGGATTCAGGCCTGCTAATATCAATTTTTCAAAGGGAGCGGCCGACTACAAAGAGCATGATTTGCAAGTTTTTAATTAGATTAGCTAGAAATTTCCATATTTACCTAATAATTATATTCTAGGTATTGTCTCTAGCACCTTTGGTACGGCGCTTATCAAAGTTGGAATTTTTTCTATTAACTGAAAAAAGTCTGCCGCCTAGAAATACAATATTGGAGGGTGTAGACAGTTGTTTTTGTCTGAAAACCTTCGCCTAATAGATGGAATTTATTTAACTATGATACATTTACAAGACGACACTAATCTACTAGACTAAGAAGACCTTACAAAAGCTAAATTTAATGTTAAAAATAATAATTTGTGGATGGATATATTATCTACATTGTCACAGACCATAGTAGATCAACTGAAACAATTTTACATCGATTTACAAACCAGACATATAACTGCTAATACTACAAGATACTAGATACTAGATACTAGAAAAACAACTATCAGTTATATGACATATGTGTTATATAACTGGTTAGTCATACTATCTACCTAAAATTTGGAATTCACAATTGTTTCGTAGAAAGAAAAAGTTGTACTATATTAAATGCGTGAATAATGTATATTTTTCTAAAAATGAAGACAACATTAGAAACAATAAAAAAACTTAAGTCATTAATTCCTCTTACAAACCCCGACCGATTCATCTATCTTAGTATCTACTTAACCTGTTAAACTTGGTGATTAGCACAAAATTCCTAAAAGTTTAGGCGATAAATTAAAACTGATTTAATCAAATGATTGTGCACCAATGCAAAGATGTAATTGTCTTAATAATGTTGGGAAATAAGACTTTACTGCTACAATTTGTCTATATAATATTTAGTCGAAAGATTTAATTCCTAGCAAGGATAAATTCTAGCCACATAAATTAACAACTGCTAGTTTTATCAATAACCAAAGTGAGAAGTGAAAAGTAATATTATGACAAATGAGAAGTTCGGTCTTACTGGATGAGCCTTATAAATGAAAAATTAAGTCAATTTATGTGTTACATTTGAAAACAGATTGAATATAATTTGTATAAGTAATATTTTATTAACACGGGATAGATATATATCATTATTTACTTTGACTTTATCACTGGTATTAAGGAAATTTTCTCCTGATAGCTATCTAACTATTATGTATAAAGGTACGTGTAATCACATGTAACGAATGAAATTAATGGCTTAAGGGCACTTGATCTTATACTTTTTCTTTTCCAATACTTTATTTTATTATGAGTGATAACCAATAATTTAAAAAAAGAGGTTCTGTTTTAAAACGGGTCTATTTATTTATTAATTTTAAAAAGTATTTCTTTCCGACATACTCCAAATTTAAGAGTACAGTTGAAGTTAACTGTTAGAGTTTCTAGAAAAATTCTTGAAGCTTCAGCTTCCATGCATTTATTTCAACTTACATGATAAAAAAAACAAAAATGTATGTCTAACTCTAAAGCAAATAAGCTTCACTTCTTATTTGTTCCATTGGCTCATTACCAAGTTTCTTGTCAATGAGTTGTTAGTTCACCATAAATTTGAATTTAGCTAATAAGACATATTGACGAGGTATCACAGTATTGTATTTATTGTACCTATGTATTGTATACTGTATCTTATTGTATGTACTGTATTGTATTTACTGATGTATTTATTGTATCACTCTATTATTTTTTATTTTATTTTTATTTCTGAAAAGTTTAAATAATATTGATATTGAGAATAGTCAAGAAGTATGTCACCAACGTGGTCAGATTCAAGCTGGATTGCGCGTCAATTGATCAGGGTCCGTGTTGTGGTTGTCAGAAAGCATTAAAAGGCGTTTTTTAAACAAAATATATTTCAAAACATTTGATTATTATTCCCCTTCAATCAAATCTCAATCTATAGAATTTTATTATGATTCATAATTACATCATTGGACGAATTTGAGCAATATTCCTATATATTATTACTACTAATTACATCCAACAAAATTCGCTCCGAAACATGTCTGTTGTACCAAAAATGGTATAAAAATGTGAATCAAATTTCCATTCTTTCAAATATTTGTAAACTGCGATAATATTGATAATGTAACGTTAATATACACAAGATACATGTTCACTCAATATACATATTGATATTTTATTGCTTAAGATGAGATTAAACACTATTCTTAATTATCTTTTTATGAAACAACTTCAGATAATATGAGTACCCAAATGGTTTTAGAAATTTTGACATATTTTGTTGTCAAACTGTTATGGTAGCGGTATTAATACGATTCTATTTAACCAACAGTTCAACTTATATACTCAATACTACAATACTTAGTAAATTTTCAGTACTGGAAACTTACTAATTGTCTCCATATAAGTAAGTTTCCAGTGCTGATATCCAGTGCGTCGTAATTATGAAAAAAATTCGCTGATCCGCCTCATAAAAAGCTATAAAATATACCAATAATTTAATAATGAATTTTTATTATACGTATTTAATCTAATAGATATAATTTGACAAAGCTAATAAAAACACCACAGGAATCGAATGACACACGGAAACAAATGATTGTCATGTTTCTGAAAAATAATAATTTCTGATTCTATAACTTTTCCATGTACAAATATTTTTTAGAGTTATGAAGAAGTAAATGGTAGGGAACGTTTTGGAACACAGTAAAACTGAGCTCATTGATGTTCACTAAAACGTGTATTACTTGAATCTGCCTTTCATTATAATTCTAATTCAATTTATACTATATTTTCTACTAAGCTCAGAATTTATTTTTAATGCAATAAGCACCTGTCTTTCTATAATAACTGGTTATAATAAACAAAGCAAAGCAAAGATAAAAATAAAGATGCGTCAGGGAGATACTAATATAAATAGTATGATTATTGACATGTCAGGTATCCCGTATAATGATGATAATTTTCTATTATTATAGATTTATAGTATATAAATCTATAATAAATCTATTATAAATATAGTATAATATTGCATTATAGAAAACACATATTTTTACTCGGCCTAACACAAAAAATGTAAAGGTGTAAATTAATATTTAAAAAGTAGGTTTTATTTAATCAACATATTTATTTTCTAAGCGAAACCAAAATTATTTTAAAATTAAAATGATGTAACAAAATTAATTTAATATTAAAATGGGATTGAATAATTAGCCATTGTTCAAGAGGCAAGTTCTTAAAATTTTGGCTAAGATGTTGGCCACACAAAAACGGTAACAAACAAAACAACCCGAGAGTTATTCAGGGAACAAAGGATACTTGTTAAGTCTGTTTGCTAGTGACATCTTCATCTTATTTATAAGGAGGTATCGAGATGTTCGTACATTTGGCCT
This sequence comes from Pogonocherus hispidulus, assembly GCA_963924545.1. Taxonomy (NCBI): domain Eukaryota; kingdom Metazoa; phylum Arthropoda; class Insecta; order Coleoptera; family Cerambycidae; genus Pogonocherus; species Pogonocherus hispidulus. The sequence continues at coordinate 72,323,894 of OZ004693.1, forward strand.
CTTAATGAACAAAACGCTTGACGACTTCAGGTAACAAAGAACAAATATAATTATTTACTTATTTCCAGACTGACGGCTTTTGATATAATAATAAGTTGAAATCATTTATACTAAAGCTTTAGGGGAAAAGTCTACCAAATACTTGTAGAAATAAGATTCATTATACAGAGTGACAAATTAAAACATACACTGTGTCCAATAGTTATGAGAAATATACAGTAGTGTCCTCTTTTGGTCTTTGCGACTATCTGTGTGACAATTATTGTCAAATTGACAGACAGATAGCGACCTGCTTTTCCGCAAGTGCCATTATAGCAGTGGCCCCTATTGTCTTGGTGGTAGATAAATATACACAGTGTCCAGTTTCAGATGAACTATATGGGCATCTTGGGAACCATTATAGATATAGAGTGGGATAAATTGGGGAAAAAGTTTAGCAATTTTAGGTCCAAAAAGAATCCAAGGTTACAATTCCAAGAATTCCTTCCATTTTCTGGAAATATCCACAGCTTGTTTATTACAAAAGATACTTTCATTGAATTTTCAGGACAGGGATAGCAGTCACCAAAGACTTCAAAACAGGCCTCTAAAAAAATTTAGGTCTACTAGATTTTGCGCTAGCATATTCAACTTTTGGTTTTCTTATGAACGCCATATTGGATAACTCCATAAAAAGTGCTTTTCATTCGTTTAAAATATGCATATGTTCAAAAACGAAAAAATATAAAACGTGTTTGAAGAAATTCCGAATACTGCGTCTTTAACTCTTCGACGTATTCCTTTGCAGTTTCATACGATCTTGCATCCACTTTGTTTTTTAGATAACCCACACAAACAAGTCTAGTGGAACGACATCCGGTGACCTAGCAGGCCACTTTAGCAGCCGGAGCAAGAGCGAGAGCTCCGTAGCCGAGCGGTTAAAGACGTCAAGCTTTTAATTATTCTCCGCGATTGACGGCGGCTCAAATCTCACCGCGGTCAACTTTTTCTAATTGCTCCTATATTAAATCTGTGTGCATAAAACCGGTAGCGTTCTTAATATGCAACCAGTCCTGCAATATCCCTGTATAAATCGCTAACAACTTACTGTTCACTTTAATTAATAAGGTTTTCCAGGTTTACCTTATTCTCGTACTACATGGTAGTTAAAGTTATAACATCGTATACCGTTCCTGGGTGCACTCTCGGGCCGCAAAACAATAATATGCCACCCCCTCTCACACACAAGTTTCTGATTTCCGGGCTCATCATCAAGATGAGAATGAAGGATAGAGATATTATTATTATTCCTCCTATATATACTTACTTATTGTTATACTTGTTAATCCTCGGTTTTGCTCTCCCCATGGGTTAGCAACCATCCTGACATGCGTTCCTAAGATGGGAAGACCGTCAGCTTGGTATTAACGTGAACGATTAACGTCAGTTGTTGTTTCTTATAAACATATATGGTCGTCAATATATGCTGTGCTTATCAAAAAGCATTAAAAGACGTTTTTTAAACAAAATGTATTTCAAAACTTTTGGTAACTATCTCTCTTGAAGTTTTCTGCATGACATTATTTAGACTAGAACATAAACGTTTTTAAGTGATGTTTTTAATGTTATAAACGTTTTGATAACGAGAACCAATAAGTTTTCGAAACGTAAACGTTTGTTTGTGTTTAATGCTATATTATTGTTGACTCATAGTTTCTTTTGGGATCACAATACCTGTAAAATAAGAAAAAGCGGGAAACCAGAAGCATACAAATTAAATATTCAAAGTGCAGTATCAAGGCAAACTTCTAAAGATTGCCCCAAAAAACTGATTAAATTTAGTTAATTTATCAAATATAATTTTTATACAATGGTTTTTTGGGACAAACTTTAGAAGTTTGCCTTGACACCGCATTTGGAATATTTAATTTGTATGTTTCTGGTTTCCTGCTTTTTGTTATTTCACAGGTGGTGTAATCCCAAAAGAAACTATGAATCATGAAACGTTTACCTAACATTTTACATTAGGTAAAAATATTTTTCAAAAAACCAACCTTTGACTGATCCCTCGGCGCAGAGGTTGATTTTTAATTGTTTATATTTTTTCCAGGGGTGGCAAAATACCCAAATAAATAAGAGTAGGTTTGAGAAACTTTAACTGTAACGTACGTGACAATTAGAGCATATTTAAATGTTTGGGAAATGGACACTACCTATATGTATACCATCAATTCTTATGCCGAAGGCAGTTATTTTGTTTCCTTGACACACATGGATAAGCTATCTCATAAATATAGCTTATTAGTAGATTCTTAAATACTTTGTTTGCCATATGTTGCAAACCCTCTGGCGAGCACTGTACTGTGGCTTAAGATATATAATTTTTTCATCACATTCATTATGTGAATTGATTTCAATAGATGTATCTAAACAATTACGATGATTTTATCTTTATACAGCTGAACGTGACAATTAGAGCATATTTAAATGTTTGGGAAATGGACACTACCTATATGTATACCATCAATTCTTATGCCGAAGGCAGTTATTTTGTTTCCTTGACACACATGGATAAGCTATCTCATAAATATAGCTTATTAGTAGATTCTTAAATACTTTGTTTGCCATATGTTGCAAACCCTCTGGCGAGCACTGTACTGTGGCTTAAGATATATAATTTTTTCATCACATTCATTATGTGAATTGATTTCAATAGATGTATCTAAACAATTACGATGATTTTATCTTTATACAGCTGAAGGTATGGGATACACCGAGAAAGGAACAAACCAAATAAAAAATGAAGCGTGAACACCTGTAATTGAACGAAGGTCTGGGTTGTAAATACCTCTACAGGCGGTCCCATTGTCTTATATCAAAACCATAAATTGTGTCCGTACAACTCCGAAAATATTTCATTTGCTATCTTTACACGGGCTCCATGTTGATAGGAGTGTAATTATGGCACTTAATAAAAAGATACCGAACAACCTTTTCTGATACTTACTTATTTATGTATTCTAAATATTCATGTCGTATCCAATACATGCATTCATAAACAACTTGTATAAATTCTTGAAAGGTGATTTTAGTTGTGGCCACCTCTGCGAGTCGAGGTTTTAGTTCTTTTGTTTTTAAAACGAAGCCATAAATATTATGAGAAGATAAATTTAGAAAGACGTCGTTTTATAGATATTAATGGACAAGAATTTGGAAGGTATATGTTTAAATTTATTTGCTGCAAAATATAAAATGAAAGATATTACTTATTATTATGTAGGCATATTTTATATTTTATATATTATAGTACTTATCTATTATATAAAACGTTTTAAAATGCTTTATTTTTCACAGTGTACAGAAAATAACAATGTTCCATAGAAAATTGAATCAAACTAGAAAATAAACATATATTTCAGTAAATTCATCTTGTATACCTGGTATAACCTCATTTTAAATTAAAAGAATATAGCAAAGTCAACTAATATTAAAAATATAAATTAATTATATAATTGTGAATTTTTAAGTTATTTAAACCATGCACTATCTACGCAATTGTTTTTTTTAGCAAGTTCTATATAATATATAGAATCGCGGGCCGCGATCGATATATGGAAAACTATGTAAAGGGTGATTTTGACAATTTGGTTATTTACACAGGTCAGTGAATAGTCTTTTCTTGTTTGTTAATTGTTGGTGGACTATTGCTTACCGAGAATTATCCATGTCATGGGACTATCCTTAAAATGGGACCAGCCACTTAAAAACGGAAATTAAAGACCGGTCTTTAGAATTGCCGAGATTAGTCTTCCAGAGTTCCACTACCAATTTCAACATATACTTATGTATAAAGACACCCATAAGCAGAATCGTAATAATTTTTGAAAACAAGATTATCTTCCTCAACAAACTTCTAACACCTAGAATATTGGAAGCTGTAAAAGTCATGCAAAAAACATGAAGCATTCAGTGCGCTATCAGCAATTTATGGGCTATTTCATCATTATGTATCGACCATGTGAAAATCTCCCAAATATAAAATTATTGGTATTGGGTTTGGCATTCAGCGATCTCAGCAGCACATTCAAATCTGAATCCTTGACAAAATCCCGATACCATTATATACACCTCAAACTGTTAATGCCATGATCACAAGCAAGTTATGAATTAATTAGTAAGAATCAAGAGATAAGAGAGAATATTAAATTGATACCTTTGCTTCTACGACAGATCTTTAAATTCGAATATATGACGTCATACACTTACTCTCCACTTTTGCTCCAAATTTAAAATTCCTAGTAGATTTACTTTGTGATGCTATAGACGCAGTATCCACCTGCATAAACACTGTGTATTTGTCTTGGTTGGTTATTAGTAATAGTAAGCACATTTTGGTCCCAAGACACAATCTGAAAGGATATTATATTACAAAGGTCTGATCCGTTATCTGCGCATTGTAATAATGTTCTCTTGCTATTGCCAAAGGCTTCGCTAACGATGTGAAGTGTTCAAATTAACGTAATTATAAAGCGGTCTGTTTTGTCAAGTATTAAATTGAAATTTATTGTTCTAAAGACAAATTATATTTATCCTTTACCCCCGATTTGGGGTACGCTGCAATAAGTATTCCAAATGGTCTAATTTATATGCAGGGCAGCTTTACAGGACCTTGTATTAATTAAGCATCCATTATTTATTTAACGGTTCACTTTAGCGGGAAATATGTGCCTGCGCATCATTTTAAACGGTTGTGAATTATTTTGCCTTCGTTAGGGCAAATATTAGACCATACAAAATAATAGGTATAATAAATAATCATAGACATGCGGCCAGTAACAATCAACATATAGAACAATACATCGCGTTCTCGCTATATAAAATAATTATGCATATTAGTACTTAAATAAAATATGATGCCTACAATGCTGGCATTTAATATTTTGGCACAAATTTACTGAAAAATGCGCTTTTATATATATTTGTATTTCTGTGATGAAACTGTTTAACATCAAGTTGAAATTGCAAGAGATAATTGATTAATAGGTACCTAGAGGCATCTAATCAGGTAATTTGACGCAGGCAGGTAATGTGAGGCATCTTCAAATGGTACTCCAAAGGACAAAAGGAGAAAAGGTACGCCAAAAATAATTCTGCAAGAGAATTTCATATTCTTTCTCACACAATTGTACAGGGTGACCCATTCTTCTGGGATTCCTTTGTTTCTCGACTATTATCAACTTTAGAAAAAAATATCTAATACAAAAGTTTTCAGAAATAATAAGGGCTATAATTTAAAATTAGTTACAGATTTACAGGGTGTTCGCATCCTTCCAAACCTATAAAAACTTTCTTATTTTAAATGGAACACCCTGTATATTATTAGCTCATTGGATATCTCATAGCAAGTGCTTTCAGTCCATATAACATTTGTTATAGCTAAACTTTATAGTTTCGAAGATATTTAATATATTGTGTAAAAAATTACAAATGCAGACTTTGGTGAAAATAACAGTACCCAGCAAGAACACAAACGTTAAAATAACGTTAAAATTGACGGTAACTAACCGTTGAGTAACCTTTCTATTACGACGTTGAATCAACGGAAGAATGTCCCGCGGTTCAACGTATATTTCAACGCATGTTACAACATTTTAATAACGTTTATTATAACTTTATTTAAAACGTTATTTATAACTTAATATACTACGTCTCTATAACACGTTTATTAAACGTTGAATTTGATCGCAAAACAAATAGTATTTAACCGCTAATAAACGTTAATACAACGTGTGTTAGAAACGTGTTTCAGACGACACATTCCAAACATTGGTCACCGTTGATATAACGTTTGAGATCAACGTTATAGAACGTTGAGCTTAACGTTATTATAACGTTGAGATCAACGTTACCATAACGTTGAGATCAACGTCGTCATGATCGTATCCGTGAACATCGTATTCTAACTGTATCAATGTTCTATAAACGTTAATCTCAGCGTTCTATAACGTTGATCTCAACGTTAATGGAACATTGATACAGTTAGAATACGATGTTCACGGCTACGATGATGACGAATGTTCACATGGAACACTTTTGGAAATCACTTGTACAAATTCCACCACTTGGCACTGCTTAAATACAACAATATTCTTATAGGGCTTCTGCAGGAGACTAAAGTTATGAAATAGTAGTTTCTAAAAACATTTTTATTTTTGCTTTTAAGTTAGCTTCTAAATTCTAAATGAAAATTAATTATACCAATAATAATACCATTTGATCTGACTAAACATTTATTTAAAATACTTAATATATCTACAATATATCATATTTGGTCTTGTACGGAGGACCTGAAAAGTAAAAGTATTTTAGTTTAGATAATAATCATTTTCACTGCAAATCAGAATATATCACTTTACAATCGAGAAGTTAATTTTCAGTAGCGAACTTTTCTAGTTACTAGGTGATGGTAGTCATTTCACCTCGTATTTCACTGTTACAATGATTATCCGATTTGTAGGTATTAAACTATGTTACCCAAGTAACATAATTTACTTAAAAACATTTTTCTATAAATTAGGTAGGTACAGGAGGTAGGCACCTATATCGTTACGTATACCCGTAGTCATCGACGTTGTCACCCGCCTATTATAGTTTTTTTTATTTTAATGCAATGTGTCGGTCCCTAAAAAAACAAATTAGATAAATAGATACCCTAAGTAAGTCAGTAATTTCAACATCATTTAATAGAAAATTTAGAATGACTAACGTAAACTGATCTTCGAAAAGACTGTATCATTTTTTCAACCTGATAACTCAAAAAATAAATATTTTACAGTAATTTCAAAGCAGAACAAAATTTAATTTACTTACCTCTTCGTAGACAAGCGTCAAAGCAAACCTAAATTTAGCCGAGGTTGAAAAGAAGTTAAAACAATAAAAAAAGCATGAGCTACGGCACCTGTGATGCCACGGCCATATTGAAATAAACGAGTGTGGTTACCTAACCTACCTACCTACACCTTTTCTGGACATACAACGGAAACTATTAGTATGAAAACAAAACAGTACTTAATGCATAAACTTGCAACTAAAGTACAACAATCCACTAAAAATGGTTTCATAAACTTACTTTTCACTAGTTATTGCCTACCAATAGCGACAATTTCTGCACCAGAACACCACACATCAATTAAATACGTTTATACGATGTACGAACGAACAAGTGGCGGTTGGCGGAACTAGCGGGCGATATAACACGTGACCAACGTGACGGAAAAGGAAACTAACGACTGACATGCTTGCTTACTGCCAACAGTGTCAACAACCAATCACGATTATTACAATTGACATCAGCCATCAAATGTCCGCTTGCTGATTGGTTAGATGCAACCTTTCGGATTGTGAAGTTGGAAGTTGATGTTGACCCCGTAAAAATTTGAATTGAACTGAATTTGTATTTCGTTTTTCGTTTTTCATTCGTAGCCGGGGGACGAGGAATTGCTTTTATGGCAATTTTTATAAATACATTTTTCCACTTCAACTGCCCAAAATATTAGCGTCACTGAAAAATAATATTGATTTATTTTGTGGAGAAATGCCAAGTGTTTCTAAGATCGCCATGAGCATAAACTACCTATACCAATATCTAATAGATATTATTGCGATAGATAATAGGAAAAATTTAACATTTCATCTTGTGTATAAAATCGTATATGTGTAAAATTGTGTTATGATCTTGAAATTAATGTCAATAATGATTCACCATTTTCATGTTGTTTTAATAAAATTATCTATACGTAAAAAATTAAAGATACTCGTAAAATTATTGTGTTGAAAATAGTTGAAATATTGTTTCTCTTAACGTTTATATAACGTGCAGGTTCTAGTTAAATATAACCTTATTATTTACGTTGAAATAATGTTCAAAACCACTCAAGCTGTTACTTTTTATTATAAAGTTTACGTCCTTTTAACGTACAAATTACACCGTAAATTACGTTCATATTTACGTTTAAATAATGTTAACAGTCATAGCTCAAATTAAATTGATTAACCAACGTCAATTTCCCATGAAAATATTACCAATACTAAACAAAATGTTGAAATATTGTTCCTTTTAACGTTTATATGTCGTGCAGAAAATAGTTAAATATAACCTTATTATTTACGTTGAAATAACGTCCAAAACCACTTAAGCTGTTAATTTTTATTATAAAATTTACGTCCTTTTAACGTACAAATTGCACTTAAAAATTACGTGCCTATTTACGTTTAATTAACGTTAAAAGTCATAGAGTAAATTAACTTTATTAATCAACGTTAATTTCCTATGAAAATATTACCAATATTAATCAAAGAGTTGAAATATTGTTCCTCTTAACGTTTATATAACGTGCAGGTTATAGTTAAATATAACCTAATTATTTACGTTGCAAAAACGTAACAAACCAATCAAGTTGTTACTTTTTATTATAAAATCTACATTTCTCTAACGTTAAAGTTACCCATTGAATTCTACTAATAAATTCACGTTTTTATAACGTATAAGTTACACCTTACGTTGATAACGATTGTTGGATAGACGTGTTCTTAACGTTTGATTGAAAGTAGGTTCTTAAACAACGTTGGTTTTTTCAACGAGTAACGTTTATTCAACTACAGCAACGTGATATACACGTTAAAACAACCAACCTGTTCTCACTGGGTATCTTCCTTAGTTTTTACATTTCGATAATAAATATTGGTATTCGTTTAGTATAAGCGGTGGAGAATATTTTGCTGTATATAAATGTTTTATAAATTATACAGGGTGTTAATAATCTCGTAGCAAAACTGGAAAACTGTAAGGCCCAATATCTCGTTTACTTTAAATGGAACACCCTGTATATTTTTAATGGATCAGATTCAGAATTGAAAATTCTATCGATCCATATTAGTATGTTATATACCCAAAGATAATAGTTTTCGAGATATTTTGAAATTTAAAATATTTTACTCTTTGGTTACCTACAAGTAAACAAATTATGAGCCTAGACATTAGTCAAACACAAGTTAGTAAGTGTTTAAAGGATAACAAATTTCATCCCTACAAGATTAAGTTACATCAAGCTCTACGTCCAAATTACTTTGAAAAACGACTACAATTTTGCGAACAGATGTTGGAAATAATAAACAATGAAGAAATATTTCTAAATTTTGTAATGTTCAGCGACGAAGCAACGTTTCATAAAAATGGAAATGTGAATCGTTGCAATTTTCATTTTTATTCAACAGAACAACCAAATTTTTTGAGAGTTGTCAATAATCAAGGCTAATGGACTATAAATTGCTGGGGAGCAATTTTAGGAGAGCACATAATAGGTCCATATTTTTTTGAAAATCCACTTACAGGAGAGACATATTTAGATTTTTTATAAAATTACCTTTTGGAATATCTATCTATTGGATGATATTCCCTTAAAATATCTTACCAAGACTATGCCTTCAGAAGGATGGTACCCGCGTGCACTATAGCGTTAATGTAAGGAATTTTTTGAACGGACATTTTCCAAATAGATGGATTGGCCGAGGGGGTCCAGTTAATTGACCTGCACATTCTCTAGACCTTACATGTCTGGATTTTTTCTATGGGGATACGTCAAAGATAGAGTATACAGCATGTCTCCGACAGGGGACGATATGAAAGAAAGAATTAGACATTGCTTCCGAAACATTACGCCAGATATTCTAAGAAATGTGCAAGTTTCATTTCGAACAAGACTTGAACTGCGCATTCAGCAACAGGGTGGACTGTTTGAAATGAAATAAAATAAAATTTAACGAGACTGTTATTGGCTAAGCGTAGGTTAATATTTAGAAGGGTTGAGCAAAATCTCATTTATATTAAAAAAATCAAAAATTTATTTTTATTACATTGTACTGATAACTTTTAAAAATATCATGTTACGTTAGTTATTTATTTGAATAAAAAAAAATATTACAAGAGTTTGATTTACCTAAATCATGATTATAATTAAGATTTAAATTCATTTGATAAATTTTGTTTTCCAAGCCATCTAAGCTCATAATTTATGTTTACTTGTAACCAAAGAGTAAAATATTTTAAATTTCAAAATAACTCGAAAACTGTTATCTTTGGGTATATAACATACTAATATGGATCGATAGAGTTTTCAATTCTGAATCTGATCCATTAAAAATATACAGGGTGTTCCATTTACAATAAACGAGATATTGGCCCTTACAGTTTTCCAATTTTGCTACGAGATTATTAACACCCTGTATAATTTATAAAACATTTATATACAGCAAAATATTCGCCACGGCTTATACTAAACGAATACCAATATTTATTATCGAAATGTAAAAACTAAGGAAGATACTATTATTTTCACCAAAGTCTGTATTTGTCATTTTTTACACAACATATTAAATATCTTCGAAACTATAAAGTTTAGCTATAACAAATGTCATATGGACTGAAAGCACTTGCGATGAGGAATCCAATGAGCTAATAATATATAGGGTGTTCTATTTAAAATAAGAAAGTTTTTATAGGTTTGGAAGAATGCGAACACCCTCTAAACCTGTAACTAATTTTAAATTATAGCCCTTATTATTTCTGAAAACTTTTGTATTAGATATTTTTTTCTAAAGTTGGTAATAGTGGAGAAATAAAGGAATCCCAGACGAATGGGTCACCCTGTACAATGTGTTTGTAAGTGTTCATGATAAGAACTGGCAAGATTAACAACATATTAACACAGATGGAAATAATATTATTGAAGTAGTCAAATAAGTATGGGATCCATCAGGGCAGACTCCTGTTAAGTTTAAAGCATCCCAGTCAGTGACTACGCTGAGCGGGAAAAGCATTGGGATTGTTACAGGATTATTAATAAGTTGTGACATATCAATAAGCACCTTAATATCATAGAACTAAATGGCATCAAAAGCAGCAGGTTATGAGCTCACAACGACGAGGACTCCATACTCATCTACCACTATAATCGCTTTACACTCAAGATACATAAATTGGTTTGATAAATTTTAAAAGTTTTTAATAAGGTTTTGAGACACCTGTGACACCTAGACACGTATGATTTAAGGCACCTATTAAATTTTTTGGGGTAGTTCTAGGCAGTACACATCGAGACTAACCAACTGGTTGTCGACCCACCGGTTTAGTATCTTGATATATTAAAGGGTAGTCAGTTCGCTACTGACACTGATTAATTATTGTTATGATAATGTCGAGACGGCTCAGTGAACCATGATTTACTAACCAATAAAGCGGGCTGTATGGGATTAGCCCTCTGTCACTATTCATACTATTTTACTATTTTTACTATTAAAATTGTAAAGTAAAAAAATATGAATAGTGACAGGGGGCCAATCCCATACACCCCGCTTTATTGGTTAGTAAATCACGGTTCACTGATCCGTCACGATGGTTCACTGAGCCGTCGCAATAGTTTAAGTATAAATAGGACACAGAGTTTCCAAACAAATTTTATAAAATAACGTTACTCTCATAAACACTTTTAAAACGTTTTGATATTATAAGCCTAAATGTTTCATATCTTAATCACAGAAACGTTTTTAAAATAATTTTTTAATTGATTTATAAGCAATTTTGTAATTTTGTTACAAAAACGTTTTAACGATAAATTTACAAAACAGTTTTGTTGCAAACAACAAAATAGTGTTTTCTACAAGTCTAATATACTATATTAGCATTTTAGATGTAGTAATAAGACATCAGTAAACTATGGTAATTGTATAATATTCAAATTATAAAACAAATTTGCTGGTTGGGACGCCAGTGTTATTATCGCAAGGACAAGAGACCTCTGGCCCTACATTATGCCTTCTACGCAAACCTCACGAAGTTTGTATGGCTTCTTTGAATTCCCATGCATGCAGATTACTAAAAAGGTTATCAGGTATCGCCAATACGTTGTTTAAGACTTCATATCGATGGAATGGAGCTTAAATTACCACTGCTTTCCCTTGATATTCAAAGTTAAAACTGGGAAGTCGCCTTCAGTTACACATATATCTAGGATCATAGGAGAACGAATAACAGGTCAATTTACAATATCCTAGATGCAACACGCGCCCTCGTACGATAGAAATTTGAACTTAAAATTAAAACTAACGCATTAAAATTCTAAACATTGTTAACATTTTCAATTTTTATTACAAATTGCCAAATTTGTGTAATTTGTCTATTATGGAGTTTGAAGGAAAAGTGTTAAGTAGTTTTGGGTTTACGATAAAATTCTAAAAAACTAAAAGATATCAAACAAATATGAAGCTTGCGGTCTCCAAAATATTTCTATATGATCGAAAACAAAACCTTTTAACTTGTCCTTATAGTAATAAGTTTGTGTTATTTATAATAATTGATAAGTATCCAATCAGTTTGTACAGAATCGATTTGAAATTTACAAAAATTATGAACTAATAGGGACTAATATCGCTTATGTTATATTTTCTTATTTATTGTTTCTTATATGTACATTATGTTTATTTGTATATTTTTTCTTATATTTACATTATTACGTATTTATGTTATTATAAAAATGGTATTTTCCTAAATTTTGGAAAGAAACTTTCTTAGTCCCAATTATTAAATTGGATGATGAAATTATTGTCTAAAATTATCGACCCGTCCCTCAACTATGGCAAAGTTATTTGAGAAATAGTAACAGAATTTATTACTTCTGTGGTAAGATAAATTATTGTGCCCGAGCAACACAGTTTGCTCCAAGGTAAATTCTAATCCCAATCCTAAAAATTCCAACGAATTTTCTATGTTACTCTAATTTTATAATAATGCACTTGAAAATGGTACCTATACGGTTATTCAGAACCTATCCATAATAAAATTTGGGGATGTTCAACATACATGTAGAAATGTGGTAGTGCAAAAAAAATTTTTTGGCGGGGTCTGAAAGCTATTTAAAAATTTTTCATTGCACGCCGCTGGATACTGGTCCACTGTAATGGACTGACCTTGGGACTGACAATGCAAACTAGCTAGCACGAAAAAAACCGGCGCACCCGGCGCAAAAAAGATTTGCAGCGTTTTTACTTTAAAATAAACTTAAAAATAGATAGGCGTTCCAGGTAGAAAAAACTTGTTTACTGTTTTTTGTCGGAATGTGGTATATCCGATGTCGTTGCAGTACAGTTGCCCATCTACGTAGTCCTTTATAATGGTATAACTTTAAACATTGTTTACGGAAAATCCTAATTACTTTTATTAAAATTTTTTTGGTGATATCGATTTCTTATTTAAGGATGCACATATCCTCAAAGTTTTAGAGATGAGTTCTGAATAACCCGATATACCTATCTTAGACAGGCGTTCGATCGTGTAGATCAGAATTTGTTGTTATCAAATCTTGAACTGTATGGTGTAGGAGGCAATTTACTTAAAATGGTCCAGTGTGCCTCTGGGTTTGAACCATGGGCCGTTTATTCTTACTCTTTATCAATGACATATCTGAATGTTATATATTATTCTAATGTAGGTACTTATTACTTTTTGCCGATGACCTTAAGTTGTTTAGTATACTGAATTCAATTAATGATTGTTAAATCAGTAATTGAATCTCAAACGATTCTCTAACATAATTATTTTGTAAGCTAATAGAGAGTTACAAAATATGTTTTATAAGAGTCCTCAAAATATCACAACATGTTACTAAATACGCATTATAAAATAGTTTTATTTTATACGCTGAAATGTTTTATATCTCAGTCACAAAACTGTTTATAAAATATTTTTTAATTGATTTACAAACAATTTTATAATTTTGTTGCAAAAACGATTTAACGATAAATTTACAAAACAGTTTAGTTGCAGACAACTACACAAAATAAAGTTTTCTACAAGACTAATATACTATATTAACATTTTGCAAGTAGTAATACGACATCAATAAAACATAACAATTGTATAACATTCAATTTATAAAACAAATTTGAGGGTTGGGTAATTACCAATAAATTAGTATAAGTACTTAATACATATCGAAAGTAAGGGGCGACAGAAAATATGAACAAAGGCCGTTTTACAGTTTCTGTGTAAATTTTACAAAATAATTAAGAAAATATATAAACTGTTCTCCGTTACTTAAAAATATTAACTAGATGTTTTAATTAACAAAATTTTATTATATCACATACTTAATGGCACAGATTTGTAAGCAGATATAAACCTTCACCATTTGCATGCATGAATGACCAACAACTAAATGTCCTCTTTTATGTTTAATGTAGTATAATATTTTTATGGCTCCGTTTTATATTTTTCTCTGGAATAAAGCCTGAATTAAATAATAAATTCTTCAAGAATGTAATTTTTATTCCCAATTGTGTGGCTCCCTTTACGGCTAATAAAATATGGTAATACCTTCGTCATGACACCTCGTGTTGTGGAAATTTGCAGAAAAGTAAAATATATTATGATTTCTCTTTAGAGAAATAAGATAACTTCTAAAAGAAAGACATTTTTAGCTATCATTTGGGATTTGCTCTTTGAACACAAAAGTCGTATATTTGTACGGCAAATTAAATTTTCTTTTATATCTTATAAATGAACACAGAATACAATGAGATTTATCTTGCTTTCAGTTTTGTATAGTGGCCTTCATGAAAAATGTAGGATTCGTAACGAGGTGATCCATAGACGTAGGGGCAAATATAAATATTGCTCAATTGAATGAAATCTCGAATGAAATTAACAGTTATATTGAATTGTATTCTGATACTATCTACACTGAGAAAAAAATTGTTTGTAACTAAAAACTAAACTAAACAAAACTAAATGGCTGTAACTAAATGAACAATAATCCCAATCATGTTTTAAATACAACTGAGAATTTTACCCTCTTGCTTCTACGAGAATATTACATCATTTGCTAAAACCAGATGATCCCGGTTATTTTATATTGTAATGGTATTTATCAGAAATACTGAAACAGCAACTTAGATCCAATAAAAACTTGTTTAGTAATTAGGAACACATTTATATAAGGCTTGATGTGTCTATCTGTAATACTAAAGGAGATATGGCCCACGAAAGATATTGTAAGGTCATGTTACGACCTTACGTATTAGAGTGAGACTTGATGACGTCACAAGTTACTGTATATGGGTTTATTATTTAAATTTTGCGCATTGAAATACAATTTTGAATTAAAAAGTAGAACAGACGTCAAATACGTATACAACAATTAATGAGAGACATTATAGGTGTACATAGAAAAGGTTTTTCGATTTTGCAATAACTAACCGATTTTTGTCAAGCAACGTATAAACTACATTAAAATTAAAACACGGCGAAGCTAGACGAGAATGGTCTATAACTTCTCCCGGCACCGGGGTGATAGGTGTCTCTAACGGGGCCTCTGGAATACTGGGCAATCTTCCAGAGTATTCTTGCTTTGCCACAGTCATGCGGGGCTCTGCTGTGGTGGACTTGAATCCCTTGCTACTGGTGGGACTTTTATTGAAAACCAACCAGTAAAAAAACAACCTGAGGAGGGAGGTCAAACCCTCGATCCCCAGGCAACTGGGGAATTCATGGAGATTGGGATCAATCCAACTCCTAATAAAAGCCCGATTCCATCGGATCAGGAGAGGAAAGTGCTAAAGTCTCCGACACCTGAAACCGGAGGAGCAGGCAATATTGGCCATATACTGGTCACTGCCGTTTAAAATATCATCTGTACAAATTCGGTCTTGCAGAAGATGCTGAGTGCCGCTTGTGCTTAGAAGATGATGAAACGGCAGAACACATATTATACACCTGCCTCGCTGGGGCAGGTGTATATTATGCAGGTCAGATACTCATTATTTGGCAAAGGACAACTTCTGCCAGAGGATCTGAATAAGTTCTCACACAACAAAATGATCAGCTTCATTAAGAGGCTAGATCTGTTGGGTGAAATATAAGTAGGTGTGAGCCACAATAGACCACATGGTGGCGGTGGAGGGTCTGGTTTTCGGCCCACTCACTTTTGAACTTAACCTAACCTAACATTAAAATTAAGTTCACAGATAAATTAAAATCAGAATCAGATGGAATTAACTGTTTAATCGGTTTACCCTCAACGCCCACTTGAAAATGTGTAGTATAACCTTTTTATTATAACATGCTTTAAATATAGGAGAGAATATATCAATCATAGTTCAATCGAGGGAACCAAAGTTAATAATATTTGCTTAAAACTTGAAAAATCTAAATTAAAATAGCACTAGAGAAATAAATATATTGTAAGAGTCTATTAGATTATAGTAGAGTGAAGATTACACATGAAAAAAGATTACCACTTATAACCAGAGGCAGCTGATATCAGCTGTTAGAGTGGCTATGCCACGCAGTGCTGCAACTTACTAAGTTACTGTCGAGATAAAAAGCCTTACTACTGTAGGTTTAAGAGCTGCTCTATTGAGCGAGGAATCGGGATCGTAGAAAATGATGCTACTCTGTGTTGCCATTGGCTGATGTCGTTAAAATCGCTCCCTCTGCTCACTCAGATTGTCAAAGCAAACACAGCCGTAGTAAAAATATTAAATATTTGTTCTGTATTGTAATATAAATGTCCTCCTAAAAGCTCGTCATTAGCAGGTATTAGCGTATTAGTATTAGTAAGAATGTATATGGTATGTTCCCGAGTTCGATAAATTACCTGTTCAATTTTTAACAGTAACTATGTGACAAGTAATTTTACCCTATAATTTTATGACATCAAAGAAAAAAATGTGATAAGTAATAAATACATCATTTGCAACAAACCTTTAAAATTTTTTTTATTGGCTGTAGTTAATTAGATTCTTTGAAATTAGCTCCGGCTGAGATCATGGTTGGGTGCCGATTCAAAACTGTATACTTAATATTAATTTTGATATCACCTTGTGGACGCCAGGATAATTATATTTTAACTGTATATGCACAAATAATAGTTATAAATAATACTGAATGTTTGGAGAATTGAAACAAACAAGTAAAAACAATTTTATATTACAATTAAAATATGTTGTGTGATAGTTAAATAACGAAATGAAATGAAATAAAAAAATAAAACAAGAACAACTGATGGCTGTTACACTCAAATCAGTTTACATTTATGTATCTGCAAATAAATATGATCTGGTTTACAAAAATATATTCGGAGAATATAATTCAACCCCTCACCAATAGATATCCTCCCGTAAAGAGAGTCGGAGTGTACTTTCGGCAACGTGAAGCAGATAATGGAATCTTCAGGAAACTTAGGACAAGATGGTGTAGGTAGTTAGCTTTTTGTCGATCCGGATACTGCTAATAGGGATGCAAGTGCCTTCTCCTTTTATCGTACTTCTAATGGTGGAGTTAAAATTCCTGGTCAGTGCTCCTCTTCCAAGAAACCAAAGTGTTTTACATGAAATAGGCTTATAATAAGTATTTAGACCAAGATCGTAAAGGAAAATTATATAAACTACGGTAACATGAGCAAGATAACAACAGATAATTTTGCAACGATAACAACTTAAATGTATTGAATAAATAATTTAAATTAATGAACTCAAAATTAACAAAAAGTGATGCTAGAAAATTATCCAAAATATGCAATTTAGAATAATAATTAATAAAAATTACTAGAAAATATCTTCTTTAAACGTAAAAAAATTATCTGTGTCAACAAAAATAATTACTTTGTTTGTATAAAATATTTTCTACACATGTATGTTGTAACAATGTAACGTTATACTAATTATGGGTTGAATAATATTAAGGATTATTACATTGCAAAAATGAATGGCTCAAAAACAAATATAGATATAAAGCAAATTTAATTATGAATAAACTAGAAACAATTAGAAATGGCTTTATGCAACCTGAAAAGAGATAAATACTGATAGCAATAAAAAAATATATAACGGAAAATTTGTACTTCGTTGTTAATAATTTAATAAATATTAATACATACTTCAATTTGCGAAATATGAGTTAATTGTCTTTGAATTTACTATAGCTATACAGCGACTAAGACTGTTACATAAGCTTGACCGCTTTTCACCAACAAATTTGGTTAAATAATCTTAAAGGAAAAAAATCGTACTTAAGGGTTAACTGAATTATTATCTCAAAACTCTATTGAAATTATCAGTTGGCTAAATACCAGTATAAAAAACCTAAATTAAAAAAGGGGTTTCAATGAGAATAATGTAGTTCAAATACAATGTCTATAAAAGGTATTAATCATTAAACCTATGATTAAACCTAACTGAAAAAAGAACGACGACACGTGGCGTCGAGATTCACTAAAGGATCCAAATTTCCACTTAACTGATATATAATATACAACTACAAAAGATAATTACTGATTAAATTGTCCCTTGTCACAACTATGAGGGCAATAATATATTAATTATTGATTATTAAAGATGAAACTCAAAAATTAAAATAAAAAAGCAGTACCTGGCATTCAAGTTACACACAGAAAAGCCTAGATTTTAACGTCTCTGTTCAATATATTGATATTCTCCCACTTCAATACTATAAAGCTAAAATTTTAGTTTAATTGCCTAATAGTGGCTATTGATTGAAATTAATAAAATTTTCGTTACACATTTCACATTTTCAATAAATATTTAAAGATGAAAAATTGAAGTATCCTACGATATTGTTTGCAATTATTGCTTATACTAGTGAGAATATTTAAAACAAGCTACTTATTCTGTTTCGTACTTTACTTAAGTAGCTAATGGAACCTCTATATTTAAAAATTTTAAATTATCTTAGTCAAAGGGGTCATAAAGTTTATGTGTCCTACAGTTATGGCAATTTTTAAATTTGTCAATAATTACTTAACTGGCTTAATTTTGCTTATTAAACATAAAACATAAAACATAAAACACACCACAGAAAATGGACAACCTCTCTACTGAAAGCCTAAGACTTGTGTAGAGGGAGGGTACACATGAAAAAACGCAGACACACAACCATTCCCTGGGAGAGGTGCCATTTCTCCCCTGGCGAGATTCGAACTCGTGTCGCAATATACCCATTCTGTTAGTCACAGGCACCTAACAGACTGAGCTATCGCCGCGGCATTATTGGTTATTAAAAGCGTTATTAGTCTTTCATGTTAATTTTCAGACTTCAGACTTTTCCAGTAGTTCATTACTATTACTATCTCTAAAATTAATAACACAATTGCGCGTTATTAATGATGAGCTTGACAAACTTTGGCAACGACAAGACCCTCGTTTTATATTTCATAACTAGTTTTGACTAAAATAATTTTTCTTACACAGGTACAGATACAAAGTAATAATCAGTTTTGTGACGTGTTGACAAAATGCATAAATTAAATGAGTTTTTATTTAAATACCCAGAAATAAACATATGTTTAATCTCCACCTATCTTAAAAGATTGAACACCCAGGTACCATTTTACTGACATTGTAAATTGAAAGCAGATAAAACTCTGAATACATTTTAACAAAATCAACAAATTAAGCCCACCTTAGTTACATCACGCATTTCTCTTGTAATGAAACTCCAAATGGTTGTAACAATAGCAATAAACTGGAGCGTGAAGGGAATAGCAAGTGATCGGTAATAATAGCTTCGGCCCACATGGAATTACTTATATGTTGATTTTTTTATCGTATGTACACGACTGCGTACTATAATTTTATAACCAGCAGGAATGTTTTATAAGAATTTTATAAGAAGAATATAAAACATCTTTGTAATTTAATTGAAAATAACAAGTCTAATACAACAACTCTGACCTTTCGCATCTGCGAGAATATACCGGGATATCAAAAATTATCTTGGTCAAGGGTGGTTGTGGAATGTAAAACGTGTGTCTTACTTTAAATTTGAAATAATTATGTCACTGTCACACTGACATTATCAATAACCTACAAATTTCATACTTATTTATCTCAGTTGTAAAACAAAAATGAACTACAAATTATGAAATAATGGTTTTAGTAACAAGAAAAACTAAATTACAGTAATTGTTGGAAATGTCCCCCGTTTTGTTCGATGCACAAGTTGACGTGCCTCCTCATGCTGTGAAAAGCGTTTTGCAGCATTTCTGGCGTTATGGTTGCACATTGCTGGACAATTCTTTGTTGCAGTTCTTGCAAATTATTTACCGGAGTTGCGAAAATCTTGTTTTTTAAGTAAGGAAATATAAAATAGTCCATAATTGTCAAACAAGGTGATCTCGGAGGAAACTCAACTTCTGTATGCAAACTTATCAGCCGGTCATCAAAAAATTCGCGGAGCAAAGCAATATTTTCTCGTGTAGTATGTGCTGTTGCACCGTCATGCTGGAAATAACCGTACCGAAGTTCATCATCGTTCAACTGTTGCACAAATTCAGCCAAAAAGTTGTGTCTGTACCTTTCTGCGTTGACGGTGAAATCGAAAAAAATTGGCCCAATTATTCTTTTGCGAGAAACTGCCATCCAAATACCAATTTTTTTTGAGCTTGTAGTGGCGATTCAGTAAAAACATGAGGATTATCATTGCTCCACATTCGCATATTTTGAGAATTGATGTATCCCGAAAGGTGGAACCACGCTTCGTCAGAAAAAAAAGTTATGTCCAGAAGATCGTCATTCATTAAATTATTGACAAACCAATGGCAGTAAGCAAGACGTCTGGGGTGGTTTGCGGGCAGAAGAGCTTGATGTCCTTGCATCTTATATGGATGCATGTTCAAGTCTTTCTTTAAAATCGTATCACATGTTCCATAAGAAAGTCCAATTTCCTGAGAAAGACGTTTCAAAGGTTTTTCAGGCTCCTCTTCCATACGTTGACGAACGTCATTGACAACTTCTTCTGTACGAACTCTTGGTCTACCAACATCTTTTTTATGAGTCACACAACCAGTTTCGCGAAACACTTCAACACAATTTGTAAGGCACGCATAAAAATTGTCTGGTAATATTGCCAAGTTTGGGAACTGCTCTCAAAAATTGTCCAAACACAAACGTTGACTGTATTGCCAATTTCCATTAACTAGCGCACCCGTTCGAAAATAGGCTTCAATCATGAAAATTTTGTGCTGTGTGGTAAGAGGCATGATTCAAAAACTGGATTAGAAAATTTCAGCACAATGACTTGACAGATTCTGACACAACAAAACATATTCAAAAATTTAAAGTAAGACACACGTTTTACATTCCACAACCACCCTTGACCAAGATAATTTTTGATATCCCGGTACTACTTCAGAAGTAAGGGTTAGTATAAGATAAATACATATAGAATTAATCATTTATTTAATATACAGGGTGTCCTAAAAACACATTGACACACTTTTAGGGATTATAGGGTAAATCAAAACTAACATTTTTGTTAGATAAACATATACAAGTACGCAAATGACCCTTTGTGGCAGAAAATGTAAAACTGGTTTTGGAAGTTCTATTGATTTTGCCGATAACTAATTAGTAGGTATTAATGATTAATTTAAGATTAATTAACTTCAAAGGGGGACAAAAAATTGCAGACATCTTGTCTCCATTTTCTGCAAAACGTTTTGCCCTAATTTAAAATTGGCACCTTCGCCATAATTTTAATTTGAACGTCTGCCAGTATCTGGATCAGCGATTTTCCAGTTATTGGATTGGAAGAGAAGACCCTGTAGTATGGCCTGCGTGTTCTCTATTTTTTCGACAGTAGAAGTAGCAGTAACAGAAGCAGTATTTCAAAAACATTTTTCCCAACATTTTTATCACTAATAACAATTGGGTCAATAGTGATAATTTTTGCTTATCCCTACCGTGCCGTCACCTTCTATGTATTCTTTGATCATTTATGGGTCTTTATGACCTTCTAATCAAAAGGAGGATACTCGTGAATAGAATAGAATGGACCTCCTCTATTCGAAACTCCTGTAGACCCTTCATAGTGACATTGCCCAAGAATTGAAAGAGCATTTGATCAGTCACTTCTCATTTTGGACAAGTGGGTTCTATACAGCAGAGACATTCAGCTCTTTAGTCTACAGTGACTGCTAAGGACTTCTAGAGTTCCATAAGAGTTCCTTGATGATTTGCAAGGTCCATTTTTTTCAGGATATTGGCTTATCTTGGTAATTCCTATTAATGGTTTAACAGAACGAACTAATTAGGTAATCAATGATAGTCTCATTTCCTGGGAAAGACGGGCGATTCCCATACGGACCCTCATATGGACAACAAGCTGTTCTAAAGAGCAATCCTTAACAAAAATGCAAGATATTTTTGTATAGCATACCCTGTAGAGTCAGTGCAAATACAAATATTTTTCTAGTTTTTATAGAGAATTTATTTTTTATAGATATTTCGGAACTGTTTTTACTTTATGGTATTATCTAATGACAAAATTGAAATTATGAATTAGAATATGGATAGTAATTTATACCACTAATATGTTTATATATAAATTATCGTCTATGAACTTTTTTAACTAACCTTAACTTATCTTTAACATTTTAACTTATCTTCCTACGATGTTAATTTTCTCTCGTTTCTTAAAATCGGTACACATAATATCATTCTGAATTAGCAATTCAAAGTATCATATTATATTATAACATACGTGATATAAGTTAATCATCGATCTTTTGACAATTTTTTGCTGTTGCCTGATGACGTAATCCTGATAGAACCAGGAAACCGGTAAACGAATGAATTTTCAAAAATCAGGGTTTTTATAAACACTTTTATCCAAGTAGCATGACCCACTTTGGATTGAAAATATGATTTTAAATGATCTAATTTCTTAAGCCTATATGTAATTGGAATAATTGCCTGAAACGATATAGCATTAACCCGTTTATCTTAAGAGAATGAAACTACGCACACGGAAAATGAGTCAATAGTAATGACCACTACAATGCCACGGACTTAAAGTAGACACCCACCACCTGATATGCATAATGAAATATACACAGAATGCTCTCCATATGTATGAGGACGCGGCATGATGCCACCGGGAATAATAGCCTCCTCGCATCCCAATCGATTAGGTACCTGCAAATGCATGGATGGACTGTCTAAGGTGATTAATAATGTACTGCTGCTGAGTGGCTGGCGAGTGTTAGCTCCTTTCTCGTGTTCATTTTTTTATATCTTCACCACCCAGAACCATTAGATAATGAATGCCAAGCTGTGGTACATGGTGTCTCAAACTGTAGAAGATTGATGCCTCCCATCTATTTGACTGCCCTATTCATGTGTTGTAAATAATTTTGATCTCACTGAAATTTGTTTATAATTACAGTTTCTCCAAATTTTCGAATCTCGAAAATTGTACACATAAGTCAATAATTTTTCTGTTCTTTTTCTTTCCCTAATTCCTTCCATTTTACTAATTATTAGTTATTTCCACGAAAATTATACAGAAATTGACAAGAAATGTCCAAGATGTGAATTGCCGAAGTAAGTCATAAAAAAATATTTATATATACAGGGTCATTGACGATAATCGGATGTTAGACGTATCTACAAAAGCAATAGGGACATAAATTTGAAATTTAGACAGATGCCCTTTTGGCAGGCAATCTATTTTTAAAAATATTTTCCGATGTTTCTACTTCCAGTTATGCCGGAAGTCTATGTCAACTTGCATTAAATGCAACGACCTATATATTTTTGCTTTTCCGAAAAGAACATAATATTCCGATTAAAAAATATTTAATATGCCCTATAGCTAAACCCAGTTGATTAGGAGATACTTCACATTTTATAAAAAATTTTACAAGTGCAAGGGTTCGCGAGAGCCTTTTCACTTTTTTGTCAAGCGCGGATTTATTCGGTTCTTGAAAAAAGGAAAGGGCCTAAGTTATGCTACAGTTTAGAGGAAAAATATATTTAGTAGAGCTGTACCAAATGTTCTGGATCACTCGTTACATTTTGGGAATTTTAAGTAGCTAAAACTTCTTTAAGTGAAGACTGTACTTTTTTTTACATCATGTTACTTAAAATTAAATTATCTTTCTTCCAGTATATACATTGTAGCGGTTAAAACTAAACTTTTTGAGATATCTCTATTTTCTTCAATTTTAAAAAATTGTTCATAAAAATTGATACCAAATTAGCGACGATTAAAATAACGTAATGACATAACCTAACAATAACAAATAACTTCAGCGAAAACATAAGAAAACTATGGTCCAACTACAAAAAACAGATATTTATTTATCCAAAATTAAAAAAAATTGGATTAGATTCTCCTGAATTTTTTTTCCGTCATAGGTAGCAGCAGAAACAAACACTGGTTGAAAGATCTACAGGTTCTTATAATTATTTTTTGACATTCTGCATGAATATAAAATAAGTTTAATTTTATTTAAGTATTCTATTGCAACACACTTTAGACACAGAGATATAGAAGATAACGTTAAAAAATTTGAGGAAAATTTTTATTTACAAAATAGAGATGTCAACAAAATTATTCGTTGGTTTCAACCTGTCAGTTTAAGTCAAGACTCCCCTTACCAAAAATTAATGGATATAAATAAATCAAATATATGTAAATATACATATAATCTGAAAATAAGGTATTAGGTATAGACACACTATATATATAGACAAACATATATATATATATTGTGGGTGAGTTTGCATACACACTCAGTAACTTCGTAAATGTCAAGATATTAAAATTTTTCAAAAAGTACTTCTAAGTAATTTTTTTTGCTCTTTTGAACCCTCTGATTAAAAACTCTCTCATTAAAAAAAAAGAGCAGCGACATGTACAGTGATTTTTTTAAATGGAACACCCTGTATTTTATTTCATAGTTTGAAATCCTATGAAATTCCGAATGTGACGTTTTATTTTTGTAATAATATGTAAGTTAGGAACAATACAAGAAATTATCGGTACTAGCAAACAAAATATTAATTGAAATAAATGAAAATAATATCATTAACAAAGTTATGAGTTATTTGCATAACTTTTGTCTTCACAAGTATGCTTTGTTTTCAATAATTGTGCAATCTATGGCCTCGTACCGATAATTTCTTGTATTGTTCCTAACTTACATATTATCACTTTTAATAAGAAATAAAAACGGTGTCAAATTAGAATTTTACAGGATTTTAAATTATGAGATGAAATACGGGGTATTCCATTTAAAAAACTCACTGTACATGTTGCTGCCCTTTTTGTTTTTTAATGAGAGCGTTTTTAATCAGAGGGTTGAAAAGAGCACAAAAAATTACTTACAAGTAATTTTTGCAAAATTTTATTATCTTGAAATTTACGGCATTAGTGAGTGTAATATACAGAATAAATCCACCCGACAAATAATACTTCACTTTAATTAATGTGATAATGGATATTTACTATGGATATCCAAACATAAATTGCAACGATACAGAATAGGTAATTAAAAAGTTCAATGTAATACTTCTGTATTAGTAAAGAGAAGCCAAGTGGAACTAACCCGCTCCTTGTATTATCCAAGTTTTTTATCTTTTAAAACAATAAAATCATTCTCCCGTAAAAATAACAAAAGTTAAGGGACAAGGAAAATTGTAAGCGAACAATAGGGACAATTAGAAAATCAAAATGGCTTCTGTTGTCTTTCACTACTTAATTTGAATAGAGTTTAAAAGTTAAAAATTAATTGCGGGATGTACTTGACAGGATGCCGTTTCTTTTTGAGCAGAAACCGCAAGGGTTTCCTTTAAAATTTAACAACTTAGATCAAGATCAAGACCTGACAATGCTCACAACAGAAAAGTTGAGTTGAATTGAAGGGGGAGAGCCAAGCCGAGATCTACCGCAGTGACCACACGTAAACTGTATTAATTTAGAAACGTCTTATTCGTATTAATAATTAAAAAAATTCAAACACAGAAAGAGATACAAACATATGTCGATAAAGGTTAATTTTTGTTTAAAGTGAAAATATTTTGACATATGCATGATATTCACTCATCGCCTTTCACATTCCACACCATCTACATGAATATAATGGTATTATTAGCAACAAAAACAATACAAATTAAATTGACATAGATTTACAACCTAACTGTTTAGGACCCTGGAAAAACCAGGAAGAAATCAAAACAATCCAAATAAAAATAAAATATCTATATCGGCACCATATACTTATACAATAAGTATCAGAAACAGTTCAGCAAGAATTAGGTAAATATAATATACAATTAATAAACAGAAATGATAATAGCATAAAAAGTAAATTACATTCAAAACTGAAAGATCCAGTAGATAATTAAATCAAAGAGAAATTAAATCAAACCCATGTTATTTATTGTTTGAGTGGATTGTTCAAATTGCAACAAATATTACATTGGACAAACGCAACAATATTTAAACAAACCTTTAAATTTACATAAATTATTAATTAGAAATTCCATAGCAACTCCTAATTCATGCAGCACATCATTAACTGAACACGCCGTAAATAAAAGTTACACAATTTTAACTTTCCGGATATACCAAACTACATAAAGAAAGAAATACCAAAAATGTATGGGAAATGGCTGAAATACAAAACAACAAAAAAACAATAAATTATCAAATAGATATAGAAAATCTAAGTAGCATAACATATCGCGCAATCTTATTCAATAGTAATTTTTTTTAACATCCTGTATATGTACAAACTGCAAAACCCCTTCTCAACGGTTTTCTGGAGTCATGAGAATATTTACAATAAGTCTATCATTCAGACCATCAATATAATAATTATGCTATCAGTTCTTCACATCAACGGCGACACCAAATATTGATCATTCTCTGTTTAACTCATCAAACTACACGTACATTTCAAACTTACACAATAAAAATGATGAAAAATAAAAATAAAAAAAGTATTTCTTTTTGTTTTTTATTCAAGAGATAATTATATTCCTTCATTTTTCTTTTTTTTTTTTTTTTTAGATAGAATGAAATTATGTGATATGTAAATTACTGCTTATGGACAATGTGATTAATTATTTTAGATATGGCAAGTCGTAGTACCTAGTGGTTGTAGCGTTCATATCACCGAGATTAGGGTTAAGCAACGTTCCCGTGGTTAGTAATTGGTGACCACACAGGGAAGATTCAAGGCCTTGAAAAGGCCGGATTCATACATGAGGTGAATTCTTAGAAGCTAACCTGCTTAAACGAGGTTGGTTTAGAAGATGTATCATCCCTTGGATGCGATGTAAACTAGAATGTACCTTGTCTATGCGATTATAGCCAAGTAAAAGATCTGTTTCACGATATAATGAAGATTTGGGAATCTTTCCGGTTGGGAATGCTCGCCCTCTGGCGTCGGTGACTGGCATTAATCGCGGAAAAGCTGACATTAAATAACAGAAACAGAAAAAATAGTTATATCCTTCTTTATATAGGAATTAAGTCAAAAAATGAACTAATTGTTATTCAATGTTGGGCGGTGCATACTGCACGCAAAGTAGTTGTTTTCGACATATCTTAAAAACAATGTTATTCCTTTGTATACCTAGGATTATAGATAACGAGGAATCGAGTGCACTAGCATATATATGTAAAAAGTGAAATAAAAGGATTCTTAATCCGGTTGAATGTAAAATTGTTAAAATGTTTAATAATCTAAATTATAACCAGTAAATTAATAATGAGCACATCAATATATCAGGATATATTATATTTCTATAGGTTTATTATAAGACTCATTTTATATTTCAGCTTAAAGTAGTTGCAGTCAAAAATAATTAAAATACAAAACCATTTTGTTAGGAATATATTACACTTTTTCAATTTTAATCAACAAAATTGGTCGTCTAATAACCGCCCCCATACCAAAGTCGTTATGTTTAAACATATGTATAAAGTTAAATGATCGTAAAGCTACTCCTTTTTCGAGATTGCGAGGAAACACCTTAAATGTAACTGCAAAATTGTAAGCGAATCCCAGATCTCGATTTTATGTCCTGCAATAAGTGGGTTGTAAAATGGAAACAGCTTGCAGTAAAAAACTTTATATGACAGGTGAACGTTAAACGGTTTACGGAACTTCCGTAAATAACGTTTAAGCTTCAGATAGCACAGCTTATGCCCGAATTAAAAAGTTATGGTCCTCAGAGTTTATTGACTGAGCTGAAAGTTTATCTTAGAACTTTCCCAAGTGACCAAACAAATCTTTGGACCCTGTCTCTCTATGTAGGTATTGTAAAGGCCTCATTATTTAGAATTAATTGAAACATACGTTTCAAGTTCAGATCATCTTAAGTTATCGGATATAGGCCAGTCCTTTACTGACTTCTTCTATTTATATACTATTCTTTTCTAGCAAAAGACATAACCTCTATATTATAAAATTTGTTGTTACAGTGCCCAACGCCATAGGCGGATAAATTTTAAAGGCGTTGAAAGTAATTAATAAAACTAAAATTACACAGAATATTATACAGGCTGATTCACTTAAGGAGGCTCACCATTGGGATATCAGTAATGGTAAGAGATACAGGGTGGCTCAAATTACAAAAAAGTTGCGCAATTTTATGACGAATATTTTGGTAAAAGCAAACCTGAAATATATTTTTTAATTTCTGAAATATTCTGAAAAAACTGAAAATTTAGATTTTTTTATTTTTGCCGTAATTCATTTGTTTTTCAAGATAAGTTCATGAAATTCGGTTCCCAGGCATAAAATGCTCTATTGATTGCATTGGCGAAGTTAGATCACCTCTATCTCTTATTGTTTTTGAGAGACGATAGTCAACTTTTTTTTTTCTTATGGGCGCCATATTGAATTTTTATATTTTCAGATAGCTCTTCTCATTCTCTTTACGACGATGTATCATAGTATGGGTAAATTTAAATTATTAGGGTAATAGTCATAATTTTTTTTATTAGGCTGTTATGACATCGGTCTTTTGAGAAAAGACCTTTTTCGTATTCCCGATCAGTGTTCAGCATTTTCTGTTAAACTCAAAGTAAAATAAATAAGTTGATGTGATTATAACTTTGCAAATGAAAAAATCTGCGCAGTAAAATGTTACAAAATTTATTTAGAATTGGCTCCCTTTTTACAGGGTTATTTAAAAAATATAATACATAATATTGTTTTTATTTAGCCGCGGCGATAGCTCATTCTGTTAGATGCTGGGTGATAGCTTGTGACTAATAGAATGGTTATACCATTCTATTATGGATGGAATATTGCTGCGCGAGTTCGAATCTCGCCAGGGGAGAAATGGGACCTCTCCCAGGGAATGGTTGTGTGTCTGTGTTTTTTTTTATTAATTTTATTAAACCTAATAACGTTCTATGTGGTTGTTCTCTTTCGGGATACATATTTAAATACATCTGCTAAGCTAATATAGAAAATTTCTTCTGCACTGAATATAAATAGAATACATATTTTTCGTCGTTTGAAAACATTTTAATGGTAACAGTAGGAATACAAATATGAACGAATTAGTGCAACGATGCTAGAATAAACACTTTTGATAATCAATGAACTGACAAGTTTTAGTTTAATTTCATAGCAGTCTAATCAAAAATATTTTTTTATGACTAGTACCCTAATAATTTGAATTTACCCATACTATGATACATCGTCGTAAAGAGAATGAGAAGAGCTATCTGAAAATATTAAAATCCAATATGGCGGTCATAAGAAAAAAAAAGTTGACTATCGTCTCTCAAAAACAATAAGAGATAGAGGTGATCTGACTTCGCCAATGCAATCAATAGAGCATTTTATGCCTGGGAACCGACTTTCATGAACTTATCTTTAAAAACAAATGAATTACGGCAAAAATTAAAAAATCTAAATTTTCAGTTTTTTCAGAATATTTCAGAAATTAAAAAAGATATTTCAGGTTTGCTTTTACCAAAATATTCGTCATAAAATTGCGCAAATTTTTTGTAATTTGAGCCACCCTGTATCTCTTACCATTACTGATATCCCAATGGTGAGCCTCCTTAAGTGAATCAGCCTGTATAGTAGTCAACACAAAGTTTATACTTTGTGTTGACTACAATATAATATTCTGTTCTTCAATTACTTGTCCTTGAAATATGCAAATATTATGATTTGCATATTTCAAGAACAAGAAATTGTACTATACTGCTACTAATTTTGTACTTAAAGAATGTTAGTGACTAAAGAAAAGAGTCGGAACCTATTAAACACTTTGAGAATACACGGAAATCCTTAATTTTTACGAACAATCGACAACTCGCCCTTCAGTAGAACTTCACTTAACATAAGCGATATACATGAAATAGAAAAGGACATTCCTGCTGAGTTTACTGCTTCCAAAGGAATTATGAAAGTTCATGAAATTTGTTGGAATAGACAACGGAATGAAGTATTACGTGCTAGAGAAGTTACATGTACAACCTGCAAGGAGAATATGTTGTCCTCACTACGAACTAGGAGAGATAATATGCTCTCCTAAAGATAATTCTTGCTTTATAATCGTATATAACATGCCTATTGTTAGCATTTCTTTCTTAATTCCAGATTCGCACAGTGGAAGTCCAAAAATCTACCTCCGGAGAGTAATGATATATCCACTGATGTGTATTGCGGTAAGAACAGCCATACCGAATGTGTGATGTATCTATTGTAATTTTATATTTTTAGGTTAAGCACATTATAAAAGAACTTTGAATTATGAAGATGTCTATGGAAGTTCTTCTATGGAAGTATGGGGTCTATAGAGAGGCGAATTAATTCCCATCAGCATAAAGCTGAGACTCTCAGGGGAGCTTGGATTTAGCACAGAGAGATCTTTGATCATTGCACACTCTATAATCATATACTCCCAAGATCGCTGGGTATCTTTGGCGTTTCCCAAGGAGAGTATCCTTCTCCTTGGGAAAGTATGCCACGGTCTTTCAGGCGGAAGTGTTTGCTATCTCTGCATGTGTTCAGGAAAATCTCAAAAGGAGATATTCTAATCAGCATATCCAGATATGCACCGACAGTCAGGCGGCTTTACGTGCCTTGATCTCCTACAGGATCACCTCCAGGGCGGTCCTAGAGTGTGTTAATGGTCTGACCCAATTGGGACAGAACAACCAGGTAAAATTGACCTGGGTACCGGGTCATCATAATATAACAGGAAATGAGGAGGCCGATGCACTGGCTAAGAGAGGCTCAAGTATACAGTTTACAGGGCCCGAACCAGTGCTGGGGCTTCCGCCTAGTTATGTAGCAAGGTCCATTGGAAACTGGATCAAGGTAAGATCAAAGGAAGAATGGTCAAACGTGACTGGGCTGCGACAAGCCACTCTTAATTGAAGGGCCTTGGTCGAACGCAACTCGATCAATACTTGCGCTAAGTCGTAACAGCATAAGGATTGTCATAGGACTGTTGACAGGTCACGGAAATCTTAACAAGCACCTTAACACTATCGGTCTTAGTTACACTAGAAGGTGCAGGTTTTGCGGACACGATGACGAGAACTCCATTCACATCCTCTGTCGCTGTGCCTGCCTCATGGTCAAGAGACACAAACACCTGGGCGCAGCATTTCTTCTGCCTCAGGACATTAGGGAGCTTCCCCTACAACGGGTGTTGGCCTATGCGCACAGCACGGGTCTCTTCCAATAGCTCCCAACTAGCGGCAGGCACAATGGGTCGAAAGACCTGAATGCTGCGGGTAACCGCGCCGCCTATCAACAACAACAACAACAACATGGAAGTTCTTCATCCGATGAAGGCGTTCATCCAGATACGTTCGCTGAATTCAATTTTTTATTTGTAATTAAAATATGATTATTCCAAACTTGAAACCCATGTTAGTAGTGGTGAGAAACACACCGTAGTACTCTCTTTGGGTCTTTGCTACTATTAACGACCTGCTTTTCCGCAGGTGGCATTACAGCAGTGACCTCTATTGTCTTTAGGGAAGACAATCATCAATGCCTATGTAATGCAATGCCAGTCGGGGCACATTGGCTGTGCAGTAGTTGTTTTCGGCATCTCCTTCAAATTGAAACCCATTATTGCCACAGCAAAGACAATATAAAGTAATAACATTTAATATAGATTTATAAACTGGGAATGGTTACAGAAAATATAACACATGATTTTAAACATGCTCAAGCTTTAAAGTTTTTTAAAACTCATTAAGGATTACCTACTCATTTAATTAGATGTTAAAATAATCAAATGATATTTAGGTAGGTAATTAAAAGTTATAATTCTTCTTTCTTTGAAAGAAAAAATTTCAGTGTATATACAGTTAATAATTTACAGAAAATGTGTGCATAACGCATAGGTATTTTTCTAATAATAAAGATGAAATTAGAAACTATCAAAACATTGCAAACCTTTGATCCCGTTTCCAAACCTCGATTTTACGTCTATGTTAGGCTACTCAATCTGTGAAAACTTGATGACGATCAGAAAATTCCTAACAATTTATGAGGTATATTAAAATAGATATGGACACCAATCTAAACAAAAAGCTATTGTTTTGGATAATGTGGGGACACAAAACTTTCTTGCTGCAATATGTCTATATAATATTTGGTCGGAGTACCGTACAAATTTTAAAAGGCTGCTCAATGGCGACTTTTATGTCGTCATAAATATACGATTTCTGTCTTATTATCCAGGAAATCCAAGCAGACGTTTCAGAATGTCCTGAAGACGCTTACACGGCCGTAGTGCAAATCCACGACAAAGCTCGTAAAAATGTTAGAAATTCGTAGCCGGTGAAAATCTATAGGGTTATTTCATAGTGACATTGATTATTATTGTCATATCCCGGGGCGGGTTGTCGAGGATCGTCGCTGCTATAGAAGGACGTCTAATGTCCCAAAGGAATAGTGCAAGACTTGCAGCTAGGAAATCGACTGTTGTTCGAATCTGTTCGTTTATGTGTCTGTCAACTATTGCCCACACACAGATAGAATTCAGAATGTAATATTGATTTTCCTTATATCGCCCTTTATATATAAGTACATTAGTGAATTAAATTTTTTATAAAGGCATTCGAGAGGTCCACGATATGGATGCGATGTAAAAAATAACCTCTCATATCCCATTACGTGACCTGGAAACAGCCTTGAATTATTGAGTGGAGTAATACGACTTGATGGTGATGGAAATTTGGAATCCCTTACGGATGTTTACAGTCAAATGATGTAATCTGGCTGATTTAGTAAATGTTCAAGACTAAAAATGATCTTATAGACGTTTTTTAATATAAATTGAAGAAGATCGCTTATTTTACTGACATGGATCAACTCTATTTATATAGGACGGTCCATAGGATTTGGCATAATTAGGAAACATTTTCTTTTGTCAAAAAAGTTATTCTTAATGGTAGTTCATCCATGATCATAGTTAATACCAGCCAGTAGTAGATAAGCTGTAGGCGTATCACGCCAAAAACGCATGTATTTTAAAGGGAGGTAAATTTGGGTAATTTTGGTTCCTTCTCGCATGCGTTTTTTGTTCCTTCTCGCATGCGCAAAATGCGCATTTTGTTCCTTATTGCAAACACGTATGAAGACAGAAAACAGGTATGGAACAGAACAGGTATAAAAACATAAAACAGGTATTTGCAAACATGTGTGGAACAGAAAACAGATATGAAAACAGAAAACAGGTTGTTGGAAACAGGTATGAAAACAGAAAACAAGTATTTGCAAACAGGTATGAAAACGGAAAACAAGTATTTGCAAACACGTATGAAGACAGAAAACAGGTATAGAACAGAACAGGTATAAAAACATAAAACAGGTATTTGCAAACATGTATGGAACAGAAAACAGGTATTCGCAAACAGGTATGGAACAGAAAACAGATATGAAAACAGAAAACAGGTTGTTGGAAAAAGGTATGAAAACAGAAAACAAGTATTTGCAAACAGGTATGAAAACGGAAAACAAGTATTTGCAAACACGTATGAAGACAGAAAACAGGTATGGAACAGAACAGGTATAAAAACTCAAAACAGATATTTGCAAACATGTATGGAACAGAAAACAAGTATTCGCAAATAGGTATGGAACAGAAAATAGGTATTTGCAAACCGGTGTAAAACAGAAAACTTGGATGGAGCGTCTGAGCATGCGCGAGGGAACAAAAATGACCCAAATGTATCCCTCTTACCCCCGCCCCTCTCCAGCCTCAAGAAATATGTATATGTATTTTTGGTTCCACTGAAGTTAACATATGGAAATATTTGAATTTGCCACGGAAATAAACGAGGTGAATTTAATTGGTATTAAACTCTTTTACGTTACATACAATATGAGTTAAGAGTATGCGAAAGTATTTTTGTTGCTTTAAGAAGTAAATTCTAGTATGCCACCACTAAAAAATAAAATAATTAATAATCAACCTCCGCCGACGGATCAGTCAAAGGTTGGTTTTTTGAAAAATATTTTTGCCTATTCAAGAAATCTTACACTAAAAAGCAGATTAACAATATAGCATAAACACATCACTTAAAAACGTTTACGTTTCGAAAACATATCCGTTTTCCTTATTAAAAGTTTAAGTATAAGATAAAAGCTTTTATAAACTTTCTAAACTTTTGATAACGAAAACGGATAAGTTTTCGAAACGTAAATGTCTTTAAGTGATGTATTTAATGCTATATATTGATATCTGCTTTAGTGTAAAATTTCTTGACTAGGCAAACATATTATTCAAAAACCAACCTTTGAATGATCCGTTGGCCCAGAGATTGATTATTATTTTTTTGTATTTTTCAATGATGGCATAATACCCAAATAAATAAGAGTAATTAAACAATGCCGCAAATAAATACTTTTATACATTATCTTAAGTAAATTATATATCCCACACTCAGACAGAAGCTGTTGAATGAAAAACTTATATAACAAGGAAGAAACTATTTGTTTTTTTTATATTAAAAACTGAAGTCTTATTTTCATGTAAAACAGCACCATGTAGAGCTTCGCTGATATCAGAGCTACCTACACATATGTTTCAAGTTGCTTTAAATACTAAAAGATGTTTTACCAGAGCGTAGCATATGTATTCACTGTTCAAATCGTTTGAGTTATGTGTAGGGTGCTGTGCATGCATTTATAAGAACATTAAATTAAGTATTTTACAAACCTACTGGGCGAATAATGTAATGTAAATATAAATACGAGTGGACTGGAGGCAAACTGATATAACGTAAAATATATCATCTCGCATGTTTCAATTTATCATTTAAAATGAAATTATCAAATTTAGTTAATAATTTTATTAAATTTACACAATTATAAGGATTCTTACTTAAGATTACATTTGCTTAATAAATCAGTAACTTATTATGGCTGCTATAGATTTGTAATTTTTTTTTCATTAATTAGTTAATTATTGAAATCAAAAGTGGGTCTTTATGCATTGGGTAAATAGTACTTTTTTAAGATATATTAACCTTCAAATACACAACCACCTATTTTGTTTTATACTGGGTGGACCAACTAAAAGTTTTCACCTTGAAAAAGTTGGTATAAGAATTTAAATTGTACATCCAGTGTATTTTGCAGCTTTAGGTAGAAGGTCATTTCACGAATATATTAACATAGAGTTTGATTGATACATTGATGTATTATTAAAAATCATTATCATATTAAAAACATATTAATAATTTTGTAATGGAATCCATATCTAATCTCTTATATAATAGAATTATACATTCTAATTTAAAAATGAAATAAAACCTCATTTTTCGAATCCTGCAAAAGTAGAAGGACCCTTTCCTTAGTGGTTAGTACTTGTACAATTTTCCTAGTTTTTTATAATAATTTAAGACAATACATTTAGTGTCTGAGAAAATCTCTGATAGCGCGTTAATGCATATGATGTTTAAAATGTATTCTTCTATCGCGAAAGAAAAGTTACCTACAAGAAATAATAAATAATAATAATAATAATAATAATAATAATAACAATATTTATTATTCCAACAGGATAAATATAATTACAGGAATAATACCATTCAAAAAATATATATAATTATTTCGGGATAATATATAGGATATAAAACAAAATTAACAAGATAAAAGAAACAAAAAGTAATTAACAACTACTACAAACAATGCAACCAATAATACTTTGGTTAAACGACCTACCCAGTTATATACACTTCTTGAATTATCAAAATGAATATCACAGTTAGAAGCAATGTTATTATCCCTAGAATCCTCCCTACAATTGCAGGGAATATTTAAATTTTGCAATGAAATATAATATTCAGATTACAACTTCAAGTCCACATTATCCAAGAAGTAACGGAATAATAGAAAGGACAATACAGACTGTTAAAGGTTTATTTGTTAAATCATATCAAAATAATAAGGATCCATTTTTGGCAATCCTAGATTATAACTTAACTCCTAAACAAAATCCATCGGCCTCATGTATGGTATTCATGGGAAGGAAACTGAGAACCAATTACCTATTAAAATAGACATTTTAAAACCAAAATACTTGACCAACGGTGTTCAGTCCTAAATAAAAAGAAAACCAGAACACAGAAAAAAGTATTATAATATATATAATAAGTATATAATAAATCTACAAATAAATTAGTCGAGTTGCAAGTTGGTGAACCAATTTTGTTGCAAGAGGGGAAAAGAAGGTATATAGAGTCCTGGAGTAGTAGTCAGAAAAATGGACCAAGTGATTATACAGTCAATGTAAATGATGCAGACTATAGGCGCAATAGGCAGTATCTGAGGCCTTTTCAATCTAGACAATCATTTGTGCCTGAGTCGGATGTTCCTGTTTCCATCAACACTAACAACCTGCGAAAATCTAGTGGACATTCTAATGATACATGTACTCCCAATAGTAGTCACATAGAGAGTACTCAGTCACCAATTAAGTCATCTATTAAGATAGAGTCTCTCGAAAGAAGTAACCTCCCCTCTGCGGATGAAGAAGTGAACCTGGAACGGTCAGAACAATATTTGACTAAAACCAGAAGCGGTCGAGTTGTACGCCCACCCCATTGATTTAAAATTTAATCAGAGATATAAAATTTTATGTATTTGTGTTTTGATATTTAAGTATTAAAAAGTAAAATGTTTGAATGATATTAAAAAAAATAATGTTTAATGAATGAATTACATAACTTATTTTATTTTGTTTAGTTAGGGCGTGTAATGTATGTGTTCTGTGATGGATTTTGTATTTAGTAATAATTGTCAATATTGCGGCCAGCAGTCAGGTTTAAAAAACATTGTAATGTGATCAGTTGCGATTGTATAATATTAATAAAATACGAAATACTACTATCTATACTCTATACGTATTAAATCAGTATCTTTAACCACAATAACATATAACATGGTACAATAATAAAGGGAATAAAGTAACGATAGCCTGCGCAATGTAAATCAATTAGGTAACAATTAAAATGGGTTACTGTTATAACTATCCTATCTAAGAATTTTAATGTTCTTTGTTTCAGACGAAGACTGTTGACGCACTTATACTAATATAATATATATATTTAAT
Organism: Pogonocherus hispidulus; assembly: GCA_963924545.1. Lineage (NCBI taxonomy): Eukaryota > Metazoa > Arthropoda > Insecta > Coleoptera > Cerambycidae > Pogonocherus > Pogonocherus hispidulus. Next base: position 72,361,346 of record OZ004693.1, read on the forward strand.
TTTCCTCTTATTTTCATACCTACTGTGTGTAGAATGTATACAGGAAATAGTAGTTTCTTGATGTAAATTTATAATACCGATCGTAAAATAAATAGAATTTTATGTTGTAGTTTAAGGGTCCGATTCTCAAATCTCTATTGAAATTGTCGCGTTCTACATTTGTCACGAAAATTTGTCGCATGGTTTTAAAAACTGCTATTCTCGAGCAGTCGTCGACAAATTGTCGGTCGTCCACATTTTTGTCGAGTGGTGAAATAAGGAACAGTGCGACGTTGCATTAAACATGAGGTTTATATGGCATGGAACAATATTAAAAGGATTATATTTAGGGTTATGTCATATTGTTTCTTATCTATGGTTATGTCTTTACTAATTTACTTACCACTCAAAATAGATATTTAATGACTCAAAACTGAAACCATTAATTATGGACGAAAAAAAACTTACTTTAGTAAAAAGCAAAAAGAAAAACTCGTGGAATTTATTACGGCAGACAAATTACTGATAAACTGACGTCGTTCAATTGGAAAGGGTCGTTTCTAAAGATTTCATTCCTTCTTCTGTTATAAATTGCATTTTTCTGATTCTCTAAATTATCAATGGCAACAAAAAAATTAATTTAATTTTTTATTAGCCTTTTTAATTGTCAATTATAGTTAATATAGCACTTAATTTGGCCAGAAGTTTAATTTATTAGTTTCATTATAATGCAAGTGGCATAGTGGCAAACCACACTGTACAGGGTGACCCATTCGTCTGGGATTCCTTTATTTCTCCACTATTACCAACTAAATATCTAATACAAAAGTTTTCAGAAATGATAAGGGTTACGATTTAAAATTAGTTACAGATATACACGGTGTTCAAATCCTTGCAAACCTATAAAAACTTTCTTATTTTAAATGGAAGACCCTGTATATTATTAGCTTATTGGATTCCCCATTGCAAGTGCTTTCAGTCCATATAACATTTGTTATAGCTAAACTTTATAGTTACCGAGATATTTAATATTTTGTGAAAAAAATGACAAATGCAGACTTTATTGAAAATAATAGTATCTTCCTTAGTTTTTACTTTTCGATAATAAATATTGGTATTCGTTTAGTATAAGCCATATGGCGAATATTTTGCTGTATATAAATGTTTTATAAATTATACAGGGTGTTAATAATCTCGTAGCACTTTTGGAAAACTGTAAGGGCCAATATCTCGTTTATTTTAAATGGAACACCCTGTATATTTTTAATGGATCAGATACAGAATTGAAAACTCTATCGATCCATATTAGTATGTTATATACCCAAAGGTAATAGTTTTCGAGTTATTTTGAAATTTAAAATATTTTACTCTTTGGTTACGAGTAAACATAAATTATGAGCCTAGATGGCTTGGAAAATAATAAATTTTCTCTCAGTTTGATAATAATTGTTAAATCACGCGTTGCACGATAGGTAGTAGGTATTTTTATAAAATGAATTACAATTTTGAAGAACGAAAAAACATGATGTATGTTTTGGTGAGGCATCCGAAAATTCATTTTTGGCATTACGTTTGTATGCACAGAAATATCCGGATCGCAGGCATCCACGTGGTGAAGCATTTCAAAGGCTTAAAATCAGACTCGATAATATTGGCAGTATATTATATCCTAAAAAGCAACAACCAAAAAGAAAACTCACTAAGACAAGGAATTTTAAATTTCAATCTTTTGACCGTACATTTTCCAAATAGATGGATTGGTCGACGGGGTCCAGTAAGGTGGCCTACACGTTCTCCATACCTTACATATCTGGATTTTTTTCTATGGGGATACGTCAAAGATACAGTATACAGCATGTTTCCGACAACTGCGGACTATACGAAAGAAAGAATTAGACATTGCTTCCGAAACATTACACCAGATATCCTAAGAAATGTGCAAGTCTCATTTCGAACAAAACTTGAACTGTGGTTCAGCAACAGAGTGCACTGTTTGAACATGAAATAAAATAAAATTTGACGAGACTGTTTAAGCTTTCGTTAACCTTTAGAAAGGTTGAGTAAAATCTCAGTTATATTAAAAAAATGAAAAATTTATTTTTATTACATTGTATTGATAACTTTTTAAAATATCATGTTACGTTAGTTATTTATTTGAAAAAATTTGAAAAAATGTATATTAAAAGAGTTTCATTTAAATCATGATTTAAATTGTGATTTAATTTCACTTGATAATGAAAATTTATTGTTTTCTAGGCCATCTAGGCTCATAATTATAATTATTTTAATTATGTTAAGGAAAAACGGTCCTCCTCTTCTGCTATGACAGTGTTTTATGATAATGATAATATCGTTGTTCCTGTGAATCAAATTCCAGACTCATTTGGCAATTATTTTTTATCGGTTTATTCCGACACCCCAGCATCTTACAAACTAACACATCAAACACCTGTTTATTATAATATGTCACATGTTAATGCTATAACTGAAGTAGAATACAACATGTCAATAAAAAAGTTAAAACCGAAAAGAGCATGTGGTTCGGATGGTATACCACCCTATGTATTAAAAGGGTGCGCAGAGTTTTTTAAAAGGCCATTATTACACATTTATAATTTAGTACTAAGTAAACAATCGTTTCCCGAGTTATGGAAAATATCGCTAATAAGTCCGATTCATAAATCTGGTGATAAGTCAAAAACTGAAAATTATAGACCGATTGCAGTGTTATCAGCTCCTGCAAAGGTATTAGAGCAGATATTATATAACTTTCTATGGAGTCACCTTAGTTCGTTCGTTAATGATAGTCAACATGGTTTTGTTCCGAAACGATCCATTTCTACCAACCTGGTCACATATTCTAATGAAATTCTAAGTGCATTTGAACATGGAGTTCAAGTGGACTCTATTTATACAGATTTCCGGAAAGCTTTTGACCGAGTGGATCATGATATTCTTCTAAATAAGCTGTATATGTATGGAGTGACTGAAATATTCATTAAGCTAATTATGTCATATTTAAATAGCCGTAAATTTGTTGTAAAATTTAACGGAACTTTATCAAATGTATACGCTGCTAACTCCGGGGTACCCCAGGGATCTAATCTGGGGTCTTTGCTGTTTCTTTATTTTATAAATGATCTGCCAGAAAGAATATGTAATTCTAGATGTCTACTCTTCGCTGATGATCTAAAATTTTTTAGAGAAATTGTATCTCAAAATGACTGTGCGCTGCTACAACGTGATATTGATTCTGCCCTTGAATGGAGTAGGGACAATAAATTAGATTTTAACATAAATAAATGTTGTACTATTTCATTTACTCGCAGTACACGGATAATCGAATTTCCATATATAATGAATAATGTAATTCTTAACAAAGTTGATCATGTGAAAGATCTGGGCTTAATTATTGAAAATAATTTATCATATAAACTAACTTTCGAAAAAATTATATCATCCGCCTACAAGGCCCTAGGATTTGTAATCAGAGAATCTAAAAACTTACGTAACTTAGATGCAATTATCAAATTATATTTCGCATTAGTTAGACCTAAACTTGAGTATGGCTCTATATTATGGCACACCCAACCTAATACGTATACAGAAAAAGTGGAGAAAGTTCAAAAAAAATTCTTAAGATTTTTATATTTTAAAAAGTATAGCAGACCACCTGATTACAGATATATTCGCAGTAAACGTTTATGTACTGAATTTAGAATAAATACTCTGCAAAATCGACGAATCATTGCTTTGTTATTGTTTGGATATAAAATACTAAATTTTGGTATCAATGACTCTGTTTTGTTGTCGTCATTCTATTTTAATGTCCCAGCCAGATCTACTCGATTGCGGCAGCTCCTCTATGTACCCACACGCAGAACTACATCATGTGCTCCACTTATAGCTTTGTTTAGATTAATAAACCGAGTCTCATCAATTGATAATATTGACTTATTTGGTCCAATAACTGTATTCCTTAAGTCTATAAAAAATATTTTTTCTGTTGAGAACTTGTCCCCGTGATTTTATTTCAGCTAGCTATCAGTCAAGATGTACATACTTTACCTTTATATAACTAACTATATTATTTGCTAGTTGTGTTTGTATAATGTTACTACTATTATTATTGTTTATCGCTTTGTTTTTTGTATATGTCTAAATGTAATTTCCATGTAATTAGGCCTAGTGCCTGTTGGGAATAAACAAATAAATAAATAACAAATAAATATATAATTGATGTTTACTCGTAACCAAAGACTAAAATATTTTAAATTTCAAAATAACTCGAAAACTATTACCTTTGGGTATATAACATACTAATATGGATCGATAGAGTTTTCAATTCTGTATCTGATCCATTAAAAATATACAGGGTGTTCCATTTAAAATAAACGAGATATTGGCTCTTACAGTTTTCCAAAAGTGCTACGAGATTATTAACACCCTGTATAATTTGTAAAACATTTATATACAGCAAAATATTCGCCATGGCTTATACTAAACGAATACCAGTATTTATTATCAAAATGTAAAAACTAAGGAAGATACTATTATTTTCACCAAAGTCTGCATTTGTCATTTTTTACACAAAATATTGAATAGCTCGGTAACTATAAAGTTTAGCTATAATAAATGTTATATGGACTTAAAGCAGTTACGATGGGGAATCCAATAAGCTAATAATATGCAGGATGTTCCATTTAAAATAAGGAAGTTTTTATAGGTTTGGAAAGATATGAACACCCTGTATATCTGTAACTAATTTTAGATTGTAGCCCTTATTATTTCTGAAAACTTTTGTATTAGATATTTTTTTCTAACGTTGGTAATAGTGGAGAAATAAAGGAATCCCAGACGAATGGGTCACCCTGTACATAATATAACCTAACCTAAGTAGCCTAAGTAACCTGTAGTATTCTCGCATGCAACTACAAATGTCGAGTTCGAGTGGTTAATACCACCCGTTACAGATTCTACAAATTGTCGAATGCGATATTCAAAAATACGGTTTTCCTAGGGTCGTGCAAAATCCAGTAGATATTCCAAACATCTCGCATACTACATTGACCAGTAGAGATTCGAGAATCGGGCCCCAGTTCATTTAAACATAGAGACCAGAACTGCCATTGTTAATAAAATTTCTTGATATTCCCCTTTCCATCAGAAAATAAATTAGCTGCACACTATTTTCTATTATAATTATTACAAGCTACACTTTTTCATCTAACACTTGATATGTAAATAGTCTCACCAGGGCGTATATGGATATAAATAACTTATAATATACTTTCCTAAATTGGTAGAAGAGGCTTTACCTAACCCGTAACCCATTGTGTTTGTATGTTTAATGACCTCCCTGACGATTCAGAATCTTCAATAAAGCCGCCCACTACGTGTTATTGTAATTTTTCTTCACATGGTACTATATATATATATATAGTAAACTCCATTACTAAGGGCTTTGCATATCACAATAGTATCGGAATTAAGTAGAATTTCTTAATATTCATAAATACAACCCTAAAGCCTTTGTTCTCAATTTGAAAGAAAAGTGAAGTAATGAATATAGTTCACTTCTTTATTCTTTATCTCAATGGTCTAAAATTATAATGTATTATATTTATAGAAAAAAAATTGTGATTTGCATCGCGGAATTATCTACTGAATAATTTCTGGATTTTAATTAAAACCACTTACGTCAAATCTGAAATGTGCTTTATGATAAGAGCTTCGCACATGATAATTTTCAATAATTTCGGTAAACAACATACAATCTGTCCAGCTTAGTAGCTTATACAATCCATATCTCAAAAAATACTCACACGATTCTTTTAACATTTTGTACGTGTAGTAAATACAGGGTGTTCTCGGTGAGGAAAATATTTTGACAGTTCTGGGTCTTCTGGTACAACCGGAAGTTTGGAATTGGAGAATTTGGAGTACCCATACCCATATTTTTGGGCGTAGATTCATTAAAATAAAAAAATGAGATGTTCGCATTTAAAAAATAAGATATTTCATTTTCTTAGGGTAAAGGAGTTACTGTTAGTATACGAGAAAATATTTTTTAATCGCCCGTTAATTATCTACCTTCCTTACAACGCCCACAGTCAAATATTTTTTAGTAGTAAAGGGTTAGCTAAAAAAATTTATATCCCGAAACCCCTACATTTTAGGAATAGGGTTGATTACAGAAAGTGGCCCTAAAATTTAATGTAGAATCCAAATACAGAGAAAAATACAGCCATTTCAATTAAGCAAGTTGTTCTATAGTTCCGATACAATTGTAAGTCACATAACTGTCAACATATTTTACTTGCCGCGAACACCCTGTATTTCCTACACCTTCAAAATTTTAGAAAAATCGTGCCAGTAGTTTATGAGATATGGATCGTACGAGCTCCTGGCTGGACACTGTGTAGACAAGGTTTATGATGTTTATTGCACACAGTGGTATAGGTGTGGTAGAAAAACTGTACGGCTTTGAAATCATGACATAATATTTTTAATATTGAAAACATTAGTAGGTTAAGTTATTACAAATACCTAAATATTTATTCTATCACAGTCAACACTTTAAGTTAGCTACACTGGCACTGGATACAAAGTATAGACAATTTTGACCGTCATGATAGTTGTTGTTATTGTTGTTGGAAGGCGGCGCGGTTACTCGCAGCACTCAGGCCTTTCGACTCATTGTGCCTGCCGCTAATCGAGAGCTATTAGAAGAGATCCGTGCTATGCGCATAGGCTAACACCCGTTCTAGAGGAAGCTCTCTAATAACCTGGGGTTGGAGAAATGCTGTACCCACATGTTTGTCTCTCATGACCATGAGGTAGGCACAGCGATAGAGAATGTGGATGGAGTCCTTGTCATCGTGTCCGCAAAACCTGCATCTTCTAGTGTCACTAAGGCGGATAGTATTAAGGTGCTTGTTGAGATGTCCGTTACCTGTTAAGAGTCCTGTGACAATCCTTATGCTGTTACAACTTAGCGCAAGTATTGATCGAGTTGCGTTCGACCAAGGCCCTTCAATTCAGAACGTGGCTTGTCGCAGCCCAATCCCGTTCGTCCATCCCATGATGGTGTGGATACACTATGTGGACAGGTTTACAGTAGTGTGTGATTTCCAAAAATATTGAATATAATTTTAAAAACCTGACTGTAGGAGCAATGGTCGAAAATTCCCACTTCTGTTTTAGAAAATGCCAGTAGTTGTTTATATTTCTACTCAGATCACCAGTTCCTAAGCAGATTCCTGCATAAATCCCACTTAATATTGTTTATTTCAACCTACGTTACATCAGTATCATAGTATCTATTAAAGAGTGCTGATAAATATCAATTTTAAATATATAGCTATTAATTATATACTCAATATAAGCTGTAAAATAATATTTTCTCATTTCGTAGTGTTTGTTGAGTGTTGATAGGTTTGTTCTTATTTTCTACACCGTAGGTATGTTTGATAAAATAAACAATTTAAATTCAGATTCAATTCTACTGTTGTTTGTAGACGTTTGCGTGAATTCTTCGTAATATTTAAAGAATTATTATAAGTATCTCATTTATTTTTAATTGGCTAATAGTTTTGTTACATATTTTGTGACGTCATTAGATAAGATATATCAACACATGCATTAATTGTCAAGATTAGTTAGAAGTAAATAAGTGTAAATAATATAGGTATTCCGCTCTATAAAATTGGTATACAATTGAAGATGTTTCTCCATTTAACATCAACACACTTTGGGTACCTAGATGTAGTTAATACCAAATTAATTTCTTCATTAAGATAAACACCAAATATCTGCATTCGTAATAATACTTATAAATTTTTATTTTTTTATATTTCAGACTTAGAAGATACCATGACTTTTTCTGTTTCGACTCTTACAATAATTATATCTGCTATTTTAGCAACTGTTTGTTCAACACCTCAAAATGCAACTGCTGCTTCATGTACCATCACGCAATACAATGCCGATACGATTCGGAATGCTCAGAAAGATTGCACAGAAATAACAATCAGTGGAATAAGTGTCTCACCTGGAGAAACACTAGATTTAACTCAGTTACAGCAAGGTTCTAAAGTTATATTTGACGGAACGATTACGTGGCAATACAAAGAATGGAGGGGACCACTGGTAAAAATCAGCGGTACAGACATCGAAGTCACTGGTTCCCCTAACCACGTTCTTGATGGTAGAGGAAGTTTATGGTGGGACACTTTAGGAGGAAACGGTGGTAAGGAGAAGCCAAGATTTTTTAATCCATCTGGCATGAAAAATTCCAAAATTAGTAACATTTACATAAAAAACGGACCAGTTCATGTATTTAACATTCAAAGTTGTGAAGGTCTGATATTAGAAAATATTACAATAGATGATAAAGATGGTTATTCTCAGGGTGGACACAATACTGATGGTTTTGACATCAGCAACTCAAACAATGTAACCATTAAATCTAGTACGGTTTATAATCAAGATGACTGTTTGGCTGTTAAATCAGGTAAAAATTATGAGTTTATAGAAAACTTCTGTTCTGGTGGCCACGGCATTTCTATCGGCGGTGTGGGAAACGTTTCTGTAGAAAACATTCATATGGCGAACAATTATGTCGAAAATTCTGAAAATGGAATTAGAATCAAAACCGTTTATGGAGCAGTTGGATCTGTTTCTGGCATTACCTTCGAAAATATTACCCTGAAAGATATTACAATTTATGGAATCATCATTGAAGGTGATTACGAAAATGGTGGTCCTACTGGTATCCCTACTGGTGGTGTGCCAATAACAGATTTAACTATAAGAAATATTACTGGGACAGTGGTAGATTCTGGTACTAATGTTTACGTGTTAGTAGAAAATGCGTCGGACTGGCATTTTTCAGACATTCATGTGACGGGTGGTAACACTATCAAGGACTGTCAAGGCCTTCCACCAGAATCTGGAATATCATGTTGATAGTTGTAGTTTTTATTTTTGTGTAATATGTGGAATAATTTCAAATCAAAACTAATATATAATAAATATAGAATAATTACCATAGTATTCCTATTATTTTTTATATTCAAATGCACCATTGTTATGAAGGCATATATAAATATTCGTGCATATATACATGGTTTCAAATTATTTGCAATACGAGACATGCATATATTAAAATGCTTGTAGCTCCAATAATATTTTTATGTACTGTATATTACAGTAAGCCATTTTATTATAGATATAATACTGAGATTGCTAAACCCGATGTATAATCATACTATATTGTTTTTACAGTTGTATGAAAGTGCATAAAGACAAAAAATACTTCAATAAGAGCTAAGCAGGATATTATAATTACTATTGTGTGATACAACAGCTACGAGTATATACTCTCATTAGATTATTTATGCAAATTAGTGTTTTACTATAATAGTGTCGATATATGGTATCTAAGTAAAAAAAAGAAGTTCAAAGTGGGGTTCAAACTACCGAAATTTTGTATTTTCAGTTTAAAAGGGGCCAACTTTTTTTAACTCCAATCTCAAGACAGTAGCTCCAATTTTGGATAAAAAGTTAAAAATTGAAGAATTGTCTTAGAGTTTAGTAAACCATATTTGAAGTAGTAATGTAGTTCCCTACCCTTCCAAGACTCCCAGGGAAGTAGCACCACGAAATTTAAAATTGCAACTCCCATGGTGTTACAATTTCTCAGTTTAATGGTTGTATTAATTCATTATTTGTAAGTTTTTCCTATCGGATAAAATATTTTCTATAATAACTAACATACTAATTTCGTAATAATTCTCGGTGTGTTAGTTACTCTCTTGGGCGACTTGAAAGAGGAGAGGGAGTCCACTACTAATCCAAAATATAGTTTACTAGACCCTATAATAATCCTCCAATTTTAAAAATTTTCTATCCCACCTGTAAAATATTATAAGACCGTCCCTGGCCTTCTGTCGTTACTGCAAATAACACTGACAGTACTGCATCTCCCAACAATTGTATACCTACATACTGATTGGTATTATGGGGCAAGTAGACCGCTGAAATACTTAGGTTACAAAAATTACTTATGTTCTTATTGTATCTGTATGTATTAAGGCGAGTTACTAAATGGGAAAGTGAAAGTCTTCAATATATAGACAGGGTAGTCTCCAACGTCAGCTTCTCAGTATCTCAGCCACAATACGTATGAATTGGTCTTTTGAGTTTGTATAGGCCTGTTCCTGCAACAATCCCCAATTAGCCAGAACAATTGTGACTGGTTGAAAACAATTTGCTGCCTGGTTTGGAATGATTTGATTTGACTAGTTTGTGATTGCTGCAGGAACAGGACTGATATGACACAAATTCAACATGGAAAGTATCACAACAAACGACCGAATAAATACGACTGACGCGTGGCACTTCAGTGTGTGCCAACTACTCTATATTATAGTAAATATGTATCACATAGTAAATATTCTAAGTTAGTTTTACAGAATATAATCTAAAGTTTTAGCACCATTTGTAACAAAATACTAGAATTTATAATTGATCCAATATATTTTTAGCAAATCATGTAATATAGCAGTCAGAAAGCAAGATCGAGTAATAAATGTACCCCTTGTCTAAGGGTACAAAATTTTATTAATGAAGATTTATGAATGGATATATGAAATTATACATACTAGTAACAAATACTAGGGTAGGTGATACAATCATCTTGAAATATTGGAAATTATTTTCAAATTAAAAAGTTGTCTACAGGCAGAACGCTTATAATTACGTCTGAATTAACAAAAAAAAAATGCGAAGTAAGTGCACGCGTAATGTAATATGTTTTTACTAGTTAAAAAAATTTAAAAATTGTATACTAAAATTTTAAAAATTTAAACTAATCCATTAAACTGAATTTCACACTGGGTGAGGGGGCAAGGCAAGAAGCCTTGAAGAAAGGAAACATAATTTCTTTTGAGCTGTCCCATCTTTTTTAGTTAATACTTCAGAAAAAGACGAAATTATGTATATTTGGGTATAACTACAAACAAAACAATAAAACAAGGCAATTTAAAAAAATCGTGGTGAGTCATAGTAGCATGTTCTTGTCAGTATCAGTCACAATTGCATTGGTTACATTAAAACCAAATTACCATATTTGACTAGATTATACTTAGTTATAGCTAGTTAGACAAACAAACGTTAACTATAACAAAGTGGAATCGAAACTTAGCGTCAAAATTTTCAATGGCAGTCATAGCAAAAGTTGTATGAACAGTGATCTACAAATCCACAAGCTAAAATGGATGCTCCCGGAGACTAACGTCATCGTCGTTCAGTTTAACCATTGGGATGGATATGGGAGCGTGGCATGGTTGAATCGATATATTTGTATCAAGTCACTTCGGAGCCGTCTATCTTGAAGATTGGTGAGATGCAATATTTTTAAACGATCTGCAACCTATTACTGATCTTTTTAATTAAAATATTTAAAAGGTAAAGTATTATTTTTTTATTTCTCTTGTATAGTTCTTTTCAATTGATATAGTTCAGAAAATTATTTAATTCTTCAATATTCTAAGCTAAATAGCAAAAATATCATCTATATATCTCCCCTGAGGTTTTAATTAAATTATTGATATATCTTTCTTCAAAATATTCCATAAACATATTACTTAGAATAGGAGATAATGAAGAACCCATAGTCATACCAAAATCTTGTTGTTAGAAGTCGAAAACGTAAACGTTTTTAAGTAATGTATTTAATGCTATATATTGTTATTCTGCTTTTTAATGTGAGATTTCTTGATTAGACAAAAATATTTTTCAAAAAACCAACCTTTGACTGATCCGTCGGTGCAGAGGTTGATTTATTATTTATTATTTTTTTTTTTGTATATTTCAGTAGTGGCATAATACCCAAATAAATAAGAGTAATTAAACAATGCCACAAATAAATACTTTAATACATTATAATAATGTTACCAACATGTTTTAAGCGCTCGAAAGATTCCTGTTTTACTTTTTTCTTTTACTTCAGCAGTGTGTTGACGTTGGAAATTCGCAAAATTCGAATTTTCTACTTCTTCTTGCACATAGTCTATTATTTATATGTTCTATCTAGTTTAACTGACCACTCATCGATTTTCTTATCACAAGCTTTAAGGTTTTTTAATAGTTGATCAAATCTACTCTCATTAGAACCATCATCTATACTACCATATGATCAAATTTTATTGTACGGATCAGTTTTGTATTATTTCGGTATAAGTAATGATCATTTTTCTTGATGATCACATTTACAAACCATTATCATTTACAGAACCACTTTTATCTTATAGGACATATTTATCGTGACATAAAATTTTGTTTTCAATTCTAAAAATATCTCAAGTCATTTCAAAACACTTCGGTTTCTCTGCCGGTCCTTGTATAAATAAAAGCTACGTAATATTGTTCATTTGAATATACGTTTCCCAGTATCTTTCAGAGTGTTTTGATTAATATCTAATTTAAAATATATAAATGTTAATATGTACTTAATATCAGCTGGAGAAATATATAAACTTTTATTTGGATTAGTTTTCATATCTCGTAGTGTTGAGTGTTGGCTTGGTTTTACATTCTTACTTTTTGCAAAATCGGTAGGTTTGATACCACAAATACTTTAAATTTAGATTAAGTATCACCACTGTTTCTAATTATGTACGAGTTTTTCATATAATTCCAGTTTTTTTAATAGATTCCGGGTTTGTAACATTTGATTTGCTATGTCATCATTCAAGAAATATAAACAAAAGCATCTATCAAAAGAGCAGTCAATCATATATTATATACCTTATAATCACAGAAATGAAGGATCGAATAAACACTTTATTGTTAATAAGCGAGATTGTGCCTAATGACCTTACAGAGAAGAGTATACAGGGTGGGCCATTAGTGCGTATGCGGACTGTACTACCTATACCGTTAAAGTTAGAATAATAATTTTTGGTACGAAGTTAGATGCCAGTGGCGTTCATATTTTAAAATTATTTTGGCACGTACAAGGTGTTTAATATTAAAATGCCGAACCGAACATACATTTTTTTAAATGGAACACCCTATATATTTTTAGATTTTTGAATTAAGCGTACTTTTCTGAACAATTTAATATAGCACTTAATATATCTAAATTTACACGTGGCGATGTTGTTGCAAGTTTTCTATGAAAAAGGTCGCTACTTCGCATTATTGTATCTCTCCATTTAAATGAGATATGATGTCCATTTTTTCATAGGATACATTAAGAATATGTCTTTATTCAAGAAAATATAACGATTTAAACAAAAGTTACATTTGCTATACAGGGTGATACATTTCGCATATCGTAATTTTACTTCAAAATTTTAAACGGAACACCCTGTATATTATCATGTCGTCTTAAAGAGCTCCTTTTCAGCTTTCTAACGATACCATACTTGGTGGGCTTAAATAAAATTTATTTGTTAAAAAAAGGGTTTCAAACTTGAGGAACCGTTGAAATTAAGATAAGTTGTAAAAAGATAATTGAATAAAAAGTTTATACTGGCAGTTTATTATTAGTCTTATTGTTAATAACAAATTGTGAGTCACACTTATTAAAAAAATAATTCAAATTTTAATAAATAACGAAAATAACCATGTCTTCGTGGTTGATTGTAAATTGTAAAGACAAATTATTATTAATAGGGATACCTACTATACTCTTATATAGGGTGCTTTGAAAACAAAATTGAAAAGTGGCTCGGGGAACTGTCACTGTCATTATTAATGTTTCTATTGTGTTGGTTTTATTGTATCAGTCAGTATTAGAGGAAATATTCAATCTACCCATATTATCGAAAATGAATTTTACTAAAGAAGAAATGCTAGACATGATATTAGTTCTCGGAGTGATACAATACTCGGAATACTGACTGATACAATAAAACCAACACAATAGAAATATTAATAATTACAGTGACAGTTCCCCAAGCCACTTTTCGATTTTGTTTTCAAAGCACCTTATATAAGAGTATAGTAGGTATCCCTATTAATAATAATTTATCTTTACAATTTACAACCAACCACGAAGACATGGTTATTTTCGTTATTTATTAAAATGTGCATTATTTTTTTATTAAGTACGACTCACAATTTGTTATTAACAATAAGCCTAATAATAAACTGACAGTATAAACTTTTTATTCACTTATTTTTTTACAACTTATCTTAATTTCAACGGTTCTTCAAGTTTCAAACCCTTTTTTTAACAAATAAATTTTATTTAAGCCCACCAAGTATGGTATCGTTAGAAAGCTGAAAAGGAGCTCTTTAAGACGACATGATTAATATACAGGGTGTTCCATTTAAAATTTTGAAGTAAAATTACGATATGCGAAATGTATCAACCCTGTATAGCAAATGTAACTTTTGTTTAAATCGTTATATTTTCTTGAATAAAGACATATTCTTAATGTATCCTATGAAAAAATGGACGTCATAACTCATTTAAATGGAGAGATACAATAATGCGAAGTAGGGACCTTTTTCATAGAAAACTTGCAACAACGTCGCCACGTGTAAATTTAGATATATTAAGTGCTATATTAAATTGTTCAGAAAAGTACGCTTAATTCAAAAATCTAAAAATATATAGGGTGTTCCATTTAAAAAAATGTATGTTCGGTTCGGCATTTTAATATTAAACACCTTGTATGTGCCAAAATAATTTTTAAATATGCACGCCACTGGCATCTAACTTCATACCAAAAATTATTATTCTAACTTTAACGGTATAGGTAGTACAGTCCGCATACGCACTAATGGCCCACCCTGTATATACTCTTTGCTTATTATATCTTGTTGTTCATACCTGTACATTTGATTTATTCATAAAAATCACCACCAAAGGTACTTATACAGGGTGCCCATTATCTGTCTCCTTACATGGCTAACGTTGTTTTTAGTGGAGATAGAGAATTAGCTAAATTAGCAATATTGGGCAGAATTACAAGAGGAATTCAGTGCCTCTTTCAGATTTAATTTTAATTTTCAACTTTACGAGATATTTTGAAAAAACTGAAAATCGCCAAAATTTTTAAATTCGAATATCTCGAAAACTATAAAAGATACAAATAATATAAAAATACTCTGTGATAGTGTTTTTACGTGGAATTAAGCGGTGATATAAAAAATTTCAAGGGCATCTTAGTTTTTGAGAAAAAAATAAAGTTATGTTTTTTTTAAATGGCAACCTAGTTGGTTATGGTATCAATAAAAACCTTATTTTTTTCTGATTTCAAAAATATAATATTTAATAAATAATTTTTTACTTCATTTATGTACATTTCACAATAACTATTTGAACATGAACGCTTAATTTTGAAGTGTATAATGTGACTTTAGTGTGATCTGACATTTGTATTTTATTGTTGTTTACTGATCTACGTTTGTTTTTCATAGCTTACTATGTTAATAAATTATTTGTTCATTACAGTAAACAAAAGAAAAGAGAAAGGTATATTAAATATTATATTTTTGAAATCAGAAAAAATAAGCTTTTCATTGATCCCATAGCCAAACTATGATTGCCATGATAACTTTTTTTTTTTTCTCAAAAATTAAGATGCCTGTGAAATTTTCTATCACCGTTTAATTCCACGTAAAAATCACTATCAGACAGTATTTTTATATTATTTGTATCTTTTATAGTTTTCGAGATATTCGAGTTTAAAAAATTTGTCGATTTTCAGTTTTTTCAAAATATCTCGAAAAGTTGAAAATTAAAATTAAATATGAAGGAGGCACTGAATTCCTCTTGTAATTCTGCCCAATTTTGCTAATTTAACCAATTCTCTATCTCCACTATTAACAAAGTTAGCCATGTAAGAAGATAGATAATGGGCACCGTGTATATATCGCCGCGATCGATATCTGGAAAAGTTCTTATTTGAAAAATTTGAAAATTTGGCAACTTATCAAAGGTTTTATCCGGAACTTGATAGAGTTCAGTTGTTAATGTGAAAATGGAAAAATAAAAGTAAAAGTTGCAATTATCTCTAAACGTAGGAACCACAGCCCCTACAATGCCTGTATCATGTGAAAGATAATTAATTTCTGCACAAGATAGTCCAAAAAAATATAGGGTGTTCCATTTAAGTTAACAAAGTTATAACTCTTTGAAGTTATCAAAATGTACAGTCGAAAATTAAACACTCGATATCATATTTTCTAATTTATGGATATTGTGTAAGGTAGTTCCATACGTGTTTCACTCACATACCAAATCTCAAATTGATATCTAATTGCTGGAATAAAATACAAAAAATCCCACATAACCCTGCATCTGTAAAATTTTTCACAAAAATGTCAATATCTCAAAAACTATAAATTTTAGGAACTAGGTTTGTTATACAAATTGACTTTAAAATTTCAAGTAGAATCCAAAAATGCAAAAATATACAGGATGTTCCATTTAAAATAATGAAGATGTCTTCGACTTCCGGTATAAACGGGACTGCTTTGACCTTGAAAATATTTTAGTTGTTTCCCCCACTGACTTTGATAAGTTACCAAATATTCAAATTTTACAAATAAGAACTTTTCCAGATATTGATTGCGGCGGTTCCCGGTGGGATACCCTGTATATGTATATTTGTAACTATAAATGGCTGATAATAATTATTACTTTTTCCTTTTGTTATATTTCAGGCTCAACAGAAATGCCATTTTTGCCCGTTCCGGCTCTTTCAATTATATTTGCTATTTTAGCAATTGTTTATTCGCCTCTTCAAAATGTAAACGCTGCTTCCTGTACCATAACGAAATACAACGCCGATACGATTCGGAATGCTCAAGAAGATTGCACTGAAATAACTCTCAGTGGAATAAGTGTCTCAGCTGGCGAAACTCTAGATTTAACTCATTTGAAACAAGGTTCCAAAGTTATATTTGAGGGAACAATTACGTGGCAGTACAAGGAATGGACGGGACCACTCATAAAAATCAAAGGAACAGATATCGAAGTCACTGGTGCCCCTAACCACGTTCTTGATGGTAGAGGAACTTTATGGTGGGATGGTTTAGGAGGAAACGGTGGTAAGGTGAAACCAAGATTTTTCAATCCCTCCGGCATGAAGAATTCCAAAATTAGCAACATTTACATAAAAAACGCTCCCGTTCATGTGTTCAATATTAAAAGTTGTGAAGGATTGATATTAGAAAACATTACAATAGATGATAAAGATGGTTACTCTCAGGGTGGACACAATACTGACGGTTTCGACATCAGCGGTTCAAACAATGTAACCATTAAATCTAGCACGGTTTATAATCAAGATGACTGTTTGGCTGTTAAATCAGGTAAAAACTATGAATTTATCGATAATTTCTGTTCTGGTGGTCACGGCATTTCTATCGGATCTGTGGGAAACACTTCTGTAGAAAATATTCGTATGGCAAACTGTCAAGTTGAAGATTCTGCCAACGGAATTAGAATCAAAACCGTTTATGGAGCAGTTGGATCTGTTTCTGGCATTACTTTTGAAAATATTATCCTGAAAGATATTACAAATTACGGCATCATTATTGAAAGTGATTACCTAAATGGTGGGCCGACTGGTGTCCCAACTGGTGGTGTACCAATCACCGACTTAACTATAAGAAATATTACTGGAACTGTTGCAGAATCTGGTGCTAACGTATATGTGTTAGTAAAAAATGCCTCCGACTGGCATTGCTCAGAAATTGATGTGACCGGCGGACAAGTTATTAAAGACTGTCAAGGAATTCCGCCAGGATCTGGAATAACCTGTTCATAAGTTTTGTTTTTATGTTTACTTTTTAACCACTCATGATAATTATAAAACACATCACAAAAACAATATAATGCTTTTTATCTGCAAAATTATTTTTATATTATTTATTTTGTGTTTGGTACCACAAGATTCAAAATTTAAAATTTATTTTGCTGTAAACATCGTTATACTTACTTCCAAACAGGATATATGATTGGAAAAGCAAATATTACAGAATAAAAATACTACGTTCTCTACTACAATCACCGACACTACAATAAATTTTCTCAAATGAAGTATTTTTATTGAAAATATCCAATTGCAATATTAACATATTAATATCAATATTAACATATTAATGTTGAGACCAAAACGGTTGATTGCAGATTTTATTTATTTTTTAAGAATAATTGACGGTTGCAGGAAAAATCTTGTTGCAGGTTGCAGGGAAAGAGGGAGATTGCCCGAATTTGCTATTTAATTGGTGGATTATTTTGTGAATTTAGTGCGTATAGCAATATGTTTTTGTAAGATTAACGTAATGGTAAATTGTTGTGCCTGTTGTACCTTTAAGTGTACAGATGGAAGCGAGAAGAAATGAGAGGGAATTACAATTAAGATTGGTGGCAACTTGCTTCACGCTCATAACAGTGATTACGAGTTCCTTCTTTTTCCTAGTCTAAGGAAAAAATAGTGTACGAAACTTGCCCGGAAATGGTTTTTTAAATTCAGCACGAGCCGTTAAGCTTACTGGAACTTACCGACTCGTCCAATGAAGCATTACTTTCTAATTAGTTAGAAAGTTAGACTAGTTACCTAAATAACTATTTGCTCTTAAAATATATACAGAAAACGTCATTTGCTTGTTAATACCCTCTTAATTCTGAAGCTCATCAATAAATTTATATACAGGGTGATTCATTCATTCCCTGTTAACTTTTTGTTTACATAATTAAAAAAAAAATGTGAAATATAAAAGTTGCACTATTTATTATGAAGTTTTCGAAAATAATAGTAGAAATACAAATGAAGTCCAAACAAGATGGCCACGGATGTTAACTTTATTGATTTAAAACACCCTGTACATTTTGGCACATTTGTATAGAACGTTGTCTCATGAATACACTAATATTATAACGGAGATATGACCAAAAAAGTGCGCCAGAAGAGCGATGTCTTGGAGAAAGACTGTTTAGCAACGAATCAATATTCTCTTTCTAGCACATCGCTTTTATGGTGCACTTTTTTGGTCATATCTCCGTTATTATTAAAGACAGACTTATCAATATCTATATTACTTATTTATGAGACAACGTTCTATCCAAATATGCAAAATATACATGGTGTTTCGTTTAAAATAACACAGTTAACATCCGCGGTTACTTTGTTTGGACTTTATTTGTTTTTCTACTATAATTTTTGAAAAATTTAAAAAAATCGTGCAACTTTCATATTTCACATTTTTTTATAATTCTGTAAACAAAAAAGTTAACAAAGGGGTCAAAATATATTGAATCGCCCATCAGGGTAGTCTCTATCGAAAATAAGGTAGGTGTTCGCATTATTTCTAATTTAGAATAATGTACCTAAAGGAGGGACTCCACCAAACTCAGCTAGCCCAGCGGCACATGCCGCCGGCCGAACACGCCAGCTTTTGCCGAAGAAAAATTAATAATAAACATCCTTTCGAAGCAGCCAGCATGGGCCGCCGGCATAATTGTGCTAGCGGGCAAATGTTCGGTAAAGATCAAAGGGATTTCAGCCGGCTACGCGGGCAGGCGAACTGAACTGAATCAGTGCGAACACGTGCTTTTAGTCAGTTTTTAATTTTTGTATTGAACGGTAAGTTGTTTGCATGGTACGCTCTTTGCGTTTGTATTTTGTTTTTTATAGTGGACCAATTCAGCAAATTAGTTCCTCAAAATCTGATCCACTCATCCTAACAAAATTCTGAAAACAGCCTCTGATAGTATGGCCAAGAACTAAACCACAATCATCACTTCTTAAATCACTTAAAAGTTTACTTTCAGATTTTTGAAGATTTTTGTTTAAACTAGGCGGTACCCAAAACATGTGCTTCCTTTTATTTTTTTTCTTGGTAATAATTTTTTGGGCTATATACCTTAACAAAAAAAATTCGTCGTTGTCCATTCTCGAATGAAGAACAAGAACTTAGCAAACCGACACATCTGTCCAGTTTGGTGGAGTCTAATTTAATTCCGCGGCAAATCCGCAGCAAACCGCGGCATTATGTGTCGGCGGCAAGGCCGCAAGTGCCGCCAGGCTAGCCCAGTTTGGTGGAGTCCCATCTTAAGACCTCACTAAACATGTCTTGCTATTTATAATTTGAGTTCGTCATATTAAACATAATAATAAAATATGTCAACAATTTTGAAATATTCCTGAATAATGTTATATGTATACGAGATAGACAGTAAATGTGTCTATCCAGTACGAATATTACCCTCGCATGTTGTCAGTTTCCAGCTGACAACATGCAGTAAACATATATATCGATTAACTTCAGCTACCTACTCTAATAACTTCAGGTAATTGAAATCTCGCGGAGTTGATGCTAAATTTTTTTTTGGAAATACGATACGATTTGGTGGGTGACATGTTGATAGATGACGAGAAATTAATTTACAAGGTTTGACAGCATACAGTCGCAAAATCGAAGAATTCTCGTAAAACCGCAACAAATAGTTTTTATTAAGCAAATTTCATTAGCCTTAAAGATTATGTGCGTATGGTTTTTCAAGTAATCAGGCACCTTTCTATTTACTCTTTAATCTAGTATCCTGTGTATAAACAAGTTTAAAGTATTGTATTCTTAATCTGAATAGGTTCTAAATGTTTAAAAAGGAAGAAGGTCCAAAAAGGGAAATTTAACACTACTTATTTCATTACACTAATACATGCATTATTAAATACATTACCTAATACATAGTATTTAGCTGCAATTTGTAGGAGATATTTTAAAAACTTTCATTTAACATTTAACGTAAATATTAATGAGTTGTAAAAATTTTGTTTTTTAAATTCCACTACAGTTGTATATGCGCTCGTTAAAAAGCTGATTTCAAAATGTAGTATTGGTAATATTTGGTAATAATTATAAGATTCTGGAAGTTATACCAGAAACACATGTGATACATTTAGCAAAGAAGTCACTTATCAAGGTAAGCATACATTCCCAGTATAACAGAACAACTGAGTTGGGATCTAGCAAATTGGGACTCACTGAAACCACATAATAGCATGTATGTGAGCCATAGGTGACTAAATCCCGATACCTGCGAGAATTTCCCCGCCAACTGGACTGATTTAACCTATTTATTATGTTGTCACCTTTAACAGGAATAAATTGAAGAAGCGTTGTTAGATTTCAGTAAACAACCAGCTGAATGTTTTTTATGTACAAATTTTTTATTTATTGACACTTTAGTTTCAGTCAGTTCACGAAGATTACAGAGGTATGTAGCAGAACATATTTTTTATATTTTCTGCCAAGAAAATTAAAATGGAAATATTTACCATTTTTGTCATAGTATTCTACAAAAAATTATTAAATAGCGCTGATTGCTTACTTTTTTGAAAATATATTAAACTCGTCTACTCTTTCGTCCATCTACTTAGTGTTAAGAACATCATTATATGTAAAATTTGACACTGATATAATTCAGTACAAGAAATTAATTATATTTATCAAAAAAATAGTTGGTAAGAATAATAAAAAAACAAAAGAGTTGGTTAAAGAAGTACGAACAATCGAGATATACTTGATAATCCAGATCAACAATATTTGCATTTTTACTCAAAGCAATGATGAAGACTATTGAAAATGAAATTACTATTTTCTTATTTATATAAGGTCCGTGATTTTTACACTCACTAGTCACTACTATTTCTAAGATAATAATAATAAAAGATAATTTTGTAATGATAACTGCAATCAGTTGAATAAAAATTTAAACTAATGAGCACAAAATTGACAAAAAGTAATATTTATATGAAAAGGGAATCACCCAGTATATGAAATTACAAGAAAATGATCCAAACTGTGTAATTTAGAAATGGAAATCTCACATAGGTAATAACTAACTTATTGTCTCAACCCAATAATGAAATTATAACTTGGCTCATTGCCACTCTAAAAAAATTAAATATAAGTTTAGATGAGTGTAGTGGAGTTCCGATACAATTTCTATAAAAGCTTTTAATCAATAAACATTTGATTAAACTTAACTGAACTTAAACGCCGACACGTGGCGTCGAGATTCACTAAAGAATCCAAATTTACACCTAACTGGGATATAAATATATAACTAAATAAGATGAATACTGATTAAATGTGTCTCAACAAATATACAAATACAATAATATATTAATCAATTAATAATAACAATGAAGCTAAAAAATTAAGAAAACAGTATATTAAGCCTAGATTTTTGTGTGTTCGTTTGATATATCGATTTTCTCCCACTATAATACTATACAGGTAATGTCTATAACTTATTTGTGGTGCGTTTTCATGATTCACAGTTTGTTTCTTTTGGGATTACACCACCTGTAAAATAACAAAAAGCAAAAAACCAGAAGTATACAAATTAAATATTCAAAGTGAAGTATCAAGGCAAACTTCTAAAGTTTGCCCCAAAAACCACTGTATAATGTGGGATAAAATAGTATTTGATATATTAACTAAATTTCATCAGTGGCTTTTCAGTTTTATACAAATTTTAATAATATTATATGTCATATTCTAAAATATGTCTAAATAAAATAGCTATTATAATAAAATTTAAAATAAATTAAACAATTCTCAACTCTTCGTCGATAGAATGTTTGTACGATAGAACGGTAGAACTCTTTGTATGAAAAGTAATTTTTGTTAGATTGACATTTTTAATTTAAATTGTCATCACATGCACTGATCACTATGATCATTAATTTTCCATTGGTAACGTCCTTTTGGAGTAGAGGAAGCTCCAGGAGATGTTTGATCTATGGATATTGTTTCTGATGAGATACAATTATCACCATTAAGTTTAATGAAAGCACTTTCTTTTAACTAATTTTTCTTCTTTTTCTGAACTTTAGCCTGTGTCCAATCAACTCGGTGACCGTTATCCCATACATGTTTTACTAATGTAGACCTATCAACTTGGTAATCCTTAACATAATTTTTATGTTCGCGGATCCTTATTTGTAATGGTCTAGATGTTTCACCAATATAATATCTACCACATTCACAAGGAATCTGGTAAATACAATTTTTTTGAATTTTGATCATTATTAATTGGTTTTGTTTTAGTAGGTAAGTATTGATCTTAAAGTATTTAATTTGTATACTTCTGGTTTTTTGATTTTTGTTTTTTACAGGTGATGTAATCCCAAAAGAAACAAACTATGAACTATAAAGGTAACATGTTAAATTTTTAAATTAGTTAGAGGACCAGCATTACCTATGGGTGATTTATAAATTTATAAATTGCATAGTAGTGACTAACGTTCATATTGAAATTTACAAAATTTTCGTTACATATTCTATCCACATTTAATTTTAATTTTTAGCAAGGACTGCTAAAAAAAACCGCTGCTGTGACGACAAGAGATATTTAAAAGGTTTCTTTAATCTTCAAAAGTACGCAGAGAAAGTTTTTTCATATAAAACTTCTAAATTTAGGCGTGACACAAACTCCACATAAATAAAGTAATTACGACCCTCTTATATTTCAATCTCGGTACACGAAGTTGCAATTTCACAGAACTCTGCGAATATGATTGATTATAATGCAGAGATTTGGGCGACCTGCTCTCTCTACCAGGAAAGTTCGGTGTTTGTCCCCTCTCGGTGTTTCCCGAATTAATGCATCAAACTTGTGATCCGTATTTTATGTTTGGCCGGGAACTTGATGCGTTTTTTATGTCGTTATTAATAAATAATGACCACAGGGTATGATTGGCCTCGAATTTCATTTTGGCTAAAAATAAATATATGAGCTTACTCCCTTGGGATTTCTTTTATAGTATATGACCTGTGCGTTATGGTTTTGTTGATAAAAAAGGATTTTTATATTAATTAAGTTAGGTAGTAAAAAAATATCCACTAGTGTTTTTCCACCCTTTTAGTATAAACGTAATATTACAAGTTATCTGAAGACAAACTTTCAGAGTTTCCGATAGGCATGTTCTGGAGGATGTGGACATATGCTCCTTAAATAGTATATAAAATTTAACTTGAAAAATATGTAAGTATATGAATTTTAAATGTTATTTAAAATATAATCATGAAAAATATAGTTATATATTATATTCTTGATAGAATACAAGGACCTCTATTGATCTAAATAATTAAAAGTATAATATATTAGATATTCATAATACTTGGTAATACCATGTACGTACACGCAACTCGCGGAATCGAGATTTTTGTCACCTTTTCTCAGGCCGAGCATATAGTTTGAAAGCTTTCAATTCTATACACACCAGTTGTTGAAAAATTAAGATCGAGACATCCGTTTTCAAGTTAGAAGCGTTTCTGTGTCTCATTGGAGAGTGAGAGACCCTCGTTCACTCTAAATATTTAAATGTTTTAACCAAAGATAGTTAATGTAATGTACTCTAATTGTTTTGCATTTTCAAAAAAAGAAATCTAGAAGTGTTAAATCATGTGTTGCTTTTCAATTGATTTCTAACAGCAAAAGCACGTTCTTCAATAGTACCAACACATTTTTAATTAAAAACCGTCAAAAATAAGTAAATAAATACAATAATCAAGTAAACGATAGAACAATAACTAGGCAAACAATAATAAACGGCAAACAACTACTAAATGAACGGAAAATAAACTCAAAAACTGTAGGACGCAAAATAACTTAAATGTCAAACTCGCGACTTCTCGATGAGTGTTTGTAAATAAAACAATCAATTGTAGGTACTTATGTGTAGCATAGGAACGACTTGATTTTTATTCATCAAATACGACCACGTAGAGAATTGATACACCCAGTTTTCAAATATTAAAATGATTGAAAGCCAACACTTTCCCCCGATTTAACAGCTATAGATACTTAAATAAAACAATACACCTTTCTTCACATATATATCTATTAGCAATGCTAAATGTATACATTTCTAGTACTATGTACTCATCGTCGGTAGCTTGAACACTAACAAGTTTATGAATAGTCACCCAATTTACAGAGGTTGAGGCTGTAAAATAATTTTATTTAGGTAAACTACAGATGCCTGCCTGCCTGATTTTTTTTACTTATTTACTATTGTTGACTATTTAATTTTATTTTTCTTATATACAGGGTATTAACTTTAAAAGGTCATTAGATAATGAGCTTAAATCCAAATTTAGTAAGTGATTTTGGATATTTTCTCATTGATTCTAACGTATTTAGTTTCTGAGAATTACTGGCTTTTATGAGGTACTGTTAAGGAGGTACTGTTTATATTAAATTTGTGCCCCTTTTCGTAACTATGTAAGGCTAGAGCAGATTTATCTATATTAAAGTTTTTTTATGTGATATGTATGCCTTTTAAACCTAGTTATTGCATTTGGGTACATAGTGCTCGAAATGTATGTATAATGAATTGCATTGCTAAATAGACATTTAAATATTTAAGTGACCGATGGTCTTTCATACACCGAATGAGACACAGAATCGCTTTAAAGTCGATAACGCATAACTCGATTTAAATTTTTCAACTGGTGTGAAGAGAAATGAAATACTTTTCAAACGATGTGTGACACCGCCTAACTATACTATTAAAAAAAGGTCATTCCAAGTTAGGGTTTATCTATGTAAGTCATTCCTGAAGCACAAATGTGGCCTACTGAGTAATATGCCGCCTCCTCTTTCACACGAGCCTCAGACTTCCAGCCTAAGCCTTGAAATTAGAATGAGGGGTAGAGATATTATTATTAGTATTATTATTATTATTATTATTATTTTATTATTATTATTATTATTATTTATTATAAGCAAATATTATTTTTTTATTATCAAAACCGCTAAATGTCTCTTTTCATATACCGATTTGTGCAGGTATTATAAACCTAAGCTATTTAACATCAAATTTCAGGTGACTCACTTTCATAAGATAATAAAGGAATAAGTAACGAGCACTTATTGTCAAGCTCCCTTCTCTGTTCAAGATAAAGAGTAGCAATCTCGTTATCTGTTTATCTAGAGCAAATAACTCTCTACAGTGTTAGGGTTGAAGTGGAAGGGTCACTTCGGGAGACACTAATAAGCCAAAAGTTATAGGATGACGAGTTATTATGGGTGATCGCTATGGGGAAGCCACTAACCAACCAGGGAGTTGGGAGTATATTCTTCGATAGAGGATTACTTCATATCTCATTATTGGAATTATAACCGAGAATGGATTTCTATGACTAATTGAGGGGATTCTGAACTATTAGAGCACCGGGTGGCGTTGGGGTTGATAGATTGGTTATGCGGAATGATAAATTTAATTTGAGAATTAGTCTATAGAAGGCTATTCATTATTGTTCAGCATATGATGGAAGACATTACAAGACACTGAGGAAAACGTATTATGGTAAGGAGTTAGGTAACTAATCTTAGTGAAATGACTAGAAACATAATTGTAAGCCTTATAATTTGTAATAGAACTTATAAAATGATATTGGATTTCCTATTAATACCGTAATACTTACACTGAAAGAAATGCGCTTTATCATTATTAGAATTCTAAAATCCGTTATAAGAGCGTTGTATACTATATGTGACAGATCAACAGTTCAATAATGGATATACAATATACATTGTTAAAAAAGGTGTATAGTGATAACTATTTTCTTAATTAAATTATTATTGAGTATAGAACCGTTGATTAACCTGTATGATGTAATAACTGTAACTATTATTAAAGGGTTTCTTACTCTTTATTAGAAACTATTAGTACTAATTTTAAGTGCCTCGAGCTTCTGTAGTAGGAAGCATATGGAACTATTTTATATTCTTTATAAGTTAAGACTATAGGATGTGCTAAATAGTTGCATATATAGTACGCCCAGAAAGTAATGCATAATTAGTAATATCGAAATATATTTTTCATAAAAAATCGCTAGTTCGTTTCTTTCGTATCATACGTATTGTACATTCGACGAAGGAGGATTGCTACAATTTCAATTTTGTCAGTAAAAAATAATAAAAAAAATTTCATTAAAACTCAATGTAAAAAGTAGGTACCTACGTGATCAAAAATAATTATGTTTAATGTAATGTAGGTGGTTTATCATTGTTTGAAAAGTGCAGATAACACTTTTAAAAGAAAAATGAATTAAAGACAATAAGTTGAGGCTATATGAAGATATTTCGTTGTAATTCAATATTTGTCGGTGCATGTTGTACGCAAAGTAGTTGTTTGCGATTATATATCTAGGATAACAGGTAACGAGGAAATATAAAACTTGATTGAACCATAATATTTGATAATTCCATTAATTTTTTATCTTAGCTCACTTTTTGGCCTAATTTATATATAAAGAAAGATAAAAAGTGAACCGTATGTGGCGTCACCTATAAAATAGTTCAGAATTGAAATTGACTTGAAAAAATGTAAAGTTATTCAAAATTTTCGATATTTTTTCAATGACCTGTGTATTTGTGAATTTTAGCATTGGAACCCCACTTTATTCTTAATATTTTGACTTGGCTATCAGTAGGTGCCTCTCTGATCCTTACTTATGAAACACTGTACAATGTTAGTTAGCAAGTGTGTAACTTTTTTTACTAAAAATAAAATTTTGCCATAATAACACAAACAAAAAATTAAAAGGAGCTATTTTTCAGGCGTAAATTATCCAGATGTTGAAGGACTTAAACACGAATTCTAATACGGACAGTAATGTATTGAAATTACTAAATAAATCTCATTAAACCAGTGGGATGCGGTATCTGAATAATTTTGTAATAATTTAAAAATAAAGCCTAGTTTGCATATAAATAGAGTCGTTTCATTTTAATCTGGGGGTTTATCTGATAAACAGTATATCTTCTTTCTCAATAAACGTGATGCTCTGAAATGGTTATATACGAGCCTTAGAAATTTTGGGTGAGCATTATACATTAGTCCGTATTAGTATTAAGCATTCGAGTTTACCATTTGTACATTAATAATATAATGTCTTATTGAGATTATCATTGCCGCTCCCCCGATCAGTATAAATAAAGGCAATAAGATTGTATACATTTTTGTATTTATTTTTTACTTGGTTCGATGTTTGATGCATCTGAAAATCTGTAAATCGCACTTATTTACTTTTTGGAATTGATAAGAGTTTGGTACTTACTCGTTAATTGGCACAACACCTCTATCTGTCTGTATATTTTTTCCTAACACATGTAAAAACCAATTGTCATATTTAAATATTTTAATTTGAAAAGAATATATTTATTATTATATTCGGCGAGCCGGTAGCTCAGGGTTTAGTGTATCGATCGCTCAACCCAAAGTCGTGGGTTCGAATCCTCATTCCACCAAACAATTTTTAATTAAATTGTTTACTCGTAGATCAAGGTTTGCTTGCACGGATGGGTTGGCAACCATCCTGGCGATGGCTTAGGATGGGAAGAATGTCAACTTGGTGTTAATGTGAGAGATTAAAATCAGTTGATGTTTGACTATCCCCCTAACTAATGAGGGTTTCCAGGTTTTCCTCATTCCAACACTGAATGGTGGTTAGAGCCTACCAACGTAAGTCGTTCCTGAGGCGCAAATGCGGCCCGCGAAATAATAATATGCCACCCGCTCTCCCACACAAGTTTAAGACTTTCGGGCTAATCCTTGTTATTAGAATGAGGGTAGAGATACTATTATTATTAATATACAAATATAGAAACAAATACTTTTAATTTTCAACTTGTTCTTGGAAAAAAAAGTAACTTTGAACTATGTTATGTTTACTTACTGGTTATATTTGAATCTGAAGAATATCTGGTATGATGAGCACCCCTTCATTTAAATACACCCTGTATATCTATCAAGATACCTCTTACGGGAAATCAGACAAGAAATTCTTTTCCGAGAAGAGATGATGGCTATTTATCGTCTCGTTAGTGGCATCACTATGATTTGAATAGGGTTATTTTTGTAAGTCAATTACGCTTGAAGCTTATTCAGTATTCGAACCGATATTTTGGTTCTGTACTACACATTTAAAATGTATATAGTGATCGAGTCTTAACAGAAGTTCAAAATAATGTTTCTTTGTTACACTCTCTCATTATCAGTAACAATGGCTCAACTGCAAATTGGAAAAATATGACATTCAATTCCACATTCAATTGACCAATTGAAGTGAAGTATAGCTGAGCATACCGATACAATTTAACACCTGTATAGAAAAATAATTAGAATGTTGTCTTAAGTATTAAACCATAGCCTTTAATTGGTTTGGCTAAAATTTTACTTCTTAGGTAAAGAATTTTATAATCATTTTAAGGCGCTTTTGTATATGTATATTACAAAAACACATATAAATTCCATAAATTCTCATAAAATTCTCACAGTATAGATACTGCTATCCGCATGGTACCTACACCGGACCCGGCAAAATTACCCCCCGGCCAAAATTATTTGTCACCCGGTATGGTGACAAATTTTTCACTCATTTATTTTGATAAAGAACATGCAATCAACATTTTTGTCAGTGACCTCTTGTAATCTAAATCAATTGCAATGCTTTTTTGAACTCCTATGCAGATTTTTTAATAAATAATACACGAAATCATCAAATCATTAAGTAATGTTGAGATGACACCCACTGAACAATTATATGTAAATATATGAAGAAAATCAATGCAGCTGCAGTCTCAAAGCAAATGACACCGAAGAAGACAAGTAATCCTGATACAGTGGCATTTATTCTCAGGTGGGTACCTACTATGCTCATGTACTTGGGTTTTTTGAGAAAAACTTCAGGAAAATATCCCATTTATAAATATCACAGACTTTGGTCTTATTTCAATACTGCGTAATTTTTGTAAAACTTTAAAATTTTTACAATGATTTGATGAAAAGACGGTTATTTACAACAAATTTAGTCTGTTTGCACTTCTAAACCGACGAAGTATACAGATTTCTCCAAGACAGTCGATACACGTGACTATAGAATTTTCTAAGGAAACTTGATTAGGTTGTGGTTTTTGATTCACGTTTAGACTTGGTTAAATCGTATTAGTTACAATAGACAGTTTGTAGCCTTCAATGGTTTTAAGTCTGTGGAATAAAACACTACACGTACCTCAAGGGTCTGCTATTGGGCCTTTATAATTCAACACTTCTGTAAATAGCATTAATATTATAGGGAATAGGGAACATCATTAAGAGTATGGTTAGCATTTAATAAAAATTCTCAAAATATAATAATACACAAGGTATTTGAAGAAGATGGCGAAAACAACTACTCCACGGAGTATGTGCCCCGACTGGAATTTCCATGGATGTATATCCAAATAAATAAGTAGAATTGTCTTCCTCAAAAGACACTAGAGGTCACTGCTATAATGGCACCTACGAAAGCAGGCCGCTATCTGACTGTCAATTAGACAGTAATTGTCAAACAGGTAGTAGCAAAGACCAAAAGAGGGCACTACGTTGTTTCTCACCACTACTAATATACAGGGTGTGCACAGTACACAGTAGTATGTAGAAGATAGGTATTGAATTCCCTTAATAATGTCGATATATAATTTTAAGGAGAGTTCAAAAATGCAATTAGATTCTATTTAAAATAAGAAATCCTCAACCTTTGTTGTCCCTTTTTTCTTTGCAACTTGCTCTGTTTCAAATGTTCATGTATCTATTTTTCCTCTCTTACCTTATTCCTATTCCTAGAGTTTTTATATTTTTTAGTTGGGTTTGAGCCTGTGGAAGAGTGTTATTGAAAATAAAATAAGAAATTAAATAAAGCTGCCTGCCGATTATGATATTGTTGTCTTCGGTATGGGTTTGTAGTTTGTTTTTTTTACTAAGTCAAGGATTAATTTGCAGCAATATTTATTAAGAACACTCATGGGCTTATAGGAAAACTACATTTCAGGTTTCTTAATGGCAATGCTATTAAATTAGGGAATTTCAACGGTATATACATGCAGTGTTAATGGTCAGATGCAGGTACTTGGTACCTTTTTAGAAAGAGCAATTTTATCAGATTTCGTTTTAAAACTTTAGCAGTAATTAGATAGGTATTAAATAAACACTAATTCCGAAAATATGAAAATATTTTCATGCCCGAGTTATTACATTTTCTTATAAGCACATTCGCAAGACATAAAATAAAAGTATCTTTTAACAACTTTTTAAAAACATTTTTTACAGCTGAAAGTTTTCCAATTCATGCAATTTTCAGATCCGCCGATCTCGCATAACGGCTAGAATTAAATTCGATTCCGTCCCACCTTGTTCCGAAATTAAATACAAAACTTATAAAAAGTTCACGGCCAGCTTTCGCGCAGTCGATATTAAACGAGGGGAACGGAAAATTAAACGACAACCAGGGCCGTAACTAGGTGTGTGCAGTACCTTGACGAAGTTGACAAGATCAAAGATTACGGAATATATATAAGTCCGTAAACTTTGACAAAATGTTTAACAACAAAATAATCTGGAAATTTGAATAAATTTTTTGGCTCAATAGCTGCATTTAATGGATTGTACTTCTAAATAAGAAGTACAATCTAACGAATACGCTAAACGGATTAGATATAAAAATTATAATGGAAATTGAACATTTACTAGGTAATATTAAATGATTACTAAATTAAAATCTAAAGGAGGAATCTTATCTTTCCTAATTTTTTACACGTGAATGCAATTTGACTGCTAAGCTAATACAACAGTATATTATATACTATATATAGTATATATAGTATAATATAATATGGTATTGAGCCGGTGGCTCAAGGCTTAGCGTCTCGATCGCTCAACCCAGAGGTCGTGGGTTCTAATTCCCATTCCACCAACAATTTGTCACCACAAACTCAGCTAAGCTAGGGATGTACAATTCCACTAGCTTAAGTTTATGGACATTAGCTCCGGTAGCTCAGGGAGATTTATGAGACTAGGGCGTAGTATTCTTAGGACTGCTTTGACTGTTGACAAGTTATTTGGGCACCAGGATAATTTTTAGATATAAGATAAAAGAAAACTATATAAAAGTTAGTTGAATACACTATAATCAAATAAACAAATTGAATGGAATTTACAAATGAATAATAAAGTGACTATTTAACAATAATTCAAAAATGATTTAATATTGACTAAAATATGAAAAAAATTTGAAAAATGAAATTTTAAAATTGGCTAACTTTACACAATTTTAAGAGGTTCGGGGTCACTCTGAAAATCTCGTTCCTTCTTTATGAGGTCAGTACTCTCACCCTTAACCTGTGCTGATGATTGGATCCAGGTGGACTTTCCGTGGCAAAGTGGGGAAGCTAGAGCTCTATTCCAGATGATGGTCACGTACTGCTAAATCCAATCCTCTTATCTAGGGATCTGCAGGTGGTAAGCGTCCAGAGTTTTCAGCAGGTTATAGATCTCGCAGTCAGGTTACAGCAGCCTCGTCTCAGAAGAGTACATACAAAGAATTGTTTGTGTTAAGAGTGCCCCAAAATTTACAAATATATAGATGAACGTTGACGGCTAGTGTAGCCAAGATTAAAAATTATAAATAAATTCCTGAAGGGAATGTACCAGCAAATCTGGTATGGAAAAATCCTCTGTGATTCTCACAGGGAAAGTAATTAACAAATAAAAACAAAACCTGGAAGGTGTCAACCTTTAGTGACCCTACCCAGAATGAAGCAAATAAAATTACCCAAAAAATTGCATTCAAAAGAACTGATTACAGTTCAGCCACTCGACAATTATTCTTAATAAAAAACTCTACTCGTTAATCTTTAAAGATACTATAGTTCAGAAGGAACAAAAATAATTTAACAAAAAAACCCTCTATCATCTGACCCAAAATTCCAAAAACAACGGTTTCATAACCGGTTAAACAAGGAAAGATTACCACTCTAATTAGGTAAAAGAGAAAAATTATTTCATTAATATTTCAAAAACTGAGTGACAAGTTATAGAAATTCGTATTGATTTATGGTACAAATTTGTTGTCAAAGAACAATAATCAATGAATTTACTAATGTTAGGAAACAGGTTCCAGTCTTCGAATCGGCGTGCATGTGAGTTATTAAAATCTCTATAAGTAACAAATTACTTAACCTAGTGCAGAAACTAAGATATTAGCAATTTTCTATAGCTCCAATCATATATTATAACTATAAGATAAGAGAAGATAAGATAACGATAAAATAATTAACTTAATTCCCAAAGGGCACAACACGTGGTGGATAGTCGCAATCCGATTCAAACAAAATGGAGGCAAGAAAACTCAAATTTATTGGTTTTGAAAAAACAATGTTTTCTATAATCTCCTGACTAGAGCACAGCTTCACAAATTTATAAAATCATATTGAAACTATTTTCTATTGTTTCGAATCGTACTACATTTCACCATATAGGGTGACAAAAAAAATCTCACTGACCACGCCTAAATAATTTAACTAAAATCCAGGTAAATCCTGATTATATTTGAAATATAATTACTTAATAATGACAACAAATCGCTATTATCTTATTTCTGTACTAATAATTATAATCGTAACCAATAATGAAAATGAATAAATTATATATATCAAATAGGTAAATAACTCACTTGTGCCTATCCACGAAGACGGAAACTGTCTGTCCTCATTCCTAATCACACCGGCGTTCTCGCTTGAGGCCACCGTTTTTCTAGCCAATGAGCGTTCTCCAACGCAGAATATTTGAAAACGGAAAACTTAAGCCACCAACAATTAGGTTGGGTGTTTTACGGGGTGCATAATAGTCAACCTCATGAAACGACATTAAAATGTACGTTACAAATTTTTCATTAAATTGTTTACTCGTAGATCAAGGCTTATTCGCAGGGATGGCTTGACAACCATCCTGATGTGAGAGATTAAAATCAGTTGATGTTAGACTTGTCCCCCTAACTAATGAGGTTTTCCAGGTTTCCCTCATTCCAGCACTGAATGGTGGTTACGGCTTACCAACGTAAGTCGTTCCTGAGGCGCAAATGCGGCCCGCGAAATAATAATATGCCACCTCCTCTCCCACACAAGTCTCAGACTTTCGGGCTAATCCTTGTGATTAGAATGAGGGGTAGAGATATTATTATAGATGATGAAACGTGAGTATAATGTAAGATCTACTATGATCCTGAAAGATAGCAACAGTTGGCAGTTTGGGTCTTTTAGAACGAATCTGCTTCAATAAGAGTTGTTCGTGAAAAAAGGCAAAACAAAAGGATGGTCGCCACTATTTTTGGAATGTTTCATATTTATTTCCACTATACCACTGGAGGATCGTCGTACTGTTAATGCTGAATAGTATACTACAATTTGTTTGCCTCAAATTCTCTAAATTGTTGGCGAAAAACATCCTACAGGAAGGATCATCTTGTTCTTGTTGTTGTTGGAAGACGGTGCGGTATAACGGTATTTTTCGAAAATTTTGCAAAAATCGGGGTTGTAAGTCCAGACACATATCTCTGGAAATAAGGCAGCCAGCAGGTTTAAGTTTGGCGGGAGTATTAACTATTTGTATTAGAATTTTGCAAATTAGTACAAAGTTATACGGCTTATAGAGGGTGTTAAAAATTCACATTAGTGGTTAGTAGTGTCACAGAGTGTTTACTAGATTTCACATCATTTTGTTTTTCATGGCATGTTACAACAAAACATGGACCCCACATTCAGGTTTCTATAATATTTTGGAATAAATTCTAAAATATCTCGAAAACCAGGACAGATAGGTATAGGAAAGATAAATACAGTTCGATAGCTAATAATGAGAGGAATAAAACGGCAATATAAAATATAAGGTGTTCAATTTAAAATAAGTCAGAACTTTGCACCTGAAGTTGCCCATATATGTCTCTGAATTTTCAGTATCCTGTATAAGCCGGGTAACTTTGTACTAATTTGCAAAACTCTACTACAAACAGCTTATACTCCCACCAAATTTAAATCTGCTGGCTGTCTTACACCAGAAATACAATCTGGTAGACGTACGTAGAGCCTAGATGTACAATCTCTTACAAAATTTTCAAAAAAATCGATGTAATTCCAAAACGATAATTTTTGACATATGGTACCCTTATGAAAGTTTAGGTAAAATATCTTGTAGAATTCGAAAAAGGAATAAAAAATGGTGGGTTCCATTTATATAAAAAAACAAAGTTGCTGGCCACTTCCAGCATAACCGGAAGTGATACGCCACTGCCAATATTTTCATTGAACTCAGCAGTGTTGACAACTCCTAGAAACAAAATTTCAGATTTAAGGCATTTTTGGTTTTTATGTTACGGCGTGGAATCCCTGCATACACAGGGTTATTCAGAACTTATCTCTAAAACTTTGAGGATAAGTGCATCCTTAAATAATAAATCGATATCACCAAAAAAATTTATAATAAATCTTAGGATTTCCCGTAAACAATGTTTAAAGTTATACCATTATAAAGGACTACGTAGATGGTCAACTGTACTTCAACATCTGATATACCACATTCCTAAGAATGTGGTAAAAAAAAGTAAACACGTTTTTGTACCTGAAACGCCTGGTTAAAGACCGAGTGAATATAGTTGGAGTGGGGATAATAATATTTCTATTGTCTATTCAGTCATCATTCGAACTGTGTCCTTTCTAAGTGCCGGTGTTTTATTTATCGTAGGAGTGTTCAACTGTAAAATTTTCAAAATGGCTCATGTGTACAGTAATGCTGAGTTAATGGACTGTTACCAGTGGATTATCAATTACGAATTAGGTTTTGTGAGTGGTTGTTGCAGCAAAATGCTGAAAATCCCCAATTTACTTAATAATTTGCGTTTACAAGATCAGCAACCAGGAGGAACATTCGGTTTAGTGCGGCAAAATTGCATAAGGTGTGCCCAAAAGTGTGTACAAGTCGAGGAATATTATTTCGAACAGCTTTTGTAACAAGGTATGTGCAAATTTTTTATAAATTTCATGTTTCTAATACCTAGTAATCAAGTAGCGCAATTCTTCAAAATAAGTGTAACAAAATTTTATTCATTTTAAAGACACGTCACTTTGGTCACATCTATCTATCTTTAAGTTTATTTTAAAGTAAAAACGCTGCAAATCTTTTTTGCGCCGGGTATCGGTATACTCTCAGAACCTCCGAAGTTTTTTTCGTGCTATATGTGACATCGCCAGTTTGCATTGTCAGTCCCAAGGTCACTCCATTACAGTGGACCAGTATCCAGCGGCGTGCAATGAAAAATTTTTAAATAGTTTTCAGAAGCCGCCAAAAAAATTTTTTTTTCACTACTACATTTCTACATGTATGTTGAACATCCCAAAATTTTATTATGGATAAGTTCTGAATAACACTGTATATTATAACTTAAATGAAAAATGAAAACATATGTTAGCTATAGAAATCAATTACAGATGATTAACAGCTTGAAACAAAATACCCAAAATGCCAATATACACTAATAGGTGCTAAAACATGGTTATTTCATGGAAAAACAACACGGTGAAATGGTAGTGAAAAACAGTTAGTTGAGGTTACTAAATAAATATGAACAATTTCATATATTTCATTAACTTCAGTACCATCTATTGGTTTGGAAAAAAGTAAAATGCTTCCAGGGTGTGTTCCATGTAAGAAAAGTGTCATCTAGGAATCTAGCCTTTCCTAATCTGTGGACATATTATTTGTCATGTTTCTGTCACAATTAATTAGATCAATTGGCTGATTTATTATGGAAATTGGCATCGATATGTAAGCTTTTCTATAACTTTTGAAGAATACTAATTATTTTTACCATCACAAAATGTTGGAGGCAGTTTCTCAGAAGTGAACACATTAATTTCACGAATTATCACTGTGAATCGTGTAAAGAAATTTGTTTTCGAAAATTACGTCAAAATTACGAATTCTAAGGCATCTTTATAGTAAGGAAACTGTCAAACTATGTAATTTTGACTTCATTTTCGTATTGAATTTATTAGCATAACATAAAAATAAACACTTGCAACTTAGTACTCAACATTTGGCATCCTATATTTTGCTTTTAGGATTATGTCGCACCAAAAATAACTGTAATAATGTTTGGAATTCGATCACGGGCGCCAACTGTAATCTCTGCTTAAGAGAATTTAGGGCCAATTTCGGTCCTGGTCGCAACAAATGGTAAGCTTAAAAAAATCCATTAAAATGTTATTGATCCCCATAGGATGCTTACATTATTCTAGTACTCATTTTGATGAAGCTCATAATTCAAATAGGTGGTGTAATATTTTCAATGTTCAATATTCAAATATGTATGTACAGCAGGCGCATTCCCCTAGGAGAAATGAAAAATTTCGTCCCCTCACTTTGTAACCAAACTAAATAAATCTCTCGCAGAACACTTCAAACAAAACCTTACTTCCGTGATTCATGCCCTCTGTATACTAAACGTTGTTAACTACGATGGCGCAATATCTCCCCTTACATTTTTATTAGAGCAGTAGCTCCAATTAATCGAGTCTTGAATGTATGTAATAGTTGAAATAAAACAATCTCAGAAACTACCTAACAAAATTCATTTAGATATTGATGTGAAACATCTATAGATTCATTCAAAATGGTTACAAAAAACAACATACAAATGTTTACCCTTTTTTATTTAACTAAAATCGAATAGCGGCGAAATAGCAGATTCAAGATGACATAAGATAATAATAATAATAATAATAATAAACAAAGACCTTTCATATACGTTCTTACAAACAAGCCAGCTATATCCAGAAACAGAAGATTTATACTTTCAATACAAGATCAAGATACAGCTACAAATATACAATATATATACCTAATATAGTGGCAAAAATCGTTCACCAAGCAATAGTCCTGCGATATAATCTGCAGTGGGAGCCTCAAACGTACTACTAATATTCACCATCAACTATAATAGAATAACTAACATAATAAATTATATTAGAATCTAACCATACAAACTGATATAACACCAGATGTAATAAAAGGGCCACAGAAAAGAAAGAAAAAATCAACAACTAACAATAGAAGTTGGAAGAATATGGAAACGGAAACCAATTCACATCATTTTTTTCATTATATCGGTGATGGGAGCACCGGGCTGGGAGTAACTGGGATACTAGGCTGAAAGAAAGTGTCAAAAAAATTGACCCAGTCATAAAGCAGCCATATTTCATACATGTAATAGTAAGAGTAATAATAATAATACCCCTAATTTCAATCACAAAGTCAGAGGCAAAATCAATTTTCTACTAATTTCGTTTATGACATCTTGTCGATTCGCTATTTAATTTTTCTGGATTGTGCCGATAATCTTCGTTTTCATTAATGTTACGTTCGCTTTATAAATTATTTTGCAATTAACTACGAATAGTAAGAACATCATTAGGTCCTCCATCTGCAAAAGCCTTATTTAAATAAGGACTAAAACAAATCAAGCTGAAACAGCTACTCTCCTGGATATATGCCGCGCCGAGCGCTGAATTACATTGAATTATATAGCACTGATGAGATAATTAGAAGGTCGAAACCGGTCTGCAATTAGTGACATCCTACGATGTGTTCTTAGTATTTCCTCGTGGTTTTCGTTGCAATCCGAATCCTTGTATTTTGATTCTAACTGTGTTAGACAAAATACGGCAAATTTTGCTTTGTAATTCAGGGCTCGGCGCGGCATATAGCCAGGAGAATAGCTGTTTTAGCTTGATTTGTTTTAGTCCTTCTTTAAATAAGGCTTTTGCAGATGGAGGACCTAATTAAATGATGTCCTTACTATTCGTAGTTATTTGCTATGTACATACCATCTGTCAAGTAGTAGAACTAATGTCTACACCCCGTTATTGTATTGGATTATACCCCATACGAATGATTTGGATTGTGTTGCGAGAACTACCAAGAAGTGGCGCCAATAGGGCTTGCGTACGCATGACTTACCTATTGTGCCAAATACTCAAGTCTTCACATTCGTAGGTATGCTCACTTATATTGCACTGATGAGATAATAAAAAGATCGAAACCGGTCAGCAATTAGTGACATCCTACGATTTGTTCTTAGTATTTCCTCGTGGTTTTCGTTGCAATCCGAATCCTTCTATTTTGATTCTAACTGTGTTAGACAAAATACGGCAAATTTTACTTTGTAATTCAGCGCTTGTAATAGCCAGGAAGATAGCTGTTTGAGCTTGATTTGTTTTATTCCTTATTTAAATAAGGCTTTTGCAGATGGAGGACCTAATTATGTCCTTAGTATTCGTAGTTATTTGCTATGTACATACCATCTGTCAAGTAGTAGAACTAGTGTCTAGAGTCTACACCTCGTTATTGTATTGGATTATAAATTATTGTTGTTTTAAAACAATACAATCTCCAAGGTTCTTAATAAGCGGAATTTACTAATCCAAAATACCTGATTTTGTAACACGTTACGAACACTAAACAAATTCTAGCTTGAAGAAAATATAATACAAATCAGGCACTTGAGGTTATTCAACTTAGCAGACTATGCACATTAGAAAGCGTTTATTTACATATATGAGGATTCTTCGAGAAAGGGTACTTTCTCTATTTTATCTATTTTTCTCATCAACATTTCATATTAAAAGCAACCTTGAAAGAGGTTGGAACCTCTGGTGTGAAGATAACACTAACGCAGTTTTCTATATAACACCAAAATACTATGCTGCACCCGACGCACGTTTCGTCAACTTAGTTGGCAACATCTGAAGATGATATAAACTGACATTTTTAATATATAATGTAATTCGTACGTTCGTTGTATTTCATTAAACATATAGAAAGTGGTCTTTCACGAACATATTTAATTTCAACAGATTGGAACAAAGTTTGATAGACCCGTTGTTGTTGTTGGAAGGCGGCGCGGTTACCCGCAGCATTCAGGTCCTCGACCCATTGTGCCTGCCGCTAGTCGAGAGCTATTGAAAGAAACCCGTGCTATGCGCTTAGGCCAACACCCGTTCTAGAAGAAGCTCTCTAATGCCCTGCGGCAAGAGAAATGCTACACCCAGATGGTTGTGTCCCTTGATCATGAGGCAGGCACAGCGGCAGAGGATGTGAAGGGAGTCCTCGTCATCGTGTCCGCAAAACCCGCACCTTCAAGTGTCACTAAAGCCGATAGTGTTAAGGTGCTTGTTGCGATGTCCGTGACCTGTCAGTAGTCCTGTGACAATCCTTATGCTGTTACGACTTAGCGCAAGTATTGATCGAGTTGCGTTCGATCAAGGCCCTTCAAAGAGCCTGGCTTGTAGCAGCCCAGTCCCGTTCGACCATTCTCCCTCTGATCTTTCCTTGATCCAGTTTTCAATAGACCTTGTTATATAACTAGGGAAAGTGGCATATCTCCTTGGGAAAGTGGCATACTTTCCCAAAGAGAAGGGTACTTTCTCGAAGGGTAGGTCTCGCCCTTGGGCGCATGCCTCGGACTCCCGCCCTGAGCCCTGCTCTGATAGACCCGTTTCTAGTTGTATAAACAGTGGACAACAAAAATCACACTCCATGCATGACTATGCAATCTGAAATTATAACAATAGTAGGCATTTGCCCAATTCGAATAAATTTAAGAATGAAACCAAATACTTTAAGAACTGCGTCTAAATCTAGAAAGGTAAAAATATACTCATTTAATTAAATTTTTTAAGTTTAGTGGCAACACGTACGTCTTTGATGTTAAAGATATCCACCCGGATCCACTTTTCAACCTCAATATAAAAAGAACGTCATAAAAGTTATTACGCTCATTAATTCTTAAATGTATTAATTTGCTTATAATAACTGACGACAGAGGATCTGCTTCTGGAGAAACTGCATCTGTTTGTGTTAAATATTTCATATTAACGATTACGATAAATTTAAGTTTTAGTTCTATATTACTATAAAAACTATGTTGGTACATGTGTAGACATGTCATAATTTACATATGATTTGTGTGTGATGGGTTCCGCTCCAGCTGTATCAAACACATATTAAATATAAATGAGACTCCTTAGGAATTTATCTCGTTTACTATATATTAACTAATAATTTTAGAATACTTATAAAAATAATTTCAGTTCTATGACAGGTTCATAACTTTGTACACTTATGTAGGTCGCTGGAAAATGACTGGAATATGGAACTGGAATCGCATGAATTGGAATTGTATTGGGATTATTTTCATATTTAATATTGATAATTACATTAATATTAAATTAATTATGTCATATTAATCATAAATTAGAAATGTCATATTGGCAATACTTTTTAAATTAGAAATATATTAACAATAATTTTTTTAATTCTT
This sequence comes from Pogonocherus hispidulus, assembly GCA_963924545.1. Taxonomy (NCBI): domain Eukaryota; kingdom Metazoa; phylum Arthropoda; class Insecta; order Coleoptera; family Cerambycidae; genus Pogonocherus; species Pogonocherus hispidulus. The sequence goes on from OZ004693.1 coordinate 72,402,566, forward strand.
TCAATTAAAATGTTGAGTCTTACAAAAAATAGTATATACACCTCGGGAGTTCCTCCATGCTTTTCCTCCTTTTGTAGAGCCCTCGTGCTGCAATCGCACCTCGGGTAAAAATAATGCATTTTACTCCCTTGGTGTATAATCTACTATTTTACATCTAAATCGCAGTGAATACCTACTAATAAAAGTGATAAACATCACATTATTTTGGCTTATTTCAGTGGTCATAGATAGTGAAGTGAAGTGAAAAATAAAAAAAAACTCTTAGTCTTGATAAAAAAGTAAATATATTGCGAATAATCTTAATACCTATATCGAATTTCCTAAAACTAAAAAGTATGTTTGACACCAGAATGCATCTTGTTAGATATATTCCAAAATAAAATATTAACTTTTTTGTTGAGGGGGTATAGAAATTATTTAATTTTAGTTCATGATAGGTCGGAAAATGCGCTAAATTATATCTCTAATAACGAGTGACTTATATTGCATGTTGAAATACAATAAATATTGATGAAACAATTATTTCAGCCACAAAGATAAACAGCTAGCTACAATTTTACTTTTCTTTCAGCAAACTACTCTATATGTTGACTTACATCTTCACTAACTCTAAGTTTCTATCGAAATATTAACGTGTCAATATAGATTAAACTATACATGCTTGGATATTCTCAGGCACAGATTCAGAATTTAAGTGAACAAAATAAACGGAGCATGACAAGTTTCATTTCCGAACGTTAGAAATTACAACAGTCTCGTAGTTTGCCTTAAGATCTATTCTGTACAGAGACAGAATGTATACACGGTGTCCCATTTAAAACGGAACACCTTTAAAATTTCTAGAATAAAATGAGATAAAAATTTGCAGAAACAGTTGAATCTTTGATTCGAGGGGGACAACTTTTGGAGCATAAGTGAAGATTGACCCCCTTTTTCCTCTCTCCTCAAAACTTCAAATGGAAATAGGTGTCGAGAAACCTCACTTGAAAGGTACTTTTATTGTCTATTCAACGTCGTGCTTAGTTTTAAAATCGATTGATTCGTTAACAAGTAATTGACCTTTGAAATTTGAAGTTGCATAAAGATAAGAAAACGAAATTCTATTTGTCCTCAAAATTTACAATGTAAATTAAATGTTCAAAGTGTCCATCACCAATTTCCATGCATTAATACAAACGCTGCTGGAAGAAATTTTTAGTATTAGATTAAGCTATTTAATGATTAACTACACCTTTCAAATTGTAGTTTAGTCATGATACAATAAAATAACACAAATGATATAGAAAACAAATGAATAAAGCCTGTCATAATGATGTATTGACCAACGTCAGTATAATAATTGAGCTTTGGTGTGTTTATTGAAATATGGGTAAATGAATCGGTAGGAGAGAATCAATTGAGTGACCAGTCCGATCACCCGATCTATCCCCGCTCGATTTTGACTTTATCGTTACATTAAATCAATCTGTCTTCCAAACACCACAATTTAGATGAGCTACGAGCACGAGTTTCATATGAATTTGTCAAATAACTCCACAGACTTTACATTGCTCCAAGAACGTTTGTATTACTGCATGAAAACGTCGAGAAACGTTTGTATTATTGCATGGAAGATGATGGTGGACAATTTAAGCAGCTAATTTAGTTTTTACATTGTTAATTTTGAGTACAAAATAGAATTTCGCTTTATTTTTCTTCTTTCTACGCAACTTCAAACTTCAATTACTCGATAACGCAGCGACCTATTTTAAAACGAATCACGGCGTTGAATAGAGAATAAACATAGCTTTCAAATGAGGTGCGTCTAGACCCCTATTCCCATTTGAAACTTAGTGTGTCATTGGGGCGGGGGAGAAGGGAGAAGGGATCAATCTTCACTTATGTCCCAAAAGTTGTCCCCCCGAATCAAATATTGATCTGTTTTAGCAAATTTTTATATCTCGCTTTGTTCTCGAGATATTAAGGTTGTTTTGTTTTAAATAGGACACCCTGTATAGTCATCCCGTATAATATGTACTCTCTCACTCAGAGCGAAGGCATCTCCAAGTGTGACATTTAGAATCTGCGTTCAATTAACAGTGTGTTAATTTTAAATGTCTTATTTCAACTTTCCTAATAATGTTTTCAATGTTAAAAATATAATTTTTGAGTTATACATTACCAGTAATATATGGCAGAGAGAATTGCACATTTATCTAGGATAAATAAAAAACTGAGACTTAATATGCTACTTTTTTGTTTTTGAAATCTTACAATCTACCCATCCCAAACATAATATGCCCATCTTTCCTTTCACAACTATATTCTTAGCAAATTATACTCTGCCTTGCTATAAATGACATGTCTTTATGATAAAAAAATGTCAATGGAGGAACATATTTGCATTATGATGTTATCTTTCTTATTGTTAAAATAAGATATAGAAAGTTTCAATAAATTTCGTCAGTAGAGAGTTACAAAGCAAAAGAACTTGGAAGGGATACACTTTTATTATCACTACATTGTATTTTACATCAGATCTAGGGGATGGTATGCATCCAAACAAACCTCGTCTAAATTTATAAAGCTTCTATGAATTCATCACCAAACAGACCACTACAAAACACATAGATGAATATAGAAGGTCTTCCGTCCTTGCATGGTCATCTGTTTAAATACAACCACGACAAACCTTGGTAAGACGTCATTTCAATGACATGAGCATAAGTCACTTCCACTGTTCGCCCTATACTGTGCAAATTACGTATGAGTAGGGCAACGCAAGATAGGTAATTTCAGCCGTAACATCATTAATGGAGGCATTGAGCTATAACATTCCCATCCCTTTAATTAAGTTAAACTACACAACAAGTTCCTTTAATAGTGCAAGTTTAATTGTTAATCCAAGTTAATCCCACCTCTGTCAACTATTTTATTTTGTAAGAGCACCCTTACTGAAATATATTGAAGGGAGCGTACGATGAAAAAATATAATTCCCAAATTGCATAAATTATTGTGTCATCTGTCCGGAAAAGTCTGCATTTCAAATTGGCTTCATCATCAAAAATCATCAAAAAACAAATGGAACATTTAAACTATTAGTAGAACTATTATTAAAACTATTAGTTAATTAATTAAACAAAGTATTTTAAATGGTATTACATTTTTTGGCAGTTACAGTGACAATATAAAACTTACGATGTTTATAAAAGGAAATTAAATTTGTATCACACGAAAATTTTATTGCATCTCGGTGTCATCGTTGCTAATAAGTTAATACTGGCTTGCGATTGTTATGTTAATACTTTACTATATTTTATAAGTAGTGATCAGAAGCAGTAGTTTTAATAGGTAACGCTTATTGAGATAATAAATATTTATACTAGGTAATAATTACGATTAATTTAACAATATTACATATATTTGTAATAGAAAAGAATAAAATTAGAAGACAAAACAAGACATCCAAAATACGAAATATTTGATGATCCCTAAATTTACTAAACAAATCATGATATGAAACCATTTAGATATAAAACCCTTTTGAACTATAAACATAAAACTGGAACACTAGATTGATGCAAACGACTAATGATTACGATTATATTAAGATAAAGGACAAAGAACAGTATTTCCTTAAACTGGAGTTCATCGTCATCTTATAGTTTAGAGACTTATTGTAGTCAAACCTATGCGGGTAACTTTTTATACCAGGTGGAGGTGTACACACTGTGCGTCAAATTGGGATTGGGATTACTGGAAAATGGTCTTATTGACGCACTCCCTTGTAGACCAGGCCATCTGTCTGAAACAGAAGAATCAGGTCTCCACGGATCCTTTGCCGCCCAAGGTTTAGGAGTCTACTATAATTTTCAATATAAGATCAAATCATTTCCCTCTGGTCTTCTTCGTTTTTCTTTTTTTATTTTTCTTAACACAATGAATACATTCAACGTTTTAACATGGTTTTTATAACTTTTTATACCTAGTATTTATGGTTTTATGTTCTCAGGGACTTTTTTAAGTCTGGAACCTGATATGGACAATCTAATACCATACTCGAATGGTATTAGATTAATTCTTAAGCTCACTAATAAACTAAGACAATAGAGTTGCCCTATATCTATAATGTACGTTAACTTTTGAAAATAGATTATCGCTGATGTAAATAAATATTCTTCGAGAGATGATTGATTTTAAAAACCTACTTTTTGAACTACATCCAAGTTCTGTTTGTCACAAGGTATGTCATTTACACCTGCCCTTCCAGAAATTCCATGCTTCATTTGTGTTTGTATAATTATTGCAAAATATAACATTCTTAAATATCTAACGCTAAGAAAATCTTTTAAATATTTAAATAGTTAGTGTACCTCTAACCTTTTTAACCAGGCTACTGATTTGGCAGATTCCGATTTCAGTTTTTCAATATTTAGGAAGTCACTTTCTTCCTCTATTTCCAGATAATTCCATGAATCACTCTCGTACAAAATTGCTGTATCATCCTCGAGGCTTAGAGTTTTACCATAAATATGAAAGTATACATGTGATATTACTGATGTACATGCTAAATAAAAGTGGCTCAAGAACTGTTCCCTGTGCAGCTCCATAAATATCAGCTGTCGAATCACTAGAAGTTCCATCAATTTTGATACTTATGCTGTCCTAATAACTAGCTTCTTAAAATGTTATTTATTTTTCCTCTTAAATCATAGTTTTCAATTTTCACAAGCTTCTATTCATGACACACAGTAAAATGTACAAATATGATTTTTTGTTTATATATTTCTCCGTAAATAAAGAAAATTAATTTATAAATAGCATCCTTCTTTCGCATTCCTTCTCTAAAGCCATAATAGAATGATCATTTAAGAAGCTAAAGTTCGTGATTTGAATAATTTTTCACTACCTCTGTAATTTTTGATATTAGGAAAACGGGACTAAAATTTACTACAATCGTTCTGTCCGATGCGAACTTTACACTTCATATAAAGAACTCTATCTACATGTGTAAATGAGGTTTCTAGGGAAACCTCATTTAAACAACGCCATCTCAATTTTTACTCGACCTTGATCTGATCGTTGGTTGACTGGTAGTGTGAATTCAGCTGTTTAATGAAAAGAAGTGTCTGTGAGCGAATACTAATTCCTTGCCTAAATGAAGTTATGATCCCAGTTTATTGTACCTACACTACACGTATCAGATAAATTAATCACAGTTGGCACTCGAGCCATCAACTATTGCCATTCATAGTAACAACGTTAACGATATAAACTGGAACTGAAATGGAATTACCTACCCTTACCCAATATCTATCCATATACCTCTGCATTGTATTTAACAGTAGAGTTTTAATAACCGTTTGGATTTGTCCTCTAATTGACGATGTGTAGCGTCGAATTGTTATTTGATACCGAGAACGATTCAAACGTGCATTTACTACTTGTTCCAATTAGTAGGAATAATTGTCACTTGTTATGCAGTTTCATTATTATTAGTTGTTCGACGTCAAGCGCCAAGCTGTTATATTCCCTATTAAGTTGATTATCGAATTATGCATCGCTTTTAATGATGTTACAAATATTCCTTCCATACACCAGCCACCTGAGGTCTGATCTGAGTTCCAAGATTGAAATGGGAATTAGAGAATCATATGAAATTATTCCCATCACGTTCTACCCTTGTAGACTGACAAACTGCCTCAACTGATTTTATTACTATGTTCTAGTTAGCGAAAATTGCATTTTACAAATTGGCAACAAAATGTCAATAACTGCATGAAGAGTACACATTGATATATGGATTAAAAATGCATTATAAAATCACGTAATTATAACAACCTCCAAATCTAAAGTCAAATTATATCCAAAAAGGGGTTACAAAATTAAAAATAAAAACTGAAAATCGAACACAGACCATAACACTGTGATCAAGACAGGCTGCCACAACACACGGAGCTCTACTGTGCTACAAAATTAAAACTTGTATTTTAACAATATGATATGATATGAAGTTTTATTCATCTTTGAATAGGTACAATTGTATAATGTACATATATATATATATTATTATTAAATATAATTTTGTGATTTGCCTCGCGTTGGGCACCAAATTATTATGAATATTGTATTTTTGTATGTGTAACCTTAATTTGAGCTTCTAATTTATATGATTTGTTATTATTTTAGTAAATATATAATTTCGAATTTATAAGATTTTATTTATTTATTTATTTTTTTTTTTATTTAATTGATTAGGTTTTCTTTTTTTTTTTTTTTTTTTTAATTGAATATTATGTTTTAATTTTCTTTCCTATTCTTTTTGACACTTATTTTCCCTAGCTCTGCTCAAATTACTTTGCCTGTTCTATTTTCTTCTACTCTTTTACTTTGTCTATAAGAACATAAGATTCTTCTCTCAGTAGTCAGTTCAAAAGGAGATCTTCAATAGACAATCTCAGCTCACAATCAATAAAATAGACTTTAAAATAAATGAATATTTAATTTCAACAAATTGTCTTTTACTTCCACCTTTTAGATATAAGTAACTAAAATAAACTTTTCACATGTATGAAAAATAATAATAATATTTATCAATTTTCAAATTTTATCTTATTATTTGATATAGAACCAATAACAATTTATGATCTGCTGTAAAATATCTACTTGCTCAATTACCCCTGAATTTATGCAGCACGCTTTACACTAATTTCTTATTAGTCCTATGATCTGAAATTCACTTCTTGAAAACAAACTAGCTCTACTATTCTAAGATCCTAACCTAACTTTTTTATTATTTACGTACACTAAATATGAATGTTTATGAAGAATTTAGTGAAATATTCTTATTCAAAGTTCTTGTTTTGTGGATATAAGTGGAGATAACTGTTTGTAAGTATCACTCAAATTATATTCTTTGTGGATATTATTATATTCTGTTTCTCGTGTGATCACGTTATGCTAGCTTTTAGATTTAATTTTTTTTTTTAAGGTACCTTTTTATTGTAATTTTTCCTCACAATGGTGTCTTTTAGACTTTGCACCTTCCTTGAAGGGATCAGGAACTCCTGCAGATGGTCTCCACTCTGCTCTAGGTCTCAATTGACTAAATGGAACCATGTATTTTATTTCTACCTTCTATCACCTATTTTCTTGATATGGTAAGTAATTTTATTTTCCTTTTCAACTATTTCCTTCTAATTAAACAATTTTTTTTTTTTTCAATGCAATATACGACGCCAAGCTCTTCTTAAAATTTTTGGTAACCAAGTAAATAAAATCTTGTTTTTTCCTCGTACACTTAGATTTTGATAATATTATCTTTGACTAAAGGTTTATCCACATGAGTTTAATTTCTTGTTTAAATTTTCTATTCACTTACACTTCACTGATTTTTTAAAACTAATACATTTCTTTCATTTATTTTATATAAATTTTTAATAATTAATAGTTAACATATTTCTTAAATTATTTTAATTTCTTATTTCTTGTAGGTACCACGGTTGGAACTTGCAAATCTGGCTTTACCTATCGTTTGACATTTGCTGTCAGGTAAATTATTTATTTAATAAATTTCAATTTTAAACATAAATATAATTTTAAAGTCTAATCGTAATGTTATATTGACTGTTTGATATTGGAGTTCGTTATCTGAGCAAAATACAGACATCTGTTAAATAAAACAAATCGATGCTGTTTATTGGTAATTTCCAATGTCTTCTTGCAATGCATGCATTTCTAATGAATTTATTTTTAAAAATCTTTAAATAATACTTAATTTATACTGTCTTTCTACAATTGACTTAATTTAAGGTATGCATATTACAATAATATATGGTATTATTAACTTTTATTCATTTTTAAACAAACCATATTACATAAATCAGTATCTAAACTGTTTAATGTTGATATATGTTATTCTTTCTCATTTAGCTATCGCTATTATTCTATTTTGTATCAATATTCCCAAATTTATTTGTAAATTAGATTGCATAAGATAATTTGTCAAATAAATTTTATCGATGATGATTTCTTTTCATTGTTTGTGTAATGTGTGATGTGTAATGTTGTTTTTCATGTAAATAATGATTTTATTTGTACTGCACTTCGTCAAAGTTCATAATATGGATGTATTTGGTCTATGTTATCTAACTCTTATAATGTTTATAATATAATATGTTCTTTATCGATTATTGCATCTTTTAATAGTTTGTCAATCTCCTGTTTAACTTTATTTTTTGTGCATGAATGGTATGGGGTATGTTCTTGATTTAAAATTTTGTAAATTATGTACTTCTAACTTATGAATATAGTTTCTTGCCAAACTCATCTTATCTGATACTAAACCTTCATTCTTTATTAACATATCTTTTACTAAACCTTTATAATTACTATCAGCATTAATTATTAAATTATTTATATTAAATTCATCCTCTTCTACATTATCATAATAATCATATCCTTCTATATTAAACATTCCTATTTCATTCCTACCTTCATCTTTATCTACTTCCCCTGTTTCATTTTCTATATTCATAATACTTTGATTTTCATTTTCTAACTCTACCCATATATCATCAATACGCAATTTTTTTGTTTCATAGTCGATTTTAGCTTTATATTTATGCAAATAATCAGATCCTATCACTATATCTATTGACATGCTTGGTACTATTAAAAGTTGAAATAATATATCTTTTTGACCTATCTTTAATTTAATATTTACTAATTTATTAACCTCGTATAGTTTCTTTGCATTTGGACCTACCAATATTAATTTATTCACTTTAACTATATCCTTATTAAGTTCTGGAAATTTATTAAGTATATTATTGTTAACTAGAGATGCTTCTGAACCAGAATCAAGTAAAATTTTAATATTTGTATTTTGAAATTTTGAATTTATATAAATTAAACTATTATTTTGATTAATTACTAAATTTTCATCTAATTTTATGAATTCCTTTGGGTGTGTATAATGACTTGTGTATAATTTAATATGTGTATTTGGCTTGCATGTATTTAAAAATTTTGACTCATGTTATTGTTTTCTGTTGTAGGTAACCTGTCTAGTGATTGTGTCCTGTTTGTTCGTGTACCACCTTCCTCAGCTCGTTGGCTTTCCTCTCGTTCCTGTGATCTACTCGATCTATCTTGTCGCTGGAAATTTACCTGTCTACGTGGTTGATCTTGGTCTCGACGTGCTGATTGGAAATTTGTATTTTGAGTGTTGTGTCGAAAACCTTCATCATTTCGATAATTATTTGAATAATTTTGATTGTTATTAAAATTTCTATGATTATTATTGTTATAATATTGATTTCTCTGTGCATTATTTGTCCTATCTGAATTATTATTAATACCACCATTATTGTAACGATTCCCATTATTATTATTGTAATTATTGTATCTGTGACTATTATTATTATTATTGTATCTATCATTGTTAAAATTATTCCCATTTCTATGCATTGTATTGCGAGACTCATAATTATTGTTATTCTGTCTAAAATTATTGTATGACCTGGAATTATTAAAATTGTTTTGATTCGTATCATTTGGTCTGTTAAAATTTCGAGAACTATTATTGTTATTGTTGTTACTTGAATTTTGAAAAGAATTTGTACTATTATTGTTAAAATTTTGTGGCATTCGGTTAATATTTCTCTCTATCCTTGTCAGATAACTATACATTTGCTCCATATTATCAATATTTTGAACTGCTATGGTCTCTGATATCTCGGGTTTGAACTGTCTCGCTATGTATAGTACTAACTCAGGTTCATTGATTTTAGGACTTAAGTATTGAGCAGTTGAAAATAGTTTTAAAGCAAAATTTGTCATAGAATTAGAAAGTTTTGGGTTGAATTTCCCGAAATATAATTTCTCTCTTACTATAGATTGTATATTATCACTCCAAAAATGTTTTAGAAATTTGTTTTCGAATTGTGCAAAGTCATTTACAGTATTTTCAATACCATTAAACCAAATTAATGCTTCTGCTTCCAGATTTTCACGTATTATTTCCTTTATCCTTTCCATCTGATTACCTTGACCCGTTCTTCTGCCTTCTAACTCTGTTATTTTCCTGCTTATGGATTTAATAAACACTCTAGGATGTAGTTTGTTATAATTGCCTGTAAATTTGTGTATCTTATTCTCGGCTTGACATATGAATCTTGTTATAGGCTCGATTTCCGTGCTTCTTATTTCTCTTACTCGCTTTATCTCGTTCTGTAATTGATCTATTTGCTCCTTTGTCCTTATTCTTTCCATTTCCATCTCCTCCTTGCTAACCATTATCCCTGTCTGAATCTGATTCTTCACCTGTTCAACTTCATTTCTGTTTATAGTAACATTTCTCTCAATCTGTTTTATCTCCTTGTCCTGGCTTTCTACTTTTTCTTCTATTGCTAATGTTTTTACTGTAATTGCTGTTACTTCTTGTTCTGTTTTTTCTATATCTCGTCTTAGTTCTTGTCTCCAACTTTGAGTGTCTCTTCTAATTTCGTCTTTAATATTCTGCACTTTTTCATCCAACACTTTAATAATGTTTTGCATATCCTCTTTTCGACCTGTCTCTATTTTTGTCAAATCTTCTTTAATAATACTTTCTAGTCTTTTCCGATCTTCCTCCTGTTTTTTTCGATCTTCCTCTTGTTTTCTTCGATCCTCATCCTGCCTTTTTCGATCTTCTTCCTGTCTTTTTCGATCTTCTTCCTGTCTTTTTCTATCTTCTTCCTGTCTTTTTTTATTTTCTTCCATTGTCCTCATCATTTCTTCCAACATCAACTGCCATGCTGGTCTCTCTTCACTTTCTTGGGTCATTGTAGTTTCTTCTTCTGACTGTCCCTCTTCTTCCCCTGTTTGTCTTCCACTCCTTAGATCCATCTCTTTATTTCAAATGACTCTGTTCAATTCTACTCTTTCCCTACTTTTTCCCTTTCACGTTGAGCCTTTCACGTTGAGCGCCAAATTATTATTAAATATAGTATTTTTGTGATTTGCCTCGCGTTGGGCACCAAATTATTATGAATATTGTATTTTTGTATGTGTAACCTTAATTTGAGCTTCTAATTTATATGATTTGTTATTATTTTAGTAAATATATAATTTCGAATTTATAAGATTTTATTTATTTATTTATTTTTTTTTTATTTAATTGATTAGGTTTTCTTTTTTTTTTTTTTTTTTTTAATTGAATATTATGTTTTAATTTTCTTTCCTATTCTTTTTGACACTTATTTTCCCTAGCTCTGCTCAAATTACTTTGCCTGTTCTATTTTCTTCTACTCTTTTACTTTGTCTATAAGAACATAAGATTCTTCTCTCAGTAGTCAGTTCAAAAGGAGATCTTCAATAGACAATCTCAGCTCACAATCAATAAAATAGACTTTAAAATAAATGAATATTTAATTTCAACAAATTGTCTTTTACTTCCACCTTTTAGATATAAGTAACTAAAATAAACTTTTCACATGTATGAAAAATAATAATAATATTTATCAATTTTCAAATTTTATCTTATTATTTGATATAGAACCAATAACAATTTATGATCTGCTGTAAAATATCTACTTGCTCAATTACCCCTGAATTTATGCAGCACGCTTTACACTAATTTCTTATTAGTCCTATGATCTGAAATTCACTTCTTGAAAACAAACTAGCTCTACTATTCTAAGATCCTAACCTAACTTTTTTATTATTTACGTACACTAAATATGAATGTTTATGAAGAATTTAGTGAAATATTCTTATTCAAAGTTCTTGTTTTGTGGATATAAGTGGAGATAACTGTTTGTAAGTATCACTCAAATTATATTCTTTGTGGATATTATTATATTCTGTTTCTCGTGTGATCACGTTATGCTAGCTTTTAGATTTAATTTTTTTTTTTAAGGTACCTTTTTATTGTAATTTTTCCTCACAATGGTGTCTTTTAGACTTTGCACCTTCCTTGAAGGGATCAGGAACTCCTGCAGATGGTCTCCACTCTGCTCTAGGTCTCAATTGACTAAATGGAACCATGTATTTTATTTCTACCTTCTATCACCTATTTTCTTGATATGGTAAGTAATTTTATTTTCCTTTTCAACTATTTCCTTCTAATTAAACAATTTTTTTTTTTTTCAATGCAATATACGACGCCAAGCTCTTCTTAAAATTTTTGGTAACCAAGTAAATAAAATCTTGTTTTTTCCTCGTACACTTAGATTTTGATAATATTATCTTTGACTAAAGGTTTATCCACATGAGTTTAATTTCTTGTTTAAATTTTCTATTCACTTACACTTCACTGATTTTTTAAAACTAATACATTTCTTTCATTTATTTTATATAAATTTTTAATAATTAATAGTTAACATATTTCTTAAATTATTTTAATTTCTTATTTCTTGTAGGTACCACGGTTGGAACTTGCAAATCTGGCTTTACCTATCGTTTGACATTTGCTGTCAGGTAAATTATTTATTTAATAAATTTCAATTTTAAACATAAATATAATTTTAAAGTCTAATCGTAATGTTATATTGACTGTTTGATATTGGAGTTCGTTATCTGAGCAAAATACAGACATCTGTTAAATAAAACAAATCGATGCTGTTTATTGGTAATTTCCAATGTCTTCTTGCAATGCATGCATTTCTAATGAATTTATTTTTAAAAATCTTTAAATAATACTTAATTTATACTGTCTTTCTACAATTGACTTAATTTAAGGTATGCATATTACAATAATATATGGTATTATTAACTTTTATTCATTTTTAAACAAACCATATTACATAAATCAGTATCTAAACTGTTTAATGTTGATATATGTTATTCTTTCTCATTTAGCTATCGCTATTATTCTATTTTGTATCAATATATATATATAAGAACATACATACAAATACAAAATATAAGAATAAAAACAATTAATCACAGAAGCATCCATAGATACTTGTACGTGATATTGATAACTCACACTAAAATCATAATCAACATCAATAACAATTACAATAACAACTAACATTAATAACATACAATAAACTTCAAAGTACTCTTAATAACACATCAATTTTCATGACAATATAATAACTTTCTCAGTACTAAGCTACACATCAATAAACATTTCTACAGATAACTAAATTTATCCTTCTCTATGAGAAGAAAAAGTAACAGCCAAGACAATATGATACAGATGCTTTTTGATTTTCTGAATAAACAGCTATCTAATATAACTAACTACATACATAATACATTTACATACAAATATAAACATACATATGAATTCTCACATCTCTAGACACTTTAAGAAAAATATAATCCAACAATAATACAAATACAACTAACATATTTTTTTGTACATACCAATACATATAATATTTATATACTTAATGTATCGCTGGCTTGAACCTCATATTTAAAATAATTTATTAAAATACTGTTTGGGGTTAATAAGGTTGTGAATTATTATTCTACATTGTTCTAACACATATTTCCTGAGTTGTACCTTGAGTTTTGTAAAGGAAGTTATACCTTTTATATACCCAGGCAGCGAATTGTAAGCTCTCACAGCAAGGTAAGTGAAACATCTTTGCCCACAAGTAGTTTTACATTTAGGCGTTCGCAACATATCATTTAAATTTCCTCTTGTCTTTTCCAGGTCTGCAGATTTTTTATTTTTCCATTGATGAAGAACACACTGATAGAAGTAAAGTGTTCTTATGTCCATTATTTTGTTGTTATTAAACAACTCATTTGACGAGTAATTGCGTTCTTTCCGAAATATATTTTTTAAAAGCCGTTTCTGTAAATTCTCTAAATTTCTGACTGTTGCATCCAGTACTCCCCCCCAACCTAATACACCATATCTTAAATGCGATTCGACAAGCGAATAATATAATATTTTTAACTGCCCGATGTTGAGTATATCTCTCATATTTGCGAATCTATATAATAGTTTCCTAATTTTGTTAGCCACGTAATCCATATGCTTATCCCATTTTAATTTGCAGTCAATTAATATTCCTAAATATTTAATGTTTTTTTCAGCTGATATTTTTAGATTAGGGTCAAGAACAAGATGATTAAAAGGAGGAGCAGATGTTTCATGTAGATAAAACGGTAAGTATTTCGTTTTTGACGAGTTTAATGTCAGATATTGACTATCAAAGTAATTTTTTATATTTTTCATATCCTTCTCTATTTTGTTTTGTAAACTTTCCCAAGTTGAACTCAAATAGAACACAACGGTATCATCCGCATAACTTAAAATGGACCCAGTAGTACGAACATCAAATAGTGAATTTATGTATATGATAAATAATATCGGTCCCAGTACGGTCCCTTGAGGTACCCCACACTCAACTACTTCAGCGTCACTTCTTATGTGATTTATTTCGGTATACTGTATTCTGTTTGTTAAATATGATTTCAATAATTTTATAGTGTTTCCTCTAAAACCTATGTTATTTAATACTGTCAGTAAGTTGTCATGACGCACCGTATCGAAAGCTTTAGTTAAGTCAATGAATACAGCTATACTTTTTTGTCCATTGTCTAGAGCTTTATAAATGTTATTAATAAGAAAGGCAATTGCGTCCTGTGTACTTAAACCTTTCCTAAAACCATATTGTGAACTATTTATGATCTGATATTTATCTAAAAAGCCTACAATTCTTGATTTCAGCACCTTCTCAAATATTTTCGCTACATTACTAATTAATGATAGGTATAGGTCTATAATTTGTTACTTCTTCTCTAGACCCACATTTAAATATAGGTTTTATTATACCGACTTTAAAAGCTTTTGGACATTCACCACTTGACATTGCATTATTTATAATATAAGTTAGTGGTTCTGCAATCACATCAGCTATATTTTTTAAAGTTGTTACCGTTATTCCATCTACGCCTGACGACTTTTTGTTTCTTAGTTGCTGAATAATTTTTGTTATTTCCGACGGGTCAGTGGGGCGAATATATCTTCTTAATTTTTCTACTAGAATAATTTTTTATAATTCTACTACCAAGTACTAAAAAAATGTGTGTTTGGCATGAACAGATAAGGGTAACACATTAAAGGATGCACGAACACTCTTGCTTATCTATAATTTTGCTAGTTGAAAACAGTGGTTCAAACAGCAGCTGCGTTTTGATGATGATCCTACCTAATTTCCGCAATCTGTCCAACTTTTAATGCAAGGCAAACTTATGAGCGACAGACGGAAAGATGGGCTGCATATTGTTGCTACGAATGTCTTCTACCAGTCCACTTCCTCTTCTTTCTAGTTTATGCTTTTATTCATCTTCCGACAGACCGTATATTTGCTTGGCATTAAATTATGGAAATTTGGTAGCGACAAACTATCACTAAAGATGGGAGACAGACATATAGAAGAAACTCGCAACCAATGTTTATTGGAGCAGGTAGAGTTTAGTCATGTAAAAACTAGCAAGTCCAGGTACCACAGATTTAGCTTTTAAATGCCTTCAGTATGCCCCACCTTGGCATGAACGATAAATAAATCTCCTCATTGACGACACATTGTGCAACACATGTAATCGAAATTGTACAAGAAATACGATATATAATAATATCTCTACTCCTCATTCTAGTCACAAAGATTAGTACAAAAGTCTGAGACCTATGTGAGAGGGGCGGCGGCTTACTAATTTTGCAGGTTGCATTTGCGCCTCAGTACTTACGTTCGTAGGGCCTTACCACCATTCAGTGCTAAAATGAGGGATACCTGGAAAACCTCATTAGTTAGGGGGACAGTCAAATATCAACTGATTTTAACCTATCACCTTAACCCTAACACCAAGGTGACATTCTTTCCATATTAGGTCATCGCCAGGATGGTTGCAACCCATCCGTGCGAACAAGCCCTAATCTACGAGTAGACAATTCAATTAAAAATTCTCTGGTGGAATAGGAATTCGATCCCACGACCTCTGGATTGAACGAGTAAGATACTAAACTCTGAGCCACCAGCTGGATCCAGTTCCTTAAGATGTCCCTTATAGAATATAAATTACTAGGCTGTAATGTCTTCGTTACTTAAGTATATCAAATGCACATAATCTTCCAAATTTTTGGTAGACACCAATCTCAATGAATACGTCAGATTTTTTATTTTTGACGATTTAAACCAAGTTCCACTTATGACCATAAATCGGTCGCCCTCTCCTAAGCTGCATATGTAATGCCCCCTAAATGTAGAGGTACCATACAAGATCAATAAAAATCGGTCACCGAGAGATTTAATAAGACCTGTAGATGAGAGGAATCGACATTGGTTGATTTTGTTAAATTTTATCCCATGTGGAAATGGATATACAGTCAAGGAATAAGGAATTTATTTGGAAGTCTGGAGAACTATCTGAGAAATTCAAATGATTAAAATATCGATTCCACTGGGTTGCACGTTTTAGTAAACTTTCCAGTAAAGGATAAAAATAAGAAAACTACGTCATGTCGTACTTTCATCTAAAAAGATAAAATCTATTGAGTTATCGTCTATTTTTTTTTAATAAGTAAATCCTAATATATTTGGAAACTAATTTGATCAAGTAAAAACTATAGTTTGGTTATTATATGAGTAACTATATAAGTTTATAGCTGTATAAGTTATAGCGGTGCGAGAATTTTAATTGAGACACTATCTAATAATATTACTATTTTAATATCCAGACTTGGAGTTTTTATAGCTTATATACAATACATATATTGGAAATGAGATCATATTTAGATCGATGCAACATAAATATTAAAGTAATTTAAGTTCATATTAGTACAGATCCTATTAAATTTTAGACATTGTGTTGAGAATGGACCAAATATTAAGGAGCTTATCTACAATATACCTAATTGGTACAACAGTACTAAAGGTACAATTCCCTTAGTTGCTATAAGAATTTGATAAGCTCTGTATGAAAAAAGTAATTTATTTAAAACACTTTCATAAGTAGAAGTGTAATCACCTACATATATTGAAATAAAAAGCAAAACGATTTTCAGATCATGAGTATATATACGTCAATCATTTCTTTGTAATGTAAATAGCGTTCTTTATAAAAGTTAAGTTATTCAGTTCCAGTTTAAAATATCTCTTCTCCTTCCTAAATACTTGTAAAGTGACAATTTCCCAGCAGGATACAGCTTGTTTTATCTTCCCTACATCCGAACTGAACATTTTTTATACCAATCACCTCTAACGCCCTTATAAAGGAATGATCCTTTGTTATTCAAAAGATCTCGTCACTTCTGGTACTGCTTCAAACATCAAGTCATGATTTACCTGAGAAGAGAAACCAACTAAAAATATACACCAACTTTTTTATTTTATTCACGGTTGCTTAAACTTTTGTATATATTATGTAAATAACACTTATGCATTATAGAAGTAACTAAAAAGAGTTTTTTAATGAAATGTACTTACAATATCAGTGAAATAATTAGTTGAAAACTCAATTGTTTTGTTAAAATAGATAGCAAATGTTTTATAACTGTTCTATAAAATATAATAAAAAAACTGGAAATCAGAAGTATTCATAAAAAAGATTAAAAGTGTAGTGTATTGCACGAGAGATATTTCGATTTTCAAGATATCAATTGATTCATTATCTTCTCTCTTAGCAAAATTAGATAGATCAAGTCAGCGTACCAGTATCATTCAATCCTCTTTACAAAGACAAACTTCTAAAGTTTGCCCTAAAAAACCACTGTATAGTATGCAATAAAAATAAATTAATTTTATTATTTTAATTTTATACAAAATTCTATAATATCACAAATAATATTTCGTATTGTCTAAATAAAAAAGTATACTAAAATCTAAAAGAAATTAAACACACGACTAGATTTGTTCTATACGTTTCAAGTCTATCTTCGACTCGTCATCAGTAGAAGCGAATTATAAATGTTAATCTGACAATTTTTTTCATACAAATTGACAATTATAATTAAAAAGTCATCACATGCACTGATCAGTATCCTTTATCAATTTGCTACTGGTAACATCCTCCTGGAGAAGATGAAGCCACGTTGGATCTAAGAGCATTCTTTAATTTTTTTAATTTAGACACTATTCGAAATATAATTTGTAATGTAATACAATTTTATATAAAACTAAAAAAACACTTATGACATTTAGTTAGTTTGTCAAATAATTCATTATAATTTCTTTTAGGATTACCCCTCCTGTAATTTAACAAAAAAACAGGAAACGAGAAGCATACAAATTAAATACCTATTCAAAGTGCAGCATCAAGGCAAACTTTTAGAGTTTGCCCCAAAAAACTACTTTATAATGTAAAGTAATATAAATGTAAAATAAACATTTGATAAAGTAAGTAAATTCCATAAGTAGTTTTTTAGTTTAGTAGTCAAAAAACATCTTTTGAAATTTATCAAATGTTTATTTTATTGCATATTATACAGTAGTTTTCTGGGGCAAACTTTAGAGGTTTCCGTTAATACTGCACTTTGAATATTTAATTTGTATGTTTCTGGTCCCCTGTTCTTTGTTATTACCTGCAGTGGTTTTTTGGGGCAAATTTTACAAGTTTGCCTTGATACTATACTTTCGGTCTTTATTTTGAATACTTCTGGTTTCCTGTTTTTTATTATTTTGCAGGTGGTGCGTAATCCCCAAAATTAACTGCAATGAATTTACCTGATTACTTTAAAAAATCCTCTCTCATTTTATGCAACCATCCTCTATGTAAAATGTTCTAAAATGACTTTTTTCGTGAGAATTCACTTTCGAATGTGAAAGATTCATCATATAATTAATTACCGCGACGAGCATGAAGCTGACTATAGCCCTTATGTTTTCATTTATCGAGATATCTCAATCAAATCTCGAAAGCACTTATCGGACCACTAGTTTAGAAAATTTATGAAACACTCTTATGCCACTTTTAGTTTCACCGGAAGTCATCTTAATTTTTGAAAACTAAATGGGATCCCTTTCTAAATTTTTAAAAATTTGTAAACCCAGATAACTGCAAAATATTTCCGTAAAAGTATAATGTATTTGGTGTTCCTAAAAAAATAAAAAGATAATTTCTGAGTATACCAGAATACTGGCACACTGATATAGAGGTTGATGTCTCAATCCTCATAAATAAAGAAGATATGCACAAGAGTTTAACCATAAAACTAGCGATGTTAAAGATAATCACGTTGTATCACACTTACTTTTAGTCACATTTCTAATAAATCATTGAATTTACAAGAGCACTTTCTATTTAAATCTAATGAAATAAGTAGAATATTGCACGATAACTATAGAATTCGATTTTATATATTCAATTGTTTTCATTACTACTTTCTTTCTTAGCAAAATGAGATAGATCAAATCAGCGTAGCAGTATCATTCTGTACAGCTATAAACTCCTTGACGTCACATACCTTGTTTCTAATTTGTGATAACTAGGCAGAACCATCGGCTAAATTGTTTATAATAACTTTATCGATGGTAGAACTAGGAATAATACCTAGATATTATTAGTTAAACTTCCTGAGACGTTTCTGAGATTGCTTAATATGAATAAGTAAAGAATAATTATTTTTTTCCTGAATGCACTTATTTCAACTGCCTATTTTACAAAAATTAATCATAGGCGAAAGTTTTAGTTTCAAACGTAAATTGTGTGCATTTATCATTTTAATGGTGTATAATTGCTTTTAAAGTTATTTGTATACTGCCGATATTGACTTTATCAGGATTTAGATTTAAAAATTAACCTAATGAGGAAATGCTCTGTATTAAAAAGTTGAATGTATCCAATATTCGCCCGCTCGCGAATTTAATCGCATAAAGTGTAAACCGAAGTAGTTTCTGGAATTTATTAGCATTGCATTATTTATATAAAACGGTTCGGAAAGCAATAAAACAAAAATATACTTATCTATAAAGCTCCTTTATCGCATCGAACATTGGCAAAATGTGAGCGCGGATAAGCAATTTGTTTTCTTTAATGGATTTTTTCTGTCGTAAATGTAAAGTGTATGATAATCCATGCTATAAAAAAAACCTCAACATCCGCATACTGTCAGCTTGGGAGACAATATTGTTTCTCCTCTAATTTATGTCAAATAAAAGTGTGGTCTCGGCTTCCTCTATATCGTCTTAAATGCCCAACAGCGATATTAAATCGTTTATATGCGATGCTGGAGGAGTGCGAATTTCCCAAGGGCAATTATAACTATATTCACTTTGTTTTTCTTCCCTAGTAAGATTGACTCAGTACGGTTTGCATTCGGGAGTTATATTATTTGAAGAGATGTCGACGTTATTCGCACATGCAAATGTTTACAGAGCGTCTTTATCGAAAATACAAACTATGTATGTTAGATTTAACAATTTAAAATCTTTTTTCATGTGGTCTTCAAGTGGAATATTTTAAACTGTTCTACTGTTCCAATGTAGATATAAAAATTATTTAAAAAACTATATAAAAGGCAGTCAAGTAAAACTTATATAATTGAAATCAGAATTGTGAATGCTCGCGATCAGTTTACTACAAGATGCTATAACATACCTCATCGATCGACCTAAAGGTTGAACGGGACTGGGCTGCGACTAGCAAGGCTCTTAATTGAAGGGCATTGGTCGAATGCAACTTGATACATACTTGCGCTAACTCGTAGTAACAGAATAAGGATTGTCACAGGACTTCTGACAGGTCACAGACATCTCAAAACAAGCACCTTAACACTATCGGCCTTAGTGACACTAGAAGGTGCAGATTTTGGGGATACGTTGACGAGGACTCCATTCACATCCTCTGTCGCTGTGCCTGCCTCATCGTCAAGAAGCACAAACATCTGGGTGCAGCATTTCTCATGCCCTAGGACATTGGAGAGCTTCCCCTAGAACGGGTGTTGGCCTAAGCGCATAACACGGGTCTCTTCCAATAGATCTCGACTAGCGGCGGGCAAAATGGGTCGAAAGACCTGAGTGCTGCAGGTAACCGCGCCGCCTTCCAACAACAACAACAAAAAAAACTTATATAATCCTTCCTTATGTATGGTCCTTCTGTTATAATAAACAGGAGGACAGAAACGTTCCGGAAACCAGCTGCCATTCCTAGGCACGCACGGCAGAATGGTTGCCAACCCATGCCTTCGGACAAGTCTTAATATACAAGTCGTCAATTTAATTATTATAGTGTAGAGGGATCATTATTAAATTGGAGGTTATTTATTCCAAGCAATTTTAACATTTAACTTTGATATCATCTAGTTCATCGGTTCTCGTACAAATAACACTTTTATTCAGATCGCTGAATATTACTCATTTCGCAGAAGCTGGATGTACTCAGTGTTGACCAAATTTGCGCACAGTGCTTCCAAGAATTTTTTATGGTACAAGAAGGTCGTCACCTACAATTTCAATCAAAAACAAACGAACATTTATTAATCCACAAAGTTACAATTATTTTCTGTAAACGTCACTGAGCCATATTTCATTTTCATATATTTATAATTGCTTAGTCAATCAGACCTGATAATTTGAAATTTATTTCCATAAAACAATAAAAAGCTATTTATTTCAAGTAATTGTAACTTTTAACTCTGAAATCTAGTTCATCGGTTCTCATACAAATAGCACTTTTATTCAGATCGCTGAATATTACTCATTTCGCAGAAGCTGGGTGCACTCAGTGTTGACCGAATTTGCACACAGTGCTTCCAAAATTTTTTATTTTGTGGGTACAAGCAGGTCATCACCTACAATTTCAATCAAAAACAAACGAAAATTTGTTAATCCGCAAAGTTACAATTATTTTCCATAACCGTCACTGAGCCATATTTCATTTTCATATATTTTGTATTGTAGGTATAAGCCTTGCCTGTAAGGCAACCAGCGCAAATGAATATTTACTATCTTTCCAATATATGAAATACACATAATTTGTAACGTTAGTTGCTGTGTTTAGAACAAGTTCAACCAATCTCGATCAAACTGTCCTAAATATTTTAATAGTAATAAATTTATTGCTTACTCTATTAGTTCTGTAGCTTTCGAACCATAGTTATGTATAATATTAGAGGATATAAATTAATATTTTACCCAGGAATGAGTGAATTAATTTCACGAGTCGAAAATTTATATAGCAATTTAAATTTTTCAATAGCAAATTTTAAAAATCAATTACTAATTGAGTGTCGTTTTAAAGCCTCAGTAATTGAGGTTAATACGGAGAATGTATGGCAACGAAATAAATAACTAAGTATTGTTTATTCTGTTCTGTCTTGCGTCGCTTTGTATGTTCTGCACAAATAATATACGAAAACGAATTTGAAGAAGTAAAACTTCCTTCAGACATGGAAGAAGATGCATTAGAGGCCATGAGGAAACTGCCCCAGAAATCGCAGCTGATTTATACGTACATTCAAAAGTGAAAAAGCGCAAAAAATATCAATAGTATGAGTAAAAAGATACCTCGTTTGGTATACTATTAAAGAAATGAAAGAAAGTAAAACCCTCAACATTATGGTTTTATTACTAGATACTAAACTTAACTCAGTTGGTAAATGAAAATGGTTAAATTTCAAAATAAGTAATACGACTGGTCCGCTACATCAAATACCGCTTCCTAATATGTTTACAGATATAACAAACTGATTACATTACTAAATAAATTAACTGATTGCTACAAATATAAAGAAATAGAAAGTCTTGAAACTGAATGATATCCCGAGATTTTTATGATATACTTCAGAAGACCACATCTGTTTATGAAGGTGAAACTTTTAGAAATATTTTCTCCAATAATATTAGTAATTTCGATTTTGCATTACAGGTTGTTGCAATAATGGGTTTATTTAGGGCTTGCTGGTCCAATTAATTATACGGGTTTTAAGGTAATCTAAGAAACTTTTAATGTTGAATAATCGTCTCACTTATTGACACCAAAAACTGCAAGATCGGTCGTTTTGAATTACGGACAAAGAGTCTGTGCAGTAGGTGTTTTGGGTAAATATATCGATTTGTGTCCTAAAAAGTTACCTAACCAGAAGTTCTTCACCAACTTCATCATCTACAGAAAAAGTATACCATCTAACGTGTAGAAATAGCTTTTCGATTTTTTAAGTTATCGAATTTAGATACTCAGGCCATTGTTTTCGTAAGTCTGCAGCTACAATACTCGAAAATTGGTAGTGGTATTGCCACTTACTGGTGCTGACTTAAGAGCAGTCAGATGTGTAGGGTGTTGGAAGTCATCCTCAAAGGGCGAAGCACATGTAGAAGATTCAGTAACGAGCAAGGTTCTAGTATCGAAGGACATACATATTGTAAGTCTGCACGTTTGTTACATGAAAAAATTTCTGTTCCAAGAATAGAAATTTCTGGAAAGCTCATATCAATTCAAATGCAAATGAAAATGATGTATACAGTTGTATATGAACAAATAATAATAATAAAATTAAAGTATTTTATCTACCCTTACTATTAAACTATTAATTTATTAACCCTTTCCGTTACAATGTTTGATTTTTGATTTGAGCATTGAACATTCTTAAACTTACATTTTACTTACAATTTTTTAGTTGAATGAACAATTCTTAGTTTACAGATTCCACCTAAGTTTGCACTAAATGCTTTGTATTGTATGTAAGCAGTGTTTTAGATAGACGAAGGTATGTATCAACGAGACAGACAACCGTTTTGTAGTTTTAGTTTTATAGTAGGCCCAAGGCGGACGAGACTTTACAGACGGGCTTGCCTTGATAATTATTAATGTCATTAGATGTAAAGAAAGTTCTAATTTTAGTGCTCGAACACACACAGCACAGGGCTTACTATACAGAATTTAACTGCTATCTTAGAATCTGCATTGTAAATAGATTTTGCCAGCCGATTTTACGTATTACGTTTTATTTCCAAAGAGTGTTACTATGTAGAACAACTTTAACTAACATCACAGTTGGCGAGGACTCGAATCCAGGATAAGTGTTTGTCGCGGGCAAACATCTTGAAGAAATAGCTTTAGACATTAACATACCAAGTGTATTCCACTTTACTCGACAGACAATCTTACGGAAAAATGTTTGTCCCTGGAATCTGCGCAGATAAGTACGACATTGCTAGATGGAGCCAAGTGAGGCGCCACACCGGATTTTCATTACAACAGGCAGAATTGAATTTTAGTAAGCTTGAAACTTTTAGTAGGTTTATTTTTAAGTTTTTCTCTTCTAGGTCGAAAAAAGCATAATGAGAGTTGTAGGACTAACTGGATTTTGTCACACCATATTGCTTAATTCCATTGTCTAGCAAAGCGGACAGTACGGATCTAGTATAGGGTTTTCTATAATACAGTTTTAGGCCGTTTAAATTAAAAGCCAATTACTCTATAAACTGAATTAACATATTCAAATGATTATTTAGTAACTTACTTTATTTGGTCTTTCTACTATCCAATTTACTCATGGGTTAAACTTATATCAGAAAATAATAATATAGATAGGTAGTTGTTCTCTGAGAGGTATTACAATATATAATTCACTTATTGAGAAAATACGTACTGTGAGGTCTTTAAATATAATATAAGTATTATACGAGTATATTATTATTCTTATATGAAGTTATCAAATTGTAACATGAAAAATTTATCTCATCTACTATCTCGTATAGCATTTCATTAATATCGCGAAAATATTCAGCTAGAGGGTTCAGGATTTCTTACATAAAAATAAGAAAATAGGTTCCTATAAATTTGTGTCATAAAATTAGGGATTGTATGTTGATGGAAAGAGGGGAGGGCAGTAAATTTAAAGGCATGTCATTAGATGAGATTGATATAGAATTAGAGGAAGATTTATTAGCAGAAGAGGTTAATGATGAAAACGATTTCAATTTGGAAGATCAAACAGATGACTCTTTAAGACGTGAACTACCAAGTTCATATGATACAGAAAAACAGAAAAAAATACATGTTAAATCAGAGGCAGTAAGAAAAAAACGGGAACTAGTCCCATGGTCTGATCAACAAAAAAAGGTTGTGATAAATTTATTTACGGAGCACATTGCCAAATGTGTCCAAGAAAAGCGGAATAGACCAGTTACTTAAAGAATATGCGAATATTTTACACAATAAATCATGGCTGAAAATTAAAATCCTCGTGCAAAATATCCATCATACCCGGAAGTAAATTTTGTACATTTTTGTAAATTTTATATTCCAATAAACTTTTTTCAATGTTTCGGTAACTATTAAACCATCATCAAAGGGACAATAAAATTACACTAAAGTTACTTCAGCACACGCCACTTAGCAATATCAAAGCCAGATACCTACTTAAGAAACTGATTTTACAATTTGATGTCGCCCATATCTTTAAAGCAATATCATAGTTGAAAATCGTTATAATATAAATGTCAATGACCTCGTAAAAATATGCGCTTTGAAAAGAATTTCCCTTATTATTATACACTTTGTTTCTTTTTTGATGAACCATCAGATATGTAATATACATTTATATAAAATTCAGAAATCAGAAATGTCGTTTGGAAACGATAAAAAAAATTTAATGAATACATAAACGATTGAATACTTATGTCATACAAACTTCGAAAGGCAGCAGAGAAAAATCCGATAGCATATTAAAAAAGTGTTAAAGACTCACGGATGTGATTGAGTTCGAAAATGAAAAAGTACTATTTTTATGGTACCTACTGATCTATAAAACACAAAACAGCCGTTGTCAAGTATCATTTTGTATGTAATATATTTTTTATATTCATTATTCTCCAAAGTATGTAGAAGATATCAATGTTCGAAACTATTATTGTTCTGTTTAAATGACATAACTTAAAACTAACAACTATTTAAACTCTAGAATGTTTCATCGTTAAAACTAACGGCGATTGTTGACGTTAAAATAGCAAGATGGTTGATAATCCACAGTGGACAGCGACATTACGCTTTCGGATCCAGATCCAACACATAAAAATTGAATATACAAGGAAATCAACGCAAATCGAGTTTGGAAACTTACTCGCTTTACTATGTAAAGCGAGTTGCTCATAACGCGTTTATCTGAGAGAACTCCACTTAGGGTTATTTGCTTCGACGCGTTCTTATAAAGTATGCATTTTAATATATAGTGGTAGAACTCGATCCCCCGTGGTTACTCTCTACGTCCCTGTTCTATTATTGGTTGCAACCTTGCAACGTGTCTCTTGAGTGCAGACTGCAAACACCTTTTGGGATTAGCAGAAGTTTCATTAACAACAAATTTATGATTCCAAAATGCCTTGTAGGTTCTTACGTGAAATTCGTGATACCTACTAAAAATATAAGTATTTTATGAACAGAGAATTTCACCCATAGGAGTTCATTTTTAAATTATTACTTATTTTATTAGCTTCCTGCGGTAAGATACAGACAAATTTTAAAAAATATAAAGTAAAACTAAAATATTTCTTTATATAGGTTAAATTCGGTCTTTTAAGAATACTAGAAAGTCCAATAATTCCCGCATTTGCAAATGTAATAAATGATTTCACAATTAATCGTCAAACTTAAGTTGCCTACAAAAAACAGGCCACTTCCACGAAAATTTGGATATTCTCGACATGTAAGTTCACATGCTTCATTTTTCAGCTATCAGCTGGTTTTAAATTGTATGTTTCTTCTATGAAATCATATAATTTGTATGACAACACGAAATAATGGCTAAATAACATAATATCTAAAACATTCAGGGATATAACACTAGATATATTTTGGCAGAGAGATCCAGAAAAATTTATACAAAATTAGAGGACAAAAACTTGTTATTTTACACAAGTTTTATTTAGAATCACATATAGGGTCAATACTAAGAAATATTGATTCAATAATGAAAACAAAATTCGAAATAGAATCTTAATTTAATTGTGCACGACCTAATAAGGCGTATTAGAACCACAATGAAATAATTTCATCGAATACTCCTAGCGTAGCTGAAAGCTTCCATTCTTTATCGGGAAATACTTTTACTGTGAAATGGCACTACAAAAGGCGCATGCATTTCGTTCTCATTTAATGTTATCTACTATTGTTCAAATTCCGGTTGATTTTAATTTGATTATTTAGAATCAATTCGTCTCAGTGTTACAGTTGAGTGCCTCCTTTATTCAAGGCGTGCTTTTTTTCACTAGCAATCTGTTCCGTTAAAAAGAGTCTGATTGAGATGTTGCCTTTGATGTTTTTTGTGGAGTGCTGTTAAATGTAGTACGTCTGATGGCTCAAATTAAAAACTTCAGATCAGTTATTCCTCAAACGACAATATTTTTAAGAATTGCATAAACTTGACGTATCAAACAGAGACCTAAGCTACAATCTTAATGGAATAAGATAAACATAGTAAATATGTGTCTCAGAGAGTACTTTCTCAACTATTTTTACACGTGTACTAGGGAATTACGCAAATTTATCCTTTCATAGAAGAATTTACAAAATCACTTGTATCACATCATTATTCATTACATAACTAACTTAAATCATGCCATTTAATAACGTCGATACCACCTTGTCCGTACTTACCTTAATGTCGACCTTGGTTTTGTCAGTGTTATTAATATGTACACATATTAGCTCTACAATAATACTATTTCTCTTATTTTCAATTCCTCCAGAACAAATGGTAAAGATAATCCTATTAAATATATAGGCATTAAAAAGTGTCTATACAATAATAATACAGGTTGTCCCAACTAAGAGTCTCCCTGAATAACTTTGCTGATAACATGGTGAAACACTTTGACCTTGCCATCCATATTAGGGGACATATTATGATGTAATTGTTATATACCTATCATCACAGCCTACTCTATACATCCACCTATAACTCACTATGTAACTGTTTATTTATTTACTTTTATCGAATTGTTCCTGAGAGCTAACTGATTTATTACTTTAGATTGGAGGAATAATAAAAGAAGCAGTTTAAATTATCGTATGTATTGTTCAAAATGCACAATACAGTATAATAAGTACAGTATAAGGTATTTTGAAATTCTGTACGAACATTTCTGAACCCATATGGATTTAACTAACGGCATTCTCAAACAATTCTTACACGTAATTCTTCTAGAGATATGGAGTTTGTTGCAAATACATTAGATTTCAAATGTTCCCACAGAAAGAAATCCAAGGGAGTCAAATCGGGTGACCTGGCGGGTCACTACACAGGAGCTCTTTTTCCAATCCATCCATCGCTCACGAAACCGATTATCCAAAAATCGACGGACTGTTATAGCAAAATGTGGGGAGCCTCATTCTGTTGAAAAAACCGATGGCCCTCTAAAAGATTATCTTCTTCTTCGATGATTTGGGAAAACATTGGGTCATTGTTAGGAACATCCTAAATTGTTAGGATCAAAAAACGGCCTGACAATGTGATCCCCTAAGATGCCAGCCCAAACATTTAATTTCTGGGGTCATTGGGTAAGTTTCACGAACAAATGTGGATTGACTTAATTCCAATACCTATAATTGTGACCCAATTGTGTGTGTGTTCATTAGAAAAACACATATTGTAAAGTAGATTGGCATTATCGTTTAATTGTTCACTAAAAATCTAACAGATGAGCGGGATCATCCTGGTTTAATTCATGTAATAACTTAAATTTACATAGACGAAATTCCTGGACCTTCATAATTCAATGGACACTGCTTCATTCTTAATTTAATGAGGAAAATCTAATCTAATAAAGTAATTTTCTAGTGCAATCAAATACTGTGAATCTTATAGTATTCTAAAACCAAACGGAAAAAGAAAAGTGTATTTTGTTGAAGCTAAGTGACCACTAAAAAGGATAGGTAAATTTTTTATAAATTCCAATATATTCAGTATATCGGGTATTTTAGATAATTTAAACGATTTTGATTGTGGGCAATATATCAAAAATAAAATTATATTACTCAGGAACGACGCAAAGTTAAAAAATATTCACAATTGCGTAGAAAATTAAAATAGATTTCAAAAGATGAATGGTAGGTGTTTACCCACCCCTTTCAAAATTATTTATTTTTGAATTTTTTAAACTATTGAATTTATAAGTACCCTAAATTTGTGATTCCTTTTTCTTAATGAATATATGTTAATTGTATTATTAATTTTTTCTTACTAATACAATGTTCGGATTTCTAGTAATTTAAATCATTTATATTATTATATACTTTTATGTAAAAAAATGGTACCTACCTAGTAGAATTACTTTCAGCATTTTCATTTTCTTTGAAGCAATAAAGTTATTACCTATAGGTATGGTATGATATATTAATAGGCATATTATTACTATAATTACTTCATGATCAATATTTGTCAGACAAACATTGTAACCAAAACATTTTTTTAAATACTACAATATAGCTCACGTCGATAAACAGCACTAAGCATTTTATATTGATTGGAATTACTAATTTGGCAATTTACAAGGAAACTATGAAAACCAACGACAATCGAGAGAGAAATTCAGCGTGTGATAAACATGCCTAGTGAATTGTTATTTCATCGTTTTTGCCCAAAATGAAGCTTTCAGATATTTTAATGTGTAATTGTTAAATCCCCAGTCGAAGATGAGTTGGATTTGTGAGCCAACAGGTTTAGTGTAATTTTTTCAGTCGATACGAAACATACATTGTTCCACCGGGAACTCCATCGATCGATTATGGGAAGACTATAGTTAGGAGAAATCTGAAAATATGGTGTATCAACGTCGATGGGGTCCATTCGGCAAAACTATTTTCAAGATAGTGGCACTTCCGGTTATACCGGAAGTATATGTTAACTTGCTTAGTTTAAAAAATAACACTATATCTTTCATTTTCAGTTTCATTCCACGTTTCATTCCACATTATAAACACATGTATAATGAATATTTCATATTTAAAATACGAAATATTATGTATTAAATAACGCAATACATAATATTAAAAATATACTATTATCTAATGTCTAATGTATACTGTTAAACCTTACTTTTTAGATTGCCAAATAATATTTCCTACATGTTATACATATATTGTATATTCATATACAGGTTGGGAAAAAGTTGTTCAATTTGATGATGATTCAAAATATGTGAACAATTTTAATATATTCCGGGCCGTTCGGGAGTTATGCCCGAAAATTACAAAATTTGCCAGTTTCTTTTATGTCAAATAACTTTTCTTAAAATGAATGTAGACTTTTGAAATTTGGTATGTTTACATAGTTTGCTGAGAGCTTTCGATTGCCATACTAAAACATGTTCTAGGCCTACTAGTTTTTCGGCAACAATATTCAACTTTTGAATTTATTATGGGCGCCATATTGGATTTTTACTTCACTAAATACAGAAAGAAATTACAAGCACGGTGATATATCACACTTGATACTTTCTTCAATAAATATGGATAATACACGCGAATAACGAATAATAGTATTTATTCACAAATAATAGACAATCATCATTCATTTATAGTTAATTGTTACAATACGTATTTTTAGCTTTTTGAGGAATTGATTATTATAATAAGAAAAACAATTATTTGCACTGGTCGAACTGGCGGCCGTTACTCTCAATAGACATATCATCTACTGCACGTCTTACGGTTGCAACATCTATTGAATATATGTATATTAAAATTCTTTCCAACATTTCATTCTCAGTCATTGGCATTGGATTACTGTAGATACATATAATTTTTAGAAGTTTCCCCCAAATAATAATTCAAGGGGTTAAAGCATAGTGATCTCGGTGGCCATAAATTGGCATTATCGTTTAATTGTTCACTAAAAATCTAACAGATGAGTTCACTAAAAATCTAAACATCCTGGTTTAATTCATGTAATAACTTAAATTTACATAGACGAAATTCCTGGACCTTCATAATTCAATGGACACTGCTTCATTCTTAATTTAATGAGGAAAATCTAATCTAATAAAGTAATTTTCTAGTGCAATCAAATACTGTGAATCTTATAGTATTCTAAAACCAAACGGAAAAAGAAAAGTGTATTTTGTTGAAGCTAAGTGAGCACTAAAAAGGATAGGTAAATTTTTTATAAATTCCAATATATTCAGTATATCGGGTATTTTAGATAATTTAAACGATTTTGATTGTGGGCAATATATCAAAAATAAAATTATATTACTCAGGAACAACGCAAAGTTAAAAAATATTCACAATTGCGTAGAAAATTAAAATAGATTTCAAAAGATGAATGGTAGGTGTTTACCCACCCCTTTCAAAATTATTTATTTTTGAATTTTTTAAACTATTGAATTTATAAGTACCCTAAATTTGTGATTCCTTTTTCTTAATGAATATATGTTAATTGTATTATTAATTTTTTCTTACTAATACAATGTTCGGATTTCTAGTAATTTAAATCATTTATATTATTATATACTTTTATGTAAAAAAATGGTACCTACCTAGTAGAATTACTTTCAGCATTTTCATTTTCTTTGAAGCAATAAAGTTATTACCTATAGGTATGGTATAATATATTAATAGGCATATTATTACTATAATTACTTCATGATCAATATTTGTCAGACAAACATTGTAACCAAAACATTTTTTTAAATACTACAATATAGCTCACGTGGATAAACAGCACTAAACATTTTATATTAATTGGAATTACTAATTTGGCAATTTACAAGGAAACTATGAAAACCAACGACAATCGAGAGAGAAATTCAGCGTGTGATAAACATGCCTAGTGAATTGCAAAGTTTTTGCCCAAAATGAAGCTTTCAGATATTTTAATGTGTAATTGTTAAATCCCCAGTCGAAGATGAGTTGGATTTGTGAGCCAACAGGTTTAGTGTAATTTTTTCAGTCGATACGAAACATACATTGTTCCACCGGGAACTCCATCGATCGATTATGGGAAAACTATAGTTAGGAGAAATCTGAAAATATGGTGTATCAACGTCGATGGGGTCCATTCGGCAAAACTATTTTCAAGATAGTGGCACTTCCAGTTATACCGGAAGTATATGTTAACTTGCTTAGTTTAAAAAATAATACTACATCTTTCATTTTCAGTTTCATTCCACGTTTCATTCCACATTATAAACACATGTATAATGAATATTTCATATTTAAAATATGAAATATTATGTATTAAATAACACAATACATAATATTAAAAATATACTATTATCTAATGTCTAATGTATACTGTTAAACCTTACTTTTTAGATTGCCAAATAATATTTCCTACATTTTATACATATATTGTATATTCATATACAGGGTGGGAAAAAGTTGTTCAATTTGATGATGATTCAAAATATGTGAACAATTTTAATATATTCCGGGCCGTTCGGGAGTTATACCCGAAAATTACAAAATTTGCCAGTTTCTTTTATGTCAAATAACTTTTCTTAAAATGAATGTAGACTTTTGAAATTTGGTATGTTTACATAGTTTGCTGAGAGCTTTCGATTGCCATACTAAAACATGTTCTAGGCCTACTAGTTTTTCGGCAACAATATTCAACTTTTGAATTTATTATGGGCGCCATATTGGATTTTTACTTCACTAAATACAGAAAGAAATTACAAGCACGGTGATATATCACACTTGATACTTTCTTCAATAAATATGGATAATACACGCGAATAACGATAAATAGTATTTATTCACAAATAATAGACAATCATCATTCATTTATAGTTAATTGTTACAATACGTATTTTTAGCTTTTTGAGGAATTGATTATTATAATAAGAAAAACAATTATTTGCACTGGTCGAACTGGCGGCCGTTACTCTCAATAGACATGTCATCTACTGCACGTCTTACGGTTGCAACATCTATTGAATATATGTATATTAAAATTCTTTCCAACATTTCATTCTCAGTCATTGGCATTGGATTACTGTAGATACATATAATTTTTAGAAGTTTCCCCCAAATAATAATTCAAGGGGTTAAAGCACAGTGATCTCGGTGGCCATAAAATGGGACTATTTGTACATATCCACGAATTCGGAAAACGTTGATAGAGGTACTGGGTTACAATTCTAGCGTTGGGTGAAGAGCAACCATCTTATTGAAACAACTGTAAATTTTGAATATTTTGCAAAGATCATCATGCCTTTCCACCAAATCGTTTTGTAAAAAGTATAAATAACTACGAGAAATTAATTTATCAATAATACGAAATCAAAGAAATTGGCAAATTTTGTATTTTCCGACATAACTCCCGAACGGCCCGGAATATATTAAACTTGTTCACATATTTTGAATCAGTATGAAATCGAGCAACTTTTCCCTAATTTGAGCCACGTTGTATCTTTTACCGATACCAATGCCGAACATTAAAATTGTTCCCAACCGGTATATGATATTCTGATTAGGTATACGATGGTACAATTTGTTTTAAAGATACAATATAGTAATTGGCTTTTTTAATAATTTTATATAAACGGTTATTTAAAAAATCTACCGTACTACTGCTAACCTATTTTTTATTCCGCTTATTCGTATGATATATTATTCCTTTGATCCAAGGCATCCATGTCACATATATTATAAAACGTTTTGCTTCTATTTCGTTATTTCTCAGAATCCAATTTGACACACATCCCTTTGTTACTGTTTGTTATTTCACCGTGTGTCATTGTTATATTCGTGTGAAAACGGGAGGACAGCTGATCATTAGATATGCTTTAAGTTCTTTTAACGGGACGAACGCTGCACTGATCTGGTCCTTCACGCTGATTAGGCTAACGCGCTTTCCGGGGGTCGCGCTCCTTTTTCGCCGGGGTGCTTCTGCCTGTGTAACACCAGTGCTTACCAAAATGTGGAAAGTAGAGTTTGGTTATACAATCTGTCCCACATAAGAATGGACTGCTTGGGGATCTCGCAAACCATAAGAGATACATATTTGCTTAAATGGGAAAAATTTGCGTAATTAGGGGAGATCAAAATAGTGGAAACAGATCTCAAAAGTTATTTTTTCGATTTTCGTTTTTATATTTTTTTGTAGATAAAGAAAAATTAAAAGCACTTCTCCATTGCAACGTTTAGTGGGCTATAATACGGTATTATTCAGTTTTTTCTCCGACGTTTCGACTTTGCAGAGACATCATCTACTTATTTGTTTCGTTACGGCCCTGTTTTCCGCAAGGCTAAGTTATTAACGTGCAACAGTTATTAGCACCACTTCTTGTTCTAACTATATTTCTTTATCAACAACAAAGCTTTA
Organism: Pogonocherus hispidulus; assembly: GCA_963924545.1. NCBI lineage: Eukaryota > Metazoa > Arthropoda > Insecta > Coleoptera > Cerambycidae > Pogonocherus > Pogonocherus hispidulus. The sequence goes on from OZ004693.1 coordinate 72,436,759, forward strand.
AACCAATAGCAAGTAATTAGTAACAATAAATTCTTATATTATACTCGTATATTATATAATATTCTTATGTTAGACACATCTATACGTGTTATTCAGAACTTATCCATAATAAAATTTGGGGATGTTCAACATACATGTAGAAATGTGGTAGTGCAAAAAAAATTTTTTGGCGGCTTCTGAAAACTATTTAAAAATTTTTCATTGCACGCCGCTGGATACTGGTCCACTGTAATGGAGTGACCTTGGGACTGACAATGCAAACTGGCTAGCACGAAAAAAACTTCGGAAGTTCTGAGAGTATACCGACACCCGGCGAAAAAAAGATTTGCAGCGTTTTTACTTTAAAATAAACTTAAAGATAGATAGATGTGACCAAAGTGACGTGTCTTTAAAATATTTAAAATAAAATTTTGTTACACTAATTTTGAAGAATTGTGCTACTTGATTACAAGGTATTAGAAATATGAAATTTATAAAAAATTTGCACATAACTTGTTACAAAAGCTGTTCGAAATTTTGTCCCTAAAGCTATCCAAATTTGCAGCACTAAAGTGAATGTTTCTCCTGGTTGCTGATCTTGTAAACGCAAATAATTAAGTAAATTGGGGATTTTCAGCATTTTGCTGCAACAACTACTCACAAAACCTAACTTGTAATTGATAATCCACTGGTAACAGTCCATTAACTCAGCATTACTGTACACATGAGCCATTTTGGAAATTTTACAGTTTAACACTCCTACGATATAAATAAAACACCGGCATTGAGGGAAGACACAGATATACTGATGACTGAATAGACAATAGAGATATTATCCCCGCTCCAGCTGTATTCGCTCGGTCGTCGTTCGAGAGACAAAAACGTGTTTACTTTTTTTACCACATTCTTAGGAATGTGGTAGGTATATCAGCTGTTGAAGTACAGTTGCCCATCTACGTAGTCCTTTATAATGGTATAACTTTAAACATTGTTTACGGGAAATCCCAAGACTTTTATTAAAATTTTTTTGGTGATATCGATTTCTTATTTAAGGATGCACATATCCTCAAAGTGTTAGAGATAAGTTCTGAATAACCCTGTATAATATTACACATTTATTATGATATATCTAGTAGAGTTAATGTTCCACTTCTTCCATAGTTTGTTTATTATTAAATCAATTTCAAGAGGATTTATTAAGAACAAGTGTAAATTAACAGTATATTTTTTATCCCACCTATACCATTTGAGGTAACTTTGTAATTCTGCATTCCTTATACTGACTAATTTAACTCTTTTGTTAAAACTAGTAACGCTTTTAAAGGGGACAAGATACATTCCTTTATCATCATCTTGCGAATTTCAAAGGAAAATGAAACTCTTCCTGTTATAGAACTTTAAGTGGCGTTAACTCTCTGATATAATATAAATTTTTTCGTATCGACAACCTTTTTTAAAGTGTTTCAGCATAAAGATCTGTGGTGATTTTTTCCCGAAAGATGTAGGGATATAACCCTGCCTCAATCCCGAGATCCCAATAGTTTAGGTCTTAAATGCCCACACCTTCCTCAACCGTGCGCATTATCCAAGATATTAAAATTGAAGCAAGTAAGCAAATAGGCAGTAGCAACATGTTGGTGGTCCCTGGCACAACATTCACTAAGGATAAAGTTAGTGCATATGCTCTGTGACGAATCTTCTTTATGGTTATTAAAGCAGGATGAACAACCATCGCTGCGTATAAATCCAGCCAGAGGATAAATGCCTAAGTTAGCAAGGCTAACTGCCAAACCAACCGCGAGGGTAACACCTTGGTCTTGTATTTACAAGTGATGGACTGGTTACTAGTCACGGCCAATAATTCAAAATATGGAAGTGAATAAATTGCTGTTGTTCTTTATTTGACCCATACAAATAAATCTCATTGTAAATATCATTTATATGTGCCAGGCAATATTTATTTTTATAAAAGATATAGGACTTGTTTTGATTAACTGAATGTTTCTATATTTATCTAGACATTAAGTAAAAAAAGATACTGTATTATTGAAATTTAAATGCTGTGCCGAGTGTTTTCTTAGGTTACCTATACTGTAATTATGCAAAAATATATCTTTGACATATTTTAATTTTTTGTTTTAGTACTATATTATTATAATATTAAATATAAACGTCGCGTCACTGATACATAGAAACATCGATTGTTTCCTATAGTAAGATACCTAAAAAACACATTTTTTGTATTTAAATACAAAAGTATACAGGATTAGTCAAAAAGTGATGGAAAAACGAAGTTTTCTCACAAAAACACTGATATAGGATTCATTGATGGGTATATCTTTACGTTTCGACAACTTATCCGTTTTCGTTATCCAAGTTTCGACATCACGTTTTTAAGTGATGTCTTTAATGCTATAAATTTATTTGAAGGAGATGCCGAAAACAACTATTCCACGGCCAATGTGTCCGGACTGGCATGTAATACAATGCCAGTCGGGGCACATTGCCCGTAGATTAGGGTTTTCGGCATCTCCTTCAAATAAATAAGTAGGATTGTCTTCCTCAAAGACAATAGAAGTCACTGCTGTAATGGCGCCTGCGGAAAAGCAGGACGTTTTCTGTCTGTCAATTTGACAATAATTGTCAGACAGATAGTAACAAAGGCTCAAAGAGGGCACTACGGTGTGTTTCTCACCACTACTAACATTCACGATGTCCATTAGGCAATCAGGTCGCAACATCGTTCATCGAGTCCACTACCTATGGGACTCTGATGAGCGTATAATAAACCGGTCATTGTTTGGTGGTTTTTCTCGGCGAAGCATGTATTGATATATATTGTTAATCTGCTTTTTAGTATGAGATTTCTTGATTAGGCAAAAATATTTTTCAAAAAAAACAACTTTTGACTGATCCGTCGGCGCAAAAGTTGATTATTAATTTTTTGTATTTTTCAGTTTTGTTACAATACCCAATTAAATAAGAGTAACTAAACAATGCCACAAATAAATACTTTCATACATTATCTATCCCTATATAGGTATAGCGTGGGTGCTTAACTATATTATACTAAAAATTTGAAGACGAGGATTAAAATTGACTAAAATCACCAAAAATACGTTGCAAACATGTCTCTGTATTATGTAATTTTCGTATTTTTGAAACGGAATTTGAACGTTGTTATAATCAGAAAATCAAGTAAGGTTTGTAGTACGTGATGAAATGATTTTTAGAACTAAAACAGCCATTTTACTATGTAAAAATTATACATGAAAGTTGCCTTAAATATACACATATTTAGGCATCTTTCATATATAACTTTATATAGTAAATTGGCAGATTTACTTCTAAAAATCATTTCAAGATGTACTACAACCTTGCGTTGATGTGCTGGACATAACTTTGTAAAAAATTATAATTTTTTATCATAGAAGCCTCTACTGACGACGAGTCGAGGATCGACTGGAAATGTTAACTGATAGCATAGTTAACTGTTTAATTTCTTTTAATTTTATTATAATACCTAATTATTTATTTAGACATAATTCTAAATATGATTTGCAATATTAGACAATTTTGTTTAAAACTGAAAAACCACTGATGAAATTTAATCAATTTATCAAATATTTATTCTATTGCATTTTATACAGTGGTTTTAGAGCAATCTTTAGAAGTTGGTCTTCATACTACACTTTAAATATTTAATTTGAATACTTCTGGTTTCCTGTTTTTTATTATTTTACAGGTGGTGTAATCCCAAATAATACTAGAATTAATCATCAAAATGTACCACAAATAATTTACAGATAAATATTATATACTGTTCATTACATCGTTAATATATAAAACCTAACCACTCAGCATCTAAAATTGTAGAATTAAAAACAAAAAATGTTTGACCGAAGAATATAAATGCAAAAATAATTTTACCATGCTTATTCAATCCTAGCAGAATAGCATTACTTCAATGAAAAAGTCCAATTTTCGACAATACTGCACAATACAATCTGAACCCATTGTATTCAATTCATTGTACCGATGCAGACTTTTCAGAGGAATATGCAATTCAGGTATATGAGGAACTTTGATCTCTGGAAATGCAACCTGTCCGTAAATAATGTCTGTAGTATTTGTTAACTCTGTGGTAAATATTGGCTGCAGCCAAATTAAAGTTTTGCTTTATACAAGGCTGAATAGTTATTTCAAAGACTTAATAAATACGTTAATTAACTCGCATGAACAGATAAATGAATGCTCGTTACAGATAACAACGTCGTAATTGTAAAGGACACAAAGAAAACCTAAAATACGCAAAGTAGCTCGAGCACTACTTAGAAAGCGAGTGAAATTCTAATTTGATTCATAACAATGGTGAGCTAGGCAATTGTGGTTTTGTATTATGTTTTCCTTTAATCAAGCTTAATAACATAAGACTCCACTACACCACTTACATGAACAGAAATTGACTTAAATTTAGCTTTAATAGAGCTAAACTACGAGTATAAGGAACAAAGAATATTAAAATAAATGGAAATGCGGTTTTGAGGTAATATAATCCATTTACTAAATAGTTGATTGTAATTGTTATTAATTAATTAGATTGTACTTTAAAATATACTACTCTCAAGTAAGGGAAATTCAACATTTTATAAAAATCATATGTTTTATTGTCTATAACTTTTCTAGTGTCTATCCGTTTTAAAAATATAACCTGTGAGGACCAACACGAGTTTTTCCAAGGTCGTTATTTTTATTTCAAGGAGATGCCGAAAACAACTACTCCACGGGTAATGTGCCGCGACTGGCGATGCATTTTGCCGGCATCTCCATGAAAGTCGGCACATTTTTCATCGAGTCCAACCACCAGACACTGACCGGTTTCGCAGTCATTCTGTGCTCATCAGAGTGCCATAGCCAGCGTACTCAAAGAACAATCCTGCGACATGATTGCTTAAAAGATTGTATTATGATTATTATTATTATCGTATAATAATTGTCACACAGATACTAGCAAAGAGAAAAAGAGGGCACCACCGGTGTGTTCCTCACTACTTCTAACATACCAGATGCTCTTTAGGCAATCATATCGCTGCATCGTTTATCGAGTCCGCTACCTATGGCACTCTGATGAGCACAGAATAAGTGCGAAACCGGCCAGTGTCTAGTAGTTGGTCTCGATGAATATGTGGCATGCCGGAGTAATGCAATGCCAGTCGGGGCTTCTTGTCCGTGGAGTTATTGTTTTTGGCATCTCCTTCAACTAAATAAGTAGAATTGTCTTCCTCAAAGACAATAGAAGTGACTACTATATTGGCACTTGCGGACAAGCAGGTCACTATCTGTCTGTCAATTAGACAATAATTATCAGACGGATAGTAGCAAAGACCAGAAGAGAGCACTACTGTGTTCCTCACCGCTACTAACATGTTCTATTGTTACTAATCTTAATGCAATTTATGAAGCAATGAATAGCACAATCCAAGTACAGCGTGTACACTGTAATCGTGCGTGTAATCTGTGTACACAGATTTCTCCTTTTGATGAATTTTATTCGCCAACTATGTTTATAAAATTGGAGAATCTTGGTGTACACGGTAATCTTTGAAGTGGGTCAAATCTTACTTACCAAAGAGAAGCCAGTGTATGAAACAGTTGTTCTTCCAATTATGTGAATCACATCAGTCATGGGTACCTCAAGGTTCCCACTTAAACCCACTACTTTTTTCGTTGTTTACTTTTGATATTGACACTTGCTTTAAACATTCTAATTTTACAATATATGCAAATGATCTCAAAATTCACAAGATAATTACTTCTGCTAGCGGTTGTTGTCAACTTCAATTTGATATTAATAACATTTCGCAATACTGCCAATGGCAGTGTCAAGTCGTTATTAAATGTTAGTAAATATAATTTAGGCTATTTACGGCTAGTAAATAGTTAGCAACATACATATAGTATTAATAGCCGTGTATAGGCCATGTTTAACTTTCTAAATGACTTTCACTGTACCCTCCTGTTCTGTAGTTGGGTTTAACCTGTAGAACAGTGTAGTAGTAAAATAAATAAATAAATAAAATAAATAAATTAGAAGAGGTGGACTATGTTAAAGATCTGGAGTAACTATAATAAAAAATATATTTTCAAGGTGCTCATTTTTAATGAGCACCTTGAAAAAATTGTAAAGAATGCCTGGCCCAATTAGGGTATATATTTCGCATGTCAAAAATTTTCAAAAATCTACATTCTTTGATGATTTTATTTAATGCAATACCATGATTTTGCTAGTATTGTGCGGAGCCCCCAGTATGAAAAATGTATTACTCGAGATATATACCGCGGCGATAGCTCAGTCTGTTAGGTGCTGGGTGATAGCCTGTGACTAACAGAATGGGTATATTGCGGCGCGAGTTCGAATCTCGCCAGGGGAGAAATGGCACCTCTCCCAGGGAATGGTTGTGTGTCTGCGTTTTTTTCATGTGTACCCTCCCTCTACACAAGCCTGAGGCTTTCAGTAGGGAGGTTGTCCATTTCTGTGGTGTGTTTTATGTTTTTTTTTATATACTTCTTAAAACTTACTATGATAAGCTGAGTTCCTTTAAATAATAAAAATTAAGTTCGAGCCGATATGTTGTGTACATAAATAATACTTTTGCATAAATTATCGAGTAATAAGGTAAACAGGAGAACAAACAATTCTTGAAATATTGTATTTCAATGTAAGACGTTATGCGATTCGTTGTCCAATTCTATTTCAAAAGGATGAGTTGACAAATTGGCGATGGCCTAGGATGGGAAGAATGTCAGCTTGGTGTTAATGTGCATGAGATATTAAAATCGGTTGATGTTTGACTGTTCTCCTAACTGATGATTTTTCCAGGTTTCCCTCATTCCAGCACTGAATGGTGGTTCGGAGCCTACCTACGTAATTCGTTCCTGAGGAGCAAATGCGATCTGCGAAATAATGATATACCGCCCCCTCTTCCATACAAAAATTGATTTTGCTCCTCTTCCAGATTTCGGACTAATCCTTGTGATTAGAATGAGGGGTAGAGATATTATAATAAGTATTTTGGAAGTAAATAATTATTTAATTTTAATATATAAATATTTTAAAAATATTTGAAACAAACTATCCAGTTTTCACAATTAGGTAAGTCTATAAATTCTTGGGATATTCTCTTTAAACATAGATTATGCAAGATAATTATTTATCTATCATATGATATACAAAAATAAATAACTAATAATTTAAAAAAAAATTGTTTACTAGCGATTTTAACAAGAAGAGTCTCCCTCAGAGCACATTGCTATTTTCATCTTTATCCCAGGAATAAATATCCTATCGTTGGAAGCACAATATCAATAACATACAAATAGGTATATCTTATAATAAACACATATGTAACGGAAGAAAGTTACATTCACCCTGTTTGTTTGACATGAAAAACATGTGTACTCGTCAACACGTCGTATCCGGTTCGTTTAATGTCATTAGAGACATCTACCGCCTCATGCCGATAATTAGTTAATTTATGTTCATGATGGTATGAAGCTGAATTAGAATGTAGGAGCGTATAGGCGGCACAGGTGAGGATGAGATGAGATGCAAATGTAGGAAGGATGTTCAATGGATGTTTAGAGTGGGAAAATCTACTGTGGTGGGAATACATAAACACGTATAATATTTAATTAGTATTCAATATTGTATAGTGACCATATGAGAAATGCTTATGGTTGCGTGATAAATAAACTTTTGATATTAATTTCTCTGATACAGGGTGTTTACTTTTATTTCTATACAAATCCATAAAACCTTTGTAGTTCAAGATAATTATTTTTCAAGATGGTCGACTGAACTTTTTCGAGTCAAAGACCATTGAAAACTACTTCAATTTACCCTTCTAACTTAAGACGAACCTCCAGAGCCTGCTACGATCTTTAAACCCCCGAAAATCAATAAAACCATTTAGGATCTTTCAAAATACCGAATTTGAGCGGTACTTGACGAGTCAGGTATAGAAAAAAATAAATTAAAATCAATTAATACTGAATTAAAGAAGAAATAAATTTATTTATAATAACAGATTGTAACTGTATTTCCTTAAACAGAGATAAAATAGTTTGAACCACGCATTGTTTTCTGGCACATTTAGACGAGAAACAAATATAAATTCTGGAATTCATAAATTGCTTTTATTTCTGAAACAAACACATCCCTCATTTCTGAAGTGCCGTCGCCATGTAGCGGAACCACTGCATACCATAAATAATTAATATTTTGTTTACCCAAATCCGAAATATGTTTAGCACCATTAAAATCATCATAGTGGGCTGGTTCCAGACAGCCTGTTTTGCTAATCTGTTAACGATGTCCGGTTCTGGTCGGCAGATCGTTAAAGCTACACTATCACTTGACAAATAACTGTCAAGTGGTTGGATTTCCGGTACGGTGTGTGACTTTGTCGATTTTGTGTACCTGTGGGCTTAGTGGAATCGCAAATACCAAAGCAGAAGTCACGTTTTCAAGTATCTGGGAGGTATAAGTATAGACGTAACTGTATCAGCTGATAAGCTGAAATAACTTTGTTGGAAGAGGGTGTTATATGGGATACAATGATATATTTTCTGTCACTCTCTTGGGACCAGTTATTTAAATTAAGTTTAGTGGGGATCCATATACAGGATGGCCCAAGAATAACGAAACAAGCGAATTTTCGGATACTTACCAACTTTTTCTAGCAAATCGCTCGGACACGGCAATTAAGTTTTTGAGGGGGAAATATTTTTAAATAAAAAGGAATACTTAGTAAACAATATTACAATCTAAAGAAAAAGAAATTCAAAAGGTTTCCAATTATTTTGCAAAAATGAAAAATACCTAAAAAATAAAAAGTAAAATTTCTCAAGAACTAGTGACTCAAATTCAAAAAAGTATGCAGCATTGGAAAGGTATTTCTTCAAGCTTTAAAATGAGGTTTGACTCGACCCCCTTCCCATTTAAAATTTTAAGGATGGACTTCACCCTCGCTTAGGCAAGGCAAATATAGGCAAAATATTTCCCCCTCGAAAACTTAAATGACCTGTCTGAGCGATTTGCAAGAAAAAGTTGGTAAGTATCCGAAAATTCGCTTGTTTCGTTATTCGTGGGCCACCCTGTATATTAAACTTTACTTGAATGAAGGCAGCAATAAACATTTGAGTATCTATATACTTAAATGAACCAATTTAATAAAATAAAGGATATAAATAATTGATCAATTTTAAAGCTATAGGCAAAATATATATTCACTACTACTACAAATATGAACTTATGAAAATTAAATTATATGAAATAATGTTTATGTCATATGTATATTGGTCGTGTGTGGTCCACCTCCCCTTATTCTTTTAATTCTCAACATATTCAATATATTTTCAACAATAAATATTTTTTTTAAATAAATTTTATTGTTTCAACATGATCTTCATGGGATTTTCCATTATTAAAATTAAACTTCGATTTCAAAATTTTAATTATTTAATAAGTATACGGGGTGTACAAGAAACTAATTTTTTTTTTAATGGAACACACTATATATTTTGCGAAAACTAAAATCTCCTCTTTTTTCTTAATTCAACGATATACAACTCTTAGGGGTTGTATCTACTGAAATACAATATATCTACCCTTTGTTCTAATTATAAGGATTTTCCCGAAAGTCTGAGACTTTTGTGGGGGAGGGGCGGAATATTATTATTCAGTACATACCCAATGGGTATGTTTCGATGAAGAGTGTAACGCGATGAGCATGTCACACCGACATGGTTAGGTAGTAGGGGACAGAGTAGAGCGTGCGACGTGGGCGCATAGTTTGGGCAAAGAATATAGACTAATATTGTCTTTGGTTTGGCATACGTATTCGTATATTGCAAATTGCAAGTCTGACAATCTGAGATCTCATGTGAATGCGATATGCAAGGTGGCAAAGTCTGTAAGTCGCAAATGGTAAGTTCTAAAATTAGAAGGTAACTTTTGCAAGCTTTCTATAGTTCCAAATTTCATTAATTCATTTTCAATGTACTCCGATGGTTGCAAGAATTGCGAAATCTGAATTTTTTTCAGAAAATCTAACGACCTCTAACTTTTAAAGATGCGTTTTTGTATGCGTAAAATGACTTTCATATAATCATATATATTTCAAATACAAGAAACTCATGGTTACTTAAAATATATTTCAAGGAACTCGTCGTTCAATAAATGGCATTTTAACGCGTATAGCTAGTGATACCTCACACAGTAAGTACACTTGATCTCTTATGAACTTTTTTGGTGAAGCTGTTGTTGGTTATTAAATTTAGATGGAGATCTTTCTTCACATAGTTAATACATTTAACACATGGCGTACTTACTTGCTGTTATTTTTCCCTCTTGTGTTAACACTGAATTGAACTGAAGTTAGTTCAGCATGGAACGTATGTTTTTTGCAACAAAATGCTATATACCGCTATATATTAAACCGAAATTGAAAATACACCAGAAGGCGCACATCTTTTTCGTATACATTAAATTACATAGAATTGGAATTTGAAGGATATCTCAGAATTACTGATAAGTTTTTTAATACTATAAGGCGTGGAAAATCGTCTGTAGTATGTAGGAGAATAACTCAAATACGCAGATATAACTAAAATTTGTTTATACCGTGTATCACCTTCCGTGAAGAATAGAACACTACTAGGTAAATAATTTATTTACAATAACAAATGGGAAATTTCGTAAAAAAGCTATAAAAAGCTCTGATATAATAAAACTGAACAAATTTTACAATAGTAGGTACTTTGTTCGCTATATAATAATAATAATATAATAATATCTCTATCCCTCATTCTCATCTTAGTGATGAGCCCGGAAGTCAGAGAGACTTGTGTGGCAGAGGGTGCGGCATATTATTATTTTGCGGGCCGCGAGTGCGCCCTGGAACGACTTACGATGTTATAACTTTAATTACCATTTAGTACGAGAATAAGGGAAACCTGGAAAACCTTATTAATTAAAGTGTACAGTAGGTTGTTAGCCATTTATACAGTGATATTGTAGTACTAGTTGCATATTAAGAACGCTACCAGCCTTATACACACAGGTTTAATATTGGAGCAATTAGAAAAAGTTGACCACGGTGAGATTCGAACCGCCGTCAACCGCGGAGAACGATTGAAAACCAGACGTCTTAACCGCTCGGATACCGAGCTCCAAAGAGAGCATCATAGAGTGCATTCAGCTTTCACATCCGTCGTTTTGTTTTTACCAATTACGACATAGATATCTAATTTTTTTTTATTTATGAACACGAATCTATAAATTTTTGTATGTACATGTATATTTTATGTATGTTTACGCTGTCTAAATTACATTAGTTTTATCATTGAGTTTATAAACCATAGTCAAAAGTTTTATAAAATGTTTTTATGAAAGCAGATTTACACAAATAATAGAATTGGCATTCAAAACTTGTAATTGATATTTAAATTATTTGTCCTTAGCCGTAAGAGCAATGAGTAGTATTTGATAAAGTACCATCTACACAGAAAATATAAGTTTCTGATGATCGTGATGATTTCCAAGTAACGAAACGTCTGGTCAAAAATTCCCAATAAACAAACGTAAAATAAAAAGGAATTAAAGTGGTTTTTTTGATATTTTACATAATTATCAGTTAGAATGAAATGATAAAAGATACCTAATAATCCAAAATGCTAAATTTTGAAAATTAAAATTTAGCTATATTTCAGTCTAGGACAATGCAAGAATGAAGGTAACGGTAAAAAAACTGAATATACCAGGCTAACCTCTAAATGGCCTAAATGAAAACACTATATGAAAAACTTACTTTAGAAGCAACAGCGTTTACATAAAAAACATCTCAGTTTCTAAACAGGTTGAGGAACTGAGAAGCATTAACAATTATTACTGAATATTATTGTGTTAATTCTCAGCATATTTTTACCCTACACATCTTGTAATTTAAATTAAATCTCCTATTTTTCCTTAATCAAACATTATATTATTACATATTATTACACTATTATTATAAATATTTGCCATTATCTTCAATGGTTTTCCAGATACTGTAGTTTCGTTATTGCATTTATTTCTAACCGTATTTTGTTGTTAGTAATAACAAAACTATTATGAATATTTCATAATATATTTTAGAATAATAATTATATATTTCAGAACTTCATAATAAGAGTCAGCAAATTAATCTAAGAACATTAAATTTAAACATTTAAACATTAACAACAAATTAAACTTAAAATTAACAAAATTAAAACAAAACTAAAAAACTAAAAAGAAGGAACTGTAATAAAATTTTTGTTAGTTTCTATTATAGCTGTATTTTTTGCCATAGATACAAATATTGCACTTTTTGGACAAACTTTTTCAAAACAATTACATTGTTATTTATGTGATATCTATAATGAATATGTTATATATAGTTGCCTTAAGAAAATATGAGATTTTAGGTTTTGCAAATATATAGGGTGTTCATTTTAAAAAAAAAGAGTTAGGTACAAAATTCCAGTCGATATATTGTCACTTAAAAACTAATAATTGCATTTACAGATGCAATGAAAATATTTTATTATATGTATAAATGTCAGTTACATGTCCATTGCTTATATTTATCCTTCAAGTATTTTCTATAACAGTGTCTTGAAGATTATATTAAGGTTTTATTAAACTTGAATAAGTTTTATTTAACTTATCATGTAGCCTAAGAAATTTCCAGATTTTTCAAAACCTGTAATTGATCTCATATACTGCACCCTAGTGTGCAAGATTTTTCTTAGGTAAGCTTATATCATCTATCACTGAAGGTTCAAGACACCCTATGTATGTCCCCGTATAGAAAACAAGAAGCATTCCATCGATTTCAACACGTGAATCATTTTAAGTGAAATGAATTATGCATAGTCATATCACCTAAAGCGATTTCGGTCTACTTATCAATGGCTTGTACATAAAGAAACTGTAGGTATACGTTTCCTCAAGATTCGAAACCGCACGGAGCAGTGATTTATATACATTTTAACTTTCCACTACATAAAGCTAATGTAGCCTTCCCACGTGTGACGGAAGGTGACGATCGTCTAATGTTTTGTGGGATTTTGGCTTTCCACCTTTGCGGCGGCTCTATGTAACCGACTTCCATTGTGATCATGACAAAAGTGTGAACTTTAAGAAAACCTTCAATGAGCGGCCGACAGCTTTGATTGTGTAGCTTATTTGTCGGAATGGAATTGAAAAACTTACTTTGTAGTATTTGTCAATATTGTTTTCTGTTCGGGGTCTTGTCTTCCCCATTAAGGAGCAAAATTTTACAAATATTTACCTGAATGGTTTAGGAAAATAGAACAATCAAACCTTGCGGCACCGAGTTGCATAAAAAAGGAAGTGCACAGTTCAATGAAATATCAAATTCAAGTCGGGAATAGCTGCTTAGTAACAGATAGTCAAACTTTTTGTAGGCAATACAGAGTCCTCTCTGATTGCAATATTAGAAATCTTATCAAAGGATGGAACAGCTTACCTATAAAATCCTTACTTCGACGAAGTTAATCATCCATAAATGGATATAAAGAATTGACGACAAAAATCAAACTTATCTAGAGGATGTTAATGAGAGTCTTAGTAATTTCATGAATATTTTATATCATGCATTAGATTATACTTGCCCGTCTAAAAGCGGTTATAATAAAATTGAAACAAAGTCGAATTGGATTACTCTTGAAGTTAAGCAGTCAAGTTTTTCTCTAAAAAATTTATATTATATTTGCAAAAATGTAGGCGATCTTGCCTCTTTAGTTATCTATAGGCAAGCCAAAGCCAGACATCGTACGTTATTAAGAGAGGCTAAATTAAGTTATCACAACAAACTCATCAACAAGTCCAATAATAGAAGTAAAACTGTATGGAACATTGTTAATAAAGAGACTGGTAGAGAGAATCATAAAAGGAATATCACTGTGAATTTGGATGGCAACCGCTGCACCGTCCACGGTCAACTGGCCAACGCCTTTGGCGAATATTTCGCTACAGTAACTAAAAAAAGGTAATAACACATTTTGGCAATTCTAGGTCTAAAAGCTGTACGGCCTCAGAAATACACAACCATACTTTTTTCTTCAGCCCAGTTGACGGTAACGAGGTTTTATCTGTCATAAATAATTTAAAAAACAAAAATAGCACTGGTATTGATTGCTTCACTGCAAAACTACTTAAAATTATGTCGGTTCATATAGTTGACCATGTTGCCAAGCTAATTAATTTATCTATATGCAATGGTCATTTTCCTGACGCATTAAAAAGGGCAATCGTTGTTCCTGTTTATAAGAAAGATAATCCTGAAGATATAACCAATTACAGACCTATTTCACTACTAAGCGTATTCTCGAAGGTATTTAAAAGAGTGGTTTTTAACAGAATTTTTGATTTCCTTGATAAATATGGAATTATGACAAGTTGTCAACACGGCTTCCAAGCGGGCAAATCTACACAGTTGGCAGCCTGCAGTCTGACCAATAGAATTCATGAGCTCCTAGACAAGGGCGAATACGTTGCAGGTATATTTTTTGACTTGACGCGTGCTTTCGATTGGTTAGATATCTCTTTTATTGCGAGTAAATTGTATAATAATGGATTCAGAGGGATATTCCTGGATTGGATTATCGATTATCTTTCCGGTAGGACAATGGTCGTGAAGGTGCATGATGCCACTTCTATCAATCATGATATAGATTTGGGAGTCCCTCAGGGATCGGTGCTGGGGCCCCTCATTTTCTTGCTATTTGTCAATGATCTACCGAATCATATCCACTCATCGACTTTGACTTTGTTTGCCGATGATACATCCTCAGTGGCTTCAGCTCGAACCCCTGAAGAACTTGTTATAGTTTGTGAACATTTTATTACGACATTTTTCAATTGGTGTAAATCCAATAATCTAATAGTAAATGTTGACAAGACAAAGATTGTTTGCTTCCGAATCCAAAGCGGAACTGATTCGGAATTATATTTTAAGTGCAACGACGTTGTATTAGAATCTTCTAATAGCACCAAATTCTTAGGAGTCTACCTTGATCGTCAACTTAAGTGGACGGAGCACATAGACATGCTTAGTGAGATACTTAATAGGTCGTTCTATGCTATATCTCGAATACGTGATACTATGGCCCTATCTGCACTATTGAATGTTTATTATAGTTTAGTATATAGTCATCTTTCATATAATGTAATCCTTTGGGGAAATGCTGTAAATAATGGTAGGATTTTTATAGCACAGAAGCGAATACTTCGGAGAATATTTGGTATCAGTCCCTGTCAAACGTGTAGGAGCATATTCGTCGACAATAGAATATTGACTTTCCCATGTATTTATATTTACAAGTCTCTATTGTATGTTAGAGATAATATTCATCACATTGATAAAAATTCTTATTTTCATGATTATCCTACTCGTAATTGTAATCTGTTAAGTGTTCCTCTACACAAAAGAAAAAAAATTGAAATGTCTGCAATATACCAGGGGATAAAATTATTTAATAAATTGCCACAAAAATACAAAGTGATGAATAGTTATATTTTTAAATTGTCTGTTAAGGAGTTGTTACTTGCCAGATGTTACTATAGCATCCAGGAATTTATTAACGACGATAATATCTGATGTTTATATATTTTTATAATAATTGTATTGTTATTGTTTGTCTAAACTGTTTTGACTTGTCCTATACATTGTATATTTTGTCTTAAAGGATTAATAAATATTATTATTATTATTATTATTATTATTATTAATGATTCAGTTAAATAGGACACTTTGAAAGTATCTTCGAAATTTCTGTACATTTACATATAATTTACTTTGTAAACCTTGCTTGAAGCTATTGTTTTATGAGAAAACATTATTATATATTCATATGAATATTGCCTTAATTGAAATTTCTAAAAATATCACATGTTTTATTGTAATATACAATATTGTTAATATAGGACATCTGAAGGGTTCCAATTAAATATTCAGATTAAATACTACTTTAAAATTTTTAAGATTTATCAGACGTCGAAAGTACGAAATTTCTATACTAAAACACAAAGGTCAAGTTGAATTGTTCTGACATGGAAAACGTTACGGATTCATGAAATAATCAAGTAATTATCTCAAGGTAGGTATGCTTGTAAAATTGGAGTTGGAACTTTGGTGTGAAGATAAAACTGACGTAGTTTTCTACATAACACCAAAACATGGAGGTGGTGGTGGTGGTTTGGTGTTATGTGGAAAACTACGTCAGTGTTAGATCAAAGGTTTTTGAAAAAACCTTATAGCCTTTTTATCTACTGACATAATACTTATCAGTCAAAGAACACCTACACTTAATACTAGAATTTCTAATAGTTTTTCGAAAAAAAAATATTTGATTGTTTCGACTGTGTAACGAATTTCAAATGTTCAGGAGCTAGACCAGTCGGTCACAAACCCTAGTACAGAAAGTTGATGTTTTTGAGATTTTGGTCGTCAATTCTTTATATCCATTTATGGATGATTAAGTTTGTCGAAGTAAGGATTTTATAGGTAAGCTGTTCCAGAAACTGAGGTATATATATTTCTTGAAATTTGTATGGTAACTATTATTATCTTATTTTTATATATCTATAGGGGTGATGTATTATTACTAATAATAATAATAATAATAATAATAATAATAATAATAATAATAATAGATAAAGAGTGTATCATAAGAGTAAGTTCATTTGTTTAGAAATTGTTGTTTGTCTTAGGCGACATAAAGACTTTGTCGAACACATGACCTTATGAGATAGTCTTTTGTTTATCTCGAAAAGTGTTGAAGATAATCTCAAATATATATCGTGTGTTTAAGAAAAAATAGGGGATTTTAGTTTTTGCAAAAATATATTGAGGGTATTCCATTAAAAACAAGCTGTTTTTAAAAATATTTTCACTTTTTTCTAAATAAAATCGAAACGAAACAAAATCAATTGTTTGCTCCGCGGAATGTTGATCCACATTAAATTCTGCACTACTTTCCCCATTTAAGTCTTCTTGCAGTTCTAATAGTTTCCGAGATCTCTGTAGTGGTAATCAAATTTGGTTCAGCCTGTATATACCGGGTTTCCCATCACATCTGACTAATGACAATTAACATGGACTAT
The DNA here is from genome assembly GCA_963924545.1 of Pogonocherus hispidulus. Classification (NCBI taxonomy): domain Eukaryota; kingdom Metazoa; phylum Arthropoda; class Insecta; order Coleoptera; family Cerambycidae; genus Pogonocherus; species Pogonocherus hispidulus. The sequence goes on from OZ004693.1 coordinate 72,453,950, forward strand.
TACATTTCATTGAATTTTATATTCCCAAGGCACACTGTGAGAAATATTGCTAACGGAATCGATAGTACTGACTTCACCAGTCAAACACTTCTGATTACCAAAATACTAAAGCGAAATGCTTTTTTAATTAAAATATAAATAAAAATTCGTTTTAAGTTAATAGATGTAGTTTACATAAATGTGTTAGCGCTCACAATTTCAAGTGGTTTGGTGGACTAACAGTATGAGCGGCAGGCTTTCAAACTGAAGCGCAAACTTTTGCTAGTTCAAAACTGACCAGAGACAACTTTTTTTTTATTTTTCTTTTTAATTAATTATACATTATTAGTGTTTACTTATTCGAATAAATGTGGTTCATTGTCAGTACCTAGTTGTTATTATTTTTGAAGCTAATCTTTAGAGTCATAATATTTACTTTTTAAAAAAAATAAAACATGTTTTTAATTGGTTCCTTTCCTTTATCAGTTTAGCTAAAGCTACTATCTTATAAAATTAGTAATCAACAAGCAACATATCTTTTATTTATTACATGCACTGTGCACTTTTACTAATAGTGTACTTATCTCTGCTAATAGTTACTACATATTATACCTCAATCTGTATATTGAATTACACAGTTACAGAGGAACTGTCGTGAATTATTAATAGGTATCTTTTTTGGATAAAAAATTATAATTCTAAAATTAGGAGTTTTTTTAAATATATTCATATTTATTCGTATAAGCAAACAGTCATAATTGTAATTAATTAAAAAGTTAAATTTAAAAAAGTTACCTCTGTTGTGATTTGAACTTGTAAAAATTTGCAGTTCAGTTTCGGAGCCTGCGTCTCATACCACCATGCCACTTGAAATTTTGTGCGCTGAGACAGCTATGTATATTGTTAACTTTAACCTAAAATTCATTTTTAATATTTTAATTAAGGAAGCATTTCGCTTCATTATTTTGATAATCAGAAGTGTTTGGCAATCAGTACTGTCGATTACGTTAGCAATATTTCTCATAGTGTGCCTTGGGAATATAAAATTCAGTGAAATGTAATAGCCTATGCTAATTGTTATTAGTCAGATGACATGGGAAACCCTGTATATATACGCGGTGCCCCACCGAGAAGGACCGCGATCGATATATGGAAAAGTATGTACAGGGTAATTTTCAAAGTTTGATTATTTACAAAGGTCAGTGGGGCCTACGTTTTTAAGATATTTTCACGTTTCTGGCACTTCCGGTATAACCGGAAGTTGATACCAACTTACTTATTTTAAATGGAATTTTTATATATTATAATTATATGTTCTATGGATATATGTGTGTATGTATGTATGTACATATATTTAAAACTGTCAGGTCTTAAAGGAAACTAAAAGGAACCTCTAAAAGAAAATAAAAATACTGTAAGAGGCAGTGACCTCAAAAGATGTACCACCTCCATTATTTTTACAGCTGCAGTATATTACAGAAAAGCGCAGACAGCTTTGCAAACTATTTGCATAATGTGAAAGGTGACATTAGAGAGGCAAAGAAAAGTGTAAACGGTTATGAAGATTAACATCGGAACATACAGGAGCGTAAACATAAACACAGAAAAGCACCAGCCGTATAAATTCCAAACCGGGAATGTATTTCACAGATATCTAAAATATGGGATGCTTTCATGAATTTTTCCGTCATCTCTATGATAAATAAGAAATCCCTTTTATCTTATATACCGACGGAGGCATTTTAATATACTGAACTTCACAAAAAGTCTTTGTGAAAACGAGCCTTTTTGATATTCAGCTTGATGTCAAGATGATTATCGTATTTTAGGTACACATGTGTTCTTTGAGGTTTGGATTTTGTTAGAGCGTGATGATATTTTTTTGTATGTCGGAATGCCACAAGTTACTAGTTCATATTAATAATGCTTAATGAGATATAAGATAATTCTGCTAGAGATGCCCAAACTAGATTACTTTGAAGATCCAGCAATACAGTTCACTGGCTCTCGAATTTAAATTCGAGATCTCCAAATTAATTTGGATAAATAATTTCTGTCTTTTTCTCGTCAGAAAATATTAAAGATGAAAAAATGTATCAGTACTAGAGAATTATTTAACTTCTCTTCTAGTTTTCTTGTAGTATTTTCATACTAAAACAGAACTAACTGTCGTTGAACACATATTTATATATAGTATGTATGTATTCAGGTAAAAAAACACAACTAATGTGCCTTTTGCCGTTAGTGCAAATACTAAAAAAATTAGATTGTGAACATACCTAATTTAGTGTTTATATCTTTCTTTGTATAGAAATTAAGCCAAACAGTTGACTAAAAGATTAATTATTAATAAAATTATATTATTGAACCATAATATTTAATAGTTTCATTAATAATTTATATCTTAGTTAACTTTTTAACCTACGTCCTATATAAGGCAAGATATAAACTGTTAAATAAGCCAATAAATAATATTAAAAATATACTATAAAAGATACCTAATATACTTAATCTTGGACGTGAAGACTTAGAATCTGTAATTTATATAATTCTAATTTGTATAATTTTACAATTATCGAGTTTTCTGAAAGTTTGTATACGGGGGTCTCTCGCAATTTCCTATGGATTAAAAATATTGGCGTTGAACCGGAAGTTGTAAACTTGCTTATTTCAAATGGAAAATACTGTCTTTTATTCCGTTTTTGATTTCACGTCAAATTTTAAGATCAGTTTAATAAGCATACCCTATCCTTATTCCTAATCGTTTTCGAGATATTTTGATTTTTAGAAACATTATCAAAAAACATAGTTGATAGTTGCATTTGTTCCGTTCTATCTCATTCAGTTTGTAACATAAATAGTTGAAACTTTAATGGAGTAACACTGAAATGTATTGAAATATGTAAAAAATCCGAAAGCTAGTGCACATTACACAGGGTGTCCAAAATGGGCCGCCCAATTGTGACAAATTCTAAACCTCATAACTCACTTATTGTAAATGGAACACTCCATATTTTATAATGCTAACCTATGTACTTTTTAATTCTCCTTCGATTGGTATTAATATAGCCTATACCTATATTCCACCGATTTGAAGATATTTGGACATTATTGCAGGAACGACAATAATCGGTCAGTTAGCTGTCAGGTTGGCTAAATGAAACTTTTTTTTATTCCTTATTAGATAAGATAATATATCTTATCTAATAAGGAATAAAAAATAGTAAACCTCCTATACAAATTTTCAGGATTCCAGTACACGTAGTATTCGATAAACGGCTAATTGAAGGTCTACGTGGTACACCCTGTATGTATACATATATGAACCATCTCTCAACTATTTGTTTCAACAAACACCCTTTACATCAACCACGTAATACAGTGAAGATACAAGAGACACTGGGATACAGTGCAGTCTGAACATTTTATATTAAATTATTCGTAATATTTAAGGTATACTACTCTTCACAATGTCGTGTCTATAATTTTAGTGGAAGTTCAAAAGCGCTATTTGATTCAGAGTGTGCTATTTAAAATTTGAAAAGGTGATGCCTGGATCAGAAAAAATGAATAACATGTATGCAAGAAAGCAAAAATAAAAAAATAAGTAAAAGCAAGAACTCAGAATATATTCTGAGATAAGGGGATAGGGGTATTAATTTTGGACACCTTGTACACATAAAAAAATATAATTGACGAACTTCCGGGTTCTGATATTCATAGTAATCTCATTTGCTAGCTTAATTTATTTGTATTACTTGAACGTAGAAGAAAATATCAATCATCATTGATATAACAACTGATATATGTATAGCCGTTGTGTGATAAATAGTGTTATCACTCAACGCTATAGCTTAGTGAATACCTATGTACTGTCGAAGCCTTACACTGAAATCACAAATAAAAATTACATGTATCTTGGTTTAATTTTATTATTTATCATCAGGCAAGTCAGCTTTTGTTACTATAATAAATTTATCCTATATACCTGCCGCAAAAGGTCGGTGGTATGAACAAAATAGTTTGAAATTAAACACACAAAGACAGACAGCAACGGCAACATCCTGGCGTAAAATCGATTCATGTTCAACCGTTTAAATTCAGTCAACTGGTGTATAATACAAACTGTAAATTAAGTTGTCAGTGTAACTGAGTTTCTATAAATCCCAGGTTCTTTTATTTAATTTTCTTCAGTGGCTAACAGTGACAAGTAGGCTATTATGTGTCTACCGCATCTATAGATGCTCACAAAACGAAAGAAACTAATGCTAATAGTTGGTGTTTAGGTTTAGGGGTACACTTCAACCAACAGCTGTGCTATTTAGGAGACAACAATGAGAAATTATACAAAATTAGAAAACGTGAAGGGTGTAAGGACAGTTAATTAATATGACGACAGTTCTAATTTGAAAACGCAAATAAAATACTCATTGGAATACCAAAGTAGGTATACAGATAATTTGTTAGTATCGTATACAGGGTGAGTTTGAAATGTGAAGAAACCATTGAAACTTTTTAATTTCAATTTTCCACCCTCCATATATTTGAACAAACTAACATTCGTGTTCTACAAATGTTTTTTACCATGGAACAGCACCGCTTATATAGAAGTACTTACAAAAATTATGTTGTACGATTATGACTGCTCTCTAAATCTATCAATTGATTTGACCCATTTCTGCATTCTCCATTTTCAATTGTTCCATTATATATGTTTTTGACATCAAAACCATCTCTCATATATACGTTTTCATTCTTACGATCACGATCGAATTTCACACACGATTGAAGATAATTGTAAATAACAACAACTTAACAACTTAATATTATTGTAGTAATCTTTTTGGGAGATAGATCAATTGCATTTAGAAGCACTCTAAACCAAAGCCATTATACCAAAAGCATTTGTTACAATATGACGACTTCGTGATAATCTATAGTTAAAGATGTTCCTTGTTAGTTAATTTTTTTCGTGTATAAGGTTTCGTAATGTTGTCCATAAGAGAAAACGCGTCATCGGCGACAAATACGTATGGCATACTATGTTTATAATTTGTTAATATTTCTGGTTCAGGAATCTTGAAATCTTTATTTTTGAGTTTATCAAAAAACGCATTACTAGAGAAAACTCCTATCGAAACATCGGCCATTTGCCCCAACATCCACCATGATAATTTGTAATTGGCGTCTACAATAGCCATAAGTATAGTAGGTACTAAATGTGCTTTTGTAGTTTTATACTTTTGTAATTTTTATAATCACGCTGTAAATTGATTATACCATTTATATCCATTTCAGAATACTTTTAGACAAATTTGTTGTCTTCCAACACAATTTCGAAAATTCTATACCACCATTATAATATTTAATTTTCAAATAAACTTATTTTTACTGACTATTAATCATGTAAGGTTCTATCACAAAACATATTAGAACATAGCAAATAGGTGCTTTTTGGCTTGCCCAAACATTTTCAAGAATTTAACACTTTCCAATAGTAAAGTCTTCACTTCTTGTGTAGTTTCTCTAAATTTTCTTCAATAATAAACGATATTTCTCATAGTTCAAAGTTTGAAGGAAGAGCGAGAACCTTTTTCTGTTTTTTCTGTATAGTACTTAAAACTGTAAACTTATGATAATTATAATTTAATAACAAATAATTAACACCACTGTTACCTAATTTACCGCATATATATTTATATTGCGTATATATTGCATATATATTTATATTGTCAGTTTTTTGGGACAAACTTTAAAAGATTGCCTTAATAATACACGAAGTACTTAGTAAAAGTACTTCGTATTACTATACTTTTTATTTTGAATCTTACTTCTGGTTTTCTGATTTTATTATTTTATAGGTGATGTAATGCCAAATTACGATCAATCGTAAACTGTACCACAAATAAGTTATCTAACAAAAGATCCTGTTGCATTTGATAATATTTTCATTGTGAGTGTTTCACAGACAAATTTATTGACAAGAAAGGAAAGGTTGCAATGTTAATGTTAAGTGGTAGTAGTAGTGTTAGTGGTAGGTGTTAAATGACTGACAACATTTTTTCACGTTCCTTGTAGTTCTGCCAATTTCTCAAATCCATTGAGTTTCGATTCGCTCAATAACGTTGCTATTTCTTGCTACTAATATGAATAATAAAGTTCTTTAACCTTAAAATTGGGAAAAATTCACTTAGAGAAAATCTTGCTTAAAACCACGACTAAGGCTATATATAGTTTTTTGAAATTATGAATCACTTATTTTTTTCATATAATATTTAGTATAGATAAATGATCATATATCAAAATTTCCTTGTAAAGAGAATTTACCAAGAATGAATATAATAATTGTAAAAACGGAAGTTAGTCCCAAATGTTTTTTAAATATTTAGGTATATTCAAAAATTAAAGAATTATTTACCCGTAAAATATTTAGTAATATGAATATACTCTCGGTAATGCAAATTGTATCGCCAATTGTCATATTTATAAACGGCATAAATTCACAACTTTTTTTTTAATGTAAGAAAACCTTTATATCTTCTTGTTTAAGGCATCACAATGAACACCTTATAAGGGACAACTTTGTATAATTCCGTCTTTAATAATCCATTGATAACTGTAAGTATTGCTGTTGTAAGTAAGGATTGAAAGTTGTATTTTTTTTGACAAACAGTCGTGTTTTTTCTCAAGTAGAAAATTATCACAAAGAATAGCCAATATCCTATCTAAAGACAATATAAAAACTTTTTAGGCCTTTAAACCTCAAAATAAGCTATCAAATATTCTATTGCATAACGCTATAGATATAACCGACAAATACAGTAAATCTGGGGTTTATAAGTTAAAAAATGTAGTGTAAAAGCGTCTATATTGGACAGAGTAGTAGGAATTTTAAAACACGATACCTTGAACATTTTAGGTCATTTAGATTACAAAAAAATAATTCCTCTTTTACAAGCCATTGTATAGAAAATAATCATGTTTCCTTAATTAAATAGCTTAGAAATCCTACACTGTTCCACAAAAGGCCGTAAGTTAGATATATTAGATTACCTAGAAATTCACAAATATTAGAGTAATAATAATTTCAATTTGTGAAATGGTCAGTTAGATTTTATATACTCACCCTTATTTGCATCTGGGAAACTATACCAATACTGTATAAACTACTTTATTTTATTATATTCATAGCTAAGTTCCCAAAATTGTAAAATATGCCTTTATTTACTGTCTTTTTTTACCTAGTAGTAGATATATATTTGGCTAATTTGCCGTTTGTAATTCATTCTACGTTGAATCATTGTTTGAAAATGACTTTGTAAGTCGAAACTGCAGAATACATAGAAGCGTGTTTCATTGTTCTACAATATATTATATCACCAGTAGTATGTAAAATCATATACAACTGACAAGATTTACAGCTTGCTTTTAAAGTTTACTTTGTGATCTCGTGAATTCTAGCGGTATTTGGCACACACAGATGGCTAGTCTCGGTTAGTAAGCCACATATAAACAGTTTCCAATGGCTTTTCTCCGACTGAATAATCCCATGTTGAGGTTCCCGACTTCCCGGCCAGTATCCTTCATTGGAAATCAGTCACCGTGCTTAATGGGATCTCATGCGTGGGGTGCCACACAATGTCCGCCGCGAGAAAAATGTAATAATATAGAATGAGAATTACCGAGAGATGAATTTTGAATTTATCATAAAAACACTACCAGGAGCATAAAAGTTTTGGATTCTTTGAATATCGAATATTATATTTTAATAAATACATCAATTGTTTAGTAAAGAATTATGATTTTTCCTTTTTTTGGTTTTTGTATATTTATTATTTTTTAAAGAGATTATAAATATTCGGTAATGGGAATAAATATTTGAGTATGGGATAGTAGGGACCTTTTGTTTTGAATTTAAAATCCTGAAGGTCGCACAGTGGGATTTGGCGACACAAGGTTGGCACGAATGGGAGGTGGCAACACTGGCGAGAGCAGAGCGCGAGTTTGAAGGAGCACAAGAGTTGTCGGCGAGTGCTTTCGCGTCTCATTTTTATTATAATTTAGAAATAGTGGAGAAAATGGACCAGTAACTTATTAAACCTTGGGTTCGAAGTCATTTGGCTGGTTTGTGTTTCGAAGAGTCTGGCCAGACCATCAACTTGTCATCACGAGGATTACCAGTGGTAAGTGCGAGCCTTCCACGTTAATTTTGATTTCAAACATTAGGTCGCCCTGCGGGCCAGTCCCAAATATACGGGAATAGAAATTAGAAAAATTAGAATTTACAGTCCATCCAATACATCAATAATGTTGCAAAATGCACATTAAATAATTATGATTGAATCTATTGAGTAAACTATTACAAATAATGATAATAAAATGAATTATCTTACGTGAATATCCTTAAAAAAGTATAAATTGTCATTTAATGTGACTAAAAACATATTTAATATCTCATGAAACCCAGATCATGGCATATCAACTCAAAGAGGCATCTTCAGAGAAAAAGTCAGTAGCATAAAATCCAGCCAAAAGATAAATTCCATTTCCATCTAAAAATAAAATTTTTAAAATTAAGAAATTTGACCCATGATAGAAATTATAAATACAAATAAAGACAAATATCATGAATTATGTAATATAAAATTGTAAGAAATCTTTTTAAAATATTGTAGAACAAACAAACACAATTTGTAACATAGTTTTTAAGGTAAGATAGGTTAAAGTGAGTGAAAAGTGATAAATTAAGAAAGGGTCAATTAGTGAACATGAGTGGGTGGACACTGTAGCAAGATAAACTTGTAAAAATCAAGGGTTGAAAAAGAAGAGCAAGCAAGGATAAGAAAAATGTAAATAACATTTAGAAAAGAACTATTACTTAACAAAATACAAATTCATATAAAAACTAAAACTTTCATTATCAATAAATAATCATAATTTTTAATAAGCCGCCCAACAAACATTATACTCAATAAATACTCATTCAAATACAAATTAAATTCAAATCAAATCAAATTCAAATTAAAAAATAAATATAAAAATAAATAAATAAATAAAAATAACATCCCATTTTAATATATTATATGAATACAGGGTGATTAAGCTAACGCGTTCATTAAAAGTTTAAGGACTTCCCACTAGAATATTTTTTTTGAAAATTTGGATACGGATGTTTTCGAGAAAGTTATATTCATCATCAACTTTCTTATTTTAAATGGAATACTCTATATATTTTTTTATATTTTTTATTTCTACGATAAAATCTACGTTTTCTAATGTGGTACCAACCTATACGAAAATTAATAATTTTTAGACATTTAAATTTTTTTGAAAAAATTTAATTTTGTAGTACCTATCTTATTAAAATGTCTCGATTCGTCTCGATTAAATTTATTGTCATCGATTGACAAGAAAAGTTATGGCAACAAGTTTTGAGCTATGATTAAGCAGATCATTGAGCTCTCAGATTACCTTTACTTTCATATTTTATTATTTACAGAGTGTTCACAAAAATAATTTGATTCTGACTAATTTCAACTGGCCAAAAGTATTTTTTTAATTGGAACACCCTGTATTTTATTGCTCTGTATGCTAAAATTTGAATCTATAATACGTCCAGGTACTGCAAACGGTATCTATATATTAAATTTTTCTTATACTCGTAGTTTCATAGAGTTATTTGCTTTCTATTATAATTAACCACACAAAATATCATTTTAAGTGAAGTAGTTTTGATTGTTAGCTGAAGTAAAATGAATGTAGGTCTTTCTGCTAATATTACTTAGCAAAGTCGCTCCCTCGTCTACAGTGGCTAATCTCCGAAGAAGTCTCTTTGACCGGCAGCATAAAATGCATCGAGTAGAAGAGCTGCTGATAATCGCATATACGGCTTTATATTTGCAGCGGATCATCTTTTATACAGTAAACCGGCAGAATCAGAGATCAAATAAATTTTAGGATTCAACTTCATCAATATTATTAGTTCTCGAGTTCTATGATGTAATCGTCTACTATATAAAGCCTGTGCACTTATTTCTCTATTTGTCGAGAAAATTTGTTACGAAACATAAATATTCAATAGCGATATTGCATCATGGGTTATGCAAAGTAGGTATCTGTATTTGCAGCAATTTATATGAAGCAGTTCATTAATTAAAATATATGCTATCATTGCTGCTGCATTCTGAGAAAGGTTTGAGACGTTTTCTTGAACGAAAGTAAATCTGCATTACATCAAATGAATGGCGTGTTTGAATAGGTCTAAGAAAATAGTATTTTAGTATTAATTTTCTGTTTTCTTGATATTATTTTTCAGGTACTGCTAATTATAAATATAAATAATTTTGATAGAAATAACATTTCTTTCATAAAAAATATAATCAAGAAGATATTCACTCCATTCAAGAAGATATATTCATGATTCTGTAGCAAATTAATTATTATATTTTGTTTAATTTCTATATATATATTTAGATTAATTGTATTAATTTTTCGGATAAGACTCTTACAGTTGAAAATAATATAAAAACTATAATAATTTGCTTTAAAATGATATGTTCTTGACTTAAAAATATATTTTCTCGAATCAATATAATGAATATAGAGAATGAGAATGAGAGAATGAATATCGCTTGAATGGAATATACAGGGTGTATAATTTTCTTGGATATATAGGGAGTCCCAAATAAATGGGAGTCTCACCAATTAATAGGAACCCATGTCCAAAGAGGCCATGTTTTCAAGTTATGAAATATTGCAAGATATTATAGGCAATAAACATGCTTCCTACCCTGAAAAAAATTAACATTAAAATCGACCCACCCTGTAAACAGTTAAATAAGCCAATAAATATTAAAAACAGTATACATTGAAACTGCTAATACAGTTCAGTTAATAATATATCACCTATACAAGTATACCCAATATAAAAATTTGTTCAATTTGAGTACAAAGAAACAAGATATTAGTGGTTATATGATAGTTAAATAAAGATATATAACATAATACATACTCGAAAAATAACTCCTAATTCGTTATTTATGGGTCAGCCGAGAGCTGCACATCTGCCATTCCACCACCGCATCGTATCCATTAGGGTTTCGCAAGACTTCGAGACTTCCTCGGTCTCGGTCTCGTCTTTTCTCGAAATTCGAGACGAGACCGAGACCGAGACTAGTAATACAAGCGCGAGACCGAGACCAAGACTCTAGTATACGATACCGATACGAGACCGAGAGTAAGATGCCGAGAGTCTCGTCTCGTCTCGTCAGTCTCGCCTTTTTTAAAAATTTTAATATTTGAGCATTTCTCATATATTTACACAGTTCTTGTCAGGATTTCTCCCACAAAACCCGATCGCCAGATTCGTTGCCGCAGTAATATTATTTCTGATGCACGATGTTTATTTTCATGTCCTATTTTAATCCTTATCCCAAGCTTGATTATATTTTTACTTTGAAAATAATTTAGGGAAAATAATCATCAGTACATTAGATTAGATAAAATATATTTTAAAAATCAACAAATCATAAACACATTCAACACAATTCAACACTTTCTTTATCTAGAACACGTGCTCGTTTTGCTTTTGCTTTAGGCATGCTGGTGCAAGTTTGTAGTAACTATAAATAATATTGAAATTAGTGTTAAGTTGAAAGTTTTATATAAAATACTTCGCCACCTAACCTCAATAAACAATACTAGCGTAGTTTATAGTTTATAGATGCGACTTTGCGAATACCGTTTCACAGAACAGTTTGTTATGCTATGCTAGTAAAGTGATGCAATACGCGGACCGAAAGAACCCGAGCGCGTTTCGAGGAGGTGATAGCACATACGAGACGCCCGAGCTTGTTTTTTGCACGCACGTTGGACGAGACCGAGACCGAGACCTAAAGTAGCGAGACCGATACTTACCCCATTCTCGTCTCGGTCTCGATAATCGAGACCGAGACCGGCATTTAATTTTCGAGACCGATACCGAGACCTGCTAAAGTCTCATCTCGTCTCGGTCTTGCGAAACCCTAGATCCATGTGAATTATTATTATTATTATTATTAAACTAAAGAGAAGAGCAGAGGTCGAAACCTAAAAATAAACAATAGATTGACAAGAATGGCAATAGTAAATTGTTACAGTACAGCTAATCCTTATAGGTAACAGTATATGTACATATTTATAAGTAAAAGTAATTGAATAAAAATTACAAAGTACGACTTAAATAATATAACTGTATAAAAAGATACAAACAAGAATATATGTTCTGTGAAGTTAATTTGCAGACACAATACAGGATACCCAACTAAATGTCTTGTCTTTAACATCAAAGCATTTCATCATTTTTAAATAAGTCATATTTATTTTTGAACGAGTTTACACTCACTGAAGTCACCACATCACTGGGTAACCGATTCCAGTTGTTAAAAATTCGGTTGGAATAGAAGTTCTGTCTTATCGTTGTCCTGAAATTTTCTTTTTTGAGTTTAAGTGAGTGGCCACGGAGTCGGTCGTCTGTGTTTAATTCTAATAGCTCTCTGATGTCTTGCATAAAGTGATCATGTAGCAACCTATATGTGAAAATCATGTCACCTCTATTTCTTCGTTCTGATAGAAGTGGGAGGTTTAGAGCTTGAAGCCGATCTTGATAGGATTGATTCCTCAGACACTGGACTTGCCTAGTAGTCTTCCGTTGAACGTTTTCCAAGAGTTTTATATCTTTTATTAAGTGCGGTGTCCATATTATGTTAGCATATTCGAGAATTGGCCGGATATATGTTTTGAATAAAAGAGAAAATAATCTAGGGTTAGGGTTTTGAAAAGTTTTAAACAATAAGTAGGACCTCTGGTTGGCTTTTTTTGCGACATTAGTAATGTGAGTGGACCATGATAGGTTTGAGGTTATCGTTACTCCTAAGTCTACCTGTTCATTAACGGACTTGATATGGATGTCATTGAGCACATAAGAGTGGAAGGGGTTATTGTTACCGATATGAAGGACCGTACATTTTGAAGGATTTAACGGTATCAGCCATGTATTACACCAATTTTCAATATCTTTAAGATTGTTCTGAATCAGATTGTGCTGTTCTAACGGGTTACTGTATAATTTGGTATCGTCTGCATAAAAAGTGTGGGGAACGGTAATAAGTGGATCGAGATCTGCAGTATATAAAAGGAATAGAATAGGACCCAAAACTGATCCTTGGGGTACACCTGAAGACACCTTTCGGAAAGTAGAGTAGTCGGTTCCAACACGAACCGAAAAAAGCCTATTTGTTAGATAACTGGCTATCCATGACTTTAGCTGACCTCTGATACCCAGGTGCTCTAGCTTTAGAAGTAGCCGGTGTTTGGGTACCTTATCGAACGCCTTTGAGAAATCCAAGTAAATCACGTCAATTGGATCTCATTGATCTAAACAACGGGACCAATAGTTAAAACTTGCCAACAGATTTGTGGAAGTAGATCTACCCGGGATGAAACCATGCTGTGATAGCGGTAAGATATTATAAGATATCGAAAATTGCATTATATGATGTACTATAATTCTTTCTAAAACCTTAAGACAAATAGACATTAGACTAATCTGTCTATAGTTTTTGGGGTCTGTCTTATCTCCACTTTTAAATATGGCAATGGATGATGCAAGCAACCAATCTGAAGGAAGAGATGATGTAGCTAGTGAGTGCCGAAATACAAGATATAGAGGCTCGGCTAGAACTGTGGCACAAGACTTTAATACAGAAGCAGGGAGACCATCAGGTCCAGGTGCTAAGTCAATCCTTAGATTTTTGAGATGGTGCAACACGTCTGCTTGAGTGAATGAGATTGTGTCCAAAGAATGTTGGACGCTGGGAGACAGAAAGGCTGGGATGGGACCAAATGGTTCTTCCGTGAATATGTTTTGGAAAGTTGTAGCAAGGGATTCAGCACTATCGAAATTTGAAGTACATATATCACCAGAGGCATCCCGAACCAGAGGGGTGGAGACTTTAGAAGATAAAAAGTTTCTGGTGTATTTGAAAACTGCTTTCTGACCCTTACTTACTAAATTCTGTTCGTAATTGATTTTTGATAGTTCAATTTCTTTTTGCAATGCGTTGGAAAAATTTCTATGTGCAATGAAATCATTATCAGAGCGAGTTAATCTGAATTTTTTCCAAAGCCTTTTTTTAATTTTGCACTTTGCAATTAGTTCATTTGATATCCAGGGCTTTTTAGTATTTTGTACTACCGTTTTATACCGCGTACATTTGCTTATGTTGGTTTTTATTGTAGTCAAAAATGATTCCCAGACTGCATTAATATGGTTATTGTTGAGAATATTATGCCAGTTAATTTCCTCTAATAAGTTATTAAGTTTAGAGAAATCTATTTTTTTGATTAATTTTGTTTCGTTTTTTGGGGTATTATATGTTAAAATTTGTAACGTGCAACCAATTACTACGTGATCGGAAATTCCTATTGGCGGCAAATAACGTAACGGTTTGAAAAGATTTTCATCGTTAGTGACTAAAAGATCTACACGGGATGGTTGTTGATTTGCACGAAAACGAGTGTTTTGTGTAACTAACTGTACAAGACCAGATTCTAATACAGTATTTATAAATAAATTAGAAGACGAATCCGTGTTATCTTGAATTTCCACATTTGTGACGGATACTTCCCGATTTGCACAGGTAGGAAGTGTCACGTTAGTGCCCGAGGTTCGGTTTCTCTTTTTGTTTTGCCTCGGGCGCCAGTTCCTGGTTACAGTGTAGGAACACCACTACTCAGGTAGCTTCAGTGAAGATACGGTACGCCAGGTCGATCGATAGGGAAAATTAGACTTCACACAACAGATAATAATAAGACACCAATAAACCTTTTATACATATATTGACCATAAAACTATACCATAAAATCTACTCTTAATTCCTTAGTCCTGGGCACGTCTGCTGCTTCCGGGTGGTCGGTGAAGACTCTGACAGATTTACCCACTTCTTCTCTGGTAGTAGCAGCGGTGGTAGACAGGACTTCCTCGTAGGCTGGACGGCTGCCAACTGACTAACGGAGTCGTTCTCAGCTGGGCAAGGTACTAGAGAGAACTCGGACAGGCGCAGAAGTGAAATTATCGACTTTGAACATTTACCAAATTATTCCACTTAGAAAACTTTAGCTACCTTATTCTAATCGACTTAGAATAATTTTGGATATCTAGACAGCAGGTGATGAATTTTTACCAAGTGTCCAGACCTGCGCGGTACTTACTTCTAGCTGGTGCTGGTAGCGGTGGTAGACAGGACTGCTTCGTGTGCTGGACAGTGGTAGACTGAATGTCTGCGTTGCTGCTAGCTGGATATGGTTCTATGAAAACCTCGGACATGCGCATAAGTGAAATTTCGGACTTTGGCTATTTTATGCTTGTACACTACTAAATCTGAAATAATCACAAGTCCCCACGGTCTTGTGGACTCTGAAGAATATTCGGTTTGTCGACAAAATTTGTTAAAGTATAAAATGATTTTTATACTTAGAAAAATTTCACTTGGTCGAATTTACTGACTTGTAATTGTTTACTCACTTTCTGGTAGCAGCGGTGCAGGCGGACAGGTCTTACTTCGATGCAGCGTGGTCACAGACTGAATGTCTGAATCGCTGTTAGCTGGATATGGCTTTACAAATACCTCGGACATGCGCATAAGTGAAATCTCGGGCTTTATATATTTTATACTGGTACACTACTAAATTGGAAATAATCACAAGTCCCCAAGTTCTTGTGGACTCTGAAGAATATTCGGTTTAATTGACAAATCGTCTAAGTCCCAATTTATTTTGATACTTTACAAAATTTCACTATTTCCAATTTACGGACTCTGAAAATATTTGATCAGGTAGACAGACGGCGAAAAATACACAAGTCCCAATCTGTTTTGATACTTAGGAAAATTTCACTTGTTGATTTTACTGACTTGTAAAATATTTCTTACTTACTGGTGGTACAAATCGGTATACAGGAACTCGTGATGTCTTAGTGCGGCTGGATTCTCGGACGGTGGCTCAGCAACTGAACTCTTAGCGCGTGAAATTTCCTATGTCCGCGTGGAGAACCAAAAGATGCGCGCGCCTTTGGCTTCTACTTCAGACGTCGAAATAATACACTTTATGTCGGGTGTAGTTCTTTTATTTACGGCGTTGTGTGGGTGACTTATAGACAGGTAAAATAATTATTATAACGGGGAAATATAATGTACTTCATTACACCCCCCTCTTACTTCGTAAAAAAAAAATGAGCATGAAATGATCATTTTTCTTTTTCCCTAACTGAAAAGAATTATTCTACAAGGCGCATATCCTCCGGCGGTTACGTGAACTTTATTTGAGGATATGTTCACCTTCAAAAAAATGAAAACTAACTATCCTAACGGTTAACTTACATGTTTCTCATCAAGTTAATATTCAAAACCCCAAAAAAAAAATTAAACATCCTATGGTGACGGGTGTCAATATCTTAACAAAAATAAACGGAATAAAGATTCCTGGAGTCTTCCATATGACTCCTGGATTAGCCGGGTGAACGGATCTTACGGCACTTCTTCGGTCTGAGTCCCTTTGGAACGGGTTCTTGACTTTCGCAGAATATCGACGAAGTAATACGGGACTCTTCGAGACGGTTCTTCGGGTCGGTGCCTAAGTGGTGGCAGCAGGCATTGTTTCGACACTCGAAGATGCATACGGTTTTAAATCTTTCACATGGATATGTGAAAGCTTCTTCCCGGTATCAGATTTCAGGTTGTAGACCACTGGTGATACTACGGCGGTGACAGTGTACGGACCCGAGTATTTTGGAGCGAGTTTAGCAGCAAATCCTTTGACAGCGGACGACAAAGGATTTTCTCGTTTCATTACTCGGTCGCCTGTATGGCAACGCCACTCACGGCGGCGGATATTGTAATACCGACTTTGTGATGTGAAAGCTTGTGTCAAGTTGACGCGGACTAGTGTATACACTTCCTTGAGCTTTTCTAACCGATCGGTATGTGCAGGTGGTATCTCGTTTTCTTCAGACGGTTCCCCTGGTTCTTCTTGGGCGGAGCGATAGAGGGTGTTCGGTAATTGTAGCTCTCGTCCAAAGTTCAGGAAAGCCGGGGAAAATCCGGTGGACTCGTGCTTCGAGCTATTCATGGCTAGCTGGAAGTCATTCAAGTATTGGTCCCAGGTTCGGTGATCATGCTCGCAGTACTGAGCGACCATTGTTTTAATCGTACGGTTGGCTCGTTCAACGGGATTAGCCTGTGGTGTGTACGGAGGCGTAAACCGGTGTTGAATGCCAAATTCGGCTAGCAGAGAACGGAAAATCTTACTGTCATATTGGGAACCATTGTCACTGATGACGGTACGGGGACACCCAAAACGAGTGATTATCTCCTCATAGAGAGCTTTGCTTACGTTCCGGGCGGTAGCACTCCGCAGGGGACGGCACTGGATCCACTTGGTAAAGCGGTCTTGAAAAACTACCAAGTAGTTATTCCCTTTACTGGATCGGGGTAGCGGTCCTACGAGATCTGTGCTCACTGTTTCCCATGGTTGGTTGTTTCTGGACGGTTGCATCTTCCCCGGAGTCTGCTGCTGTGAAGGTTTGTATCGCTGGCACTGCAGACACCCTCTTACATACTTAGCCACATCACGGAACATACCAGGCCAATAGTATCGTTGCGAAATGCGGGCTATCGTCTTAGCAATCCCCATGTGTCCAGCGGCCGGTACATCATGGTTTTCTTGCAGAACGGTGCGGCGAAGAGGGGTTGGAACACACAATTTCCATGGGTCGGACAGGTCAGGTTCTGTTAAGTCACTGGAGTCCCAGAAATGACGAAATAGCTGGTTATTTCGTATACAGAAATCTGGGAAAGCTTCCGGATTTTGCTCAACTTCTTGCTTTTTCCGTGTGTACCAGGAACAGTCTGCTGGGGCGGTTATGATACATAATTCTCCCGTGTCTGTGGCGGACGTAGTTCCTTCGAGCGGTTGTCTGGAAAGAGCATCAGCTACTCGGTTCAACGCTCCTTTCCGGTACTTGATTTCGAAGTCGTACTGCTGCAGGAATATGCTCCACCTCGCTAGACGGCCTGTTGGACTCTTAATCGAGTGCAACCATCTGAGTGACTGGTGGTCGGTCAGGACGGTGAAGTGATAACCTTCCAAGTAGGGGCGCATCTTCTCGATCCCCCAGACTATGGCCAGGCATTCTCGTTCCGTCACTGAATAGTTCCTTTCAGTTGGTGACAGTGTACGGCTTGCATAAGCAATGACTCGATCGCATCCTTCGATGTTCTGGGTCAGGGCTGCACCGAGCCCGTGATCGGACGCGTCGGTCTGAAGCGTGAACGGTTTCTCAAAGTCAGGACAGGTCAGTATCGGAGCTTCAGTTAGACAGGCTTTTAATTTCGAGAAAGCTTCCTCTTGTTCCGGTGTCCACTGGAAACGATGTTTCTTGCGTAGTAGGCGAGTTAGTGGTGCCACTACTTGTGAGAATGTGGGCACGAAGCGTCTATACCAGGAACACATACCAAGGAAGCGGCGGACATCTCGAACATTTCGAGGGGCAGGAAATTTACAGATAGACTCCACTTTTTCTGGATCTGTATTGATTCCCTCGGATGTAACCACATGGCCTAGGTATTTTAATGACTTCCGGCAGAATTTGCATTTCTCCGGATTCAGTTGCAGGTTTGCAATGCGGAGTCGTCGGAATACTTCCTGTAGGTTCGCCAAATGTTGTTCGAAGGTTTCCCCTAGCACGATGATGTCGTCTAGGTAGGCGAAAGCATATGGTTCCAACTCTGGTCCTATAATCCGGTCTAACAGTCGCTGGAAAGTGGCGGGTGCTGAGTGAAGTCCGAACGGCATGACTCGAAACTGGAACAAACCTCGGCCTGGTACGGTAAATGCGGTGACAGGCTTACTTTCAGGTGACAGCGGTATCTGCCAATATCCTTGCTTTAAGTCCAGGCTTGAGATGTAGCGGGCTTTGCGGAGTTTGTCCAGTATGGCGTTGATGTACGGTAAGGGATAAGCGTCCTTTTGGGTGACCTCATTGACTTTCCTAAAGTCAATACAGAACCTCGGTTTTCCATCCTTTTTCCGGACTATCACAACCGGTGAGCTCCATGGACTACCGGATGGTTCTATTATGCCGTTCTCTAGCATCTCATCAACCTCCTTGTTGATGACTTCTTGCATCCGGGGATTCTGAGGACGGTATCGTTGCTTAATTGGCTGTCGTGTGGTCAGGTAAATGTGGTGCTGTATGAGTCCGGTGGTTCCTCGTATATCCTCAAAGCCGGGTAGTTCCGTATCTAGGAAACTTTGTAGCTGTCTCTCTTCTTGGGCGGAGATACAAAGAGAGATGGCTCCAAGCTGGTTTTGAACAGGTGGTGGCCTTGGGGACACGATCTGGTTTTCTAGACGGACAGTCGCAGTGGATGGACTTATGACAAAGTCATATTTACTCAGGATGTCCATTCCTACTACTAAATCTGAGGCCAGGTTGGGTAGGTGCTCTAAGCACTCCTCAAAACGTCTTGATCCTATGTGGAACTCCACATAGTAAACCCTGTCTACAGTAACTAAGTTACCATTGGCTAACTGGACAGCGGGCGCAGCGGTGACATTATTTGGGACACCATGTTGATTGCAGAACTGGCTAACACGGTCTCCTATGTACGAGCGCGCAGCTCCGGTGTCTATTAGGGCTAAGAACGTCTGGTCTTGTATACGGATTGGCACATGCGGCCGGTTGTCTTGATCAGGTGTAGTGACGGTTTCCGAGGCATCGATGGGACGGAACGGTACGGGCCTCGTAACGGTACAGTTCCTTGTTAGTTTTCCGCTCTTGGGCACTGGCAGTCTCTGGTCATGACTCCAGTCTTCCCACATCTCGAGCAGAAAAGTCTTGGCGGTGATCGACACTGATTACGGAAGTGTCCAGCTTGTCCACAACGCCAGCAGATGGCATTTCGATCAAAGCTGGTGCTTGAGGTAGTAGGGCGGCCTTCTTGGGCTCTGGGCGGCGCAGGGCGGTTTGTAGGAGCGGTTTCCATCCTCCAGGTACTTCCTTGATTGTAGTTGTTCGGTGTTCCGGTGTATCGAGGTACTGGTGGCGGATTTCTGGCTGAAACGACTCGATCTGGTATAGGTGGGGCGGCACTTCGTTGAGGCGGAATATACTCGGCCGGCTGTTTTTTCCTCTGGGCGGTGATTTCTCTCTGCAGCGCCTCGTATTCCTCTATCCTGCTCACGAGGTCGCGTGTTCCTCGTAGGTCGCTCAAACGAATGTATTGCTTGTAATCAGGTAGTAGGTTTCCATGGAGGCGGTGCAGAGCTTTCTCGTCTGAGAATCCCTCGTGGCGGCGTAGTAGTGTTTGTAGGGCTACTACGTAGTCTCGGCCGGCTTCTCCCGGTTGTTGGCGGCGGTGGTAGATCTGTTCCTCTAGAAACGAGTCGTAATTGGCTGGTAGATAGAATTGCTTGAAGTCGGTAACAAAGTCTTCCCAGCAAGTCCAAAGTCCTCGGTTGTTTCGGTACCATGCTAGAGCATTCCCCTGAAATATTTCGTACAGTGACGGCAACAGCGCGGATGTAGAGATGCCACTATGTTCTCGGAATTCACAGAGTTTCTCTAGAAACTCAACAGCATCTGTCTTGCCATTGAAATGGAGATTCCATTTTCGCACCCTCTCGCATACTGTGTTTACTGTGAAGGTGGTGACGGCTCCTGGGGGCATTGGTACAGCGGTAGCAGGCATAGCGGCAGGTGGCGGTGGTACGGGAAAAACTAGAGGAGTTGGCTGGCGGTTTGGCAGCGGTGAGGTACAGCCATCCTTGATAAACTTTACCAAGCGCTTTTTCTTCTCCTCTACTGTTCCACTCAGGTCTAGGCGGAACTTTGCCAACTCGGTGTCAATTTGTTCTTTCCTGAGCTTATAGATCCAGCTTAGGCGGAAATCACCTTGGTCGGTAACTGCGGCTTCGTCTTTGAGCTCCATTGTCCAAGTCGGTGGGTCTTCCTCGGTGGGCATCTTCAGGTACAGGCGGTCAGGCGGTCACTAGTATTTTCTGGTATCGGAGCGGTATCTCCGATGCTGCTAACACTGGCTAGTGTTCACTCCTGGCAGGCGTAGATCACTTGTACTTACTCCTACAGCGGTATCTTCAACGATGTGTTCAGTTGCTGGTCCTAGTAGCAACTGCTTTCCTAGGACACTTCGCAACGGCTAAATAGATCGCTGCGAGACTATCGGTATTCGATTCTGCGTATCTGGTTTAGTGCCAAAAGAGGGGTCACAAGCTAGGTATATTTTGTTACCGGAGTCAGGAAATACTCCGGGCAAAATCCGGTGAAGCGGTAAAAGTCTTACTGGCAGGTGCGGGCGACTGCGGAGAACGTCCTGAACACCTTATTTCTCGACTTCCACTTCGTACTTCGCTGTGGGACACTTCTAGGCGGAACGGCTGCTCGGATCGAACTGCCAACACCGGCAATCGATTCCTTGGGTCCGATTACCCTGAAAACGATACCCCACACGGCTTCGTTTGGTTCGGGTAAACTCGGAAGAGTTCGGGTGGGGGTTCGGTCAATGACGGCAAAACTCCAGCCTTGTCGTCTTAAAATACCCCCAAAGCTCGCTGGTCGTTGTTCTAACTCTTCTCAGGCGTTAAAAGTCCAATAACGTCTTCGGGAAAGATCGGAGCGGTTCGGCGATGGTCGGAATCGGTTCCTCGTAGTCGGTTTAGTGTCAAATGACACCCCACAAGGTGGGTGGATGACAGAAGAGCTTAGGTCAAGTTAGGTCAAAAGTCGGGGACCTACAGACTTTTGCGGAAAGCTCCTCTAACTGCAAATCTTCACTAATTTTCCCTATTTAAGTCCCTGCTCGGGCGCCAGATTTGTGACGGATACTTCCCGATTTGCACAGGTAGGAAGTGTCACGTTAGTGCCCGAGGTTCGGTTTCTCTTTTTGTTTTGCCTCGGGCGCCAGTTCCTGGTTACAGTGTAGGAACACCACTACTCAGGTAGCTTCAGTGAAGATACGGTACGCCAGGTCGATCGATAGGGAAAATTAGACTTCACACAACAGATAATAATAAGACACCAATAAACCTTTTATACATATATTGACCATAAAACTATACCATAAAATCTACTCTTAATTCCTTACTTCCTTAGTCCTGGGCACGTCTGCTGCTTCCGGGTGGTCGGTGAAGACTCTGACAGATTTACCCACTTCTTCTCTGGTAGTAGCAGCGGTGGTAGACAGGACTTCCTCGTAGGCTGGACGGCTGCCAACTGACTAACGGAGTCGTTCTCAGCTGGGCAAGGTACTAGAGAGAACTCGGACAGGCGCAGAAGTGAAATTATCGACTTTGAACATTTACCAAATTATTCCACTTAGAAAACTTTAGCTACCTTATTCTAATCGACTTAGAATAATTTTGGATATCTAGACAGCAGGTGATGAATTTTTACCAAGTGTCCAGACCTGCGCGGTACTTACTTCTAGCTGGTGCTGGTAGCGGTGGTAGACAGGACTGCTTCGTGTGCTGGACAGTGGTAGACTGAATGTCTGCGTTGCTGCTAGCTGGATATGGTTCTATGAAAACCTCGGACATGCGCATAAGTGAAATTTCGGACTTTGGCTATTTTATGCTTGTACACTACTAAATCTGAAATAATCACAAGTCCCCACGGTCTTGTGGACTCTGAAGAATATTCGGTTTGTCGACAAAATTTGTTAAAGTATAAAATGATTTTTATACTTAGAAAAATTTCACTTGGTCGAATTTACTGACTTGTAATTGTTTACTCACTTTCTGGTAGCAGCGGTGCAGGCGGACAGGTCTTACTTCGATGCAGCGTGGTCACAGACTGAATGTCTGAATCGCTGTTAGCTGGATATGGCTTTACAAATACCTCGGACATGCGCATAAGTGAAATCTCGGGCTTTATATATTTTATACTGGTACACTACTAAATTGGAAATAATCACAAGTCCCCAAGTTCTTGTGGACTCTGAAGAATATTCGGTTTAATTGACAAATCGTCTAAGTCCCAATTTATTTTGATACTTTACAAAATTTCACTATTTCCAATTTACGGACTCTGAAAATATTTGATCAGGTAGACAGACGGCGAAAAATACACAAGTCCCAATCTGTTTTGATACTTAGGAAAATTTCACTTGTTGATTTTACTGACTTGTAAAATATTTCTTACTTACTGGTGGTACAAATCGGTATACAGGAACTCGTGATGTCTTAGTGCGGCTGGATTCTCGGACGGTGGCTCAGCAACTGAACTCTTAGCGCGTGAAATTTCCTATGTCCGCGTGGAGAACCAAAAGATGCGCGCGCCTTTGGCTTCTACTTCAGACGTCGAAATAATACACTTTATGTCGGGTGTAGTTCTTTTATTTACGGCGTTGTGTGGGTGACTTATAGACAGGTAAAATAATTATTATAACGGGGAAATATAATGTACTTCATTACACATTTTCCCAAATGATACCAGGGAAGTTAAAGTCACCAAATATAATAAGGTTTTCAGACAAGTTATTTAGTTCGGTTAATTTATTGCACAGTATCTCGTCCTGACCTCTAGCTGTTTTAGGGGGGCGATATAAGCATACTAAATAAAAAGATACCTTTGAATTTGATATATGTAGACAAATAATATCAACACCGCCGACAGCACACAGACGTTCTACAATCCTAAAGTTAGCGAAATATGCAGTTCTTAGGTAGATGCAAGCCCCACCACCTTTACGGCCACCAGGTCTGTCCGATCTGAACAAAGTGTAACCTGGAATATCGATTAAATCATTGGGAATTATGGGTTGCAACCAAGGTTCAGTTATTAGAATAGCATCGGGTTGCTCTTGTTGAATAAATATTAGAAGCGAAGGCAATTTGGCGGGCAAGGAGTCGAGATTGGTATAAACGAATGAGATTTCTGATAATTGAGGTCTTAGTTTTTTAGAGAGATTATGGTAGGAACACCTTTAATATATTTAATGGTCAGATCAGTTTCGTTACCCTCTTCTATGCGTCTCTTAAGATCATTACGACTGGATTTTAAGTATTCCTGTTGTTTGGGCGTCTTATCATCCCGAATAGAATAAGTAGACAGACGAGAACCAGCTAAGCGTTTTTTATAACGAAGGAATTGATAGGCTTCTTCTTGACTATTAAATGAGATTTTGAGAATTCGTGGTCTACTATTGGCAGCTCTCCCAAATCTTTTAACGGAGACAGGGGAAACCATATTAGAGATTTCTAGAGTATCAGTGATTTCTTTTACGATGCCCTCGTCATGAATTTTCTGCAGGTGAGGTTCAGTTGCTTCAGGGGCATTAAATATGATGACATTTTTTGAACGAGAAATTCTTTCCACAGTCTCGTTTACAATTGACTCATATAGATCAGGCTTTAATTCCGATACGCCACTGGAAAATTCTAGTTTTTCAACTTTTGTAACAAGTTCAGTTATTTTAGATTCCAAGTTGGATTGCAAATTAGCAATAAGTTCAGATAATTTTGAAAATTTATCAACAGTATTGGCACAAGGTGTGCAATAAGTTTTAATTGCGGGTGACCGGGCTTTAGATCGAGTAAGCCTCGAGGCATCATCTGCAGTGAGGCCTACACAAGCAATATGAGTGCGTGACTTACAGCCGTCACATTTGAATGTGTCCTGTGCCTGGCTGGTCACCGGTTCGTTACAACAAGGACAGATTGTAGGCATTTCTCTCCTTATTTTTAAACGGCTTAGGGATGTTTTTCACAGTATAGAATGCCGATAAGAAGGCACACAAAAAGCAAGGCTGATAAAAGTTAGAAACCTTGTATGCGGCTATATATCAACTTCTGTATCAAATTACTTCACAAATATGTAAGTTTTTATAAAATTGATAGTTTGTTCTTACTCAGTTTGATCTGCGTAACACAACCGAACAAACTATTATTCAATCACTATAGATTCAACTTGATAATAAAAGCAAATTGCTAGAGTACAAAACTGCGTGTCAATCTAGACTCGACTAGCGAATATCAATTGTCAGGCGTGACGTCTCCCACGCTTAGTTGTTATCGATATCTCGGCGCCCATCCGTGCACCGTTCTTTTTCCTTGTTTAATACACACTTTACTTATGATCAACCCGTCCTTGTCTCCAAATTGAATACATTTTTATTTAGGGCTCTGTGGTGATGTGGTGGTCATGGCCGCGCATTTGCACTACTGAATTACACGATGTCACTTCCAATTAATTGCACTAAACCAATATAGAATAATTATGTTAAAATTACAATCACTAACACTTTATTTCAAGCTATAAATAAATAGTAGAAAGCACAAGAACACGAACAAAAAATGCGTAAGAAATTCTAAAACTATGCTACGTACCTGAACTCTACTCAGATGATAGATGAAACCAATAAGAGACAGGTAGAATTTTCAATGAGTTGAACACAGACATGTTCCATTCACTCCCGGCATATTGGGCAGCATTACAAATGAGGAAATATAAATTTAGGTCAGTAAAGAAAACATTTTTGCATCTGACAGAAAAACTGGAAACAGCCCGGCCTACGCGATTGTATGCACAATATAATATATAATAATATAGTACAAATATTAATAAAGGGTTTTTCAATGAAAACGATGTGATTAAAATTAAATAAAATTAAAATTATTTCAGATACAACCAAACTTTTTATATTATCTCAAAAGTACAGTCGATAACATTTACGTTTTGAATAAAACATCGTTTAAATGTCCACCTTGACTTCGTCTACACGATCGAATTCGACGAACCCAATTTTCGATGACTTTGTGGAATAAATCGGGCATGATCTGACTAATGCAGCGTTCAGTATTCAATCTTAGTTTGTGGTCTATTTGCTTAGACTTTAGATTTCAAATAACCTCAAAAGAAGTAATCTAAAGGAGTTAAATCACAGCTTCTTGGAGGCCAGTGAACAGTTGCATTTCTTGAAATTATACCTTTCGTCAAACTTTTCTTGCAATGCGTCGATGGTTTCATGAGCAGTGCACATGTGGCAGCATCTTGCTGGAACCACATATCCTCTAAATCCAGTGTATCTAAATTTGGCCACAAAAAGTTTCTTAACATCTGTCGGTATCGTTCACCATTCACTGTAACTGCGTGTCCTACCTTATTTTGGAAAACAAATGGTCCGATGATGCCACCATGCCATAAACCACACCATGAAGTTACCTTTATCGGATATAAAGGTTTCTCGTGAATCTGTTGTGGATTATTTTCACACTAAAATCGGCAACTTTGCTTATTAACATGTCCACTTAACCAAAAATGAGCTTCATCTGAAAAGATAATTTTTCTCGCAAAATTAGGATCCCTTTCAAGTTGTTCTAAACTCCAAGCAGCAAATTCTCGGCGCCGACGATGGTCCGGTGGTTTAAGTTCTTGGGTCAAAACTAACTTAGACGGGTGTAAATTCAAGTCTTTTTTCAAAATCCGCCAAGTTATGTTTTTAAGCTCTAACTCTTGAGCATGACGAGGTATTGATAAATTTGGATCCTCTGCAACACGAGCTCTTACAGCAGCAACAGCAATTCTCAACAGTTGTTGCATTTCGACGTCTTGCTGGTGTTTTTACATCGTGAAGAGTAAAATTATTTTCAAATTTCTCAACGATGTGACGAATGGCTAACAAAGAAGCTCGATTATTTGGACCAAAGTTTTCACGAAGTGCGCGATAAGTGTTCACAAAAAAACGTCTATTTTCATAAAATCTTTGGATAATAACCAAACGTTCTTGAAGCGCTAATTTAGCCATAATAAATTGTTAGAGTATACTGAACATAAATGGCAACTAGTGACATGTATAACTTTATCACCATGGTATTACCAATGATCTTTAATAATAATGGTAAATATAAATAACTTTTATAAAGTATTGCCGAATAAGATAGAGAAATATGGAAATTAAGTGTGACAATAATGCAGCTCGATGTTTGTTAATGTTTGCCGGTCAATACTTTTTAGATCTACTATACAACACTAATAATTCTTTTAGTTGGTCGATTTCAACAATGTTGGTTAAATAATTAAAGATATAAGCCTACTTCAAGCAAAACACAAATCTGTATTGTTAGTAGTGGTGAGAAACACACCGTGGTGCCCTTTTTGGGTCTTTGCTACTATCTGTCTGATAATTATTGGCAAATTGACAGACGGAGCTGCTTTTCAAAAGGTGCCATTACAGCAGTGACCTCTATTGTCTTTAAGGAAGACAATCCTACTTATTAATTTGTAGGAGATGCCGAAAACAACTACACCACGGGCAATATCCCCCAACTGGCATTGCATTACATCGGCATCTCCATAGGAGTCGCCACATCGTTCGTCGAGTCCACTACCTTAGGCACTCTGATGAGCGCAAAATAAGCGCGAAACCGGTCAGTGTCTGGTAGAAGGTCTCGATGAACGATGTGGCGACTCCTATGGAGATGCCGATGTAATGCAGTGCCAGTTGGGGCATATTGCCCGTGAAGTTGTTGTTTTCGGCATCTCCTACAAATAAACAAATCTGTATTGTCTAATAAATGTTTTTTAAAAAATAGACGTCAGTTTAATAAAAGTGACCGCCATCACAATTCTCACCATCGTTAAGTTGATTGCTTTGTTTGTATAGACAGCTATAACTTGATACAATGTTTCATTAAGGCTACCTAATATAAAATAAATAAGGCAATTAAAAATACGAAACATTTAAAATATATTTAGTAGTGATTTTTTAGCCATTGTGTATAATGAAAAATATTAACGAGACCCAGAGCCCTTGAAGGAAGTACCTACTTACAAAAGAATTTCAGTAGAATTTTGATGTACCTCGGATATTGTGCTTTGCAAATACAATTTCAATGCAAGAATTAAGGAAGCTCTTGTACAACTGCATGTCCCCAGTATTTCTATTGTCCAACTGAATGCTCGACAAATAAATGCAAACCTCCTAATACCCTTACCAGTGTCACATAAGGGACCCATCTTTGTGTGACACAAGTAGTTAACAATGACTGTAAACATGTCCTATTCGTTTACCGGAAAATAGTAGCTGCAAGCGCGAGGCTAGATGTCGCTAAATTAAACAATCATAAACATGGAACCCGTATAAGCCGGACTAAGCATTCGAGCGGAAATGATATGGGACCGAACAGGCCTTTCTTGTCCACGCTACACAATCAGAAGGAGGATCGATGTGTTTAAGATTTTCTTACCTAATTCCTTTTTAAATTCGATTGGAAATAAGTATTAGGTCACTCACCGTGAGCTTGTATCCGTATAGGACAGATAGTTCTGAAGAAGAAATAGTCTGTAATATATTTGTGAGCTAAATGGTCAAACATCTGGATTAGTGGTTTTCGTTACTAACGGAAAATATTCTGTTTATCTATTTATTTATTGTATTATCTAGATATATCTTGTACTGCTGAAAATATATTAATATATGAAAATAAATCCCTGTCTTAAAATGAATAAGCGGGTTTTTTAACATAATCAAAAAATAAAAATTCTCACATTGAAAGAAGTATAATTAATTATTATTGAACAAATACAAATAACAAGACTTTTTAATTGACATTTTAACGAAATAACTGTTAACAAACTACCGGTTTTTTTTTCAACTCGGGGCTGTTTTGGTTAGGCAAAAATAGTTTTTAATGAAACCAGCCCCTCCGTATTAATTTTTAATACTTTTTATTTTGAATATAGCAATTTTGCAAACAAAGCTCAAATTCCATTTTAAACTTTTGAAAATGCTCTTCGTATTAATGCAAGAAAGATATACATTAGGTTGATTAATTTTGAACTATACGACCTTTAAACCTATCAATGTTGTTTGAGGAACATCAATGCGCTTCGCAGTTATATTGGCCTTCCTCAAGGTAGTGTGTTGTCTCCATTCCTCCTCTTATTATTTATAAATGATCACGAATAGCATATTTCAGATGACGTAAATATTGTATTACACGCAGATGATACGACAATTTGTATAGCAGATGATACCACCCCAACTATAGAAAATATGCCATTCAAAGTTGCACTAATACTTTAACAATTTTAAACTTGGCGATCTAACAATAAACTTAATCTTAATGTTTCTAAAACTAATTACATGACATTTCATAAGCGGCGCGAAATTCCAAGCTTTTCACAGAAACTGATCAATTCTGCAATTGCTCGAGTAGAAAATACCCAATTTTTAGGGTTATATTTGGATGAGCAGCTCACATGGACAAACCATATTAAACATGTTTATAATAAGACTCGTAATAAGATGAAATCTTCATATTTTGCTATACGAAAGTTAAGAAACGTTGTATATATAAGCACTACCTATTAATCTTGAAAGGGGTTGGAACCTTTGGTGTGAAGATAACACTGACGTAGTTTCCCACATAACACCAAAACACTATACTGCACTCGACCCGCGTTTCGCCAACCAAGTTAGCATCATCTGGAGGTGATCAAGATTGATCATCTCTAGTTTTGATCATCCCCAAATGATGCCAACATAGTTGGCGAAACGCGCGTCGAGTGCAGTATAATGTTTTGGTGTAATGTGAAAAACTACGTCGGTGTTACTACCTATTAAATATTTATTTCAGGTCAACCCCCACATGAAGTATTTAATAATTTATCGGGAGACAAGTACAGAATTTCAGCGGTTGCTTAGGTTCCAGCAAAAAATAATAAAGACACTTTTTTTATTAAATTCCTTGGAGTCATGTCAGCCACCCTTAATAAAAAATAAAATCTACTCACTTCAAAGTTTGTTGATTTTCTAAACTGCTCTTTTTGTAAAATCCCATGAAAATTTATTTCCTCAACAAAATACTTTGCAGAATTGCAATACAAGGGGAAACAATAGTTTCGAAAGGATCTTCGGGCGTTCCTTTGCGAGAAACGTATTTCCTGATTGCAAGGGTTTTATACTTTTAAGTGAAATCCTATTTCATGACTATTTATTATTGTTGTGGGTCCTGTATACTTTTTGTACCTATTGATGTTTTATAACTTGTATTTTTTTATTTGACGATTTATGTCGTGTAAAAGCCTTACTTAAATAAAGGAATATTATATTATTATTATTTTCTTTTTTTTTTTTTCTTAAATGCCAGTCGACCGGTTCCCTGGCTCCCATTCTCAGGGTCGGCCGCTGATGCTTATCAGTAGCTACTAGTAAATAACTACTGAGTCCGGGAATCGTGTGCCCTGAGTAGACGTAATGAGCCCAGAATGACCGCTTTCTGCATTGTTCTGGCTAGAATTATTATTATTATTATTATTATTATTATTATTATTATTATTATTATTATTATTATTATTATTATTATTATTATTATTATTATTATTAAATTTAATAAAAAAAGAGATTATACGATCCACAATTACTTTGATGAAAATATATACCATAAAAGATAAATATTGTGGAACTTACCTTTTATCTATATTTCTGTCAGTAAAAACATTCCTATCTGGGATTTGAGTACGATGAGCCCATTGAAAATAGAGGCCAACTTCCCATTTAACCGAAAATTAAGACAATTTTTTTTGTAACTGAGAATTTTCGTATGTTTTTTAAAAATATAGAGAGCTCTTTGTAAGCTATTCAGTGATACAAAATTTAGTATCTTTACTTTCAGTAACTATGGAGATATTTCTTAATCTTCTTCATTGTGTTTATTTACAAATTACAGGTAGGTAGATACCTTAAAAACGAAGATGTTGGAAAATATATATTTACAAAACAAAATAAAATCTTACTAAAAAAGCAGCAATTGTTTGCTGTTAACAAAGTTAACAGCAACGGTAAATAAAAAGCATGGGATGGAGCAAACTCCATGAAGGGATGCATGAATAAATAAATAAAAAAACCGTTTGGTTAACAACAATCCCATCATTTACAAATATTTTAAAATTTAAAATAAACACTACTAGCTACTCGTCTTGCTTCTTAATATGTCGTGAACAAGTAATTGTCAGAATAATATGTAGAATAAGTCGAGGTGAAATTGTTCTCTCTAATATGTGATTTTTTCATAAACCCGCTAATAATGCAGACAGTTAACTATTAAAATATTCATTATCTGTAATATTCGTATGTGATGCATTAATTCAACTGTTTTATTCATTTAAATAGATATAAATTTCTTTTAGAACTTACATAAATAGGCTGACCATTTCTCAAATACTAAACAAGAGGTCAATCAGAAGAGATCAGTTTTTTAATGTATCCACCAATAGATTCCAACAAGTATTTGATATAACTCCCTTATAGGCTTACTAGAACCAAAGAGATTCTCTATTTGCACTCTATTCACCAAGCGCTGGGGGACATGCAGTTGTACAACAGCTTTATTTAATTCTTACATTGAAATTAGGTTTTGGGGAGCATAAAGGCTGATATGCATTTGAATGAAAAATGTTTCCTTGCTAACAAGTCCTCCTTTATTTGCTGATTTGGTCGACCCTACTTTGCTTGAATGAGAATGCAAGTTGACAAAACACTTAAAACGTTTTGTGTAAATATTAGGAGAGGCTGAAATTATTTGTCATGTAATTTATTCATAGAGTTTTTCTTTCTGCATAATTGAAGGACAATTCTGGGTAAATGGAAAATTGAGTGAGAAAAAAACATGCTTCTACTGACTCTGATTACCTCTGCACAGCGAAACTGATTTTTAGTTCATTTATTGATATAGACATTTACTATACCCGTTATTTTCATAATAAAATAAGTTATTTTTTCACCACTTGCGGTCTGCACAGATTTAACCTTAAATTTTGAATTGAAATTTGTATAATTTTTCATAATTTTACATAAAGATAACTAGACCACGTAAATTAGATTAAAATATCATGAATAGAAGAAGTGAATTATAAAGAAATTATTTTAGGAGTACGAATTCTTGAAAATATTAGGACTAAAGATCCGATGAGTTCCCATCCCACGCGGGGATGGAACATCCCATATTTCACTCAAAACCACCCTTAGCGGGGATTGTACCCTGTTTTACACAGATTTTTCGTAAACTGTCCATCGGACGAGAAAAAAAGAAGTTTGTCATTAAATTTTGCATAACAAAAGTCCAATTGACCTCTTGGCTAATCCCCACCCATATCCCGCAAACAGCGTTCAAAGTAGAGGGCAGTTTCGAGCGCACACGTAAAAACCAATCATACGTTGACTTCCATAGCGAATATATCGAAACTGCACTCAATGCACAACATCCAATTTGCGTATGCCCAATACATCTTTTTTATAGTTATGTCAATGATGAAACGTAATGATTGTAATTAAATAACTTAAAAAACGCAAATTTGGTAGGTAGTCGAAGGAGTAATCTATGACAAAATGATCTTGTATCTTACTAAATATAAAATTTTAACTAAATGCCAAAATGAGTTATGCCCCAATAAATCTACAGAAAGAGCAGTGTATACTTTTGTGGAAAATATTTATGAGAACATTGATAACGGAAAGTATGCAGGTACACTTTATTTCGACTTGACAATGGCATTTGATTGATTAGATCCTGCCTTCATGAGAGATAAGTAGTTTGCAGTTGTTTTTGGAGGTACATTCTTATCGTGGCTTGTATCAAATTTGCATCACAGAAAACTGTGTCAAAATTAATAGTATATCTTCTAATATCCATACTATGGATCTCGGAGTTCCTCAAGGCTGAATATTGGGTCCACTCATTTTCCTAATATTCGTAAACGTTCTTCCCACTTATGTTAGTACTAGCTGCAGTGTACGCAGATGATGTTACACTTGGAGCTGCTTCGGATAGTCCTGAGCAGCTCCGAGATTTCCTGAACAACTTATTGGTTGAATTTACGAGTTAGTGTAGGAGGAACGGACTAATATTGAATGCTGAGAAGACTATCTGCATTTTTTTTTGGTTTGAACATGAATTTGGTTCTCGTTTTAAAAGTACCCCTTTTGTTTATATTATAGTAAATGAGAAAATCATCCAATACTCGGAAACTAATAAGTTTTTAGGTATCTACCTACATATATTAACTGTAATATAAGCTGGAACAGTAATGTTGATTACTGATTACTCTACTACAGTTAACGTCTATGTTTGATGCAAAACAACTTCTTAACATTTATTACTCTCTAATTTACTGTCACTTGTCATTCAACGTCATTATTTGAGGTAGTACAAGTGGTGCAAATGTCACTAGAATTCTGGTTTCTGAAAAAATAATAACCCGTTTAATTTTTGGGGTGCCACCACTAGATTATTGGAAACCTCATTTTATAAAAAATAATATTTTAACATTTCCTTGCATTTATATTTATAAATGCATAATACAGGTTGCTAAGAATACTAGTAATTTTGTAAGAAATGTTGATTCACTCATCTATCAAACTAGACATGGTGATTTATTACGAATACCACAGCATAAAACATTCATATTTGACAGAGCGTTATCTTATATGGGTATCAAATTTTTGAATCACTTACCTGACGATATTAGGGCGGAAGTAAATTTTAATCGTTTTAAAACGAAACTCGGGTGTTTTTTAATAAAAAAATGTTATTACCGGGATATCAAAAATTATCTTGGTCAAGGGCGGTTGTGGAATGTAAAACGTGTCCCTTACTTTAAATTTTTGAATATGTTTTGTTGTGTCAGAATCTGTCAAGTCATTGTGCTGAAATTTTCTAATCCAGTTTTTGAATCATGCCTCTTACCATACAGCACAAAATTTTCATGATTGAAGCCTATTTTCGAACGGGTGCGCTAGTTAATGGAAATTGGCAATACAGTCAACGTTTGTGTTTGGACAATTTTCGAGAGCACCCAAACGTGCTAATATTACCGGACAATTTTTATGCGTGCCTTACAAATTGTGTTGAAGTGTTTCGCGAAACTAGTTGTGTGACTCATAAAAAAGGTGCTGGTAGACCAAGAGCTCGTACAGAAGAAGTTGTCAATGACGTTCGTCAACGTATGGAAGAGGAGCCTGCAAAACCTTTGAAACGTCTTTCTCAGGAAATTGGACTTTCTTATGGAACATGTCATAAGATTTTAAAGAAAGACTTGAACATGCATCCATGTAAGATGCAAGCACATCAAGCTCTTCTGCCTGCAGACCACCCCAGATGCCTTGCTTACTGCCATTGGTTTGTCAATAATTTAATTTAACTTTTTTTCTGACGAAGCGTGGTTCCACCTTTCGGGATACATCAATTCTCAAAATATGCGAATGTGGAGCAATGATAACCCTCATGTTTTTACTGAATCGCCACTACATGCTTAAAAAATTGGTGTTTGGATGGCAGTTCCTCGCAGAAGAATAATTGGGCCAATTTTTTTCGATTTCACCGTCAACGCAGAAAGGTACAGACACAACTTTTTGGCTGAATTTGTGCAACAGTTAAACCCTGATGAACTTCGGTACGGTTATTTCCAGCATGACGGTGCAACAGCACATACTACACGAGAAAATATTGCTTTCCTCCGCGAGTTTTTTGATGACCGGCTGATAAGTTTGCATACAGAAGATGAGTTTCCTCCGAGATCACCTTGTTTGACAATTATGGACTATTTTATATTTCCTAACTTAAAAAACAAGATTTTCGCAACTCCGGTAAATAATTTGCAAGAACTGCAACAAAGAATTGTTCAGCAATGTGCAACCATAACGCCAGAAATGCTGCAAAACGCTTTTCACAGCATGAGGAGGCGCGTCAACTTGTGCATCGAACAAAACGGGGACATTTCCAACAATTACTGTAATTTAGTTTTTCTTGTTACTAAAACCGTTATTTCATAATTTGTAGCTCATTATTGTTTTACAACTGAAATAAATAGGTATGAAATTTGTAGGTTATTGATGACGTCAGTGTGACAGTGACATAATTATTTCAAATTTAAAGTAAGACACACGTTTTACATTCCACAACCACCCTTGACCAAGATAATTTTTGATATCCCGGTATAATATTATAGAATTTATAGGTTAGGAAACAGTAATTCAGTATTTGGTATACTTTTAAGTTATTGCTATGCTTCTCCTAGGTGCTTAATGTTGTATATTTATCTAATTTATTTGTATTGTATCTGTTATATATTTGTAAATTATTTTTTATAACGTATTTGTTACTCATCCAATGCACGTATATAATTTTATGGAATCAATAAACTATTATTATTATTATTATTATTATTATTATTATTATTATTATTATTATTATTATTATTATTATTATTATTATTATTATTATTATTATTATTATTATTATTATTATTATTATTATTATTATTATTGTTATAAATACGAATAGGTTATAAGACAATTATAATCAAATAACTAAGCTATTTGGTACGGTAAATAAGGTACTTTGGATTAAACCAAAAATATTTTCATATTACAATAATACGTAAAATGAGAGTAAAATAAATATGGTTTGTACATTTCCTAATCTGTCTTTTACGTCAAGAAATACAAATATAAAAATGTTCGTTTATAATTCAACCAATAAGTATCGTAAAACATATAAATCTACATATAGGTAAGTAGTCTATTGCAATAAGACTTATTATTATTTACTTTTATCCTGAAGTAGATTCTGAACGTCAATTTCCCCCTCAGCAACTTGAAGTATAAATTTCAAATATTAGCAGAACCAGAACGTATGAAAATCTTGTTCTGTGAACTAAACAAAGAACAAGTTTATAAAGTTTTCACAGGACGGCTATAAGATTTGCATGTGAAGTGTGAAGTGTATAAAATTACGGTTCAGGGAAACATCTCACCCAGCTGAGATGTAGCCTTATTCTGTTATGATTTGTTTCGTCGTTTCCCGATTTAGTTGAGTTTGTGTTTAGAATGAGTTATTTTCTTTCTAAATTATTCAAACGTGAGCTCAAACGGAAAATTGTATAACGTTGAACGATCAAATGAAGTTCCCGGAAAATCCTGGAATGCAAACATATTGTGTACTGAAATACGTACGTATAGGTACATGAGCATGCTTTATCCTTATTTTG
This sequence comes from Pogonocherus hispidulus, assembly GCA_963924545.1. NCBI lineage: Eukaryota > Metazoa > Arthropoda > Insecta > Coleoptera > Cerambycidae > Pogonocherus > Pogonocherus hispidulus. The sequence goes on from OZ004693.1 coordinate 72,490,029, forward strand.
AAATATTTCAGGTAAATAAGTTTTGCACATTCTGAAACGTCTAAATCTGTCTAATAAATGTTTAGCAGATTATTTATAAATCCTTTTAAATTTAATAAACAATGCACTGAAATGGTTAAGTCACAGAAAGTAAAACCACTTCTATTTTCTATTGTTAAATGTACCTTATTAACTTCACTATTTATCTATTCTATCTTTCACTATTTACTATGAGGCTGAGAATTTAATAAATATGTAGTGTTCTAACTTACAATGAACGTATACGTATCTTATTAAAATATAACTAATAAATAAAATTAGTGTTATTATTTATTTCTTAAACTGATCCTGGAAGAAATAATATTTTAGAGTTTAAGATACATTTTTGGAACCATTATCCGCAAAATGACGTTTTATACATATTTTGTAGAATGTATATATGTGTATCCCAATTTTTAAGTATTTTAATATTTGTTATAACCCATAGTTTTATTGGGTAGTGAAAGGGAAGTAATAGCCTTTTTGTTTCGATTTTTTCTTCTAAGTCATCATCAGAGCTCAGAACTACGAACTGTATTCAACTAATTGACTTACCAGGGGTGGTGACACCTAACTCTAGTAGTTTAAGATAATTTTTTGCATGATCAAGCTTTTTTTGTTCACTTACCATGTTGGTTCCTAAGACAGTAGGGTACGCTTACTGGTTACCAAGGCTAACAAAACGGTAAGTAATTCCCTTACCGTTCTAGAACGGTAAGTACATATTTGTCAAAATAGACATTTTTAATATCGAATTGATTTATAATGGGTTATTTAGAATTCAGTGTAAAATTTATTTGAATTCAAAGAAAGATATATTTGTAAATCTATTTATTGATGTTGAAATTAAATGTGCAGTTTATACAATTACTTACAGAAATTGGAACTTTCTTAGTAAACACATTGGCTTTTTTTGTTCGAAAACCAACATTTTTCCGTTTAAGGTAACCAATTAATGTCGAAAATTTGGAAAAGTCAAGCGAGTCATGTACAAAAATTGTACTTTTTAACATTGAATACTCTGCCCATAAGTTTCCTGGAGCCTTTCATTTTTCGTTCCTTTGGACAAAGTACCCCACCATAACTTTCTCGCTAAGATGTTGGTTTTCTGTCTCACATCTTTTCTTGAAAATCTTGTATGTATTTTCATATCGCTCCCTTGATTTCTCAGGAATTAATGTGCAACATCCAACACTCCACGCTTCTTCTACACAGTAAAAAATCCGACTGATTTTAACACTGAATCCACACTCATCAGTGTGTATATAGTCCACACTTGGCAGTGTTAGACATATCGGTGTATTATTACATTACATAAAAGTAATTTAACACAGTAGATTTTACAAGGTAATGTGTAATAGTTAATTATTCAGCGTGTAATTATTCCGTTTTTATGGCGAATTGATTCATTTTTAACAGAGGGTTTTGTAAATTTAACTACAATTTATGAGTACTTCTACACACTTGGCGGGTATATGGTTCGTGTAATATGAATTCTAAAGGGTTAGTTATTATACTACCCAGTTCGTGTTAAAAATAACACAGCAGCAAATTACGATTACCATTTAGTAATTTTACCATTTGTCTTTTTTTACTGTGTAGGTCTGCATCTAAGGACGAGCCGCTCATTTTACAAACACTTTACTCTTTTAAATTCTCGTAAATATAACAACGCGTCGTTAAATTTTAGAACTAAGTGCCAATTGCTGATAAATAAACCATAGCTACCAGTTCTAGAATTGTCAATTTCGTCAATTAAGAAACTGAACAATAAACGTCAATAGATTTCAAAAAACCTGCTTCGCAAATTTATTCAAAAACGTAATTTTTAACGTATTAACGAAAATTAAATACGTATGTATAACTTCGTTTTAATTTATTTCGATCGTGCACAAAATAGCATAAGGGTATAAGCATCACGAACGTTAAGGGTTATACCGTTCTCAGACAAAATTGGAGGCTGAGCGAAGCGAAGCCTCCAAACATTGTCTTCGAACGGTAAATTACCCCTACCGTTCCTAATATTTACTAGAACTATATAGTTCTAAGCTTTAACAAAGACAATATAATAGAATATCACTAAATCAGTTTTCCATATAACACCAAAAGACTATATTATGGCACTCGACATTCGTTTCGCCAACTTCACACCAAAGGTTCCAACCCCCTTCAAGAATGTAATAGAAGTAGAAACATTAGTAAATTAAAGAACTGTCTTTGTTTAGTCTCACTCTCTCATGTTGGCTATGAACTAAGAAATCTGAGGTTACTATTAAGATACGTTAGATGTTAAAAATAAGAAAACACCATTTTCCGATATTTTTTCTATTTCTTAATATGATATCAGTGTTTCATATTTATAACTAAGGTTAAACTCATCCTTATGATTGGCCTAAATCATAAAGATCAAATTATTATATTATATTTTGACGTAAATCTCTTTCCAGCTAGCTAGCATCATACTTTTGGAAACAGATAATCATATAATTATAGTCTGAGGAGGTAAATCTGGAGTAACACCTGATAACTTTCTTATCAAAATAACAGAAGAGTGAACTGGAGGACATTTTCATGCGAAAAATATAATGCGCACATTATCGTGCGCATAGACAAAATACTGTTTTAAAGACTTTGATAGTGGTGAAAAATAGAGTCCTATATAAAGAGAGTAAAGACATGAGGGTGACCGTTTTTGATTGGTCCAACGGATATAAGGTCGAAAATCGCTTGCGTCCGCCATTAATCCTCCAAACAAAGAATTTGACGGATCTGTCAGTGACGCTTTGTGTGTGAATTCTGTGTTTTTTTTACTTTTTTTCGTGTGATTTTATTTCAGAGAGATTATTTATGTGTTTTATTCGAAATACGAAGACATTTGATTAATTACCTACTTGTGAGGTAGGAATTTTCTTGTATTCTATAGAATTTCAAATCATGTATCATATGTTATATCACATCGCATTTAACATTTAATTTTTGTTAAATTATAGATTAAACTGTCAGCATGGTGGGTTGTTCGGTAAAAGGTTGTTTAAATAGAAGTGAACATGGTTTCTTAATGAAATACTTCCCAAAAAATGAAAAACTATGTAAAGAGTGGACGATGAATATGAAACAAGGTTGTTGGATGCCAACAGATCGTACTGTTATTTGTGAGGTACTTAGGTGGTGTTAAATTATTTTAAGTTGTCATATATTCTCATATTACTTTTAAGGTTCATTTTGCTCCAGAGATGTGGGAAAAAACCCGAGAAGATGGTAAAAGGAAACTGAAACTAAATGCTGTACCTACTTTGTTTCCTAACCTATGCCGTCAACGTCAGGAATATTGTATGGTAGTCCACAAAAATCCAGCGCATCCTCAAATCGGTTAACCCCCCCCGTTTACTACTACGAGCAGTTCTGAAATTGTTCTATCGGTCCAGTCACCAGATCAACGACATGTTGAAATAAGTGCAAATGATAACATCAGCGAAATAAAATTTCAAGTTGAGAAACAGCAACAACTTTCAGAAAATGATTATGAGGCCATAATCTTTTTAAATTAGTTCCTACTTATTTTTTATAACTATTTTTTAATAAAATTTTGTTTCATTAATACTTGTCAGTTATTCCTGTGTGCCTGTCCTTACATCAGTCAGTCATGAGTTTTATCTTGTTACGGGTTTATTTTCACCCGTCTTATTTAGTTATATTCACTGAAAATTTAAATTATATACTGTTATTTGTATATTCAAAATATTATTTAGCCAAGCATAAACATTATTAAAAAGTAAGATAAATAGGGAACACATAGAAATAATCCATTTATTATAATAAAATTAATATCAAACAGAATAACATATCTCAACCATTCTACGCCTCGACCATAGGTGAACACCATTTTTCCTAAAAACAAAATATTCATTAGAACTAGATAGTACAAGCCTATCTAACTTAAACTTACCTATTCACATAGTAGATTCCTCCATAAAACCTTTGGTTAATTCTGTTTCAATTCTCATTAGTTTAGACTCCGAGCGAACCGAAAGGAAGATACATCGTTTGCAGTGAGCTGAAAAGTGCAGAATGGATATTTATATGCAATAACTAATTACAACACACAACGACTATTACATTAAAAATATTCTAAAATTCATTACAGTTTTCCTCATTTTCAGTTAACCTCATATTAAAATCTAAATAGAACCTTGTTTTCTATACAAACTTGTTACCATATTAAAAAAGGGTATTAGTCATCCCTGACTAAAGTCTAACTAATCTAATCTTTTTAGTCTAAGTCTAATTTATATTTTAATAAATTCCCTACAAATTTTCTGTTAGAACTTCTAGAATACACCTTCCATAATTAGAAAAACACAGGTTTAAAATGTTTTTTTTTATACTTCCTGGCTGAGAGGAACCATTTTGTAATTTTGAGACTGAAGGTCTGAACTTGAAGTGATAACTGATTTAATTAATGACATAAACCGCGTTTATTAACCTGAATAAGGCAGTAGTGCTACATATCACAGCGTTTGCTGGATCATATAAGGTTTTATTAAGCAATAAGGTTTTGTCACCGTCTATCCTCTCAAATAAGTACCATTGTCTGGTCAACCACCACTCTCAAGTAAGCCAATCCCGATTATCTCTGCCACTTACGTTCAACTGCACGGATATGTATCTCTCTATTTAGGCTAGCTTACATAGGACCATATTTCACTGCCCCTAGTTGACCTAGGGTTTCATCGTTACTTAGGGTCCTATTTAATTGCACCCAGCTAATCATACACCTAGCCTAGAACTTAAGAAGTTAATTACACACTGCTTACCAACTCGCTGCAGAAATAATCAGTGCATTAGATTCCTTGCTGAATTACATGCTACCCAGAGTATCGAGACATTATTTATTCATGCTATGTTTGCTATTATTTGCTTTGCTTCACTATCAAAGTGCATGGCTTTTTACTGATTTTGCTGCTTGTTCTATTATTAACTCCTAGTAGAAATTTGCTTATATTCTATTTGTAACTATTAGCTCCATTAATATTAAATATTGGCCATCTGTCTCATTTAGCTCTTAGTTTGTATTGCTGCTAAAACATAAAGTGTATTAAACGTTTTTATTTTTCACCTATTAGTTAGGTTATGTATTGGAACTTGGTATTGCTTATTAAATTAAACTTGTTATATAAAGTACCTACCTGATTCTGTAAACCAAGGTATACCTCGGTAACATTAGACACTAATGTGCACCAAATTTTTGTCATCAACCTATGTTATATATATAAAATTACTTCGTTAATATCTAAGCTCTACCTGATATAACATAACATAACCGTTCTTGACAGATTATAACATAACTGCTTCTCTGTACCAGCACCAGCTGTATCACTGTCTCTTCGCCTTGTACCAAAAGGTTACGGTGCGTTCACCGCAAATTATTTAAGTTTTTATTTAAAAAATATTTTCCTTTCCACATTTGGTCGTTATCACAGAGAACAAACGTCGTTATTGAATTTTAAATTTGCCGCCATGATTTGGAGGAAAAATGGCGGCTCATGTCTTTACTCTCTTTATATAGGACTCTAGTGAAAAACACACTGTAGTGCCCTCTTTGGGTCTTTGCTACTATCCGTATGACAATTATTGTCAAATTGACAGACAGAAAGCGACCTGCTTTTCCGCAGGTCCCATTACAGCAGTGACCTCTATTGTCTTTAAGGAAGACAGTCCTACTTATTTATTTGAAGGAGATGCCGAAAACAACTACTCCACGGCCAATGTGCCCCAACTAGCGTTGCATTACTATGGAACTAGCCACATCCTCCATCGATACCTACTACAAGACACTAACCGTTTTAATCTATTATCGCAATGATTGGAAGAACCGACATCAAAAGATAAAAAAAAAAACGACGATAATAAACGACGTGGTTAGTATTTGTACCTCTTTTTTTGTACATTTTAAAATGCTATTCAAAAAAAAACCAGCACGACACAAACTGCCGTGCTTATGGGTGTCATTTCACAAAATTATAGAAGTGTTTAAGATAGAAGATAGAAGTTTGGCCCAGTTCCTCACTAATTTCTCCAAAAGGCATGTAACAATTTAATATCAGGGAACACGTTTATTTATACAACATAACCATTTTGTTGGAGCATGCCTATTATTAGTCTTATAAAAACAGAATATAGTTTAATTTAAACAACAATTATTTCACAAAATAACACAAACACTAATTTGGTATCACCACACACTTTTTCTACCGTTTGTCACAGTTATGTTAGCTAAAAATGTAAATAAACCGCAAAAAAATCATATCATAATATTAACAAAGAAGCATATTTGGCATATAGAGTGCTATTACCAACCACTCATTGTATCCTTTATTCACCTTAACTTGCTTGACGTCAGTTTATTTATGGCAATTGAATGCTCATTACTAAATGATGTGATATGAAATGCAAAATTTTAAATAGCAAGTACATAGTAGTAAGTTAGATGACCTAGCATTGAGATGTCTATCCTGATGGTTTACTATTATAGTAATAACAGCACGCAAACGTGTAATTTATATATTACGATAGAGACTTTCCTGTTATTTTACGCTTGTGAAACACATCTATAACATATGCCTTAGAGCTAAGAAAATTCAAGACACATCAATTTTGACTTTCATTAACATATTTGTTCCATTAGAATATTTACCCTGTGTTGTAAAGTTTTAACAGCAGCTACTGTGCATTTGTCTGCAATGTAGTTTTAATACAGATTAAATGCCTACGTTTCAGGTATTAAAATGGAACATTTATGTAAATTCTCCATGTACTAGAACAAGTTAGCTGATGTAAATTAAGAAGTCTCCACACAAAAGACATTTCTTAATACGTAATGCTGCAATCATCTCTCGGTGAAATAACTTTGTTTCTGATTGAAATGCCAATAATAAATGTTAAATGTAGCTGAAGAAAGTTTACAATTATTGAAATAGAGGAATTAATAAACTGTTTTGTCCACATTAATAATTACTAAGACAATTAATAAAAAATTACTTTTAATACAAATTATACTTATTATTTATGTCAACATTTAAGAGATGAAGGGATAATCTACAGTAGTTAACCGTAACGAACAAAATCAATTTAAGAGATTACTATTGAAGAGTATATAAATAATTATTTCATTTCGACACATGGTCCACGTCGCTGGTCCGTCACAAATACGATACATAAATCTTGTGTTTGCATAAAAAACTATTATCTGAATAATATTACATAATATAAAATATCTGCTACCAGTATTTTATCCATTCTAAAAAAAGATAATTTCTTTTCCTTCTAGATGAAGAATATTGTGAACATCGCGAGTATATAAATATTTTTGTCGCATTGAAGACTCAAATACCAAGACATTTGAGAAGAAATATAGACATTACGTTGAAGAACTTTCTTACTTACCCATTTTAGCTTTCACAATTATAAAGTTAAAGGGTATTTACAAAGTCTTTCAATGTTCAATTTATTTGTGCAACGATGACAAATTTTAATTACGGGTAAACATTTTTTTTCTGAGTAGCCTATTAATTAATTTCTGTCAATAATGTAAGCATTAAGTAATATTCAATATCTAAAAAAGTGACGGTCTGACATTTTAAAATTTTGTGTTTATTTGAATATACCTTGCTATCAATCAGTAAAATGGTATTTTTTTATTTCATTTCAACAAAAATACTCTCAATTATAGTTTTGTGATATACCTCGCAGGTTGTTCTTCGAAAGCAGCGTGCTCAAGCCTTTCGATCCATTGCACCTACAGCCAGTTGAAAGATAGAAGATGAGAAGATAGAAGAAGATAGAATATAGAATTTAGAAGATAGAAGATGCGATTGAAGATTCTAGTACGATGCGCATAGGCCTAGTGTAAGCAAATTTGATGGGGTCACCCGTGAAGGTTCCTAGAGGTGGAAATGTTTAGTCTACCCGAAAGGCGACGGGCGTGCTAAAACAGTGTTGAGAGAAATGACGGAGTCAGTCTTGATTAGTCTTGATTTGTCACTAGACGTTTAATAAAGTTATTGTTATACAAGTGAATATTCTTTCATTCAATACATTTAATAATCTTACAATTCAGAAGTGGGATAAAGAACCGAGTTAGTGCATCTAGTGCATTAATTAGTAGTTATGGCCGAAAGTGATAAAGTGAGGTCCACACCGGAGCGTGAGCCATCCACTTCCGGACGTCGTTCTACAACTACTCTGAGACTGCGGAAACGAATGAGGGTTGCTGCGAGCACCAGTTCATCGAGTTCGAGCACTTCATCGAGTTCGTCTAGTTCTAGTAGATCTGTGAAACACAAAGACAAGAGGAGACGAGCCAAAAGAAAGGGAGTGACACGGAAGAAGAGAGAAAAACGGCTTAAAATGTATTTTCCTGGCGTGGACGAGAAAGTGATTCCGATATTTGATCCTCAACAAGATAAACTATCGGTAGAACAATGGGTTTTACTAGTGGAGGAACTCGCAGAACATTACCGATGGCATTCCTCAACTACAGTTAAGTTTGCCGCTGCCCGGTTAACGAGTATGGCAAGACGATGGTACGATGCACAACATCTGACAACGACATGGAAACAAATGAAAAAGCGATTAGTGGGACAATTTCATAAGCCACTGCCATTTGCTAAACTCCTAAAGGAGGCTGCATTGTATGAAGCAAGACCCGGACAGGAATTAACAGAATATTGTTTTACCAAACTGGAGAAATTACGTGCATTGCAACTGAATATACCGGAGATCCACTTAGTTGACGCCATAATTGAGGGAATACCCGATCAGAATATAGGCAGGGCTGCTCGATCATCTAGAGTTACCACTTCCAGCGAAGTATACTCTATCCTTAGTACGATGGGGAGAATGTCATCAAAAGGGGCCGAAGTGGAAGCTAGAAATATTGAAGCAGAAAAGCGCCCAATTAAATGTTTCAATTGCCAAGGTCATCATCGAGTGCTAGATTGTCCAAAACCGAAAATAGAGTGCTATGGGTGTGGTCGACTTGGACATAAACAAAATAACTGCCCGGCACGAAGCGTCAAAGACGGGGACAAGAAATCCTAACAAAAACGAGAGCTGAAATGCAATACTGTTAACAATCCGACGGTCACGAAACTGATTATAAGTAATATAAGTGGTGAGACTATTGATTGTTTAATAGATACGGGAAGTTCTAGAACGTTAATTACAAAAAACTGTGTGTCATAAATTTGGATTGCTAGTTGAAGAAAGGATTACTATATTGCGAGGTTTCGCTGGAAACGAAATATTAAGTAATCAAATGGCAAAGGCGCGCATATGTATTGGTGACGTAAATGTTGAAATTTGTGCGGTAATCATAAAAGATTCAAAAATGGTTTATGATTGTATAATTAGTTGCGATTTTTGAATTTGCCGGCGGTCACGTTAGTTAAAACAGGAACAGATGTAAGTGTTTGCTTAGCTGAACCAAAACAAACAATTACCACGTGCAGTGAAATAATGACGAATATAATATAACCTTTGGTGAAATCCCCGACGAAGCAAAACAACGATGTAAGGAACTATTACCTGACTTTAAGGATCGAATGACAACATCGATGGCTAATTTAGGCAAGACAGAAACTGTGAAATTCGAAAGAATTATTTATAAACGACAACATGACCATCGACAGTGTAGTGAAAGTGTTTATAATAAAATGTTTTGTCTAAGATGTTATGTAGAGTAATAGCCGGTCCACTGTAAAACCGACATTGTATTGTTTAATTTGAAAATATACCAAACATATTTATGTATGTTTGCCTATCTAGGCATGTTTATATGTATAGTTATGAGTTACTGATACTTTAAATGTTTAGGAAATAGCAATATGAGGTAATTAGCCGACAGGGCTAGACCGACTGGGTCAAGGGCCGACTGGGCCGAGATAAGTAGCCGACTGGGCTAGACCAACTGGGTCAAGGGCCGACTGGGCCGAGATAAGTAGCCGACTGGGCTAGACCGACTGGGTCAAGGGCCGACTGGGCCGAGATAAGTAGCCGACTGGGCTAGACCAACTGGGTCAAGGGCCGACTGGGCCGAGATAAGTAGCCGACTGGGCTAGACCAACTGGGTCAAGGGCCGACTGGGCCGAGATAAGTAGCCGACTGGGCTAGACCAACTGGGTCAAGGGTCGACTGGGCCGAGATAAGTAGCCGACTGGGCTAGACCAACTTGGTCAAGGATCGACTGGGCCGAGATAATTAATTAGCCGATAGGGCTGCGACAGACCGACTGGGTCAGTGGCCGACTGGGCCAGTATGTTTATGTTTATATTGTTTTAGAGACAGACCGATGGCGAGGACGCCATATGAAGTCAGGAAGGCCGAATGTAAGCAAATTTGATGGGGTCACCCGTGAAGGTTCCTAGAGGTGGAAATGTTTAGTCTACCCGAAAGGCGACGGGCGTGCTAAAACAGTGTTGAGAGAAATGACGGAGTCAGTCTTGATTAGTCTTGATTTGTCACTAGACGTTTAATAAAGTTATTGTTATACAAGTGAATATTCTTTCATTCAATACATTTAATAATCTTACACTAGGATCAATTATACTGGAAGCTCCCAATGTCCTGGAGACGATCAAGGCTGCGCCTTGCGCCTGCTAGATATTTGTGTCTCTTGACTAAAAGGCAGACACAGCGGCAGATGATGTGTATTAAGGTACACACTTAAGGTACACACATAGTTCAGATGTCCATGACCTGTTATTAATAGCCTTATGACAATCTTTATGCTGTTTCAACTGCTGATCGCGTTGCATTGAGCTGTTAAATTTGATTACATATTTGAATGATGAATTGTAGATATTAATATACCCAATCACCATTTTGGATTATCAAGCCCAAATTTTTTATATGAAAACATAAGATTCATATATTGGTATATTTCTTACTACCTAGTCTAAGTAAAGAAAACATACAATATAGGCAATGTTGCGAAGGATAAACAACATCGTCAATTTCAATAACAAATTAGGTATTTTAATGAATCGTGTTCCAACAGTTGACCGCAATTATAATCACTATAAATTTCCGACCAAATATTAATATATATACATAGCATATATAACATTATACATTAGGAAATATAGACAAATTTAAGCAATAGAGTTTTGTTTTCTTACATTTTTCAAAACAATAATCAGTACCCAAGAATTTAATCCCATAAAAAATATAGATTTTATTTGATGTAAAGCCTAAATTTAGAGGTTTTGTGACCATAATTTTTGCACAAGTTAAGTAATCTAAAAGGCGCAGAATCTAGGTTTGCACAAGGGATCAATGATTTACAATCTTTTTGATAGTTTCAGATTTGGTCTTCATTATTAGAGAAATAGGGGTTATTTACGTATTTTCTGTGAATTACTTAGTACAGTATATTCATTAAAATATTCATATGTATGACTGACATAATACTACAGCGTAAGTATATTATATCCAACTCCCGACGAGTGTGTCAATACGGTTGACCCGAAGCACTCTAACCCACATAAGAATTGATCCGAGTCATGTTAGCCTCGCAAAATGATAGGCCTGCATTTAATTACGCATCTGGTCCGGCAGTAAACGGACCAAGTCCGCAAACATACGGGAGGACCCAAGGCCCAAATTACCCATACTTAATTCTAGAGGTAGGGTTGCTACATTGTCACCAAATTCCTTTTAGGGACCAAGCTGCGCTTAAAAGCTTTCGCAGTCAGCCAAAAGTTATAGCACTTCGTTGACTTGCGGCCCTGAAAATTACTGCTTTTAAACGATTAACCAACACTGTCATTATCAAGGTTTGCCGTATGAAGTTGTTGGATAATATGACGTTTATATGACACTTTCGATTTTGTCTCAGATTTCCTTACATATATAATTTTATTATTAACCACACTGTCAAACACCTTGTGTAAATAAATATTTTGTTTTGTTGTGTAAATACTCAACATAATTAGAGTGTGCTTTATTATAGAAGTGTTATATATACCCAGTTTACTCGATTAGAAAAGTCATACGCTATTGGATTAACGTATTAAACTGCAGATGTACAGGGTGGTTCAAATTGGTTGGTTTTCAAGGGTTACTGCGAATCTGTCATAGATAGAGCTAATCTGATACACTAGTTTTTCGAGCGAGCTCTTTTTTAATAGCTCTGTTTTGTAAAACCATATACCTACTTCAAAGTTTAATTGAAATAAAACCAAGCAACGATATGAACCTTACAAAATAAGTCTTACATTGTAAGACATATTTAAATTTCCAAATAAATCCAAATTGGCATTTTCTGAAACTTTATGGTAGCAAAACAAAGCCTATTCTTCAGAACATTCTTCACCAACATCGCAAAGTATGTTTAATGATTAATTTTTCAATTAGGTACCGTGCAAAATGCCTTACAACATTAATTTCTAAAGTTTTTTTTAAACCATAAGTATAATACACATCTATTAGAAAAATATTAAATATTTCCTCTGTTCAATTATTATTACATCTTTATTTCCAATTCCTTTAATTAAGTAGAAAATTTTATACAATTAGTTAATATTACAAATTTAAGTTTACATGGAAAAATATAAATTTATAGCACACAAAACCAATTATTATATTTAAGGTGCTTCAGCTGTCAACCTCAACAATGCTGCTCTTCAAAGAATATACTAAAAAGTAGGTATTGTCTGTCCCACAAAAAACCTAAATATCCAGACTTCGGGAGCGACTCCACTAGAGCATTGCGAGAATGCGGGCTCCGTTAAAACTGCTGGAATTCGTTACGCTATTTACGGAAAAATATGTGACGTTCAAATTGTCCACATTGATTGTTATCAAGATTTCGTCCCATTGTTGGCTAAAGAATAAAATTCTTTCAATGTCATCATGATGTTATAATTTATATCAAAATAATCGTTTAAATAATTGAAATAGAGCAATTCCCACGCCCATCAATGTGGGTTTGTATAAATTTAATTATTTCTTATATTAACTACCATTTATTCTGTTTTGAAAATATATGAAACACCATTCACATTTTTTTATAAAAATAAATGTTATTGATATTACTCCTTAATTTCTAAATAATAGTAATAGAAAAATCCCACTGTCAAACACTGTCGCGCAGTATTCACGACATTATTTGAATACTTCTTGAACTTATATCGTTCACAAAATTTAATTATTGAAATTGACTAAACAGCGTGCTTTGGTATTACATTATACTTTCCCTCTAACCTAAAATTGGTCCAAAGCCAAGTGAATATTAGAATTTAGAAAAAAGGAAAGCACATAAGATTGTAATATTTGTGGTTAAGGTTGCTTTAGTGATATGTAAACTTTTCCACTGACGTCCCAGCTTAAGTTTTTGGTATACCTACATTTTGTTTTTATATAGAAATTATATAATTGCTAATACTTCTGTGTATTTATGGCTCACTCTAAAATCATGAACAATACTCTAAATTTATTTGAAGGAGATGCCGAAAACAACTACTCCACGGGCAATATGCCCCGACTGGCGTTGCATCACATCGGCATCTCCATAGGAGTCGCCACATATCGGCATATGGAGATACTAATGTAATGCAACGCCATTCGGACCATATTTCCCGTGGAGTAGTTGTTTTCGGCATCTCCTTCAAATAAATAAGTAGGATTGTCTTCCTTAAAGACAATAGAGGTCACTGCTGTAATGGTACCTGCGGAAAAGCAGGTCGTTATCTGTCTGTCAATTTGACAATAATTGTCAGACAGATAGTAGTTCAGACCCAAAGAGGGCACTATGGTGTGTTTCTCAGCACTACTAACATTCACGATGCCCATTAGACAATCACGTCGCAACATCGTTCATCGAGTCCACTACCTATGGCACTCTGATGAGCGCAAAATAAGCGCGAAACCGGTCAATGCCTGGTATTTCGTCTCGATGAACGATGTGGCGACTCCTATGGAGATGCCGATAAAATGCAACGCCAGTCGGGGTATATTGGCCGTGGAGTAGTTGTTTTCGGCATCTCCTTCAAATAAAATTTTTTGGATAGTTATTCTGCCACTAATCTAATTTAATACTTATGTAAAACCATTATTTTTAGCTATTAGGTAACCTTGAAAAAGTCCGAAAACTCGGACGAAACGTAGGATACTTGTCCATGTATCTGGCTGAAAGTCCTCTTTTATTATTTTTTTATTGAAGAAATAAATTTTAACAACCAACAACTTTTCCAATAGCATATACAAAAATGGTTTTCGATCAGTTTAAACCTGTCTTCTTAATTTAATTTTTAATTACAGTTTTATAAAAGTCCTAGTTCTGACTTTCCAAACATTTGTATACCCATTCAACGCAAAGTTAAAAATATTTTACGACGTATTTTACCTCGGCTTCAGTAAACCTTGTTTATTCAAAAAATTATGGCACTCCGAAAGATTTATGTTCACTCTCGAAGGCCAAACTACTTACTAAACGAAAACAGAGAGGTTTCGTAAAAAAATGATGATCTTAATCATTTAACAGATGTGGAACTAAAACGCACATCATTTAGCCCACCCCAGTGTTTAGTCTGGCTTTTGCGGGATGTTCTAAATTTTTCATGGTGGTTGTGTTTATTTATATCCAGACGGTGCTGTTGTCACTTCCGCGTCCCACAGGAACCTAATAGCTTACGATCTGCAGGTCACTGGGGCTGTTATCACTGTAAATGAAAGCGGAAACGAGCAGCAGATCACTTGGGGGAAATTAATTTCTGATTGTATCGTACACTTTATTAAACAATTGTTTAATCCAGTGCATTTTCAGGCGATATAACTTTGTCGTAGTTGCGCATAAATTAAATACAGTTTTTTATTTATGTGCGAGTATAATATATGTATAATACAGAGTGTCCCAAGATAATGTGACACATTTTAAAGGCTTATAACTTCAAGGCAAAATGAGATAGCGACGAGCGGTTTCCACTGGTGCTCCTAATTTTACAAAAAGTTTTCTTTTGTCATTGGGACTAGTTTGTTTTACTTCTACAGGTGGTAAAAAATTGCCACTTTTTAATTGAAAATTGTGATAATTTTTTAAATTGACCACCTGTAGATAATATTACCATTCCATAGACACTTCTCCTCAGTTGTATCATGGTTGTTATAATCATGTTGTACAAAATATAAAACAACTGAATTTTTCTAATTCAGTTTTTATATACATACAATAATTTGTATAAATTTGTATTAAATTAGTTCTTTTCTTAATAATAGCTTTAGTTGGTGCAATAGTAGACGTAGTTGATGATTTAGTAAATTGAAATAATCCTTTTGTTTTTTGGTATAACTCTACCAAACTATAAATTTTTGAAAAGAGGAAAAGCGTCTCTATTAAATAGTAATATAACCTACAGAGTGTTCTATTTAAAAAATTATCACAGTTTTGAAATAAAAATTGTCAATTTTTTCAAGCACCTGTAGAAGTAAGACAAACTAGTACCAATGACAAAATAAAACTTTTTGTAAAATTAAGAGCACCAGGGAAAACCGCTCGTCGCTATCTCATTTTGCCTAGAAGTTATAAGCCTTTAAAATGTGTCACATTATCCTGGGTCACCCTGTATATCCCAAAAAAAATTTCTATAAAAAAAGGCGCCAAGTTCACACTGCACTAAATTATTTTTATTCCCCACAAAAACATTAAATAAAAATAAAGTATTATCTCTCAAAAAATATTTGAAAATTCGCTCTGTACTTATTTCTTCTCACTTCCCTATACCTAAACTTAATATTTTCAGAGATATTCTAATTATTACCTTGTAAAATATTACACAAGACTATATAAAATATCATTTTTGCAGGGTGGCTAGTTCAACCTTTGGACTTTTAGAAAATACGTATAAATATTTCGAATTTTATACAGGATCTTGTATAAAACAGTAGGTCATATATAGTAATATTGTGCCAATTTTCATCAACTTAAGCAGTTAAGTTCATTTTCTCAAATTCTACCAATTTACTGAAGTTCTCCTTATGACTAAACCAAATATTTTTTTTTGAAAGTAGATTTTCGAAAATTATTTTGTGCTACAGAATAAGATTTTGAACACTTTAAGCAATGAACACATTGCTTTAACCTCTTGTTTTAAACGATACTTGACCACCACAAAGGTACAACGATACCATGACAAAGGTGGTTTAGCTGCCCTTATTCATCCCAGAAAATTTATTTTAATTAGTATTACCTCCCTTACAAATATCTGCCAATTTTGTAAATTATGGGTGCAACTTATTTGTTCAACATTCTGTTGACCAAGCAAGCTTTTAGTAATATTGATTTTACCATTGAGTTTCTTGACACTGATATCTGGCTTTACGATTACTAGTTGCTTATTTGTGATCCTTATTGTAGTATGAATCCTGGTAGTTCTTGGTACAAAAAAATTTTCAGGTCCTTTGCGACCCCTTCAACTTTTTTTCATATTTTCAATTCAAACTGTTGTAAACAATAAATACCGTTGGATTAAATTATTTTATCATTACCAGAGAAATTCACTTTTTCAAAAGATAGCTTTAATGGTGCGTTAAATTTTTTTAACTAAAATTGTGACAGTGGCAGTTTTGAACTTTTGATAAGTGCCAAGTATGATTTTTGGGCAAGAGAAACTGATAAATTTTCCATAAATATGCAGTTTAAAAAAATATTTTATTTGGCCATAGGGAAAGTCTCAGCAAATTAGTAGGTACAGTGCTTATTTTAACTTCTTAAATCCCTACAAAATACAGGATGTATTATTTGAAAAAAATCCACTCAGTTGTTTTTCAAATTGACGAAAGTTGGCATAGAATTATGAAGAGTCTGTATGATATTTTAAATATTTTGTGTATTTTCTGAACGTTCAAATGTTTGCATAGCCACCCTGCAAAAATTATGTGCCTATGCTTTATTATTATATAATATACCGGGATATCAAAAATTATCTTGGTCAAGGGTGGTTGTGGAATGTAAAACGTGTGTCTTACTTTAAATTTGAAATAATTATGTCACTGTCACACTGCCATCATCAATAATCTACAAATTTCATACCTATGTATTTCAGTTGTAAAACAATAATGAACTACAAATTATGAAATAACGGTTTTTAGTAACAAGAAAAACTAAATTACAGTAATTGTTGGAAATGTCCCCCGTTTTGTTCGATGCACAAGTTGACGCGCCTCCTCATGCTCTGAAAAGGGTTTTGCAGCATTTCTGGCGTTATGGTTGCACATTGCTGAACAATTCTTTGTTGCAGTTCTTGCAAATTATTTACCGGAGTTGCGAAAATCTTATTTTTTAAGTAAGGAAATATAAAATAGTCCATAATTGTCAAACAAGGTGATCTCGGAGGAAACTCAACTTCTGTATGTAAACTTATCAGCCGGTCATCAAAAAACTCGCGGAGGAAAGCAATACTTTCTCGTGTAGTATGTGCTGTTGCACCGTCATGCTGGAAATAACCGTACCGAAGTTCATCATCGTTTAACTGTTGCACAAATTCAGCCAAAAAGTTGTGTCTGTACCTTTCTGCGTTGACGGTGAAATCGAAAAAAAATTGGCCCAATCATTCTTCTGCGAGAAACTGCCATCCAAACACCAATTTTTTGAGCATGTAGTGGCGATTCAGTAAAAACATGAGGGTTATCATTGCCCTACATTCGCATATTTTGAGAATTGATGTATCTCGAAAGGTGGAAGCACGCTTCGTCAGAAAAAAAGTTAAGTCCAGAAGATCATCATTCATTAAATTATTAACAAACCAATGGCAGTAAGCAAGGCGTCTGGGGTGGTCTGCGGGCAGAAGAGCTTGATGTGCTTGCATCTTATATGGATACATGTTCGACTCTTTCTTTAAAATCTTATGACATGTTCCATAAGAAAGTCCGATTTCCTGAGAAAGACGTTTCAAAGGTTTTGCAGGCAGTCACACAACCAGTTTCGCGAAACACTTCAACACAATTTGTAAGGCACGCATTGTCCAAACACAAACGTTGACTGTATTGCCAACTGGCACAGATTCTGGCACAACAAAACATATTCCAAAATTTAAAGTAAGACACACGTTTTATATTCTACAATCACCCTTGACCAAGATAATTTTTGATATTCCGGTATTTTATTTATTTGTGGAAAATATCTAAGATAAATTGAAAGATAATTTATGGAAATGTCATCTAGATAAGACAAAAGATGATCATCTAGATTATTCATCTAGATAAAATAATCTATATATAATGTACTGCCTACTATACTAAATAAACGGACGTGAGTTAACTATACTCAATACAGCTTTTGTTACATATATATTAGAACTAACAGGCAGACACAAAAATCATCAGTACTCAAAAATAATTAAAAAAAAATGTTATTTAAGGACTAATTTAATTTGGCTTGCAATCTAGACATTTTTACAATAACTTAATTGCTTATAGAACAGCATTTTTTTTTCGCTGTATCAATTTCGCTTGAAGGCCCTTTACTCGCTCTAGTGTCAATTTCAGACATGAAAAGCTGTACGATAATTAAGGTGGAGTAAGTGGCGGTAAACCTCCTCGATAAAGCACGCATAAGAGCGCATACCGAGCTAGTTATACAGAGCATTAGGGACAATTACCGGCGGACATCGCCTCTCGTTAGGCGGTATGCGAAATATGTCCCGGAATGCGGTGCCGTCGTCGAACATATGCCACAACATGTGTGGAAGCTGATACGTGCCCTGCTACAAAGACCGCGGTACATATACCTCCATCGCTTTAGATCAGTTATTTGATTATCATCTATTTTTGATGAACGAAACAGTTCTACAGATAAATATATTTGTGTCAAAATATGTGCAAATGATATAAGACCTGAGTAGATAGTCTTACAACCTACAAAAATTCTTATACAGAATTGATGAAAAGGGAGGTTATAATAGATGCAGAGTTGTCTATGAGTAAAACTTCGATAATGTAATTTGGTTTATTTGAAATGCTGAATTCAAATTCAAGTTTTTGAACTGTTCTTGAATATATTATGTTTTGAATACTTCGTCAATCAATCTTGAACATCCTGGATAAATAAAACTATTTAAATGCAGTTTGTTTGATTAAGTCCGTGATACAAGAAATATCAACGTAATTTATAAGTTTAAATGATTTTCTATTAATTAATTACTAATTATACTTGAACATTAACCTTAAATATCTTAAAACTTGTAAAATAAAAGTATTCTAACAACAAAAGTTTGCCCCAGAAGCCAATATATAAAATAAAAAAAATCAGTAAATTAATTAATAATAATAACTAAATAAATAATAATTTAACTTGACTAGCTTTTCGTTCTTCTACATGTTTCAAATAGATACGTGATTCCTTTTCAATAGCTTTAAATGTATTATTTGAAATCACTTTCACATTTTTATTTAAGTCATTTTTACCGATAAAAATTTCATGAACCATAGAGCGGTGTCACAGATAGATAAGCTGTAAATAATAAAATTGCTTTTATTTGTGAATAACTATGAAGAAAATATCGAAATTTGTTGAATCCACAATAATTCTGAAGGCAGTTGAAGTTAACTGGCAGAACGGTATTTTCCGCTTCATGGGAAGTGTGTTCAGAATCCAGGAGAAGGAGTACACAGAAGTGCATGCCTTTGCTACATCAAATGAAATTGCTTGAAAAAGAAAACAGTGAAGCAATCAGTGCACAACATAAAGGATAGAAATGTTAAGAAGAAAATATATAATGAACATTTAGCCCTTAATAGATAAAATCAAAAAGAACAAATTTGACAGAAGAAATAAAAAAATCGCTGATATAAAAACAAGCACTAATTATAGGAAATAAAGATGACAGGTTTCATGAAATGGCAGGTATCATGAAAATAATACAAGAAGAAATTAAACAAATCAATATTTCAAATTTTAAAATAGCGACAGGTAGAAAACCAATTACTAACAGACTTTTAGATTTTGAAGAAACTGAAGTAGAGAAAAGAGAAGTAAAAAGTGAAGTAGAAGATAAGGGCCGCATAGCAGGGGGAATGTTGAAGTTGTGAACTTGATTTATGAAGAAAGCAGGCCAAAATAAATTACTAAGAAATTGTACATACAGTTATCTACAAATGTACAAAGAAAATTAAGAGAAGGTTTGTCTTCTATCCAAAAATTACACTAGCCAGCAAGGTTTATAGCAACGTATTATGCAAACGAATAGAAAATAATTGAAGCATCGACCTTTGCCAATTATTGGAGAGAAGAAGAAAATACATCGTTAGTAGTGGTCCTTTCAGACGAGTGGAAGAACCCCTGAAGGGAATGGCCAGCAGATATTTTAAGAGCAATACCTAAGGATAAGTAAAAGGTAGGAACGTGTGGTCTTTCCTTCAGAAGAATCAAGGCACTTACGTTTGATGGTACAGTGTCATGGAGCGTAGGCCTAAAACAATTCTAAATTTCACTGAAAGAAGAAAGTGAAATTTTTTCCAGAATTTTAGAGACATTCGGTTGAAAATAAGTCCAGAAAACTGTATATTTCCCAAAAAAGAAGTGATTTGCGCTTATGGACGTTAGTACTTCTTCTGAGAAAGTTAGAACCAACCCTACGAGAATTAGACAATCGGCGACTTGGTCAGTAGCAAATACAAGATGACTTTCTCCAAGTTTCTTTGGACTTTGCACGTACCATATTAGATATTTGTGAAGAGTTTCATCGAGATTGACGTCGAAATGTTTTTCTTAAACTGTGAGTTAAATTAAATGTACTTAATGATGGTACCATCTACCTTGGTAAATCTAGTAAAATATACGCATTGTCTACATATTCGATCTACTTGTAACTTGTAATTACTTGATTATTTCTCTTTCATGGTATAATAAAGTAAATGTGGATGTGGATAGATATGTAGCCAATTTCTAAGTTAATTTTAGATCAATGTACTTAAGAGGATATGGATAATCTGGAACAGGCGAAGATGATATCATCTTGTTATCAGCTACCAAGTTGCGCCATATAACTACAAAGTCTTACCTATTCCTCTAAAGTTATGGATGCATTAAACTTTTCCTCGTCACTGTAGACTAAAACGTTTGGAAGCGCACTTCCTAATTCTCTCTATTAAATATGGTAATCTTATGTGAGTAAATGTATTAGTAACGACTGTTATTAAAAATATTTAAATAAGAAATACTATATTCTGATTCATTGTAGTCTTTTTTGGCATTACACCACCTGTAAAATAATAAAAAATAGAAAATCAGATATATTCAAATTAAATATTTAATTAATTATCAAGTAATTCAATTAATTAGTATCAAGGCAAACTTCTAAACTTTACCCCAAAAAACGACTGTATAATATGCAATAAAAAATATTTGATAAATTAACTAAATTTCATTAGTGGTTTTTCAGTTTTATATAAAATTCTGAAATATTACAAATCATATGTTTGTAGTGGCGAGATACAGTGAAATACACTGCAGTGCCCTCTTTGGGTCTTTGCTACTACCTGTCTGACAATTATTGTCTAATTGACAGACAGATAGACAGACAGACAGGTAGTAGCAAAGACCCAAAGAGGGCACTGCAGTGTATTTTACTGTATCTCGCCACTACAAACATTCACATATGCCCCTTAGGCAATCAATGTCGCCAGATCATTCATCGAATCCGATACCTATGGCAATCTGATGAGATCATAACAAGATCGAAACCGGTCATTGTCTGGTATTTGGTCTTGATGAAGGATGTGGCGACATCCATGGAGATGTTGTAATGCAACGCCAGTCGGGGCATATTGACCGTGGAGTAGTTGTTTTCGGCATCTCCTTCCAATAATTACAAATCATATTTTGAATTATGTCAAAATAAAAGAATTTTTATAAAAAAATTTTACAGAAATTAAATACTTAACTAGCTTTTTTCTAAATGTTTCAAGTTGATCCGCAACTCGTCGCCAGTAGAAAGTTTGTATGATAAAACAATTTGTCAGTTTAACACTTTTAATTTAAAATCTCATCACATGCCCTGATCACTATGTTATTATTAATTTTCCACTGGTAGGTAACATTCTTCCGGAGTAGAGGAAGGGACGTTTGATCCAATAATATTATTTCTAACGAGATACAGTTCAACAAAAGCACTTTCTTTTAATTTTCTTTTAACTGAGTTTCTTCTTTTTGTAAAACTTTAGCTTTTGTCCAATCAGCACGGTGACTATTGTCCCATACATGTTTTACTAATGTGGACCTATTAACTTGGTAATGCTTAACACAATTAATAAAAAGAAGACTACAATGAATGATGATTAGATTAGTATTTTTCAGAAGCATTAAAATTCAGTCAATTTAAGTTGATCAACTTATCAAAAGCAGAACTGCTTAACAAGTCAGTATTTTCACATTTATGTCACTTTTACGGTAAATAATTTTAAGCTGTTTTGGTGAAAGTCCTTATACTTAATAATTTTGTATGTTCATGTCATGTATTTAAAATACAGGAAATAAATTGTCTTAATATTATTCACCTTATCTTATCACGCAGGAAAAAACGTTTCATAAATCTGTATAAATAAATTTTTGAGCAGTAAAGCTACATTTTACAGAATTTTCAGACTCGCATGATATTAAAATATTAAAATGCAAATAGTTACTTTTAATTGTAAAAATCCCGTTAAAAGTTTCCACTAAAACACGTAACTTTGAAGTAATTATTGTAGGACCTACTATGCGTGTAGAATTTCATATCGTGTTTCCTTCTAATTACTTGGATTGTTTTCAGAACAGAACACGTTTTCTTGATTAATGCATATGCATGAAACTTTCCCAACAGGTACAAAAAATAAATAAACGGGTTTTGACTATTTTTTTTATCAAACTTATGTAAATATATTGCTAAATATGAGCTGGTGATATTTAGTTAGAATGTTTTACATACCCATGAATAGCAAAGTCCTCCCAACGTTGTAAATACGAACAGGCATCTAAAATAAACAAACGAGCCTTGAGGTATCTGATGTCGAAGCTCTCTCTCTCTCTCTCTTTCTCTCTCTCTCTATCTTTCTTTGTTAGACCGCTTGTTGAACGTATCTCCAAAACTAATAAAGATATAAATTTGAAAGTTTGACAGATGCCATTTTAGCGGGTGATATATTTTTTAAAAATATCTTCATTTTTTAAAAATTATTTATTTTAAGTACACAATAGCTAAACAATTTTATAAAATTGAAGAAATAGAGATATCTAAAAAAGTTGTAGTTTTAACCCCTACAACGAATCCTGGAAGAGAGAGAAAATTTAATTGTAAATAACATGATGTAAAAAATACAGGGTGTTCCATTTCACTTAAAAAAGTTTTGGTACAATGGATTCTCCAAAATATAACGGAAGATATAGGTAGAACATTTGGTATAGCATGATTAAATTTATATCTTTCCTCTAAAGTGTAGCACAAAGCTGGAAACCCACCTACAATATACACAATGTATCTAGGTGCGACAAAAAATGCAAGAACTTTTATAACGAAGAAAGTTATAAAAGTTCTCGCATTTTTGATAAAATGTATGTCACATATTTTTGACTCAGAATTTTATGCTATTTTCGAAAATGCAAAATATATAGGGTGTTTCATTTAAAATAAGCAAGACTTCCGGTATAACTGGAAGTAGAAAACAACCGAAAATATTTTAAAAAGTACATCACCTGCCAAAATGGCATCTGTCAAAGATTCAAATTTGTATCTCTACTAGTTTTGGAGATATGTCTAACAGGCGATCACCGTGAATAACCCTGTATATATATATTTTTTAGTTATCAATTACATCTTTTGTTTTTACGGCCACTTTCTTGATTTAGATATTATATGGTATTATAAACTCAAATTTTTCTTTCTTATCATATACCTAATGCTACAAACCAGAAAATTTGAACTTCCATAATTTTGAAAAAAAAAATACTTTCTTATTTATTTTTTATTTACGTTTCCACATTAGCACCATTGCTATTATAAAAACCGTTCTTCAACTACTTTATGTTTAGAATGAGTTTGTGAGTATTTTTGTTTTGAAATTAATGACATGCTGATTTTTCATTATTTCATCAGAAAGCTCTGCCAAAAAATATATAAACTATTTATTTATCATTTTGTCACTTAGAGACGTTTAACACGATCATATTTTTTAGAAGAAAATTCATACATATACAGATTTATTAAAGAAATGTCTTTTTTATAAATTGTAAGGTGTCATACACACTTCCATGGTTTGTGATCAATTTTGATATACAATTTGAGAATAATTTTAAATGATTCTATTATCTCACAAGAAATTTGTAGAAATCGACGCGGGTAGTCTACAAGTAACATTAATCAGAATAAGTAATGAAATATTAATTAATAATTAACAGACAGTTGCTTTGAGCGGAAATAGTTTGCCTTTCTAGTGGTATATTTTTTTTAAACAATGGTCAGGTTAACTAAAGACTGTTTTTCATCGGACAAGCGTAGAAATGTCAATACGACTTTACATCTTACCTTCAATTCTCTATTTAACATATATTTTGCAAAACCCGATAAAGGACCCGAAGTTCTAAGATTTGAGCATTTTTTCCTATGAAGTTTAAACCTTGTCGCTATCAAGATTGCCATAACCGACAGCGCGAGACTAACAACACAAGACAAATAATCATTATATATTTCAATTTCAGTCAGATTTTGTCAGCTGTAAAACAATAAAAACCATTTAAAGAAAGGAAGGTTTACCTACCTAAATATCAAATAAATGTAGGTTAGAAAAACATCAATAAGGACTCAAGCCAGGCAAGCAAAGAAAACCAGAGAAAAGAAAGAGAATGTTACTGTGCAGTATCAATAGTTATATCATTTTCTTTTAAAAAATTTTAGCTTTGTGTAAAATAGATCAAATTTTTTCCATGATCCATGATCAAATCCATTTGAGATTCGATGGAAATTCAGAGATAGATCGAGGGACATATTTTTGTGGTATTGACATTTATAAAATCTATGTATCTCTACAGATTTGTAGAGAACATTCTTTGCTGAATTAATTGATATAGTATTTGATAGATACAGCTCTAATAGTAAGGTAAATATGATCATAAATTGTTACCATAAGAGTAATGTGTTAGAGAAGGACTTGTAGCTTAGCAACGAATCAATATTCTCTTTCTAACTCATTATTCTTATGGGGCACTCTTTTATGTATATCGCCTTCACTATTAAAGCTGTATGCATCGAACCCTATATCAATGTATTTGTGAGAGGTCTTCTATCCAAATTTCTAAAAATACACAGGATGCTAATAATTTAAAAAATGTAAGTTGTAATAACCCTCTCTTGTTTGGGACATCCTGTATAAATATCAATATCATTAAGATGTTGACCCTTCAGTTTTGACTTAATATTCTAAATATTTTTTTATAATTTCGTCATATATCAATACAATTAAGAATCATATTACCTTCAGTATGTCCGCAACAAATATTTTTATTACTACAATAGCTTTACC
This sequence comes from Pogonocherus hispidulus, assembly GCA_963924545.1. Taxonomy (NCBI): domain Eukaryota; kingdom Metazoa; phylum Arthropoda; class Insecta; order Coleoptera; family Cerambycidae; genus Pogonocherus; species Pogonocherus hispidulus. The sequence continues at coordinate 72,515,592 of OZ004693.1, forward strand.
TTTGCGTTATCTTAAAAAGTTGTAATTACTTGTTTTACTGAGCCCTGGAATAAAGTTAGTCGCTAGCTTATTATGCCATTTGACATTGTAAAGGGGCGTTTTTACTTCTAAAAGCAATATTTGGTGAACATTATGTCTATTAAAATTATGAGAAAAGTTCAATCCCATTTTGTAGTAATTATTTCTAATACCTTGTATGCACAGCTGCATCCGTTACAACAACCGACCATTACCATGTGAAAGAAGCAGTTTGTTATATTTATTGCTAAGGTACGTCTGTGTTTCTACAAGTGTTTATGTGTATACTAATAATCTTAAGCGCCGAAAGTTATTATAGGTACATGGGAATTATACCAACAAATTTGCCATGCCATGAATTTATAGCAGGATGGATGAATATATTATTCTAAATGCAGAGGTTACGTCTGATATCTGATAATTTGTAATGGGATGTTTATTAACCCTTTCCTTTAGAGTTGTTGGTACATGATTTCCAGAGATGTTTACAAACAAACTGTTTTTATACAAATTGGATCGCTTAGAAGGATGTTTTCGAAAGGTTAACATAACACAAGTAGAAGCAAAACATTTGCAGCAGTAGGTATATCGGAAAATCTATAAATAAATTCATATAAACTGTGTAGCATGTGCTTTATTAACTGTTCCCTCGAAATATCAATATAAAGTATGGTGAATGGCAATTTCTTATAAGTATTCCCATATTTTACATTTTTCTGTTATTTGATTTTTTGTATATACATACACTTTTTGTTGTAAATTTATCCTGTTGCTGGTTCTACTGCTCGTTGGATATAATAATAATAATAATAATAATAATAATAATAATAATAATAGTAATAATAATAATAGTAATAATAATAATAGGTAATAATAACTCTACCCCTCATTCTAATTACAAGGATTAGCCGAAAGTCTGAGGCTTGTATGGTAGAGGGGGCGGCATATTATTATTTTTCGTCCCGAATTTGCATCTCAGGAACGACTTACGTTGGTAGGCCCTAACCACCATTCAGTGCTGGAATGAGGAAAACCTAGAAAACCTCATTAGTTAGGGGGCAGTCAATCATCAACTGATTGTAATCTCTCACATTAATACCAAGTAGACATTCTTCTCATCCTAGGCCATCGCCAGGATGATTGCCAACCCATCCATGAGAACAAGCCTTGATCTACGAGTAAACAATTTAATTAAAAATTATTTGGTAGAATGGGGATTCGAACCCATGACGTTGAGCGATGGGTTGAGCGATCGAAAGCGATATTGTATTAAATAAATATATTAATTAATTAATATCAAAATAAATTATGGTGGATAGAAATATTGAAGAAATAGAATAGTAGACCAAATGGTAGAATAAAAATACAAAATAAAATTATATAAATATCGCAGGATCTATTGAATAGAAGTTGCAAGTCATTCCTTGAATAACTTGATAATTGGTAATAGTTAATTTTAACAGTTTCCTGTAGGTAATGTATATTCTGCAATTATTTTTATTTCGGTTTGACGGTCATAAAAGAGTACCAAGAAAGTTTTACGTATAGATATATTATGAAAATGATAAAAATTGTACCTTGTCACCTGATAAATCCGCCACTGAAAAACTTTTTCGGTGCAGATGGTAAAATTAAATGAGATAAATACAATTTTATATCTTAATTTCTATAAATTTAGGAAATAAAAATTAGATATTTTGACGAATTAGATAAAGCACTAGGAAATATTATCAAATGGTATCTGTAGTGATGATTTTTTATATAAATTAATATGTGGGAGGTCCCTTACATGAGTATTTGAAACACCTCATGTGATAGGAACAAAATAAATTCTAATTTTACTCTCTATGTGCATCAATAACTGGTGTACGTAAATAATAGTACCTATAGTTGTCTACTTTATAGCCTAAACCTAGTACTCCTAAAGGGAAACTTCTTGCACTCGGATGTTCATATTCTTTATGACCTGCTTTTGTCAATTTGACTACTTAGAACAAAAAAATTAGTTCAAATGTAGAAGCTAGAATGTAGAAGTTTTTAAAATAGTTATTTATGTAGGTATCAAGTGCTCTTGGCGTTTCAATCAACTTGGCGTAAAGAGCCGGGAATGTAATACGTGGAAGGCCAAAAATGAAAGTTTACGTCAGATGTGCCACAGCCTTCTCTAGTACTAGCCATGAACTGAGAAAATTGCAACACTGCATCCCGTCCTAATTTCAGACCGAGCGATACAGTTTTGGTAAATGGTGCGTCTGTACTTGTGGTATTAAATCATCCTATATATTTGTGTTAAATAGCGTTTAATTATAAGAGATAATTATTTCAGACCGTTGTATATTAAAGTATAATCAATGTACATAGTGCCGTGTATTACCAATTTGATATGTACCTAATATCATTAGGGAGTTTTTGAACCCCTTAAATTTCAGCACGTCGTTATCGTTATCGTTATTCTGCGCATGCGCAGTGCCAAAAATAGTATCATTTTCGGCACTGCGCATGCTCAGAATAACCATAACCATAACGATAACGTAAATTTTAAGGGGTTCAAAAACTCTCTAATTTCACGAGTTTTTACATGTTCTATTTATTAGTTGGAGGTGAAGTGAAATTAACCTTGAATAGTGAAAATGCCGGCACGGTGCTGTGTACCAGGGTGTAAATCTAATTACGATTCCTCTGTAAAAAGTGAAGGGGTAAAAAGTGTTTTTGGATTCCCTAAGGACGACACATTTAAACAAAAATGGCTCAAACGTATCCCTAGGAAAGAATGGTCACCTACAAAATATTCCGTTGTTTGTGAGTTACATTTTGATCCTAATGATGTCGTTAAACTTGACAGACATCTTTTACCAGACGGTACATTAACAATGATTGCTTGTAAAACAAAATTAAAAGCGGATGCTATCCCATCTATTTTCACAAATTTGCCTAAATATATGTCAAAGGAAAAGTCGATTGTTCGAAAAGATCCTGAATGTAGGCGCCAACAGCAAGTTCAGCAACATGAAATGTTGATACAAAATTTTGAAAAGTCAGATCTTATTGCAAATTACAATGATTTTATAAATAATTTTTCGGAATAAGTTAATCTTGGTGAAAGTTGGAATAAAAAAGACATCTAAAATAATTTTTTATACAATAAATTTCCATGGTGAAATAGTTAAAATTGAAAATCAGATATCAATAAATAACGACCTAACAGTTAAAATATTTGTAAATCGCAGTGAACTGTATTTTAATGACTTAAAGTGGATTTTAGATTTTGATATGAAAATTAAGAGATGGTCTCAACTTCAAAATTTATTAGATAGATTTAAATATACCTATTATTCAAGTAACTCAGAAACAAGCAATACTCAAAATGCATTGCAACAGGCGTTGCTGTATTTAAAACAAGCTTTAGATTTTTGCGATAACGAGACTTTTTTATATTCTAAACAATTAAACATTATCGTAGATCAAATTAACCAAATGACAAAGTTAAAAAGGAAATACTCTGCCTCCACGATAATAATGGCATTTATGATTTATATTCAGTCTCCTACTACATACAATATGTTACAGACTTTTTTTATTTTACCTTTAGACTTTTTTACTTACGACTCTTTAGAAATTGACTTCCTTAAAACTGAAAACTTCGGATAACTTTTACTTAGACTTCTTAGACACCTGTGTCTGTGGAAATAATGTAAATTATATTTTAGGAATAATTTGTTCAATATTTGCAAACGTTCTCTTAAATAACTATGTCAAAAGTAGCTTATTACAAACAAAATTGGGAATGCACGTCAAATACGATCGGCCACAGCCTTCTCTGCTAAAGAGGCTGTGTGTCGGCAATCGGACTAGAACATCGGCGTGGAGCGGTGTTGCCAATTTCATTTCATGGCTAGTACTAGAGAACTGTGGATGTGCATACGCATAACAGATAACGCATAGCAGAGAATAACAGATTTAGATTCTAGACGTATTCTTTTTCCGTTTTCGAGGAGTCTGCTAAAATATTTTCACTAAAATATGCGTATGCACCTATGGCGTAATCTTTCATGTTTGGTTTTCCACAAATTATATCCCTCGGCTCTTTACGTACGCCCAAGGTTGAAACGCCATTGACGTTGATTGAAACGCCAAGAACATTCGATACATAAATAATTATTTTAAAAACTTGTCTAAGTAAAAACTGATATCTTGAAAAATATTTTACAAGCGATATTTTAAATTAAAAGAGGTACCAATCAAAGAAAAGATTCAAATGCCATAGTGCATAACTCAATGCCCTCCACATTCCATGCTTGAATCAACTATGCCTATATATAATGTAAGGAATTCTATATATTCCCTAATGCAACTATATGTACTTGTACATAATATGTAATACATACTAGCTAGATAACCTACTATTTCAACTATTGCAAACTCCTAAATTATTTAAACCATACCAATTTTTCCCACTTCAACTTGATACTTCCCGCATACTTGTGCGTTTTAATCTCATCTAATAATGAGATAACCTAATCATCTAATAATAATAATAATTAAAACCATTTTGTAAACAGATCTCAAGGGTATTAAATTCATAGTTACATTTTCTGCTTAAAATTACAACTGCATTTTGGGAGCCATACAAAAATTTTACAAAAAATGTTAAAATTTCGCAGTCAGTAGACAGTAAAATACGAAACAATGTTACTGGTTGATGGTGCCTTCATTTTGGCGTATTAAGGCAGACTATTAATTTTGAAAGGGGTCTATTTACTGTGTTTGGTGTTAAAGAGTGATGTGACTATCTTCATCGGACTTGCCCTAATAATTTAATACTGGTCAGGTCACCCTGAGAGTAGAAGTTTCCGATACTTATTTAATACGTTCCTCTATTGGGTTGACAGATCACTTTTAAAATGATATCTGCCAAGAAAGTTGATGTATCTTGATTATCAATATTATCTATTATCGGCAGAGATTATCTCATAAACTACCAGAAAAATCATACTTACAAATAAAACCACCGTAGGAAGACCTTTCAAATGAGGTATCATATGACTACACTTGCTAATTGAACTTTTAAATTTGATAGCACTACCAGCGCCTTCTTTGTATATTCTGGTTTCAGCTTAACAGTAAAAAGTAGTAAACTTGGCATGTAAACACTAGGCATGTGACTCACTTTTTATCCGGAGTCTTTAACTTATTTTTTGGTTCAAAAGTTAGGTGGGGCGAGTGTAATATTTAAAACCGCACTATACAGGGTGTTTCACTATATTTTGATGCTTTCTGACGGCATACCGAGCCACTTAGGATGCTCAAGTGCGCTTTTCACTAGTGGGCTATGGAAGTTTTTTTTTTGGTAATTTCGGAAATCGTTTTCTTTTTTAACAGAAAATGCTAAACTATTTTTTCTTAATGGAATACCCTATTATAAATGGATTTTTAAAAATTTCATCTTTTGGCTATCCAACGGTAGAAAAGTCGCAGAGATATGTGCATTCAAAGAAAGTCCCTAACTATACAAAATGTAGTTTATTTCGAAATTTAAACAAAATGAAAACTGAGATGAAATTAGCAACAATTAATAACAGTTTGGTACTTATAGCAAATTTACCATATGTAATCATCTTGCAAAATGTATTTACACCTTCATTAATAAATGTTCAAAAACTCTAATTAGCATTTCTTCTGGAATGTTTTCAATTACATTTTGGATGTCCTATTTGAATTGTTGCGGATATCATCTGGGATTGGATCGTAAACACGGTCCTTTACGTATCTCACAGGAAAAAGTCTATAACTGTAATGTCGGGTGAACGTGGTGCCCGTTCTACTGTAATATATAATTTGGAACTATTCCCAAACATTTGAAAAAGTATAAAAGACAATGGTATAATAGATAAACATGTGCCTCCTTGCATAATACTTATTTATAATTATTATATATAAATTCATAATTACTATTCCGAATAATAATAATAATGTTTATTTAGAATTAAAACATAACAATACAATACATTTACAATCAACAAAATATGTAAATAAACAAAATACACAGAAGCAGCTATTACTGCTTGTACGTGTCTATAAACTTACATACAGCTACATACACAGTTTTACATACTCTAACTAACCTACTACATAATATTAAGAATACATCATTATAAATTTGTGACCTTCAAATAACATTAATAGATTTATGTATTTTCGTAAGTACCCCTTGTATAAAGTTTGTGGGTAAGTATATTTATATGTATGAGGACAGTTTTACCTTTGATTTATTACACTATGTATAACTTGCCTCGGTGTTTTAAGAACCCATGTTTTGACTTGTTGCTTGAATCTCGCAAATTTTTGTATATTTTCTATTTCAGTTGGCAATAAATTATACAATTTAGGTGCGATGTATTGCACGCTTCGTTGTCCAACTGTTTTTATACAAAATGGAGAGCGATACTCGTCTCTGTATCGTGTTTCATAATTATGATCTTTTTTTGCACTATAATTTTATTTTCAAAAATATACTTTAAAATGTTTACAGAGAAAAGTGGCCTTACATCACATATTCCGCTTTCTTCATACAATTCATTACTGGGGTAGTTTCTCTCTTTTCCATATATGATTTTAAGTATCCACTTTTGAATTACATTCAAATTTTTTAGGTGACAATCTTGTACTCCCCCCCAGCCCATAATTCCGAAGGTAAGATGTGATTGAACTAAGGAATAGTATAAAGTCTTCAAGTTATCTATTGGTAATATATTTTTTAAATATTTAAATTTTTGTAATAAACCCCTAATTTTTTTTACTAAACTATTTATTTGCAGGTCCCATCTAAGATGCTGGTCAATGTGGATGCCAAGATATTTTACTGACCGCGCTCCCTGAATAACTGTTTCGGTGTCAATATTTAAGGGTCCCAAAGTAGGCAAGTGAGTAGCATATGAAGTGAAAGATATGTAAGATGTTTTGTTACAGTTTAATGTAAGGGTATTACACTGAAACCATTTCTTTATAACTCTAAATTCTCTTTCAGCGACTTCTTTAAGTTCGGTCCAAGACTCCGCTTCGAACAATATCACTGTATCATCAGCAAAACTAATAATTTTACCATTACTATTTAGGGATAATAAATTATTTATATATAAAGAAAACAGTAAGGGACCCAATACAGTTCCTTGAGGAACTCCGTATTTAACTTCCCCCACACAGCCTATTATTTCATCAATGTTTACATACTGAGTTCTATTTTTTAAATAGCTATTTAAAAGATCGAATATTTTCCCTCTGAGCCCATAACTTTTTAATTTATTTAGAAGTTTTTTATGACAGACAGTATCAAATGCTTTAGCAAGGTCTACGAAGATGCATAAAATTGGTTTACTTTTATCTAGTGCCTCATATATCTGTGATGTCAAATCAAGAATAGCATCCTCTGTCGATTTGCCCTTCCTAAAGCCGTACTGCTTTGGTGACATGATCTTGAATTTATCAACAAAATGCGTAATTCTAGCTTTTATAATTTTCTCAATGATTTTAGAAATATTAGATATCAGTGATATTGGTCGGTAGTTCAGAATTTCTAAAACATCGCCTCCTTTATACAATGGCTTAATGATTCCTACTTTTAGACACTCTGGAAAACACACTGTACTAAAACATTTATTTATAATATAAGTTAAATGAGTTACTATTTCTTCCGATACTTCTTTTAATGTTTCCGATCTTATACCATCAAATCCTGGTGTTTTTTTTTTGCTTCAATTCCTTAATTATTTTTTTTACTTCAATATCATTTGTAGGATATAGGTACATTGTGTCTTCCAGAGTAATAACAAACTAATTAAGCCTCCAAATACTTCTGCAGGCTGACTTCAGCAAATTTCATAATTTTGCCCTTAAATGTCAAGGGGAGTAATTCAGAAAGGCACCCTAATAAAATTGTACGAGTTTGTATGTTAATTGTTAATTTGAAAGGCTATTATCATAGCAGTTTGCAAAATGTTCATTGCTTTGCTAAAATTGTAAAATAGACCACAAAATGTTATCCTGGGATAAATAGCGTCAGCAAAATGTATGTAAAAAGTTAAATAATTTTATTGTAATACAAAACATCTATTTATAAATTTTATTTCAAGTTTTTCGTATAAGGTAATAACTCTAAATATATATTATTTATTTATTTATTTATTTATTTATTTATTTATGGTTACACTACCCAACAGGTTGAAACCTAATTACAGGGTAGGAGAGTACACATACATGAACATATATCAGAGTACAATAAAAAAACAGTAAATAATACAATACAAACAAAAAACAAAATTAAGTTAAGAAATGAGGACAAAATTTAAGATCAACTTCAAACTAATATACTACTTTAGTCACTTAATTAACTTGGATTTAATATCACTAATTTTACAATTAAATAAATCAACATCACTGAGCAATAAATTACAATTATTACTACACGTTTCATACAAAGGAGAGTATTTAAGTAAGTTAGTTCGTGGAGTATTTAAGTAAAATAGATTTGAATTTAAAGACCTAGTATGTAAAGAGGGTACATGAAATTGTACCATTTCTAATATTATAGGACAGTCAATGGTATTATGCAGTACTTTGTATAAAAACACACATGAGTGATATTTTCTTCTGCAGTCCAGGTCAGTAACACCAAACATATTAAGTAATTCCTCTTGAGGAAAACCTCTGGGAGGATAAACCCCTAAGTCTTTAAAATATAAAAATTTTAAAAATCTCCTTTGAATGCCTTCAATTTCACTTTTATGTACATCATAACTTGGGTTCCATATAATGGAAGCATATTCTAATTTTGATCTTACAAATGCATTAAATAATAAAATCAAAGTATTTGCATTCACAAAGCCTTTAGAGTTCCTTAAAATGAAACCCAGCTGCCTATAACAAGTTGCCGCAATTTCAGATATGTGGTCAACGAAAGAAAGTTTGGAGTCAAAAGTTACACCTAGATCCTTCAGTTTGTCAAATCTTTGTAATATCTGGCCATTAAGTACATAGTCTGTTATTATAGGGCAGTGTTGTCGGGTAAAAGTCATAGCATTGCATTTGCTAATATTGAGCGGAGGTTCATTAACTTCACACCATGAGAACAAAGAAATTAAGTCATTCTGTAGATTAACAATGTCATCTCTGTTATGAATATGAGTGAAAATTTTTAAGTCATCTGCATATAGTAACGACTCGCAGCTCAGCTTAGAAGTGATATCATTAATATAGATATTAAACAGAAGCGGGCCCAAAACAGAACCCTGAGGTACACCAGATGTTGCTCCTATACTGTTAGATGAAAACCCACGATAAGATACAAATTGGCATCTATCACACAAATACGACTTTAAAAACTGTATAGCAGATGGTACAAAACCAATATTAGAAAGTTTTAGTAACGATTATGGTGGTTAAGACGATCTAAGGCCTTGGAGAAGTCCGTATAGATAACGTCAACTTGCCCGCCAGAGTCAAGTGCCTCGGCTATATATTGTGTAAGACAGAATAGGTTTGTTAAAGTAGAACGATTATAAAAATATTCCATACTGTTTCCGTTATTCTTGTCGAAATAGCTTGGATATATATAATTCAAGAAACGGTAAATCGTAGATTTGATGTGTAAATAAAAATTGTTTTAAAAATTAGACTTTCGTGAGTTACTGTTATCTATACCAGCATCAGTTTAGGAATAGTCAGTTTGAAATTGGAAATAGACAATTTCAGATTGAAAACAATAACTTTTAAATACTCTGGTAGTGATAGTCAAAATGAAGAAAAATAAATAAATCTATTGTCAGTAGACAACTAGATTGGTTGTTGATATGTATAGATTTTTACCTGAATTGTAATAACACGCATGGCATATTAATTTATTAATATTTATTTAACTACTGTGTGACACAAATTTATGGTGTACCTACTCCTCTTTCCCCTCTTATTTTTTTAGGTACAATTTTCAAATTTGGATTGGCGGAAATACTTATTAAAGGTCACTTTTTGATATAAAAATTACCTTCTTTCCGGAAGTAATATCGGAATTACGGTTTCACCAGAAGTAATATCAACTCTTGGTTTTGTTATATATTTATATTTTATATAATATAATATCTTTGAAATCAGAAAAACCCGTAGAATGCAATAATCAAAAAATATACAGGGTATTCCTTTTAAAAAAATGAACCTAGGTTCATATTTCTTTATTTTGGCTGTCCAACTACATATCTGGAAAGCTCGTAAAAAATTATAAACTTTTGTCTAAAACTTTTTCTTTAGCACCAAAAATAAAGAAGATATACGGGGTGAATCATTTCGTTGGAAAACCCGGTACACACGATTAAATAAAAAGTAACTATAATATGCACAAATTTATAGAAACAGAACAGACAGAAATATAAATTAAATAAGTAATTGTAAAAAAAAAGTTAATATTAAAAACTGATTATCTAATTATATAAATTGTATATCTACAATAAATTTATTAATCTCAATCTGAAGTTTATTATTTTCAAATTGAAACTGATTAGTCTAAATTCGAAATTTTTTATTTTCACTTTTAAATGGTTTATGCCCAATTTAAATTGGTTATACAAATACGCAGTTTGAAAATTATATTTATATTATAGTCATGAAAAATTGTAGCCCTTCCCACCTACAGTATGACCAATGAATATTAATAAAAACCAAAATGTACGTTTATAACTGACAAACGCGCGCATTTTACGAAATCAGAAGATATTAGTAATATTCTTAGATGAAATAGTATGTATTGGAGATTTTAGAAATATTGTTTCTGACATTTTTTACATTAATTAAAATTATTATCGAAGATTTTTCAAATGACATTAATAAGCAAACGATGTGACATGTAGGTAACAGTAATTCCGAGAGCATTGTTAAACAATAAAAAAAAGCTGTATGACAGAAATTTCTATCTTTCTTTTTTTTTCAATATTACTAACTAGAAATACATATTTTAATATGTAGATACAGAAAATTAGAACTTTTTAAATACAATTTAACATATCTTTAAAACTTTCTGGAGAACATTATTAAATTTAGTCAGTATGTGCTGTAGAATAGATAGTAAATATATTTATATATTTAAAGGACATATTCCTCTAAGATTAATTTGGGAAAAAAGTAGGCTGTTATGAAAAATGAGAAATAAGAGTACCACATTTGAACGTAACATTTTATCATGGACCATTTTGAACAAAATAAAGTCCTTTTCGTTCTTGACCCGCTATCTATATCAATATTTCCCCCGTTAGTGTCTACAGTCAATCTAAAATTTATTGATAGTACATCGACCGGAAAGCGTAGCATGGTCGGTGCCGGCCATGGGCGCGCACATTTATACTAATAAATTTCACAATGTCATTTTCAATTAATTGTACTGATCCAAGTATCAACACGAAGTACCCAAACCATGATACGCACCTAAACTCTACTCAGGTAGCGGATGAAACCAGTAAGAGACACACAACATTTGTTTCAATGTGTTGAACAGACAGGTTCTGCCCACTCCCAGTATGTTGGGCGACGTTGCCAATTTCTTAAGAAAAGTCGTTCAGTTCGAGAAATGAGAAAATATAAAATTTAGATGCAATAAAGAAAACATGTTGGCGTTTGACAGAAAAACGGAACCAACCAAGTATTTTAGATGTTTATATACAATCTTCTGCTTATTTTTATTCGAGGAATATGTCCTCAAATGTTGTAAAGTAGGTAATTCTTAAAACACTCTGTACATATACGCATTTATATGGGATCACTAGACACTAAATCTTTATTTCATTTACACGACGGCCAACAAAAAGAGGATTAGAAAACTGTACCGCGTTCTCTTACTTCAAAGGAATATTCTGAATTATGGTTCCTACATCTGTAAAAGATAATTTAAATCTATGTAATGTTTTTGGCATAAACCCTGCCAAGAATCTTAAAGTTAGGTAAACTCTTTGTTGGCCATTAATAACTCAGTATAAATTTAACAACTTGATCAAAGCAAATTGAACGAATCCTTTATGAAAGCTGACATGCAATTTTTATACAACCTGAATTGAGTAATTAAAATCCTTGTTTACCTTTTCTGTTAGTACAATTATTATTAATGTATTTCATCATATACGAGTTCATAATTCATGAATGACATAATGAATTATTTATGATATTATGAATAAACAAAATCGTATTTATTGATTGGGTTCTTTATGTACGTATCTCTTCAAAATCAAATCGTCAATTAAAAACATTTAAGAAAGAGATAAATACTACTATAGTAGGTAGACACTTACCAGATAATAATAATATTAATAATAATAATAATAATAATAATAATAATAATAATAATAATAATAATATTAATATTAATAATAATGATAATGATTATAATAATAATAAAAAAAACGTCCTACTTCCAAAACAAAAACCATCCATTACATATGGCAATAGTAGAAATTGATAATGATATCATACCCTTAAACCTACCAATGCAAGAAGCAGAATGCTTACAAAATAATGCCCTTGTTCAAAAGCAAATATATGGTCTTCTAAAGCATTACACGGCAGATATTATAATAGTGTAAACCAAGAAGATATTACAAACAAATAACGTTCTTACAAACGGGCCAATTATGCCCAGAAACCGAGGCATGTATACTTGCAATGTAAGACAAAGTTATGGAGGCAAATAACTATAAAAAATTGCTTTAAAGGATATTTATATTAAAAGCGAGAGGTATAGAAAATGCCACCAATTTTTTGAGAAAATAGAACATGTGTACCGTTCGGATGTACTCGTAAACTACTGCCAAGTGTGCAATATAGAAATAGACATAATGCAACGGCAAACACTATTTACCAGGCAATGCCCTGCGACATAATCTCCAATGGGAGCCTAAAAAATACACAGAAAAGAAAGCAAATTATTAACAACTAGTAATATGTAGAAGTTGAAAGAATATAGAAACAAACAAGTTCATATCGTTCCATTCATTATATCGGTGACGGTTATCACTCCATACTCATTCGTAAATCACCCCACTCGACTTAAGCTGGAAGAAAGTGTATATACAATATACATACCTCCTCACAAAAAGCAACCATACTTCATACATGCAATATAGTAAGATAGTTTTAAACAAAAAATTATTTTCTGATATAATTGAGAAGTACGTAATTCGGGTTTATTTTGTACACTATTTATAGAATTTAAGCCAAAAAATAAACTAAGTGATATATTATTAATTAAATTATAAAAATATTTTGATTCAATGACGTTTAAATTCCTGTGTTACCTGTAACCTAGGTACGAAAAGCAATATCTTCATTATTTAAAAAAATAAAATATACCGTAAACAACTCTGTGCGTGCTATATGTACCCTCACCATTCAATACAGTGGCACATCCTTATAACCTCAATTTCAATATATCTTTCTTATTAATTGTATTATCTACATCCTAAATATGGAAATACTTAATAAGTGAGTGGTAGGTATTAAAAGAAATATTTTGCACTTCATCAATAAAAATATAGGTTGTCAAAATATATTTCAATATTTCACTGAGGGCAAGCCGTGGTAGCAACTTGGCGTTCATATTATCGATATTTTAACTCCAAGCAAAATCGGCCGCGGTTAGTACTTTGATGGGTGACCATGCAGGGAAGTCCCGCGGTGCCTGCATCTTCTAGTGGGCTGTACGTCAGTGAATTTACAGAAGCTATGCAAATTTAGGCGAGGTTTACGTAGAAGGCATACCATCCCTTGGATAGAATGTATGTAAAACCGTAGACTCCTTGTCTATGAAATGATAGGCAAGTAAAAGATCCCTACCCTGCTATAAAAAGTGGGGGTTCGGCAAAATTTCCAGGTTGGGAGTTGCTCGTCTCCTGGTGTCGGTCATTGGTCTTAGTCGCGGAAATAGACCGACGTTAAATAAACGAAAAAAAAAAAAAATTTACTGCAAGTGACCTGGCGTGGAATGGATTTTTTTTGTTTCTGTCATTTAACGTATCCGCCTGTTTCCGCGATCTTGGCTAATGAGCGACAGCAGGAAACGAGCAACCCTCAAAATGGAAATTTTACTGTACCCCCTACTTATCACTGATGTAATTTTCCACATAACACCAAAACACTATACTGCACTTGACGCGCGTTTCGCCAAACAAGTTGAAATCATCTGTAGATGATTAAAATTAAACCTATGCTAACATTGTGTCCTATTATACCTTAACTATTTCTACGGTTCAGTAAATCGTGACGACCGCTCAGTGACACCGCCGCGACGGATCAGTGAATCGTGACTTACTAGCCAATAAAGCGGGCTATATGGGATTGGCCCTCCGTCGCCATTCATACTATTTTTAGATTTAGCAATTTCCAAACTCTCAAAAGCATCCAGCTGACTGGAATTGCTAAATGTAAAAATTGTATGAATGGTGAATTTTAAATAAGGAAAGATATACAGGGTGTTCCATTTTAAAAAACATAAGTTTATTCTGTAGCCCAAAAACAAAAGTAGATGAAAAAAAATTTGCTGCTCCACTGCATTCCACTTTGGTACTTTTAAAAATGTATTCATTTACACTCTTTCTATATGTCTCAAGATAAGAAAGATCGAGGGTTTAGATAAGACAGGGTCATGTTGAAATAAGCAAAAATTCAGAATCACCCTGTAATTCGAAAACATTTGACAATAGAATTGATCTGATACCACCATCAACCTGATCTTTAAAAGGTAGATCGGACTATGCAATAAATTTTTCCGTAAATTTTACACTTTTTGAGTTACTATGGATTCGTATACCTAAATGGACTGATCTGTATAATAATTGAAAAATATTATAATATAATATATCAAGTGTTCGTTTAACGTAGTATTGGTATAGTATATACCAGTTCTGACTATCCCCGTATCGCCTATAATATAAACTAGAAATAAATTTAAAGACAAGTTCCAGTAGAAGAAATACAGAATAATTGAAACATACAAATTAAAGTCAATTACATGGGCTAAAAGGGTCGTAGTTCTCTCGCAACTATCGACAGCTAAGATCGATGGTATTTTAGTGTACTTTCCCATCCATCAAGTAGATCGGGTCATTTTCTCCAATCTCAGGTCCAGCACGTCCTTTGGCTATTTGAGTATTCGTTCAGTAGCTTTTAAATACGTCAGGATTCAATTTAAGAACCTTTCGTGTGTACGAGTGTATGCGCATTCTAGGTATAGACGGAATCCATTAACTGTTAGTATTGACAGTTTTCCCAAAAGAACGTTTGGATGAATATTTACTTATTTTATAAATTGATTTTTACACAAAGTAACACAGTAAATAGTTACCAAGAACTATTCGCATGACACTAACTATTTATTTAAAAAAAATATGTTTAGGAATAAAGTAATATATTGATGTATAATTCAGTGTATTCCCTTTAAAGAAAAAGGAATGGGAATCGGGAATCTCATAAACAAAATCAAATTTTGTATGGCTATTGTACTTATGTAATAGGCTTAGTTAACATTGCCATTAATATAGAAATGTATACATTATTTTATTTTTATTTTTACATACTTACACAAACCCTCCAGAATTTACATTCCGATGAGAGGGCCGGAAAAAACATAAAGTATATTTTTAGCGCGGGTTATAAGTATCACATTAAAAACTGTACACTTGATTAACTTTAATTCATTTGAACTATAAATGTACAAACTTTGATTTAATTAGACTAAGTTTCGTTCAATATCGATATAATTTTCTATATTTTGATAATACGGCATATAGCATGTAATGGTGAGAACATCAGGAGATTAGTATGATCAATGTGTCAACAAAATTATGACATAAGTCGTGATGATCTGGTAGATGCTTTGAAATAAAGATTTCCTAATAATTGAGAATATTAAATTAAATTATTTAGCAACTTATATAAAAATATGACACCTTGAATGTCCCTCCGCTGTTTTATAGACCTGTATGAGAAACAATTCAATAAAAGTTGATGGTGGTATCCAATGCGTGAATATTGATTATCTTGTGAATATGACAAAAACTTTAGAAATCTCCTTTGAATATAGACTCGTATGATAAAGCCAAGTATTTGAAAAGAGGCACAATACAATCCATGTGGCGGTTCTAAATGAAAGCTAATTGGGTCGAAAGTGACCCTTAAATATTTAAACCCACCAAAACGTTTTAGATTAATGTTAGTGATATTGTAGGTGAATTTAGTCGGGTCCAATTTTTCAGTAAATGAGACTGCGTTGCATTTGTTAATGTTCAAATGCAATTTTTTTTGATTCACCAATTCTGAATATAATCTAGATCCATCTGCACAAGGGTGTAGCCTTACTATATATTCTTAATTTTGAACAATATTTTTAAGTCGTCCGCATACAGGAGAAACGGACCGTGCAGGTCAAGTACGGTGTCATCTATAAACATTATAAATAAAAGAGGTCCAAATACGAACCCCTGAGGAACACTAGATTGACCCCTGAAATATACGGTTCTGTGGTCATGAATTTGCACGAATATAGTCCTATTGAGGAGATACGATTCAAAAAATTTAAGTAGTTTTTCAGTAAACCCGAGTAAATGTATTATGTATACATACATTTCAACTAATAAGTAATTTTACTGACAACAATAGTTTAAATTTATTTTCTGAATTGTAAATTGAAGTATTAAAACCAACATATTTCTCATAAAATTATGTCTTTTAGATCTTATAAAGATCACAAAACGTTTAAATTATTACTTTGGGCTTTACATGTTTAGTAAGATTCTCCTAATTTTAAAATAACTCTGTACCTAATGTTAGTAAAATTTTCATTATTAAGTTAGTGGGAAGTAGGTAATTATTTGTAATCATTATTACTAGGTTTAGGATGTTAGTTATGGATGTTGTTTACTAATAAGGCTCTATTTAAGTACAACATATAAAGTCAAATACTCCATGTTTCAGGAGTAATTTTATTTCCTCAAGCTAATCAAGTCTTAAAAAGTTTATGGCAGTCCTTCACAAGAAAGCATGTTTATACCAGAACATAAAAATTTTTCATTAAGTTGTTAAAATAACCACAAAGTATTCCTGCAATGACTTTAAAACTCATATATTCGGTTACCTATAAAACTTTAGTGGCTGTAACTGTGGGTATTATTGGCAGCTTTATGGACTAATCTAAACAGAAGGAGAGCCAGTACAGTACAGTGGTATTCTATTTAGCAAACTGCCACTGAAATAAACTTCATCCTTTTAATGCTTTCTTAATGCAAACTCAGAATTGGTTATGATGAAATCACTTACTGTTAAATAAAATTATACCACTGAAAATGTAATGAAATATAAAACTCCATTTTATTCTCAACGCAGTGTTTGACCGTTACCACTAATAGCTATTTATTTACTCCATTTTGACTTGAAAATTTACTATCATCTCTACTTCAAGAAGATTGAAAGAATTATCATCCCTCCTAACGACGTTATTTTTAATATTACGAGAAAATGGTAAACACAAGTTATAGCACCTTAAGAAATTATTGATTTAACTTTAGATAGGTATATCTTTAAATAGAACATCATGAAACTTGTATATTTTATGTATCAACATTACATTCAGGTATGATTTTGAAAACAGTAAAATATGGAATGTGGGTTAAATTAAGACAAAGTTTTACAAATTAATTTGTTCTTTTTATTATTATTTTCCCCGACTATGCTCCGCCTATCAGGTTTACATATTTTATTAACATGTTCAAATTTCAAGTTTTACATTAAAATAGTAGTTGTTTTTATAAAATTTTCACTTTAATTTGTAAAATTTTTTTTTTATTAAAATTCTTTGTTAGAGAATCTTGTTACTATTAAAACTGGTTTGAAGGCCAACCATTACTTTTCTTCTAATAATCTTACAAACTAAACATTTATTAACCAAAGTTCATCCAACGATGTCCCTTAGATTGTTTTCTTCTAACAATTTCACTGGCGCACTATGTCCTGCTTTTACACACAGAAGATTACACCCGTTGGAATGGTTTGGATCTTCAATCTTCGAACAAGATATTGGTTGTTCAGCGGCTAGAGCTTCTGCATTGATGTGGAGCTGAAATCTGGCATCATGTCTGCTAGCAAACCTTTTGATCTCATCTTTAACCATTGGGATGTTAAGGTCTCGATTAAGTCGGAGTTACGTATGTACCATGGAGCGTCAACTATGTTATGCAGCACTTTGTTCTGGAAAGTCTGAATGGTTTTAATATTACTATTTCTGGCACAACCCCAAAGTTGAATACCGTATAACCAAACTGGTTTTAAGATCTGATTGTCGATTAGTATCTTATTATGTATTGACAACTTGGAATTTCTTACAAGCTGCCAATAATGCTGTCTATATCTCAGGCCAAGTTCGGTTCTTTTCTTCTTCACAGCTTATTTCCACTGGAGCTTGGCATCCAGGGCCATGCCCAGGTATTTGGCGTTATTCTCATTGGGCACAATAGTACCATTAATATCCAAGGACAGAGGGTTACCTAGTCTTTTGTTGGTAAAGTTAACATGAATTGATTTGAGCTCGTTTAGCTTGATCTTCCAGTGTTTGCTCCAATCAAGTATTGTGTTGCTACCACAGGGTAAGGATACTACCAAACTTAACTATACTATGAAGCTGTATTGAGCAATACGACATACTTCAGATCAAAGTTGATATAGGTTGGCTGAATTCCTAAATGTTTGTATCTTTCATTGATGTTCACTATTTACAGGAGCAGGCGATATGTTCTATGCAGTATGATGCTGTTAATTAACTTTGTAAAGAAGGAAAAAAACTGTATCGACTTAAACTGCTGACCCAACAACAAAAAATGCTGTAAAAGTGGAGGGACACGGCAAACTTTTGTTTGAGTGAGTAGTTTTAATAGTTGCAGGACGTTTCTTAAGTCGCCTGTGAACGGGATAAGGAGTTAAAATGCATTTAAATATTTAAATAACAGATTAACATCGGTTGATGTTTGACTGTTCCCTAACCAAGTTTTATATGTTTCTCTCATTCAAGCACTGAATGGTAGTTAGGGCTTACCAATGTAAGTCGTTCCTGAGACGCAATTGCGGCCTACTGAATAATAATATACCGCTCCATCTCCCACAGTATATCAATTCGCTAACGGGTTTTGTACTGTTAACGATAGAGAAACAGTTAAGCAACATCAGTCTACATATTCCGCCAAAAGGAATATGTAATATGGAATAATGTGCTTATAGATTGGGTATTGGGTAGATTATCTGCTTATCTGCTTATAGAGGAGAGATGGACCACCTTTTGAAAAACTTTCATTTGTATGAATTAAGTTCTGCAAAAAAGTAGGACGTAAACATAAACTTTGGTAATCTATTTGGCACAGTTTAAAAATTAATGTAACCTAAAAAATAATTATAATTATAAAATATAAACAACTGAAAATGTAAACTGGCTCATCTCTCCTGGAAGATATATGAGACATGGACATGTATATCGGCCCTTAATATGTCTAAATTTTTATATAATATTTACCTCTAGTGAAGTAACTATTCAAAGAGAAAGACCACGCAAAATTTCGGTGACCATTCAAAACAAAATTTCCCGATAACTTTGAAAGAAATCGCTGGTGGTCCGTCTCTCCTCCTGGTCCATCCCTACTCGATTTATCCTTTATATAAAATTATACTGCTTATTTTATAACACAAGCAATTTTTGACGGTTACCTGAAATTAGAAAAATGAAAAATCAGTCATGTATTATTAAATAACCATTATTTTGATATACAGTTTCCACCCCTTCAGTTGGAAATTTGCATATTTATAGTATATTTCAAGGTATATACCTAAAATTAGGTATTGGTTTGTGCATATTTCTAAATAAACTAAACTATATATTTATACAAGTGTTAAGTAAACCTCAATATATTATAAGATAAAAATATTTTAAAGTCCTTTAATGTCTTCCTCATCTGTAATATAAAACGTTAAGAGAAACTATTCACATAAATTCTACGTGAAAATAGATGACTTTACTTATACGGAAGCTGTAACAAATGTCTTTGTCTACTTAACTATACGCTCCTAGCACCTGCATCTAGTATTAGTATGAGTAAGTAAAATGAGTTGGAATGTTAACACATGTAACATTGAATAACGATATTCTAGATAAAAATTACTATAATAAGTGCATTAAAATACCATAAGGGATTCAACGACAGGAAGCATTACATATTATCTACTTATAAGCAGCTATTTCCAGCTAGCATTTGGTTCCCAGATATGTTAATAGACAACAATGTTTTACTATCTCTGGTATGCACATAATGACATTTTTCTAAAATATAAATTGGCATTCCTTGAAATCAGTAAACTTACAAAATTATGGGTATTGTTTGATGCTGAAAAATATAACGGTGACAGAATAAGTAGTTACTTCCCTTAAAAATAACACAAATACTTTAGGTAAACGAAGGTGTATTAAGCCATATGCTACATGAATAGGATATCAAATAATTCAGTAAAAAAACAATTATTTGGGTACTGTAAATTTAGGAACATACCGCATTTAGATTAAGAGAACACGTGCCATTTCAATAAATTTTTAAAACATCGAAAATTATATTTCTATGTCTTATAAAACGTGCCATATATAGTGTTATTCAGAACTTATCCATAATGAAATTTGGGGATGTTCAACATACATGTAGAAGTGTGGTAGTGCAAAAAAATAGTTTTTTGGCGGCTTCTGAAAATTATTTAAAAATTTTTCATTGCACGCCGTTGGATACTGGTCCACTGTAATGGAGTGACCTTGGGACTGACAATGCAAACTGGCTAGCACGAAAAAAACTTCGGAAGTTCTGAGAGTATACCGACACCCGGAGCAAAAAAGATTTACAGCGTTTTTACTTTAAAATAAACTTAAAGATAGATACTCGTAGATGTGACCAAAGTGACATGTCTTTAAAATTCATAAAATTTTGTTACACTAATTTTGAAGAATTGCGCTACTTGATTACTAGGTATTAGAAACATGAAATTTATAAAAAATTTGCACATACCTTGTTACAAAAGCTGTTCGAAATAATATTCCTCGACTTGTACAACTTTTGGGCACGCCTTATCCAATTTTGCCGCACTAAACCGAATGTTCCTCCTGGTTGCTGATCTTGTAAACGCAAATTATTAAGTAAATTGGGGATTTTCAGCATTTTGCTGTAACAACCACTTGTAAAACCTAACTCGTAATTGATAATCCACTGGTAACAGTCCATTAACTCAACATTACTATACACATGAGCCATTTTGAAAATTTTACAGTTTAACACTCCTACGATAAATAAAACACCCGCACGTTGACAGCGACACAGATAGACTGATGACTGCATAGACAATAGAGATATTCGCTCGGTGTTAACCAGGCGTTGCAGGTACAAAAACGTGTTTACTTTTTTTACCACATTCTTAGGAATGTGGTATATCAGATGTTGAAGTACAGTTGCCCATCTACGTAGTCCTTTATAATGGTATAACTTTAAACATTGTTTATGGGAAATCCTAAGACTTTTATTATAAATTTTTTTGGTGATATCAATTTATTATTTAAGGATGCACATATCCTCAAAGTTTTAGAGATAAGTTCTGAATAACCCTGTATATTATCATTATATCAGTATGCAAAGGTTAATTCCAAACATGTAAAAATATACACGTTGTTCAATTATTTAAAAAAGTTGAGGGCATTTCCGGTCAAACTGCTGAAAGTGAATAAAAGTCTTTTTTTATAATATCATTAATTGCAGCTTTTCATTTTTTATTCGAGTTTTTGAATTTAGTTATATTTCGAAAAATAAAAAAATGGTAGATAATAGATAAAGTTTCCGAATATGGTGTAGACAATGATTTCATAAGTACTGCGAATTCCTGACGAGAGGTAAAATAATGATTTTCTCAATTATATGTAAACTTTGAAATATTGTTTAGTGCTGATAACAAATACAATATACAGCCAAATGTTTGCGAAATAATATAAATTAATGTATGTATCTAACAACCAGTAGGCAGGATTCCAATGAAAATCCAATCATGACCGAGGCCTAAACCATCCCTTTATTCTCAAGGGTGGAATCGACTTCAGAATATGATTGAATACCTCTGTGGCATTAATCCTTCCGCCATTCTTTTATACCACGCCAACTTTCTTACGCTACAGTTCACCCGATGCAGCCCGTAGTGCATTATCCTATGCAATAATGAATTCTTTGCAAATATTTCGAAGCCCTCTGGGCCGGCCATAAATCATTTATTGCTGGAAGCCCCTTGAGGAGACGCTCGGTTAACTGTTCGACGGGATGAGGGTTTGGACTTTGATGGAATGCTTTTATAACTTAAATGTCATCTGTCAAGTTTACATGGGCTTCAAGGAGGGGCCTACTAATTTCCTTTATCACAAATTAAAAGGATATTAAGTAGGTTCTCCGTATGCCGTAAAATGTTTATGATGACATAAACTTTTGCGGCTGGGACTTCCTTGCGAATTTGTTCCAATTCTCACACGTAGATTGAATATTTAATAAAGGGCATAACCACAGCATTAAGCTATGGCATAACTACTGTCTTTTACTGCAATAGTTCTACGTCTTCTACGGATAATATAGAATGACATAGAAAGTTTTTATTCACAAAAGTTTTACAGCATAGGAAACGTCACAAATCAAAGACAAAGAAAACGTAAACCAAATATCACTAGACATAAAGTAATTACACATGTAAATAATACCTAATTTAATGCTGTTTAATAGCATTCATAGGAGAAACAAGTTAAAAAAAGAAAAATACTTTACATATATAGTGTTAACTGTCCTAAAATTTCCATAAAGAATAAAATACTTAACATAGGAGAGCTTATAGTTCCTTTTTGAACTTTTTCAAATTTTTGATAATCTTGATATTGTCTGGTACCTTTTTATAAATAATGGCACAGATATAAAATGGTACCTTTTGAAAGGTGATTAAAGTAAATTTTTGGACGAATATTTTTGCATAACGTGTCCTATATGGGAGTGTAATGTGTCACACCAAGGAACCTTTTCTGGGTAAAGTTTAGCGAAGGAAGCGATGATAATTATATATAAAGTGAGTAAATCATTTTCTTGGAAAGTAGATTTACCGGAGTCAAAAACGATTTAAGCAAAAAATTAATCTAATCTTTTTTACAAAATAAAAATCCTGTTGTTGTTTGTTGTATATGCCCCAGTACAAAACTAAATATCTTAGTTATTAACAAACAATCAGGAAGATGCATTTGCATCTTCCTTGATATAACGAAGGCCTTCAACACCGTAAATCATACCATAGCCACCCTTGAAGATATGGGAATCCGAGGCTCCACACATAATCTTTTTAAAAGTTACCAGAGAGGTACCCATAAGCTAAAATAGGTGAATATATGAGTAAAGAAAAAATCGCTTGCAGCGTTCCCCAAGGCACAGTGTTAGGACCTATTCTATTTACTTTATACCTAAATAACCTTCTTTATTGAACGAAAAGGACACATTAGCTTCACAGATGACACTGTGGTAATGTACGAAGAAGATTGGTATAATAATTTAATTAACTATCGATTTTTGAATTGAATTGAAGTGATTTTTCTCATATAAAAATCTGGTTTGATAAAAAAAATCCTACTTATCTTTTAGTTGTGACCAGCCCTTCCTGAGTATGCGATAACTATTCAACACAAGCATGCATTCTGCCTACAAACGACATAATGCTATTCTAAGATTTGTATTAGACTAGTACAAACTTTAGAATAAAAAAGTCAAGCAAAAAAAAAATATATATAATTTAAGATAAGATAAAGTAACCGAAAAGAAAGTGCAAAGAACAGCGACATCATTTATGTAACTCTAAGAGTTGCGAAGGAGCATAATGGGGGCAAAGTTGAGTAATCAGAAGACTAACATAATAGGTACCTCAAACAAATCAAGGATACCCTTGTTAGGTTTTGAAATATTTGAAAAAACCTAAACTTTGAAAATTCGTTTTTATTTATTTGAGCAAATATTGAAAAATGAAGAGCACTTGCTCAAAGCAACTTTCTGTCCTCTATTAACCAGGATCTTTAGATTTATTAGAAAAACGAAATGTCATATTGAAAATCTAAATATCCTGATTATTAGAGAACAGAAATTTGCTTCGAGAAAGGGCTCTTCATTTTTCAGTATCTACTCAAATAAGAATGCAAAAAAATAAAAACAAGTTTTCAAATTTTCGATTTTTTCCAAATATTTCAAAACCTAATCAAGTTAGCCTTTGCCCCCATTTAAGCTTCCTTGTATTTCTTACAGTTTCCGGGATCCAAATGATAAAAAACGAATTTGTAACAGCCTTATACAGGGTTATTCACGCAAAGCGGGTATTAGACGTTTTTAGGGTTCTGTTAACGATAAAAAATCTGATTTTTTTTTTGGGAGGTTTTCCACTATTTCCGATTCAATGAAAATATTTTCAGGTATGCATCACTTCCGGTTATACCGGAAGTAGACCACAACTTCGTTATTTCAAATAGAACACCCTGTATATTATTGCAATTTTGAACTCTACGTAATATTCTAAACACATTTCATGTAGGATGTCCTATACCTATCTTTAACTGTTTTTGAAATATTGACAGGTGAACTGGTGAACATTGACATTTTGCAACTTTGGCACCCTGTAAAATCTAAACGGTTAAAAATCAAGCAAAACGGTTTGCACATTCCTATCTTAACTTTTCAAAAGCTATCGTTTGATACTAATTTCAGATTTAACCAAGAGATTAAATTTAATCGAAAATTTTTTATTTCAGGATAAATCTGATATTAGTATCAAACGATAGCTTTTGAAAAGTTAAGATAGGAATGTGCAAACCGTTTTGCTTGATCTCTAACCGTTTAGATTTTACAGGGTGTCAAAGTTGCAAAATGTCAATATTCACCTGGCAATATTTCAAAAACAGTTGAAGATAGGTCTATAGGACATCCTATATCAAATGTGTTTAGAATATCACGTAGAGTTCAAAATTGCAATAATATACAGGGTGTTCCATGTGAAATAACGAAGTTCTGGTCTACTTCAGGTATAACCGGAAGTGATGCGAACCTGAAAATAGTTTCATTGAATCGGAAATAATTGAACCCCCCCATAAAAAAATCAGATTTTTATCGTTACCCGAACCCCAAGAACGTCTAATACCCGCTTTGCGTGAATAACCCTGTATATATAGAATAGTTATTTGTTGAACTAGTACAAAAAATATACGTTTTCAGGGCGAGGGAAAGGGTTACCAGTCGACGCGTAGCGGAGTCTCGAGAGTCTCGAGAATTTAGTCTCGAAAACTTATTTTTTGAACGAACTTAACATCATATTTTTTTTCCAACCGCTTCTAATTAGCACCTCCAGTTTACCTATTCATCGGAGTCACTATCTGTTTCGATTTTTCTATTTAATTAAACTTTAATATATTATGTGACATGCAATGTCACTGTCAAATTACTTTTCGGTACTGTACAGGGTGAGTCAACCATAGAGTAAAGTTCGTTATCTCATTTGTTCCGAGAATTACGAAAAAACGTTAAATACAAAAATTTTATAGAATATTAAGGTGCACAGTTTAAAATTATTTTTGAGTATACAGGGTGGTTCAAAAAAGCGTGGCGAATATAACATAAGTTTTTTTAAATGGAACACCCTATTTTTTCATTTATTTTTAGATTTTACATGAAATTCTATAATTTTTTTGTTAATAATGTCATATACCTAAACCCAGTAGTTTTTCTAATATTTTAATTTTTTTAGAAAAATATTAGTTTTTACTCTTATAAAAAACTGATAGTACCGCCATTGTTTCTGAAGGTGGAATACTCAAATTTGCTACAAACGTTCTATAAGGATGACAAAAAAGGTATATGTAAATAAATTTGAGTTAAATGCTACAGGGCCTTCAAAATAAATTTACACATTTCGACTATTTTAACTTCAAAAATTTCAATTTTTTTAAATGGCACACACTGTATATTATTATTTTTTCTGATAGATTTTTCAAAACCCTTCAACTTTTATTGAGTATGTCATATACCTAGTTTTCATAATTTGCGAGTTATTTTGATTTTATTCTTTTTTACACTTACCTACGCTATTGTGGAAACATAAACTAATATAAATAATAATAAAATCCCTACTAACTAACTTATTTTTAATTATTATGGAGTAATCAATGATCAAAAATATGCCCGTCTACTTAGATACACATGTTTAGTATTGTTACTATATTTTCTTGCACGCTCCAGGTATCTCGTATCCTATTTTCGATATCTTCTGGTGTTGTAGGGGAATTCACATAAACACGATCTTTAAAGTGGTCTGATAAAAAGAAATCTAAAGGTGTTAAGTCACATGATCGAGGAGGCCACCCAATGAATCCATAAAAGTGGATAAAAACAAGTGTAAAAATGAATAAAATCAAAATAACTCCCAAATTATGAAAACTAGGTATATGACATACTCAATAAAAGTTGAAGGGTTTTGGAAAATCTATCAGAAAAAATAATAATATACAGGGTGTGCCATTTAAAAAAATTTAAATTTTTGAAGTTAAAATAGTCGAAATGTGTAAATTTATTTTGAAGGCCCTGTAGCATTTAACTTAAATTTATTTACATATAACTTTTTTGTCATCCTTATAGAACGTTTGTAGCAAATTTGAGTATTCCACCTTCAGAAACAATGGCAGTACTATCAGTTTTTTATAAGAGTAAAAACTAATATTTTTCTAAAAAAAATTAAAATATTAGAAAAACTACTGGGTTTAGGTATATGACATTATTAACAAAAAAGTTATAGAATTTCATGTAAAATCTAAAAATAAATTAAAAAATAGGGTGTTCCATTTAAAAAAACTTATGTTATATTCGCCACGCTTTTTTGAACCACCCTGTATACTCAAAAATAATTTTAAACTATGCACCTTAATATTCTATAAAACTTTTCTATTTAACGTTTTTTCGTAATTCTCGAAACAAATGAGATAATGAACTTTACTCTATGGTTGACTCACCCTGTACAACTGTACAATAATCTCTTCTTTGTACAGTTGCTGCAGCGATCTCAAACAGTCCCGAAATGGCCCTCTTTTTATACAAAATGGTTTAATGTTACAGTGTCTTATTCCTATGGTTGGAGAAAAATGTATTTACATTATCTGTAATAATGCTAGTATTTATTCTATACCTACAATAAGTTATCGATTATCTCAGAGGGGAGTAAAGTTGACGCTATTTGATGACAATATTTATTTACTCTACTCGTAGATATGTGGGTCTCTGGTTCATGACTGATTGTAGCTACACACACTGTGTGCACACAAAACATATGTGACATTCGATCCGTCACTAAAACGTCTTTGTTTGATCTCCGTAATGCGAGGGAACAAAGAATGGACTAAAAAGAACACAAACTTTATGTCTACATGAAAAACTTGAAAGTATTTCTTGCTTTGACTTACACCGCCCTATACCAATTACATATTGTTTTAAGTTCACATTCCATAACTATTTAGTAATAAACTGCAGAAATTAATTGTTAATAATTTTTGGTAAAACTGATTGTTTATATTGTTTATTGACATATTTACTTATTTACATATTTACAGATATATAGGTATTTAGAATGTGATTAGCTTGATGCTTCCATTCCAGCGAAGGTACATACTAATGAAGAAATTCTAGGCTAATGGTTAATGAAATATTACCAACACTTGTGTTGTCAAATTTGAGCTGTTATAGATAACAATTAAAATAGTAATATTTAATTAATACAAATTATTTTAACATATAAAATCAACATCCTCTTAAAATACCTACAAATTAAAAAGTTCTCACGCTATTAAAAGACATATCATGCTTTAAAATCCCAATATACCTCATGAGGGTGTGTAGTTGAACAACTAACTCCTATAAAACTGATTTTGGTAGTAGTAGGTATAAAGTCAACAGGAAAAATAAACTATCAAAAATTAATTCTCAAAAGAATCTTTTCTTCTCAAAAATCTTTTCGAATATCACAAGTAACACAAAGGTGAGTATTTCATGTTTGCGTTGGTATATTTATTACCACTAAATTGGTCAACTTTGTTCCTCTTCAATTAATATTATACCTTTTGTTTATTCACTTTCAGTCACCCTGTATCGTTAATGCTTATTGAAAAACAGAATTATTACTGTGATGGGTGCTCAACTGTTACCATATAGATGTTTATGTTTCTTACTTACATTTTATTAGGATTATTTAACTTGGTCTAGAGAAGATAAGGCGAGTAAATATATTGTATAAGACCGAGCCGGACATACACACTTTATTGTTATTAGAGTCTAGGTTTTATTATTCTCAGTTAAATAAAACCACTAGAACATCAAGTTACATCCTTTGATTAAAGCCGGTTTCCAATATATTTTTTATTTAGTTTAGATAATGAATTAAATTGCATGAAAAACCAATACTTTGACAATATAATAAATTACACTAATACCATAGAAAAATAACAACTAGTCTATACTAGTACAGAGAATATTAGAGTTTATTTAAATTTATTTAAGTCTTTCTTTAAATAATATAATAATAATATCTCTACCCCTCATTCTAATCACAAGGATTAGCCCGAAAGTCGGAGGCTTGTGTGGGAGAGGGGACGGCATATTATTATTTCGCGGGCCGCATTTGCGCCTCAGGAACGACTTACGTTGGTAGGCCCTAACCACCATTCAGTGCTGGAATGAGGGAAACCTGGAAAACCTCATTAGTTAGGGGGACAAGTCAAACATCAACTGATTTTAATCTCACATTAACACCAATTTGACCTTCTTCCCATCCTAGGCCATCGCCAGGATGGTTGCCAAGCCATCCCTGCGAATAAGCCTTGATCTACGAGTAAACAATTTAATGAAAAATTGTTGGTGGAATGGGAATTAGAACCCACGACCTCTGGGTTGAGCGATCGAGACGCTAAGCCCTGAGCCACCGGCTCGATATTATAAATATCGGCTAAATATTATTATACATATATAACTAATAAGTTTCTAGTTATATAAGTTCTATTAAGTACACGTCTATGATTATTGTCTATTAATACAAAAATAAAGAATTAAAAAAAATATGGTTAATACATTTGAGACAGACAAAATGCAAATTGATTATCGGTATACCTACAGATAATATAAAATAGCTTTTCAAAAAAAAAAAAAAAAACTGGCAAATGCATCTAATTTAATTTCTTAGCGAAATATTCATTTCACCTAAAAATATTGTAAAAAATATGGTTTCGTGTATTTTGATCGCCTTATATAACAGTAGTGTATTGGATTACCAAACGATAGCCATTATATAAAGTGAAATAAGCAGAGTGAGTAGTAGTAAGTCAGTAGTAAGTAAAGTAGATATTAAGTGGTCACATTAGATTTCATTGATTTGTTTTGGAGCTTCCCGGAAAACGAAATTTTTGAAAAGAAAAATGTTTGCAAAAGTATTATTTTTTTACAAAATTACCAATACTACTGGCATGTTACCGTATTATAATATTAATATTAATTTATTTTGAGCTACCCTACACCATCTAAAATAATTTTGAAAAGCACAAAAAAAGGAATAAGTAATTAAAAAAAATAACAAAAAAAAACTAAAAGAAATTCATACGTAATATTAATGTACACAAATTGTTGACTGATTTTTCATTATAGCAATCAAAAAAACGTTGATATTATGAACAAAGTTTCCAAAAGAAAAAAACTAGTCAATTTATACAATAAAAACAGATTTACTAGGTAATTTCATTTACTATGAAAAAAAATTTTTGTTATCTTCTTCGTTATTATCACCAATAAATTTATATGTTTTCTGTCCATGTAAGTTTAACCAACATATAACTTTTTGTACCCGGAATTATTTTTTAACATTTATTTATATATATTTATGTAAAATGCGGACAAAGGTATATAGTTTCACTATATTCTTCCACCCCGTCATCGTTTATCATCCTCTATAACGGGAACGATGTGGAATAATAAATAGTTGCTTTTGTACAAAAGTTAAACAAATTTCGCCACAAATCATTGGCAAACAGATTATTGTATTATTATTATTCCTATAATAGATTCTTATATGTATATTATAACACATTTTTTTAAGGTAAAATTAATTGAGAAGTTCTATAGATTTTATATTTAATTTTTACGAGTCTTACTTATATGCTCAAAAGCCTAAAGATAGGATTTTAGTTAGTCAAATAAGTGCGTACGTATAGGCCCGGGCGTACAAACATATTATGTTGCTTTGGAAGTACTAGTAATTGGTGTGCGTGTTATAATATTCATCTTTTAGGAAAAGAGGAAATGGGTTATCCGTTGCGAATAAAAATTCAGTTGAAATCGCGATCTAAGCATTCAAATTTCCGCAACTCTGAACGTGTAGATTTCTCGCTGTGTAAACAACAGCGGCGCGAATATCAGCAGCTGCCGCGAATATTCCACGTTGATCTGGTAGAACCTTTAGGAGTCAATTTCAACAAGTAACTTACTTTTTCAAATCTTTTTGAAGATATAACATTGCCAGTATTTAGAATCTATGGGGTTTATTATAAGAAATTGTATCGCAGTTACTTTATAGCACCGAATAGGTACCCTTTATTTTTTTATGTTAAGCGGGCCACTCACGATACTGCAGCGTTGTACAACAGAATCATAAGGCGGGATTGTACGATCTGATTGAAAGTTTGGAGACGACACACACAATACTGAGTTGCGGTATGCACTTGCCTTTTGATCATGTCAGATCAAAGTGTGTTAATTTCAGCATCTCTTGCTCTTTGCTTAACTGAGAAGAAAAAACCTAAAAGGAAACGCAGATTTTGGTGCAACGATTGGCTTATGAAATGGGGTTCACTGAGCCATGTTACTTTGCTAGAATAATTTCGGTTGCACCCAGATGATTGAAGAAACTACCTTCGCATGTATGATCTACTCACGTAGATTAAAATGTTCGTAGTTTCTCTTCTAGCGTTTCTGTTGTGATATAGGTCACTTTTTACCTTCTACAGGCACTCTTGTTTTTTGTACAAATCACAGAATTCACGTAAAAAATTCTCCGTATAGATTGCTATTTTCCACAAACCAAATAATAGCACCCACCTGCCACCAACGATAAAAAAATCCATCCAACCAACGGTGTTGTACTGCAGCAGACAGATCAGTCTGTCTGTGGTCAAATCGCATAATGTCGTTGAAAGTACAGTCACACACGATCAAATTACATTCAATTTCGTTGGATGCGACAAAATCGTACGACGCCGCAGTATCGTGAGTGGCCCGCTTTTTAGATCGGGGCTTCAATACTGCAGTATTGAGTCGTCTCCAGTTTACAATGTACCTACATAAACTCGGCTTAAAAAGAGTGCAATGCAAGTTTTTTAAAATTAAAGGAAAGGTATATATTTTATTCGAGCTTATGACCATCATCATTTAATTGTCTTCAGTCACTTGAGTAATACGAAAAATGCAAGAATGCATGGAACTTATTTGTTGCAAATAATTCTATCTAATCTGATTACGTTTAATACCTGTCAACATGTTACGTTCCATCAACGTTAATTGAAGTGTTTCTTGTGTTCAACTTTATCGCTATCTCTAGCAGATGTGATATTAATTTTTATCGATTAAGTGTTATTTTAGAGATTTAAAATTTGCCTACTTAGTCTACACTGTATGCCAGCTAATGCTTATTTAGTTATATTATATTGCTCTAACTTTGTACTATACTATACATGTATAGTATATTCAATTATCATAGGTACCAGGGTTTGTGTGAAGTTATCCACGAAATCTCAGCCACGAATTCTGACGTAGAGACAATCGTCTTTGATGCACGATAGTTCGGATCACTATTTCAACGAGTTGTCTCAATTCGCATTATATCATGGAGTAATAATAAAAAATTACTGGATTACATAATAGTTATTATAACTATATACATTTCAAAATCTTCATAGATTTCATTAGTTTTTCGTTGCAAATAAATTACACCTTGTATTTTCCAAACGAAGGGGAATGCGTTGATGAAATACGGACCGTATATTACTAACATAATATGGATTACTACTATGGTACCGAAAGTTTTTTCTTCCCCGCCTTTGGGGCTGAAAATGACATACATAGGTAAATAACAGTAAAATAAGTTTATTAGTTTTTCAGTGCATTTGACTTACACTAAGTATTTTTTAAACGAAGAGGGATGCGTTTATCAAATTTGGACCGAGCACTACTACTACAATATAAATTGTGACGGTGGTATCAAAACTTTTGTCACCCCCGTCCTTGGGGGGTGAAAATGACAATAATATAAATTTAATACATTTTTCAATTTATTTATAATACGTCCTGTATCTTCCAAACAAAGAGGGATGCGTTGGTCAAATTCGGATCAGACATCACTAATACAATATAGATTACGAAGGTGGTATCAAAAGTTTTGTCACCCCCGTCCTTGGGGGTGAAAATGGCTGAAGGATCACTAATATATATTTAATAAGTATTTCACATTTTTTACAATACAACCTGTATCTTCCAAACAATAAGGGATGCGTTGATCAAATTTGGACTGAACATTACTAATACAATATGGATTCCGGCGGTAGTATCAAAACTTTTGTCACCCTCGTCCTTGGGGGTGAAAATTACAGAAATAGCACTAATGCTAATTAACAAGTTTTTCACATTATTTATAATACATCCTGTATCTTCCAAACGAAGAGGGATGAGTTGATTAAATTTGGACTGAACATTACTAATATAATATAGATTACGACGGTGGTATCAAAAGTTTTGTCACCCCCGTCCCTGGGGGTGAAAATGACAGAAATAGCACTAATATAAAATTAACAATGTTTTCTCATTATTTATAATACATCCTGTACCTTCCAAACGAAGAGGGATGCGTTGATCAAATTTGCACTGAACATTACTAATATAATATGGATTACAGCGGTGGTATCAAAAATTTTGTCACCCCCGTCCTTGGGGATGAAAATAACAGAAATAGCACTAATATAAAATTAATAAGTTTTTCACATTATTTATAATACATCCTGTATCTTCCAATCGAAGAGGGATGCGTTGATCAAATTTGGACTGAACATTACTAATATAATATAGATTACGACGGTGGTATCAAAAGTTTTGTCACCCCCGTCCCTGGGGGTGAAAATGACAGAAATAGCACTAATATAAAATTAACAATGTTTTCTCATTATTTATAATACATCCTGTACCTTCCAAACGAAGAGGGATGCGTTGATCAAATTTGCACTGAACATTACTAATATAATATGGATTACAGCGGTGGTATCAAAAATTTTGTCACCCCCGTCCTTGGGGATGAAAATAACAGAAATAGCACTAATATAAAATTAATAAGTTTTTCACATTATTTATAATACATCCTGTATCTTCCAAACGAAGAGGGATGCGTTGATCAAATTTGGACTGAACATTACTAATATAATATAGATTATGACGGTGGTATCAAAAGTTTTGTCACCCCCGTCCCTGGGGGTGAAAATGACAGAAATAGCACTAATATAAAATTAACAATGTTTTCTCATTATTTATAATACATCCTGTACCTTCCAAACGAAGACGGATGCGTTGATCAAATTTGCACTGAACATTACTAATACAATATGGATTACAGCGGTGGTATAAAAAGTTTTGTCACCCCCGTCCTTGGGGATGAAAATAACAGAAATAGCACTAATATAAAATTAACAATGTTTTCTCATTATTTATAATACATCCTGTACCTTCCAAACGAAGACGGATGCGTTGATCAAATTTGCACTGAACATTACTAATACAATATGGATTACAGCGGTGGTATAAAAAGTTTTGTCACCCCCGTCCTTGGGGATGAAAATAACAGAAATAGCACTAATATAAAATTAATAAGTTTTTCACATTATTTATAATACATCCTGTATCTTCCAAACGAAGAGGGATGCGTTGATCAAATTTGGACTGAACATTACTAATATAATATAGCTTACGACGGTGGTATCAAAAGTTTTGTCACCCCCGTCCCTGGGGGTGAAAATGACAGAAATAGCACTAATATAAAATTAACAAGGTTTTCACATTATTTATAATACATCCTGTACCTTACAAACGAAGAGGGATGCGTTGATCAAATTTGCACTGAACATTACTAATACAATATGGATTACAGCGGTGGTATCAAAAGTTTTGTCACCCTCGTCCTTGGGGGTGAAAATGACAGAAATAGCACTAATATAAAATTAATAAGTTTTTCACATTATTTATAATACATCCTGTATCTTCCAAACTAAGAGGGATGCGTTGATCAAATTTGGACTGAACATTACTAATACAATATGGATTACAGCGGTGGTATCAAAAGTTTTGTCACCCCCGTCCTTGGGGATGAAAATAACAGAAATAGCACTAATATAAAATTAATAAGTTTTTCACATTATTTATAATACATCCTGTATCTTCCAAACGAAGAGGGATGCGTTGATCAAATTTGGACTGAACATTACTAATACAATATGGATTACAGCGGTGGTATTAAAAGTTTTGTCACCCCCGTCCTTGGGGGTGAAAGTTACAGAAATAGAACTAATATAAAATGAACAAGTTTTTCACATTATTTATAATACATCCTGTATCTTCCAAACGAAGAGGGATGGGTTGATCAAATTTGGACTGAACATTACTAATACAATATGGATTACAGCGGTGGTATCAAAAGTTTTGTCACCCCCGTCCTTGGTGGTGAAAGTTACAGAAATAGAACTAATATAAAATTAACAAGTTTTTCACATTATTTATAATACATCCTGTATCTTCCAAACGAAGAGGGATGCGTTGATCAAATTTGGACAGAACATTACTAATATAACATAGATTACGGCGGTGGTATCAAAAGTTTTGTCACCCCCGTCCCTGGGGGTGAAAATGACAGAAATAGCATTAATATAAAATTAACAAGGTTTTCACATTATTTATAATACATCCTGTACCTTCCAAACGAAGAGGGATGCCTTGATCAAATTTGCAATGAACATTACTAATACAATATGGATTACAGCGGTGGTATCAAAAGTTTTGTCACCCCCGTCCTTGGGGATGAAAATTACAGAAGTAGCACTAATATAAAATTAACAAGTTTTTCACATTATTTATAATACATCCTGTACCTTCCAAACGAAGAGGGATGCCTTGATCAAATTTGCAATGAACATTACTAATACAATATGGATTACAGCGGTGGTATCAAAAGTTTTGTCACCCCCGTTCTTGGGGATGAAAATTACAGAAGTAGCACTAATATAAAATTAATAAGTTTTTCACATTATTTATAATACATCCTTTATCTTCCAAACGAAGAGGGATGCGTTGATCAAGTTTGGACTGAACATTACTAATACAATATGGATTACAGCGGTGGTATCAAAAGTTTTGTCACCCCCGTCCTTGGGGATGAAAATTACAGAAGTAGCACTAATATAAAATTAACAAGTTTTTCACATTATTTATTACATCCTGTATCTTCCAAACGAAGAGGGATGCGTTGATCAATTTTGGACAGAACATTACTAATACAACATAGATTACGACGGTGGTATCAAAAGTTTTGTCACCCCCGTCCTTGGGGGTGAAAGTTACAGAAATAGAATTAATATAAAATTAACAAGTTTTTCACATTATTTATAATACATCCTGTGTCTTCTAAAGGAAGAGGGATGCGTTGATCAAATTTGGACTGAACATTACTAATACAATATGGATTACAACGGTGGTATCAAAAGTTTTGTCACCCCCGTCCTTGGGGGTAAAAATTACAGAAGTAGCACTAATATAAAATTAATAAGTTTTTCACATTATTTATAATACATTCTGTATCTTCCAAACGAAGAGAGATGCGTTGATCAAATTTGGACTGAACATTACTAATACAATATGGATTACAGCGGTGGTATCAAAAGTTTTGTCACCCCCGTCCTTGGTGGTGAAAGTTACAGAAATAGAACTAATATAAAATTAACAAGTTTTTCACATTATTTATAATACATCCTGTATCTTCCAAACGAAGAGGGATGCGTTGATCAAGTTTGGACTGAACATTACTAATACAATATGGATTACAGCGGTGGTATCAAAAGTTTTGTCACCCCCGTCCTTGGGGATGAAAATTACAGAAGTAGCACTAATATAAAATTAATAAGTTTTTCACATTATTTATAATACATCCTTTATCTTCCAAACGAAGAGGGATGCGTTGATCAAGTTTGGACTGAACATTACTAATACAATATGGATTACAGCGGTGGTATCAAAAGTTTTGTCACCCGCGTCCTTGGGGATGAGAATTACAGAAGTAGCACTAATATAAAATTAACAAGTTTTTCACATTATTTATTACATCCTGTATCTTCCAAACGAAGAGGGATGCGTTGATCAATTTTGGACAGAACATTACTAA
This sequence comes from Pogonocherus hispidulus, assembly GCA_963924545.1. Classification (NCBI taxonomy): domain Eukaryota; kingdom Metazoa; phylum Arthropoda; class Insecta; order Coleoptera; family Cerambycidae; genus Pogonocherus; species Pogonocherus hispidulus. Next base: position 72,552,234 of record OZ004693.1, read on the forward strand.
TACAACATAGATTACGACGGTGGTATCAAAAGTTTTGTCACCCCCGTCCTTGGGGGTGAAAGTTACAGAAATAGAACTAATATAAAATTAACAAGTTTTTCACATTATTTATAATACATCCTGTGTCTTCTAAAGGAAGAGGGATGCGTTGATCAAATTTGGACTGAACATTACTAATACAATATGGATTACAACGGTGGTATCAAAAGTTTTGTCACCCCCGTCCTTGGGGGTAAAAATTACAGAAGTAGCACTAATATAAAATTAATAAGTTTTTCACATTATTTATTACATCCTGTATCTTCCAAACGAAGAGGGATGCGTTGATCAATTTTGGACAGAACATTACTAATACAACATAGATTACGACGGTGGTATCAAAAGTTTTGTCACCCCCGTCCTTGGGGGTGAAAGTTACAGAAATAGAACTAATATAAAATTAACAAGTTTTTCACATTATTTATAATACATCCTGTGTCTTCTAAAGGAAGAGGGATGCGTTGATCAAATTTGGACTGAACATTACTAATACAATATGGATTACAACGGTGGTATCAAAAGTTTTGTCACCCCCGTCCTTGGGGGTAAAAATTACAGAAGTAGCACTAATATAAAATTAATAAGTTTTTCACATTATTTATAATACATTCTGTATCTTCCAAACGAAGAGAGATGCGTTGATTAAATTTGGACTGAACATTACTAATATAATATAGATTTCGACGGTCGTATCAAACGTTTTGTCACCACCGTCCTTGGGGGTGAAAATTACAGCAGTATCACTAATATAAAATTAATAAGTTTTTCACATTATTTATAGTACAACCTGTATCTTCCAAATGAAGAGGGATGCGTTGATCAAATGTGGACTGATCATTACTAATACGATATAGATTACGACGGTGGTATCAAAAGTTTTGTCACCCCCGTCCTTGGGGGTGAAAATTACAGAAATAGCACTAATATAAAATTAACAAGTTTTTCACATTTTTTACAATACATCCTGTAATTTATATTAGTGATACTTCAGCCATTTTCACCCCCAAAGATGGGGGTGACAATACTTTTGATACCACCGTCGTAATCTATAGTGTACTAGTAATGTTTAGTCCAAATTTGATCAACGCATCCTTCTTCGTCTTATTCATTTTATATAAGTGCTATTTCTGTCATTTTCACCCCCAAGGACGGGGGTGACAAAAGTTTTGATACTACCGCCGGAATCCATATTGTATTAGTAATGTTCAGTCCAAGTTTGATCAACGCATCCCCTATTGTTTGGAAGATACAGGACATATTGTAAAAAATGTGAAATATTTATTAAATATATATTAGTGATACTTCAGCCATTTTCACACCCAAGGACGGGGGTGACAAAACTTTTGATGCCACCGTCGTAATCCATAGTGTATTAGTAATGTTCACTCCAAATTTGATCAACGCATCCCTCTTCGTTTAGAAGATACAGGATGTATTATAAATAATGTGGAAAACTTATTAACTTTATGTTAGTACTATTTCTGTAATTTTCACCCCCAAGGACGGGGGTGACAAAACTTTTGATACCACCGTCGTAATCCATAGTGTATTAGTAATGTTCACTCCAAATTTGATCAACGCATCCCTCTTCGTTTGGAAGATACAGGATGTATTATAAATAATGTGGAAAACTTATTAACTTTATGTTAGTACTATTTTTGTCATTTTCACCCCCAAGGACGGGGGTGACAAAACGTTTAATACCACCGTCGTAATCTATATTATATTAGTAATGTTCAGTCCAAATTTGATCAACGCATCCCTCTTCGTTTGGAAGATACAGGATGTATTATAAATAATGGGAAAAACTTATTAATTTTATATTAGTGTTACTTCTGTAATTTTCACCCCCAAGGACGGGGGTGACAAAACTTTTGATACCACCGCTGTAATCCATATTGTATTAGTAATGTTCAGTGCAAATTTGATCAACGCATCCTTCTTCGTTTGGAAGATACAGGATGTATTATGAATAATGGGAAAAACTTATTATTTTTATATTAGTGCTACTTCTGTAATTTTCACCCGCAAGGACGGGGGTGACAAAACTTTTGATACCACTGCTGTAATCTATATTGTATTAGTAATGTTCAGTGCAAATTTGATCAACGCATCCCTCTTCGTTTGGAATATACAGGATGTATTATAAATAATGTGAAGAACTTATTAATTTTATATTAGTGCTATTTCTGTAATTTTCACCCCCAAGGACGGGGGTGACAAAACTTTTGATACCACCGCTGTAATCCATATTGTATTAGTAATGTTCAGTGCAAATTTTATCAACGCATCCCTCTTCATTTGGAAGATACAGGATGTATTATAAATAATGGGAAAAACTTATTAATTTTATATTAGTGCTACTTCTGTAATTTTCACCCCCAAGGACGGGGGTGACAAAACTTTTGATACCACCGCTGTAATCCATATTGTATTAGTAATGTTCAGTGCAAATTTGATCAACGCATCCTTCTTCGTTTGGAAGATACAGGATGTATTATGAATAATGGGAAAAACTTATTATTTTTATATTAGTGCTACTTCTGTAATTTTCACCCGCAAGGACGGGGGTGACAAAACTTTTGATACCACTGCTGTAATCTATATTGTATTAGTAATGTTCAGTGCAAATTTGATCAACGCATCCCTCTTCGTTTGGAATATACAGGATGTATTATAAATAATGTGAAAAACTTATTATTTTTATATTAGTGCTACTTCTGTAATTTTCACCCCCAAGGACGGGGGTGACAAAACTTTTGATAGCACCGCTGTAATCCATATTGTATTAATAATGTTCAGTGCAAATTTGATCAACGCATCCCTCTTCGTTTGGAATATACAGGATGTATTATAAATAATGTGAAAAACTTATTAATTTATAAATAAATTTTAAAATATTAATATTATATTAGTGCTATTTCTGTAATTTTCACCCCCAAGGACGGGGGTGACAAAACTTTTGATACCACCGTCGTAACCCATATTGTATTAGTAATATTCGGTCCAAATTTGATTAACGCATCCCTCTTCGTTTGGAAGATACAGGATGAGGAAGATACAGATACAGGATACAGGATATTATAAATAATGTGAAAAACTTATTAATTTTATATTAGTGTTATTTCTGTAATTTTCACCCCCAAGGACGGGGGTGCCAAAATTTTTGATACTACCGCCGGAATCCATATTGTATTTGTAATGTTCAGTCCAAATTTGATCAACGCATCCCTCTTCGTTTGGAAGATAAAGGATGTATTATAAATAATGTGAAAAACTTATTAATTTTATATTAGTGCTATTTCTGTAATTTTCACCCCCAAGGACGGGGGTGACAAAATTTTTGATACTACCGCCGGAATCCATATTGTATTAGTAATGTTCAGTCCAAATTTGATCAACGCATCCCTTATTGTTTGGAAGATACAGGATGTATTGTAAAAAATGTGAAATACCTACTTCTTAAATATATATTAGTGATACTTCAGCCATTTTCACCCCCAAGGACGGGGGTGACAAAACTTTTGATACCACCTTCGTAATCTATATTGTATTAGTGATGTCTGATCCGAATTTGACCAACGCATCCCTCTTTGTTTGGAAGATACAGGACGTATTATAAATAAAGTGAAAAATGTATTAAATTTATATTATTGTCATTTTCGCCCCCCAAGGACGGGGGTGACAAAAGTTTTGATACCACCGTCGCAATTTATATTGTAGTAGTAGTGTTCGGTCCAAATTTGATAAACGCATCCCTCTTCGTTTAAAAATACTTAGTGTAAGTCAAATGCACTGAAAAACTAATAAACTTATTTTACTGTTATTTACCTATGTATGTCATTTTCAGCCCCAAAGGCGGGGATGAAAAAACTTTCGGTACCATAGTAGTAATCCATATTATGTTAGTAATATACGGTCCGTGTTTCATCAACGCATTCCCCTTCGTTTGGAAAATACAAGGTGTAATTTATTTGCAACGAAAAACTAATGAAATCTATGAAAATTTTGAAATGTATATAGTTATAATAACTATTATGTAATCCAGTAATTTGTTATTATTACTCCATGATATAATGCGAATTGAGACAACTCGTTGAAATAGTGATCCGAACTATCGTGCATCAAAGACGATTGTCTCAACGTCAGAATTCGTGGCTGAGATTTCGTGGATAACTTCACACAAACCCTATATTCTCCTTGTAAGTTACATTGAAATGAGAATATCTAATTAGAATTGTCCTGTAATTGGAGAAATTGTAGGGCAATAACCGTATTATTATTATTACTATTAAGTATAAGAATACTTAAACCACGAAATAATAAATAACGCTGTAAAATGTGTTTAGTCTTTTACATTAAGAAAATTATACCTAATACATGAGGTACATATTTTTTCCACACGTACATAGAAATATCTGCAAATTGTAATTATACACAATACAGAAACTATTAGATAGAATACGTAGATAGGTATATGGATATCTATGCAAAATATGCAAAGTAACCTTGCAAGACTTCGGGTCTAAAGACTTATAATAAGCTGCGTTCGAAATTTAAAGAAAGAGATATTGTCACAGTTCCTTCTACAAAACATGTGCATGTGACGTTTCCTGATAAAAGATTCAATTAAATAAATTTCACCTGCTTAAATTGTCAGCGGTTTTATCGAAAACAACACAATGTTAAGAAAAAATAAATTATCTTATTAGCATAAATCTCTGTTAGGTGTATCTGCTGCACACGAGTACTGTAAATTTTACTACCTTATCTTAGATATAAAATTAATAGCGTCGTTGAGAATGTCAAACGTTTGTCTTTATCGGTGACATTTACGTTTTCTTAACAAAAATTGCATTCTTCAGGCATATAACTTTCCTGCACTTACACGTTTCAGGGGAAAAGAGAGACTGAAAGGCGAGAGGAATAAAAACCGTTACACAAGTGTGGACCAGATAAGAGAACTGGGAAGTTGACAGATAATAAATAAGGGAATACGACAAAATATTTGAGAGAATTCCCCAACATCGGATTTTGGAGGTTAAATGTTATCCGTTTCTGCTAAATTTAGTTAAGGGTGGAATTCAAGACGTACCTACTTAACTGAAATCATTTGTTTTATGAATATGTTGTTTCCTTTTGATCTGAAACTGAACTAAAAGGTAGCAGGAAGGTAAAAATATAATGCTTATAATGTTATTATGCAATCTCATTGAAATATGGAAGTTAAAATTTATCATATAGAATAGTCATATAGAGAATTTATATAGAGAATATATTTATCATATAGAGAAAAGTATTCATAAAGTTTGTATACATTTATTAGGAATACAAATTGGAAACAAATATATAGGAATACAAATTTTTTAAGTATTTTCTATTAGTACCAAACGTATTACAGAGAAAGTGTCATGTATTTCTATGTAGATAGGTAAATTATTATCTACATCAATGTAAAGGTGCATTTAAATTAAAGCGAACAGAAGCGAGCGAACGAATTCGTTTGTTCGTCTCTATTCGCTCTAATATATGCAGAAACACGGAGGAGTTCGTTCGCTCCCGTTTTGTTCTCCATATAAATTACGCAAGCTTAATATTACGCGATAATTCGTTCGTTCGCTTCTGTTCACCCTAATTTAAATGCATTAAGGTGCATTTAAATTAGAGCGAACAGAAGCGAACGAATGAATTCGTTTGCTTAAGCTTGCGTAATTTATATGGAGAACAAAACGGGAGCGAACGAACTCTTCCGTGTTTCTGCATATATTATAGCGAACAGAGACGAACGAATGAATTCGTTTGCTCGCTTGTGTTTCCTCTAATTTAAATGCACCTTAACAACTATCTAAAATATTATTATTTATTTATTTTGGTATTTTGCCTAACATAAAACAATTAGTTTACATATTTCTTCATGTTTCTTAAATGTTTCCAGAAAATATAGGTACCTATTAAGATTAATAATATTATTAATGAAATTGTCCAAATATGATGCATGAGACATTTGCATAGAGGGAGTAGCACTTATCGATAATCGAAATAATCGATATAATCGAAAGTAATTTTAAGTTACAGAACACTTGATTGAAAGTAACTTTTATTTTTTTTCTAGCACCTACGGTTTTAAAACAACTCTATTTATGGTTACATGTTTGTTGTATTGCTTTTTTAAATGAAAAATAATATTTTTGAAATACCTATTCTGTTCCTTTATTGGTAAATCTGAATTGAGCCTACTGGTCAGCCTAATATAAAGCACGTGTTTCTCCTTCCGGAGTCTTCAGGTAGGTACATATACGTGGCAGGAGGTAAAGGAGGAGGTTCTCAAAAAAGCATTAAGCTGTTAGTAGTAGTGAGAAACACACCTAAGTGCCGTCTTTTCGTCTTTGCTAGTATCCGCATGACAATTATTATTATCTAATTGACGAATTGATGATCCTGCACCTGACAGAGACGTGCTTTTCCGCAGGGGCCATCATAACTGTGACTTCTACTATCTTTGAGGTAAACAATTCTACTCTATTTGAAGGAGATGTCCAAAACAACTACTCCACGGACAATGTGCCCCGTGGAGTTTCTGTATATTATGTTAAATTCTAACTTATTTTCGCTATTTCTAACTATTAATGCATCTACAAATGGTAGTTGTCCAGAGTTTTCAATTTTATATGCAAATTTAACTGACGCGAAACGACTATTCAATTTAGAAACAAAGTTGTCAATATCAGTGACTTTTGTATCAAACACTGCAAAGATATCATCCACATATCTGAACCAAACCCTGGGGAAATACTCGAATTCTTCTTTTGCCTCCGTTTCGAATCTGTTCATGAAGAGATTGGCAATGAATGGTGACAAAGAGTTACCCATTGCTGTACAGTCATGTTGTTAGAGGAAATTAACATTGAATCGAACCCAATTTTGTTTCATACAAAGTTTAATGAGTTGAAAATAGTCTTTTACTACATCTGAGACTGGGATTGTTTGATTCGAGTAGGTTGGTAACTCTTTGCCACCATTCATTGCCAATCTCTTCATGAACAGTTTAGGTATAAATAGGACACAATGTTAGCATAGGTTGCCGCGGCGATAGCTCAGTCTGTTAGGTGCTGGGTGGTAGCTTGTGACTAACAGAATGGTATATCGCGGCGCGAGTTCGAATCTCGCCAGGGGAGAAATTGCACCTCTCCCAGGGAATGGTTGTGTCTGCGTTTTTTTCATGCGTACCCGCCCCTCCCTCTACACAAGCCTGAGGCTTTCAGAAGGGAGGTTGTCCATTTCTGTGGTGTGTTTTATGTTTTTTTATGTTATGTTTAGTTTTAATCTTCAGATGATGCCAACTTCGTTGGCAGAAGGCGCGTCGAGTGCAGTATAGTGTTTTGGATATGTATGGAAAACTACAGTGTTATCTTCACTCCAAAGGTTCCAACCCCTTTCAAGGTTATTGTATCCAATTTGAAATACACTGTATATAAAATTTTCAGAGCGTACATTACCAGTTGTTGATTCAGCATATTTTTTTAAAATCCTCTTATTTGGGAGTAATTATGGCATGGGTTTAATAAAATATGTTAAAGTGATGTATGTAATGATACAATCGACGGCTTTTACGAAGGTATTAAATCGACGGTATTATTTAATCGACGGTCAGTTACGAAGGTATTTCTGGTGAAATTCTAGTCGGCAATGAAATAGTACATTGTCGACCACATACATCGCGATATTATACCTACACACTGAACATAAAAATTAGGTCATATAAAACATTTAATGCGAAAGCTATAGCGGTCGGTGTTCTTTAGTGTTTTGACATTCAATATGCCCTTTAGCCCTTTACACTGAAACTGAATGCAAGTTCAGCCTAATAAAGTCGACTCAAACACTATAAATTATTACTCCTCCATTACAGAGTAAATGAGGAAAACATTTAAGAGTAGTAAAGGTATTGTAATTTAAATGTTCCAATGCTTTCTGACTTTCTAATCCTATAAATTTTTTCTCTCCACTTCGCCCTTTCTCTATTTTTGGCCTCTTCTTCTTTGAGCCTATTAGAATATTCAATGCGCAAAGGTATCCATTTTGGATATATGGTAATATAGGTATCTTATCTTTCGAGGTTTCACAATCTCAAAAAATTCGCCTTAATCTAACAAACTTCATCGCTAATGGTAATCATTGTCAGTGTCTGTTTCTCAATTTTAAAATGTGGACACATTTTAAATAAAAATTATCATACTTTGGTCAGATCTATAATTAGATATTATAGTTAGTATCTAGGTACCTCGCTACCTATCTAGACGTTTAGAGACTTCTTCTATTACTTATATTTACAGCTAATAATACAGATGTAGAAAGCTGTTTACATCAGGGGGCGTAGCTCAGATGGTAGAGCGCTCGCTTAGCATGCGAGAGGTACCGGGATCGATGCCCGGCGCCTCCAACTTTTTTTTTATTTGTGTATCAGAAATATTAAAGTGCATGGAATCTTAAGGCCAATAATAGATGTAGTGACTTAAATTGTGGCAAAGTTGAACTACTTTATTAACATTTAAATAATACATTTTAACAATGTAACAAATAATGAGTCTAATGAATAAAAATCAAGCAATTACTTGAAGCAATTGCTTTTTAGCAAAAAACAATTGCTTGACTAGCAAATGCTATAAATAAAAGCAATTGCTAGATCTTGATATGAATAAAATTTTGAAGCGAATGCTGCTTTTCTTGATTATCTGTAGCAATTAATAGGTACACTAAAAAACAAAAAATCACCCGGAATAGATAGAATAAAAGCAGAAACTCTAAAATTAGTAGCATTAGAAATCTCGAAACCACTTACCCATTTCATAAATCGGTCATTCGAAAAAGGCATATTTCCAAGTGTTCTGAAAACAGCTCTAATCAAACCCCTGTATAAGGCTGGTGATAGGCTGGACGTGTCAAATTACAGACCAATTTCAATACTATCAAGTATATCAAAAATTTTTTAAAAAATCATGAAAAAAAGGATAGTACATTATCTAAATCGATATAATATAATTTCAGACCAACAATATGGATTTACGGAACACAGATCTACACAGGATGCAATATTACAATTAACCATGTCTCTTTACAAGTCATTAGATAATAAAACACCTAAAATCTGTATCTTTGTAGATTTGAAAAAAGCATTTGACACGGTTAGTCATAGCCAGCTTTTGCAAATTTTGGAAAACATAGGTATAAGAGGTACTCCTTATTTATTACTATGCAGTTATTTAGCTAACAGAAAACAATGCGTTAAAATAAGCGATACCCAAAGTGAATTTAAAACAGTTAAATATGGAGTGCCTCAAGGTACAGTTCTAGGTCCTATACTTTTCAACATATTTTTAAATGACTTATTTAAAGTAAAAATTGAGGGACATATAGTGAGCTTTGCCGATGACACAACAGTAGTATATCAAGGTGACAGTTGGCAAAAGGTAAAAGAAAAAGCGGAAAACGATTTTAAAAACATTGCTATATGGCTAAACACCAGGCTACTTACTATAAATTTTGACAAAACCTATTTTGTTCCCTTTACATCCTATAAAAACAATCTACCCGATTTTGACAGCATTTCTTTGACCTTGAATAATGAACAAATTAATATAACAGGTGTGAATAATATAAAATATCTAGGCATCCTGTTGGATTCTCATTTAAAATGGGATGTTCAAATTAACAATGTAGTTAGAAAAATTAGAAGTCTATTACATAAATTTAAACATTTGTCTAAAATACTTACATTAGAGCATCTGAAAATATTATACCATGCATTAATTGAACCTCATCTGTCATATGGAATTATAGTATGGGGAGGAGCAACAAACAATCACATTAGAAGTATGGAAATAATACAGAAATATGTAATAAAAGTAATGTATCAGAAAAACTATACTTACCCTACTGACAAGCAACTTATTTGATATACGACAACTTTTCTGCTATGCTATACTTATAAGACAGCACCAAAATAAACGCGACCTTGTAGCTATGGACCATTGTTATGATACTCGTTATAAATGCAATCTAACATCAAAAATACCTAAAGCTGAAAAAACGATATTGCAACGCTCATTTGTGTATCTAGGCCCTAAAATATATAATATTATACCACGTGCCCTTAAGTTAATCAATAGTGCCAATTTGTATAAGAGTCGCGTTAGAAAATGGTTGAGAGAGACTTCCAGGTTAGATGTTCACAAGCTGATTGACATAAAAAATTACTAGGAAAAACAATTTATAATATAATAATGATAATTTAATAATAAACTAATATTCAAGTGTTTTGTTTGTATCTCTTATGTAGCCACCCTGTACTTACCATGTGCATCTTAAAATAGTATTATTTCCACTATATGTATGGGAAAAAGGATTGTTTTGTCGATCATATCTTGTACTGTATGTGTATGCATATATTAATTTATAATTTTTTGTAGTGTAGCTTAGGTATAGATTTGTATAGAATTACGTATTTTTATGTGTTTTGTGAATACAGTGTAACTACTTGTGTGTAAAAATTATTTAATGATAGTTTTATACTTTTAATACTCGCATAGAGTACACTGTACCCTAAATCAAGGTATTACCTTAACCAGGGTTACTATTTATTTACCACCTTCAAGCTGTGTATTTTCAGTATAGATTCATTGTATTCGAAAATTCCTGTAAATTGGTAAATAAATTTATTATTATTATTATTATATTAATTGCTTAGTCATCATAAGTCCAAACGTGTCTTATCCCCATTTTCATTTTATAAATATATTAGATTTTATTTTTGTGCCGCATTTGCAATCGGGTAGACGTTGATCCAACAACGTGGGTATTTATTTAGTATAAAATTTGTTACGTTTTTGTGAAAAATAGGAGAATTGTGATATGACAGATTTCAGTGAAAATGAGGAATTTGATAATAGTGATGAGGAAATTACAGACAAGAACTTAATATTTGTCCACAAATTGAAGGAAAATAAAATCGTTTTTAATAAATCACAAGTCCTGCAATTTAAAACAGAAAAGGAGGCTGCTTTAACCATCTTAGTACAGGTATCCTTTTCGGTTTATATATTCATCACCGAATTCTAAAACTTTGGAATCCTGACGTGTGTGCAATCTATCACACTGATGGCATTTGGAAAACGGTATCTCTCTGACCACAGCTGTGTAGCTTCCACAACAGCTTCAGCATTGCTAGGAAATTTAATAAAAATGTTGGCCTTCTCGAAAACTGCATTCATTACGGAAGTAAATGTCTTACAGATAGTAGTCTGGTGAACACCGAGTTCTTCAACTACAGAATTTTGATAGCCCGGATGAGACAATTGTCGCAGAAAGACTTTCATCTTAGCTATAGGTGATAGTGCAGCCCCTCGCCTTTCACCAGTATTTTCGCGGTTAAATCGTTTTAACTTTTTGAAATCACCATCTCTGGAATTTTTACGTACACTGTATATTTTTCTTTTTCGCACATTCATATATTCAGCCATAATTTTTACTGTTACCAAGCAAATGATGCAGGGGTCGACCTACCTTAAAAATTTTAAAGCAATTGCTACACTAGAAAAAGCAATTCCTTAATTTATTCATCACATTTTCAGCAAATGATAGCAATTCAATTCAATTCAATTTATTCATTCCAAAAGGCAAGTATAAATTTAGTATAAACAATTAGCATACACAGGCACATAATTAAGTACATTTACCCATAGGACAAAACCGCTACAACCAACACGTCTCTCAGTTAATAATAAATAAATAATTATAATTTTAATTATAATTATGAATGCCCACTGAAGGCTAAAAGAATAACTTATCTTTATTTTATTTTAATAACTTTTTCTTTTTTTTCTTTTTCTTTCTTTTCCCTCTTTATTCCTCGTCTACCCGCCCTACTTCTCTGTCTCCCAGGCTGTCACCTAAGCATAGATGCTTGATTGCGACTGACCCGAAAGCAGAACAGAATAAAGGAACCAGAAGATATAAAAACAGAAATATTTAAGTACCTATTTCAGTAGTCATTCATAAAAAAAAACAAAAAGAAATGATATTGTACAAAAATAACAAGAATACTATAACGTACCTACCTAATTTTGATTTGTCTATGCTGAGGAATTGGTAACCGATCCTTCGTAAAAATCAGTCAAAATATGTTTGGTACACCGTGTAATTGAATATGTTTTTTTAGTTTTTTCTTAAATGTTGTACATCTTTTGATATTTTTTAAATCAGTTGGAAGTGAATTGAACAGTTTTGGTCCGTAATACAGAACGAATCTTTGAGTGTGTGTCTTTCTACAGAATGGAGTATTAATGACTTGGGTTTTTAAGGCCCTCGTATTATATTGATGGTAGAACATATCATTTTTATCGTTATTTTTGAATATCCACAGAATGCATTGAAAAACATACATTTGTCTTACATTAAATAAACCAGTCTCATCATATAATTTATCTGTATTATGTAGATACGATTTTTTGTAAATAATTTTAATTATTGTATTTTGCGCAACAGAAAGTTTATGTAGAGAATGTTCATATAACCCTCCCCAAACGATAATACAATACCTAAGAATTGATTCAGCCAAAGCAATATACACCGCAAGCACAACTCGTCTGTTAAGAATATCACGTATTTGGTAAAATTTATGCACTAGTATTCCAAGCTTTTTTGTAAGATAATCCACCTGACTATTCCATTTCAAATGCTGGTCAACCATTAGGCCAAGATATTTTATACTGTCTGTTCTAATTATCTGTGGACATGCAGTGCAGTTCACCATATTACAGGTTGTTTTATGAATATAAATATTATTTCTATTTGGCTGATCGGCGGCTGTAGAAGAAAAGGTCATGAATTTAGTTTTTGCCACATTTAGGCTTAAAAGACTAATATTTAAAAAAAGTTGGATTTTTTGAAGGCCATTAGCTGCATTTGAATATGCTTCATCCCATGAATTTCCAACAAATACTACTGCGGTATCGTCTGCATATGAAAAAATGTTACCATTAATATCAATTTTTCCTAAATTATTAATATAGATTAAAAATAGAATTGGCTCTAGTACTGTCCCTTGAGGGACACCCATAGTTACTGTTAAGGGGTTGCTTAATGTTTTATTAATTTTAACAACTTGTATTCTATCCTTCAGATAATTTTTAAAAATTTGCAATGGTAATCCACGAACACCTATATCCTCGAGTCTTTTCAATAACAAACCGTGATTGACAGTGTCAAAAGCCTTGGCCAGATCTAAGAACACTGACAGACATTTTGTATTATTGTTCATATTAGTTACTATATTACTAATTAATTCAACTGTAGCATCTTCGGTACTGATATTCTGTTGAAACCCGAACTGGTTTTTATTTAAAATCTTATTTCTATTTAAAAAATTTACTAATCCAGTTTTTATGCATTGTTCAAAAATTTTTGAAAAGTTATTTATAACTGTAATAGGTCTATAATTTGTGAGTAATTCTTTATTGCCGGATTTATATATTGGGGTAGTTATTAATTTTTTAAACTCTTCAGGGATTAAACCTGTTGCAAATGATACATTTATTATATGTGTAAGGGGCTTTAGTATATATCTATGACATGTTTTAATTGTTTTTGTAGAAATTCCATCAGGACCCGAAGCCGAGTTATTTTTTAGTTTATTTATATTTAAGATTAATTCATTTTCATTTACGGGGTGCAGAAAAAATGAATCTGTGAAACTACTTCGTAAAGTTGATTTATATAAAGTTTTTGGGATTAAATTAGCCATTTTTTCGCCAATCCCAACAAAATACTTATTAAAACAATTGGCCTTGTTCTTATTATCGGCCATCTGCTTACCATCTTCGTCAGTTATGTTATATTTTTGTTCTCTAAATTTGTTTTCACTATTCGATGCCTCATTTACAATTTGCCATATTTTTTTATAATTGTTATTTACTTCGTTGCTTCTATTATTTAAGAAAAAGCTTTGTCTAAAAGTAATTCCTGCAATTTTAAGCAATTGCTGGAAGCAAAAGCAATTACTTAAGTTTTTATTCATTGGCTTTCAAGCAATTACTTAGATTTTATAAGAAAAAGCAATTGCTATATTTTTATTCATTAGACCGAATAGATAACTAATAGATACTCAAAAGTCAACCAGCTGTGAATTTTCAATTGAACCTGTTGGGTTTCTAAACGGGATAGAATCAAATGATGGAGTCGAGTATACAAGTTACACTAATACGGCAAAAAATTATCATAAAGCATAATTTCTAAATAATTTTAATAATACCGTTGAAGAATAATTCGAGTTATGCTATAATTAATTTTTCCTACGGTTGTTTAGAAAATAAACAAAAGCACACTAAAAACACAACTGTAAAACGTGGGGTAGTGATAGCGTTTTTTCTTAGCATTCAGGCAATCCAAGTTCGATACTCGATGATAAGGGTCATGACTTTGATCGAGACTCGGCGCGTTACCATAGTAAATAAATGCAACAGTTGCCAATCAATCGGTTTAGTTTGCTATTTCGCTTAATATCTGCCTTCGTCTTCAACATTTAGGCTACATAGATGAATCCATTCAAGAAAAAGTCAAAATATCCAATACAATTGTAAATTCGTTAAACTCCGGAGATTCAGAGGTACATGTTGATGTTATACCACAAAATGAAATGCCATCTTCTTAAAAAACAAACAATAACATATCTATTGTAAAAAATTAGATCAATCAGCACAAAGAAATGCCAGGAATTTATTTAGAAAATTGCACTAATTTTTACGGAAGCGTAGAAAGGACAACGTGTGAAATAATTTTATAATTGCCAGTTATATGTGAAAAACTTGCAATTCGGGGTCGGTTGCATGCAAATTTATTAAATATTATTTTAAATCATTTGTCCATTCACAGTTTTCCTCTGGAAAACTTTTACATTGAAGGGTACAAGAAATCATAATAAAAATAAGAAAGCAAAGTTTGTAGGTACCATAGGCATGCTCCCGGTTTGTATAAAAATAAAACGCAAAACTTCCATAACCTCATAAGCATTCAATGGCGTAGTTTATATGAAATTTTATTGTCCGGAAAACTGGCATTATATGGTCTGCGTATTTATTCGGCCAAATGCGCAGTGGCGACCCATCCCCGTCCCAAGTGGTCTGTGATTCTAACATTTCCATATTTTATAAAACTCGCTCTTAATCCAATCCTCGATATTGTACTGAAATCCACAGGGTAAAGCAAGATGGATCTTTTGATTTTGCTAAACTACTTGGTCGATAAGAAATAACTGGCATATGTTTTCGTATTTGGATTTAAATAAACAGTGTCTATACACGGTGAAAGATTAAACCGTTGTAATATAAAGTATAAATGAAATAGTGTACTTTTTAGTGCATATTTGGATTCTGCCATATAGTTCAGGGGAATTTTCTTATATTTAAATTCAACCGTTTTTTTTTAATAAAAAAATTTTTTAGAAAATTTTCTAATTTTCAAATTGACTTTGTCCGTTCACGGCTAATTTGATAGGCAACTTTTTCGTAAAATTCTGAAAATCTGACAAATTCTATAATATCTCATAGATCAGGAAAAAAAGAGAATTTAATTTTACATAGCTTGTCCTAGTGAAAAAATCCAATTTGAATTAAAAAAGTTTTAATGGTTGAAAAGTCTCAAAATTAACATGAAATGGAAGGCTTAGTATATTATCTACCAATCTTTGTATTTATTTTAATTGTGGAAGGTACTCTACCTTATGGTCCTTCAACATGCCAAAGACCGAATGAAAACCTCCTATACGAAAAATGTTACAAAATGTCTTACATACAGTGCCACACAGATTGATGGTATGGTATATCCCTCTTTCCCCCTTATTTTTTCATTTTTTGACATAAAAACTACCTTTTTTCCGCTTCAGATTTCACCGGAAGTAATATCAACTCTCGATTTTTATATGGAACACCCTGTATACGATTATATTTTTTGGAATCTACGTCATTTTCAGAGTTCATCAATATAAGATAAGTGGCATTTTTGCTGTCAAATTACTTTTTGAACTCTATTTTACTTTTGAATTTAGAGTGCCTTCTCCAAACTGTAATTTCAGTTCTATTGGTACCAGAAATAAAATAAGTGTATAAGTAGATAAATTAAATATTAGTTTATAATTTCCAGGTCTTATATATGATAGAGAAAACTCAAAATTCCAGAGAGTATAACAAAAAGAACATGATCTATTACAATAATTCTGAGAGATTATATTAACGATTATAAAAAAATTTGTTTCCTTTCGCCCAGAAAATATGGTGGAGGTGTTTTTTTT
Organism: Pogonocherus hispidulus; assembly: GCA_963924545.1. Taxonomy (NCBI): domain Eukaryota; kingdom Metazoa; phylum Arthropoda; class Insecta; order Coleoptera; family Cerambycidae; genus Pogonocherus; species Pogonocherus hispidulus. Next base: position 72,568,612 of record OZ004693.1, read on the forward strand.
AAATGTAATGAAACAAAATTTTGTCCGTCAATAATGGGGATACAAGATTGGTTCTGTGTCTAAAGAGGTGGCACTTTATTTCAAACTGCCAAATTGGAAAAAATATAGCGGACATTGTTTTAGGCGAATATCGGCTACAATGCTTGTTGATATCCCTTCTTTAAACGCCACGGAGGGTGAAAGTCGAGCAATATAGCAGGAAGGTAAGATAGAGAGGAATCCATGAATAATAAAATAGATAGTGCTATGAAAATATTATAAAAATATAAAAATTGTGACTAAACTATGAACTAACTCGGAGAATATTAAGTATACTATTTTTTGTCATCGAATTGAAATCGCCAACTTTTTCTCATATTAATTAATTCCATTTGAGATTTAAATAAATTCAGCTAATTCTCTGCAGAATGGCACCACTACCCTCATCAGAGCCGATGTGCATCCATTTTCTTCTAGTTTTTGCAATAATTTTGTTAAATCCGCATGATGCGCAGCTGTAATAGTTCGTACAACTTTTACATTGCATTCCGACTATTCAATTTCTACAAACTGAATACTTGCTGTATAGGAGGTGCAAGCCAACCCGTTCTTACATCAGTACAGGACCGATGTTCTTTTAATCTGGTAGCATACCCTGCTGCATATAATAATGCATCTATATGACTGCACACTTCACTGTCTCATACTATATGTACAATATGCAAGAGGAAACGCACCTGTTTCTTCAAATTTTACCCAGCTTTTAAGGATCTTCTCATTCAGTCGCTGTCCTTGACCAAAATAGAAATTACATATACCTACAACATATCATCTAACTTTTAGGTTGCAAAAGAATTCCATAAAATTGTAGTATGGTTTATACTCACTTTGACTACCAACCCTGTAAAGTTATTTGTGAACTTCTTACATCCTATATCTTGTCCACAAACCCAGCTTCAAAATATTTATATGCTTTATATGCTTCCAAGCTTTTCTATGTGTCAACACTAAATAGGCACCGATATCCATACTAGTAACGTCTGGTACAGAATCCAAATCAAATTTTAAATCAGTGTCACTAAGAGTAAACGGGTGCACGTTGTTGATAACAGATATTTTATTCAAATATCTTACCGCTACATCTCCCTGACATGCTAGTCTCTTAGATAATCACTTTATCCAGCCATGCTAAAATTTTTGAAATAATACACTTCACAAGATCCACTTAACACCAATAAAAATTATAAAACAATACTAAACTTATATAAACAGCTGTTCTGTTTGACCTACGGCAGCCATATTAGTCAGGTGTTCTGGAATGCCTAATTGCAAAGTTCAGTGCTATAAGTTTATTAACAGAATACAAATTGAAGCAATTAGTATGTACTAACATAGACAAAAGTTAATGTTGACTATTAGTTGAAGCTGAAAAGATTGATAATGGTTAGTAACTTCATAGCTTTTTGTTACACAGAGTTACTACTCGAAGCCGCAATATGAAGGAAATGTTTATTGAACCATATTCATAAGTGTTACTTGTACACAGAAGTTTTCCGCATATTTTAAAGCTATTACTCGGGTAGTTCCCTATTTCGTTTTGTTATCTCCAGCGTTTTTATGAGACAACTTTCCCCACTAAAACGTATTCCGCATTGTTACTCTCGCAAGACATTAGGGGTAGATTACGTTTTCCGTTATAGTTTTTATTCTGGAAATCGTCCTTAGATGGATAGAAAACTTTCGTCTACAAGCGCTACCGTGTCTTTTATTTATTCATAACTTTTCCAGAAAAATCTCTTGTCTGCATTGATATTCACGATTTTCTAAAGAAGTTTTGTCTTCGTCAAATCATCCTTCAGTAATCAAATGGCGCACAGGGATTTATGAAGGGAGACTTTTTCTCGCAAATCTATAGGCAATTGTAAAGTCGGATAAAAGATTGTATAGAAAGTTCGGATACTGAAGATACTTATGGAAAAAAATGCTATTGTGAATGTTTCCAGAAATATTACAAGTTAGAATTCTTTTCCTGTACAGTTTAAAGTGAAATTTTAATACGATGGACTTACCAATAAATAATATAATATGTCACATTATAATAAATTTTATAAAAAATTTGGAGATAAATAAATACTAATAATAATAGCCATAATATTTCATTAATAGTAATATTATGATTTTATTCTACTTGGTTGTAACTGGCTTTATCTATTTTGTAATAATGTATTATTCTTAAGCCCGGTTTTTCAATATAAAGTTAACTCACAAGTTAAAGTTAACTCTGAATTATTTATTAAAACCTGTTTTTCAAGTGCCAAGTTACCTTCCAGCTTAAAGTTAACTCAGAGTTAAATTAACACACACATAAAGGTAGAGTTTACTATAAATGTCAAAGATAAAAAATAACAAAATGGGTCTTGTGATTTATGTTCAGTAAGTCTGTGTAGTTTCTATATAAATTTCTTATAATGGATTATGAAATAAATGCATGCAGTAGTAATGAGAATGCTAGAAGACTGGAAATATTTAAAAATATATCAAACTATTTTGAAGAATGGGTTCGGTATGATTTATCTACTGATTTTATCTACTAGATAAAAAGTAGATTCGTACTATTATTTGTAGTTATGTCTTGTTATGTAGTTTGTATGTACAACCCATCTGTCAAGTAGTAGAACTTGTTTCTACATCCCGCTATTGTATTGGATTCTCATACGATTAGTTTGGTTTGGATTGAATTGTGTTGTGAGAACTACCAAGAGGTGGCGCTATGGTATAGAGTTTGTGTACGCAAAACGTACCTACTGTGTCAAGTACTTGAATCCTCGCATCTTTAAGTATAATCACTTATATTGTACTGACGAGATCATAAAAAGCTCGAAACTGGTATGCAGTTAGTGACATCCTACGATGTGAGATCCAAGTATTTCCTCGTAGTTTTCATTGCAATCCGAATCCCTGTATTTTGATTCTGTTTTAGACAAAATACTTCAAATTTGGCTTTGTAATTCAGCGCTCGGCGTGGCATATTGACAGGAGAAAAGCTGTTTTGCCTTAATTTGTTTTAGTCTATATTTAAATAAGGCGTTTACAGTTGTGGATAAAATGTAGATTCGCACTATTCGCATTTATGTGTTATTGTTATTGCTGTTCCAGTTTAGTTAGTTGTTATTCTTGTCAACTTAGCGAAATAGAATGGATACCTGCTGAAAGCAATTGCAGTATACGTTAAAATTAGGTTTTATGTTACAGGGCGCATAGCGTGTAGGTAAAAGAGGGTTCGAACTTCCCCAATAATAATAAATCCAACTGGCAATTTCTTTCTGAAAACGTATGCGTGGACGTCATTAACTGCATTGCCCCGTTAGTGTTTCCAAATTCCTAATACCATAAAGGTATTAGCTGGAGGTCCACCCCGACCGTATTGTTTGTGATTAATCTGCGTGTATGTAAGTATAGTGTAAGCCGAGGGTTCTGCGTGTTTGTAGGGGGCATAATGGACGTGCTACTTAGGGTAGTTTTAGGGGTTCCACTGGTCAGCATTGCCAGGCGTGAGTTATTTGCGATAGGATATGGTCAGCTGTGATAATGCTGATAAGGGCGGTGCGTTGGGATAAATTATTCTACTTTGGTACTATGACACACTGGCGGACAGCGTAAACTGCCTGCTCAACGAAAAGTGAAGAGAATGAGACACTTTACAGATCCCGAAATGTGGTCAGCAAATGTGTATGATGTATTTGCAAGGTAAAATTGCTCGTTAGGTAAACAGGCGGGCATTCTCTTTACCATATTTTGTGATGATGCGGATAATACACTGAAAAAAATATTACTTCATATAAATATAGACACACCGTTTAGATCATAAAAAAACTTTAATATTACCTAATATTACCTTTAATTATAAAACTTTATTATTAGTATGATATAACACTGACGTATTTTTCCACATAACACCAAAACACTATACTGCACTCGACACGCGTTTCGCCAACAATGTTGGCATCATATGGTGATGATTAAAACTAAACCTATGGTAATACTATGTCCTAGTTTTACCTAAACTATTGCTACGGTTCAGTGAACCGTGATTTACTAGGCAATAAAGCGGGCTGTATGGGACTGGCCCTCTGTCACTATTCATACTATTTTTACACTTTCTAAACTCTCAAAAGCATCCAGCTATCTGGAATTTGTTACGTTCCTAATTAGCTTTAAATTGCTACTATCTATTTTATGGTTTTTCTCAAATGCATGTTGGCCGACACTATCTATCTAGACGTATCTAGTTTGAATTGATCTCCTAGTTTATTCAACATACTTTTGATTGCAGTTGTTACAACTGATTTCGTAAATCTCCGACTTTTCCTTAGTTAATGGGGCCGACATCGAGTGAAGAGACACTGTCACTTATCTGGGGGTACATCTGGATAAGATGCTGCGGTGGAAACACCACATCCAGAAAGTCCTATAGCGAAGGCGAAGCTGGTCATGGCCAAGCTATACACGACTCCAACTGCTTGACCCAGGATGAGAGTAAGATCTTCTTATGTTTCAGATTCCATCCGAAGCAAGCGTAGAGGGCTACAAAGCGAATAAAAAAACGACCCTCAGAGCTCCCCTCGAAGCCACGACCAACAACAGCGGTCACGGGATCACTTCGGGTATCCTTCCCTTACCTTGCATAAAGCTAAAGGGCCAGTTGGACCCTTTAGAGGTGCATCCTCAGTTACACAGCCACTCCTGACCTGCCCCAAACCACCACCCAGGACGAGAGCGGCACTTGCCGCCCTCGCCCGAGACAGACTACCCCCGGTGGGTTAGACATGCAGGCGAAGAAAGAAAACAAGACAGAAGAGCGCCAGGAACTACCCAGCCTGCAGGGTAGAGCCAGCACAGGAGGAGACCCCACGAATCGCCCACACCTATCACTTTTGTGGTCGGGGTTGGTGAAGGATGGGGTCCACGTCTACAAGGCAGTCCAGGCCTACAGCGCTGGGGAGGGTAAAGAACGATAATCCCGCTCGGCCCCAAATCATCCCAGGTCATGACCACGATCAATGGATATTGGCGAAAAGACACTTAAATGTCTGGTAGGTACCTACCAAAATTATTTAAATCTGTTTAAAAGAAATAAAGGCACAACTTTATAAAATAATATTTTCATAATCGCATAATTTTTAGGATAACTAAAACTTGATTTTATAGGGCGTAACATTGAAACTTCTGGTCAAAAATTGAAATTCAAAATTATCTAGAAAAAATAATATTATTAGCACAAATGTCTAGTGCAAGCCTTTAAAATTTAAAATTTTTATCTGGATAAAAAAGGATGTACTTCCTGTTGTTACCTTGTATATACAGTGTATCGCACTTCAAAGTGCTTAAAACGCAGTTATAGATAACTTATTTATTTTATCAGATTTGAACCAACCTCAAAGATGGAACATATTAGGATCTACTTGAAGGAGATGTCGAAAACAACTACTCCATGGGAATGTGCCCTAACTGGCATTGCATTACTCCGGTATTTCCATAGAAGTCGCCACATCTTTCATCAAGACCAAACGCCAGACTGACCGGTTTCGCACTTATTATGGTCTAGACAGCGTGACATAGGTAGTGGAATCGATGAACGATTTTGCGACATGATTGAATGACCATCGAAATTGTCTTTATTGTCTTCTTCAAAAACAATAAAGGGCACTGCTATAATTATTATATTAGTTCATTGCTTGGAATATAATTATTTAAAAACGAAACAATTGGTTTGTTCATTACTTTTCAATAAAATGTATTTTAATCTCTATTTTATCTAGCGATATCTAAAGAAATATAATAATTTGTTACTATATTTTAGCTAGTTTAATGAAGCTTACTTGCGAAACTTGCATGTGCATTTATTTCACTGGAACTGACTGGGTCAGAACTACGAATCATGAAATGCATTCTCCGCTCTGGACATGTTTCCGTTTGATGCTTGGCTGACCCTGTCTGCTGGAAGCAAGGGTAAAATCCTTTGCAAACAGTAAACAATTCTAGTTTTAAAGAAGCTATGTTTAGGATAATACTTTGCTATATCTCAACTAAAATAACTCAGTCACTTTAGGTATTTTTAGAAGAAATACCGTAAGGCTTTCTTTAATATAGAGTTGGCCAATGTATCTTTTATAATGCTTAACTATCTGTGATGTTTAAAATTTGTTTCGTTTTATAGACTGAACAGAAAAAAATGGTGCATAGAACACATCAAACGGGCAAGATTTTGAAGTTGTTGGGCCCTAATATATCTAAAGAAAATAACAATAAATTTTGAATTCGCGAATTGTATATCTGACTCAAATTGTATATCTGACGAATATTGACGTAGGGATAAAATAGCCAAGACTATGAATAAAAAGAGAAATGAAGAATTAAGAAACAACCTTGTAAATCTAATAAACGTCTCTAAAAACACAAAATAAAAAGGAATCTGAAAATATTGATACCTACTATTTATAGAGGGTGAGTCAACTTAAAGTTTCATCCTCGATTATTTGTCAAAAGATTGTTTTCCATGGAAAATCCAGAGACAAGTCGATTTTTATTTGACACATTTAAAAATATAAAATGCATCTTATAAATGGAACATATTGTAGATAGTGTATTGTAGATATTGTGTTCTAAGACTCATATTATTATATTAAATAAAATGCCTATTAATAGACAGATGCCTAGTCAGATTGACATTTTTAATTCAAAGTCATCACGTCCACTCATTAATACAATCATTCATACAGCTGCACAACAACTAAGTTACAGACAATTAATATGTATTACATTTTAATTAATGAAGGGTTTCTATACGATAGTATTATAAGTTCAAACCACATTTCCAATTTCTGATAAACACATAATTGTTTAATAAGAATGCATTGAATAAAATGAATAAGTAGATCAGTAGATCTTCATGATAGTTAATTTGATACTAACTATTATGAATATCTGTAGATATAACCACATACAAGTTATTTTATGTCCATGATAAAGGCATTTCCGTCTCGAATTTGACTTGATATCTCTTTGCTTCTTTCCTTCCATCGGACGCGCGGGTATGTGCATTGTTTCCCGTATTAAACTGTCTAAATTTCGGAATTGTTCTGCCAGTCTCTAGCTATCTTACTTTTGCTTCCCCTCTATATAATTATATGCGCAAAACTATCGTAGCGTAAGTGTTAGTTGAGTTCTAAGTCAATAGCGAAGGGGTTGTTGTATTTACATCTATGGAATACCACGCACCTCAATAATTGACTATAAATAATTGAGTTCAGAATTTTTTTTCATTTTAAAATGGATGATAAAATCAAAGGTATTTTATATAAAAGATCCAAAGGATATCGAACTTTTAAATAAATTGGCATTTGAAGACAGCGACGACCATATCGACAATGAAATATGGGACGAAAGTGATTCAGATGTAGATAATGTCGTTGAAACAGAAATTTTACATCCTGTACTCAAAGTGATACCACTGACAGTGACTGATGAAAATATTTCTGATGGGTACTTTTACACTGGTAAGGACAATATAACAAAGTGAGAAAAATCTGTTTCCAATTAGACAAGAAAATGAATGCCTCAGAATATTGTCACAAATATGCCAGGTGTTATTCCGCATGCTAAAGGAATAAAAAATGTTATCGATTCCTGGCATTGCTTTTTCACTGAAGATATGTTACAATTAATGGTAAATTGTACCAATGAATTTATAAATAGCATAAAACAAAATTTCAGCTGTGACACACAGTAAAAAATTCACAGATTTTGCATCTTACGCAAATATCGTAGGCGTATTGAAAATACCAGACACAACTATATTTATTACGCACTGTATACATTTCATTGTTCATAATATTTATAATTTATACAGAGTGTGATACTGTAAGGAATTAATTAAACTCACACAATTCCAAAAACTAAGAACTTTATGAAAAAAAAGGGAAAACGGTTACATGCGATTGAACAGTATCTAATGAGAATTCGTGAATGAATCCCAATCATATCCACTTGTCAGCAGCTTTCACCCGAGCTCCGAGTATGTTTATACAAATGCCACGTTCTTTGGTCGTGGCGCACTCAAGGTGAATATCTTGAATGTTTTCTTACATTCGATCATCCTGACAGGCATTTTGAATCAGGCAACTTTCTATAAACTCTTCCATTTTTCAGGATATAATTCTCAAAAGATTGTTTATTAACATCTGTCTTTTTCGTGTAACAACGTCCTTCTTATCAAGGACACTTCCTCGTCTTCTAACTGGGCTGCCAAAATTCAATCGGCATCGGTTAAATTTGCTGAACAAACTTGCTCCTTCATTTCTACCAAGGGCATCGGCGCTCGACCCAATACATCCACACGACACACACGGACATCTGGGCGATAGACAACCTCAAACGTACCACCGCCGCCAAACGCCCCAACCCCAAGACACCAACGACCAACACACGGCATGAGGTCTCGCCCAGTAAATGTTGTCCTCAGAGCACTGTAGTCCGTGAAAACTTCAAAGTCCACCCCCAATAGAAAAACGCGAAAACATCTCAAAGACAAAACCAGGAAATATCCTGACAATCCTAAGAATTGCCTCCCTGCCCTCACGTTTGTAGGATTCGGCATTTGTTTTACAGCTTCCATCTTTTTCTTTTGCCTGGCCTGACATCAGTAATGCTAACCTCCTGTCCCAAATAGTCTATGGAAGTTTTGAAAAACGCAATTTAACAGCTTCATAGTCAAGCTAGCTTCTTTCAGAGACTCTAGAACCGCTTCAAGACGTTGCAGACCCTCCTTTACAGTCTCTGATGGAATAACAATGTCATCAACGCAGGCTAATGCAATCTTGTCAAGATGTCCTGCCAGAACCCCATTGATCCATCATCAGTCACAAGCAACTAACAAAAACTCGATGCAAGATCCAAACAAACAAAGAAAGTACCTCGCCCCAAAACATTTATCTGATCTTCAATTCTCGGTAAAGGGTACCTCTCCTTTATAGTAACAGAATTCAGACGTCGGTAATCGACACACATTCTATAATCATTGGTCTTTTTCTTAACCAATAAAACTGGACTTGCATACGATGACGTAGACTCTCTTATAATGTTATTGTCAAGTATCAGAATTTGTCTTTTACTAAGTGACATCCGGTAGGGCTGATAAACTACAGATTCTTCAGTCTTGCACTTAATTTGCATTGATGTCACATTGATTTTCCCAATTCCGCCATAGAGAGGGTTATTTGAGCTCGGAATCGATTTAGGAGAGATATTAATTGCTGCTTGTTAATTGTGTCCAAATTATCGCACACAACCATATTTCTGCTTATACAACTTAATTCTGAAACATTTTGAGTATTCCCTGTACATTGGAATGAAGATACTTGTTGAATGCCCCTTGTATATATAGAGGTTGACAAGTTTTATCAGTACCCAAGATCATCAGGTAGAACAATAATTCGGACTGTATTAACAACATCCTGTATTTTTATTACAAACTCATTACTCTTAATAATTATGTTTCCATAAAACATTTTTTTACAAACACGGGCGAATTGTTAATTTCAACATTAATTGTTAGTTTATTTAAAACAGATTTCTTAATCATAGTACAACTGCTGCCGCTATCTAAAAGACAAGGCACTTCAATTCCATTTACGAGTATAATGGCCCTGTTTATTTAAAAAACAAATAGTTTTAGTCGCCGTCGCCGGTTCGATATTCAAAGGCATATTTGCATTATGTTGCTTTAGTACAGATTTATTGTCTAGGTCACGTTATAACATCTAGACTGATGGTGACCTAATTTACCGCAAGAACTGCAAGTTAGGGTTTTCTTCTGTGTATAAAACTTTGCTAAATGTGGTCCCTTGCAAACAAAACACAATCTCTGGCCAAAGTTTCTTTTATTTATATTAGTGTTAGCAATATCCGAACTGTCGGCGTTGATGTTAATCCGTCCTTACTGTTTTTGCCTAATATTGCAACGCTTATTTGATCAAGATAATTAGCCAACTCTCCTAGGTTATTAAATGTGGCCGCCCTGGCTGACATTTGGACACCCTCGTCACTAATATCTTCGATAACCGTATCAATAATATTTTCAGTACTTATATGCAGATTTAATTTATTTAATCGAGAAATTTTTTCGAAACAATACTCGCCTAACTTTTGATTTGGCAAAGGCACATATGTAGCCGCATCCATTAGTAATCTTCCAAATTGTAGTTGACAAGGGAAAATTTCCAACAACTTGGTTTTTAAGTGTGACCAAATAAAACAAGGGGTTGATAAGGACTCATACCATCCCTTCGCATGTCCTCTGAGGCGACTTACAGCAGCTTTTAATGTTGTTAGGGAGTTCCACTTATAAAATATCATAAGTTCTTCTACCCTATTCACCCAGCTAGTTGCATTCTGTCCTTCTGTAGATGAGTCAAATTCCGGAATCAAGGTTTCATCTACTCTGACACTAGTAAAACTGCTAGGTGCTTCGGGCAGGGGTGGGGTTGTACTTACAGTTCGTTGTTGACTTTCTAATTCTTGCAATCGGTGTTGCAATGCCTTTCTTTTGTTTCGCGACGCACATAGCAAAAATATAAATACGCCACTGGGGTCCCCGTAAAAAACTGCCCAAAATGGCCTTTGAATTTTTTCGATCCGAATGCAAACAAAAGAGTTAGAAGCAAATTTGAAAATTGTCGATTTTCACTTTTTTCTAAATAAAATCTAGACTACTACACTATTTTGTCCATTTAACCATTTCTGTATCTCTTCTGGTTTCCGAGATCCCTGTACACACAGTCAGATTTGTTTCACCCTGTATATTGGTCCACCCTGTATATATGTTAGTCTAAATTAATAAAATAACAAACCTGTTCATCCTATTACAACGATTAGTAAATACCAAACGTTTATTTTACATTACTGTACTGGGAAGTTTTTTATTCAACGTGCTTGAATTATAAGGGACCACTACCGTGATACAACCAAGCAATCTCTGTACGTCAAGGAACCATGTAACCCAAGCATAAACAATAAACATAGACTGCTTATTATAGCAACACAGTTAGGCTAGGTCGTCTCCATATGAGGACGTGCCCATGTCGAGGTCGCTAGCTTTTGCATGCCGCTAAGCGTTAATATTTTAAGAGACAGCTCCCATATATACGCTCCCATAAATATTTTCAATACTAAAAAGACAAATCGTAAAATTACTAAATGGTAATCGTAATTTGCTGCAGTGTTATTTTTAACACGAACTGGGTAGTAGGTATAATAACTAAACCTTTAGAACTCATATTACACGAACGATATACCCGCCAAGTTTGTAGAAGTACTCATAAGTTGTAGTAAAATTTACAAAACCCTGTGTTAAAAATGAATCAATCCGACATAAAAACGGAATAATTGTAAAATTTACTGTGTTAAATTACTTTTATGTAATGTAATAATACACCGATAATGTCTAACACTGTCAAGTGTGGACTATATACACCCTGATGAGTGTGGATTCAGTGTTATCAGTCGGATTTTTTTACTGTGCAGAAATGATAAATTTAGAGCTATTATCGAAATTAAAGCCTTTTTAGGTCTGATGTACTTAGCAGATCTTCTAAGAAGTGGAAAACAATCTTTAGAAGACATGTGGTCCACAGAAGGTATGGGGGTTGAAATGTTTTGGATAGTAATGTCAGTCAACGTCAGTGATTGTTTTTATCAGTTATTAAAGTCCCATAAAAAATCGAAAAGAATATTTGAAAATGTTGGTAAAATATTTAGTTTCTGGACAGTTTATCCAAAGGGCACAACTTAAAAATATTCCAAGAAATTTTGAGATTAAGCTCAAAACTGCAGCTTCAATTTCTAGTCAAAAAGAACTATAGGGAGAAAGCAGTAGCACGAGAAAAACATGGAAATTTTATTATGTCAAAAATAAAAAAGCTACTACAGAAATATAATTACAGAAATAATAATTGTAACAGTTACTTATCTTTGGCACATGCCGTAATGATTTTTCTAAGATGTTTTGAAGTAATCCAAAATGACGAAAGTGACTAAATTTTCATTCACCTTGTTTTATATCTATATCTTCTTTAAATATACCTATATCAATGCTATTTACTCATATTAAAGTTTATGTATTTCCATTAAATATATTTGAACTTCAAAAACTGTAAAAACTGATTATGTCTCAGAAAGTCACGCCTCTGATGTATGGTTTTAACTTTAGTCTAAGTTAGTTAATGATTACCATAAACGTTACTTTGAAATTTATCAACGTGGTTGGAAATATTATATTCCAAGTTGTTGTTAATGCGTAGACTACTACTTAGTAGTATGTTTGCCCTGGTAAATGCGTACCTCTACCTATACTGTAGTTTAATCTAATCTTCAGTCAATCTAAATTTCCTCAGGGCATGCTGGCTCTACTAGTTTGCTCAGGGGGATTGAAACAGGAAATTAATTTTGTTTATTTTCGGATGATATATTTCAGCAATTTTTAATTATTTTTTTCCTAACTTCTGCCAGCAGATGTTTTTAAATTGTCCCAAGAGATGTCTAATTTACGACAGTCATATGTGAATGAACTAAAGAATGTCACTGAATGTAAAATTTGTTAAAATGTAAATATACTCAGAGAAAGGTTTGGTAATTCTACCTAGTACTTAGTTTCTTTTACCAAATGGTAACTTTGAATAAAGCAAAATAAATATCCGTCTGTTTACTCACTTTGATTGTTACATTTTGTTATTTCGCTATTATAACCAAAGTATTATAACACTTCCATTGTTTCATTTGATAAGTGTGGCCAAATCACTATAATATTCTATTTTGTTATTATACTCTTTTACCTACAAGAGTAAAATTGACATCACTTCACCTGATTTGATTTATTTGATATTAGTTATTAAATCTTCGGTTCATATAAACTAATTATATCCTTAGAGTAAAGATAATTAAAAGAAGTAAACTGTCAAATGTTGATATGTTAATGTTCTGCCTATATATTCAATGTTGATCCTTATTCACAGAAAATTCAAATATTATTATTATGTTATGGACCATATAGCAAATATAGGTAACCTATACTCTATTTACAATGAATACTGACAAGTACCCATATTTAGCATATTTAAAAATCCAAATTTTAGCATCGGATAATAGTTGAAATCAATATGGCGATAAGGTAAATAAAAAGTTGAAAAAACAATGTCTCCTTGATTTATATATTAAAATTACAAAATTATATTTCTCATCTATTCACCAGTGTTCACAGTCACAATATTTTTACACAGAATTCATTATTAGAATGAACTAATTTATACTACTAGGCTGTAATAAAGGGATTTACCTACATAAATACGTGTTGTACCTGTTAATTACATGTAAACGGGTTGAAGGACTGATACTGAACATATTATATGTGCCAACACCAACAATTCTAGAACTCTAAAGTGATTTGCTTTTCATAATGTCACCCTTGATGATTACGGATTCTGATTGGTTAAAATCGCTTCACCTAAGTGAGACGTTTTGCTGTACCAACTTCGTTAACTTGTGGTAGATAAGACGAGTTTTATTGTAATAAGTGTCAGTTATTATTATCAAATCTGATGTTTAAATAATTAATGAATAAGTTGTGTGGATCAGGTCAGTTTTCTTAACGCAATGTTGACAAGCTTTAGTATTTGATTTATAATTACTAGATTGAAATTGAAGGAAAGGTTTGTTACATAGAAAAAAAACGTCTTCCAAATTATTTCGTCCCTAAAAACACGAATTATGCATTCCAGAACATGTGATATAAATGGCTTCTGTGGGTTAAAAACTAAATTTTTGTGGTTTTTGCTAAGAGAGCCTCTTATTTAGAAATTCTAAAACCATTTTTTATCTTCAAATAATACTAAGGAAATTGAGTATTTTGCTATAATCCAGAAATATTGATGGGAATGAGTTTTTTGGTAAATTCTCGTCATAACAAAAAGAAAGACGAGAAATCTAAGAGAATATATAGGTGAAAAGCACTTTCATGTATTTATAGGATGTATCCTATCTTTAGCAATTTAAAAATGTTTGTAAATACACACATCTATGCGTTCTGTTTGACCCAAGACAGCCGTTTTTGAGAGATCATGAAAATGCCTAATTGACGTATCTAAATGACTTTTCAGTAACTTTTTCATCTCATGGAGCGTCGTATTTGAATTCCTAAAGATATTCGAGATATAATAATGTTCATTAACAGCGCTTCTGCTTCAATTTAGCAATAAGAAACAATGAACTAACGTATCTGTTAATGTAGGCAAATACAACAGTTCGTATTTCTGATATTGCTGTATTCCGCGAAGATATTAGGTTTGTTCCAAGCACCTCAAAACCGTTCACTGCACGGTCCTCAACATGCGCAGTGAATTAAGCGCATCCCAACCGAGATCGGGTAGTTTGCCGGACGATGTATTTATCGTTCCAAGCTAGTTTGGTATCATCTGAGAATCGATCCTCGTACGGTCATTTCGGTACACAATTCAAAGGAGATACTGTTTGCTGTCTGACTATTTATTTGTATTTTTGTTAAGGTTAAAGAAGACTTTGTGGTTATATTCTGTTTTTGGTTTATTTTCTGTATAAAAATTATTACAAACTTTATAAAATAAGTGATGATAATGATTTAGACATTTTGACAGATCTTGATTCGAGTGACGATGACGTGGGGCTGCTTTTTAAGGAAGCCAGAATAAAAAATGAATAAATATTTTTAGATAAGAGGTGTATTTAGAAGATCTTACTAAGTGTCTAGTAACCAAATTCATAATTCAAATGATCCGAGAATTCGTTCCAAGCGCACGATTCTTGTGCATCAGATTTAGCAAGAAATTAAACATTTCTGATTAAATTTAATCTTTTGGTCTAATCTAAAATTAGTGTCAAATGTCAAACGATAGCTCATGAAAAGTTGTATGGGTTGTAGGAATGTGCAAACCGTTTTGCTTGATCTCAAATCTTTTAGATTTTACGGGCTGTCAAAGTTACAAAATGTCAATATTCACCTGTCAATATTTCATAAACAGTTGAAGATAGGCATAGGACATTCTACATGAAATATGTTTAGAATTTTACTTAGAATCCAGAAATGATATAATTTATAGGGTGTTCCATTTAAAATAAGCAAGCTCAGATATACCGGAAGTTCCAGAAACGTGAAAATATTTTAAAAAGGTAGGCCCCACTGACCTTTGTAAAAACCAAATTTTCAAAATCACCCTGTACGTACTTATCCATATCGTGGCCCTTCCCGGTGGGACACCGTACGTATATGCTGCCCTGTAACTGAAACTGAATCAAATAAAAATAATATAAAAAATAACACAGTTGTTTCTGGAAATCTAGAAAATTTTTAGTGTATTTTAGGATATTTATGTAAAATTCAACAGAATAATTTAATTTTAAAAAACATCAAAGTTTTACTGCAGTATATTGGTCAGTTTAATTATAAGAAGTGATTTCCTCTAAACGTTTTCAATTTCATGCTGACAATTTTCAATTTAGCCTCAAATGGAAACTGAAGAAAATGGTTTTAATAACGATAATAGATCTGTTTGTGACCATATCATGTGTACGCGACTAGAAACCTTATTAACAGTTGTGTATCCCCAGATCCATTTCGGACTCATCAGGGTGTGTTACGCAGGAAGGAAAATGGGAAATGGCCAAATAACCAGGATATAAGCATTAAACCTAACATGGCATGCAGTACCCACGTAGCGTATTGAATTACGAGGGACCCCACATAAAAATCAACTTAAGTACGCAAGCAATGGTTTACGGCTGTTTAATTTCAATGTTTTTCCTTTTGCTTTTAGGGCATCCGATATTGCACATCAAAATGTTTATGTCATTTAAGATTTATGTTGGGTCTTGGTATATCTACACATTCGGATATACGAGTACAGTAGTAATGTTGCGAAATTCACTACGTATAAAAGTTTTATGTTAAGTCCATTTTTTTTAGTTGTTGGTGTACGCCTTTGTCGTAGTCAGTAAATAATTAAGAACAATTTTGTTTTTCAGAACAATTGCAAAAGAAATAACTTTGTGAATAACTACTTTGTGATGATAGGCAATGGAAGTAGATATATAAAACTGTATTTAAGTATTGTAAATTGATAAGAACCACATATGAAATAATTCTATACTTAATTAAATTCCTATCTTATACAAACGTGTACATACTGTGTGTACCAAATTAATTGAATAAAATTCATATTTTTTTTCTAGTTGAGATTAAAGAAAACGCTGAAACATGTCAATTAGTAGAAATAAAAATTGCTACTGTTCTGCAATATATACTATTTTTTAATCTCACGTTCTATATTTCTTAGTATAAAGAGACAAATTTCCTTCTAAAGACGAATTCAGCGATATAAGATTATACCTACTTTTTTTGTAATAGCCGTAAACAAATTAAATTTAAATTGTGTAAGAAGGAATTGAATGATACCTATTTAATATATTTTATATTTTTTTACTTTATTACTTTTTACTTTTTAATAGTACTACTTTTTACTTTATTACAGCAAATGTTGAAAGTGGTCCTCATTAACCATTGCATAATGCACAATTCGTTGTGAAGAGGTCCGCTTGAATGGCCACCACGCTCCCCTGACTTAACTCCACGATTTTTTTTTGTGATTATCTAAAAACCAAAGTGACAGACCAGACAAACCAGACACTATCGAGGATTGAAATATCCTATAAGAGATGAAGTTCAAATTACAACACCAGGTATTATTCAAAATGTAATTGATGTACTATAAAATAAAAATTGGTACTAGTACAAAAACTATCGTTTTCATTTAATTCCTTCTTACATAATTTTTTACATTTTTGATGGCTATGACAAACAAGTAGGTATAACCTTATATCGCTGAATTCGTCTTCCTAGGGCTATTACTATTTCTAATTCCACGCCGTTTCCACTTCTTCTGCTACAAAACTTATTTTAGAACAAATGCATACCTTTAAATAAAAAAAATACGCGCGCAACTCAATATTTAGACAATCATTTTCCAAGCATTATCTCTGGCAAGTTTGTGGTAATTTGTAAATAATCTTTATGTTTTTTTATTATAAATATGCTCGTACTGCCGAACTAACTCGATTAAGGCCCCTTGGTCCAGTATTTTCGGTTAATTCACAACAAAATAAAATCAAAAGAAACTGTTCTTGTGTACGGAAATTTGTCAAAAGTCGAAGAAAAGTTAACGGCCAGATTTCAAAATCAGTTCCCATCCTTAACGCTAACGCATGCGCACTTCGTCTTTGCCGGATGCGTGTTTATGACTTTCCTAAGACAATGGAAATGAAATATAAAGTTAAAAGTTACCAACTTAACAGTGGATTAGTGTAATTGAAATTTAGTGAAAGTTCATGCGAAAACCATTGGCATGATTTATTAAGCTTCAATACTAGAGTGAAAATATAGTGAAAGTGTAGTTAAAATGTAATGAAAGCGAACGTTGCATGAACCCACCTTACCTACCAAATTAATATAAATATACAGGTTGTCCAATTCACAGTAAGAAAGTTGGAGTCTCTTCGTATTAAACATGAATTTATAGGGCGAGACAAAGAAATTCGAATTAATTTCTTCATTCATACCATCAAATTTTATATTTTTATCTTCAAAATTAAAAAATCGGGATTCCGTAGCCTCTATGTAACCCAGTAAATAATACAGCCAGCTCATGTAAGTTTTGGACATGTTATTGCAGATAGAGTAACATTAGTTAAAACATTAAAACCCCTATTGTGGGGATACTAAACTATTTATAGTCTTGCACAAATTCTGATATCTAGAATATACTGTAGATAAATATAAGCCTAAATAACCACTATATGTATAATGGTATGAATATCTAACTGTTCACCCCTCTGAGGCATATGAACAGATGGAATTGTGTTATCACCGAACGCACCAGCCTGTCTTCTGGATGTGAATTAACAATTATTCCTAATCCACTTTTGCTGGATTTTATGCGGAAATGCTCACTTTCAACCCCAGCTGGAGTTTCTCTACCATTATAGGTATGAACACAAACGTATAGCGAGATTAGCTCTATTATGTCAGCCTACACACTAATAGAATTTGCATAATTACCTTCGGCTAAGGGTAAACCCCGTTGAACAATGGCCAATAATAATACAATATGTTCTTGAGGGAAATTGTTTCTTGCTTGTAATTTTCGCTGGTAATTATAGTTATACGTATGTGAAAGTCCTTGGTCTGGAAAGCTAGGTACACATTATAAAATAGGATCATTTATCATTTTTAAAATTTTATCTTATACAGAAGCGTACATAAACAGAAGAGCTATCGCTTGTTATTAGTTTCAGCTGGGTTACCGCGGTGGAATAAAATTACTGAAGTTTAGTCACTAAAGTTTAAAATGTGTAAACAACAAAAATATATAAAAAATTACCATGTCTTAATAAGTAGTCGATGTGGAGGAATCAATTCACTCAAATTTACAGGCGACAATCACAAGCGTTGACTGTTACCACCGTTGACAGCAGTCAATGACTTGGGCGTAATTTTTGTCAAACGCTTAAATTTCATTTTTCATATGCATATTACTCTAAAAGCATTAAAAGACGCTCCTTTCACATGATTGATATTGTGCTATGAAAATTATCTGTTTTAGTTCGCAGTGTTTTGGAGTAGTACAACAGTACAGGGTGGGCAAATAAGAGAGAACGCCGGCTGTATCTCGGAAACCGCTTATTGGAGAATTTCCGGAAAAAAATTTTAATAGTAAATATGGCGAAGAGAAGTCGCTGGAAATTGTTTTCAAGTTCCTGAAATGACCGCTAGGGGGCATAACGCCCATGGCCAACTAGAAAAATGAACTTTTCTCGAAAATTTGCCTAATAAAGTAGTACCGGAAATAAGTAAATATTAATCTAGAGGAAATTTGAAACATTTCTGTGCAACTAATTTTTTTCTATCTTTTAAAATAAAGTGGTGGGGAGGCGCCAAACTTTCTTTCCTTTAAACGTTAATAACTCGGCTCAGGATAAACCCAATCTAACAAACTTAGTTTCATTAAAAAGAGCTTTTTTTATGCATATTTAGACTCATGAAAGCTGGTTTTGTTACTTGTATTATAGCCGCTAGAGGGCGCTGTCTGCCAACATAACAAATATGGCGGATTTTCTAGAAAATTTCAAATGGCAAGGTATATTTATTGTCACATCTTTAAATAAAGGACAACAATCCCTAAAATTCAGTGAAAACCGCAGCTTTCTATCTCATTCATAACGGAAGATATTACCAAAAGGATTGCAACTGGAGATTTGTGATGTAATCTTTCACCTTAGCATTTAAAATCGACTCGTGATAGCCTATTATTAATAAAATATAAGAAAAAAAAAACTGTTGCGGAACTAAAAAGTCGATAGTGCTTGTAATTTTTTCAAAAAATATTATATGAGATAAAAGTAAAAGTTTAAAAGTATAAAAAAATTTAAACAAATT
This sequence comes from Pogonocherus hispidulus, assembly GCA_963924545.1. Classification (NCBI taxonomy): domain Eukaryota; kingdom Metazoa; phylum Arthropoda; class Insecta; order Coleoptera; family Cerambycidae; genus Pogonocherus; species Pogonocherus hispidulus. The sequence goes on from OZ004693.1 coordinate 72,588,161, forward strand.
AAACTGATGCGGCAAATGCTGACTTTGTAAATGTATTCTTAATGAAATAATGTGGTGGTCCTGAAAACGACTGATTTATATGGTGACGTGATGTTCAAGGGCCTCTCAAATGTTCAAAATATCGCCCACGATGGGCGATATTTTGAACTTTTGAGAACATTTCAATGCACAGTTCCAATCATTCTTGGGTAGATGAAACTGCAGTTTTCACTTCTGGCACGGGAATACACCTTAACACGTTCGATCATCCCTTCCCTTGTGGCGACAAGCCTCATTGCGTAAATTAGTTTTTTTAATTGCCCCATAAATAAAAGTCCATACAGGTCAAATCGGGGATCTATAGAATAGATAGATATAATCAATTTAATTTTCAACTTGTTTAATATAATACCTAGCCGGGTTTCGTCTACCCAAGAACAGTTGTAACTGTGTATTCAAAAAGATGGGCGACATTTTGAACATTTGAGAGGCCATTGAGCATCACGTCCCTAAATAAATCAGTCGTTTTCAGAACCACCACATTATTTCATAAAGAATTCATTTACAAAGTCAGCTTTTGCCGCATCAGTTTAAATTTGTCTCAAATTTTTATAATTTTTACTTTTATCTCTTATTATGTTTTTTGAAAAAATGACAATTACTAACTTTTCAGTTCCGCAAGAGTTTTTTCTTTCTTATATTTTATTAATAATAGGCTATCACGAGTCGATTTTAAATGCTAAGGTGAAAGGCTACATCACAAATCTCCAGTTGCAATTCTTTTGGTAATATCTTCCGTTAGGAATGAGATAGAAAGCTGCGGGTTTCACTGAATTTTAGGGATTGTTGTCCTTTATTTAAATATGTAACAATAAATATACCTTGCCATTTGAAATTTTCTAGAAAATCCGCCATATTTGTTATGTTGGCAGACAGCGCCCTCTAGCGGCTATAATACAAGTAACAAAGCCAGCTTTCATGAGTCTAAATATGCATAAAAAAAAGCTCTTTTTAATGAGACTAAGTTTGTTAGATTCGGTTTATCCTGTGCCGAGTTATTAACGTTTAAAGGAAAGAAAGTTTGGCGCCTCCCCACCACTTTATTTTAAAAGATAGAAAAAAATTAGTTGCACAGAAATGTTTCAAATTTCCTCTAGATTAATATTTACTTATTTCCGGTACTACTTTATTAAGCAAATTTTCGAGAAAAGTTCATTTTTCTAGTTGGCCATGGGCGTTATGCCCCCTAGCGGTCATTTCAGGAACTTGAAAACAATTTCCAGCGACTTCTCTTCGCCATATTTACTATTAAAATTTTTTTCCGGAAATTCTCCAATAAGCGGTTTCCGAGATACAGCCGGCGTTCTCTCTTATTTGCCCACCCTGTACAATGTGGTCACCTTTTTATGCCTGTCATACTGAGCAATTGGAAAGAATACAAGAGAAATTCGTTAATTTTTAACTTTGGGAATTTCATTTTCCATAAAGAATTGTTCCATCTGAGATTATAGGTTATTATCTACTCTAAAAAGGCGACATGAAAATGCCCAATTATTTATATGTCATAAAATTGTAAATGATACTTATAGATTGTAATGAACTAACTGGTATGGTCTCCGAGGAGTCCCGGTAGATTTACCAAAAGTAGACACATGTTTTACAGTCTGGCTACTGTTCTTGATCAGTGACAAATATGCGGCAAGAAATTCCAATGAGGTTCCGACTGAAATACAGTATTGCCAAATGAATTTTTTAAAAATTCAGAAAAAAATCATATTGGTTTTGCAGGCCAAAAATACTGAAAAAAAATAATTTTTATTAGAAATAACTGCGACGTATTTATATAGATACGTCGAGTGAAACGTTAAATATGATTATTCGGCGCCTATTAAAGTGGCGACAGGTGATATATTCACAATTCTGGCAACATAGGGACTGAAGTCAAAGTTTGTCCTGAACAGGTGGCTGATCGAACTCTTATTGGTCCATAAAAATAAATAAGTGCTTACTTCGGCGAAATTCAAAGGTATGTAAAGGAGCGCTTATTTCCGATTTGTAATTATTATTCTGCTTCTTTATTCCCAGTAGCGTAATTTGATGGGCTAGGGGCAAGGGTATCTCCCTATTAGATATATTGTGCGCTCTTAACATAGTGAGTAGGTAATAAATAATGCTTCGCTTGCAAAAAATGCATGGAAAAATGCTTCGCCGACAAAGGAGGAGGTGATAGCGAATGTTATACTTAGTGTTATGTATTATTATATCTACTATTATTATTATTATGTTATATTGTACAGTACAGTGGTCTAAAGAATAGATTATTTTATTTTGGAATAATTAGGCGGACCGGACAACGGAAATTCTATTTGGATTTAAGGTTGTGCCTACAGTGACAAAGAAGTTACTCCAAAAATTAAAAGCAGACATGGAATTTTCTTATTCTTATAAAAATTCCCTGAGGAAGCTACTTAAGAAGAACAGTTTTCATTGGCGAAAATTACAAAATAAACGAAACATTAATTTGAGAAAATAAGGAGAAAATTAAAAAAAAATTTTATATTTTTCTATAAAGTATCACCATACGATATTCGTACGCCACTGATCATTACATTTGGGAGAATATCTATGCAATTTTTTGTAGGCTTTTCCCCTTTCGTCACTGATCAAGAAGGAGTCGCCGGACTATACGTTCGACTTGACAGAATTGAGTAGGATAGTTTTTCTGCATTTACTGACCAACTGCAGGGTAATTATAATAGCAACTTTCAGCATTGTGACATATTGAAGAGCTCCTTAAAAATGAGTGTACCTTCAGTATCGAGAATGTAAAATTTGTATGTCTTTTGTGTAGATATATTTTTTTATTTTTATATAGACGATCATGTAATCATTTCTTCATTGTATTTTTTGTTTTTGTATGTACCATTTGGAAATGTTTCCTGTAGTGTACTGAATTACTAAATAGATAAATAAATAAATCAAAAAACGGTAGGTCTGGCCGGTCACCTGCTTCCCCAGATGTTATTAAACTGTTTCTACCTTACTTATATGTCTAAGCAACTCTTTAATAGCATACGGTAATGTTAATTCCTAACATACTGCGTTTGCAACTCAACTAGATATTCTAGGTAAGACATCAACAACTACTTTAGGCTAGTAGTTGTGAGAAACTCTCTGTCTGACAATTATTGTCAGATTGACAGGTAGATAACGACCTGCTTTTCCGCAGGTGCCACTACAGCAGTGACCTCTATTGCCTTTGAGGAAGACAATCCTATTTATTTATTTGGAGATGCCGAAAACAACTACTCCCCGGCCAATGTGCCCCGGCTGGTATTGTATAACTTCGGCATCTCCATAGGCGTGGTTACATCATTCATCGAGACCAACCACCAGAGCATAGCATTTTGCACAGAAGGTAAAATTGTTAATTCACTGTCAGCCCTTATTGACCTGACACACAATCATATACTTAATACGTGACGTAGATTTTTTTATTGGCAACTAATGAAATTAATAATCTATCTTTAAAAACTATTGAAATTTTATCTCTACCAATGTTATTGCATCCAATTTAAAATACATTGTATATTGCCTCAGCTTATTTGACTATTGAAATCATCTCAAATATAAGTGCTGGAATTAACTAATTCAATTTTGGTATTTATTTATTTTATGCTAGGCATATTTATATAATATACCGGGTGTGTCAACAAAAAGATTAATTCTATATTATCTGTCAAAGGATTGGTTTCCATGGAAAATGCTCGAACAGGTGGATTCTTATTTGAAGGGGGGCACCATTTTAGATTATTGACATTTATACAGGGTGTACCAAAAAGGATGGATAGGTCTTATATTTTTAAAATAGAACAATCTGTATATTTTTACAGATTTTGATAAAACGGTCGTCTCATGAATACATTGGCATAGGGTTTGATGGATATAGCTCTAATAGCGAGAGAGAAAATATGACCATAAATAGGTATCATGAAAGCAATGTGTTGGAGAGAGGCTTTGTAGTTTTTGTAGCCTAGCAACGAATCGATATTCAGTTTGGTCCTAAAACACTCTTTTAGGTTACCCACTTTTATCTCCATAACTATTAAAGCTATATCCAACAAACCCTATATCAATGTATTCGTGAGAGTACGTTCTATTAAGTTATGGTAAACAAATCAAGCATTTTCCACGGAAACCAATTCTTTAACAAAAAATCAAGGAAGAAACTTTTCGTTGACTCAGCCTGCATGTCTATAACAAAATATGGATATATTTGAATGAGATGCCGAAAACAACTACTCCAAGGGTAATATGCCCCGACTGGCATTGCATTACATCGGCATCTCCATAGGAGTCGCCACATCGTTCATCGAGACTAAATACCAGACAGGCGCAGACCAGGTTTCGCGCTTATTTTGCGCTCATCAGAGTGCCATAGGTAGTGGACTCGATGAACGATGTGGCGACGTGATTGCCTAATGGGCATCGTGAATGTTATCTGTCTGTCAATTTGACAATAATGGTCAGACAGATAGTAGCAAAGACCCAAAGAGGGAACTACCGTGTGTTTTTCACCACTATTAACAAAATATGGATATGTTTCATTCATTGAACATCAGAGTTTTTTTTGTTATATGAACTTGGGATCTTACAGCAGCCATTGTCCAGCTAAAGGGTGTCCAAATAAAAAAATATCAGTTTTTAATTTCTAAATCGTTTGAGGTAATTTAGGTAACTTCGGTTGATTATTTATCAAAAAACAAAATATATATATCACCCTGTACAATATTACAAATAAAATAGGTTGTCATATAGTACATTATTGTATATGTATGTATTGTCATTATCTTAATTTTTTGTCTCTTTACATTTTTTTTGTATTCCAAACCAATTAGCGACAAAATTGATTTATTTAACCAAATGCATTTTTACAATACAGAAAAATATTTTAGGGAGGTCATGCACAACAAAAATAATAAGAAAACGTTACCTTATTTAATTATTTATCTTATTTTCATTAAGTACCCCAAACGGTTTATAAATTAAAATCTAGTATATAGGTTTATAAAAAGAAAATATATTTTTTTTTAGTCACTGTAGCTTGTAGCTTGTAGACACCCTGTAGCTTGACAACCACTGCTGTAAGACTCCAAGTTTATATAAGAAAAGATCCTTATTGGCCACAGAACACGCCTCTTTATTTTGGAAACGCTATTTAGGAAACACCCAGTAAAAACCTAAGTTTTCTAATTCATGAAAATTGGCTTGATTACCTCATTCAATAATTATAAAATTGAATAATTTGTCTCAGTGTCTTTTCTTTTATCTTCCAATCTTATAAGAAAAAAATTTACACAGATTAATTCAGTAGGACTAACTATTTCTTTTATCCATTCTTTAAAGAAGGTACTTTGACCTAACAACAAACCTGTATATGTGCATTTTCTTCTTTGCATTGGTATCCGATCTATTACAATGTTGTATTCAATTAGTGCATAACAGTATGACGATGATAAATCAGCCTTAATTTTATCAAATTATTGCAACCTACCACCAATTTAATTTACTTGCTAAACACCGTAGTGGTAACGGTAATATAATAACAAACATTCGAGCGATATTGGTGCTATTGATGCGTCTTCCATGTACATACAAACTCGCGAACACTATTCCTGTATATAGTAATAGCCCATTTCCAATGACTGCACAACAGATCTAATTATCGGAATTTCTGTGGCTGCTGGGCTGGCAGAGTTGCTTGACAAGCAAATGGGGCCGTGGGAGGACCTGGAGAGGGTAGTCGATGATTTGCCGATGGCAATCATTAATACAATTTATGAGTCAGGATTTGCAAGCAAATACTAAAATATGCTTAACTGTGTGGAATCTTCGGCAGGCCGACATTTATATTTAGGTCATATCATATTTCTTTTACTTGGTTAGTCTGGTGTGTCATACAAAATCGTCTATTAACTGATTAAAGATAAGTAGTTAATGAGTGACAATAAATTAAAACAAAATTTCTAAGAAAAATTCCGGGAAATAGAGCTGGTAATCATGAAGTATTGTTACCACAATGGTATATAGTAAATAGGCTCTAATCCTCACATTCGATTTTTTTAATAGCATATTTTACTTTGAACACTTTACACTGAATTTGCGTGAATGTATTCGTTAGCATTTTATACTAATAGTACTATAATATATTATAATACTAGTACAATACTACTACTATTAATAGTAATAGTATATAGTTATAATGGTTTCAAATTAACAGCGGCACAGGAGTATGGATTTGCAATTTTTTTTTTGAACGGCACAACTTCTATATTTTGAAATGGAGCACCCTGTGATTTTTACAAATACAGAAACCGCAAATGTGAGAAAATAAGTAGGTATTGAGGGTCATCATAAGACTCATAATCTAATGAGGAATTCAGAAATCTAGTAATAATACACAGGGGTTGCCATTAAAAATACACATAAATGAGACAACCTATGAAGGTGTAGAAGGGCCACGAGTAAATATTTATTTCTAATTCTGACATTAATCCCAGAATTCTGACTTTAATGTCAGAATTCCGACTTTAATTTCAGAATTATGACTTTAATCTCAGGATTCTGACTTTAGTTTCAACATTCTGAATTTAATCTCAGAATTCTAAGATTAAAGTCAGAATTCTGACTTTAATCTGAAAATTTTGACTTTTATCTCAGAATTCTGATTTTTATCTCAGAATTCTGACTTTAATCTCAGAATTACCGGTATGAACGAGGTATCTTCTGCAGGGCTGCCACATTGGCGAAAAAAGCGCCAATGTGATTTTGGTGTTTTTCTTATAATCGATTTAATATTAACATAAATATACTTTTTACCAAATATACCATAAGACATTATTATTAAAGTTAAAGCTTATATTTAAAAATAATTGCGATTTACCTTTTACCACTAATATAAATTCGTATTCCTGCACCAAAGAAACCATTATACATTTCTACTTTAATACTTATTTCCAAACCTACTATAAAACACTTATATTTGCAGCTGTTTCAAAAATTCGTTTTGTAAAAAACTTGCAAATATGCAAACATTATATAATAAGTATTACATAAATTGTATGAAACTGTTATTCCATTTTATTACCTAATTTCGCCTATTACCAATTCACAATTAACCAACAATAGATACCATAGACCATCGTTTCTCAACCTTTTTAGAGTCGGACCTCCCCTTAAAAGCCAAAAAATAAAGTAAAAAGTCTTACGACCCCCTCACAGACAATATCGGCAGACAAAACTTTACAACTAGAATTTTTGTCTAAAGATTTAGACAAGTTTTGGCTTGCACAACGATGTGAATACGAAAGCTTAGTAACGGAAGCTTTAAAAACATTAATTCCATTTGCTACTTCTTACTTGTACGAAAAAGGGTTTTCCTCAATGGTGTCTTTAAAAACTAAATATAGAAACCGGCTATTATAACTTGAAAATTTGAAAATAATTTACTAACTTCCTGTGTGTAATCTTCTGTGTGTTTCCGATTTTAATCCACATATAGAAAAACTTTTAAATGAAACACAAACGCAACCCTCCCATTAATTAATAAATCAACATGTATTTAGTTATTAGTTTGTTTTATTACATGATGTAGTTAGTACGATGATTAAGGTTTATTATTTAATAAAAGGAGTTTTCGTATAGATGCCTTTTTTTGACAGATTGCGACCCCCTCTATGCCTGTCCGCGACTCCCAGGTTGAGAAACAATGACATTTTTCGTGCACTACAGTATCTTTAGTTATCTTGGGAATACCCCGCATGTCTGTTCAACGCTTTCGTGATAATAACCTATTTAATCACGAGACTCTTCGTTAATACTCGTAATTATGAGATTAGTCAGAATTCTGAGATTAAAGTCAGAATTAGAAAAAAAAATATTGCGGCCTTTCTATGCCTTCGTAACATCCTGTATATTAACGAATAATAAAATGAAAATATTCCGCTGATCCGCTATATTAATTTGAATTTAAATGGTTAATAGATAATGTATTTATAATTATATGCCTGTGACATGTTATTTATAATGTTTTTTATAGAAGGCCGTATGATAACTATACTTCCTTTAAAGGATGAAGTTCCTTTAAAGTTAATGCATGCATCATCAAAGGTTTGCTATTGTTCAACGTCAAAGAAAGCTGAATTCTGAAAGGTATAACTGATTCAAATGCTCAGCAATTACAAAGTGCACGCATATTTTGTGCCGACCTCTATAATTTTCCAAATGACGTGCTCTCTATCGTGACACAGGATATGGTTATTCAGTTTAAAGCACACAACTAAAAAGAATAAAACTTACACGTTGCTCAGCCGAAGCAAAGGAAGAGGAGGATCGACTGGGTGCAGAAAACGGAATGCGATGAAGTGATTTAAGCGTATACAGATGAAGTTATTATCTCGGGATGACTCCACCAAATAAAAAATTGAAGTAATCGTGATTCGTGGGAAACCATAATCATCCATCCATTGATTTTATTTCAATTTGTAATCCATTTGTAGACGGGATGTTTTCATGGGTAATGAAAGGTTGATTGTTTATAAATTGTTTTATGAAGGCTGCTCGAGTTTGAGATATGCATTTCATAATTTTAATAATGTCTGTTTCTGCAACTATGATCTATATAACTACGATTAAAATGTACACGGGGCATTTACTTTACAGCTTTGACACGTCATTTATTTATAAACATTAGTAATTATTTTCATTTCCAAAACAGTATCTTAACAATAACTAAAAAATAAGTAATAACTGTCATTTACACATTTGTTTAAAATGATTTAGGCAAAAAATTAAGTAAGAGATATATTACTAATGAAATTATTCAAATATTATGATTCAGTGAAATTTGACTTTCCTTTGTTGGCTATAACCTAAGTAAACAAAGGAAAACCTTTATTAGTTAAATTATGACGTAAACAATAAAGTAAATTTTTTTGACATTTGTCTTTTAAATATTTTACTGACAAAACTGATTTTGTACATTTAAAACCAATAAATTGAGGTTATATAGGATATGCTGCCGTTTCAATTCGATAGTGGAGGGTACATATTTCACGCGCAGTAGTTGTTGAGGGCATATTTCTTCAAATAATAAAGATATTTCTTTGCGTACCTAGGTTACAGGTAATAAGCAAAATTTAAAATTCATGGAATCATAATATTTCAATAATCTTGAAGGGGGGAACCTTTGGTGTGAAGATATCACTGACGTAGTTTTCCACATAACACCAACACACTATACTGCACTTGACACGCGTTTCGCCAACCAAGTTGGCGAAACGCGCGTCGAGTACAGTACAGTGTTTTGGTGTTATGTGGAAAACTACATCAGTGAAATATTTCAATAATTTAATTAATGAATTATCTCTTAATTTTTTTACTTCATCCACTCCAATAAATAATATTAAAAATTGTTAAAGAAATTACTGACAATATCTATGTTTATTGTAGGCATTGCATTTTATATCGATGGTATGATGCTGGGGCATGTAATTTATTTCTAGATATTTCAATACGTTTAGTATGATGGACGTATGAAGTGAAACATTTTATTAAGATTTATTTCTAATCTCTTGTACATAAACTTTTTTTGTGCCATTAAAAATTAATCTCAAATATGGAGTCAGATCTGTGGAGCGATACTTAACTCTAAAGATTACTTATAGGAGACACAGAAAAACTGTACATCCCCCGAAGTTCATAACAATAATGATACCTAATTAAAAATTTGTTATTTGTTGTTTCATTTTTTATATAGGCATTTTTATATGATCCCTTCGACCGATTGTGTTAATATAAAACCCTATATAATATCTACAGAAAATTTTTATAATTGTTATATGACTCATAAAAGTTGGGTACATATTATTTCCTGTAGTTATTACATATTTGTCGGTTATATTCTTTATACCGCCACTAATTCTTGAGTAATAATATTATTTTAAATAGTTTGTTAAATTTAGGTATATCAAATTTTAATTTGATGTAAATTCTTCTATTTCTTCAAAATATATCCTTTATGTAATAGTTATACCAAAATTAAGTAATACACATCTGTTAACTAGAATTAGAATAAATGATATACAAATACAATTACTAATTAATTTATAATTAGTCAGAGTTTCCAAACATAAATCACCTTACTCTTATTTATTTGGGTATTATGCCACCATTGAAAAATACAAAACATTAATAAATCAATCTCTGCGCCGACGGATAAGTCAAAGGTTGTTTTTTAAAAAAATATTTTTGCCTAATCAAGAAATCTCACACAAAAAAGCAGATTAACAATATAGGTATAGCATTAAACACATTACTTAACAATGTGTACATTTCGAAAACTTATCCATTTTCATTATCAAAACTTTAAGTATGACGCACAATTTGTAATTCGTTTGTTTATTTTATATTGATTTTCATTCAATTTTGACTTAACCTCGTCTTTCAGAAATAACCAACAGCTACCAAAATCCAAGGATTGTTAACTATTTACAGGATTGCTCAATCCCTATACTACAATGTAATCCATAATTGTGACGTCACCAAAGATCCAAAGATCTCGAACTTGTAGAAATAGGTACACTTTATACTGTTATTACAAACTTTAATAAACAATAATATTAATAATCATTCAAATACTAAAATGTGAAATATAACAAACACAAAATAGGTATATTTTGACAATTCGATTACATATATCTTCGATGACGTCACAAAGGCGGATGACAAAATTGAGCGATCGAGCAATCCTGTAAACAGTTAACAATCCTTGACCAAAATCTACAGAAAAATTGGATTCCTACACATTTGTCTTCAAAATCGACTAATATCTAATATGCCCATGGAAGTAGATAAACAAAATAAATCACAAACTGTCATACTATTCTGTACGTCAGTCATACTATGGTCATAAGTACTTAAGGTTTTGTTAACGAAAACGAATAAGTTTTTGAAACGTAACGTTTTTAAGTGATGTGTTTAATGTTATATATTGCTAATCTGCTTTTAGTGCGGGATTTCTTGATTAGGCAAAAATATTTTTCAAAAAACGTTCAGGTGAAGAGGTTGATTTGAAGTGGTGCCATAATATCCAATTAAATAAGAATAATTAAACAATGCCACAAATAAATACTTTTATACATTATAAATCATCTTGTAACAATATTTTTATTTACATTATAAAAACATTAAATGCTATATAGACAACAAACTCATTGAAAAATTATAGTATTTCAAACAGAAGAATAGCAAATAAATAAAAAAGCAATAGTACCATAAAAACTTGCAGTGTCAGTCACGGTTACAGACGCTAATCATATCAAAATTATTTAGCTTTGTTGATCTTTTTTCATATTGAAAATTATTTAGTGATGATTTCAATTTCTCAAAAAATTCAACAGTGAGTGTTTCCTCATGAGGGTTTTGAGTGTTTCTTAAATAATTTGAAATACTGAAGGTGGCCCTACCTCAAGTGATTTCATATTATATTGAAAACCCAGAAGAGCAGTGGCGAAATTGGTTTTTCATAAAAATATTGATAATAACCTTCTACCAAATTATGTAAATCCCAGGAATTTTAAAAAAACAGCTTTACGCCAGTCCATGTATTTTCAAGTAAGATAATAAAAATAAATCTAAACTTTAATGCTTTATAGGTATCTCAAAAAACTAAACCACTTACGAAATAACTTTATATGACCTTCCATGGATTAAATTACTTGAGAATGTGTCTCCATCAGCATTTCGGATTATTGAATATATATTGATTATTGAATTTATATTGGTATATGAAATACCCTATTATATGTCTGGGGTTGGGAATCATTCACAATATTAATAAAGATTTATAAGATTCTCATAAATTTTCAATTTTATGGGTACATACATTTCCATAAGTTAACAAGAATTTAAATGAATTTGAAATTTCCATAACTGAAAACGATTACTTAGATCTACGAATATACACCAGATATTGGTTGCATGGACCTGTCTGTAATTTATAAGAAGAAGAAAAAACTCTTTTTATTTCCTATAGTTTAAATGTATTGCCTGACTTCAATACTTGAAGTCCTTGTATTATGTCAATTTTCCAATAAAGTCGTAATCTTAAAATCTGTTAACTAATTTTTGGGTAGGCAATGGGTCCTGCCATCGAATTTTGTCAATTAACTTTGGAGATATGAATAGTAGATGAAAACGTTTAATTCTAATTCATTTCTGAAAAACATTTGCATATTCTAATTGACACTTTAAATTGTTTTGAACTAATTATGCTACCATCTTTATGGGATTTTAACATAAGGATATTCAAATATGTACATTCAAAACTGTTTTTTAATTTTTGTTTTTAATCAAATGCGTTTTTAGTGTGAAATTGAAAAAAAATATCTCATAATTGCGGTGCTATATTGTTTATTTAATTATGTTTAATATAAGTTATATGCATTGAAATATGGAAAAAAATAATACGGAAATAAATAACAACTATCCCTACCATGGTTACAATATCCATAAAATGCAGAGAGAATTAATATATACCTAATTGCTAAATGAATCCTCAATTCCTTTATTATTAATTATTATATTTATTTTATTTAAATATTTGTCTAAATGAACGGCAAAGATCCCAATTGATCAACACCTCATTAAATTTATACCATGTAATAAATAATTTACACTTAATAGTAATATAGTAATAGTAAAAAGTTAATGATTAATAATCTTCAAATTCGATTGTTGTTTACTATTTTTTTTGTCTACTCTACTAAGTATATTTATAAAATGCAAATTGTCGGTCCATAAAAACGGTCCAAGGTTACTTAATTTAAATCATGAAAATAAGTTCATACACACTATAAGTATATTATACAAATCTTACCTTTAAATCCTAATTCCTTAAGATTTACCGTAACGAATTCATCTTTAAAATACATTTCACTCTATATTAAATCCCGACACACTGCAATATCCACATACAAGCACTGACAACTGGACGACTAACATTAATTTCATACTCCTCTTCTAATCGGCGGCATTGTTATTTATAGGTACTCACTTTTTGTGACTTTTTTCCGCGTACTAACTCTGAAGTACCTTAATGGGAAGAAATCTAATTAGTGAAATGTTTACGTGCATTTAAGAGATCATTTTTTTAAATCTTCAGTTCATTAGAAAAATTTATTTGGACCGTAAACTTATTTTATAAATTACATAAGACAAACTATTAAAATTAAATCTTAGTAACTACATATACAGGGTTATTCAGAACCTATCCATAATAAAATTTGGGGATGTTCAACATACATGTAGAAATGTGGTAGTGCAAAACGAAATTTTTTTGGCGCGGTCTGAAAACTATTTAAAAATTTTTCATTGCACGCCGCTGGATACTGGTCCACTGTAATGGAGTGATCTTGGGACTCACAATACAAACTAGCTAGCACGAAAGAAACCGGCGCGCCCGGCGCAAAAAAGATTTGCAGCGTTTTTACTTTAAAATAAACTTAAAGATAGATAGATGTGACCAAAGTGACGTGTCTTTAAAATGAATAAAATTTTGTTACACTAATTTTGGAGAATTGCGCTACTTCATTACTAGGTATTAGAAACATGAAATTTATAAAAAATTTGCACATACCTTGTTACAAAAGCTGTTCGAAATAATATTCCTGGACTTGTACACAATTTTGGACACGCCTTATCCAATTTTGCCGCACTAAACCGAATGTTCCTCCTGGTTGCTGATCTTGTAAACGCAAATTATTAAGTAAATTGGGGATTTTCAGCATTTTGCTGCAACAACCACTCACAAAATCTAACTGTCGATGTGTCGGTGTGTCGATTGGGAAATCGTTCCGCATACAAGCGCGAAGCTGCCAATGAATTTTGTCCAACTTCGCCATAAATAAGAATCATGTCCATTAACTCAGCATTACTGTACACATGAGCCATTTTGAAAATTTTACAGTTGAACACTCGATAAACAAAACACCCGCACTCCGCACAGAGACAGCGAAACAGAAAGACTGATGACTGCAGAGACAATAAAAGATATTATCCCCACTCCAACTGTATTAGCCAGACGTTCGCCAGGTACAAAAACTGCTGTTTACTGTTTTTTGGAGGAATGTGATATATCAGGTCGTTGAAGTAGGTACAGTTGCCCAGCTACGTAGTCCTTTATAATGGTATAACTTTAAACATTGTTTACGGGAAATCCTAAGCCTTTTATTATAAATTTTTTTGGTGATATCGATTTCTTATTTAAGGATGCACATATCCCCAAAGTTTTAGAGATGAGTTCTGAATAAGGCTCTATAAGTCGCTATCTTTTATAGTTTTTTTATAATTAGACACGAGACGAACGCCGATTTAGGGCTTATTTCGACCTAGTGAATGGACTCTTAAGTAAAAACTTTTTAAGGAGAAAATTTAAGTACCTACATATTTGAATAATAAATATGAGAATAATCTCATAATCTTGATTCATTTAATCACTCTTCCAATTAAGGTTGTCAAGTGCTGTGATAACAAAAAAATTGAGTTTCAATCATCTCCAGATGATGTCAACTTGGTTGGCGAAACGCGCGTCGAGTGCAGTATAGTGTTTTGGTGTTATGTGGAAAACTACGCCAATGTTGTCTTCGCACCAAAGGTTCCAACCGCTTTCAAGATGCTGTGATAACATTAAAATAATTTTAAAAAAATGTTATAATAAAATTTCAATGAGTATACAAGGGAAAAAATAGTGTGGCAAAGTTCCTGAACATAAGTATGATATAGTTCTGGTTTATAGAGCACCCCATATGACTATACATATTTTTAAAATGTGCGTCCTCCTAATGTCAATGAGATCCTAAAATATATTTTTCTTTTGTTTATTACAGCTTAGGATTTATGGAACTTATCACATTATTGGGCCACAATGTATATACATTAGGCCTGTACTTTTAAATAAAATCCCTATCTCGCATCTCTAGTTCTAGTATGAGCCCATAATTATGGGACCTACTGATGAAATTTCTATTATATCTACAGGTTCACTAAACCTTATGGAAACTTACACCTATAAAAATGTCCATGGTCGTTCGTTATTGCATGTAACATCAGAGTAATAAATAAAGGGGAGACCGCATTCCCTATTTCAAAGCATAATGTAAACATGTAACCTCAACCTACTGGATATTGATAAACAAACAATACATAATGAACACACGATGGTCCCTGATCGTATCAGCGTAGTGGCATATCAAGCTATATTCCGGAAATGCTTACAATATACATAATTATATACAAAAGTTAAGTTCAAAAACACAGTTTAAGAACACATAAAACACTCGGCTTCACCAATTTTTGATTTCAAAATAATGGCGTTACTTGCTATATTAGGTTAATACCAGGCAATGTTGCCACTTCCGGCGCTTAATATCGCTAGAAATTTCAATAATGTATTGATGGATATGGAGAGCCTATAATTATAACACAAGTCACAAAAAAATAGTGGGTAGCCTTAAACATATTACAATGTAACTAATTTGTAAATTAATTGAGGTCAAGAATGTGGTAGATCTTTACATGTTAATCAATGAAAATGATGACGGCTGTACCTAGCTATAAAAATAAAAAAGTAACTTCGGCATCAATGTCAAGGACGTTGCAGGGACCGATGTTTGTAAATACATTTACCTCAAGGCTTCACTTTAGAATGTAAATAACGGTCTCCCCTTTATTTATTACTCTGATCATGTAACTTATTATTGGCTCTTCAAAATTTCAAAATTTCTCCAAAAAACGAAAAGTTGACAAACCGACATTAGCGTACCTATTTCTACAGAAATGCCTATCAATGAGAAGCATTTTATCTACTTACACAACCACATTTACTTTTTTTGATGTGTCGACTAGTTTATAAAAAAAACAGTCTCAAATTAAAAAAGCAGGAGCAAAATAAAAACAAATTAATGTGTTATTTAATGTATTGCTCAAAATAACCCGCGTTAACTTGCAAGCAATAATACTGTTTGTGTTCAAATTCTGTTCGAACATTACTAAAGACATCCGGTGTTATTAATCGGAATTCTTTCACAATTCTTTGACGCAACACTATTTAATAAGACTAATTATTCAGATAATGGAGCAAACTAAAAAAGTTTCTTCATTCATATACCTATATGACCTACTTATTCTAAGTTTGGTCTTTTTTGGTATTCACTGTATAAGTATTTGGTATTCACCCATCAATTTATTTAAAATATATCTCTGCCACAAACAAAATCCTATCCTATGATTTTTTCCCAAAAATGCTCCAGAATAGTTTGAAGTTACAGGTTTGGATTCTCTTTAGCAACACGGAATATATAGCTATAGGTAGTTCATTTTCATTTAGATGTCTACCTATATAGAAAGCTGTTCTCTAAAAAAGTTTCTCCTATCGAACTAAACATTTTTCTTAATAAATAAAGAACAGTTGATCGCAGCGACCTCCGGTTTGGGTCAGAATATTAATTTTTTATTACCATTTATTGCCATTTAAACATTTTGGAGTCCTACTCCCCTGGCGGCCTTGGAAGGGAAGAGAGAGTAGGAAGAACTTACTAGACTCTATAGTAATCCTCCAATTCTGCGTGCAAAACATGATACCTAATATAGAAAGGAAATAATAACATTGGCTACATTTGGGCGTTGTAATCTGTTCTGTGTTTAATTTATTTCCCGGAATTTTATCCACCCATAAACACAATTTGTCATGTTGCGTGTTGCAGTAGCTCTTCATAACTTCCATTAACCTAAGAGGTATAAAAATGGAAAACCTCAAATCATTAAATCAAGTTCGTTGGATGTGATAGCATAATTACAATTAAATTATTTAGAGCTTTTTCTACTTATAATATACGTCTAAAATACCATTGTGTTATTTAAAATAAACATTCCTGCATTGCATGCATTGTGCTAAACATTTATTTTGAGTAGATACGCTTCTATGAACTTTAGTGGAAAAGAAACTAAAAATTGCAGAAAATCAAGGAATATCCAAATGTTAGAGCCCTGCAGAGATAGAACTTTACATTGTTATAAATGTTACTTTAACATTTTTTTTTAATATACAGGTTGTCCCAGTGTGAGCGTACAAAAATTTACCAATGGGTGGACCAGACCAAAATAAGAATAAAATTATTATAAAAAAAGTTCTCTGAAGCACGCCCAACGAGTTACAGGGTGTTATCTTGGAAAAAACAATTTTCCGCAATAACTTAAAAACCGTTAGGTAATTATTGGGTGACGTGTCATATATTACAGGTCAGGCTCCACAGGTGTCAGAGTTAAACAAACACCATGTAGTTTTGATGACCTTTAATAGACGTACACATTACCCATAAATTATCTAAATCTATGAAACGGTTTTTCCTTATTGCGGAAAATTGTTGTTTTTTTTTCCAAAATAACATCCTGTAACTCATTAGACGTGCATCAGACAATTTTTTTCACAATAATTTTATTCTTATTTTGGTCTGTTCCACCCCTGGTAAATTCTTGTACGTTCACACTGGGACACCCTGTATAGAATGGTAATCGAGTGATAATGATGATCATTTAGTAAGTTTTATAATGTAATGATATTTATTATCTGTTTGATGATATTTGGTAATTATATTTATAATACGGGATTAACCAGTGCCTAAGATGAACTTGTATTTAAGTATTTCCTATAGTCTAGTTTTATTTTCTATAGAATTTCTTTCAGAATAGCTTTACTTGTATGCAGGGCGAATCAGAATCGCAACCGCAGTTTTGTGATTTAGAGTAACTATAATATACCTAGAGTATAGTAGAGTATATACTCTGTAATTTAGAGTATAAAACCTCAAATATCTCAAAGACCGTTGTAATTAGGTATAGGAAATTCTTCATAGAATAGAAAGAGTCGTGAGATACCTTAATGAAAATGATATAAAATATAACGTACCTACATAATTTATAAAAATTGAGAAAACTGCGATTACGAGTATTGGTTCGGCCTGTATACAAGTAAACCTATTTTGAAGGAAATTTTATAGAAACTAAATCTAGACCATATTATAACATAATAATTGATGGAGCCAAAAATTATCTAGTATTTATTTTCTTAAAAAGATACAGGGTGCTCAATTTATTGCGATAAGATACAAAAATGCCCATATCATATGAACTAGTTTGTGTAATACCAGTAAACTCTATATTGGCGAATTCGGAAAAATGATCCGAATTCAAATATGAAATTAAAAACATGTCATTCCATTAAAAAAAAATAATTTTGATATGGCTCGGCTTATAGAGCCTATATACATATTTTTAAAATGTGAGTCGTCTTAGGCTCTATGAGATTCTAAAATATATTTTTTTTGTTTAATACCGCATAAGAGTTTTAGAACTTTGTCACACTATTGGGCCACCTTGTACACCCATTGCAATATTAATCCTACATTTTTAAAAATTAGTTTAATGTTATCACAGCATCTCGAAGGGGGTTCGAATCTTTGGTGTGAAGATAACACTCAGGAAGTTTTCCACATAACACCAAAACACTATACTGCACTCGATGCGCGTTTCGCCAACCAAGTTGGCATCATCTGGAGATGGTTAAATCTCAATTTGTTTGTTATCACAGAACTTGACAAGCTTAATTGGATGAGTGATTAACTGAATGAAGATTGTGAGATTATTCTCATATTTATTATTCAAATATGTATGTACTTAATTTTGTCTCCTTAAAAAGTTTTTACTTAAGGGTCCATTCTCTGTAGATTTGACAGGCCTGATAGTTGGGTCGGATTGAGAGGATGGGTGGCCGATGGGTGGAGACTTATATATTCCAACTATCGAATTATTAAGATTTCGGACGTGCATGTAAAGCCGAAGTAAAAAGGCACATGGAAATAAAATTAGCCCTCATTGCAAAGGTACCGGATTTGTCTTATAATTGCAACAAAATTTCTTTTTAATGTTATAAATTATATATCACCGGAAAGATCAAAAGATAAACTAGGTCCCTATAGTAGCAAATTTTTGTTTAATACATGTATTTTAGAGAAAATAATTTTTCAAAATACGCTATTTTAGTACAAGATTGTTTGCCTGGAATTTTAAAAATAAAAAGAAATACCAAAAATTATAGGGACTTAGATTAAAGTCTTATCTTTCAATACTTTTTTACTAAAAGTCGCTATCTTTTATAGTTTTTTTATAATTAGACACGAGCCGAACGCTAGTTTAGGGCTTATTTCGACCTAGTGAATGGACTCTTAAGCTCATCCTTTAAAAAGAAGCCAACATAAAGCTCTACTAGATAATCAGCATTAATTCTAGCTCGTTCGGTTACTGCTTTTTACAAAAAAAAAAAAAAAAAATATATATATAAATAACAAAATAACATCGCCGCGCCGTGCTAAACACTAAGACGAAACAGATTTTATTACTCTAAAAAGAAATCAGGAAATTAGTATAGTTAATTTGACTTAATTTAAATAGTTTGTGTTATGTAATTTATAAAATAAGTTTACGGTCCAAATAAATATTTTTGTTGAACTAATATGATCTTTTAAATGCACGTAAGCATTTCATTAATTAGATTTCTTCCTAAAAAGATAGTTCAGAATTTTTTCGCGGAAAAAAGTCGCAAAAAAGTGAGTAGGTACCTATGAACAACACAATGCTCCCGATTAGAGTAGTATGAAACGTTAGTCGTGCAGTTGCCAGTGCGTGTATGTAGACATTACAGTGAATATAGTGAAATGTATTTCAAAGATGAATTAGTTGCCGTAAATCCTAGGGAATTAGGACTTAAAGGTAATGTTTGCATAATCTACTGATAGTTTGCATGAACTTATTTTCATCATTTAAATTAAGTAACCTTGGATCGTTTTTCTGGACCGACAGTTTGCATTTTATAAATATACTTAGTAGAGTACACGATATCTTATAGGACAGCACAGACAACAAAAATAATAGAAAACATAACCACAGTTAAATGAATATGTAAGTCATTTAACTGTGACATAACAATGAAATTTGAAGATTATTAGTCATTAAGTGTTTAAACTATTTATCACAGGGTATAAATTTAATAAGGTGTTGATCACTTGATTCACTTGGTATCTTTGCGATTAATTTAGGTAAATATTTAAATAAAATAATTCGAGAAATTGAAGCTTCGTTTACCAATTAGGTATATATTAATTCTCTTTGCATTCTATGGATATTGTAACCATGGCAGGGATAGTTGTTATTTATTTCCGTATTATTTTTTCCATATTTCAAAGTACTTATAGGTACTATACATAATTAAATAAACAATATAGCGCCGGAAACATTTCTTTAAAATCGCGCCAAAATCGCACTAGATTGCAAACAACCAAAAATGAAAAATCAGGTTTTGAATGTATTTGAATATTCTTATGTTAATATCCCATAAACATAGAAGCATAATTAGTTTAAAAGAATTTAAATTGACAATTAGAATATGCAAATATTTTTCAGAAATTAATTAGAATTAAACGTTTTCATCTACTACTATACATATCTCCAAAGTTAATTGACAAAATCCGATGGTAGACCCATTGCCTACCTAATGTAAACAAGTTAACAGATTTCTGATAAAAAATAATAAATTGGTACACAAGAGGATATATAACAAACTTTCAGAATACCACCACTTATGTTACATTCGATCAGTTTCACAATTAGACCGGTAGTTACTGACAGATTTTTGGTTGTGATTTTAGTTAGTATAACCTTAGAGGTTATTATAACGTATATTCTCATGAGGAAAAGGAATAAATCAAAGTGTCATCCCGGGTTCTTCATATAGGAAAATAAGTTTTCATTTTCTGTTTGCAAATAACATGTTTTATTATGATTTTAGTCATGCTGCCATATAATTTAAAATGAAGTTCAACACAAAAATTCCTCGAAAAACCACCGGAATTCCGTTAGCGTGGGTCCAAAGCGCTGTTATGGTCACTTGAACTTGTATTTGAATAAAGAATTTTTCCGCTTTTCCGAACAGGCTGCTGAATAAGTATACAACTTTTTGTTTTAAAACTGTTTAAAAACAATGTGACATACCGTTTGCATACGCAAGGGGCATACGCACAAATGAAAACTCCTTTTCTATATGAAGAACCCAGGATGACTTGTTGATTAATTCATTTTCATCATGAGAATATACGCAATATAATATCCTCTGAAAGGCATACTGACTAAATTACAACCAAAAATCTGTCACTAACTCCCGGTATAAATGTATTTTATTATTATTATTATTATTATTTTATTATTATTAAACTAAAGAGAAGAGCAGAGGTCGAAACCTATTATGCTCCTAAAAATAAACAATAGATTGACAAGAATGGCAATAGTAAATTGTTACAGTAGAGCTAATCCTTATAGGTAACAGTATATGTACATATTTATGAGTAAAAGTAATTGAATAAAAATTACAAAGTACGACTTAAATAATATAACTGTATAAAAAGATACAAACAAGAATATATGTTCTGTGAAGTTAATTTGCAGACACAATACGGGATACCCAACTAAATGTCTTGTCTTTACATCAAAGCATTTCACCATTTTTAAATAAGTCATATTTATTTTTGAACGAGTTTACACTCACTGAAGTCACCACATCACTGGGTAACCGATTCCAGTTGTTAAAAATTCGGTTGGAATAGAAGTTCTGTCTTATCGTTGTCCTGCAATTTTCTTTTTTGAGTTTAAGTGAGTGGCCACGGAGTCGGTCGTCTGTGTTTAATTCTAATAGCTCTCTGATGTCTTGCGTAAAGTGATCATGTAGCAACCTATATGTGAAAATCATGTCACCTCTATTTCTTCGTTCTGATAGAAGTGGGAGGTTTAGAGCTTGAAGCCGATCTTGATAGGATTGATTCCTCAGACACTGGACTTGCCTAGTAGACTTCCGTTGAACGTTTTCCAAGAGTTTTATATCTTTTATTAAGTGCGGTGTCCATATTATGTTAGCATATTCGAGAATTGGCCGGATATATGTTTTGAATAAAAGAGAAAATAATCTAGGGTTAGGGTTTTGAAAAGCTTTAAACAATAAGTAGGACCCTGGTTGGCTTTTTTTGCGACATTAGTAATGTGAGTGGACCAGGATAGGTTTGAGGTTATCGTTACTCCTAAGTCTACCTGTTCATTAACGGACTTGATATGGATGTCATTGAGCACATAAGAGTGGAAAGGGTTATTGTTACCGATAAGAAGGACCGTACATTTTGAAGGATTTAACGGTATCAGCCATGTATTACCAATTTTCAATATCTTTAAGATTGTTCTGAATCAGATTATGCTGTTCTAATGGGTTACTGTATAATTTGGTATCGTCTGCATAAAAAGTGTGGGGAACGGTAATAAGTGGATCGAGATAACCATAAGATTTTAACCGTAAATTTACTGACTAAAGTTTAGATTGTGAATTTCTTAATACCTGAATTATTAATTTTTCTAATTTTTTATTGTTTTAGATGTTACTTCTTTCGTTTATTTATATTAACAATTTTAATATAGTATTTTTTAATTTTTGCTGTTTACGAAAAAAATATAGGGTGCGCACAATAGGCAAATAAGTAATGGATATTAAGTACTAAAAGAATTAAGTACTAAAAACCAAAATGTCATATTTTGGGTGTTATTGCACCCTTCATATTTCCTCGTCACAGTTTTGTCTACTACTGTTGATTTCTATTGTTAATTATTATCTACGGATAAGCTGTATTTAGAATATTATTATAATTATTCGGGATGATGGCACCCTCTTCCAATATAAGAGAAACATAGTCACCAAATCATTCAAGTAGATTTTCAATGATTTTCAATCTATGAATGAGGGTGTATGTACTTAGGTGGTTAATATAATTTTGATTAGTGTAGATTCCTAACTCTACCAGTAGATATTTTTAGCACACCTTTAGTGCTACCAATTTACCACTTACCAGTTCATATTTTTCCCAAGTCAGTAACGCATAGCCTATCTCTCACTTGAAGTATGAGATCATTGCTTGGGGTAGCGTAGCAAACTATTATTACAAAAGGCTAAAAGTTCTGCAAAAGTGGATACTTAAAATTATATTTAACAAATGCTATATAGGTACATATACCAGAGCGTTAACAACTGTTCAAAGAGGTTGAGGTGATGTATTAAGACAACTTTTTGTTGTATATTTAATATTTTGTCAAATGAAATTTGCTGTTTATATCTATACATCAGTATGAGACAAGATACAGAAAAAAAAAATTATATTGTGTACGAAAAATCGATCGGGAATGAGTTACCTAGGACCCAAACCATATATTAATGTGGCATTTTTTGAGAAAATTTAATTCTATGTTTTTTTTTAAATAAAATGTAAAATCATAGATCACACAAATGGTACCTAGTATACATATAATAATAAAAATAATAATAATAGTAGATATAAGCATACCTACTAGGGACAAAATACTTTTGACTCATATAATACGTAACCACCTATTTCTTACATTTGCATGTATTGGCAGTCCATTTATAAATATATCACTCATTTTAGATGGAAAACTATTAACACGACATTTAGTTCAATTTATAATATTTAGAATATATAACATAACCTGTCTTTATCAAATTTATTTCACCTTTACATAATATTATCAAAATATGATACACACTTTTTAATTATACTATATTTCCATTTCTCCGTCCAAAAATCTGACTCGAACATTAAAATAAGAGAAACATTATAACGAAATCTTCGAGGAATTTTCACAAATGAAACAGTAAGTTCTGAGAACCTCGCCCGGGTAAACTCCGTTATTGCGGTACGGTTTAAGAGAATTAATTTGCTGTTAAGTTATGTTTTTCCTTCATAAATTATTATGGAGCGGGTCTGTGCCACTTTTTGTTTTATATTCAAATGTTTTAAATTAAATTTGTGTATACAATGAATGCATTAGTTGTTTTGCTGGCTTGAAGCCAAAGTAAGCTGAATTCAGATTTATAAATGTACTTCTCATATCTGAAAACAAAACTATAAGATATCTGTTTTAAGCTAACGATGTGATGACATATCGTTTCTTCTATTTGAGTTGGACTTTGCAGTATTCATGTGTATTTTAATAGCAATTAACCAATTACTTGGGTAAGCAATTCAAGTGAATATTCTTTAACCGACGATTAGTGGTGATTTTTTAATTAAATGGGATAGTTAATTGTAAATAATATTCTATATGTCAATGAATTAAATATTGAATCTAGTAAAACATGGGTCGGTTGTTCAAAGTTTAGTCCGTCGATCGCTTACCCCAGAGGTATTGGGTTTGAATCCCCATTCCGCCAGTCAATTTTTAATTAAATGGTTGGTACTTGAGATCAGTTTATAAAACACAAATGTATCTTATTCTCGTCATCATGCATTGAGAACGCATTGAGCACCGACTATAAATACAGGCCCTAAAGCATTATTGTTTGTGGTCATAACTAGGCTTATTGTGCATCCCACTGATACATTCAGCGCGCATCTTTATTTTTTATATAAAGTCCAAAAGTCTAGTATCTAAAATTTCAGATAGCTTACAAGGTTCCAAGAATTGTTTTTCTAGGAGCGTTAGCCTCATACTAGCGTAGTCCTCACTTGACCCAGAATATGCAGTGCAGTCTCGTCTGCATTCCCAGATCCCTTCTGGCAGGGTAAAAGCGACTCCGATTTTATGAAAGACATATCAAAGCCATCTCTAGCATTTGCAGGGTATATTTCTTTCAATGCCTTAATGATCTGGCACCCAACACAGTCTTATTTTATTGGTATTTGGTAAATTGAATAATTAGCAACTAAAGACAATCTCAAACAAGTCTCGAATTAATCTTGTTTGTTTATCTCACTTAAAGTTAAACGTGAAAATCACTTGCGAAACTTCAATTTAACTAAAATGAGGCTAATCGATTTAGCCATTAAATGAACCTAATTCTTGTCAAACATTTACATTTTTATGAATATTGTAACGAAGATTTTAATTTTAAATTGGCTAGTCTGGCACAAAGTTTATATTCGTTATGGGTCAAGCCATGGTAGCGACTTTGCGTTCATATTATCCGTATGAACCCCAACCAACGTGCTCCGTGGTTTGTACTTGGATGGGGGACCCTTGGTTAGGAATAGGATATTTATATCTGCCCCAGTACATTTCTAAGCAGACTATTGACGTACTCGTAAATTGCAATTATTAAAGGAACAAAAAGTCAAACTGGTTTTAAAGAACCATTTCTCAAAATAACCATATGAAAATAGACAGTGGCCCAAAAGGACTATTTAAGTTACAATGGCGCAAGGAATTAAAAACTATGTGTAACCAACGGATACACATATATTTTTAGGCTAAATGGAATATTTCATACAATCTTAAAATAAAGTGGATACTCGAAGCGGATGGTTCTTTATGAAACATCGTGAAAATAATTGTTTTGAAAAAAACATTGATCTCATTTAGATGTGCCAAGAAATATATAGAAAACACTCTATATACTAGTATTTCGGCTTGTAAGGCCTTTTTCAATAGAGTAAACGTCTATTACTAAATAATTCCAAGTGCGTTTTCGTTATTTATTTGTTTACGAGCCTACCTCTGGCCATCTGGTGAAGCCCGAGTTTTAAATACCGTTTCTAAGAAGGGCGAGAGTGTAATAAAGTCTATCTGATCATTGGTAGTACACGGATTTATAATTAAAGATTTTTTAATTTCTATTTGCTCTAACAGATCTAAGCGCTTTCCATTCTTTTCCCGATGCAGTACCTTTACATTTTTCTGATCTATAAAATGATTGTTTTCTATACAATGCGTCGCTAATCCTGAATTTTTTGCGTTATTTAATATGGATTTTTTATGTTCTTTTACTCTCGTTTCGATACTTCTGCCAGTTTGACCCACATACACGGCATTACAATCCGCGCAGTTAATTTGGTATACACCCGATTGTTTTAATTTATTAACCCTTTCTTATAGCGAAAAAATTGCTCACAGAATAGAACGAAACGGGTGTAAAACGATTAGTGTCAACAAGCGTACTATTGGGAGAATTTTGATAAACAATAAAGAAAGGGTTAATAAATTAAAACAATCGGGTGTATACCAAATTAACTGCGCGGATTGTAATGCCGTGTATGTGGGTCAAACTGGCAGAAGTATCGAAACGAGAGTAAAAGAACATAAAAAATCCATATTAAATAACGCAAAAAATTCAGGATTAGCGACGCATTGTATAGAAAACAATTATTTTATAGATCAGAAAAATGTAAAGGTACTGCATCGGGAAAAGAAAGGAAAGCGTTTAGATCTGTTAGAGCAATTAGAAATTAAAAAATCTTTAATTATAAATCCGTGTACTACCAATGATCAGATAGACTTTACACTCTCGCCCTTCTTAGAAACGGTATTAAAAACTCGGGCTTCACCAGATGGCCAGAGGTAGGCTCGTAAACAAATAAATAACAAAAACGCACTTGGAATTATTTAGTAATAGACGTTTACTCTATTGAAAAAGGCCTAACAAGCCGAAATACTAGTATATAGAGTGTTTTCTATATATTTCTTGGAACATCTAAATGAGATCAATGTTTTTTTCAAAACAATTATAATCTTAAAATATATCGTGTTATGAAATTATCAATCAAACCTAGTTAGAAGTTTAAAGTTTCAAGTCGACATTCATTTTTATTCAACAGATATAGGGGGTATGTATATAAATTAACTAAACTTTAACGCCCTGTATCTGGAAAAGAAAGTGGATTAGTGGTACCTATATTCTTAAAAACTTTTTTCTGAAGGTGTTCCAAGTCACCTTGTATGGTACATGCACAGAGAAAACACCCTGTATAATATGTGCGTGTATATGTGGCAATGGCGGTGAGGTATTTTACAACTTTCTCAAAAAAAATTAATAGGGACTGATAATCTAGTATTATATATATACTTAAGCACTTAGTTAACCGTAATTATATATTTTAAATTTTAGATGATATGCAAATTTTTCTTAACATGTCGTAATGTACCACACAGGATTTATCAAGGATATTTATCAAGCACGTTTAGGATATTCATGATTTCGTGATAATCCTACGCATACTCTTTAGACCAAGATCACGATACGAGAGATTATTTAAATATTATCCACTTTGTCATGAAATTAAACAAGTCGGGTTGCAAGATTTTTCAGGCTGATATTATTCAGCTTTCTTTTTATGCATCTGATTGTCAAACCGAAAAAACTTGTATGAATTATACCACTATATGGTATAATAATTTGGTATAATAATCTTGGTATATAAAAAGTTGTTCAGTTACTGACCATATTCATAAAGACAGTTGCTGTTAACATTTTGCTTTGCTTTATTTTGTTTATATTTCAATTTTTTGATAAGTTAGTAAGTAAAAGTAACACTTTGTAGTAAAAATTCTCTAAATAGTATTTATATCTTGAGACAAAGTTTCGCTTGTGGCAGCATCTTTAGGTCTGACAAAATAACAGAGCGATCGAATTGGTTAAAATTAGTAAAAATTAAAATTACTATAGCAATATAAAACTTAATTCTATTACACTGATTAAAAAACCTATAACAAGAAAAGTATCTACATATCCTACACACACTTAAAAACATTTAATAAATAAATACAATTTGGTTGGTTACCTGGTACTATTAAAATTATTATTAAATAATGTAATTCAATCAACTAAAGAAATTAACATATGAATTTATTAAATCTTATGGTAACGAAAATTTAAAAATTTTAGATACCTAGTTGGAAAGGTTTGAAACCTCTACTTATATAAAAACTGTAAATCTGATTGTAATAAAACTTCTCTGAAGATGGTTTAATAAATCGCTACGTCTGTCACAAAAACAGTGTATTTTAATCAATTTAAAACTTTCGACCAGGAAAAAATCTGTATAACACTACATATATTTTAACTTTCAACAGATACATAACATGTTCAAATGACAATAGATGAATACAATATTCAATACTACTAGAAATATCATTAATAAGCAATAGAACAGGACAAATGGTCGTAGATAACTTCCTTGAGGGACACCAGTAGTAGTAGTAGCAGTGGGGCGGCCAAGACCTGGCAAGTAGGCCACAAGCGGGCCTTTTTACCTACCCCTGTCGTCCCTACCTAGCTTCATCACCTCTTACCTCATTGAACCTACTTCTGGTGTCCTTGAGGGACACCAGAAGTAGTATTATTATCTTGACAAAAATGTATAATTCTAAAAAAGGTCTAATTCTAAAAAAGGTCTGTTGTGTCTGTTTATGATCCATTATACTGGGTGACCCGAAATTATTGTACAATATTTTACCAGTGTCCTCTATGGATAAAAAGGGGACTTTTTGTCCTTTCTTTTCTTCGATAGGTCGAAATATGCTTTCTTAAAATTTCAAAATCGATTTTATCAAAACGGTGCATTTTATCGATGTTTAACAAGAATCCCTTTTTTACGTAGAAAATTCTAAAATTTCATATTTTAGTGACAAAACCAGGGAAAATATACATACAAAAAAAGTTACTACATCTCGTGCTATCGCATGTAAATAATTAAAGCCACTTTACACCTTTTTTTAGAAAAAAAATATTGAAATTTCATATTTCCTAATCGGAAGTTGAAAAAGCCAAAGCATAATAAAGTTGGGGTAATATTTACCTTATTCCCCCTGCCCTCTGTTTGGAACGTAAGTGACACATTTTGAAATATTTACATTTACATTTATTTATAAAACATTTCTCTTTGTTTGGCCTACATACACCTTACTACAGTTGCAGTTTATTTTGTATACACCCGATTTTTGTAGTAGATTATCTTTCTGAAAGGTGGTGCCTAG
The DNA here is from genome assembly GCA_963924545.1 of Pogonocherus hispidulus. Taxonomy (NCBI): domain Eukaryota; kingdom Metazoa; phylum Arthropoda; class Insecta; order Coleoptera; family Cerambycidae; genus Pogonocherus; species Pogonocherus hispidulus. The sequence continues at coordinate 72,617,105 of OZ004693.1, forward strand.
TTGCGATTTTTGAAGGCAAAATTTGTACTAAATTTCTCGAACAAATTTAGTTTATTGCTTATTTCACATATCATCCACAAATAAGCAATAAATTTGAAAATTTGTTCAAAAAATTTAATATAAATCTTACCTTCAAAAATAAAGTTATACAGTAAAATTGCAACTACGCACTGCCTTTCAGAAAGATAATCCACTATAAAAATCGGGTGTTTACAAAATAAACTACAGCAACTGTAGTAAGGTGTATATAGGCCAAACAAAGAGAAATGTTTTATAAATGTAAATGTAAATATTTCAAAATGCCCCCACCCTCTTGAATGCATTTATTATAGCCCCATTGTAATTTTCTCAAGGCACTATATATCGAAAATTAATTATAATTATTGTTCAGTATTTCTTCTCTAATTTTATATTTAATGTCATTTATATTTAAATTATGATAACTGTATATTTTGACTTTCAATGTTCCCCACAAAAATGTGTCTAGATGAGTAAGGTCAGGGTTACAAGCTGGCCATCTTATAGTCCCAAATCGCCCCAGCCAGGTCATAAAAAATTGATTCAATTATTTTTCCTTGTAGAATACTACACCATATGTTCACAGATTGCCGACCTGGGCGTTTATAATCTTCGGTTATAAACGTCCGCTGTAGTAAAGCAACCTACATCCGTCCACAGTATCCTATTAAAGTAATCCGGATCTTCATTTGTTATCATTTCCACAACCTCTTCACAAAATTCTAAAGCGCCTTCTATGGATTTGACTTAGAAATTGGACTTTTGTATATTTGTATACATGAAATTTATAGATGATACTAGACAAGTTGTTGGCTGTTATAGTTGAATTTATTTCTTCAATAAAAAAAAACCAAAAGAAAATCTTTTTATTTTTTTATTTTTGGAGGACTTTCAGCTCTTTTTTTTTACATTGATACCTTCTCCGACGTTTCGTCCAAGTTTTAGGACTTCTTCATAGGTTACTTAAATACTGAAAATAATGTTTTTACATGAATAATTAAATTAGATTAGTGACAGAATATAACACTCTTTTGGATAAATATTCTGAGAATATAGTAGTATTTGTAATTGTCTGTTCTCATTTCCATACAGAAAAACTTCTCTTCTTTTACGATCGAATATTAGTTCTGTTCACTTTGTTGTACACAGTTTTAAAAGTATAAGCACTGGGAATTTGGTTATTGGGGTATAATAATTGATATTCTCGTTTGCTTCCCTTCTATTATAACCAGATTTGACAAATACTTCATAAATCTTCCTTTTTTCTTCAATTGTATAAACCATTTTGGAAATGATAGATAAACTAATTCGAAATCGGAAAACTAAAATGTTTGACAATGCATATGACAGGTATCGATTTTTTTGTTTTCATGGTTTCTGCACGCGTCGCGCAGATCAATTAAATTATTTCAAAATTATGGTAGATATCTCTTTAACCATCATTTATTAAAGAACGGTTAACTTTAGACATAGGGTATGGTACATGAAAAAGTCGTAGAATTTTGCATGGAATCGGAAAACTTAATAATATACAGGGTATTCCATTTAAAAAATTTAGCATGTCACGCGTTTTCGAAACACCCTGTGTCAAGATTTTACATTTTGGAATAAACTTCACTTGATTTTCTATAACTTTTGTATTTAACTTTTTTTCCTCAGATTAAAGGGAGAACCCCTAGATGGGTGGCTAAAATATAACCAATGACCCTGTACATTTACCACCGCTAAAAATAAATGTGAAGAAAGGTGTATCGACGTTTATTTCTTTTTAATGTTATTACCTTCACGAACTCATCCGTCAAATTAATGTTTTATATACCTAATATTATGAATTTTATGCAATAATTTTCTTTATCAATCATAATATTTGGATAAATTAACATCTAAATAAATATATTAACCATAATATACTTCTCAGTTCAGTTTTTTTACTAAATATCTAAATGAATAATAATAATATCAAAACATATATAACTACGTTTAACATGTTATTGCTGCAGTAATTTTGGTGACGTCCTTCCGGCAACACACCAATACAAAATTTGTATACAAACTGTGTGCAAAATGTCTCGTTCCAACCGTATCTTTACAATTAATTAATCCAGTGATAAATTAATTATAGAAGGTTTTTCCTGAAAAAACAACATTTTTTATCTTCCCAGTGGCTTAACACAAAACTTTTTGTTAATTGCTCTCCATTTATTATTGATCAGATAATACCAAGATAGATGAACCGCACCCCCGTAACTGAGAGAAAAAGCAATCTCGGTAAAAGAAAAGTTGAACGGATTCCTGGACAGTTTCCTTTGTATAAAAATGAACTTTGTTGCCCGCAGTTTGCGAAACTCATATATGTCGTATGTTTTACAAATGGGAGATCTCACCCTCGATGGAAAAACATGTGTTGTCAATATCAAAAAGACACAACAATCAAATAAGGCATCTAATGCGGAACGCAGGTCTACGAGATGCTTCATAAATCTTCCTTTAAATATGCATTAGAATTTCATACAATATAGTCTACACGAGCGGATTTGATGTTTATGCGGCACTAAAGGGCGGCGCCATTTTATCATTTTCCATAAACTTGGAGTATGTAAAGTGCTACAGAAGTTTCAGTAGAAAAGAGAGCGCCCTTAATATTTATGAATCTGCTTTTGAAGTGCTTATATCTGATTGATACATCTCTGAAAAATAGCTTGAATGGAACTACTAATAATAAGTTATTTAATTAAAGAAGACAACGGGGTGTAGAAAAAGAGTTCTACAGCTTAACAGATGGTTAATGTAAATAACAAACTACTACGAGTGTAGTAAGGATACCCCTATATCCTCCATCTGTAAACGCCTTATTAAATAAGGACTAAAACAAATTAAGCCAAAACAGCTATTCTCCTGGCTAATGCCACGCCGAGCGCTGAATTATACAGAAAATTTGCCGTATTTTGTCTAACAACGTTAGAATAAAAAATACAAGATTTTAGATTGCAACGAGAACTATGAGGAAATACTCTGGACCTCACTTCGCAGGATCTCACTAATTGCAAACCCGTTTCGACCTTTTTATGGTCTCATCAGTCTAATATAAGTGAGCATACCTACGAATTCGAAGATTCGTTACCTAATTAGAGAAGATTGAAGTGAACCTATTTGCCTAGAAATACTTTAAATTTAATTTGTAAATGTTGAAAAATGAAGAAAAAATCAAGTAATACGTAATTTTCATTTTCAACGCGATGTGGTAGGGTTCGCTAACAAGACATAATTATTTTTATTGAATTTGACATATAGGAACATATAGGAACATACTATGAGGAACTATTTCTTATTGAACTTGGCATATAGGAAATTAAGACGGGTATTGTTAAATATTGCGTTCCCAAGGGTCTCGACGAAAAATATTATGAACGGCATCAACTTAGTGGTAACGCTTCTGACCAACCAAATGCGTTACAATATTAAATGCGTTTTTAATTAAAATATTAAGAGAAATTCATTTCAGGTTACAATAGTTACTTCTAAAATGGTGTAGCATAGCATATTATAACAAAAATTCAAGGTGGTCTATAATAGTGAGTAAAACGTGAACACATATGCGGCAAAATAGATGTTTTAACTCCCTATTTACTTATTTATTTTACTTTTTTGGTTAATTGCAATTATTGGTGATTATCGAAAGAATATATTCAGTACCATATACCTTTTATCATTATGATTGTAGTTAACATAATAGCCCAGTCATTTAAGACATCGTAGGTCGCAAAAAATTGCAGAGTTCTGATTTTTTGGAATGTTGTTAGGATAGGTACCAACAGTATAAAACTAAGTTTGCAGCTTCGAAAGACCTGTGCTAACTGCGTGGTGCTCGAAAAACTTTTTTTTTTCGGACTTTTTTCAGTTTTTGGCTTATAACTTCTAAATGGTGCATCCTACGGAAAAAGCCCTGTACAATTTTAAAGTAAACAAAATTTACTACAATTTGAGTGCAACCGCAGCACCATAGATCTAACAAGTCCCAAGATACAGCATTTCAAAAATTGGCCATTTTTCCCAAAAAGTTCGAAATTGTTGTTTTAGCTGTCTTCCAAGCCGAATATCAGCTAAAATACCCAGCCTACGTGGAAAGTCATGGGAAATGAAGTTGTAGAGCAATTATTTAGTTTTAATTTAAGCATAAGCGGAACACTGTAGGGCCAATAGTTTCCTTTGTTTTTAGGAAATAACAAAAAATTAAGGAAAATGGGATTTTTCAAGAAATGGAGCCGGACGAATTGCAAATATCCTAACAACATTCCAAAAAATCAGAACTCTGCAATTTTTTGCGACCTAACGCGATTTTTGTGTCTACGGTGACTGGGCTATAAAGAAAAATAAATATATCAATCGGACATATTTCAATATTTGAATGAATAAAAGGAAAAATAAGTTACAGTCACGTGAACACATGTCCATGACATTCTTTGTATTTTTATAGACCTATCAAAAGAGTTCGATACTATTCATCATTGCATGATTTTGAAATCGCTACAAGGCATAGGTATTAGAATAAACAGTCTAAACTCGTTTGAAAGTTGTTTACTAGGCAAACAACAAGCTGTGTAGGTGGATATCGTCAACAAAACCAAAACAGTTGAATATGGAACAACGGACTGTTCTAGGGCCTATCATATTCATCATATATGTTAACGGTTTATTTTCTCTGCAAAATTATGGTTTACTTGGATTTGATGATGGGCACAGTAATAGCAGTCACTTGGGATGACCTGAAATAGTTTTGAGTATTTTATATTACCTTAAGTAATCTAAAATATGTGTAACTTTTTTTAAATTATTCTTGTGTACTTGAATTTCTGTCTTCTTCTTTAAAAAAATTTCTTTAAATTCTTTAGAAAAAATTTATTATCACAAAAATATGAGGGGTTGATAAATCTGTAGATTTTGGCAGCCTATATTTATGTGCATTATCGTGTGTTACTGTAGAAATATTGTTATTTATTAAAAGTATTTTCTTTCAGTTTACTTCTCCTATTTTTTTTATTTTCACAAGTTCTATTAATATACATCTACAAACATACAAACGTATAGCTAATACAGTATTCTAATACACATTATTTATTTAATAGATACAATAGAAGTTTATTATTTGCTGAAAATACCATGTTTAAATTTTTTTGTTTTGATAACCTCCATTAATAAGTTTTCTACAGGAAGTAAATTCAATTGGAGAAACTAATTTATAACTTCCGCAATATTAAAATTTATTTATTCAATGATGCTTTAAATGGTTTAGTTTTTATTTTACACAATTTAAAAACTATATAACTGCACTTCTTAGACCTGAGTATCTCATTAAACTCAGAGTAAATCTAATTCTCTGTATACTTTTTATTCTATTTCTTTATGCTACGAAATATGATGGATATTAAGTTAACTGGAGGGTTAGTAAATTGAAATCCAGCCAAACTTCTTGAATAAACCTGTAAGTACCCTTAAGTTAATTCTTTCCAGGGATACACTACTTTGTTACGCCCAGCATAAAATTATAATATAGGGGTCGTTTACCAGCAAGGGGAGAAATGAGCTAAAAGTGAAGTGTAAGTGTACTAGCTGTATCCTATACTGAATTTTACTTCAAAAACTTTAACGAAATATCTTTTGCGGAAACTAGTTTAGAGTCGGGTACTAAGCAGGTATTTAATTAAAACTTGCTTTATTTACAACGTGAGACGGCTCGTACGAGTATTAAGAACAGAAGCGAATTCTATATAAAAGATACCAAGTATAGACCATTGAGAAATCAATAGAATACAATAAACCTCTTATCCTCATATTCGTCGATTACGAAAAGGCATTCGATACAATAAACCAACAAATAATGCTGCAATCTTTATCAGAAGCTCGAATAGACCATAGATACACAACAATTATTAAAAACATTTATCGAAATGCAAAAGCGACAGTTAGACTACACGAAGACACCGCAGACTTTCCCATTAAGCGAGGAGTACGCCAGGGTGACGTCATCTCACCGAAACTTTTTACAACCCTAATGGAATTTATGTTTAAAAAGGTGGACTTTGGAGATATGGGCATTAATGTAGACGGAGAAAAACTAAACCACCTTAGATTTGCAGACGACATCGTTCTCATCGCGGATCGGGTTGATGAAGCCAGGGAGATGCTACGAAGACTTAACGAGGTCTCAAACTCAGTAGGACTAAAAATAAATGACAGCAAAACACAAGTTATGACAAATCTGGTCGTAAGTGAAGGTATTAATTTAAATGGATCAAATCTTGAACTAGTAAATTCCTACAAATACCTGGGACATGAGTTACGCATTGGAAAGGACAATCAAACATGCGAGATAACCAGGCGAATAGGACTCGCTTGGGCCGGATTTGGAAAGCTGCAATATGTCTTTAAAGCTAATATCCCTGTATGTCTGAAAAGAAAAGTCTACGAGCAGTGCGTGCTGCCAGTACTTACCTATGGGGCAGAAACACTAACTCTTTCCAAAAAGACGGTTGACAAAATCCGTATTGCCCAGAGAAAAATGGAACGATCGATGCTTGGCATTTCACTCAGAGACAGAATTAGAAACACTGTGGTGAGAGAGAGGACTAAGCTGACAGACGCCGTAGAAAGAATAGCGAATCTAAAGTGGAATTGGGCTGGACACGTAGCGCGTCTCACGGACGGGCGCTGGACAAAGAAGATCGTAGAATGGAGGCCACGACAGGAGGCATATCGCAGTAGAGGTAGACCGCCAACTAGGTGGTCAGACGACATAAAGAGAATCCAAACAAACTGGATAAATACTGCACAAGATAGATCTAGATGGAAAAACTTACGGGAGGCCTATGTCCAACAGTGGACGTATATGGCTGTATGATGATGAAGTATAGACCAGGCAAATCTTACTTTTTCAATGAAGTTTAAGGGGACATTTATTTTCCAATGGGAATCGATAGGTTTTATGTTCAGGAACAAATATATAAAAATCCCAAAAAATCCGCTGTGAGCTAAAAATGTTATCTTGAAAAAACATGGCCGCCCCTTAAAATTTTTGAAAATGAAATATTTTCTTATCCCTTGGAGCAATTTTAAAATTTTTTTTATTTTTACAGGATTTTAAGCTTAAAACATTAGAAAAAAATAATATTTTAATTTAGATATAACCAAGAATATATATTTCCTAACAAAAAAACGAAAAAGGAAACGATTTTTTAAAATTTTTTTTGACTTCTTACATTTAACTTTTTAATATCACTAACCACTTTACATTCTAGTTAACTACAAAAACTCAGTCATTTAAAAGATCCTCGTACATATACATTTTTTTTTGGCAGCCATTTCTACATTTACAGTCACGATATACAGACAGATGATATGGCGTTTTTTTTTTCGTCTGTAACATGATTATTTTTACAGTTACAAAAAAATATCAAACAAAAGATGTTTGTTATGGTTCGTTTTATAACTTAAAAATATAAAATGTCTCAATTTCGCGAAGCTGAGTTGTTAAACATTCTTACTGTGAAATTTGTTCCTCTACGGTTTTCGGCACGAATTTCGGGAGAACTGAACAATATAGAGTAAAATTGTACATACACTATTTTGTAGAGCACAAAATATACTACAAGAAAGAGTATGGGAGGATATTATATGCACAAATATAAACACAACACAAGTTTTAAAAATGTGGGGTTTTATTAATACTGTCAAAATTTTATTCTTTTTTTTTCTTAACCAGTTTATTTTCTTTACTTTTTATATATCAATACCTAATGCTTGCATAAAATCAAACAACCTCCAAGTAAAAAGTATCCTTATCTACGTTTAAAGGATTGGAAAGTTAAAGACCATATATATAAAATATGCCAAAATGATGGCTTACCCAAATTTTAAAAAATATTTACATGCTAGTTTATTATTGTCCATAGCATTCGGACTTTTATATTTAAAATACCTCATAATCTTAAATTTACCAATATTTAATTTTAAATAATTTAAATTAGACAAGTTCACCAATTTATTTATTTATTAATATTTTCCTGGATTGTTACACCGTTCTTGACGGTATTTACAAAACACGCAATTTAAAGTATACAATATACATAAAAATACAACACATAATTAGAAAGTATGATGATCCAATTCCAGTCCTTTAAACTTAAGGTTTTGGTTAGATAAGGATACTTTTTACTTAGAGATTGTTCGATTTTATGCAAGCATTAGGTATTGATATATAAAAAGTAAATAATTTAAACTGGTTAAGAAAAAAAAAGAATAAAATTTTGACTGCATTAATAAAACCCTACATTTTTAAACCTTGTGTTGTATTTATTTTTGTGCATATAATACCTTTATCCGGGGCTAGGAAATTTCCCATCCATTGCTGTATTTGAAGATAGGTCCTGAAAATATATAAAAAAAATATTTGCTATTAATGTAATCACCATTTGAAACTACCTTAAAATATGTTGCTTCAGTGCACCTTTCGTTGGGGGAAGAACGTCCAAATCAAAAGATGTTTCGAGCGTCCGCTTAGCTATACCAATATTGTAAAGCCTATATCGTTTTTCTATGACGTCTCGGGATCCGTCTAATCCACCAATCCGAACCAACGTTTAGTAGTTCATCTAGATCCGCATTCTTATCACTGAAGACTAACAGTTTGTCTTACATGAATGTATGCTTTTTAAACACCTTAAAAATAACGCGAGCGGCCATGTTTTTTTAAATGCTGACTTTAGCTCACTTCCGATTTTTTGGGATTTTTAGATTTGCATTCTATGATAAGAGAGCTATCTTTTTCAACAAAATAAATAATGTCTGCAAAAACTTCACACTTAACGTATATTTCTTTAAAATTTGCCTGGTGTAGTAATCTTTTGCTTAAATGTCGGAGCCATGAATTAATTTTAATATCATGAGATATCGAATAATGGATATTACAGCTACATTCTATCCGTAAGATCGTAAATTACTTGCTTGTTTTATGGACCTGGCCACAATACTTTGTTTTTACCACCCGTTTATTTTTAATGAACTAGAAGATGTTTCAACAAACCTAATTTTAGCATGCCCAAAGGAGCATTGTACAGAATATAGTGAATACAACTGCAATACATCATAAAAATTTTATTTAAATTAATTTATTCACATCGAAAATCATAAAAATTTGAAAATGGTATTAACCTCTAACTTGACTAGCTTTCTTCTGCTGTTGTTCTAAAAAATGTAAGTCAATGCTCAAGTGTTCCTGTCAATCTTATATTTCATGTTACTGTAAATCATTTGTTCACTGATAACATATTTTCTATAAAGATACATGAGAGATTCGAGTGTGAACCTCTATAATCTCGTTTACGATACCATCATTACTAATAAGTCAAATATAAGCACTTTATTGATTTTTCATCATTTCATTTTCTTTATTTTGAATAATTCTTGACTGTGTCAAACCAACCTGATAAACCATCACTTCATATATATTGTAGCGGTTTAAAATTATCGTTCTCGTAATTAATAGTATAATTTTTGCATTCATTGACCTCTATTTGTAATGATATCACGTCAATATAGTAAATATTTACCTACCACACGCACTGGAAAAAGAAAAAAGTTATTTCTCGAATTACAACAACTATAAGTGAAACCATGTTGACCTTCGAATTGGTAATTCGTATATTACCCATTAATTTATTTCACGACGACAGCGGTATACAGGCGAAGAAAGAAGAGAAGACAGAAGAGCGTCAGAAGATCCTACCCAGCCTGCAGGGTAGAGCCAGGTCAGGAGGAGACCCCACGAATCATCCACACCTATCACTTTTTGTGATCGGGATTGGTGAACGTTTAAGTTGGCATGAGTTTTTCCGGATTTTGTAGAATTTTCGGGATTCTCCTATGATTTTTAAAAATGAAATTTGAAAAATGTTAAATAAAAAGCACTATGACATGACCTTCTATTTGAATAAAGTTCAATATTGTCTTTGTGAATGAATAAGGCAGATATAAAAATAAATAAGGTAGGTAGGTAAAAAAACATTGATAATAATGTTATGTTTCAAAACAATCAATTAATAGACTATAATAGTGGAAAAGAAAACTATAGAACCCAAAAAGTTGAATGGTATGCTGAAAAAAAAGAAGCCGGTTTTAATAGCGATCTGCAATTATTCACATAAATAAATATTGACAGTATAATAAATAAATACAATATCTTGTCTCTTTTCTATAAAATTTCCAACAGTATAAAAGCTTACAGAAAATCATGCTGAACCCATTCTTCAAAATAGTTTGATATATGTATAAATATTTCCAGTCTTCTAGCATTCTCATCACTACTCTATGCATTCATTTCATAATCAATTATAATAATTTTATATAGAAAATACACAGACTTACTGAACATAAAACACAAGACCTATTTGGTTATATCTAACTGACTTTTATAGTTAATTCTACCTTCATGTGCGGGTTATTTAACTCTGAGTTAATTTTAAGCTGGAAGGTAACTTGCACTTGAAAAACAGATAATAATAAATAATCCAGAGGTTAAGTTGCGAGTTGAAAACTGAGCCTAAATCAAGAATTAATTACGTAGGTATAATTTAAAACATTTGATTGGTCTACAGTCCAAACGGCTCATTTGTGGACATTGTTTATTAAACAAAAAAGGTTTGTTTTTATGCTCCCGATCACCATTCAAAGTTTTTCGGTATGTTGGTAGGACACCCTGTATTAACAACACATCCCACATTTGGATAATTTGTTGTACCCATACCACACTCAACGCGTTCAGGCACTTCTTCCTGCGGATTTTGCTCCACGTATTGCATTTTGTCAATGGCTTTTGCACACATTGGTTCAAATCCCTCAACTACTTACGCTGATTCTTTTTACTGATGAAGCCAGTTTCTCGCGAAATGCAATAAGAAATTTCCACAGTAACCATGTGTGGGCTGACGAAAATCCACATGAGATTTGTGAAGATCGGTTTCAACATCAGTTCTCGTTGAAAGTTTGGGTTGGAATTGTGGGTGACTGGCTAATTGGACCGGTATTTCTACCAGGAAGACTTACCGGTGAAATATACCGCAACTTTTTGGAACAAACGCTACCTCCAGTTTTTGGAGGATGTACCATTGGCTACAAGACAGGCAATGTGGTGTATGCATGATGGTGCACCACCTCATTTTAGTATAGTTGCTCGAGAGTTTTTAACAGTAACATACGGAGATCGCTGGATTGGTCCAGATGGGCCTCACGTATGGCCTGATCGATCCCCAGACTTAAACCCCCTGGATTATTTCCTATGGGGCCAATAAGAAACGACCATGGTGTTTTTGAAAGAGTTCGGGAGTCTATGAGGAGAAGATTGGATAGTTGCATCCGAGCTGGAGGTAGCCATTTTGAACAATTCTTGTAGGTTCAGAAATGTTACTGTAATTTTTACAAATGTTAAATGTAATTTTTAGTAATAAATTGTTATTTGTTGAAAATTTTTTTCGCCCTATATCTTCGCAACAAAGCGCTTTTTCAAAAATCATCAAAGGATAAAATATCCTTAGAATAGACTAAGGAATAAACTCTTCAATTTTTGCCGCATGTTTAACTAACACCCTCTGTATAATACTATTGTATACTACCAGCACTTGTTTTTTTGGGGAGCTGTCAAAGTACCTACTTTATAAACTAAGTCTACATACTATTTTTTTAGCTCTGCATGCAGTGAATACGTATTTGTTGTCCTTAAATTCTAACTAGTAATAAAAATGTCTGTTATAATAAATAATCCCATACATTTTATCTACAAGTCTCAGCTGGAATAAATAGTAAATAACAATAAGCAGTAGTCAATAATAAATGTAAATAGGTGTGTTTTGATGCACCTAGCTACTTTATGTTATATTTGTTTAAAGAAACATACAATATTTTATTACATAACGACACCCCTGAGAGGTATTTGCTTAAAATAACAGAAAACTAAGTGAACTGAAATTTATCGCTTTTAGAAAGATATTCAAATAAATCTTAGGAAATTACTTTCTATACTGAGAGCACATATATTTATAGTGAACTAGTTTTGAAAGTTGAGTATGTACTTTAATGACTTATGTGCGAATGCTGCGAAAGCAGCAGCAACTTAACCAATATAGCTGAATAGTATAGAGTATATTGCCGATATAAATAAGAGCAGGGCAATATAAACTAAGGAATGCAACTTGGATTACACCGCGAGGCAATACTTTTCAATTATTACCAGTCTTGTAAATATATGGCGGTTGAAAAACTTTCTGGTAAAAAGCAACCACAATGCCGTAGAGGTTCTTATATAAGACGATGTAGACGGGCACATATAGCAAGCATATTATGGCTTTTGTTTGGGAGACACATTACAAGATAATGAAATTCTTCTGCTATTATCTGCCATTTCATATAACCAATCAGTAATTAAAATTATTATTAATAAAATTATTCCTACTTCTGATTTCAGTGGACTATTTATTTCGATTCCCGTCTCATCTTTGACTTCAAGTTATATGAACAATTTAGAAGCTAATGATAACCAATTAACGTCTCAATTACGAGACGTGATTTGTTCTGTGAAATGCGAATTCCTAAAGTTTTCTTTAAAATCCTGCAATCTAGTATTTGTATTACTATATATCGAATCGGTGGCTCAGAGTTAGTGTGTCGATCACTTAACACAGAGGTCGTCGGTTCGAATCCCCATTCCAACGGACGATTTTTAATTAAATAATTGTCAACTCGTATATTAAGGGCTGCTCACAGTAACGGGTTGGCAACCATCCTAGCGTGCGTGAGTAGGATGGGAAGAACGTCAGATTGGCATTAATGTAAGGGATTAACATCAGTTGATGTTTGTCATATGGATGGTGGTTAGGGATTACCAACGTAAGTCGTTGCTAAGGCGCAAGTGCGTTCTACTGGTTAATAATATGCCGCCCCTCTCCCACACAAGTCTTTTACTTCTGTGTGAATCCTTGTGATTCCAATTTTTAATTAAATAATTGTCAACTCGTATATTAAGGGCTGCTCACAGTAACGGGTTGGCAACCATCCTAGCGTGCGTGAGTAGGATGGGAAGAACGTCAGATTGGCATTAATGTAAGGGATTAACATCAGTTGATGTTTGTCATATGGATGGTGGTTAGGGATTACCAACGTAAGTCGTTGCTAAGGCACAAGTGCGTTCTACTGGTTAATAATATGCCGCCCCTCTCCCACACAAGTCTTTTACTTCTGTGTGAATCCTTGTGATTCCAATTTTTAATTAAATAATTGTCAACTCGTATATTAAGGGCTGCTCACAGTAACGGGTTGGCAACCATCCTAGCGTGCGTGAGTAGGATGGGAAGAACGTCAGATTGGCATTAATGTAAGGGATTAACATCAGTTGATGTTTGTCATATGGATGGTGGTTAGGGATTACCAACGTAAGTCGTTGCTAAGGCGCAAGTGCGTTCTACTGGTTAATAATATGCCGCCCCTCTCCCACACAAGTTTTTTACTTCTGTGTGAATCCTTGTGATTAGAATGAGGGATAAATATACTATTAATATTATTATATAGTGAGTGTGGCAGGATAATTACCCTGCTCTGGGTTCAAAAGGTGTAAATCTTTGGGCTAAGTGAGTTTTAGCAAAAAAGGAAAACGCTGGTTGACGATTGTTTTTATTTTAACTGAGATTTGGCTTCAAGACATAAGCGTGGCGTTTAGTGAACAGTTCACAAATTGAGAATTAGCAATACCTAATTCATAACGAGGTAATGGTAGTCCGCTGGTACCCAATTGGATATTTATGGAATTCACTTATAACTTTTTGAGATAAAGGAAATTCGTAAAATAACCACTTCTCAATGCACCTAGCAACGGTAATGACTGGTCTGGTAGATACATTAATTTGACAGGTAAGGTGCTATTAATTACATGGCTTATTTTATTAAAACTTATTACTTGAAGCTGAATTGACAGTAAAATTATAATAAAATCTTGTGTATATCGTTCTTCATTAGGAGAACTTGTACTCCAGGAAACTATTATCTTAAACAGCCGATGCGAACCAGAATAAGTTGATTTGAAAGCTGTTCATTCAAAATCCTTCAAATACATACATAAGGAATACGAGAGGAAACGACTGAAACGATGTTTCCTTATTCCGACCGATCGAAATAACAACTCATCCAAAAAATATTTCATTTCATTTATTGATATAGTCTCTATAAGTTAAATCATTCATGTTGTTTCCATCGCACTTGACTACACCTTTCTAATATCGAAGAAATATAATGCGTATTTGATTTACTTACAAGAGTGGTTAATCACCATTATAGTGAAATTCTTAACTTACCTATCTGTTAAGTACAATCTGAAATTTTAGAAGTTATAAGGAAATTGGCAAAAATCCTGCACATATCGGAAACCCCAACAAAAATATAAATTTTTGGAGTAAATACCGTGTCATAATATATAAATATATTATAGATGTGTGAAAAACTGCTGATGACTTACCGCCAATAAAAACATTTATTTTGGCACATTTAGGAGACAATCCGCCCCACTATTGGAAAAATATACGACCACCTCGGAAACCGCCATAGGAAAGAACTGGAATTATTAATGTGGAAACAATGAAATCGCGTATAATATTTTGATATTTATTGCAAGGTTCTGCTTCTTTACCGTACAATAACAGATAGACTAGGCCCAAGCAGCAGGCTGGCGTCGTGAGGCGCCTGCAGACGTCGACCCACAGCCAATAAAAACCACCACGAATAATGGCAGAGGCATGACGTGGCCATTCGTTACATCTGTTGCGAACCACTGCGTATATATTTATAAGGACCCATTCAGCATTCACCATATACCGTTCTGATGTCTAAGACAAAGTTCATTTATTGTTAGTAATAAAACCCTCCCCAGTGAAGACGGCACCGGATAAACCACAAATTCAGACGTTCATTTAAAATATAATTTTCTATTTTACACTAACGAAAATTTTATAAATTTTAAAATATATTTTATGTTCAATCAGTAGCATTAGGCAATACATATAAATCACCTATAGGTAATGCTGGTCCTCTAATAGCTCATTAAATTTCAGTATGTTAGTTTAATAGTAATGTAGTGGGAGAAAATCAATATTTATTTATTTTTATTTATTTATTTATTTCAATAAAATATCCAACGGGTCAAAAACCCACTTACAGGATAAGTTACACAATTACAAAAAATTCAAAACAAAACAAATAGGTAAAAGGTAAAAGGTAGAAGGAGTATATATCCGATCATATAAACAAGTTCTTAATGTCCCTAAGAGAGCATGATAAAATGTCCACGGTTAACTCAACATCATGATAATTACTTATCATTTGATATATAGGTGATTTAATCAAAATGTTAGTGTGAGCCTGTGGTAATACAAATAAACTACTATATCGGGTATTTAGTCTAGGTACTCTATACTTAATACGTGACACAATTGACTCACATTTTATTACATAGTGAATAGCTTTAAAGATAAAAATCACAGAATGAATTTTTCGTCTCACTAATAGACTTTGCATATTGAAGCGATCATAAAATAAACATTGCGGGGTACCCCTTGTAGGATAAATCCCATCAAGCATAAATACTGCAGTTTTAAAAAATCTGCGCTGAACGCGTTCTAATAAAGTAACATGAATTGCATAAATAGGACTCCATATAACTGACCCGTATTCAAGTCTTGATCTCACAAACGTATTAAACAACAGTTGTAATGTCGATAAATTAGTAAAATCCTTAGAATTCCGCGTTATAAAACCAAGACTCTTATACGCCCCAGCTACACAGGATTCAATGTGACGACAAAAACTAAGTTCCGGATCAAAGTATACACCTAAATCTTTAACCAGAGCAGGCCTCTTGAGAATGTCATTACTAAGTGTATAATCAAATAAAACTGCATTCTTTTTCCTGTGAAATGACATGACATTACATTTGCTTGCATTTAGTGGAAGTCCATTATCATTACACCAACTATCAAGTGCGAGAAGGTTATTCTGGATATTCTGGCAGTCAGAGAGAGAAGTAATTTTGGAAAATAATTTGAGGTCATCTGCGTATAACAGATAATAGACGTTCATAGCATTAGCAATGTCGTTAATAAATATTATAAAAAAGAGAGGACCCAGAACTGAACCTTGAGGTACCCCAGATGTTTGAACGAACATGTTGGATTTGAAGCCGCGATATTGCACAAATTGAGTTCGACCCGTAAGGTAAGATTCACATAATTTAAGTAAAATAGGACATAATCCAAACTCATTAAGTTTTTTTAAAATAATAGCATGATCTAGCCTGTCGAATGCTTTAGAGAAGTCTGTGTAGATAACATCCACCTGACCTCCCCCATCCAAAACTTCAGAGATAAATTGGGTTTTAGAAGTAAGGTTAGAAATTGTGGACCGACCTTGTATAAAACCATGTTGTTCAGGTATTACTACATTAGAGACGTGATGTGAAATAAAGCTATGCATAACACATTCAAAGACTTTACAAAAATTATTTAAAATAGCTATGGATCGGTAATTAGCAAAATCATTTCGCGCATCTTTTTTGTGAACCGGTGTAATTCTAGATAATTTCCAAATGTCAGGAAATGTCCCCGAGGTGATTATTAGATTAAACAGAATGACCAAAGGTTTACAAAAAATGATCGCACAGTCCCTGACTAGGAAAGACGGTATTAAATCTGGACCCATGCACATGTTGTTCTTCAATTTTTTAATTGCTATTAAAACGTCTGACTCTGAAATAGTCATTAAGTGCAATACATTTACATTTGGGAAGTAGTAAGAGTTGTTATCGCCAAGGCCAGAGGGTACAAATGCGTGGGAGAAAATATTTGCAAAATTATTAACTATTTCCTGTGGGTCAACTATCTCTTGATCATCTTTTACCATAGCAGATGGAATGGCCGTAGAGCTTTTTTTAGAATTTATAAATGTCCAAAAATGATTTGGATTTGTTTTTACGGAGTTTTCGGCTACAGACACAAAGTTAGCGTAACCATCCTTGACTTTTATTTTAAGTGTTGATCTTAGAACTATGAACGCATCATAGTCCTGAGGAGACTTTGATGATTTATATATCTTATATGCTTTATTTTTCAACTTCCATAGTTGAATAATCTCTTTGGAAAACCATCTGGGGAACTGTCTGCTAATTTTTACAGATTTTTTTACAGGGACATGTTCTTTTAGAATATCGTTTAGCATATTATAGAATAGCGCAACAGAATTATTTATCTCCGAAGTTGTAGACAAACACGACCAGTCAGTCGAAGCCAATTCTAAATATAAGCAATTAAAATTGGCTTCTTTGAAATTTAAGAGTGGTTCCTCATCAGCAAAATCATTCAATGGAAAGGGTGCACTAACGTCTACGCAACTGCAACAGACTTCCACAACGAAAGCAGGATGATGCCTATCTTCAGGTAATAGTATCTCAGGAGGAGAAACGACAGTACAAGTTTCATTACACAATACTAAGTCAAGAATCCTGTTATTTTCATTGTGAATATAATTAAACTGCTGTAGATTAAGGTAGCTCATGAAATTATTTAACGAGGTGACATCGGGATGTAGAGAGCTAGAAGAATATTCTGGAATATTGAAATCACCCATTATAAGTACATTGGAGCCGTAAATCGGATATAGGGACTCAAAAGCATCAAATAAGCTATTATATTCAGCAGACCCTATACCTGGAGGAATATAAACAACAAAAATAAAAAATAAACTATTTGCATTTACTTTCAATTTAACAGCAACAACATCTATATAATCTATGTCCAAGAAAGTGTCACATATGGTATTGATATCGAAATAACTAGACTCAAGATTTTTATTTATGGCCAGCAGGACACCACCACCTATTTTTTTGTTACATAATTTAAAGTTACGATCTTTACGATAGACATTGTACGCGCGAGAATCAAAAATTTCCGCACTGTCTATCCCTCCATGGAGCCAAGTTTCACTTATGGCAATAATATCATAATCATTACAAGTGATAGCTGTAAATAAATCATTAGTTTTTGTACAAACACCGCGGCAATTCTGGTAATAACATTGAAGGTGAGAAACCTGACGGTCATGAACTAATTGCTACTGCAAATCCAACATATTGCTCTTATGTTTCTGGAGAGCTAGATTATACACATAGCAGGAATTATCCCAAGAAGCATGCTGAACGTCAATATTGTCATTCTTACTATTTCTGTTAAAGTTAGTACAATTAACACAACATAACTCCTCAGATTTGCAATCAGTTACTGAATGATGTCCAGCGCAACGTGGGCAAATGTTAATTTTTGATACACATTGTTTAGATAAGTGATTGAGTCCGCTGCATTTATAGCAACGTCGAACCACAACTGCATCAAATACAGTACAGTAGTCATAACCTATGAATAATTTACCTTGCTCAATAATGTTTTTGTACTATATCGAATAGTCACGTTAAAATCTAGGCTTTTGAGTGTGTGATGTGGCAAAGGTAAAAATAAGTTTCCTAAATAGTTTCTTAGTTAATTTTGAGTTTTATTTTTAAAATTAATAATTAATATAGTATTACTTGATTTTGTATACTTATTGAGACAGATTTAATCAGTAGTATCTTTTTTAGTTATATAATTATATTTCAGTCGGGTGGAAATTTGGATTTTATAGTGAATCGTGAGGTCACGTGTTGACGTTCTTTTTTTAGTTAGGTTTAATCAAGAGTTTATTGATTAATACCATTTATAGATATTATATTTGAGCTGCATTTCACTCAGTTAACTTAATTTGAATTTAGGTCTTTTAGACTGGCATTTAGCTAATTTATAATTTCATTAGAGTGTGGAGACAAAAAAAAGCCAGTTAGTACCAAGCTGAGATTTCTTCCTTTAAGGTTATAGAGCCAAATTTGTTGGAAAGTCTGTCAAGCCTATGTGCCCTAGTGGCTGTATAGGTGTAATGAGTTCCAAGACAGTTAAATTATATTTCGTAAATGGAAGTACCTGTGTTAATACTGATTAAATTCAACTCAACACAACAAAGATGTACTAGCAATAATCGACTCTGAGTTGTAGTAGCACAACGCAAGCGAATATATCCGATAAATACTATAAAAATCAATTTCTTTTGTGCCGCCTTGATTATTTCGAATTCCTTTGCAATTTTGTTTTCGTGTATGATACTGAGACTTCAGTAAAATCATGCTTGACCTGTAATATATCCTCAAGCTCCATGTTGAGTAATTCTTCCCTTCCACACATAGCACCTAACAACAATAATTGATACAACTTTTAATATTTTATGCCATTTTACTAAAGAACATATTATTATGTCACAAAAAGGATAAACTGCGTACTGTGGAGAATTTTTTTACACATCCGGTGTCTATATTAATTTACTTCGCAAGATATATATATATATATATATATATATTGTGGATAAAGCATAAAATTAAATCTACAACTTACAGAGGACTCACAAAAGAAGTTTGTTAATAATAAAATGTCTAACTCTCCTACGCATTTCGGAAACGGGTGTAAAACGATTAGTGCCAACAATAGTAATATTGGAAGGATTTTGATAAACAACAAAGAAAGGGTTAATAAATTAAAACAATCGGGAGTATACCAAATTAACTACGTGGATTGTAATGCCATGTATGTGGGTCAAACCGGTAGAAGTATTGAAACTAGAGTAAAAGAACATAAAAGATCCATACTAAATAACGTAAAAAATTTAGGATTTTCGACGCATTGTATAGAAAACAATCATTTTATAGATCTGAAAGCCCTTAGATCTGTTAGAACAATTAGAAATTAAAAAATCTTTAATTAGAAATCCTTATACTACGAATGATCAGATAGATTTTACACTTTGGCCCTTCTTAGAAAAGGTACTAAAAACTCGGGCTTTACCAGATGGTAGGATCAATCGGGGTAGGTACACGTAAATAGATAAATAACTAAAACGCGCTTGGACATATTTAGTAATAGACATTTACTCTATTGAGAAAGGGCTAATAAGCCGAAGTACTAGTATATAGAGTGTTTTCTATATATTTCTTGAAACATCTAAATGAGAACTGTTTTTTTTTTAAACAATTATAAGTAAATATATTACAAATTAGGTGAAAATAAGATTTTTTTCAGTGTATATGTTACAGGAAATATCCGATTTCAGGTTATTTCAGTTTGGCCTAGGACATACTAAAGTTTCCTATCGTTGTTAGGAACTTTGCATTTTTCCTAGGACATACAAGTATTGCCTGATAGTTTTTAGGACAAACTAAAATAGCCTCATTAGTGGTAGGAAATATCCGGTTTAAATTATTAAAAAAAATGCATTATATTACGAAAATTAATTTCAGGGTAAAAGGATGAAGCAAAGCAAACGTTTTCTTTAAAAGCGCTATACATATTTAAAAGAGATCAAAGTTACCTATAAACCTAAAATGAAACACATATGTTAAAGGTAAATATGATTTAAATAATATAACAAAAAATATAGTTTTTCATTAAACAGTAAATAAACAACAAAAGGGTAACTTCCTTATTTGTTTCTGCAAGAACTGCTTTTGTGACATTTTGAATTGCACACTAATTGGCGTTTTCTACATAAACACGCATTTGTTCCATAGTGTCTTGTGCATTGACATCTAGTATATCCCTGGATTTTGCCCGAAGAATATAAAATATAAAATGTATAAAAATAACTTAACAGCCTTACCTCATCTATTAAGCCCCTATATTGATCACTTGTTAACACATTTAAACGTGTCGAATATTCAACTTCCCTTTCTAACATTTTTTGAATAAAACTTTGTTTCTACTTAATTGTGCCTTATTAAAAAATAAACTAGCGGCACGATTCCGATTAAGAAGCTACAATACTACCAACACTAATATCACTGACCATCGAAACTTTTGGATGCAAATTTTTATTCGGGTATTTCCTAATAATAATCAGACTATTTTAGTTTGTCCTAAAAACTATCAGATAATACTAGCACGTTCTAGGAAAAATGCAAAGTTCCTAACAACGATAGGAACTTTTAGTATGTCCTAGGCCAAACTGAAATGGCCTGAAATCGGATATTTCCTGTAACATATACAAAGACGTTGGGGCACTAGCCCAGAACCTTGACACACAGTTACAGTTTTTAAAGGAAGTGAATGATTCTTGCCTTATAATATTAGAATGGCATTAGTAATAGGTTAAAAATGGTTTAACTACATTAAACTTAGCTATTACAATGTTAGCATGTAAAACAATTTGCAAGAAAAATGGTAAAAACTGTTGTTATAATGTTACATGAACGATGATGAGATTGTACACAAAAATAAGTAGGGTGTACTTCGCAGTTCACTAGGTTGAAAGTTGCACTGATAATTTTTGGAAGATTGTAGCACAAAATGTAAACAATTTAAAAATACGAATAGCTGATACAAAAATTGAGACAGGATATACACAAAATGTTTACAGAATAATTTAGATTAGATTGCTTGAAAAACTGATGCTAAGGTGCAGGTATTTCCAAGTTAGTGTAGTGAATAAAATACAAAAGTCTGTTGTTTTCGGGTGTAAACAAGTTAAATAAATGAAACTGAGTCCATCCTACCTTGGATTCCTTTACAGTACATACTTATCTGTAGGCTGTTTAATGGTTATCTGTATACTCAAGGCAGAAGAAATCCATAAAGTTGAATTTTACAACTTCAGCAAAGCGGTGGGTGATGAATGCAAAAATGGCTACCTGATTTAGCTGTCACTTTAGAAACCTGATGTTTATACCATCGAAAATTGGCGTTACACTAGATAACAACACTAGATATTTATCTGCACATCTTCGATAAGACTAAACGGTAACGATAACACTCTTTCGACAATAAAATTCCTTTTACAGGTTCTAAAACTTTACAAATTCTATACAACAGGTGACTCTTTTTGTTACCTCGCCAAAAGAATAGCAGGATCCGAATTAACGCAGCAAAACTTGACAGACATTCAAGCCGTAGAGTCGCGGACAAAAATTGATGCATGCCGGGAATATCGGATTTTAGGGCGGCAATTTTGAATTTGTACATGAACAAGGTGATTTTCCAAGTAGGAATGACATTGTTATAAGTTTGCGTTTACAGTAAGAAGATCAAATTTAGCAGAATTTTTCGGTAACACAATCAACTCTATTAAGGTCCGTACTGATTTGAGCATTTGGCACGCACGAATAGCTTGCACGCACGAACGAATTATGAGCACAGATTTTCGTTCACATAAATGCTTATTTTGTGACAATTTGGGTTTCAATGTTTGCACACAAATATCCGTTCCGTCAGTTGAGTGTGTGTCATCAAGATGTCATCACAAAGAAATATAGTTACTATTGCAAGTGCAGCGTTTATTGTAATGTACAGTATAATTACTAAAAAGAATGAAAAAAGAAAGAAACGATGGTGGATACACAGTTATATCGAAACCGGGAGTTATACGGTGGTACTAATTTATTAGCTGACATGAAGCTGGAAGAAGACAGTGGCCATTTCAATAATTTCATCCGGATTTCATCTGAGGATTTTGAGTTTTTGGTCAAAGTTATTGGTCCGAAAGTCGGTAAGATGGATGCCTACCAAATTTAGAAAATGTGTTTCGGTGAAAGAACGATTAGTTTTAACTCTACTTTTCTTAGCGACCGGAGATTCCTATTCAAGTATGCAATATTTGTTTAAAATCTAGTACAGCGCACAACCTATTTTATTAAGAACCTCGTCCAGACTGAGCAAATTATACGCGTAAATCTCTTTGATGTTGTCACAGAGACCGACAAGCGACGCAGTGTGTTCCTGCGTGTTAGAAGTTACGCGCACGCATGCTCCTCCTGTACGTATCTGAATAAATTTGCACGCACAGCGTTCGTGCGCGCAAATTTGCTCAAGTCAGTACCGACCTTAAAACGCTAAAATAAACACATTGAAAAACTATTTACACACTAATTTCCATGCCGTATTCACTTACAGCCATGTTAATAAATTCTCTAAGTAACATACTGACGTTATGTTAAAAAAGCATAATAAATTTTTTATTAGCATATTAGTTGTCTATTTCCGATAATAATCATGCAAATATAGGCAACTGCAACATTTTTGTTTCTTATAGTTAAAGTAAGTTAAGATCTGAACAGGTTTACAAACGTCGCATAGAGACATTTGGCAAAGTCAGTGGGTAAAGCAACAGAAAGAAATTGAAATTTGTTGTACTCATTTCTATGTATAAAATCCTATTCACTTGAGTTGAATGCCAGAACAACGATTGTATTTATTATTATGTTAATATGTACTTGCCAAACAAATAGCTCAATGCATCGTACTCGTACAATGTGAAGTAACTGTTTTTGAGGGAGTAATAATAATATTGCTTATATTTTTTACACAAGTGATATATTATAAGTACATGTATTTATCATTTAAGTACAATATAAAAATACAATTATTAAACTCATTTAGTTTAACTAATTGACTTTAACTCTTTAATAGTTTGGTTTTGAAAAGCTATAACTATATTATATTATGATGCAGATAGTGACTAACATATTAAATATGAATGCCTAGTTTCCAGGATCTACTCATGATTCTGCGATTTGGCAAGCCTGGGATATAAAGGTCATCATGGAAAATCTGTATATACACGGTGAAAATTCAGTTCTTATAGGAGACTTTAGATTCCTTTATTACCTTTTGTTCTAACTCCTTTTGAAAATTCACAAGAAAATACCCCAGAAAGTAGTTACAACTTTCATTTTGTAAGGAACAGAAATATTGCTGAAAAATTAAATGGGATCTTAAAATCAAGATTTCGATGTTTATTAAAACATCAAGTTTTAAATTATAAAAAGCCGGGAAAATTATATATATAGTTGTGGTATTTTACATTATATAGCAGCCTTCTATAAGATGACTTACCTGAAGAAGAAATGCTGGAAGACAATGATAATGGTATAAATGATTTACCTTTACGAGATGAGAATTTGCAAAAAAAGAGGTGGAGAGGTACGAGCAGAAATTATACAACAGTATTTCAGTAATTTATTATGAGGAGTAATATCTACCTAATTTAAGCTATATAAATAATTTTTAATAATTACTTCAAATTATTACTTTTATAAATAAAACGAATTAATTAATAATAAACGTTTATTTACACTTTAATCGTGAATAATAATGAAAGGTAAATAAAAACAAATTTATGGAAATTTTCTTGCTAGATTGTTTATCGCTTTTGCCAAGTTACTAATTGATTTAGCAATTGCATAGTTTGATAATTCAAGATCATGTACATTTTTATTATGTTTTTCTAAAGCTGTACCCGGTTATCTCTTCCTTTTGGTGGTCCGTTGGTGGACTGTTTTAGGATGGCTAATTAAAACATATTCTTTTAAAATGAGTTACAAACATTTTACTCTGCAATAATATTTTCTATAGCATTTTCATTTGAATTTGAGTGCGAGAATGCCTAAAGAAAAAAATCAATAAAAAATATATTCCCATATATCCATATTTGGATATAACTTTTGATTATATAAAATACCAATAATCTGTGTCAGGAACCACCAGAAATTAATCACAATGTAGGTAAGAGTAAGAGACAGTAATAAGTGGCCGACTTACTTTTGGAAGTAGTTTATCCTCAAAATTAAGACTCTTGACTAACATTTCATTAAATGTGGATGCTGTTAAATCACTCTGGTTAAAATAGGTACTAAATCCAGCAGCTTCTACTGGGTCCACACTTGTATAGCTAATATCGATATTAAAGCTACAAGCCTTTCTCGAAAATCGATTAAAGCTTTAATAGTTGCCCCACCTCCAGCTCCTAGCTGCCCCTTGCACGTCTTCTAACTGTAGTTTTCATTTTACTATCTTAGTAATGAAAACGACAACTTTATTGCCATATATGGGTATCCAAACAAGTGTCTTTTAAAACGGTTGGAGAACAATTATTTTTTACAATCCATTTTAATGTTTTCGTGAAAGTGGTTGGAACCTTTGGGATGAGGATAACACTGATGTAGTGAGAAACACACCGTAGTGCCCTCTTTGGGTCTTTGCTACTATCTGCCTGAGAGTTATTGTCAAATTGACAGAGACAGATAACGACCCACCTTTCCGCAGGTGCCATTACAGCAGTGACCTCTATTGTCTTTAAGGAAGACAATCCTACTTATTTATTTGAAGGAGATGCCGAAAACAACTATTCCACGGGCAATGTCCCCGCACTGGCATTGCATCTCGATGGAGATGCCGATGTAATGCAATGCCAGTCGGGGCACATTGTCCGTGGAGTAGTTGTTTTCGGCATCTGCTTCAAATAAATACTGACGTAGTTTTCCACATAAACCAAAACATTATACTGCACTCGATGCGCGTTTTAACCGAAGTTGGCAATACCTGGAGATGATTAAATTATTTATTAGTTTTAATCATTTCCAGATAATGCCAACTTCGCGTCGAGTGCAGTATAGTGTTTTCCTGATATGTGGAAAACTGCGCCAGTGTTAACATTTTTATGTGAAACATACTTGCTTATTTGATTTTTATAGCTTCAAAGAAAATAATAATTAGTTATAATTAAGTTAGAATTCACATAAACAGATTGATGCTGTTACAGTTTTTCATTCAGAAAGTTTTTTTAGCTGTATAAATAAAGGACCAGAGTAGGAAGTGACGCAATAAACAGATTATTATCCAATTTACGTCGGCAAAGGAATAATTTATTCAAAGAACATTTTCTATGCATGTTAAATTGTTTATCCTTATTTGGCTGACTGAAGCTTATCAGGACTTTGTTAATATATCATGGCTGTGTACAAACTTTTTTTGAATATTAAGTTTAATTTAGATCAGGTAAGATTATAGAATTTAGCAATTCCCAGTATACCTAACATGAAGAAACATGCTTACTACTGGAAGATTAGCATCAAGAAAATAAGCTTTAGTAAAATAGCACGCATATATTTTGCGGTATCGTGACTAATCGGCAGTTTTAGCTTTTGTTGCGTGTTGACATAGAGGTTGTATAAGTGCAATAAAATGAACATTTTCAAGTTATAATTGTTTCTTTCTAGTATTACTTTATTATACCTGATTGAAATATTTTTGTTAAGCGAGATTTTATCAAGGAATAATTAAGTACACTACTTCAGAAAAATTACCTTGTTTTTACTGTTCATGCAGAAAATTAATTCGTATATTCAGTAAGAATATATGGAAGAAAAATTAAAACATTCAAAATCATTATAAACGGCTCTGAGGTCGTTCATGCATATGACTAATTCAATTGGAAGTCCATTATGACATGTATGTTCAGCCATTAAAGCTAATCACCAACGCCAAGAACGAATAACCCCTACCTGAAAATTTTACGGAACCCCATTTTTCGTAGTGGGGTAGGGATCTTTTACTTACCTTACTATTATCATCTCGTGTCCGAGGGATATGATACGTCATCTACGTAAACCTCGCCTAAGTTTGTATAACTTCTGTGTATTCATGGATGTACAGGCCACTAGAAGGTGCAATCAGGCATCGCAGGTCTTCTTCCCTGCACGGTCGTCCATCCAAGTACTAACCGCGGACCTCGTTGCTTAGTCATCAAATTGATGATTTGAACGCCAAGTAGCTACTACGTGATGGCTTGACCGTTTAATAGATGTTCACTGCTTACTTACCACCTCGCGATGTCAACATGAACAGTTTGTGATCAATACATACTTGTGTATAAATAACGTTTAAAAATGATGATTAAGTAGGTTTCTTTCACAATAATGGTTAAGAATTTTGGTGTTAGAAATGTCACTTCTCTTATTTTCTTTATTTTAGAAGGATATATTAAATATAAGGTGGAGACCAACTTAAAATTCCTTAATACAAAATTGACTTTTATACAGGGTTTTTAGAAAAAACGAAAGCAAACCAATGATGTTTTTTTAAATGATGTACAATGCTTATTGTTTCATTGTTGGATAGACCGTCGTTCTCTCCCAATAGATATATTGATATGGGGTGAATTAGATTGAATATAATAAAATAATTATAAGGAAACGTAAATTTAAAGACACACTTCGGAATTCCTCGACATTTCAAAATGAAAGTGAAAATACAAAATTCATATCTATTCCATACGATCCTCACTTCACTCGTAGTTTATTCATCGAGAAATAAACTACAACAACTTTTAGATAATCCAAAGGACAACATAGAAACTAAGTAAAAGTCAGGGATTTACGGAATTAGCTGTAAAGACTGCAATCAAAAGTATGTTAGATAAACTGGAAGGTCAATTCAAACTAGATTCAAGGAACATATCTCATTTTAAATATGGTAGGACATATAAGTCTAGTATCGCACAGCATGCATTTGAGAACAATCATAAAAATAGATAGTAGCAATTTAAGACTAATTAGGAATGAAACAAATTCCACAGAGCTGAATGCATTTGAGGGTTTGGAAATTGCAAAGTGATAAAATAGTATCAATAATGATAGAGGTCCAATCCCATACATCCCATACATCCGCTTTATTGGTTAGTACGTCACGGTTCAGTGAACTGTAGCAATAATTTAGGTAAAAATAGGACACAGTGTTAGCATAGGTTCAGTTTTAATCATCTCCAGATAATGCCAACTTGGTTGGCGAAAGGCGCGTCAAGTGGAGTATAGTATTTTGGTGATATGTGGAGAGCTACGTCAGTGTTACGCACCAAAGGTTCCAACCCCCCTTCAAGAATGTATAGAAACCAAGAAGATGCATATATACCAAGTTAAGTAATATTATTTCAGTTTTAAAAAATCACAGGAAATCTATAGTCAAATATATTTTAAAATTCATACAATGTTATTAATTATCAGAAATAATGTGTACACTTCCTAATGATATTAAAACGGACACCATCAAAGCAGACACGTTTCTCGTAAACATGCAAACGTGTTTCCTCACTATAAAATATTACATGGTTCTTCCAGAACACAGCAGGTAAGTATATTCTATTAGTATGCTGATCAGAGAAGATGGTTTCATCTACAATAATAACTTTTATGTTTATCAACGGAAAGTCTAACTTTACCCACAGTCTTTATTGGTAATACTAATAATTAAATATAATTCCTAATTTTGAGAGTTTAAATATCATATTTTTGTGTATATGTCGTGTTAGTAATTCTCAATAATTGGGAACTATTTTGAATTTTGTAATTATGGGCAAATGGTTATATTTGATTGTTTGAATTTGGAAAAGTCTTGAAACTTCTTTTTTCTTCTTCCTTCCTTCTATTCTTTAATATACTGAATAATATTGAAAGCAATTCTTTTATCTAAATGACTAGTTGGATTTTTTTCATATTTATTTAGGTATTTGTCCAACATAATTAAAGTAATATACAGGGTCCTGCACCACAGCTCCCTTCTTTTGTAGCTCATGAACCGGTGCCTTTATAAATTTCGTTCAAATTTGACTGCAAACTATTCGTAGAGAGGCACATTTTGAAAATATTTTCAAATATACAGGGTGCTCTAAAAACATGTACCATACTAAAGTTATGTTTTTTTAAATGGAACACACTATATATTTTTGCATTTTTGGATTCTACCTGAAATTCTAAACACATTTCATTTAGGATGTCCTATACCTATCTTCAACCGTTTTTGAAATATTGACAGGTGAATATTGACATTTTTGCAACTTTGACATCCTGTAAAATCTAAGCGGTTTGAGATCAAGCAAAACAGTTTGCACATTCCTGTCTTAACTTTTCATAAGCTATCGTTTATGAAAAAACATAACTTTAGTATGGTACATGTTTTTAGAGCACCCTGTATATTTGAAAATATTTTCAAAATGTGCCTCTCTACGAATAGTTTGCAGTCAAATTTGAACGAAATTTATAAAGGCACCGGTTCATGAGCTACAAAAGAAGGGAGCTGTGGTGCAGGACCCTGTATATATACTCGTCTTATTTGAATTTATTATTATTATTATTATTATTATTATTATTATTATTATTATTATTATTATTATTATTATTATTATTATTATTATTATTATTTTGTTGAAATCCAGTCGATCGGTTCCCGGCTCCGATTCTCAGGGTCGGCCGCTGGTGGTTATCAGTAGCTACTCCCCACGTCCGTGGGTTGAGTAACTACTGAGTCCGGGAATCGTGTGCCATGAGTAGATGTAATGAGCCGAGAATGACCACCTTCTGCATTCTTCCGGCTAGAAGATCTACCGAATTTTGTATTATTATTATTATTCATTGTAGTTTCTTTTGGGACTACACGTTTGTACCTATATTTTCAATTTCATTAAACTCAATAATTCCTTAAATTTTGTATACTGTATATAATGTGTCTCCATTAGAAAGTATTTACTATATTCGAAAATATGATTAATATCTCCTTGGTGCTACGTAAAAAAATATCACTGGTATTCTAATTTTATTGGGTAGGTCTTTTCATTTATGTTTCAAGGCGTGTACTTACCTGCGTGTAACTTTCCCAAAATGTAATTGTCAATTCGTTAATCTTAATAACATAAACACACCCGAAATGCTGCCCTGCCCGGAACTACCAGCAATTCTCCGCGGGAGCCGGACATCACAGAGTAGGTTATCGGAAGTATCCCTAGAGCAGATCAAGTAGTGTCCTGATATTACATTTCGCTCTCAATTGAAATGAAAACATCGCCTAATCGTGTATCAGTAATATCGCAATACTGTTTGAAATTACACAACTGTGATGTCTTGCATTAGTGAAATCTTTTTCTAGTAAAATCTAACGATTTTAGAGTTTTGAGTCATAATGGAACATATTCTGTAGGATGTTTTTTCTTAAAACAAGAACACTTGGAAGAAATTTGGCGCATGATAAGTAAAAGATAAAATACAAATTTAATGTTGTGATCTAACTCTTCAAGTTGTCTCCGTTATGTAATAATGTTAATTTCAAAGTGTCACTCAGTAAAATACAAAAATGGTTTGTGACAAAGTCACGAAAAAATTATCACAAATATAATACAACTATTAAATCAACTCATCCAAATAAAATACTGTTAAAGAGGATTAACAGTGGGTAGTTATCTTATCATAAACTATTGACATATACATAAATAAAGAACTGGCCTATAGTAGTATGCATTTTAACATGACGCATGGTAAATAAAAGAAAAAATAAAATTGAATGTTGTGATCTAACACTTCAAGTTGTTTACATTTATGTAATAATATTTACTTCAAACTGTCACGCAGTAAAATAGAAAAATGTGTTGTGACAAAGTCACGAAAATGTTAACACAAATATAATATAACAAATCAATTCAACCAAATAAAAGAGGATCAATAGTGGGTAGTTATCATAAACTATTGACATATATAATCAACGATCTGGCCTATAGTAATATGCATTTAACAATTCTGCAATTATATAACGTTCTAACCTATTAAGTCTATTGACTATATTAATATTTTTAATATAGTCAGGCAACATTGCTGTTTTAAATTGTGTTGTTGTTGTATTGTTTTAAGTGACAACACTTAAAAATGTTTAATGTTCAAAACTTTTGGTCTAAGGTTAACATCTTTAAGTTAATATAATAAGAAACAGGAAAGCAGACGTATTCAAAATAAAGATTAACAGTGTAGTATCAAAGCAAACTTCTAAAGTTTTCCACAAAAAACCACTGTGATAACTTGCTCATTTCTAAAATATTTGTTGTGTTCACGGACTCTTATTTGCAATGTTCTATATGTCTCACCAATATAATATTTATCATATTCACAAGGAATTTGCTATATACGATTTTTTGAATTTTGATTATTATTAATTGGTTTTGTTTCACAGAGATGGTGTTAGGTGTTATAGGGTTAGGTGTATATCACAACCAAAGCAATAAGTTTGTATTGTTTGTATTCATCTTCTACTATTAATTTAAAAGCTCATCCTTGAAAACATTAAAATAAGCAATATTTTTAATATAGTCGGCAACAAGTTAAAAATATTTAAAGCTCAAGGCTTCAGGTATATACCTATTCATTGTAATTTCATTTAGGATACACTACCTGTAAAGTAATAAATAACGGGAAAGCAAGAGTATACAAAATAAATATTGAAAGTGCAGAATCAAGGTAAACTTCTAAAGTTTGCCCCAAAAAAAACCACTGAGATAGCTTTCTGATTTCTAAAATATGTTTTGTGTTCACGGACTCTTATTTGTAATGTTCTAGATGTCTCACCAATATAATATTTACCACGTTCACAAGGAATTTGGTATAATACAATGTTTTGAATTTTGATCATTGTTAATTGGTTTTGTTTCACAGAAAAGGTGTTAGGTGTTATAGTGTTAGGTGTATAGGTATCACCCACCAATGTAGATAACTATGCAACAAATTTGCATAGTATACTCATCTTCTATTATTAATTTAAAGATCTCATTTTAACATTAAAGTAAACAATAGTTTTAATATACCTTGTCAGGCAACACATTAAAAATGTTTTATGTTCAAGGCATTAGTTATTCAGAGTGAGTTCGATTTTTTTAGTGTAGGAATCTGGAAAAGTAGCAGAGATACAAAAAAGCGTAAATGCGGACAGATTTGCAGTTTTTTAATCCTTATAAAATGTTACCCATTTTTTTGAAAAAACTTCATGGTTGACTAGATATTTGTAAAAATCCGAATTCGGCCAATTCCTTCGGATGCCTGTAACTCCGTTGCTATTTATTTTATATAAGTATTGCTGTGCAGCTCGAACGGAGTTTTAATCACAACGAACATAACACTAAAAAATATCACGTTTTTCCTCGTTTGAAAAATGCATTGGCAATTGAAATTTATGTCAACGACCAATTAAAAAGTTAAAAACGGCTGAAGTTCTCTCACTTTTCCCAAATAACAATACCAAATATTATATCGTTGGAAAGCATAAAAAATATATTTTTTTGAAAACAACACAAACGAGAAAAATTTGAGGTTTATGTTATAATTTAAAAATGAAAGTGTACACGAACAATTTGATCACACTGTTTTATTAACAGTGCAAAAACCTGAAACTTTGTAATTTAAATTTTCGTCGTATGCGCTCTCTAGTTTGTACGCACCTTTAGATGTATAGACAATTAATGCAGTTCGTTATACAGTTAGTTTGCACGGTATATTCGTCTTTTTTCTAGTAATTCTGCCCTACGATTAAGAGGCGACAGACATTAAGTTAATTCATTAAAAAACTTTTTGGAGGATAATTTTTTTAACTCAAATTGGGTTTCATTTCTATAATATGTAAAGTTATCGCAATATCTTCCTTCATCCAATTTCAGTATAAGACACTAATGGCTCTGTGATCCTAGAACTGCCCTGCTAAGCCGAGCTGTAAAGCTGTGCTTTGTGAAATACAGCTTCAACTTGTAAACACTTCGTATATACGACACACTTGAAATTTAATGCAGCCACTAGAATCGCAACGCTCATTTACCACGTCTACTTACGTACACGGAAAATAGCTTGTACTTGTTCATACATTTACTATCAAAGGATTTGAATCTGAGATTTTATTGAGTTTACGAAATACTTTACTTAACAGAATTAGTTGTTTTATGTAAGTTATTCGTATTAAAACTCTATTTTGTGAAACGTTATCTTTGAAAATTGCAAAATACTTTTATTAGAAATTATCTCAAATATTTGTATCATAAAAATTGGCACAAATATTCCGCAATAGGCCTTTCTACCTCAAATGAATTGAAATATCGTGTTTGGCTTATTCTTTTTTCAATGGAGAACTTCAAATGGAAACTAATTCCCAAATATTTTTCAAATCGAATCGCTAGTTTTCTCGTAGTTTAAGAAAAAGTTAATTGATGATGTATTTATCGGTTATGCATATTATTGGTTAAAATTTAGGGCGGATCTTCCTAAATACAATCTGGCAACATTGATATTGCGACATGTCACTGTCAAAACCATATTAAATAATACCAACACCAAAGTGCAACGCTCCATTTTTAAGAAATCCTCGTTAAATATTTTCTGCTTGTTGATGTCGTTTTGCTGTTTTCCTATTTGTATTTTTGGTAATTATACAGTGTTGGTTGAGATATTTTGTAATCATATAATTTGTAGTATGTTATTTGTTATTTGTCCATGAACAAATGTCAAAATTGTCTACACAAATGGGTGATTTGGGTTATGGTTGAACACTATTGCCAGTTTTTAAAATTCGTTGAAATTGTTTATTCGCTGATTGGTAGCCGATCATTACGTCACAATGCCATTTTTAGATAGTATTTATTTTTTAGTGGAAAAAGTGTTCAGTTTTCGCAAAAATGGTGAAATAGGTGTCGAAATAGGTAGAAATATGTTTTTACGTTCTATACGAGGAGATTTTTTATAAATTAGTGGAAAGCCGCATTACGCTTTGATTTTAAGGTTTTGTCTTTCCATTATCGATGGAATTGTTCACTGATCGTCTAACTATTATACTATATTGTTTGTATTTGTGTAATTATCCAGATATTCTCATTTTTTGGGTACTCTGGATACGACATACTTCTGAAAATATAGAAAAAATATTATAAAATAAACCCCTGCTGAAAAAGAATCAGTCAACTAGATTTTGCTGTAGAACAAATTCTACCACTGAAAGAAACATAGTTATTATCATTAAATAAAATACAATTAACTTTTTTATTGACGTATCAGATACGTTTATATTTACATTATCAGAATATATCTTGCAAATACATAATTGAAAATTGACATAGTTTAACCAGATTTGATAAGAGAATCACTTTTTTGTTACTTTCAATCTGTTGTTTTCGGAATTTTACTAAAGAAATATACTCTTATCCTGTATCGATGAGATGTGCCGTTTTCAAATAAGATTGATTTAAATATTATCTTACTTGCGTTAAAACCCATACGATTAAAACATGTATAACAAAAAAATTTTAAACAATTCCTGTCACAGCAGGTGTGCATCATTCACCAAAATTTTTCCCATTTCTTCAGTTTGGAACCTGTACGATAGGAATTAAAGATTTGTGTTTGCAGTACGAAAATATTAATATTCATTAAAATGTACCATTCTTCGACGTTTGTCCGTATTAGAGAAAATCTTGTTTTTCTCGATAATATCAGGGCATTTATGACCGTTGACTGTAGCTATAAATAGCTATAAAATCACATTGACTGATCACGAAGTAACCTAGTCTTGATCAATTTTCTTAAGTCAGTTTTGTAATATTCCATTTACAAGAATAAAATAAATATTTCTTTATAAACAAAAATTTAATGGTTTTGTTATCCTTTGACAAAGCTCGAACTTTCAATATATAATTGAATCGTTTCAAAACGATAAAAATAAATTGCTTCCTTTGAACAAATTGAAGTCGTTTGAACGCAGGGCAGGCACAATTATAGACAAAAGATACAGATACAGGATAACGGAAAACTTCGTTTTTCTTTCAACGTGTACGATTGTTCCTACAGACCATTAATATTTATTTTACGTGAATGTTACTTTTATACAGTGTGTCCCAAAATTATGGCACAAATTTAATTTTTTTCTAGTTGTGATTAAAAAACGGCTGAACAGGTCAAATAGTATATAGAAACTACCATTTTTCTTCAATATTTCCTATTCTTTTTTTTTGAGCTGCGATATATTTTAAGCATAAATAAATAGCCCCTCTAAAGGCGAATTCAGGGATATACGGTTATATCTACTTATTTTCTATTCTGCGTCTATAAACAAGTCATTATGAAACGCAATTGCGCATCGAAAAAAACTCTTTTCGACACTCAACTTTTTGCTTTTAAATGTTGGTAGTAAGAAATTTACATCCTCTGTTTTGTATGGTGTGCCATAGTTGCTATAGTTTGGCATACAAAAAATGATAAAGGTCATTCACGTTAAGTTTAAAGTGACGTAATTTTCAGTAATTAATTGTTGTCAATATTCGATAAACAAATTAGCATAGAATTTGCAATTTACAAAGAGTTTTATATTTGGCAACCCTTCTCTGCTTTGTCAAGTTGTTATTTATTTATATTGCCTATCTATTGTTTGCTGGTTTTTTGGTGTTTGGTTCTGCTTAAATTTTGCTCGTGTATTTTCTATTTACATTTTCTAGTTATTCACTTTATTTATATTAAAAACAGTTCTTCTCAGAACTAAAACCGTTGTGATTCTGTGACATTTTTCAAACTCCCGCCCGCAAAGAAGTTACATCTGACAACGGCACATTTTTTGACAAGGTAGCGTCACTTTAAACTTAACGTGAATAACCTTTATATAAATTATAACCTAACTACAATTTTCAAGAATAGAAAAAATACGTCAATGACACAACTGTTCCAGAATACAAAAATCCCTGTACAGGAATTCAATTTTCTGATGATTTTTCTTTGCTTTCATATTTGTAAAACGTGCAAAATAGGCGTTCATCGCACCCTTTAGAAAACTCGCCGCCTTGCGGCTAGTCTTCTAAACAGGACGAGTGCAATAAAAGTACGCCTTATGATACTCGTTTAATATACAATTTCGAACTTCTTCTCTGATAAGAACTTTCAATCCTTCAATAGAGTCTGGTCTGTTTACAAACACTTTGATCTTTAGGTAACCCCCCCAAAAATCTAGTGCAGTTAAGTCACAGGAGCGTGGTAGCCATTCAAGCGGCCCTTTTGCCTATCCACTGATTTGGTAAAACTTTATTAATTTCTTATATCGAGGCGAAAATGTGGACCATCTTGTTGGAATCAGATATCACCATCAGGCTTATCGTTTTCATTAGGGTTAGGAAAAATGTATTCCTGGGCTGGTGTCAGCTCAAAATGCGAAAAATGCAAAAAATAAATATCACCTGTCAAATTGCCCTCAATGAAATAAGATCCCAAGCATAAGATTTCCTACAAGTCCATCCCAAACATTCACTTTTTGCGGCCGTTTGTGTATACTCCTCTTGCTGCCAGTGAGAATTTTCTGCACTCCAAAACCTAGTATTTTACCCATTTATGGTTCAGTTTAAGCAACAAGTTGTTTCCTCAGTGAAAATTATGTGATTTTTGAAGTTGGGTTGTCTTTTAAATAAATTTCTAATTTTCTCGCAAAACTGTCATCTTCTGTCTGTCATGTGCCCATAGTTCTCGTGAGACGTTAAGTTTGAAAGGATGCCACTTTAGGACTTCGACACTCTGTGAACTGAGGAGTTGACAAGTTAGAGTTGGCCGTGATAGATTTAGTGGATAATTGAGGATTTTCAAAAAACGTTTACGTTACGAAAACTTATCCGCTTTCGTTATCAATACTTTAAGTATGACTGACGTACAGAATAGTATGGCAGTTTGTAATTTATTTTGTTTATCTACTTCCATGAGCACAATAGTGGCGTTCGGTAATTACCTCAGATTGATCTTTTTAGTCTGTATCGTTCATTAATTACATCTAGAGGTAGGGGAGGTAAATCTTGATCGTTCAGAAATTAAATCAGATCGATCAGAGCAAGATCTGTTTGCTCGAAGAATTTTGGTCGAGGAGAAAGATTAATCTGAATTTGTGAGGTTGTGGTGGTCATGGTTGTCAATTGTCATTGACTTTTTGAAGTTGTAGTTGGTTGTAGCTGAGTTGAGTTGTCATTTTTTGGAAATGGAGGAGTAGATTTACAATTATTTGATTAACAAAATACAATTATATATTAAATTTACAATTTACAAAAATTTTCTACTGTTTCATAAGCGAAGTTTTCATTTTTTTCCAAACAATTTGTACATTCTTCTCATCATCTTCAAAAATTATTTCATATCCTTGGACTGCATTTAAAATGGTTGATTTTACAATATTCATTATTTAAATAATTCGAAATAGAATATAAACAAACCGTTAACAAAGTCAAAACAGAAAAGGTGAGGTTATATTATGCCTTATGCAATCGATTTCGTTCATTTATTTTCTATTTGTCTGTCTCATCTGGAATCACGTGACTAATCTCGTCGCATCCGTGAGTATATTACCGAACGCAACTATTAGATATTAGTCGATTTTTATTCCATTTTGACATACCTCATCTTTCAGAACTGATAACCAATAGCTATCAAAATTTATAAAAATATTGGACACACATTTGTCTCCGTTTAATAAGATTGTCGCGGATTCTTTGGTTTTTCTTTTTATATTGTTTTGTTCTTTATCTAAAATTTTAATTGACTTCCACTCCCACAAAATCGACTAATATCTAATATGCCCATGGAAGTAGATAAAGAAAATACATTACAAACTGTCTTACTATTCTGTACGGCAGTCATACTTACAGTTTTGCTAACGAAAATGGATAATTTTTCGAAAAGTACCTACACGTTTTTAAAGTATGCGTTTAATGTTATATATTGTTAATTTGCTTTTTAGTGTGAGATTTCTTGATTAGGCAAAAACATGTTTAAAAAAAATAACCCTTGACTGATCTGTCGGCGCAGAGGTTGATTATCAATTTTATGTATTTTTTTCTGTGGTGGCATAATATCCAAATAATTAGGAGTAATTAAATAATACCTCAAATAAATACTTTCATACCTTATGGTAAAAAATGAATTTTGTTGCATCATTTTGATACACTGTATAGCAGTGTACACTGGTATTACTGTATAGCTACGGATACTACACCAATTCAAAGCAATTTATGCAAAATTCCATTAGTGTCATATAGTAATGTTGAAACTGTCATAAGTATTCAGTCAGTTAGAAACAAGAAACAAAAATGCATAAGAATCGCATAATAATAATAATAATAATAATAATAATAATAATAATAATAATAATAATAATAGCTTTATTGCCCAACAGTTACCCATTTACAGAGCAATTTACATGCAAATTCTTAAAATTAAAATTAAGTGGCAAACAAAAAGATAAAGATATAGTTTAACAAGAAAAACAAAAAGCGTACAAAATGCTTGGACTAACATCATAGTTCAGTCGCCAATTGTATCTCGTACTTTGCTTTTGATCTCATGTATATTACAAGAGAAAATATCACATCCATTAGCAATTTTATTTGCGTTAGAACACATTAAATTAACAGGTGACTTTAATAACAAGTTGGTTTGTGCTCTTTTACAAATGAAGGTAGTATTGTGCCGTGAAGCCAACCTAGGTATACATATGTTAACTTGAGATAGCAATGCGGGACAATCAACTTTCCCATGTAACAATTTATACAAAAATATCACAGCTGCTTGCCACCTACGCTTCTCAAGAGATATAAAATCAAATATTGTTAGTAACTCAATATAATCACTACCTCTAGGAGGATATATTCCACTGATCCTAAAATTAACAAACTTTAAAATTTTTTTTTGAACTCCATCAATCGCAGTTGAGTACTGAGTATATATAGGATTCCAAATAAGGGAAGCATATTCTAATTTTGTTCTAACCAAACTAAAGTATAATGTAGTCAAAGCAGATACATCAGTAAAATTCCTACAGTTACGAATAATAAAACCCTGCGCACTATATGCTGATTTTACTATATTACTAACATGAATGTTGAATGTAAGCTGAGAGTCAAAGTGTACTCCCAAATCCCGCAAGGAATGGGTTCTTTCTAATACCGTATTGTTAATAGAATAAGGATATTCTAGAAAGTTTGGTTTACGATTGAATGTAATTACTTTGCACTTAGAGATATTCAAGTATAGGTAATTCTTGAGACACCAATCTTGCAACAGATCAATTTGTTTTTGTAAGTAAATACAATCATTCATGCCAGCAATAGAAGCATATAACTTTAAATCATCAGCAAACATCAAATTGCCACAATCCAGCATATCGCATAAATCATTAATAAAAATTAAGAATATAAGAGCATAAGAAACAAAAATGCGAATGCCTTTGATATTTTGTCAACCGGAGTGAGGGCAGCTACTATAATTGATCTATTTTTTTAGTGTTCGCCGGTAAATTTTCCTTTTTTCATTATTGTTATTAGTAAAGCATTTATTATATATACGGTCATTAGTCCTTAACTCAACAATCATTCCTCTCTTTAGGGAACAGAGGAATGAATATTTCAGGTTGCAAAATGAAGAAGCGGCGACTATGCACACAATCGACGATGTTATGTTTGAACACAGTCAAATGAACTATGTGAAGTTGCCTGCTCCGATAAATACAATCGAAACTTTTCGATCGAAGAAAGTTGAAAGGACTTACAGCAGTAAAAAACTTGTGGAAATTGGAGCACATCATATACATGCTGTTAGGATTTTATGATATACTGACTGGCCAAGTCTGAGCAGGATTCTGGAGCTGATATACTGCAATATATGCCAGAACACCACATTTCAGCAGAAATGAATTATATGAAAATAAAGGTATAGAATCTGACAGACAACATCCTTGAGTGCACTGGACGATACCAAAAGTGATACCAAAGATACCTAAACTTGTGTGGAAATCTTGAATAGGGTTGGAACTTTTGATGTGAAGATAACACTGACGTAGTTTTCCACATAACACCAAAACACTATACTGCATTCGACGAGCGTTTCCCCAACCAAGTTGGCATCATCTGAAGATAATTAAAACTGAGTTTTAACTGCCTGCTATTTGTATTGTAACTCTGCAATAAATATAGTCAATTATATTCAACTATATACTATATAAACTATCGTTTAGCTAAAGGAGATGCCGAAAAGAACTACTCCACGGACTATATGCGTTCACACACTCGACTGGCGTTGCATTACTCCGGTATCTCCATGAAAGTTGCCAAACCTTCATCAAGACCAACCGTCAGACACTGACCGGTTTCGCACATATTAGGTATGTGCTCGTCAGAGTGCCATAGGCAGTGGAATCGATGAACGATGTTGCGACCTGATTGCCTAAAGGGCATCTAAAATGTTAGTGGTGATGTAGTGTTAGAGCGTACCGTAGTACGCTCTTTTGATCTTTGTTATTATCTGTCTGACAATTATTATTGTCTTGAAAGGGGTTATAACTTCTGGTGTGAAGATAACATTGACGTAGTTTCCTACATAACACCAAACTTCACTATACTTCATTTGACGCGTATTTCGCTAACCAAGTCGGCATCATCTGGAGATGATTAAAGCTGATTTATCTAAACTAGTTTTAATCATCTCTAGGTCATGCCAACTTGGTTGGCGAAATGCGCGTCGAGTGTACTGTAGTGTTTTGGTCTTATATGGAAAACTACGTCAGTGTTAAACCATTATTGTCTAATTTACGAACAGATAGGGAAAACAATTGAAAATATATTGAAATGTAGGTCGCTATCTATCTGTCAATTAGACAATAATTATCAGATGGATAGCAAGACCAAAAGTGGGCTCTATGGTGTGTTTCTCACCATCATTTACATTAGTCGTTTTTAATACTTTTATATATCGTGTATTTTGTTATAGAATAAAGAATTTAACATGAACCGATTATGAATTAATATCTACTTTAAATAAAATTGCATAATACAAAATATCTAATCTTGTATAAAAAACTATTAAAATTCAAAAAATTAAAATTTATAGAAAAAATTCACAAATTTTGTAATCCTTGCAACCTTCGGAGATATTGGAATTGATAACGCCATATATGAAAAATAATTATAAGCCGCCGATCATCCTATCAAATGAGACGCTACTAAATCCATTAAGCGAGTGCGGTATTATAACTGAACACTCCCCACTATTCTTCACGCCACTCGCCGGTCGAGCGCTGCCCTATCTGCATTAGGGAGTAAAAGTGCCGGTCTAACTCTGTTCATTCTAAAAGATTTATATTGTTTGAAGCGCGTTTTGTTCATCACTGGTTAAAATTTCAGGACAGTAATATTATAGGTGTACTAACGAAAAAAGGTTTATATCATTTGAAGGGCTTAAGTTTTGTGCATCAGTGGTTAAAATTCAGGGTGGTTAGACTAGCCATTTTTTTTTAATGGCAGTGTATGTACTCAGATATACATGTTTTCTGATTGTGGAGAAATCTCCATCTCCATCTTTCATGGAGACCGCCCAACTAGCACACAAGTAGTTGTCTCCGATACAGGAACCTCGAATAGGTAATTATTACAAAACTGTGACCAAAAATACTACTTTTATGAATAAACAACTTTATTGGGTAAATATGTCAGTTCTAGTTACGTAGTTTCTACCTTTAGTAGCTACTTTATAGTTTCGTCACTAATAAGTAGCTCTTTTAGTATCGACGAGGTCTTATTTACTTGAGCGGCAACATTGAAGTTTTTAAAAGGTAGCAGGCGAAAGTAGCAGACACTATTTCAAGTTACTAAAATTCGACTTCAAAGTAAACAATTACTTCAAAGTGCCTTTGCTGGTTTCCGCGACGTTTTGGAAACTTTTCTCCCCCCAAAGTTGTAATACTTGAAAGTAATATGTATTTGTGCTAATAACGTTTGAGCTACCACGACATGTAAACTTTATCGAAGATGGCTACTATAAAGTGGCTATCACCCTTTCAAATCCACCATGAAATAAATTTTACCACTACGTTCCCGGCAGTTCGCGTTTTTTAGGGTGTGCACTGTGCAGGCAGTACCTACTTGTGGTTTTCTTATAATATAATTGCTCAGTGTGCCGTTTTTTTAGAAAAATGTTTCTTTACAAAGGAACAAAATGTTATAAACATTCCACAAACTTCTACAGAAAATTTAAACTCAGGACAAATGTAGGTAATGTGTAGCAGCACGACAGTGAAACAATATTTTTTTGTCATGAATAAATCACCCGTGAATACAGCATGCTTTCAATCAAGGCAGCAAGTGGAGGACGAGGAATTAATTGATGATTTAGATGCCAGTCGTTTTGACAGGCATTGCTATGAGGGGTACGTACCCGAAGATCAGTACAATGACAATGAAGAAGTAAATTATGTAACCTCACAAATACCTCACTTTCTGAGCAACTGAGAATATGGTATTACTCTCATAGAGTTTACTTCTAACTTACTTAATCATCTGCTTAAAATCCCATGACGTAAATTTACCGGTGACAGTAGAACTTTATTGAAAACGCCAAGAGTAGCTCTCATTGAAAAATGGGAAATCCATACCTATCTGGTATTAAAATAATGATAAATGACTCAAAAATTATAATTTTAACAATTTTTAAAGTCGATACGAACACCATAACGAACACGTTCACCATATATAAATGACGTTCACGGTATGTTATGATTTTATGATAGCACATAACCCAACATTGCCAACAATTTTCCAGCCCAAACACAAACCATAAGACAAGGAAGGCACGACAGAAGTTCCCCATAGAACTGTATAGTAAAAAGTTGACTTTTGAACAGGCAAAAGCGACTTTGAAGTAAATAATTACTATAAAGTTAGATTTATATAGTTCCCGTTTGATTACCGTCACTGTTGTCTAGTAACAATTAGTTTGCAGTCGTATTTTTTAGTGGAAAGTACTTTAAAGTTAAATTT
The DNA here is from genome assembly GCA_963924545.1 of Pogonocherus hispidulus. Taxonomy (NCBI): domain Eukaryota; kingdom Metazoa; phylum Arthropoda; class Insecta; order Coleoptera; family Cerambycidae; genus Pogonocherus; species Pogonocherus hispidulus. The sequence goes on from OZ004693.1 coordinate 72,659,711, forward strand.
CCCGAAATGCGCCATTTTTATGCAGAATATTCCATAAAACATTAAGACGCTATTTTAACAAAATGATGAACTTTCACGTAATAACGATTTTATAAGATGTTTCTTACAATTTCAACATTAATTATTACAAATTAACAATTCACATTCAAATTGCAAAAGGTATTAAAAAATTATATTATTTTATTTTATGGTATTAGCAGAGACGTATGTATAAGTCTCTGGTATTAGACAAAATTTTATTTAAAAAACCTAAATATAAGTGGCGCCTTGTTTATTTGGATCTATCATCACCATATTTGACAGTAAACTTACATTTGTTTAGATTTTCTCATGGGAGTCACTGCGGAAATGTCTATTTTTCGTACATTTAATCTCTACTACTCATATCCATGTCAAAGATTGGAATCCATATTACAGTAGTTAATTTTGTTTCACTTCGGGAAATAATGAACAATAAGGATCATAAAAGAATTATATAGAAATATAACAAAATCATGTGCAAGACAAAGCAAGCACAATGACCATGTTTGTGGGAGGGAAGTCCCGTGAAAGTCGTGTCTACCACCCAACAATGTTGACTCCACGTAATCACAACTCCGCTGGAACGTCGCCGTGATTGTTCGAAAAACGTTCGCGGAACGTCGTAATTACTGAATAATTGTTCCCCATTTTGGTCACAGAAACGTAAAAGTAACGTTGCTATTACGTGCCAGTAGCTTGTAACTAAACACTTAAAAGTTCTTACAATGGTAACGGTTACGTTCCAACGACTAATTGTGCTAGTTGGGCAACCACAAGACACTGACCGGTTTCGCGCTTATTATGCACGTCAGCGCTCGTCATATGTGGACTAGCGAACCCAATCCACATATGTAAGTAGGTACCTACTCTGTCAGGTGGAATGTTAGGAATTACTTATGAAAGTATTATTAACTCTAATTACCTAACACTAACTCTATTAATTCTATTAGGTTAATTTTATGAAATATTAAAGCCGAGTAACAATTAAATTGTACTTTGGGATATTGCTTAACATTATCTATTGCGATTATATCTCTATCAGTCGAACAAGAGCGGTTACAAGTCGTTAAACATGGGTTGCAGGAGTTCTACAAAATTTGGTATTGTTATATAATGACCCACTGACAGCAAAATTGGACTAAATCATATATCTACTTATTCCCTTCTTATTATGTCGGCGCTGTAACTTTACCGAGAATAAAAAATATTACTTTAATAACATAATAAGGTACTAAGAGATTACAGACATTTTCTATTTAATGACCAATTTTAAATAATGTATGATGCCACGGAACTTCTTTTGTAAATCTTTGAACACAAACGTGATAGATGAAATATTATTTAGTACTTCATTTAATGATAATTACGTTTATTTCATGTAATCGATCACAGCACAGTTCAGTCAAAGGCAACTCATGATCGCATTAAATTCTAAAATTCTGACATGAAATCACACTAACACCTTTGTGTGTCAATCATCGAAGAGCAGTTTTAGTAATTGCGTACCAGGTTTATAAATATTTGTAAAATATTGAAGAAAGTTAATAAATAAAAGAAATAGTTCAACTAAACTACTAGTACTAACAAACTAGTAGTAAATAGTACTAACAACTAAATGTTAGTAGAAGAAACTAATTGCTGTTTTAATGTCATTTATGATATACGTATCTCTTCAATGAACTAGTGAAGCTTCTATTAACAATATACATTCAGAGATACTCTCATAGGAAACGAGGGTTCCGCAGGGTTCAGCATTTGGCCTTTTACTCTTCATGTTATATGTCAATTCGGTGGACACTTCATTCCAAAATCAATTCTTTATTATACATCCTGACAATTTAGCTCTGGTTGTGTCGATTGAAAGAGGATAATATTTTAAATAGTAAACGTTCTAGCACTATAAATTTAATAAGTAAGTGGTTTGATGGGAAGGGCTTGCATTTTACTGTTAATAAAACTTATTTAATAAGATTCCATACCTCACAAAGATATTGTAATAAACTAAATTTCTTCAAATGATCATGATGTGCAAAATTTTCTTGGAATTCCTGTTGATGATTGTCTCAATTGAAAGCAACATTGTAATTAGCTTGTATCTACTTTATCAAAACTTATTATTTCTTTAAAAATGTGAGGCATTTATCAAGAGTGTCATGAATTAATTTATGTCATGCACAGGTAGATAGTAGATTGCGGTATGGTATACACTTCTGAGGTAACTAACCTCATCTGAGGCAGTCACTATTTAAAAACCCGACTGTATATATAAGTATAAAATTGTAAATAATATATTATCTCATCCTTATAGACATAATTACGGCACATGGCATGGGGAGAATTTCATAAACTTCCTTTTCACGTTTGCGTATTACCTAAGTAAACAAAATTGACATCAATTTATATAATAAATTTGTAAACATTGATAAGTAATTGGATACTGAGTCAATGAAATATGGAACATTTTATAAGCTGGCCAAAGATTTTCTTTTAACTCGATGTTTTTATAGCGTCAATGATTTCCAGAATTTCGTACCGTAAGTAGGTATATTGATTTTTGACTTACTGTAGGTCTCTCTAATATATTAGCTTTTTCTTTTGGTCGTATTTTATTTGTATCGTGTTTTGTTAAGAATGTAAAATCAGTGGCACTGTGTGAGGTGACAGTGGTTGTTAGATCTATGCTTAAATACAGAAAACAGATTCAAAACATTAGTTAAAGAAAAATCGAGGGGTAAACCGCAGACATGAATTTTGTACACCAATTGCTTTATTGCTCAGTATTACAGCAAAATTAACTGCATTGCTTCAATATTCACTGAATTTTGCACATATTGCTCATATTTTTACTGGTGTGTCATGTATTGCTCATATTTTCTTAGTATTGCACAGCATTGCTCTCATTTTTATAAAATATTTGCATTGCTTCGTATTGCTTTTGAATTGTTTCGTATTGCTTTTGTATTGCTTCGTATTACTTTGAAAGTGCATGATAACTGTATTGGTGAAACACACCTACATTTTCTTAGTACCTATATTGCATTGCTCGTATTTTTATAAGTTGCTCACATTGCTTTTAAAGTATAGTATTGTTACTTCTTCCGGGGTTCTAAAGATTAGTGAGACTTATACAACAGTACAAATCTTTATTTAACACTTCAGACACAGTACAACACTTTTTGTACAATATCTAAATAATTACACACCGAAAACACTTGAAAAATTTCCCTTATTTCACTGAAGTATTGCTTCTTCTCTTGATCACTCTTCTATTGAGATCGACTGACTAGCCGGCATGTCGCGGGCTTTATACAGTGTGTCCTAGATAAGGATGGGATAGCATTGGGATCTTGGAATCGGTAAGAGCTACAAAGTTGATTAAATTATGAAAAAGTTGAGCAGTTTGAATACCTTGATGCATCACAAATAATTAAACCATTACTTGTGATGCATCATTGAATTGAGAATAAAAAATGGTATCAAAATTTCTATTTAAAAATACAGGGCCGTATTTAAAAAAAAAAGAAGTTGATGATGGTTTCTCGGAAACGAAACGTCGGACAAAAACTTGATGAATGCCATCTTGTTAAGCTCAAAAAGTAACAATGGAAAAGTATTTTTTATTTTTTGATAGCTGTTAAAATAACACCAGAAATAAATAAAACAAATATCGCAAAAAAAAATGTTTTTCCAAATATTTCGAAATCAAAAAAAGATAAATTATTTTGCAAAGTCCATGTAAAAGGTATTCAAACTGCTCAACTTTTTCATAATTTAACCAACTTTGTGTCTCTTACCGTTTCCAAGATTCCAATGCTATCCCATCTTTATTGGACACACTGTATAGGTAAACTAGGAATTCACGGATTTTATTGGCTTATTTAAACATGAGTTATATAATCGTAGAAATTTCCATCAAATACTCACGAATAATCCATACACCAGGGCAGTTCAATAAATAATCGACAGACAAGTTATACGAGGGGTATTCGATAAATACCTCTGGTGACATCCAGGAAATGTGGACAAAAGGGCTTATCTCCCTTATTTCAAGGTCTAGAGGGTTGAGACTTCGCTCTTGGGGGGTTGTTCCTAGCACCCTCAGAAGCGGTGTTGCCAGATTGTGCATAATTTCCCTAGGGCTGGGGAAAACGTAGTTCTGGCAACGCCGCATTCGAGCACTCTATCGGTAATTTTGTAACAGTATAACAGTAAATTAACTTTGCAACTTAAATTGGGTGTTCATTATTAAAGATGCGAGTTAAAGGCTCATGACTTCTTATTGTTTTTGCTAAGTACAAGGCAACTCATGCTATTAGGAATTAAGAGTTTCTTAATAAACACAATCTGACATAATTTCCAGTTGTACTGAATTAAAGGCTCATGATTTTTTATTGTTTTTGCTAGGGACAAGGCAACTCATGCTATTAGGAATTAAGGGCTCCTTAGTGAACACAATCTGACATCATTTCTAGTTGTTCTGAATTAAGGGCTCATGATTTTTTTATTGTTTTGAACTTGGTACAAGGCAACTGAAGCTGTTAGGAATTAAGGGCTTCTGATTTTTTATTATTTTGGCCAAGTATAGTCTATATAATGTCAATTGAAACTAAAAAACTTCGACAAAAGAAACACCTGCACCTCGACGGCGGCCTCTCTGAACCGGGGCCTCCTAACTGAAGCTGTTAGGAATTAAAGGCTCCTGATTTTTTATTATTTTGGCTAAGTATAGTCTATATAATGTCAATTGAATCTAAAAAAATTGAGACAAAAGAAACACCTGCACCTCGACGGCGGCCTCTTTGTTTACGCACGTGTGTCGTTTGTCGCAATTTTTTTGCAATTTCAATTGAGATTATAAAGACTATACAAGGCAACTCATGCTATTAGGAATTGAAGGCTCCTCAATAAAGCAACTCTAACATCATTAATGTTAGTAGTGGTGAGAAACACACCGTACTGCCCTCTTTGGGTCTGTGCTACTATCTGTCTGACAATTATTGTCAAATTGACAGACAGATTGTTTTTTTTTGTTTCGGGATCTCCATCAAATAAACTCTATCATTTACAGCTGTTCCGAATTAAGGCCTAATGATTTTTTTTGTTTTAACTTAGTACAAGGGAATTAAGGGCTCCTTAGTAAACACAATTTGACATCATTTCCAGCAAACATATATCACAACTTATACCAAACATATTAAAAACAAAAATAACAGAAACAACATAACTTATCACTCGGAATATCACGATACGCACATAATTTGGCGGTTAGCCTTAAGATCTCGAACAGAATTTCCGACATTGTCACACCTAACAGAAACACTGCGCAGGTATAAGCCTTTATAATCTCAATTGAAAAAATTCCGACAAACGACACACGTGCGTAAACAAAGGGGCCGCCGTCGAAATGCCGGTGTTTCTTTTGTCAGATTTTTTTTACAGTTTCAATTGACATTATATAGACTATAACGACCATGAGTATTGCTCTCGGTATTGCTTTATTGCCTTTTATTATTTCGCATTGCTACATATTTTCTATGCCTATTTTTACATTGCTCCTCAATTTTCTTGCATTGCTTAAGTATTGCTAACATTTTCGATACATTGCTCGAATTTACATAGTATTGCTCGCATTGCTTTTACATTTTCTCATGCTTGTACACCACATTGCTTCAGCGGTTTATCCCTCGAGAAAAATACATATTACAATTTGTGATATATTCTATCTATTGTTTTCTTAGCGCATAATAAAATAATGTTTATGTTCTGAGGAAGTGAGTTAATTCATATAAATTCATTTATATGAGTACTCACACGTAAGAATATTTAATAGCAAACGAGTCGTGCATATGAAAAAAGCCACGACGGTCAGCTATAGTAAATTTTGTTTAGCGGCCCCTAGACGATCAATATTATTGCTCAATATATTGCACAGTATTATTGCGAGGCGACTACAGACGATGCCTTTTTAAGCAATATAATTGAAGCCTTTCCAGTGTTTGTTTGACTTGTATGAGAAAGTGAAGAAGAAAGAGAAAGAGAAGAATAGAAAAATAAGTGCAAATGTATGAAGGATTGGTTTAAGAAAAGAAATTAGTACACCCATAAAAACTTGTTGAGTGAAGTGCATCTGGATATTTCTCCCTATATTTGGCTAGCATGTTTGTATTGTTCAGTCTTCTTTACCTTTTTTTTTTAGTTAATTGCTATATTCTTTGCTCTTAACGTTATATAGTATTGGTAACGAACGGTAAAGTTCGATACATTATAAAATAAATTTCCTTTCATTTTATTTTTCATTTGAAGCCATATTCACTAGTCAATAAGCTGTTTACTACACTATCTTTGAGATACAACTAAACAAAATATTGAAATATTGCACAATATTAGCCACAGACAACTCAATATAATGGTTGATATTGTTTAATATCAAACCATTTTTGATTCGTTCAATATATTGGGCAATCCTTCAATATTATACACAGACGGTCAATATTATTATACAATACTTTATATTGCCCAATAACATTGACTGTCTAGGGGCCTCTTTATAACCTTCCCAATTTATTAGATCATTTTATTAGAAATCATAGTTTTTTGGTGAATCCTCAGAATTTTGTGAACAATTGACTATGGTAAATACTACATTTTCTTTATATAATTAATAGGCTTGGCGAGTCGCGAGGGAGACCAGCGGTGTGTGTGGTAAACACCTCACCTAAGCTTGGCAGAAATGCGAGGGCAGACATAGGCGTGCGCATCATAATACGCTTAATAAAATCAATTAACTATTAACAAAAGCAATAAACTGTTATAATTTATAAACTATTCACAATACGACAACATACAACACAAAGAAGAGGAATATATTCACACGGAAACATCACGACATTGAACAATGAACTGAAAAGCACAGTAATAACCTTGCGGCGCAGTGAGGTATTTACCATACACATCGCTGGTCTCTCTCGCAACTCGCCAAGCCTAGTTATTAATGTTATGGACGATCGGTACTGGAGTAGCTATTAAACAGTACGTTCATAAACATCTCTTCATTATTAAGCGTTGGACTGATGTTAACACGTTATACACAAGTTTAATAAGATGTTTTTAACCTTTTAACCTTCTTAATAAGGTGTATTTAATAAGTTTAATAATAAGTGCTACCATAAACAATGATTTATTGACAATATCTAAATATTCCAAAGCTCATAATTTAAAACTAAATTTGAACAAGTGCAGTGCCTTGCTTTTTTGTTCTAAATGCAGGGAGCGTTTACTTAGAACTCAACTGGTGCTAAAGCTTGATGATGAGTTTATTCCCCTAAAGCATTCTGCAAAAATTCTTGGTATTATTTTCGATTGTCGACTTAGGTTCCAGGAGTATATATCAGTGATTGTAAAGAAATCGTATTTCGCACTCAAACATCTTTACAGAAGTAGAGACATGATAACTTTTGGTCTGAGGAAGACTCTTGCTGAATCAACAGTTTTGTCTATTATTAATTATTGTCTCATACTTTACTTTTCATGTTTGGACAGTATAACAAAGTATAGAATTCAAAAAATTCAGAATTCATGTTGCAGGTTTGTCTTTGGCTTGAGAAAGTTCGAGAGAGTATCCTCTAAAGTAAAAGAGCTACGTTGGCTTAGCATTGAAAATGTTTTTAAGTATCATACTTCAGTATTTGTATATCGTTTGCTTCAAACTTCTACTCCTCATTACCTTCGAAATAAGTTTACTTTTAAATATGAAACTCACCCAGTAGCAACAAGATTTAATTCTAAATTGTTTCTTCCTCGATACTACACGGCGATGTTCACAAGATCATTTACATATAATTCTATTAAAATTTATAATAGCCTTAACGATCAACTAAAGATTCTACCCGTAAACAGTTTTCGCAAAAAAACTAAAGATTATTTCTTAGCTCTTCACTAGTGCATTTAACTGAGTATTTTTTAGAATGTTTTATTGCATTTTCTGTGTAATTGATATTTTTGCTGTCTTTGTATCTTTTAAATTTATATTTTATTGTACATGTTGAATTACCTTTTGTAATGTTTCAATTACAATGTTTTGTTGAGTTGTTTTTGTATATATTTTTTTCTTGTATTTAATTTGGGTTAAGTGGAATAACCAGTGCTAGACTTTGCCTAGCTGTTGCGTGTTTTTGTATTTTTGTAAACACCTTATAATAAAGACCTTTTATTATTATTATTATTATTATTATTATTATTATTATTATTATTATTATTATTATTATTATTATTAATATTATTATTATTATTATTATTATTATTATTATTATTATTATTTAATTGTAAATTGGATTACACAGCACAATAGTAGAACAAATGTGTTGCTATTTTTTGTTATTGCAACAGTACAAATTGCAAATTCATAATGTTTCATTTAATGTAAAACCCATGCATGTAGTTGTTTGCAGTACCTCCTTCAATTTATACCATTTAAAATTTATAATATATGCATAGGTTTTACTTTTACTTGGGACAACCTGTAGTAACTGGACTCATATAATGTTCACCCCTACATTTGGAACCCACTGTGCATGCAGAGTCCTCTGCTGCGTTAAAGTTATGGCATTTTTTGCACGTCAGTTCTAAAATAGAATTTATGTTGATTAAAATGGCGAAAGTGTAATAGAAATCCCGGATTTACTGGTGTTAAAATGTTCGGGCTTAAGCTTGAAATGGAGATACACAAGGCTCCCTTTTTGCCTAGATTCGGAGGAAGTGTATCCTCATTTATCTTTCGTATTAATATTTTTTTGGCCGCAGGAGCTTCCGCAAAATAAATTTTCCTTTTTTTCTATGTTCTCTACTCACGGCATAATAAAACAGTGCTCCTCATACGTGTGTAAAAAGAAAACTAAAATCCTGCAACTCAATTACGCCCCATTTATAAAGTTATATTTTTAAGTTTTCAGTTTCAGCAACTAGATTATGTAGCTCTGAAAATTCGTTACGTTTATAAATTTTTTATAGCTTTTAAGGATGAAATTAATGAAGCTTTAGCGTAGGCGTTTATTTTCTTGGTATTTATTTTATAAACTGGTAAGAAAATCAATTACATCCCTTTGTCTATTGAAAAATAAATAAAACTAAGGGTCAGGAACGGCAGTGGGTAGTAAAAGTTTGGCAAATAGTACCATTATCGTTAACTGCTTCACTGTGCTATCAACTATACACTTATTCCAAGCCTACAACGGAAAATAATAAAAATGAATGTATCTCGATCTATTTTACAGGATGTCCATCTATAATTGTCCATGAGGAGCTCCGTAGTCAAGCGGTTAAAGATGTCAAGTTTTTAATTTTCTTCGCGGAAGACGGCGTTCGAATCTCACCGCGCTCTACTTTTTCTAATTGCTCCAATATTAAATCTGGGTGCATAAAACTGGTAGCGTTCTTAAATGCAACTAGTACTGCAATATAACTGTATAAATGGCTAACAACCTGCTGTTCACTTTAATTAATAAAATTTTCCAGGTTTCTTTTATTCTCGTACTAAATGGTAGTGAAAGTAATAACATCGTAAGCCGTTCCTGGGCGCACTCGCGGCCGCAAAATAATAATACGCCGCTCCCTCTCACACACAAGTCTCTGACTTCCGGGCTCATCATCAAGATGAGAATGAGGGATAGAGATATTTAATCATTATTATATTATCAAGTAATACCTACATTTTTACAGTTTATAACTCGAGAACGAAAAGAGATATCGACATGCGGTATTCATAGATTTTTTAGATTTTCTTAATTTTTCGTGCCATTATTTCCAAGTCTTAAATGTTGGCAGAAATTATCGGATAAATGATCTATTTACAATAAAAATTATGAGCTTCCTTTAAATCCACATGTTATCTTTTCCTTTAAGAATGTGAAAACATTGTTGCCATCGGGCAAGATTTTAAGGAGATTTATTTTTTTTACAAAACAATATGCAAAAACGTCTTGCTAAAAAAATAACAGTAATAAAAATAATTGTCTGATTTTGCGTGAAGAAAATCCAACCATAATAATCTAGAAGATTAGTGACAGGATATTTATAACCCTCTTGGTTCTCTAGTTATAAGCTAATATAATGTTATTTTTTTAGAAAGGCGTTTTAATATGGTTTCAAGGTATATATTTTCTTAAAAGAGAAGAATCATTTAGAGTTCATAGAAATTTAGGCAATAAAATAATTACAAACAAAATAGCAACACATTTGGTCCCTTATACTTAAAAATATGTTCCCGATTTATTTGTGGATTTCCAATAAACTAAAGAAAATATAATAGGAGTTATTTTCTGAATAGCAAATGAGAGCTCCTAAACTAACACAGGATGATAATACAGGATAAGGTTGTCGCAAACACCCAAATAATTATATATCCTTCTTCCTCTGTGGCTCAAAAGAAAATATGTTTAATTACTTTTCATAAACTTAGATGCTGCCGACAAGGTGAAAATTTTTCTAATATAAGGTATAATAATATATCTACAATTATTTTTATCTTCCTTCTTTTCATCTCTTCTATATTGCTTATGAGAAACCTCTTGTCACGCATTAACTACCCATTATTTTTTCACTTTCCAGAGTTGGTAAAGTCACATTAGGCGCTACATGCATTTTAATATAAATATTAATTCTGAAATAGAAACAAAAAAGGTAATTCACACGAAGCAAAAAGAAAATTGAATCACTGTAATTTTATTTTCTGTGCCTGTTCTAACATAAGCGAATTGAATTAAATGGGATTGCTGAAAATTGAAAATTTAACAGTTTCATTCAAACGTGCATTCATATTGCAGCTACCAAATTGTGTACGAAAAATTCGCAAAAGTTCTCGTAGGGATTGAAATACGTTCTGATTGGTGGAAAGCTAGGAAACCTTACAACATATTAATACCACTATATTTGCTACTTTAAAACTAGAGCCGGGATTTCAAGCCCTACACGAGACTATTTGTAAATAAATTGTAAGAATAATGAAAATATATAAATACGAATCCACTTTTAACCACTGTTATTTAAATTATTGGTGTACACAGTGTCTACTTTTAATCCATTAAATAATTCAAAACTAAGTTGGCAACGGCAAGGGTTCCATAGCTTCCCTCATGGCGGGTAGGACTTGAAATCTTGACTGAACCATATGTTATAAAGTAAATTTAGTAAAACATTTTAACAGTAAAAGAACAGAAATATTCGTGCTATAGTTCCCAAACGAAAAAGAAACGCAGCTGCAGATATTATTGTTTCGGTTTTTTATTCCACTTCAATGTGCTGCCATGCACCCTACCTGATGAGTAGCAAAATTTCCGAAATATAGATACTAGCCGCGTCCTTGTTTCGTTTGAGCACCAAATCCGTTTATTGTAAATTTTAATGTTTCCTTTCATATGCATGAAATTAAAGACCTATACTATAATTAATTGAGAAATAATAATATATTAACGTTTATATTTTGGAGAAAAGTTAAAATTAGACTGAGAGACAGAAGATCTCAGAAGGAATTGTGGAAACATGAAACACAATACTAGTGTATTATATTATGCAGAGGGTGATATGTGATATATTACGTTTTAAATAATAAAATACAATACAATATTTATTTATTATTCCTCTAAATAATTCGACAAACAGTTAACTACAAAATAAAATAATTTAATAAATGCAAACAATAAAATGTATAAACATAGATAAATAATTAAGAATAGCTGCCTGAAAAACGTTTATTTAGCTGTTAAAATCAGCATAAAGAGTGGATATAGTCACAAAGTCTAATATACTTAAAAATAAAACTAGTGGCTAAGTAAGTATATTTAGATTTTCTTTTTTCCTGTTTCTTTCCATTTCTTAATTTTTTGTCTAATTTACTTAAGAAACATGGAGCTATCTTGCCGCCGAGGTTATTCCTCCTTTAAGAAAGTGGTAAACAAAACAGTTGTGGACATATTTATTAATGTTTCAAGGCTGTTTTTCAAAAACTGTAGTTATCTAGTCTTTTTATCCAACGATATATAACTCTTAGGGGTTGTCTTAGAGATATTTGCATTTTCAATAATTGCGGTTTCATTATAACACTTATCTTTAATAATACAGTATTTTATTATTACTATTAGTCTAAGCTAGTAATATATCTCTATATATGGTAATATATTACAAGTAACAAAAGTAACAAAATTTATTACGAAATGTTACAAGAATAGGCAAAATAATTATAAAAAATATATTAATATTAACAATATATATAACTTAAAATCAATGAAATTATTTACTAAACGATTTATATTTGATACGGTCATTTACAGATTGTTTATATATACGAGTATATTATCAGAAAGCCTTTTTACCACATTTAGGTGTAGGTTAGTATATTATTATTACATTTCATTTTTAAATTTCTACTATCAATTATATACAAATTTCGCCCATTCCTTCTTATTTCTTACTAATATTTCTGCATTCGTCCATGTTTTTCCCTTTTTTTTCAGTATTTCTCCTATAACTCCATCCCAAGTTTGCCTCGGTCTTCCTCTTTTTCTTCTCTTCCGTATTTTTGCCTTCCATATTTGTTTGACAGGTTTTGTACTTTCCATTCTCTCTAGGTGGCCCCACCAGCTTAATTGTCGTCTTTCAATGAACTCTAGAGTCGACTGGATTTTCAATTCCTCTCTTATTTCTGTGTTTCTCAATCTGTCTCTTCTTGTGACTCCTCTGATTCTTCTAAGATATTTCATTTCTACGGCCTGTATTTTGCTCTTCTGCTTTTTTGTTAAGACCCATGATGCACACCCGAATATCAGAATTGGTCTATAAATTGATTTAAATACATTTATTTTTGTGCTTCTTGATATGTCTCTCTCTTGATATATAAGTTTCTTGCTCATCACGTAATACAATTTCGGTGTATTTTCTATTCTTTTATTGGTTTCTAATTTTCCGCTGTCCTCTATTTCCACGCCTAAGTATTGAAAATATATCACTTGGTCTATTTTAGCACCTTCTAGTTGTATATTTACTTCGTCTTGTTCTTCGCCAACCACCATTACTTTAGTTTTACTTATATTCAGTGTCACTCCATTTTCTTGTAATACTTTATTCCAAATTTCTAAATTATTTTGTAGGTCCTTTTTCATTGTTTATATACATTTTTTTATTTTGAAAATATTACTCCCGTTACTAAAAGCGGTGAGGTCCATATGTGCCCTTTATATAGTTGACAAAAGCTGATTCTCCTATGTTATAATAATTCTGATGCTACAAACTTGTGAAAGGGGGAAAACAAATAGACAGTACTAATTGGAAAATTTATCTGGTGGAAGATAAGGCAAGCGTATTATATTAGTAACTAAATAAAGATAAAATATCTTTGACTAGTTAAAATTATTATTGGCCACAATACTTGAGTTTTTTAAATAAAAGTTTTTATTTTAAATGTCCCCAGTTTACTCACGTGATGTACAAGGATACTAACTCACAAGGGACCACATCGATCTGAGGGACTCACATCGATGAATCTCGTGCTAGGATCTTCCCAGAAATAAAACAGACAGGACGCCGTGCACGTCCTGGAAGCAAAATCTTTTAAAAGCTCTGGATATAGTTGACCACTTGGAAGACCAACTGCGCCGTCGATAGCGTGGAGGTGCGCTTTATACATTCCACGGGAAGAAACTCGCGGTTTATTCAGTTCACAGCAGCCGACCCGCGTGTATGCATCGCCTCCCACGACCAAAGAGTTCGCAACCCACGTCGTGTCCGACGAGCCAGAACTCTTTTATGACGACTTGCTTCGTCACCTGCGTTTGCAGGTGAATATTTCAGTGAGTGTATCGTGACCAATCTCAAATTCAGCCCAGTGGTCTATAAACTTTCCTATTATGTTAGACACAGATTGTATGGGACTTCTGATCTAAAAAAGGTAGTTTGAATGCTCCCGTAAAGCATGGTTGAATGCACAGGATATGCATCCTAAGGATATGATATTTTTATTTATTAAATTTATTAATACAATTTATTAAATTTAATCCTCGTTTCTCTGTTTATGATAGAACCAAATTGTTTTCACATTTTCTCCTTACTCAGGAACATGGATAAATGCATGGCTCTCTCTCCTGTCCCTCGTTTGTCTTCAAGTAAATGTTTAGTTTGTCACCAATCTCCTACATTTTCTCCCATAATGTTATGCCTTTATTATATAAAATTTCTTACATGAAAAGGTTGTTGGATCGCTACTTGAAGAAGACTTTGTTCAACGCAGAAATACAAGTTGAGTAATAAATATTATTTTTCAATTGTTAAACATTAGCCCTGTTAGTTCCTGATCACAAAGTAGTCAGATCCAATCAAATAATTCCAAACCAGTCAGAAAATTGTTTTAAACCAATGACAATCCTTCTGACTAGTTGGCGATTTCTGCAGAGACAGGCCTAACGTTTCAGAATACCTTTAAAAACCTTACCAAAACCACGGGTGAAACGAGTTTCGTATGGAATAGATGTGAATTTTGGATTAACTCTCTCATTTTGAAGAGTCGAGGAATTTCGAAGTGTCTCTTTAAATTTCCATTTCCTCATTATTTTGTCAATTAAATTTAAAGAGTATCCATTACTCGCAGCTATATTCCAAATCAATGCGTTTTATTTTTTCAACTTCTCTTTATTTAGAGAGAAGCTTAATAGGCGATGAATTAGAAAATTGAAACTCGCCATTTTGTGTTATCTCAAAGTACTGGTATATTTTCTGTATATGTCAAATTCTAGCGTATTTTCACTATTTCTAATTATTAATGCATTTAAGAATGGTAGTTGTCCAGACTTTTCAATTTCATATCTAAGTTTAACTGACGCGAAACGACTGTGTAATTTAGAAACAATGTTGTCAATATCAATGCCTTTTGTATCAAACACTGCAAAGATATCATCCACATATCTAAACCAATCCCTGGGGAAATACTCGAACTCTTCTTTTGCCTCTTTTGCCTTTTGCCAATCTCTTCATGAACAAATTGGCAATGAATGGTGACATTTACCCAACTTGGTTTGCAAAATTCGCGTTGAATGCAGTATAGTGTTATGGTGTTTTGTGGAAAACTATGTCAGTGTTAACATATTAATTGTTAACTGTGTACATATTTTATTTAGGTATTTAATCAACAGAATTCGATTCGAACACTTTTCATTTTTGTAATAAAGATATGACACATAGAAAAATGTTTAATATTTTTTATTATTATTTAATTTTTGTCTTATAATTTCTAAAATAAATTTAATTCTATTAACGAATATTAAATCTTGCACCTACACTCGTAGTTATTCCAAGATGGACAATATAAAGAAAATGAGAAGAACCAAACAAACCTGAGATTAGCAAAGCTAGTACTTTTGTATTTCCTGAAGACTTATTTACGTGACTATAATTATACCTCTACTACCTACTGAAATGATTGTGTCTAGGCGAGATAACTATAAGCGGTCTATTTTTTGCTAGATTTCTTGGTCATTAATATCTGCAGCTGTACTAACAAGATATAGAAGCTAAGGATACTGCCGACCTTGTACCATTATGGCCACTCACATTTAATAGAGTTATTAAAGAATACAAGTTACCTAATGATGGGGTTGTTGCAGTAGGATGTGCTGAGCAGAGTATACACATCTTCCTTTTTATAGCAGGTGTATATTTTTTTAATCGTACATCAGCACGATATGCTTGTATGTTTGTTTGGTAAGCGAGAAATAAGCCAGTTTGTTCATATTTTGCTTTTATAGCATACACTGCCACCTCAGTACACGTGCTGAAATATTTAACAGATACTAAATGTACTTAAAGTGATATCGAAAAGATTGAACTTGCTCTACAGGGTGTCTTATAAAGTCTAATTCACTATATCTAGGAAAATAATCTGAATTGCAATTTAGAAATTATTTATATGTAGGGGTGTATTAGAATGATCTGTTAATTTAAATAACAATATCAACGATATCTCAACCCCTCATTCTCATTACAATGATTTGCCCGAAAGTCATAGTTCATTATATTAGTATCGTATTATTGGTAGACGCCAACTTGATCTTGGCCAAATTACCCAAACATTTTTTACACCTCTGAATTCTACACGAAGTTCTAGAACAATTGTATTATAGCACTTCGTGTACTTAACACATACCTAAAATGAACCAGTTTGGAGGTGTTATAAATAAAAAATCTGTTAGTGGATGCACGAAGAAATGATGAAACACGGACGAAGAATCTGTTATCGGATATGGTAGCGTTCTAATAACATTTCCTAAGATTAGTTGATCGAAATATCATATAGGCTAATCACAATCGTAACCTAATTTTGCAATGCATACAAAAATATATGAAATGGAATATCATTTGTCTATTATTATTATTTCACTTTGATTTGATTTGAGAATTATAATGTAATTTTATGTATGGTGAAAACAAGAATCCAAGTGATGCACGTCATCAGTTATAAAATTAAATACATGACGTTTAAAGGGCCAAAAACATTTATTTCTTTGAAGGATATGCCGAAAACAACTACCCAACGGCCAATGTGCCCCGACTGGCATTGCATTACTTCGGCATATCATGTCAATATTATATATTATGTTGTTATAATAATTACAGTTGTTTTTGGCATCTCCTTCAAATAAATAAGTCAGATTGTCTTCCTCAAAGACTATAGATGTCACTGATATAATGTCGCCTGCGGAAAAGCAGGTCGTTATCTGTCTGTCAATTTGACAATAATTGTCAGGCAGATAGTAGCAAAGACCCAAAGAGGGCACTATGGTATGTTTCTCACCACTACTAACAACATTTATCTCCTTGTAATTATGTAATCACAGTAAATCACACTAGTGTAAGCTATGCTGAGGTATATCAAACTTAATAAAATATATATATATGCCTGGAAAATAATATTGTGGGTTCTTTATAATATGCATCGGTTGGATTCTCGATTCCAATCGATGGTAACTAAAATTCCATTCGAATCCAGGGTAACTAAAAAGTGTAAAAGTTACGGAAAAGTTGATAGCACAGTCTCGAACTACTTTTTCAAGGGCAAGTTGATGCGCTATCAGATGAATTCTATTGTCACATGTTTTCTAATTACAGGGTGATTTTGACATTTTGCCTATTTCGGCATGAACCTGTATATTTCTTATTTTGAAAGATATAGAAAAAATGGAAAAGGCAAATTTTTAAAAGTACAGTGGAATAGTCAAATTGTATTTATCTACTTGTGCTTTTCGGCTACGAAATAAACTTATGTTTTTCAAAATGGGACATCCTGTATATCTCTCCTTATTTAAAAGTAGATTGTCTTCCTGATTATAACAATATATAGTAGTATAGGTGTATATAAATAGTTACGGCTTTAATCTGGTATTTTCTGTTTTACATTAACAATATAAAATTTTCTACTCTTTTCTTAATATTTTCTTAATTTTAAATTTAATTTTTTTTTTAATTGAGGAAAATGTGAGGCAATTTGAACACTTATTTTAGTTTTTTAAATATTTCATTAATCACTATTTATTTCTTTATGCATCTAATCTAATTTTCCAGGAACTATTGAAAATGTAGGTAGGCAAGGTAAGAAATGTAGGTAGGTAAGGTAAGTATTAAAAAATATTTTTTCTATTAAACTGTTTATTCATTAAGACGGTACGTTGAAATATTAAAAAACGAATAAAAATGTTTATATATTATTTATAAAGTGAAAAATATTCAAGATACAGAGCCTTGTTGAGATAGGCAAAATTTCCAAATCATCCTGTAATTTCCACAGCATACCTACAGCATACCTACGTTTTCAAAGCCATATTGATGGTTCTATCAGATCAGTTCCATTGTCACATATTTTCATGTGACAATGGAACTGATCTGATAGAACCATCAATATGGCTTTGAAAAAGTAGGTATGCTGTGTAATTTGCCTGTTACTTTTACACTTTTTGAGCTACCGTAGATTCCCTTAAAAATGGACTGCATGCTCGGTAGAGCATAAAAGATTAGTTTTTGTATGAAAACAATAATTTTCTAATAAAATATCAATACCTTAAAACAATAGAGATTTTTTATAGAAAGGATATACCTAGTAAGAAGTAAAGTTGTACAAACTCAAGTTGTTAATATAATAAATAATAATGTCACAATAATACTGTCGTATTTCAAAAATATCACTTATTCTGAGATTAGTCTACATATCAGAATAGAATGTCTAATAGATAGGTATGTAGGGTATAGATATCGCCCTCTGAGGCGATATCTATACCAAACCATACCATATGTTTTTGCGACTGTAAAAACTTTAAAAGTCTACTCTAACATTGTTTCTCTAAAAGAACTAATATTGATCGTAACTAACAACTTCGCTACACTTTTTTGATTTATAGTCTGGCGTTAAGTTTATGGATGTTAAGCAGTAGAAATTTCTAGCATTTTCTCCAATGTTTCAACAACTGTCTCATACAATTATCAAACAGTCTGAGACATCGAGAAAACGGGAGAATTTGCATGGAAAGTCGTTATGCATTACTTTAAGTGACTGCCCCTTTATTTCAGTTCCAAAAAGACAACGGCGTTCAACGTTTTACGTTATGTGAAATAACTAGGGTTTATTTTATGTACTCTCTGCCTTGAATATTTCTCTTTTAAGTTTTTTAATTTCAAACGAAGACGATTTAATTCTCGTGCGAAAACTGCAATTCAAGCTGCTGGCACTTGAAGATCTACAGCTTAAAATAAGAATTGTGTAAAGAGAATCTGTTCACGTCTCTTTAGAACTGTTATTTTAAAGTGTATTTATTATATTTAATAATATACCATAAATCTTTCTGAATAATTTCTAGTTCGCAGAAAGAAAATTAAATTAAAAAAAAAAAACGAATAGCCCCTACTTATTACAAATATGCAGTGTATCTACAGGCTGTTTTACGGTAATTACAAATTAGAATATCAGATTTAAACATTGAAAATTTGGACACTAAGGTTTTTGACTATATTCTCCTCAAATAAAATAATGGAGTCTTCATAACACTTGCGAAAGTTGCGGTTAACTTTACAGCTGACGAGATACAGTTGTAGTAACTGTATCTCATCAGAAAGAATATTACACATATTTAATATTATAAAATTTTGTATAAAACCGAAAAAACAACTGTTATCAAATATTTATTTACTATATGTACATTAGTTTTTGGGGCAAACTTTAGAAGTTTGCCTTGATACTGCACTTTGAATATTTAATTTGAAGACTTCTGGTTTCTTGTTTTTTTTTTATTATTTTACAAGTGGTATAATCCCAAAGAAATATTACAATAAATCATGAAAACTTACCACAAATAAGTTACTGACATTACCTTAATTTTAAATGTAGAATAATTCTGCACGCCAATAGGAAACACCCTGTATATTTCCAAAATTGCTCATCAGATCTTTCGGAAAATTGACAAAATATTTATTTACGATATCAAGATTTAAACTAAGTAGTGGTATTTATTAAATTATTATCAACTCCATTCCTCTGAATATTAGTTGGCCACTTGATTTGGAATCAGTCTCTTTATTTATAATGGACCAAGCAGATAGATTTATTAGTAGCCATTAGATGTACATGATCATTATGCAACTTTTGCCGTGATATATTTGTGATATTTTTTTAAGCAAAATATAAATTTTCTTGTTTTTTTGCTCTTGTTTTGCATCAAAGTCTTGTATAATAGTTTTAGTTTTTCTGCAGAATTATTTACCACTTTAGTTAACCAACGTTTATCATTTCACATTTCAAATAGCTCTGAAATCTAATCAACGAAAAACTAATATCAAATAATAAGAAAATCTACTTAAAAATAGATTTACATCGTTATATGTCAAGCCAATTTTCAGTACTAACAAAATGTTAATAATTGTCTAGTAAATTTATCTTTAAATTATCTAATTTTAATAGTATTATCAAAAACGTGTAATTTTTTTAAACAGCTAACCATAATTTAAACACTACGATCAGATAAACCACTATGAAGAACTTAGGTTGAAAAATTCATAGTTTGTTTCTTTTGGGATTACACCACCTGTAAAATAACAAAAAGCAGAAAACGGGTTCAATTGGGTTGAAAAATTTGGGTCCATATTACTACATGTATAATACAATAACTACAAAGTCTAGTAGGTTAATTTGTATGGCATACAATATTAAAAGAACCAAGGATGTCACTTAACTTATTTTTACCAATATTATTCAGCAAAAAATCTGCGTCAATAACCAACCCAATAATACTAGAAGATTTGCCCTTTAATAAATCACTTAAAATGGTCTCAAGATTTACCCAAATATTCTTTAGATCACCCTTGTGATATCTAGTTCATTATTCAATCGAATTTTTGCACTTATTGTTCTAAAAATACTTCAATAATATTGTAAGTGCAGAAAATATAAGGATGTTTTTAAATAAGACAATATTATTAAGAGTCCATTCACTAGTCCGAAATAAACCCAAAATCGGCGTTCGTCTCGTGTCTAATTATAAAGAAACTATAAAAGATAGCGACTTTTAGTAAAAAAGTATTGAAAGATAAGACTTTAATCTAAATCCCTATAGTAGTAATTTTTTGTAATTCTTTTTATTTTTAAAATTCCAGGCAAACAATCTTGTACTAAAATAGCGTATTTTCAAACATTATTTTCTCTAAAATACATGTATTAAACAAAAATTTGCTACTATAGGGATCTAGTTTATCTTTTGATTTTTCCGGTGATATACAGTGAGGTTCAAAACTCTGGAACGCCCCAAATAACTTTCCAAATAATGTTTTTTTGCAAAAACGCTCAGACACGTCAATTTTTTATTCTACTTTTCTGTATTTTTGAATTATTGATTTATTTGTACAGTGACGTATCACTGAGGTGCAAAACCACCAATTTTTTATTCGGAATTCATGAAAAACACATTTTTCTACGTATCTTTCACTAAAACTTTACAGAAAAAAACCTTTATAGGGTTACAGAAGAAGTTTTTCGATATAAATGCAATTTACCATTAAAAAACCTACAAATGTTCTCTAAATTTAAACCGAGTAGCTTCTGGAATTTATTGAAACCAAACAATATCATTGCTTCATCTAATGTCAAAATTTTAATTTGTTTAACACGTAGCAAAATTTAAATCCATAATTTTGGTATTTCATTGTTATTATTTTATTGTTTATCTCGTATTATTCATCTAATAATGTCTGTTTCGGAGAAAGAACGGATTGAGATACTTATGATGGTTGATTACGGGGATAGAAGGACAACAGAAATGTGTGAGCTGTTTAATAATACTCATCAAGATCGACCACCAATTGTGCGTTCAACAGTGAGTAAAATTATTAGTAAATACAGAGAATATGGTCACGCTCGTGATTTACCAAGAACAGGTCGTACCAAGATTGGTGAAAATACTCAACTTGACGTTTTATTATTAGTTCAAGAAAATCCCCATGTTTGTACCCGCCAAGTTGCCGCAACCATGGACATAAGTAAAATGCCGCATGCCGCAACCATGGACCGTCTCAGTAAAAAATATTATTTTTTCTGATGAGGCCACTTTTTGTCTTAATGGGTCCGTCAACAGACAAAATTGCCCCTATTGGGCAACACAGAACCCACTCTGGATGCAGGAATCCCACACGCAATTCCCCAGAAAAGTTAATGTTTGGGCGGGAATAGTAAAAAACAGAATTTTCGGACCATACTTTTTTGATGGAAATTTAAATGGGGAAAGATATTTGGAATTCCTAAGAATGGAGTTATTCCCGACTTTAATTGGTTTATTTCCAAATGCGAATGATCCAAATTCAATTGATTACCAGATATGGTTTCAGCAAGATGGTGCTCCACCTCACTATGCTCTTCCTGTTCGTACTTACCTAAATGAAGTTTTTCCTAATACGTGGATAGGTCGACGTGGTGCAATAGAGTGGCCTGCTCGCTCCCCAGACCTGACCCCACTCGATTATTTTTTATGGGGCTACGTTAAAGGTCTAGTGTATGAGAGTAGGCCAGAAAATATTGATGAATTAAAAAACAGAATTTAACAAGTAATAGAAGACATTCCGCCTGATTTTATAAATAATGTTCAAAATGAATTTATCTCTCGTTTAGCTCATTGTCAGGCAGTCAATGGACAACAATTTGAGCATTTGATTTAATTGTAATATTATTGTAAGTAACCTAATTTTTGATATTTTGTTTCAATAAATTGCATTGCATTTATATCGAAAAATTTCTTCTGTAACCCTGTAAAGGTTTTTTTTCTGTAAAGTTTTAGTCAAAGATACGTAAAAAAATGTGTTTTTCATGAATTCCGAATAAAAAATTGGGGTTGCCATTTAAAAAAAATATTTTTTTTTCACCTCAGTGATGCGTCACTGTACAAATAAATCGATACCTCAAAAATACAGAAAAGTAGAATAAAAAATTGACGTGTCTGAGCGTTTTTGCAAAAAAACAATATTTTGAAAGTTATTTGGGGCGTTCCAGAGTTTTGAACCTCACTGTATAATTTATAACATTAAAAAGAAATTTTGTTGTAATTCTAAGACAAATCCGGTACCCTTGCAATGAGGGCTAACTTTATTTTATTTCCATGTGCCTTTTTACTTCGGCCTTACGTGCACCTCCGAAATCTAAATAATTCGGTAGTGGGAATATGTAAGTCTTCACCCATCGGCTACTCAACCTCTCAACGCGACCCCGAATTCATGTCTGTCAAGTCTACAGTGAATGGATCCTTAAGTAACGAACATACAAATAAACGGAATACAGCATCTAAAATGGCACTTGGTAAATAAATCAATCAATATTTACCAATCTCAAAAGTATAAAATAAGACTTATAAACTGTACCTACTGGGATCTAGTAAAACCTAGAAAATAAACGGCAGCTCATAATAGACCAGATGTATGAGATAAAATAAAGGACATTATCTACCTCAGTGACGCGCGAAAATATAGTACAGAAAAGAAAGGAAAATATCAAAAACTAACAACATAGGTAGAAATAGGAATAGGAATAAAATTCAAACAATTCCATTCATTAGATAAATAACATATGTATCACTCCACATTCAGAAAGTGTCTCACTGGACTTAGCTTTGAAATATAATAGCTAAAGGCGAGCACACAAAGGAGTCATCTTTATACATGCAATAAAACAAGATCCTTCCTAAATCAGAGTTCCTTGTTAATATACTTGTCGTTATACTAATTACTGGAGGAAATATTTGTGGTTCCATAAATTTCATATTCTGTAATGGTGATATTTCGTTGAATCAAGTTCGAGGCAGTCTTCTGAAATCATTCGCTTTAAACTAATTATTCAGAGCAGTGTGTGACAGTCCAAATTTACAGAGACAATATTGAGATAGGCGTAAATGAGTAGGCACTTGGATTTATTTAAGCACGTTAATATTCCCCGAATGGGTACAACAATATAATCATATACCAAAAACTTCAGCACCAGCTTTAGCCTGTATAAACATATCCTGATATCTCACTGCTTTAGCAATAGAAGGTATTATAATACCTTCTATTGCCGACTGTAAAAATATTATGGCTGGGAAGAGTTTCAACGTTGGAGATAATTGCGAAGTTTCAGAAGTTCGTTCATCGAATTCTGTTAATAACACTTATTAACGAAACAGGCCGAAATAATATTTTTGTTTTCATTGAGGTTTAAATCTCTGAACCTTGTAATTTTCCCGATGCACATATAATAAGTTCCAAGTATCGGTGTTTGAATAATTCAGGTTTTCCATTTCTTGATGACACAATTCGATCACAATTGACACAACAATAATAGCAAATATACATAATTATGAAATTAACTGAAATTATCATAGCTAATGATAATAATAATTTAAAATTAATTTTGCACAAATCCAACAAAATTCTTTTGTAACAGCAAAACAGTTAAAGATAGGTATAGGGAATGCTAATACAGAACGATGCAGAATTTAATTGTGCATCAGAGCATTAGCAGAAAATCGGTGCATTGTATTTAAAATAATGAAATTTTGATAATTCGAATTTGTGCTAAAAGGAAGTCGAATTCTGAATACCCTGTACATAATCGGGAAATATTGAAAGCATCAAGGTGAAGCCTAAAGCTTCCTTTAGTAGTACTGTTAATATCATTTTCTTGAATTCAAAAAGAACTGCAGGAGATAATTCAACGTGTCGTGCAGCAAAACCCGAAATTTTCAAAAAAATTAAAGTATCTCAAAAACGGCTGAATATAGGTATAGGGAAATTTGGTAAAATTCCCCTTAAAATACCACGTATAATCTAAAAACTATACCATTACATTTATATTAAGTAAGTTGATAGCCACTTTCAGTATAACCGGAAGTGCAACCATTTTGAAAATATTTTCACTAAATAGAGCATAGCCGACTATGTCCGTGGGTAAATTTTCAGAAAAAAATAATGAGTGGTTCTCTTAATACTTATAATGGACGATTTCAATCAATCACCCTGTATAGCGTGTCCTTTTATAATTAGATAAGAGGAACGACAAATTTTCCATAAGGGTTGCAAATGTTCTGCCATTCTTGTGGACTTCAAATAGATTTACATCATGAATCAAAAACAACTTATTCAACATGAATGAAATAACATTTAAAACTTGACCTCTTTACTTGTTTAGCCAAAAATGATAATAATTTTATATTTTTTTATAAAATATCAGCATATCTATTGATAGAACTTCTCTCAAAAATATATTTTCTAAAATATGTTTTTTAAATACCTATAGTTTACTTTCTTCGTGGATGTTGAACAGCAGAAACCATTCATGTGTAGACAATTCAATTATAGAACACTTTATTTCTCTCTATTTCGAAAACCATATACACGTTATTAAGATGTATTTTAGCACTTCTCGTCTAATTGCAGTTTTATATCACATATCTAATTAGATCTATACAAAAATAGATTTTGAATCTATATAAAATATAGTTACAACTTTATAATTTGTCGTTTAAAATCTACAACATACCTTACAGGTAATTCCAGCTGTAAGTTGTGTTGTAGGTAATTCCAGCCTATGCGCATAGTATGGGCCTCTTCCAATAGCTCTCGACTAGCGGCAGGCACAATGGGTGGAAAGACCTGAGTGCTGCGGGTAACCGCGCCGCCTGTCAACAACAACAACAACAAAAACAGGTAATTCCATACCATGATTTTTAATTGAGCTAACAATCCTTAAAGCTTAATATATTGATTGCACCTTCCACTATGTATGAAGCAACTCCCAAATCGGAGAATAATCTAGTATTTTCACTAGTTTACACACAATGTATGAGATTGGCCGTTTAGGCTACTAAATAGTATGTATGTATATTGAAACATAACTAATTTTATGATTTACTACCAGCTATTAAATTAAAGCTTTGCATGTACCATTACGTTGGAGCCTGTTAGCATCACGTCCTGTTCTCAACTTAACAAGCTAAATTGATGTTAAAATGTCGTGTGTTAGGCGACAGAGAATGATGAATGTCCACATTGCTTAGTACTGTAACCTATAACCAGATATTATTTAATACACGGTAGCAGGCTTAATATAATAGTTTTAGTCATGAAAATGTCGTTAGGTTACGCGAGTATTTCATCACTTATCGCTTGAAAACAATTATCTGCGGTATAATATGCACCCTTGTGCTTTAATAATATTAATCTACGTTTTACATAAAAGTATATAGTTCTTCTATGTGTACTATAGATATATGTGGTAGGTTTTGACACAACTTTGATGACCTATAAATTTTTTTATTATTATATTATTTATTTATATATTTATTTATTATGAAGGTGTACAAGCAGGACAAACTCAAAAGAATAAAAAAATTGACTGGCCAAACAGTTGATTAATTGAGACACTTTGAACGATTGATGAAAGATGTATTTGCAAAGTTTAGAGAGATAATAATAGGTAGTAGTGATGACTGATGAAGAACAAAAGAAAATAAGGAGAAACAATATTGACGGAATTGATATAATATGTAAAAGAATTGGGAAAATACGATTAATATTAATAATATTATAGAATATATTAACAGACTTAACATTAGCCTTTTGCAAAAGTATGGCCAGTAAATCGTGACAATCAATACATATTTAAAAATTTACTTCTACTTTGTTGAATATGTAAATCAAATTCTAACGTTTTCTGATATATATTCTCATTAACTACATATACTTCAGTTACTAAAATTACAATAATTATTTAAGATTACGTCCATATTACGAGACACAATTAGGTACACAACACAAGCAAAAGAAAATGTATCTATAATCTTAATATACATAATATAATATAATCTTGATGTAATCTCTAAATAAGCCGAATCTTTGGGCCTAACCCCTGAACATAATACAGGGGTTTATTAGAATTATTCATATTATACTCTCTCCCATTTGCTTCAATGCACGGTCGTTGGGCAGAACACCTATAGAATACCTATTTGACAAGAAAAGCTTGAAACAATGAAATATGGGCTTAATGGGTTCATACAGCATTTTTTTAAATTTACTCTGAGTTGTATATATTGGCTTTGTAGTATTTAGGCCCTTTGTTTACATAATAATTATTTGTGGCAAAATACGGTAGAGTACCAAAAAATTTACTTAAGAGAACTTACCAGAAGGTTTCATTTTTAACTGCCTGTGAGTGGTACATTGGATTTGTAGTTTTTGGGCTTTTTATTTACATAATAATTATTTATGGCAAAATAGAATATAACTAGACTTAAGAGAACTGACCAGAAGGTACAAAAGCACTATTATTTAAACTGCTAACCTAACTGCATGTTACTTCATTTTATTCAAAAGCTTTCCGTAATTATTACTCACTTAAAATTTTGCAACATCCGTGGTACATGATTTAGAGCACTGGGTGCACTGAACTACTTTCTTATTACCCCGGTATTCGAATGAATTTATCCTCATCAACACGTGTCCGCGTGATTGAATCTTCAATGTGCCGACAAAGAGCACCGCAACTTATAGTATTTAGTAAACTTTAATAATACTACTGGATGCGTTTTTGTTGCAGGCTAACAGAAAAGTATATTTTTCGCTATTGACATTTAAGGAAATATATGCAATTACCTATTAAATATAGTTTGGTCTGTTGTTACTTCTAGATTACCTGAAGATCTTTCTTTGAGGTTTCCAACTAGACTGGAGTAATCTTCCTGATCTAGTTGTAGTAAATACTGTTTTATTAAATTTGGTGCTGAGTGGATCGTTATTTTTATTAGTTATTGCTCATTTACACATTGGCTTAGGCAAATTTGAAGCTGCACTTGATCGGTGAGAATGATTTGACATTTTTTTATTTAGTATTCATTCCAATTATATCTGCTGACACTTTAATCCATTTAAGTATATCATTCACTCTAATCGGTGTATTTTTACACCAAATTTGTGAATCATAATTTTTCCAAATGGGTTAGAAATAATCTATCTCTTGTAATATATATACTCAGAAGCAGAATTTTATAATATAACCTTATTGGGCATATAGGCATATCGCTGTTTTCTTCGTTTTCAGTTAGCCACTTATTATCTCAGCATTTCTTCGAACCACCTTGACAAGTTTTAGAAAATATCGCATTGGATTGAATACCATCGGCAATATATCATTTGAGGTTTCTTCTTTAAAATAATATATGTATTTTACAACTTACCGCCTCACCTTGCCAGGCTAATTTATAAGCAACAATGCGAAAAAATTGTGGTCTGTGGAAAAAACCATTTTGAAAGTCCTATTGGAGTATCTTCAACCCATAACATCCTCATTTTGTCATTTTTTAATAATATTTACTCTGTTCTGTACCTAACTACTTCAGTTTTGAATCTCGGGCTTCCCAAACTGTCTTAAATAGTATACCTGAGAAGGGATCAAAGAAAATATTAAATTTTTCGCAGTACATGTATTGAATCATTTTAGTAGTTGACTTCTATGTTGTACTACAATATATTTTTCATAATCATCTCCATCCTTTTTTTTTCATTGTTTCCAAACTGAAGATCTTTTATGGTATTTTGTGGAGTAAGGTTTTTTTTTTGACTTAAGATATTATCCTCGCGTATCGTCCCAAACCAAGACATTTTAAAATATAGTTTTTATGTGCCTCAGTCTTGGTCTGCAATCTATTTTTTAAAGTAACTATTTAAATATATTGTTGGAATACAAAATTTCCAACATTACATCTGCCTAAAAGGATTTCATTTATCTACTTTATATGCGTTACACAAACCATTACCAATTTGTGTTTACTTAATCGGCAAGTCACTAAATACTGTACGTATATTAAAATTCATTTACTAATTCAACGTAAATGAAATGTAGTGCAAGCTCAAACGTGAATTGTGCAAACTTAGTATAAGAAAATATATCTGCACTCTATATGAAAATACGTTTTAGCAGATACCCCACAGCGGCACTCTGCTGTTTAATTATATTGCATGATAATGACGCCTCCTTAGAGATCTAATATGCTTTGCGTCGGTAGGAATTCATTGAAGTGATTTAAATAAACTGCTATAAAGCGCACAGTATACTATTCCAAAGAGTAATTCTGTGAGACTAGATTGATGTTAAGTACATCAGACAACTATCTAGTCTAAGAAC
This sequence comes from Pogonocherus hispidulus, assembly GCA_963924545.1. NCBI lineage: Eukaryota > Metazoa > Arthropoda > Insecta > Coleoptera > Cerambycidae > Pogonocherus > Pogonocherus hispidulus. The sequence continues at coordinate 72,688,443 of OZ004693.1, forward strand.
ATATTTTCAGTACGTCTATGTATTTATGGAAATTTAGACATACAGAGTACTTAGGCCTTAATGCCCAGATGCAGTAGGTAGATACCTACTATTATTTCTACGTTAATACCACTACAACAAAAATGTGTCCAGTCATATTAAGACACAATAAAATTAAAGGCGAAGGTCATCATAGGGAATATTAAAAAAAACTAATGGTAAAGCCTGAAAAGTAGGTATACGAATTGTCGGGTTTTAAGTTAATAAAATTAAAAGTGAAAGAGATTAGCCTTAGATATAAATTTTCAAGAAAATTAACTGTCGTTGTTCGTTTTTTAAAGTGTCACTTGACTTGTCCAGTAGCTTCAAATTTGGTATTTTGCTCAAGATCCTGTACATTTTTATTCAAATGTCGGATATGGGGGTTTTGAGGGGTTCTAATTAATGCTATCGTAGTCAGATTTGAAGATAAATTTTAGTTTTATTAATTTTTGATGGTATAAACGTAGCAGGCCCTGGAGAGGTATATGTACAGGGTGAACCACGTAACTTGTTCATCCCCTTTATTACTTTTAACTAGTGTGATTTTTCAAAAATTAAAAGTTGGTGCTTATATAATTTTTTCAGGAGATTTCAAATATGTAATCGAAAATTAAATAGAAAGTAAAATATACGGGTATGCAAAAAAGTCTATTTTTTTAATGGAATATCCTATATATTTGAATTGGTCATGTTTTGATGATTTCAAAAATGTATATTACTTGTGTCTTCTATCCAATAACAAAAAAGTTATTTAGAAAATACCTTGAATAGTTTAAATTTAAAAATTAAATTGTGGCTGTCAATGAAGGCCATGAAATAAATAAAACAAAAATATTTGTCACTTCTAATGACAAATCTACAATTTTCAAAATAAATAAAAAATATTTTGAGCAAACGAATTTATTTGATTAACATAATGAGGCATACATTCATTTGTTCAAATTATTTTTTATTTATTTTGAAAATAATCCTAACACTTATAAGATTTGACATTAGAAGTGTGAAATATTTTTATTTTATTTATTTCATGGCCTTCATTGGCAGGCACAATTTAATCTTTAAAATTTGAACTATTCATAATGGTATTCTATAAATAACTTTTTTGTTATTGGATAAAAGAGACAAGTAATATACATTTTTGAAATCGTTAAAATGACCAAATCAAATATATAAAAATATATAGGGTGTTCCATTTAAAAAACTCAGACTTTTTTGCATCCTCTGTATATATCAATTTCTATTTAATTTTCAATGACATGTTTGAAATCTAGTGAAAAAATTATATAATCTACAACTTTTAATTTTTGAAAAATCGCAGTAGTAAAGAAATGAAGGGGATGAGGAATTTACGTGGCTCGCCCTGTACATAAAAATACGGTAAGAATACGGTAAGAAGATTAAGAGAAGCTGTTGTTAATCCTCTTTAAAATAGACAAAGTTAACAACAAGCAGTAAAAAACAACTACGTATGTACAGGGTGGGCCGTATAAGAGTGCGTATCCCCTTATCTCAGAAACTATGTGAGATAGAAAAAAAAGTTTTATATAAATGTTGTTTGCGTTAAAGATGTCGGTATTTTTTTAATATAGTTATATTTGTAGCTCTTCAATATACAGGGTGATGAACTAAACTTATCTTTTTTTAAATGGAACACCCTATATATTATTACATTTTTGAAAAGCTCTTCAAAAGACTTGTTCAACGATATATAATATGATGGGTCTGTAGTCCACCGTTTCGGAGCTATGGAGAATTATCTTCAGGAAATAGCCAATATTAAAATCGTGCTAGGAAAGTTAATAATTAAGTTTTTGAGCATTAACTTGCGCCAAGAGAATTCTAATTTTATTTACTTTATTATGTAATTACTCAATATTCAGTTTAAAAAAAATTTTTACCGTGTTGCCACATTTCGAAAACCATAAATTTTCACGATTTTTTCAAATGAAACACCCTGTATATTATTACATTTCTAGAAAGCCCTTCTATCGACAAATTTAGAGATATATGATATGATGGGTTTGGGACATCGTTTCTGAATGATTATCCTCAGAATATGGGATTTTAATACTGGCTATTTCCCGAAGATAATACTCAATAACTCCGAAACGGTAAGCATCAGACCTATCATATTATATATCATTGAACTAGTCTTTAGAAGGGCTTTCTGAAAATATAATAATATATAGGGTGTGGCATTTAAAAAAGTATTATCTTCGGGAAATAGCCAGTAGGTACCTATTAAAATCCCATATTCTGAGGATAATCATTCAGAAACGATGTCCCAAACCCATCATATCATATATCTCTAAATTTGTCGATAGAAGGGCTTTCTAGAAATGTAATAATATACAGGGTGTTTCATTTGAAAAAATCGTGAAAATTTATGGTTTTCGAAATGTGGCAACACGGTAAAAAATTTTTTAAACTGAATATTGAGTAATTACATAATAAAGTAAATAGAATTAGAATTCTCTTGGCGCAAGGTAATGCTCAAAAACTTAATTATTAACTTTTCTAGCACAATTTTAATATTGGCTATTTCCTGAAGATAATTCTCAATAGCCCGAAACGGTGGGCTACAGACCCAACATATTATATATCGTTGAACAAGTCTTTTGAAGAGCTTTTCAAAAATGTAATAATATACAGGGTGTTCCATTTAAAAAAAGATAAGTTTAGTTCATCACCCTGTATATTGAAGAGCTACAAATATAACTATATTAAAAAAATACCGACATCTTTAACGCAAACAACATTTATATAAAACTTTTTTTTCTATCTCACATAGTTTCTGAGATAAGGGGATACGCACTCTTATACGGCCCACCCTGTACAGTGTGATCCATGTAAAACAGGCCACCCCCTTAATGTCATAGTACTCAATATATATTTGTGCTTAAAAATTCAGGCTGTCAGTTTTCTGCAAAATTTAAATCCGTTTTCAAAATTTTGATTTAGTACCTACTTAAAAAAATTACGGGGTGTATAGTTTTTTTAGTGTACCTAATCTATGTATTTTACAAAAACAAAAGTGTGGAAATGTACCAAATCAAAACAGTGAATAGCATATTTTAGTTTTTGTAAAATATATATGGTATTACATTAAAAAACCACGTACATTTTTAAGTACCTAATTTTTTTGAAACAAATAAATATGTTGATAATTAAGACAATAGAGAGTTTTTGAACCCCTTAAATTTTAGCACGTGGTTATCGTTATCGTTATTCTGCGCATGCGCAGTGCCTAAAAGAGTACCATTTTTGACACTGCGCATGCGCAGAATAACGATAACGATAACGACGTGCTAGAATTTAAGGGGTTCAAAAACTCTCTAACAATAGGAGAGTCAGTTTTACGCCAACTAGACTGTATTGTATTATATTTTGGAAAACTAAAACTTTTGGCGTTCTTAGTTTCATTCCGATTTAATATTTTGGAAATTAATTCATTTAACTTAATTTTTTTGAATTTTCTTAATGAGACTGTGTATTCTTACGGCATTAATTTTCCATGCTTTCTATGAAAACAAATATTTTGGAAACAATGCTTTTAAAGTTATTAACCAACAAGAGTCAATCATGTTCAAATAACTCTCTGTATATCGAAAACCAATCAATATTTGTTTACACGGATAAAACGAGACACAAGATGTATCCTGTATATTATACAAAAATACTCGATGTATTTTTAATTAAATAAAACCAATAATAAAAAACGCCGATACGATATTCTGCACGTATTTATTGCAGATATGATTGAAACTCCTCCGGAAATTTCATTTGTGCAGAAACATGATCCGATCTAGATTTGCTTTGTTGATATCCAATAACCATATCATCGCCCCAAAATATTTCAATACATCCTTTCGTGCACACGTACAATTATCCAAAATCTGTTTCGGCCGTCATTCACAATAAAATTAACCGATTAGTCTGCTAATACAGAATCATAAATTACGGAGGCAGCGAGCCCGGTGTCATTGTGCTCGTCGATGTCATTTAGAGGAAAATATGTAATAATGGTATATGTGACAATATTAGACATAAAATAAAGTCCGGAGTTGGAGGTTGGGTGCTAACCCACCATTAAAGCACGTCGACAAAAGGGCGCGCGTGTCGTTCTGAATGGACCGGGACACGAGGGTGAGATTACAGCCTGCTGCGACAGGATGAATCAGCAGATGTCTTTAGTGGGCTCGATATCAGAACCAGAACACCTACTCAGCTCTCGGAGCTGCGTCGGTTCACATCCTGTAATTTTAAATTTAATAACAACCCTCCTAGTACGCTTCATATAATGCCCAGTCAGTATCCCCATCGTATGTATTTTTATAAAGCTGATTATGGAACGGATTTTTTAAACTTTAGACATTGGTTTTATAGCTCTGCACTATAAAGCGAATTATATGGTAACTACAGTTTGACCGATGAAAGAAAGTGGGAAGGCAGGTGAGGTACTGGATAAAATTGACAGCTTTCTGCGAATTATAGAAAAAAGCACATTATATCTCACAACGAATATGACGCGTGACTAACCTCACTGCGTTCCTTTGACATGATCATTATTTGCCATATACTTCATCAATATTTTGCAGAAGGGTGCACAATAATAATATTCGAAAAAGATGTCTCAGTTTGATAGTTCAATTCAGTTATTATTTAATAACTAATTGATAATCTAAAGGTGCATTTAAATTAGAGCGAACAGAAACGAGCGAACGAATTCGTTCGTTCGTCTCTGTTCGCTCTTATACCGGGTGTCCCAGAAGTTTCGGACCCATTTTAACTGTAAATATCCCCGAACTCCGAAGCGATAGGGAGGTGCGGTTTTCACTAAACTTATCACATCTTATATAGGGTGTTTAAAAAAAACGGCCTTTTTCAAATACAGATATATTTGATTTTGTTAATGGAACGCCCTGTATGTTTTTATCCAGTATGAAAGCTGAACCTTTACCCTTTCCGAAAATGTATAATTTGTTGAAGTTTAATTGAAAAATGAGTGAGGTATTAGATTTTTACAGATGGTCGTTTATCAAGTAGAGATGGCTGAAAGATGTATAGTATGAAATTCGATAACTATCTATTTGTAGAAAATAACAAGACAAACTGAAGAGATAAATATATTTTTTTATAAATTGTACCTAACATTATAAATAAGCTACATTAATAGAAATCTTTAAGATGTTCTAAATGTTGTCCATTTTGGTCTATACATTTTTGCATCCTGAACAAGAAGTTTTCTATTTTGCGTTTTGTATAGTGTGCTATAATTGCTATAGTAATGGCATACAAATGGTATATAAATCATAACTTAACTAAATTTTCAAACAAAGGAAAGTTGATAAACGTCAATAACACCCAAGAAAGTTGGATTCCCGTATAGAGAGAATCCAACTTTCTGATGATTTTTTCTTTGCTTTTATGCTTTTATGCTAAGTGCGCCTTATGATACTCGTTGTTTAATATAGAAACTATTTTTTAATTGAAATATAAAAGCTAATATTTAAAAGTTAAAACTTCACCTTAAGGATCAATCTTCAATTAAGTGTTCAAGTAATAACTATTTCTATCCTTTAAATACAAAAAGTATCATCTAAGTAGGTATACCTAGTAAGTGGTACCATAAAGACACCTGCCTTCCTAGAAACATTTGAGGCTCACTATGCTTTACTTGTGTGCTATTACATAAGCCTCCCTTAAAAAGATTTATCCTTTCAGAAGGCTTCAGCCTTCTTGTCAGGATTGCGTTGTCTGATTGTTTTAGTGTTGATATGTTCGAGAGAATCTCAGGTCGTGTTTATCAGCAAAACGTGCTATTTCATTAGTGATATAGTCAACACACGATAGGTGTCCATGTCATAAAGAGAAATTCGAAAAAATTCCAACTCTTTCTGGTTGTCTTAGTAAGTCAATGAGGGACATGACGGTATCAGATAACAACAAATTCAATAACTGAGAATAAATATCTGCTTTGAAGAAAATGTCAGACGAATTTCCATTTTTAATAATAATAGATATATAATAATATGTCTACACCTCATTCTGCTCACATATATTAGCTCGGAAGTCTAAGACTTGTGTTGGAGAAGGAGCGGTAGAATATTATTTAGTAAGACGTAATTGCTCCTGAGGAACAACTTGTAATGAAGGAACCCTGGAAAAGCAGGCCTTAATGTACGAGCGGACAATTTAAATAAAAATTATCGACGGAATGAAGATTCGAACCCATGACCTCTGAGTTAAGCAATCGACACACTAAACTCTAAGCCATTGACACGATAAGTTGATATAAGATGTAATGAATAGTCAATGGAAATACGGGCAAAATAATATACCATAAAAGCATTGTATGGAACAGAGCGATATTACTTTTCCAACATTAAAATTATGGTAGGTACTCTTTTTCATATTTTGCTTATTTTCTTTAGTTTATTATTCAAAACAGATTCGTTGAATATTGTATCAACAGACTCTTATCCACACCCTCTATCTAAACCTGAAAAGTATACGGGGTGTTTCATTACAATGACATATTGGAACTATGATAATGTTACGAAAAAGATTCATACAGCAAAAGAAGCGCAACTAAATCTAAAAAGCGACCTGTCCGCGTTATTTTCTATTAAATAATTCCTAGTGCTGCTATCTCACCTTGTATATTGAGGTTAAGAATTTTCTTCCAAGGGTCAGAATGTGATCTTGTGCCAAGAGTCTTGCCTGGATGATTACTCACTTATTTTCATATAATAATGGTACAGTATGTCAAAACAAAATTAAATAATACAAGTATTCTTAACCTCTTCTCAATATAGTTATCTACTACTAGTACTACTAGTACTAGTTCTCAATATAGTTATCTAGATACTTAGGCAGATAGTTGATCTTTTTAATCTTTTGATATTTTTTTATGGTTACTTTCTAGTAGAAATATTCAATTCCCCTCTGCTATTAATAGGCATAAATATCTGTTTAACAGTTTTCTCAAGGTTGTTTTTAAGGATTACATTACTGACCCTGTTCTCATCTTATTCCACACATTATTTAACCTACGTGTTTACGAATTATTAGTTCACAATTTTAAATTACTTTCAACACTAGTTTGAAGTCCACTCAATAATTGGTTTTGTTAGTTTATATTTTTATTAAATCAACCTTTTCCGTATTTCAATGGCCGGGCACGCAAGTAAGATGTGTTTATCGGGCGAACCGAAAGATCTACTGAAGTTTCACGCTGCGTCAGCTTACCTATATGGTGTACTTTTAAATTTAATAACAACCCCCGAGATCATTTCATGATGCATGGTCTGCTATTATTAGACTCCTATCCTCTATTTATATAATGATTATTGGAATGGTTTTATGAAACTTTAGATAAAGTATGCTCAACGAACCCAAGGGAACATATTAGGAATCTTTTTTATAGAAAAAATAATAGGGTACAATATAATTATTTAGAGCTTGTCAAAATACTCAAAACCAATTATATATTTTTTTATACAGGAATTAAGCAAAAAAAGTTAACTAAGAGATAAATAATTTATGCAATTATCAAATATTATGATTCAATAAATTAATTTCCTGCGTTACCTATAACCTAGATACGCAAAGGAATAATTTTAATATTTTTAAGATTTGCCCGAAAACAGTAATAATACGGCTTATCTTCATATTATAACCTCAACTTAACTGTCTTTAATACATTTATCTTTTTAATAGTGTTATATACATCTTTTAAATAATGAAATATTAAATAAGCATCTATAGCTGCATTACATACGTTAAAAAGAGTTATTTTCGTCACATAGTTTTTGTATTGAATTTTAATGAAAAAAATTATTTTTTACTGACAAAACTGAAATTGTAGCAATCCTCCTTAGCCTAATGTATGATACTATTCCTGTATAAGGAAAGATTTATACCTGTCTTTAATCAGCCAATAATAACAATAATAACAAGTGAGATATTTCTACAAAAGTGTGCCATAAGAGCAATGTGCTGGAAAGAGAATATTGATTCGTTGCTAGGCACAGTCTTTCTCCAACACATCGCTCTTATGACACACTTTTTTGGCAATATCTCGCTTGTTATTTGAGATAGACCCATCAAACCTTACATCTCTGTATTCATAAGAGAAAGCTGTATCCGAATATTGATACATATACAGGGTGTTCCATAAGAAAAAAACAAATTTATTGGCTCTCCAACTTTTCTGGGTCACCCTGTATCCAAGTGAATCATCTTAAAACATGCCCTTCCAGACAACAAAATCGACCTGCCTCGGCGGTTTTTTAAAAATCACTCAGAATAAAAGTTATGAATTTTGTTCCACACTTTATTATCACGCTGTAGGTATAATAAATGTATCTAAAAGGGAAACTGGCCTGACACTTTTAAGATTTCTAAAATTACACCAATACATAAGAAAGGTGATGCTGAATGTCTGACTAACTATCGTCCTATTGCAATTATTGTCCCTATAATCAGTAAAATTTTAGAGATTGATTAGAAATAAACTTGTTAGTTACTGCGAGAAGTATTTTATATTTCCTGACTCTCAGTTTGGTTTCAAGAAAAATAAATCTTCATTCAAAGCCCTTCTGAACCTGATAGAAGACACTGTTGAGGGTCTTGATGAGGGTACACAAAACACAAACAAATGCTGTTACGTATGATCTTAGTAAGGTCTTTAATTGCGTATATGTCAATATTTTAATTAAAAAACTTGAATACTGTGGCTTTAGAGACAAATAACTTAAACACTTCTCATCGCATCTAACTAATAGAAAACCGTTAATTTGTTTTCGGAATGTAGAATCCAGTATACTGCCAATTGAAAATGGTGTTCCGCAGGGATCTGTTTTGGGACCGGTCCTCTTGTTCACCTACATTCATGATTTACCTTATTCAATAAGCAATAGTACATGTATAATGTATGCGGATGATACTACTGTATCAACTCAAGGAACTAATAACTTCGGAGTTAGTGGCATATATCTTGGTTATAAATGGTTCTCTGCTATCATATTAAAATTAAACCAGTCTAAAACACAAGATTTGCTCATTACCGCTGACAAATGGGCCACTCGATCCAATCCGGTTAAACTTCTTGGCGTTGTTCTTGACACTAACCTAAATTGATGTAGTCATATTGAATTTGTCTCTTCTAAAATATCGTCTCAAATCTTTGATTTGCGACAAATGAAACCATGTTTACCTAGAAATGTTCTCCGTACAGTATTTTTTCTATTATTAATAGTCATATATCTCATAATATTCTTTTATGGGGAAATTCAAGCGAAGCAAATAAAGTTTTCATCCTTCAAAAGGCCGCTGTTAGGGTAATAGATGGAGCGGTGCCAGGAACACCTTGCCGATGCCTGTTCAAAAAATACAGGCTACTTCCCCTTCCCTGTATTTTTATCTTTCAAACGTTAATACACATATTTGAAAATTTAGATAAATATGACTCATTCTGATATACACAATTATAATACGCGGTATGCACGTGATTTGGTTGCTTCATTGTGTAGAATTTGTAAGTATAACACAATAAATAAGATAAATTATGTTTGCTTCTATTAATAAAGATATTAGACTTTCCAATATGCCTCTAGCAGTGTTCCGCAGATATGTTAAATCGTTTCTGCTCAAATATTGTTTTTATATAGTACTGAAAATTTTCTAGAATAGTCATTTCATTAATTTATTTAATATAGGCCTGTAAATAATAAACCATGTATGTATCTATGTATTGTGACGTCAAATGTGCTTTGTTGTATATAATATGGTGAATAAAGTAAAGTAAAGTAATTAGCAATTTAATTATTTATAATGTGAACTTAAAATGGATAAAGATTGACTAAAAGATTTATTGGCTCTACTAGAAATCCAAAATTTTCATCAAGATTCTTCCAGTTCCGCGGATATATTTTAGTTTTTTATCGTTTAATCAAATGTAGTGATTGCAGCGTGTCGGTTTTTCCTTTATAAGATGAACAATCTGTATCAAAACAATCTGCTTCTAATAAATTTGTAACATATTGATACAAATAAAGACATTATCTACATCATTATTCCTAGATCAAATCCATTACCCTTGACCCTAAATATATATATATATATATATATATATATATATACAATGTGAGATCCAAATCACCAGGTGTTAGATATTCTATGCTTGTTTATTTTTCTCTAATCTCTCATATTTTTGGTTTATTAACTGTATTTTGTACCAGTGGTTATACCCATTGTTATTTTCCCGCAACTTGGGATTTACATTTTTATATAAAAGCACCCCGTCAGTTGACAACAGTTAAAAAAACAATAATGTGAAATGGCCAATGTGTAGCGATCTCCTCATTTCTGCTATCATGGGAGTTATTATTCAATACTTTTATTGTTGCCGTCACGTGCATGGGGTTCAGAAAGGAAGGGGATTTTTTATAACAGCTGTCGCGTTGCTTCCTATATCGAGGTTTGATGGTGGCTGTTCCAATTTGATATTTTTACAGCACATTTAGTTTACTTATTTATACAAATTGGTGTAACATGTGTTGACCGACATTACTGTAATACCAAAGGGGATGAATTATGTTAATTACGTGACAGAGAATAAATATAAATGTCGCGTCTTGAATTATGTGACGCACAGAATTTTATGCAAAATAAGGGTTGACGTTTGATTAAGGGTTTGTATCTTCCTTCCATAAATCATTCTTTCTGAAGATAAATTTAATTTGCTTACTGTAAGACAACAAAAAAATATTAATCGTTTTTGTGACAGAAAATGAAAATGATGAATATGATATCTAAAGTTAAATTGTAGTTTTCAAACCAGAAAAAGTGTGACATTTTTCATAACCCAAAGTCTACGGGTCTCATAGTGTAAAGGGTAAGACAAATTAGATTGAATTGCAGGGTAAAAAATTCCATGAACGGCTTTAGAGAGAGAAATAAAGTTGCCAGGAAAAACGGGAAAACGGAGATAACTTTAATGTAATAATAATGTTTTAATGTTTTAAATTTCTAGAGTTTTCGCTTTGAATATTTGTACCACCTCTCTATTCCTGTTAGAAACATAGACGATTTATTTATTAATTAATTTATAGTTAAAATAAAGACGATGAATTCATTTCCGCTGGCTCAGGCGCAAAATCGTATGATGTTCTCAGTTTTCTTGTAAATATTGTACCTACTTTCTTAAACATATAGGTAATATGGCATGATAATTTTTATAAATATAATAATAAATAATAATAGTATCTCTATCTCTCATTCTCATCGCAATGATGAGCCCGGAAGTCAGGAACTTGTGGGGGGAGGGTGCGGCCTACTATTATTATTTTCGGTCCGAAAGGTAGTCCAGGAACTACATACAATGTTATAATTATAACTACATTTTAGTATGAGAATAAAGGAAACCTGGAAAACCTTATTAATTGAAGTAAACAGTAGGTTTTTAGCCATTTATACAGTGAGGTTGGAGTACTAGTTGCATATTAAGAACGCTACTAGTTTTATGCGAACAGAATTAATATAGGAGGAATTAGAAAAAGTGGAGCAGTAACCTCGTAGGCAAAAATAATAAATAGGTACATCATTTTTAGGATACTCAAGCTGCGTTGAAGACTGATAACTACTCAGTCTGTAATATTTGTAATAGTAAGGGAGATATGTCCAAATATGTTTAACTTAAGGACAGTTTGCGCCTTTTCGTAAATTCAGCTAAATTTTGTGATGGATGACGTAACTGATGGATGTGATGAATTAATGCTGGACATGGATTCCATCAGAACAATTGACAGTTAGGATTAATTTACGAACAGAAGATGGGTTTAATGATAGATGGAGACATGCGCATAAACGTCCATTTCATTAATTTCTTGTTGAGTAAGAACTACTAGATATTTTGTCTCTCCAACCAAAATATCCACTGGAAATTGTTTACCCTCCATTGTGTTACCCTCCATTGTGACTAACAAACCTACTAGGTACTTTGTGCTTACTTTTATGGTTTTATCAAAATTGCATCCCTTCAACCAAATAGAAAACAACATACTAACCTCAAAATTAATGACATGGCAATTCCTCCTCTTTTTTCCATCACAAAATTTGAAATCCATCATAACTATTTAATGATGGAAGTGATGGTTTTGTGATGGAACATCATACAATTTTGTGCTAAATTTACGAACAAGATTGATATCCCATCACAAAGCAATAATTGCTGAATTTACGAACGACCTTTACTGTTTTGTGATATAAATTATTCCATCTTCTTGAGAAATGATGACGATTTACGAAAGTGCGTTATGCTATATTTAGATTTGTTTTTTAAAAGTAGACGTGTAAGTTCTCTAATAACTATTCATAGTGTTCATAAAATTTAAAGTAAAGGATGTACAATCATCGCAGAACGTTGTATCTGCATATAAATTTACGCAGAATGTACCTCTCCATATAACGATTACATAACGACTAGGTATAATATCTCTATCTCCCATTATAATCACAAGCATTAACCCGAAAGTCTGATACTTGTGTGATAGAGGGAGCAGCATATTATTATTCAATGGACCCCAAGTGCGCCTCAGGAACGACTTACGTTGGTAAGCCGTAACGACCTTTCACTGCCGGAATGAGGGAAATCTGAGAAATCTCATTAGTTGGGATATTACTACTTCTACTATGATTGATTATTTTACATCAGATTCGGCTTTCACAATTTCTCATATACGATACTATATAAATTTTAAATTAAGAGTCGTAATCCATATTTTCTCTCGACTTCTGAAAGTTTATTATGGTCCCACAAGTGATGAACCTAAACCATTTTGATAATAAGCAAGTAACATTTAAAAAACGTTTCTAAATGAAATGAAACATTTTAGTGATATTAAATTTGCAGTTAGCAAACATTAAAGGTCCTTTTATACGGTCAGTTCAGTTTTACGTTCAGTTTCAGTTTCAGTACAGTTGTCAGTTCAGTTCAAAAATGACGCTGTATTTAGACTATCAGTTGAGTTTTCATTATTGTCGTGCACAGTGCAGTCGCCATGGATGAAGAATGCCTAATTGCGTTAGCTTTGGCCTTAGCATTAAAGAAACCAAGAAAGAAAAGAAGTAAATGGAGCAAAGACTGGCTCCTAAAGAGAATGTAACTGTCTCATGTAAATTTAATGAAGGAACTTCACTTTGAACCTTCTGATTGGTCAGTCAAACGAATACGAATTTTTATCATGTTCTTTGTATTTCTTCAGCAGAACCTTGTAATATGTCTCTCTTTTGTGGCTGTTATGGCACTGCGGGTCATTTTTTTTCCACAAGCATGGGTATTTTTCATATAGCTCAATAAACTCCGTTAGGAAGTCGTCTTGTGACATTGCGCGAGATATACGTCTGACCAGGCTACTCCGAATACTGAGACATGAACGGACAGGTTTGTTTACACATCATTTTAACTGATAACTGATACACAAACTGTTGGCAAACCCATCGAGCCACAGCTCCGTATCAGTTTCAGTTTTTCTATAATTTTTCTGTGTTTAGACATAGAGATAACTGACAACTGTACTGAAACTGAAACTGAACGTAAAACTGAACTGACCGTCTAAAAGGACCTTAAAAATAACCTGACTTTTTAATCCTAGAAAATTGGAAATATAAATAAAAAGTGATCAATTCTTATTAACATGTTTTATTGGTTTCCAGATAGGTGATAAAATCCTCGATTGTCTTTTATTCTTTTAACAATAAATTACGTGCTTTACAGTTAACCAGAACTTGATACAGCAATTCACAGTTTGTTGTACGTGAACCTACATTTAATATTGATTGAATAGTTTACTGGAAGTAATTGTTTAAATATTCAGAATAATTTAGATATTCAACTGCTGCAAATCGGAAATTGTAACGATAACAGTTCATACATGTGCCTCATGGAATAAACAACCAGAAATTTAATCGGATTCTCTAGCAAAATTTCATACATTTTGATGGTATTGATCAATGATCCTTGAAGTACAGAGGAATGCAATAAATGTTTGCGCTAACCATTAATCATACATCGGACAGTTTTTGAAGTGAGTGAGCATTTTGTATACACTGCTTGTCATGTTATTGCAGGGATCAAATTATACGTAACCATATTTTATTGTGACGTTTTTAATACCTTTATAGGAAGGTAAAATCCAGTAATTTATTTTTTCATACAGTATAAATAACAACTATAAAATAAAAGTTATTAATGTTTAATGGGAAATCGTACTGCTATCTGAAGTTTTAATTATTTTCGTCATGTCAAAATTAAAATATTCAGTTATTTTTTCTACAAATAGTCTGAAGTAGATATGCTTACCTTTTTAAAACATATATCATATAATTTGATGTCAAGACAGTGGCTGTAAGTAGAGAGCAAACTACCGAATAATCATAAGCATTCATCACCACAGAAACTGGTTAAACATGTCCTAAAAATCATTTATAGATTTAACTTGTTCAAATATTGTAAATAATATAAATTTTTTGATCATACCTATAAACTTCAATTGACGACGAGTCGAGGATCGATTGGAAACGTTTACAAGAAAGCTTGTTAACTGTTTCATTTCTTTTAAATTTTATTATAATTTTTTATTTAGACATCCAAATATTTGTAATTTTACAGAATTTTATATCAAACTAAAAAACCACTAATGAAATTTAGTTAATTTGTCGTATATGTATTTATTTTTATTGCATATTATACAGTGGTTTTTGGGGCAAACTTTAGAAGTTTGCTTTGGTACTACTTTCGATCTTTAATTTGAATACTCTGGTTCCTGTTTTTTTTTTTATTTTTTACAGGAGGTCTATCTTAAACGAAACTACAATGAATTGTAAGTAATGATATTTTTACAATATATGATGGTATAAAAATATTAAGAAATGAAAATGCAGATTCCAATGATTCTATATCATTCTGAAAAAGGAAAAAAATATTTAGTACTTTTTGAAGCATTGAGGGTTGTTAAAATACTGTTGCTCCTCCCGGGTTTTAAAGATAAGTGAGACTTTTATACAACAGTAAAAATCTGTATCTAACACTTCAATAATTTAACACCATAAACCATAACCATAACATAACACTTGTTGTACAATATCTAATTAAATATACGCTGAAAACACTTCGAATATTACAGTTATTTCACTTAAGTATTGTGTTCTTCGCTCTTGATCGCTGTCTTATTAAGACTAACTGACTTCCCGGGCACGCCGCGGTGTTTATATAGATGAACTAGGCTTCTAGATCCTTATAGAAATTTTCATCGAATATTCACGAATAATCCACATACCAGGGCAGTTCCATAAATATTCGACAGCCAAGTTATACGAGGGGTATTCGATAACTATCAGAGGTGACGTCCAGGAAATGTGGACAAAAGGGCCTATTTCCTTTATTTGAAGGCCTAGAAGGTTAAGACGTCGCTCTTGGGGGTTGTCTCTGGCACCCCCAGATGCGGCGTTGCCAGATTGTACACAATTTCCCTAGGGCTGGAAAAAAGTTGATTTGGCAACGCCTCATTCGGACACTGTGTCGGCGATTTTCTAACAATACATTGTTTAAATTTTAACCAGCGGCATCCAAGTTGAAAATAAAAAGACTAACGCCGGCAAATATAAAATGATAACTTATGAGATAGATATACTCAAAATATCTGTTAGGACCGGAACTATGAAGTTCGACAGATACCTGTCAGATGGCAGTAATGTAGTTTTCATGTATATATTTCCAAATATGTACTTTTTATTAAATATTTATAATTATTTCAATTAGACTTGCAGTTATGGAAAAAGTTACAGCTAACGATCTAGTCTTCATCAACTACTAACATTTCAAGTTAATTCATTCTGTAGTTTAGTACCACAAAAATGTATCATTTTTTGCATTATAAGAACTCGTTTCGCTCGTCCTATAAATAAATAAACAAATATTGGAGTAGCCTCTTTACCGTAATTGGATAATGCCCAATATTTTTTATATTTTCCTTTTCCTCAGATTTTAGCCCAGTTTCGCCCATTTTCTTCTAGGGATTCATAATTTATTTTATTTTTAAAAGTAGGTCTTCCATGCCCTCCATATTTTTTACCAAAGCAACACAGAATGGTTTAATAAACGTTTTGATTTCGTCTATACGAATAGTATACAGGGTGTCTAACGATGACCACGTTAGAATATTTCGGGCCACGGATTTTAGCCCAGTCTTACTGTATCCTTCGCCCATTTTCTCCTAGGAATTCATAATTTCTTTTATTTTTAGAAGTTGGTCTTCTTTGCTATTCTCCACGCTCTCCAATCCTGAGATTAAGAGGTTTTGGTGTTTCACCAATATATTGCTATTGCTTATCACATTAATAAAGTTGGTATACTGTTCTTTAAATATTACATCATATAGACAGACAGCTCTTTGTAAACAGTATTGGCGATTCAAGTTACCGATGAGAGCGCGCAAATTGTAAAAAAATATGGAGGAAGACTAGTAAAAATTTTGCATTTAATATCACATTATTTAGCAAATAGCATTCAACTGCCATAACTTTACGTAGTACATTGTACTTTCTTTAGCCACATTATTTACTATATTTTACTTTCAATGACTTTA
Source organism: Pogonocherus hispidulus (assembly GCA_963924545.1). NCBI lineage: Eukaryota > Metazoa > Arthropoda > Insecta > Coleoptera > Cerambycidae > Pogonocherus > Pogonocherus hispidulus. The sequence goes on from OZ004693.1 coordinate 72,705,113, forward strand.
TGTGCTGGTTAGGGTGAAATAAGGGATAAAAAGAGTGGTAAAAGCGTCCCATAAGTTCCCATATGTCCCATAAGTTCTTTTTTGTTAACTATCGTATGTTTTTCATGGGTTGAAACGTGTATCCTAATTTTTGTTTACTTATATTTTTGGCTAAAATAAGTGTGACAAATGTTAGAATAAGTGCATGGTGGTATATCATATTGGTGCTTGTGTTTTTTGTTAAATAATTATGTTTAAATTAACATATACCTATTCTGTTTTTATAAGACTAATAATAGAAAATTATAGACATACTACAACATAGTGGTTATGTTGTATAAATAAACGTGTTCCCTGTTATTAAATTGTTACAAGTCTTTTGGAGAAGGGACTGTTTCTTATACTCGAGCCAAACATCTATCTGACTCACATTTTGTGGAATGACACCCATAAACACGGCAGTTTGTACTGTAATGGTTTATTCTGAATGCCATTTAAAATGTAAAAATCAAGATGTACGCAGAGTTTAACTTTGCAATACCAAAAAGTTACAGGCAATACTAACTTATTACGTTAAACAAACCCAAATACATGTTATTTATCATTATATAAGCAATAAGCCTCCAAAAATTATCTTTTAAATGGGTTCAAATATTTTCATGCAGAGGGCGCATCCATTTTTGGAATCGCAATAGTAGCATTTTTTTGAGGAACATAAATATATTCCTCAGTCTATACGCTCGCCTATGAATAAGACATTTACGGCTGTAGGAATTTATTATAGTATTCCTGACATTTCAGCCGAAAATAATTATCTAAAATAAACTGGTGTGGATCAACTTTCATCAGATACATCTAGGTATATGTAGATATAAAATATTTGCCTAGCTTCCAAAATTCAAAGGTGATGCGTAGGTAATTAATATACCTAATGCGTGTGCTTGGATGACAGTTTCTGTCATGTTACCGTCAACTTAATACAAACTACAAGTGGAGCAATGACGAGGGACAGACGATGCGAATAGTTTAATTAGTGAACTAACATCGAGACTCGTGTTCACATTAAGATATTCACAAGTTCCGGCTGAACATGAATTGGTTTTGTGAATTGGAAAGAGCAGCCAGCCCTGCTCGGGTGATAGTTTATTATGCAGCGAAGTTTTAGAATTAGATAGAGTGACTCTGAAGTTGTTGCAACTCTGCATGTGTGCCGTGCATGGGATTTGTGAGTGTTAAGCCAACTCCCCGTCTAGACAAGGCTGTTTTAGCAAGTTTGGTTGGAATAAACATACGTCATCATTACAAGATACTGTCCAAGGAGGCACGTTTTCGAAATTTTTAAACGGTTACACGACAATATTACGCGCGCTATTAAAATTGTATACAGACTGTATCAAATTTGCTTGCCACTACAGAGATCTCGGAAACAGTTAGAGCTACAAAAAAAACTTAAAAATGTGGAAGTTAATAATGCAGAATTTAATATGCGTTAATATTCCGCTGAGAAAATAATTGAATTCTGGTTTGTTTCCATTTTATTTAGAAAAAAAAGTTTAAATCAGTTGTAATTTTTCTTACTTATAGTCCAGTTGAAAATTCTTGCACTGTTTTTAGGTTTTCTAAGGGCTTTTCAGTGACGTAGTTGTTTTTTATTAGGTAATTTCCCATAAAATAATAGTAACTTAATTTTTTCTTATGTGGGTCATATTGGATTTGTTACATTCCTTACGTAGATAAGTCATGAAAATGAGATTATGGTACAAAAAAATATGTTTTACCCAATAATTTTTTGATTTTATATTAAATTTAAAATAAAATAATATATTATGTGAAGAAATTTTTATTTTAAATTCAGCGTACAATAAAAATATTTTAACATTGTATGTATACAAAACTACCGCTCCAGCACTGTCAGAAAGTTATAAAAACACATTTTTCTATTTTAGCCCGTTATTTCTGACAAACTGCAGAATATTACATTAGCAATTGTGGTATCGTTGAAAGATTTTTTATGCCCTATCAGAATATGAAAAAAACATACACCATTTAAAACTTTCGAGAAAAATAATAGTTTTCAAAATGCCATCGCCCTGTAAAACGTAAAAAATTGCGGAAAAAGTCACTTCAACTGATACTTCAGGACTAAAATTGTAATAGTGTACAAAAATATTGCTAAAGCTTCGGTTTCCTAGGAAGCGGTGTCGTCAAAATACGGTGGGTGACGTCACAAAATCGGTAACAAAATTACGTCCGTCGCAATTATAATTATTTTAGAGGACGGAAAGTCATCAGAAGAAGAGACTCAAAGAGAACCTGAATCTGAATTATTCAAAAAACGCAAAGAAGAAGTAACATATGAGATTCTAGTGTGTCGTTTTTGTCTAATAAAGAAAATAAGTTTAGAGAGAGTATTTTCGCTTTACACTGATTTTGTTCGATACTTATGTTCTAAATTACATCAAAAATAAATCGAATCCCAAATCCATTATCACTAAAACAAAAATGATGTATTTTTAAGGTAGCTCTATTTTTCACTCAAATGATTATATGTATAGGTTATAGGTATGACTTCTTATAGGTATAACTATACAATAAAATACCAGATCGTATACACACGTTCTTCATATTATTTATCTATTATGTTCAGAACGAGACTTATAAATATAAATGATAATTATTAAAGTTTAGTAAAAGTCTACTGATCATTTGTTGGTGGCACTGGACTTGCTTGATAATGAAAGTAGTTTTAAAATTATAAAACTAATTCATCGTTATACATAAGACACCGCAAAAAAATGTTGAGGAACTGATTCGTACCGTATGGTTCACCGCTTCAAATGAGAAAGCACCGCTCTGTTACGTTGGGGTGTGCGCTACCGTTCTCTTGGAAAACACATATTATATATGACACCGTTTTTTGTGACGTCACCTACCGTATTTTGATGGCTGTTAAAAGAAGGCACTGGCTCCTAGGAAACCGAAACTTTAGTATATATGACGCCCTCAAATTTAGTCATTTTTGAACCTACATCGATCACTATCTTGGAAAAGATTTAAGTTAGATACAGGAAATGTAGAAATAAAAATAGCTTTAAAATTGTAGTGAAACTGGAAATTGACAATAATTTTAAAAGGTGCCCCCTGTAATTCTACACACTCTTTGTATTTAAGATTTTAAAAATCGACTCCACGTACTAATAATTCACCCTGTATATTAAACACGCCACATAAATTGGACAACCTCAAACCCAAAAACAAAGGTTGTCCGGAAGGAAGTATCACATTGAAAAACGTAGACAAAACCCCACACCCACAGACATTATCAGTGTCGGAGCTGGGGATCGAACCCAGACCATAATAAGCAGTGTGATCGAGAAATGCTGCCACAAGAAGCTCAATATATACAAGCACACAGAGATTTCTTTTAAAGGTATGGAGCCCCTATTTTATTTAAATAACGTAAATTTTGTATATGTCGAAATGTTTTGAATCATCTTTTAAGAAGAAAGGACAATCATTTTGGGGATGCTACAAAATGTTCGTGGACGAATAGCCTCTTATGCTCAGCACTTGCAAATCAATACCTAACTTGTTCAGTAAATGCTTTAGCCACTCATGACTCATTTAAGGTTTTATATTCAAGTTCCATTAATAATTAATTGTATGTCACTATAGAAAGAATAATAGATACGTTCAAGTTAAGAAAGAAAACGACGTAATAAATTCAACTATCAGTAAATATTTCGAAATTTCAGTTGGAACCCCTAGTCTAAGCTAACCACTGAAACTAACTATATTGTCAGACCACCTGCCTCACTGACAGTTAGTAAAAGTGACACTCCCCTTTTTATATATATGTGACCCCACCGGCGTTGCACTTTCTTTTGTCACTCGAATTTATCGCTCGTAACAAAAAGGGTTTTCTACTTCATGCCATTTGGTCTGTAACAAATTGGAACAAGATTTGAATCGCTTAGACGGATTTCGCCAAAGTAAATGGGTGGTATGCAAATTTATTATTTATTAAGATGTCACTATAGGTACTACAGATATATTACAGATATATTGGGAAACGATACGTCGCTGAAAATGTGCCGCAGATTAATAAAAGGTGATCTAAATAGTCCACTAATCATACCTGGAATCTCCATCTCGAATACAGAAAATTCTATTTTTGTTACTAAAATTTCATCATCAAAATTAATTATTGAATTTTAATTAGGTCTAGAAAGAATTATAAAATAAAATCTAGCATCTATCTATTAAATAATTTGTTAATATTAAGTACAAGCAAAACACCGGCACAAATAACCTGTAAATGATAATATGCTGCACCTTCTTCCAAAAAAGTCTCTTACTTCGGGACTCATCATTAAGATCAGGATGAGGGATAAAGATATTATTATTACTATAAGTGCTTTTTTTTTTTGACAAAAGTGTGTTGACTGGCTCCTTGGTCTTCGATTCTCAGGGTCAAGCATTGGTAACTAATAGCAGCTACTTTCCATGTCCGTGGGATGATTAACTACTGGGTCTGGAAATCGTATCATGAGAAGACACAATGAGCTCCGAATCTCTGACATCTGCTTTCTTTCGACTAGAAGATCTGCCGAATTTTGGTATGCCGATATGATATTTAGTTTAGAAAGCAGGGTACCTCTTGCTTCACCAAATGCTTCTATATCAGTACCAGAGGCTTTACAATATATTCTGGATAAAGTCTGCTGAGGTCGAACAAAATATATCGATATTTCGTCCGTTTCTCCTTTCTTTTTCAAGAGAATGTTGGTCTCGACTGAAATCAAGAACTCAATGACAAATATTGTCCTGAGCTAGTGATTGAGGAAGACTACATCAGGCTTATTAGCTCAAATCTGTCTGTGGATGAGAAATTATTTGTTGTTCTGTTGTGTTTCATCTAACTCGTAGAATTTATCTTTACTATTATTATTAATATTATTAGTATTATTATTTTGTTGTTGAAATCCAGTCGACCGGTTCCCTGGCTCTGATTCTCAAGATCGGCCCCTGGTGGTTATCAGTAGCTACTCCTGTTTCATCTAACTCGAAGAATTTATCTTTACTATTATTATTATTATTATTATTCTTTTTTAAAAAAAGAAACCAGTGGAGAGTTTTAGTAAGCGTATCATGTGAATTTAGAAAAAATATAGTCATCCGCAACAGTCTATTTCTAGTTCGCACTGTTGGTTGCCTGTAACAGTAATTCTAAATAATAGGAATTAATTATTATAATATTAATATTGTTTTTCGCAAGGTACACCGTTGACATATCAGTGAATTACTTTAAACAAACATAATTTGAAAACAATTACCTGTTTATATATAAAGTTTATAATCAGTTATTTTTTCTTTCTGACCAACTATGCGTGTATAAAACTTATGCTTTATTTGGTCTGAAACATATTTATCTAGTTTTAAAATACTTTTACTTGTATACACATAGTAACGAAAAATTAATTATTTGACTTTTATAGTATTAGTCAAATTTTAATTTCAATCGTACTATCCTTTTGATAGTTATTAAGATACTTTAGGAAATAGTATAACGGAATTTTAAAGTGAGTTTGCCAGTAACTTTGTGATTTACCAGACTCCACTTTACTTCGTTCAGTAATAAAATCCAGACTATTTTAAAAACACTACAAACTTTTTCCTTATGAGATCCATCTGATTAGTCTAGTCACCTTAGCGTCCGGAAACATTGTAGGGCCCTGAACTTACTGCATAGCTTCTACTTGAATTCTTATTATTAGAGTTCATTTATTCATTCAGCTATAACGTTTTTCATATGTATTGTATAACATTAATTCATATGTTTAAGTCGCTACTTATAGCTCATCTCAAATTATCTATTATCTTTCTCTCTACAAATATACTGCAGTTGGAAATTAGCCAGTTCTTAAGTTCTAAGTTGCAAGTTCAATTTCTGTAATGGGTTTGGGCGAGCGTTGGCTTTAGTTTTAGTAAAAAAACTACAAAATCAAATCTTATTCGGGCGAAAAGAGGGTCACTCATCGGACCCTCTATATAAACGCTATCAGTTTTCCACTGTTAGAGCCGCCCTTGTCCACTACCTTTTCCGTATTTTTCTGTTTTATAGCTGGAGGGAATCGAAAATTGGACTACAGTCTGATTGCCGTCCTAAGTTAAAGTGTACCACCCCAACACAATGGAAGCCATTTGATTTGACATCACCGGTTGGGAATTACTCGCTCTAGTAAGTAGAATCGGGTTTATTAAGGACACGTCAGTGCTCATGTTTTATTAAAAGTGGGGTTTGTAAGCTTGAGTTACTGCAGTGCGTAGATATCTTATATCACTTTATGCACCGCCCTAGGCTCATTTATTATTTCTATTTTAATAAAGAGTAAGTCAGAGTCTATAAATTTTCTTCATTGTGGAGGTGTTCAATCTACGAACTATTATTAGTCAAAACGTATGGGGTAGACTGTTATACGTGTTAAGAAATTGCAAACCGTGCAAACTGAAGATTTATTATAAATCCAAAGAACAAATGAATTCTGAAGTGTACAGGGTGATTCACTATATTTTGACCCTCTGTTAACTTTTTTGTTTACAGAATTATAAAAAAAATGTGAAATACAAGTTGCACGATTTTTTATGAAGTTTTCGAAAATGATGAAAACAAATGAAGTCAAACAAAATGGTCGTAGATGTTAACTTAGTATATTTAAATGGAACACTCTATATATTTTGGCATATTTGGATAGAATGTTATCTCACAAATATAATAATACTTATAGATATTGATGGGTCTATCTTTAATAATAATGGAGATATGACCAAAAAAATACACCATAAGAGCGATGTGCTAGGAAGAGGATATCGATTCGTCGCTAGTCAGAGTATTTCTCCAACACATCGCTCTTATGGCACACTTTTTTGGTCATATCTCCGTTATCATTAAAGATAGACCCCTGAACATCTATATTACTGTATTCGTGAGACAACAAATATGCAAAAATATACAGGATGTTCCATTTAAATTTACAAAGCCAACATCCGCGGCCATTTTGTTTGGATTTCATTTGATTTTCTACTATCATTTTCGAAAACTATCTTTCGTTTTTCTACTATCATAAAAACTCGTGCCACTTTTATTTTTTTACATATTTTTATAATTCTGTAAACAAAAAAGTTAACAAGGGTGTAAAATATGGTGAATCACCCTGTACCTTTTATACGTCAGAATATTTTAAAACTTTATATAAATTCCAGTACACTTACAGGTGAAGTTATATTTTATAAATTGTACAATACAATAATAGTACACTAAAGGTAAATAGACACATATAATATAGAATTAATTATTTTAGTCTTTCACCAAGTCAGGAAATCTTGTCTCGACTAGGAATTTATTGTCTTGTCTTGAAAACCGAGATTTATTTTTTCTTATTTCTTTGTGTTGTCTCGTTGTTCAGTGACAAATTTCTTTTCCCAATTCGAGGGACTCGATTTTTTCTTGTTATTCATGATTTTATATGTGAAACTGGCCCATACATTTTTTATTTCAACAAGTAAATATGACAATCCCAAAATTAATTTAATCAGGCAGTAAAAGGCCGAACTTTCACTAGTAAGAGTGCGTTTTAAAAAATGTTACACCAGCTTTATAAAAAAAAAATTAAGGGCAAAGAGCAATGGTTATTTTACGTTACATTGTTCTGTCGCCGGCTTTGGGTGTCAAATTCAGATGACGAATCATTGACCCTTTAAATTAATATTTTACTGGCGTAGTTTCTTCTGCAATTACTGAAAATTATGTTTTTTTACTACTAACATGAGAAAACCTCACTTGTGTAATGAGAAGTAGTAGTAGATATACTATTTCATTGGGCTTAAAAAATTAATTGACTACAAGTCCAGATGGAATTCCCTACCTAATTCTTAATAAGGGACTGCACCGATGTCCTAGCTTTACCGTTTGCTGTAATTTTCAATATATCTCTACAAATTTTCAATATATCCCTACAAACTGCAACATTTTCAACAAACTGCCCTAAAACTTGGAGGAGCTCGAAAATCTGTCATATTTTTTAAAAAGGGAATAAACATGATATTGAGAATTATAGTAAAGTGGATACTCGAAGCGGATGGTTCTTTATGAAACATCGTGAAAATAATTGTTTTGAAAAAAACATTGATCTCATTTAGATGTTCCAAGAAATATATAGAAAACACTCTATACACTAGTATTTCGGCTTGTTAGGCCTTTTTCAATAGAGTAAATTTCTACTACAGTAATAGACATTTACTCTATTGAAAAAGGCCTAAACAAGCCGAAATACTAGTATATAGAGTGTTTTCTATATATTTCTTGGAACATCTAAATGAGATCAATGTATTTTTCAAAACAATATTGAAAATTATAGATTTATAGCTATTCTCTACTATCTCAGCAAATCGTTCGAAGTTGTACTGCATAATATACTTCCGATTTTTTTAAATTTATTGATTCGTATCTTTCAAACAGAGTACTTAATATGAGTAATATAAATCTATTCACATACTTACATCAGGTGTGCCTCAAAGGTCGGCCTTTGGACAACTCTTGTTTAAATTATTCATTAACGATATTTAGAATGTCCTTCAAACAAGTGCTTTGTTTTATGCCGATGATTGCCATCTTTTACAGCAAGATCTCGCCAAGGTAAATTTGTGCTAACATGATAATAGACTGCACCTGAATATTGGTAAATGTCATCTGATGACATTTACAAATCAAACTAATGACAAGAACTTTCTTTACAAAATAAATGAAGATACAGTCAGCAGATATAACGAGTTTAAGGATCTTGGAGGTGTTTTTTACACGAAAATATCGTTTGTTTCTCATGTCAATCACGTAATATCGTGTGCTTATAAAAATATAAGTATAATAATGTAATTTCTTTCCAATAACATGGGTAAGAACAAATTGGTAATGGATAAGAAATTAACAAAACTGAATTCTCACTACTGAAAAAAGCTGACTTTGAAAAACGAACTGATTGAAAACATAATAAAAAACAATAATTTTAAATGTCAGACAAATTATTGGAATCAGCGATAACGTTAATAATATATGCCTTATAGAATTTGTATAAATGTTTACCACAGATGAAATTTTGTAAATATGTTCATAATATGTTTTGTAATAAGTCATTCTATAAAAAAAGGATAAGTTAGGTACACCAGGAGAAAATTGCATAAGCTAGTTTACGTTCTAAGTAGATAAAAATTCAATTCTATGAGTAGTGATGACAAATGAACAAGACGCATTTTTTCATCAGTAATGTTATGAAGATAGGGATATATTGATATGGCGGCCTTTATAGGGATATGTATCTCCTTCCTAACAAATAGTATTACCAAAGCGATTCTATGATAGCAATGTGTGAAAGAAATTATCATTTTCGGCATGTGTTCGTCGAATGTAAAAAAGTAAATGGAATATGTACAGCGTAACAGTGAATACCTGTGAAATTGAAAGTTATTAGAACATAAACCGAGTGTTTGCTCTTTCTAAGGAAAAATGTTAATAAAACAGATAACATACAAAATATTTAATGTCATTCTTTTATTGACAATAATACCCCTCTGAGTATCAGAGCAACAGAGTATATACTTATACTTTTTACATTCATTATCACGTTTCGTATTAATTCTGATACGTTCGGGAGGTAGGAAAGGTATACCGCCAAACACGTTTCACAAAATAATACAAAATGACAAATATAAATCTACTACTTGTCAGGATGTCTTCAAGTTCAACAAAACGTCAGTTTCTTATTTAAAAACATATTTAATGAGGACACCCTTTATAGTTCTGCAAAAGCGGCTACTATCGTAATATGAAATAAACTCCAAACTCCCACACTCGTTCTTTGTGTGAAAAATTTACCCCCAGTGATATATATTCGCGAGACTTTTAAATCTGCAGCGCATTATGTGGATTAAAATGGGTAGCACTATGGAAGAGCTGTGTTTTAGTGAAAACAGTTTTCTCTCAACGCCACTTAGTGGAGAAGATATAAAAATATTAGGTATCAAGACCAATGCGGTGGGCGTCTCACTTTATGCGACGTCTAAAAATCGTGATGGCGGCTTTGAAGCTTGTAGTTGTTTTTTTTTCAGATATATGCTTAGTCATTTTGTCAGTGCACAGGACACATCATCCTTTATTAGTATAAATATGTTAAATACACTATTCGCTATTTGGACTTTATCGCAACTATTGTTCTGTCAATCAGGTTGTGGAACTACATAAAATGGTCACTTCCTATTTAAAAAAAAAAACGTTAATCTTCTCAAAGCGCTTCACGTCAACCACACGTAAGTATATTATAACGGTATAACAAAAAAATGTATAACTTCTTTGGTAAATATAAGTTTAAATTGATAAAAGCATATGGCATTTTATTTAGAAAACACTGATGTAGTTTTTCACATAACACCAAAACACTATACTGCACTCGACGCGCGTTTTGCCAACCACGTTGGCATCATCTCTAGAGATAATTAAAACATCATCAGTTTTAATCATGTCCAGATGATGCCCAGATGATTGGCGAAACGCGCGTCGAATGCGATATAGTGTTTAGGTGTTATGTGGAAAATTACGGAAGTGTTACTTTCACACCAAAGGTTCTAAGTCCTTTCAAGATTTTATTAAGACATCTTGTTTCAACACCTCGAAAAACCATTTATTGGATGATCACACTCATGCCCAATAAATAAAGTATCTTTCAATAGAGATATAAAACGAATAAAACTTCAAATATTACATATTTGTTTTAAATGACACAGCCTGCATTTTTTACATTTTAAATATACCATTCTCTTACGAATAGTAGACTGATATCAGGTCTTATGGAACTATTTCAAATTAATAATAATCCCTAGTTAGACTAAAGCTCACTACAGACTAAGTGTGTATTCGCGATATATGATGCGCGATGTTTATTCACGAGCAATTTGTCAATAATGTGTGGAGACAAAATCGATTCGTTAACAACGTGTTACAGTTAGATACTAGCAACATTGATGACGAAATGTAATTGAACAAATTTTCCTCAGTATATTTTCCTCGATTTCAATATAGCCTTGAAAATTTTAAGCTGAATCTTATACTTACAGGTGGATAAAGCTGAAAAGCTACGGAGGTACATTCAGTTGTCTTTAGTGTAGTGAAGTGATATTTATAATAAATTTAACAGTAAAAAATCTAAATCTCAATTTTGATCTAATGTACCTATTATGGTTCAAGAGGAGTATTTCTGATTTCCTTATACCAAACTACATGCAGATCGCCCATTTAAGAAAGTTTACTATTTCGGAGATCGAAATAGTGAGCATTCAATTTGTATCATCGTGTATATATCTTTCTAGACCGTTTTCTTCTGTTTGCAATTGCTCAAGGAACTGGCAAATACCGATACGGTGAGACTGTGTTGGGTGCCAGATCATAAAGGCATTGAAGGAAATAAACGGGCAGATGGACTTGCTAGAAAGGAATCTGAAATGGCTTTCAAGGGACCGGAGTTAGCTTGCAGAGTTACTTATAGTGCTGCCATAAGTCGAACTAGAACATATGAATTACTGATTTTTAAAACTAGGGCAGAATCATGCGAAGGCACTCATGGTCCTTTGGAGAGAAGAACTGTAGAGATGTTGGCCATGAGTAAAGCTCCGCTCAGGAGCATGACAGGGCTCATAAAAGGGCTCTGCCATTTCAAGAAGCATATCTATAATTTAAAATTAGTAGAAAGCCTGGTATACCGGGGCTGCAATGGTGCAAACGAGACTGTGGCTTCACATTTTAAGTGAATATGAAGGCTACGCTCGTATGAAACTAACACTCTTGGGTAAACCATTTTTGGAACCTTGCGAAGTAAGAGAAATTTCAGAGAGTAGACTTTTGAACTTTATGCAAAGAACAAAGTTGCGCACTGAATATAAGATCAGCGGGATGCACAATAGACTCAGATGTGGCCGCAGTGATTTCAGACTCGCTATAGAGAAACCGATCCGCAGGAAAAAATAAGGAGACCTTTTTCTTTAGCTATTCCTTACACTGAAGAAGGGTAAATCCTCCAAAATATCGATGTATGCAGCTGCGTCGTCGGACTTTGCTGTTTCTCTTTCCCTGAGGCAACGGTATAGGAATTATTTTAGTTTATTTTCTCCAGCAAATACGTATCTAACCTATTCGAATGAAAATATTTATGTTTTTATCTTGTATAAAGTAAGGATGAAAATTTATATTATTTTGCTTACAAATTATGTCCAAATAAATCGATATTTTTATTTGATCTACGGTTTCTAGCATGTAGCATTATATACATACAGGGTGTGTCTATGAGGTATAGCCAAAATTAAAATTAAGGCCAAAATAAGAAAAAGATTATTTGCGGGAATGTCCGTAAAAGCTTTCTCGAGGAGCTACATGCCTTCAAACTAACAGCTGACGACAAGTCAATTTTATTTACATATAGCTTCTAAAGGAAACTAAAAAAATCATATAAAATCTTTAAAATGAGCTCCTTCGGCTGTGATACAAGCTTCGTAACATTTCAGCATAGATAGCCGTACTCGATCCTGTATTCCTAGGGTGTTATCAATTCGTTCAATAGGGTGTTATCAATAAGTTCCAAAAACTTTCAAACTCTGTTCAATACGTCTTCGGCAATACTTCTACTGTTTCAATTGGAGCCCTATAAACCAGGTCTTCTAGCTATCAAGCTGAAATGAGCCGAAGCTCCATCACACATGAACCATGACTCTTGTATTTATAATCGCGAAATCTTCTAAAAATTCTAGTAATTCTGCTACTAAAAAATGTCAATATGTTGGTCTATTAACAATCTGGGGTAGAAAAAAATGTTCTATTAAATTGTCACCAATACTGTTGGGTACCAGCCCAAACATTACAAGAAAATTGATGTTGATTTGCTTGTGTGCATGTGGGTTTCCATCTGCCCAACGATGATTGTTGTGAAAACTCATTAATCTAATTGTTATAAATAATACTTTATCAGTAAAAAAGCTACTTTTAATTGAAATGGGGGATAAATATTGGATTACACAATCGCCGTGTTTTAAAGTTAGCTTCTGAAAATGCTTAAACTCTTTTGTTATAATAAATTTTCTCGAAGTACTCTCCATAAAATTCTATTATAAACATGATGATTTGCAGCAACTCATCATGTACCTACTAGTTGCAGCTTCGTCTTCCAGTAATTTTTAAAATTTGTTCTTCTAGCTGAGGAGTTCTAACTATACTAGCAGGTCTACTGAGACAGTATTAACAAAAGATTCTGTTTCTCGTAACCGACAATAGGTAGAGGAAAATGTATATATATTAGGGCAACTTCTTCCGGAATAAGTTTCTGCATATAGGGCTGAGCTTCTCTAGTATCCGGTTAGCTTTTCCATAAATACAAAGCATATCTGCCTTTTCCACAGTAGTATAAAGTAGAACGAAACATATCAAGAGGAAATAATAAAAAATGTAATTGCACAATTATTTATTTCTTATATTTTTTAACAAACTGCAAATGAACTTGGAATTCCTTAGCCACTTCTTCTTTTCTATAACCCATTACTTGGTCATGATCCAAGCTTATTAAATCTCAATGTTTTCTAATGTATATGTAATATTTTGAAATAATTTTGTTTAATTGTGACCCAACTAACAGTTTATATTTAACAGAAAGCTGAAGAAGTGGTTGTTTTATCTCTTCAAATAAATCGTTTGTATATTTAAAACTTAAGTAAATGTGACATTTTCTTACCGAATTACCCTTTCCCGTTATTGAATTAATAACCGGGAAATTTTACTCGTGCATCAATTTTTTAAGAAAATTAATGCACTCAAAAAATTTCCGGCAATTCAATCACTAAGAAAATTATAAGTGAATATTTTAGCCAGTCGGGTGTGTCAAATTTAGATAGTTGCCATACCAGCGAAAAAATTTCAGCGAAAATTTCACACCGCCATATTTTAACCAATCGAAGGCTTGTTTTTTGTTCAGTTACCATGCCAACCCAAAAAATTTCCGGAAATTTTTAACGTTGTGTCAAATTAATAATTGGAAATTTTTCTGTCATTTAAAATGTCAAAATAAAGGCGCGGGAGTTGAATCAATACATTTCCTAAGCTCGAATTTAAGTAATATGTTCAAAATTAAATTATGTTCCAGCAATATTAGTAGATCAAAGAAAAATATAATATGTTTTTAAGTTAAGTATTTATAAAAAGTTCATGTAACTAAATCGTTTGTTAAATCGTCGTAAATTATTTGGAAAATGGTATGTTATTTCACTAACAGATTTCGCATTTTATTAAACATATAAATTTTGAAGTAGATACTTCAGAATAATTATCAAAAGTAAATGATGTTCTACCAATATTAGTAGATCAAAGTTAATAAGAAACAAAAATATATTATGTTTTTAAGTTATTTGTAAAATATGTATGTAACTAATGTTAGAAAATGACATTTTACTTCACTACGAAAACTCACATTTTATTAAGCATAATATTTGCAATGCTCGAAGTACTTCAGAATAATTATCAAAAATAAATGTTTCCTTTCCAAAGCGGAACATTTTCAAAAATACAATCTAAATCAGCAAATTGCACAAACACAATGACACGATGACAACTGGTGGAACTTGACCATACTTGACAGTCGTAAAAAATGTTTGTTATTGCTCATGGCTCATGGAATATATTATAAAGTAATGGTGTGAAATTTTCTTACCGAATATCCCACGTGCTTAAATTAAAAACCGGAAATTTTTCCTCGTTCATGAATATTTTAAGAAAATATAAGAGGCATAGATTAATTTTTACAAATATTTATTATCAATTCAATAATAAGTACGTACATGTTAATTATTAACAACTTGAATTATCAATTCCAAGTTTTTCTGAAATTCATGTTCCACTTCTTTTTTCATCAATGGCGAATAAAGTAAAGAGTTGTGGGTTTTCTTCACTAAATGTCTATGCTTCATGAAATGAAAGTAATACTTCGTTATAATTTTGTTCTTCTCAATACTGGATTTATGGATGAAATATGGAATAATTTCACGAAGACTATTACTCATACTTCTGAATAGATCTTCTTGTTCAGGATTTAAACCAGAATTGTTCACCAAATATGTTAAATATTTTATATTTTTATGAAAAATTTCAATATGCCCAGATTCCGTACAAAATGAACAAAGATTGTACGATTTTCTTTTCATTTTGTGATATTTTCTTTGCGACAACAAAATTTCAATACGCTGCAACCCGAAAATACACAATATCGAGAAGCGAAGCAAACAATGAAAACCATGACAACAATTATTGAAAACAGTCGATTAAGTTGTGTCGATATGTGATTGTGTGTTCTCAGCTGCAACAGTCACAGCCAACTTCGTAGATTTTGTTTCCTACCTAAATACATACCGCGATAAATTATCATTGACTTTGCAAGAGTCATAATTAATTTTCCTTTCTCTCTAGTAGTAGATTATTAAAGTAAGAAGAAATATGTGTTCATTTCAGGATTTTGAGAATCGTTTTTTTTTCACTAGGGCAAAGGGAAAATAAAAAAAAATTCAAACCATTTGAAATACAAAACACCTATCGTCCAATATAACACATGTACACCTATATTTCCCTATTCTCTAGTACTGTAATATTGTGTGATTTAAATAGAATATATAGAACTTGATACAAAGATGCAAACCTTATTTTACTAGAGTATAAGGAAATGAAAACACCAAACCTCAAAATAAAATAAACGCTTGCCAAATTGTAAAAAATTGTATTTTTTTAAAATAATTTTTGGTATAAAATTTTCTTACCGAATCTCCCGCGTGCTTGAATTAAAAACCGGAAATTTTGTCCTCGTGCACGAATATTTTAAGAAAATTATCCCTCGTCTTCGACTCGGGATAATTTTCAAAATATTCGTGCACTCCGAAAAATTTCCGGTAATAATTCAAGCACTAGGGAGATTACAAGTGAATATTTTTTAACTTTAGGGTACAAAAGCAAAATTATAGTGAATATTTTTTAACATTTAACAGATGAATTCAAAATTGACATGATAATATAGAAACTTACCACCAGAATAATGTGTTGAATTTTATCCCGAATTTCCTCTATTCCGTAACGAAACATTGTAAATTATAATCACAATTTAATCGTAAAAACAGCATCAAGTTTTTTGAAGGTTAGACCTATGCGTCAAACTCTCAAACTCCGATAAATAAATTATGACATGTCTTCTTCGTAGTGTTAGTTTAATATTTCTATGACAAAAAAAAAATAATGACATTGAAATTCTAAAGTAATTTTTCCTCGGTGTGAAATTTTCTTAACAAAAATCTCAAGTGCACAAATTAATTCCGAATACCCCTCGAGCATTGATAAATAATTAAAAATTTTCTCACAATTTTCTCAAGCACCTTACTTTTTGATAACTGGTGTCAAGTAACGTGCTTTCGAAATCTGTGATAAAATTATCTCGTAGTTATCAATGCTCTTGGGCCATAGGTGATAATTTTGCACTTGGGATATTATAAGTGAATATTCACAATTTGACAGGTCAAAACTAATAATCAATTATTTTATTCATTGTCAGTGTCTTGTCTAAACGTTTCACATTTTATGAAATAATGCAGATTCTACAGTAATCGTGTGGATCATGGAAAGACATTCTCACCCATATTAATAATAATCACAATAACATCAAGTTTACTAATGACCACTAACCGCATTCTTAAATCAATCTAAGCTGTTCATATTAATAATTAAATATTTATAGAAATAGCATACCTATTAAAGTATAAGTGGATAAAAAGGTTTGTAAAACACGCGGAATTTTTCGAGAACGACGGCACAGCCGAAGTCCTGCCGGAAGACTTTGAATTTGTTAGTAATATTTTATTTGACGTTACAGGATACTTCTGTCCAGATCACTAATCAAAAAATTGTCATTTAGACTTCACATGTTTCTCGGGTTCTTAATGTTGCCATTATAACTTTAAAAAGTGCGCGTTTTTTAAAGTTCGATTTAAACACGCTCAAACATGTTTTAAATAGGTAAAATGGAGCACCAATAAAAAAAAATAACTAACTGCATGCTAAATAAGAAGTTAATATGACAAAATCTCATTCTATACATAAAGCTAATTTCACTGCAATAAATAATCTAACCCGCATTTACAAACATTTACAAAGTGTGACAAGACTGTTTTGTGTTGTATTTTTTCTTTTGTGTTAGAAAATAGGAAGTGGAACCTTGTGCCACTTCCTATTTTCTAAATTTTAATAGTTTACTTGGATTTGGAAAAATTTTAGGTTAGAAGGAAAGTGTAACGTCAAAACAAACCATGCTGTTTAATCTATTCCAATAACTATAATTTTGTGAACAAGTTAATGTCAAATAGAATTCAAATAAAGTCGTCATTAATACTGCGTGACAGTATTAGAGGGATTTCCAATAACTCTCTGATAATCCCTAATCGCAGCGCCTGCTGTGTCTTAAACCGGAAAACAGTTGGAATGACCACGAAAAGACCATAGAATTCGATGAATCCGCTTTGAGCTCCGGCTTTATTTTACTGATGTAGCTGGTATCAGTTAACACGATTAGTGCTTTTGTCATACAAATGCGGTTTTCAGAGCAAGAGAGAACAGGCCACTCCGACAAGCCATTGTTGCTCAATTCGACCGTTTTTATTTGCGTTTTAGTATAATTGCCCTCGTTAGTCCCTGTGTTGGCGATCAAATGATTCCAAAAAGCAGGGGTAATTCTAATACCCCTGGGGGGAACTAGGGAATAATGTCGACAGAAGAACATTGATTAATAAAGTAATTTTGCTAAATCTTTATTATTAGTTATTGCATATTTTGTAGTTATTTGTTTTTATTTATTATTATGAATTGATATTGGTATAGTCTATACCGGGTTTCCCATTTCATTTGACTAATGGCAATTAACATGGGCTATTAGATTTCATTGACTTTTATATTCCCAGGGCACACTATGAGAAATATTGCTAACGAAATCGATAGTACTGACTGTCAAACACTTCTGATTACCAAAATACTAAATCGAAATGCTTTTTTAATTCAAATATCAATAAAAATTCGTTTTAAATTAATAGATGCAGTTTACATAAGCTTTTTAGAAATGTCATTTTATGTCATGTGGTGGACTAGTTGGTTAAGCGGCGACCTTTCAAACTGAACCGCAGAATTTTGCAGGTTCAAATCCCGTCAGAAACAACTTTTTTTAATTTTACTATTTCATTAATTACAAATTATTAGTGTTCACTTATTCGAATAAATATGGTTTATTGTCAGTACCTAGTTATTATTTTTGAAAATCACAATATTTACTTATAAAAAAAAACATGTTTTAATTGGTTCGTTTCCTTTATCTTTAGCTAAAGCTAGTATCTTATAAAATAAGTAATCAACAAACAACATATTTTTTACAATAAACATACACCAACAAATTTTTGTAATAAAGATAGTATCTTTTATAAGATAGTAGCTTTAGCTAAAGATAACGGAAACGAACCAATTAAAACATGTTTTACTTTTTTTGGTAAGTAAATATTGTGACTTTCAAAAATAATAATTAGGTACTGACAATAAACCATATTTATTCGAATAAGTAAACACTAATAATTTGTAATTAATGAAAGAGTAAAATTAAAAAAAGTTTTTTCTGACGGGATTTGAACCTGCAAAATTCTGCGGTTCAGTTTGAAAGGCCGCCGCTTAACCAACTAGTCCACAAGATGACATAAAATGACATTTCTAAAAAGCTTATGTAAACTACATCTATTAATTTAAAACTAATTTTTATTGATATTTTAATTAAAAAAGCATTTCGCTTTAGTATTTTGGTAATCAGAAGTGTTTTGACAGTCAGTACTATAGATTCCGTTAGCAATATTTCTCAGTGTGCCCTGGAAATATAAAATTCAATGAAATGTAACAGAAATGTTAATTGCCATTAGTCAAATGAAATGGGAAACCCGGTATAATTTCAATTGAAACTGTAAACAAAATTCCGATAAAAGAAACACCTGCCCCTCGACGGCGGCCTCTTTGTTTACGCACGTGTGTTGTTTGTCGGAATTTTTTATGCAGTTTCAATTGAGATTATAAAGACTATATTACTATAGGTATACCTAAATGTAGTAATACCTATAGCCAATAATTTAGGCGTAGATTTTGCGCCATTATTTTGTGTTCTATAAATGAATCCGATGTTTTTACCTACTATGATGTGTGCAACATTCTTTTTAATTCAGGACCACTCATTTGTGTTTTAGTACAAAATGAATATCGTTTCCTGCACACGTCGGCATATAGATAAATCTGACAAGGGGTCGCTATTTACCGTATCTTAATTAAAGTGCCTGCGCCTTGAGCTGGTGCCCTTATTTGTCTCCCGCACTGCTATCGTCAATTACTTCAGTTTATTCTGGTCGAACCACTTAAGTTTCTTACGATCTGTTTATTTAAATTTACACAAGTTTTAGGTAATTAGTTTGAAAAAAGTGTGTTAACAAACCCGAGTATATAACATAAAAAAGTATTTTTGTTTAGGCATAATTCTAAATATATTTTGTAATATTACAGAGTTTTATATCAAACTAAAAAGTCACTGATAAAATTTAGCTAAGCTGTCATATATTTACTTTTATTGCATATTATACAGTGGTATTGTGGGGCAAACTTTAGAAGTTTAACCAAAATAAACATTGAAGACTTTCAATGTTTATTTTGAATACATCTAGTTTCTTGTTTTTATTATTTTACAGGTGGTGTAACCTCAAAAGAAACTACAACGAATCATATATAGCTACACCACAAATAAATTACAGACAATATCTATCAAATAAAATTGTTTACATAAATTTAGCAATCCTTTTCGCAACTTGTGAAAAAACGGAAAAATTTTATGTGAGTTTTAGGTACAGGATAAATCATATGTTTTATAGAATAAATTAGAAAAGGCTTCTATCAAAAAAATTTATTGCAAAAATATTTCTAATATGTTTCTGTGGCAATGCCAATATCCAAATATCAGAGAACATAATAAAATTAGTTTTTAATGATAATGATTCATTTATCTAGTGATAACAGAGTGCTTAATAATTTACTTTCGCAAAAATGTTTTGAAATTAAGGAAATTAGTATAGGTACAATAGCTAATGTTTCATTTGCCAGGAGGTAATCTCCTTCAGAACTCAAAATATTAAGAAATCATTGTAAAGAATCTTTGTTTACAGGTACAAGACAATATCAAAGATAACCGATCTTTCTAATCGAAACATTAGCTGTAGGGCGAAGCTTGCGAACATTAGCTTATTCGTGTTACTCGTAACACGAATAAGCTTTATTTGTCTAGCCCTAAAATTTTTCTAAATTATAGTTTTATTCTGGTACAAAAATATACTCGAAGTGGTTAATTTGGAGTGAATTTATTAGTTGCAATCATTGAATTTAAAACTACAGGAAGGAGCCTTTATTACATGAATATGCGTCCAGAATGGCTGTTGCAAATGGCGCAAGGCTGTATCCGGTATGGCAGTGGCCTACCGTTTTGAAAGGTTACTCAGTGGAATAAATATATTCAGTGGAGAAATTAACACTTTTTTCACAACAATACTATTTGCGTAACAAATATAACAAAGTTTCGGTGAATTTGAACAAAAAATATACATTTTTGTTTACTTGGAAACATTTTACACTAAAAATACCTACCCAAACCTCATGTACCTATGTTACGCTACTGATCTGCCTCGCTTGCTGTTTTGACAATGATTTTGACATTTAATGATGTTTACAATCAAATCTTTTGAAATGCATCAATATATAAATATAAGTAAATTAAACGAAAGAATATAACACACCTATGAAATGTAACTCCCAAAATTTTTATTTTTCGTGGTTTTAGAACAACCACAAGCTGCACAACTAACCATAACCGTTCGTTTTAGGCACTTTTACAAACACAACCTCTATCAATAGTCAACAATAAATGAGTCACACTTGGCCGTTCAAGATGGCCGCTTCCGTCCCGTTTTCTACTGTGGCCGATAGAGCGTACCCTCCTTCCTGTCGTTTTAAATTCAATGGTTGCAATAGTTTCTAATGCAACAAAAGTACTCAGTAAGTAAGTAAGCAAGTAAGTATGCAAGTAAGTTTCAGGCATTAAAAATAAACACTGAATACTAGTAAGTTTTGGGACTATATTATATTCTAATTTAAGAAAAACACTTTTTTTTTGTCAAACCGAATCATAATTCTACCTTAGCATACATAAAAATGAGAGTCTAGTTAAAATTGTGCTTCGGTTTTTTATTTTTTAGGTATCAATTACTTAAATTCATTATTTAGGTAGAACAGTTTCTTTCACAATATCTCAAAATCTCATTTGGAGAAATTTTTTTGGATATACTGAACACAATTCCATATTTAGGACTTTTTGTTACAAACATGCAGATTTAACTTAGATATATCCAAACATACGTGATTTGGCTTGAAATTTTATTAGTTTCCAGGCACCAAATAACCAAAACTTTTGCAGAGTCAAAGTTAATCTCAAATTTCTGGAAAACTTATACTATTTGGTTGTCTGTTGTTGTTTTGTTTTGAATGTCATAAGTTAATTAACAAGTAGCAAGTACGACATAGCATTTTTCAAATTGATAAACTAGACTATGCTATTCTGGATGTATTTATAACCAAATTTCAATGGACCCATGGTGTTTCGTATTTGGAACATGTCCACATTAATTAATGCAAATGAGCTCCCAACAGATGGTAGGCTTGTTGTGCGGCCGTTTTGTATTATTTACAAATTTATTAATTATGTAGATTTATTTGTCTCCTGTCATTAATTATGCGGTTCCGCAACACGACATGTTTTAAGGTATGCGTTCATAATTACAGTGAGGTTTGCCAAATTCACCACTGTCATAACTGCTGGCTTACAATTTTGTCTATGACATTGAAAATAAGTATACAGACTCCAAAATTCGAGTCTCTACATAGGGATCTCAGTTATTATAAAAGATAGGAAAACGCTCAAATGGGGAAAGTTTTAGAGAATTTTATGCTGATTTTAAATCTGCATTGAAAGTTATCGTGAGTCAATTGTTTTTCGAGATATTTGAATGAAACGAAAAACCGAAGAATTTGTTTTTGGCCAATAACTCGCCAATGGTTAATCTGACACTTCTAAAAATTTTACATTATTAGTACACTTTTTAAAGACGAACATTTTGGCATAAACAAAAATTACAAGGCACTCTTTGTTTTTCTGTTATGAACCACAACTTTGCTATTTCTTATGGTCGCCATATTGGATTTTTATATCATATTTTAAAGCCAAAAATTCTCTTTCCAACGATGTATCATAAGCCTATAAAAGAATTTTTAAAATTTGTGAAATATTGAAAAAATCATTTTTTTACAAGTTTACTTTAGAGGTTGGCTGTGCCATGAAAATTTCCCCATTTGAGCGTTTTCCTATCTTTTATAATAACTGAGATCCCTATGTAGAGACTCGAATTTTGGACAGTCTGTATATTTGAGCAAACTTTTTACCTCCATAGCTCATGATAAAACTAACCACGATAGTGTTTGGTATATTATGTGTGCGTTAGCGAGATGAGCTATTGCTAAATGGGTCATGGTACGTTATCTTCATTATTTTAGTTTGTTTAGTTAAAGAAAAGTTTTAATAATTTTGGATTATTTCTGAGTACAAAGGTATATTTTCACATAGTTTCTTATTAGCACCATATTTGTATCTTTCATGCTTTGATTAGAACAGATGAGTACAATTATTTGTAAAGGAATTTGTCAAAAAGCGAAAAGAATATTATTGTAGCCTTTAGACGAATAATATATGGTGCAGAAAAATAATTTAAAAGAATAGATGCCTCATTTAAGCTCACTCACTATTGGCATGACAAAAACTGAAAGAGGTATATAAAAAAGGTTGCATTAGAGAAAATGCAACTTTGAGACTATATTAAGTTTATTTCAACGAATTTTTAACTGTCACATCCTTCTGATTATTTAACACTTTTGAATGGTAAGATCTCTTCCCGCATATATGCCTGAAGACGTTATAAGCAACAATACATACATGGCTAAGGGTAGAGTAGGAATCTAGAATAGGAACAGAGTAGGCTGGAGAAGAAATCTCGAGCCTACGCAGGCTCGAAGTAGAGAAAATTACTTTTCATAAAAAAATTATGGTTTGAAGTTTCATTATAAATTATATTTTAAAGTAAGTAGATATATAATGTCTGTAACTTATTTGTGGTGCATTTTCAAGATTCATAGTTTGTTTCTTTTGGGATTACCTATACCACCTATAAAATAACAAAAAGCAAAAAACCAGCAGCATACAAATTAAATATTCAAAGTACAACAAAGTAACAAGGCAAACTTAAGTTTGCCCCAAAATACCACTATATAATGTGTGATAAAATAATATTTGATATATATTAACTAAATTTCATCAGTGGTTTTTCAGTTTTATACAAAATTCTATAATATTAACAAATAACAAGTAAGAAGGCAAACTTCTAAAGTTTCCCCCAAAAAACCACTATACCTATAATGTGTGATAAAATAATATTTGATATATATTAACTAAATTTCATCAGTGGTTGTTCAGTTTTATACAAAATTCTATAATATTAAATATAATATAAATTAAAAATGTCAATCTGACAAAAAGTATTTCTTTTCATACAAAAAGTTCTTATCGTACAAACATTCTACCGACGAAGAGTTGAGGATCAACTCGAAACGTATAGAAGAAATCTAGTGAAGTGTTTAATTTCTTTTAAATTTTATTATAATAACTATTTTATTTAGACATATTGTGTATTTTGGGGCAAACTTTAGAAGTTTGCCGTGTTACTACACTTTGAATATTTAATTTGTATGCTTCTGGTTTTTTGCTTTTTGTTATTTTACAGGTGGTATAATCCCAAAAGGAACAAGCAATGAATTAATTAGATATATAGTCATTTAATATTTTACTAATATGTCAAATGATGTTGATAGTGGTATTAAAAAGAAAAATATATCACAAAAAAATAAGTTAAGGTTATAGTAGGATATACCGTAGTAATTCAATAGTGTGGGTGGATAATAATATAACACACATAGTGGTAGTCTACGACATATTCTCTTAAATTGAGAAGTTATTCCTTTGCATTTCCGAATTATACAAAGATAACATTGAAAATTAACATCAGTGACGTAGTTTCCCCACATAATATAAAAATACTATACTTCACTCGACGCGCGTTTCGCCAACCAAGTTGTCATCATCTGGACGGGGCCTTTAATAATCTCCAGATAATTAAAAACGCGCAGAAATGCGCATCGACTGCAGTATAGTGTTTTGGTGTTATGTGGGAAAACTACGTCAGTGATACCTTCACAACAAAGGTTCCAACTCCCTTCTAGAATGAAAATTAAAACGTCATAGTATTTGAATAAAATTTATAATATATCTCTAGGTTATATAATATATTTTCTTTTTTTGGGTGAATTAGGCATTCCAGAATATGTGACAAAAAATGGCTTCCGTGGATCAAACACAGTAAATTTGTATGGTTTTTACGAAGAGTACATCAGATCCAGAGATTCTAAAACGACTTTTTATCTTCAAATAAGATTAAGGATGTTCGATATTTTGCTGGAATTCAGAAATATTGATTTACAATTAGTTTTATGGTCAATTTTTGTCTATCATAATAAAAAAAAAATGAAAATCTCATAAAATATACAGGTAAAAAGCACTTTTATATATTTATAAGATATATATTACCTCTAGCAATTAAAATATAGGTTTCTAAATAAACTGAAGTAATTCCTCTTGCTAAACAGTCTAAGAATATTCTGTATAAGTTAGCAACAAAACATCAAAAATAGTACTAAATAAGACAATACACCTTTCTTCACATATATATCTATTAATAATGCTTATTTATAATGTGGATTATGTTTATATTTTTGGCTGTATCCATACCTATAAATAAATATGTAATCTGTATAGTCTTGTTTTCGAACCAATTATTTATTAATATTTATAAATCTACTTTGGTATTTTTATATGCAATACTGCAATTAATATATTGTTTACCTTCGTATAGGTACTAACTGAACTAGTGCCGGGTAATTTTAAATGTATATCAAGAAAATTTAATATCACCGATAAGTTAAGCAGATAAGAAAAGTCGATCGTGATGAGGTACGAGCGAGAACGCCCACAAAATCCTGATATTTATAAAACCATTATAAAGTCATATTGATAATTTAAATTTATATCGACCAAGTGAAAAATATTTTGTTCAGTTATTACAGCTATCGCCGAAAGAACTTCATTTCTCCGGCATACCGTATTCCCCATCGGTAATAAAATTTCAAAATCCGATTGGACACAGTCATGTGCCCACATAAATATATTCCAATGCGGGGTTATTCTTCCGGGTTGGAGTTAATCCATCGTGTGAACTTCCACATGGGAAGCATATTTATCATATTTAATAGATTGTAATCTACTTTGATCGGATATCGAGGGACCTTGCCGCGCTGTGTAGGTGCTATTGAACTGTGTGTGGACCAAACCCTGCAAATCTTTCTATACAGGGTGTCCACCATAATTCGAGTAATAGATTCGCATCAGTAAACTATTTTGTAACAAATGAAGTATTTAAACAATTTCAATCTTCTAATATCATCTATGCTTGATGAAATATGAGAATTTAAGTTTCCCGTACAAGCTGCGGTATTTATTTTTGTGATTACAAGGTAAGTAACTCGATGACTGATAAGTTTAGGAAAAATATTACAATTCGATCATGTATGAATTCTTTTGAACAGGCACAAGAAGGAAGATAAATACCTACATTACACAAGCCGTAAAAAAGATCAACCAAATAATGTGTAACATGATTATCGGTACTACTACATACCACAATCCACAATATAAAAATGCGAAAAGTGGTGGCTCAACCATTCGATATACAACTGTATACAACTATATACAACTTGTATAACAGTCAGTTTGTCCATGATCCAAAGTTTTGCTACCGCACTTAACTAGTCCAGTATCCAATACATTTTAATTGTTCTCATAATGTCAGTTCTCTCTTCTTCTTTCTTCCCTCTCAACTTTATTTCTTTGGTTGAGGTTGTTTAATTATTAATGCAGTTAAAACCTAAAAAGGACCTGGGTTCTAATCTCATATGTGCCTTCATTATTTATACTGCCTTTTTGTATTCTATGAACGGCTTCATATTTTATTTAATTTAATTTTGTCAATTTATACTATTGCAACTTACTGGAATGTCACAAAGGTGTCCAGCGTATAAACAGAATAATAAAAAAGATATTAGAAGCTACTGCCCCATTGCAATTGTGTCCTATTTAGTAAATTTTCTTAATAACTTTCGTATTTTGCCGTTTCACGTAATACTATATTAAATTGTGATATATTATACTGAATGGCCAATGAAACATTTTCACCTTGAAGTTTTTCAAACAAGTTCCAGGGACTGACTGAGGTCGATAAAAAATTGACCCGTTTTTATCTTCAGGACCGACCAGTTATCCTGTGTCAAGCGTGTCAAATTCGCAGAAACGTTTGAAGTACCTCAAGATCCCGTCCTCTGACCATTACTATTCATGATATTTATTAATGATATCATAAACAACCCAAGTTATATTTACAGTATGTTAAAGATATGAAAGAATCTTATTATCAAAATAATTTAAATCCTTGATGCACTTTTTATAAATCACACTTCAATGCCGTTAAATGTAATGTATTGACTATTAGTCGGCGTTGTTACTCTATACTAACACCCAAATAATTTATATTGAAAGGATTTTATTGTATCTAATATGAAAGATTTTCACAATATTAACCATTTTACACACCATCTACCGCTAACTGTAGATCTAAGCTGGATTATGCTTCTGTTCTAGAATTCCATATGCGAGTATAATAATCATGTGTTATGTATTGAGTAAATGCAACGAATGTTTTTCAGATAAGTTGGATTCGTACTCTGTGGTCACAATTCACTGAGGGAATTTACATAAGAAAGTTTCATTGATCGCTTTAACATGCATCGCTCACAAAAAAAAAACCAAATGTGGTTTTTGTAATACAACTTGTTGCTGGGCATAACGCCAGTTGGAAAGCTTACTTTCTGTTTCTAATTTTCTATTTTGTATTCTTACTCTTACTGAATATTAACTCAATTTACCCAGTTTTTTATTTTATGGCATTAAGACCTGCCTTATTTACTAGACCATTTATAAATGGACACACTGTAGACATTATTGGCTTGGACTGGACCGAGTCCTGCAAACCGCTCTCCCTGTAGTGGCGGATTAACGGCAGATCTAATGCAATATGGCGGTGTCAACGCCAGATGACGGTGGCAGTTAGCATTGCATGGGGTGCCATGAAACTGTTCTCTGCGGCATTATTGTTGTCCGCTTGAAGATTTTGCCAATCAAATCGGATGCAGTCGTCTTCAGCACGGTCTGTCTCTGAGTCAGTTATTATGATGCTAATGGAACGGAGGGACCGAAGGATAATTACATGCGGAAATAATTAGTTTCTGATTTCTGTCTTGGTTATACTTTGGACCACAGCTGGATAAATACAGATAGGAATTATAATCCCGACTAAGACCTTGAGATAGAGGTTAACCACAATGTTATTTGTATTATCAAGGCTGTTTACTATAACAGACGAGGGACGTCATTTTAGTAATTTAAGTCTTGCCAAATGTTTCAAACCAATTTTTCTAAATTGTTGCCCATTATATGGCACATTGTCCATGAGTTTATCGTTCGCACGTTGGTCACAGTTTCAAACGTTCAATTTTTTCTATCATTTCTGCTTTATCTTCTGTCAGTTGACAGTCCGTTTTCGTGTTTAGTGTTTGCATTTCATTTTCGTTTCGATCTTTTGTGTTTTTTGAGTAACTGTTAGCTGAAGTAAACAGTTCTTTCTAGAACTAAACACTTGTGACAATTTTTTAAATACACGCATGTTCCAATGCCGAAACCTTTTTTGAAAACTGGCCCAGGAATTGATGATTTTCTTGGTTAACTATTTTGAGAAAGAACGGATTAATCAAAAGCCTCTACTTCCTTTGACTGCTATAAGAGATGTAAGTACTCATAATCCAGATTGTCACAGTACAATTTACATGAAATATTTTATTTTTGTAATATGAGGTTATGTTTATTATATTTTTCTGTTTTCCAGATAGTTGCAAGAGCATTAAATTTAAATGTGTCGAAAGTACATGGCTGTTTCACCAAAACACAATAGAGGTATACAACTAGGCTAAAGGGAAACGAATACGTTCGAAATCTATGGTTGAGGTGGATGGTTTTACGCAAGACTATTCACAATGTTATGTATGCAATGGATCAAATCAGTGATTATTTTAATTTTTTAACTAACATTTACTGTACGAAAATACCTACATTTTAGAAAAACACATCACACTAGACAATTGGCGGCAAATACTTTTGGAAGGTAACATTTTCAACGGATGTAAGACGTCGCTTAGGAAAATTATTAAAAACATGGGTTTGAAATATAAGACAGATAATCCATGACAAGGTTCAAATGGAACTACCTAATATAGTTCTAAAGCGAATAACATTTTTAAGGGATTATATTCAACTGAAAAATAAAGATTATGGATATTTCGGGATGGAACTGTTGGTCGTTTTTGGCAAGATATCTGTACAAATAGTGTTAAAAAGGCTGAAGTTGGTGGGTCCAGATATTTGTTATAAGTTTGTAATAGTTTTATAAATTTCGTACAGTTTTGTTTTAGATATATTTGTACTTCATTCAGCAGGCGCAAAAGGTTTTATTCATGGCACATAACTTGTATTTTCGTCTAAAATAATTGATAGTGGTTATCATAGGCAAATAAATAGAGATAATTTTTTGCATTGGTTTGAATACAAACTTTTATATAATTTAGAGGAGCCTTCTATAATTGTTAAGGATAATGCTAAATATTACAGCACTGTACTAAATAAAACACATACAACAACTTGAAAAAAAGTCGGATATTCCAAATTGGTTACAAAATAATAATATTGGTTATGAAGAGTCCATGTTGAAACCACAGCTGATTATTTTAGTAATGCAGTCAGTAATTTTAAACTGTGATCTTTGTATTATAATGTAATTTTTTTTTCAGGAATAAATCGCAACTAGAGTTTGAAGCAGAGTCCTGCGACTTCCTCCCTATCACTGCATTTTTGACTCCATCCAACATAAATGGGGAATCAAAAATACAAAAAACTATTATAGTGACCATGTTGGTGACCATTTTAATCTGTTTAACTTTTGAATACATTTTTTTACATAACGTTTTTCTTTACATACTTTTAAATGTGAATATTAAAATTATTAAATAGAAATTAAAAATATGTAATTTAATAAATATCTAAAGAGACTGAAAGATCCCCAAATTTTTACTACCATATTATAATTTTCGGCTATATCTACACGATTGTAATAAAAGATATAAATTTATATAAAAAAACAAGTTTTAATAAAATTCTACTTAAAATATAGTTTAATGTGAATTAATAAATATTGACTGAAATTACTTTCAGGAATGACAAAAATCGTACTTTCCCATTGAATGACAAGAGTATTAAATTTTGTACTTACATTCACTTATAGAATATAAATCTGGCAATGTCGCGCCGGCTGACGTTTTGGCGTCACTCGACTGCAAAAGTAAACAGACTTTATATTCTATAATAATAATAATGATAATAATTATAATAATTATAATAATAATTAATATTATTATTATTATACTTTATATTCAGAATGTGATTAAGTACGTTTAATATATTTCGGAAATAATTAGCACATATCTAAAAAAATTACAAATTTTTATGCAGCCAACAGATTTCCTTAAATTAATGTAAGTAGCGAAAATGTAGAGAAAATGTAATGTAATGAAATTTCCAGTGAAAATAATCCAGAAAGTCATGAATACACTAATCATTATTATAAATGCAAGTTATAATTGCTTCACCTAGCAGAGCAACTGTTTTCACAGTTATTCAGGAGTATGTATAACTCGTTGGAATTAATAGCGCAACAAGACTTATACGACATCGAGGAGACGCTGATAAGTCGAAACAGTTGTCTGTTGTTTGGCATCGAGAGTGTCACCCATGTGGTGAAGGTGCATACACTTAGGTCTATCTGTTTTATAGCAAAAGTTGATCAATTTGCATATACTATTCAACTAAAAATTAAACTATAAGTCACTCACTGAGTGAATATAGAATATTATTTAATACGCGGTGTATTAAACTACGCTTAAGAATATAATATACATGTAGCTATGAATTGTATTGATTGAATATACCGGGATATCAAAAATTATCTTGGTCAAGAGTGGTTGTGGAATGTAAAACGTGTGTCTTACTTTAAATTTTTGAATATGTTTTGTTGTGTCAGAATCTGTCAAGTCATTGTGCTGAAATTTTCTAATCCAGTTTTTGAATTATGCCTCTTACCACAAAGCACAAAATTTTCATGATTGAAGCCTATTTTCGAACGGGTGCGCTAGTTAATAGAAATTGGCAATACAGTCAACGTTTGTGTTAGGACAATTTTCGAGAGCACTTCCCAAACGTGGCAATATTACCGGACAATTTTTATGCGTGCCTTACAAATTGTGTTGAAGTGTTTCGCGAAACTGGTTGTGTGACTCATAAAAAAGGTGCTGGTAGACCAAGAGTTCGTACAGAAGAAGTTGTCTTGTCAATGACGTTCGTCAACGTATGGAAGAGGAGCCTGCAAAACCTTTGAAACGTCTTTCTCAGGAAATTGGACTTTCTTATGGAACATGTCATAAGATTTTAAAGAAAGACTTGAACATGGATTCATATAAGATGCAAGCACATCAAGCTCTTCTGCCCGCAGACCACCCCAGACGCCTTGCTTACTGCCATTGGTTTGTCAATAATTTAATGAATGACGATCTTCTGGACTTAACTTTTTTTTCTGACGAAGCGTGGTTCCACCTTTCGGGATACATCAATTCTCAAAATATGCGAATGTGGAGCAATGATAACCCTCATGTTTTTACTGAATCACCACTACATGCTCAAAAAATTGGTGTTTGGATGGCAGTTTCTCGCAGAAGAATAATTGGGCCCATTTTTTTCGATTTCACCGTCAACTCAGAAAGGTACAGACACAACTTTTTGGCTGAATTTGTGCAACAGTTAAACGATGATGAACTTAATAAAGGAAATAAAGGAAATAACCGGTACGGTTATTTCCAGCATGACGGTGCAACAGCACATACTACACGAGAAAATATTGCTTTCCTCCGCGAGTTTTTTGATGACCGGCTGATAAGTTTGCATACAGAAGTTGAGTTTCCTCCGAGATCACCTTGTTTGACAATTATGGACTATTTTATATTTCCTTACTTAAAAAACAAGATTTTCGCAACTCCGGTAAATAATTTGCAAGAACTGAAACAAAGAATTGTTCAGCAATGTGCAACCATAACGCCAGAAATGCTGCAAAACGCTTTTCACAGCATGAGGAGGCGCGTCAACTTGTGCATCGAACAAAACGGGGGACATTTCCAACAATTACTGTAATTTAGTTTTTCTTGTTACTAAAACCGTTATTTCATAATTTGTAGTTCATTATTGTTTTACAACTGAAATAAATAGGTATGAAATTTGTAGGTTATTAATGATGTCAGTGTGACAGTGACATTAATTATTTCAAATTTAAAGTAAGACACACGTTTTACATTCCACAACCACATTTGATCAAGATAATTTTTGATATCCCGGTATATGAAAATATTGATGAAGATTGAGAAAGTTAGTTTGCCGATTTTCAACCCACAAAGCACATTTTGCAGCTCATTATGGAGAAAGTTGTGATGAACACTTATTTATTTAACACATGGTTAATTAATTTACAAATTGTATTGTTTTATCCATTTCCTGTAATGTTATTCTAAATTACAAATATGTTTGTAAGGCACAGTTTGTGACACAGATATTATAAACAAAATGTTTTCTAAAGAACTGAGTAGGTACCTTATTTTGCAGTATGATATACTTTTGCAGTTTACCGGTTTCAAAGGCAAATAAGACTCTTCGTCTTCAATGTTGATTCAGGACCAGATCGTTATTTATTTAAAATACCCCCTTTTCAGGCGGCTGACAAAAAAGCTTCTAACTGAAATCCGCTTAGTACGGACGAATCCTGAATGTATGGCCCCTTTTAAAAAATGCAATGCAAAAAATACCCTACACGTTGACGGAGTAATTTGTTACATTGTAAGTGACTACAAATTGTATTTCATGAATTTTAAATTAAGGGCAATTGGTTTACCTCTTTAACTCTTGATAAATTCTCTTGCCGACCGGCAACGGGGGCTGTGAAATCTAGTTACCGGGGATTGAATACACACCCGTGATTGGCAGGGGAACCTGTCTGCTTTTATCATACTCTGGCAGCACTCCACACACTGCTTATAGCTTTTATTATTCTCCACACTGAAAATTATTGATTTTGCATATGAATGTAGAAGCGATTTGCGTTCCTATGACTGTTGATTTCTTCTACTGATTGCACCCTAAAATGTAATAAAAATTTATATTGCCCTCGGGCACGTACTCGCGCGTATCCCACAGCTAAATTTAAATATAAAAAGGGAAAATCAATAGGTGAAGTGAGAACGCCAAATTGTATTATTCATGATATTTAGAAGAATCAGCGGTCTATTTGCAGATGGATATTTGAGTATTTTCCCGCACAATATAAATTTCTATTTAAAATGAGGCAAAGTAAATGATTTTAAAGTGTAAAATTTTGTCGGACAGTGTCCTGCAAAAGTCCCGAGACCACTCTGCTAAACTATATTTTGGAGCGGTTGTGGACTCCCTGGTCCTCTAAAGAAATCTCCCAGAGGAGTAACATTGAAATTTTTACATGGCATCCTATGTGATGTTTCATCTCAGTGTAATGATAATAAAAAAATATTCTGGTGCAAACCGGGCGACACTGAGTTCATTGGTTATTAAGAAACTTGTTTTATCTGATGAAAAACAAATTAGTGTAATTCTACCCATAACTTTGTATTTCCATAGAAACTAGAAACAACCAAACACATGGAATTCTCCTCCCTAGAAGATTAACGTTTGCGTTGATATCGTTGGATTTCATATAATCGGTCCCTTTTTCATTCAAAATAATTTGGATGGAAATACACATCTAGAATTATTATATTGAAAATTAGACTGTCTCAGGAGAAATATTTGATAATGTTGGTTTCCAATAGGATGGTCATTTAAACATTTCGAGATGCTAATCCACTAGGAGCCTTGGAAAGAAATTCAGAGTTCACTAACCACTCCAATTATCATTTACTAGACCAGGGGTGGCCAATCTGCGGCTCACGAGCCACATGCGGCTCTTGAAGGATTATTTGTGGCTCTCGATAAATGTACCCGAGTTCCCTTTTCATTTTTGTGCTATTATATTTTAAAAAATTATTATCGTTCCATGTGTTTCAAAATGTCTTTGAAATTACTGACGACAAATATAAAAGACTAAGTGCAACGTTGTAACAAATTTCATTTCCGTCCAAGTTAAGAATGATATGACTCATCGAAAACTGCGCGAACGAACATAAACAGTGGCGTAATCGTCTGTAATCGACCGACTCCAAACCGATTTTGAATTTGTAAACTTTCATTGCAACGAACAGTTGACATTGTACTCTGGAGGAAACAATTTGTATCACTTTTGCTACGGATATAATTTGTAATCTGGAATTTTTGGTAAGTTAACTAAATTTGTTTCATAGTATGGCTCGGCATAGTATAAATATTAGTAAAAATGGCTCGGACTATCAAGGAGCTTGGCCACCCCTGTACTAGACCCTATGATAGTTCTCCGTCCTCCGATAAGACCGTCCTAGGACTATTGCCGTATACTGTATCACGCGGGATAGGTCCCATAAAACAATTTAAAGTTACAGCCTAATAGAACATTTATCAGACATATATATATGGGTGTTTTATGTAGTCTCCCTTTACATTCCCTGTACCATAACCTGTCAGATTTTGATTTGGTACTACTAGTAGTGATCCCATTCAACACACTGATATAGTAAAGTTCAGACTAACTGAAGCTCTTTAAAATTAGCTAGTCTAGAATATAATTAGCAATTAGCTTTGGGTCTGTGCTTCTAAAAAAATAGCCACTCTATGGTCAAAACAAGAATCTCTCTACATGACTTTAAAGGGCAAAAAACATTTATTTCCTTGTAATTATGTAATCACAGTAAATAAAATTAGTGTATAAGCTATGGTAAGGTACATCAAAATTAAAAAAGCATATAATATATTTCTGAAAAATAACATTGACGTGCATGACGTGCATCGCTTGGATACTTGTTTCGAGATTAGTTGTAATTCGAACATACTTATATTTATGGTACATATATTACTATTCTAATTAGTTTTATATATACCTAGTATTTGATGCACGGTTTTATGTGATGTCTATTTTACATTTGCAGGTAAAAATTTG
Organism: Pogonocherus hispidulus; assembly: GCA_963924545.1. Lineage (NCBI taxonomy): Eukaryota > Metazoa > Arthropoda > Insecta > Coleoptera > Cerambycidae > Pogonocherus > Pogonocherus hispidulus. The sequence goes on from OZ004693.1 coordinate 72,739,832, forward strand.
CAATTTTGCAAATGCAAAAATTTGCAAGTAGCATTTTGTGAGTTAGATAGAATCCTCGAAATGTGTAATAGTATGGGTAAATTAAATGCTGATTCCAGGTATGAATACCGAGTGTCTCACGGTGACGGTCCATTAGAAGTATCTGGAGAACCAATCAAGTTATTAACTTGAAATTTGAGGTGAAGTCAAAGTGGGCCTACTTGATGAAAATATTTTGCAGTTTCTACCACTTCCGGTTATACCGGAAGTCGACATAAACTTCTTATTTAATTGGGACCCCCTATATATTATTGAATTTTTGGATTCTACGTGCAATTCTAAAAACATTTCATGTGGGATGTCTTATACCTATCTTCAACTGTTGAAATATTGACAGGTGAATGTTGACATTTTGACTTTGGCACCCTGTAAAATCTAAACGCTGTGAGATCTAACAAAACGATTTGCATATTCCTATCTTAACTTTTGATAAACTATCGTTTGACATTAATTTAAGATTTAACAAAGAGATTAAATTTAATCGAAAATTTTTAATTTCTAGAAAATCTGAAATTAGTGTCAAATGATAGCTTATGAAAAGTTAAGATAGGAATGTGCAAACCGTTTTGCTTGATCTCAAACCGTTTAGATTTTACAGGGTGTCAGAGTTGAAAAATGTCAATATTCACCTGATCACCTGTCAATATTTCAAAAGTTGAAGATAGGTATAGGACATCATACATGAAATATGTTTAGAATTTCACGTAGAATTCAGAAATGAAAGTTCTGTAAGAAAGAAAGAAATGAAGTTAATGTCGACTTCCGGTATAACCGAAAGTGGTAGAAACTGAAAAATATTTTCATATTAATAGATCTTTAATAGATCATAGCCCACTTTGACTTCACCTCAAATTTCAAATTAATAGCTTAATTGGTTCCCCAGATACTTCTAATGGACCGTCACCATGGGGCACCCTGTATACTGCAATTCTTGTTCAACTGTAACATATTTAGCGAGAAAGATATATGGCATTGATATATTACTTACACGTCAAAGTTTCACCGGCCATTTGATCATATCAAAAAAAGTGTAAAAGAAATATACTACAAAGTTTTAAAATTCATAAATTTATTTTATTTTTGTTAACAACCATGATTAATCTCAATTTTATAATTTTTTCTAGATATTATTGCCGTTTTAGTATTAATATGCAATTATTAAGGATGAATTAATTCTTCTCTAAACTTTTTTAAAACACTATCAAAATTAACTCCTGTTCACCTATATCACAATTTGCATCTAAAAGAAGAATGTTTTAATTTGTGTTGTGTCACAACATAAGTTGCTTTATTCTCTTCCAAATGTAATTACTTTTTTGTTAATTACATCTCCACTGCAATAAGAGTCGTCAACAGTAATTAACAATCAACTGTGCTCTTCTCTACCAGAAGCACAAATAATGTCTCATTTAAGGCAACAATAACGTCTGGTGTATGGGGAACAATTGATTCAAGCGAACAAAAAACACCGCAGTTTACTTGTAGTTTAACCTTTTCATTAATAAATTGACTGCTCCATTTCCCTCAATCTTTATCTGCGAAGTTAGTTAGTTCTAGCTCTCGCTCAGACAAAGAATGGTGTTTCACGTTTTCTTTTGTTCTAGGTAAGTCTTAATTCTGGCGGAGTGTGTGAATCAAGCCTGACGGAGGTTGAATTAATTAAAATAGTTTGAGAGCTCGGAATTGGAAACGATTAAAGATGTTTACCTTTTCCTGAATTGGGTGGTGTAATGATGCGTAGGTCGAAAAGGTAATGTGTTTTATGTATTAAAGATTTTTATTAGAGTAATCAATTGTATTATTAAAATTTCCGTTATTTCCGTTATGTCCTAGTGATGCGAATTAAATTTATATTATATATAGTTTTATAAATTTCTGATATTTTGCAAATTTACAAATTCAGTATAAGTAGTTACAGTAATTAATTTCATGTTATAATTCAACTAATTCAATAGAATTTGTTGAATTCTACAAGAATTCTCTAAATATAGACTACGAAAATGCTTTCTAATAGAATATTATTGCAGCATAAATTTAATTTATCAAGATCATTGTTCGAGGAACATCAAAAGGAATTTACATTAATTGTTGAAGAATTTATAAAACCGGTAAAATAATATCATCAGGACAATATCATAAGTTTAGTCGATTTCAGTGAATTTTCAGATTATATCAATTTTAAAACCCTTTCAACCGATGACGTTTACAATTTAAATTCGTGCAGCATACTCTTAATATAATCATATACAGGGTGTCAACAAAAAGTTTCATTCTGAATCATCTTTCAAAGGATTAGTTTCCATGGAAAATGCTCGGGCAGGGCCGATTTTTATTTGAAGAACACGTTTTTATATTATTGACATTTATTCAGGGTATCCCAAAAAGAAGAAGAAGACCATAACTTATATTTTTTAAATAGAACACCCAGTGTATTTTTACAGACTTGGATAGAAGGTTCTCTTACGAATCCATTGATATAAGGTTTGGTAGATATAGCTCTAATAGTAAAGGAGACATGAACATAAAAATGGTCACTACAAAAGTAATTAATGTATTGGACAAAGACTTTCTAGTGTTTGTAACTAACTAATTTATATTCTCTTGCTCTTGTATGCTCTTTTATGTATATCCCCTCCCTATTAGAGCTACATCACACCTTAATTTATCTGTGTTCTATTCAAATTCTGAGAACGTTCTATTCAAATCTGTAGTAATAAACAGGATGTTCCATTAAGAAAATACAAGTTGTTGTAAACCACTATTATTTGGGGCACCCTGTATAAATGAAAATTAGATAAAAATGTGTCCCCCTTCAAATAAAAGTCGACCTGTCCAAGCATTTTCCAAAGAAACCAATCCTTTGACGGAAAATCTAGAATCAAACTTTTTGTGGATTCGTCCTATACTAACTACTATATAACCTATACATACATACTGTTCAATATAAAGTGAACAGTAGATATTTTGGTCTTAGTATTAATATGTTTGCAAATTTATACAGTGTCTCACATTTCGCTTACACACCACCATATATATACTTTTCTCATTTATTTTCTAATTAAGAAAAAAATTTCAGAATTTAGCCCATATAAAATATTTTGAAGGAAAAAATATAAATATTTAATATTTCATCTTGTTTCATGTGGTATGCTATTAAATTAGTATTTATCCATTTTTAGAAATAAGCTATAGTATTAGTAAGATATAAAACAATATTCAAAATAATATTGATGAATCATCTTGAGGATTGTACAATTGACAAAAATTTGAAGTTTATTCCAAAAAATCAGAGAGCACGAGAACATGTAGGCGAGAGCTGGGATACACAATATACTGTAAACACAATACATTTACCGCTAGTTGGGGATGGTAAAGTGGTAATATGTGTGAAACTCACGTGTGGTTTTTAGATTATTACTCAGGGCTATGCGTAAAATATGTGACATAGTTCGCTTTGGCCAATTTGCACAGATTATACCTGTACCAATTTTGTTGATGAGTCACAATACACCATATCATGGTTAAAATAATTCTCAGCGGCAATCATTTGAGCGCGGTGACCTAAATCGTCTTTAAGAAAGACGAACCGATTTATTTAATGGAGAGGAGACGCCGAAAACAATCTCCACGGAGTATGTTCCCTGACTGGCGTTGAATTACTCCGGTATCTCTATGAAAGTCGCCACATCTTCTATTGACCAATCAACCACCACACACACTGACCGGTTTGTCAGTTATTCTGTGCTCATCAGAATTTATTTATTATTTAAAATCAGATCTATCTGTCAATTAGACAATAGTTGTAAGATACACAGTGGCACAGATCAAAAGAGGGCACTAAACTGTGCTAACAGACAACCAGCTAACCAAAACACCAGCTGTCCTTTAGGCAATCATGTTGCAACATCTTTCATCGATTCCACTACTTATGGAATTCTGACGAGAACAGAATGAGTGCGAAACCGGTCAGTATAGCTCATCACATTCACAAACACAAGTATTATGTCAAATAAAACATAAAAAGTAAACATAAACATAAAACATAAAAAGTAAATGCAACAATAACACATCAATATTTTGAAAAAACTTTTAATTTAATATACGTACCTAAATGTTAATATACTTTTTTCAATAAAAAAAAATAAATACTGTAAATTCTATGCTTATTTCATGTGCAAAATATACAAGTCAGGATTAAGAAGATGCAGCAGGTCGGTTTATACGATTTCGGTTATACCTACCTGTTAAACTCCAAGTTAACAACCCACTGCGGTGCTTATACATATAACGTCTAATATTGAGAATTTTGTGCTGAGATTTCGCTACCAACTTTGTATCGAGACAGTTCAGTTGGTTACAGATTCGTGTTCAGAAGGTTTTACAAAGTTACCAATACGACACGACTCGTCTGTCGTCTGGATTGGGACAGAAACAATTTTGCCTACAGAATCAAAAGAAGACGTAATGAGGCGATAGCTCCAAGGTGATCTGCGGAGTCTCAATTAATGAGTCCGCCTATAAATCAGCACCTTCTGCTTAGAGCAGCCGTTAACCACCCGAGCCATCTTGCCTGTCAAACGCAGGGCCACCTTATGATATGTAACTCGTGTCGGCGCGCCTTCTTGTACAACTGCCGCCATTGTAAACCCCAAATCTTGTGATTTATATGGGAAGTAATAATTACTTTATCTTAGACAAGACCTGGGGGTACAATGCTGAATACCTACCTACTTGATTGTATAAAAGGGTCTGTAGGTGTCTAAACACTAGGCACTCTACAATAATTAGCTTAGGCTCTAGAAAATTTAACTGCTCTTGCTGCATGGTAATTACGACGTTTTCGGTATATCTAGAGTTATGAAAGTGGAATTGCATTACTCCGTAGTAAATTGTTTTAAGTTAAATCTGGGATAGATATTTTTTTATTTCTTAAAACCTACTTGAGAAATTCAGCCGGTACTTGTTATTTTATTTACTTTTAAGTTGTCACGCTGCAAATATTACAACTGATTCAAATTACAGTATAATTCGCCTCCTCCTCTCCCATACAGGTCACAATGTTAGAATGTTAATACCAATCGAAAGAGAATTAAAAAGTACATAGGTTAGAATTAATTATAAAACACAGGGTGTTCCATTTACAATGAGTGAGTTATTGGGTTTTGAATTTGTCCCAATTGGTCGGCCCTTTTTGGACACCCTGTGTAATTTGCACTAGCTTTCGTATTTTCTACATATTTCGAAACATTTCGATTTAATTTGGTGTTACTCTGTTAAAAATTCAAGTGATTAGGTTACAAACAGAAAGAGATAGCACAGGATAAATGCAACTGGTTTTTGTGAAATTTTTGAAAAAATTAAAATATCTCTAAAACGATTAAGAATAAGTATAGGGTATGTTTATGAAACTTATCTTAAAATTGGACGTGGAATCCACTTACTTAATATTTTGATCACATATAATGATTTATTTATAGTTGTATTGCCTTTTTAAATAATTATGTTGACTTTCTAATTCTCAAATTGATTTTTCTTCATAAATTCAATGGTTTTACACCAATAGTTATTCATTCTAACCTTACTTCTATCCTTGTTTGGGTTTACTTTCGGTCTGTTTCTTCACTGTATTCTACACTAATTTTCATAATTTAAATTCATACGCGATTGTCAGTTTCTTGGCTTGTCTCTTCCGCGTCGGTTTTCTAAGCTTTGTTTAGATCCCCTAGGACACCAGTGTTAAATTTTCTCCTGGCATTTCATATTTTTCACTTCATTTTATTATCACTGCGTTTTAATTGTACTTCATTTTAAATTTGTTTACTACCCTAATTATTTACTAACTATTTAAAATTTTAATTTTACATCTAACCAATTTTAATATCCAAAATTAAATTGAATATTTGACTTTCATTTTAATACATGATTTTCACGATTGTATTGATTTTGGTGTATTACTGTTGGCTAAGGCCTTATATAAAAATCCTCGGTCCATTTAACACTACTTTATAGGTGACTTAAGATATTGGCATGATCTTTGAGTAGAGTCGAACCTCCATTATTGCTTAGGTCACTTCATCTTAGATGAAGGTGCCAAGCTATGTATCATATGGATGATTTAATTGATGTTATGAAATCTGATTTAATTAATGTTAGTAGTGGTGAGAAATACACCGTAGTGACCTTTTTGGATCTCTGCTACTATATGTCTGACAATTATTGTCAAATTGACAGACAGATAACGACCTGCTTTTCCACAGACGCCTACAGGCGCCATTATAGCAGTGACCTCTATTGTCCTTGACGAAGACAATCCTACTTATTTATTTGTACGATATGCCGAAAACAACTAGTTCACGGCCAATGTGCCTCGACTGGCATTGAATTACATGGAGTAGTTGTTTTCGGCATCTCCTTCAAATAAATCATATTTTGTTTGTAATTACAGAAAAAATGATACCAATTGACAGGTATTAATTAAAACTAAATACACAATAATGGAAACAATCCAAGAAAACTCCTTGCAATTTCTGTGGAGTATAAATATCTGAAAGCGGGTAATCATTTGTAAAATTCTTGCATTTAATAGTCTCCAATATGTTACCGATTCCCCAAGGGCCATTGTAAGCGACCGCGCGATCGACCAGATATCAATGTCTCCATTCTCGCGTCCACAGAAAAAGCTTTTCGGCCTGAGTAATGGATATTAATTCCGAAGTCTCTAGCTGGGCCTCAGGAGGGTCGTTCGGACTCCTGGCGGTTATTATAACGTTGGCAGGGCTCGTTATCAGGAACAATCGCCCCGGGACACCGTTTGCTTGACCTGAATGTTCGCTTAGCTTTTACAAACGTTCCAAATGGATTAAAGATACTACTTACTAGTTACCCAACTATATAGATTTTTTCTGCGATAGGTTTAATTTATATTAGACCTTATTTTCCCATATTTATTTTTATTTGGTCACTCTTACATGAAATAGGGGTTTGTTAAGTATATACGACTCATGGAAATATTGTTGATGGTAATTCTTTTGGGATTGCACTATAATTATAAAAAGTAATTTAGAAGTTCTAAAAAATATAACGATAAATGAAACAGCTGCACCATAAATAAATGTACATCTTAAAATGTACTATTATTGTATTGTGTGAATGTTATTATATTTTCTAATAAGAAGATATCGGATTATTGGATATAACTAATATCCAATTATTGCAAAATTCACTGCATTGATTTACTGCGTTTCTTATAATAAATAACACTTGCACACTACAAACACATACTGCATAGTAAAATGCGAAGACGCCGAAAGATGTTATTTTTGTTTATTAAATTAGTTGGGTAATGATGTGGGTATTACGTATGCCAAAGTAGAAGTTGGGACGCTCAACAATTTTCGAGAAAATTGAGATTATTTGTTTTGGGTGCTATCTGTTTTTCGCCCTCTGAGCCCCATTTCAAGTCGTTCATTTTTATACTGATTAGTCTATATGAGATGGGGATAACGTGTACCAAAGAAGGAGTTGGGACGCTCAATACTTTTCGAGAAAATTGAGATTGTTTGTTTTGGGTGCTATCTGTTTTTGACCCCCTGGGACCCATACCAAGCAGTATATATAAAAATATATGTTATCCGAAAAAATGTTATTCTGTTTTGGTTGCTATCTCGTTTTCATCGCCTGAATCCCTTTTCTATTTCCAAGTTTTTGTACTAAGATATATACTCTACTTTGGTAAAATATACAAGAAGTATATTTTACGGTACGGTATGTTTTACGGTACAAATATACAGAAAGGATTCTCGTGTATACGAAATAAGAACTAAGGATGCATTTCCTTCAGTGTACTAACTTTTTTACGGTCTTCTTAGTAATCATAAGCGCAAACATAAACAATTTTAAAACTATCCTCTTTGCTTCTAAACATACATAACAAATTATATTTCATTAGAAATAAAATTTAAATGTCAGTATTATATTTAAACAATACACAATTTAAAAAAATTGAAGTCTTGATCCAAGTACAGTGCTCAACTAAGATAGAAGGCTAACACCAAATGTCAAAAAATATCTTTGTTTTTTTCGAAAATCTAGCTCATGCATACATTGTTTTTCTCATATCTCGTAGTTTTCAAGAAAATATAATATCACTCAATTAGCTTAGTAGAGATTTTGTGTTTACAAATACTGTTTAGAGGATTCTAAACATACAGATTTTTTGTAGGGTTGGTTAAATATACGTTCAGTCTTGCTTGCATGTATTTATCTGATATGCTTTACTTCTATCACGCTGGTTTACATAGAATACAAACAAGAGGGGGAGGTCCCGTAATCTTGTAACGAGATATATTCGCCTTTTATCTTTTTTTTTTTGTAATTTCATCAACCTTAAACTCAAAAATATTATGTATATTTCAATAGAAAATAACTATCTTAAAAAATTCTGAAATGGGAAAATTGTGATACAAATAAGGATGGTATCGACGTTTTCTACAAGTTTTACTATTGCATTTTTCAATAAATGTAAAATTATCTTTAACACTATACATTATATATATATATATATATATTAAAACTCTAAAATCAGTTGTCAATGAGTCGTATACTATATATGACAAATTAAAAGATGAATAATGGATATACAACATGCATGCATCGTCATTATAAATTATTTTCTTTATTAAGTTATCGAGTAGTTGGTATCCAACCAACCACTGCGATATGATTTAAAATTTAAATTATTTCAGATACAACCAAACATTTTATATTATCTTAAAGTACAGTCGATAACATTTATGTTTTGAATAACACATCATTTAAATGTCCACCTCGACTTCGTCTACACGAGCGAATTCGACAAATCCAATTTTCGATGACTTAGTGCACTAAATCGGGCGTGATCTGACGAATGCAGCGTTCAATATTCACTCTTAATGCATCAAGTGTTTGTGGTCTGTTTGCATAGACTTTAGATTTCAAATAGCCCCAAAAGAAGTAATCTAAAGGAGTTAAATCACAGCTTCTTGGAGGCCAGTGAAGGGTTGTATTTCTTTAAATTATTCTTTCGTCAAGCTTTTCGTGCAATATCTTGATAGCTTCATGAGCAGTATGATATGCGGCAACGGTCACACTGCTCATACGATTTGTATTTATCGTTTTACATTATTTTGTGAACCGTCTTTGTCGGTATACTTTTCCCACCTCCCGAACGTATTAGAATTAATACGAAACGTTATAATGAATGTAAAAAGTATATCTCTGTTGCTCCGACACTCAGAGGGGTATTATTGTCATTAATAGAAAGACATTAAATATTTTATTATGTGTGATATTACTAGCGAAAGCGAAAGTAATCTCAATAATCCGAAATTAATTACCGCATTTTATTCAGATTTGGAATTTGTAGGGTTCAAACTTTATTCCGTTATTTCTTATATACATATATCAATAAAAGAGTAACATGTGTCCACTGTGCCTCATTTGTCTCCGCACAAGGGGTGTTAGTCTGTGTCTCTGTACCAGATTTTATTAGAATTCTGACTTGCATGAGCGGCATTTGCTGTAGTTCTAACTCTACTGGTACGAAATTTCGAACTGAGTATTAAACATTCTTGTAAATCCATGAAATCTAAACAAGACATGCGTTTATGAGAGTAAATGTTCAACTTATAACTTTTTACTATCTGTTACATGAAATTTTTTAAGGTTAACTCGTCGAAATCGCTTACAGCGCTTCTACCGGATCTTATGTGAACTAAAGATTGTGTTCCAAGAAGAATAATTGAAATTAGTTTCCAACTAATGCACGAATCGCACTTGCGCATTAACCCAGTGTTGCAAACTATCAGAAGCTGCTGTGTAGGAACAAACTCTGAACCCTCTCACAAATAATGAAGTCGGCATTCTTTCCGATTCATATTGGTGAGCTCACAGATATGTGTCGATTAACTGCCTCTCTTTTCATTGACAGGACTCAAACCAGATTTGTATTCTAGTTAGAGGAACATAAAATTTGTCTTATACCACGTTTTAGGTTTTGGAAAGTGGTTATTTATTAAACTTTTACCCTTAGATTATTACTTTCTGCAAGTTAATCTAACGCTAATGGGATCAATACAGACGCAAACACCACCTAAGTATAAGATAAATTTTATTCTTTAAGTGAGTTTTAATGGCGCTAAATATTTAACGGCTAAGTAGCTCAACGGGTTAGGACATTGCTTGGCACAACGTTATAAGTAGAGATTAAGAGAGGGCTTAGTGTAGGACATGCAAATAATTATATTCACAATAAACGTAGCCGATATAGCCTATATTTGATGCAAATTCGAATATAATATGTTAATTAGGAATAGACATCTATAGGATCTATGACATGCGTAGACATAATCTGTTGGATCACAGTCCAGTCACAGAGTAAATTTAATCTGTGGTTCAGTTGATAGTCGGTTATACTTCTTTTCTGCCGAATCGATTGAATTTACATACATGCAGGCTTCTGTAATTATTTGGCACAAGTCGTCAAACCTATTTCAGTGAAACTGAATAATTGGGTATGGAAATGACTTTCAAAGTTTATATAGTATTCTTACTGTAATAATTTTGTAATATGCAGATTATTCTAGTGAAACAGTTTAATACGCCCATTTCTTTCAGTATAAAATATAGTTAGTCCTGATCTAAAAAATAGATCGAAAATAAACAGATTTACTGATATATGATCTGTTTATCTAATATATGATATACCTACTATATTATGATCTGTTTTAAGTATAGCCCCTTTTTAATATAACTGACGTGTTCTCCATTTCAAGTAGGAAACTATGTATATTTAAATAAAGATGTGAAATTGGGTCTGGTTTAAAATTAAAAAGTTTATATAAAATCCAATTGATGTAGATACTTATCTATACTCAAGTTGGTAGACATGCTATAAGAGAAATAGTGCCCTTTAGTGTTGCATTAAGCTCATTACTGTTTCTTACATTTAATTTAGCAAAAGTTCAATACTTCTGCTATATTGGCATCTCATAAAGACATCAATAGTATTATGAAAAAACAAACATGAATTTTGTTGACTTTATATTATCAGAAAACAAAAAAATAAATAAGGAAATACTGCGATGAATATGCATTTTCTTGTTCTAGAAAACACCACTTACGTACACTATAATTTAATGTTCCTGTGCATTTTATATGTCCGTCATGGCGGATTTATATTTAAAAGTAATGGTAAAACGTACTAGTGCTCACGCAAATGCAATAAAAGGAAAAACTTTATTGTTTAACCCCTGCCCGGAAGATAGACCAAGCGTGCACTTTCCCACAACCAAAGTATCCCCGCAAGGATTACCAAGTTTTACGAGGTGCCACTGAAGAGATAACATATGATACGTTATAATCTTTTACAAACTTTCGTTTATAGCCAAGCGACTGGCTCTTGTCCCGTCTGCTTTTACGTAGGTGCGTGCCATTTTACGTAGGTGCGTGCCATAAACATAACTTATTTCATGTAGGAGGTAGATCGTATTAAAAGGAGTTGTCACCTACTTACATTCGATAGATTCACCACTAAATTGATATGAATATTGTTTTGCTTTTCTGAATTGCATAAAAAATATATCTGTTTACCATTAAAATATAAGTGAAAAGTAACGTTCATTTCATCGTTTATTTCTTGATAATTAGGCCAAGCCTTTGTAGGACTAGATTGTAAATAACTTATTACAATACACAAACAATTACAATACTTAAACTCTACTAAATTCGACAGTGGAATACACCATCCAGACTTCTTGTATCTATATAAATTATTTACGTTTCCTCTCATTAATCTGAAGAACAGTAATATAAGTAACGTCTCTGGAAGATGCTAGAACATGGGGTGGAGAAAAAGAATTGTAAGGATGGCAAGAATGTTACTGGTGTAGCCGTAGTTTGGAGGATTTTTACTATCTACAACTATAGATACATTTATCCGTTGGTAGCACTGTAAAAGTTTTAGTGGCCATATATTACATGGCATCTTATAAGCCTCAGTCACTCAGTCAGCCTCTTGTTGTGATACATTGTTGGAGAGCTTTTAAAAAAACTTACCTGTTATTACCACCTATGACTCCAGACAAAACTGCAGCATCTAGCAAGTATGGTTTTTGATGTAGATATTAAAAAATAGAGTAAAGTAGATACTAATGAACCTACATTTATTTGAGTGAATTAACTGAATCTCTATGAAATGAGCCTCAAAGCACTACGGCTGTAGCAAGATATATTGAGCATCCCACTGATTCAACAAACATCTACAGTTTAGCTTCATAAAAGCGTAGCCCTCACATTCACCCAGATTGTACAGTGCAATCTCATCACAGACCCGGTATATCAGGCTTTCTGTCGATATTAGATTACAGAGATGCTTGTTGAGATGGTAGTGGCCTATTATAAGCACATAGCTTAGGTTTACTAATGCCCAGCATGAGTGCCTGCGAATTACTCTGTTCAACTTTTAAGAGTCATGTGTTTTGCCTCCAGCTATTTTTCCAGGACAGTTCCAACAGCACTATAAGCGACTCCACAAGCTGGCTTCGTTCCCATGAAATACATTTCAGATTCCTTTCTATGTTATGTGCCTTTATGACCTGAAACCTAACATAATCTTACGGTATTGGCATTTATTAATATACTTAGCAATTATATTAGAAATATAATTAGCTAATCGCAGACATTATTCCAAGTAACCTTGTTTGAGTACCAACTTTTACAGCGGCTTGACTATCGAAAAATATCTAAATGAGTTTATGTATGTACCAGTCAAATACGCCATTAATGCGAAAATTTATGCTTCAAATACCGTGGGATGGGCCAAGTGCTCCAGCTCCTGTTCCTCTCTGTTGCCTCTGTTTTAGAACCGTAACTAACCACAGGAGACTTCAAGCCTCCAGTTTACTGACCTTCGATTCCGTCACTAAGATTCTGTATTTGAACCTCGAATGGTTTGCGAAAGTTAAACTTTATTATTGTTTATCTATTCTATTATATTTATAGCAATTGTTCTGTCGGATATCATCTCTAGGATAGGCTCTGACATCAATCTTGGAATGTCCCCTCCCATGGGAATAGAATTCAATCATTATTATTCCTGATCGGTAGGCTGCTATTCTTGCTTGGCTTTCTAACATCTTTGAAGTGGTCATGGATTTAGCAGAACTTCTGACAGCTGTTGCGAAGCCTTGGCCCTAGTCGTATCTACACCTCTGAACCTTGCTCAGCTTTTGTAGCTGTATGTTTAATATAATTCAGGGTTAGTGATTGACTTACAATGATACTAAGATGATTTGTAGTAGATTATTGTAAATTTGGATATGATACATAGTTATAGGATAAGAATTTTGGAATTCTTATCCTATAGCCTTACACATGACGCCACGTCATGCGTAAAATATATTATTGATTATTTATTTGCTATTGTACCAACATCGATTTACTTTAGTTGCAACTTAAAATGTCAGAAACCACTAATACTTTCAAACATTTTTTCTGTCTTGCTTCTATAAACAAGTCATTATGAAACGCAATTGCGTATCGAAAAGAAACCCTTTTCAACACTCAAACTTTTGTTTTTAAATATGGTAGCAACAACATCCTTTGTTTTGTATGGTGTACTATAGTAGTTGATATAGTAATAGCATACAAATGGTATATAAATGATAACCTAACCAAATTTTCAAGCAAAGAAAAGTTGATAAACGTCAATGACACCAACTGTTCCAGAATATGTATAAAATATCCTATACGGGAACTCAATTTTCTGATAATTTTTCTTTGCTTTCGTAGATGTAAAACGTGCAAAATAGAAAAAATAGTAGCGTTTATCGCACTTGTCTTTTAGAAAACCCGCGGCTCGTTTTCTAAACTTAGACGCGTGCGATAAAAGTACGCCTTATCATACGCGTTGTTTAATATACTATTTGAGACTAAGTGAACAACACAATATACAGAGATTTTGTTAGATGGTAAATACTATTTAAGGAACTTCAACTGATAATTTAAATCATCTGTATGACACCTGTATTTACATCTGTAAATACATGTATAATAATCACTTGAATATATCTTTTTGAATAGGAAACATATTGTCATGATCAAGTTTATATTTGCTTTGAAATAGCACTTTTAGATTTGTCCCATTAATTTCAGTATTTTTTTTTATAACCAACCAAACTTTTAAAGTACCTATATAATTATCTGCAATGGATTTTCTCGAGCCACGATTACGACCAATTTTCGTCCAACTTCATCTTGTGTTGATGATACGGGACGATGTTGATGATCAGTTAGTGTCATCACTAGCGGCGAAGCGTGCGAGTAATGGTCTTTATACACCTTGTGCTCTACATGAATTTATTTAAACTAGCTGCATATAAACGTAAGTACTCGTAGAAGCTATCAAGCTCCATGACTATCATGAGACTGGCTGGATAAAAAAGTGTTTATTAAAGTTATAAAGCTTTATAGTTTTCTTTTCAGGTGGCGGAATTGTTTCGCCGGAGTTTAAAGTTTGTGGTCTGCCGAGCGGATTCCCTGAAGGACCAAAGTCATTATGGGGAGCTGCAAATTACGGCGTACTGTGCTCTGTAATGGTTGTTGCTGACATGTTTAGACATACATATATTTCTGAAACTTTCAACCAACATTAAGATATTGCGAATATAAATTTACTAGTATGACTTTTTCCACCGACGAAGGCGAGGCATTAATCAAAGTTGGCCACTGCTAAGAGTAACAAATAGCCGCGTTGGTTAATATTTTAATATTACGGGCTAGTTAACTACTTAAATATAAGAGTATTGTGTACCTGAATTTAAAACTTAAAAGCAAATTATTATTTTTTTTAAATTCAAACTTGATTCAACAAATTTTTGTTGTTATTATCAAACCAGCAAAATACAAATTTACTCTTGAATTATTGATTACCGAAAGTATGTAACAGATTAAAATTTGTTATCATCTATTTCCGTACCGTGATAGCAATAAAGTTACTACCAGTCGCTCTGATATTTAAATTAATTAGTTTTGGATGGGTAATTTTTTCTACCTATTAAATACATCTAACACAATTTCAGCAAAGGCAGACATATCTTGTGAACACTAAAACTTGCTATGTTGCTAAATATATTACAAATAGTGTCCCTTCCTTTAAACCATGGAATTTTCAGGTCAACCATTAAGACCTGACGTGAGAGTAATAATATAATAGTACCTACCCAACCAGTCGGGGTTTAGGAAAACACTCTAATGTGAATCTGCGGTTATAAATTTATGTGATGAAGGGATAGAATGTATGGAAAACAAGGAGGTCGTTTTGGTGGTATTCTTGGATCTAAAAAGAGCGTTTGAAACAATAAATAAGCAGATGCGGATTTCTAGGCTGGAGCAAATAGGATTAACAACACAATGTTGTGTTAAATATAAATGTGCAGTATCAGATAAATTGAAAGTAAATCATGGTGTACCTCAAGGTACTATCCTGGGCCTTATTCTGTTTGCTTTGTATATAAATGGTATTGTGGATAATGTTCAGAAATGTAAAATTTCAATGTTTGCTGATGATACACTTGTATTTATAAGTGGCACAGACATTAATCAGATGTGTGGAACAATTATTAATGTTGAATTAGATCGTGTTAATAAGTGGCTACTGAAAAGTAGCATACAACTTAATTTAGATAAAACCAAATTTATGTTAATAGGAAGATCAGGAAAGTTCAGGAAGTAGGTAAGAATTTTTTAGAGATAATTTTAACTTCGAAAGATTATAGAGTAGAAATTAATTGCTTTTAACTTTATTTATTTAAGTATATACTTTAATATTAGAATAATATGAACAGTAAAAATAATTATATTAGTTTCTAGGGAATATTATCTGACTATTAAGAACCGGGTTACGATCAGTTAAAGAGGATTTTAATCGTTCCAGGAATTTCACTAACGGTTCCAATCTAGCCGCCGGTCAACTTTTTCTAATTGTTCCTCATAAAACTTAGCGATCTTAATATACTACTTCAACCTCACTGTATAAATGACCAACAACCTACTGTTCACTTTAATTAATAAGGTTTTCCAAATTTCAATTATTCCCGCACTAAATGGTATTTTCAATTATATATAAATAGCTGTTAATAAAGTTATAACATCGTAAGTCATTCCTCGGCGCACTTGTGATCCGCAAACTTATAATATACCGCTCCTTCTCACACACAAGTCTCTGACTTTCGGGCTCATCATTAAGATGAGAATGAGGGATAGAGATATTATTATTAGATATATCATTTTCGGGAGCAAAGAAGTATTGAATGTCTTTTTATCATTACGTAATATATAATATCTGGTATCTACTGCATGTTAGATACTACGTATCTAACAATATTATACAAAAGACAAACATTATTTCAGACGAATAATTGGCAAATCGAAAAAATGCGTTATTATCATTATTGATCCGGAGTACCTGAAAACATAAGCACTTTTTATATATCGATATTCCTACCAACTTATTGTTTCTGAAATAATTTTTGTAAATTTCATTGAACATATATTTACCAAGCATTTCCAAGCTTGGTAATCAAGCTTGGTATCAAGAGCAGCGTGCCAAAGTAACGATATAAAATAATTCTAGCTAGTTAAGCCTTCACTTGAGATATTTGACATATTATTAAAATGTTAACAGATGCTCAGATGCCAAAGGACAGATGATTAGAGGACAAAAAAAATTGTAAAACCTATATAACTTTTCTACGAAGAATATCTTGTTTTAGGGATCTGTAGGTGCTGTTTTCTACACTTAAAGAAACATCTAAAAATTTAAACAAAACCCCTTCAAATAGATGAAATTTTTTGCAATTGAACAATTGCTATTGTTTAAAAGTAAATTCCCTAAATGTATATTAAGGAAACCTACTTTTTTATGATGTAACGAATTAAATTTATTAAAACACATATCTTCTAAAAGTATTAGTTATAGATATCTTATATATCCATGGTGTAAATAGCCCTTATTTTCATCTCAATCATTTTAAAGCTGCTTAACATCGATCAGTACATCCTTTCTTTTTGAATATTTCAAATATTCCGAAGGGATTTGCACCAGTGAAGTAAAATAAATGTATATTTTACATTCTATGCTCAAAAGGGTGGATTATAAAAAGGAGTTCTACGCTACAGTGAGTTGAATAACTCTGGAGGATTTGCAAGTTCAACACTATTTCTGTATAATATTTTTTGCTTTTGTCGTTAGAGTACCGACGAGTATCGGAGAGAAATATAAAATTTTATATCACCTCTCAGAGCGAAGATCTCCTTGATACTGTGAATACAACCTTATACTTCGAAACAACCAAATTCAATTTTTTTTCATATCTTCTACCTATGATATTCGTCCGGATATATTAGTAGTCGGTTTAAAGCATATAATATAAGGAAAAATTTCTTACTATAAAATTCTGATAAATATTCCACACTTGCAACATGATACAGGATGTTTTATTTAAAGAATGTAAGTTTGTCCCTTCATTTGGACTACAGAAATGTCAATAATTTTAAAGTAAAAACCCTTTACGCGATTCATTTTAAGACCGAAGCACCAAAACGGTAGTAACCTATACTAACCTACGTTTCCTGACACTGACGTTTCAAATTGTATTCATCAAAGATTTGTTGTCGAGAACTTTAAACCAGGTAAAAAGCTTGTAAAACTATTTTGAAAGGGGTAAGTAGTGATATAAAATAAAAATATATTTCAATATTTTTCGAGCGTTCAATCTGAAAATGAAATTTAACCTCAAAATATGTCAAATTCATTATTGGACATACGGCATACACACCTTTATGAAAATAGTGATTCTTGGAGAAAGGTAAAGAGCACAGACTCTACTTTGCGTTCTTTAGCTTCTTTATCCATACTTGTCTCCTGTAACTCTTTAATGCCCAACTTATAGTTTCCACGATAGCTTCAGATTTTCCCGCTTTTGGAAAAGTATGAAACTGATCTCGGGATTTTTCTTTGTCCAAGAGGAACAATGACGCTCACAACAATAATGATTTATATCCAATTAAAGCAATTAACTAATATAACAACGGATATTTCAAAATTCAGAATAGACATACATACTCAAAACTGAACCAGTCACATGCGTTAGTTGTGCGTGCCGCCAGTAGGTAGCGTATTGCTTAGCAAGAATCGCGTATACTATCACAATTGTTCTGTTGAATAATTTTTCGAAAAAGACGAATCAGATTTTTAGATCACAATTTCTAGATGAAACTGTGAGATTAAAACTGGCTTAGTGACTGGACTAGATTAATTTTATAATAAAGTTTAAATATCACATTACATCAAATCAAATCCTGCAATTCGGTAATATAATCGTTTGGGTGTTAATTAAATTTTATTGTTATTACATGACGCTATAATTTGGTTTACTCGGTATGTTATTGGCAACATTACTAACATAAGTAATTGTTAATATAATCAGAGTAAAATTTCAATAAAGCATTAATTAATAATAAAGACAAAATTTCTTTGTCTCTCTATTCCATGAAACATTCACGTATCATCATTTATACACATCATATTTGTGAGATACCGCACATAAACATTAAGTAACACGGCCATAATGATTTTGTGGCAAAAGGCTTTAAATGCATCTTGAAGGGGGTTGGAACCTTTGGTATGAAGCTAACACTCGTTTGGTACTCGTAGAAGCTATCAAGCTCCATGACTATCATGAGACTGGCTGGATAAAAAAGTGTTTATTAAAGTTATAAAGCTTTATAGTTTTCTTTACAGGTAGCGGAATTGTTTCGCCGGAGTCTAAAGTTTGTGGTCTGCCGAGCGGATTCTCTGAAGAACCAAAGTTATTACGGAGAGATACCTCTACGTTTCGCCAACCAAGTTTGCATCATCTGGAGATGATTAAAACTGGTTTAGTGGCTGGTAATTAAAACAGGTTTAATCATCGTCAGATGTTCCAAACTTGGTTGGCGAAACGTGTGTTGAGCGCAATATAGTGTTTTGGTGTTATATGTAAAACTACGTTTGTGTTAGAGAGATAGGTTGGCAACCAATTCTGCATATAAGTCAAGCCGAACAGAATATCTGTCAGCTGTTTAAAGTGCGGTATTAATATAGCTGGGTGTTTGACTCTCCTAATTAATCAAGTTTCTCTTATTCCTGCAAGAAACGGTGGTAAGGATTTACCAACCCAAGTCAGTTTTGGTTGGTGATGGTAATGATATAGTATGATTATAATATGCAGTATCCCCTCACACATAAGTCTCTGACTTTTGAGCTAATCCCTGTGATTAGATGGGAGAGATATTATTATTCTTTGAAGAAAAATCTACAAAACATATAGTCACAGAAAAAGATAAATAGATACCTTCTGAATATCTCAGGCTTGTGTAGATGTATAGTACACACAAGAAACTAATAATCATTTTTTGAAGGAGGCACGAATTCTCCCTTCGCGGGACTCGAACCCACGCAACTTTAACCCACCGTAAAGTTAAAAGATCTTACCCTGCAGCTAAGATCATCGAGCTACCGTGACGGTAAAATTAAAATTTGACTGCTCTTAAAATTTTTTCGTTCCTGTAGTACTAATATAATTAATATATATTATAGTAGTATATAAAACAATAACTATTTTATATTTTTTAATCCATTACTCAATAAAATTAAACGAAATAAAAGTAGATATCCCGCAGATGCTTGGAAGTCACGACCTAACAGAAAAACAATCTGCTGATATCATTTGAAAACTTTTGTGCGGAAAATTTCCAGAGTTGAACATTTTTACTTGTCACGTAAATTTCCCAATAATGTTCTACAAAGCAACTTACACCTTTCTTAGAGAATTCGTTTTATATTAGATATAAATTGATTTGGGTTGAGGAAATTCTAAATGCATCCAGACAAGAAAGTGTTGTAGAGGGGCACGTACTTTTCCGGAGTGTATAATTTAGAAAAAGGAATAAAACTTCCGACTGCGGAGTAGTTGGACTTGTATGTTTTAAATTCCTTTGTTCCTTATCGATACAAGACCTTCTTTCAACTTCTACTGAATTATCAGATTTTGCTATGTGTAGGTAGTAGAAAATGTGTGTGAAAGTAATTGATGCTTAACCACAACTTCCAAACGTTTAAAATAAAATGTTATAGCAAATAAGAACAAAAATTTTGAACTCACTGCTCATTTTGGATAATAAGATATGTATTTCATTATTAGATCAAAAATTAGGCTTTTCCCGTGGACGCATTACAAGTTTGAATGATATGGAGGTCATCCATGTTATCGGTCTGTAGTTCTTTAGATTGTACAAATATCCGCTCTTTATAATTAGCCTTGATAAACCAGAAGAAATTTTTTATATAGCATTTAACCAAGCATTAAGAATTCTTGCTAAATAGTGGTGGATACAAGGAGGTTTTTTTCCGCCAGAAGTTGGTTACCTCATAGAGTCCTGGAGCTGCAAAGCTCTTGAAGCCTCCAAGAGCTCTTCTAACCAATGAGAGTTATTGGTTGGCTCACATCTTGTGATTGCTGTAGCCTTTGACCGAAGGCGACATTTATTGAGTGGATTTTCAAAAAAGTTCGAAGTTTTCGAGGCAGTTCGAATACCCGAGAAGATTTTTGGCGGAAGGTTATTTTTCTTCAACTATACTTGCTTCGCTAGTGACTTTTTGGACATCAGTAATATCCGTATTCTATTCAGACAGTGCTGTTTAGTGGTTTGTAGGTCTGTCTGCTTGAGTGTACGATATATACGCCTCATCAAAGCGACTATTTGGCTAATATAAGCGTAAACAGTATTATTGGCGTCGGTGAACCATACGGATTTATCTATTACAAGGATAAGATTGCAATAACAAAAGTAATAAAGAGAGGAGATAATTTAACTAAAATTAAATAACTAACAAGAAGAAACGGGTATGCACAGAGTTGAATATGAATATATACTCCAAATATCTAAACAATTAAAATATTAGAGGACAGCAGATTTTAATTTATCTACTATTTGAGCATAATATTATGACGTCTTTACGTGACGTACCTACTTTTATTATTTTATTATTATCCAGCATCGCGTACAACGTTTATACGGAATGTCAAATAGGAATTTGTCTTAGAAAGCCTACAGTTTTTTGTGAGATAGAAAGAAATAGACAGTCAAAATATATAAAAGCTGTTATGAGATATTAAATGGTTTATGGTTAAATGGTTTATGATTTTTCGTAGTAAACTGCACTCGTAGGATTCACTCTGTTGAACTAAAAAGACATAAATATCGTATAAATAAAAATAAATAATAAAATAAATGATTCAAAAGAAACTTAATTTTGCTAAGTTTAAATACATGTTGAACATAGTAAGCCTATTGACAGTCTATAGAAGTCGCTCAGACTTCTAGTTCAACTGAAAATAATAAAAAACTTATCATTTCCAGATAAAACGGAAGTTGCCCATAACCGTCAGTAAGATAGGTTTATCATGTTCAGAATGTATTCAAACCCCCAAAAATTTTCACCCCCTTATTTAAACCCCCCAAACGCCATTTTTTAGCTAGTTTTGGACCTATTTTTAGCAAGACCCTCTTAATAACCCAGCTAGGAACACATACCTTAGTGTAATATAAACTAATCTTTTCAAACCTTTATCCATGTTAGTGTATGTGTTTGTATACACTAAACAGTACACCATACACTACAGAGTATATTAACAGCTAAATAAACCTGCGCACAAGGAACAATGAATCCTTTTGCCGCTAGCTACATTGAGAAAAGGATTTAATTGAGATAAATAATATTTCTTACTAGGTTAGGTTAAGTTAGGTTAGGTTAGGTTCAAAAGTGAATGGGCCGAAAACCAGACCCTCCACCGCGACCATGTGGTCTATTGTTGCTCACATCTACTTATATTTCACCCAACAGGTCCAGCTTCTTAATGTAGCTGATCACCTTATTGGGTGAGAACTTGTTCAAATCCTCTGGCAGAAGTTATCCTTTGCCAAATAATTAGTATCTGATCCTTTCCCCAGCGGGGCAGGTGCACAATATGTGTTGTGCCGTTTCGTCATCTTCTAAGCACAGGCGGCACTCAGCATCTTCTGCTAGGCCGAATTTGCACAGATGATATTTTAAACGACAGTGACCCGTATATAGGCCAATTAGAGTTCGTAGGTGAAACCCGCTTAACTCTAGAAGTTTTTTAGTTCTTGTTTTCGAAGGGTTTATTAATCGTGGTAGTTCCTGCCAGTACTGGAGGATTTTCCCCTTAGCCTAGGTCAAGAGCGTTGCTTTGGCAGTACTTGAGGATATGCCAAGCACCGATTCTGGTCCGACAAATTCAGAAGTAGCACCCACCCTAGCTAGAGAGTCGGCTGCCTCATTCCCTTCATGGCCAGAATGGCCTGGGACCCAGACCAGAGTTAATCTATTTTTCCTGCTCAATTGAGCGAGCGCCTGGTGGCAGCTCCATACTGTTTTTGAGTTGCAACGCTAGGAACCAAGAGCTTTAAGAGTTGCTTGGCTGTCTGAGAATATTTTTATCGATTTTTATCAATCGAAATTTCTTACTAACAATTAAATTATTTTTTTGTATTTGGCGAATTAAAGAGATATTATATGACGGTATGATGATTCGAACTCAGTTTTAATCATCTCCAGATGACGCCAACTTGGTTGGCCAAACGCGTGTCGAGTGCAGTATAGTGTTTTGGTGTTATGTGGGAAACTACGTCTGTGTTAGCTTCATACCAAAGGTTTCAACCCCTTTCAAGATTGTAATTAACTGTCGAATTATTTAATGAACTAAATAAAGATTGTATTGTATTGTATTATTTTTTTGTAGAGGAACTCTCTAGATTATAGAATTTAAATATACCTAGCGTTACAAATATACTGATAAACTTATAAGAATTCTTTATGATATGTAATTATTTTATAAGATTTCAGTAATAAATTGAAAAATCACTTGGCGTAATCGCGTAAATCGCCGCAGCGTCGCAAAGAACTGAAACCAATTAATTCGTGGCAGGGCGAATTAAACTCTTTCCTGACAGCAATCGATTTAAAGCCTCTTAAACAGGTTAGACAACGAAGCAGTGGAGTTGAGAAGAATCAGCCTTTCGGCAGAATTTTATAGTAGTGAACTATACTATTAAATTCGGACTACTATATCCGGCTTAAACGACTAAAGGGATTGCGGATCGAGAGGAGATTAAGCCAAGAAAAAACAAACAATGAGAATGGTTTATAAATTTCCTACGGACCCAACTGGTTGGTCGGGGCTATTATCGCTATTTAATTCAATAAGGATCCGTTTATCTTGCTAAATCGACCATAAATTGTTTAGGGTTAAGTTCAACACACAGCAAAAAAATTCACATCTAGAACGTGCACAGGATGGATGCGGATCTAAAAAAAGGGAGCTCGTTCAATCTTGGCACGTTCTATTTTAACTCTCTTATGAGTTAAATCGTTCTTGGGTACGTCAGGTACCTTCTAGACATTTAAATTCGAGTTTAGCTCCACGAGGATGACAAACTGTCATCACGTCATCGTACACTGATAAAACACATATCT
The DNA here is from genome assembly GCA_963924545.1 of Pogonocherus hispidulus. Taxonomy (NCBI): domain Eukaryota; kingdom Metazoa; phylum Arthropoda; class Insecta; order Coleoptera; family Cerambycidae; genus Pogonocherus; species Pogonocherus hispidulus. The sequence continues at coordinate 72,763,506 of OZ004693.1, forward strand.
TGTTAAATGACATATATCAAGGATATATATTCACTTTTCACCTTTTAGCAGGGTCCAAGTGAGTGTTCATCATATTGATAAGAATTAATATACCAGGTGTTCCACATAAAAGTCCTCAGCCTCGTATCTCGGGATCGGAAAGATATATTTTGATTTTGACAAAAACATGATAGAGCTCATCTATGCCTTCGTCACGGAGTTCAACCTGATTTTTTTCAGAGCACATTGGAGATGGCACTGAAGTCGAAATAAATTTTTCGTTGGCAGGAGCTTTTTAACAAGGTTTATCTGATACAATTTTATCGGTTGTAATGTACCGGTTTATCCTTATTCAATTCTAAACAATTTTTGTCAAATGACTATTTTTCAAAAAGATATCGGGCTCTTCATTTGGTAAGGTCCAAACTCAAGCATATTTTATAGTTTAGAATTATTAACTTATACAATGAAATTATCCACATCAATTTAATAGCTCTTTTTAAGAAATAGTGATACAATATGTATATCTGTAAAATATGGCAAGAGTTTTTTAAATACCTAATTCATTTTGTATAATAATTCATAATTATTTGTACGCTTGTCCTAAAATAAATCCTGAATGTATAACGAAACTTCATCACAGTAGACTTTGATTAGAAGGAAACAAAATTAAATATTATTTCACTATTCCTTAAAAAGAGTTATAAATTGACTTGGATAATTATTGTTTCATTGTATAGGGTAATAATTCGAAACTCTAAAACACGCTTGAGTTTGGGCCTCACCAAATGAAGAGCCCGATATCTCTGAAACTATTAAGTTTTTGAAAAATAGTTATTTGACAAAAAATGTTTAGACTTAAACAATGTATCGGATAAACCTTGTTACAAAGCTCCTGCCAGCGAAAAATTTCTTTTGACTTCAGCGCCATCTCCAATTTGCTCTGAAAAAAATGAAGTTAAACTCCGTGACGAAGCCATACATGAGCTCTATCATCTGTCAAAACCAAACTATATCTTTCCGTTGCCGAGATACGAGGCTGAGGACTTTTATGTGGAACACCCTATATTTAATAAAAAGTATATTACTGATCTATCAACAGAATATTATCACTTCATCGCAAACAGAACTTACAAGCTACTTGCCACGATATACACACCTACTTGCTACCTCAATGCAAGGCAGAGTATCTTTGATACTCCTATCAAGAAAATACATAAGAAAATTCGTATTTATTCTTACCGTACAAAGAATATCATAACGTTCTACTGACGTAAAGTTGAGGATCAACTCGAAACGTTTAGGAAAAGCTAGTTAAGTGTTTCATTTCTTTTATAAAGTTTATTATAATTATTTTATTTAGACATTTTTAAAATATGACATGAAATATTACGAAATTTTGTATAAAACTGAAAAACTACTCATGAAATTTAGTTAATTTATCATATTATTATATAATAATAATAATTTATATTAATTTTATAATTTATAATATGTATAAATTTTTGGGGCAGTTTTTTGGGGGCAAAACTTTAGAAGTTTGCTTTGATACTGCACTTTGAATATTTAATTTGTATGCTTTTGGTTTCCTGCTATTTGTTATTTTACAGGTGGTGTAATCCCAAAAAAAAACTATGAATTATATACAGTGTGTTTCACTGTATTACCCTGCGACTTTTAATGAGCGATATACAGCTGCAGCATTTAATTGTTACATTCTAGAGATTTTCTGCTTGTGCATGTCTATCTCGAAAAAAATTTAGAATTTTAGATATTGTATGTGGTACTCATTAAGTAATATAATTAATAATTAGTTTTCAATTTATTTCTTTATTATTACTAACAATTTTTGTCAATTTCTCAATTATTGCTGTGATTTCGTAATTAAACTTATTTTGCTGTTACAATTTTCATCCCTCACTTTATTTAATTTCTCATTCATGTGCATCCACAGGCTTTTATATATTATTTCCTTATCGGGTTGCCATGGTATTCTCTCTGGTATTCGGTTTGCTTTGATTTATTAGATTTTAAATTACGTCATATAAATTGAGTTATGTATCAGATCGAGAAACATTCCCATGGAATAAATGATATATATAGCTATAGCTATATCGTACTAAACTTAATATCATTTATGCATGACTTGTCAGCTGATAAAAAGGTAATTTCAAAGGGGAAATCAAAATCATTTTTCCTTTAAAATGTGTGTCAAACACAGATCACAGTATTAGAGTGTTGTTGAATGCATGGCACAAAAAATGAAATATGTCGGTCGCCCTCACCATGTAATTTACTTCATGTTCAACAATGTTGTTTTATCAGTGGTTACTGAACAGTAAAATCATTAATTGTAGAAATGAAATCATTTTATTAATTTATTGTACGGTCAGCAGATAAACAGTAATTCTAGTGAAATTAGCAAAATAATATCCAAACATTTATGGGCAATGGCGAAATATTATTTTTAAACTCAATATATCTAAACAAATAGGGTAATTCGATAGAGTGCCTAGGTTTTGAAATTTTATATTAATGTTTTTATATGTTGAATTAAATCTGCCGTTTATTTTTCAAACAAATCTTTATTGAGTTAGGAACGAGTAATAAGTAACTAAAATTCATGAAAAAATAAAATTTACAATTCATAAAAAAAATAAAAATCACTAACAAAAACTATACCTCCCCCCCCCGATGTTGAGGCGAGATGGCGCGACTGAGAAAAAAACATTTCAGCCAAAATGTCACTTTGTTTTGCATACAACAATACCACAATCGAGTCAAAAGTTTACAAACTTGAAGCAAGAATCATGAAACCACTTGGAGCAACGTAATCCAGTCCTCAATCTTTGTGGGTTGGGAATATGTTTCGCCACAACCAGGGCAAGCCTCGTCATCGTCATCCATATCATCTAAAGAGTCATCTAATGTTGGTAGTTCTAGATCTTCGTCTGACGATGACTCATTTTTAGAAGTTTCCTTAGTTTTCTTTTTGGTAACTTTTCATTTCTTAATGTTTGACTCTTATCAGCAATTGGGCTGAGGTTTTGAGTTTATGAGGTTCTGCGCAGGTCAGCCGTGGTTAGAGGCGCTAGTGTAGAACTAAAACGGGTCACGTGACACGAGATAGAGAAACGAAGGACGAAGCCGTTGTCGTTTGCTTCCCCTTGACATGACGTGACGGTACGGCACGCCACCTAACACCGCCAATCTCTTATCTATGATAACGGCAAATGTACATAAAACAACCAAAAGTTGTAGGATAATTTGCGTTAAGTTTTTACATAACAAAGGTAAACGTGCATAGATGGCTCTACTTTCTATGCTAATTCATTGTTAAGTAAATGAATTTGAAATTCCTCAATTTGTTTAATTGTAATTTTGAATTTTTTTTATTTAAATTGTCTTTAGAACCTATATGAGTATTTTTTTAAAATTAATTTCTTCTTAAAGAAGATTTCCTAGAGTTATATAATATTTTATTGTTATCTACTGTATTTAAAAATATAACTGATCAAAAAAGACTGTAATGTTGCAATACACTAATAAAACGCCATTACTGATAACGACTTGTCTACTTTTAGCCACCCGGTATATTATATACATAACTATTCTCTAACCTTGCAATATATATATATTGTAGTGTAGTAAATAATTACGAATAAGGAAGTAGTTAATAGTAAATCAACTTTTTTTTGACATGTGGTGTAACGTGGACATCATTTCTACAAAACATTTTCGCTGGAATAGTTAAATCAAACACTTTCAAAGTGGTGAATTGTGATCATCAATCAAAATTGGACATATAAGCATACGGAAGTACAAGTAAATCGCTAAGAAATATAATATTAAATCAGATACGGAACTGAAAAAACAAATGAGTAAAGGTATGGCATCATCATAATATATAACATGTTTGCCAAGAGTTAAACTGCACCTGAGCGGATGCAAGGCGATAATATTTTGCAGAATCAAGAGAATGTAAATTGAGACACATGCTCTTAGAACGATTACAGTAATATGCAATACAGGGAAAAGTGAAAAAAAATGTCCGTATGCAAAATATTTATATTTTACAAACCAAAGTTTTGAGTAGATATAAAAACACATACTACAAGAATACAAAGACTTTGTCAGTTTCTAAAACTGTAAAATCTTTTTAAATTATTTGATATTAGTCCCTTAGAGTAGATGTTTATAGACAGAAATTTATTATTCAGTGAACTTAATATAGAATTATCTATTTTAAATTCTTTTTAATTCATAACTGAAGAAATTTGTGTCTGCTTTTTACTAAACTGTGCATAGATATGGCCGAGAGTACTTGCAATAAAATAACTTAATATTTACTATTTTCAGAGAGAGAGATATCTTCTAATATATCCAGTACGAATGTGATTTCTATAAGGTGGTATATTTGAAGAATCTGGGTTTATGTTACCTATAACCTCATTTGGAAGAAGCCTCGGCATTTAAAGAAACGACTTGTTGCTAAACTTGCTTGCTAAACCATCCTGGCGATGGCTTAGGATGGGAAGAATGTCAACTTGGTGTTAATGTGAGAGATTAAAATAAGTTGATGTTTGACTTGTCCCCCTAACTAATGAGGTTTTCCAGGTTTCCCTCATTCCAGCACTGAATGGTGGTTAGGGCCTACCAACGTAAGTCGTTCCTGAGGCGCAAATGCGGCCCGCGAAATAATAATATGCCGCCCCCTCTCCCACACAAGTCTCCAACTTCCGGGCTAATCCTTGTGATTAGAATGAGGGGTAGAGATATTATTATTATTATTATTATTATTATTATTATTATTATTATTATTATTATTATTATTATTATTATTATTATTATTATTATTATTATAAAACTAAATAGTGACTCTATCTATCTCTTGGAAGAAACAGTAACCCAGAGGCACTACTGTCGACTGCAATAGTAAAAAGGAGAAGAGTGGATGAGAAAGGAGAGCTGATAGAATGGCGAGAGCTGAAGAATTTGGCTGAAATGTTCTGTAAAAACAGAGTGAATTTAGGAGTACAGCCATTTGTGAAATTTCGAAAATAAAACCAATTGTACCTTAAAGACCTGTATTAATCTTGTCTTAAATATCTTGTCTTATTTTTTTGTATAAGATTTTTAATAATAAAATTAAATGTAGTCAATTCCTAATGAAGATAGGAATATTAGTTCCTCAGTATTTAAATAGAAATAAGGATATATTTTGTGTTCATACGGCTCATACCAACTTGGGTCAAAATTCGCCTCTGTATAGAATGTGCTCCCTGGGTAATCAATTGAATAATATTGATATTTTTTCGAGTCAAAGAACCTTTAAGAACTTTTAAAAATTAAATTGTAAAACTATTTAAAATTAGTAATTGCAATTAAACTCTTGTTATTTTCTGTTTTTTTGCTAGTGTTGACTGTTTCTTATTTCATGCTATGTATATAGTATCAACATACTTTTAGTAATATATAAGTATAATTATTGTTGAAATTGTAATCAATTATTGGACTTAATGTCTGTAGATTACTGTAATAAATAAAATAAAAATAAAATAAATAAAATAATCATTGATAACATTACCCATTAGTGAATCTAACTAGTAAAATGTTTTCCTGATTGTTGATCTTCCCCGAGACTTGGACAAGGTCACAGTTTACAAGATGGTGATCTTAAAGGTAGTAGCTTTTCATTACTAAATTTGTGAATGTTCAAATACTGTAATTGTGAAGTGCCGTTTAGTCTAGTCTAGTGATTGTCTATGCATAGATTGTGTTTTCGGTCGACACAAAAAGGGTCATTGACTTACTTACCGCGCGAACAATATATCTATATATGTTGAACTATATCTTTGTAAAGTTTTACTGAGAGCTAATATATCTCACATTTCTTGTATTATGAGTGGGTCCTTAGTATTAGTATAATTCATATGTTCTCTAAATATTCGTATTGTCTTACTAAAGTTTTATAAACTGTTTGATATGATCTCTTTATATTAAAATTAAATTTGTTGTATCCGAGTTGTTTTTTTTTATTGTCGTCACTCCGATAGTAACATACACCTACAATCAACTTAATAGAAAAAGATCAATCAATGGCGCCCAAGTTTGGCAGTAATAATCTACCCTTATTAGTTCATTCTGCTCATCCCTGCAAGAGAGTCTCAGAACTTGCGTTAAGTATAAAACTTTTTACCTTGTTGCTTAATGCTATTCAGTACTCATATACAAATTTGGCACCCAACGGGCCATAATTGAATTTAAAAGTATAAAAGAATTAAATATCTTTATGTTTGTTTGAAATTGTTGAAATTATATTCTGAATTTAGTTTTATCTTTACACTGCGTGTATTATTGGTAAATATTTATCAAGTTGACAGTTCCCAACGACTTTGAATTTTAGGCTATTAAGTGCACACTTGTTACAGTAAACTATGGTTTATGGGTCGCCGTGTGGCCATGTGTTTTTCTCTAGACAGGGTCGGTCGGAGACGTGTCGAGGGGTAGTCCTAAGTACTAAGTAGGTAGATATGTAGTAAAACTGTATCCTTCGTTCGCTTAACAGCAAGTTTGAGTTTGCTCTGCTTTCTGTTTTCTTGTATACTAAATTTAATTCACTTTTGTAATAAATTCACTTTTGACTCTGGAAGCTAATATATTTATTTATCCTTCGGGTTAAATATCCAACAGGTTATGGGCCCAGCACGCTTCCACTGCGCGTCATTGTGATTTGTTATATAAAGAGAACATTTTTCGCTGGCTAAAGTTGACGGTAGTGTGTTGTGTAGTACGTGTTGTATCAGTGCAAAAATAAGCTTTCATCATGGCTGATAGAGAAGCTTTAGAACTAACAAAGCTTAATGGATCAAATTATTCAATGTGGAAATTTGGTGTATGGTTTCTGTTACAAGCAAAGGACCTAACAAGTTTTGTTGATGGCACGGAAGTAGAACCGGACAAAGATACCAAGCCTAATGACCATAAACAGTTCGTAAAGCAGTCATCGCAAGCTGCAGTAATTTTACTAAGTTCCGTGGATAGAACGCTTCATCCACATTTGATAAACTGCAGTAATCCAAAAGAAATTTGGGAAAAACTTAAGGTGCTGTACGGTGACACGAGCGTGGATGCCAAACAAAATGCGTGGGAGCAGTTTTACTCATTTCGGATGAGTGAAGGTGAGTCTGTTGCTGTCCAGGTAGAACGACTCGAAAGTATTTGCAAAAAGCTTGAGGATGCGGGAGAGAAGCCTTCCGAAACGGCCTTGATATCCAAGCTATTAAGTAGCCTACCCAGCAGATTTTCTGTGTTTCGCATTGCATGGGATTGCACACCTGAGGCGGAACGGAAGAAAAATAATTTAATTGCTAGGTTACTTAAAGAAGACAAGCGACTCTCCGAAAATGAAGAGAATGTGTCCAGTCTAGCTCTTCATGTACAGCAGACGTCGTTGGGAGGAGCCCCAAAGAAATATTGTAAGAAGTCAAGCAAGAAACAAGATATTCAGGATTTGAAAAAACGTACCAGGTGCGCGTATTGCAGAGAAAAAGGCCATTGGGTTCGCGAGTGTCCTAAGAAGAAACACGAAAACAGAGACATTACAAGTGCGTCAGCATACGTGGGTGATGTCGCGGCAAACGTGTCCAACAGTTTCTTAGATGATGATGAAGTGTGGATAGCAGATTCCGGTGCCAGCATGCATATGACCTATAAAAAGGAATATTTCACACACATTGAGAACCTACCGCAACCTTATTACGTTAAGGTGGCCGACAATAAGGAATTGACAGCTACAGGTAAGGGCACTGTAGTAATTGAAGAGACTGTAAATGGGCGTTTTATAGAGCGCGAGCTAAGAGACGTTCTTTTAGTTCCAAGTTTAAAAAGACATTTGTTCTCGGTCGGTACCATCAGCAGTAAGAACTTTTCATTTCATGTATATAAAGAAAAATGTGAAATTCGCGACCGCGACGGAAACCTATCGTCGGTAGGTGTCCGGTACAAGAACTTATTCCGCATGTGTTTTAAAGTTAAAATGCCTCTCGAATGCAATGCAGCTCTAGTTTCAACAAGCACATTGAAACTATGGCATGACCGAATGGCTCATATAAACTTTCGCGCAGTTCAAAAAACGTGTAAGCATCTTAATATCTTGGAGATGGACGGACAATGTGAAGAGATTGATTTTCTCTGTGAGGCGTGTGTCGCGGGTAAGCAATCGCGAAAGCCACATACAAGATTAAGTAGTAGTTCGTGTCTTTATGGACCTGGCGAAAAGATTCACACCGATGTTTGTGGACCTGTCAACATTGAATCACCGCGTGGGACAAAATATTTCTTGGTGTTTAAAGACGAATGCACGTCTTTTCGGAAAGTATATTTTTTGCGACACAAATCAGAGGTCTTCGACAAATTTCGAGAATTTGAGGCATATGTGTCAAATCAGCTTAACACTAATATAAAGGTATTGCGGTCAGATAATGGAAAAGAGTATACATCCACAGAGTTTAGTAGCTATCTTCAGAAAAAAGGTATTGTGCATGAATTTTCTTCTCCTTATATTCATGAACAAAACGGAAGATCAGAGCGTGAAATTCGTACACTGACAGAATCAGCCAGATCCATGATATCAGGCAAAAAGGTGGATCAGAAATTGTGGCCAGAAGCCATAAGTACAGCCTGTTATGTGTTAAATAGGGTAATTTTACAACCATCTGAAAAAATAACCCCTTATGAGAAATGGTTCGGGCGCACACCGCAGGTAAAACACTTAAAAGTATTTGGGTCACAAGCGTACCTAAATATGCCGAAAGAAAAACGTCATAAATTTGACCCAAAAACCCGAAAAGTGATTTTTGTTGGTTATGATGGCGAATCAACAAATTATCGTTTGTGGGATAATAATACCAGAAAAATTTACATCAGCAGCGATTTTGATTTTAATGAAAAATTAGACGTTAGCTCACAAAATGCGGGTGGTTTTTCAATTGACTTCAACCTTATTTCTACCACCGAAGACGAGCCGCATCCGATTCTTGCAGAATCGGTAAATGATCTAATTGTGCCACCTGCGGTGCAACCCCAGCTGGAGGCTTCAAGTGGGGAACAAGGAGAGGTCGCACCGAGAAGTTTGCGAAACAGGGAATTGATTAAAGTGCCAGATCGTTTTGGTGTACCTGTGGCATATTATACAGAAGTAATACCTATTAGTTATCACGAAGCGATGGCTAGTGAAAATGCAGATAGATGGAAGCAAGCCATGGATGAGGAAATGGAAGCACTAAAAGAAAATCAAACATGGAGTTTGTCTGCATTGCCCAAGGGCAAGCGTACTATTGGATGTAGGTGGGTTTTTGACGTAAAATCTGATTCATCTGGAGAGGTCAAAAAGTACAAAGCCAGATTAGTTGCTAAAGGATTTTCTCAACGAGAAGGGATCGATTATTTTGAAACCTACGCACCTGTAGTGAGATATGAATCCGTAAGATTATTGTTAGCACTCGCGGCAGAACGTGATTATGAACTTATGAAGTTTGATGTAAAGACGGCGTTTCTTTACGGCCAACTTCAGGAGGAGATATATCTGGAGCAGCCTCCTGGATATAGCCAAGATGAAAAATCGGTCTGCAAACTACATCGGAGTCGTTATGGATTAAAGCAGTCCCCACGTTGCTGGAACGAAAAATTTGTGGGATTTCTGAAAACATTCAGATTCATCAGTTGTGAAAGTGACAAGTGCGTGTTTGTAGGTATCGTAAAAGGTGTTTCGGTCTATTTAGCATTGTACGTAGATGACGGGCTACTAATGTGTGAATGTCGTAGTGCGATAATGGAAGTTTTAGAATACCTTAAAAGTGACTTTAAGATTACTGTAGATAGTGCATGCGAATTTTTGGGTTTTCAAATAAAACGTAATCGGGAGCAGCACTCATTAAAAATTTCTCAACCTGTATATGTAAATAAACTGTTAGATAAGTTTAATATGCAAAACGCAAAATTTTCTAGCATACCTGCCGAGCCTGGTGCTTATCTTAGCAAAGAAAAGTCAGCAGTTTCCGAAAATTGGGATAAGAGTAAGATACCTTATCGTGAAGCAATAGGCTCCCTACTTTTTGTAGCGCGAATAAGTAGACCTGACATAGAGTTTGCCGTGAACTATGCCAGTCAATTTCTGGAATGTTTTAATCAAGAACACTGGAAAGTTGTGCAGAAAATTTTGCGTTATTTAAAAGGCACGGTGGATTTTGGAATTACATTTGGCAACAGTGGGAGTCCGTGTAATCTTAAGGGTTTTACTGATGCCGATTATGCCGGCTGTGTAGATACGCGTAAATCCAGGAGCGGTTTTGTTTTTGTTTTTAACGGGGCGCCAATCTCCTGGTCAAGTCAGCGCCAAAGTGTGTTTCATTATCAACCGCTGAGTCTGAGTATATAGCATTAGCTCATGGTGCAAAAGAGGCCATTTGGTTGCGTCGATTTTTGATTGAGCTCAATATTGATGGTAATGTTACTATTTTTGTTGACAATCAGGCAGCAATTAAATTGGCCTCTAGCTCTGATCATCATAAGCGATCAAAGCACATTGATGTGAGATATCATTTTATTCGGGACATTGTAAATAAAAAGGAAATAGCATTAGAATATGTTAGTACTAAGGAACAATTAGCTGATATTTTTACAAAGCCTTTAGCAAAGCCGCAGTTCTGTTATTTAAGGGATAAATTATGCATTTTAGGGCATTCAGAATAAGTGGGAGTGTTGAAATTATATTCTGAATTTAGTTTTATCTTTACACTGCGTGTATTATTGGTAAATATTTATCAAGTTGACAGTTCCCAACGACTTTGAATTTTAGGCTATTAAGTGCACACTTGTTACAGTAAACTATGGTTTATGGGTCGCCGTGTGGCCATGTGTTTTTCTCTAGACAGGGTCGGTCGGAGACGTGTCGAGGGGTAGTCCTAAGTACTAAGTAGGTAGATATGTAGTAAAACTGTATCCTTCGTTCGCTTAACAGCAAGTTTGAGTTTGCTCTGCTTTCTGTTTTCTTGTATACTAAATTTAATTCACTTTTGTAATAAATTCACTTTTGACTCTGGAAGCTAATATATTTATTTATCCTTCGGGTTAAATATCCAACAGAAATGATTACTACTTACCTATTTGAATTATTTACATAAAATTATATACTCCATGACGATAAAATTCAAATCCATGTACCTATTTGCTGCGAATCTATTCATGCCAGAAACTTTATAGCTTCGTCCTGGTTACGTCGCTGCTTATAATGCAGTTATTCCTGTAAAACCATCGACTAAGCAAAATGCTTTATTTTACATAATACATAAGGAAAATCTTAAAACCATTCCTCGTGTCTACATCGAGCTTACCTAAGAGAATTTAAATCCATATTCCATATTTTCCATAAACGAAGTACTTCGTTTACCTTGAGACTTTTCTGTTACTTTAGTGCATTCTCGTTTTTAGGAAATCGTTTTTCCAGTTGTTTTAACAGAGATTTTATATTCAAGCGAACAGCGTAAACAAATGTGGTTTAGATGGGAGCACAATGATTTTATTCCTTTGGGACAGTACCCATTCTGTTTCGTAGAGGGTACGAGTTGTAAATGATTTACCTATGTAATATCTACATGAACTATAGTGGCGTTCGGTAATTACCTCAGATTGATCTTTTTAGTCTGTATCGTTCATTAATTACATCTAGAGGTAGGGGAGGTAAATCTTGATCGTTCAGAAATTAAATCAGATCGATCAGAGCAAGATCTGTTTGCTCGAAGCATTTTGGTCGAGGAGAAAGATTAATATGAATTTGTGAGGTTGTGGTGGTCATGGTTGTCAATTGTCATTGACTTTTTGAAGTTGTAGTTAGTTGTAGTTGAGTTGAGTTGTCATTTTTTGGAAATGGAGAAGTAGATTTACAGTTATTTGATTTACAAAATACAATTACATTAAATTTACAATTTACAAAAATTTGTCACTGTTTCATAAGCGAAGTTTTCATTTTTTTTCCAAACAATTTGTACATTCTTCATCTTCATCTTCAAAAATTATTTCATATCCTTGGACTGCATTTAAAATGGTTGATTTTACAATATTCATTATTTAAATAATTCCAAATAGAATATAAACAAACTGTCAACAAAGTCAAAACAGAAAAGGTGAGGTTATGCCTTATGCAATCGATTTCGTTCATTTATTTTCTATTTTTCTGACTCATCTGGAATCACGTGACTGTAATCTCGTCGCATCCGTGAGCATATTACCGAACGCAACTTATCTCTCTGTATCTACATAAACATGCCAAAATCTGGATTTATTCCATGAATCCATAACCTACACTTTTTTCTTTACACTGTTGCCTTCGACGAAACACTATTGTGTTAATTATAACTGCATTCATATTGGAAGCTCAAAAGCAACTGATATACGAAAAAGTAAAAAAGGTAGGAGATTTGGTTCGGACGTTGAGTGAGCAAATTAAGCTCACTCAACGGTTCGGATTGACTTGGTTTTACTCAGCTGGTGTAGAGGCATGGAGGTCATGAATCAGATTCACCTTGATTCGGGTGGATTCTCATTGATTCAAATTCGTTTAGTCTGAAGGAGCCCTATAAAGTGTTTGATAATGACACGTTCCATTGTAGAAACCGTAGTATCGACTGATTGATAATAAAAGTGATATAAAACCAAGAAAAAAAATTAAAGTGATTATATGTTAAAGTTTTCGTACGTCTTACTGCTTAAGATAAGGACATTTTTTTCTATAGGAATCTATTAAATTGTGCTAGAGGGAAATTTCATATAAAAAATATCGCACAGCTTTGGTCAAATCTAATCAACAATGGAATAGCTATGAAATGTTATATTACAGACCACCTAACCTGTTTAGCTTCATTAACAGAGGAACAAAACGTGATAATATGAAGAATGATGTACTATCTATAAAAAATTATATTTTGGAAATAGCGCTTTATTTAGAGTTGCAAAACATTTATAGTAATTAGAAAAAAATATTTGGATTATCAATATACTAATTTTTGTTTTTTATTTATTTATTTATTGACATAATACAGACACAAAGGTCTAAATTTACAATTATGTCACAATAAAACTAAACAAAATTGTGTACTAAGTATATGACAAATCAAGATGAATAACACAATAGGGTTAAATGTCTAAAAGAAGAAAAAAAACATTATTACATATCATAAAAATATTTGTTAATAGCTATTTTAAGTTTTCTTATACTTACATCAAAAATGTTTAAATCGTGACAGACATTATTCACGTTTAGAGACATTCTGACTACCGGTGAATCACGTCTTAGGTTGGTGCGGTAACTCTCTTTGAAAAGTATATTTCTTGGCCGGACTCTCATAGCAACATAGAAATTTAATCTAGACAATATTTCAGCAGAGCTTATGTATCCATTTATGACTTTAGCTATAAAATATATGTTTGCAATCTGTCGCCTAACTGATAGTTTCATAATACCGAACTCCCTTCGAAGATTACTGTATTCATAATAACCAGGATATCTATGAAATTTTTTTAAATATAGAAAAGCCAAAAACTTATTTTGAATCGTTTCAACGAGATGCGATTTAATTTCAATTCCAGGGTCCCATACTTGCGATGCAAACTCTAATTTTGACCGGACAAAATTTGAAATACAACATTTTTGTAGTTTTTACAGAAAAGTCCCTCGAGTGTCTCATAACAAATGCCAGATTCCTGTACGCTTTACTGGTAACTATGTCTATATGTTCATTAAAATTTAAATTAGTATTAAATACTACTCCTAAGTCTTTCATCTTATACACCTTTGCCAAAGACTGATCATTGATGGCATAGGTAAATTCCATAAAATTTGTCCGTAATGTATAAACCATAGATGCACATTTATTTATATTTAGTGGCAATTTATTGACAGGCGTCCATCTAGAGATACGATCAAGGTCTTGTTGCAACAAGGTGACATCACTATCACTTTCAATTTCTCGATATATTTTAATATCGTCTGCATATAGCAAGCATTTACAATTTTCAACACATTCTGTTATATCATCAATGAATATTAGAAATAGTAATGGCCCCAAATTCCTCCCTTGGGGAATACCAGACCTCGCCAAATAAGGCTCCGACAAAGTACCCCTATATTTAACTTTTTGAGATCGGTTAGAAAGATATGACACACACAATCTCAATAAATCCAATGAAAAACCCATTTTCCTAGTTTTTCCAACAAAATATCATGGTGCACTCTGTCAAAAGCCTTGGCAAAATCTGTATATATAACATCTACTTGTCCAGTTCTGTCTAAAGTAGAGCTGACGTCATCCGTAAATATTACCAAATTGGTTAATATTGATTTCTTTGCAACAAAACCGTGTTGTGATTCAGATATTTTATTTATGACATGTGTGTAAACTTTATTATAAATTATCTGCTCGAAGACTTTCGCTACTGCTGACAAAACTGAAATAGGCCTGTAATTTTTAATATCTCCTGTTGGACCACTTTTATGTACAGGAGTTACAATAGTTTCCTTCCACGACGTAGGGAACTTTTTAGTAGAAAGTGATAAATTATAAATAATCAGCAAAGGATATTCTAGTAGAGCACTGCAACCTTTAATAATGTATGGAGGTATACCGTCTGGACCAGCAGATTTTTTGGGCTTCAGTTTTTTTATCGAGTGCTGGATGTCTTCTAGAGACACTCTCTCAATATTCAACATATTACCTTTTACATTAATGTCGCCTTTATGAATATCCGCATAATTATAAAAAGATAATTCTCCAAACACAGACTGAAAGTAACGAGAAAAACCTTCACTTATATCTTTGTTAGAATCAGACTCAATACCATCAATTTGAAAATCAATTACAGTGTTTTGGTAAGACGATTTCTTAGACTTAATATCATTCCAAAAATTATTACTATTTTGGTTTATTCCATTTTCAATGTCAGTAATATTTCTTCTTTGCTATTCTTATAAGTGTTTTTACCTCTCGACGCAATTCATTAAATTTTGCTAAATGATAAGTAGAATCATTTTATATCGGCATATATATATAATATCGGCAGTAAACCAAACCGGATATGTTGCTTTATAATTTCTATTTCTTATTTTAGGCACACAATATTCAAAAACTGTATTGAAACAATCATAGAAAAATTCCACTGCTAGATCCACGTCCTCGAAAAGATGCAAACGGTCCCAGTTAACAGTTTCATGCATTTGATACATTTGCACAAAATTTGCTCTTTTAAAGTTAAATTTATTTTCTAAAAAACTAGTTTTGTTGTGAGAATTGTAACTGCTTTCTTTAAATGAATACACTATACTCAAAGCAGGGTGATGTACATCTATTGATACAAGAAACTCTGATTCACTTTGTACGTTTACGTCAATATTTGCGATCACCAGGTCGAGAGTTTTATTTCTGATATTTTGATAACTATAACAGGAAAACATCTAGCAGTGAATTGCGCAATACGACATTAATTGTGACTGTATGATTGCAGATGAAATATACAATTGGTGTAATGTACCAGAGACTTATACATCTACATGTATAAGTCTTTGAATGTACAATATTCGCACCATCGACATATAGAACTAATACTATAAGTTTTAAATATATTTAATTGCCAGTTATCATAGGATAAAATTTAAGGAGATATATTAGTAAATTTTTATTTGAAGGAGATGTCGAAAATAACTACTATGGAGATGCCGAAGTAATGCAATGCCGGTCGGGGCACATTTCCGTGGAGTAGTTGTTTTCGGCATCTCCTTCAATTAAATAAGTAGGATTGTCTTCCTCAAAGACAATATACAATTTTCAAGATATAATTTTAAGAAAAAAAGTTACATAGACATAATGGTTGATTTAATAATATATTTATTAATAGTATTAATAATAATAATAATAAATTGTCTAAAAAGCAGGTCGTTATCTGTCTGTTGTCAGATAATAGTAGCAAAGACCCACAGAGGGCAATATAGTGTGTTTCTCACCACTGTTAATATTAGTAAATATGTTACAATGTTACAATGTTAGCTGAACATTATATCAAGCTGTTCTGCACACCAGTTAAAAGATAAATGAGCTTGTAGATAAATAATTAGTTATTTCTGTCTACTGCGCCTATATACAAAGCTACTTTTTCTGCATGGCAACTCTCTTAAAGGCAGGCCTCGACATAGTGGGTTATTTATTGCATTAATTCTAATTATTGGTATTAAATAGTCCTATCCCTCCCAAAATTGGTCTAATTTTTATGAGTAAACTAATAAGCGACCATCTGCTCCATACTACAGCAGATAAAAATTGCATAAAGGGAGGGAAGCTAACAGTTTTATTAACAGTGCTTACTTACTGATATAAGACATAATTTGAAACAGACAGTTAGGGCGACTGTTTAATTGCATTTTATCGAAAATAATGTTTTCTATATGCCTTAGTTCGAAAATGTAATGTTACAGATGGATTATTTATACATTTATAATATTAATAATAATAATAATAATTTATTCATCTCTCAACCATTACAACAAAATTATATATAGTTATTGAACTACTAATTTTTTTACATCTAAGTATTTCTAAAATCACCACTACAAAAGTTTATCAATTAAACACATTTACCATTTTAAAAACTTATCATAACTGTAAAAACACTTGTTTAAAATGCATTCAAAAGCTATTAATAACTATTAACAAAGGTTAGTTATATAAATAGTTAACTTATTAATTATTATTTAAAAAAATATATGCAGATATGGTGGTCTGAGAACTGCTTATTAAAGAAAAAGATTCTACATGAGGTAAGGGGACGAATCTCCCTTAATATGCGTGTCTGTTCCAGAGAAACTGTATTAAGACCAACAACCCCTAATCTATTAACACTTAGGATATAACGATTCCACTACTCCAAAATAGGCTAGTCTAATAACACAACACAATAGGTAGGTATCTTTTAATTAACGAATCAAGTAACACAGGCTGCTTAATTTAGTGGATACTTTAAAGTTCCACGTGATTGTAATATTGTCAAAATTGTAATAAATAATAATAAAAATAATAATATGTTTAATTTACCAAAACGGTGATATATTTTGATACAAATGATACAACAGTGAACTATACTAAATTAACTACAATATAAATACATTTACATACATAATTACAAATAATTAAGTGTGACAAGAAAGTCCACAAAGGTAGACATTCGCGTGAGCATATCGTTTATGTAAATTTTCTAATATAATCTTTATGGTCTGCAAAAGCTAGTTACACTATAACATTTATTTTGTAGAATACCAGTGTTGTAAAATCAGTAATAAATAGCATTATATAGAACAGGTGAATGGAATACATAAGAAGATAGAAAGAAAGGAAGTAACTAAACAATACTGAATGACATTTTGAAAGTTAATACTTGATGAATTGCATTTGTAGGCATCTAGATGATCTATTGCTTTATTTTAGATTTAAAACGTGCTAGTGAGTGTCCTGGCCACTTTCATTTGTCCTGGCCACATCTGTGGCCTGTCAACATCTCACAGTATCCTCTGATATCTCTTTTACAGTATGTAGGATAAATACCATTGTTGTAATCGAGAAGCTAGAAACTTTTTCCTTGGATATGTCCAGATCCCTTATAATATCGTTTAACTCATGGCTGTGTGGTTCTCCACCAAACACATCTAGATCTCGTGATGTTGGTGGCTAGGCTAAAGTTTTATTATCTCGCTCTTCGTAAAAATCAGGTATGTATTCTTGAGGTGTAATGGGAATAGGCAATTTATTACTATATAAAATCAGTCTAATGGAAGATGGTAAATTAGGTTATTGAATCACCTATCTTTTCTTCTTAGTAATACTAGGTGGTTTTAGGCAAAAGGAACAATCTGTTATATGATATTTACCCTCTCTAGCGAAATCCATTGAACGTAGTCTTCCACTTAAGTAGCTACGTAAGTTGTTGGCACAATTGTTACAGTATACAATGTGGTGCTCACCTCTTATTTTGCACACGCCTTCTTAATAGTCGTAATGTAATACTGCACTTTTTATCAACAAAAGTCACTTCCACACAAATAAAGAAAAGTTATCTGATTTATTTATACAGTAGGTATCAAGGCATATTGGAAAATTGGCACTACTGAACAATGCAAAGGTACGCGGAACTAAGAATAAATAACACTTAGCAATAATAAACAGGTATTAAATATTTTGAGACCTAGGCAATTTGAAGAGCTCCTCATAAAATTTAATCTCATAAAAGGTTAAGTATATGAAAATTATGATTTCCACTATTAATTTAAAATTTAACTTTATTTTGGAATACGTAATTACAATGAAAAATATTGAATGTACACCAGAAACATTAGCAACACATCTTAGTATCTCTTTCTGACAATATAAGTAAACACATCAGTAGAATTAACTGACTCACTCCAAAAACAGATGCCACACATTATTCTTCTGCCCACCAAGGCATAATACAAGTGTTGCAACCATTCTCTGCAGATTTCTAAATAAAGATTCAATTAATCATTCAATTAAGCCTGGCGCAAAAACTTTAACTATGTTGTATCCATGACAAATTTGATAGGTACTTTTTGGATATAGACTATTGTCGGTCGATCAAAACTGCTTCATAAAGCTAAATCATAAATATGGCTCTGGGAAAGATAAAACATTGCCACTTATTATATATCAAAATTATATTGCTATGAATATGAACTGTGTCCGCCAAAACCATATTATTGCCTAATATTTCTCGAATCCATTCGGTCAACGTCACGTGACTTAGTTGGGAAGCTAATCTTCAAAAGGATTATTGAATGGACTACCTTCAATAAACATATCAGAAGATGCAACAGAAACTATTAAAATTATATCTCTCTTTTCTCTTAGCTAAATCCACAGTTATGGAAGCGTTTAATTAAATATTCACTGGATTTAAATCTCAAAGTCTATTACATATGGTTTTGTCATTAATATAGATTTACTCAAAAAACCAATTTGTTTTCAATCTAAACCGTTTACCGCATTCACTTATAGAGCGTGATATAATGATCACATTTGCATTACTTAGGAAAACGTACAGAGCCAGAGAAAATCCTTAGCCCATTGACAGGAAGCCAAGCTCTCTTTCATATATATCTGGAAACCACATTACCTGCCTAATATTTCTGGAAGCCGTTCGGTTATGTTCCCATTCGACTCACGACGTTCAATTTTCACGTCGTATTTTCGCCACGGGCTGTCTCCCCAAGCGGGAGCGATCCCAGGCGACTTCAAGACCTCCTGCCCGCATATTGCACTATCATTCACGGCCGCCAACGACTACGACAGACTTGTGCATTTCCCCCGACGCAGCCAAATACTTCCAACAATGCCACGAAATATAATGGAATAATGCAATAACTTCGACCACTCCAAGATTACGCTCCCCTCGATACATTTATCACCAAATAGAAATACAGTTTATGTTCTCTTAGGCGAGATTATTCTCAGTTTCCTATTTCTCTCTTTTCGTGATTGTTTTCTTTTCCGATGTTATTTATAATATGTAATTTTTGACGCTGTAGATTGTATTTTTAAGATTTATGTCTGATCTGACTTACATCCGACTTTCCACTTGGGGAAATTTCATCTTTTTCAGTTGTATTTTTAGAAATATGAATTTACATTCACGCTACCTCTCAAAGACGTTTTTGTATAATTTTGTATTTAGATAACTGGCTGTGCTGATTTTGTAGAGGTTTTCACAATGTAGGGCATAAAAATGTATCTTTTTGGAAAATATGGATCAAATTTGATGTTTAAGTTATAGGAGTAAATATTTCATAACTATCTATCCATTATCTATGTCTTGTCATCCTCACCTGTTGATATCATGTTTACACCGCAAACTTAGGAACTCGGACCAACTATTCCAATCATCATGAGAAATTGTACGAGATGAGGCAAAGGTAACTAGTTAAATGGACTTTCTATGTCTGTTGCATATTCACGTAACATGTGAGTCTCGTTGCAATTAGGAGTACTTTTTTTATTGGTCAGAATGAAGAGTATAACTATATGTTACCGTAGAACCATGCAGTGCAAGAAAAAAATTAAACAAGAGCACATTATTCCATCCCAAAGTCCAAACTATCTCCTATAGATATCGGTTTTTATTTAGGTATTAGCGATTGACGAACGACGATATTGGATTATAGTTCTTCATACAAATACAGTGTAATTCGAAAAGTGTCAAAGTTGTAGTAGCTCGTATACAGGGTGTGTCACGAACATGGCCCATTAGAATTATGTCAAAAAGTAGTAAGAATTAAAATCTGAAAATTTGTATGGAGGGGTTTATCAAAAAGATCTATTCAATGAAAATAGTGTTAACTTCCTCACACTTCCGGTTATACCGGAAGTCATCATCAACTTGCTTATGTTAAATGTAACACCCTTTATATTATTTTATTTCTGGTTTCTACGTAAAATTCTAAACACATTTCATGTGTCCTATACCTATCTTCAACTGTTTTTGAAATAGTAACAGGTGAATATTGACATTTTGCAACTTTGACACCCTATAAAATCTAAACGGTTTGAGATCAAGGAAAACGGTTTGCACATCCCTTTCTTAACTTTTCATAAGCTGTCGTTTGACACTAATTTCAGATTTCTATAGAACGATTAACGTTCTATAGAATTCCACAGTTCCATATTCCTTTTTATTAATCGACAACAGTTGTATTTCGCTCATCCCTTAATCTGCACAACCTGTGGCTAAGAAATATTGCCAAGATCTTCCAATTATCTAAGCTAAAATTCTAAAAGTAGTTTCAACCAAATGGTTATTTTTAACAAAATACTTTTACTAAAAAATACTCTTTTTGTTATTGGTTATATTGATTATATTATTATTTTTATATTTACTACATATTATTATATTTATTTATATTATCCAAATAACCAGTATTAGAGTTTTTTGTTTGTAAACGCACTGCCTCCATTCATATTAAGTTTGCTTCATACATCATAAGGTGAGCATTGATCTAAGAGTATTGCAAAACATTTCTATTTTGTTTATTTCTAATCGCTCCTGTAGCTCAGAGTGCAATTCACATTATAGTTTTTATAAGGATATAATAGTAATTGCATACGATACATAATTTACAAGATCCTGTTGTAAATTACGAGTATGTATTGTAACGTACATTTTAATGTCGTTCCATGAGGTTGACTATAATTATTCAACCCGTAAAACATCCAACCTAATTGTTGGTGACTTAAGTTTTCCATTTTTCAAATATTCTGCGTTGGAGGACGCTGATTGGCTAGAAAACGGTGGCCTCAAGCGAGAACGCCGGTGTGATTTAGGAATGAACAGATAGACAGTTCCCGTCTTCGAGAGTGCAGATGTGAGTTATTTTACCTATTTGATATATATAATTTATTCACTTTCATTATTGTTTGAGATCATTATTAGTACAGAAATACGATCATAGCGATTTGTTATTAAGTAATTATATTTCATATATAATCAGGATTTACCTGGATTTTAGGTGAATTATTTAGGCGTGGTTCGTGAGATTTTTTTGTAATACGATTCGGAACAATAGAATATAGTTTCAATATTATTTTATAAATTTGTGAAGCTGTGCTCTAGTCAGGAGATTATAGGAAACATTGTTTTTTTAGAAACCAATAAATTTGAGTTTTCTTGCCTCCATTTTGTTTGAATCGGATTGTTACTATTCAAAACCACGTGCAGTTTGGGAATTAAGTTCCTTTATCTTATCTTTATCTTATCTTCTCTTATCTTATAGTTATAATATATGATTGGGAGCTATAGAAAATTGCTAATATCGTAATTTCTGCACTAGGTTAAGTAATTTGTTACTTTGTAGAGATTTTAATAACTCACATGCACGCCGATTAGAAGACTGGAACCTGTTTCCTGATATTTGTAAATTCATTGATTATTGTTCTTTGGCAACAAATTTGTACAATAAATCAATACGAATTTTTTTAACTTGTCACTCAGTATTTGAATTATTAATGAAATAATTTTTCTCTTTTACCTAATTAGAGTGGTAATATTTCCTTGTTTAACCGGTTATAAAACCGTTGTTTTTGGAATTTTGGGTCAGATGATAGAGGGGTTTTTTATTTAATTTATTTTTGTTCCTTCTGAACTATAGTATGTTTAAATATTAACAATTAGAGTTTTTATTAAGAAAATTGTCGAGTGGCTGAACTGTAATCAGTTCTTTTGAATACAATTTTTTGGGTAATTTTATTTGGATGATTCTGGCAAGGGTCACTAAAGGTTGACACCTTCCAGGTTTTGTTTTCATTTGTTAATTACTTTCCCTGTGAGAATTCACAGAGGATTTTACCAAACCAGATTTGCTGGTACATTCCCTTCAGGAACTTATTTATAATTTTTAATCTTGGCTATACTAGCCGTCAACGTTCATCTATATATTTGTAAATTTTGGGGCACTCTTAACACAAACACGTATGTACTCTTCTGAGACGAGGCTGCTGTAACCTGACTACAAGATCCATAACCTGCTAAAGAACCCTGGACGCTGATCATCTGCAGATCCATAGATAAGAGGATTGGACTTAGCCAGTACGTGACCGTCATCTGGACTAGAGCTCTAGCTTTCCCACTTTGCCACGGCAAGTCCACCGGGATCCAATCATCAGCAACAGGTTAAGGGTGAGAGTACTGACCTCATAAAGAAGGAACGAGATTGTCAGAGTGACCCCGAACCTCATAAAATTTGCCAATAGTAAAGTTAGCCAATTTTAAAATTTCATTTGTCACCTTTTTTTTCATTTTTTAGTCAATATTAAATCATTTTTGAATTATTGTTAAATAGTCACTTTATTATTCAGTTGTAATTTCAATTCAATTTGCTTATTTGATTATAGTGTATTCAACTAACTTTTATATAGTTTTCTTTTATCTTATATCTAAAAATTATCGTGGTGCCCAAATAACTTGTCAACATTCAAAGCAGTCCTACGAATACTACGCCCTAGTATCATAAATCTCCCTGAGCTACCGGAGCTAATGTCAATGAACTTAAGCTAGTGGAATTGCACATCCCTAACTTATCTGAGTTTATTGTGACAGTATCAAGTATTTCCGATATATACAATATTTTAATTGGTCATAATAATTCCATGTATGCATATTTTATGAATGGCTAGAAAGTTGAACTGTACCTATTATTGATGTAAATGAACATATTTATGAGTTTTCCAGTTGGTATGAAAATAAGTGCATTCCAATGTCAAAAAAATATAGAAATAATTTCCCCCTCCTTTTTAATTAACTCATTTCTTGTGGTCAGTAATAGATTATGCTTGATAATAGATTTATCAAATTGGACATAAATTATTTAATTGACGCTCTTGAATGATAATAGCCCTCATGATGGCTTATTCACAGAATATTAGGTAGTGTATATTTTTGTCGGATCGCCCTCCTTTAGGATTTAATAAGTGATGAGAGGGGTGTATTCTTTATCTTCCCCTATTGTCGTCAGAAACTAGAATATACGAATATACGAATAGTTATCATCGGCAAAGCATGGTCTGTTTTGGTTCTAGCTGTTTGGAGGATGTGGGTGGCCAAATTTGCTTACTATTATAGGACAATTCCTGAACTAAGAGAGATTAAAAAAAATGAACCCCCCTGTCTCTATCTCTTTTTCCAAGACAAACTAAATGCCGAAACGGAAAATGGCCCATCTTCTTTTGCTGTTGAGTTATTGGGGAAAATTTTCTGTGCTTGAGGATATCTCAGTTATTTTAAATACAACTTATATGTTCTTTACACTTTTTCAAAAAGAATGCAGTGGCGTCGACAATATTTTAATAAGTTGATAAAATTTCGAGTTATGTTATGATATTTAAAGTTTTATTTTTTTAAATGCAAATCATAGTCGGCTATGACTTAGTTAGAAAGATTTTTTCTTCTTTTTAGTGATATGTGTGGTTCATTTATTCGGCTTAACTATTTTTTATAGAACTTTTATTTTTACGGTTATTAATAGCTTCTATTTTGTTTTCGCGTAGTAGGCGTATGTCGTCTGTTTGAATTTTTAAAATTTTATTTCGAAAGAAATCTGAGACAGCTGCCTCTCAGCTACTTATTTGATGAATGAAATGATTTTCTAATTATCATGTTTTGTCATTTCTTGATAAAAAGAGCAACTGAGCTTGTTGTAATAGTTATATTTTTGTCTTTTACAACTTACTAAGTCTGCTTAGCGGCAAACAAAAAATGTAAAAAATGATGTATGCTATATTTTTTATTACAACACAATAACGAAAAAAGCAACAACAACAGCAATATAATTATTCCTTAGATCCTTCATATTATGTTTGGTCATTTTATATAATTTATTTCTTAAACGACCTCAAAAGTTCTTAAAACCTGTCTTCTGCCTCGTTTCCCATGTTTTAAAAATGTGATATCATCTTGAATTGGGACTACCAATAAGAAAAATATTTTAACGTACATATGCTAAAGAGCATCATGGAGAAGGTACTTAGCCGCAGTTGATAATAATCAGATGTAAAAAAAAGAGTGTAAGTATATTAGAATCAGGTTACTGCTACATTACTTGATTATCATTAAAATGTGGCTTTGAACAATATAGGTACGGATATATAGGTATAGGTTTTTTATTTTAGCAGACGTCAATGATAGTATTTCGTTCGTGTGATTTTGAATATATCATGCAACGGTTGGCACGATTAAATAAATATTTTATGTTGGTAGTCTGTGTTATTTAATACTGTTAGTGTAGCATTCATTTCAAAATAACATTTTAATGTATATACATTACATGCCGCCAAAACAAATATTCTAGTGTATATAGTCACGCGACATTTCTGTTTGTCACCCCTAATTGCCTTCCAATTTCATTGAAATGAAGTGAATTCATGCATAAATCCCAAAAGTAAATAAATTCCAAATGCATGCGGTTCTTTATGTTTTCATTGGAAATTTTTTTCGCTCTATTGAATGGCATAAATAGGTTTTTAAGTAACGTTTCGTCTCTTTAAAATCATCATCAACTTCATTTTTTCTGGCCCCATTAATATGGTTACGTCACTCGACATCATTTTCCTTCTGAGTTCAATGATATATACGCTATGGTTTGTTTATTGTTCAATTAACTGTTCAGTATTACTTATCTTGTTTATTGTTATTTTGTTAATTGTACTTTATTTTTGTTAAGAAATTGTTATTTATTGTTAATGATTTGTTACTTCTTCGTTATCCTTTAGTTAATACATACAAACATAATGAATTTGAATATGAATATGCATATGAATTTGATGATGGTTTTACACTTTCAAAACGTGATAAACCATAGCATATGATATATCATTGAACTCAGAAGGAAAAATACTGTCGATTGACGTACCTCAAAATATTAATGGGGCCGAATTAGAAAAGATGATGTTCACAATGTTTCTGAAGAAACGAAATGTTATTTAAAGAATTGTTTATGCCTTTCGATAGAACGTAAAAAGTTGTAAAAAGAGAAAGTGTCATTTTTATTTCAATAGCTCTTCAAACAAGGTTAAAATTTTACAAAAACCAATTTCCAAAATTTCGATTTTTTTCAAATATCTAAAAAACTAATCATGTTAGCCTGGATTTTTTGAGGCATACCTATTATTGGTCCCCGAATTACGCATCTTTGCCCCAATTTAACCTATCCTCTATTTCTAATGGTTTACAACATACCAATGCTATTGCATCAAATTTAAAACACACTGTTAATATTATTTATTGGCTTATTTAAGTGTTTATATATCTTTCTTTATATAAGAATTAAGCCAGAAAGTTAACTAAGGGATAAATTATTAATGAAATTATCAAATATTATGGTGCAATAAAGTTTTATTTTTTCTCGTTATAGGTGAATTTAAATTAATATTAAATCGTTCCTCATACTTTCATACCTAGGTTTATAGGTAACAAGGAAATATAAAACTATTGAATCATAATATTTGATAATTTCATTAATAATTTATCTCTTAGTTAATATTTTGTTTTAATTCTTATATAATGAAGGATATAAGCACTGTACAGGTAGGTGTAACACCTGATTTTTAAAATTTTCTAAACTAATGAAAATTAATACGATGAGCAAGAATCATTACTGACACTAAAAAAGCCAGTCGTGTTACCTTCTCATTAACACTGCTATTATATGCCTCTTAATGAAACTGATCACCTTATTATTGGCTAAGAGCTTATCCAGATCATCTGGCAGAAGTTGCCCTTTCCCTAGCGGGACAGGTACATAAAATTTGTTCTGTCGTTTCATCATCTTCTAAGCATAAGCGTTACTAGCTTCTTCCGCTAGAACGAATTTGCCCAGATATTCTAAATAACAGTGCCCTGCCTAGGATATAGGCCAATTAAAGTTCGCAGGTGTAACCTGTTTAACTCTAAAAGTTTTCGTGAGTAAGTTTGTGACCTTTACAAGATGCAATAGCTTTCTTCCCAGGTTCTGACTTGAGAAAGCACCTCTTGAGGTTTGCATCTCCCAGAAAGTTGTATCTGTCGTGAGTTGGTGCTTTACATTTATATAATATTGGAGGCATAATTTTCCTCTGTATTTTAGGGTTCACTCATGGGTGAATTCATATGCAAATTATTTTCTGGATCTGAATTTTTTGAAGTTCAAATAAGGTAATCGGAAAATATAGATAATAAGTAGGTAATAACTAAACAACCGTTTACTGGGAGCTTAGTTGCTTAAATATTAGATGTAAATCTGATTCACGTAAATGAAATAATAATTATAATATAAAAAATGTAATTAAATCTTCATTTTAATTTGCAACATGGTACATAATTACATTGAGAACAAGTCATAACAATATAATAGCAATAGTAAAATGAACAATAGTAAAAAAACAAACAAAAACAAGTAAAATATAAACTACATAAAACATAGAATGATAAACAATTTGATTTGCATTTGATCGATATTCGGAATTTCTCCGAATATTTATAATTAGGTACTATTAATTGTTTTACAATTAACATTATTTGTTTTTCTATTAATAATACAAATCTATATAGGTAGCATTAAAGTAACAAACAAGTAGCAACAAGTTTTAATAATAAACACAAATTTATTACTTTCTGTATTATTGTTGTATGCGTTTAAATGTAATATCCAATAAAGTCATTTAAATTATAGGTACCTCATCAAATTGGAGTTTTATCATTCAAAAACTTTATTAAGCGTTTCAATTGAAAATTTTTATGCAAATAAATGACGTATAATTCGGAATACCAAAATCTTAAATTAGTTCGTCCCTTCCAAGAAACTCCTGCTCAAATGTATGCATGAAAAAGGCCATTTAACAATGTTAATTTCTCAGCTATTTTCCATAATTCCAAAAACCATAATTTAGGTCTGTAAATCCTGAACACTGGATTTCGTCCTCTCTTGAAAGGCGAGGACAAACTTAAAAAGGAAATTTTATTCCACTTAGTCCTTGCTGATTAATCGAGTTTGACTCTCTTTTACACATTTAAATATAGCTCATACTCTCATGGAGGATAGTCAAAATATAAGCGATATAATATAATTTGTTCTATAAATAAATTTATTACATAAATAAATTTCACCTTTTGGTCTGAACAGTTCTGAACATGTTTCCTTTGAAGGGCATGAAGCTAGACGTTAATAAAATAAACTTGAGTAAATTTAGCTGCTCTAGCAAAACTTCTATTGATACATAATTTAAATTATAGAGAAAGATATAGTTCTATAAAGAGTTCAGAGTTGGTCTGGGGCTTTGGTCTTAAAACTCATTATAGCAATGGTCGCTTCGCGATCCCCGCTCGGAGTTGATAGCCTTAAAAACATTGTCGATTTGGCGACGGAATTTAGAGTGAGACAGAATCGACGCGTTTTAATATATATGGATAAAATGAAGTTTTATTATTTATAATTTTAAAATATAAGCAAGCACAATGCAGGTCTACGTTGCTTCATGTTTGGTCACTTCAATTCGTCATATTTAGGTGTTACATGGAAAAACGACGTATACCAAAAATACATCTTACACGTGAATTTTCAATTTTCTGTGTACGGTTTGCATTCCAAGCAGTTAGACAGGGGCCATAAACGACACCGTAACTGGTTAAAATTACGTGACAACACCAATGAGTTACAAAGAATAGTTTTAGATTTCTCATTTAGAATACTACTACATCCAAAAAGTAATTTAAGATTGCCGAAAGCCCTGTTTATTATAAAATTAACGTGAGAATTGAATTGTAACCTATGATCAATATGAAGTCCTAGGTTTTTGAAATTATTCACGACTTTTAATTCTATATTTTGGACATTTATTTTTCAGAACCAAGTAAAGGAACGGTAGATTTAGTGGAGGCAACTTTCAAACAGTGTTTCGTAGAACAATTTATAAGCTTATCCACATCCCAGTTTATAAGTTGTATCGAATTATCAAGCCAATCTATATTAAAAGAATAATACATTTTGTCGTCTAATAGCTAAGACTATCTTGTAAAAAACTCGTATAAATAGAAAATAAGATTGGTCCCAGGACGGAGCCTTGAGGAACTCCGTTTGTAACCTGTCAGATAGCGTATAATCGATTTTAACGATTTGTACACGATTTCTAATATAATTTGACAATAGCATTAGAGAACCTTTACCTATACCTATATAATTCAGAATTGCCAACATCATTTCGTGATTAATGACGTCAGCTGCTTTAAATAATAAATGTCTTAATATATCATCACAAACCTGAAGCAGTGTAGTAGCGCAACCATAATTTGATCTAAACCCTGACTGAGCATCCTGAATAATATTAAATTTGTTCACATGAGTTTCGATTTGAGCATATATGACTTTCCCAAACATTTTGAGACAGTGCTGAATATACTAACAGGTCTCAAGTTTTTAGACTCCTCTGGTATATCTTTCTTAGGTAATAGATACAAAACTTTCCACTGATCTGGAAAAATATTTTGCAATATAAACGAGTTGATTATATGTGTTACATATTTTATAACATATAATCTGTAATCTCTATAATTAATATGATTCGTCACTTTCATTATAGATGGTCCCCTGATAAAAGGTGGGGTAAAACTTGAATTAGTACTGTCAGAAATTAGAGTGTAATGAGCCACGACAAGTGCCGCTGAAAGGTGGCTTCATGGGAAATCAATGAGGGACAGATAACGTCCAAAGTGGAAGCAACTCGCATTTTCTTTCGTTCCTTAATGCAACTAAAGACTTTGGGGATATCGGGCATTTCGGAAGTTACGATCGTATTTACGAACACCGGAAATTTAACCTTATATTACTGCAATTTATTGCAGCACCCAGGAAGTACGTGGGACGTAGTTGTAACAGAAAATAGCAGTAAATGCTGTCTAACGTTTCAACCCTACACCAGAAAAAAGAACAAGGCTGCCAAAAATGCATTATCTAAGAACATTTTTATTACATCAATATTTTTTGAAGCTGTCAATTATTCTAGTTAATTTTATTATATTGTTAACAAATATAATATACAGACTATCTATAGTAACTTAACCAATGTTTTACACAAGATGATGAAATGTAATATAAGAAATATGTGCTTTTCGAAATTATTTTCGAAAGTATCCTCCGTGTGTGTGAGAAGGGGCATTATTATTCTGTCAGCCGCATTCATGTTCATTGTCAAGTTTAAATATTTTTATTTGAAGGAGATGCCGAAAACAACTACTCCACAGGCAACATGCCCTGACTCGCATTACATTACTTCAGCATCTCCATAGGAATCGCCTCATCTTTCATCGAATCCAACCACCAGACACTGACCGGTTTCGCGCTTATTATGTTGAGTACCTCAACTTTTATAATCATTATCGCATCTAGTAAAAATAGAACCAAAAGCGTTCACAATGGCAATATTTAACATAATATAATATGATATTGAAACCATAGTAAAAACTCTATAAATTTTTTATTTAGATAAATTCGCGCTGTTGTTTAAACTACCCATGAAAATTTATAGATTCATTTGCATTGATTTTCGCATTAGTTACATTGAAACGTCCGTGAAATACAAAGCCAGAATGTCATGTTTAAATGTAATTATATTACTCCAAATAACCGTAATACGATATTCAAACTCCGCTTCATTTTAAATGAATTTGATTGAAATAACCGCAGCGCTGCGGCTACAATTCAGCTAGTGAGTGTTCAAAACTGTAACAGAAGTGAAAACAAGAATTTCGGTCCCTTGACCACATTTCTGCCGTAACATAAACTATTTGTGGAGGAAATGTCCTTCTGTTAATGGCCATTAATATTTGTATATAAATTAGTAGAAGACCCAAATACAAAGCACACAGTTTGTGTCAGCTCGAGGGCAAAGTGGAGCTGATTGAACTATTTGTGGTATTCCAATTACTCGAAGAAGGTAGTGAGGTAGTGAGGCTATTGAACTATTATTTAATTTATGTTCATAAGGGTATTGTTTTGTATAAACAAAATGTGTAAATGTTATATAGTAGATCCTGTTAATTGCATAGTACTAAATCATTTTTTCAACAAAATGTATAAACGGCGCCAATAAATTAGAGGAACACTAAAAAAATTTTCCTTATAGTTTTATAAAATGCAGTGAAATATAGTGAGTAGGTACACCGACCATTAAGCCCGGGCTTCGCCCCCCAGAATGGGGCCCCCTTAGGGCTTCTGTGGCCCTAGGTTACGTCACGTTATCCTAAAAAACGTCACGCGTCCCCACCAACAGGTTAGGTATGCCCGCAAACACGTCACGCGTGCCCGCAAAACACGTCACGCGTACCCGCCTACACGTCACGCGTACCTGCCCATATGTCATGCGTATTTACAAAACACGTGACGCGTATCCGCAAAACATGTCACGCGTACCTACAAAACACGTGAGGCGTACCCACAAAATACGTTACGCGTACCCGCAAAACACGTGACGCGTGTCCGCCAACGCGTCAAGCGTACCCACAAAGCACATGACACGTGACGTGTTTCAGGATAACGTGTCGTAAGACGTGACGTAACCTGGGGCCACAGGAGCCCTAAGGGGGCCCATTCTGGGGAGCGAAGCCCGGACTCAATAGTCGTCGAAATATCTACTATAGTGGTCTGGCTAGTGAGTAAAATTTATGAAATTTGAGCGAATCAACCTTATCATCCCAAAAATAAACACATGAAACATGGAAAACCATTCAGGGAGAAAATAATTTTAAATTCAATAGCTTAATTCCAATAGCGTTCCAATAATAAGAGAGTTTTTATTAATGTTATGATTAATAGGTTATAAACGAGAATATACAGAATTGTGTCTTGTATTTCATGTGTTACATCTACGCATGTCTCGATAAACGACATAAGAGGTTGTCTAGTTTTTTGTCGACGGTCAAAGCATTAGTTCCAACTGCCAAATTTTAACGTGGTCATTTTATATTATCCACATATAAATATTTTCTATGAAATCAATAAATTTGAGAATTAATTAAGAAATAAAATTTGAGAACAGTGTTGTATTTCCTTAGGAGATTACCTTACATTAGTAGCTACATTAGTACTACATTACAGGAAATACATTAGTTACATTAAATACATTTTGTCACTCAATAATACTACAGCAAACACACTTAGCCTAGCGAAAAAAATTATTCTCCTAAATCAGACCTTATAGAAAACACGACCAAACAGATACATTATAAGCCGACGCCGACACCTCATAATTTCAATTTATCTGCGTGCAAATGTGTACAAAGTTGTTCTTTAAACAGCAATGAGCTGAAAGGAGAAAAGAGTTCATCAGTATCTCACCATTAAAATGCTCCACGGCGTGCATAAGGGCGTAAAGAGAAGAAATAAGGGTTGTACTTAAATAAAATGCGTGAATTTCAGTAGCAGGTCCCCAATTAGGGAGCCGTAGAAAAAGGAACGTAAATTCATCATGGGGATGAGATTTTATGAGTTGCTGGCAATAAAGCAGATGCAGAGTGTTTGTGGTCCGTTTACTCATAATATTTTGCATAATAAATTCATGAAGGGTTGCTTATCCCTTTATAGTTTGACCCGTTTTTAGTACGCCTCTTAGCAGTATCATGTTTCAAGTTACCCTTGATTGAAATTTATTTTAATCTTTTTTTTTTCTGTATACACGATTATCATGAAACCAACGACTTTGCGAAATGAAAAATATAAATATATTAGATCTAGGTAGAAGAAATATAAGATTAATTTCATTCAATTCTTTTTTTTTGTTATATTCATGTAAATCATATTGGCAATGGATACCAGAATATCATAGTGTAATATAGCATAGTGTAGTGTAATATAGCATAGAATAGCATAGTGTAATATCAAACAAAATTTTAGTTTAATATTTGCAGTGGTGTACAACTAGTAAGACTTGTAGACTCTTTTCCGAAATAAAATATGTTATGCCATTGATTAAATAAAAAATATTGTTTCTTTTCACCTTGCAATTGATTTACTACTAAAAATACTCTTATTTTTTTTCAAAAATGCTTAGCTTTGCCGCAAGTCATGTTACTAGAATTATCTTTCATTTTACACCAGAGAAACTTAAGATAAAGGTAAATAAACTCCAAGTGTCAGAGTATTTTTCCAAAACTGATATGGAAAATTACCTGCACCCAAGCCTTCATTTCTGTTTTTCAATTTGATTCCTTACTGTTTTCTTTATCCCCGTCTTTCAATCTGCGTTCCAGCATAACAATCCTTTTGTGGATTCGATGATCCTTCCACTTCATTAATAGGTAATTATACTTATCTAACCATACGCTAGAAGTAGTCGTTCACTCCAAGACATCCAATTCCCTTCCATTAAAATTAGTATACCACAGGTTTCGATACTTAGCTCTATAATACATCGCGCATGAACTGCAAATAAAAACTGGCCCTAAAAAAAAGAGATCTAGCAAAAGCTTTACTGGAAATCAAAATCGGTATTAATGGTTTCTGAATGTAAAAACTTTGGCCTTTGGTTTGACGAAAACTAAAGATTCTCTAAACATGTAAATTTCTCTATGTCAATCTGGATATGCTATCCTAAAGCAACTGTTTCCTCTATGTGACATTATAAGCCCGGAATTTAAACTTAATCTTTGTAATCTCGTAATTATGTCAAAAATTTTATATAAGATAGCAACTATAGACCTGCTCTTACTAAAAATTGACTCAATTCGCTTACAAAGAATCTAAAAGTCTTACTCTAGATTTGCGTACGGTATAAAATGTTTGAATGTGGAGTTATCAAAACTATTTTCAACGCTCGTAATCTAAAACTCGACAAACATAGAGAGTTACACCAATTATGTATTGCCCATAGGATATTAAAAACTCAAGCTCCTTCATATTTATATAATAAGCTGAGAGGCTACATATGTCCACAACTTTTAAGTCTTGACATTCCCATTTGCTGGAAATTTCTCGTCACGCCACTGCTCTGTTCACCAGAAATTTTTCGTATTATGATCCAGAGCACTACAATAAGATGCCTGTAGAATACAAAAACTGCTCCTTACTTAAATCTACTTCTTCCTTCAACGGATCTGTAGTGCTTTTTGTTTATATTCATGTTTTTAAGTAACTAACACTTCGTCATATTCAAATGTACAATTTTCTATATTTTTGCTAGTTTATTCAGAATAAATACAAGTTATTATTATTACTACATTACTTTCATTACTTTCATTAATTTGTTTGGCGGTAGAAGATGTAAGAGAGGTCGATTTACTATTAATTTTTTTGTATTTTTTTCCTAAATAGATTGCTGAAGCAGTAATTAATATCGGGTCGGTGTCTCAAAGTTTATTGTGTTGATTGCTTCACCCAGAGGTCGTGGGTTCGAATCTCCATTCCGCTATCCAAGTTTAAATTATCAACCCGTATATTACGGCCAGTTCGCAGGGATGAGTTGGCAACCATTCTACCGTGCGTGCAAATGCAGCCTATGACATAGTAATATACAACCGCCTCTCCCACACAAGTCTTAGACTTCCTGGCTAATCCTTGTGATTAGAATGGGGTGTAGAGATATTATTATTATTATTATCATTATTACCTGGTTTATTTTTCTTGTAGACGAGATCGATCTTACTATATTGCACGTACAGCTGCTCTTTGTGACTGGGTGCATACACTTTCCTCCAAGGTAAGTTGAGTGAGGTGATTTTGAGTGAGGTGATTTATAAATGAGTATGGAATGATACCCGTCACCGGTATAATAAATGGAATGATATGAACTTTTTTCCGTTTCCATAATTTTTCAACTTCTTTTGCTAGTTGCTAATATTTCTGTTTCTTTTCTACACATTCTTTTGCTATGTTTTGGTCAGATGGTATTGGCATATTGATAAGGTACGTGACCCTTTTTATTTTATCTTGAAGTGTTATATCTGGTATATTATAGGCTACCGTTCTATCAGTTTGAATGGTTAGGTTCCAATACAATTATTTATAATATTTGTTTTTTATTATAGTTGGTGGTGCATATTGGTGGTATGCTTGAGACTCCGAGTGCAGATTATATCGCAGGGCTTATAAATGATTGCCTGGTGAACAATTTTAGTCACTGCTTTATGTCTATTGGTATATTGCACACCAGCTAGTAGTTTACATTCCGATGTTATATGTTCTATTGTTTTTGGAAATTGGTGGCATTTTCCCCACCTATCGCTCTTAATTTAAATATTTTTGAAAACATATTTTCTGTAGTTATTTGTCGCTATAACTTGGTCGTGTATTGCAAGTATAAATCCTTCTGTTTCTGGGTATAACTGGCTTGTTTGTAGGAACTTACATAAAAGTTCTTTGTTTATAAGTTCTTGGTTGATACTTTTATAATATTTACCGTGCAATGCTTTAGACGACCGTACATTTTGTTTTTGTATACGAACATATTTTGTAAGCATTCTGCTTCTTCTATTGATAGGTTTAATGGTGAAACTGTTATTAATTTCTACTATTGCCCTATCTAATGGAATGTCTTTATGTTGGAGGTATCCTAGCAATGAATTTATCTGTTTATAGTGTAACTGTTGTAATGTCTACTTATATTAATTTATTCTCTCTTTACATGAATTTGGATGCAGTATTCTATTCTGTGTTAATTGTGTTAGTTTATTTATATTTTCTAGATCCGTTGTTAACCATTTCATTACACCAAATGTTAGCACGACAACCGCAATTGTAAAAGAGATTTCTAGGTTGAAGTTTTGATTTAAGTAGTAATTTCAGTCGCCCCTTATATAGTTTCTGTAGGTCTTGTTTAATTTTTGAATGGTGTATTCTTTGATTTTGATCAGTCATAAGTGACCTAAGACCTAGTGAAAATCCTAAGTATTTATATTGCTCATGTTTTTCCATTTGTTGTAATTTTTCGTTATCTAGAGTATTATCTGATAGTTCTTTACACAACTTTCCACGTTCTATAAGTAATTCCCCTTCTAATCTATATTTATCCTGTGCTTTAGATCAGATTAAATAAAATATGGCTACATAATTTAGACCAAATAGTAGCAAAAAGGTTAGAAATTCCTATAGTATGTATTAGTAATCTACAAAATTACTATCTACCAGCTCTGTGTGAAATACACTTAATGATGTGTTAATTACTCTAAAAATATCCATGGAATATTTTAAATAGTTTGATAATGTTAACCACAGATTGCAGTTCGCCGCATCAAACGTTATTTGCATACTAATGAAATTTTAATAGATTTTGCAGAAGTTAAAACGTATCGAAACTGGTTTAGACAATCTGATATATATGGGCAAAACTGATGCTGCTCTAAACTTTATATGATTTGCGTATTCCGCGCACAGAGCACAAATGTTTAATAAGTATTTACTTGTTTAAAAAGTAAATAAGAATATTATGACCCATCCCATTACTTGAACAAAAACCAGCAACTACTTACAAACACATTAACACCTTTTAATCCTGACTCGTTGTATAAATACCATCGCCTCGCCTGCCTGATGTCTTTATATCCATCACTTCCTAAACTTCTTTTTAACATTGAATGTTCCTTTATTTGTCAAGTCGTTAGTATTCAAATATATTTAATTACAATTTTATGGTTGAAGTTGATCTCCCGAAGAACAAATAAAGTTATTTTTGGGAGTATTCCTAGTCCCATGTTTTATACAAAACGCTTTAACTAATATCAGTAGTTTAACTGTAACAATTAATTAAGTTTGATCCTTTTTACGTCTTAAAGTTATATACACTTTAGTGACACTGCTGTTGGATACCTGTGAAACATTTTTTAAATAGTACTAAGAAGACTTTTGCTTTTTATCGACCGAATATTGGGGATCTTCCGGTAATAAAACAAGTTTTAATGGCACCCTTCAGATGACTTAGTTTGTAGAACTTGTTACCTGTAATAGAATAAAACCCATTGAATATTGTAACAGTTTTAGTACAGCGTATTCCTAAGAAAGGCCTAACAAGCCGAAACATATTAGAGCAAAATAAATCTCTTAATAAAAATTGAAACATTAAAAAGCAAAAGTGTTCTTACTACTAATTAAAGTTATATTTTCATATTTAGAGTTCGCAGAAAGTAAATGAACTCATTATATAAGAGATATATTTACCGTATTATGAATATATAATAGCTCGATTGAGAAAAAGAGCGAGAATGTTTATAACCACATCTATCTTCAGTATCTCAAACACAAACATATTTATTACATAATATACATAGTTGTCGTAAAGCAAGGGATATATTTCAGCTTATTATGTATTTTTAACAAATTAAGTTAATAACAGGATGTGAAAGAAATTCGATTGCTTAAACAATGAGATTTCTTATGTCCGACAGTGGCTAACGTAAATGTTCGAGATATCGTCCATGTTGCTGCTGTACAATCACCAACCGTTCCTCTAAGTTATACACAGCATTATTCAGCATTTCTGACTGAATTTGCTTACTAATAGTATTTTTATTCTTCCAGCGTTGTTGGTCGTGTTCTAAACACCAAATTTTTTAAATAACCCCACAGCCAGTAATCCGCTGGGTTAAGATCAGGCGATCTTGGAGACCATGAATTTACAAAATGTGAACAATTCTCTAAATCGCAATGATTACGTTTGACACTTGCATCAGCAGTTGACACGACAACTCTTTTGTTTTCCATAGATACAGTAAAATCCAATTATTGAAGCAACTAGATTCCAGTTACTTTTTTCCTATTAGCTTAATTTCTTAAAATTATATATGACTTTAAAGTATACCCCTATCCGCATTTGTGACGGATACTTCCCGATTTGCACAGGTAGGAAGTGTCACGTTAGTGCCCGAGGTTCGGTTTCGCTTTTACTTTGCCTCGGGCGCCAGTTCCTGTTTACAGTGCAGAAACACCACTACTCAGGTAGCTACAGTGAAGATACGGTACGCCAGGTCGGTCGATAGGGAAAATTAGACTTCACACAACAGATAGTAATAATACACCAATAAACCTTTTATACATATATTGTCTCTAGACCTACTATACAGGGTGTCCACCTAGTGCGCGAAAGTCCAATATCTGGGTTAATAAAAGAGATAACTTAATTTTTCTTTCTACAGGGTTGTCTAATATCCCGAGCTGCACAAAATGAAAATATATTTACATATTCAGGGTGTTCAGTTTTTCCTGGACAGGTACCAACTTCGTTTTTCTAAATGGAAATATATATTTTTTATTGCTTTTTCGAACTAAACCCTTGATTTTAGTAGGACTTTCATCAGCCTTCCCTATACCTAACTTAAACTGTTTTTGAAATATTGACGGGTGAATATTGACATTTTTGCAACTTTGACACCCTGTAAAATCTAAACGGTTTGAGATTAAGCAAAACGGTTTGCACATTCCTATCTTAACTTTTCATAAGCTATCGTTTGATACTAATTTCAAATTTATACAGGAATAAAAAATTTTCAAAATTTTCAGAAAATTTTTAATTTTTGGATAATTCTGAAATGAGTACCAAACGATAGCTTATGAAAAGTTAAGATAGGAATGTGCAAACCGTTTTGCTTGATCTCAAACCGTTTAGATTTTACAGGGTGTCAAAGTTGCAAAAATGTCAATATTCACCCGTCAATATTTCAAAAACAGTTTAAGTTAGGTATAGGGAAGGCTGATGAAAGTCCTACTAAAATCAAGGGTTTAGTTCGAAAAAGCAATAAAAAACATATATTTCCATTTAGAAAAACGAAGTTGGTACCTGTCCAGGAAAAACTGAACACCCTAAATATGTAAATATATTTTCATTTTGTGCAGCTCGGGATATTAGACAACCCTGTAGAAAAAAAATTAAGTTATCTCTTTTATTAACCCAGATATTGGACTTACGCGCACTAGGTGGACACCCTGTATACACAGCTACTCAAACTTACTCGTAACCTAGCTTACTTCTTTATTACTCCTGGGGACGTCTGCTGCTTCCGGGTGGTCGGTGAAGACTGAATCCTTTGGCACCAGCTAGTAGCAGGTACTGGAACGGCTGGTGGGTTCTTTATGATCATCCCATATATAAAAAAATATTTAGCTTCATATATTATTTAGTAATGTTATTTATGATCGTCATGAGAAATTGTATAACTAAAACAGATTAATTGAATATTACCATCATACATATAATGATCAATCAAACAGCTTATTAAAAAAAATCATACAAATTATCTTGTTGATACGGAAAGTAGGTAACAAGATTAACGCGGTGTTAAATTTGTCACATGCAAACAGAAACTCTATCCATCTATACTTTCTTAACTAGCAAATCACTCTTTCAGCCCACTGTAAGTGAAATTAAAGAAATCAGGAAAGGATAAAAGCAAGACATCGTAAAGAAACGAGAATGAACGCTGGCATCAGAACAAGATCGTTCTGAAACTTTACAAAAACCAGAATGATAAAAGTTAACGAAATGAGGATGTCGAGATTGCGAAGGAAACACACAAACAATAGCTAAGTCATCTCGACAAGTGTCCGGACAGATCAGGACCTCGTAAACATGCGTGAAAATAGTAAACGTAACTGGCTGTCACATGCATCGGAAGATCTCGGATTTTGTCTAGCTAAAGAAAAGGGACTGGTGGCTTTTTCAGAAAAGCTTGTCAGCCTCTGTCAAGGAACGGTCCTTATCGGGATTCTTTCGTGTTTCTGTACGGCTATAATTTGTTTGTAAAGTTGTTGTGGTATTGTAAGGCATGATATTCCTTCCTCAATCTTGAGCATCAAAAATAAATCATAATATCTTGAGATGCCTTCTAATGTTAATGCCTATATTTATCGTAAAATTTTGTGCATTATTTCAGATCAACAGATACGTCTATTTTTTAAATTATTCCTACTATTTGTTAAACGGAAATTGCTTTGTAATTGTGTTTAAAATAAGCTTGAATAGATTTTTCTCATGAAATTAATTCGAGCAGTTTGTACAGGAGCGATCAAAAGCAGTTTTTCGAAAGGAAATATTTCTCTTATAAAGACCAGAGGAAATAAGGATGTATATTGTTACATTCTTAGAGGGAAACCGTAACATTCTCAGAGGGCAACTGTTTCTTAACATTATTAAAATCGAAGCCCGAATACAAGCTGTGCACGTCATAAAGGATCCACAATGTTATTTCCAATATAAAAAACACATAATTTTGTTGTACAGTTACAGCATAGCTTACACTATTGTGATTTACTGTGATCACATAAGTACAAAGAAACAAATGTGCTTGGGCCTTTAACATCTTGCAACTAAGTTTATAACTTTTGGCGTGCATAAAGTACTTCGCAGTAAGTAATATTATTCTTAAACACAGTGTTGTGTTACTATTCACTTCACCCACAATTTAATTGTTGTTGTTGTTGTTGGTAGGCGGCGCAGTTACCCGCAGCACTCAGGTCTTTCGACCCATTGTGCCTGCCGCTAGTCGGGAGCTATTGGAGGAGACCCGTGCTATGCGCATAGGCCAACACCCGTTCCAAAAGAAGCTCTCTAATATCCTGGGGCAGGAGAAATGCTGCACCCAGATGTTTGTGTCTCTTGACCATAAGGCAGGCACAGCGACAGAGGATGTGAATGGAGTCCTCGTCATCGTGTCCGCAAAACCTGCACCTTCTAGTGTCACTAAGGCCGATAGTGTTAAGGTGCTTGTTAAGATGTCCGTGACACGTCAGCAGTCCTGTGACAATCCTTATGCTGTTACGACTTAGCGCAAGTATTGATCGAGTTGCGTTTGACCAAGGCCCTTTAATTAAGAGCCTGGATTGTCGCAGCCCAGTCCCGTTTGACCATTCTTCCTCTGATCTATCCTTGATCCAGTTACCAATAGACCTTGCTACATAACTAGGCGGAAGCCCCAGCACTGGTTCGGGCCCTGTAAACTGTATACTTGAGCCTCTTTTAGCCAGTGCATCAGCCTCCTCATTTCCTGTTATGTTGTGATGACCCGGTACCCAGGTCATTTTTACCTGGTTGTTCTGTCCCAATTGGGCCAGACCATTAATACACTCTAGGACCGCCCTGGAGGTGATCCTGTAGGAGATCAGGGCACGTAGAGCCGCCTGACTGTCGGTGCATATCTGGAGAGGCTGATTGGAATATCTCCTTTTGAGATTTTCCTGAACACATGCAGAGATAGCAAACACTTCCGCCTGAAAGACCGTGACATACTTTCCCAAGGAAAAGGATAGTCTCGCCCTCGGCCGCACGCCTCGGACTCCCGCCCCCGAGCCCTGGTCTGTCTTGGACCCATCCGTAAATCAGACGAGCCTATTCGAGACCTGAGCATAAGGATTTTCGAGCCAAGCATCCCTGTCCGGTATCTTTACTATGTAAGGTTTGAGAAACACATAAGTGGGAGATATCCTGTCACTGGGTGCGTCCAGCAGACTGTCTCCTCCCACAAGTTCCCCGAGAATACTTTTGTGTCCACCATCGTGGCTTTTACCTAGCCCACAATTTAATTAATTGTGTTTATTAAAATTGCTTTCTCTTATAAGAACAATAAATTTTTGTCAACTAAACTGGCGTTTTCCTTATGTTAACCACATTATACTAGCCCTCCTTTTAAAACTCAAATTTTTACGTCAAATTTACAATTATTCTTCCCGAATTATTTTTTAAGGGACTATTAAAGTTGAGAGTTACATTAGATACAGAATAGTGTATTTCACATTAGCCTTCTAAGTATGTCTGGAAATGATGTTCCATTATAAGAAAATGAAAATTCGTTTTCAAATGCTGACATTCTAAATTTATTATTGATTCATGGGGAATGTAACAAGATAATAAATAGAACTTGCAGAGTTTTTAATGAGAGATTTAATGAGTAGAGAGATATTTAGAAGAATTTTAGGAAATCAGTTAGAAAATGGTCGGATTTTTGCAGCTAGGATTTTGCCAAAGTCTATAACCTCAGATGAAAGTAACATAATCAACGTTTTGACGTGTTTTTATGCATATTATTCTGAATCGTCAATTCGTGCTGCAAAACGAATTTAGACGTTTCAAGATCTTCCACCCAAAGGATATTAAAAAGTAATGGTCTCCATTCATTCAAGTTCAATCTTGTTTCTGCACTTCAATCAGGAGATGCTGAACAATGTGTACAATTTTGTGAAATGATTTTAACTAGAACACAAGAAGATTTTTTGCGTAAAATTATTTGGACAGATGAACCTAAATTTAACAGAGATGGAATTTTTAATAGGTGTAATCATCACTTTTAGGTTTCTGAAAATCCGCACGTTATTTGCGAGAGAAATTTTCAAAATAAATTTAGCGAGAACGTTTTCTGTTTAGTTAAAGACATTCAAGTTCGTTACCTTATTTATAAGGAAAATTTAAATACACACCTCCAAATTTTGCAAACTGTCGTATCGGATTTCCTGGACGATACACCATTAGATCAATTGGTAGTTGATGGTACAAATTAAATGGTGCTTCATCTCACTGTGAGAAAGTAGTCGACCAACCACTTAATGGTTGAGGGGGGACCGATGGATGAGATATTGACTGTGGAATTAGCCAGCAAGATCCCCAGACCTTTCACAGCTATATTTTTATGTTTGGGGTGCAATAAAACAAAAAATATATTCCACACAAATTAATTCAAAACAAGATCTAATTATCTGAATAAGTAGATCATTTTGAAGTTTTTTCAACAGCCCAAATAACAGGAGGTGTTAAAGATGGGTTTATAGGAAGGATAAACAATTTTTAAGGCTAGATGGGGGTCATATCGAACATATGAATTAGTATAGGCAACAAGTATTAGATGATTACCTATTATTCTCATTCTTGTCACTATTACACGTTATTTATTAATTAGGTATTCAATATTTTTAAGATCATATTTCTTAGTTTCATGCCTCTATCGATGATTGCAACATTTGTAACTTCTTAAAAAAACCAATATCTTTACTCGTTGTTAGTAAATTAGGGTATCTCTCATTAAATACTCTACAAGTTCTATTCATTATCTTGTTACATTCGCCTTGAATAAATAATAAATTTACAACAACAACAAATA
This sequence comes from Pogonocherus hispidulus, assembly GCA_963924545.1. Lineage (NCBI taxonomy): Eukaryota > Metazoa > Arthropoda > Insecta > Coleoptera > Cerambycidae > Pogonocherus > Pogonocherus hispidulus. The sequence continues at coordinate 72,806,172 of OZ004693.1, forward strand.
ACTGGTGCCAGATTAGTTGTTTGTTTTGAAGTTCGGCTAAGAATTTCACAACCATCTCGCAAGAATCTAAATGACTTTAGATGATTACACAAAAAAGAGTAGATAACCGACAAACTAGAAAAGATAGGTATAGGGAACCATAATACAGTTCGAAAGAGAATAATTTTGTGCACCAGCCTAAGTTTATACAGAGTGTTCCATTTGAAAAAATCTATTATGGTTTGAAGTTAACTTGACTCGGCATTAAATTTCCATGACCCTGTATGCAATTAAGCCACCTTGAAAATATGGGTGGGAAGCTTAGGGGTCTAACTATCCCTCTTATAAATATTGTCGCTTTATCTTTCCTATTTTAAAATACACATGGTTTTAAGCTAGTTACTGTTTCTGTCGAGAGAAACTTCATGTCCACCTAAAGGACTGGGTATTCCATTTAAAAAAAGCAAGTTGATGGCGACTTCCGGTATAACCGGAAGTGCTACGTGGATGCCATGATTTTATTTGAGGAGGACATGCCCGAAAACCCCATATCCCAAATTTTCAAAATTCAAATTGAAGTAGTTTCTGAAATACTTGAATGGGTGATCACCGTGAGACACCCTATATTTAATACACCCAATATTGAGGAGTCACGTTTCACTATTCTGATTATACCATAATATACCATACTTAATATATTTTGGTTTTGATGAAGTTGTTTCAAATTAGCCTCCTCGACATTTTGCTTTAAAATATTAGGAATGCAGGTACGACAGTGTGCAGAAGACAACTTGTAAAAAGTTAAGTTAAAAGTTAAATTTTACTTCAGGGATTGAAGAAGTTACAGAAAAAAGTATAAACTTCGCATATTTATGCGAATAGTTTACAACTAACGTCTTGACAATAAATATGTTCACAATTTATGTAAAGCTATAATTTATATAAATGTGTTGATTAAATTTATACATATAACAATTTATATACACAGGGTATAATCCACAGTTAAATGAGGGTTCCACTAAAACCAGCTATATGCGCCAGTATTCTTCGGAAGGGTTCTATTAAAGTAAATATAACTTAAATTAAAATGCAACCATTGTGCATATCAAGCAAAACTCTTTTAAAGCTAATGTTGGAAAATTTTAAGTTACGGCCACTAAACTGAGGGAGTTTATATCAACGAACTCCTGCTAGAATAAGAAGAACTATAAAAGAACAACATTGTTCCTGAAAGTTGTCTTGCTAAGTACGACTCAGGAATTTTATGATTTATTCCATTAACACCTCTCGTCCATTTATAGATCCCCTATTCATGAGGTTCAATTGAAGGTAGACACATAGAGTTTTCCTGCTCCAAATTGACTATCACTGCAGCCCATTTACCACAGATTAACACTGAACTTCTATCCATTATTCTAAAATTACCCCGAAAATGGATTACAAATCTCTGAATTTTAATCGCTATTGAAGATTTATTAATTTTTTAATTTAAATAAAAATCGACGTCCCGCAAATAATAAATATTTGCACTTACTGTGTTAAACCTAAATAGGTAAATAGTATAAAGCATGCGAATGTGGTCGAAGAAAAAGCATATTAATTGAGATGTAAAGCAATTATGTATCGTTTTATGCCCTGATTATAATTCAACCGTGTTTAATAAACATACTTGCAAGACATTATTATTACTATTGCTGCCCTACAGACAGTGTATGATAGACTCAAACGTAGACACTTTAATTTACTGATGTCCTGCATCCTTTGACCCTGCATCAATCACCCTTTCAAATACACAATATACAACTTAGAATTACTCTTCCAATGCATTTATTCCTGACTTCCTTTTGCTGACACAAATCGTTCTCTTTGTTAGGCAAATAACCACTATAGTCCATTTGGAAATGAAGAGGAGTAATTAAACTCTCATATAAGTACCAGTAATGAGCATGCTACTATTCCTCTTTACATTCATAGAAATTGCTGAAATCTATTATACAACGAAAAATTCCCTAAGTTCGGCTATGGTGTTTGAAATTGTAGCGTGCTTTCAAATGCTAAACTATGATCACTGATTATAAAAGCGATAGAAACAAGGACTTATTGTCAAGGATACAACTCAAACAGGTAGAAATAACAATAATTCTCTTCTTTTCGAACTCCAAACTCCATCCAGAACATACTGTGAAGCTTGTGATACTTATAATACGAGTCCTCGGTGGAGCAAGAGATACACTGCTTTCAGAAGTGAAGATCATATCGGCATGCCGAAATTCGGCAGATCTTCTAGTTGGAAGAATGCAGAAGGCAGTCATTCTGGGCTCATTATATCTACTCAGAGCACACGATTCCCGGACTCAGCAGTTATTCACCCCACGGACGTGGGGAGTAGCTACTGATAACTATCAGCGGCCGACCCCAAGAATCGGAGCCAGGAAACCGGTCGACTGGATTTCAACCAAAAATAATAATTATTATTATTTTTATATTAACAATAATAATAATAATAATAACAGCTTTATTGCCCGCAGAAACCCATTTACAGGGATATTTACAAAATATTAAACTAAATGCAAGATAATGACTCAAAATAATAAAAACTTATCAGAACAAAAATGAAAACAATAAAAACAAAAACAAAAGCTACTTCGAATAAACTAAAATAAGTAAGTAAAAAATAAGAAGAACTACACCAGTCTACAATAATAGTAAATAGTCTATAATGCACTATACAATAATGCAAAAAGCTTTGTAGTATATAGACTTAAAATATGATTAGCAACAAATCAATCAATAATACTGAGCATTAAGAACATTAAGTGTGCAACAAAAATTTATGCATGCATTTATCTCATAGGTTGTTTATAGGTTTTTAGGCACAGGCATTTATCTCAGTTAACAATAAATCCATAAAGTTTGAAAGCATTCTTAATCTTAATATTTATGTGCTTGTAGAATGTAAATTTTCTGTCAAATAACACATCTAAACCTTTGAAGAATTACATAGGCATATTGTGTTATTATCAATGCTGTAACTAAACACAGTTGGTGTTTGTTTCCTAGTAAAACCTAATGATTTTGCACTTGGAAGGATAAAGATGTAATTTAATCCCTAGTGTTAAGTTCTTATATAAATTATTACAATAATCTAAATAAGAAACCGGAGAAAATACGTTCAGGTCGTCGGCTTAAAAGAGTTTACAACAATTTATTACATCACTTAGGTCATTAATAAACAAAAGGAATAGAAGAGGACCAAGAGTGGAACCCTGTGGTACTCTTAAACTTGCGATGGAACTGGTGGAGGCAAACCCATTATAACTAATATATTGCTGCCTATTATGTATGTAAGACCTAAAGAAATCTACATAGTTAGCACACAAGCCAAACTTTGACACTACGAAGTAAAATTCCAAGATCAATTCTATGAAATGTCTACGAGAAATCCGTATTTACTGCATTTACCTCTGCCTATTGTATCAACAGAGCTAAATTTGTGACAGTTGATATGAAACTTACAAACCCATGCTGGTAAGGAGAAATAAAATTTTATATGGACAGGTAGATACGGTCATATATGATTATCTCATTGACCTTAGAACATTGAAACCCCACCTGTGATTTATCACCACTTTTACATTAATCGCCATGTGACCCAACATCTGAGTCTCAACAAAATTATACGACCAGGCCCTGTGACCCATATGGGCTTTACGACTTGCTTTCGTTCTCGGCTCTGTGACATATTATATTACTTCATATGGGATATGAAAATATGGGGCCTGGCCGTACCAAACAATCTTTGGCCCTGGGATTTTTTTGTTTCTGATTTGACAAATAATATGCATAATAAAATAATCTAAAGAAAATAGTAAATTATATTATTGGTAGGAGATACCGAAAACAACTATTCCACGGACAATATGCCCCGACTGGCGTTGCATTACATCAACATCTCCATGGGTGTCGCCACATCCTTCATCAAGACCAAATACCAGACAATGACCAGTTTCGATCTTGTTATGATCTCATCAGATTGCCATAGGTATCGGAATCGATGAATGATCTGGCGACATGATTGCCTAAGGGGCATATGTGAATGTTTGTATTGGCGAGATACAGTGAAATACACCGTAGTGCCTGTATATAGAGGTCGCTGTAATGGCATCTGCATAAAAGCAGATCGTTATCTGTCTGTCAATTAGACAATAATTGTCAGACAGGTAGTAGCAAAGACTCAAAAAGGGCACTACGGTGTATTTCACTGTATCTGGCCACTAAAAACAGTACATTATATTATTAGGAGCAAAGTAAAACATTATGTGCTGAAGCTGGTGAGTTGATTGCCGAACGAAGTGAGGCAGCCAAACCAGCTGAAACACATAAAGCTTTATTTTGCTTCGAGTAATATATACTATTTTATTTTCAAACTATAACATTAAAAATTACAGTGAGATTTTTCGATTTATTTGCTTGATTTATTTGCAAGTAAATGTCACTGTTGGAGCGTACAAACAAGTCAAAACAGGAATTGGAATCCTGCATAATGCGTGAATCGCGAGTCTCAGGGCCTCACACATACATGGGCTCCGAGAACCAAACGTTGGTTCACATTTTAAAATTGTTTTTTTTATGAAAAAAATATCTCACAATCAATGTTTGTAAGTTATTACATTATTTTAAAGTTATCAATAAAAATATCTCTAAAAAGAGTTTGGGCCTGTGTGGAAAAATTTTACTATTTGACGTGGGCGAATAACGTGTTTTAAAGACAGGAGAGACTGTGGCTTCTTTCCAATGACTAGGAAATACTTTTGTTTTTATTGTTAGATTAAATATGTAGTATAGCGTAAGCTTTTCGATTAAATCTTCTCCGAAAGTACAGAACACCAATATACAGAGTGAGGCAGAGGTAATGCATGTTTTTCGGTCGGCTAGGACCCGGCAAGAAGAAGTGTGGGGATTTTCGCCTCTTGTTAGTAGACAGCTTAGATCGTGGAGCTTCAGTACTCTTGGCGCCGTGGACCTTGAGGTATCGGGGGTTTGCCTTACTTTGAAACACGTTCATAATTACAGTTCAACGCCTCATTCTCATCTCTCAACGTTTTCAGTTACGGGATTACCAGGTTTTTTCTTTTCATGACAGACCTGGTTGTTCTAAACGCTTCGACCCACCTCAGTATTGTGTTACGATCAGGGATGTTTCCATGGCGGTCCACATTAAACTGTGCACGGAAACGGTGTTGAACTGTAATTACAGCCTTCTTTCAGTGTACCTAAGTATCAGAGACAAACCCTCTATGGTTCAAGGTTCAGGTTGCCATGGATACTGAAGCTGCACGATTAAGCTGTTTACTCTTCTTATTGCCAAGTAACTAGCCGACCGAAGACATCCAGGTCCTCTGCCGCACCTTGTATAATAATATAATATAAAGAAATTATTTATAAGCACCTAAATTTTTAGAGGCTTTGAATTTATAATCAGTTTTATTACTCTTTTTCATTTCAAAATGAGGTACCTATAGATAGAAATATATAACATTTTTGAGAGTTGACTGAAAATGTATTTCTTTATGAAAAAGTAAAAGGAAATAATGGCGTCCTTTAACGCATCCTTTGAAAGTAAATTGATTCGAATCTTGTCACACTTGGATAACTCGTATACCCTTCTTCTACCCTTTAAAATCACAATAAATCTTTTTTATGAAGCATCTTTTATAGCGTGCAAACGCTCGTTGATAGACCTTTAAAAAATCTTAAACACTTTAGAGGCGAATACAGTTTTTATATCACTAGATATATGCCCTCCAGGCTTCTTCCCGTCGATCTTTTATTGCTTCCTGCGTGCACCTCTCTCCCTTTCAATTATCGACACTGTCACTTACGGCGACACAAAGCCAACGAAATTCAACCTACTCAAGGGTGAATTTACTAATGGTACGGATCCTGCACTCTCTAGAGATTGATACTGCTGCGTGCTCGCGTGCGATGAAATGTTTAAGTGAATATCAAAATGGTTGAAGTGAATTTGAATCCGACTGAAAAGGATTTTGTCGGAAGTTATCTATTTTACATCAATCTACAATTTACAGTCTACATTCTCCCAGTAGTTAGCAGTACTTCGTTTCCTAAAGAAAGTTTGGCAAAATATTAGTTAAGCTAAGTTTCAAAAGTTCTAAGGTGCAAAATGTAGGTCACATAGACTAGCGTAGTGTTTCATAATCTCGGGGTGTCTCGAAATAATAGGTCGAACTCCATCGTAATTAGTTAAAATGTGTTCAAATGCATATCTCTGTTATATTTCAGAAGCTATGATTCTAGTGACATTTGACCTAGCCTGGCAATACTATTCGTATTTATTATTATGTTCCATATACCTATCTTACTATAACTTATAATATCTAGACCATTCTTATATAATAAATGTTACGCTGCTACAGCAAACTTTAAGTCTTGCTGTATAATATACAGCAAAGCTTGCTTTGCAAGTTGAAATGTAATTAATTGCTGCACAATAGACTTCAACTCTCAAGTAAAATAAATAAGGGAAAACATAGCAGATGCTGTGTATATTATTTAAAGAAATTTTTCTTATAGGTTGTGTAAATCATTTTCAAATAGTCTTCATTTAATGAAATTGTAGTACCTATACATTGAGCTGTACTGAATTGAAATATTTTGCCAAAAACCGTGCCATTAAAAATTATTCAAAGTCAAAGTACCACTCTTGTAGTTAAGTTATTAATATTAAGAACGGAAATATTTCTATTTATTTCGCAAAATGGCCTTAATATTTATTTATATTTTGTAAAATCATTAGCTTTTTATATTAAACGAAATTGCTCGTGGAAATAGAGGCCACTATAATACCCGGTCACATCGATTTTGAACATTATTACTTTATTAATTATGGACTAACAGCTAAAACTAATATTCATTCTTTCAACTTCAACGATCTTGTTTTTTGTTTAAGTCAAGTTTACCGCATGCCTAGAAGAAGAAACCGTGTTATAGATTGTATGTAACTATAATTCATATTGACAGAACATTACTACTAAGAGATACCATAGGATATACCTGGAAAACGATATTTTTTTTTATTTCGCCCGTCATATCAAATTAGAGACTAATTGACTACATTGATTACATCATAAGAAATAAAGACCATAAGTATAAGAATTTAAAATGTATTTATGTTCAGTTTACTTTAATGTTATTTGGTTCTAATTTTTAGTTAATAGCTATTTATGTAACCAGTTGGGAAAAGTACCATCGCATCCTTTTGCGGAACTCGCTAGCGGTCGTTCCGCAGGAATCCGCTCGTTACACAAAATAGTGTTTCCCAACGTGCAACGTGTACAAGATTTTTCTAATTTTGACCAGGACATGTTTTCAATCAATGCTAACTTATGAACAGAATTATTTTTTTGATTTATAAATCACATTAATAATAGTAGAGGTCGTATTGCATTAATGTTCATATTTGTGCACCTACTGTTGCTAAGACACTTAAACTTACTACTTACTGTCAAGTTTGACATTTCTTGAGAATAATTTTTCGTAGAAGTAAATCAGTAGATATTATACCAATTACCCATGATACAATAAAGGAAGGTATGATATTGCGCATATCCCTCCCACATCCGTGTCGTCACCGAGAGCGCAAATTTGACATTTTACAGTGTTTACATATGTAAAGGTGTGAAAGTTTCGTGGTTTTTACTACATTTTGTCCTCTAAATTCATTTTTTTTGGCAGAGTACCTATTTGTATAATTCTAGTGTATACTAATTATAATCATATGTGAGTATAGTTAAAGTTAATTTTATATTAACACGTACCTAAACTAAAAGTGCAATAAAAATGCGTTGTGCTGTGTGCTTGTATAATAGTGATAATGGCAACCAAGATCCCAATAATTTAAATAATATTAGGTAATTATATTGCTATGATATTTAGACAATGTAAACATTGCACTATCTATTATGTTACAAGGTTTTTCACGTTTCCACGGTATGAAGTAATAAAGAAACTGTGGGTGGTAACTTGCTGTCGAGCAGAAAAGTTTAATGTACATACTGCCAGAATATGTTCCAAACACTTCACCGATGATGATTATGAGATAAATTTAAAGCCTGTAATAAATTATATAACCTGTAATAGATATGGTTCTGTAATGTGGTCATTAAATTAAAAAAAAATGAGAAACATTTAAAATTTTCGAATAATTAAAAAAAAATGAATACATTTAATAATACAGTCAATTTAGAATCTTAACCGAGCTTAAGGAACAATTTTCACTTTTAGTCGTAGGTGTAAGGCGAACGGTGAAATATATGTATTAAAGTTAACTTGTTGCCCACATCCTATGTTTATGAAGCGTTTATCTTATATTTAAGTACTAATCATTTTACACACGAATCAGAATAACTAATTACTTATAATAAAAATTGCAATAATCACCGATAACAGTTATTATTATTGAAGTAGGTAAGAAATTAAAAGAGCCAATTTTAAACCACCAGGGCATTTTGTATGATAGGTACCTACCATATGCAGTATATCTAATCTGTGTTTATGATTATTAAAGAACACATTTAAGGACACTGGTTAAATTTCCCAATATTTTCCTATTCGGGACACTGTTTTGTGCCAATTATATGAAAGTTTTGATAATGTTTCTATTGAAATCGTATATAACATTTATATTTAGCGATCATTCTGCGCTCTCGGTGACGTAATGCGCACAGCGGACGCATTTTCGTACTCACGAATGTCATACCTTGTACTTATTATATCATGCCAATTACCATCTATCAGATACCGAAATCCATATTCCTAGTGATATAGAAGAAGCGGCCCAATGCACTTTATCTACTGTTATTCCCACAAAGTCGAAGTTGTTCATTTTTTGTAGTACTTATATATTTCATAACTGATGGTAAAACACACGTTTCATCACCAGTTGTGAAATAATTTACTTTTCATAACTAGTTATGAAAAGTAAGACGTTTCCTAACGTCAAAGCGTTTTGAAAAGTGTCACTTTAAATGTCAAAATTAGAAAGTATTTAATAATAGTTTTTGTAAGATTACATATAATTTGTGTTAAACCAGAAACATTGTTTGGTTTACTTGAAGGAGATGCCGAAAACAACAACTCCACGCAATGTGCCCCGACTTGCATTGCATTACTTCGTCATCTCCATAGGAGTCGCCACATCATTAAAACGTTTGTTCGCGAATAACAAACTTGCAACCAAAGAGGGCAAGGGTGTGTTTCTCACCACCACTAACACTGTTTCGTTTAGTTAATTTATGAAATATTAACTTTTATTATATATTTCATGGTATTTGTTTGGGCAACTTGGACTTTGGACAATAATAATTGAAGTATTTATTAATTTAATTTTATTTATTTAATGTATTTTTGAACATCCGCTTTCCTGTTTTTTTATTATTTTAAAGGTGATTTTGAAGAATCATACAGCCAGTTATGCCAAGTAAGTTACAGACATTAACTGGCTATTGGTGCCCAATCATTTTTTTTTAGATTCAAGCTGTAATACGTATGGGAATTTCTAAAACAATTTTCCAAATAATTGCTAATAATTCCTTAAGTATTTAAAATTCACTTTAAACATAAAATAACTTTTTATTAAAATCACTACTTGAGAGACAATTAATACGATATATGTCAATTACTTCCGTGTAAGTACGTCACGTCGTTTTTCAGCAAGCCGTTTTACAAACGGATAAAATACTTCCTGAAATCAAAAGTTACCGACAGGATATGCCTTCAATTTTATCCTTTTAGCTATCTCCGTAGTTGTTCGCGAATAACAAACTTGCAACTTCACGTCTCTTACTCCTACAAGAAACGCCATTACATTAGAACACGGGGGAAATCCAACACCTGAAGGTGTTTGCATGGTGCATAACTTTAATGGAAACGAAAGTTATGAAAAGGGAATAAAGAATAGCGTGAAAAGTTTATGAAGGGTAGCGATGGCGTAGTGTAGCCTGTTACTGGATAAAATACAGTTTTAGTCACTTTCAAGATATAATCAAAACGCTGCAAAGAAACGTCATGTCTTTTGTTACCACCCAGCTTTATACTTTAGAAGGGAAAGTGGGTCTGATTTTAATCCTCTTTTACCACATTTGTCCATGCCAACGAATTACTTAGATAAACGTATTCTCTCGTTTTGAAGGGTGTTTATAAAATGCGGCTGGCATAGTTTAAGAATAAGCTCATTGCTATATCTTAATTTTTTAGCTTATAAAAAGGTGTGCTCTCCAATGATTGTATAAAAATAAGTTTTACATTTGTTGTTTAATAATTCCATCATGCATTTATTTCATTTCTAAACACCAGATTCTTTCCTAGACAAATGTATCTCTCTTTAAACAGTACGCCTATGTATTATTTTTATTATTATCATTACTATTATTATTGTTATTATTATTATTATTATTATTATTACCAGAGATAATTATTACAAATTTAATAGGGGCAGAGGACAGATATCCTATTATGCCTCAAATAAATAAATAGATTCGATTTTCTGTTCTTGAGGGAGCATTTTTGATAGTCAAGCCAACTTGATATGTTCATCCCCCCTAACCCCTAGCGACCCAACTTTAAAATTTCAAATGGAATTAGGTACGCTACTTCTAACACATCATTTTAAAGCCTTTTCCATTACGAACACACCAGTGCATCGTTTTTGGGAATCGGTCGAGATTTGCCAGTTATTGGCTAAAAACGAAAAGTGGACAAACCGACATTCGCTTACTCATTTCTACAGAAATGTCCACCAATAATAAGGCTATTGTCCTATGTATGCTATTTTCTAGGCGTACATCCACTTTTTAGATAAATTCAAACCTTATCTCTTCTTAAATAACAAAAAAAGTCACTGCTGTTTTTTGGTTGTGACCACCAAATCGTTAGTTTCAGTCTGTTGTTGAAAGTGTAAACGTGTTTTCGGAATAGTTTATTCTATGACAGAAAGAGTAGAAATTGCTGCAATTTGGTATCGAAATCACGATTGCGTTAAAGCTACAGCACGAATTTTTAATCCTCATCATCTAGAAAAAGATGTAAGCCTCAGTACGTTAAACAACTGATGGATCAGTTTGTTTCAACGGGTTCGCTTCTAAACAAGAAACGAAGTAAATCGCGCAGTTCGAAATTAAGCAGTTGAAGTGGCAGTTTTGAGTCACTTGGAAATGGACAAAAATCAGTCGATCAAAGCGGTGTCTCAAGCTTCTGGCGTATTCAACTCAAGTGTAATTTTGAAAAAATAGTACATGAAGATGATTTTGATCGTCTTACCCAATTTTGCGAATATTTTAGTGAGCGACTTCTACGAACCCAAATCGTCTCTACGTTTTAATCATGTCCAGATGATGCCAACTTGGTTGACGAAACGCGTGTCGAGTGCAGTATACTATTTTGGCGTTATTTGGACAACTATGTCAGTGTTATCTTCACACCAAAGGTTCCAACCCCTTTCAAGACACATAACAAAGAAAATCGTGGAAATTATGAAGTTACTGTTGTAACTTCACTGATTTCTACACTGAAGTGTAGAAATAGCAACAGCAACTTTTTGACAAAAATTGAAAAAGACGAATATAAACCATATTAAGTAAATATAAATTTAAACCTTACAAAGTAAAAATAGTGGAGCTTTTACATCCTGGAGTCGCTGGCGATAACATTTTTGCCCTTGATATACACAGAAAGTTCATGTAAATCGATATTTCGGCAGAAATGTCGTATAGTCAGATGAGGCTTATTTCTCTAGTGTTGGTATTTTTAATCTACACAATATTAGGCAGTGGTCTCAAGAGAATCACCACTTAACATTTGAACTTGCGTAACAAGGAAGATTTGGTTTTAGCATTTCATGCTTTATATTGGAAACAAAAGTTATTAAATATCGAATTTATGAACAGCAGATAGATATCTAGAAATACTAGAAGATGTTTTGCCGATTTATTAGAAGACTTTCCTTTGGCTTGTCTAAATGACATACATTTTCAACAAGATGGAGCGCCAGCCCATAATGCCCGATTTGTAGAAATTTTTAGATAGATATATTTTTTCTGACAAATGATGCTGGCCTCCTAGATCACCTGATTTGTCAGTGTTGGATATATTCTCATGGGGTTACTTAATTAAATTATGATGATGATATACTATACTATGATATACTTAACAAAAATTATGATATCAGATATGAAAATATTGAAGATTTGCGTAATGCCACAGATCAAGCTTTTAGATAAATGCAGACAAGGCCCAGTCATTATTTTAAATGCTATAGATATAATTTCCAAAATGTGCGATTGGTGCATATGACAGGACGGAAACATTTTGAACAATTTTTATAAAAATGTGTAGTTAATAAACTGTTTATTTTAGTCAATCAGTTCCAAAAAATTTGAAATTATTAATATGTCACAAAACTTTTTATTTGAATTGTTGCTACTGTTTCTACACTTGCCAGAACAGTAACACCATCACTTTCACGATTTGCTTTGTTATAAGTTATTGATTTTAATATATTAAATAATTTGTAATTTATCAAATGATGTTTCATTCGCAAGAAGTGTCTATGGAATGTATATAGGTACAGCTTTTTGCATATAGAAACTGTTATTAATTGATTATTTGGCAGAACTGATATAAACCTTTGTTGTGTCACTTTATTGATATTGAACTCAGCCTACTTGAAATTAAAAAAAATTTAATTTCCATCTCAATTTCAATTTTTAGAAATATATGTCAAGTATTATATATTTTTGAAAAGCTTAAAGCTGCTGCAATACAACTGGTGGAAAATATACAGGGTGTTCTGTTTAAAAAAATATAACTTTACCCTATATCTCGGAAATTGACCCTTTCACCAAAAAAGTAAATACGCCACTGGGTTCTACGTAAAAACTGTGCACAGACCCGTTTTGTTTTCCCAATACGTTACCATTTAACTGATAAAAATGGCAAATTATAAATTTCACCCTATATCTCAGAAACTAAGAGGGTTGTGGAAATTCTATTTGGCATCCGTCGTGTCTGTAAGTGGCATCACAGTGGCGCGAAAATTGCAACCCTGTATCTTTATTAATAAGCGAGGTATCCCTCGAACACAACGAAAATTGGACACTGTACATTTGTAAAATGTTCAGTGTATCTGAAAAGGAGAATATTGTGCGATATTTAGAGAACAGCAAAAACTGGAGACAAATTACCTCCAATTTATACCCTACACCAAAAAATTAAATCTCACAGAACAGTACGCAAGTGTGCAAAAAGTAACATGTTTCTGTGGAGAACTCACCAGCCTACATCTCGTACTCATTATGTTTTATGGGTCGAATTTATAACCTGCAAATAACAGTTAACAGAGACAGTAGCGAGTTCTTAGAACGGCTCCGCAGTCCCACGCATTTATTTTTCTCCTGAGATAATGTTTTTCTTTAGCCGAGGGTGTAACACGCCCTCCCGTTCTGACTGATGATTGCCAACTGCCGGTGATGTCAAGGTTCGTAGTATTGTGAACTTCCCTTCAACCAGCTCATTTACAAATACGCAAATGATTTGTCTTTAACGTTTTCTTTGTTCTCAGAGCAAAATAAAAATACAGTTTAAAATTGGTTGCTAAATGGTGACACCCTCCCGAACAATGAAAATGTAATGTTAGGGTTTGTTTCTGCATTTCAGATATTCGGTATTATAATGGTATTGTCATATTAGCTTTACGGTATATTTAAGTTAATAGTTATGAAAGTTGTACTATCAAAAATTGGACAAAATATTCAAGAATATTAATACGAGCTAGTCAAATTTTAACAAGTTAAGAATAAACCAATTCAGTGTTGCTTTTTCCCGAACTGTGAAAGTTCAGTGAAGTGAAAGTGGTAAAGTTTTTTGTATAATCATTTATTTGAGGCATTATCCTTCCTGGTAATTGGTTAGCTTGCTGTTTCTGAAGATATAAATTGTCTTAGAAAATAAATCCCTCCCTCAAAACGGGCAATCAGGGGCTGTGGTTTATGAAGGTTACAGTTTTGCGTATCCAAAAAGAGAAATATACCGAAAAGGTAGATAATTATTTGGTTGGCGTTTTGAAAATATCTCTAGATACAAATAAACAAAAATTAAGGTTCCCATTTGACAAATTAAAAGTAATTTAGTTTCACATTTCCTCTCTATTCAAGTCTGCTTCTAGGTATTTCATTTTAATAACGTAAAAAGAAATTATTGATATTTTTACTTCAACAAATAAGTCATTTGTATTTAGTAACAATTATCTGTTTTTTTTTTTCAGAGTATGAGTTTTATTTTTGATTAAATATATTCAAGATTCAACGCAGTTGTGCGTGAATGTGTACAGGTGGTTGCAATTTTGTTACGATACGAACTAAAAAGAATATGTAATACGAACAAAAGTCGTAAAAACGTCATTTTTGAGAGTGGATTTTAGGAATAAATAAATTAGGAGCATCAGAAACCTTGCTAAAAGAGCTAGCATTAGAGGACAAAGAATCATACAGAAATTATTTAAGATTGTCTGAAAACTGAAGTAAAAGAAGAATTCTTGCTTCTGGTATAGTTCCAGAAATTTCATAATAACATTTTCAGACCACTTCTTCCTCATTTTTACACTATTTTATTATTTTTAATAATATTTTGTCCCAAAACTGCTAAAGTCTTGGTCAGTTGCAAGCGATAAAACTTGACTGCCTAGTTCATAAGTTTCAAGACTAGTTTCAACTTGAAAGCGATTCGTGACTTGAACGACAAAAGTTTGAATGGATCAAACTTTTCTTGAAAAACTAACAAGTTGATCAACTCTGTTGAAACAGAGGTTCTCACTACAGTTTTTATTGTTTTTGTTGATCAACTAAAGTTGACTCGTGAGAACGCGCCTTTATATAAAATACCAGGGACAATAAATCTGCTTGTTTCCCATAACAAGCTTCTTTCTTTTGATAGTTTCTTTTCACTCTGAGTTTATTTTCTAATTATTATATTTTTTAGATTTTCACAGATATAGCAAAACACAAAAATAATTACAATAATGATCAATAGATACATAATTATAATATATAAAATACTTCAATAAAATTGTGATTTTTTCATGGAAGTCTGTATACTTTTACATACTTGTGTCAAGCATCTCTTAGTACCTACTACTTTGATATCGGGATTGATGAGCTAATTCTTAATAATATTGAAAGTGTTATCAAAAAGAAACTACCATGATATGATATGACCAAATGATATGATCAAATAAAAGGATAAAACGTTGTAAAATTCTCATATCATCACAAAAAATAAAATTCTAAATCTATGTGATTGCGACTTTCAGAATAGGGTTTACTTCCTTTGACCACGGTTGAATTGTGTTGTGTAAGTTATATTGTTTATAACTTATTTGTATATATTCATCTATGTTGATTCATCAAATTAATATTCGTCTGGGAATATATGCTACCGTAAAATTAAAAAATGAAGCCCATCCAAGGGAATTAGAAACGTATGGAAAAAGAGGAGCTAGTAAGGTCGGGCTATAATTTATTTAGTTACGTATTAGTATTAAAATATTTCATTTATTTCAAACAAAAAAAACCCTGATAAACTTTGTTAATTATTAAATAACTGCAAACAGGTTCCATGTTGGTTTTGTGACAAACTTAAGAATATTTCCTTAATAGGCACCAGATTTGTTTATGCTATACTTTGGTTTCTAGTTGATATAAAGGTATTCAGGATAGATATTCTATTTAGAAATGAAAAGCAACGTTTCTCGTAGAATTCCTTAAAATTTATCTGTGAGTTGCGTACATTAAATATTATTTTTGGTTTTGAGAATCAATGACAAACTTGAGGCAGGAATTTTTCTTAAATGATACTATCATACTAACCAAAACTAGTCCAATTTGACAAGGTGAGTTTAAATAATTATTATTTAAATAATATGAAGAATTTGATAGCTACTAACTTCATTACATCGTTTATATGTAAAAATTGAACAAAGAAACCTACGCAATGCTTTGTATGGAAATATAAAGTGCCTTTAGAGTATCCCCATACATTAGAGTTAAAGTGTCCGTTTATAGGAAAGCATTCACTTGTACGTACAGTGTAATTCAGGTACAAGTTTTCAATAGTACAAGTTGTGTCATTATTTTCCTATAAAAGCTACAAGATCGACACATAAATAGTGTTGATAAGAAAGATCAAGTCCATTTACCCAACGCGGTATGCGCGATAGTCTGGTTAAGATATGTATATTATGCTAAAACCCATTTGTATGTAAGTATATCTATCTCAGCTGTCTCAGATCGAACATTTAAAAGAAATGTTTTTATTTAACCGTTTGTATAAATCCCTTGAGTTGACTTTGAAACATCTTATTTAAATAGGTACTTTTCTTTAGTATCAACACCAAATGGTGTTTCATTGACCTTTATTGAATTAACAACTTAAACGATGAACATAAGATAGGCAATCTTATGTTCATTGTTTAAGTAAAACTTCTTATAGCAAGTGGAGGACAATAAAATAGTATCAAAAACACAGATAAAATATCTACAAACCAGATATACAAGCTATTTTTTTCAGAGTGAGTAGAGAATCCATAAGTTAGTACCATAATATAAGTAAACAGTATGTAGGTACATAGATGTTGACCGATTTTCACCAGCCGAGCGTAGTAGGCGAATATTTTCATCGCTCATGAAAAATACTGATAAGAATTCCTTAAAAATGTTTATTTCAATCGCACAAATATT
Source organism: Pogonocherus hispidulus (assembly GCA_963924545.1). Lineage (NCBI taxonomy): Eukaryota > Metazoa > Arthropoda > Insecta > Coleoptera > Cerambycidae > Pogonocherus > Pogonocherus hispidulus. Next base: position 72,822,959 of record OZ004693.1, read on the forward strand.
ACTATAGATGAATGCCACCAATATTGCTTTTTGGAAAAATAAAGAAATGCAAGGTGTCCCTCCAGGAACTCCATCGATCGATTATGGAAAAATCTGAAAATTTGATAGGACACCAACCTCGATGGAGCATTAAATATTTTCAAGAAGGTGACACTTCCGGTTGTACCAGAAGTAGAAGTCAACTTGCTTTTATTTTAAATATGGGTGTGGCAGCATAACTTCCTTTTTTTAAAATGCGCGTCATTCAGTCGGTAAATGTCGTAGCGGATCGCTAATGGTCTCGTTCGAGAGGCGAGACTATAAAGATTTGTCCCGACACAGTTCAGTCGCCATCATGCGTTGAAACAGTGAGGAGCTTGCTTTTGCCGTTGAGGCCTACTTTTCGAGCGGATGTTCTGTGATGAACGGCACGCAACTCAGCGTGCCTTTCGGAATCGCTTTAATTTAGCCCCATTGGCTCCTGTTCCGGACCGGAAATCGATTGTTACGTGGGTCACTACCTTCAGACAAACTGCAAGTGCGACAAGACGAAGAACTGAAGTCGCTCGCCCCATTAGATCACCTGAAAACAGTGAGGCAGTGACATTTTTTTCCACGGCTAGATGAGTTGGACTTAGGGGACATTTGGTTCCAACAAGACGGTGCAACGAAACACACTTCAAGAGCATTGATGGCTGTTTTGATGGAACACTTCCCAGAGCGCCTCATCTCAATTAGGGGCGATTTGGAGTGGCCGGCCCGCTCTCTCGATTTGGCCCTTTGTGATTTTTTTCTATGGAATTTTTTGAAATCCCGTGTTTATGTGAACCGTCCAAGGGGCCTACAAGATTAGAAGACCAACATCCAGAAAGAAATTGCCAACAACGCCTGCTATGCTGGCAAGAGTTATGACAAACGCCAGAAATCGGTTTACTCAGTGTATGGAGAATGGGGGACGTCACCTATCTGATTTGATATTCAAAACTATATGTAAAACAAAACTTTAGGCATGCGCCTACACTATAAAAAAACAAATAAAAATGTTCTGATTCATACAATGGGTTTTATTAAGTTTTGAAAAAAGGAAGTTATGCTGCCGCACCCTAGAGCACCCTATGTAGGTATTATTTCATTTTAAGATTTTACAGCTAATTCTAAACACATTTCATGTAGGTATAATGTGTTATACCCAATTCTAACTATTTTTCATATATAAAATTTTATGTAAAAAACGACTTTTGCATACCGAGAAATAATTACCTCCTTTATTATTTAATTTAGTTGGTGTCTATGGAGAAAGGAACTTATTATAGTAGGATCCGTGTAATATTTTAATAATTATTAACACAGGGTGTCAAAAAATAAGTCATTAAAAAGTGTCAAGCATAATTTTTTTCAAATGGAAACTACCTATTTTTATAATTTTATCTTATTATTATTAAGCATTAAAAATAATGGTAACTTTGCATTAGGGTTGTCTATTCCAAAATTTTGTAGGTTTCGAAATATTGGCAATTTAATAATCATTTCCAGCATGAATATTGATCATTTTTAACAAGTAAGTGACACTAGCATTTATTCAGCACTTTTTAATGCCGTTATAGGTAACTAAGAGTAAAGCCGTAGCATTTTGTAACAGAAAAATATGAAATTGCCAGTATTTGAAAACTAAATACAAATTTTCTTAATAGACAAGCATATGCAAAGTTTACCTTATTTTTGATGCTGAATGAAATAAAATTATAAAAACATTCCATTTCAAACAACAGTTTCCATTTGAAAAAAAATACTTTTGACAGTTTGTTAATTTCTTTTATTTTTCTTTTTTTGAGAACCCTGTATTAATAATTATCGAAATATTATACGAGGTCAGCTAAAGTAAGTCCCTTTCTACATAGACACCAACCCAAATTAAATAAAAAAGTCAAAAGTTCCGTATTTTAGACTTAGATATAGAACATTATACACGAAATGTGTTTAGAATCCCACATAGCATCTAAAAATTGTAAAATATATAGGGTATCCTATTTAAAATAAGCAAGTTGACATCTACTTCCGATACAACCGGAAGAGACACAATCTTGAAAACATTTTAGCCGAATGTATCGCATCAGTTTTAGTGTGTTACCAAATTGTCAGATTTCTCCTAATTACAGTTTTCCCATAATCGATCGATGGGATTGCCGGTGGGACACCCTATAGATACGTTTTCCTAAAATTTGTTTAGGTAGCTACAAATAACTAAATTTAGAGTTGCAACTGGTTCTTTTAGGCTAGTACAGTATCTCATTGCAAACATTATCAATATATATTTTTTTAAATAATAAATAAAGCTAATAACAAAAACAAGTGGCACTCCATCAATTTGCAAGTATGTTGCAATATAATGATGACGTTACCATCATGTGACTGTCACAATATCACGTCTTATAAACGCTGATAGTCTCTGTTGATCCCTTTGCGAGTGCTATTCTGAAACTCATATGATATGATTTTGTGCACGTCACATTTTAACAGGGCTTTAAATTGGGTGTGCCCTAAAAGTTTCACGCTCCGCTAGCAGTGCAGTCGCCAGCTTATCTCGTTAGATTTTTCTTTTTTGGATATTTGCTGGTTAAACTGTTCAAACTACGGTTTAGTTACAATGCAATCCATTTAAATTACGTCTGAGTTAGTGAACTGAGTAAATATATTATCTGAGTTTAATGACACTGTTTTATACTTTACGGTTTTCATAAGTATTTCTTTCTGTTGCAGGTAAAACCTGTGACCATGATTCTCAAGTAACATGCTAAGAACTTTAAAACTATATTTTATATAATATAGGGTGTTGCCTAAGTATCATCTAAAACTATAGTTGGGCGAATTTATTAAAATAACCTTATGTTTATATATTTTATAATATGATTGCTTTTTTGTAATGCCGGGTAATTCATTTCAATAGTTATTCCATGGATATAGTCGTTTAGAAGAACGGTGATTTTGAAAAATTTTTTGGACCCGTATCACTGTTAGAGCTCTAAATGGTTGAGCTTTAAAACTACGATATACAGGGTGACCCAATAGTGTGATAAAGATCCATCACTTCTATGCCATAATAAACAAAACAAAATATATTTTAGGATATCATAGAGCCTAAAAAGACGTACATTTAAAAAATTTGTATAGTCGTATAGGGCGTTCTTATATTTCTTTAATTGGAATGACATATTTTTTATTTTATTGTAATCAGATCATTTTTCCGAATTCGCCAATATAAGACACTAGTACCTATCATAGAGAGTCATTCAGAAGATAATATGATCATTTTAGTATCTTAATCGCAATTAATTGAGCACCCTGAATCTTTTTTAAGAAAATGAGATGATTTTTGGCTGTTAATTATGTTATATGGTCGTTTTAATTTTTATAGAATTTCCTTTTAAATAGCTTTATTTGTGTACAGGGTGTATCAAAACTCGCAACAGTCTTCAGTTTTTATAAATAAAACACTCTATATTTTATATCATTTTCATTAAGGTCTCTCACGACCCTTTCTTTTCTATGAAACATTCCCTATACCCAATTGCAACGGTTTTTGCGATATTAGAGATTAATAATTAATTAATTAAGTTTATATTGCATCCACCTCTGATTCTGCAAGAGTAGAGCTTCAACAATTTTCTTTTTTTACTAAAATCAGCGTAGCCGTTTCCTATATGCAGTCTCTTAAAAATACGAAAAAATTTCCTCTCGATTAATTTTGTGAGCAGTTTATCAGCGAAATTCGCGGTTCATTATATAGGAAAAGATAAAAAAATCGGTAAAAAATTCTGAAAATGATATATGGCTTATCTGATTTTTTTCTTATATACATAGTTCACTTAGTACTTGCATTAGATAGTTATACTGTCTAAACAGTTAGTTAGTCCATCCCCTACTTCTAAAGAAAATGAGAATATGGAGTATAAAACCTCAAATATCTCAATAACCGTTGCAATTAGATATAGGGAATGCTTCATAGAATAAAGATAGTCGTCGGAGACCTTAATGAAAAAGATATAAAATATTAGGTGTTTCTTCAAAACTGTGGTTGCTAGTTTTAATTCGCCCTGTGAATCTTTCATTCTGCCTTTACAGTTAAGCTATTTTGAAGGAAATTCTACAGTAAAATAAAAGTAAAACTAGACCATAGAGCATAATTAACGGAGCCAAAAATTATCTAGCGTTTAGTTTCTTAGAAAAGATACGGGGTGCCCAATTCATTGGGATTAAGATATAAAAATACTCTGAAATATCTTCTGAACTACTCTGTATAATACTAGCAAACCTTATATTGGAGAATTCGGAAAAATGATCTGAATTCAACTATCAAATAAAAAATATACATATTTTTAAAATGTGCGTCTTCTTAGGTTCTATGAGATCCTAAAATATGTTTTTTTTTTTTTTTTTATTACGATATACGAGTAATGGACTTTGTCATACTATTGGGCCACCCTGTATGTATACAGCAATCCATATTTGATGCGAATCCAGGATAACTCAAAAAGTATAAAAGTTACGGACAAATTAATCGCACAGTCTCGACCTACTTTTTCGAGGCCAGGTTGATGGTGCTATCAGATCAATTCTATTGTCATATTATGTTTTAGAATTACAGGGTGATTTTGAAATTTTTCCTATTTCAACAAGGCACTGTATCTTTCTTATTTTGATAGATATAAAAAAAGTGTATATAAAATTTTTTAAAAATACTTAAGTGGAATGCAGTGCAGTAGTCAAATTTTTCAATCTACTTTTGTTTTTGGGCTACGGAAATGTTTTTTTTAATAGGAGACCCTGTATATCTCTGTTTATTTGAAAGTAGTTTTTCTACCTGATTATAACAATGTACCTTAGGGCATCTTCTACCTAAACTCTCTTACTCGAAGATAGGTCAGATTATTAGATCAGATTATCAGATGTCGAATAGCGGGAAATGGCCTTGTAGAGTATGAGTTTCTACTGATTTCCAGTGCAAATAATTACCTAATACTCTACATAAAATTATTTTATTCTCCTCAATACTTCACTATCGTTTTTGATAGTAAAAAAGTTATTTCATAAATGTTGGCAACTTTTATTAATTTTTTTCCAATTAAGAAATTAAAAAGTTATGACAATTACTCATAAGATTTAAATTAGAAATATTGGCTGTATAAAAATAGACGAATGTGTAGAGGCCATGTGGAATTTTTAATTTAATAGAAATGAAAACTTTCCACGATTTATTTTTTTATAGGGTATTTGAAAATGTATATTTTCCTTAACCTTAATTAAAAGTATTATTTTTGGGGCTCTTGTATGTTACATAATACTTGTTCCTACATATAAACTACATGTTCCTGATTTGATGCCCATACGTTTAACAATATTGTTCTAGTGTTGTAAAATATCCATACCTGGAGAAAACTGACCTGTCCAATACATACACAATTGTCTTATTTCCAATTGTGTTCTGAAAACAAACATTTCAAACAAGTCTATATTTAGCCATTTATATACAAGGGACGAGCCTTTCTTCGTTGCCTTAATACATTTTTCCATTTCCATGGGAGTTGTCAGTCAACTGTAACATTTCAAATATAATTAAATTAGCACAAGATATAACTTGGGGAGATTTCGCAATGGTGTAATAATTGACTTGATCCTTTATGTCAAACTGTCAACTAATTGAATCAGAAGTCAGTAAGGCCTAAAGCTGCGTTCAAACCGAGGACAAGATCGATATTGAGAATAATTATTTTTGATATATAGTTGAAAAAGACGTTCTAGATAAAACTTGAAATAAAATTATGAAATATAAATTAAATTTTGGTCTCTTTGGAAAAATAAACTTACAAGTTTCTTATGTGTGTGTGTATTTATACATTATTTATGGCATTAGATAGAACCAACAATACAGTTTTCTCTCATATTTTTATATTCACCTATTTTCACTATATTGCGAATATAGATAGATAAATGTCCATAAATTAACTGCTTGGTATCAGCTAAAATTGTATCAGTATGTGCAATAAGGAAGAGAGATAAGAAAAATAGATTGTAGTATTTTATTACTTTTAAATGAAAAAGTAAGGATTCCATTGAGAAAAGAAATACTTGCGGGACCACATAAATTTCACAGTCACATTTCATTTCACGACACTTGACAACAGTTTATTTTTACAAGCAGCTGAGGTTCGCTGGCTCAGACAATTTTTAATTAATGTTTTACTCGTATATTAAGGCCTGTTCTCTAGGATAGGTTGACAACGATCCTAACGTGCGTGCTTTTAGGATGGGAAGAACATCCGCTTGGTATTAATGCGAGAGATTACCGATTGATGATCCCCCTAACTAATGAGGTTTTCCAGGTTGCCCTCATTCTTGCAATGAATGGTGGTTAGGACTTACCAACGTGCGGAAATACAGCCTAATGAATAATAATATGTCGCCCCTTTCACACAAGTCTCAGAACTTCCGAGCTAATCGTTGTGATTATAATGATGGGGCAGAGATATTATTATTATTGTTAACAATATCAATTGAATTATATTCAAGAAACCATGTAGTTAGTAACTGTGCTACGTAGATACTTCAGAGACTTCTATTATTAAGATAATAATAATAATAATAATAATATCTCTACCCCTCGTTCTAATCACAAGGATAAGCCCGAAAGTCGGAGACTTGTGTGGGAGAGGGGGCGGTATATTATTATTTCGCGGGCCGCATTTGCGCCTCAGGAACGACTTACGTTGGTAGGCCCTAACCACCATTCAGTGCTGGAATGAGGGAAACCTGGAAAACCTCATTAGTTAGGGGGACAAGTCAACCATCAACTGATTTTAATCTCTCACATTAACACCAAGTTGACATTCTTCCCATCCTAGGCCATCGCCAGGATGGTTACCAAGCCATCCCTGCGAATAAGCCTTGATCTACGAGTAAACAATTTAATGAAAAATTGTTGGTGGAATGGGGATTAGAACCCACGACCTCTGGGTTGAGCGATCGAGACGCTAAGCCCTGAGCCACCGGCTCGATTATTATTATTATTATTATTGAAATTTCAAATAGTGCTTTTCACAGAATTGAAAAGAGAGTAGGTATGTAAATGTAAGCGATCGAAGTGGTTAATTTCAGCTTTCGAGTTATGTATAAGATTCGGTAACTGAAAAGCTGAAATACTGCATGGGAAATTTTCATCTGAGACCAAGCCACTGGAAAAGGTTCATCATAAAGTTTTTCACATAAATGGTTTTATAACAGCCATAAAGGACTGATATTAAAGTCATCCAACATATTGTTGTGGTTTTACTTATGAGGATGTATATTTTTTATAGCCGCAATTTAGGCTGGTTTAAAGAAGTGTAATAATTCTCCTCATAGTCCATAAATCAGATTCAAGCAACTCACTTTTAAGACACGTCTTAAATTTAATGAAGAATCCTCGCAGGACTACGTTTTGAAGAGTAGCTGTTATAAAATAGTTTTAGACTGAATTAGAATATTTATTTAATAGTCTACTTAATAAGTATATATTTATTTCAAATAAATAAAAAAATCAATATCCGTAAATATTTCAAGTATTTATTTAATAATTAGGTAGGTACATTTTATTGGTATACATCCTTCGTATGAGTTTATAAATTTTATAACAAGAAATATACCTACTTAGTTTAAGTAACAAAATATTAAAATTAATGTCTGATTTCAAACTAAATATATTGCTTCTTTTAATAAAACATAAAACCTATTATAAGTTAATTTGGAAAAAGAGGTGGCCGTTTACTCAAGTCACAAGTGATGGCAAGTCACCATCAACTTGCTTATTCTAAATGGAGCACCCTATATATTATTGCAATTTTGGATTCTACGTAAAATTGTAGGTGGGCTCTTTTATCAAGTTTCCCTCTTCCTATCCAAAGCAGAATTGAATAATAAAATGATTCCAAAATTGCAATAATATATAGGGTATTCCATTTAAAACCGAAAGTCCCCCGATATCCCAAATTTTAAAAATTCAAATGGAAGTAGTCTCTGAAATATTCTAATGGGTAGTCACCGTGAGGATTCATGTATGGTGTAAATAAAACAGACGGTTTGTAAAATAAACAGAGTGTTTATTTTACAAACAAAAAACAGAGACGAAAAAGTCTATTTATTTTTTTTTATTTCTAAACCCCTTGAGATATGTTTAATAAATTTGGTAATAACTCGTTAGGTATTCCTAGCATACTCAAATAATATTATTAAACACATATTTAACACCAAACAAAACCGGTAGAGGATGTACAAAATTGTGTAGAGATAAAAAATGGAGAGAACGCAATGGGGCATATGAAAACACATTTTGTTTGTAATATAATTCAAAGTGATATAATTGTTTCGTAAAAAGAACATGATAATACCCATAGTTCCGCCCCTGATTATAATGATTTTTTTTTGTTTTATAGCTACTAATTTATTAAAATGTATACTAAATTTGTTGAAAATATCTTAAGCGGTTTGGAGATAAAAAATCTAAATAATTTTTTTTTTTTGGATTTTGAAAACCCTTTGACTCGAAATCAGATGTGTTAGGAAAATATGTTTAAAATTACCTTAATTTTAGTCATAGAATACGTCCCTGGATGGATGGCCATTAGGAAAGATCCTGTATATTAGCAGTTACTGACTACCTACTTCATATTTAAACCAGGACCAGGTGTCCAATGATATTAATTATTAAACAAAACTTGGCAAAAGGTTTTCTATAAATTTTTCATACGCACAAAGATATGCAAATGTTTATACAACTTGGGCTATTTATTTGATATATCCCAGGAATACATTATTATAAAACTCATAAAACCAGTTGCAACCAAATTACTAATAACAACAATGGAAGTTTCTCGTCTATTAAAACTTAATCACCCTGTATTGATATAAACATGTATAATGTTTATTCCACGGTTACTAAACCTCCTTTTCCTTAATTAAACCCCTTAATTTTCTACTATGTTCTAATGCTTGTAGATATATGAAAAACTACCTAATAGGGATACTGGTACAAGCAGGAATGAGTCTGTTTATTTAAAAATACATTCTTATAACACGCTGTGTTTCTCAGATCTAGACTAAATTTAACAAGAAATCAAAAAACTAAATAGTACACCACAAATCTCAGGTAGGAACCTCAAGTACTTACGTAATTTTTTTTATAAAATATAGCATATACAGGGTGTTCTACAAGCTCTATGACAAACTTTGACAGATGATAGCTGGGTTAATTCTAAACATTTTTTATTAATGAACATGGGTCCGATTCGTTCTTGTTTAGAAGTTACAAGCATTTAAAGAATCATATTTTCATACCTCAATCAAAAGTAGGCTGATAAATAAAAATGCCAGTTGATATGACAATAATTATTGTTTCTGTCATTGTAATTATTTATTTGGCACTTCGTGTAAAAGTTATAAATAAAAAATGAATTTATTCACAACTGAGGGATCTGGAGATAGTGTGTTTGTATATGGGTAATCTAATGGGAACGCCAGACAAGCAGCTCGAGAATATCGACGCGCAGTTATTCAAATAGACACCAACCTGCCCACATGGTGTTTAGTGCATCATAGTGTATCATTTCGTAGACTTCATAAAGCAGGTAACCCCGCTCCAAAAAAGGCGTTTCGTCCTACTGAAGTTAATGTATAAGATGAAGAAAATGTAATAGATGCTGTCCTTGATAGCCCTTCAATATATCACCGAATTTTGTATAGCGTGTATTGAACAGAGAAATGTTACATCCGTTTCATCGCCAAAATGTACAGGCGTTGCATGCTGCAGATGTCCCACAACGATTAGAATTTTGTCACTGGTTACATCGGCAACAAGCACAAAACAATAAATTCATTTCACTCGTCATGTGCGGTCTGATGGAGCGTGTTTTACTATGGACGACATAAATAATAATCATAACGAACATGTATGGGCGTTGCAAAATCCACATGCAATTAGACCAAGACGATTTCAGCAACGATTCAGTGTCAACGTTTGGGTGGCATTTTCAACAATAATTTATTACCTGTGCATGTTATAATTGCTTGTTTAAATGCAGATTCGTATAGACATTTCTCAGAACACGACCTTTTTGAGTTCATTAATGACGTAGAACTTAATATTATTCAGAATATGTGGTATCAACACGACGGTGCACCACCACATAGAGAAAGACAAGTTACTGCTTGATTAAATGAACATTTTCCCAATAAATATCAAGGAGGTCAAGGAGGTCCAATACCAACGCCACCTCGTGCCCCCGATCTGAATCCTCTGGATTTTTATTTATGGGGACACATGAAGTAGATGGTCTACCATGTTGAAATCAATACCCATCAGCAGTTACTTAAAAGAATTCAAGATGCAGCTAACTAATTAAGAAACGATCCAAATCTCATCGGTCGAGTGATCAAATCTTTAATTCGCCGATGTGAGGCTTGGATTCAAGCCGAGGGTGGACATTTCGAACAATTTTTATAGTCTTAAGTTTTGTTATTTTTATTTATTTTAATTATTATTGGTAATTGTTGGTTTTAGTTATAGGGGTGAGCGACATTTTAGAATCACCCAGTATGCTTGTAACTTCTAAACAAAAACGAATTGGACCCATGTTCGTTATTAAAAAAATGTGTAGAATTAACCCAGCTATCGTCTGCCAAAGATTGTCATAAAGCTTGTAGAACACCCTGTATTTGATGAAGTAAAGGCGGGATCAACATCAATTTATTACTGTGTACTTTCATAATCTGCAGCCAACACATAATTCGAAGTCAGCTCGCTATTTTGTTCCCATTAAACCTCCAGTAATGCGATTGTGTAGCGAGGTTTACACAGGGGAAGCGCAAGCCCGTAAAGGATCATCCTACCGAAGATTAGTTTTCTAAGATATTACAAATTAATTTGCAATTAATTGCAACCCAATTTCGTTAAACCAGCCAGAGGCCGTTCTATTTTAAGTGACAGCCCGTAATCCTCCGAAAACGTCGCGCCAACCATCCTACGGACGACCCAAATGAGAACATTCCCCAGTCCGTCAACTTAGAAAGTTGGGATCAACACTCAGAAGCCACTAATCTATGGTTAAACATGGGTATGTACGAGACAAGCTGCTAAGCTAACAGACTTGAAGCTTAATCTAGCCCGCAACTCGGTCTGTCCTGGCCAACATGATGTTGTGCAAACTGCAGTCAGGCTAGATTAATTTTCGATTAGTTGTCCGGCGCTGCGATATAATACAGATAATGTTCAGTTTAGAGAGCAACGAAAATCTGCTTTCATATTCCATAAGGGCAGATTACTCCAATGAGTTTTCCCAGTGCCGAGCATTGTCTTCTGTATTATCAGTAAAACTCTCTACCCTACAGTCAAAATAATCTTCTACGGGACCTAGAAATAGAATAAAGTACGAGTGGAAATTATTTGTTTGGTAATTAGGGTGACTTTCTAAAAAAATAAAGAATATTATTCATAATTTCTTTTGGGATTACACCACCTGTAAAATAACAAAAAGTAGGAAACCAGAGTTTGTTAGAAAAACCACTGTATAATGCAATAAAATGATTTTTGATAAATTAATTAAATTTCATACAAAATTCTATAATATTACATGTCACATTTTAAAATATCTCTAAGTAAAATAATTAATATTATAAAATTTAAAAGAAATTAAACACTTAACTAGCTTTTTGTTATTTTACAGGTAGTCTAATCCCAAAAGAAACTATAAATCATGAAGCACCACACATAAGTTAGACATTAATAAAGAATATTAGTTTTACAGATCCTGTTTTTTCCAAAATAATTTCTTACAAAGTTTCAGAAAATTTACATACACATACCTATTAGTTTTCGCAGAAGAATAAACCATAACATATGTACAAAAAATAAAGAATAAATCATAAGAAAAACCATAAAATATAACCAAAATATCTCGCAGGCGCACCTTTTTTAATGTGGTTACCAATAGACTCGTGACCTTGGTTCCAAAAGGGAAACGTATTTTCGAGGATATTTTATTGCTTTTCCATAGACGTACATAATTTATTTATATTTTTGCGGTTTTGAGTTGAAATTAATGATATTTTAATATCATCAATCAAAATTTTTTAGATGAAATAGGAAAGGTACTTAATTAAATAAAGAATGACATTTATTGGTTTTTCCAAATTATAAGTATTTCGTTTTTTGTCGTCCTAAAGTTTCTGTTTATACATTTAAGTGTATAATATAATTTCACCCTACCAAACAATTTTATTAAATAATTTTGACGAAAATTTTTCCATGGGTGTACCGATTCATTTACAAATGTTTTCAAAACTTTTAATAACCCTGTTTTGTAAAACAATACTCTTAAAGTTTAATTAAAATAAAACTTCAAGCAATGATATAAAGCTTACAAAATCATTGAGGCATATTTAAATTATCAAATAAATTCAAATTGACATTTTCGTAAGCTTTAGAGTAGCAAAATAAGGCGCATTCCTCCAAGTCTTGGTGGGCTTTAGAATATTATTTACAATTATCGCAAGTGCGTTTAATTAGACATTTTTTGATTAAAGTCACACAGATATTATAAATTACCTATCTATCCTATCTAAATTGTCTAAAATTTGGATAAACGAAAATAATGATCTGATTGATACAATATTTGACAGCTGAAAGCTATACTGAAATATAACAGCTTCAGTATGGCTATTACTATTGTTACTTTTTAATAAAATTTTGTTTGTTCCCTAGAAAATTTACTGTTAGTGAAATAAACAAAATGGAATAAAACAAAATAAATATAAAAACAATTACGTATACGCCTATCAGTTAAGTATTTTTGTTTGTTATTATGTTATAATGTATAATAATATTTAACATAATAATAATATTAATAATAATAATAATAATAATAATAATAATAATAATAATACATTTATTGCCCAACAGATAAAAATATCCTATAATAGTCCTATTATTTTTTACAAATAAATTTTACAAATTTGCAAAAATAATTAAAAAGTAATTAATTAATTAATGAATCCAAAAATTATCTAGTAAGTATTTATTTTCTTAAAAAAGATACAGTATGCTCAATTCATTGCGATTAAGGTATAAAATTTCTCATATTTTCTGAATTACTCTGTATAATACCAACCTATATGACTAAACATGTTTTTAAAATGTGCGTCGTGTTAGGCTCTATGAAGCCCTATTTTGTTTTTGTTTATTGCGGCATAGGTGTTATGGAATTTTGCCACATTATTGGGCCACCCTGTATGTATAAATTTCCCAGTGACGAAATATTATCAATATCTATTTAGTAAAAATCTCATAACAAATAGTATTCGTCAGTTCTATACCACATATAGCAAATACTATAGCTACTACAAACAATCGATTAACTGATTCTTTAAATATAATGAAATGAGAGTATTAGGTAATAACTAACCCAATATGCACTCAAATATACTGCATAGTTTCAAGAGTTTACTAATTATCTTCTACTAACTAATATTTAATGTAATAACCAATACATTCCTGATTAATTTTATAATAAAGTTTAAATATCACGTTACATCAAATCAAATCCTGCAATTCGGTAATATAATCGTTTGGGTGTTAATTAAATTTTATTGTTATTACATGACGCTATAATCTGTTTAACTCGGTGTGTTATTGGCAACATTACTGACATAAGTGATTGTTAATGTAATCAGAGTAAAATTTCAATAAAGCATTAATTAATAATAAACTGAAGGACGCTAAATTAAAATTTCTTTGACTCTCTATTCCAGGAAACATTCACGTATCATCATTTATACACATCATATTTGTGAGGTACCACACAGTAACATTAAGTAGGTTAGGTTAGGTTAGGTTCAAAAGTGAGTGGGCCGAAAACCAGACCCTCCACCGCGACCATGTGGTCTATTGTGGCTCACACCTACTTATATTTCACCCAACAGGTCCAGCTTCTTAATGTAGCTGATTACCTTATTAGGTGAGAACTTGTTCAGATCCTCTGGCAGAAGATGTCCTTTGCCAAATAATGAGTATCTGATCCTTTCCCCAGCACGGCAGGTGCACAATATGTGTTCTGCCGTTTCATCATCTTCTAAGCATAGGCGGCACTCAGCATCTTCTGCTAGGCCGAATTTGCACAGATGATATTTTAAACGGCAGTGGCCCGTATATAGGCCAATTAGAGTTCGTAGGTGAAACCTGCTTGACTCTAGAAGCTTTTTAGTTCTTGTTTTTGAAGGGTTTATTATAAACGCCTTCGAATGAACTAATCGTGGTAGTTCCTGCCAGTACTGGAGGATTTGCCCCTCAGCCCAGGTCAAGAGCGATGCTTTGGCAGTACTCGAGGATATGCCAAGCACCGGTTCTGGTCCGACAAATTCAGAAGCAGCACCCTCCCTAGCTAGAGAGTCGGCTGCCTCATTCCCTTCATAGCCAGAATGGCCTGGGACCCAGACCAGAGTTACTCTATTTCTTCTGCTCAATTGAGCAAGTGCCTGCTGGCAGCTCCATACCATTTTTGAGTTGCAACGGTAGGAACCAAGAGCTTTAATAGCTGCTTGGCTGTCTGAGAAGATTTTTATCGATTTGCGTGTAAGTTGCCTTTGTTCCAGCCTCTGTACCCACAATTCGATGGCATAAATTTCTGCCTGAAATATAGCTGCATAACTGCCAAGGGATGAGGATATTTTCACCGTTGGGTTGCAACTATATACTCCGGCTCCAACTCCCATGGGTGTTTTGGATCCGTCTGTAAACCAACAACTGTCTGCCCTCAATAGGTCGGCCTTATTCCGATCCCATTCCGATCCTGAACATTAAGTAACACGGCCATAATGATTTTGTGGCACATATTTTAAAGAAAAGGCTTTAAATACATCTGGAAGGGGGTTGGAATCTTTGGTGTGAAGCTAACACTGACATAGTTTTCCTATACTGCACTAGACGCAAACACTATACTGCACTAGACGCGCGTTTGGCCAGACAAGCTTGGCATCATCTAGAGATGATTAAAACTTTAAATGCTTGTAAAATCTATAATAAAGAAAACACTTATGTGAAACTTATTTGTGATGCAGCTCTATGATTCATTGTAATTTCTTTTGGGATTATACCAATTAAAATTCAAATCAGTAAGCCAGAAGTATTCAAAATAAAGGTTTCAAATGTAGTATCAACGAAATGTTTTCAAGTTTACACAAAAACAAATATGTATAATATGCAATTAAAGTAGCTATGCAAAAAATGTACTGAAACTCATGAAAGCTTTGATAATTATAATAACTTGTAGACAGTACACGTTTCATGTTGCCAAGCGATTTTTCAAAAGCAGAGACTTCTGTTATGAAATAGTCAGATTGTCATTGTTTTAGGGCAAACTTTAAAAGTCTGCCTCTGAATCTTTATTTTGAATATTAGTTTGCTGTTTTTATTATTTTACTTCTAGGTGATGTAATCCCAAATAAATTTATCATAAAAATACTTTCTTAGTAATAAATAATTAAATGCTTCCTTTAGGTTAGGTTAGGTTCAAAAGTGAGTGGGCCGAAAACCAGACCCTCCACCGCGACCATGTGGTCTATTGTGGCTCACACCTACTTATATTTCACCCAACAGGTCCAGCTTCTTAATGTAGCTGATCACCTTATTGGGTGAGAATTTGTTCAGATCCTCTGGCAGAAGTTGTCCTTTGCCAAATAATGAGTATCTGATCCTTTCTCCAGCGGGGCAGGTGCACAATATGTGTTCTGCCGTTTCATCATCTTCTAAGCATAGGCGGCACTCAGCATCTTCTGCTAGGCCGAATTTGCACATATGATATTTTAAACGGCAGTGGCCCGTATATAGGCCAATTAGAGTTCGTAGGTGAAACCTGCTTAACTCTAGAAGTTTTTTAGTTCTTGTTTTTGAAGGGTTTATTATAAACGCCTTCGAATGAACTAATCGTGGTAGTTCCTGCCAGTACTGGAGGATTTGCTCCTCAGCCCGGGTCAAGAGCGTTGCTTTGGCAGTACTCGAGGATATGCCAAGCACCGGTTCTGGTCCGACAAATTCAGAAGCAGCACCCTCCCTAGCTAGAGAGTCGGCTGCCTCATTCCCCTCATGGCCAGAATGGCCGGGGACCCAGACCAGAGTTATTCTATTTTTTCTGCTCAATTGAGCAAGTGCCTGCTGGCAGCTCCATACCGTTTTTGAGTTGCAACGGTAGGAACCAAGAGCTTTAATAGCTGCTTGGCTGTCTGAGAAGATTTTTATCGATTTGCGTGTAAGTTGCCTTTGTTCCAGCCTCTGTACCCACAATTCGATGGCATAAATTTCTGCCTGAAATATAGCTGCATAACTGCCAAGGGATGAGGATATTTTCACCGTTGGGTTGCAACTATATACTCCGGCTCCAACTCCCATGGGTGTTTTGGATCCGTCTGTAAACCAACAACTGTCTGCCCTCAATAGGTCGGCCTTATTCCGATCCCATTCCGATCCTGAACATTAAGTAACACGGCCATAATGATTTTGTGGCACATATTTTAAAGAAAAGGCTTTAAATACATCTGGAAGGGGGTTGGAATCTTTGGTGTGAAGCTAACACTGACATAGTTTTCCTATACTGCACTAGACGCAAACACTATACTGCACTAGACGCGCGTTTGGCCAGACAAGCTTGGCATCATCTAGAGATGATTAAAACTTTAAATGCTTGTAAAATCTATAATAAAGAAAACACTTATGTGAAACTTATTTGTGATGCAGCTCTATGATTCATTGTAATTTCTTTTGGGATTATACCAATTAAAATTCAAATCAGTAAGCCAGAAGTATTCAAAATAAAGGTTTCAAATGTAGTATCAACGAAATGTTTTCAAGTTTACACAAAAACAAATATGTATAATATGCAATTAAAGTAGCTATGCAAAAAATGTACTGAAACTCATGAAAGCTTTGATAATTATAATAACTTGTAGACAGTACACGTTTCATGTTGCCAAGCGATTTTTCAAAAGCAGAGACTTCTGTTATGAAATAGTCAGATTGTCATTGTTTTAGGGCAAACTTTAAAAGTCTGCCTCTGAATCTTTATTTTGAATATTAGTTTGCTGTTTTTATTATTTTACTTCTAGGTGATGTAATCCCAAATAAATTTATCATAAAAATACTTTCTTAGTAATAAATAATTAAATGCTTCCTTTACCGTTTCATTAGTATGGAACTGTAGGTTAAAAGTTTTAGTTTTAGTCAGATAAATGCCAAATATACATATTATTAAGTCTTTAATGCAGGCAGCTATGCAAATTTTAATTTAAATTCGGTTTATTTTGTAGATTTTTTAATGAGTAATATTTAGTAGTAATATTTATAAATAATATTATAAGAAATATATGAATATGCAAGTGCATAATGCAAGTTTAATAACCCTGTCAGATAAAAGATATACTTCATCCAGTATATCTTTTAGCCGAAGTAGGGCAAAATACGCCTTATTAAGCAGTGCACACACATGCTCAGCAATAGGTACATTTTTAAGAAATTGAAGCATGGTAACTGAATTTTTTAAAATATATTTTTAAACACGTTTACGAATAGTTTAGTTTGTAACTTGTGATAAATAAAACACTATTGTAAAGACACACAAGAGGGTCAAGGGGGTAAATATTCAATGAATGCAAAACATGTTTCTTGATAATATAGCAGTTGTCTACTAATAATTCAGTTGAAGGTGTAACGTACAGATACATTTTCAATGTATCTGTAAATGTTTGGTAAAAGTTGTTTTATGCCTGTCAGTCATCATAAGTAACTAGATAACATTGTAATTGCCTATTAAATTCAAAAAAACGCCAAGTTTCTCCCCAATAACTCAAAATAAATTCGTTTTAGGTATGACCTTTACCTTTTTTGTTGGTTATTTGATTGTAAATATGTTAAAAATTTTCTAAAAAATTAAATATCTGCAAAAACGTGACAATTTAAGTATGAGGAATCCTGAATAAAATGATCCTTAAATGTATCAAGGAAGTGCAATAAAAAAATTGTGTTCTAGCTACTAAGTCAAGAATATTTTTGAAAATGTCCACGCCATGAATTATTCCCTTTTCAAAATTTTTCAAATTCTCAAACTATTCTCTGCTCTCTGCCCCACTATTGTGTCACTCAATTGCAACACCGCTGTCTTTTGGCCTTGAACGACTTGAAAGCTAGTCGTGATGTACCCTATACAGGGTGTACCACGTAGAGCTTCAGTTAGCCTTTTCTAGAATACTATGCGTACTAGAATTCTGAAAATTTTTATGCAGGGATTTCTCGCAATTTTCTATCGATTAAAAATATTGATGTTGAGGTGCGACTTTCGGTTTAAACTCGCTTATTCCAAATGGAATATGCTATTTTTATTTCGTTTTTGGATTCCACGTCAAATTTGAAGGTAAATTCCATAAGCACGCCCTATCCTTATTCTTAATAATTTCCTAGATATTTTGATTTTTTCAAAAATTTCTCAAAAACATCGTAACAATTTTGTCCCGTTCTATCTCTTTCAGTTTGTAACCTAAACACTTGATATTTTAAGGGAGTAATACTGAAATGTATCGAAACATGTAGAAAATACGTAAGCTAGTTCAAATTACACAGGGTGATAATAATGGGCAGACCATTATAACAAATTGAAAACCCAATAACTTACTTATTGTAAACACCCTGTGTTTTATGATGCTAACACATGTACATTTTAATTTTCTTTGGACTGGTATTAACATTCCCTATACCTAAATTTCACTGATTTGGAGAATTTGAACATTATTGCAGACACGAGAAAAATCGGTTAGTCTGCTATCAGGTTGGCTATGAAATGAAATTCAACTACCATCCCCATTCTACCCGACAATTTTTAATTAAATTGTATATTCTAGATTAAGCCCTGTTCGCAAGGATGGGTTGGAAGATGGGAAGAATGTCAGCTTGGTGTTAATGTGAGATCGTGTGTTTGACTGCCCCCTCCCTAGGTAATGAGATTTTCCAGGTATCCCTCATTGCAACACTGAATGGTGGTTAGGACTTTCCAACCTAAGTCGTTCCTGATACGCAAATGCGGCCCGTGAAATAATAATATGCCGCCTTCTCTCCCATTACAAGTCTCATACTTTCGGGCTAATCCCTGCGATTAGAATGAGGGGTAGAGATATTATTTATAATAATATTTCTACCCCTCACATTGATCACAAAGATTAGCTCGAAACTTTGAGACACGTGTGGTAAGGGGGGGGGGGGGCGGCGGCATAGTATTATTCAGTAGGCCGCATTTACTGTTCAAGAACGACTTATGTTGGTAAGTCCTAAACATCATTCAGTGCTGGAATGAGGGAAACCTCATTAGTTAGTGGTATATCCAAAAACTAATATTTTTATAAATCATTCTATCTAGTTAGCAAACACTAAACATATATAAAGTATGCGGGGTGATTTTAGAAACATTTTTTTATGCAAGGATAAAAGGGAATTCACGCCAAATAGAGAAATACTTTGTTCAATAACTTGAATATGAAACCTTATATAAGCTTGTTATGAAAATAATCGCAAGGCATAATGCTAACCTGATAGATCACTATCCAGTCGACTGTGTAAATCCGGACAATGGCATAACTCTGCATGTAACTGCCTGTAATGAAGATACCCAACAATATGTAACTGTCACAATCTGTGATACTATTTTGTAGTTGTTCAATTTGCTTCATCCCATTCATTCGAAAATTTGAGCTTAACACCCTTTAATTTAGCATACGGTATGTGGTCGACATACAAGGTTCCCCATATTAGACTACCTACTTTCGTATTCGAATAAAATCCTTCCAAGTCGAGTAAAAAATCTTTTAGTCCACTAATGCACAGCCAACTGTGTGGGATTTATTACATACTTAAACATTAGTCCAATTTTTAAAAATCATGTTTTCTAAATGCCCTCCATCAACTTGAATGCAACTCTCAATTCTTAATGCAAAATTATGCATTACCCAGCGAAGCAAATTACCATCAATAATTCTTGTAATTTCTTCTAGAATACGGTCTTTTAGCTTTTCAATTATTGTAAGGACGACTTGCAAGGACCTCTTCCTTCAAATACCCCCAAAGAAAAAATCGGGTGCCGTTAGATCGGGGGACCTAGGGGCCCAAGGGAAATTTCCAAATTGGGAAATTATAGGTTCGTTAAAAAATTCTCCCAGAACTTTCATGCTATTTCTAGCTGTGTGACCTGGAGCTGAGCTCCATCTTGTTGAAATAACAGAGCACCATTTAGTAATCTGTTCTGTAATCTCTAATCAGTTCTGGTATGAGAAACGTTTGTAACATGTTTATATAGCGCTCTGAATTGACTGTTATAAAACGGTTATTAAACATTATAAAACATTCTTGGAGAAATTACCGTTTGTGGCACTAACATGGATTTATGACAGGGACAATTAATTCACTATTTTGAGATGGTCGCCTACTCGATAACATGTAATCATTAGAGACTACTAACCATGACCTACTAAGAAAATAATCATATACTTCGTTTAGATTTAAATCAAATATCAAAATGAGTAGTTTAATATGGGGAACCCTGTATAATAATTATCCGTATAAAAAATATTACAATATTTTCATCAAGTAGGTACACCAAAGTCAAATAGAAAAAGAGAACGAACTGTGGGCTTGTTGACCTACCTACATAATTTAACATATTTTTCGCAGCAGTGAAAATAATTGATTCCCTGACCCGAATAAAAAAATCACACGCCAGAGTGACCTAATTGGATTTTCAATTTTAAATTTAATTTCCAGCCGCCCCCTGGTATTTTTATCAAAAGCCAACAAACAACCTAAAAAAATACATAACCGGAGAGTTTGATTCATGTTGTACTGATTGTGATTTAGGGTGGCTCTCTCTTATAACTAGTACGTGTCGGGTATATCCGAGGAGAGTTAAGAGTCGAATTTACGATAGGGTTGAGGCCGCGTGAACATTAATCACTCAAAAGTATATAATAAACCTATATAATAATCAGGACGTGTTAAGAGGGATATCGACTGCGGGGGATTTATGGGTGACCCGGGTAAAGCGTCGCTATGCATGTTAACTGAGCCCGTTTCGGTGCGCCGAGGAGTAGGTCTAATGGGGAAGTGTTTTTATTTATTAATATCTGGACGAACAGATGGAAAATTCATAAATATCTAGTATTCGGTAGAAGATATATAGCAGGAGTAAAATATTACGGTGTTAGTTCTCCTAAATTTAGTAACATCGGCAGAAGAATTATACCACAAGCTTCTAAAGTAAATTAAATTAATGCACTGACTTGGGAGGAATAGAAATTGGTATGCTCGACCGGAAATACGATGTGATATGCTTGCAAAATTGGACTTTGGATAGCTTTATCACACTTACTTGACATGAAGTTGAGCACAGAGATAACATATCAATCTGGAATGATAATATGTTATATTAATAGATCCAAAACTGACACTGACAGAGGAACAGAGGTACATGGCAAATACAATACCTATTATGTACCACTGCTGAAATATTTTAGTGCCTTTCTATAATAAATTCATATTCTTGAGACTTGCCGCCTAGAAAATATTATGATGGTACAGAAGGAGACAAAAAGCAAGAAGATCGTTATCCACAACTTGCTAGATTCATCTGAAGATGCTACAGATTTATTTCTTTTGGTGTACAACTGTCGATAGTGCGAATCATTAAAAATTCTTTCTAGAAATACCTATAAAATAAAAGCAAGAAAGTATTAGATGCCAACAGGTCTTAGGTCTTCGATGAATCGAGTATCCAGTGAGTTCGATAGATTAGAAACGTTTGAAGATACATAACATGAAAAAATTGTTACATTGAATTAAGTATATCTTTAATTAAAATCGAAATATTTTTCTTTGACCTAAAAAACCACTGATGAAATGTAGGTAATTTATTAAACTTGTTTTAATTATATTTCATATAGTGATTTTTTTTGAGAAACTTTAGAATTTCCCTTTAAAATTGCACTTTGGACAGTGGTTTTGGAAAACCTTTTTTAATTTATTTATTTTATTTTAAAGCTGGAATATTCCCAGACATTCATCATGCATCATAAGCTGTACCATAAATAGATGATAGAAAATACCTATAGTCTCTTTTAGCTTTGACAAAGCAAAGCGAGGTATCACTTAAGGGGATACTAGGACATAAGGGATACTGGTGCTATTGGGAGATAAAGATCCACATATAAACTCACGGAGGACCCAAATCTTTTCTCAGTGACATAAAATGCCTCGGTGCGAGGTCAATTATTTAAGTACCTAGTTTAAACAAAACACTAGTCTTATTGGTAGGTATCGCATTCTGAGGCATGAGCGCATTACAATTCTTGGCAAAAACACTAAGCAGAACACTGACCACCAACATGTTGCATCTAAGCAGAAGTCGGATAAGAATATGACACTAATTGGACAGAGGTCCTGTCGACGAAGAGGAAGAATGAGCGATTGCGAAACACTGGAAATACATCCTTTTCCAAGAATCAAACCTCTAAGAAGGTTTGCGGAGAGAAGATAAACAGAACTGTTAGACATCATAATGCACGTGATTAGATCCATCAATCGATTATTGAATATTAATGTGCCTCGCGTGATAGATACTAACCGCCTACGTCGTCTTCATCAGAAGTTAGATTTTTCTAACTTTTCTTAGATTTCAAATATAATTCATTTTCAAGCTTCACTTGAGTTCACAAAAAGTCTGATAAGGCGTTGATAATTCTTACAGGTATGTATATGGGCCAAGATATTAATTATTTTTTACATTTTGCTCCACTATATAAACTGAAATGTGAAGGTATTGAGAAGACAACTCCAGAAATTCATAGTCCCAGTAGATAAAGAGAGATAGGGAGAGCTTTTAGTCAGCATCGTAGTCAATAGAACAACCAGAGGTAGTACAAAAGTTTATAAATCCGGAATTTATAGGAACATTTAACTACTGACTAATTGAGCTGTTAATTAGCGACATTATGATTATTTTGGAGAAAAATGTGATATATAAATTCAGATGTTTCAGCGTATTGTAAGGCTATCTAAAAAGTATTACTGCAAGTAACTTCAAACTACTTCATTCAGTTATTTCCATGAAAAAGTACCAATTCTCTTTATTTACTCTGGTTCAAAATTCAAAAATAATTTGACAAATATGAGAAATTTAGATCTATACAAATGAAGGAAATAATTATTGATTTGGAAAGACCAAACTTTCTCCTACAATTGATGACTGCCAGTCAAATTGTTCATTTGATTAATTTAATTTAGTTATGCATTTCGAATACCTATATAATTAGTATGATGAATGGATTACCGAGTGTTCTTATAATTAACTTCGAATAAAGATATGTAATATATTCCTCTGGAATATTCCTCGGACAATACTAATAAAGTATCAACAAAAATAATCAAACTTCATTATTCTGTTGCATTTTTAAATGCTTTCTGTTGGACTTTGTGATACGGAATGGCAGAGCGACAGAGCTGTTAATTTAGTGTGATTTATTAGTGCCATTCTAAACGCAAAAAATGGATAAACGGTAATGGTAGAAATTCATCAATTTGTTTTCATTTGGTCATGAATTTACTAGGCCAAAGATATGTTGTTTTTATTATACCTAACGGACAGGAAAACAAATGTTTTGAGAGTGATTTGATGCTTTTATATTTGGGTAGCCTTTTATTTTTCCCAAAGCCATCAGTCATTTCACTCTGTTGAGATCATTGTTCTCCGTTATATGCACATATAACGACTGTGTGAATATAAATGAACTGTAGTGCGCTTTATAATCCCGTTTTAATGACTCCAAGCCCATAAGATAGACAAAAGTTGTTATTTAACTGATTATCATCTATTAATAGACTTCCGGGAAAACAACGTGTTTGAACAATTTTTACATCTGATATCCATTCAGTTTCCAAATTTTAAGAAAATTCAAAGTCTGTGTACCGCCTTAAGAATGGGGCAGAGGTAGAGTCAAAATATTGGAAAGGGTTCTTCCAAAAAAATAAGGTAATAGTTTCGGTAATAACTTTTTCAAATGGAAAAAGAAGTGTTTTTTCTAATTTTTCACAAAATTTCGATCAATTTTGATTGATGTCCTTGACTGTCTGCCAAAGAATAGGTGATAAAATATAGAAGAAGCAGTTTTTAACAGCTAGGTATGTGTATTGAAGCAATTAGTGACAGATAATAATTAATATATTAATACTGTATCTGTTTATATTTTCAAAAAAATATTGTTTTACTTTTAATATCCTTTACTGCTACTATCCTAGTTATACTTGAAATATGGTTGATTGTCTTTGTATATCTTTATTTTGTTTTTCAAACTGGAGTTTAAAAGTTTAATTAGTATTAGAGCATCCGTCAGATGGAGTGTTGACAGATAATTTTTACTGGATGGGTTTTTTCGCAATACCTGCTTTAAAGGTTGCTAAAAATTAAAAAAATATATATATATATATATATATATATATATATATATATATATATATATATATATATATTAGATGTTTACTACTTTAGATGTTAGATGTTACTTATATTGATATTTTTATCTTACTTGATATTTCGGTAAAAACAATTATAGAGAAAAGTTATTGTTTTTAAAATTATTTAAATTTCTACATATTTAACATAGAAGGTACACGTAGAAATTAAAAAAATATTAAATAACATAATTTATTTAAAATTTCTCATAAAAATTAAAATATTTTTTTGAAAATATAAACAGATATACAATATTAATACAAGGTGGTCCATGGGAGTGGGAAGTTTTAAATAATTTAATATGTTGAAAGTAATATTATTTAAATAAAATACAGTACAACATTAACAAACTACTAATATGCAATTTTCATTTCTTAAAAATAATGTTGGGTAAATGACCTCCCCTTCTGTGTATGCACTCCTGAAGCCTTTCGTGGAAATTCTCCATAACACTATGCAGCATATTCAAAGGAATATTAGCAATTTCTTGAGTGATTTTTCTTTTAAGCTCCTGAATGGTTCTTGGTTTATCAACGAAAACCTGCTTTAGGTAGCCCCATAAAAAGTAATCGCAAGCCGTTAGGTCTGGCGACCTTGCAGGCCGCTCAATATCTCCTCGTCTGGAAATAACGTGTCTCGGAAACAATCTTTGTAAAGAATTTAATGACGCTATCGTGGTTTGTGAAGTAGCACCGTTTTGCTGGAACCATGTTTGATTGTTTTGTGGAAACATGTTCAAGTGCTGACTTAGAAACTGGTTAACCATACCGACATAGCGCGCTGAATTGGCCGTAACAGCATTCTCATTTTCATCTTCAAAAAAGAAGGGACCGATAACTCCCATTGAAGACATTGCACACCATACTGTCACTTTCGGGCTATGTAACGGTTGTTCATGGAGCTCATGTGGATTTTCTGAACTCCAATAACGGCAATTTTGTTTATTGGTATAGCCTGATAAATGGAAGTGTGCTTCGTCAGACATCCACAAATTGTGTACATCCATCTCATTTTCAAGCAGAGTTTCAGCAAAATGTAGTCGACATGGGGGGTCTGTTGGTTTTAGTGCTTAAACTATTTGAATTTTGTAAGGATGAAGAATAAGATCTTTGTGCAAAATTCGATGCAAAGAAGTTTTACAAATTCCTAACCCCTGACCTCGTTTTCGGGTTGAACGTTTTGGACTGTGGTCTACAGATGCTCTGACGCGATCGATGTTTTCTGGTGTCCTTACACTTTTCTTTGGTCCTTTATGCTTGACGTTTATAGCTGAACCTGTTTGTTCAAATTTACGTACCCATTCTTTTACGGCATGAGCCGATGGAATTCTGCCATGTCGTGGAATTTGCAAATAAATTCGGAAATGCCGCTGGGCGGCAACCACACAGTTATTATTTTTGTAGTTTGACTTTATCATAAAAGCGCGTTGCTCACCTGACCACTGCTCCATTATTACTAACTGGCATATAGTGACAGATAATTTAACAAAACAATCCACAGCCGACTGTACATAGTTACGAAATAACAACAATATTAAAACTTCTCGCTCCCGGGGACCACCTTGTATATTAATTATCTGTCACTAATTCCTTCAATACACATACCCAGCTGTTAAAAACAGGTTATTCTATAGTTTATCACCTGTTCTTTGGCACACAATCAAGAAAGCCAGTCAAGATTAGTCTAAATTTGGTGAAAAATTAGAAAAAACACTTCCTTTTCCATTTGTTATTATTGTTACTATACAATACAATAACAAAAAGTTATTACATACCAAAACTATTAACTTATTTTTGTAGAAGAACCTTTACCAAGATTTTGGCTCTACCTCTGCCCCATTTATATGGCGGTTCGCAGAGATTGAATTTTCTTAAAATTTGGAAACTTAATGGATATTAGGTGTAAAAATTGTTTAAGCACGTTGTTTTTCCTGGAAGTCTATTAATAGATGATAATCAGAATAAAATTTTAGAAAGAGTTATAAAAATTCTCATTGTTATCAGGAGAGTACTTTAGTTTTTAAGTTATTTCTCTTAAAACTTCTGCTGTTTCATTGCAGCACGGGTTCTATGCATATAATCCCTGGAATATAACTTTGACTTCACGCAAGAATTTAAATAATAGACAACTGCTGCATCGTTACTTACATGTTTTGCTTAAAACATTTTAAGTTTTACGTGTATTATAGGGAATGAAACTTTCCAACTTGAAGTTCTCGTAAAAACTTTTCACCTAAGTTGTGACAGTGCTATATGTAAGAGCAATGAAAGGTTAGATTAATACAGTTTGAAATTACTTACTGGAGTGCATGGATGAAAGCAACCAAGTGGACCATTAAATTTGACAATATATTATTTCACTACAATGTTACTTTTCAATATCCTAATATCTTACTTCTTCCATTGTCCCAGGTTTCAACAACTTACTAAGTTTGCGTGTAGAATTGAAAGTGAGATTAACGAAAAAATACAATGGGGTTTTGCACTCATTTTTAAAAAATATCCTCGTATAGTTCGATCGTAAAAAATATCTGATTTCACCATTTTTTGCAAAAACTTCAACTTCTTCCGCAGATAAATAAAAACCTAAAAATGGCAATGCGACATAATCATCGGCTATCAATCAGCGTCAACGAATGTTACAGAGATAATAAAGTTATAGCAGTGCTCAACTCATTGAGTTAAGTGGCCCGGAGACAGTCAATAATATTGTCAATAACATTGTCAATGGTACTCATTGATACGTCTAATTGATCGTGTAGGAAGCAATTGATGCCATTGTCAATCAATGGATGGAGATTGATAGGTAATTTGATTGAAGTACATTGACGGGGACTATTGACGCATCCCAATTGATCGTGTAATCGAGAAATTGACCATTATACTAGTTCAGCAACAATCAATAAACGACTTGACTCGAGAGAAATTCACTGAGCAACTGATGAAGTATTGACGTGTTCATTGAATCTCCATCAATCGCAATTGCAATTGAAATCATCAATTTTATTGACAATATTATTGATCGTCTCCGGGCCACTTTAAGATGGTAGAGAGAAGCTATCTCGTAGTAAAGTGGTCTGCAGACTGTCAATACCTAATATTGTCAATAAAATTGATGATTTCAATTCAGTCGCGGTGGTTCACTGAGCAGTCGCGACGGTTGACTGAACCGTAGAAATAGTTTAGGTATCAAGAGGACACAATCTTAGCATAAGTTTAGTTTAATCATCTCTAGATTGTCAACTTAGTTGGCGAAATGCGCGTCGAGTGCAGTATAGTGTTTTGGTGTTATGTAGAAAACTACGTTAGAATAAGTTATCCATTGAAAGCAGAATATTTTAAATAAAACACGTACTTTAAATTCGTTTGAGGTGAAAAGAACCATTATGCCGTCTAAAGTTACTCATTTCGGACATTGTCTACCTACTTTCTATCTTATGGATTATTTTGGCTTCTAAAAGTAGGTCTGAAAATTAAACCAAGCTACATATTTCTTCACTAAAAGCATCCGTCAGAGGTTGAATCGGTTGAATTTTATATCTTCTACTTAGTAAGAAAGCCTTAGACTATATGACTAAGTATGATATGTGGAACAAGCAATACTTTTTATTTAAAAAGTATTAAGCTATTTAGCTTAATATTACTTAAAATTTAAGACTTAAATATACACATATAGGGTTCGTCCCAAATTCGATGATCATCATTGAAATCTCGGAAACCATAAGAAAAAACAAGGTTTGAGTTTATTGTTATTTTGGTTCTTGCAAAATCTCTCTGCTGGAATCACTAATTACTTAAAAACATTTTTGAGAAAGAAATATTTTACTGCAAAAATTAAAACTCTGGTCTTTTCTCCTTCATATACTACCTCTGTTAGTATCACCAGATTATTTTCTTCCCTGAAAAATTATTCCTGAAATAAAAAAAAATATCATGAACAGTGGGTGCAAAAAATAACAATAAAAGTGTTATATACTCGTAATATAATCTAGTGATAACGAACATGTTTTTATAACACAGTAAATCGAGTCTATTATAACATAATAGGTATATCTATCACTAGGCACGCAGTCAATAGCAATCCCTGTACTTTAGCAACAACAGAAATAGCTTTAATACTATTAAACGCATATTTGTATAATAGAAAAATTTTAATATTTAGAATATAATATTTGATCTGGATTATGATTAAATTTTTCTATATACTGTTGAATAATTAAAATGAATTTTGTCAAAACAATAACTTCCCTTATATTAATTGTTATTCTTATAGGTTCACTATTGGGTTTTCACATTGTATAACCAGAAATATAAATCTTACTAGAGGTAAAACATTTCTATGCACTTCAACTACATAGTGATTACAATCAATATTAGAGTGCCAGTTGCTTAGGCTTACTTAACAGCACAAATACTGGGTGTTTATTTGAAAACATTACAGGAAAATATATCTTAAACCTGATAACAAAATAAAACAAATACCACTGTTATAGAAGGGAAACAGGGCGGTCAATGACTTCCTAAAACTCGCACCCTCGTCCGTAGCCACCCTCACTCTAAAATTTTAACCGGCGCCCTACATTATACTTACTATAGGTTTCAGAACACAGTATTCAAATTATCTACATTTGGAACTATTAAAAAATGAATCTAAACGAATTTGAAGCGTTACATAGCATTTTTTATAAAAAATTCACAGATCTTGCATCTTACGCAAATATCGTAGGCGTATTGAAAATACCAGACACAACTATTTTTGTTACGCACTTTATACATTTCATAGTCCATTATATTTATAATTTATACAGAGTGTGATACCAAAACCTTTCATTTGATGTATCTAAAAAACTAAATCTTCCAGTTTTGAGATTACCTATTCTTAATGAAAATTCTCTGATGCACGTCTAACGAGTTACCGGGTGTTATTTTGTAAAAAAAACAACAATTTTCCGTAATAACTTGAAAACCGTTTCGAAGAAATTTAGGTAATTTTTGGGTGACATGTACCTCTATTAAAGGTCATTAAAACTATATGGTGTTTGTTTAACTCTGACACCTGTGGTGGCCTAGGCTTACTCTTCCTTATGATTTTGTCTTCATAACTCTTGCATACCCTACTTTTTCGTGAATTAACTAAGTTTTCCTTAGTCGGATATCAATTCTAAACAAAAAAGGTACTCTTGTTATACTGCTCTAAAATCAACCATTTTAATGTAAATTGTCAATTTGTGAGTAAATTGAGTGTAAAGTACCGACTGCATTCCTTTATGCAGAAAAATACATGCAAAGAGTTTAAAGTTTAGAGTTAAACAAACACCATGTAGTTTTAATGACCTTTAATAGATGTACACGTCACCCAAAAATTACCTAAATCTACGAAACGAGTTTTTAAATTCGCGGAAAATTGTTTTCTTTTTTTGTTTTTACAAAATAACACCCTGTAACTCGTTAGGCGTGCATTGGAGAATTTTTTTATAAGAATTTTATTCTTAGTTTGATCTGGCCTACCCACTGGTAAATTTGTGTACGCTCACACTGGGGCACCCTGTATATGTTGGTTTAAATTAATAAAATATAAAATAACAAACCTGTTCATCCTATTACAAAAATCAGTAAATATCAAGCGTTTATTTTACATTCAATATCGGTTCATAAATCACTGTAACATGTACTGGGAAGTTTTTTATTCAACGTAGTCGAATTATAAGGGCCCACTACCGTGATACAACCAAGCAATCTCT
Source organism: Pogonocherus hispidulus (assembly GCA_963924545.1). Lineage (NCBI taxonomy): Eukaryota > Metazoa > Arthropoda > Insecta > Coleoptera > Cerambycidae > Pogonocherus > Pogonocherus hispidulus. The sequence goes on from OZ004693.1 coordinate 72,853,286, forward strand.
GTAAGTCAAGGAACCATGTAACCCAAGCATAAACAATAAACATAGACTGCTTATTATAACAACACAGCTAGGCTAGGTCGTCTCCAAAATATGAGGACGTGACCATGTCGAGGTCGCTCGCTTTTGCATGCCTCTAAGCGTTAATATTTTAAGGACAGCTTCCATATACAAGCGCCTACAAGTATTTTCAATACTAAAATTTGTAAAATTTTTTGTTTCCATGGAACCTTATTTACTAACATACTACATATACAGGGCATTTCAATGAAAAATAATGCATAACAGTAGTGATGAGAATTCTAGAAGACTGGAAATATTTAAGCATATATCAAACTATTTTGAAGAATGGGTTAGGTATGATTTTGTGTACGCTTTTATTCTGTCGTAAATTTTATAGAAAAGATACAAGATATTGTATTATTGTACAATGAACATTTATTTATGTGAATAATTGCAATTTGTGATTAAAACTGTTCACGTTTCCGACATACCATTCTACTTTTTGGTTTCTACAATTTTCTTTTCAATTACCTACATAAGTCTATTAATTGATTGTTTTGAAACATAAAATTATTTTCAACGTTTTTACCTACTTATGCTTGTGCTTTTAATTTAAGATTTTTCTACAAATGACATATGACAAACTTAAAAATCAGAAGATAATCCCAAAATACTACAAAATCCCGAGAAACTCATTTCAAACAATACATTTTTTCGCAAACTTAAAGTTTATTAACTCGAATAGATATTGTTATTGTAAAACACTTTCAAATATACCTTAGAGTTTGCACTGAACCTCGGGAATTATTAGCTTCTTCCCTAAAGGTTCAGGGACATAGCTCCGGTTAGCTCTGGGCTCAAGGCGGGGATTGGATTTTAGTGTTAAGCTTACTTATAAAAAATTGGGCACCAGGTAATTTAAATGAGAAAAAAATATATGAAATTGTGAATGCGTGAAAGTAAGAACAAACAAATTACGTTAAGATAAAAGTATATATTACAAGTTATATTTACAACTCAATTTATGTTAAATTGAAAAAAGACTCTACAGCCTGAAAGCGTTTATCAAAATTTTACAAAACAATTTTACTGGGCTGGGTTCACCAGTCTTCGGCCTACTTATGGATTGATCTCACCCACTAGCCTCTCCTAGATTAATCCGGAACTCCTGAACAGGTCCCCGTCTAGCTAGACTTGCTGGGGTTGCATAGATGGATGTAAGTAAATCCCACGTAGCTAGGTTTCAGGTTTCAGGCTCCAAAGGTGGAAACAGGCACATGTAAAAGATTGTATGATTAGCCCAGTCCCAGAGTTGTACAAAAAAATGATCCAGGAATTGGAATTTTGTAAACAATCAAACCGTAGAGCAACTATGTCTGAAGGACAGTATATAAAAATTGTAATAGAAAAAAAATAACTTATGACCAGTACTATATACTACAATAAAAATTACCAAAATTGCAGTAACAAAATTCGTAACTGTGCTACACAAAAAAACTGGTTAGCATAAAGGTGAAAATTTCTAATTCATACATGAGATTTTAAAGCTTCCGTGTACAGTGCTTCCGATTTTAAATGCAAAATTAACAATATCAAGAACAATGAAATAGAATTAAATTGAAAAAAAATTAATGTGAGACGGTCTAGAATACCAGCAAGTAATCAAAAATAAAATTCCTGGATATAATAGATTCTGTAATTAGCAGACAAAATTTATAGTATATCAAAAATAACCATATGGTTATATACAAACGCACTAACCAACCCAGGCTCTTCACAGAGAACAGACCTTTGCATACAGGGTACAATTTTCTTTAATCATATTCAATTTGTTAAGAAAATGAAATGTACTCACCTGTATGCAAAGTGCAGTTCCAATCTCGTGCATCCACCTTAAATATGTCCTAAGACGTTCCACCTGGAATTGGATGGTTTACGAGAAAAGGGAAGATTAACGTCTCAACAACTATGCAAAAAAATAAAAAAATTCGGCAGAAAATTTACACCACGTGTAAACTAAATTTATTATCACTTATCTCGTGACAACAACAAAAATATACGATAATATCAATTAATGAGCTTATTACAGATAATACTCTATTATATCAGAACACCGATCACTAACAATAGTGATAATAATTCAAGATTTAAATGAAAGTAAAATTTAAGAACATGTGCTTTCAATAAGCGTAAAATTGTCAACTTGCTTGTACTCTGTTGAAAACCAGACTCTCGAATTTTTAAAAATGTCTTGATTTCCTGTCTGTTTTGCGTCCCTACCTTTTCATAAAAGTGACCAATCAGAAACACTTTAGAGGTAGACAACACATTACAATGTAGAGAGCATTTTGGGTTGCGGGTATTCAGGGAAAAAATTATACGTATTTTTGATATTATTTTTAATCGTCCGGAAATATACTGCTCGTCATATACAAAGGAACAAAATGATTAAAATTTTGTTACAAGTTAACACATAGGTATGAGTTACTGAACTCGTAATTTAACTTCTAATTGAAAAACCAGGCCTAGGTGTTAGAAGGTGAAAAGGTCAATTATGTAGGCATGTAGGATAAAAATGGTTACTGATTAAATTAGGTATTTCCACACGTGCGATGGGAACTACGTATAGTTATTTTAATCACGTACATCTGTGGGATTTCGATACATACAACTCACATTGGCAACATTGATGGACACAAATCTTTCTCTCAATACACGTTGCTCACAAATTGACGTAAATTCAATTTTAAACTTATGAATATAAATTTAATAATCTTCATCCCGCTGAGATTCGTTAGACGATTCAGGAGTTTTTCAGTTAGGTCGTGTTGGAAGATTGCATCTCATAAATAAACAAATAAATTGTCTGTTTGGCCTTCTGGGAAAAAAACGCTCTGCTAGGTTCTCACCTGAAGAAAAGAGATGTTTCACGTAGTGGCAGTGATGACGACGCGACATCACATAATAAAAATTTCGACTCTAATATGGATAATTTTCATTTACAGCAACTTCATGGTCATTATTAATAATTTTGTGTTAAGATTTAGGTGTAGATACTGATATACGATAAGATTAAAACTAAGTTCACCTTCTATAAATTATTTAGCATTATTTCGAAGTTATTGGTTTTTAAATTTAGGTCACGCTAAAATATAAATTAGTTATTGTATGTACACTATGTAAAAAAAGTACATTAATGTAAAATACATTTTATAGAGATTTTAGGCCCAGTTTCATAATCGCTGGTTACCATTACTTAACTGATAGTTTACTAACTATAAGTTTAGAATGTGTATAGTTATAGATAAAATTTTAAAGAAATTCCCATTCTAAACTTATAGTCAGTAAACTATTGGTTAAAATACATTGTGAAACCAGCACTTAAACGTCTTCAGTTAAATCTGAAGGTCTTGTTCAATTAAATTTACCAATATAAATAAAGACTTAAAACTTAAAAAAAAATACAGTGCTTCCGAAAAGTAACGAATAAATTCATTATTTTAGAAATTGAGAAGTTTTCGGAAAAAAATCCTGACACGTCGATTTTGTTTTTAAAAAAGGCACTTTTTGGCATACGACCCATATTTGTGACGTCATCGTTGTTCGAGATATGACGTCATCGACAATTTTTTTAAATATCAACCCCCAATTTTGACCACGCCATTTGAAAGAGCCTATCATTCTACATACGCAGCATGAAAAATTATGGTGTTATATAACAAAAATTTCAAGAAAATAATGTTTGAAGATCTTAAAATTTAATTTTCACAATACTGACAATGATAATGATTATGTAAAAAATCGACTAAATTAAATGTTCAAATTGTGCACCGTTGGCTGCCTGACAGTAGCCAAGACGATTAATAAATTCTTTTTGGACATTATCTATAACTTCAGGAGGTATACGATGTATCTCGTGACGAATTCTTGCTTTTAAATCTTCTAAATTAACCGGTCTAGTAACGTATACTTTGCTTTTTAAGTCCGTGTCCGTGTTTATTTAGATGAGCTGTTTCCGAATCGTTGGATAGGGAGAAGGGGACCGATTGAGTGGCCAGCCAGATCGCCTGATGTGACACCCCTACATTATTTCTTGTGGGGATACTTAAAAAGCAAGGTATACGTTACTAGACCGGTTAATTTAGAAGATATAAAAGCAAGAATTACACGAGATACATCGTATACCTCCTGAAGTTATAGATAATGTCCAAAAAGAATTTATTAATCGTTTTGGCTACTGTCAGGCAGCTAACGGTGCACAATTTGAACATTTAATTTAGTCGATTTTTTACATAATCATTATCGTGAAAATTAAATTTTAAGATTTTCAAACATTATTTTCTTCAAATTTTTTTTATGTAACACCATAATTTTTCATGATGCATATGTAGAATGATACGCTCTTTCAAATGGTATGGTCAAAATTGGGGGTTGCTATTTAAAAAAATTGTCGATGACGTCATATCTCAAACAATGATGACGTCACAAATATGGGTCGTATATCAAAAAGTGCCTTTTTTAAAAACAAAATCGACGTGTCAGGGGATTTTTTCGAAAACTTAATTTCTAAAATAATGAATTTATTCGTTACTTTTCGAAAGCACTGTAGGTATATGGTTGGTTTATATAATATGGTATATTACAATAATAATAATAATATATCTACCTCTCGTTCTAGGCCACATTTTCGCTTTATGAATGACTTATGTTGATAAACGGAAGAAATACCGGTCACGCGGCAATTGCACAGATGGCGGAGAGGGGAATACCCATATCTGCCATCAGAGTAACTGAAGCAAAAGACCGTCTCAGATTAAAGAGGAAATATGCCGTTATATTTCCAAAGAGGGAGGAATGGAAGCAGGATCAGTTTAAATTCCCCCCTGATTCTCTGGTCTGCTACACAGATGGTTCTCGTGTGGCGGACAGGTTCTTGGGGGCAGGAATTTATGTGGAGGATAGGGGCGTGCAGCAAAGTTTTGCACTGGGTTCGTATGCCACAGTCTTCCAGGCTGAAGTCTTTGCTATCCTAATGGCAGCAAACAAGGAGGAAGTAAGGAACTGTCCGGAGCAAAATATTTACTTCTGATCCGACAGTCAGGCAGCCTTAAAGGCTTTAGCATCTCCAAGGACAAGATCCGCCCTTGTCCAAGAGTGCGGAGATACCCTGGAAGAGCTGGCCAGAGGAAAAGAGGTCAAATTGGTATGGGTACCAGGTCATAGTGGAATCCCGGGGAACGAAAGGGCCGATGAACTGGCTCGACTCGGATCTCAGGGACCCGGCCAGGGACCAGAACCGATTTTGGGCATTACACGGAGGCAGGTCAATATAGCTCTTAACGATTGGGCTCATGAGACACTAAGTAAACAGTGGAGAAGGAGTGGGGGCTGTAGACAGGCTCGCAACTTTATAGTGGAGCCAAGCAAGACCAAGACGGCCTGGCTGTTAAGTCGTAGCCGGAAGGCTCTAAACCAGTTGGTGGGAGTTTTAACGGGTCATTGTGGGCTTAGAAGACATCTATCATTGATGGGTGTTGAGGGAGACCCTATCTGCCCAAAGTGTGGGGAGGGCGATGAAATGCCTTCCCACTTCTTGGCAGAGTGCGCGGCTTTCGGCAGACTGAGACACGACGTCTGGGGGGCCGGGGAGTTGCAAGGGGAAGAGGTTAGTTCCCTTGAATGGACCGACATTCTGACCTACATTAGAAGGTCGGGTAGGTTCAATGAGGGAAGAGGTGATGAAGCTAGGTAGGGACGACAGGGGTAGGTAAAAAGGGCCCGCTTGTGGCCTACTTGCCAGGTCTTGGCCGCCCCACTGCTGCTACTACTACTATGTTGATAAACTCTAACCACCATTGGCTGTCCAGGTTTTCCTTATTCTCGTACTAAATGTTATAAATAGTTAATAGTTAAATAGTTAAATACCTAAACTTATAATACCGTAGTCGTGCCTAGGCCCATAATAATAATAATATGCTGTTCCTCTCCCACAAGTCTGTGACGTTCATGTTCATTATTACGATGAGGATGAGCGATAGAGATATTATTAAATAATAGTATTGTAGACTTTTTGCATATCATACATTTCTCAGTTCTTCGCAGGTTTATATTTCTTGTATTCGAGTTAATACCAAATCTATCAAGAAATTTGTTTTTGGTTTAAAAACGATCTTACTATATTCCATATATGACTGCTTTTTGTGAGTTAGCATATACACTTTCATCCAGGCTAAGTTGAGTGAGGTGGTGTATGAATGTGTATGGATACCTGTCACCGATATAATGAATGGAATGATATGAACTTAGATAGTATTGCCACATCAATGAGGTAGGTAACCCCTTTTTTTATCCTGAAGTGTTATATCTGGTCTATTCAGTTTATCCACTTTATCAGTTTGTATGGTGAAGTCTCAGTATAATTTATATTTGTTTTATATTATAATTGGTGATGAATATTAGTAGTATGCTTGAGGCCCCGATTGCATAATATTATATCGCAGGACTATTACATGATGAATGACCTTTGTCACTGTTTTATTCCACAGCTGTGGTACTTTACATCCGGCTGATATATGTTCTACTGTTTTAGAAAATTATACACCTATCGCTCTTGATATATCCTTTAAAATTATATCCCCATATCCTCATTTTTTATAGTTATTTGTAGCTATAACTTCTATAACTTGATCTATTGCAAGTATAAATCCCTCTGTTTCTAGGTATAGTTGGCCTGTTTGTATGAATGTTGTAACAAGTTACATATTTGTTTATATTATGTTCTTGATATATAAAATTTTTCTGCTTCATAGTCGGATTATTTTATCTGTTCAATTGGCACTCTCTTATTAGTGTGCAAAAAATTATCAACATGTTAGCCAATATACAACAATATACAACTCGTATTATACTACTAAAAATTACAAAGGACATTTTCTCATCTGAACTAAAATAAATCGGAAATAATTGTTCAGAATTATGTACCACATATAAAAAAGTCTTACAGTACGTACTTCTAGACAATATTCCATGTAACTTATGCCAACACGATTTTAGTCTCCTTTTATTTTTCTTTTTATACATTAAAAGTTCCAGAATCCGATTTATCTCGAGGGAGTACAAAATTCTACTTGTCATCTCCGAGTTAACGTTCTTTCATATCAAGCCGATCCCGTTTTTTCTGGGTCACAGATCTAAAAGACTTGCCAAGATATAGAGATAGAAATCCGCCGCCTGTTTCAAGCATCCTAATGTAAATATTCCTCCTATTTTACTTTCCGCGTGCGAATTTCCACCCCTTGGGTTATTTTACCTTCGTATTTACTCCTTTATATTACTGAGATCCTGCATTCGGTTTAAATTAAAACATGCAATTACAGAAAATTGCACCTGCAAAGCATTTGCAAAAGGGATTGTTCTTTGACGAGACTTAAACTCTCAGTTAAATAATTCCTGTAAAACTAAATTGCATAACCATACAATTTTGAAAAACCATTGTAAAACCATTATCCTTATTTATCAAAAAATATTTAAAGAACTAAGTATTTCAAAAAATTATATATCTTTTTGTAAGTAATTATTTTCTAATGTAAATAATTCATAAGCTGAAATATTTAATAAGGACTACCGTGATTGGTTGAATGGGATCACGCTATGGGAGCGCACGTGTCTCGTTTCGTTTTTTACAAAAAATGTAATTCTAATTCTATGCGAAATAACTCCGTGGCCAGACGTACATATGCGCCTTTTCGTAAATTCAGCTCAGTTTTGTGATGGATGACGTAACTGATGGATTTGATGAATTTATGCTGGAGATGGATTCCATCCGAACAATTGACAGTTAGGATTAATTTACTAACAGAAGTTAGGTTTAATCATACACAAGAGAACACCATAGACTGGAATCTCTAGGAGTGGGGGAACATCGAGCGATTGTAGTGCTGAAACAATTTTAGGACAATTTTAGTATTAGCTGGAATTAAGTAACATTATCTAGGAGGTCATGAGCAGGGAACAAAAGGTAGTGGGCGGGAACGTCCTGTAGGCGGGAATTTCAAAAATGGTTGAAAATTAGTTTACAGAGTGTAACATAAATGATGACTAATTTCAGGAAGTGATTCCTTCTCATTTTTATGGAAAAATGTTCATAAAAATGTGTCTGAAATTGCTTTGTTTTCAACAAACAGGGTATCAAAATTTTAATTAAAAAAAATGGTTTTTTTATTAATCAGTAATAACTTGTTTTAAAGTGTTGCTTTTGATAAAATTAGATTTAGAATAATAATCCCCCGGAAGTTTTGTGCGTGTGCGGCAGTCCATCAGGAGAAAACTTGATGCTTTTATCTCAAGTCGAGCTTCTCACTTCTTTTTCGAAAACTAAGGGAGATACAAGAAAATGTAATGTAATGTAAGTAATGGACAAGAAAGCTGTATGTTTAATCTGATTAAAATATCAAATTTAGAAAGAAACAGTACCATGATTATAATTATTTTAAATCTAATTACATCAAAAGAAGCTCCTTGTTACTGCTAACACACCAAAAAAATCCGACTTTTTATTAAAACTCCTGACATCCTGTTTCTGGAAAACAAAGCAAGTTAAGACATGTTTACCTATTTGAACATTTTTTTGTAAAATATGACAAGGAATCACCCTCTGAAATGAAAGTCATCATTTATGTTACACCCATCGGTAGGCGTTTGGAAAAAAAAGGTATAGGTATCTACTTAAATCATATTTTTTAATGAAGCTATTTAGTATCTCTTTTGTCAAAACAATATCCATGTAATATATTGTCTATAAGACAAAAGCATGAAATAAGACAATATTTTCTAATTTTAGTGCTGTTTATTAAAACATCAAGGTATTTATTTACACAACACATTCTTTATTGTATCAATTGATTGCATTTTCCGGTTTAACTAAACAATGTAAATCACATTCGGCAAAGTTGAGTAAACCAAAACAACAAATAAGATAGAATTTTATTTAAGTTCTGTAAAACCTCTACAGTCAGAAATGGCAATATGTGGTCACATAAACCAAACCAAACTAATACGTGTACATACATAACTTGTGATGCACTTAAAAACTACTATATATTAGTTACAACACAAATCTTACTAACCTCCATGTAATGAATTGGTAGAGAACGAAGAATTGCATCTTTCTGCGTGTGCTTACAATTAGGCACACAGCAGTAAAACATTTTAATATTTTTAACAAAAAACAGAATTTTTAACACACAAATAGTCAACAAGAAATTAAAATTGACACAGAAAGTCAAGTAAAATCACTTTCGCTACCAATTGGTAAAACAGAAATCTGCGCAATATTTAGTTAGTTCATCCTAAAAATTTTGTATGTCGCCACAAGTCAATTAGCGGCTCCCCGCCTATCCAGTGAATTGTCTATATTGTTCTCTTGTGTATGGGTTTAATGATAGATGGAGACATGCGCATAAACGTCCATTTCATGAATCTCTTGTTGAGTAAGAACTACTGTATATTTTATCTCCCCAACCAAAATATCCACTGGAAATTGTTCACCCTTCATTGTCACTAACAAATCTACTAGGTACTTGTGCTTACTTTTATGCTTTTATCAAAATTGCATTCCTTGAACCAAACAAAGTACGACATACTAACCTCAAAATTAATGACATGACAATTCCCCCTCTTTTTTCCATCACAAAATTTGAAATCCATCATAACTATTTAATGATGGAAGTGATGAATATATCTAACCAACCTAACATCGCCAATCCCTTGTCTATGGAAGTGATGGTTTTCTGATGGGGCATCATACAATTTTGTACTAAATATACGAACAAGACTGATAGCCCATCACAAATCTATCGCTGAATTTACGAACGGCTTTTAATGTTTTGTGTTAGAAATGATTCCATCTTTTTGAGAAATGATGGATTTACGAAAGTGGGTTTATGATATGCTAGTTAGTTGTAGCCAGTGTTGCCATTGATACGATAATTATTGTATATTACGATAATTTTCGTCATAGAAAACATCTACTATTTTCTATCTATCGTTAGTAATCATAGCATCTTTACATATTTTGTGCTCTTTCTGATTTTTACTGTTTTGTGTTCCAGTGGTGTTGAGTGTTTCACAATCACAGTTTACATTTTCAGTTCGTAAGATCAAAACCAAAACGTACAAAACACGAATTTGTTATGATATAAGATAATAATAATAAGAATAAGAGAACTATATATCTTTGTTAAAATACAAATAAAATAGATTTAGATCAATTGATTTACTTATAATTAAACGTGAAAAGAAATTCCATTCTGGTCGACCGTTGGTCCGTTGTTTTTACTACCAACTCACAGATGGCCAATACAATATTTATTACGATAACTTGTTCTTGTGGATACGATCAGATACGATAATTCTATTGTGTCTTGACCGTCTACCCGTACTCAAACTATGCGGACCACTGGTTGGGAACCACTGCTAAATTGTATAACCATTATCCTTATTTATCATAAAGTATTTAAAGAAATAAGTATTTGAAAAAATTATATCTTTTCGTGAAAAATATTTTAAAAATGTCTAATGCAAATAATTCATAAGCTGAAATATTTAGTAAGAAGTTAATTATGTACTTATGATCCGAATACTTTGAGAATTAAAGATACTAATTATAAAAATATCAAAAACAAATGCTCATATAAGCTGCATAGCATATACATTTCACAGTGTCAGTGTCAAATGACTTAATTATAATAAATGCGTATTTCCTAAATACGCAAAGACAACTCCATCTGTGATTTACAACAAGAAACAGACTGCTCCGGAGCTGGCCGGTTATTGCCCAAAAATAGTATCGGCTCCATTCACTGTTATATTTTCTATTAGAAATCATGGAACTGTTCGTTTTTTATTGCAAACTATGCAGCATGCCAAGTACACTTAAATCCATTTAAAAAGTAATTTTCACTTATAATATCCCTAGTGCTTAAATTATTTCCGGAAATTTTTTCGAGGTCATGAATATTTTGAAAATTATCTCGAGCCGCAGGCGAGGGATAATTTTCTTAAAATATTCATGATCGAGGAAAAATTTCCAGTTTTTAATTTAAGCTCGTGGGATATTCGGTAAGAAAATTTCACACCATTACTTTGTAAATATTATGCCAAAATTGAACATTTTAATTACGAATGACAAACATTCATTCCTCATAGTGAGCCATGAGCAATAACAAACATTTTTTACGGCTGTCAAGTAGGTACGGTACCTTGGTCAAGTTCCACCAGTTGTCATCGTGTCATTGAGTTTGTGCAATTTGCTGATTTATTAGATTGTGTTTTTGAAAATGTTCCGCTTTGGAAAGGAAACATCATTTATGTCTGATAATCATTCTGAAGTACTTCGAGCATTGCAAATATTATGCTTAATTAAATGTGAGTTTTCTTAGTGAAATAAAATGTCATTTTCTAACATTAGTTATATACCTATTTTACAAATAACTTAAAAACATACTTATTATATTTTTGTTTCTTATTAACTTTGATCTACTAATCTACTTTGGTGGAACATAATTTAATTTTGAGAATATTACTTAAATTCGAGCATACGAAATGGATTCATTCAACTCCCGCGTCTTTATTTTGACATTTTAAATGACAGAAAAATTTCCACTTATTAATTTGACACAACGTTAAAAATTTCCGGAAATTTTTTGGGTTGGCATGGTAACTAAACAAAAAACAAGCCTCTGATTGGTTAAAATATCGCGGTGTGGAATTTTCGGTGAAAAATGAAACTGACCGGTTTTTACACCAAACCCTTCAATGACACTATTTATAATGATGAAAAAGTTAACCTCAACCTCCAGAATTATTCAAAGTTGTTGCCAATACTAGACTTAAATAAACGCTAACACCCGGATTCACGAAAAGGGCATAAGGCGTTAGTCGGACTAACCAACTTTGCGCCGCCAAATACCACCTTTTATTTTAACCCGCACAACAACGGCGCAAAATTTTCGCATAACCTTCGCTAGTCGGACTAACGTTAGGCCTGGTTAGGCCTCGTTGATGAATCCGTACGTGACTGCCATGCTTGGTGATATACTCATTTAACTCAAAGTGTATTCTCAATATTTTTGACAGTAGTAGGTACAGAATATGACCGTACGCAATTTCACGAAGTGTAAGCTACAATAAAAAAGAAATCGGTATGTTCTTCAACAAAAATCGTGTTTGGCAACGTCAAAGTAAATATTATATAATTTCCGTCTGTAGTTCTTGCAGTTCCTGATAGAATATTTGACTCCGTGATTCATGATTGCTTTGCCCTTATCTATTATTTCTGCTTTTGCTTCAAACTAAATATAAGTTCCATTTTTGGTCTTCCAGTTGCAATATTGTTACACTCGAATCAGCCAGCGGGTAAAGCAATAAATGGAAATGAATTATTTGCTCCAAAGAGCACCGTGCATAAAAGCACTAAACTCGCTGCAATTATAAATACTGTGCTGAACTTAGCTGAAGAATATTCGTTCCCTTTCGAAAGATTTTAATCAGCAATGCAATATGCTTTTACGAAGGAATGCATCAAGTAAGCATGGAAATGCTTTTTATGTTCTTAATGTTCACGTTTCGTCGAATTAGGTGAAACTAGAAGCAGTTCATATTTCTACCCTAAATACCTTAAATCGTACATATATATTTTTACTCCATAACCGATATTATCATATATTCGACAGAGTGGTTGAATGAAAGTTTCCGCCTTAAGTGTTACTTTAAATAGGGATTAATTCCAGGGATAGATCGATTTTAATTTAGGGGACAAATCTTCATATTATTGATATTTACACAAGGTATCCCAGAAAAGAAATGTTTACTTACCATAACTTATATTTTATGGAACTTCTGAACGTATTTTTATGGAATATCCTGTTTATTTTTACAGGTTTACATAGAACGTCTTCTCAGAAATACATTGATATAGGGTTGGAATCATATCTACCTTATTATTAGAGCTATAGCTAACAAATTTTATGTCGATGTGTTTGGAAAAGGACATTCTATCCAAATCAGTAAAAATATACAGGAGATCTCATTTAAAAAAATATAGGTTATGGTAAACCTCCCTTTTTTTGGAATACCCTGTATATATGTCAATAATATATAAGTGTGACCTCCATAGTGATTTATTTAATCCATATGTTAGTTGGCTCACGCACTCTCACATCTCTAATTGAATTACTAAAATTTAGTTTTGATGCAGAATGGAACCCGTACATTTTTATACAGCGTGACTCACATAAAATCGGGACTCCCCCATAATATTTTTATTTATCGTCCAATGTTGACTCACTTTTTTTATTGTAAAGCGGCAAAAACTGTACTTTAGGACAAAGTGTAATTTTTTTTACCAAAACCAAGATCTACTGGATTTTTTTTTATTGATGAAAATTAAAGAAACTATATTAGCAATTTTTTTACAAAAATTCTGAGTTATCTACCCTCGGAAATGGACGTGTTCCAAATTTCATAAAAAAATATTCCATATTAATAATTCTGTGGCAAAATTAAGAATCACATTCTTGTTATGATTTTTTTTTTGTCTAAAGAAGCAAGCCCTGGAATAAAACGTTAAAAATAACTAACAATATCAGAAAGTGACTTAAAGCGTTATATATTTCTATCAGATTAGAGCCTTTGCAAATATTATAAAAAGTGTACAACTTTGTGGCGTCATAATGGAAAACTAAGTGTAAGCGAATACAGCGAATATTGAAATATTTTCACAATAATATTAATTCAGGCTTGAGAGCGGCTAGTCTAGACTTAAAAAAAATAGAGAAAATATTAGAAGAAGCCTTGTAAAAAATAAAATAAAGCCGTTTAAACCTAAATTTTTCCACCCTCTTGAACTTCCACTGAGGAAAGAAGAATGGAATTCTGTATGCTCAGGGAAATTATCTGGAAACTAGAAAACTCTTTAAGGGAAGTTTTTTTCAGTGACGAGACCACGTTTACAACAAATAGGGTAGTGTCGTCCCAAAATTCACGGTATTGGTCTGCTGAAAATCTTGAGTGGGTCATAAACGCAAAGAGCCAGTGTTCATATAAAACAAATCTATGGTGCGGAATACTTACAATTAATCTTTTCTTCTTTGAGCATAACTTAAAAGGACATCTGTTTTTGAACTTTCGGGAAATAAATTTTGGGACGCACTGCATGACTTACCACTTCTGGTTCGCCTGAATTTGAAGATTCAATTATATATGGGTCTCCCGTGCATAACATAGTAGGGTGAGGGAATGACTGAATGAAAATTTTTAAAATCGGTGGATAGGACGAAACAGTCCTCTTCTTGAATGGCCGTCAAGATTGCCTGACTTGACGCCACTCGACTTTTTCCTTTGGGGCATCCTTAAGCAAAAAGTGTATAAGTCAAGACCACAGTCGGTAGAAGAGCTCTATGCGCTAGAATAACTGAAGCATGTACTCCCCAGATGTTACCCCAGAACAACTAAGAAAAGTAACCACGAACGTAAGAAAAAGATTATGATCAGTGCCTTGAAATAAACTGCCGATTGGTGGAGGCAACAAGAATTTGGTTTTATTCCATGGCTTGCTTCGTCAGACAAAAAAATCATAACAAGAATCTGATTTTTAATTTTGCCACAGAATTATTAATATGCAATATTTTTTTATAAAATTTGGAATCCACGTCCATTTTAGATGGCGCTTTACCAAGTGGTGTACTCAGATTTTTTGAAAAAAGTTCTAATATGATTTCTTTCATTTTCATCAATAAAAAATTATGCAGTAGGCCTTGGTTTTTGTAAAAAAAATATGACACTGTCCTAAAGTACAGTTTTCCCGCTCTAGAATACAAAAAAAAGTTAATCAACATCCGATGATAAATTCAAATTTTATGGGGGTCTCCCGGTTTTAAGTGAATACACTGTATATAACGGTAAAGATGAATGAATTGCGTTTCTATTGTCAATTTCTTGAGACGCTCCACTTCATCAATGCTTCCCTCGGGATTTTGTGGTAGTGGATTGCGGATTTCTATATGTAAATACATATTTATACTATCAATATAATTTACCCTCGTCAGGGGTCGACTGTTGCCCGCTCACAAGTGTGTTAGGTTTGGATGTAGTTGAAAAAATATACAAATGGATTTTGCATGCTTTTCCGTTCATAACGCGGTTCGTAAAGAGCTAAAAGCTATGTATAACTATTCGTATTGAGTTTTTTTGGCCAAACGGTAAATGCTGTGGTCAACAAGTTTATTACCATTTTCTGAGATATTTTTGATTTTGAATTAGTTAAATTGAACTACCTACATTATATTATTTTATTTCATCCATCTGTACTGCCCTTATTCGTATTCTTAGTAGTTTTTACTTTTGATATCTATCTCGATTTTTTATTTGATGTGTCCAGAGAGCTAATAATTCAATGCTCTCATGGGATTCTCTTTTGGGCACATCTCTCTTATCATTAGATACATATATAGACCTCTATATACCTCTATATACGATTGTGAAGGTTTATCTAAAAATTAAATCGTATACAGGGCCATTCTATTCAAAATGATAACAGTAGTAAACTACTTTGAGAGTACCGAAAATGCAAAACCGCTACAAATATCTTTTATTGAGAGGCCATATTGGAAAGCATCCTGTACTAAAAATTCAGCTTTCTTCTAACTTTATTACTTTTCCATAAACCTACCTATATATACTACTAGATAATAGGAAACGTCATGAGATGTTCTGTATATTTCGAGAGTATCCCAGAAATAATATTATAGGTACATTATTTATACACCTTTTTTGTTCCAGGTTTGAATACCAGTAGTCTTATTCCTTCCCCATATTTAAGGTAACAATGAGTTTCATTATAAATAATGTTAATTCAGTATTATACAGACTATATCGGGTTATTCAGAACTCATCTCTAAAACTTTGAGGATATGTGCATCCTTAAATAAGAAATCGATATCACCAAAAAAATTTTAATAAAAGTAATTAGGATTTCCCGTAAACAATGTTTAAAGTTATACCATTATAAAGGACTACGTAGATGGGCAACTGTACTTCAACGACATCGGATATACCACAACGCCTATCTATCTTTAAGTTTATTTTAAAGTAAAAACGCTGCAAATCTTTTTTGCACCGGATGCGCCGGTTTTTTTCATGCTAGCTAGTTTGCATTGTCAGTCCCAAGGTCACTCCATTACAGTGGACCAGTATCCAGCGGCGTGCAATGAAAAATTTTTAAATAGTTTTCAGACCCCGCCAAAAAAATTTTTTTTGCACTACCACATTTCTACATGTATGTTGAACATCCCCAAATTTTATTATGGATAGGTTCTGAATAACCCTGTATATTTCATATTTCATTTTGGAATAAATGATTAATTTCCTCAAATTTTGGTAATATTTACAACGCCAGGATATTTGTGGCTAATCAAAGTAAAACGAATATTCATTTTTTAATAACATATCTATGTTGCTTGGAATATTCTATAGATATAGTTTCATATTCTATTAATAATTCAAAATTGATTTAGTGAGGGAAACACTAGAAAAATAAAGTATACCTGATTACAAAAAATATTTTTCTCGACTTTTGTGATTATACTTTTTATATTTTACATACTTTATGTTGGTAACTATTGTTGATACCTATATATAATTAAAAATACAATAATTATAATAAAAAACACCACTGATTGCAATAGTTGTACGATAATTGTAGATTATCTATAACTATTAGAATTCTATATAATCCTACTCTGATATATCCTTGATACATAGATGTATCGTTATTAATTCAGAAGATAATAATTGGTTATGGCTAGACGAGCTTATTGATTTTACTGGATAGGTCAGTACGCTACATAGGACTGTTTTGTTTAGCTTTTAATGAGGTCAGTTACACAGAAGATTTAACTTTGGTTTTATTGCAATAAGTAACATGTCCTAAATATATCATGAACTTCAATAATCCTCTAAAATTGTATGGGCAATATTGTCGATTTAAACATTCTGATGAAATGATAAAGAAACCAATGATCAACATTGATCAACGAAGTGTGCCTTCAGAATGTAAGTGTATAGAAATAACATTCAGGGAATAAATAGATTGAGGAACAAGGACTCAATGGACTACAAAATCATTTTAAAAAAGAGTCCAAATATCAAATATTGTTATCTGCGATGGAATGATTAGAGGACGCACTAAAGAAAGTTATTAGAAATGTCAAATATTTTAATTTTTTTATTTCATGGCCTTTTATATGAGCTACTACAACTTTTAATTTTTGAGAAATCTCAGCAGTTAAAGAAATAAAGGGGACGAGGAAATTACATGGCTCACCCTTTACGTACCATCCTAGAGCAATACCTATGCCCTTAGCGGCATTTTGGTTTCCCTTTCAGAATTCTAGTACTACTTCTTTTGTCTGTTTAGCTGGTTCCCGAAATTAATCATTTCCTTTTGTTTCTAATGGTTGCGAAGTCCATATTTTCATACATCCATGACTTCGCGATTTTCTCTCTACTGCGCTATTTGGTCAATCACGTCAAAAATTCAGTATGTACTACCAACATTTTATAAGTGCTAATGGTTTCTGTCATAAACAAATTAAGAAACGCTGATTACCGCTCAACATTCGGGATAAATTCCCAATTAATTTTATTTAAATATTAATCCATTTATAATATTCAAATCGCTGCAAATGGCATAACTCGAAACGATTAAAGTTTAAACGATGTTTCGACGTTTCAATTCACTCGCCTAATGACGGTATGTTTATTCCAAATATCCTTGTGACATGTCCATTTAGATATTTCTATAATTTAATGTTCGTGTAAATTCGTCGTGCGGCCAGTAAAAGGGAATTCGTTCGAGGGCCAGCTATTTGTAAATTTCAATTAAAAATTTAAAAAGCGGCTAAAAGCCATGTCAGTCAGAGTTAATTAGGGACGTCAAGGAAAACGGTATATACTAAGCGCAAGCACAATGCAGGCGATTAGCCATAATTAAAATGGGCTCTATACAGCAACTGCTGATACTTTTCACTGGATTCATGAATTATTGCTGTTATTACCTGAAATTTGCGGTGCATATTCATCAGTCATTAGTCTGGAATAAGAGTTATGCTACATATGAAGTAAATGTAATGTATTTTTAATGGGTTTCAAATTAGTTAGCTCAAAAATTAAGTTATTTTCTTTTATTCTAAATTTACTCTTGTATTTAATCTTCCTTGAATAAAGAACTTTTCACTAAAAATTATAATTTAACTTAATAAATATTAAATAATATTTTATTTTGGAAATAGCCTACCCAATACCGCAACTTAATTTTAGTAAATGCACTCGGGATATTATGTAATATTTTGAGACTAATGTAAAATAGTATATTATACTAGAAGGGACAGAAATGCGTTATTTTGGCAGAGGTGCAATTTGAAGCCCGAGGGCGAAGCCAGAGGGCTACGATGCACCGAGGACAAAATAGCATTTCTCCCGAATGGTATATACTATTTTTCCACGGTCTCATTAACTTAAAAACACATATTTTGTTATTATGAAGTAAGTAGCACCAGAATTATTGTATTCGGATTTGAGCATTTATTTAGTAGTCGTTGAGTTATTGTCATAACTACACAATAAACAAACAAAAAGAATTGTCAAATTAAGATGTTAGTTTGGTTTAGTTTACAGTTTGTTTAGTGCACAATGAATAATTGTGAGTCGGAAGAGATTGTGGAGGCTGCAAATATTGCAATAAGCAATTTGTTACCTACGAAGTCAAGATCTTTATACGATATAGCTTACAATCGGTTCAAAACGTGGTGCGCCGAGAAAAATATTCAAGTATACAGCGAGAATGTTTTGTTGGCATACTTCAGTGAAAATGCAAAGAATTACAAGTCTTCCACATTATGGGCACAATATTCTATGGTTAAGTCATGCTTGATAATTTACGACAACATAGATATAAGCAAATTCCCCAAACTGATCGCATTTTTGAAAAGAACCGGTGACGGATATCAAGCGAAAAAATCGAAAATATTGACAAAGGGTGAAATCGACCGTTTTCTATCAACTGCAGATGACAAAGAATTCTTAATGATTAAGGTAAGATTACTTTTGTTGTTAGTTATTTCAATTATTTAGTATTTTGATTTTTTATAGGTTGTATTAATTCTGGGGATTGCCGGAGCTTGTCGAACTGATGAACTAGTCAATTTAACTGTAGATGATATTGAGGATGTAGGCTCATCCTTGATTGTAAAAATTCCAAACACTAAGACAAAGATTCCACGAACCTTTGTGGTTACCGATGTGGGAAATATGCTTGAATTGTATCGAAAATACCTGTCCCTTCGTTCTCCCCACGTCAAGCATAAGCACCTTTTTTTGTACTACAAAGCAGGAAAATGTAGTTCGCAGCCAGTTGGCAAGAATACCATCGGAAAAATTCTTAGTGTAGTAGCTTCGTATTTAAAATTACCTGATGCTGCATGTTATACTGGTCACTGCTTACGAAGATCTTCAGCGACATTACTGGCAGATGCTGGTGTGGATATCACGACAATAAAGCGTCATGCTGGTTGGAAATCAACGACAGTCGCTGAGGGTTATGTCGAGAACTCCATTGAAAATAAGACCAAAATTGCTAATCACGTTTTAGTAGGTACCACCACTAGCGCAATCACAAAAACTTTAAATGTAAGCGAAAGTAATATTCCTTCTAATATTAATTTTGAAAATTGTACAAATGTTACATTTAATTTAAATGTCAATAAATAATTTCAATGTTACCTCTTTTTTTGAAATGAAAAACGTTCTCCATAATGTAAACTCCCTTGGGAGCATTATACTCCCTTGGGAATAATCGACTACTTCTGTTTCAATTTTGATGTCATAGAAACTGATTTCTACTCCCGACCGTGGAAAAACTTACTTTTCCCGTTTTTGTTTTTATTTTGATCCTTTGATCTACTTTGATTAAGTTATTGCTAATGATTACTTCATGGAATTAGGAGTTTTAGTATTTTAGGGGACGTGGAACAATGTTACGTTGCTATATTTTCGATACAAAATCGCTAATACATATTATTTTATCTGTATGTATGTATGTATGTATGTGTGTGTGTGTATGTATGTGCTTTTAGAGAAATACATACTTGTGGCTATTATAGGCTTCCCGATTGTATCAACTTGCAATCTATATACCTAATTTTTTCCGCGTGCAATATTAGAAGATAACGTTCCTTATAATAAGGATGCATCGAGTTTTATCCAAGTTTATACATCAACCTAAATTTTCGAATTTACTATTGTGATTGATATAACCTTTCTGGTTTACTCACACGCATGTCATCGATTGAAGTCGATTCTTGTGGTTTTTGTGGTATACCTATAGTTAATAATACGGTATAAAAATATAGTAGAATAATTTTTACTTCTAATATTCTAATATTTATAGTAGAATAGGATAAGCAAATCATACTTATTATATGTCAGTTGGTTCTCCCATTCTAATGTAGGTGGCGTATAATAGACGTAATGTTTTCTACCCTGATCTCTGTACTCATATGAGTATAATGTAAATATCATATGAGTTGAAACCACATGATCCTAATCCAAAAACTATTTGTGGAATTATTTTTATTTAGTTAATAACTTTGATACTAAAAAATTAATTTAAAAAGCTAAGTATACGTCTGCGCATATACCGTTTCTTCTCTATATACGTTGGTGGTTGTTAAACTTGAATTTTCTTGACCATTGTTTTGAAGCTCCTGACACTCAGAACCTCACTCTTTCATCACTTTCTGAAGCTGGAGATGTATGTCCCCGAGATACATGTCTCGTCCATTGTTTAATCATTAATGAAAACAATAACGATGTGTTCACTTAAAATTACTTTATAATATGAAATTAAATGACGCTACAATGACAGATAAAGGAGGTGCCATCTATTGTTAGAAAAGTTAAAAAAAATTCGCGGCTAGTCGCGTAAATGCCTACTTTCGCGCCGCTAAAGGCTCACGAAAATAGAATTTTCACCTAGTGTAGGATAAAATAGTACTTTGTGTACCTAGGCGGGAAAGTGAACGTTTTCCGGGCTGACCGAAGAAATGGACAGGCGAGGCGAAGCCGCGCCTGGCCACTTCTGGAAGACCGGAAAACGTTCACTTTCCCGCCATGGTGCACACAACATTTTTTATCCTACCCAAGAAGAAATCATCAACTTCAAAACTTCTTTATATAACAATAATTTATTTACAAAAAAAATGTATTTTGAAATAATGATATTAAATACAGGATTATGAATAGTGCAATCAGCAAAGGCAGTACCTTGTTTAGATGCTCAATACTGAGTTTATTCTGAAACTGTTGTTGAAATTAAATTATAAGGATTTGTAATTTCTGGACTTTCTCTGACAAGTGAAGCTTCCATACAGTTTCTTCCATACTTTCATCTGTTTCAGAAGCTTAAGATGTTCCCGGGATACCTGGTTTAATAATTACGGGTAACAATAATGATGTGTTCACTTAAAATCAGTTTATAATATGGAATTAAATATCACTACGAAGCCAGATTATTGGTGTGTCACCTATTGATAAAAAATTTAATTTTTTTCCGCAGCTAGCCGTGCAAATGCCTACTTTCGCTCCTCTAATGGCTCACGAAAATAGAACTTTCACCTAGTGTAGGATAAAAAAATCATTTTTTTAATAGTGTTTTGAAAAGTTGTATATTTAGTAACTAATTTGAAATAGGAAAAGTTCGATATGTCCTAACTAGTGCGGGAAAAATTTTCTCGCACAGAAATCACTGACACAGTAATATTAACGAAACGAAAACCTAATAAACAAACTCGATTCTATATCAATATTCCCTTAGGTTTCTGGATTTATATTTTCGAAGTTCACAATTTTCAATAAAAAAATATGATAAATATAGTTATTTGAGGTATTTTCAAAACACTATTATAAAGAATCATGTGTGGAACTCGTAGGAAAGTGTGTTTTCCCCATATGGCTTATTTTTTTTTAAATTTTATGAAAAAACCTCCGTACGCTTGATGTGGAAAAAAGTCACTTTTCCCAACTAATTGCACAATTGCTATTTCTAGTCTAAATAAATTTATCGTGAGTCAGACATATTTTTCTTCTGCAAACAAATTTATAGAGCGCAATAAAAGTGCAATTGCACCCTAAGCGGAGGTTGTTTCAAGTGTTTTACTGCATGCCAAATCGCATAAAGTTTTAAAATTATTGATCTCAAATAATTCAATCCTAATTGCAGCTGCCATAAATACAAATCACGATAAGCTCGCACGGTCCTATTTAAAAGAGAGCGGAATAGCGTGACTACGTCGAGACAGCTTGAAAATAACACTAAGCGGAGTAAAATGAGTTCATATTTTTGCCGTTTTAATAGTCTAATAAAAACCGGCCATAAAAATTTAACAACTTCACTCTGCATGAACATATCCGACACTCACCATGCGTTCAGATAAAATTGCCCAGACAACGTATCATGAGTGAAATAAATTTCAATTAAGATTTTGTTTAATTGGAGCTTCACTAATTTTCAGATCAAGAGTTGACTGTTTATTACACACTTTTATGAAAGTGTGGGTAATTTTTCAAAATTATGACTATTATTTGATTGTAAAATATTTACCGATGAGGGCGCTGCAAATTGTAAACAAATATGGAGGAAGACGAGTACGAATTTTCCATTTCATATCACGACATTTACACAATATTCAACTGCCATAATATAGTGACTTCATGTGCTAGTTAAGGTAAAATAAAGGATAAAAAGAGTTGTAAAAGCAGTCATATGACCATGAGTGCTTCTTTGCTAATTATCATATGCATTTTGTGGGTTGAAAGAGGAACCCTAGTTTTTGTTTACTTACATTTTTGGCTAAAATAACTATGATAAACTGTAGAAAAAGTGTATGGTGATACCATATTAGTGCTTGTGTTTCTTTTGTTAAATAATTGTTGTCTAAGAAAAGTATAGACATACTGCAACAGTGGTTTTGTAATCTTTTATTAAATTGTTACATGCCTTTTGCAGAAGGAAATGTTTCTTACACTAGGACCAAACTTCTATCTTAAATATTTCTACTTACTAACAGATTTTGTGGAATGACACCCATAAAAACACGGCACTTTGTGTTGTGCTGGTTTGTTTTGAATGCCATTTAAAATGTAAAAATAAAGATTGACAAGTACTAGCCACGTCATTTTTAACTTTGCAATATTAAAAAGTTACAACCACCACTAAATTATTGTCTTACACAAACCAAAATACATGTCATTTATCATTATATCAGCAATAAGCCTTCAAAAATTATCTTTTAAACAGGTTAAAATATTTTCATGTTGAGGGCGCATTCATTTTTGGAATCGTTAATTTTGTTTAAAAACCAAATTTTGATAGCACATCACGTCATCTACTTTAATACTTCCTTCTGTATCAAATCTAGTGGAAACTGTATAGTAATTATTATTATTATTACAATCCTTTATTTAACTTCAAATGTACGTTTTCCGTTGAGCTATTGAGCTACAATTTGGCTCACAGATCATGGAGTAGGATGAACTTTAATAATTTATATAAGAAAAATTCAAAATGTCAACTCTAATCCATATATATATTAAAACGCGTCAATTCTGTCTAGCTTTAAATTCCGTCGCGAAATCGACAAAGTTTTTAAGTTATCATCTCCGAACGGGGATCGCGAAGCGTTCCCCGCGGGCGACCGCCCAGGCCTTTCTCCTATGCCTAGGCGTATTTTCGTCCCGTTTCCTACGCGTTTTCCCAATTTATACGCCTTTTCAAAAAACCTCTGCAAAAACCTCTATGCTTCCGACAGGAAGCTTAAACAAGCCAGAAGCTTGTTGCTGGAATCCTGGAAGATTTAATCATGATATTGGGTCTTACTTTTAACTCTTTAACTAGATACAGGATCAAACAAATTTCTGTGCTTCTAAATCCTATTGCTTCTCAATAATAGCATTGAGTGACCAAGTCACTCAACTATAACAGGTAGATAGGTAATAAATAATATGGTGATTGTAACAAACTCTCACTTTGGTAGTAAGATATATGTGAGTCATTTTCATGATGTTTGACAGATATTTTTATCGTGGCCATACCTAACTTCGCTCGTGGCTCTGCATTGTTAATTCCAAAAATAATAATTATACAGGGTGAGTCAGTTTATACTAGCAGGACTCTGGTATTCGATAGAACACCTGATTTTAAGTTAAGTTTGTCATATAAACATATGTCGGGAATCGCTTCGTTTTTGAGATACAGGGTGTCAAAGTTTTGGTTTTTTTTTAGTATTTTCCACACAGCTCCTATAGTTTTTAAGATACTTTATTCAAATCTTTACCATAGATTACTTATGATAGTTCACAAGTTTTGACATATGTAAACAATTTGAAAACATACAGGGTGATATTTTTTCGGAGGTCTGGCCCCCTTTTTCCGTCCAGAACGTTTTTGTGGCACGCCACTGACTGCTTATTTGCCAAAATTTGGATTCCACGTTCAATTTAGAAAAATTTTCGTGTCTTGCATTTTTATTGTAGCTGTAGCAGTTGTCGAGTAAATTGAAGAAATCTCTAAATTAAAAAAAAATAGTTTTATTAAAATTTTCACTAAAAAGAATAATTATTGTCAAACGAAAGTTCATTAATCTAAATTGGCAAAGTTTACATACTTACAGTACAACTTTTGCCACTAATTATCTATTTTTTTTTGTAACATTTCAGAGACTTAATAACATAATAACTAAGTAAAATAATTAAGAACTAATAATAAACCAAGGCAAATACAAATAACTTTACAAATAACCCGAAATAATTTTATTTTCAAATTAAAATTTTCAAAATGTGATCCATTTTGTTGGATACAAAATCGGCATCGCGTTTCAATAGACCTTCTTGCTGAAACTAAGTGATGAACTCATATGTCTTCGCAAGCATGTCTTATACGCCCTCTAAGATCGTCAACATCTTGAACAGGAGGTGCATATACTTTTTCTTTAAGAAAGCCCCACACAAAAAAATCCATTGGTGTTATATCTGGGGAACCTGGGGGCCGTGCTATTGGACCTTCACGTCCAATCCACCTCTCTGGATAATTGTCGTCTAACCAAGCTCATACATTTCTTCCAAAATGAACTGGGCAGCAATCCAACTGGAACTAAGCTTGCTGTCTTAAATTTAGAGGGACATCTTCCCACATATTAGGATGCTCGGTTTCTAGAAACTCTAGATCTCTAGAAAAGAAGTTTTGCGAACTGACCCTTTCTGGCAAAAAATATGGTCCAAATAAACGATTTTCAAAAATTCCTACCCATACGTTAATGCTAAAATTATTTTGGATTTTTTTTGGCCTAATAGCACGTGGATTTTGCTCTGCCCAAATATGTTGATTTTTGAAATTTACTATCTCACGTCGGGTAAAGCAAGATTCATCAGTCCATAATACGTTGGGTAAGAAAGTTCTATTATTTTCTAATGTGTTAAGGATCCAACGACAAAACTTCACTCTGCCTTGGTCGTCGCCAGGACGTAGACCTTGGTTTATTATTAATTCTTAATTATTTTACTTAGTTATTAAAAGTCTTTGAAATGCTACAAAAAATAAACAATTACTGGCAAAAGTTGTACTGTAAGTATGTAACCTTTGACAATTTAGATTAATGAACTTTCGTTTGACAATAATTGATTTTAGTGAAAATTTTGATGAAAATATATTTTTTTTAATAAAATATTCTTTCATAGACTTTTTCAAATTACTCGACAACTGTTACAGCTACGATAAAAATGCAAGAGACGAAAAAGTTTATAAATTGAACATGGAATCCAAACTTTGGCAAATTAAGAGTCAGTGGCGCACCACAAAAAAGTTCTGGACGATAAAAGGGGGCCTGACCCCCGAAAAACTATCACCCTGTACGTTTTTAAATTGTTTACATATGTCAAAATTTGTGGACTATCATACATAATCTACCGTAAAAATTTTAATAAATTATCTTAAAAACTATAGGAGCTATGTGGAAAATACTAAAAAAAAAACAAAACTTTGACACCCTGTATCTCAAAAACGAAGCGATTCCGGACATATGTTTATATGACAAACTTCACTTAAAATAAGGTGCTCTATCAAATGCCAGAGTCCTGCTAGTATAAACTGACCCACCCTGTATAATAAACTTAAATCAATAACTTATTTTTAGGCGTTTCATAAAGAACCATCCGCTTCGAGTATCCACTTTATTAAAAGTGCTAGCGCAGCAAAATTAGCGGTCCTCTACGGTCGTTGTTTACTAAAGTTTTCCAAGTGTCAGTAATAGACGTTTACTCTATTTAAAAAGGCCTAACAAGCCGAAATACTAGTATATAGAGTGTTTTCTATATATTTCTTGGAACATCTAAATGAGATCAATGTTTTTTTCAAAACAATTATTTTCACGATGTTTCATAAAGAACCATCCGCTTCGAGTATCCACTTTATTAAAAGTGCTAGCGCAGCAAAATTAGCGGTCCTCTACGGTCGTTGTTTACTAAAGTTTTCCAAGTGTCAGTAATAGACGTTTACTCTATTGAAAAAGGCCTAACAAGCCGAAATACTAGTATATAGAGTGTTTTCTATATATTTCTTGGAACATCTAAATGAGATCAATGTTTTTTTCAAAACAATTATTTTCACGATGTTTCATAAAGAACCATCCGCTTCGAGTATCCACTTTATGAATTTTAACTGTATATTAGTTAACAAGGGCCAGTAGAATTTGGCGTGTTCAATATAAAGTTTTCTTTTGGGAACTGTTAGAGAACTGCTTATGTTCTGCCATTTTTTTCCAGGAAAATTAATGAACAAATCTTAAAATTGGCTAAGAAATATCAATAATAAAGGTTCTAGTACTGATGTAATCATAGTTCTTCGTAAGCTTTAAAGAGTTGGTTGGTTGTTACGGTGGCTTTAAATATAACATATGAGTAAGGTGCAATTAGAATTGGGCAATATTATTATTAAAATCCAATATCTATAAAGGCTTGTTTTGGTTCCAACAAGAACCAGTTCTGAATAATTGTAGTGAGCGTGCGCAGTTAAAAAAAACATTCGAATTTTTAAACTGCTCGTGCTCAGTACGATTCAGAACAAGCCTATAGTTATTTAACCGCAAACTGCAATTAGTATGAAGCTATCAAAGACAGTATAACGACAACAACGACGCACCTGCAGACACACCTAGCTATTGTGAAGCTTACATTCTTCCTTGAATCCCTAGCTTTAAGGAAGCGTATACAGGATGTTATACTAGAAAAGAACTTATTGTTTTCCTTTTTCTGTTTTATGTTACAGTTTCTTTTATATATACCTATATTTACCTAAGTAAGATCTAGAAAAGAACTTACTGTTTTTCTTTTTCTGCTATGTTACAGTTTCTTTTACATATACCTATATTTACCTGAATGTCAGGCAATAACAGCAAATTTTAAAATAACATACACGTGTACCGTTTCTAATTTAATTCCAAATGTATATACAATTAATATCTATCTTTTATCTTGAATTTTTTATCATATTATCGTACTTTATAAGATAAAATCGTATCGGGTCGTATTTAAAATATATAATCTATAGAAAAAAAATTGTGGATGGTTGCTTTCTATATTTGAAACATTTACTCATGAAAACAGAAAAAGAAATGCGTTAATAAAACTTAAATCAAGGTACTTACGTAAGTTTGCAATTATTCCTTATAGTTATGACATAACGAAACCTTCCCCTAAAAGTCTAACCACCTTGTCTGCATGTTGAATTTTAAGAATATAGTTACCTAGTAGTGGTGAAAGACATACTCAGCATACTATTATTGACCTCTATTGGTCTATATGTTACGTTCTGTCAGGGTGGTCCACATAGGAAAGATAGTTTATTTGAAGGAGATGCCGAAACTTTGTCCCTATCTTGTGACTTGCAGTTTACAATCCGAATTAATTAAACACTCGAGACCGGGCATAGCAAAATACATGAATTTGCTTAACGAAATAATTGTCGGGCTTAGTAAAGCCGCTAATTTCCCAACTGGCACTCCGCGGCTAAAATTTACGTCCCACCATAATGATTTGTTGCCGTGTACGAAAACGTAACTCACGAAATTAATAAGTCGCTTGTTTAATTAGCGGCGTTCGCCGTGGGACCATCTAATTGGTATTTGTGGCAGCGATACTCTTCTTATCTGATCGGTTGATTAATAATACCCTGCGTGTACTTGATGTCTCTATCTGCTCAGCTGCTGAACGTGTGGAATGAGGCAAATTATAGGGTTCGCGACTCGGCCGAGGCGCATCTGGTACTCAACCGAACCGATCTAAAAATTATGGTAGTTAATGTCTTCATTCCCATGCCTGTTGGTCTATTTATTCGTTTTTCTTCAGTTGGACGGGGTTCGTCTTAATTTGCCGACTTTATTCGAAGTATATGAAGCTATATTGTAACTGTAGCATAATGGCTTAAATTCGTATTTTTCCCTTAAGGTGATTTGACGTGACTTCTAGTGTGGTTCTTGATTTTATATAGAGGAAGAGGCAGCATATTATTATTATACGGATAAGATGTTTTTCCTGCAATGTCCCAGCAGGGAATAGAGACTGGTTTTTAGTTTAATTCGCATGTTCAGGGCTAGTTTTGCATTTAAATTATATATCACTAGCTTGGAGACAAATGTGACGTTTATTCCTAAATCAGGACGTCCTTCTTACGCCCATACGAAGGCGTATCGTCCTATAAGCCTATAACGTATTTTCTTTTAAAGGCATTAACACGGTTAGTGGATAGGTATAAACTAAATCCAACGAGAGAATGGACTTGCTTTGCACATTGGCGATTAGAGTGGGAGGATTGTATAGCGAGCTACACAGGATCGTTATACATAAAATCTAGTTCTTCTTTAAAAATAGGCGCTTCTTCTGTGTAGTAGATTAATTAGGTAGGTGAAATAAATTTATCAACGCCATATAATATAAACTCCTGGTCAACTGCTGAGCCAATTACGACGAGGCAGGGGTTAAATAGGCGGAGATCTGGCCAAAACAGACGAATTTTCGCCTGAGCCCAAGTCCATTCTCGCGTTGGCTTTAGTATGTGGTTAGATAACGAGGAAGCTTTCGACAGTACCCTATTTGAGCTTAGAGAGTTTCAAAGACAAAATATAGCGAGACAGCGATAATATCGATAGTACCGATAGTCAATAAACAGTTCGGCTAGATATTATCGATAGTATAAGGCGATATTTTTTTCGTTTTTCTGAACAAGGAGTAGATAGATCATGGACTTTCCTGGTTTTGAGGTTCCCCGCTCGATTAACATCCGATTAGATAGTTATTCGACCGGTGTGGTTAACCAGCTATTAACTAACATAACTAAACTGAAGCTGTTTTTACTCGGGTACATTTTTGATTCTGACCTGCATGCTGTATGTAGTCATACATAACCTATGAGCTTGCATCCATTGCTAGTTTTTGGTCAGCAATTTTTGTAGTATTCAACTAGTATTTAATATTTGTTTTTGTTATTACACCAGAGTTTAATACTTATTTTGTTATTTTTTTCATAGTGAAATTGCATTATTTATTGTGATGTATTGTGAATATAATAGTTGTTATAACTAAAAATTTTATTTATTTCGGTTCTATTAAAGTAAGTACCTACCCAAAGATTACAGTCTACCTATATTTATCTCAATTTTTTGTTAATAAGTCGATCTAAAAATAAAATTGATTAAAAAATATATATTTTAGAAATTATTGAGAATTCTGATAGTAGCCCATGATACATCGAAACTATCGATAGTCAATTTTTTAGGACTATCGCTACCTCTAACCAAATAGTGTAAAGTCAGCCAGAGCTGTCCTCAGGGAGGAGTGTTGTTATCACCTTTCCTCTAGTCAGGGGTTTAGTTTATTAGTGAATGGCGCACTGGACGCTCTTGGACAAGGCTACGTGGATGATTTCGTTCTTCTAGTGGTTGGAAAACATAATAACACGGTCTTAGATATATGCGCCAGTATCTGGACTAGCAATTTCCCAACTGATGGGTTAGAAGAGTAGGTCCCGTGGTATGACCTGCATGTTCTCCCGATTTAAACCTCCTTCATTTTTTCATTTGGAGTTATCAGAAATCTTATAGCTGACGAGGAACCTATTTGTAAAGAGGAAGATCTTGTCCCAAGAATAATAGCCATTTATGCACATGTACAAGGCATCCTGGGATACCTTCCATAGGGTCCCTGAATCAGTTAAACGATGGTGCAGAATTTGATTTGAAGCAAATCAACACGTTGGAACATTTTAGCAAACTGAAAGATCTATATATTCTATATCTACTATATTTACTGAAATATATTTCAGTAAATATATTACTATTATATTATATTCGTCATATATTCATTTAACAATGAAATAAAAATGGATTAATAAATAATTAATTTAGATAGTTGGATATTAATTATATTAACCATTTACGTAAAAGTTTAACGAGAACAAAAAGTAATTATTGTTTTAATGCCTTGTGAAACTACTTCTTAAATAAATTTATATACAGCATTTATTAATAAAATCAACAGAAATTCACAAGCCATGTTTTCTTGTTTCAGCCAAAACGGCACATTTCGACATTTCAGCCAAAACGGCAACATAATATACATATATTTATTTAACAAAACATATTTTTTTAGATATCCCCTATGTAGATATCCTTAAAGTTTACGATATGTTTTTGGGTCACCCCGTATATGAATGATACCTTTTTTGACAACAGCAAATAATCGTATCTATAATTTTAAACAAATAAACAACTTAAGTGCTTATTTTGTACCATTACCTTATGGCATCGAAATACAGATATTGCGATAAAAAGTATATTAGTTCTCAAGCTAACACCATCACGCCACTCTACTTCATAAAATTTAATCAAGCATGCAGCGCGTAACGATATCATTAGGAGCCGGAACATTATATGTTCTCCTTAAGTACACCTTATACTAAACTAAATCGTTGGAAAATACGGTGTCAAGGTGTCAATTTAGAACAAAAAGTGGAATACGTTGGGTGATAATGGTAGTGTGCAACAGTATAATCTCGGTCGTTATCCCAGGTCGTTCTACACGAAAAAGATAATTACTGTTGCTTTATCAAGCGGAGGTTAGACATTGTGGATGATATTTACGGTATTTCTGACTTTCTACGTATCTGAAGAGATGTTATTAGGAGAATGCCTGAAAGCGTCTAGAATATGGTAGTTAGTGATATGAATTCATAAATTCTAAAGCATTTAAAACTCCATTATAACTGGTGCCACGTTAAGAAGATAAAAGTATAGTTAAAATACCTGACCATTCAATTGATAATTACATATTATCAGTCTGCCGTACCAGACTGATAATTTGTAATTACTAATTCAGTCTATTTAAAGAATTAGGTATTTTTCCAGTTTCTGTGTGTTCACTTTCGTTCAATCATTTTGTAGTTTTACTTTGAAAGATAATTTCATTTGAGTTTTACTTTTTTTTTCGTACCTATATATGATTCTAAGCAATAACAATCATATTGTATAATAATAAATCTAGTTTTAGGGCAAAGGAAATCGTTTTTGTCCACTAAAAGTGTAAACAATTTCCCGGATTGAGAAACGGGATTGATTAATGCATTCCCGTAGTTATGCATTGTCATATTTGGATTGTCTGTCCTAACAGAAGTGTTAATATTGACATAATCTACAAATATTTTCAGTTGACAAGAGCAAAAAGCGAGACAAAACCTCTGCTTATGCCGGCCACTTTCTGTTCTCTCATTAGTTACTGACATTTAAGGGAAATGACTCACTTGAGCCTTACCATTAATTTTCTCCCTTTCGGAGGCCCAAAATTGTCAGGCAAAAAATGTATACGCTGTTTTAAAAGTATTAGTAGATAAGAAAATATAGAATATATACAGAAATATATTTTGAATAGTATTGTATACTATGATGATATGGATGATTCCTAGGTACAACCTATTTAAAAAAAAATCATGTTTTGACTTAATGAAAACTAGGATGGATAAAGGGTAGGTTTTCTGTAAATAGTAGATGGCAATAAAATACATGTGACTGCTTCGTATGCAAACAGATGGAGAACAAACATGCTTGATCGATATCAGCGTTCGTATGATGATAGTTCACAAATTAGGCCAAGACTGAGTAGGTCAGCGAGCTGCCAAGTGAAACTCAGAAGACAGTTTCCTTCAAAGGATGAATGATCTCTACACATCGTTAAATGAGCTGAGCCTATCAATCTAAAATGTAATTCCGACTGAAAAAATCTCCAACATAGATATCTTTGAGTAACACTTTGTTAAAAATTATAAAACCGACTTTAAATAAACTACTAAATTATTCCGACCTACAAAAAAATTATAAAATCAACTTTTTAGTAGGTAAACTTAATTAAAAATGCTATCTTTTCATGTAATATTAAATATTTAAGGTGACGAATAAGGTACCTAAATATCTTGTTTATATTCCGATAATCAAATTTTGGGAACTATAGTAGACGTTTTTATTTCAGTATGACTCTATCGGCTAAAAATGGTAACTCTCTTCGTCTTAGTTCATCTCATCTAATCAATCAGCCAACACTGATTGTAATATAATTACGATAAAAGACAACTCTATATTTCTTAGTAGTCAAAGATATTTTAATGAAAAAGACAACGTAAGCAAGATGAAATATGTACTTCGAAGGAATAACTGCTCAATTCAATTCCTAGAATAGAGAATACAACTTTATTTAATTGTAGGCTAAGCACCGATTTTTTTTTATTTATTTAATATCGGTCTATTTCCGCGACTAAGGCCAATCATCGACGCTAGGAGACGAGCAACCCTCACCCTGGAAAGTTACCCACCCTTTGTAATGGGGTAACTTCAACTTGCCTAACATCTCATAGAGGGACTTCTTGCATTACATCCTATCCGAGGAACTTCTAGATTCATCTATACAAACCTCGCCTGTGTTTGTATAGCTTCTGTGTGTTCATTGACGTACAGCCATTTACAACCGATTACAACGCCACTAGATGGTGCAGGCAGTTTGTTATGGTGACACTGAAGTTTAAACACGGTCAGAAAACTATCAGAAAACTAAACATCTGCTTTTCTAAGTAGAACATATTGTTCCATATTTTGCTAAGCCGTTCTATTATGCAAATATTGACATAATATTTGCAGGGCTGCCATTAATGATCAAGGGAATTCACCCAAAACAGTGTCTATAAATGTAATGAATAGAAATGGTTAAAACAAATGATTGCTTGTAACTAAGCAGTGAAATCTTCTTGTGGTAGTTCTTCTGGTGGTAGCTTCTTATGGCACATTCTTTTCGACATATCTTCCTTACTATTACATATAAACCCAGCAAACCGCGTTCACCAGACAAACCCAGTATTTAAACAAAATTGCCTATACAAAAATGGAATAAAATATGGGAGCAGCTTGATTTTGCCGTGCTTTTCAAAGCAGTTAGTATAAAGTTCAAAGTCATAATGATATAAAAACTTTAATTTATCTCCTTATCTTTTGTACTTAAAAGTTATAAAACTCGGGTAGATTATCTTTGGGTTATCTATTTATTTCTATAATTGACTTATAAATATTTATTATTAAATATTGGTTAGCTTTTCCCTGGGTTACTACAACTTTGTTGGTAATCACCATCCTTGTTCCAATTTACGGAGGTGCAACGCGATGTATGACTAGATAATAAATTGTGACCATATTATATTCCTAATTTCTCGATACCTGATTCTTCCGAACCAGAGCAAAAATGAATATAAGGGACAAAGACTTTCTTGGAGTAAGAATAGGATATCTTCTTAAGATATAGGGTAGGTTTTATTAAATGTCTTATGATCATATCATATAACCTCACTAAAATAGTGAAACGCATCAACACTTCTCTTCTTCTTTTATCTCATATCTATATTTCAACTGCGGTTGAAATGGCATTTTATATGAATTACTTAAACACATACCATATCTCTGTCATATCCTATTTTCTTACGTTATCGAATGTAATTTTAAATAAAAATTCACAGATTTCATAATCCTTGCAATCATCGAGAAACATTGGAAATGACTAATACACCATCGCATTGTAAGCGCCGATCGTAGTATCAAATGAGATGCTACCCTATTAAGCGAGTACGGTATTATAACTAAACACTCCCCACTACTCTTTACCCCGCTCGCCGATCGAGCGTTGCGCTATCTATATTAGTGGAGTAAAATCATCGGTCCAACTCGCTTCTTTGTAGAAGTAGACATCTATAGAGGCGTCAGTATTCGCGCTATAAGCCTGAGCGCGCCTCAATTCTTAACTCTGATATCAGATATCAACCCAAACTCTTTTTTTTTAAGAACTTTCAATATCTAGGCTACATTTCTTTCCCTGCATATATATGCAAATTTTGAATATTTCACATAGCTAACCGCATATCGAAGTTTGTCAAAAAGTTGTAGATTACAACTTCATAACATGCTCTACAAGATGGTATAGATTTCATCTACTCGACTATATGTCATGCGTCACTTCTTGAAACCATTGTCTTTTGACCTTGAATGAAAACTCCCAATACGAACATAAACATTTCCATTGTTAAAAGTTGTTCAAAAAACATTACTACATGCGATATGTAAATTATTAATAAAAAACTGGAGATTGTCCAACGAAATTTTGCATATTATGCAAATAACATGATTAATCATATTGGTATATTACATTTTTTCTGTTATCTAATGGTAATCAAGGATACTGAATTGATCGTTACGTATGACGTATGACATATTAATATGAATTTCTAATTATCGATAAATTATCGGGAATCCAGACCCTAATACGGCAAACATATTAATACCTGTCCCATTATTTGGCATGATTAAGCTGGATGTGATTTGTGTACAATAGGTATATTTAATGAGGTTTCAGATGAATGTACGGTGGTATAATGTAAACTATTTCATCCTTGAATTAATTTCCCAGCTTAATACCTTAAGTTGAAAATATGTTCATAGGTTATGTCTGTAACTTATTTGTGGTGCAGTATTATTCATTGTAGATTATTTTGGGATTAGTCCACCTTAAAATAAGTATAGTATCCAGCCAAACTTCTAATGTTTGCCCCACAAAACCACTGTATAATATGCAATAAAAATAAACATCATTTCCTATTTTAACATTGAAAATGATTATGGTTGTAGGTATATGGGGGCCAAGTTAGGAATTTTCGTTCAAGGCCAAAAGACAGCAGTGTCGCAATTGAGTGACGCAATACATATAGTGGAGGAGATAAAACACACCTTGTAGAGCATGTTTTGGGGCATATTTGGTGTGATTTTTCACTTTTTTTAATAGGGCAATTTTTTTTAAATGGCCTTAGAGTGCGTTCGACACAATTCCAAAAACATGTGTTTCTGAGTACATACATCGCCATTAAAAAAAAATCGCTAGACTCCTCCCTGAAATTTTAACCACTTATGCCCAAAACCTAAGCGCTTCTAATGGTATAAACCTTTTTTTGGCAGTATACCTATATATTACCAAAAAAAAATTACGTCAAATTAAAAATAATAAAACTATGCATCACAAACTATGATAGGTGAAAAATATTCAAAATTTGATTATATATACAGTGTGTCTAATTTTAAATGTATACAAATCGACAAAAAGTTTATTTTGGAGTGTTTTTAAAACCCTCCTTTTGACGTTATTACTTTTGTCAAAATGCAGGGACGTCTACGATTTATTTTTACCCCCCATTTTCACAGAAACTATTTAGCGATTTTATTTATTTAAAATCTGATACAGCGGCGCTAATCAGGGCTCATAAAAGCCCCCATTTACCAAATTTGAATAAAAAATATAGAGGGTGTTCGATTCTACACCGTGTTAAAGTAAAATAAGGACCCCAAAGGCATCTGGCGCATGAAGCGTGCCATGGAATTATTTCAAAACAATTTAAAAATTAACAGGACCACCCAAATAAAAGTGTTGATGAACGAAATTGCAAGAAGAAATATACAGGATGTTTTTCTCTACAGCGTCTGAAATTTTTTACTTTTTTCGATTTTTATGATGGTCCAAGTTTGCCTTGTAAAATGTAAAATAAATTTATTTTACATTTAGTAACATTGTTTCAAAAATGCAAGGCAAACTTGACTATCATAAAAATCGAAAGAAATCAAAAATTTCAGACGCCGTAGAGAAAAACATCCTATATATTTCTTCTTGCAATTTCGTCCATTCACACTTTGGGTGGCCCTATTAATTCTTCAACTGTTTTGAAATTATTCCATGGCACGCTTCACTCACCAGGTGCCTTAGAAGTTCTTATTTTGTTCAACTTTAACACGATGTAGAACCGAACACCCTCTATATTTTTTGTTCAAATTTGGTAAATGGGTTTTTTTTTGCGGGAGGGTCCTGATTAGCCCCGTTGTATCAGATAAAAAAATCTCTAAATGATTTTTGTGAAAATCGGGGGTAGGTATAAAAAAATCGTAGCCGTCCCTGAATTTGCATTTTGACAAAAGTTATAACGTCAAAAGGAGCGTTCTTTGAAAACATTTGGAACAAAAAAAGGTTTTTGAAAATATATCACAAAATAAACTTTTTATCGATTTGTATATTACTTAAAAGTAGACACCTAAGATTTTTTGT
The DNA here is from genome assembly GCA_963924545.1 of Pogonocherus hispidulus. NCBI lineage: Eukaryota > Metazoa > Arthropoda > Insecta > Coleoptera > Cerambycidae > Pogonocherus > Pogonocherus hispidulus. Next base: position 72,890,111 of record OZ004693.1, read on the forward strand.
GTATTATTTATTTGAGTTGGCATTACTACAAGTACCGAATTAATGGACAGTAAGGGATCATCTTTTCTAAAGAAATAATTAATCATAAAGCAATAATTGGTAGGACTTTCTTTTTAGAATGAAGCGCTGTAAGTTTAATAAAAAAAAATATATGATACATATTTTTTTATTATAATGTGTTTTGCTAAATTTACTTGGAATTTAATATAAAAAATATAGTTTTAATTTGACATACTTCGATCTTGGTAAGTATACATATTTTCGATAAGATTTCACAAAATTATTAGGTTCATGTTACTAAGAGTAATAATAAAGAAATTGCCAGGGAATATGAATATAAATCTACACTCAACGAAAATAATAGGTAAAATCAACCAAAAAGAGCATATGAAATGGCGTCTATCTAGTTTCTTAGTTAAATCAACCTGACAAGAATTGTTAAATTAATTTTGTCATAATACAATTTTTATTTTTATTTCAAACAAGCAATTTAGTTAGCTGACTATTTTTAATACAACTTAATTTGTTGCATAAGCAAATAGTAGTAAAGAAACAATTAAATTTTGTTGAACAACAATTTACTTACCTACACAAAAAGTATTTTAACAATTTTTTGTTTCCCTACAAATTTTTGTTTACTATGCTATAAAATAGTTAACTTATTATTTAGGTTTTTTTTTTGTTTCCTAACAATATGTTTGATTTGGTATAGATAGCTATAATAAATGTTTATAAAAATTAAAATATTCATTTATTTAAATACAATTTATTGTTTTATTTCTTTGTTGACATAATAGAAAGAGTACTGTTATAGTTACTTATACTTATTAAGCAGTAAACTTATTACATAAAGTAACAGGTACATAAATTTAAAATACGCACTTTACATATAAACAAAAATTCATTCTTCTAGTTCAGGCCACGAATTATGAGGTGTACGCAATTAAGTATATTATAACATATTTTTATATTTTACTTTTTTAATAAAAGTCAGGCATTTATTGCTCAAATCGTGAACACCGAATATATTTAAATTTAGGATATTTTCGTAATAAGGCTGGTCTTTCATAGTTGATTTAATAGTTTGGTGTTTTATATTAAACTTATGTTCATCATTTGGCCAAGTTTCGTTTCATCATCCATCTTGTTTTATACCTGATTTGTATAGAATATGCACACACTCACAATTCACCACCCAATAGACATAAAACAAACTCCAACAAGTTAGAAAATTTTTAGGTAGATACGACCTAATATGTATGTAAGTAACTATTATGTTTACGCAGTTTTAGGGTTTAGATTACGAACGCACAGAAACACAAACTGAAGCGTCTTCACTGTCACTTCGGTCACTTTAACTAATAAACGATAGATTGCTGAGCAATTTTTGGTTGATGTAAACAGATAGTAAGTTGATTTTACCGATAACATTGGTTGGTCTACCTCTAAAATCGTAGAACAAATTAATACAGGGTTAAAATTACAATTCCATAATAGTTAGAAATAGAATAAACTATTTTTTAGGTTGATTTTACAAAAGTTCGCAGATTAGTAGTTAGGATGACAAAATAATAGTGCAGTATACATATTTTTTAAGTTCGTATTTGTTTTGTTGTGGCACAATTTTTAATTGGTTGTATTAACAATCTGCTTTTGTTTAAAACTAACATTAATGTAAATTGATTTAACAAAATTAACGACTTTGTTAGATTAACATTAATTGTGGTTGAATCAACCCTTACTATTTCTTTGAGTGTACGTACTTATAATTACACCCAAAAGACGTTTTTTAATGTTTATATTAATATTCCACTGTCAGTGCCTTAAAATGTTTATATTACTCGATTATTAAAACAGAAAAAAGGATGAAAGCGAGTAAGGAATTGTGGAAAAAGCAAATTACCCAAACCGGAAAAGCCCGTGAGACATAACCGACCGTAGATAGGATGAATACCAAAAATCTTATCACACTAATTTAATTTTTAATTGTATCGCAAAGGGAAAAACAAAGGGAGGCCTCTGAAAATAAACGTCAGACTTTAATTTTCTTCTTAGAAAATATTTTAGCCATTCCTTTATTATTTATACTCAGCTAAAGACAAAGCATTCGATTAACATTCTAAAAAGCAAGCTGGCTTGCAACTACTAAGACTTTATAATCCTTTTATTTTGGCCAGCAAACATAAACCGGGATCAAATTAAGATTCTTTAACTTTTAATTAAAAGTATTATTTCATCGGGTTGTTAAAAGTAGAGAAATTATGGCCTGTTTGTTCAATGGATGCGATTAGGTGTAAGCGGAATGGTTTCGTGTTAATTTCCTCGTTTTCTGCTGCTCACTTTTCACCATTCTAAGACCTAAAGGGCCATTACTTTTCTGTTACAATAGACGGTTCTTTCTGTGTAGCATTTCTCCTCTAAATTTATACCAGTAACTATTTGTCTTCAACTGATAATTTTCTACCGATATACGTCGTATTGTAGTAATGGTTAGAATTTAGTCACAAATTTTAGAAAACTTTCCGTATCTTCAATTCCACTACTTGTTGTTAATTGTTTTCAAGCATTTTTTATATTATTTCTACTTTATTGGAGACACTATAAAAAAACAAAATAATAATATTCTATTACAATTCCATTGAATTTTCCTATGAAACATTCTATTCAGATTTTATTATAGGTACCAAAGGAAATACTTAGACACTGATACACATACAATTCTTTATTATAATATATTTTTACTATTATTTATTGGCTTATTTAACTGTTACATCTTTAGGTAGGTACATCTTTCTTTATATAGGAAGTAAGCTAAAAACTTAACTAAGAGATAAATTATTAATGATATTATCAAATATTATGGTTCAATAAAATTTTATATTTCCTCGTTACCTATTATCCTATAGGTATGCAAAGGAATAACCTTTTTATTTTTAAGATACGTCGCAAACAACTACTTTACGCGCAACATGCACCGACCAACATTCAATTACAACGGCATATCCCCATAAAACCTCAACTTATTGTATTTAATACATTTTTCTTTTTAACAGTGTTATCTACATTTTTTAAATAATGAAATATTAAACAAGCATCTACATTACATTAAAAATAATTGTTTTTGGTTCCGTACCTTTTGTATTTTGAATTTTATTGAAACATTTTTTTATTTTTTACTGACAAAACTGAAATTGTAGCAATACTCCTTAGCCTAATGTACGATACGTATTTCTGCTTCCGGCATGTTGTACGCAAAGTAGATGTTTTCGACATATCTTAAAAATAAAGTGAATACTCGAAGCGGGTGGTTCTTTAATTTATTTGTTTACGAGCACCTACCCCCCCCCCCCCCCCATTGATCCTACCATCTGGAAAAGCCGGGTTTTTAGTACCTTTTCTAAGAAGGGCGAAAATGTAAAATCTATCTGATTTCGTAGTACAAAGATTTATAATTAAAGATTTTTTTATTTCCAATTGCTCCAACAGATCTAAGCGCTTTACTTTCTTTTCACGATGCAGTACCTTTACATTTTTCTGATCTATAAAATGATTGTTTTCTATACAATGCGTCGAAAATCCTGAATTTTTTGCGTTATTTAGTATGGATTTTTTATATTCTTTTACTCTAGTCTCAATACTTCTACCGGTTTGACCCGCATACACGGCATTACAATCCACGCAGTTAATTTGGTATACTCCCGATGGTTTTAATTTATTAACCCCTTCTTTGTTGTTTATCAAAATCCTCCCAATAGTACGCTTGTTGACACTAATCGTTTTACACCCGTTTAATTCTAATCTGCGAGCTATTTTTTCACTATAACCTGGGATGTGATTAATATAACTATAGGTGCTTTCTTTTTCCCGAATATTGTAAAACTCCCAACGAATTAATTTGCTCCTTTTGTTTTTTATCATGTTATCTATTACCACAGCTTACCAAACAAAAGGCTGTGCTATTACTATTATATATTACCATGCAGAGACTTATACGTCTCTGATATTACTAATGTTATTCCTTTGCATACCTAGGTTTATAGGTAACGAGGAAATATAAAACTTTATTGAACCACAATCTATGATAATTTCATTAATAATTTATCTCTTAATTAACTTTTTGGCTTAATTCCTATATAAAGAAAGATGTAAACATAAAATTCTATGAGAAACGCATATATACAAAATATTTTGGTATCAGTATTTCAAAAGGAAGTTATATAATTTTTTTGATAAAGTATTTAATCTGTACCAATTGACAAGTAGGTCAATTTACAATATTTTGAATAAGTGATCGGATTCATTCAATATTAATTTTATTTTAATAGACATTCGTCACTGTATTCATTTGTTAGTAATAGATTATACATCGAAACGCTTTATAACCAGAGAACGAATAACTCGATTGCCATTTTTCAAAAATGATAATATAGATAATTCGCTTTCCTACACATACAGCTTGCCGTTTATAAAAAATTTGTTGACACCATCTGTGGCGGTATCTTTGAATTTAAAAATCGGGCTTATTGTCAGAATTTATTTAATTTTTCATTATTCGTCCCGCGTTTCTACTTCGATTCGTTCAGAAGTTAAGAATGATAAAGATTTACGTAATAAAATCGTATCAGTAACGATACATATGAGGTATGAAGTCATTTTAATCTTAAAAATGGTGGATTTGATTTCTCGCGGCTACGAGAATTTTTAATTTATGACTGGAATATAAGGTTTGCACGCAAAGCGATAAATTGACAGCTATTAAGTTGGGTGTCATGATAGATGTATACCTACCACGTGGTAAAATGCGAAATTAACATGAGTGTGCACATGATAACCTTCCTAATTAACAAGGTTTTCAAGGTTTACCTTATTCTTTCACTAAATGATGGTTTGCAGCACCAATCGTTCTTGGGCTATATTGCATGTCACAGTCTGTCTCTCCGATTCATGCCTCTGACTTTCGCGATAATAATTGTAATCAGTATGAGGAGTAGAAATGTTACTATCGGCTTTTAATTAAGAAACAAATTGCATATTTGAAATAGCAAATTGCAATAGCATATTTGAACATATATTACACTGCTTCTATTTTTTTTAACGCTCACACTCCTAGTAAGAATAAATTAGTAACATCACTGAAATGTAGACTGTGAAGTGTTTCATTAATTCCTACAGAAATTTACAAAATCATAGAATTTTCTACTAAAATTTTAACAATGTACCGGGTGTTCCACAAAAAAGTCCACAGCCTTGTATCTCGGCAACGGAAAGATATATTTTGATTTTGAAAAAACAGATGATAGAGCTCATCTATGGCTTCGTCACCTAGTTCAACTTGATTTTCTTTCAGAGCAAATTGGAGAAGGCGTCGAGTCGAACAAAATTTTTCGTTGGCAGGAACTTTGTAACAAGGTTTATCCGATACTTTGTTCAATTCTAAACAATTTTTGTCAACTAACTATTTTTCAAAAACTTAATAGTTTCAGAGATATCGAGCTCTTCATTTGGTGAGGCCCAAACTCAAGCGTAGGTATTTTATTTTAGAATTATTACCTTATGCAATGAAACAATAATTATCCAAGTCAATTTAATAGCTCTTTTTAAGGAATAGTGAAATAATATGTATTCCTGTAAAATATGGCAAGAGTTTTTTAAATACCTAATTAATTTTGAATACTTCATAATTTATTTAGGTATTTACTTTAGCGCCATCTCCAATTTGCTCTGAAAAAATCAAGTTGAACTCATGTTGAATTCTATGATTTTGTAAATTCCTACAGAAATTTACAAAATCATAGAATTTTCTACTAAAATTTTAACAATGTACCGGGTGTTCCACAAAAAAGTCCACAGCCTTGTATCTCGGCAACGGAAAGATATATTTTGATTTTGAAAAAACAGATGATAGAGCTCATCTATGGCTTCGTCACCTAGTTCAACTTGATTTTCTTTCAGAGCAAATTGGAGAAGACGTCGAGTCGAACAAAATTTTTCGTTGGCAGGAACTTTGTAACAAGGTTTATCCGATACTTTGTTCAATTCTAAACAATTTTTGTCAACTAACTATTTTTCAAAAACTTAATAGTTTCAGAGATATCGAGCTCTTCATTTGGTGAGGCCCAAACTCAAGCGTAGGTATTTTATTTTAGAATTATTACCTTATGCAATGAAACAATAATTATCCAAGTCAATTTAATAGCTCTTTTTAAGGAATAGTGAAATAATATGTATTCCTGTAAAATATGGCAAGAGTTTTTTAAATACCTAATTAATTTTGAATACTTCATAATTTATTTAGGTATTTACTTTAGCGCCATCTCCAATTTGCTCTGAAAAAATCAAGTTGAACTCCGTGATGAAGCCATAGATGAGCTCTATCATCTGTTTTTTTCAAAATCAAAATATAGATTTCCGTTGCCGAGATACGAGGCTAAGGACTTTTATGTGGAACACCCGGTATAGTATGTTTGAAATTGGATGCAATAACAATGGTATCTTGGAAACTGTTAAAGATAGAGACTAGGTTAAATTGGGGCAAAGTTGCGTAATTTGGTGACCAATAATATTGCTAAACAAATCAAGGCTAACATGATTAGTTTTAGAGATATTTGAAAAAAAATTAAATTTAGCAAATTCGTTTTCTTAAAATTGCAGACTTGTTTGAAGAGTATTGAAATCAAAAAGACACTAACTCATAGGAACATTTTACGCTCTATCGATTGGCGTAAAGTTTTTTTAAGTAGATAACGTATCGTCTCTTCTGAATACGACCCCATTAATATTTTACGTTACTCGACAGTATTTTTTCATGATCACGTTTTGAATGTGGAAAACCATCATCGAGGAGGAGGATGCCGAGCGGTTAAGACGTCTGGTTTTTAATCGTTCTCCGCGGTTGACGACGGTTCGAATCTCACCGTGGTCAACTTTTTCTAATTGCTCCAATATTAAATCTGTGTGTATAAGGCTGGTAGCGTTCTTAATATGCAACTAGTACTGCTATATCACTTGTAAATGGCTAACAACCTACTGAATACTTTAATTAATAAGGTTTTCCAGGTTTCCCTTATTCTCGTACTAAATGGTAGTTAAAGTTATAACATCGTAAGTCATTCCTGGGCGCACCCGCGGTCCGCAAAATAGTAATATCCCGCTCCCTCTCCCACACAAGTATCTGACTTCCGAGCTCATCACTAAGATGAGAATGAGGGATAGAGACATTATTATTATTATTATTATTATTATTATTATTATTATTATTATTATTATTATTATTATTGTTTGTTCTGCACACTCATTTTCTTTTCTTTTGGAGTGGTGTTTGGCTAGTTACATCCGTCCAAGACAAGATGATTCGCCATTAGGATGTATTGAAAATACATTATTATTATTATTATTATTATTATTATTATTATTATTATTATTATCATCAGACTCATCTGCGTCTGTCTGTATGTATGATAAAGAAAAAGTAACGAATTATTTATAATAAACAACAATTAATTAACGAAAATAAAGGACATTTAACAAAACAACAAGAAATTATAAAATAATAATGAACAGTTAATGGAACCAAAAACAAACTATAGCATATGATACATCATTGAACTCACCAGGAAAAATGCTGTCGGGTGAAGAAAAAATTTTAATGGGCCCGTATTAGAAAAAATGAATTTGATGATGGTTCTGAAGAGATGAAACATGAAACATTACTTAAAAAACTGTTTACACCTTTTGATAGAGCATAAAAAGTTGCTATGAGAAAGTGTCCTTTTTATTTCAATAGTTCTTCAAACAAGCCTGAAATGTTACCTGAAAAGGAATTTCCAACATTTTGGGTTTTTCAAATATCTCAAAACCCATGTTGCCTCAAGCCTTGATTTTTATAAGCATATTATTGGTCACCAAATTACGCAACTATACCTTAATTTAACCTAGTCTCTCTCTCTCTAACTGTTTCCAATATACCGATGTTATTGATATCAATTTGAAACACAGTATTGGGTGGAACATTAGGTTGTCATTAGTATAGTAAAAGTAAAACGCTTCTTTTCCCCTATATTGTTGAACGGAGCAAAGGCTATTTAATAGCTTACCATGATTCTTTATTCACTCACATTATGACGCAGCAAAAAATTGTTACCGCTTATGAAAAATATCTCATCCACATAGAATATAAATACTATTCATTTACTTCGTAATTAACAAAACACGTTTCGTATTACTTAATAGATCCCACAGCAACAAAAACCACTCCTTCACGCTCATAATTTTTAATTGTTTCCAGGTCTATGCTGCAATAAAAATTAACAAGAGATGCGGTTACTACGATATTATGAGAGTAGGCGATATTAATTTATACTTTTACGACAATGCGTATCAGAACGAGGTGTGAAAGAATTCACATCAAGGGTGTTAAATACAACAAATGATGATGGATGACCGGAGAGATTAACACATTATATCAATCTTTCCTGTGATAGGAATGGCAGGGAGGCAGAAATATATATATTAGTGGTGTTATTGTAGGTGCATTGTATGTTCACTATCGTTTTGTACCCATAATAATAGATAAAATATCAATAGAAGGCAAGATGTATCAGACATTGAGAGAAGCATCAACAAGACATATTATTATTGTTTGTATAATAAATAACTCGATACGTTTAGATGTCTGGAACTTAAAATAGGTACTGGTTGTTTACTGTAATCTATATTATTGGAAATATTGAGTATTTTACCTGACATTAAACAATCATATATGGAATCATGAAATCGTAGTAATAGTAAATAACTATTTCCTCATATTGAAGTATTTGAAGACTCTTCCTAATTTCACTTTGGCGTCATTATAAAAATTTTAGTTTAAATTAGGCTTCTTTGGTGCAATGACCTCATTATTGAAGACGTTAAGGTTCGAAGATCACATCACTATCCTTATCCAATTTTTCCCGGGATATACAGGTATCCTAAAGTTAAAATACCCAATATGATGCAGTACAGTACCGGATTGGAGTTATGTTAATATATATTATGAATAATCCTATCTAGGTATATAACCTTTCAAGAAAAGACAATTTAGGCAGTTCAAGGTTACCAGTCTGTAAAGTTTTCACAAACATCAAATGTCTCGCAGGGATTCACTATTGGTCCATTATCCCAAACTTACTCTGGAAAATTGTATCTTCCCCAAACTGTATTGAGCTCCATAATAGCCTCTATCAAATCAAATGTGATAAAAATCTAGATGGATGTATGTTAAATCGACCGGATGTTATACCACATCCTTTGTACCACATATAGAAGTTACTGTCAGAGCTGCATATAAGAGTTTCCAAAAATATTGACACACTAAAGTCATTATTTCACCTCATTTGTCAGATCCAAATGTGGTCTGGAATCCTATACATACAATATGTATACACATTAACTAGAAAATCTGTAGCCCAAATCTAAAGAAAGACGAAGCGATGTAAACAAGCACAGCGACGGTGGTGGGCAAAGTACGGTCGGCCCAGGCCACGCCTTTGTCTTCTGTTCCCTCCGGCGGGCGCGGTGGCCAGCGGGTAGCTATTACAACCACAGCTTGACCGACATTTGCTATCGCTCTCGCACTGAGAAGAGAAGTCAGAGTTGGATGTATAATATTTGTAGTTATCGTAAATGCGCGATAACAGTGCCGTATTAAAAACTCTTGAAATATTTTATAAATAACTTTTGAAATAGACATGAATAAAACGGTAATTATGTACATATCATGTTTATTACACATTCATTATTTACAAAAATAAAAATAGACAATACTTTACAATGAGTATAATGACAATAGACAATACTTTACAATGATATAATAAATAATAATAAAAAATCTTTATTGTGTTCTTGACGAAAAAAGAAAGAAACACAAACGGTAAGAATTTGGCATTGCCATTTTTCTATTCCGCCTATATAAATTTTCAAAATTGAAGCTTGGCTTGGCTTTTATGAAGTGTGTCCAATTTGTCCAAAAGGTTTTCCCTATTGGCTTTCATTAGCCATATCCTTGCCCTTAAAAAAAATTTATATTTTTAAAAATTAGTTAAAATTATTTTTAAACACACCCCAAAACATTAGCAAAAAAAATTTACACTCGACTACTTGCGCAGTACTGTTCTATAATTTTGTTTTTCCTAAAACTAAAATATAACAGCTGGCTAACTTTTAAACGAAATTCAATAAATCTTAAATTGAGTGATTGTTGATTGTATAAACCATATTATTGGCTGTCTATGAATGAATTTCCTAAATTAAGTTAAATTGGATACTAAATTACATTTATGTATAACACATTTTTATCTACTTACCGATCGGGTTGTTTAGGAAAGGTAAAAAAGCTCTTATTACAATTATAGCTTTTATTATTGCAGTTTTTAGTTGCACATACGTTTTAAACATTACACTCAAAATAAATTCGCAAGAATAACTACGTCGCTGGCTTAGTCGATAATCAACACGAAGTGATTTCCCTATTTCGGTTCGAAACGCTCGCCACTGTGCTGTTCTCTTCTCAAAGGCGGGCCTAAGAAGTGGCGCGCGTGGATCGGCGCAAACCGTTCCTGTCAAGAGAGCGAGCGTACCCTTGCACTTAGCTGGGCGGTGACTCTACGTCTACGACAACATGCATGCCTTTCACCCATTCGCTGAGGACTCTCTGTTTATCACATTGTTACCTACATCACTTCGTTCCTCTTTAGATTTCGGCTAAATACTTTTTAGTTAATCTGTATTATGGACAAACAACACATCTTGTGGACACTGAGAAAGTGCAAAGGCATTTCTTTAAGTCTCCAACTTTTGTATTAGATAATGTCCACCTAGACAGATACACCTGTGTGAAATTGGCGACTAAAACTAGCGACTAAAAATTCCGAAAGTACCCGAACATTCATTGGCGTAGTTGGAAAATATTTTACAATCCTATTGGCAATGTATTCTAAGGTATATATCGTAAGGGTACTTTTTTGGCACAGAACTTTCTCCACTTATTACAGAAATATGCACCCACTCACATCTTCGTTAAGGGTAGTTAAACATCCCCGAAAATATTTAAAAATCGGTATCATTAATTACAGACATAGAAAGTCCTTAAAATTTTGCCAGAAACTTTGAATTATAGTCTACTTACTACAGAAAAAATTTCATCGACTCGCAACTTCGCTAAGGGTAGTTAAACATCCCCGAAAATATTGAAAAATCGGTATCTTTAATTACAGACATAGAAAGTCCTTAAAATTTTGCCAGAAACTTTGAATTATAGCCTACTTACTACAGAAAAAATTGCATCGACTGCAACTTCGGTAAGGGTAGTTAAACATCCCCGAAAATATTGAAAAATCGGTATCTTTAATTACAGACATAGAAAGTCCTTAAATTTTTGGCAGAAGCTTTAAATACTAGTCTACTTACTACAGAAAAAATTGCATCGACTCGCAACTTCGGCAAGGGTAGTTAAACATCCCTGGAAATATTGAAAAATCGGTATCTTTAATTACAGACATAGAAAGTCCTTAAAATTTTGCCAGAAACTTTGAATTATAGTCTGCTTACTACAGAAAAAATTTCATCGACTCGCAACTTCGTTAAGGGTAGTTAAACATCCCCGAAAATATTGAAAAATCGGTATCTTTAATTACAGACATAGAAAGTCCTTAAAATTTTGCCAGATACTTTGAATTATAGTCTACTTACTACAAAAAAAATTGCATCGACTCGCAACTTCGTTAAGGGTAGTTAAACATCCCCGAAAATATTGAAAAATCGGTATCTTTAATTACAGACATAGAAAGTCCTTAAATTTTTGCCATAAACTTTAAATAGTAGTCTACTTACTACAGAAAAAATTGCATCGACTCGCAACTTCAGTAAGGGTAGTTAAACATCCCCGAAAATATTGAAAAATCGGAATCTTTAATTACAGACATAGAAAGTCCTTAAAATTTTGCCAGAAACTTTGAATTATAGTCTACTTACTACAGAAAAAATTGCATCGACTCGCAACTTCGTTAAGGGTAGTTAAACATCCCCGAAAATATTGAAAAATCGGTATCTTTAATTACAGACATAGAAAGTCCTTAAAATTTTGCCAGAAACTTTGAATAATAGTCTACTTACTACAGAAAAAATTTCATCGACTCGCAACTTCGTTAAGGGTAGTTAAACATCCCCGAAAATATTGAAAAATCGGTATCTTTAATTACAGACATAGAAAGTCCTTAAAATTTTGCCAGATACTTGAATTATAGTCTACTTACTACAAAAAAAATTGGATCGACTCGCAACTTCGTTAAGGGTAGTTAAACATCCCCGAAAATATTGAAAAATCGGTATCTTTAATTACAGACATAGAAAGTCCTTAAATTTTTGCCATAAACTTTAAATAGTAGTCTACTTACTACAGAAAAAATTGCATCGACTCGCAACTTCAGTAAGGGTAGTTAAACACGGGGATGTTTAATTACCCTTAACGAAGTTGCGAGTCGAAGCAATTTTTTCTGTAGTAAGTAGACTACTATTTAAAGCTTCTGCCAAAATTTTAAGGACTTTCTATGTCTGTAATTAAAGATACCGATTTTTAAATATTTTCGGGGATGTTTAACTACCCTTACCGAAGTTGCGAGTCGATGCAATTTTTTCTGTAGTAAGTAGACTATAATTCAAAGTTTCTGGCAAAATTTTAAGGACTTTCTATGTCTGTAATTAAAGATACCGATTTTTCAATATTTTCGGGGATGTTTAACTACCATTAACGAAGTTGCGAGTCGATGCAATTTTTTCTATAGTAAGTATACTACTATTTAAAGCTTCTGGCAAAAATTTAAGGACTTTCTATGTCTGTAATTAAAGATACCGATTTTTCAATATTTTCGAGGATGTTTAACTACCCTTAACGAAGTTGCGAGTCGATGCAATTTTTTCTGTAGTAAAGAGACTATAATTCAAAGTTTCTGGCAAAGTTTTAAGGACTTTCTATGTCTGTAATTAAAGATACCGATTTTTCAATATTTTCAGGGATGTTTAACTACCCTTGCCGAAGTTGCGAGTCGATGCAATTTTTTCTGTAGTAAGTAGACTACTATTTAAAGCTTCTGCCAAAAATTTAAGGACTTTCTATGTCTGTAATTAAAGATACCGATTTTTCAATATTTTCGGGGATGTTTAACTACCCTTAACGAAGTTGCGAGTCGATGCAATTTTTTCTGTAGTAAGTAGACTATAATTCAAAGTTTCTGGCAAAATTTTAAGGACTTTCTATGTCTGTAATTAAAGATACCGATTTTTAAATATTTTCGGGGATGTTTAACTACCCTTACCGAAGTTGCGAGTCGATGCAATTTTTTCTGTAGTAAGTAGACTACTATTTAAAGTTTATGGCAAAAATTTAAGGACTTTCTATGTCTGTAATTAAAGATACCGATTTTTCAATACTTTCGGGGATGTTTAACTACCCTTAACGAAGTTGCGAGTCGGTGCAATTTTTTCTGTAGTAAGTAGACTATAATTCAAAGTTTCTGGCAAAATTTTAAGGACTTTCTATGTCTGTAATTAAAGATACCTTTTTTCAATATTTTCAGGGATGTTTAACTACCCTTGCCGAAGTTGCGAGTCGATGCAATTTTTTCTGTAGTAAGTAGACTACTATTTAAAGCTTCTGCCAAAAATTTAAGGACTTTCTATGTCTGTCATTAAAGATACCGATTTTTCAATATTTTCGGGGATGTTTAACTACCCTTAACGAAGTTGCAGTCGATGCAATTTTTTCTGTAGTAAGTAGACTATAATTCAAAGTTTCTGGCAAAATTTTAAGGACTTTCTATGTCTGTAATTAAAGATACCGATTTTTCAATATTTTCGGGGATGTTTAACTACCCTTACTGAAGTTGCGAGTCGATGCAATTTTTTCTGTAGTAAGTAGACTACTATTTAAAGCTTCTGCCAAAAATTTAAGGACTTTCTATGTCTGTAATTAAAGATACCGATTTTTCAATATTTTCGGGGATGTTTAACTACCCTTAACGAAGTTGCGAGTCGATGCAATTTTTTCTGTAGTAAGTAGACTATAATTCAAAGTTTCTGGCAAAATTTTAAGGACTTTCTATGTCTGTAATTAAAGATACCGATTTTTAAATATTTTCGGGGATGTTTAACTACCCTTACCGAAGTTGCGAGTCGATGCAATTTTTTCTGTAGTAAGTAGACTACTATTTAAAGTTTATGGCAAAAATTTAAGGACTTTCTATGTCTGTAATTAAAGATACCGATTTTTCAATATTTTCGGGGATGTTTAACTACCCTTAACGAAGTTGCGAGTCGATGCAATTTTTTCTGTAGTAAGTAGACTATAATTCAAAGTTTCTGGCAAAATTTTAAGGACTTTCTATGTCTGTAATTAAAGATACCGATTTTTCAATATTTTCGGGGATGTTTAACTACCCTTAACGAAGTTGCGAGTCGGTGCAATTTTTTCTGTAGTAAGTAGACTATAATTCAAAGTTTCTGGCAAAATTTTAAGGACTTTCTATGTCTGTAATTAAAGATACCATTTTTCAATATTTTCAGGGATGTTTAACTACCCTTGCCGAAGTTGCGAGTCGATGCAATTTTTTCTGTAGTAAGTAGACTACTATTTAAAGCTTCTGCCAAAAATTTAAGGACTTTCTATGTCTGTAATTAAAGATACCGATTTTTCAATATTTTCGGGGATGTTTAACTACCCTTACCGAAGTTGCAGTCGATGCAATTTTTTCTGTAGTAAGTAGGCTATAATTCAAAGTTTCTGGCAAAATTTTAAGGACTTTCTATGTCGGTAATTAAAGATACCGATTTTTCAATATTTTCGGGGATGTTTAACTACCCTTAACGAAGTTGCGAGTCGATGAAATTTTTTCTGTAGTAAGTAGACTATAATTCAAAGTTTCTGGCAAAATTTTAAGGACTTTCTATGTCTGTAATTAATGATACCGATTTTTCAATATTTTCGGGGATGTTTAACTACCCTTAACGAAGATGTGAGTGGGTGCATATTTCTGTAATAAGTGGAGAAAGTTCTGTGCCAAAAAAGTACCCTTACGATATATACCTTAGAATACATTGCCAATAGGATTGTAAAATATTTTCCAACTACGCCAATGAATGTTCGGGTACTTTCGGAATTTTTAGTCGCTAGTTTTAGTCGCTAATTTCACACAGGTGACAGATACCTGAGGTTTTTTCCAGACTTAATATAAGAAGTATTGTCGAAAGGAGAAATATATGATATCTGTAATTTTTTTCACAAGTACTCAACACTACAGTCAACTGTGAATCTATATTAGCTCTACTTGACTACCTCGTACCTAGACTAAATTCTAGGAGTAGCTTGCCTTGCACTAAAAACCATTGAAATAACATAAGTATATAAAGGTATGTGTCCATTTGAGAGTGTTACTAGCGCGAGAACCTCTCGAGAGTAGCTCTCGTAAGTGGATACGCGCCTGCGAGTAACTATCAGAGAGTATTCATTTTACTATCAAATAGCTTACTCGCAGCATTTTGCTCTCAAGTGTATACATTTTATTTTTACTAAAGGACAGTTACTTCTGAAATACGAACAAGTGTCGCATTTCAGAAGTATAGTTCTCGCCATAATTATTTAAAATGGCAGCTATTCGTAAAGAGTGGTCAAAAGACGAGACTTGTAATTTGATAAGTATATACGAGGAAAATAGAGTTTTATGGGGTACCAAGGCTACTGAGTATAGAAATAGGGATACTAAAAATAAAATATTACTGGAGATTGCAGCGAAGTTGCAAATTCACAAATGCTCCAAATCCACACCTCTGAATCCATGGCTTAATCCAACATTTTTTCTTTCTTTGTTACTTTCTCTTTAACATTGTATGTGCAACTACCATTGCTCGAAGTTTTTGTACATTCATGATTATCTATCTACAGCTCACTAATTTTTTCTTTCTCACTACACACACAGAAAGGAAATTGATAAAACAGAAATCTCAAATGGATATCCTCCTGACAGATATCTCTGAGAGTAAGCACTCGGCGAGTGTTTCGTTATCTAGCTGACAGTAAAACTTCCTCAAATTGCTCTCAAATGGAGATACCCTCTTAACAGTAACTATCGAGAGTCACTCGCGCTAGTTGCTCTCAAATGGGCACGTATCTTTTGAGTTCACCTATATATCAAACGGTACATAATTATTCTAAAGCAGAATTATTTACAGCTTGATATCCTGTTTTGTAATATTTATGATATAAAAAAAATATTATTTATAATTTTTAAATTATAGTAGTTTTGTTATTTTTAATGTGACTTTGTATTTTTAACGTAACTTAATGCTTAAAATTTGTTTTATTATGTTTTTCTGTAATATGTGATGTTAACGTATTTTAATATGACCAAGTTAAAAGTATTGTAACCATTCCAACGGAAACTTATCCTATAATCGGGTTTTTTACCCGTTGGATATTTTAATAAAATAAATAAATAAATATATAAATAAATAAATAAATATTACTGTATTATGAAGAAGGAGTGAAGTTGGGAGCCCAAAGTACTTTTTCCGCTAGGCTCCAGGCGGTGAACATTACCTACTTAAAATTATAAAAAATTATATCCAATTACCAGATAATTGTAATTGTAATACAATTACCAGACTTTGTACCTACTCTAGTTTTCTTATCTATGGCAGTAGAAGAAACTGCCTTTAGAAACATCCAGTGTATATTCTTTTACGTGTAGATTTTTCTTTAGTGCGTTTATTTATTTATTTTTTTTTTTCGTTTTCCTTCATAATTTTAAATTTTGGTAGTGCTCTATGGCTAAAAATATCCTACTCTATGAGTTCGGGAAGAGGTTTACATTTCTCAGTTCTACTCTGAAGTGTACTCATATCTGAATTAATAATATCTTTATATTATAATTTTTGTATATAATATGACAAGGAATATTATTTTCAATGTATTTACTCATATTTAGATATCAAGCTCCAGCAGATGCGAAAGCGAGTTTTACTCAAGCCGAGATTGATGTACTCATATATCGACAAAATTGAACAATCTCAGGATGAATCCGCACTACAGATTGATCCTGCTAGATGCAGATGGTTCAGCTACTGAAATGTGATGTGTATCTGTTAGTTATAGTGAGTGGAATTTATTGATTATGCAGAGATAATTAGTAGAATAATGAGAGTAAGTACAATTCTGGGAAAGTTTCATCATGTTAATACTGAACAACCAGTAACTAAAGACAGGTATACCCCTATATAACAACAGTATTAAAATTAATATAATAGAAGGTGCAATGTAATTATTATTGATTAATTATATTACAATAATAATAATAATAATAATAATAATAATAATAATAATAATAATAATAATAATAATAATAATAATATATCTACCCCTCAATCTAATCACGCAGATTATCCCGAAAGTCTGAGACTTGTGTGGGAGAAGGGGCGGTATAATATTATCCAGTGAAACCTGGAAAACCTCATTAGTTAAGGGGACAGTCAAAACATCCGTTAATCTCTCACATCAACACCAAGCTGACATTATTTCCATTCTAGGACATACGCTAGGATGGTTGTCAACCCATCCCTGCGAACTAACCCTGGTTTAATAATGCACCCTTTTTTAAGTTTTATATTAAAATTCCTTCACTTTAGTAGGTGGGATTAGGAGTACTTTATTCAACCATCATGATTTAATAAATCAAGTTCCCTGTGTGTTCGTTAAAATGTTCCTCTGAGTGGTTTTTATGTTGGAAATAAATATACAATATATTTTAACTACCCATCTTTATGGATAATCAAATGATGGTATAAATAGTTATTCTTTCAAAAAAAAATGTTATTAAAATGGCGCCAATTGTGGATATTTATGTGACAATTTCAAATTTTACAACTGTATATTAAATGCTGTGTACGTAATTTCCAGCATTTAAAGGCACATTGGAGGCCATTGAATTATTAGTATTTTCCCTTAAACTCACTTTTTCTATTCTAAGATACACATGGCATCATATGAAACTTAGATTATAAATACGAAATTTACTAAACATTGTTTAAAAAATTGGAACCAGAAGTGCAAGGATGAGTAAGAATTCATATTAATATTAGTATTTTACAGTCATTCAGAGTGTACAATAACTATACTAATTACAGATTTTCGTAAATTACATGCAGCGAAGATTGACTTTAAAGTAAGATACTCCTATTTTCATTTATATTACGTAATCAAGACACCTTAAACGCAGTGCCAACCAAAACTCGCTTTATCCATTCACGTACGAAACTTTGTATAACTTCAAATATTTTACAACTTCACAAGCCCGGGATAATTTCGACGTTCTTGCGTTAATCTAGGCCGAAATCCCGCTGAACCGTAATTACAATTTACGGGACTAGTATTTAAATTGCATTTAACGAGATTAGATTCATTACTAGGGAGTAATCCCATTATGTTCGATACATCTGGGTGTCTGATGAACAAGGTATATGTCTATTCCACACTCTAGTTAAGTGGAATTTGCATTGATGGTTCAACTAGATGTTTTAGATAAGTGGTGAGAAGCACATTTGTTTCTCTATTGATATATCCTACCACAATACGATGTGCTTCGCACATCTCAGTAGTCCCAATTTCTAGGATTTGCTAAAATGTTTCTAAATTGGTCGAGATGTTTGCCGGCTGGTAGTGTAGTTGTTTCTGACATTGCCTTTTCAGGTAGGTATCACATTAAATATATGAAATATTATTTAAATTAAATATGTTTATCAGAATTTTTTTGTGTGTCATGCATAATTTTAGAAGCTTTATAATTTTGCTTTTTTTTTAGGTAATTCCATTATTTGGAGTCCGCTTTATAATACTCACATTTTACAATTGGAGAGAGTACAGCGGAAGTATCTAAACAGTTTGCATTTCATCAATTTTGGTGTCTATCCAACTCGAGGTATTCCTGAACATATTACTGCTATCCAAATTTAATTTAATTAGCCTGTAAAATAGGTGCGTGATGTACTCGCTGATCTTTCTTCACAAAATCATTAATAATTTACTCAACTCACCCTCATTGGTATCTAAAATTGTCTATCGCGTTCCTAGATTTAATTCTAGAACTAGTTCTGTATTGCATTTACCGACTCCTCGTACCAACTTGTTAATGGCATCTCCTTTCTACCAGATGGCTGTTAATTACCAATTGTTTGAGGATCGACTTGATATATTTTACGATTCTATCAAGTTTATTAAATGATTATTTGTCTAATAAATTGTAACTAGTTATGTATACCTAATTGTTTGTGTGTATGTATAATATGTAGGTATATAATATGTGTTTCTATGTTTATCTCGTTGGTTTTCTGTAGCTGCACTGTCATTTACAATATTTTCATTTTGTTAGGTTTAAGTAATGTTAACATTTGTCTGCTTCAAACTTGTCCTGTAATTGGGTTTTTCCCGTTGGGCATTGTATCTAAAATAAATAAATAAATACATAGGTGTAGTACCAAAAAGAGGTTTATACCATTCGAAGCGGTTAAATGGTTAACATTTCAGGGCGGTAAGTCTAGCCGTTTCTTTAATGGCGACATCTACACTCAGAAACACATATAATCATCGTGATTTGATAACATCGAAACATGTTCATGAATTCAAGGTTGAAAACTGGAGCATACACATTTACATGTTGACAACATCGAACTTTTGTTACAAGTGCTTTTTGTAAGCAACTTCTGTTTAACGGTTATTTGCGGACTCACTTGTTACATTGTTTTTACGATTGTTTATTTAAAAATGGAAGCAAGTGCGGGAACTACTGGGTAGTTTCTAATATTCGTAAAAGACCAAAGACCTAATTTAACTAAATTATGGTGTGCAGAGAATCGCGATCTCTGCACATTCCACTCGTCGAACGGTTCTACATGCTGTTCTTGAGTCACTGGCTGACCCACAAAATTTTCAGGTTAGGGGTTGCTTGTCCCTAAGCACCGGGGATTGGCTTTAGTCGCGGAAATATGCCGACGTTAAATAACATAAACAAAAACCCAACCAACCTCTCTTCAGCGAAATTTTATAAACATGAGAATTCGGTTTTATATTCTTAAACATTAATTTTAAATTTATTTCCTTAAAACTTCAATTTTTCAATGTTTTCAGATTGGACGGGACCACCAAATATATTTTTGGAATTACAATTTGTAACTGAACAGTCGTTTGTAAACGAACGTCTGTCTGTTCGTCTGTCAACGAACAGTCATTTCGCGTCAGTTAAATTTACATATGATATTGAAAACTCTGGACAACTACCATTCTTAGATGTATTAATAATTAGAAATAGTGAAAATAAGTTACAATTTGACATAATATGCCGAAAAGATAGGTACCAACCAGTATACTCAAAAGCCGTCGCAACGGTTCACTGAACCTTAGCAATAGTTTAGGTGTAAATAGGACATACGGTTAGCATAGATTTAGTTTTAATCATCTCCAGATGATGCCAAGTTGGTTAGCGAAACGCGCGTCGAGTGCAGTATAGTGTTTTGGTATTATGCGGAAAACTTTTCTCTTCACGCCAAAGGTGCAACCTCTTTCAAGATTTGTAACTTGAAATTTTATAAATCTTTGACTTAGAGGTTGAACTTTATCAAACCTTACTCAAATCTACTTATAAGACGAAATGAAAGGACATATTTTCAAAGATAGGTATTACAAGTCGAAGATTTTTTAAATTCCTAGTTAAAACTAAATATTTTAAAAATAAATAATTTATGTATGGTGATTCAATAATAGCGCTTCTGAGACGATATACCTAGAATGAATACCATTAAATCTAATGGATATGTTTCTTATATCTCATACATGTTTCGCTAATATATAATTGGTAATTTCTTACATAATTGTTGAGTTCTTTGTCACTTATCTGAAATAATTCGCATTACCCATCTATACCGAATTTACCATATTATTCTTTTAATTTAGATGATCATTGAGAAGAAGGATTTGATTGATTAAATGTATCTTCATGTAACTTTTGTTTTCAGTCCTTTTATTAAAATTCAACAAATAAATATGTTTTATTCTCAAGTCGCATTTGAGAGAAATAATACTACGATTTCCAAGGAAGTTGAAAGCAGATGATAACTTTTATAAACCGGTTACACAGTTACAATATACTAGCCCCTATCAAAGATATCGAATTTCAAGCAGAACAAAGCTACATAAATGTATGTCGCTCTAAATACAACTAGCTCACTAGCGATAGATCTTCGCTTGACCATTCAGCCCCTTCTAATATAATCTATTGAACCTGAAACTAAAATAGCTCTAGATTATAGATTGCTTTTGTAAAGGGGAAATTTATACTGGCTATCAAATTGTCGGGGCTTCTAATAAAATACATTTCAATTTTTTTCAATGAAACGCTTAGCAGTACCTAGATATAAATATTTCTGCCTAATAATTGTAATAGTATAAATCTCTGACTTAGACAAGTCAGTTCATTGAATTTAATCAATATAAATTTTCTTGAAAATTATTAATAAATTTATTTTTACTTGTAAATTTTAATAATAATTGGTAATAAGAAAAATGGTAAATACACAGGCGCAGTCCCGCATAAGTTAAAGTGAAAATAATTTTTGTTCCAGCCAATTTTAGACACCATAATTCAAATAAGTGTCAACTGTACAAGAAGCTTAAACTCACAGCGTTGAAAAATGGTGCAAATTTTATTTATAGCAGTTGCACATAAATCAATTGTTCGGTCATAAATTCGCGCGCCCCGAGTAAATATTGCAAAGTTATTGTATGCTATAAACACAAAAAATTGTCACGTTTGCCGGCTTACGTTGATGGGGCATACCACCAGCAGTATTTCTCCTTATCGGTTTTTGTTATCTGGACATTAAATATAGTTTTGGCATATTCGTATTTTAAACATACGTTATATATTTTTTCATAAACTACCCATATTGAAAAATATTCTAGTAAGATATTTTGCTGCCATTCATGGCCTTGAGTCAACAAATCAAGCCATTTCACGAATAGTTTAGAAAATATTTGTATTATACAAATATTGCAACAAACCTTTATGTATGAATGATTATTTAATGAAACTATTGTACCTGACACGACATCTAGAAAGAATAATGAACAAAATATTAAGAAATATATTTGAAGGAGATGCCAAAAATAACTACTCCACGGTCTATGTGCCCCGAATAGCATTGCAATACTTCGGCATCTCCATGCAAGTAGCCACATCCTTCATCGAGATCAACCATCAGACACTGACCAGTTTCGTACTTATTCTGATCTCATCAAAATCCCATAGGTAGTAAACTCGATGAACTATCCTGCGACATGATTGTCTAAAGGGCATCTGGTATATTAGTAATGGTGAGAAATACACAGTAGTGCCCACCTTGGATCTTTGCTAATATCCGTCTGACAGTTATTGTCTAATTGACAGACAGAGTGTCTACCACGCTCGCGCTTTACGAAGCCAGTTATTACTTAAAAAACAAGCAAGTGAATTGGTAGTTATGAAGAAACTACTGTAGAAAACGTTTCGTCATATAATATTAATGAATTGTCAAATAACCCTTTGTTGTTATCATTTTGGTTTTGGTAATAAAAATTCCGTTTATCTTGACTTTCTGTGGATTAATTTGAATGCACTTATTTTTTTATTTATTTATTCTAAAAGAGGAATCAATTTAATTGGCGTAAATTATTATTGTTGGAGACCAATATCCATTGACCGTGGTGATGACCTGGGATGGTTTGGGGACGAGCGGGATTATTGCTCTTTACCCTCCTCATCGCTGTAGACCTGAACTCCCTCGTAGAGGTGGAACCCATCCTTCACCAACTCCGATCACAAAAAGTGATAGGTGTGGGCGATTCGTGGGATCTCCTCCTATATTGGCTCTATACCCTGCAGGCTGGGTGTGATCTTCTGGCGCTCTTCTGTCTTGTCTTCTTTCTTCGCCTGCATGTTTAACCCACCGGGGGTAGTATGTCTCGGGCAGTGGCGGCAAGTGCGCCTTCCATCCTGGGTGGTGGTTTGAGAGAAGGTCAGGAGTGGCTGTGTAGGCGGGGATGCACCTCTAAAGGACCCAACTGGTCTTTTAGCTTTAGCAAGGTAAGGGAAGAGTACTTGAAGTGAGCCTGCGACCGCTGTTGGCGGTCGTGGCTTCGAGGGAAGGTCTGAGCGTCGTTTTTTAGTCCCTTTGTAGCCCTCTACGCTTGATACGGGTGGAATCTGAAACATAAGAAGATCTTACTCTCATCCTGGGTCCAGCAGTTGTAGTCTTGGCCGCTTGCGTACAGCGGCCGCATCACGGCTTCCCGGATTTGCGGGCTGGTGTGCGTCTCGGCACACGCATTATTGTTGAATCATTTTATATTATCAGCATTAGTAAATATAGATAACAAGTTCTATTCTGCAACTATATGCTAATAAAGAGTGCAAATCCGTTATTTTTGAAGATAAGTTTAAACAACTTTATATTTCCTTGAACCAGAAAAAACTGATTCCAAAATTTGACCTAAGTCAGATTCGAATATTTGTTTCCTGTTTTCATGGTACGCTATGAAATGTTCTTTCTTCAAATGACAGACATCTATTTCGTACCTGAGATCGCATAGTTGCATAGATAAGTTGTATGCACCATCTAAACAGAATTCATTATGGTGTGAAGACTAAGTTATGGATCAAAGTATCTTGATCATGTCCTAAAGAGATATTTGCACCTATAACTAAGTAATTTCCTTCTTTTGCTTTCTATATATTTATATTAATCTTCATATATTCATTGATGGACAGACTAAGAGACTAGACCCCAAAAATAATAATTCACGTAATTGTTTTTCTTTTATTAAAGATAATATTACAGTTGACAGAAAAAACGCTAATACGAATAACAAATATGCAAATTTTATTGTTAATTCTCCAGATGATGCTTAAAGTGTAAATGAAAGGCGCGCGGAGATCCCGCGTGTACTCTGTGGGTGTTTAGTGACGAACTCTGTCGGTTTTTATGTAAATGTAACTTAAGTTTTAAAACAAACCTGATGTACTCTACACGAAAATGTACCTACAAACCAAATTGAATATAAATATCCAACAGAAGTTATAATTGCGATTTTAAGAAAACATACCTTACTATAATTATCTCAAGAGGATTATGTAATATGTTGAGAAATTGCACTCGTTTGAAATTGCAGAAAAAAGTGCAAAACTTTGAAAGCTATGTGTAATAATTGCTTTTTGAACAGCCTTTGATGTTAGCGAAAGAAATTTAAATTGTTTTTAATGTCTAACAAGAAGCTTTATTAAGGATTACATTAAAGCAGACAACTTTATAAGCATCGCTTTTTAATAATTTTATAACTATAAAATGACACTTTCAGCTGGGTAATGAATATTTAAGTAAAGCTATTTAACTTTGTAATAAAATTATAATCACGATTTTCCAATAATATCTCAATAATTTTCCGAATTCTCAATAGAACGGAAATTACATCGGTTCTAATGGAAAATTAAAGTTAACCAGCAGCTCCCTGTTTGCTTTGGCATGGAAACAATAACATCTTGGCACGAAACAGAATGTTGATACATTATTAAAACTGATCAACACATTCGGGACAAGTTTAGGAGCTCGTTGATAAATGACCGTGAAATCAATTATACTCTCCTTATATGTTTGTTTTTCTTGGCCGGGAGGCTTCGTTAAAGAAGCAGCTTTTTATCACATATGAAATATTAAGTTCATTTGTATCGGTCTAGTTTTCTTGCTGCGGTAATAATTCCTTCCATAAACAGGGCAAAAAATAATCCTTCAAGTAATAGTTTGTAGTAACTATTTATTTTCTGCAACGCCCTGAAAGAAAACATCTTGTCATCTTATATTCTGTATTATTTTCGTGTTAGAAATGTTGCCTATTTAACGTGATGTAACATTTAACGTGAGGTAAGAAAAATATTGAATGTTTATTTTTTAGACTGTTTCAGTTCCTATACTACGCACAATATTATTACCTGTTTCCGACAATATTTTCAAGATAAATTCTACTGTAAAATCAGAAATTATTATAACTTTATTAATCGAGTTTGAGGTACATGGCGATATTAACATTTTTTCTGTTTTAAATCACAATAAAATGAAAATAAAACATACCAGTGTAATTTTTCGGCATAAATTCGAGAGAGGGTAATATTAAATATGTATATCAAGTATACTTTGGTAAATTTGAAGGTTATAGAGTTATGAAACAAACTTTTTTAAATGGGCACCGTAGTTCACTATGGCCTAAGGCCGGGACTATACATTGCGTTTTAGCGGCAGCGTTTTAACGGGACCCGTTCGGCGGGACAGGTACAACACATTGTTTTAAATGGAGTCGTTTATACAGCTGCCGTTCTGCCGTACCAACCGGATTGGGAGCTGACATGCTGCCGTCGAACGGGACGACCGGAGGGCGGGATACGATAGACAACATCCGCATTTGAACGAGAGCGTTTATTCTGTGCGGTTCTGCGGCTGCGGTTCGTTGTATTTGTATTAATTAATAGACATTAATAGACATCCGATAATATCCGAAAAATTTTTCTTCATATTTTCGTATATCTTCATAAAACTTTATAAATCTTTTACTTGATTCACGTCTGGTATGAAAAAGATGTACAGAATATCGTCTTGTTCTTTTATCTGGCGGCTCTTCAAGTAAATCAGCAGCTTCAAGTGCACAAACAATTTTTAATTTGGAAAAAATTTTCACTTCACGATAACGCAACACGACCACGAATTATGCAGTTGCCGTTCTACCGCAATAGTATAGCCTCAACACTGCATTCCTGCCGAACGGGTCCCGCTAAAACGCTCCCGCTGAAACGCAATGTATAGTCCCGCACTAAGGAAAATAAGTTTTTTTCCAACCATACAAATAAGACACTATAAGATAACATTATCTATAAAAAGAAGGCCACTTCGGAACTGTTGGAGATTGTCACATATAAAGGATTGCCTATAATGTCAATTATTATTGGAAGTAACAAGTCTTCTGTTAACTTTACTAATAAAATTATGTCTGTTATATCTGTTATGAGAACAGGCATGTCATGATTTTTTGCAAAATTATTTTACAATATGAAAACTGGTGGTCTTAATTAGAAGCTTAAAACAACAAAAAAAGTTTTTCTTCTACTCGTAGTAAGATAATATAAGTACTATTATTTTACTTTTCAGTGGTAGGTACCTAATGTCAATAAAACAAAGGATGTTTTGTATATACATTTAACAGGTATACTTAACGGAGTTTTAAATCAAATGCAATAGTAGGTATAGTTTTATTTAGATATAAATAAATATCTTCTTATCAGCTTCCTGCTTCCCGCTTTTTACATAATGTTTTATAAGTTACCAGTACTGCAAACTGAAATACTATATAATAAATAAATAATAATAAATTGATTAAAAATACTTTTAATGTGAAGATTTTAAAATCGGGTATTTCTATGAAAAGGACAGAACTAGGTATTCAATACGAAGTTCAAAAATTAAAAAACCGGAAAAAATTATGTTATAGAACTGTTGACTTGATAGTTGTTGCCGCAAATTGCACTAGACAATTTGCAATATTTGTGAGATGTACTGGAATACCTTAAAAAATATAATTGTGATAAATCTCTCTTTCTTTGGGACACCTGTATAAATGGTTATAATATGAAAATGTGTTTCTATATAATTTTTTTTTTTTTATATATAGAAAATACCCCTTGAAGGTTATTTTGCTGCTATTACAATCTGATCAAAGGGAGATCAATGAGTAATTTCGTTCTATCCTAATTTAACTAAAGTTGAAAATTTTAGAGCTAAGGTCTTACTCACTAGTGTACCTTAGAGTCTGGTAACTTAATTACACTAACACTAACGTGTAACACTAACCGCACAATGCTGTGTTTTTATACTGACATAATCACTTCACTAACTCAAAGGGCTTAACCCTCTTGAGCCTTCTTACTATGTTAGTGTTGTCGAGGAGCTGGATGGCCTCGATGTTCACATGTTGATGGAGTCGTTGTTCATGAGTCCGTGCAAATTTATTAATTGTCTGCTCTACAGTGTCCATCTGAAGATCTCGATGAAGGTCGCTGTTTCTGATGTACCAAGGCGCTTTGACGATGTTCCGCAGTACTTTGTTCTGAAACCTTTGAATAATTAATATGTTGCTCTTACTGGCACAGCCCCAGAGCTGTATTCCATAGGTCCATATTGGCTTGAGAATTAGTTTATACAACAGTATTTTGTTGTAAGTTGATAGGCAGGACTGTCTACCAAGTAGCCAGTACATTTTCTTATATCTGATGTCTAGCTCTTCTCTTTTCTTTTTAACATGGACTTTCCAGCGAAGTCTTGCGTCTAATGTGATGCCTAGATATTTTGCTGAGTTTGCATATGGAATCTGGGCATTGTTCATGTTAATAGGTATTTGTTGTTCTCTTTTATTTGTGAAATTAATCTGCACTGATTTGGTTTCATTCAGCTTGATACGCCATCTTCTGGTCCAGTTATTGATTTGGTTAACTGATATTTGCAGTTTGTTTGCAGCTTCTTCATAGCCCTTTCCTGTCGCAAGAATGGCAGTATCATCTGCAAACGTGGCTATTGTGTTTTGCTCTAACTGTGGTATATCACTGGTGTAGATCAGGTATAAGATAGGGCCTAGGACGCTTCCTTGTGGTACTCCTGCTTTGATTTCTTTTAGTTCAGTGTATACTGCATCTTGTTTGACTCTGAAGAGTCTATCTGAGATATATGATTCCAATAATTCTGAGTATTTATATGGAAGTAACTTATTTAGTTTATATTTTAACCCATCATGCCACACTTTATCAAAAGCCTGCGCAACATCAAGGAATATCGCTGAACAGACTTCTTTGTTTTCTAGCGACTTTTCTATTACGTCAGTAATTCTGTGTACTTGATCTAGGGTGGAGTGGCTTTCTCTGAATCCAAACTGGTGAGTTGGGATTAAATTACCCTCATCCATGATTGGTTTCAATCTTTTCAGTAGAATTTTTTCGAACAATTTTGATATTACAGGTAGCAGGGATATCGGCCTATAAGACGAAACTTCATGGGGGTTTTTCCCTGGTTTGGGTGTCATAATGACTTCTGCCACTTTCCACATTTTAGGAACATACCTTAATCTAAATGAAGCATTAATGAGATGTGTTAGTTTGATTATAGCTTTCTTTGGAAGTTGTTTTAATACCTCTCCAGTGATTAGATCAAAGCCTGGTGCTTTCTTGGGATCGATGTTTTCTTTTATCTCTTTTGCTACTTCTTTAGGGGAAGTTGGTGTGATGTTTATTTCTTGCTGAGCAGGTATTTCCAACTCTGATAGTTCCTCTCCTGGGTTTGGCTTAAATGTATTTTCAAGATGTTCTGCAAACCTATTTGCTTTTTGCATATTATTCCTAGCCCAGCTACCATCTGTATTTCTGACTGGAGCATTCTGAATTATTGGTCTTTTTAATCCCTTTGTAGCTTTCCAAAGAGAGTAATCAGTGTTTTTATTATTTGTCAACTCACTGAGGTACTCACGAATAGACTCATTTTTAATCCTTTCTATTTCTCTTTTTAGATGCTGAGTGGCATCTAAATAATCTATTTTATCTATATAATTGATATGATAAATATGCTGATTTTTTTGTGAAGGGGGTTTAAATAAAACTGAACCTGGAATTTGGAAAATCCTACCAACGAACGGACGAATACGAACCTGGAAAATATAGAAACATTTAAAAGTGTTACCCCGTACATGAACTACTTTATACAGAAGATGTAATAATTTGTGTTTATAAATTGGTTATCTAAAAGATAATGCAGATTTTAAAGAAACTACTATATTTCGTTTTATATAAATATATGGGCACCAAAAATTAATTCTAAGCAACGTTGACACATTAAAACCGTTTTCCGGTCACAAAGTCCCACATCATTCGAAAATGTTTATGAAATAATAAATTTTATATTTGTGCTGCTGGTAAGTCCTGCGAGTTGAACGTGTTCATCAACATATAAGAAATAGATAAACCGACGGCACGTTTGTGCTCTTATAGTTAGCTAAGCATTTTCCTAATAAATTTCGTTTTATTGCACATTAAAAGCTCTAAAAATAAATCATAGGGAAGACATGTGGTCCACGGGTCGCGATGATAAATGCACTCGGAGTCAATTACACAGAGCCTTGGTACCCGCAGGACGGTAGCAAAGGAAAACTCGGTTGCCAGATTGTCCATAAAACACGCTACAGTTAAATCTACTGTATCCAGAATCCTTTTTATTCCTTGTGTTCCGCCACATAAATTTATATTCCGTCTTGTCTGTAATTAGAGCATCTATTTCTTCGAGGACGTATTTACGAAAGTTATTTCTAGTGTTTCTAAAGCTGTATTTAAGAGTAAACTTAACTATTTCTACAAATTGTTCCGAGAACGCATATCGCTGTTTTTAGGTCTTCATATCTGTCAACTGCAAGAAGATATTTTTTTTATTTTGTTTATTTTATTCACTTATTTAGTTTTCGTGAAAAGCAGAACCTATAGCCAGCAGGTTGTATCATTATTATGTGGGTTGTTTGCGGTCCAGCTTTAGATAAAATTGACGAGAGAATGTGTGTTGAATCAACCGCGTACCACTGTCCAGAAGCTTTGTATATAACAACAACATAATTATGTACTATTTGTTCCACATATAGAGAACATAATAAACTATTTTAATAATACAGTCATTGTCATTTTGAAAATGTTATCTCATTTGTGTATACTTCGAGGAGTTATTAGTACTTTGTTGAAAGTACTCCTTAATTAGTAGCTATATATTCGAATAACAGAAAGTGTGCATAACATAAGGCCAGTTTTTTTTTGTGATGACAGAAAACCGAGTAATTTCTTTTGTTTTTTCTTTCAGAAATTGTAGGTATAAAATATTATTACTAAATATCTGTTGTTAACATTACCTGAAGATATTTAGGTAGTGTTTGTACAAAGTGGTCCAATTAAAAAAAAAGTTATTTCTAGTCCATTCTGTATATTACTACTAAGATTTCGCTAAAGTTTTAAAAAACCTCAGTTCTTGCGTAACTATAGCTCTAACTTCAGCTTGTGATTATTTTATGGTAGGGAGGCAGACAACACGATTTTGCTCAATAAATTTGAAAACAATTGATCTTGAAGACGGTTTGACAGATATAAGGAAATATTAACAATAGCTAACCAGAAATAGATGTAGAATGCAAATACAAAATAAACAACAGGATTTTTCATTTAAAATAACGAGGGCTACGCCAGTTTTACGTAAAACTGGCAACACCGCACTCTCAAAACGTATATAAAAACCTGGGTAACTAATTTTCTAATAATCCATCTACCGTGAATCACCCTGTATTAAACGTATTGCAATAAATACAGGATATATTTTAAGTCCATATTATAAATTAAGGGGGTGATTTCTTGGGTCATTTTAGGCCCAAAAACTTTAAGAAACCCAAGCTGAGGTTACTAGTTTTCACGATAAATTAAGGGGTTAATCTTTCCAAAAATACTATATTTTTTCAATAATCTCTGAAGCTGTATCAAATAGGTTGATAAAACTTGAAGAAATGATAAAGCTGATTAAAGGAAAGAATTTAATATATTATATTCTTATAAATGTGTCAAAGTTATTAATACCGGGGATTCTCTACGCCACTGGGTTTTCAGAAAAATTGATAGATGCGTTTAATTCCATATCATATTTCTAATAAGGTCTCTTGCATTTTCTTCATAGACGAATTGCAATGTATTCAAATTAAATTTGTCAGATTTCATGGTTTTTGAATACCTACTGGACTGTTTTTTATTTGATAAACGTCAAATTAGGTCGACAAGTAAATAAATTACTAATTTAAGAAGTTCAGTTTATTGTTTTTTGTATCCCGTTGCTTCTTTCACTAATTTAAAATTATGTATGCCAATTTGGAAATGACAGTTGTGCCATTTATATATTTATTTGTTATATCTTAAATGTTAAAGACCTTTCAAAACACGGTAATACCCTTCTGTAGATATGAAAAAAATAGTGATTTGTTCTTTTTTGCCCACATCAATACTTTTCGTATTTCTTAAAGTTTCCGAGAGAGTTGCGATTGCTCAAACTGATCTACTGTAATTCTATTTTTTCATAATATCCTTTATAGTAGGAGGTGTTAAATAAACACCTCATAAATTGATTATTCGTGTAACTCTACAAATAAAAATCTTTGATAGATAAACATGAGTGGCCGATCTTATCCACCTTTATGGAAAGACGGTATGAAGACCGTATTTCAAGAACTAGAGTATTTCCAGAATATTAATGAAGATGTTCTAATATTTATAGTAGACGAGTTTGTAAAAACTACATTGGCTCTTTAAGTATAGTACCCTCAAAAAATGTGGTCCTGCTACGTATTTCTCAAGCTCCATATACTTTTGGTGACCACCTATAGTTTGGCTATTCGTACAATAATATTAGGATCATCTTTGCATAAGATATATTCCGATTGGCATCGTTACTTTTATTAAATGCCTCCTCTAATAACTTTTTACCCCATAAACAAGATTCCAATAATGATTCTAACAGCACCTTATTTGAGTTGCAGATATTTAGTACCTACTATCACGCGAAAGTTTAACATGTCTTGAGTATTTAGGTCCAATAAAATTAATTTGTAGTTTTGTTTGGAATTGCAATTATTAAAAGAATTTAAAATTCCTGTGTGGCGTAGTAATAGGATGATTCATAAGGAGCGTATTATGTCTGAGATTCAATAGCAAAACAACGCTTGGGCGGGCTTGGTCTATGTCAAGGACATGGTTGCCATGGTTGCCACGTTGCAAGGCAACGTGTAATAAAAACGTAACAAACACCCTTTTTGAAAATTTTTTTACAACAAAATCAACTAACATGGTTAAAATATCATTAATTTCTTTCATGAAAATTTATACTTGGCAGTTGTATAGTTCTGAAACATTTATTGTCATAAGTATATTGGGTAACGTCGCTTCTAAACTGATACACTGTAGTATTTAAAATACTACTCCAGGGACCATAATCGTATGCACGGTGCAAAATGCTGCTTCATAATTTACGTAATCAGCTTTGTTTGTGTTTTCTATAAAACGCATTACAAAATATCGCTTTTATATATCCTTACTAAAACTTTATAGACAAACTCTTGAATACGTCTAACCTCCACAAAGAAATATGGTAATCGATAAGTCTGGCAACCTTGTCTAGAATAATATCTTGCTACCTTTCGTGAATGATGACTGGGGTTACTGAATAAATGGACCGCGAAACTAAAAGTAGGCCCAGCAGCTGCCAACGTAGGATCAGGCACAGTATAGTCCAGGAAATGGAGACAATTTCTCTATGGCAGTAATCCCTTAATGGATTAAAACAGATGAAAACATATTGTATTAAAAACCTAATTTTTTTTTAGTAAATTTATGCTCAAAATCTGCCAAAAAAATCTTTATTAGCTGGATACACACGTAAAGATTTATCGCTTCGATAAGTTGTACCAAATAATCGTTAGATAAATCGCTAAGAAATTTCTGGCAGATAAATCGCGCTCAAGCTACCAACGCAAAGTTTTATTGGAGCGATATATCTATTCAAATTAACTCGATCATGAATTTGGTTAAATTTATTCAATTTATCTGTAATCGGGGATCTTTCGTAATTTCGAAAAATATAACCGATCGTTCGCTTGCAATAGAGTGAGGTGTAATGTAAATAGTCAGTGGTTGCCTCCTTTCGAAACGCTGTCTTAAGGTTTTGTAATTTTTGTTGAACAAACTTTTTGTCTGCTTCTTTGAAAAACTGCTTACAATAATCAACTACCTCTTCATAGCACTTATTTTTTATATTTTTGTTGGTATATTCAGGAATAGTTGTTTTCCATAAACACGGTTTATCTCTATATAGTGCAATTAAGCCACGGATGAATTCGTTACTTGCCATTCTGTGTGTAATAAATACGCTTGATAAAAAATATGTGGCATGTACGAGTCGACAACTAATACTGGCCATTTGTCCGCCCAATTAATCGTTATATTAATATTGTGACTACAAACTATCGCTCAAAATTATTTACGTAGATTTATTGTGCAAATTTCTTAAATTAGTTTTTTCCCTTAACTAGCAGTTTTATTTGTGCAATTCTGTAAATCTGACGATAAATTGTTAAAATCGCTCGATAAATCTTTACGTGTGTATCCAGCTAATTTTATAAAATCGTTGCAGATAAAATCGCTACAAAAAGTTCATAGATAGAAAATCATTTCTTTCACGGTGTGGATTTTGCTTTAAACAAGAAAAAAAGTTGTGCGAGATTGAATATTGAGTGAAATCGTATATCATCAACCCACGTTGGTAGAAAAATCAATCTAGTGACAATGAAAAAGGTAGAAAATAATTAATTATAAACTACTAAACACAAAACACTAAAACGCGAAACATATCATATTTTGTTAACTGGGAATTATTAACCTATAGTATAAAACCAAGGAGCAAAGTATTTTAGCATAAGTCGGTCACACTATCTATTATGATGTGAGTTTGATCCTCACCTCCGGCATTGACAATGTCGGTGGGTATGGAGTGTTTGCGTTTTTTGTCTGTATGTATAAACCCTTCTAAAACCGTTCAGTTTTGAATTTGGAAATTGTCTCAACTGTTGTTTTTATTTTATCTTTTTTAATACACCTTGTTTTCGGATTTTTATATTATATTTTATTTTAGAAAGTTCGCCTTCATATTATACTTATAGTTTTTAGTAGACTTTGTTTTTATATTTGACAGGTGGCACATTTCCAGACAAATACCTGATGAATCATAGAGCTATGGGTGAAATAAGCTTTAGACTCTTTTTGGCGTTTGAAAGAGTGTATCTATGTTCGTTTTCAGACCACAACACTTTGAATTTAAATTATTTGGAAGTTAACAAATGCGACTGATAATAATAACTGTTTATCTGCTTCCATGGATATATTTAAGCTGTAGGCGATTCTTGCTAAGTAGTACGCCACCTACTGGTGGCACGCATAACTAACGCATGGGTCATTGGTTCAGTTTTGGGTATGTATTTCTATTGTGAATTTTGAAATATCCGTTGTTATATTAGTTAATTGCTATGATTAGATATGAATCATAATTGTTGTGAGCGTCATTGTTCCTCTTGGACAAAGAAAAACCCCGAGATCAGTTTCATACTTTTCCAAAAGCGGAAAAATCTGGAACTATCGTGGAAACTATAAGTTGAGCATTAAAGAGTTTCAGGAGACAAGTATGGATAAAGAAGCTAAAGAACGCAAAGTAGAGTGTGAGCTCTTTACCTTTCTCTAAGAATGACTATTTCCATAAAGGTATGTATGCCGTATGTCCAATAAAGAATTTATTTTGAGGTTAAGTTTCATTTTCAGATTGAACGCTCGAAAAATATTGAAATCTATTTTAATTTTATATCACTACATACCCCTTTCAAAATACCTGGCTTTTTACCTGGTTTAAAGTTCTCGACAACAAATCGTTGATGAATACAATTTCAAACGTCAGTGTCAGTGACCCATAGGTTAGTATATGTTACTGCCGTTTTGGCGCTTCTTAAAATGATTCGCGTATTATACAATGCCAATACGATCAACTGAATGATAATATGCTGCCCTCTATTCCACACAGATCTCAGACTTCCAGGCCAATCCTGGTGATTAGAATGAGGGGTTGAGTTGTTATTATTATTATGTGTTTTGCGCATCATGGCACTTCTCAGTTCTTCGCTGGTTTATTTTTCTTGTAGACGGATTAGTACCAAGTCTAACAAGAAAGTATTTTTGGTTTAGAAACGATCGTACTATATTGCATGTATGAAGTATGGGTGCCTTTTATGACTGAGTATATACACTTTCTTCCAGGCTAAGTTGAGTTAGGTGATTTATGAGGATGACACCCGTCACCGATATAATGAATGGAATAATATGAACTTGATTCTATATCCATATTCTTTCAACTTCTATTGCTAATTGTTGATATTTTTCTTTCTTTTCTGTATATTTTTTAGCTATTCTTTGGTCAGATGGTATTGCTACATTTATGACGTAGGTTACCCTTTTCATTTTATCGTGTAATGTTATATCTGGTCTATTATGGGCTACCGTTTTATCGTATGGTTATGTCCTGGGTGAGGTCCCAGTATTTATAACAATTTATATTAGTTTTATATTCTAGTTGGTGGTAAATATTGGTAATGCTTGAGGTTCCGACTCCAGATACTTCTAATATCGCAGGGCTATTGCTTGGTGAACAATTTTTGCCACTACATTATGTCTATTTCTATATTGTATACCTGCCAGTAGTTTACATCCGGATGTTGCATGTTCTATTGTTTCAGGAAATTGGTGGCATTTTCTGCACCTATCAGTCTTAATTGAAGCACCCTTTAAAACATATTTTTTATAAAACATATATATTTTATATATATTTTTTATTTGTCGCTACAATTTGGTCTTGTATTGTAAGTATAAATCCCACTGTTTTTGGGTATAATTGACCTATTTGCAAGAACTTATATGAAAGTTCTTTGTTTATGTTCTTGGTTTTCACAATTATTATTATAATATCTGCCGTGTATTCTGCTTTAGACGACCGTACATTTTGCTTTTGTACAAGGGCATTATTTTGTAAGCATTCTGCTTCTTGCATTGATAGGTTTAAACGTGTGAAACCGTTATAAATTTCTACTACCGCCCTCCTAATAATAGATGCCCTTTGTTTTGAAAGTGCGTTTTTAATGAATAAGTGCTGTTTAGAGTGAAACTGTTGTATATATATAATTCCTCTTTCCCCTTCTTTTCTGCTTATATTTATTCTCTTTTATTCTCTCCATACATAAATTTGTGTGTAGCGTTTCATTCTAAGTTAATTGTGTTCTTATTAGAATATTTATGTTTTCTATCTCCGGTGCTGACCATTTTATCACACCAAATGGATATGTTAGTATGCGAATCGCAAATGTATTAATGATTTTAAAGATGTTTCTAGAGTGAAGTTTGGATTTGGCAAGTAGTTTCAGTCGCTCCTTGTATAGTTTCTGAAGGTCTCGTTTAATATTTGAATGGTCTATTCTTTGATTTTGATAAAATTCTAAGTATTTATATTGTTTATATTTTTCTATTTGTTGGATTTTTCGTTATTCAGAGTATTATAAATATAATTCTTTACTCCACTTTTCACTTTATTATTAATATTATGATTATGATTTTTTTTAATCCAGTCAACCGGTTCCCTGACTCCAATTTTCAAGGTCGGCCGCTGGTGATTATCAGTAGCTGATTATCAGTATCAGTAGCTGTTACTCACCCCCACATCCGTGGGGTGAGTAACTACTGAGTCCGGGATTCGTGAGTAAACGTAATGAGCCCAGAATGACCGCCTTCTGCATTCTTCCGGCTAGAAGTACTGCCGAATTTGGGCAGGCCGGTATGATCTTCAGTTCCGAAAGCAGTGTATCTCTTGCTCCACCAAGGGCTCCTATTATCAGTACCACAAGCTGCACAGTATGTTCTGGATGGAGTCTGCGGAGTTCGAAAAGAAGGTCTCGATATTTCGTCCGTTTCTCCTCCTCTTTCAAGACAATGTTGGTCTCGGCAAGAGCCAAGAACTCGATGACAAACATTGTCTTGAGCTGGTGGTCGAGGAGGACTATATCAGGCTTATTGGCTCGAATGTGTTTGAGCGTAGGGAAATGAGTATGTAGTTCCAATAAATTCGATACTTTTCATTCCTCACAAAGGACTCAATATCTCCCGGAACGTATGGCATCACTGGTGTTTCGTCTATCTCGTACTATTTTATTATTATTATTTTTATTATTATTATTATTATTATTATTATTATTATTATTATTATTATTATTATTATTATTATTATTATACTTCTCCAATATTTGTAACACAGTTCTTCAAACAATTGACGATACTTTTGTTGATCCAAATGACCTTTTAGTTAGGGCACCAAAGCCGCCTTTTTCATTTTTTATGCCCCCAATTACCGTATAGGAAGTAAAGGAGGCAATTTTTAGCTTAAAAAAGACAGCTGGGCTAGAGACTATTATTGCCTAAATAGTTCTATGGTCAAGGCATCTCAGGAGTCGTTAATTGAACCATTAACTATTCTCTTTAATAAATGTGTCAATGAAGGAGTATGGCCGGACTCATTTAAAGTTACAAAAATTTTTCCCTTGCATAAAAAAGGAGATCATAATTGTCCGGATAATTTTAGACCCATAGCAACTGTTCCTATTATGGGCAAAATATTTTAAATTATTATGAAGCGGAATTTATCCAGTTATTGTGAAAGTAAGCACATTTTCTCTGATTCTCAGTTTGGTTTTAGGAAAAATCGTTCTACCCTTAAAGCCTTGCTATCTATGGTTGAGATAATTGTAGAGGGATTTGATGAGGGCCTCCATTCAAATGCCACGATGTGTGATCTCTCAAAAGCTTTTGATTGTGTTAATACACAAATTTTGCTGCATAAACTGGAATATTATGGGATAAGAGGAAATGTGCTCAAACTTTTTTCTTCCTACCTTTCTAACAGGCAATAGTATGTGAGTCTTAATGGAACCGAGTCCAGCCTACTACAAGTTGAAAACGGTGTTCCTCAGGGTTCTGTCTTGGGACCCATTTTGTTTCTATTATACATCAATGATTTGCCTTACTCGGTAGATGACTTATCTTGTGTAATATTTGCTGATGACACTACACTAATTGCAAGGGGTGATACTTCTAATTTGGGTAGTTTTCAACTGGTGAAAAATTGGTTTTCATCAAATAAGCTGAAACTCAACGAGTCCAAGACTCAGCACATTCATTTCACCACTGACAAATGGGCTTCTAAGTCCGAGGCCAAAGTTCTTGGGCTAACCCTAGATACCAGATTGGAATGGTCACCCCAGGTTGATCATCTTTGCTCAAAGCTGTCATCGCAGATATTCTGTCTGAAGCAATTAAGACGTTCGCTTCCTTCTAATGTACTACGCACGGTGTATTTCGCAATTTTCCATAGCCATTTAACATATGGCATCACGTTATGGGGAAATTCAAGTGCTACTTATAGGGTGCTAATTTTGCAAAAGGCTGCTGTTCGCTCCATAGAAGGTGCTCCTTATGGTACCTCGTGCTTACATCTTTTTAAAAAATTTAAAATTATGCCCCTACCTTGTATTTATATATTCGAGTCCCTATTGCAAATACACCGTGGATTTGACAAATTTCAAAAGCATTGTGATGTGCATTCCTATAATACTAGGAATGCAACAAATTTGATTCAGTCCTATTCTAGGATTCGTACAACGCAAATAAATAAATTGGATGTTGGATTGTATAATCACTTTGTTCATTGTTTTAACAATGTTAATGTTACTAGTTTGAGTTTTAATAAGTTTTATAAGTTGTGTAAAACGTTTCTAATAGACAAATGTTTTTATAGTGTGAATGATTATTTTAATTGGTCAAATTCTAACGGTTAATGTTTCAGTGACTTCAAATGTACCTTTAATTGTATGTAATGTGGTCGTTAAATAAAGTAAGTAAGTAAGTATTATTATTATAATATTTTTATTATTAGTAGACAATATATACATTAGTCGAAATTTAGT
The DNA here is from genome assembly GCA_963924545.1 of Pogonocherus hispidulus. Classification (NCBI taxonomy): domain Eukaryota; kingdom Metazoa; phylum Arthropoda; class Insecta; order Coleoptera; family Cerambycidae; genus Pogonocherus; species Pogonocherus hispidulus. Next base: position 72,928,908 of record OZ004693.1, read on the forward strand.
AAAGTACAATTCTCCCCAATTACCGAATTAAATTAAATTTATTCAATTTTCTTAACAATATATAAATAATGCCACCAATAAATATTTACATACTAAATCATTTTTACATGTCCACTTAGGTTTATATTGAAATATAAATATAATATATATTTTTCCTGCGTTGTTTGGTTTCAATTTTATATGTTTTCGACACATTTTCATCCATTATAAAATTACCTTGAGGGAAATTGTGTCTATTTACTGGACTAATATTACGCGGAACAAAAGACCTCGCGCCTGTTCAGACGTTGCTCTCTGCAACGGCTCGGTGCTGCAGGAAGTCGGGAACACGTACTTGATCCCAGGGGACGAGTGCCGTGTACTTACGGCGCCGCCTCGCTCTGCTCCTTACAAGTGGTTGTAACGTAGGGCGGCAGCAGTCGCTCACGTTAAACGCTCCAAATTGTAATTAATTATTGTACTTTGCTATATCTCTACGCCAAAAGGACCTGCTATAAACATTGAACCAAAGATTGGTGCCGTTAGAGAACAATAATGTAGAGAATCACTGGAAATATTTAGACGAGCAGAGTTTTAAGCACTAATTAGTCTCCTTTTCTGTAAGAAACAGCAAACAAAGTTCATTAATATATTCTACTTAAAAGCTGGTAAATTATGGGCATTAATGTTTTAAATATGTATATTGAAATATATATTATTACACTGAGAAAACTAGTATTAGAATTGCAAATAACTACGAATAGTAAAGGGACATCATTACATCATTAAGTATCCTCCATCTGTAAACGCCTTATTTAAATAAGGACTAAACAAATCAAGCTAAAACAGCTATTCTCCTGGCAATATGCCGCGCCGAGCGCTGAATTACAAAGCAAAATTTGCCGTATTTTGTCTAACACAGTTAGAATCATAATATATCATATATATTAAGACATTCTAGATCTACTAAAAGAATTATAGGGATAAATATATGATTGATACATATGTAAAATGTTAGACACATGACAATATTTAGGCACAGTACAATTAGAAAAAGTAAAATAAAACCAGAGCTATTGACATATATTCAATCAGAAAAGATTAAAGTTTAAGATTATTAAATTTCAAAAGGAATGAATAAGTAATAGAAAAGTTATCAATGATTTATTAAAATTCATATATTGAATTGTGAGAATTAAGGACATTTAAATTATAATCAAATAAAATTTGACAGATAGTAACTAGATAAGAGAAGGTATTTTAAAATAAAATAAGGGATTTGTTTTAGAAAATAAGCATAGTTAAATAATAAATTAAATAATATAAATTTGTTAATTAAATAAGAGAGTAGTTTTAAAAGTATTAAAAAACAATTTAAAGTAAATTGAAGTGTTTAAGAAAAGACTTTTAAGTGCAAAAGAGTGATTAAAGACATGGGTAAAATCGAAGTTCCATGAAAAAGAATGAATTGAAATTGTTGCTAAGAGATAGGAATGACAATAAATTTTGAGAAAACCGAAGCGGCGTCCTTTTTGAAAAATCAAAGAAAAAAGTGGAATTTTGACTAGAAATTGAGAAGGAAAGTTGTTAAAAAATATATCGAGAGATAAGCAGGGATAACAAGATAACCTCAAAGTAAGTTTGTTTGTCAAATCACTTGCTTAAAATTAATGCACAGCTGGAGAAAAGATAGCAGAGATCTACAAGCAGAAATATAGAGATTATATTTTCATTTAATTGTATTAATAAGACGATTTTAAATATATAGCTATAACAGATTATCTAGATAAAAAGTCAGGCCTAAAATAGACAGGAGTCTAAATAAAGCACTTACCTTAAAAGAGATCCAGAGAAATGATCCAGAAGAAGAATAATATCCAGAATTTGTCACACAAATATGAACAATTTTAATAACAGTTTTGCATAATTAGTAATATTTTAGTTTTAGTTTAAGCAACATAACCTGTTTGTGCAGAATTTATATAGTTGAGTACAGTTATGTAAAGTGTTTATTAATAGATCTGCAAATAGTAAGATGTTAGGCAACCCAAATTACATAAATTTGCATAGATCAGATTTTGTCCACGGACATATGTTTCTATTTGATTAAAATAAAATAAGGATTGTTAAATTTAACTAGAGGTTTATTTGCTAGAACAAATTTACAGAATACTTTTAAAATTAAAAATAAAAAAAAAAAATTATTATATTAAATTAAAAATATTACAGTCAAGAAAATATTTGTAATGAACCCCACCTGAAAAAGAATCAATCATTGTTCCAAATTAATTAAACAATTCAATAGATTCAATTTCTAAAAAAAAATTTTATTAGATTAGATAACTTTTAAATTATTTAAAATAAAAACAAAATAGAGTGAATATAGGTGAATAGCTGAAAAGAAGGAGTTGTAGATTAAGGAGGTAAGCATAATGTTTTCTTATGTATAACATGGAAGTTGATTAATTGAGAAAATTAAAAAATTACGAAAATTTACTATAAACTAAAATATAATTTGGCGCCCAACACTAAACTCAAATTTAATTAAAATAAAATTAATTTAAATATTCAATAAATGCTATAAATAAGTCGAGGCAAATATAATTTAACCCTAAAAAAAATAAAGGAGTTAAAAATTTAAATTGAATTACAAACAAGTTTAATTAAAATAAAAATATAATAAATTGGCACCATCAACGTGGGGCGAATATTACAAATTTACCAACCAAGTGTGGTGATTGTAACAACAGAGTCGTGGTAAGGAAAAAAATAATAGAATAAAAAAAAAATGGATTTAAGAAACAGAAAAATTGGAGAAGAACAAGAAAATGATAGTAGTGAAGAAAGGACTATGGAGGAAAGTGATGAGCAGACATCAATAGTAACTGAGGGAACAGAAGTAACTCAAGCTACAGAAGAAACAAAACAGAAGGAAGAAGATATTTCATGGCAGAGAATGATGACAGAGGTATTAACAAACCTAAGCAAGACTACTAAAGAAATACAAGAAGAAAATAGAAATTTAAGCAAGACTACAAAAGAAATGCAAGTGGAAAACAGAAAGAGAGACGAAGAATTGAAAAAGAAAATTGAAGAAGAAAATAGAAAGATGGAAGAAGAAATGAAGAAGAGGGATGAAGACATGAAAAAACTATTAACAGAAAATATACAGGATGTTTATAGAAAAATCGAAAATAGATTTGAACAAGTAAAAAAGGAAATTCATGAAGAAAATGAACAATGGAAAGAAAATATGGAGAAGAAACATGAGGAAAATGGGAAGGAAATTAAGAAGTTGGACATACAAGGTCAAATAGTGGCAGAAAATCAACAGATTTTAGATAAGAAATTAGAACAAGTAGAAAACAAAACAGAACAAAATAAAATCAAGATAGAAAAGGTAAAAGAAGACATAAAAATAGGGATCAGCTATAATGTAAGAAATGGAACAGAAGAGGATGAAAAAAGAGAAAAGGAAATACAGTCAATAAGAAAACAATTGCAAGAAATTAAAGAAAAACAAGAAATAGGAATGGGAAACACAAAAATGATAAGATGGGTTAAAGAAGACAAAATGAATAAATTTTCAGGAAATATTCACAAATTACATCCTACTGTATTTGTGAGATCATTAAAACGAAGAATGGAGAATATAGAAGATAAAGAAGATATGAAAGAAATAATAAGAGATAATTTAGAGGGAAATGCATTAATTTGGTTTGGGAGTAAAGAAGCGGAAATAGAAAATTATGGGGACTTTGAAAGAAATTTCTTAAAACATTATTGGGGTGAAAATGCACAAATGAATGTTAGGGAGAAATTATATTTTGGTAGATTCAATGAAAAGTTATCAAATTCCATGACAGATTACATAATGAGAATATATGCTATAAGTCAGTATTTAACTCCAAAATTAACAGAATCTGAAATAGTTTTGTACATTGCTAGACATTTTAAGCCTGAGATATCGGAAACAATCTCAATTCAAAACATATCTAATATGGAGCAATTATATATTTATATCAGTAGAATTCAAAGAAATCAACATAATTATTCAAATTATAATAATATGGTAAATAATAATTCAAATAGAATAAATTCAAATAATAGACAGGATAATTTTCAAAATTTTAATGTAAATAATAATCGAGATAACCAAAATTTTAGACAAAATAATACAAATAACAGAGGTTTCAATAACAATAACAATTTTAGACAAGGAAATCAAAATAATAATAGATACCAAAATAATGAACGTAACAGAGGCACAAATTTTAATAATAATAACAATTTTAATAACAATAATTATAATAATTCTAACTATAACAGAAATTTTAATACAAATCAATATAGAAACAATGACCAAACTTACTACAGAAATAACAATGCACAACAGAATACAAATAATAACACAAATCACAATTCAAGATATAATTCACGTTACAATAATGAAAATTACAATAATAGACAAGATCATAATACAAATAATACACAAAATAACAACACAGATGCACAACACAGACGTGTAAATTTTACAGAAACACAAAACACACAAAGAGCTCGATCTGCTGATAGAGAACCAGTAGGGAATGTGAGGCAGGAGACACAAACAAGATCACAATCATTGAACAGAAATTCTGAAACACAAAATTTTCAATAAATTGCAAGCCTAAAGAATTACACAAAATAAGCCAAAATAATTATGTACATCCTAGAGAATTTATAACATTAGAAAATGATTTAACTTTTAATGATCAAGAAAATTTAATTTATATAAATGTAAAATATTTAAATAATGATATGCTTATGTTAGTTGATACTGGATCAGAAATAAGTATGGTAAATCAACAAGTAATAGAAAAATTTTCAAAATTATCAAGTAATATAGTTAGAATAAATAAACTAACATTAATTGGAGCAAATAATAAAAAATTGTGTGAAATAAATAAATCTATTAATATTACTCTAAACATGAATGACAAGCCTATTCAATTACAATTCTTAATAGTACCAAATTTACCAGCAGAATTTATAATAGGATCGGATGAACTAGCTAAAAATAAAATAATTATTAATTATGATAAGAAAATAGTCGAATATAAAGATGTTCAATTACAATTTAAAATGGTGAAAAAAACAATGCAAGAGAGTATGGATGTATGTATAGTTAATGAAGGAATAGAATTTAATAATAATAAGGGGATTAATTATATAAATAATAATGATAATTTTAATTATAATGAATTAAATATTATATTAAACTGTGCACAAGAGCACAAAGAAAAGGTGGGAATTTTATTAAATAAGTATGGAGGATTGGTAAAAGAAGGAACTCGATTTGCACAAAAATACACTCATCATCTTAAAGTAAAAGACATTGATAGTTTTACAGTAAAAAGTTATCCGATACCCTATAAATATAAAGACGAGGTAAGAATAGAATTACAAAGTTTACTTGAACAAGGTATTATAGAAAGGAGTACAACACCTTTTCTTAATCCAATATTAGTGGTAAGAAAACGCAACAATGAGATACGGCTATGTTTAGACGCAAGAAATATTAATAAATATACTATTCCACAATACAAGAAACCACTTTCGATAGAAGCAATATTAGGCAAAATCACAAAAAGTAAAATATTTCACGAGAACTATTTAAAACATATTTTGGCTTATAACATTGCAAACACAAACAAATACAGACTATAATACATTATTACATACAGTAAACACAAGATTACACAGAGCTACACAAAAATATCAACAAAGACAAATCAGAACACAAAAACACCATAAACAATTTCAAGAAGGAGTTTTAGTCATTGTACGAAAGTTAAGAGTATCAGACAAAGATAAAAAAATCTGTGCTAAGTTAATGTTACCTTATCATGGTCCATTTAAAATAAATAATAAAAATGGTTTGAATAGTTATGAGATTAAAGATCCAGAGAATGATAGAATAATAGGAATTTATAATATTAATCAATTATATGAATATAAAGAATAGGTAAAAGTAAAATAAGAAATTTGATTTTAGAAATTTGAAAATAAAAGTTTCCAAATTATCAAAAATAAAATTTGGGAAATTTAAGACATTCTAGATCTACTAAAAGAATTATAGGGATAAATATATGATTGATACATATGTAAAATGTTAGACACATGACAATATTTAGGCACAGTACAATTAGAAAAAGTAAAATAAAACCAGAGCTATTGACATATATTCAATCAGAAAAGATTAAAGTTTAAGATTATTAAATTTCAAAAGGAATGAATAAGTAATAGAAAAGTTATCAATGATTTATTAAAATTCATATATTGAATTGTGAGAATTAAGGACATTTAAATTATAATCAAATAAAATTTGACAGATAGTAACTAGATAAGAGAAGGTATTTTAAAATAAAATAAGGGATTTGTTTTAGAAAATAAGCATAGTTAAATAATAAATTAAATAATATAAATTTGTTAATTAAATAAGAGAGTAGTTTTAAAAGTATTAAAAAACAATTTAAAGTAAATTGAAGTGTTTAAGAAAAGACTTTTAAGTGCAAAAGAGTGATTAAAGACATGGGTAAAATCGAAGTTCCATGAAAAAGAATGAATTGAAATTGTTGCTAAGAGATAGGAATGACAATAAATTTTGAGAAAACCGAAGCGGCGTCCTTTTTGAAAAATCAAAGAAAAAAGTGGAATTTTGACTAGAAATTGAGAAGGAAAGTTGTTAAAAAATATATCGAGAGATAAGCAGGGATAACAAGATAACCTCAAAGTAAGTTTGTTTGTCAAATCACTTGCTTAAAATTAATGCACAGCTGGAGAAAAGATAGCAGAGATCTACAAGCAGAAATATAGAGATTATATTTTCATTTAATTGTATTAATAAGACGATTTTAAATATATAGCTATAACAGATTATCTAGATAAAAAGTCAGGCCTAAAATAGACAGGAGTCTAAATAAAGCACTTACCTTAAAAGAGATCCAGAGAAATGATCCAGAAGAAGAATAATATCCAGAATTTGTCACACAAATATGAACAATTTTAATAACAGTTTTGCATAATTAGTAATATTTTAGTTTTAGTTTAAGCAACATAACCTGTTTGTGCAGAATTTATATAGTTGAGTACAGTTATGTAAAGTGTTTATTAATAGATCTGCAAATAGTAAGATGTTAGGCAACCCAAATTACATAAATTTGCATAGATCAGATTTTGTCCACGGACATATGTTTCTATTTGATTAAAATAAAATAAGGATTGTTAAATTTAACTAGAGGTTTATTTGCTAGAACAAATTTACAGAATACTTTTAAAATTAAAAATAAAAAAAAAAAATTATTATATTAAATTAAAAATATTACAGTCAAGAAAATATTTGTAATGAACCCCACCTGAAAAAGAATCAATCATTGTTCCAAATTAATTAAACAATTCAATAGATTCAATTTCTAAAAAAAAATTTTATTAGATTAGATAACTTTTAAATTATTTAAAATAAAAACAAAATAGAGTGAATATAGGTGAATAGCTGAAAAGAAGGAGTTGTAGATTAAGGAGGTAAGCATAATGTTTTCTTATGTATAACATGGAAGTTGATTAATTGAGAAAATTAAAAAATTACGAAAATTTACTATAAACTAAAATATAATTTGGCGCCCAACACTAAACTCAAATTTAATTAAAATAAAATTAATTTAAATATTCAATAAATGCTATAAATAAGTCGAGGCAAATATAATTTAACCCTAAAAAAAATAAAGGAGTTAAAAATTTAAATTGAATTACAAACAAGTTTAATTAAAATAAAAATATAATAATATATATATATATATCACAATATATCACACACAATATATCATATATATATATATATATATATATATATATATATCACAATATATAACATATCACAATAGGTAAACCTTGCGTACGCAAGGTTTACCTATTGTGCCAAATACTCAGGCCTTCGCATTCGTCGGTATGCGCACTTGTATTGCACTGATGAGATCATAAAAAGGTCGAAACCGGTCTGCAATTAGTGGCATCCTACGATGTGTGGTCTTAGTATTTCCTCGTAGTTTTCGTTACAATCCGAATCCTTGTATTTTGATTCTAACTGTGTTAGACAAAATACGGCAAATTTTGCTTTGTAATTCAGCGCTCGGCGCGGCATATTGCCAGGAGAATAGCTGTTTTAGCTTGATTTGTTTAGTCCTTATTTAAATAAGGCGTTTACAGATGGAGGATACTTAATGATGTCCCTTTACTATTCGTAGTTATTTGCTATATGCATGCCATCTGATAGTAGTAGAACTAGTTTCTACAACCTAGTACTGTATTGGATAGTATTAGAATTCCTGTAGCTTCAATATTTTATTTTTGCTGTCTGCTAAACTAGGTATGTAACTACAATACAACTGTTTGGTGCCTGTTGTAAGATATTGAATTTAAAGGCATGAAAGCACCGCAGTTAAAGTTAGTATGCATATATTATAGTTACCGTTATATATTATTACAGGTACGAATTACATTATTATTTTTCTTATTGTAATAAATTTACTGCATTTATTTCTACAAAGCTTTCCACCGCATCTACCAAACACACAAAAATCGCTATGAGTTGTGCTAGTTTAAGTATTTCTGAAATTCAACAACTCATTTTCCGCGTAGAAAAATTTCCTTCTATTATCGTGCCGTTGGTAGCGAGAATTATCGATAAAATACCCCTGACGGTCGGTAAACTCATGGCGACAAACTTTTAGTTTATTATATACTATAATAATATAGTAACAATCTGTTGTTTTGTAATTACAGGGTGCGGCAGCATAACTTCCTTTTTTTCAAAATTTAATAAAACCCATTGTATGAATCAGAACATTTTTATTTGTTTTTTTATAATATAGGCGCATGCCTAAAGTTTTGTTTTACATAGTTTTGAAGATCAAATCAGATAGGTGACGTCCCCCATTCTCCATACACTAAGTAAACCGATTTCTGACGTGTGTCATGACTCTTGACAGCATAGCAGGCCTTATGTTGGCAATTTCTTCCTGGATGTTGGTCTTCAAATCTTATAGGGTCCTGTTGACCCTAGGGTAAATGTTGACGGATCCACACAAATGAAAATGGGCTTCATCCCTAAAAAAAAACAAAAGCGTCCTCAGGAACGACTTCGAGAAGAACCTGACACGCGTTCATCCGAGAATTGAAGTCACGTGCAGAAAGTTCCTGCACAATCGCCATCTTGTAAGGATGGAAATGAAGATCATAATGAAGAATTCTCCTCACAGAACGATCGGAAACTCCAAGGGCAGAGGCATGTTTGCCTGCAGAACGCCGTGGTGAATGCAACATTGAAACTCTCACTGCCTCAATGTTTTCAGGTGATCTAAACTTTCACGTAATAATTGATTTCCGGTCAGGGACAGGAGCCAACGGGGCTAAATTAAAGCAATTCCGAAAGGCGCGCTGGGTTGCGATCACAGAACATCCGCTCGAAAAGTAGGCCTCAATGGCCAAAGCACGCTCCTCACTGTTCCAACGCGTGATGGCGACTGAACTTGTCGGGACAAAACTTATATAGTCCCGCCTCTCGAACGAGATAACTCGCGCTCCGCTATGACATCAACCGACTGAATGGCCCACATTTAAAAAAGTAAGTTATGCTGCCGCACCCTGTATTACATTATTTTTTAGAGAATATAAGTTTCACTACTTCTAATAATTAATATTAGAATAATTGATTTATATTACTAAATAAAATCTAGTTTTAGCAAATCACGTTATATAATATTAGGTAAGCAAGATAATAATTATAATTTAAAAAATCATTGCGATTATTATAATAATAATAATAATAATAATAATATACTCATTTATTTCAACAGAATTATATACCCAATTACAGAAACAAAGAAAAAGTAAAATAAAAATAGAGTTACAATAACTCACTAAAGTAAATAATATCAACAAAACCGTGTGGCTTACATTAAGATACAAATTTTTGTTTATATTTTGTTACAATAAAGTTTATACTATCCGAGTTTATATCACATGTACTAGATAATTCATTGAACAATTTACACATATTAAAAATAGGAGATTTAAGCTGCAGGTTACTTCTACATGCCCTATTATAAAAAGTAATATCCTGACGAGAGTGTAGCCTTGGCACAAGGAATGTTATTTTATTAAGCAGCGAAGAACAGTCGATATCGCCGTGTAACAGCTTGAATAAAAATTTCAATGCAGTACAATCCCGACTAACTTCTAATAGATCCAAATTAAATGCACCGAGAAGCATATTGTGGTCAAACCCTCTTTCAGGATAGTACCCATAACATCTATAAAACATATATTTTAAACATTTACGCTGAACAGACTCTAAAGAGCTTTTATAATTCACATAAATCGGTGCCCAAATAACCGATGCATATTCTAGTTTACTTCTAACAAAAGTTATATAAAGTAGCCTCATAACATGAATATCGGAGAAGCTATTCCAGTTTCTAACGCAATAACCCAAAACCTTAGACGCAGAGTTAACAGCTTTAAAACATGTTGTAAAGCTATACAATCATATTCAGTTTTTATTTCAAACCAAATTTTTAGATCATCTGCAAAAAATAAGTGATATGATTTAATAAACAGGTCGTTAATGAAAATCAGGAATAAGAGAGGGCCCAGATTTGATCCTTGTGGGACCCTTGAGGTCGCAAGGTACTCTTTGGATCTGTAACCACCATATTCCACGAATTGCCGTCTGTCAAGCAAATACGACGACATTAAGGAGTGTAAACTAGCACAAAAACCTACACGGACAAGTTTTGTCAGTAGCAGGAAATGGTCAATTCGATCAAATGCTTTTTGTATGTCGGTATATATGACGTCAACCTGTCCATGTTCATCAATAATATCTGATACATACTGGGTGAAACACGTTAGATTCGTGACCGTCGATCTACCCTCCATAAACCCATGTTGGAACGGTGAAATTTGATGTTTAATGGAACTGTATATATTATCATAGATAATTATTTCCAGAAGTTTGCTAAAATTGCAGAGGATAGCAATCGGTCTATAGTTATAAATTTCAGCTTTATCGCCAGATTACAAAATAGGACAAATTTTGGTAATTTTCCACATCTCCGGAAACTGATTAGACTTTACTATTAAGTTGAATATTAGTGACAGAGGACTGGCAAGTGCATAGATACAATCCTTCACCAAAAAACTAGGAATGTTATCCACACCAGACGTCATTTTGTTTTTAAGTTTTTTTGAAGCTTTAATAATATCCTGTTCAGAAATATTATCAAAATGAACATTCATATTATTTAGTGAGATTGAATCCTTTGCGTGAGAGGGATCTGAAGGTAAGTATACATCCGAAAAAAAATCTGAAAAACCATCCACAATGACTTGAGGTGTGTTATATGAGTTAGACTTATATTGCATAGTACCAGGAATTCTCGAGCTAGTTTTTTTAGAATTCACAAATGCCCAAAACTTGGTAGGATCAGCTATTATGTCACTTTCGATATTCTGAATATACGCTGCATAGGCTATGTCTATTTGAGTTTTAATTCGGGTTCTCAAAGACTTGAACTGGTTATAAAATGTTAGGGTTTTGTATTTGATATAGTTTTTATGAGCTGTACTCTTTCTTCGAATATCATTAATAATATCTCTTGTATACCAAGGCGGATATTTTCTTTTATAACTTTTGTATGAAGGTATGCAGATATCAAAAACATTGTTCAAGAAAGAGTACAGACTATTGCAAGCATCATCAACGTTGGTAACTGATTTAAGATATGACCAGTCTTCCTTCTGAATCATATCGTACATTAACAAATAATTTGCACGTCTGAAGTTATACTTTCTACAGCAATCTTTAAAATTAAAACTGGATAACTTAGAACCTTTCAAATTTATTCTAAATACAAGGGCTGGATGATAGTCATCTTCTCTAACGAGGTGGCACTCATCATGTCCAACATTAAAAGTTAGGTCAGAAAAAATTAGGTCTAAGAGCCTCCCTTGTTGATTAACAATATTATTATTCTGTGTAATATCCAAAAAACTCCTAAAATTTTTCACTACATTTGTTTTAGCATCATTTAAATTAGCGTTGAATAAAGATACATTAAAGTCACCCATTATCATTATATTACCACCAACAAATAGGTGCTGTAACGCTTCAAAAGCTCCCATGAAAGATTCAAAATCAATTAAGCTAATAGATGGGGGAATATATACAGAAAAAATAAACAAAATATTCCCTGATAGCATAACCTTACATCCTACTATATCTACGCGTGGAAAACTTGACTTGATTACATCAACATTAACATAGGCTGCGTTTAAACTAATCTTAGCTGCAAGCACTACTCCACCTCCTCTGGTTAAACCCGCATCCAAAAAGTTTCTATCACTCCGAAATACGCTGTAGGAATCAGGAAAAAGCTCCGCACTGTCCACATCACTACATAGCCATGACTCACTTAAGCCAATAATGTCAAACTCGCACGTTGATACTGAATTATAAAAATCTGTAACCTTAGTGTTTAGTCCTCGTACATTCTGATAGTAACAATGCAAATCTGATTATTGACTGTAGCTGGGTAAGTTTAGGCGTTTAAATGTACAATTTTAGGACAACCGTTGACATATTTTATTTTCAATCCAGACTCGCCGTTCCGTTGTCTCTGGTCCAAAAGATTCTTGACTTGACGATAATTATCAATTTGCCTAGGTGTCCGATCCATAGAGATAGAAATATGCTTAAATCTGTCCAAGGATTTTAAATGTTTGGCATTCTTAATTATTGTGAGAACTTGACCTTCATTATCTAGGGTTATTCTGATAGGTCTTTTTTTGTCAGCGGAGAACTTCTCAAGGCGTATGGGTTTCAAATTTACCAACGAATCATTTGAGCTGCTGAGAATATCTGCAATAATCATTTTGTCGGCATCAATTCTATCGGCCGTATTTCCAGTAGGTGGCTCACTTACACCGAAAAAAATCAAGTTAGATGACTTTCTTCTTATGACCCAGTGACTAAATAAATTGGCTAATGAACTACAACTTACGTTCTTATACCTTTAATTTTTATAAATGTGGTAGATGTAGCCTAGCTTTGTCGCCTGGTGGATGTAGGTACTGAGTTCTCGTGATCAAATCAGTTTGTTTGTATCTACATTAAAAAGTACAACTCATTTCTCTAATGTGTTTTTAAAAAGCTCTTTAACTTGCAGAAGCCCAGCTAAAGTATATAGTTCATTACACTAAACTTCACTTTTGGATTTTCTAAAGAATCAAACACATTAGTTCCGCGTCAGTGTACTATCTGCACAATTTATCTTATTAAACAAAGTTGCACTCAGACGTCAATACAGTTATAGTGAGCCATCCAGTAAGCCAAACCAGTACAAGCAGGAGCGTCGAATTTATGTGGTGCTTTAATTTAATTTAGTACGTCAGGTTAGGATGCTAAGCCAACGCGCGTTCTCGCTGAAAACAGTTCAGTTGTTGCCATGGATTGAGATGTCAAGTACGCAATCGTCTTCGCATTTTATTGAAACAAGGGGCATTTTATTACTGAATCAGATTGTGGAACTTATTTAAAATGAGATCAATCAGAAAGATAAAACTTGTAGGAAGTACGTAGGTAGTTTTTAAGCTTAAATGATGCTTTTCAGCGTTAACTATTGAAACGCTAAAAAATTTGAAAAGACCATAAAGAGATTTGGTGAGAATATCTAATAACCCTGACGTAGTTTTCCATATATCACCAAAACACTATACTGCACTCGACGGGTGTTTCACCAAATAAATAAATAAATTGGCATCATCTGGAGATGATTAAAACTATGCTAACACCGTGTCCTATTTATATCTAAACTATTGGTACGGCACAGTGAACCGTCGCGACGGATCAGTGAACCGTGATTTACTAACCAATAAAGCGGGCTGTATGGGTGATCTCTGCCACTATTCATACTATTTTTACACTTTGCAATTTCCAAACTATCAAATGCATCCAGCTACCTGAATTTTTTTACATTCTTAATTAGTCTTAAATTGTTACTATCTATTTAATGGTTATTCTCAAACGTATATTGCGCGACACTAGACTTATCTGTTCTAGCATATTTGATATGAGCCATATGTTTCTTGAATCTAGTTTGAATTGACCTTCTAATTTGTCCAACATACTTTTGATTGGTGCCTTTACTGGTAATGTCGTAAATCCCCAACTTTTCTTTAGTTTCTATTTTGTCTCTTGGATTGCCTAAAAGTTAGTACCAATGACATACCTATATTTTTAAAAACCTTACCAAAACCACGGGTGAAACGAGGATCGTAAGGAATAGATATGAATTTTGAATTTTCTCTTTCATTTTGAAATGTCGAGGATTTTCGAAGTGTCTCTTTCTTATATTTACGTTTAATTATTATTTTATCAATTAAACTTAAAGAATATCCATTACTCGCAGCTATGTATATCCCTAATCAATGCCTTTTCTTTTTCAAATCTCTCCTTATTTAGGGGGAAGCTTAGTAGGCGATGAATTAGCAAATTGAAACTCGCCAGTTTGTGTTGAGCAGAATGGCGAGAGTCCTTAAGGATATATATCTTAAAGTACTGGTATCTTTTCTGTATATGCCAAATTCTAACTTATTTTCACTATTTCTTATTATTAATATATCGATAAATGGTAGTTCTTCAGAGTTTTCAATTTCATATGTAAATTTAACTGACCCGAAAGGACTGTTCAGTTTAGAAACAAAGTTGTCAATATCAGTGACTTGTATCAAACACTGCAAAGATATCATCCACATATCTAAACCAAACCATGGGAAAATACTCTATTTCTTTTGCTTCCTCTTCGAGTCTGTTAATGAAAAGATTGGCAATAGATGGTGACAAAGAGTTATCCATTGCTGTACCCTCTTGTTCAAAGAAATTATACCATTGAATCGAAAGCATTTTTTTTCATGCAAACTTTAGTGAGTTGAAGATATTCATTTACTACATCTTGACTGAGACTGTTTGATTCGAGTAGTAACAAACGATAAAGGAGATCAAATCTTCAGTTTTTTGCAAGTAGATATTTTTCACCTTATTAATGAAATCATTGTAATTACTCACAGAAAAACTAGGTGGTGCAATGGGTAACCTTTCGAACTTCTCTGTTAACCATTTTGATAGGAGGTAAGTTGGCGATCCTATTGATGAAACAATAGGACGCATCGACTTTCCTGGTTTATGAATCTTAGGCAAGCAGTAGGTACAATCTAAGTACACCTGGGTTAGATACATATAACCTCCTATTTAAAGCTCGAGTAATAAGGTTGTTGCAAGATTTAAGTACATTTCTTACTTCAGTAATCATTTTTGGTAATGAGTTTCTAGAAAGTATATTATAAGGGCCATTACTAATCATGTTGTCTACCCTTTCACAATAGTCCTCTTTATCTAAAATAACAACCTTATTACCTATCAGTTTTTAGGTGAAAGCAATGTTGTTCACGCAGTCCTTTGATTGTCTACCCAGATGATACCAACTTGGTTGGCGAAACGCACGTCGAGTGCAGTATAGTGTTTTGGTGTTATGTGGAAAGCTACGGCAGTGTTATCTTCACACTAAAGATTCAAACTCCCTTCAACAATATCTAATAACGAAAAATTGACACATTGTTAACTGAAATTTAACCAACAATATTTAATTAGCACACTTATATTTAAAAAACCATATTTTGTTTGTCAGAAGCTAGTCCATATTAATCTAGCTTGTTACTGGCTTATTTGTATACATGTAAACAGTTACATGAAGGCATATGACCTGTAGGTCTATCGTATCCTGAGCGCCGGCTTGACGTTAATACCACAAGTATAAAGATATATACAGTAATTTCACTCGGCAAAATCTCTTTGATGTTGGTGTCCTTAAGTTTTGTTTTTTTAACCCCCCAAAAAGACCACTGCGCATACTACCCAAGCACAATCATGCGCATTAGTGACCGTTTTTGGGAGACACGCACAGGCCCGGACTATTATTTTTTGGAGTAAAAAAGGTGGCCTAACAGAATTTCGTTTACAAATGAAACAATATTTTGTAGCCATGTTGCACACAATACAAAACACTTATCAAAATCACAAATACAAACGCCTAGACACACAAACGCATGCTGATTACCTGTAAAGCAAAAAGCAAAGTGCGCCCATAAAATAGCATACGCCGGCCCATTCCTCCCCTTCTACATCTCTACCAATGCGCATACTACCCAAGAGCAGACATGTGCATTAAAAACTTTTGTACAAAAAAATTTAAAGAGTGAAACTACTGTATATATCTTTATACTTGTGTTAATACTGTTAGGGAATAATTTCTGTTCGTACCAAGATAATGCTGTATTGACTCGGCTACATGCATCGTGTGCAATAAGCTGCCAATAAAAAAGTCTCGTAAAATTATATGAAACTATCCATAAGTTCCCCTATGAGTGGCTTATTCACTTCTCCACACTTTTATGTGACAGAAGGAGGATTATAATGAAGTACCAGGATGAGAACCATAATGGGAACAGATACGTTATAACCTGTAGGATTGATAATCCTTTTATTTTGTTAACTAATTGTGTTGACTGGCGAAAAAATTATAAATTAATAAAAATATATCTACAACTATTGCAAAAGGAGTTCACGTGTACTGTAAAGATACTGTTCGAAAATTATATACCATATGAGACACATACACGACAGTGATTTTATAACAATAATTTTGAACTGACAACTCTTGAACACCACGGTTACACTACTTGCTTCCTTGCTTGCAATATTTTAGGTATCCCGTAGGTTTCAGCAACAAAAGGTGTTTTAAAGTTATAGTATTCCTGTAACAATTTAAAAAATGCATTTCATTTTTCGAACGTTTGGTCTTTTAATGCAATAATTATTAAAAACCTTCTTGTTCTTATCACAAAATGTTGATCATTTTCTGTTGGAGCTATTATAGGTATTCGGAGTAATATAAACAATTTGAATAAAGTATAGAATTTTAATCTTAATATAAAAAATGTATCTAACATATGATTTAGTTATTTTCATAGTTTTTATTAACTTGAAACCTATATGGGTACTAGTTACTGTAATAATCTGGACTAATAGGGTGGGATTTTATTAAATAATATAAATAAAATGTACCGTTTTGAATTACCAATTAAGGATTGATTTATGATGACAAAAGGGTTGGACATATTTAGGTAATAGATAGATGAATAGTTAATATTTATTATGAAATAGGCGTGTACTGCTGTTTAGGTGGTTTTCCATTTCAGGCAGGCGCCTATGGAAATGATATAATAGCTGTCTGAAATTAATGGATATATAATAGTTTCACTAATGAAAAAGTATCAACTTCTCCCGTACTCTATTCAATTTTCTATCAATTAAACTCACATCCCACCTAATTGTAATTTAATATCAGCGCAGTACCGAAAGTGTTCCCTTGATTATTCGGGATCCAGTGTCAATTAGTCAAACTTTATATAAATGAATTTCTAGTTGTATAGTCGATATTTCAATTTATAAATAAAAATTAATATTCTTCTATTTTCGTAAAAACAATGACGTAGCTTTCCACATAACACCAAAACGCTATACTGCACTCGACGCTCATTTCGCCAAACAAGTTGGCATCATCTGCAGATGATTAATACTCCACGAGCACATTGGCCGTGGAGTAGTTGTAAATAAATAAGTAGGATTGTCTTCCTCAAAGACAATAGAGATCAATGCTATACGCGATTCATTTTAAGATCGTAGCGCCAAAACGGCAGTAACCTATACTAACCTTGGGTCACTGACACTGACATTTGAAATTGTATTCATCAAAGATTTGTTGTCGAGAACTTTAAACCAGGTAAAAAGCTTGTAAAACTATTTTGAAAGTGGTAAGTAGTGATATAAAATTAAAATAAATTTTAATATTTTTCGAGCGTTCAATCTGAAAATGAAACTTAACCTCAAAATATGTCAAATTCTTTATTGGACATACGGCATACATACCTTTATGGAAATAGTCATTCTTAGAGAAAAGTAAAAGAGCACACACTCTACTTTGCGTTCTTTAGCTTCTTTATCCATACTTGTCTCCTGTAACTCTTTAATGTAAATAAAACAATACGTCAGAATTGACGGTGTCTCCAGTAGTCTTAGAACTATTACCTACGGTGTTCCTCAGGGAACAGTACTTGGCCCTTTACTATTTACTATATATATCAATAACCTTCTTACTCTAGATACCGTGGGTGAAGTTCTAAGTTTTGCCGACGACACTGCCATTTTGTACCAGGCTGATACATGGGATAAATTAAAAAGCACAACTGAGGCAGATTTCAAAAACATTATGCACTGGTTTCAGTACAATAAATTAACTTTAAATTGTGATAAGACCTTACCTTTTACTTCCTACGCCTCAAATTTGCCAGCCATGGGTGATCTAACAGTAGACTCGACAACACGAATACCCGAAGCCGCGTCCGTAAAATATCTAGATATAGTAATCGACAGACATTTAAGATGGGACTTGCAAGTAAACTACGTTGTAAAAAAAGTAAGAGGTCTGTTACCGCGATTTAAACAACTAAGAGAATATATAGATATTCCTCATCTCAGAACAATTTATTATGCATTAGTACAAAGTCAATTGTCTTATGGAATACTGGGTTGGGGAGGGGTAAGCGATAGTCATCTAGAAAACTTATGTAAACTTCAAAAATGGATAATTAAAATAATATATAATCGAAATCTCAGGTATCCTACAGACAGTTTATTTAGAGACAGTAGATTTTACGATATAAGGCAATTGTTCTGTCTAAATATGTTAATTAATATTAAAAAGAACAAATTACATGTAGAACCGATAAAACACTATTATGAGACTAGGAATAAAACAGATGGTATTATTTTGCCAAAGTGTGGAAAATATATAGGACAACGTAGTTGCAATTATCTTGGCCCTAAATTGTATAGATCACTACCAGCTACTATTAAGAATATAGAAAGCTTTGGGTTATATAGGTCTAGAGTAAGGAAGTGGATTTTGGACTCTGAAAGGATATGCTTCCATGATTTAATTAACTTGAAAATCTTCTAGATTTAAAGGAAAAATATAATTTTAATAAAGATTGTCTATACATTAACTCACCTTAACAGTGTCACCTAAATTCGGACTTGAAATACATGTGTAATGTATATTAAAAAATTATAATGTAATGTGTGTGCGCGTTTATATCCATACATGTTGTTCATGGGTATATGTATATATCTATTGTCGATGTTGGTATACCTACTCACATAGTTGTCCTGTGTGAATGTTCGGATATAATTTGTGATTGGTTGTTTATTTTTTGTTCGTAGACTTAAGATTTAAGATGTTTCTGGCACATACACATCTATCACGTACAAGCGGTACTAGATAAGTACTGCTTCTGTGATTATTGTTTGTTTGCTTAGAAGCAATTATATTTATTGTATTGAAATATTTACTTATGCAAATAAACCTTATTATTATTATTATTATTATTATTATTATTATTATTATAATGCCCAACTTATAGTTTCCACGATAGCTCCAGATTTTCCCGCTTTTGGAAAAGTATGAAACTGATCTCGAGGTTTTTCTTTGTCCAAGAGAAACAATGACGCTCACAACAATAATGATTCATATCTAATCAAAGTAATTAACTAATATAACAACGGATATTTCAAAATTCACAATAGACACACACGCAAAACTGAACCAAATTCCTATGCGTTAGATGTGCGTATCGCCAGTAGGTAGCGTATTGCTTAGCAAAAATTGCGTATAATGGCGCCTGCGGAAAAGCAGGTCGTTATATGTCTGTCAATTTGACAATAATTGTCAGACGGATAGTAGCAAAGAACCAAAAAGGGCAGTACGGTGTGTTTCTCACCACTACTAACTGAACAATCTGTTTACAAGAAAGTAATAAAAATGAAAAATTTATGTTAAAACAAATAACTTTCGTATTTAACTTTTTCTCTGCAACTTATACTTTTAGAGATAAGGGAATAGAGGATTTTATTTAGGACAACCTATATACTCGTATATTCTGTAATTAACTTCTATAAAAATGTAGAAATTGTAAAGTTTTGGAGTTTGAACAACAAAAAACCAATTTTACGGTAAATGACTATGCACCATGTATTTTTAATTTTAATTTCGCTGATTATATCGCCTCAATACATAAAAACAATAAATTAACGTTACAGTTCAGATAAAATCTAATTATAATTCTAATAAGATTATTAATTATTTCTTGCTGGAAGAGCTGATTTAATATACCGTACTTCCACTTTGAAAATGCTCTATTAGTGTTCCGATTAACAATAAAGATAAATCCAATAAAATATTAAGCCACCGAGGTAGCAGCATCGATCGGGAAAATATTAAAGCATCGCTTGATTGACAAGATTAAAATATAAATAATGATATTACTTTGTATGGCGATAGATTTTAATTAGAGGCCATCAAATTAAAAACTAAAGGAGTTGAGATCATTCCCCTACCTATTAAGAATCCATACGATAACGCTGAGAATACTATTGAATATACATCTCCAAGCAATTTAATATGTAAAATTATGTATTAAATTTTACACGCCTTCCACACTTATCTAAATATTTAATTAACGAACGTGAATAGGCATTTCAGTCTGCATAAATAAATAATATTTTAACTTACCGCAATCTATTTTGATATCTTGTGACAGGTTGAGACAAAAGCAACCAAAAGTAAAATGGAAACTATACCTCGAATATATTAACACATTATTGAATAGCCCAAGGAAATAAATTCCCAAAATTGTTCTGGGTATACTCTAGTAGTTAGATACTGGGAATATTCTACATTTTGAATACAAGAAAAAAATTGTTTTACTAGATGTTTCTAAGCAATTAATTTATAGGAATCATATCCGAGTCTTATATTTCAGTGGGGGTCCTACAATTATATAAAAATATGTTTGAGGCGGAGATCTTTTTTGCTGTCATTTTATTTGCATGTAAATTTTTTTAGGAAATTCAAGCAAACAAGATTTTCTGCAGTAAACTATAAAACATCTTTTACCAATTTCCTATGAGAATAATTCAATTTCACTGGGCTTTCCAATATACATTTAATAATTCATTGTAGTCTCTTTTGGAATTACACCACCTGTAAAATAACAAAAAAAACAGGAAACCAGAAGGACACAAACCAAATATTCAAAGTCCAGTATCAAGGCAAACTTCTAAAGTTCGCTATTCAATAATGTGTTAATATATTCGAGTTATAGTTTCCATTTTAGTTTTGGCTGCTTTTGTCTCAACCTGTCACAAGATATCAAAATAGATTGCGCTAACTTAAAATATTATCAAATTATTAAAGTTTGCTGGGTCCGTGAAGTTAGCCCCCAACTCCTGGAGTTGGACGGCACTAATCCACAGTCGGTTAGTAAGTTATTAGTAAGTATTTGTAAGCCCATTGGTAACATTTGTAAGTAAAGGGTAGCCGTTTTATTTGTGATTAATTTTTAGCGGCTAACTTCTTAGCAGCCCCCAAGTTGTTTATAATTGCAGTTTTTATGTTATCAGCTATTAGTAAGTTATTTGTAAGTATTTGTAAGTTGACTGTCGACATTTGTAAGTCTCTAATAAAAAAGTTATAACCAATTAATAAATGGCGGCTAACTTCTTAGCAGCCCCCAAGTTCTTTCAGAATGTTTTGTTTATCTTACTAGTTGTTAGTAAATCATTTGTAAGTATTTGTAAGCCGTATTGCAACATTTGTAAGTCGCTAATAAAAAAGTTATAACCAATCAATTAAATGAGGGCTAACTTCACACCAAGCCCCCAAATTCTTTCAGAAGGTTTTGCTTACCTTACCAGTTGTTAAATCGTTTGTAAGTATTTGTAAGCTGTCTTGCAATATTTGGAAGTCGCTAATAAAAAAGTTATAACCAATCAATTAAATCAGGGCTCACTTCTTAGCAACCCTCAAGGTCTTTCAAAATATTTTGTTTATCTTGCCAGTTGTTAGTAAGTCATTTGTAAATATTTGCAGGTGACTTTCAATATTTCCATGTCACTAATAAAGAAATTATAACCAATTAATTAAACGGTGGCTAACTTTTTAGCAACTCCCAAGTTTTCTGTAAATGTCTTGTTTACATCATTTGCAAGTCCCTAATACAACAGTTACTTATCAAGTAGTTCTGTCGGGGAAACTTGTTTGCCCTGTTTGTTTTATTTACTGTTGTTGTCGAAAATAAAAAAAACTATTTTGGAAGTTAAAAATTTTACTAACGTAAGGTACAGATCTTGCGAGATATACCTAACAGATTAAAATATGACAATATCAAAATCTCGTTAAAAGTATCTAGTTTAGTAGGTACCTATTTATCAAGTTTAATTCAATATATATTTTTTTAACTATTGGACCATGAACTATTGGACCATGAATCCACGCTTATTTTAAAAAAGTGAGGACTTAATAAATTTAGATCTTATAGTATTTAAGTATGTTGTCTGTTTTCTAGTGTGTGTAGTGTTTTCTAAAGAATTCGGTATACACAGCAGGAGAGCAAAGTTAAGTTAAGCAGAGAATCACGGTGACACCAAATACGGATCATTCTCTGCCTAACTCACACGTACCTACATTGATTGCATTCAAACAATAAAAAAGATGAAAAACAGAATAAAACCAACCCATACAATAAAATTAAAATAGGAAATTGATGTATTAGGTAAGAAAACACTTTTTGGATATTTCTGCTGTCACTAATCTAATTTAATACTTATGTTAAATCATTATTTTTAGCGATTAAGTAACCTTGAAAAAGTCCGAAAACTCGTACGAAACGTAGGATATTTGTCGTAAGTTGTTAGTAAAATCGTTTGTAGATATTTGCAAGCTGACTTTCTATATCATTTGTAAGGCTATAAGAAGTTAATCCAGTGAAGCAAACTTCATTGTTCTGTTTACCTTAACTATTGCTAATGGTATTTATTATAACATCATTTATTAGTATTTGTATGCTGACTTTTTTCATTTGTAAGTTGTTAATGAAAATGTTATTACTAAATAAATTCATATCAATTCCACAGAGGCTTACCTCTTATTAGTTCTAACTAAAAGTAAAATGTCATATGTATCATATGTATAAATCATATACTTAACGTATCTACAAGGCACTAAAAGCAGTTAGAAATCGCGGACATATCCATTTTAGTTGGGGATTCTTCTTATATTTGTAACTTTCAGTTACCTCACTCTACCAAATGTACCATCTACCAAATATAATATTAATGTAAATATAAATCTATAAACATAATATTAATATCTACCAAACCAATACCAATATTAAATTAATTGTTGGTTGGGTACAATAATAGTTGTTTAAAATAAATATTTTAAAATTTTAGTATTCAAGGGAAATCTTTATATTAAATATCAAAAAAAAAAAATAGTTAATTTGATGAAATCAGTTCAACATTTTTAACCTAAAGCTTTAGCCGCAAAGATGAAAAAGGCCGTCTCAAAAATGTCCCGAATCGGACTCACCTCGGTAAATAGTATAGTATTGAAAGAATCTTTATTTAGTTAATGGCATTGGTTCCTCCATTGACCAGTTACTCTTAGTTACAGAAGTTAATTTTCTTAGTTACTTGAAACCAGACACTGACCGATTTCGCGCTTATTATGCGCTCATCAGAGTGCCATAGCGCATGATAAGCGCGAAACTGGTCAGTGTCTGGTAGTTGGTCTCGATGAATGATGTGGCGACTCCTGCGGAGATGCCGAAGTAATGCATTGCCAGTCGGGGCACATTGGCCGTGGAGTTCGGCATCTCCTTCAAATAAATTTACTTTTCGTTAAATACTATTCACAATGAAATATTAATATATTTTCGTTTCATTATCAAAAAGTTGTCACATAAATGACTGTAATTGTATAAATTTTTTATATATACTGTTCTCAAATCAATCTGTAACGGTGACTGTATTGCTGACTCTGATGAGTATTACAATCACTAATATTCTAAAATTTATTTGTTGAATAAATATCCTACGTTTCGTCCGAGTTTTCAGACTTTTTCAAGGTTACCTAATAGCTAAAAATAATGGTTTAACAAGTAGTAAATTAGATTAGTGACACAATAAATATCCAAAAAAGTTTTTTCTTAGGTACCTAATATCAATTTTCTATTTTAGTTTTATTGTATGGGTTGGTTTTATTTTGTTTTTCATGTTTTTTATTGTTTAATAATGCAATGCACGTGTGAGTTAGGCAGAGAATGATCCATATTTGGTGTCCCGTGATTCCCTGCTTAACTTAACTTTCGTACTGCTGTATATACCGAATTTTTAGAAAACTCTACACGCATTGGAAAACAGACAACATACTTAACTATATAAGATCTAAATGTATTAAGTCCTCATTTTTTTTAAATAAGCGTGGATTCATGGTCCATTATTTATTACATACCTATATATTTTGAACAACTGCAGCGCAGTAATATTTGAGTAACCTTTGTCAAATAGTTAAAAAATATATATTGAATTATACTTGATAAATATGTACCTACTAAACTAGATACTTTTTAACGAGATTTTGATTTTGTCATATTTTAATTTGTTCGGTATATCTCGCAAGATCTGTATCTTACGTTAGTAACATCTTTAGCTTCCAAAATAAAACATTCATTTTCGACAACCACAGTAAATAAAACAAACAGGACAAACAAGTTTCCCCGACAGAATTAATTAATAAGTAAGTGTTGTATTAGGGACTTGCAAATGATTAGTTGTGATGTAAACAAAACATTTAGAGAAAACTTGCAAAGTTGTTGGAGTTGCTAAGAAGTTAGCCACCGTTTATTAATTGGTTATAATTTCTTTATTAGTGACATACAAATATTGAAAATCACTTGCAAATATTTAGAAACGACTTACTAACAGCTGGCAAGGTAAACAAAATATTTTGAAAAACCTTGAGGATTGCTAAGAAGTGTGCCCTGATTTAATTTATTGGTTATAACTTTTTTATTAGCGACTTGCAAATGTTGCAAGACAGCTTACAAATACTTACAAACGATTTAACAACTGGTAAGGTAAGCAAAACCTTCTGAAAGAATTCGGGGGCTTGCTGTGAAGTTAGCCCTCATTTAATTGATTGGTTATAACTTTTTTATAACCGACTTACAAATGTTGCAAGACGGCTTACAAATACTTACAAACGATTTACTAACAACTGGTAAGGTAAACAAAACATTCTGAAAGAACTTGGGGGCTGCTAAGAAGTTAGCCGCCATTTATTAATTGGTTATAACTTTTTTATTAGAGACTTACAAATGTCGACAGTCAACTTACAAATACTTACAAATGACTTACTAATAGCTGATAACATAAAAACTGCAATTATAAACAACTTGGGGGCTGCTAAGAAGTTAGCCGCTAAAAATTAATAACAAATAAAACGGCTACCCTTTACTTACAA
Source organism: Pogonocherus hispidulus (assembly GCA_963924545.1). Lineage (NCBI taxonomy): Eukaryota > Metazoa > Arthropoda > Insecta > Coleoptera > Cerambycidae > Pogonocherus > Pogonocherus hispidulus. The sequence goes on from OZ004693.1 coordinate 72,954,464, forward strand.
ATGTTACCAATGGGCTTACAAATACTTACTAATAACTTACTAACCGACTGTGGATTAGTGCCGTCCAACTCCAGTAGTTGGGGGCTAACTTCACGGACCCAAGTTTGCTCCCAAAAAAACTTTTTTGCACGATCAAGTTTTTTTGTTTACTTACCATGTTTGTTTCTATGACAGTAGGATGCGCTTACTGGTTGTCAAGGCTAACAAAACGGTAAGTAATTCCCTTACCATTCTAGAACGGTAAGTACATAATTGTCAAAATAGACATTTTTAACATCGCATTGATTTAGAACGGGTTATATAGAATTCAGTTTAAAATTTAATTGAATTAAAAGAAAGATGTATTTTTAAATCTCTTTATTGATGTTGAAATTAAATGTGCAGTTTGTACAATTACTTACAGAAATTGGAACATGTCTGTCTCTGTTTGTAAACGCACTGGCTTTTTTTGATCAATAACCAGCATCCTTCCGTTTGAGGTAAGCAATTAATGTCGAAAATTTGGAAATGTCAAGCGAGTCATGTACAAGGTGGCCCGTTTAATATGGGCCTACACCTTATCCCAGAAACTACAAGTTCTACAGAAAAAAAAAATTATATGAAATTGTTTTTTTCAAAGTTATCTTCAATTTTTTTATATTTTCAAACTTATAACCTGTTTATATACAGGGCGATGAACTAGTAGTAGTTCCTTTTTTTTAAATAGCACACCCTATATATTATTACGTTTTCAGAAAGCCCTTCTAAAGACGAGTTCAATGATATATGATATGATGGGTCTGACGCCCGCCGTTTCGGAGTTATTGCGTATTATCTTCAGAAAATAGGCCATATTAAAATCGTGCTAGCAAGGTTAATAATAAAGTTTTTGAGCCTTAACTTGCGCCAAGAGATTTCTAATTTTATGTACTTTATTATGTAATTACTCAATATTCAACTTATAAAAAAAAATTTGACCGTGTTGCCACATTTCGAAAACCATAAATTCTCACGATTTTTTCAAATTGAACACCCTGTATATTGTTACATTTCTAGAAAGCCATTCTATCGACAAGTTCAATGATATATGATATGATGGGTCTGACGCCCGCCGTTAGGGAGTTATTGAGTATTATCTTCAGGAAATAGCCCATATTAAAATCGTGCTAGAAAAGTTAATAATTAAGTTTTTGAGCCTTAACTTGCGCCAAGAGATTTCTAATTTTATTTACTTTTTTATGTAATTACTAAATATTCAACTTATAAAAAAAAAATTTGACGATGTTGCCACATTTCGAAAACCATAAATTCTCACGATTTTTTCAAATGGAACACTCTGTATATTGTTACATTTCTAGAAAGCCCTTCTATTGACAAATTCAGAGATATACGATACTCAGAATACGACCAGGATTGAAATAGTGCTAACCAAGATCCCAAATTATCAGTTTGAACTCTTAATTTGCATAAAAAATCTTATTGTTGAAAAAGTCTAGCAAATAATTTCTTTCCTGGAATTCGTCTCACGGGAAATTTTGCTCTATACTCTGAGCAAGAGCTGGATTTTTATTATTTGATAAATAACATTCTAGCATATCAACTTTTTCTTCCACACTTATACATTATTATTAATAAATGCTTAATAGGTATATTAACGCAATGTCAAATAATTTTTCAGTTTACCCCGGTTATCAAGGCAATGATAAATCCTATAATAATTGTGGATATTTTGTTTACAAAGGCCACTCTGACTAAACGTTAAAATATGGTCATATTTAATGAAATTGCCAAATAATAAAGACAGAGTAGGTAGGTAGGTACATCGTAGTCCCGTGCATCTTCAGTCACTAAATAAATTTTTTCAGGGGCTTTGAAAATCAACTAGTATACAATAATCTGATATATTTCACCGAATAATATCAAATTTATGTTGAAAATTATATAGCAACCAAAATTAAATACGTGCATTTTACTGAAACTAGTTTTATTATAAATATTAATAATGAAAATGTTCCTATACTAACGTTACATCAATTACATCAAAGTGATAGATCATATACTACCTATATAACTTTTTTGGTGCAAATTAGAACTCAAACACTTAATTAAGTAATAATAAAAGTAATTTTGTTAGTTACAATTTCAATATTGGAGGTTTCCTGAAGATAATACTCAATAACTCCGAAACGGCGGGCGTCAGACCCATCATATCATATATCATTAAACTTGTCGATAGAAGGGCTTTCTAGAAATGTAACAATATACAGGGTGTTCCATTTGAAAAAATCGTGAAAATTTATAGTTTTCGAAATGTGGCAACACGGTCAAATATTTTCTATAAGTTGAATATTGAGTAATTACATAATAAAGTACATAAAATTAGAAATCTCTTGACGTAAGTTAAGGCTCAAAAACTTAATTATTAACCTTTCTAGCACGATTCTAATATGGGCTATGTTCTGAAGATAATACTCAATAACTCCGAAACGGCGGGCGTCAGACCCATCATATCATATATCATTGAACTCGTCTTTAGAAGGGCTTTCCGAAAATGTAATAATATATAGGGTGTGTTATTTAAAAAAAAGGAACTTTAGTTCATCGCCCTGTATATAAACAGGTTATAAGTTTGAAAATACAAAAAAATTGAAGATAACTTTGAAAAAAACAATTTCATATAATTTTTTTTTTTTCATGGAATTTGTATTTTCTGAGATAAGGTATAGGCCCATATTAAACGGGCCACCTTGTACAAAAATTGTACTTTCTAACATTGAATACTCTGCCCATAAGCTTCCTGGAGCTTTTAATTTTTCGATCCTTTGGACAAAGTAGGTACGCCACCATAACTTTCTTGCTAATATGTTTGTTCTCTGTCTCACAGCATTTCTTGAAAATCTTGTATGCATTTTCATATCGCTCCCTTAATTTAAATTCTCGTACCTACATATAACAACGCGTCGTAAAATTTGAGATCTGCCAATTGCTGATAAATAAACCCTGTTCTACCTGTGCTACCAGTTCCAGAATTGTAAATTTCGTCAATTAAAAGGAAGCCGTGACTGAATAAAAAACATCAATAGATTTCAAAAAATCTGCTTCGCAAATTTATTCAAAAACGTCATTTTTGACATTACATAAAATTACCCTTACCTTTCTTAATACTTAATATACTATTGGTTTCCTGTTTTTTGTTATTTTACAGGTGGTGTAATCCCAAAAGAGAGTACAATGAATCATCTAAACGGACCACAAATAAGTTACAGACATTATCTACATTTAATCATTTTACGATAATTCGCAATATAGTGTGACACAGATTCATAATATACCCCTCTTCCCCCCCCCCCCTTTTTTAGATACAATTTTCAAATTTAGCATGGTGGAAATACCTATTAAAGTTGGATATGAAAATTGCCTTTTTCCGCTTTCGGTTTCACAGGATGTAATACCACCTCTTGACATTTTTTGAATTCATCGATACAACATAAGTGGCATTTCTGGTGTTAAATTACTTCTTGAACTCTATTTGACTTTTGAATTTAGAGTGCCTTGACCATCCTCGATTAATTCTAATGAGCCGTAGCAACAATAAAAAAATTGAGTTGGCGTCATAAACATTCAATTTCTCTACTTACAGGGGCTTAAAATTATTCAAAATAGTTATAGAGCTGAAATTAGTTTTTTTATTATTACTATAGTAGTACTAGGATACCATGGAACCGGAAGTGAAGAAAATCTAATTTCTATTTCAAAAGGTCTTTAATCAGTCAGTACCGCCGCCATGCCAAATTTGAAAATTGTATCTAAAAAAATAAGGGGGAGATAAGAAATAAGGGGACCAAGGGGGGCATGCTATGAATCTGTTTCACACTGTATACCGGGTGTCAACGGATCTATTAGACAAGCCATAACTTCTAGAGTATTGGATGTATCAAAATGAGATTTGGTATAGGTAAATGGTAGAGGAAGAGGAAAGTTTTTGCATATTTTTCACGTTTAGGTTACTTCCGGTTTCACCGGAAATGGCTTCAATTTTGAATTTTTAAATGGAACACCCTGTATATTTTTACATATTTGAATTTCTGAGACAATTTTGGACAAGAAAATGACATTAAAACTTTTAAAGTATAATACTCGTATACGAATTTATTAAAAACTTCACTGAAGTAAATGTATTTTATGAGCTTATTTTTTTATATATTCGCAAAAAAAATCCCTTTTTGAAAAGTGCTTGTCTAAAAAGTGTTGCCATTTGAAAAAAAATAGTTAGATATAAAAAAGTAATTTTGCCAACTTGTCTCATTCCTATCTATCATACTAATCACTAAAACTTTGCGATTACATTTTTCTGGCATCATCTAAGGCCTTCAGATTAGTTTGCGCTCAATCATGGCCACCTAGATGCAATATTAAAAATGGCTCTAAAAAAATCAAGTACGCGAAAAAACTTTTTAAAATGTCATTTTCTAGTACAAAATTGTCTCAGAAATTCATATATGTAAAAATATACAAGGTGTTCCATTTAAAAATTCAACATTGAAGCCATTTCCGGTAAAACCGGAAGTAACCCAAACGTGAAAAATATGCAAAAACTTTCCTCTTCCTCTACCATTTACCTATACCAAATCTCATTTTGATACATCCAATACTCTAGAAGTTATGGCTTGTCTAATAGATCCGTTGACACCCGGTATATATTGTTTATTATCTTATATTTAGGTGTACCTACTATACTATCCTTTGCTTGTTACACTATTTTTGTACGCACTTAGCTTCATTTATCATTCTTTAGTTACTGTTTACTTTCTTATACAAAGTACATAAATTAATTTAAGATGTAAGATTAAGTTTTAATATACAACAGCATATTTTGTAGTAAGTAGGGACACAAATGTATACCTTGAGAAGGGAATAAATGATTTATTTTAAGATATTGGTATTATCTCAAGAAACGTTTCAGAATAGTGAAATGCTTTATTTATTTATAAAATCGTAAAAATAAATCTACATGTTCCCTCGCTATCGTCTTTTAGCACTTTCGACAGTTCGAAGTGGGTCGCATTTTTTCGTCGGCTCTGTCTTAAAAAGACTTAAATTATTTAAAGCTTTAGAGAAGGTCACGGCAGAGTATTTTTCTCACGTATCTTTATTCGAATGAAGCGCAAAATGAGATGAAAGAAGTAAGCCAACATACATGCCTGGTCTTTTTTATAATATATTGCTATTAAAGCACTGCTGGAGTGAAAAGCTTTTTCAATATTAAAACATATTCTTGCTCTCCAGAAGAAAAATGTACAATGATTTAAGAGACCGCTAGAATGCATACTTTATAAATTTAAATGGATATTATCTGTAAAATATTTAGTTAGAGAATTATACATTAAATATTGGAAAAATATACAGGGTGAGTCAGTTTATACTAGCAGGACTCTAGCATTCGATAGAACACCTGATTTTAAGTGAAGTTTGTCATATGTCGGGAATCGCTTCGTTTTTGAGATACAGGGTGTCAAAGTTTTGTTTTTTTTTTTAGTGTTTTCCACACAGCTCCTATAGTTTTCAAGATAATTTGTTCAAATTTTTACGGTAGATTACCTATGATGGTCCACAAATTTTGACATATGTAAACGATTTGAAAACGTACAGGGTGATATTTTTTCGGGGGTCAGGCCCCCTTTTATCGTCCAGAACTTTTTTGTGGTGCGCCACTGACTGCTCATTTGCCAAAATTTGGATTCCATGTTCAATTTAGAAACTTTTTTGTCTCTTGCATTTTTATCGAAGCTGTAACAGTTGTCGAGTAATTTGAAGAAATCTCTGAAAGAAGATGTTATTAAAAAAAATATTTTTATGAAAATGTTCACTAAAAACAATTATTGTCAAACGAAAGTTCATTAATCTAAATTGTCAGAGGTTACATACTTACAGTACAACTTTTGCCACTAATTATTTATTTTTTTGTAGCATTTCAAAGACTTTTAATAACTAAGTAAAATAATAAGGCAAATCAGCAGTCAGTGGCGCACCACAAAAAAGTTCTGGACGATAAAAGGGGGCCTGACCCCCGAAAAAATATCACCCTGTACATTTTCAAATCGTTTACACATGTCAAAATTTGTGGACCATCATAGGTAATCTACCGTAAAAATTTTAACAAATTATCTTGAAAACTATAGGAGCTGTGTGGAAAACACTAAAAAAAAACCAAAACTTTGACACCCTGTATCTCAAAAACGAAGCGATTCCCGACATATGTTTATATGACAAACTTCACTTAGAATAAGGCGTTCTATCGAATGCCAGAGTCCTGCTAGTATAAACTGACCCACCCTGTATAAATGAAATATAAATACACATAATAGAAAACAAGTAAACTTTTTGTTGGCATTTCTTAAATAATTCTAGTAGTTGCTGTCTCAAAAATACCATTATTTTCATTATCAAAAAACGCTTCAGAATGAGTTAAGTACCCTAAAATTAACCTCCGTTTTATTATTATGACATTATTACATATTTAGTCCTAACTATTTATTTATCACGGTGGATTATTTTATTAGTTTCAAATTTAGGCACCCAAAACTTAAAGACAAAATTGAAGTACCTATTTGTTTACATGCTACACAGGTCCCCAAATAAAAATATGTTCAATTTAAAAACAAAGACACAAGATATTAGTACATGATAGTTAAATAAAAATGAATAACATAAAACCGGAAAAGCACTTCTAATTCTTATTTAGTGGGGGAACGCAGATGAAAACCACACCCATAAACTACCTCTGGCACCACAGCTCTAAGCTCTGTCCACACATACCACGTCTCCCACCCACATACATTGATACCCCCGCTCACCCATGGGTGCTTTTCTCTGTTCAATACACACTTTACCTACTTGCTATCGACCCATCCTTGTCTCCAAACTGAGCCGTATATCACACCCATCATTAATTTATATTTTAATAATTCTAATATTTCATAGAAAAATGGTATAGATTTTTTCTAAACCCATTACGCCACCAACTCATTCTTAGGAATTAATGACTTGTAGACGTTTCAAATCAAAAATCCATTGAAATAGGTCTAGTGGTGTTATGTCAGTAAGTGTCACTGAAACCCCATGACAGTAGAAGAAGGGTAACTTATTTCATATTGTTACTGAAAATTCGTAGGTATTAAAAACTAAAACTTACATATTATAGATAGTACATGTTTAGTTCCTTAAAAACTATTTCTTTATTAAATTTATTCTAAGATCACTAATAGGGATACATATAATACATACTCTATTATATTAGAGTAATAAAAAATTTCCATCGCAGATAAGGGCCTATAACTGATTTCACAATCATGTAGCTATTCAGGGTGTCCAGTTTAAAATGATGTAATTACATGGGGATATTGGAAACCATTAGAGATACATAGTTGGTTAAATTGGGAAAAGGTTGGGCAATTTTAGGCCTAAAAATAATCCAAGGTTATATTTGGAAGAATTCTTTCCCCTAAATAGATACAGGGTGAAAACAAAAAATATGCATTTTATGCATTCATAAAATTTTCAGGACAGGGATAGCAGACAGCAAGGGCAAAGTCTCTAAAAAATATAGGCTTACTAAATTTTGCGCTAGCATACTCAACTTTTGTTTTTATTACGGGCGCCATATTGGATTTTTGGATATTTGAAAACTCTGTACAAAGTACTTTTCAACCATGTATATGTTAAAAACCAAGGATCAATAAAATGGTCTGCTAGGTCACCGGACCTCAGTCCATTGAACTTTTTTGTGTAGGGTTATCTAAAAACCAAATTGTATGCAATCGTGTCGAATTAATTGGAATTACTCCAAAGATACATGTTTTCCACATAATACCAAAACACTATACTGCACCAACTATTTCGCCAACTAAGTTGTCATCATCTGGAGATGATTAAAACTAGTTTAAAACTTGATTAAAACTAGGTAGTTTTAACCAACTCCAGATGATGACAACTTAGTTGCGCGCGTCGAGTGCAGTGTAGTGTTTTGGTATTATGTGGAAAACTACGTCAGTGTTATCTTCACATCAAAGTTCCAATTCCTTTCAAGATTATTTGTTATTTAGGTAATAAAACGAAACGTCTTAGGGAATATCAAACGCATTGAATATAAAACATTAAAAATGACCATAACAATAAATAGTTTAGAATTCAGGACACATTTAAACTTTGTCGGTTCTCGTAATAAAGGTTTAGAACAAAAGAACAAAACTGATGCACATGTTGTGTACAAAATGATATGTAATTTAGTTTTACTCTCTGCTAAGTTATGCCAAAATAGAAACTAACTCTTTCTTTTCCGGTGTATGTAAACGCCTGACAGTAATAAATAAGAATATTTAAAAAGTTCTTTCTGGCACTAATTTTATTTCCCCGACACTGCTATATTATTATAAGTAGCAGTAACTGTAACATGAATGCTGGAATGAATTATACATATACAAATTAAATAGTTAAAAGTTCCTGCGGTATATATCCCTCCTCTATATACCAAGTATGTAGACAGAGGTGTATGTACTATCATTATATGAGCCTCAGTCACTTCTAATGCCAAACGGCACACCGGCCACACAGCTATTTCGATCCAAGGGCGAACAGAGACGAACAAACGAATTCGTTCGCTCACTTCTGTTCGCTCTAATTTAAATGCACCTTTAGATCTCCTTCGAGCTGGTTTTTAATGCAGGGTTAAGAATTGATAATCCTTAACAGTTTAGAACTAGCTGAGAGTTGAAGCGTTTTTCAAAGTACTGTGAACTGATAACTAAACTCCCAGTCAAAGCGCCTATCAATTTAACAGATATTTCAAAGTTCCTGTTTGCATCCTAACTTCCAGTTAAGAGAATAATAACCTAATTTTTTTATTGTCAAAAGTGACAGTGATTTGTAATTACTACAATTTTTGTTATTATGATATTAAAAGATAACCATTCTAATTGAAAATGGAAGTTTTTAATCTTTTAAGAGATAAGGATTCATTGATGATGGAGTTCTTAAATTGTGAAAGAAGACCTTACATCGTTAGGGAATGAAGGGATCCTTTTGAGGAATCGATTGACGATGACTTGGATTTCTTTATTAGATTTCACTTAAAAAAGGAAACAGTCCTCCAATTTTGGAACAAATTGAGAACAAAATTGAAACCATATATATTTTACATACATACATACCTACTTTCTCTATTTACTATAAGGTACTGTGATCACAAGACGCTAGTAATAACCAAACAAACATTTATTTAATCAGCGTACATACCATAAGATGCTATAGTTAGTTTTTAATGTTTGTCTTAGTACCTATATTTCAAACTTTGTAAATAAAAATATTTTTAAATCTAAAATTAAAATAAAAGTAATTATATTCATTATAAGAGTTAAAACGTACCAGCAGATCCATTTGTAATCGTCCACAATGTTATATTCTTGGTTCTTGAGCTTTATAACTTTTATTTCTTGTAATTATTCACGTCTTATGAAGATAAAACGTAGATGATATACTGAGATTATCTTCTAAAAATTCAAATTTATCGAACATAAATAAGTAACTTATAAATAAAAGATAAGTAAAAAAATATATAGTTATTAATTAATCCAGTTAAATAATGTCTTAGAAGTATTACTCCCAACAAAGATAGCAAAGTTGTAATACAACAATTACTTTAAATACTTTGGTACTAATTGCTTTCTTACTGTATATGAGTTCCTGAAATATGTTTTAGTAAAATTATTGGATCTTTTTAACGTGATATTAACTTTTCCGTAATTTTATATTCCGGCCGTAACTTTAATAACCTCGTTTTTAAGAACGCGTTAGCTAGATTTAATAAAGACTGGTGTTAAATGGATGTGTGTAGTCCTCTCTCGCAGTCATAATTAAGCAAAAATTAAACTAGATTAAACAACTTTGTCGCTCACGTAAATGACACTTGAATTAAAATACCAGTCACATAAATTAAGGGTAACAAAAAAGTTCTACCAAAAAATAGCCTCTTAATTAAACGGACACAATGAGTCAAAAATGACAATGGCCGCCCCTTTGTGGCGTGTTCCTAGCAATAAATTTAATTCCCAACGACATCCAGAAGGGGGTTGTATATCATAGCCATAACGAGCGGGGAGAACCGCAATTGTTATAAAAGACTGCAGCATATGCCTGAATTAAGTTATTATCTACACATCACAAATTATTTATAGCTGGAGAACTAATAACAATGGCAGATGCGAGATGCTGTTTGGAGGACCACTTCAAAGGGAAGGTCATTAATAAAAAATAACCTAATATGAAAAGGAAATGAGGGACTGGCTCTTAATAAAGGTTAGTAATGCGAAATTTATAGAGCGATACCCGATGCGTTCAGCAACTTGTGTTTTTTAATGGCCCGGAAAGTTTATCGAGATTCAGAAGAGAAGTAAAACGATGATGCAAATTACCTGTACCTGTTCTGTAACGTATAAACTTATAATATTCCACGATCAATGCCAGGGTCCCATTTCAAGGTTCATATAATCAGAATTATCTGGAGAAGATTTCGATCCTTTTCATACATCTGTCTGGCAAGTCTGAGATATACGACTGGTCGTATATGCTAATGAACAATGAGTACATGTAATAAAGTGGCTCATATTCTCGTATGGAACATAATGTATAGAGATCTGAGAAGGTTTTACTTTTTAAACAATGAGAAGTTTTGTAAGTATAAGATTGTTTATAAGAAAACTACATTGAGTTAGATATATTTATTGTCTTGAAGCACAGAAAACTTCATATTTGTTGCAAGGAATTTATATTAAATGGAACAATTATAGACGAGTGCGCATACAATTTTGCAACGCAAAATTGAATCACTCATTTTGATGTCACGCTACTATCAACTTGTACATTTTGTATTAGTACACCTGGATAAGACCCTAGCATTCTAAGAGAATGATAAGCACTTATTGTTTAGCAATCGCTGATGATAAGTAGCAGCGTATTGTTTCCATTTTTGGCTTCTTAGTGGTTTATTTTATCGTGCTATACACCAACGAGGAACTATGGATAGATTTTAAATGTCTGATTCAAAGAATATTGCTATATCAATTTTTCTGTTTACTTTTTTCCTTTTAAGTTCTATTTATATTATAATATTCATTTATAAACCTGTATGATAAACTTTAGAAAATGTATTCAAATATTTCATTCATTATAACAATGTTATGCAACAGTGTTCAGATTAAAGATGAACTCATCATTAGAGTAAATTATTGAAACCTTTTTTTTTCATGTTGGAGGGTGGACTGTGGAACTTTTATCCACCACTAAAACCCTTCCTCTTTCCGTTATTGATCCTGGAATCCTCTTTCTGTTGCCTCAAGATCTGTGTCTTCTAACCATCCCATCTCTCTCTCCTTCCCTCATTTCCATGTCTTTGTTTCTGATTATCGCTTCAATACCCTTCATTATTATTTGCCAATTTTCCTTGTTTTCCAGTGATGTCTATTATATTCTTGTTTATCTCTCTATTTACCCCTCTATTTATTTCTCCTCGCTCCTCCACCATCTCACATATCTGAATACCGTATGCTCTGGGTTATCTACTTCATTAAAATAGTTGCACCTATCATCCTCTGTTTTTCTATCTTCCACGTATACGTTTTGAAATTCCCGTGTTCTGTCTGGAATTGGGTAATGAGTAATTTACTTTCCCATATTTCTTTCTTATCCTTGCCCCCAGATATTTTATTAATACTCTTCTTCATTCCCATTCTAGTAATTTTTCTTGTATCTCCTTCCTTATCCTCTTTCTTTCCTCCTTATTTCCCTTGCTCCTATACATCGTTCTCTCTTCCACGGCTAAATGTATCTGTATGATTCCTGCAATCCCTAGGGTCTGTGCCACCGCCGATACCGTTCTGTATCATCATTTCCATGTATTTATTTATTTTCATACTATCCCCCCATACTGGTGCAGCATACAGCAAGATCAAGTTTGCTGTACACGCCCGAATTTTTCTTTTCGCCAGTTTCGGGCCTCCAATATTTGAAATTAGTCGCACCAGTGCCATCAGTCTTTTGCGCCTTTCCTACCGCTTTTTCTGCATGCCTTCCAAATAACCTTATTCCTTCCCTTATGTATTGAGATTCCCAAATACTTAACTTCATTTTTCGGTATAATTGTGATTTCCCCCAGTTTGAATTTTATATTTTTTGGTCTTCTCATGCCACATAAGACCACTGCCTCTGTTTTTTTGGGGAGCCAGCCCTAGTCATTTTTGTTTCATCCATCCATCTATCTTCCGCAATGCCCTATTTGTCTTCTGGATCAGGCCGTCTGGTTTTCTATCCTCAGTCACCACTGCTAAGTCATCGACGAATGCTATTATCTCCACTCCCTCTCCTTGGTTCAACCTCATCACCCGGTCATTTATAATATTCCACAGGGTCGGTCCCAGAACTGATCCCTGTGGAACTTCAGCTTCTACCTCCAGTTTTACCTTGTATTATCTCTACCTCTATTATCGGCTACCTATCGTTTTCCTTATATTTACACTTATTTCCCTATGTTCCATTTACACCATGATCTCTTTCTATTTCGCATTATTAAAGGCATTTTTTCCATCTAATAACACTAGCGCGCACCATTTTAAGTAAAAGCAATGAGTCGACGTAGAACCGAACATCGTTTGATATATCTAAAGAAAACATCACGAAAAGATAGTAAAATTGAATTAGACTTCATAGATGCATTGATAAAATTTAAGCTTATTATTAAGTGGCTTATTCCTAGAAAATTATGCATAATTAGTAATTACTTTCAAAAATCCAATTCATATTTTCAATGTTATGTAAAAATGTACATTCGTCATTAAAATGTCGCCTTTTAATTTTGACTCATCCTCTATTATCAACGAAACAGAATATTTATACATACTATACTTAGGTACTTCTTTATATCCCTATATAGTTTATTATATTCACTTAACCATAGTTACTTTCCTTTTAGTACCCTTGCAAACATCCATTTACTACTTCATATTATCTAAAATTTAATGCATCAGAGTCTCTAACCGAATAATGGACAACTGTCCAAAGTTTACATTCCAACTTTAATAAGTTCTAAACTAAGTCACCACCAATTCCCAAGTTTATACAAAATATTGTCACTTGGATTGTCGTCTATATCCAACAAAGGTTTCTACGTTAGACACAAATACAAAATCTGCATTAGTAATGTGCATTTAATTTTAAGCTTATTTAATGAAAGTTCTTTAGAATGAACTTAGCTTTAAAAGAAGTGAAATTATTTTTAATGGCAATTATTTTCTTTCTTCTTTGGTTTAGTAAACTTTGTGATTTTAGTTTATTTAACAATACTGTTCCAGGTATATTTCTTTTTTTTTTCAGACTTCTTTGATACATCAGACTTTATTTTTTATAATCTTGCTGGTTGGTATCAATTCCAACAGTATGACGAAATATCTGATTCTTCAGATTCAAAAAGCCAACAAGAAAATACAACTGTTTAGAAACCAATTAACACGCAATCGATGACACCACAATATTATTCAGATTAAAATAAATAATGTTTGTATTTTAGCGATGTTTTATAAAAAAAATTGACCTCTACGGACAACTTTCTGTCACCTAAATAATTTCAGAATACCTAATTGAAAAATCTATTTCGAAAGCTAAACATTCTCACACATGCACTGAATTTATTATTACCATAATATTATTTAGATTAAATTATATATTATTTAGACTATACTTTTCAAAGATAAATTTATCAATGTGTTGCATAATAAATATACTACTACGAACAATTTTCCACCAACTAATTAATTTTAGAATATTTTAAAATTTAAAAGTTTGTTTCAAAAGCCAAACATTCACTAGATTTGGGAATCGATATGGAAAAAAACCCTTTATATATTTTATACTGTATGTATATGCAAGCATGCTTGTAGGATATCAGTGTGGCAGTATATCTATTGTATTAATAAACAAAATATTTTTTTTTTTTGTTTAGTCAGTTGAAAATAAAATACAGGGATAGGAGACAAATCTTGCCCAGAGCTACTGGGATATAGCAGAATGTCTAAAACTAAAGAAAACTTTAGGAATTTTTGAATTTTTAATGCTTAAATTTAATATTTCTTGCTTCATTCGTTACGATTAGGGCTTAACCTCCTTTCAAGACATTCCTTTTTGTTTATCAGAAAATGCTTTTTGACACCATTCAACACTAGCAACATTATGCTTAAAATTAAAAGTCTTAAGGATCCAATTTCTAATACACTACATCGACAATGTTCTGTAAATGAGAAAGGATAATTTTCTTTTTTCGTTATATAACACCACGATTATTGTATGTAAGTACGTAAAAATATGTTTTAAATTAAATATTTTAAATTTGTGATAACTTTTTTAATCCCTTCTTAAGGACCACTAATTTATAATTCTATAAATACATTTGGTTTTCGTTTGACTCCAAACATGAAAGGGAAGACAACATTACATAAAATATTATCGAATTAACACTGATTACGTTCATATCTTTCTTTTCCTCCAATTGTAAAACGAAGTTATACCTATCACACTACAACCAACACTGCACTGCTTAGCATAGTTACAGAATAAAAAATTAGGTAAAGATATTGAAACGGACTGAAAAGTATTTTTTTAATTTTATGGAAAGCCTAATTTAATTTATTTTAACATAAATCTGAATAGTGATTGAAATAAAAAGGTCTAAAAAATAATACAAATAAAAAAATTATTTCAACTTCATTAAATTAAATCTTTAAAGAGAAAAGATTTAATTAGTGAGGTATTGAGAGATATTAATTATTATTATTAGTGGAATAGGGATAAAATTGGGATAGAAATAATAATGTTCTTAATAATTCATCCTGTATAAGAAATGCAGTCGTAACTTTAACAATAACATAACAACTTAACAACTCCTTAACAGGATAGGAGTGAGTTTATAACAAGGAGTAGTCCATTGACATCCTTACGTATAAAAACAGATTTAGGGGAAAAAACATTGATGTCAACGATCATTTGAACAGCAGGATACTGTTGAATCATTTATACACCCTGTATAGAAACACAATCCACTCGCAAACTTCGACATATTCAAAACCCCATTGAAACACAAAACGAGGGATCGCATTGCAAAACAAAATAAAAACCATAAATTTACCGACGAGTGCGATTGTACATAAAGACGCGATCTGTAACCCGATCACGTGACACGTATCCCCGACACCTCTCACAAAAGGCCGGTGATAATCACATTCAAAGAACCATTCAAATTTAAATGCACCTTGGTGCATGTGTCAGGAAGTTCGGGTGTCTGAATTGACATGTGTAATATTTAGACAGCCCCAGCGTATAGATTATCAACACGGTGTTAATTTAAATTGAGAGCGTTGTGATTCATTTTTTAATAGAACTCTTTTGTGCTCGGCTGAAGTGCGACTGGCCCTGTTTGTTTTCTATAAAGTACGTTCCGTTCAATTCTTTTATTCGTAAATCGCCGTGTGTCGTCTCTATAGTAAATAAAAAAATATATAGGTATATATTCCTATTCCTGAGAGACAGTTAATTCCGCTACAGTCTCCAAATTCTCTCATTTATTGTTTATTTTTCTCTATGTTTCATAATTTCTAAAATTTTTGTCTTTTTTGCAAGATGGGTATTATCCGCCTAGAAGTTTGGATCATAATAATCTACTTAATAGATTTAACTTCGTTGCTTTAGAAACCAGACGTAATATAATGTTGGTTCGATTTCTGTATAACATCTTGAATGACAAAGTTGATTGCCCCGATCTTTTGGGTAAAATAAATTTTTTGATACCTCGCGAAAATGCTAGACAGCAATTTTTATTTTATTGTGTTGCTCCTCGAACGAATATTTTAATAAAGTCTCCAATATCTTTGATGTGTGAACTTTACAATAAAATCGCTTCTAACTGCGATATTCATTATGATAATTTAAGAAGTGTATGTAACTGTGTTAGTCGTTTAACTTAAGTATTATTGGTGGCATTGTTTGTAGTTGTAGTTTGTAGTAGTTGTTAATTATTTTTTGTTTGTTTTATCTCGTTGATTTTGTTTTATATACCTATATATTATATTACACATTATATTAGCATATTCTTATTCCTGTAATTGGGTTTTTCCTGTTGGAATAATAAATATTATTATTATTATTATTATTATTATTATTATTATTATTATTATAATCGTTTTTCTTGTGATATGTGGTTTTTATGTTAATTATGTATGTATTTGTATTTACTGCTATTGTTATACTTCTGCAATTATAAGACTTACAAAGTTATTTTGTAACATGGGCTTTACAGGTTCGTCCTCTGCCCATTTCGCTATGTAATAAATAAATAAATAAATAAATAAATAAAAAATATGTTCCAACTTCACATATGAAAGTGACATTTACCTTGCTGCATTTATACGGACAAATTACATTAATTTCAGTACGTATCTGCAAATTATAAGACTCTTTTAGACAAAAATGAAGTAACATTGATACTTGACGAAGTGAAAGGGGGAATGAGATAGACAGTTTCAAGAGTGGGACCAAATAAAAGCATGTCCAACGATTAAACCGATCGACCTACCTTTCTCACCGATCTGTTGCCTAAAAACGTTATTAAAAATATTAGTAAGTATGTAAAAACATACTTACTAATATTTTCATGGTTTTGGAAAACAGATCTCGCAATATCACAAAAAAATTGTGGGGAAGTATATATGGAGTCATCATAAAGTAAGGGGTAAACTTTAAAGTCTTATATAATTTTAAGAAATCAAGCTAGTACCTAAAAGTAAATGGAATCTAGTTGAGTCAATAATTGGATTTTACTGCATCTATGGAAAACAAAAGAGTTGTCGTGTCAACTGCTGATACAAGTGTCAAACATAATTATTGAGATTTAGAGAATTGTTCACATTTTGTAAATTCATGGCCTCCAGGATCGCCTGATCTTAATTTTGCCGCTGCTTGTACAGTAGCAAAATGGACGACATATCGAACATTTGCATTAACCACTTTTGGACATAATAAATTGGTTACCAGTTCTGAATTGCACTGAGCGTGCGCAGTTTGAAAGCAACCTTGGAATTTTTAAACTGCGCGTACTGAGAACGATTCAGAACCGGTTCGAGTGAGACCCAAAACAAGTCTTATATTTATTGCATTGAATGCGAATTGCAGCTAATGTGATATGATGTGCAACATTTTTACTCGTGCTACTCCATATTTGCTTATAATTTTCAACACCCTTGTCAGCAATTTACATCGCCAATTCATACTTTCAAATATAAATAGTTCAGTTCCTCGATTTCAATACAGCCAATTATTATTGAATAAAATTTAATTACCTACTTCACAGAGAAATAATTATTTTGGTAAAAACATTTATATTCTAAGAGATATTATATCTTAAGAAATAGATATTAGAGATATTGAAATTGAGATATCACATTCTAATGAACACAAATCTTTATCTAACAAACGGGGTTACTTTACCCTATTAAAATTAGGAATTTCTTTCATTTAAATTAATGTTATAGTACAAACAAGCATTCTTTTGTATGTAAAACACATACTAGTGGCTACAGTTACTTTTAAAAATATATTATGTATTAATAATTGAAGGGCGTATTACGAGTAATATGGCGCATAATCTCAGAGTGCCGCTGTTAGTACTTGAAAATGAAATCCAACCAGTAAAGAGAAATATCGATTTTATGTCCTTGTACTAAATTTTTGCAGTTGAATACATCTAACATTTGAAGCAAGCAGATGAAAAAGTGTATTAGATTTTATTGGGAACTAAGTAACCGAGGGACTAGTAAGTCTGTGGGGAACTCATGCGAAAAGGAAACGGATCTCGTCTGAAACGAGATCTTTTACGGGAAATATATGTGAAAAACTACTTTCACCCTAACCAAATTTATAATAGTCATCGCCCACATAAAGATAAACTAATTAAACTATATCTTATAGAAAGTCGAGGTAATATATCGAACAAATTTCAAAGATTAATGTTGAATATATTATTGTTTTAGACATTTCATTTGTCTTCTTATCGAAGAGAAAATGTCAAAAAAAAATTTTATATCAGTAGAGCATCCATTAGATTATATTCTACACATGTAGGCAAATACTAAGTATTGGTTTTCTTTTATGAACCAATGGGTTTGTATATTGTTCAACATATTATTTAACATATTATTGACACTTATAGGTTATTACTATATATTTTTAATACTTAAGTTTATATGTTAAATAAACCATTAAAATACATCAAGAAAATGTAAAGTACATCATGAAAACGTTTTTTATAAAACTAATATCAGGTTCAATATAAAAAAATATATATTTGTTTGAATAAATATATAGCATTTTATTGGCTTGGTTTCTAATATGAAAACAGTAAATAATTCTTCCTTCTGAGTTAGTACCATAAGGTAAGGTAGTACCATAAGTTAGTACCATGGTACTATAATACAATTTGGACTCAATAAAATTCTGATTGGGTTCATCTCTATGATAGAGCAAGTCTTATTATTATTTGCAATGATTGTAGTAAACGAAAAGATACAAAAACATTGGCTATTAGTGTTTATATTGCGCATCTATCAATATTCCATTTCAGTTTTCCACTGAAAAGTAGTAAACTGGAAGCCATGTGAGTCAGTTTTCCTCCGCAGCCTTTTACTAATTTGGTTCAATAGTTAGCTGGGGGGACCACCATTAGAAAAAAAATCTAGTTAAGTTACATTATTGTTATTACTATTTTTGTGTTAAACTAAAAGCCACTGATAAAATTTAGTTAGACATTGATCACATTTCATTCAGTGGTTTTTTAGGAAAAACTTTAGAATTTGATTTTCACGTTGCGCTTATAGTTTTTAAAATCCTACTTCAGATACTTATACTAGTTTTTGTTTTACAGCTGGCATATTCCCCCAGCCAAATATTTAATGGAACATTTATATGACTTTATACTTCTTATATGAATGATGTGATATGATACTTTACACCTTGTTTCGACAAATAAATATACATTGCTAAGTATTTCGCGAAACATTACGTTTTACTAAGGATTCCCCATCACATAGTTATCACTCATCTTTGATTGGTTATGACCCATCTGGTTATCATTTCAACAATGATCAGCATACAAATATTCAAACCAATTAAATAAGAAATTAGTAATTTTAAGAATGCAAATTTCTTCGCTTTATATGCAGCAATTTCATTAATACTGATTAGTTATTCTTTGATAATTATTCTGATGTTAATGATGCATGTGATGGATAATTATAATAACTTTTGACACATTTGTTCCTGTTTGCAATCATCAGTCAGGTAAACGTAGGTTTTCTGTTGAATATACTTCCGACGGTATTAGTAATATTAAACTGAATAGTAAACTACTCAATAAGTATAAATACTATATCCAGCCACTGGATTATATGAATATAAGGAAATATATTAAAACACACATAGGATTGCCTATAAAAATTATATTTTCACGGTTAAGTATTCAACTATTCAAGGACATTTTGGACTTTTATTCGAAAGAAAAATAACCATAACCGGATCTATGGTAAGATAACTGATCTTTCTGGTGAATCTCTGAAGTCACCACCACATGCAACAACTGTTAGTTATTGTGCCATTTTACCAACAACTCCATTTGCCCTAAAAATAATTTCGGTAAATAATCCTATCATTGACTTCAAATTCATCTGTAAACAACAGAATAGCTGCAGGCTAGACGCCGAACAGGTTATTAAAAAGTAAAGACATTTTATGTAGGTATTTATTTTATTAAATGGCAGCTAGTCACGCTCAAATTTCCAGTTTATTTTAAAAAAATTGCATACGTACTCTGGCCACACCTCTCTATATTATATAACCTATTCCTTCAAACTAATGTATATAGATGGAAATATAGATATAGGTATAGATGGAAATTCGCCAAAATTTGTCCAATTTTAGAAGCTAGAGATCTCTAAGTTATATAATACAACAATAATTTGAATCTTCATATGTATATGTATTAATAACAAAGTTCGGAATGTTAAGTATAATAGGTTTAAAATGAAATTTAGCAGAAGTAACAATTTAGAATATCACAGGGATCTAATCTGGAATCTCTGCTACTGCTAATAATCCTAATTATTCTGAAAAGCTGTTGTTTGCTGACGACTCGAGAGTTCTAAAGTGTTCTAAAGTTCGAGAGTGTTTTCTAAAGTTAATATTTCCAATAATTCCTACATCTAATATGTAAACATCTATAACAGAGAGTATATAAACTGGAACTTTGATGTACTACAAATAAATTAAAAGAATTTTAGAGCAAAATTTTGACATACAACAGAAGGTCAATATCAACAGCATTTAATTATACCCTTAACGATGTCTTGTTAGTGTTAAATCTACAAAAGACCTAGGTGTTACTTAAATTAAATACTTACGTTTATTGAATATATAAATTCTATTCTTGTTTTCAATTCTAGGTTGGGATTGTATGCCCTTTTATTGTATTATCCTTTAAAATAAACTTTTTCTAGTTATTTCTAACTATAACTTGGTCTTGGTCTTTTATGTGGCAAATATAAATCTCTCAGTTTCTGGGTATAATTAGCTTGTTTATAAGATCTTATATATGAAAGTTCTTTATTTTTGTGCTCTTAATTGACACAATTATAAAACCTACCGTGTAAAGCTTTAGCTGACCATAATTTCGTGGGCATTTTGACTCTTGTATCGACAGTTTTAAAAATCTGAAGCCATTATCAATATGTACTATTGCCCTATATAATGGGTGGTCTTTATTTTGGAAGTATATTTTTAATGAATGTATCTGCTTAAAGTGTAGTTGTTGTTGGCTTATCATTCTTCTTCCCCTTATTTTCTACATATATTGATTTATTAATATTATTTTCTTTAATTTATTTTTTTTGTTACAATCCAGTCGACCGGTTCTCTGGCTCCTATTCTTAGGGTCGGGCGCTGGGGGTTACCAGAAGTTTTCCAGTCCCCACATCCATGGGAAATAGCTATTATTATTAATTTTAGTATTATTATGATTGTTATTGTTATTATTACTATTACTATTACTATTACTGTTATTTTTATTATTATATAATTTATGAAGGTTGAAAAATAGGAAAAATATTATATAATATAACAATACATAATATAAATGGATTAAAAGAAAAGTTGGAAAACTGGCAATAAGATAATTCAGTGAGGTCATGTATTACTGTTAGATATTTTGGTTACAATTAGAAATACATTACAATAATAACAGTTTCGCTTTACAGTTTTTAGTAAGTGCTCTATGAAATTATTTACTCTCATTTAGCACAAGAGAAACTCAAAGCAAGTAATTTCAAGGAATAACGTGGACAAAAACATTTCATGTCATACCAGCGTTTAACATTATCCACCGAAATAACTTACGGAATCTTCTCCAATGGCGAAATTCTGGCGAAACATAAATTGTTTAGAGCATATGATGGCCACGAAAAACGATTTCGTGAAATAACGCAGCGCTGGTAACGTGGTGCACTGGAATCATTCCAAGTTTTTGCTGCATTTTTCTTCAGACGTCGCGGCCATACGTCTCGGCGGTGCTTTGATCCCCAGGGGAATGCAGATACTTCACAGCAACCAAACTCTCTGTTCGCGGGTAATTTACTCCGAGTATGTGTTAATCACGGTGTCCTGATAAATACCTTCCGCTCCTGACGACGGCCCGCATTTTAGTGAAAACATAAATTTTCTTTTCGCCGTATTAATTTCTTTGTTTCTTTCAGAAGGATAAAATTTATGTATACCAATGTACACACCCCAATGAACCCTTAATCTTCTCTTTTCCGAATAAAGCAATTCTCATTGATATGTTAAATAGAAGTAGAATTTATTCGCATGTAGAATGAACATAGCGTGGTATAGTAAAGTATACTTTCTCCCCTTATTTCTATATTTAGTGTTAAATTTAGTTTAAGTTTTGGGTTATCGGCATGTTTTATTAAATACCTTCAGTATTTATGACGCTATGGTAGACAGACAGTTAGTTGGTGATTGTGACATTTAAATATAGTGGGTATCTGTATTACCGGTAGATGTATTATCTGCATCTACTCAAAACCCAAACATCTAGGTACTTTCCATAAATCTGAAAATATTTACCTTAGAACAGATATCCTGGAACTATATTTTACAAGTACAGCTATCTATGGACCTATTATTTCGGTATGCAAATCCTACACTTAACCTTCAAGTTTGCAAACTACCTCTGCTCCTGATGACGTCCCACATTTTAGGACAATTATACATTCTATTTTTTTATAACCCCATTATGTTTCGTGCTTTTTAATCCCTCAGGCAGTTTGTCAAATTTCATTTCCATACAAAAATCAAGTAATTTCTTAATTCTAAATTCACCCTGAAAATATTTTATCCAGTCTAGATAAAACTATCTTCCATACGAGTATAGGTACTAATAGGACTGTATTTCTCTGGACTGTACGTCTCTAACTATAAGAGAAATATGTGTAAATGTAACCTGTAAAGATTATATTAAAACGAAAACATTATAATGTAGCAACAAAGTGGTAAATAATCTATTTTTAAATATATAGATTTAGATAGATCTTTTTCTCTATTACATCTTCCGTCTAAAAAGTTACTTATAAACCGAATAAACCCTATAACCGAATGGAAGACATTTTTTACAATAATAATTGTATTATAATATAAAGCATTTACGATATTGCAATAATATGACATTGCAAAGATCCGACATTGCAGATATACAACAATGCCTTAGAACCATACCACTAACGCGATTAGTTACAGAACTATAAGATTTGTACAATATAAAGAATAATAAACCTAGAGGGAGAGAATGTAATGGAAACTTTGACGGTAGACATAACTCTAAAACTAATTTGGATGCGTATTTGAAGTTATCATTGCAGTTATCTGATATCACGCGCAGTCGATTGAAAATAACAACCAAATTTTATTGCTTTCGTTTGTACTAGAAGCCGACAATAACTTCCTTCCTGTGATTGAATAATCGTATGCATATATTTTAACATTTTTTGTTGAAGCATTCTCTCACAAATACATGGTATGGTTAATAGCTATAATAATAAGGGATATATGTCAGTACTTAAATATCTGCAAACTATTTATTAAAACCACTTTGGTTACTGACTATTTTCTTTGGTCAGAGTATCCGAATAAATAGGTTGTTCATCTCTCAAAAAATAAATTTGAGGTATATGTTGAATCTCTCACAAAGAGAGTTTTGCCGTGGAAGATTTAGGTCAACCGATTTATTAACACTTTTTGCTGTATATATCCCAAGATATTTTGCTTTTCATTTTTAAAAATAAGAATTTGTTTAGGGAATGTTTTCAGACTAACTTTTACAACACTAGAAATACAAATTTAATCTTTCCTATACATCATTTAACATTTACTGAGAAAAATGTGCATTATGTTTGTATAAAATTCAATAACAGGCTCCCTCAACATGTAAAAAATATACAAAATTTAAACAAGTACAAAAAATGTATACACAAAATGTTATTTTGAACCATACAGTTTAAACGAATACGTTCTGTTCTTTTTCCGTTTTTTGTTTATTTGTTTTTTTTTAGTTTGTTGTAATATTTTGTTGACTTTGACTACTGTTTCATCTGATGGTGTAGATTATATTGTTTTGTTACATTGTACTATTATTTTGAAATAAATGTATGTTATTATTATTATTATTATTATTATTATTCTTATTATTATTATTATTATTATTACTATTATTATTATTATTATTATTATAAAATAAGACCAAATTGGATTCTAACTATTGCCTACATATTACTAAATTTAAGTAAGTCAGTTAAAAATACATTTTAATTACTAACTAAACTAAGTTTGGGATTTAACAACTAAAAAAGTTCAACATTATAGAAGTAATGCTAATGAGCAAAAATATAAACTTTTAAACTCTTTCTCCCATCATCTTTACTATGACAGTTTCAAGTTGTTAATGTTTTTGTTTGCATATAGTTTTGTAATTTTGTATGCACATTTTTTTAAGGATATTTAAGGAATTACATCCATTGTGAAAACCTGTTAGACATCAAATATAACTTCAATCTTGACATTTATTAACAAGAAATATTTCACGTTCACTTAATAACTTTAATAATTTATAAGTCATCAGCCTCGGTCCTTATTTAAAACAAAAATTACTTATGTATTCAATTACGTTAATATGTAAAGTAAATAATAAGCCCGTGCCCTTCCTCCTTCTAAAACCATTTTAATTTAGCCATACAAGACAGATGCTTCCAAAGTTTGTGATGCTAATTTAACATATTCAGAGTTAGCGCATACTTAGAGTAAGATGATTAGTTTGGAAGTTCCAAAATTTCCCTACTAGAAGTTTAATTAACGCTACATGGGACGATAACAGTTACTACTCTTAATTATTTTCAATGTGCAGATTATTACTTTAATACTTTATATACATATACAGGATATATTTTAAGGCTGTGTCATGTATTAAGGGACTAATTTTAGGCCCTAAAGTCTTAAGAAATCAAGGGTCTGAGGTTAGTGGTTTCCACGATAGATGGCGTTAAAGTTTTTTTTTGAAAAATACCACATTTTTTGATGTGAAGTATTCAACCGAGGTTAAGAAGGCCATGATTTGTCCCGGTTAGTACTTGAATGGGTGACCTGCGATGCCTACCCACAGCTTCTATTTGCCTGTACATCGGTGAATTCACAGAAACTATACAAACTTAGACGAGGTTTGTGTAAAAGGTGTACCATGCTCAAAATTCTCGTATCTTCAAATTAGCCACAGTGAGCTAACCGTACCATATCCAGCCAACTGCTATGTGGCTTAATCAACCAGACCTAACGTGTCAATTGGTAGAAAACCTTGGCAATAATTCAGACGAGTAGTGCTGAAGAGATAATCTGTTAATAATGGGGAAACGTCTGCGATTCAGTTTGGTGAAACAATTTTGCAAATGAATTAATTAGAGGAAGATCTTAATTTTTCATATATTTTTTTTGCCTAGCATAATATGTGAAAATCAATCATATTAACCCTAAAAATATGTCTGAAAATAATGTTTATCATTCCTTGGACCACTAAACTCATAACATGATTTTTTTAGTTTTTCACAATATAGATACCTTTGATTGTCATTTGCAAACTTTGACGTTTCACATAATTTTTCATTTAAACCAAAATTTTCAATTCTGTGAATAAGTTAAAATGAATGATAACTCTCAGACAGTAACGAAGAATTTACGAGTACTCTACCGGACTTGCAAGAGGAAGCCTAGCAATGTTTCACTGAATTTGCTACCTACAAAGTCAAGACAATGATACGAAAAGTGCCATGAATTCCTCAATACCTGGAAAAAGTTTTCATTTTTTTTTTTGGTTTTGTTTAAAAACAGTTGTGTGTCACACATGCAGAAACGCAGTAGTAGCTCTTAGCTATTAGCAGCTAATAATCCGCAGGCTACTAATGCTCATTTTGTATATATCATCATGTATATGTGTATATAAGCACAATTGAAACCGTATAAAAACTAAAAGCCGCCAAAAACAGTCGGCGTCTCTTTATTGTACATGGGCGGAGGTAGAAATGTTTGCTATTAAGAAAATATTATAGAGATCGTTTTATGAGAATTGTATTCATTTTTATTATTTTGTGTTTATCAGATACCTATTATTTGTAGCCAATGTAGCCAATAACATATTTTATTATTGTTAAATATTGTTTATGTTTATTATTGTTATTTTTATTGTTTAATTAACAAAACTAAACTACGCTTGGTAATTGGTATTTACGCGCTGCACTGGAAAACTATTGATGATATTTCTGCACTCGGCACGGGAAACAAAAATCCAGCAGACCAGTCTGTTTATTCTCTTTACATCAGCGCGCAGTTGTAGATGGTTCATCGGGCTGATTAGATGTCCAGCGTAGGACATGTACAGTTTTAGTTACTAATCGAATCACGATACCATTGCTAAATACATAGGACGAAATATCAAGATAAGTGCGCACGGTCCTGTACCTTAACACTGGCTAGTTCCAATTGCCCTTATATACACTATACCAAACAGATTTAAACTATTTTGTTATATTACCTTTTTACCTTTATTAAAATTATCAATATATTCGCAAAGTTTTTCTTTGCTTGCATGGGATAAATCGGATTAGTTTATATACAAGGAATAGTTTTCTTCACAGTATTATTTTTATGTCTATCCAACATTTATCAATTATGATTAATTTTATTTTCTTTTAAAATTACACCACCTGTAAAATAATAAAAAAACATAAAACCAAAAGTATTTAAAATAAATATCGAAAGTATAGTATCAAAGCAAACTTGTAAGGTTTGACCCAAAAAGCCACTGTACCTATAATATGCAATAAAAATAAGTATATAACAAATTAACTAAATTTCATCAGTGGTTTTTTAGTTCGATATAAAATTATATAATATTACAAATTATATTTCAAATTATGTCTAAATAGATTATTATGTCAAGCTAGTTAAATGTTTAATTTCTTTTAAACTTCACTATAATTTGTTTATATAGACATAATTTGAAATATAATTTGCAGTATTATAGAATTTTATATCAAACTAAAAAATCAATGATGAAATTTAGCTAATTTGTCATATATTTACTTTTATTGCATATTATACCTATAGTGTTTTTTCCGGGCAAACTTTAGAAGTTTTACCTTGATACTACACTGTTGATATTTAATTTGTATGCTTCTGGTTTTCTGTTTTTTATTATTTTACAGATGGTGTAATCCCAAAAGAAAATAAAATGAATCGTAAAGCTGCTCCATAAATAAGCTAGACATTATTTATCAATTAATTTGCACCGTTTTTCAAATATCTTTATATAAACATTGAAGGAATCATTACATTTATGTTTTTCCTGTAAAATAACGTCAAGTACTTTAAGGTGTTCCTAGATAAATAAATTAGTAATATACTCGTACAGTCATGCAAGCACAGAGAGCTATTAGGGCAATGGATTATAACATTTTCATATCATCAAATCAAAAGCGACGAGAAAGTTGAACCACCTTTTAAGCCTTTTAAACTCACTATACTGTTTTGCCTTTGTAATTCGAGTAAGGGATTTAATCGCTTTAAATATACAAGCCGGCCCATCAGAAGCTAAATTAATAGAATGGTAGACAGCTGGAACTAAGCACATCCTATTATTATGAAACACAATCTTTTCTGCTATAAGTATCATATTACAGAATGGATCGAAGATGTCCTCTTAACTAACGCAGAGTAAAACTTTTCAGGCGAAGCCCAAAGTAATCTTATTCAATTTCTGCTTCTCATACGACGCATGAGAATTAAACTAGTGTCAATATGACGTGCTCAAAAATTTTTAAAATGGTCTGACATTGTTATACTAACCCATTATTATAAATATTTAATCGAATACATTTTGGTATAATTATTACACTGGTGGTAACCGCGAATAGATTTGGAACGCAAGGCCATGTCAGTATGTACAGGGTGAAACGCGAAAATGTTCACCCCTTTTAATTTAATCATTTCTGGCGTTTGAAATTCCAGATACTGTCACATGTATTTTCTCCCAACATGTTTAATTTTTCTAGAAAAAAATGTTGTTTTCATATATTTATAGAGGGCAGGTCTAAAACATGTTCAGGACTCATTATTTGCATCATTTAGAAATTCCTTACCACATTTCTACCTTGTATACTAGTTTTATTTATCATACATTCTTTTATATGGATACTTCGCCCTATATTTAATTTGATTATCTCTAATTTTATAACTATATATGTTATACAGTGTGGCCCATTAAGAACCGGGACACCCTTTTAAAAAATTTTTGGGAAGTGCGATTGCAATGAATTTTTTTATAATACATAGTAGCGTCCTAGATGTACTTGTTGAACCTATTACGATGGTCTAGCTGCTAATCCTCAGCCTACTACGATTTTTTTTCAATCAATTTTTTCGAAAATTACTTTAGGGATTTTTTTATTAAAAATTTGACATCGTGGCATTCTTCAGCATCACTTAAAACCCCTGTGGCCCAAATTTCTTTGATTTGTATCGAAGAATAATTTTTTTATAGAGCCTTAAATGTTTCAAGTTTATTGAATTTGGGTTTCATTTAAAAGATATAGCAGGCATTGGAAACTCTAATAATTATTGTTAATCTAGAATATTGTTCCGTTACTTACTTCACAAATTAATAATAACGTTAAAACAACACTTTACAGTAGTCCCCTATATCCCTAAATGCCTAAAGTAATTTAAAAAAAAATTATTGAAAAAAAAAACCGTAGTAGGCTGAGGATTAGCAGCTGGACCATCGTAATAGGTTCAACAAGTACACCTAGGATGCTAATATATACAAAAAAAATCATTGGAATCGCGCTTTACTACAATTTTTTAGAAGAGTGTCCTGGTTTAATGGGCCACACTGTATATCGTACAATAAAGACAGTTATTTGAAGGCTATGCCGAAAACAACTACTCCACGAACTATGTGCCCCGACTGGCATTGTATTACTCTGGCATCTCCATCGAAGTCGCCACATCTTTCATGCCATGCCGAGACCAATCACCAGATACTGACCAGTTTCGCACTTATTATGTGCTCGTCAGGGTGCCATAGGTAGTGGAATCAATGAACGATGTTGCAACATGATTGTCTAAAGGGTATCTGGAATGTTAGCGGTGGTGAGAAACACCGTTTTTGGTCTTTCCTACTATCCGTCTGACAATTATTGTCTAATGGACAGACAGATAGCGACCTGCTTTTCCGCAGGTGCCATTACAGCAGTCACTTCTACTGTCTTTGAGGAAGACAATCCTACTTATTCATTTGAAGGAGATCGAGAACTTTCATAGAAACCAGTCACAGACACAGACCGGTTTTGCACTTATTATGTGCTCGTCAGCCATCAGTAGAGAAATCGATGACGATGTTGCGACATGGTTGCTTAATGGGCATCTGGAATGTTAGTGGTGGTGAGAAACACTGTAGTACCCTGTTTTGGTCTTTGCTATTATCCGTCTGACAATTATTGTCCAATTGATAGACCTTTATTGGCTTTAAGGAAAATAATCCTACTTATTTATTTGAAGGAGATGCCGAAAACATCTACTCCACGGGCAATGTGTCCCGATTGGCATTGCATTACTCAGGCATCTCCATGAAAATCGCCACTTCTTTCATCGAGACCAACCAACAGACATTGACCGGTTTTGCTCGTGAAAGTGCTATAGGTTGTGGACTAGATAAACGATCATGATTGCCTAAAGGGCATCTGGAATGTTAGTGGAGATGACACACACCGCCCTCTTGCTACTTTGCTACTATCCGTCTAACAGTAAGATGGACATAACAATTCGTGGAACAGGAACAGCTTACTGTACACCCTATCCCAGGAACGTACACACATACCTCGCCTATGTTTGTATAGCTTTTGTGTAATTACCGACCTACAGGTCACTAGATAGGGCGCTCAAGCAACGCGGGTCTTCCCTGTATAGTCGCCCAGCCAAGTACTAACCGCGGACCACGTCGCTAAGTCGCTACAATGACTTGCCTCATCTTTATAATGCTTCAATCATGTTTCATCTAAACCGTTTAAACAAACGGTTTATATCATGAGTATTTTTCTGTAGGTAATTCTTCATCAATTGCGTATTAGAATTTTTAGCCTATTTTAGAGAAATTTAGTAATAAGTATATTTGATTCTTGACAAGTATTGCTTACGAAAAGTGGTTAATTGAACCTGCATATCAATTGGTTTATTGAAGAAGTAAAAAGTGTATGACATAGTAGGACATATTTCTGTAAACATATGAATTTATCTTCGCCAAAGTTTTAAATTGTCAAATTTTTACAAACAACTTTAAGATGTAGTTATAAATACAGGACATAAAACTCCACAAAATTACTAATGACAACCAAATAGATATCACCTAGTAATCACTTTTATTTTTAAATGTTTTTATTTATTTATTTATTTATTTTATTCTATCGCGGATGGTAAATTATCATTTTGCTCAAAACTCGTTGTCAAAGTAACAGTTCATTTTAAATAGTGATATCAAACAATTTTTACCCACTCATATGTCAATTTTACCCACTCAAGGGTAATATATTTCAAAACTAATAATACCTATACCTAATATTCACAATAACTATAATAATTAAGTAATTCATGCTTGGCGCTTCGAATTTATATAAATATTAAACGTACAATTTAGTAAGACCATAAAGATGATTTGCTTTTCTTTAATTTTTCGGAAAAGTAGGCTAACAGTACGTTTTCAGACACTCTAATAACATTTTTTATGGCCTTCCATCTTTGAAACGGCATATTATATTCTTTTTTATACTTTAGGCGCGATTTCTGCGGCAATAAACTGTTCACCGCATCTGCAGCTTCAATTTCTACAGCTTCGGCAAAGCATCTTCATCACTATTTTCGTTTTATTTATTAAAATCGCACATTTTTAGGATAATTTCAACCAAGTCACTAATATTGATGAAAATCAAAGCAAGTCGTGTTACTATAAACAAAATCGATAACAACCGTAAACAGTACAATGATAAAACCAATTTAACTCTCAATAATAATTCATACTGCTTCCTTTTTCTCAATTTTTGTTAAATATTTCGGCTCAATAAAAATATAGAATATTACATTACGACGGTAAAAAGACTTGATCGTAGAATTAATCCACACCCGCCTTCGTCCCTCGTGGATCAACATTTTTCACTCACAGGAAAAGCATCTTTTTACCGTCTTGTATAATAAAACTATTTTTTAATGGATTTATTGTAATGTCTGAAGCAAGTAATTGCCACTGAATTATTTTAATGCGACATTAATAAGTTTTCACACACTGGTTACTCCCTGCTATCGGAACAGTAGCAGACACGTTTCGGTTTTATCTTCGGCTTCAAGCGCAGATAAAGCTAAATTAATTTTAGATTCAGATGTTACAAACGTACGTTTAACACGCGAATGCTGTCGAGAGAACGAGAGATATTTTAATACGCTGCATTAATTCGAAAATCTACTGTGTAGCTTGCTACTCCATATTTATTCTAATCTGAAAAATAGTGTGATATAATCTCATAGAAATAGTCACGCAAAATAAAGGGTAATGTTCTGATAATTTTATTTACGTGGTAAATATACGGAGAGTGATATTCCACTCTATGACTAGAAAGGTAAAATCTGCTAGTCTAGTAAAAACATGGATCACACAATGCAACCCTCAACAACAGAAGAAGTTTCATAGTTCATGACAACTCTTCAAACAATTCATATCCACTCATGCATCGGCGATTGTCGAAAAGAATGACATGTTTCAAAGAAGGACGCTGTGGTACTTTTTGGTAGTTGAAAGTCAAGGATTGTTAACTGTTTACAGGATTGCTCGATCCCTATACTACAATGTAATCCATAATTGTGACGTCATCAAAGATCCAAAGATCTCGAACTTGTAGAAATAGGTACACTTTATACTGTTATTACAAACTTTAATAAATAATAATATTAATAATCATTCAAATACGAAAATTCTCTTGCAAATGTGAAATATAACAAACACAAAATAGGTATATTTTGACAATTCGATTACATATATCTTCGACGACGTCACAAAGGCGGATGACAAAATTGAGCGATCGAGCAATCCTGTAAACAGTTAACAATCCTTGGTTGAAAGTATCTTGCGATCATAAAGGGGATTAATCAAATGGTGTTACTTCCGGTCACTTACAGTCTGGCGAGTTGTTCTTGATTAGCGACGAAAGAGGAAAATCCTCTAAAAAATTGCATAGATGTTCCACCAAATTTAACAATCAGTGGCGTACGGATAACGTATGATGATCCAAAAATATAATAATTTTAATTTTTTTTTATTATTTTATTTTAAACTTACTATGCAAAAATATAGCTTCCTCATGGAATCTTTTCCGTAAGGAAATTCCATGTCCTCTTGTTGCACCTTGTGTTTTGGTCCACTGTACTCTATAAAAAATCGCCATCATCTCCCTCGTTTGTCCTCGAAGCATTTTTATGCATGTTTTGCATGCAAAACCTTATTTATTACTAATTACAAAAATAATGAACTATCTAGAATAATAATTATAACTCGGAAATATGCATTCTCTTGTTTTCGTCAAACTCTGACTCAGTCCCCATGTTGCCAGAATCGTGGATATGTCACCAACCACCACTTTAAAATAGGCGCTGAATAATCATATTTAATTTAAAAAAATACATAACTATCTATATAAATACATCACAATTATTCCTAATAAACATGAATTTTGTTTTTCCCTACTTTTGTACTGATAAAACTACTAATATGGTTTTTATCTGAATTTAAAAAAAAAATCATAATTTGGCAATACTACATTCCAGTCAGGGCCTGGTCGGAATGTCACTTATCAAGAACCAGTAGCCAGGCTGTAATGGATCCATTTACCTTTTTGATATTTTTAAAAACGTATACTTGAAGCATCAGTAAGAAGAAGAGCCAGAGACTGTCGATAGAGTTGGATGTAATTGGAGTTTACCACTGAATGTTCTGAGAACATTTATTTTGGTAAGGTATATTTTAACTATTAGAACCCTCATCCCCCACATTCACCGTATAACCATTCTCTCGATTGTCATCTTTACAAGTTCATCCCTGCGACGTGCCCCCCGAAATAAACAGCACAACCTAAAAATAATTGCTAGTGAAATTTTATGTTTAAAAAAATTTAAAATATAGGTACCTACTTTCATCAACCAATACTATTTACTATTATTTAATAAGGTTTAATGTACATTGCCTCAAAATAAGCGAAACAAATGTTTTAATTCATCGTTGTTACTTTTTGTGTACCTTCACCAATTCTTGAACTATTTGTAAGCATGTGCATCCGGGCTTTTGATTTTTCAGGTAAAACTTTTTGCATCGCAGAATTAGCGACCTCCAAAATACCAGAGGCATTATATATTTTTCCATTCTCAACATATTTTTAAAATAAATATGTCGTTGAGAAATTTCGTATTCGTAGCTACAAAGTAACTATATTTTTTCTATTTTTTCTGTTATTTAAATGAAGCTATTGAAAAAATGCTGTATGCACCAAAAAATGCTGTTTGTGTTAGGTCGGTTTTTCAATGCTTGGTCAACACGGTTTAACCAGTAGTTAAGCTAGCTATAAGTTTAGATTGTTATTTACCTTGAACATTTTATGGATAACTATTCACATTCTAAACTTGTAGTTAGTTAACTCTAGGTTAAACTACGTTAACCAAGCATTGAAAAGTCGGCCCTTTGAAGTACATAAATATATTTGTTGTGAAAATTATAGAATTCTAAATAGACTAAAATTCACATCGTCCAAATTTAACCTCTTTAAGAGACACAGCACCACTGATAATGGGATCTTAGTGTTACTTCCTAACTTTAGCTCTTTCTTTTCCATCAGTAAATATTTCCAAGTTCATCTCGGGGAGACTTCTCCATCTAGCTTGACGCATTGATTTTGTAGATATCTTAACACGTTGCTGGTAACTGAAATATGTTTTACTAGATAATCCTTTAACCCTCACCCTTACTTATTTTCATTTATGCCACATCGTTTATTATCATTTAACCAGAGCCGGGACCAGAGCTGAACTCAGCTCATAAATTTTGGAGATTGGTCTATATCTATTAATTGACGTGCTCTAAGGAGACTGATTTTAAAAATAACTCACACGGAAACTATGTGTAAGTACTAAAATAAATGTTTATGATTAATATTAAAGGAATATTTCAAAGCTCATAAAATGTGAGTACAATTAATATTTTAATGACAGTCATATTGCCATATTGTTTGACAGCCGCGGCGATAACTCAGTCTGTTAGGTGCTGGGTGATAGCCTGTGACTAACAGAATGGGTATATTGCGGTGCGAGTTCGAATCTCGCCAGGGGAGAAATGGCACCTCTCCCAGGGAATGGTTGTGTATCTGTGTTTTTTTCATGTGTACCCTCCCTCTACACAAGCCTTAGGCTTTCAGTAGGGAGGTTGTCCATTTCTGTGGTGTGTTTTATGTTTTATGTTTTATATAACGAACTACGCCTCTATTATTGCTATTAATAAAAATTTATCTAGAAACCTTTTTATCGTACAGAAAACTACCAGGTTCTTGACATGGTACTTCGTGTACCCAGGCGGGAAAGTGAACGTTTTCCGGACTTACAGAAGAAAGGGACAAGCTTGGCTTCGCCTCGCCTGGCCACTTCTGGAAGACCGGAAAACCACTTACCCTCCATGGTACACACAACAGTTCTTATCCTACACAAGAGAAAATTCATAAACCTCAAAACTTTTTTATTTAACAATACCTACTTAAGTCATTTACAACAAAAATGTTCTTTGAAATATTGATGTTATATACACAATTATGAATACGGCAATTAGCAAAGGCTGCAGTTCGTTACAGCTCAGTTCCGCAGACTGCCGTTCGATATAAACCGTGAGTACACACATTACGAGTATTACATTTATAAAGCTCAGTTCGGTTCAGTTCATACGCTGGTTTGCGCTGAACGACGTTCAAAAGATTACCATGTTTTATCTTATATGTTTAATAACTAATAGTAACAATAATGATGTGTTTGTTCACTTAAAATTATTTTATAATCCATCCATATATATTAAAACGCGTCGATTTTGTCTCGCTCTAAATTTCGCCGCCGAATCGACCAACTATCTAAGCTATTTCCTCCGAGAGGGGATCGCTTTGCGATCCCCGCGGGCGACCGGAGGTCGTCCCGAGGCTTTTTCCTATGCGTAGGGGTATTTTCATCCCGTTTCCGACGTTTTCCCAATTTAAATGCCTGTTCAAAAAACCTCTGCAAAATTTTCGTCGATTGCCGTTTGGCGAGAGAGATGCTGCTAGCACCTGCGTTTGTCCTCGCGCCTAATAGTCCCGTCACGCCTGCTGAAATCCCAACTTTTCTCGGGAACCCCGAGACCATTTTTCTAATTTTTACGGCTTCGAGAACCGCTTCACGCGAAAGTTCCATCGTTTCTCTAATGCTTTCAGATTTTTTTTTTGAGACCGTACGTCGAGTCCTTCTACGTTTATTTCGTCTTCGAAAATCTCGAGCCGTCACATCCGTTTCAACTTCTTTCTCATTTTATCTGCCGATGTGAGATTGCGCGGATTGCACCAACGAGACAAGCACTTTCCACGAAAACTGTCAAATTAATTAAACTTCAGATAGGTTATTTTCCTGTGAGAAATATTACTAACGGAATCGATAGTACCAACTGCTAAACATTTCTGATTACCAAAATACTGAAGCGAAATGCTTTTCCAATTAGAAAATCGGTAAAAATTAATTTTCAGGTTGACATGTACCTACAGTTTACATACTTCAATGTCTCAGGGTCAACTTTTAATAGGAATAGTCGTAGGATTCCAAACATCGCAATGTTGATTTCGCGAGTTCGAGTCACGCTGGAGGCATTTTTTTTTACTTTTTAATTCCAATTATTTATTAGTAAGTATTAGTGTGTAGTTATTCGGTTTCATTGTCCGTAGTTTTTAATCTTTCTGCAGATAAAGTTTGGAATTAATTCGTTCATTTTGGCAGTCTGTAACAATGATCATTTTAACTTACAAAAGTAAATATCTACAATATTAATTTGCTGCAACGATTATGACAGCAATATATTTTTGGTCCCATTGATAAAATTGATAAAAATGTTTACTGAAAAATAAATTCTACTTTCAGCACTTAAAAAATTATGTTTTACCATCAAGAAGAGAGTACCCGTACAATTCTCAAAATATTAAGAATAATCGTTTATTATAATTACATCTTCATTCCAGACACAAAATTTATTTAATATGTGTTTTCTTAAAAATAATATTATTCTAGATGCTTTTGTCACCCGAAGGATGACCCCAGGCCGCAAGCCTGGACCCCCGGTAGGGCTAGAAATGGGAACGAAAATGGCGATAGCGATTTTCTCTCATTTCTAATATGAAATTGACACTGCGATGACAGATAATGGATGCGCGCCACCTATTTATATTTTTTTCGCAGCTAGCTGTGCAAATACCTAATTTCGCACCTCTACAGGCTCACGAAAACAGAATTTTCATAGTGTATGATAAAAATTAAATTTTTATATATGCTGGCACACGTCTTTCTATTTTCTTGATGTATATTTTATTGTACATAGTTTGAATGGTTGAAGATATATATCATTCTTGTAGCTTCGCAACATGAAATTCCTTTCAGAAATCACAACATCCTTAATACAATTTCATACTTTGGATACGAAGTAGGTATTTTATTGAAGTAAATAAAATCTCAAAGTGTATATGAAAAAAGGCGATTATATTAAAAGCTTTGCAGCATTTTCAAGAGTTCCTTTAGAATCCGATATTATGAGAGGTATAATAAAAAATATTATTAAAGCGCAGTTTGCTAATATTAAATTTTCTATTTTGTGTAGGACTGTAGTAGGTACAATTGGATGGTAGTTTCATTTGAAAATTATATTACAAAGATGCTGCTTTAGCAAGTGCTTTTAGTACCTGCAGCAAGATTTAAAGTACAAAATTCTAATATAAATTAACTACATGTAAATTGGTGTTAGCACTACTTTTTTAACTGCAATATAATACAGCGTAGGTAAAATTAAAATATTAAAATGTAAATGGTGGCTTATATTATGTGCTGTACACCGAAAAGCAAAAATATACGCTACGTTATGAAATCTTGTTAAATTTATTTGCACTTCAAATGAGAGAACCAATTTTCTGATGTGGTCTATCTGTACACAGTAAAAAAAGACAAATGGTAAAATTACTAAATGGTAATCGTAATTTACTCCAGTGTTATTTTTAACACGAACTGGGTAGTATAATAACTAAACCTTTAGAACTCATATTACACGAACGATATACCCGCCAAGTTTGTAGAAGTACTCATAAATTGTAGTAAAATTTACAAAACTCTGTGTTAAAAATTAATCAATCCGCCATAAAAACGGAATAATTACACGGTGAATAATTAACTATTACACATTACCTTGTAAAATCTACTGTGTTAAATTACTTTTATGTAGGTAATGTAATAATACACCGATATGTCTAACACTGCCAAGTATGGACTATATACACACTGATGAGTGTGGATTCAGTGTTAAAATCAGTCGGATTTTTTTTACTGTGTACTGCGAATTTTTTAGTGAAAAGTATCACATAGTACGAAAAAAGTGTATAGATAAGTTATGCCAACATGCACCTAAATTTTTAATTGAATTGATCTCAGGGACGGTGTTGTTAAAAGTTAAAATTAGTTAATTAATTAATTCAGTTATGAATTCGAAGTTATAAAATTGTTTATTATCTATCAGCAAATAATGCAGATGGTGATCAAATATGATGACAAACCACTATTGTATTCAGGAGTGAAGGACCTCTGAAACAATGTGTAGCATACATTGGGAGTCTACAACTCCCACTGAGAAAATTATTTAATTCTTTATAATTTCTTACCAATAATTAAATTATTTATTTGTATTTGGCCATGGCATTTAGTTCAATTGCAATATTAAATATTCACTCTATATACTAGTATTTCGGCTTATTAGGCCTTTTTCAATAGAGTAAATGTCTATTACTAAATGCTTCCAAGCGCGTTTTAGTTATTTATCTGTTTACGAGAACCTACCCCGATTGATCCTACCATCTGGTAAAGCCCCAGTATTTAGTACCTTTTCTAAGGCTGGTATGACACTTAACTAAATTTAAAACTAATTTTAATAATCGATTTAGTATTAACAGTTGTTACTTATTTATTTTCTATAGATGTTTTACATTTATACAATTTAAGGAACAATTATTAATATATGCGCAGGCACATTAAATTCGTTTTTGGTAATTGTATTGATTAATTAAATCAAACCAAAAAAGTGGTTATTACATGATACATTATTTTATCATGAGGTTATTATAATATGATTTGCTTTGTGACTTTATGGTTGATTTGCAATTTGACGAAATGAGGGTCGTGACACCTTTGAGCCTTTGAAACAATGAATTGTTGATTGAAGATCATAATTCATATCGAAATTTCTTGCGGTTTGATAATCACCAATTTGAAGAGATAGGTATTAACTTTAATTGATAGCGATATTAAGAAATAAAATACATTTGAGGGAAAGATGATTTAACTGCATACAAGCAGTAATGCTCGATTCCACGACATTTTTTATTTATTCAAATCTTTGGTAATTTCTTTGATAAATAATGTAGTACAAATTTTTTTCACAAATTTAGATCTTCATTAGCGAATATAGAAATATTTTTTTGAGAATATACTGAATATAGGTTATATTTTCAAATATCATTTCAACAGTTCAACATATACAAACACCATGAAGTTAGTGAAGAACAACGTAACATATTTTGCTATCTTCGGATATGATTTCTTGACAAGAAAATAGACAATGTTTTAAAATCTTGTATAAAATATTTTTTAGCAACAATTATTGGTCCAATTTATATATGACACTATACAAGAATTTTCAGAACTAAATTTATTGCTAAAATTAGTTCCAATTTTAGTGTAGTGTCACACCAGCCTAAGAAGGGCGAAAGTGTAAAATCTACCTGATCGTTCGTAGTACAAGGATTTATAATTAAAGATTATTTAATTTCTAATTGCTCTAACAGATCTAAGCGCTTTCCTTTCTTTTCACGATGCAGTACCTTTACATTTTTCAGATCTACAAAATGATTGTTTTCTCTTCAATGCTTCGAAAAACCTGAATTTTTTGTATTATTTGGTATGGATTTTTTATGAGTTTCAATACTTCTACCGGTTTGACCCACATACACGGCATTACAATCTACGCAGTTAATGGTATACTCCCAATTGTTTTAATTTATTAACCCTTTCTTTGTTGCTTATCAAAATCCTCCTAATATTACGCTTGTTGACACTAATCGTTTTACACCCATTTCGTTCTAATCTGCGAGCTATTTTTTTACTATAACCGGGGACGTGATTAATATAACTATAGGTGACTTCTTTTTCCCGAATATTGTAAAACTCCAGACGAATTAATTTCCTCCTTTGGTTTTTATCACGTTATCTATTAGTTTTTCTTTATATCCGTTGTTTCTTGCAATTTGCTTGATTGTACTTAATTCTTTTTCAAAATCTGCTTTCTCTAGCGGGAACATTAAAAGCCTATATATTAAACTATGGAAAACCGACTTTTTTATTTGCCAGGACTGCTGCGAACTTGGTGGTATAATTGCGTCGGAAGTTGTTGGTTTTCTATAAACCGAGAATTTTAATTTATTTTCTACCTTTCTTATTGTTATATCCAAATAGTTTAATTGATTGTTTTCCTCCTTTTCCATTGTAAACTGAATATTATCGTTAAGCGAATTTAAAAAATTGAGAAAGCCGCTCAAATTTCTTTCAGTACCAGTCCAAATACAAAAAATGTCATCTAGATAGCGAGCCCAAAAATGAACATGTGATTTTAAATTGTTCTCACTATTGAACAGTGAGTTTTCAAAGTGATCAAAATTTTATACAAATTTCCTCTAACAAAGAAGAAATAGGACTACCCATGGGTAATCCGTTTTTTTGTGACGATTTCACGATTAGCGGTTTTAAATAGCATGATATAAATTTTAACTAGCATGATATTTCAAATTTGATAACGCTCCCAGTACGATCCTTGTAGATGCATATTTATATTTTACGTCAAAAAGTAGACAACAACACTGACGTAGTATTCCACATAACCCTAAAACACTATACTGCACTCAAAGTGCGTTTCGCCAACCAAGTTGGCATCATTCGGAGGTTATTAAAACTAACGGTCGAGTTTTAATCATCTCCAGATGATTCCAACTTGGTTGGCGAAACGCGCGTCAAGTCCAGTATAGTGTTATGTGGGAAACTACGTCAATGTTGTGCCAAAGGTTCCAAACCCTTTCAAGAAAAAGTAGTAAACTCTGTG
This sequence comes from Pogonocherus hispidulus, assembly GCA_963924545.1. Classification (NCBI taxonomy): domain Eukaryota; kingdom Metazoa; phylum Arthropoda; class Insecta; order Coleoptera; family Cerambycidae; genus Pogonocherus; species Pogonocherus hispidulus. The sequence continues at coordinate 72,994,668 of OZ004693.1, forward strand.
TTTCTTGGTCCATTTTTTGTTTGATGACTGTATCTTGATCCGTTAAAAAGTTAGTTTAATGGTGACACCATTAAATGGTAAAGAAGTAATATTAATTTTCCTAATTCCCATGAAAAGTGTCAAAATATTTATCGGTCATATTATAAACTTATTCTTTGCATGCCAACTCGAGTGTACAGTTCCTTAAAAATAAATTTGGTATTTATCTTTTCGTCACCTAGGGAGATAAACCAGTGAAGACTGAATTAAACAAAACACTTCCCAGGATACCGAAACTTTTTCAGATAAGTTAAACGCAGTATCTAATTGTAATTTATAGTAGATTAAGTTTTTAATTAAGAATTTGAGAAAAGTTTCGGTTTAATTACGTAGGCGACAAAGTTTAAAAGAGTGAGTTCTTATTTAAAAAGAAAGAAGGCGCATTTTTCCGCCCAGTAATTTTTCATTACTTTGTTTGGAGAACTGTTAAGCGTCCACGAATTCTGAGAATCGCGCTTAACGTCTCTTAAGCATTCTACATCTTTCTCTTCAGCATGACAATAATTTTAACTCAGTTTCTTGCCCTCGTTTAAACGAAGGATTTGCATTGAAAATTTACTTATTTCAGCACTTTTTTAACGATAAAATAAATGCTATTTATAATTATTTCAGACCAAATTGAATATCTTTTTTGTTTTATAGCAATTATGTTACAAAGAAGTTATTAATTATAGCATTTCAAAGACAATTTTTGGAACGAGCAAGACTGTTTCTACCGAGTGTACGTAGACGTAGGCGGATAAAATGTAAGAGTGGCCAATACAAGGGGTGGTCAGAAAGTGGCCTGTGCAGTTAACAAAAAATATACCTAATAATTGCAATTTACAGTTATCATCGAAAAGTTTTCTCTCCAGGTTATGGAAATCATAACATTTTACCGTCGTGTGTAGGTAATATTCTATTTTATTCTGAGCGGAACTATTTAACAAAAATTAATAAAACGAAAGTAGTTTGAATTATTATTGGGAGTTAAATTGGTTTGATCGGTGTACTGTTTACGGTTGTTATAGATTTTGTTTATAGTAACGCGACTTGTTTTGACTTATCAATATTAATGACTTTTAGTTGAAATTATCCTAAAAAACGTGAGATTTTAATAAAGAAAACGAAAATAGTGATGAAGATCCTTTGCGAGAAGATGTAGAAATTGAAGCTGCAGATGCGGTAAACAGTTTGTTGCCGCAGAAATCACGTCTAAAGTATGAAAACGAATATATAACGTTTCAAAGATAGAAGGCCATAAAAAATGTTATTGGAGTGTATGAAAAGGTACTGTTGGACTACTTTTCTGAAAAACTAAAAAAAAGCAAATCATCTTACTAAATTGTACGTTTAATATTTATATAAATTCATATTGTTCATATATTCAATCATAGTTATTGTTCATATTAGGTATATTATTAGTTTTGAAATAAATGACCCTTGAGTGGGTAAAATTGACATACGAGTGGGTGAATTGTTTTATTTCACTATTTTAAATAAACTGTTACTTTAACAAGTAGTTTTGAGTCGATAAAATGATAATTTACCATCCGCAATAGAATAAATAATATTATTTACCATGTGTATTTGATATAGGAGGTACTACTGAGTTTAAAGTCTGGAGAAAAATATTTCGATTGACGTTGAGGATTACTTTGTATCATACCTAAACCAATATTTTTGTGGTTAATTATGCCCTCTAGTGGCTGTCATTAAAATCATTAGTCAAGTCAAGACATAATGTCTAGAACTTATATGTGGTGTATCTATATAAGTCTTCTACAGTTTCTTTTGAGATTAAACCACCTGTAAGATAATGAAAGAACAAGAAACTAGACTCAATTATTACAAAGTTTTAAAATGTAATATCTGAAAGACTTAAAAAACTATAGCTAATAATGTTAACATAAGAACGACATTTAAAACCAACAACACTTTAGGATGAATACTTACAAAAACAAAACCCATTAATAATGACCAAATTCAAAAAATTGTATTTACTGAATTCCTTGTAAATATGGGTAAATATTATATTGGCGAGAATAGGCCATTACAAATAAGGGTCCGTGAACACAAAAATTATATTAGAAATTACCAGATCGATACGTCTATATTAGTAAAACATATATGGAACAACACTCACCGGGTTGGTTGGACACAGGCAGTGGCGGTTTTACCATAAGAGCTGCGGAGCTGCAGAACACATAAAATTTTATGTATTTAAGCTTTTAAGCATATTAAATATCAACAAAATACAAAATATTTAAAATTTAAATAATCCAAATGTTCTCGCGCTAAAATAAATCTAGCTTATATTATTATTTATTACGACGCGAGCTAGCCCCTTCTGCACCGCAAGCTTATATACAAAATGTGTGCACAGCGAACAATTAGATGCGTCCTTTGTTTTTATTAGCTAATCAGGCACGTGACCCAGTACACGAATATATCGGCTTATGTGGCTGCAACAACAACAGCCACTGCAGTAAAGTCAGTAATATTTCGTAATAGGACGTGGTACGTGGTCGTTTATTTCTGTGAGCGGCACGGGTAAATATTTTCGTTTAGGCGTCCACGAATATTATACCAAAGTCTACATGATTATAGGTACCTGGTATCTAGTACCTAGGTAGTTACTAAAATAAATAGCGTTTCGTTTTTCCAAAAAAACTTTATTTGGTTCTCTGCCTTATGAGGATAAACTGAAAGTAAAAGAATTGGGTAGGCCAGCACCACAATTAAATATTGAAGTTAGTGGAACAAGTGAAGTAAAAGTTACAAAAGAGAATTTAACAATAATGTATACACAAAAACAGAGTGGATGTGCGAGTGTGATATAAAAAATGCACTCTTTTGTTTTCCGGGTTTAGTTTTCGGTGGGGATAAAGCATGGACATTATACGATTGAGGACTATTATATAGGATTGGCACATGGAAATGGGGGATTTTCTGTGATTGTTGTACTGGGAATTAGCTGTACGGTCCCGATTGAAGTTAAGAAGTGGCAAGAAAACGCGTGACCTTGAAAATTTTAAAAATTTAGCGGCTCCGGTCAGACTTAATATCCCGGAATTGAATTCCCCCAATGTGACAACCCTAAGCAGAACACATACAATTAATGTTCACGCGCCGCCACTGGACACAGGCAAAAATTATACAAAAATAAGAAATCAGTTACAAGAAAATTAAAATAAAGTACTTTTATAGTCGACTGTCATCATAATGCTGTCATTATGAAAGTCAAAATCGTTAATAATCTGACACTTTCTAGCACCCGTGCTGTAATGTGAAAGAATCGTGCCATAAAATCCACTTTATGGCACAATGCTATAGTAACCATATGCGAACATTCTACGATTGCACAAATTTAAGTTTTTAAAACTTAAATTGTCTGTTAAAACCGCAGTTCGACTATAAAATAGCGTATGAAATTCGTTTATAATGCTCGATTATGGCATTCGTGAAGTGTTAGCGCATTCGCTTCGCTCATGCGCCAAAATTCACTCATGCCATAATCTGCTGCATTATAAACTAATTTCATAATATACTATTATAGTCGACTGCCATCATAATGCTATCATTATGAACGTCAAAATCGTCAATAATCTGCCACTTTCTAGCACCCATGCCGTAATGTGACATAACCGTGCCATAATTTTCTCTTACGGCACGATAATAAATAGTAGGTTTTTATTAAACTTGAAATACTATTTATTTATATTAATGGTAATACTACAGTTTGAATTTCCAGATATAGAAAGTCCTGAACTAGTCCTGAATTAGTTTCCCATTCTTTTTTATAAAGATCTTCTGATTTTTTTGGAATAAGGCTTGATTCAGCTTCTTCGGCTTTTTTTAGAATATCTTCACGTGAACACATATTTTTAAAAAAATATTTGCTTGTATACACAACACCATAGCAACCACAACATGCCAACATTCAACGATTGCTCGAATAATAATTTCATAGTTTGAACAAATTTAATATTTTCAAAACTTAAATAATTGTACGTTAAAACCGCAGTTCGACTATAAAATAGCGTATGAAATTCGTTTATAATGCTCGATTATGGCATTCGTGAAGTGTTAGCGCATTCGCTTCGCTCATGCGCCAAAATTCACTCATGCCATAATCTGCTGCATTATAAACTAATTTCATAATATACTATTATTAAACTTAACGGATCTTTCTATATTTCGTCGGAAATAATAGAAAATAAGAAAATAACTAACAAGTACTATGCAATCGTTGCGCCCTTACCGATAATACCTACTTCTGAGAATACTATATTCTAATGATATACTTTATTATCATGGCTAGATATCAAATCGCCTTATTAATATATTTAGCTACCCATCACATTTAGTGTGATTTTTCTGAAATATAATTATTTTTTTTTAGTTTTAGTGGATATTAGATGAACAATTAAACTCTATTATAAAAGTAAGATTTTTGTTTTATTCATTTATCTGAGAAGTTTTGACTTGCTGACGAGGATCTGATGTACTCCGTTTACTTACTATTATTGTAAAAGTAGTAGGATTGAGCATAAAAGGATCAGATTTTGTACCTAAGAACATATACCAATCCACAATATTTTTTTTTGTTGTTTTGATTAAATAAAAAAATTGAAACACAAAACAAATTAGAGAACCCCCAAATCCAAACCCAAAGGCTGTCCGGAAAAGGAATTCAAACGTAAATATCTGAAGTTTGTGTTAAAATTACCAAGAGTCATCCAGTACCGTCAATATCAAGCTTGCAGTTTGTTTTTAGCAGACAATGGCCATCTCAGATTATCAAGTAAATCAAGAAGATTTACTGAAGCTGTTTCCAGCCCATCGTCGCCAATTTATTTCGCTTCTTTCAAAAAAGAAGCGAAAAAGGGCTTACATCTAACACACTAACTTCATAAATTTACTATATTTGAACACGTTCTACAAATGATTCGAAACGTAATATTTTTCAAAATTTTCTTAATGATACTACTACATAGCAGTTATTTTTTGTTTTCAAATAAACAAAACAATATTTCAAAATATATTTTGTACCATAATTATGTTTTCAAGGCTTAAGGAATGTAATTTTAATAAATATTTGTAAGTAATAAATGTTTCACGCTTTAAATTAATAACAAAAATTGTATTGAGCTCGAAAATTATAAAATCCAATATGGCACTCATACTGAAAAATTAAGTTAGTATTATTTTCTCGAAAACTATCTAAAAAAATAAAAATAATAGAAAAATAACTAACTATCCAACTAAAAAATCCTTATATTACCAGGAAAAACCATTCAAGCACTTTTCAATTGGACTACAAATAAAAAAATTCAGCTAATTTTCAAAAACAATGATTTAAATTTTTTTTAAATAAAAATCAGCGGATTGCCGATGCATATTAAATCCAGCAAGCACTGCTTTCCTGTTTAGCCTTTTTTGTAGCTGTATCAGTTTCTGAGTACTCTGTAGGTGTAGTAAAATTTTGTTTAACTTGTATATTGTTGTTGATGTTACTGACTCGTTAGAAATAGGATACGTCCGAGGGTGATGGCAATAGTTTTTTTGTAGCACTCTCTACCGAATACCATAATAATGAAAACCACAAAATTGGAACGAACATAAAACTTAATCAGTTCTTTTTATAATTAACGCAACAATTTGGATTTGGAATAATACAAAAGTAATAATTTGTCTTTTGACCGCACACGTATACTACACAGTTACAAAAATACTACACTTAATCCAGTCCTCTACGAGTTGTGTTTGATAATAGTTCTATCACATTTACGGTAGTTGTTTACATCATCCTTGATGTCGTCTGTATCTGAACTGATGTTTAGTATAATATATTCCCCATCACTGCTAGAATCGGCAGCTCGCGATCCTTTCTTTTTCTGATTTTTGGTTCACCTGTAGGATTCTCATTCTTATCAGTCTAAATCTTTCTATTTTTTGTCTTTAAATTTTTCTGTTCCTTATCTACCTTCTCCTCTTTAGTTTTACGCCGCACTATATGTTGCTCTGACGTAAGTAGTTGTCCCATTTGTTTCCATAAATTCCCCTTTATTAGGTTATCTCAGGATCTTTTGATGTGATGTAATGTCACTAGCACCATGCAGATTTGTGGGACCCAAGACACTGAGATGAAGAAGGAAGTGTATTACGTGTTATAAATGGAACCACACTTGTGGTTTGTAATCCCGAAATGGTATTTTCAGGAGAGACTGACTAAATCCAGGCTTGATTGAGTAATAAGCCAAATTGAAGGCGTGTAATACGGCGACCAGTACGTTGTTTTATCCAAAGTCTGCAGTATTCGTAGAGAAATGTTTTAAGCGATCTAAATACAGCGCTGTCTAAAGGCTGCACATAATGTGATGTATGACTGGGCATATATATCTAAATACAAGAACTATTTTATTTTGAACAGCAAATTGTAATATTTCCACATAGTTACAATAGGTAGAATATCCGTTGAAAAGGAGCAAAACTTTTACATCTGGTTTTCTGATTAGGAAGTGTTTTCATCCATTGTGAAAAAAATTCAGATGTTATGTCGGTAGATTTTTTAGACCTTTAAAGGTGGTAGTCCGTCTTAAAATTCTGGATTTTTATTCTTCCCTTTCATAATCCCGACATGCTGCTGGCAAAAAGAAGCCTTCCGCCTTACAACAAGTGATGTGTTTGGTACTAAATGATCAAGTTAGACATTTAATTTATGAAAACACCTTAACATCGGCAGTTTATTTAAATATTTTGCAAACAGTAACACACTTTTTAGATAATTTCCAGCTGAATGTATGACGAGAGTATTGGTATCAGATTGACGGAGCGCCACCTCACTGTACACAAGAAATAAGTGATAAATTAAATGAGATATTTGAAGGTCGACGGATAAGACGTTTAGGACCATGGCTACCAGGATCACCGGATTTGACACCACGGGATTTTTAGATCTGAGGTGTAATAAAATCAAGAGTATACGACACGCCGCTCCGGTTAGTTCCAGATAACAGTTATTAGCAAAAATTAATAGTTAAATTCTGGATTCTGGGATTACCCGAATTCAAACATGTTTGGAAGTGGATGGACATCAGTTCGAATTTTATTGTAAATTAATTATTATTTTAGTTTAAGTTTTAAGCACAATCACCATTTAGTCTACACTTTAGTTTTAGTCCAAATTGTCTCTGATTGTCAAGCATCCTTCTATACACTTTGTTTGAAATTGGAGGTAAATTAGGGTACCTTTCATTGAACATTATACAGGTTCTACTTTATACTCTGTTACATTCTCCATGTATAATAAATAAATTTAAGATATCTTCGTTTGAGTAACGATTATTTTCCATTTCGGCAACAATGCCTAACAATTTGTAAGAAATTTCACTTCAAATGGTTAACCACGAAATCAACAAAAATTTGGTTTTCTTCGGCCCTCTTTTCAACAACGAACAAAATAGTATTGGTTTGTAATATATATCGTAAATAATTTGAAATAACCCGAAAACTATAAAATTTAGAGATAAGGAAATATGGTATTATTTAATGGATAATTTATAGGACTATTCAGGGATGTAATCAAATACAGGGTTTTCACGCAAAGGCAATTTTATCTACAAAATAAATTCTGTACTTCTCGATGGTTAAAGACTTATACATAAAAAATGAATTGGACATAAGTAAACCACAACAATTAAGGAACTCAGGCATTATGGTTTCATTGCAGGTTTCACTCCACAATCCATGTAGGCGTACCAAATTTATATGTTACTGATAGCCGTCATTAACCAAATAAACAGCCGTAACACGGCGTTAAGCGTGCCTCTTGTGTCAAACGGGGCCACCTAAGCCCTTGTTATTATTGCCGGAGCTTCCGTCAGACTAATTAAAATAAAATAAATGGCCTTGTGGTAGCAAGCGGCACGGTATTAGTACACGTAATCTGATTCAGTCCGATACTAATACATGCATCTATGGTCTACCAAACAATTTTACCTATTAGCATATAATCGAGTATAATAAGTATGCATTATACAGACCGAACGCCATTCTGGACTATTCGGAGCACATTCTCGTAATAATCTGCATAATATTCAAAGAGCAGCGACTCTGGAAAAAGGGTATTGCATTTCATATGGCTTATACATATATTGATTCTAGTGTTATCACATGCTACAATAGTGCACTTTCCAGAGCCATTATACTGACGTAAAAATAACTTGAATCTTAACAGAAATATTTTTTTATACCTAAATAAGCACTAAGATCTAGGTATCTATATGCTAATCAACTAATTTTTTCACTCGAAGTTTGACAGGAGGAAAGTAATTCAGGTTCCAAAAATATATACAACTTCCGTTGCCTCGACGGAAAAAATATAGATAGAAAAAATAATAATTATTTATTAACTTTTATAGGTATTTTGTGAATTTAAGCAACTTCTTTTTGTCGTTCTGTACCGCCATTTTTAAGTAAAATCTTCTCAAATTTCAAACAGAAAACTTGTAAAAAAATAATAAAATGTTATGTATTTAAGATTGTTATTATAGAACAGTATACCTTCGCAAATATTTAATTAAACAGTAAATATATATATGAACTTACGTATTTAACAATCTGAACAACTGCTTGAACACCGCTGTGTCCATAACAGCTAAGCGCATATGCCCAAAATCTAAAAAAAACCACAGTTCGTCATTAATGAAAGATTTGTTGACCTGTTGACCGGGATTTTAAATTATAGCAAAAATTATGCATACAACACAACATTTTATGGCACTCTAAAAATATATAGAAATTAAATTTGTAGGACTTTAATAATAGTATATTATATACCTAGGTTGAGAAGTGAGCTATTATTGACCGAGAAATTTTATATAGGATATAATTTTCGAGGTAAATAATGGCCTTCTCAACCGAAGTATATATAGTATTTTTTTACTACTAATAGCCGAATTAACACCAGAAGATCTTATTTTCATTTTAAAATCAGACATTTCCCCTATTACTCAAACATATCGAAATATCAAGTAGGTGAAATGTCAAACTGATGCGTGAAATGTCAAACAAATGAGTTTCAATACAAATTTATTATTAACCTAGGTAAATAATGAAATCATTATTTACCTAGGTTAATAATGAACTACTTCTCATTACACAAATGAGGTAAATAATAAGGTTTTCTCATGTTAGTAGTAAAAAAAACTCTTTATTCAAAGAGCCTAGCTATTCCTGTGTTTCCATCTTTATTGAAAAGTACCGGTTTTCACTGTAGATTTTGAAACAAAAATTCGACATAACTAAAGATGACTTAGAGCTTTAAAAAATCTAAATGCTAATAAAATTGAGCAATTAGCTAATTCTTTGCTATATGGAACTAGGTATCTGAGAGGCAAAAGGGACTTAGTGTTCATGCTCGTATCAAGGATATGCAGACTATGCAACGTGGTGCGCGGTTAGCACCTGGATCTGCATCCCCTAATAATAATATAAACCGGAGGATCATTTTCTTTAAGATGATAGGCAAGTAAAATATCCCTACCATACCACAAAAAGTGGGGTTTCGGCAAAATTTTCAAGATCGGGTGTTGCGTCTTCTTGCGTCGATGGTTGGCCTTAATCGCGGGAATAGGCCGACGTGAAATAACATAAAAAAAGCTAAGTACTTATATTAGGACCTGAAATTAGACCCAACATCGTGACATTAGTGTTATTTTGGTAATCAGAAGTGTTTGGCAGTCAGTACTATCGATTCCGTTAGCAATATTTCTCATAGGAAAATAACCTATCTGAAATTTAATTAATTTGACAGTTTTCCTAGGAGGTGCTTGACGTTAGTGCAATCTCACAAGGCAGATAAAATGAGAAAGAAGTTGAGACCGACGTGACTCGAGATTTTCGAAGACGAAATACACGTAGGAGTGGTCGTACGGTCTCGAAAAAAAATCTCAAAAGGATTAAAGGACGGATTAGTTGTTATTAATTTTTTAGATTTTAATTAATACTAATGTATAAAACAACGATAGCTAACGATGCACCAAGTGAAAACAAATATACACAATGATATTATGGGATCAGAAATATAAAATATATAATAGACTACTAAGAATACATTTATTAAATAAATATACAAAATAACACAGTTTTATCACATACGCAGTGGGTGAGTTGACGCATTAAATATGGGACAGATGAATAGTGCAATTTTATATGTACCACTGAAAAGAATAAACAAATCTCCAATTTAGGAATCATCAATAATTATCATAAAAAATTCTTCTGGAATTGATATAAATTAAATATTTAAGATTTTAAGATTTAAACTAAGATACTTCATCTTAACTATCTTTTCTTCCTGTTTATTTTCAACCATTTCAAACCGATACTCGTTTTTTTGTCGGTAACACGAAGATATCCAAGTCATAAGTTAACCTATCTCTAGGCTCTACAGGAGCACTTGTATTATCTTTTTCTCTTTTTTCCCGTTCCCCATTTTCCCCTTTTACCTCATTGGAAAATTTCACGATATCACCTAATAGTATTTATGTGAACAAATGCTTTATTTTCCAATTCCTATACACCCTTTTCAGGCTAGGCTAGCAGAAGATATATGGCTCATTACAAATGTCATGCCGATAAAGCTGACTGAGCTCATCGTATAAGATGTAAAAAATTGTGCGTATGAAAGTATTTATTTGTAGCATTGTTTAATTACTAAAAATTAATAATCAGCCATTAACAAATGGAGGCAAATGTTTATCCAAAATTTCTATAAATTGTGATAGCTTTTGGTTATCTATTTTAAAAGACGAGGTAAGTCAAAATAGAACGAAAATCGACTAATATCTAATATGCCCATGAAAGTAGAAAAACAAAATAAATTCATTACAAACTGTCATAATATTCTGTACGTCAGTCACACGTGAAGTTTTGATAACGAAAACGGAAAATTTTTCGAAACGTAAACGTTTTTAAATGATGTGAAACCAACCCTTGACAAATCCATCGGCACAGAGGTTGATTATTAATTTTTGGTATTTTTCAGTGGTTGCATAATACCCAAATAAATAAGAGTAATATATTAGTTGCTATCCAAGATTCGCAACAGTATTTAATTGTGACGTCCTCGTTCAACTATTCCCATGATAAGCTACCCTTTGGTCTCTGCAATTCAAGCATTTCTATAAAATAAATATATAGCTACCTATATATTTTTCAAATACTGTTGTTATATCTACTAACTTTATAGTTTATTTATATGACGTTATTCGATTTAATACCTACATATTCAATCGGTAGGCTGTGGCAATACTAGAACAAAGGACATAAAATATCGATCACATTTAAACTACAAGCCAGTATATAAGTAGTATATATATGTAATAAAATATAGTACTTATATGGTCATTCCATACAATTTATTGATGTTCTTGATCGGAAGTTACTGAAAAATAATAAATACCAAATGTTCGGAATTCTTAGGATTGGATGCCAAAAACTGAAATGAATAACGAAACGGTGTTATGAAAGGATACATCATAAAGCATTCGTAGAGATACACTCAACAACAAAGGTGCAAAATGTAAAAAATAAATGTATCATTAAAATAAATGAAGTTGTTATAAACTATACACCTCACATGCTCGACTACATTTTCAGCATCACATTCTCAAGTTTCACGAAAGCCAGAAATCTTTCTTATACGATAAGAGTTAAATGTGCCCTATGCAGGGAGGCAGACTTCAGTGCATGTGTCTTTATAACATTGTAACTCTCTTGATTCTTGATACAGCAGAATTTTTTTGACAAAAACGTTTTTTACCATGCCAATAATAATAGTAATAATAGTAGTAATAGTAATAATAATAATAATAATAATAATAATAATACTATGTTTATATAGTATAAACTAGTATAAAGTCTAAACTAGTAAGTTTATACTTACCGCGGAGTCAAGGTGGACAGGGCCTATATAAAGCCACATTACTGCATGAGCAACAGGTAAAGTCTCTACGGAATTATTTCCTTTCTTCCACCAATCCTCTTCATATGACAATAGTTGGAATAGATGAGAAATACTCACCGTTGACACTTGCTGTCCCGAATCCACACCAACGAGGTGAAAGCTTACAGCAGATTGAAGAGGAGTGGAAGACCAAGGCATTGCATGGAAGATATGCTGCAGATTTAAATAAAGATGACGTAGATCGGAAGATGTCCACCCTTTATCTCTCTAATGGTCTCCTTATGTCTGAGACAGAAGGATTTATTAGTGCTATACAAGATCAAGTAATACCAACTAGAAATTACAGAAAATACGTGTTGAAAGAGGCAATACCCACAGACAGATGTAGATTATGTGCCAACACTACGGAATCCATACAACATCTAACAGCTGGATGCAGTTACTTGGCGCCAAAGGACTACTTAGATAGCTGTAAAAAAACCGTATTACAAGTACTTACCTCAAAATTTACTTGAAAACGATACCTATAAAGTGCTATGGGATCACGGACAACGAAGTGCATCACAATCGCCCGGATATTATCATTTTTAACAAGCGAGAAAAAACTGCTCAGATTTTAGATATCACTGTTCCTCTAGATAATAACATCGCGAGAGCCAGAACAGAAAAATTATTAAAATATCAAATTCTGGCTGACGAACTGAAAAGGATATACCGCTTAACCGAAGTAGATATCTATCCCATAGTAATTTCATGTAATGGGCTGGTTGATAAATACTTACCACATACGTTGGAGAGAATTGGATTAAAATACATCCAAAATTTAATTGCTTTGTCCCAGAAATCGGTAATCCTTTCGACATTCCGTACTATACGTCGAATAATGGCCACTGGCGCTCGTGTTGTTCCGTAAAGAACCCACGAGATGTTAGTCAAAACCAGCATTACGCTGTGAAAAAAAAAATAATAATAATAATAATAATAATAATAATAATTCTGTCTTCTTTACGGCACCACTTACTGGACTCAGTAGTTATTCACCCCACGGACGTGGAGAATAGCTATTGATAACCACCAGCGCTCGACCCAGAGAATCGAAGCAAGGGAACTGGTCGACTGGATTCCAAAAAAAAAAATAATATCTCTACAGATCGTTCTAATCACAAGAATTAGCCCGAAAATGTGAGACTTGTGTGGAAGAGGGGCGGCATATTATTATTCAATAGGCCTTAATTGCGTCCCAGGAAAGACTTACATTGGTAAGTCCTAGCCAATATTCAGTGCTGGTAAGAGAGAAACCTGGAAAGCTTCATTAGTTAGGGCACAGAATTATACACCCAACAGAAACGACAGTGTCGGCGGTCTCTTTGATGTTGGATGGTCTGAAATATTTATCCTTGAAACAGACTTGAAGTTGGATAATACAACATGTTACACTGTGAGAAATGTTTAAAAAATAAATAGCACACTTAAGTACACGTAAAGAAGTAATATTTAAGTTTACATATATTTTTTAAATTATGAGAATGCAACAGTATCTAACAGAAATATTGTAGAAATGTTTAGTATTTAAATAACAAATGAGCTCTACTTTTGCAAACGGTAAAAGTAAATTGTCTAAATGTATTTATTTGACACATTTGTAAAACTCCACATTCGTTTGGGTATAAAGTCGCTGAAAAACTTAAATTTAATTACGAATTTAATTTTTTCAGTGACTTACCCAAATAAACATGGAGTTCTCCCAGCTTTCTGGATTGAGTGGGCAAATTCAAATTTTTCTTTTCCTTATGACTAAACACCCAACTATACTTACATTTTGTACCCTAGTTAGTCTAATTACTTTTGGAATTAAAAATAATTTTAATAAAAACCTTGGCTAATCGCGAAAAATATAGCAGTGCTGCGAGACTGACTAGCCGAAGCACTAAAGTACAAATATGTCCGATGGGTAAGCCCAAGGTAAAGGTGCCAATCGAAAGCACCAATGGCCACTTCTAAATTTTTCATCTTATTTTATTAAATAAATTATCAAATAATCCCCTTACACTTCTTGATTAATTTGAAATTAGTGGTGTAAAGTAACTGTTCCAGACTACTCTTAATGTCAGAATACAGATGAAGCACATTCTTACGGGCTTGTCCATCTTGGGATTAAAATTAACGAAGTTAGTTACGCTCTACGTTCATACTTTTCGTACTACTTTTAGATTAACTTTTAAGTATAAAGCATATGTAACGTATAAGACGATGTGATACAGAAGCTATAGGCTAGCCCGTTTGAATGATTGATACACACTCTACGATCCCAGCATCTTATTATTAACAATTCTAATTTGTAGAAATGTATGATATGAATATGACATCTCAACAGAAACGGGTTCGCTCACCCTGTAAACTGTAATCTCTATCACTTGAATAAAGGGTGGACTACCTATTCGCTAATAATTCAGATTCGTTCATTATTTTTTTTTAACTATAAATAAGTATTTCTAAACATCTCTATTTATAGGGAAGAATAAAGTTATATAGTATTGGTATTATTCAAGGGAAGTAGATTTTGCAAGTTGAATTTTAAACGAGGTTTTAGTTTTTTGCCGTAGAAATTCTAGGGTGGACTCTGCCCAACACGCCCACCCCGACGAGCCACTGGTGGAGTATAGTAAAAGTAAATTCTGAGCAAATTCATAGTGTATAAAATCAAAATCTGCGGATGGATTTAGAGTGGTCAGTAAGATATCTTTAATTTAACAATTTAACAGGAACTGTGACCTACTCCTAAAAAATAATTTATACAAAATTTTCCTTAGGCCTATACACATTATTTTATGTTTACCTTAGCACTAATGAATTATAATCACAGAATATCTACAAAGTCCAAAAAACACAAATACAGCAATAAACACAATATAAAATCCCATTATTAAACCTCAAATAAACGGAACAAACGGAAACAAAATCTATTCACAAATCATAAATGACAATAACGCTATAACATAAGATTCTCCGTAACATCAACAATCGTAAAGTTAGGCGTTCAATTTGATTAGAATACAACTTGTACGCGCATGCGTATTAAAGTTTGGTCTTGGCGGGAACTGCAACCTTCGCTTCTGTATAGTGTATAATTCTGTGGTTAGGGGGACAGTCAAACATCAACCGACGTTAATCTCTTACATTAACACCAAACTGAATCCTTCCTATCCTAATCATGCACGCCTAGATAATTGCCAACGCAACCCTCCGAACAGGACTTAATATACGAGTAGACAATTTTAAAAATTATACGGCGGAATAAGGATTCGAACCCACGATCTCTGGGTTAAGTGATCTATACACTAAACGCTTCGCTGTCAACTCAATGCCGTAGCATTCAGTTAGTAGCTAAGTGTTGGTAGCATTATAATGTTACGATTATGATGCCTAACTGTTTTATGTAAAACAGCTTCTATGTTGCTTCATTTATTCTGGAAAGAGCACAAAGTTGATGCCCAAAACATGTACCAATACCAAATAAAGTTAGAAGTTTTAGAGAAGTTTAACATTTCAGTAACACTTATGTAAATAGGTGCTATGGTTTATCAAAACCTTTGTAATTTTTTTAAGGATATCCTCTATGCATATTGACTTGTGGAAAAAACATGTACTCCTACTACGGAAATTCTACAAAAATTATATTTCAAGTGTTTTATTTTTTATGTTATATTTTATTGACTTCAAACAGAAAATTTTTATAATTCAAATGGGTTGACTTTCATTCTTTTACATTAAAATAGGTAGGTATGAACCAATAAATTATCCCCTTTTTAATAGGTCATTTATTTACCCTCTTTGGGACAGGGTATTTACCCTCAGGTTACAATTTATTGAAAAGTTAAATCTGCTTAAAAAATAAGTAGATATGTATAGAATTTGTTTTAACTAAGTCACTATAGAACCATATTAATCTTATAAAGAATAACGCTATACCAAAGCAGTATGCTGGCTAGCGAGATATGCGCCATTCTGGCCTGTATGGCCATTCCGAACATATTCTCGTAATAATCTGCATAATATTGAGGGAGCAGCGTTTCTAGAAAAAGAGCATTGGATTTTATACGATCTATACGTGTATCGTTTCACGATATAAACGGTGATTCGGAGGAATATATATCCGTAAATCTTCTCTCCATTTCCTAAACGAGTACCCAAACGAACGTTTCCATTTGAGGATGTTTATATATTTAGATTTTTAATATCCCCTGACCTTTAATTCAATACGATTCAGGAAAATATCAGTTTCTTGTAGCCAACGGTTCTGAATAGGTACATTTCTATATATAAAGATATTGTAAGCATCCCATTCATCGTTTAAAAAATTTGTATTTCCGTACAGTTGCCTCAAAAGACGTTATTGACATGTCGTTAGTGCTATGTTAACATTTACCAATTTACAGGGCGACCACCCAGTGCGCGGAAGTCTAATGGTAAAGAAGATATCTTGAATTTTTTCTTGCAGCATTACCTAATTTCTCGAGCTCCACAAAATAAAAATAAATTTTTATATACAAGGTGCTCAGTTTTGTCTGGGCACTAACTTTGTTATTTTAAAATGGTTTACATATATTTTTTATTATTATATCGATTTCTACCTGATAAAGATAACATATTGATATTTTTCGAGATAAATGACTTGTTTTACGACTTTTGACTGTTTCCATAAAAATGCGTTTTTTGCGAAAATTAAACAACTGAGGTACGTATAGGGAATTAGTAAAATTGTAGGGTATGTAGAAGTGCATTTTATGATTCATAAAATACATGGTGTTCCTTTTAAATCAGTGGAGATTTTTAAAAATTTTTATTGCCATGTTTAACTTTTTTTCCGACTTTTCGCGACTTTTTTTCTCTGTGTATATTATAATTCAACTTCATCTACAAAAAGAGCTATTCCTCTCTCTACATACAGTATCTAAAAAGAATTGTTTCTAGCTTTTATTTCACAACCAAAATATTTTAGGTACCTACAAAAAGTGTACGAAGTTTAAGATAAAAATGTTTAGTCCTATTTTTTGAAAACTATCAATATTTTGATAATGGTGTTTTCCACAAACTGTCCTTAATTTATCACGTAGAAATCGATAAAATAATAAAAAGTATAGGTTGCTATTTAAAATAAGAAAGTGGTGAAATCTCATTATCAGAGCACAATCATTAATTTATATTAATGCTAATTTGTAGCATTATTTACTTGCTCTGCACTTTTCTTATTAGGCTATTTACCCATGTCAAATAAACAAGATATTTATTGACTGCAAATTGTATTCCTCCAAAATATGGCACTCCTGTTTGTTAGGCTCAGAATGCTCTTTCGTTTTCAAGAAATTTCCATTACAAATTCTCAATGAAACACAAAAGAAAATAAAACTAGCATACATTTTAATATTTTGTTTCCAGTCATGAGGTTATCGACATCATTTGCATACGATGTTCTTTATTTGCCAAGTGTGCTACACAAATAAAATCTCCTATCGTTAAAACCTTGGTATATTCTTCGTACAAGCGGTTTGTTTGACAATATGAAAGTACCTATGTGGAATTAAAAAAAAAACATGATAAACAATTATTTTTGTTACACAAACTTTAACATTATTTACAAAAAAAAAATTATATGCTTGCTTATGGATGGGCCATTTGAATTTAAATATAAATGGAATTCTTCCATAAGGTTTAGATGAGAAATTAGTCAGGAATTCTGATCACTAATTAGTTGCGATGCTTATTTCTCTCATGAAAACATTGATGTTAGTATTGATGAGATAAGTCTACCTTTTAACAATACTAATCAAAAAGACCAAGTAACCTAATGCACCCTGTAAAGACGTTCTTGCTTAGAAGCAAGCAATATCATTAATCATTAATTACTCTTTGCTTTGCAATACACATCTATAAAATCTATTTAAATCCATCACACGTTACATTATACTGGGTGTATCTTAAGTCCGTGTCATAAATTAAAGGGGTCATTGCATGGATCGTAGGTCCAAAAGCCTTAAGGGATCAAGAGTTCGTGGTTACTGGTGTCCACGATACAAGGCGTCAAACTTTTTGAAAAAATACATTCTTTTCAATTAGGTATCTCCGAGCTCCATCACATAGACTGATAAAACTTGGAGAAATTATATAGTTTATTAAGCGGAAATGGTTTTTATATTAAATTTGTCACATTTCATGTCAAACTTAAAAAGTTCAGTTTGCTCATTTTTTGTGTTGGCATTTTTACTTTAACTGATTTAAAATTACGTATACCAAATCTAGAAATGGTATCACTATATTTCTCATAAACTTAAGCCCCCTATCGTGGAAACCAGGACCTTGGTTTCTTAAAACTTTTGAGTCTAGCATAGCCAGGGAATGAATCACTCCATTTATTTATGATAAGGACTTATACACCCTATACAGGGTGTCCCAAGGTGACGGTCCATTAGAAGTATCTGGAGAACCAATTTAACCCATTAATTTGAAATTTGAGGTGAAGTCAAAGTGGGCCATGGTCTACTTGATAAAAATATTTTGCAGTTTCTACCACTTCCGGTTATACCGAAGGTCGACATTAACTTATATATATATAATATTGCATTTTTGGATTCTACATGAAATTTTAAACACATTTCATGTAGGATGTCCTATACCTATCTTCAACTGTTTTTGAATATTGAATATTGACATTTTTCAACTTTGACAGCCTGTAAAATCTAAACGGTTTGAGATCAAACAAAACGGTTTGCACATTCCTATCTTAACATTTCATAAGCTATCGTTTGACACTAATTTCAGACTTTCTAAAAATAAAAAATTTTGAATTCTATTTAGTCTCTTGGCTAAATCTGAAATTAATGTCAAACGATAGCTTATGAAAAGTTAAGATAGGAATGTGCAAAATGTTTTGGCTCTAACTTTTTCTATAACTTTTTTGGCGTATTTCCAGAAAGAAGAAAAGATGAATAACCTAACTAATTAAATAATTATAAGTATTTTTATCTTATAAACAAAATGTAGATGAAGCAGGTCGGTATTTATTTTTATACAAATTATAATGACCCCTATCCATATGGACATAATGGAGACTACATTCATTAGTGATATCGGATTGTTTGGTCTCAAACCGTTTAGATTTTAGAAAGTAGAAAAATGTCAATATTCACCTGTCAATATTTCAAAAACAGTTGAAGATAGGTATAGGACATCCTACATGAAATGTGTTTAGAACTTAACGTAGAATCCAAAAATGCAATAATATATAGGATGTCCCATTTAATATAACGAAGTTAATGTCGACTTCAGGTATAACCGGAAATGTTAGAAACTGCAAAATATTTTTATCAAGTAGATCATGGCCCACTTTGACCACCTCATATTTCAAATTAATAGTTTAATTGGTTCTCCAGATACTTCTAATGGACCATCATCGTGGGATACCCGGTATAACTACAGTATTCAACGCATATTGTCCAAATAATTCTGTAAATTTTACATACCAAAAGATACAAAAATAACTTGAAAAATA
This sequence comes from Pogonocherus hispidulus, assembly GCA_963924545.1. Taxonomy (NCBI): domain Eukaryota; kingdom Metazoa; phylum Arthropoda; class Insecta; order Coleoptera; family Cerambycidae; genus Pogonocherus; species Pogonocherus hispidulus. The sequence continues at coordinate 73,014,206 of OZ004693.1, forward strand.
AGAAGTTTATCGAATGAATATTTTATTTATTTATAACGGGCACTGGAAAATAACATATTCGGGGCAAACTATATGATGTTAGAACTTTAGAAATGAATAACAAGCGGTAGCGTGCGAGTAGCTTGCATTTAAATATTACACGTTCCGAAAAGCTGCTGCGGAACAGGTAGATATTATAGTAGCATAATTTATGGCTTACAAGTTAGTAGAACACGTGTATCTGATAGCTCTTTGTAGAGAACGATTTTTCGAGGAGTAATTGGTTCCTGAGCTATACAATTGAGCGTAGAGAGGTCCATATTTGGTGGAACAATCCGATATCACTAATGAATGTAGTCTCCATTATGTCCATATGGATAGGGGTCATTATAATTTGTATAAAAATAAATACCGACCTGCTTCATCTACATTTTGTTTATAAGATAAAAATACTTATAATAATTTAATTAGTTAGGTTATTCATCTTTTCTTCTTTCTGGAAATACGCCAAAAAAGTTATAGAAGAAGTTAGAGCCGAATTAAAGTATCGAAATATGTTTATTATAAAGGCACATTTTTAAAGTTTGCCCAAAAAAAAAATCACAGTTAACTAAAATGCAGGGTCACCATGTGAAAATATTAGATTCGACTGAAAATGTCATTCCTTCAGGAGACTGAAAATGTCATTCCTTCAGGAATAAAATCATATATCGTTTGAAAAGTGGGCTATATCTAATTGTAAGGAAAATATCGCCAAAATAATATATCATAAAGGTATTAGAAAGAGTACATCTGCGCTACTGAAGCCTTCAGCTACATATTTCACGGATGGTTTTTATGACATTTACATTTGAATCTTCAAACCTCTCACTGGCTGAATGACTTAATTCTTCAGGGAACGGGTCATTTGAGATAAACAAAATAGATAACAATGTCTCCTTAACGCGATAATATATTGTTTTCTGATTATAAAATTAATTTCTTGTTAAAAATTAGTCAGTGAAACTTTTCCTTTACTTCCCGGATGTATTCAAAGGCAACAAAGCTACGGTCAAATCCAACACATTTTCGCATATTAGCCCTGTACATTAAAATTCATCATTTGTTAATGTACGATGACGTTATTCCATTAAAAAAGAAATCTTGCCTCTCTGGTAATTTTGATGGCTGATGCTGATGGATCAACCACGATACTGGATCAACCAGTTCCAATGTGTCGATTAACAAATATTATTGAGAGAAAAATTGTGTGGTAATCACAATGCATCTATCGTGTCCATCGTCCGATGATTTAAAATGTCTCTATCGACAAAATATTGAGTGGCTTGAGTAGCTATTGAGCTCGTTTTCGAGGAATAGTCAATACGCAATAATAAATGTAATCACTTTATGGTAAAAATTGTAGATGTCCATATGTTAATTCGGTTCAGTAAATGTGGAAAGTGAGCAATAAAAACATAGGAACTCTTAGGTTATCTATATCTTTCTTTATATAGGAATTAAGGGTCCCCCAAACCAACGCGGATAATCGCAGCACCTGCGGAAGTTCGCACCGCTTGCGATTCGCATCATATTATTTCCATTGCGTTAAATATGCAAGTTCAGACCAACTCGATTTTTTTCGTTTACACTGCGAATTGTCTGCGTTTATTTCGTATGGAGTTTTTGTTCGCAATTGGCTGCGTTTTTTCTCGGATCCGTAGTAGTTTCGCAGTGTCTCAACTAACAAAGTAATTAATAAAATGGAAAAAATCATTGAATTAGTGCGAAAGTACCCTATATTATACGACCTTTCTCATGACGATTACAAAAATATTCGAAAAAAGTAACAAAAATATAACATAGATTCTCGTCTTTTCGTAATTGCGGCATTAATGTATGAAATTCCCTATATTGTCGTCTTTTTTTTTATTAATATCGTGAACCCATTTTCTTTTCTTCCTAAGGTTAGATACATAATATGATCAACACATTTATTTTTAAATAATAATAATAGTTTTACCTTAAATTGTTCCAATGCAAGCAACACAAATGCTTGTTCTTCATCTGATGATGTATACATATTTTTGTATGATAGGTAAGTATGTAAGTACAAGTACAAATTGTTTATTTTTCGTTTTCAGCAATAGCAATCAACATTTTATGACAACAAAATATGACGCATATGATTACACCACAGCGATTACATTCGCTTTGGTGTGAGGTTATCTACGGATTCCACCAAGAATTTCGCTGCGAACTTTCCGTCACGAATCCGTTGCGAATAATTCGCGTTGGTTTGGGGGAGCCTTTTAAGCTAAAAAGTTAACAAAGAGAAAAATTATTAATGAAATTATCAAATATTATGGTTCAATAAAGTTTTTAATTTTCTTCGTTACCTATAAGCTAGGTGCCCAAAGGAATAACTTTATTATTTTTAAGATATGTCGAAAACAACTATATTGCGTGCAATATGCACCCCCCCCCCAATATTGAATTACAACGGGATATCTTCATATAAGCTCAACTTAATATATTTAATACATTTTTCTGTTTAATATTCTTATCTACATCTTTTAAATAAGGAAATATTAAACAAACATCTACAATCTACATTACATTAATGTAGATTGAATTATTGTATTGTATTGATGTAGAATAATTATTTTTGGTCACATACTGTTTGTATTGAATTTTAATGAAAAAATGTATTTTTTACTGACAAAACTGAAATTGTAGCAATCCTCCTAAGCCTAATGTACGATACGTATTTCTGCTTCCGACGTCTTCAGGCACGTGTACGGCAAGGAGATTTAACATCTAAGAATTGTTAAAAATTACGAAAAATATATGACATTAACTGATTTTCTAATTAAAATGATTTCAATGTCAAAATTGTCAGTTTGTAAATAACTTAGATACTTTTTAATAAAATTTTCCTAACTTCCTATATACTTACCTATCTAATCTATAATCTATCCTAATAATGTTTGAGTACTATAACTATGGTAGTTTTTATAGTATATGTTTAATATTATTTATTGGCTTATTTAACTGTTTAGGTATATATTTCATTATATAGGAATTAAGCCAAAAAGTTAATCTTAGGTTAGCTATCGGCAAAGCTGGAATTTTGAGACTAATTCCGATGGGTGATGCTGTGGAGGTATGAAATATTCAACAGTTAAATTTAATTTAAATTTAATTTTTCGACGATATAAAATATGCGTAAATCTGTTTAATTATGTTTATATCTGTTAATTAGGTAGTTCAAACCTCATACCAACGCCTGTTGGAATTAATAAATTCCACCTTCTCTTAATTTCCTGAGTATATGCAGGATAGGAATTTACATAAATTTACCTGCGTGGAAATAGCTTCAAATCAACAATCTCAGGAACGGTTTTCTAAACGCAATGTTTGAAATCACTATCCCTAATTAGAAAACATACCTCCCTTTCTATGTGTCACTCTTTTAAATGGTTTGGTATAATTTATTTGTTTGCTAAATTCGTAAAAGTAATTATATTAAGTATAAGTATTGAAAGTTGATAACTTGTAATTATTTTTTTATAATGTAGGAAACTATTTAAACGTTTAGGTGAATGCTGTTTTTATCTAACTCTACGTGAAAATTTTTATGAAAAAACTCTTTTGCGTTCATTTGAGTCATATTAACTGGTTTTTTCTTTTCGATATCCAAAAAATTACAGGGTATACATGGTGATTCAGTCATTAGTCAGTGTAAATATTAAAATTGTTTTTAAATCCGATATTCTTACATATTATAATCATTTTTGCCTATCTTCTCTTAAGAGAGGCGCATCTTATTTTGCACAAACTATGTACAGGGTGGGCCGTATAAGAGTGCGTATCCCCTTATCTCAGAAACTATGTGAGATAGAAAAAAAAGTTTTATATAAATGTTGTTTGCGTTAAAGATGTCGGTATTTTTTTAATATAGTTATATTTGTAGCTCTTCAATATACAGGGTGATGAACTAAACTTATCTTTTTTTAAATGGAACACCCTGTATATTATTACATTTTTGAAAAGCTCTTCAAAAGACTTGTTCAACGATATATAATATGTTGGGTCTGTAGCCCACCGTTTCGGAGCTATTGAGAATTATCTTCAGGAAATAGCCAATATTAAAATCGTGCTAGAAAAGTTAATAATTAAGTTTTTGAGCATTACCTTGCGCCAAGAGAATTCTAATTTTATTTACTTTATTATGTAATTACTCAATATTCAGTTTAAAAAAATTTTTTACCGTGTTGCCACATTTCGAAAACCATAAATTTTCACGATTTTTTCAAATGAAACACCCTGTATATTATTACATTTCTAGAAAGCCCTTCTATCGACAAATTTAGAGATATATGATATGATGGGTTTGGGACATCGTTTCTGAATGATTATCCTCAGAATATGGGATTTTAATAGGTACTGGCTATTTCCCGAAGATAATACTTTTTTAAATGCCACACCCTATATATTATTATATTTTCAGAAAACCCTTCTAAAGACTAGTTCAATGATATATAATATGATAGGTCTGATGCTCACCGTTTCGGAATTATTGAGTATTATCTTCGGGAAATAGCCAGTATTAAAATCCCATATTCTGAGGATAATCATTCAGAAACGATGTCCCAAACATTGTATAGAGGGTGTTTCATTTGAAAAAATCGTGAAAATTTATGGTTTTCGAAATGTGGCAACACGGTAAAAATTTTTTTTAAACTGAATATTGAGTAATTACGTAATAAAGTAAATAAAATTAGAATTCTCTTGGCGCAAGTTAATGCTCAAAAACTTAATTATTAACTTTCCTAGCACGATTTTAATATTGGCTATTTCCTGAAGATAATTCTCAATAGCTCCGAAACGGTGGACTACAGACCCATCATATTATATATCGTTGAACACGTCTTTTGAAGAGCTTTTCAAAAATGTAATAATATATAGGGTGTTCCATTTAAAAAAAGATAAGTTTAGTTCATCACCCTGTATATTGAAGAGCTACAAATATAACTATATTAAAAAAATACCGACATCTTTAACGTAAACAACATTTATATAAAACTTTTTTTTCTATCTCACATAGTTTCTGAGATAAGGGGATACGCACTCTTATACGGCCCACCCTGTACATACAGTCAAGAAATAATAATAAATGCAAAGACAACAAACAAGCAGTGTTTAAAGCAGAATGATTAATTATACAAGGCGGTAATGAAATAGAACATTAACTGTCACAAAATAACAAAAAGTAATGTACAGGGTGATTCACTATATTTTGACCACTTGTTAAATTTTTTGTTTACAAAATTATAAAAAAATAGAAGACTTCTTTTTCAAGAAGTTTTCGAAAATGGTAGTAGAAAAACAAAATGGCCGCGGATGTTAACTTTGTTAATTTAAATGGAACACCCTGTATATTTTTGCATATTTAGATAGAACGTTGTCTAACAAATACAGTAATATAGATATTAGGGAGTTTTTGAACCCCTTAAATTTCAGCACGTCGTTATCGTTATCGTTATTCTGCGCATGCGCAGTGCCAAAAATAGTATTATTTTAGACACTGCGCATGCTCAGAATAACCATTACCATAACGATAACGTAAATTTTAAGAGGTTCAAAAACTCTCTATTGATGGGTCTATCTTCACTAATAACGGAGAGATGCCCTAAAAAGTGTGTCATAAGAGTGTTGGAGAAAGACTGCCTAGCAACGACTCGATATTCTCTTTCTAGCACATCTCTTTTAAGGTGCACTTTTTTGGTCATATCTCCGTTATTATTAAAGATAGACCCGTCAATATCTATATTACTGATTCGTGAGACCGCGTTCTATCTAAATATGCAAAAAATACAGGGTGCTCCATTTAAATTAACAAAGTTCATCCGCGGCCATTTTGCTTGGACTTCATTTATTTTTCTACTGTCATTTTCGAAAACTTCATAAAAAATCGTGCAACTTTTATATTTCATATATTTTTTTTATAATTCTGTAAACAAAAAAGTTAACAGAGATGTCAAAATATAGTGAATCACCCTGTACAGAAACGTTTCCTTTTTTATGGATACCAAATCAATGAAGATATACATAATATAATATCTGCCAAAATGTCGGCAGTTTACATACAGTCTACATAGGAATCAAATACAACTCAAAAAGAGCCAAAAATATTGGCCCTATCACATTGGCAACACTGCCTATGTATAAATGTTGTTTTTAATGTCACAAAAATTCCGCATTATTTTTCAAACTAAAGTAAATGGCATAAGAACAAACTATTGGTATTAATATTAAGATTCTAAATAATATATGTTTGACATAATATGATCTATGATTAACACGTTAAGATGAAAATTTCGAAATTAGTAAAATCGTTTAAACTTATTTTAACATTTTTATTTATACAGGTGCAAATCATCGGATTCTACCGTTTAATATTGAGTAATAGGGAAAATTTGAATTACAGCTTTATCTTTATTTTACATTTTTCTTAAGAGATAATGTCGTTATATTTCGCACTTACTGAAACTTGAATCCTTCTAAGCGGTGGTTATTCCAAACCCGCTGCCCTAAGGTTTTGTTCATAGTTGCCGTTACGTGGTCAGGATTTAATTAAACTTGTTAACTAATTATAACTGCGAATATATCCGGACAAATCTAAAATTTCAAATCCGCAAATACGACCACCAAAATGCAGTAACTAACAAACTTTTTAATATTCTCCCTCGAAACATCCAAGCCGAAGCTTGACCATGTTAACCCGCAGCGGTGCTATAAATATTTTCACCAATATTTAAACTATTTTGCCCCCAGTACATTCAATTAGAGCTTCAGTTTCCATAAACCGAAAAATGTTTTTTCGTCCCCGTACTGTGTCCCCCACCCTTCCCGATTATTTAAGAGATTAATGTTTTTCAAGAGAACTACTATTTTCCGCAATTATTTGACCTGAAAATTCAGCTATTCTTACTCGAACAGCAAACGATCTTTTAATCGAAATTTTAATGATTCATTGTAAAAAAACTCCAAATTTGTTCGTATTTGCCGAAAAATTAAAGGGATTATAAATAAATGCTGATTTAAAAATCAAGAACTTCAAAAAACAGCAAAACTGCACAGTATTAATTTAGAGTAAAGAATTCTTATGAATTTAACCCAATTAAGTGCATATTACTTTATGTTAGGAATATTTCGTTTCACTGTGCATTTCAAAATAGTATTTATGTGCTTTTGTAATATTAATTTTATTATATTGTAGTTATTATAGTATAGTAATAATATGTATCATTATTAGATGATTAAAAGAAATTGTGCAATGTCTATATTTCTTGATAATTTATACTTTTTGTCAATATATCTTTAAGGCTTCTACATTAATTAAAAATGCAATTTTAGAGTATAATATATACAATTCCCAGGGCACACTATGAGAAATATTGCTAACGAAACCAGAACTGATTGACAAACACTTTTGATAACCAAAATACTGAAGTGAAATGCTTTTTTAATTAAAATATCAGTAAAAGTTCGTTTCAGGTTAAATGGAACACTTTTTAAATAGTTGTCAAAGAACGCGTGAATTCTGCCTCCAAAATTTCGGTGATTAGAACCATTAGAACCCCATAGAGTCAACTTTCTTATTTTAATTTTTAACTAATTACAATTATTATAAACAGTGAAACATATTTATTCGAATAAGTAAACACTAATAACCGTAATAATTGTAAATAAGAAAAAAATATAAATAAAAGTGGGGCTCGAACGGGCGCGAATTACCGAAATTTAGTATTTTCAGTTTAAGACGCAGCAACTGTTATTTGTAGACCTCACACAATCCGTCGCTGTGCGCTCTTAGATAAGCGTATAAAGTGTCTCTATTAACCTATAACAAATTTTTACCAATATTTTTGTTAAAAAAGCACTCCACTTCAATAGTTTAGTTAAGAAAAGTGTTTGGCAATCAGTTCTATTTGTTCTGTTAGCAATATTTCTAATGCCTTGTGAATATAAAATTCAATGAAATGGAATAATCCATGTTAATTCCTTATACGTCAAATGTCAAAAGAGACTCGGTGTTTAAAGGAATATATTATAAGAAAAAGGAACGTTAATATTATAATTTATATTTAGCACCTTTACAGTGAATATATGGAAAGCGATAAAAACCTCTGTCTTCATCTATAATGCATATTCATCCAAATTTTTTTTAAAAATATACCCCCTGTAAAACCAATAGAAGGAAACAGAAAGTATTCTAATTCTAAAGACCCCACAAGTATCATCTTCTAAAATTAACAAAAAAAAAATCACTGAATGTCTAATGAAGTGAATAATGACTCTACAGGGACATTTTTTAAACCGGCTCACTCGGCTCACTAATTTCACAACTTCTCTATTTACTATTTTATTATTTACTATTCCCGATGATTCTGAATATACCTTCAAAAGTTTCCCCAGATGTAATTTTTGACAGATATGACGCCATCTTAGATTTTTGTAAATGGCAACGTAAAAATACTTTACCATCATTTGAAAGACCCCTTCCAGCTGACCTCAAAAATAATCATTATGGCAATTTGCCCCAACGGTGCAATATAAATTATGATTATATTTATATATTTATATATACAGTATTTAAAAAAAATTCGACATTCAGTAAGTTTTTCGCCCTGTAAATCGCGAGCAGTCGGTGTAATATAAATTATAATTATATTTATATATCTATATATACAGTATTTAAAAAAAAATTGACATTCAGTAAGTTTGTCGACCTGTAAATCGCGAACCGTTGGTCCAAACTGCCCATAATGATATATTTTTGAAGTCAGCTAGAAGAGGTCTTTCGAATGGTGGTAAAGTATTCCTACGTTACCATTTACAAAAATCCAGTATGGCGTCATATCTGTCAAAAATTACATCTGGTGAAACTTTTGAAGCCATATTTGCAATAATCGGGAAATTTCAGTTTGCAAACAGTGATGTTTCAAAATAGCAAATAGAAAAGTTGTGCAAATAATGAGCCGGTTAAAAAAATATCATTACTTATTAAAGTGATCTAAATGTCATTTTATTTTTATTCCTCTTTTGCTCTAAGAACTTTGATTGTTTCCTAGTTTCATTTTTTTTGACGAACATCCATTTACCAATACCGTTTGTATTATCACATTTGAATATATTAAAAACTAAGAAAAACCGCCCTCCTTTCCCCAAAAGAAGCAGTCGAGGATACATTTTTTAAACTTAGTTTTGTCAAACAAAAAAAATCTTACCTTTGAAAAAGCAGATTAACACCAGATTATTTAACGCAATACAGTAGGTATCTCATTATTGTTAAGATAATCCAGTAATCGATAATTCTGTATTCCTAAAATTTAACTAAATTATGAAACATAAACCTTGTTTTAATTTTCCTTGTAGAAAGCTTAATGAAAACTGCCATTATCATGCAATAACCGATGGAAATTTGTGTTGAAAGCTTTTAAGGACCTTGTAGTTTCAATTATGAAAAGTTCACTTTATCTTCGAGACTGTCCATGTTAATTTTCATTGATTAGGTTATTAGTCTTTGAGAAGTAAAACGAATTATCTGATATAACTAGTAATAGGTACACTAATAAGTGTATTATGAAAATTTAGCAAGCCATTGCATATCGAAATAATTAGTCTTATGGGTTTAATTTTACCGCTTTCTTTTTTTTCAATGTAGATGCTTTGACAAAATGTGCAACTGGTAAGTTGATTTTGTTAGAGTCATATCCAACTGATAAACAATTATTTAATATACCGGGTGTTTCACATAAAAGTTCTCAGCCTCGTATCTCGCCAACGGAAAGATATATTTTGATTTTGAAAAAAGCAGATGATAGAGCTCATCTATGGCTTCGTCATGGAGTTCAACTTGATTTTTTTCAGAGCAAATTGGAGATGGCGCTGAAGTCGAAAGAAATTTTTCGTTGGCAGGAACTTTGTAATAAGGTTTATCTGATAATTTGTTCAACCCAAAATAATTTTTATCAAATGACTATTTTTCAAAAACGTAATAGTTTCAGAGATATCGGGCTCTTTATTTGGTGAGGCCCCAACTCAAGCGTATTTTAGAGTTTCGAATTGTATTGCCTTATACAATGAAACAATAATTATTCAAGTCAATTTAATAGCTCTTTTTAAGGAATAGTGAAATAATATGTATTTTTGTGAAATATGACAAGAGTTTTTTAAATACCTAATTCATTTTAAACAAACATATATTCAGGCTTTATTTTAGGACAAGCGTACAAAAATAATTATGAATTATTATACAAAATGAATTCGATATTTAAAAATTCTTGACATATTTTACAGAAGTACATATAATTTCACTATTCCTTAAAAAGTGCTGTTAAATTGACTTGGCTAATTATTGTTTCATTGTATAAGGTAATAATTCGAGACTCTAAAACACACTTGAGTTTGGGCCTCACCAAATGAAAAGCCCGATATCTCTGAAACTATTAAGTTTTTGAAAAATAGTCATTTGACAAAAATGGTTTAGAATTGAACAAAGTATCGGATAAACCTTGTTACAAAGTTCTTGCCAACGAAAAATTTCTTTCGACTTCAGCGTCATCTCCAATTTGCTTTGAAAAAAATCAAGTTGAACTCCGTGACGAAGCCATAGATGAGCTCTATCATCTGTTTTTTCAAAATCAAAATATATCTTTCCGTTGCGAGATACGAGGCTGAGGACTTTTATGTGGAACACCCGGTATACATAAACTGGCTGCTTTCAGCCAAATCTACCGTCAGTCTAAGTCCCAAAGATGGGAGGGTAAAGATGGGGTGGGGAAGTCGTATTTATATTGTAAGACACAGTTTTAAAGTGCAACAGAAGACGTTTTCTCTATGCGTCATATCATGAAATATCTTTATAATGTTTCGCTTTTAAGTACTATTTATGTGTGTAAAAACTTATTAATACTTACTTAATACCACTTGACATTTTCAACAGTTCCTAAAAAAACAGAGAAATATGTATATATGAAAAAATATTAAGAAACAAGCAAAAAGTTTGAAAATAATAAATTAAGGCCATAATTATTTAAAAATACCCGTACTATTATTATATATTGTTATAATGAGGAAGAAAATCTACTTTTAAATAAGAAAATATATAAGGCGTGTCCCATTTAAAAAACATAGGTTTATTCCGTAGCCCAAAAACTAAAGTAAATAGAAAAAATTATTAATAAATTAATTATAAACAAAACTTATTATATAATATAAAACTAATATAAACAGATCTTGTTGAAATAGATAAAATTTCCAAATCACCCTGTAATCCGAAAACATGTGATAATAGAATTGACAACCTGGCCTTCAAAAAATAGATAGACGTGGTGCAATCTATTTGTCCATAATTTTTACAGTTTTTGAGTTGCCTTTGATTCCCATCAAAATGGACTGCTCTGTACTATCAAGATTATCAATAATTAATTAATAAAAACACCATCATGCCGTAAACAACCTCAAATCCTCGCTTAAGGTCTGTCAAAAATTATTTAGTGTATACAGGGTTATTCACGATAAAAATCTGATTTTTTTATGGGGGAGGTTTTCGATTATTTCCGATTCAATGAAAATATTTTCAGGCTTGCATCACTTCCGGTATAACCGAAAGTGATGTCAACAATAGCTTATAAAAAGTTAATATAGGAATGTGCAAACCGTTTTGCTTGATCTCTAACCGTATAGATTTTACAGGGTGTCAAAGTTGCAAAATGTCAATATTCACCTGTCAATATTTCAAAAACAGTTGAAGATAGGTATAGGACATCCTACATGAAATGTGTTTAGAATATCACGTAGAGTTCAAAATTGCAATAATATATAGGGTGTTCCATTTGAAATAACGAAGTTGTGGTCTACTTCCGGTATAACCGGAAGTGATGCAAACCTGAAAATATTTTAATTGAATCGTAAATAATCGAAAACCTCCCCCATAAAAAAATCAGATTTTTATCGTTAACAGAACCCTAAAACCGTCTAATACCCGCTTTGCGTGAATAACCCTGTATATCATCATCATATAAATATCACTTGTAGTTCACACTGAAAAAGACTAACATACATCGAAACGTCTGCGTCATAAAAAATTTTAAAGTAAATTGAAGTCAAAATTAAAAAGAACAGTACACCCAGGAAAAAATTAAAAATATATAAAATTAAAGGTACAATAAGACATAATAGTAATATTAATTATTATTATTACTATTGAATGCAATAAAATTGAATTTATGTGGCAGTCACAGAAGTATTTCATGACCCGTCAGTTTCAGGCATTCGTAAAATCACCCACTACACGACCTAAGAAAAGGAAAGTGTTTTTCGTTAGCTCGTCATGTGTCAGACACAGTGGAGCTAAATTAGTTGAACTACGTACAAAAAAATTGAAAAACTGTTCTGCTGATATGCTGTTGTTTCTTGGGTTAGGGACGCCGCTAGGAACTCGTCTCAAGACAATGAATCCCCATGAGACTCGGCTGTTACTTTGATAAATTCATGATCACTCTCTTATGCTGCTCCATATAAGTCGGGCGGTGGCATATGTTGTTTATTTATGATGCAAATCGTAATTGATAATTTAAGTTTGAAACACGCCGTCGTAGTTTAATAACCATTTAAGAGCGAATGAGCCTCGCTCCAGAAAATTGTTTTAAAGCACTTAAGTTTTAGCACTCGTTGTTATGAACGAATATTATAATCTGCAAGAATGAGTATGTGAAGAGAACTGAATTACTTCGGGTTTGATAAGGTGGCGCTGTTGCGGTTTCCTTACATACTAAAATTTCGTTTTAAGATATCGGTTTGATCATAAAACCGAATGTGGCGCATATGGCTAAGTTGCCTTTTAGCAGTTGTTCATAATTAAAGTTTGCTTAGAATAGCACTACACCGCTTTACGAAGCGACTCGTTTCGTAATAACAATAATAATAATAAGATGTTGTTACCTGCAAAATCGGGTATACACATAAAAGAGAAATTGTATTTGAGAAGAAAACTTGCATCCAACACTGATTAAAAACGATTCCTGTGTAAACGGAATAATGCTATACAGCTGATTTCAAAATCCATTAATTAAATTGCTTATACAGGGTGTCCCATGGTGAGGAGACATTAGACATATTTCAGAGACTAGGTACTTCAATTTTTATTTAGAAAATTTGGGTAATGGTGTTTTCGGGCATGCCCTTTTGACCTAAAATAATGGTCTCCACCTAACTCTTCTGGCTATACCGGAAATTGACGTTATCTTCATTATTTTAAATGGAACACCCTCTATATTATTGCAATTTTGAACTCTACGTGAAATTTTAAACACATTTCATGTAGGATGTCCTATTTTAAAAATCTTCAACTGTTTTTTGTAATATTGAGAGGTAAATATTAACATTTTGCAACTTTGACATCCTGTAAAATCTAAACGGTTTGAGATCAATCAAAACGGTTTGCACATTCCCATTTTAACTTTTCAGCGTTTGATACTAATATCAGATTTATCCAGAAATGAAAAAAATTCGATTAAATTTAATCTCTTGGTTAAATCTGAAATTAGTATCAAACGATAGCTTATGGAAAGTTAAGATAGGAATGTGCAAACCGTTTTGCTTGATCTCAAACCATTTAGATTTTACAGGGTGTCAAAGTTGCAAAATGTCAATATTCACCTGTCAATATTTCAAAAACAGTTGAAGATAGGTATAGGACATCCTACATGAAATATGTTTAGAATAACGAAGATGACATGAATTTCCTGTATAACCGGAAGAGTTAGGTGGACGCCATTATTTTAGTTGAGAAGTGCATGCCCGAAATCCTTATTGCCCAAATTTTAAAAATGTGTCCAATGTCTCGTCACCGTGGGACACCCTGTATACATGGTGTTCCACCGGGAAGGGTCTACGTACAATTCTAAACACATTTCATGTAGGATGTCCTATATCTATCTTCAACTGTTTTTGAAATATTGACATGTGAATATTGACATTTTGCAACTATGACACCCAGTAAAATCTAAACGGTTTGAAATCAAACAAAACAGTTTGCATATTCCTATCTTAACTTTTCATAAGCTATCGTTTGACACTATTTCCAGATTTTGCCAGAAATAAAAAATGTTCGATTAAATTTAATCTCTTGGTTAAATATCCCTATTAATAATTAAACCTACGTCGCCGCATTCTGCTTTTTAGTATTCATATTTTGCAGTAATTTATACCATACACATGTTTTATTTCATCGTGTTGATATTGTTCTTAATATTTGTCTATTTGATGTACTTATCGTTCGGTATCGAGATGGTATAATTGAGACTGACTTCACCAGTTGCAAAACGCATGCAGCGCGACAGGTTTCAGCATGTTTCATCATAAGTGAATAGTGATGTTTCATCATCGCCGCGTAACGGCATGCTTAAGATCCTGTACTTGTTAGAACATATTTTGAATATAATTTAATACTTATTTTTATTGCAAACATAATTAGATATTATATTTTATTGAAAAGTTACAGGATAAGTAGATCAAATAGACAAATATTAAAAGCAATATAAACACGATTAAAAAAACATGTGGATGTTATAAATTACTGCAAAATATAAATACTAAAAAAACAGAATTTGTACCTTGTATCGCCACATGCTGCGAGGCAGGTCTCACCGTGTATGGGGTATTCTCTAATAACCCAAGTAGATATAATGGGCCTTTACAGTGAATTTAAAAAAAAAAAATATTGGATAGAGAACGTTGAAATATGCCTTGTAAATATTTTTTTAAAATTAATATATTGAAATTTACATGAAAAAAAATATTGAAGTTTGAAGCTTTTAAGAAAGAAGTTTAAACTTTGCGCTCAAATGACGTCATGGACTTGAAAGGATGACAAAGACAAAATTATACTTCTCTCTTTGTCACCAGCTACCACTCATCCTAATGTTCTGTGGCTCATCCTACTTAACCTGAAAAATAACGTTTTCGTTCGGGAGTGTTTTGATGTAAGCAATAAATGTAAATTTCATTGAGCAAAAATGGTATTTAAAATGTGTATTGTGCTATCTTGTAATAATAATAATAGTCATCATCCAGACAAGCTATTTCTTACAATATCGAAAAACCCAACAAGAAGAGAAGGACGAGAGGTTATGTTATGAATATGAACACGGACCACAGCTGATTTGCCGATTTCCGTTCTGGACTTCCAAACATGCGCAGATAACAAGTCCGTGACGTCATTCAAAAGGCGCCATTTGTAGTATTTGAAAAACTGCATTATATTTTTTCTTCTGTTTCTGGCCATATTATGAATGTAATTGAAAAAAATACAATTTAACAGGTCCCTATAGTATACATGAACTAAATAATAACAATAAAATTGCCTAATTCAACTACGCTGTAATACCCCATTGATATATTTTAAACCTATTCTACAACTTTATAATATGCTTATATTAATAACTTATGACGTGTTTATTTAACGCTCCTTTGAGCCATACTTGTCGTATAAAAATATATAGGAATAGAATAACTGTATAATGTATTCATTAGACATTATTACTGAAATAGAGCCCGATTAACATACTTCCAGGAATTACCATAATTTCAGAGCGAAACGAAATTACAGCGTCATTACACACTTAATTATGTTGTCCGCTTTGTTTAAAGATGCCGCACTTCCCCAATTATCTTGGTAATCTTGATGAGAAGAATTTAGTTTCAACATATTGTGGGCACTTGTTTCAGTGCAGTGCAACATATATACAGAAATTTAAAGTAAGAGCCTTTCACTTTCAAAGGAATGAAAATTAAAAGATTAATTTTATTCCATCAAATAAGTGATGCGTATCAGTGTCTGGGGTAAAAAGTAAGAAATGAAAACCTACCGATTATTTTTGGCAAATTAGCTAAAGTAGAAACAAAATTTACGTTTAAAGTCTCCAATGCTACGCCATAATAAACAAAAATATACAACTTTTAGGATCTCATAGAGCCTAAGAGAACGCACATTTTAAAAATATGTATAATAGTATATACAAGTAAATACCTAACTTTACTTGTATATAGGGCGAATCAAAACTCGCACCCGCAATTTCCTTAATTTTTTCAAAATTAAACATGTTTTATAACATTTTCATTAAGGTCTCTCACGACTCTTATCCAATCTTCTTATCTTAATGCTCTATTCTATTAAGCATTTTTTATACTAATTGCAACGGTTTTTTGAGATATTTGTTATAATAACTAATTAATTAATTATTTTTATATTTCATCCTTCTGCACCAAGTATAATATTGAAAAATATTTTCTTATTTAAGATCGCTCTCCGTCCCTGATTCTATAAGAGGTGAGCTTTTACAGTTTTCCTTTTTTACTAAAATCGGCAAAGACGTTTCCGAGATGCAGTCTCTTAAAAATGAGGACATTAATACGTCCACATTATTTTAGGGAAGTCAAGAATTTTCTTGATAACTTTAATTATAACAAGCAGATTGGACGTCGAAGACCTTTTGAGTGGCCTGCTCGTTCACCAGATTTGAGTCCATTGGATTTTTCCATGGGGTTACCTTAAAGCTACGGCGTTCATTACCCAAACCAGACAATCTTTTGGATTTGCAGTAGAGACCACCAACTAGGGTGCATCTATCCCCAGACAAACATTTGACAACGTGCGCTAAGAAATATCTGATAGGTTCTAGGTTCTAGTATAGGTAAAATATTGTTTTCTTTATTAAACTTCTTTTTCTTCATTTATCCTTATCCTTACTCACAGAAGCGTTATAACTTGAGAACGAATGTACCGATTTCAATTTTTCAAAGACTAGTATGCAAAGAATTGAGAAACATTTTCAATGATATGCAACACCTTCCACATTATCATTTGAAAAAATATAAATGACAGCGCTTATGGTGCCATCTTTCATTTTAGGAAATTCAATGTTTAGTTAAAAAATAATTCATTTGACATGATTGAAACGTTAGCACGGGGAGGGGGAGGGGGAGGGGGGCGGACTTTGACGCGCACTGTATGTTTCAACACAATCGTCGAGTCTTCCTCAAATTAAAAATAGACATGACTCTGACATTTTTAGAGATAGTATTTTAGACATGACACTTTAGGCATGGCTCTTCCCCAGAAGGATTTTACCAGTGTAAAGTTAATAATAAAATTGTAATCAGTGCCTGTGACGACTTATGAATAAAAAATGTTCAAATATACCAAATATCAAAATTACCTGAAAAATTAAGAATTGATTAGCACAATATGAAACAAACAAAATGTAGATTTATTACTTTTATCGCCAAATACTTTTCATCTGAAGCATAAAACAAAAATTTATGGAACTGTTCCCTTAACAAGTCTCTCGATTTATTTGGGTTATAACCTTCTCCTTGATTTTTCAAAAATACACGCAAATTGTTGTATTTTTCGATGTTCACATTATGCTTCAAACTTAACACAGATTTTACCATTGAATAATGAAGCACCAAACTAGAACTCTTCCGTTTTTGTGCAATTTCCGAAAAGTATGCCAATAAAACGTTCTCAGAGTATTGCGTTACATTTTTTCTGGTACACCATTTCTTGACAGAGGTTGCTTTATATACTGCATCAGGTTTCATCGGCAGTAAATTTTCTACAGCCATTCTAGCCGCTTCTACCACCTCGGGAGGTTCATCAGCCACTTCTACACTCATTTTCAGTCCTTAGTCATTGTCATCCGACGCGACGCCAAATTTTAAATATTTGTCTTGATTGATGCAAGTACGTATCATACTATGGTAACAATAGCAGGTGGCTCAGGGCTTAGCGTCTCGATCGCTCAACCCAGAGGTCGTGGGTTCGAATCCCCATTCCGCCAAACAATTTTTCATTAAATTGTTTGCTCGTAGATCAAGGCTTATTCGCAGGGATGGCTTGGCAACCATCCTGGCGATGGCCTACGATGGGAAGAATATCAACTTGGTGTTAATGTGAGAGATTAAAACCAGTTGATGTTTGACTTGTCCCCCTAACTAATGAGGTTTTCCAGGTTTCCCTCATTCCAGCACTAAATGGTGGTTAGGGCCTACCAACGTAAGTCGTTCCTGAGGCGCAAATGCGGCCCGCGAAATAGTAATATGCCGCCCCCTCTCCCACACAAGTCTCAGACTTTCGGGCTAATCCTTGTGATTAGAATGAGGGGTAGAGATATTATTATATTATTATTATTATTATTAATAAATAAAGGTATATACAGTGAAATAAATTAAAGATTCAATCTTACAATCTTTTTTTAAAATCGTTTTTTAATCACTTTACCTAGAATTTATAACCTATAAGAAAAAATAGTCTATGATGTTCGGAGAATAAGATACTTTATGTGCTTCGCATGGATTGTCTGACCGACCACGTTCGTCAGGCCAACTTTGCACACTTAGAACATAAAGTATCACTTATTCTCCTAACATCATAATATACTATTAACTAAAATTTCAGTATTACTGCAAATAAAACTGGTACTCTTATTGTACCTATTTGCAAATTGTATCATAAACATAGAACATTTCTTAATATATCTATCCAAAATATATGAATTCTAACGGGTAGTCTCTTCTTAACTGAATTAAAAACTTGTTGACACATGTAACAACATGTGCAGCAGATTTAGAGCAGACTCATTCTAAGATTTCACTCAACGCTCATACCCAGAGCCTGCTCTAAATTAGTTTTTTGCAAAGCACGATGTTTCTTTACGTTGTACCATCTTATAGTTTGTTTACTTTCCGTGCACGAAATATAATCGAATTCAATATCTTTAGTGCGTTTTAGAATATCAGCTTTCCAAATTAATGACTCAATGACGTGCGTTGCCTCCATATAACCCCGTCGGCACTCTCTCTGCCCTTAATCCGGCTCGCTGATGAAGATATAATAAATGGGCCTGACTTGCACTTTATCGGAAGTCGATAACAACAACTGATTATTCCAGTTCTTAGACAGATATATCGAGGGGGAGTGGAAAAGCAAGAACCGTGACTTGGTGTATGTCAGTATGTGGTAATAAAGATGGTAATTGTTAGTTCCCTAGGGTGCAGCAAAAGTATGCCTAATAAAAATTTCTAGGCTGATATAAACATTACTGCTTATCATTCATCAATCAAATTCATTTCGGTATGTCTCTGCTTCTTTCAGCAATTCCAATAGATCATTATTTGTAGACGTAAGAACTTTCCCAACACAAGTTTCATAACTTCAGGATTTATTTTACGTAAAACTTATGAACTAATGAATATATATCTGACTGTCTCCTTAATAGGATAAATGTAATACAGTAGATCAAATCTTAACGAGGTCTTGATATGTACAGAGCAGCCCATTTTTTATGGGAATTCAAGGTAACTCAAAAAGTGTAATAGTTATGGACACATTAATTGCACATTATCGACTTACTATTTCAAGGCCAGGCTGATGGTGATATCAGATCGATTCTACTCGTATTGTGACATGTTTCCGAATTACAGGATGATTTTGAAATTTCACCTATTTCTGGACGTCTATTCTTGAATTCCAGGGAGTACAACTTGTGAGAGAAGTGGGCATGGTTCTCTTAAAAATATAAAACACGGTATTCTTGAAAAAATATTAAGGGAGGAAACTACTCCCAAGAGACCTTAGAGTTCTCCTACTAGAGACTGAGATAAATGGCAAATCTACCTAAAATTATCTGTTGTTTATATTTATTTTTGAAGTACCTAACGTCAAGTGAGTTAAACATTTAATTAAATCTAAAAGAAATATGTAAAACTTAAATTTAATGCTGTGGAATGACATTTTTAACGAGGATGTTGTGGAAGCGGTGGCAGAATTGATCGTGCGTACACAAAATCTTCTAAACCTCCTTTTTGATTGTGATTCAACTGTCTTGTTTTAATCCAATACAATAACAGGTTGTAGAAACTAGTTCTACTACTTGTCAGATGGCATGCACTGAGTATTACCTCGTAGTTGCAATCCGAATCCTTGTATTTTTGATTCTAACTGTGTTTAGACCAAAATACGGCAATCTTGCTTTCTAATTCAGCGCTCGGCGCGGCATACAGCCAGGAGAATAGCTGTTTTGGCTTGATTTGTTTTAGTCCTTATTTAATATAAGGCGTTTACAGATGGAGGATGATCTTAATGACATCCATACTATTCGTAGTTATTTGCTATGTCTTGTTTTAATTAAATCCATTTTTTCGTTGCCTAAACAAATTTATATTACGAAAGTGAGATTATGTGGACTCTTTCAAAGTTTTCTGCAATTTCATTGGTTGAACAAACCGGCTTCGCTGTTGCCTGATCTTGCTCCTTCCCGGATACATCCTGGTTTCTTCGAGGTAAACAATTCGACGTTTTTCTATCGGCGAGCTCAAATGAGGGAACGCTCCTTGGGAGCTCCCAGGGATAGCTCCCTTCTCTTGAATAGACTAATATTCTTTCAAGAATAGACGTTCAGCAGGGACTTGTATCTCTCTTATTTTGAGGGACGTAGACAAGGTGTAAATGACAAATTTTTTTTAAAAGCAGTTTATATGGAATAAGTAGGAATAAACTCATGCTTTTTTTAAATTTGGCACCCTGTATATACTTTCTTATTTAAAAGTAGCTTTTCTTCCTGAATATAACAATATATAATAGTATGGGTATATTTAAATAGTTACGGTTTTAATCTAACATTTTCCACTTTAAATTATTAAAATAAAAATTGTTGTTCGTTTATTAATATTTTCTTAATTTTTATAGGCAAAATTTCAAAAAATCACCCGGTAAATCGAAAACATTACGTGACAATAGAGTTGATCTGATAACTCCATCAAACTGGCCTTGAAAATTAGGTCGAGACTGTGTAATTAATTTTGCCGCAACTTTTACCTTCTTGACTTACCCTGGATTCCCATAAAAAATGGATATTTGTGTACATGACCTTATTAGACGTCAAATGTTCATCTCATGTCACGAGTTTAACGAAGAATTGATATTATTTTTACTGTTCATTCAGCAAATAAAAGAATTATTTATCTAAAACCATTAACATCTGAAAAACTGTGGCAAGTATAATATTATTAGATTTGTTACTTCGTATCCAATCATATGATTTGTATTTCCTATTATCCAGAGCGCTATTCGAGAGTACGCACCCTGTAACCGAGTAACCCTTTCTTTATTGTTTATCAAAATCCTCCCAATATTACGTTTGTTGATACTAATTGTTTTACACCCGTTTCGTTCTCAAAAATTGAAACAATTGGAAGCAAATTACCTGCGTGGATTGTAATGCCGTGTATGTGGGTCAAACCGGTGGAAGTATTGAAACCAGAGTAAAAGAACATAAAAAATTCAAACTAAATTACATAAAAATTCAGGATTATCGACGCATTGTATAGAAAACAATCATTTTATAGATCTGGAAAACGTGAAGGAAAGCGCATTGGAAAAAGAAAGGAAAGCGCTTAGATCTGTTAGAGCAATTAGAAATTAAAAAATCTTTAATTAGAAATCCTTATACTGCGAATGTTCAGATTGATTTTACACTTTCGCCCTTCATAGAAAAAGTACTAAAATCTTGGGCTTGACTAGATGAGAAGGATCAACCGGGGTAGGTAAATAGATAAATAACTAAAATTCGCTTGGAGATATTTAGTAATAGACATTTACTCTATTGAGAAAGGCTTAACAAGCCGAAATACTAGTATATACCTAGAGTGTTTTCTATATATTTTTTGAAACATCTAAATGAGAACTGTGTTTTTCCAAAACAATTATTTTCACTATGTTTCATAAAGAACCATCCGCTTCCAGTATTCACTTTATTATGTTTTGATTATTTAGATCCAACAAAATTCATTTGCAGTTTTGTTTTGTTGTTTTAATAGTATCAATTTATAGAAGCGCTTCCATTAAAATGCATGTGTGACGTAGCAATAGGATGGTTAATTAGAAACCTATGTCTGAGATTTAGTAGCAAAACAGAGCCTTGAGAAGACTCAGATTTCTGGAGTTCTGAATATCGAATTGTTAAATCTAAAAAGTAACAACAAAATTGTATATTATAGTAAGTAAAATAACTTATTTACTGCATGTGTATCTTGTTAAGTCTCGAATTGTCAAATTATTTTTGGCAGATCAATTTATCGTGCGCAGCATTGTCACACTGTCACTACCATAATATCTTAATTATTTTCCCTGTTGCTATTCTTATTTTAACCTCTATTCTCCACAAGTTATTCCAACAATCCAAAGTACAACTAAAAATTTAAATGAACAGTTTAATATTTTGTACAACTTCTTCGCTAAATTCGCTGTCAACGTTTACATATAAAATATCAGCCTTGACATTATCAGCCGACTTGGCAGCCGAAAATAATATCGGCTTGACTACATAAATATATTTATATCTTTCTGTATATACTAATTAAGCCAACAAGTTAACTATGACGCCGGAAAACCAAAATTACGCGTTAAGCTAAAGGAGGATTGCTACAATTTCAGTTTTGTGATTAAAAAATTAAAATGTTAGATAGTTGCTTGTTTAATATTTCATTATTTATAAGATGTAGATAACACATCATTAAAAAAAATGTAGTAAAGACAGTAATTTGAGGTTATATGAAGATATGCGGTTGTAATTCAATGTTGGGGGGTGCATATTGTTCGCAAAGTAGTTGTTTTCGACATATCTTAAAAATAATAAAATGACTCCTTTGCGTACCTAGGTTTATAATAGGTAACGAGGAAAATTAAAAACTTTATTGAACCATAATATTTAATAATTTAATTAATAATTTATCTCTTATAGTTAACTTTTTGGCTTAATTCCTATAATTCCTAATCCCTGTGTGCTTTTTCTTTTAAAAAGCAAAATAAACCAAAACAAATATAGAACGCTATTACCACGTTTGATTTTTATGTTAAAAAATGCAATTTCCATCACCAAGTAATTGATATCTCTTTGTTTCAGGTATGCACACATCCCCCGATAATATGTGATGCTTATCGCAGACGACAGATACGGATCGCGAAATCAATCACGACAGACAACAGCTTGGATTCTTTGAACCAAAAAGGCATCAGCGACCACTTGCCTGGACGACTGACTGGGCCGTTTGATTCATGATGTCGTCCCGGCGAGCGATTTAGTGGCTTCTTTAACTCTGGGTGCTGCCCAAGGTAAATTTTTAGGAAACCTTTTGTCAAATGTAATAAAGCTAGAAATGTATCTAGATGGGGTATATCCTTGGTGAAACTGCATGTTATTCATATTTAAGTATATAAAATAGATACTGGTTAAGGTGGTACAGTTGTATTGCAATTAGTACTATTAGTACAGACTATACCAGTATACGGGGTGTCTCATTTCTGCGTATTTCTTCGATAACGGTCGGACAATAATTGCAGAAGGTAAAAACATTAACTAGGAATGTTGTACAGGGTGTTAAGCCGCATAATACGTGTACCTGCGAAATTGTTGCTTTTTTTATTAAAAGAACTGCAACTATCCTCACATTGTCGCTTTCTACAATCTCTAATCTTTGCAAACGACCACATTTCCTCAAATCTGGAGTAGGTCGAAGATTTGTGTAGTTTTTAAAATAGGAGATAAACATATTTAGAACATAATATGTAGAAAATTACACACCGCTAACAGTTCTGTCAAACTTTCGTAAGGCGATCGAGACTGTATAACGTATGGTTTAATCTCGGTGAGATCTGCCACTGCCTAAACAACACAAGTTTGTATATTTTTAGTGGAATATACGTATTTTTCTTATATTTTTGGTTTTAGTATAATGAGTCCATAGATTATATAATTTATACCTTTTTAAAATATATCCTTTTTAAATATAACCGCACACTTTTGAACTTTTTACTAATAAGTTAGACCGACATTTAGACATATAACACAAAATATTTATAAATGCATTTACTGAGTTTTTGCTTTACAGTTATTCTTAACGTTTAATATTAATTATCTAATTATCTGTATATGTTGCGGAAAGGTGATATTTTTATTATTTAAATTATTCAGGCCCGTTTCACAATAGCTGGTTACCGTTACTTAATTGATAGTTAATTAACTATAAGTTTAGAATGTGCATAGTTGTAGATAAAATGTTAATGATACCTATTCTCAAGCTAAACTTTTAGTCAGTAAACTAATGGTTAAAATGCATTGTAAACCCGGCCGTTAAAGTATAATTTTAGGTACCTATGCTCAGTAACTAAATAAATACGTAGTTTATATATAATTTCAACTAAAGTTGAAAATTCTATATTGTTCTATTAGAACTGCATGCCAAGGCTATATTTTGAGATATAAATATATATAAACCACAATATTTTAATACGAAATTCGCAATTTTTTCTACAAGCAATTGAAAACGTTTAATACTGACATTCTTTATACTGTGAAAAAATATAATTTAATTGTATATTTTAAGATTTAGTAATAACCAAATACCCATATACTTATTTTTTAAATCAATTGCAAATAATAAAAACTGTTTTACTGTTTTACTAATATCAAATGTTAAGGCGACATTTTGCGATATTAATCTCTACTAAACAAAATATATTATCATGAATTCACAAATATTGTTCTACAGTCAAAAGAAAACGTGTAGATACTTATATTAGTTTTTTGAATACGTTACGGAAAAATAATATTTAAGTATAAGTTAAAATGTCACTTATCGCATTACCTGTCAGAGCATATATGGCATTTTAGAGATGGGAGTGGAAAATAGTATTTTATGTTATTAAGATTAGAAGGCGAACATTATTTGTTGAGCGCAGAAGCTTACACAACCGATGCGTTAGCCAAGGCTGTGTAAACTGGGCGAAACACAAAACGCTTTATACTCCGACTGACATATACAATTTTTTGTTCAAGCGTCAAAATTAAAACTGCACTTCTTCAGACATTTATGTTTGTATGAAAAGCGATCTGACGTGACTTTTAATTTCAAACTAACAGTTCTGAGAAATCATAGACAAGCTACATCACTCTCTTTTTTAATCCGTTGTTATGGTTTCCTTTAAAAAATGAAAGTAAAAAAATTATAATGTTTCTTTCCTAGTAAAACAATAGGCCCTTTCTATAATACGTCTTACATAATATAATATAAATATTATTATACGCTTGAAGAAAAAATAATTTGTTAATAAGCACCCTCGATCATAACTAAGGTTAAACAAATTTGTCTCGAAAAATTAATATGGTTCTACCTCCATAACCATATTATGTATTAAATGTTTATCGTCACTAAAACTTTTTTAAAAAGATTGAATACCTCTGCATCCAATCAATCTGGAAACATGAAAAGAGGAAAAAACATATTTCCATTTTCCATAGCTACGAAGCTACTGACGAATATTGACCATTATATTACTCTTTCATAACAAAACGGGATTTACAGATTAACTACAGTTACCACGCGACTAACCCATGATGGGAATAAAGAATGAATTCTGATATTTGAGCCATAATGCAGGCGATAAAATAAGAATAGGACATCAAAACATCACGCGTCAATATCATATCGGGTGCAGAGAATACCACATAAGGCAGAAATTCCCAGACAACGAGGAATTTTAATATGTAGTCAAAAAACAGTTGGATACTTGGTATACCAACCGCTATAAATAAAAACTTTTATTCTTCATTATTTTTGTTACCCAGCTATTATTTTTTTATTACTTTTATAAAAATCTTCAAATCATAAATATTTAGAAATCCTTCAAAAGATATATTATAAAATCTGAATTTAGTAAAAGTAAATAATGTTCAATTTCAACTAAAAAGTTACCCTTTGAATTGCATTCAGTCTTTGAATTATAATTTCAAAAACAGAAAACCGTTCACTGCAAGAGAATTTCATCAATTGTTAAAGAGAATGTTTGTATACCCTGAGAAAAAAAAAAGCAAGAACAATTTTAGTAAAAAGTCAGGTATTTATGAAGCTGTTCAGGATAGATAAACTATTTTATGTGCTTTCGCATGACAGTACCTAGTGGGTGGTGCTTTATTAAAATAGCAATATTAGTAGCTACACACAGTTGTTCATTACCAACAGGTAGTGCTTCTACCTGATGTGAAGAAGAATACGTTATATTGATATATAAATAGGTATATATATAACCTTTTATTTTAATATAAAAAGACACGAATGTAAGATGTGCTTGATCTGTCTCTAATAATAAGGAATCGATGGGAATCCTGCTCTAAATCTAATAAATTCTATCTATGGGAATCTAAATAAATTATCTCTAGTTACCGGGTGACGAAATCATTGTACAAGACGTCATTTTGTATAATATAGCTCATTACATGATTACTCATTACATGATTACTCATTACCCATTTTGTATAATATAGCCCCTGTTTTCCATGAAAAAACAGTTGAAAATTACTTCCAGTTTTTCTGGAAGTGGATCTCCGTCGAGAATTTTAAATATAATCCTGTATATTTTTTAGCCATTCGATAGGGGTTCAAATTCCCTAAGGGGGACAATTTGTTTTGAAAATGGCGGCCTAGGTGACATTTTTTTTCTAAAATCACTATGGCGGCGCTATGATGTCATCGATGGAACTATTGTCAAGCACTTAGTGAAGTAGTAAACAAAACGGGTATATTGATTAGTTTTTGACGACATTGTAAAAATTTCAATTTATCACCACTCTTGTTTAATTTTTTTTTTAATGTCATCCTTTTTCTTACATTTTCTCTAAGATTTTAAATAGGAAATGGTACTTTTTAAATTTGAACATTAACACATGTCTTATTACTTACAGGAAAATGATTAATACCCTACGCGGTTTATTTTTCTTTCTTTTTCTTTTCTTCTAAGTAAAACAGAGAAAAGTACTAACTATTATCAATGCTTAAGTGTACTCTTCCATAAAATCTCACTTTTAAATATATTTTGTTATTAGATATATACAGGCTGAACCTCTGAATTTCAGGCTGAACCAAGTTGAATTTCACTACCACTTATAGAGGTCTCGGAAACTATTAGAACTATGTGCCGAACATTAGGTTAAGAAAACAATTGAATTATGTTTGGCTTCCATTTAATTTAGAAACAAATGGATATCGTCATTTCTGAAAATAAATTGTATCTTCTTCAATTTATGGTTTAGTATAAGGACTTTTCACTGGCGTAGTTGCTTATTATTTTTATTAAACACTTTCCGATAAAAACACAATAAACTTATTTTCTCTTATAGGAGCCATACGGAATGTTATCATTTCAAAAATGCGAAATAGGCTTATTGTTTCAGAATATTACATTCCTGAATATTCTCAATTATTTGTACAATTTATTCGGATGTGGTAATGACAAATAGCCTGCCCTAAAAATTATAAAAACCATGCCTGCTATGAGTTTTTATAATTTTTCTCGTTTATTTTTGATCTTCTTTTTGACATTACGAAAATTCAAAGCAGCTTTTAATTTGTTTTCGGTTGTAGGCTATTTGTATAAATTTGCTTTTAATTATGTAGTTTTCATTTATTTCAAATGTTTTTTGCTTGTTTAAACTAAAATAATAATTTCCCAATTTTGAAAATTGACGACTATAGATAAATTGTTCTATTTGAGCATTTGATGAACTCGAGAGATATCGAGATATATTTAATAAAACAATGCTGATATGATTTCTCAAAAATGTAGAAGTACATTTCTCAGATTCACCTATTTATAAAGAAAATAATCATCCATTGTGTTACTCAGGATAGTGGTAACGGTGTCAAGATTAGAATTAGAACATACTGTATATGTATAATATATAAATATATAATAAAGATTGATAATTAAACTAATGGTCATTCGACTTTTAAAAGCTCAAATGTGGCTAAAAAAAAATTAAATATATAGATCTCATTCAATTTAAGAAAAAATAAGTTAATCACAATATATGGGTTTAAAAACCTAATCACTCGTCTTCTATTGAAAGCCATAACTAATGCGTAAATTAAAAAAATTGGACACAAAAAAAAATTGATTGTACTTTTTTGTATTTCTTTAAACAACTTATCAAAGCATCTCACAGTCGTTTAATGAACTATAATTGCCACTATCTGGTAAGGATAAAACGATACGGCTTTGACGCAAAAACATCCTTACTCGTATAATTAGCCATAAGGACGCATTATTAAAACCATAACCATAAATAATAAAATGAGTAATGGTGGAAGTGTTTGGATCGAATCGAGTCCTACTTAAAAACCAGTCCATGATATATTTGTCGGAGATGGACCCAAGCTACATCATTAAATGTTAACTGTAACCCCTAATTAGAGATATCGCATTGCATTGTGTGCAAATGAGGCGCTGAATTTCGTCCTGTGCTATTCCACATGATGTACGATACAACAGGCTCCCCTGACGAGGGTCTACTTTGATATGCGACTACCGGTCGAAATACGGTTTGTCATACAATTCCGCACACTGGAAACCATTATGGTCCTTTTAATCATGTTAAGTACTTAACATGGCATGCACTACAATATTTACGGTAAAGGCGTCGGGACCTTTGGCCATAAGGAATGCCTTAATGCATTTATATATCAAGAAAGGCCTACATCAAAGACGCTTCAGTCAAGGGTGTTTAATTTCAAATGGCTGTGCTTGAACTTCGTTTAAAATATATACATATACACTACATACAGAGACTTAATAATGTCCCCACTTTCATATTCTGAGAAGGAGTTAGTCATTCAACAGTGGCCTGTCTAGAACCTCCTAAAGGGGGAAGCTGTTCGACATGGCAACAAACATTTTTTTTAATTGCAAAGCCCAACGTCAAAAACGGTTCCTAGGATAATCAAATATCAAACCTAACCTTACTTAACTTAAACAAACTTACTTACAACTTACTTACTTACTTACTTACAAAGCTACTTACAAAACTTAACCTTTCAAAATAGTCAATGAGTAATATATGGCATTTTAGTTTTTCACTTTACCAATAAATTTTTTTTGAGGAAACAAACCAATTGTAAACCTTTAAGGACCTATTTTACGATATTTTCAGCTTATTATGATAAATTATAGTTTTTCCATTTGTTTTTAATTACTGCATGTTTGATTGACTGGACCCATACATTTTTATTAGTTTTTATAAATTATATCTAAAAAAGTATTTTTATTCGACAATTTATTTTTCACTTTACAATAAAAGACATGACCCGTAAAACAAAAAAAAATAACGTATTTTCAAAACCAATCAGCCATTAGCAACATACAATTTAATTGGTTTTAAATTTGTCAAAGCTGGAGTTGCTCGCCTTTAAGATATTATTTGATTATTTTTTTAGGAAACTATAAATTGAAAATCTATTTGTCACAAACTTACCCAGTATATTGTATTCACACGATGCAGTTCCGCAAGAACTTGGTCTGCAACCTAAACCTCCGTTTACCTTAGGGTTTATAAACTCAATGACCTTAGTCAGCTGCTGAGCAGCACCTCACACTGCACTAGTTTTAGTTCCTATTTTAAGATAAAAAACTACAAAAACAAAATTTTTGGATTAATACACAATACTTGTATCGTCTTAGTGTTAATCATTCACTCACACCTTTCATATCGCTTCTAATGCAATATTAAAATGTTATTGTTTGTATACAGGGTGTCCACCTAGTGCGCGTAAGTCCAATATCTGGGTTAATAAAAGAGATAACTTAATTTTTTTTTCAACAGGGTTGTCTAATATCCCGAGCTGCACAAAATGAAAATATATTTACATATTCAGGGTGTTCAGTTTTTCCTGGACAGGTACCAACTTCATTTTTTTAAATGGAAACCTATATTTTTTATGGCATTATCGAATTCTACGTAAAAAATTAGTGGGACTTTGTGCATAACACTGCTATTGAAATATTGATAGTTTTCGAGATATTTGACTTTTAATTTTTTTTCTTATGTTTCGTCACTTCTAATAGTTGACATAATTATGGTTGTATGACAGCTAGAAATTATTTTTTTTCAGAAACTGTAGAGTGAAGATGGCTCTTTCGAAAAACGTATCAAAAGTTGACCTACGATATACAGGGGGCAACAGAATTCGTGCCAAACCTGATGGTTTAAAATTTAAAAAATCTCGACTTTTTCAAATGGAACACCCTGTGTTTTATGATTTCATTAGATGCCTTTCTGTAGACTCTACAATTTTATAATAGCTTTTTCCTATACCTAAGTTGCGTAGTTTTTGCAAAAAACCCACTTTTATGAAAAATACCCGATTTGCGCACGTTCCTTTCTCGGGAAAAACGCAGTGAGCGTCTGTCACGCAATAAAATTTGTGACAATCAGTTTACATGTCATTTCTTCTTTTACTGAATATTCACGTACGAGTTTAGAGTAAGTACTAAGCGTGCATACAATGAACTATTCAAAAGAAGAATTAGTGAAAATGGTTTATGCCTTAGGAGAAGCTCATGGAAATTGTTTGCTAGCAGCACGTATTTACAAAGCAAATAATCCAGATTTACAGAGATTTCTACGTGCTGACTGTTTTGAAAATGTGAAAGAAAGATTTGAAAGAACAGCAAATGCGAATTATGAGAAAACTACCAGGAGACATGGGAGTAACAACGATAATATTTAGTTTAATGTTGTGGTTTCTGCTGTTGAAAATCCAAAAATATTAGTTCAAAAGCTCGACAAATAAGATATTGAAGAAGAAGTTTCATACGTATCATATTGAAAACCAAACGGTGTTACCGTAGTTAGAAAAATTATTAGTGAAATGGATGAATATACATAGAGTATTGAAAAAAGAATACGCAATACTCATACAAGCAAGCTAACCTAAAGTAAATGCTCAAAATGTCCACCGTTGTTTTCAACACAAAGCATTAATCTACGACGAAAATGAATGTGAACATTTCTTAACATTTCGGGCGTTATGGTTAGAAACTCATTTTGGAT
The DNA here is from genome assembly GCA_963924545.1 of Pogonocherus hispidulus. Taxonomy (NCBI): domain Eukaryota; kingdom Metazoa; phylum Arthropoda; class Insecta; order Coleoptera; family Cerambycidae; genus Pogonocherus; species Pogonocherus hispidulus. The sequence goes on from OZ004693.1 coordinate 73,045,180, forward strand.
CTTTTCTTTCAAGTCTTGCATATCCGTTGGTGGTACTTCGTATACTCGCTCCTTGATATAACCCCACAAGAAAACGTCCAGAATATTTAAATCAGGCGAACGTGCAGGCCAAGGAACTGGACCACCACGACCTAACCACTTATTTGGATATACGTGGTTTAGGTGTTCTCTAATCTGAAATATGAATAGATAATAGGAAAAGTACTACAACAATAAAATAATCACAGTACCGCCAAAGTGGAATGTGGAGGGGCACCATCATGCTGAAACCATTGTTGAACCAAATAATCAGCGGGCATATTCTGTAGCTGTAGAAGGGGAAGTTCGTTTTGCAAAAAATGCAAATACACATTGGCATTTAAATTGCCTTCAAAAAAGTACGGTCCAACAATATGTTCTCCACAAATTCCAGCCCACACGTTCACTTTGAAACGATGCTGATTATCTAGTACCCTCAATAATCTTGGATTATTGTCAGCGTAGTGATGAAAGTTGCGACGATTGGGTAAGCATGTGTTTGAAAATGTTGATTCGTCAGTAAACAAGACATTCATAAAAAAGTTTGGACTTTCCTGAATTTTATCCAATGCCCAGTGGCAAAATTGCAGGCGGTTTAGGTGATCTTGAGGTAACAATGCTTGATGGTTTTTAATATGATACGGATGAAAATTATTCTTCTTCAGTATCTTGTTTGTCAAGCTTTTGGAAACTCCAAGATTATTACTGATTTTCCTGACACTAATATTTGGATTTTCAACAGCAGACGCCACAACATTAAACTGAATATCGTCATTGTTACCGTCATGTCTCCTGGTAGTTTTCTCATAATTCGCATTTGCTGTTCTTTCAAATCTTTCTTTCACATTTTCAAAACAGTCAGCACGTGGAAATCTCTGTAAATCTGGATTATTTGCTTTGTAAATACGTGCTGCTAGCAAACAATTTCCATGAGCTTCTCCTAAGGCATAAACCATTTTCACTAATTCTTCTTTTGAATAGTTCATTGTATGCACGCTTAGTACTTACTCTAAACTCGTACGTGAATATTCAGTAAAAGAAGAAATGACATGTAAACTGATTGTCACAAATTTTATTGCGTGACAGACGCTCACTGCGTTTTTCCCGAGAAAGGAACGTGCGCAAATCGGGTATTTTTCATAAAAGTGGGTTTTTTGCAAAAACTACGCAACTTAGGTATAGGAAAAGCTATTATAAAATTGTAGAGTCTACAGAAAGGCATCTAATGAAATCATAAAACACAGGGTGTTCCATTTGAAAAAGTCGAGATTTTTTAAATTTTAAACCATCAGGTTTGGCACGATTTCTGTTGCCCCCTGTATATCGCAGGTCAACTTTTGATACGTTTTTCGAAAGAGCCATCTTCACTCTACAGTTTCTGAAAAAAAATAATTTCTAGCTGTCATACAACCATAATTATGTCAACTATTAGAAGTGACGAAACATAAGAAAAAAAAATTAAAAGTCAAATATCTCGAAAACTATCAATATTTCAATAGCAGTGTTATGCACAAAGTCCCACTAATTTTTTACGTAGAATTCGATAATGCCATAAAAAATATAGGTTTCCATTTAAAAAAATGAAGTTGGTACCTGTCCAGGAAAAACTGAACACCCTGAATATGTAAATATATTTTCATTTTGTGCAGCTCGGGATATTAGACAACCCTGTTGAAAAAAAAATTAAGTTATCTCTTTTATTAACCCAGATATTGGACTTACGCGCACTAGGTGGACACCCTGTATGAAAGTGACCCAACAAATATTTTCACGGGTTCATCTTATTTTATATGCTACTCGTTCGGTGCCGAACGATTTAACGTTAGTTTCCCCTTATATTATTTATTATCGATTATTATATTTATAAAGAGCTCAAAGAGGTTAATTTAGGGATTATAAATTACTACCGCTTCATCAATGGAAAAATTAGAAGTTTTATTGCCAATTAATTCAAAATATGTGTGTAGCAAATTCACAGCTGAAGCTTTTTTTATTTCGTTATTTAACATGGGATCTTTTATTTGAAGGAGATGCCGAAAACAACTACTCCACGGCAAATGTACCCCGACTGTCAATCCATTACTTCGGCATCTCCATAAGAGCCGTTGGTTTCATCGAAACCAACCACCAATGCAATACCAGTCGGGGCGCATTGACGTGGAGTATTTGTTTTCGACATCTACTTAAAATAAATAAATAGGGCTTATCTTCCTCCTGTAACGAAAACAGTAGAGGTCACTGCTATATCGGCACCTGCGGAAAAGCAGGTCGTTATCCTGTCTGTTGTTAAAAGCATGGGCTGTAATTGTCAGACAGATAGAAGCAAAGACCCAACGAGAGCACTTCGGTGTGTTTCTCAGCACTACTATCGGATCTTTTATTTGCCTATTATCTCATAGACAAGAGGCGTTTTACGAGCCATCCGGGAAATGGTACATCTTCTCAACAAACATCCCCTAAGCTTGTATGGCTTCTGTGAATTCACCATAGATTAAGTTCAATTCACCGACGTACATGTCTCTATAGGATAGCGGGTCCCTGCACGGTCACCAATCCAAGTACTAACCGCAAGAACGTTGCTTAATCTTGACAATGATATGCATGTTAAGTCGCTACGGTTTGCCTTGCAGGAGCAGGGCCTCCCTAGCTTACGCCACTGTCAATCAGTCTTTCAAAACTTTATTAGACAGAGATTCACATGTTATATCTAGTAAATTGTTATTTAATAGCAATGTTTGTGGGGTATGGAGTGCTGTAACGAAAATTCTAACAATTTCGTTATAACTTGTATTTTCTTTTAGTTCCTTTTAACAATCATAATTTTACTCCTTTATTTTTATCTAATACCTACTAATTGTGTTATTAAATCTCACCTTTACATTTAAATACTAACATCGGAGTACAACCGGTGCTTTTAAAACCCATACACTGGTATACACTTGTGAACGCATCTAATGACCAGGGTATTTAAGCCATACTTCAACTAAGTAATTTATCGTTATAGCTTTTGGGAAAGAATTTTCTGTGCGTAGATTTTTCATAACTATACAGCGTCTCGCAAAAGTAAATAAGTCAGTGACGATAACAGTGAGAATTGAAGAAGGATGTGGAACTTTCTGATTAATATATAAAACATCGTATGGTACATACAAATCTGGGTACAGTTTCATAATCTTACATGAATACAGCTAGTAGGATAAATTCTTCATTTTGACTTGGGTAAGTGGCCTTTTCATTGTTTTAACAAGAATTTGTAGAAAGGTTTACTTGTTCAGTTTCTCTAGCTGTCATTTTCACAATTCTCACTACGTTTCTAGTTGCTTTAAATCTTTTACTCATTAAATATAAATGTTATTTTCACTATATTCTTTTAACTTATATTTTTTAATTTCAGTTACTGCCCTTTTATTATTTTTTATATATATATGCTCGCTACCAGTTCTTGAGACTCAGAGTTTCCGTACAGTACTCCAGACCTCTAGTTAGACGGCATAACAATGGAAGTACCCTTCCTGGAGGAATATTCTAAGGACCTCTGGATTCCACATAACAGTGATCGGATCCACTAAACCAGTAGGGTTCAATTTTTGATCTAAGGATCTTGTGAAAAGATCCAACCTTGTAATTTTAAATCAGTTTTTTTCTTAATTACTCTTGCACTATTAACTGAATATTTTTTTGTAATACAAATTCTGATCTGTTTTTAGATGATCTGAAGTTTTTATTTTGTATTCATTTATTTCTGACTATACCTGTATTTAGGAAAAGTAGGTCAAATAGTTTTTTTTTATAAAAAATCGACGCCATCTATAGGGCGATAGTAAACACTGTGCCCTCTCCAAACCTGTCCGGACCACTGAGCTATCGAAGCTACCTAGTAATCAATACTTGTTTGGCAACAACCAAAAGTCAAGTAAAATTGGTAAAAATAGTGTTTATGTGAGTTTTCAATTTGTTATTTACTGGCAGCCTAGCTTTGTATTTGGGGGTTGTCTAATTTATATGCTGTTTTTAATGTTTCAAGAAAACACTTCAAAAATGCTTCACGGCATCGATATTACCCTTACTAATATTCAGGGGTGTTTTTGAGATTGCTCTAACAGATGTATGGTTAAACTCCTGAAAATCTAAAGTATCTTATGAAATAACCTGTGTATTATTATATACTTATTAGTAATAGACAGCTTACCTATCTATTACTATACTCTATATACTATACTATTATAGGTACTTTATATAACCCTGACCTCTGGCGGCCCGTGTGTTGATCTTAAATGAGGGGGAGTGAGGGGGGCAAAATAAGTAAATTACATATTTATGCCTAGAAGAATTTACGTGTTTTTAATCATCATTCAATAAATGCTTCAGATCCTCGATTCTTGAATCGTCGGAAAAGATTCTATGCGAAAATGACGTCAATATGATGTAGTTTAGCAGTTCTTTTGCTACAAAGAACAGTCAAACTACGGGATATTAACGTCATTTTTCCATACGAATCTTTCCCGACGACTCAAGAATCGAAGGCTAGATCTGCCTTTTGTGCAATGTTCTTTGTCTCCAGATAATAAAATAAACATACAAAACAAAATAATGCATTTCTTCCGTCACAAGCGTACGACCACGGAGTCTTATCATAAACATTTTTGACAAATTTATAAGTAAAATTGGGCCCACTTTGGCAACCTTTCTGCACCTACTACCAACCTACCAACTATATTTAAGCTGTAGACGTTCATTATTTTTTAAATCCACTTTTTCCTCGAAAGTACTAATAACAAGCTTTTTTATGTGTAAGCCCTCATTTTCTTTATAAATATATAAAATCTAAAGTCAAGATAACGCGCAATAACTCTCGTACTGCGAAAAATGCTTATAATTCATATAAGAAGGGAAAAGGGATTTTCCCTTCTTATATGAGGTTTTGGAGGCGACATCTAAGTCATATTGACTAGATATTATTTAGAATTTTAATGATTTAAAAAAGAAATTATTTTAAGTTTACACATGGAATAGATTTAAAAAAAGACGATCCGTAAAATTCCCGAGGGGCGGAGTCAGATAGTCGTCCGTCACAGCCCGCCACTGACTTCAAAGATACCTACTTATACTCAATAGTGAAAACAAGAGTTGTTATAGAATATTCCTTTGGACACTTAGGCCTGGCTTCACAATAGCTGGTTACCATTACTTAACTGATAGTTTACCAACTATAAGTATAGAATGTGCATATAGTTGCATGCATATAAAATGTTAAAGAAAACCACTCTAAACTTATAGTCAGTAAATTATTAGTCAAAATATATTGCGAAACCAGCTCTTAGATATTTAAATTTTGTTAACCTATCGTTTATTTTAACAGAAGCTGGAACTCAGCTTCTTGGAAACACTCTTCTTTACTTCTTCTAGCTACTCGAGATACAGAACATAAAGTTTTAAGCATGTGTGCATTCTTTGAAGGAGATGCCGAAAACAGCTACTCCACTACGAGGCAATATGCCCCGACTAGCGTTGCATTACTCCGACATCTTCATGTAAGTCGCTACATCCTTCATCGAAATCAACCAGCAGACACTGACCGGTTTCGCGCTTATTATGCGCCAACTTGGCGAAACGAGTCGAGTGCAGTATAGTGTGTTGGTGTTATGTGGAAACTACGTCACTGTTAATAATCGTCAGACGGATAGTAGCAAAGACCCAAAGACGGTGTATTTCCCACCACTACTAACATGTATGAACATGTCACATTTTGCGAGCATATCGTAATGAAAATATGAAGAATGCAATAACAAAAACATAATTCGTTTATCACGTTAATCAAGACACCAATATTAATGTTTTCAGTTTCATACATCACACTGCACACTAAATTTAAGTTGCGATTAAATACAATCTTTTATTATAATATATTATATATAATATTTAATACCAAATTATATCGCGGTACCTAGTAACATTTTCTCTTTCTAAATAATAGAAATAGAGCGATCTTCGGGAAAACGTTCTCTGCATTTTATACTAAACGAAAACAAAAGCCAGACTAAATGCAGTGGATAATGAAAATGAAGTATAATAGTGACCATAATCGATAATACGTACCTTTTATACGCTAGCAAGCTCAGCGGTTTGTTGGCTTTCTTTTTGCTAAAAAAGTTATAAATGGCTTCTGTCTTAATGCCTTAATAGCATTATTAGATAAATCCATTTAATATTTATTGTTTCTTAAAAGTTAAAGCTGCATTGTCAGTGAAAGAAGACCATTATTTTCTTATTTTGCCCCACCAAATCTGGTGGGGCAAAACTGGTCCGTCTGTTGATTTAATTTCTAATGTAAATGTTGATCAGGTTCCCTTTATATGCCTCCGTTTTTTATTCGAGCATCAGACATGGGGGATTATTTATTTGAAATATTAAAGTAGCATCTGTCAATCTGTATTCATGTTTTTTACAATGCAATGCTAAGAACTAGTCAGATGCATAAACGAGGGATTAACGTCTTTCTCGATTAAGAAGGAGTAACGGTAAATGTCTATACCAATAAAATATCAAGTACTGCTAGATGGTAAGATATTTAAAAAATCGTATGATATGACTAAGGCATAGGTTTTTTAATAAAATCAATAACGAAAATAAAATTTACATATACTTATTTATTTATTTATTTTATTTATTTATTTATTGTAATACACCATTCAACAGGCCTAACGGCCCAGTACTAGAATGGGAAAATAAGTTTACAGTAATATAACAAAACAATGAACATAATTAACATAATCAACATAATACACAAAGAAATATAAAAACACTAAAACAAAAGATTAACAAAACCTATCAAATAAAATTACAATATTACACAAGTATAGCAAATAATGAGAAAGAAAATAAAATAAAGCCAACATTGAATTAAAAGAAACGGTTACAAATTTAACCTTTTTATAAATGAAAGGGAACAAGAAAAAATATCGAAGGATGAATTATTATAAATATTACAAATGTTGCTTAAAGGAGAAAATTTTCTGATGTTTGTCCGTGGAGTTGGCAAATAAAATAAATTTGAATGGCGCGAGGCTGTTCTGGGAACATGGAAGTTAAGCATGCTTACAATTTCAGAGCAGTTGATATAACTATGCAGTAATTTAAAAAGAAAAATTAGACAAGCAATGTTACGTCTTTCTATTAACGGAATAAGCGAAAATCTATCGAGAAGTTGAGAATGAGGAAAACCAATAGGTGGATATACTCCATCTGAACGAAAGGCAGCAAGTTTAAGAAAACTACGCTGGACTCTCTCAAGACTGTCAATATAAATTGAATAATTAGGAGACCATATTATTGAGGCATATTCAGCTTTAGAACGAACTAGAGATATACAATGTTTTAAGGCAAGCTTCATTTGTAAAATTGCGCGTGTTCCTAATAACATATCCAAGAGTTTTATACGCCTTGGCAGTTGTGTTTAACATATGTTTATTAAAACTTAACTTTCTGTCAAATGTAACACCAAGGTCACAAAAAGTTTCAGGTCTAGAAAGGATGTTATTAACAATAGAATAATTGAAATTTATGGTGTTTAGTTTTGTAGAAAACGACATAACATTACATTTCTCTGAATTCAAGTGTAGATTATTTAGTATGCACCATTCATTAATAATATTCAAATTCTGCTGCAAATGTTCGCAGTCCTGTAAATTTGAGATTCTAGTAAAAATCTTCAAATCATCAGCATATAGTAGACATTTAACTGTTAACCGACTAACTATGTCATTAATAAATAGTGTAAATAAAAGAGGCCCAAGAATCGAACCCTGTGGAACACCAGATGTAGCAAATACCTCGCTAGACTTATAACCACGGTACACCACACACTGAACTCTATTGCAAAGATATGACTTTAGAAGAAGGATGAAGGAGGAGGAGAAACCGAATGAACCTAATTTCCTTAATAGTATACCATGATCAACCCTATCGAAGGCTTTGGAGAAATCAGTATATACAACGTCTGTTTGGAACCCTTCATCGATGGCTGATGAAATAAATTCAGTTACACAAAGTAGATTTGTTACTGTCGATCTACCGCGAAAAAATCCATGCTGGAAGTCAGTTATCATGTGCTTCGTATGAACAAATATTATTTCAGATAGTAACATCTCAAGACATTTAGCAAAGTTGTTAATAATTACAATAGGTCTATAATTGCAAATATTTGTCTTTTCGCCTTTTTTAAATATTGGAATTATTTTAGATAACTTCCATATAGTTGGAAAAGTACATGATTGTAAAATTTTATTAAATAATATTTTGAGGGGAGTAGAAAATATAGCCGCACAGTCTCTAAGCAAAAAAGCTGGAATACCATCAGGGCCACTGGTGAGTTTCGGTTTAAGATTTCTCAAGCATTTGAACACTTCATCCTCATTGAAGTCAGAAATATTTAAGTTATGACAATTTAATTCTGCAATTCCAGGAAGATTAATAATATCCACTTGTTCATTGTAAGAACTCTGAAAAAAAGTAGCAAAGGCATTACAGATATCACCAGACGAAGTAAGAATTTCATCCTGAAAAGACATACTATTAGGTATATTTCGGCTGTTCTTAATATTGACATACTTCCAAAAGGCAGACGGATCATGACTTATGTTATTTTCTATGTTTATTAAATACTCCTTATTTAGTTTCTTTTCATCAACTTTAAATTCCGCTCTGAGACGTTTAAATTCGGTAAGAAATGTACGATCATTTGTTCTTTTGTACTTTCGCCAGCACGTGTACTTATGTTTAAGTTTATTGATTAATGACCTATTAAACCACGGAGGATAGTAACGTCGCGCTGGGGTTGTCCTAGGAACGCAAGTTTGAAATACTGAATCAAGCCTGATATAGAACTCATTACTTGCCTGGTTAATATCTTGAATTCCATTCAAAAAATTCCAATTGATTCCTAGTAAGGATTGGTAAAGCAGTGGAAAATTCGCTTTTCTAAAGTTATAAGAATTCGAGGAATTTAGATCAGTAATATGGCAATTTGTGGGAGATTCAAAATTGTACAAAATAACAAGTGACGGATGATAATTGTCTTCGTCAATTAAGACATCAACAGCTCTTTCAACTACACAAATATTATTAGAAAATACAAGATCAAGTAAACGATTCATAAAGTTAAACACAGAGTTATGTTGCTGCAGATGAAATAGGTTTTCAAAATTTAGGACAGATTGTAGCAACGGCGGTATGTTAAAAGAGTTTGCCAACACATAATCCGGCTGATTAAAATCTCCAACAATAATTACATCCCTCTCAAAGATATATGTCAAAGATAAAAATGCATCTACAATTAAGTCAAATGTAGCAACAGATATTCTGGGAGGAATGTAAATGATAAATATAAAAATAGGGTGGTTATGTATATAGAGCACTTTATGTTCTTTAAAAAAGTTCTTTTTAGGATTTTACTCATTTTAAGTGACCATATTAAACACACTTATGACTGCTGTTTCGATGTTTCCAAAGTTTTCAAGGAAAGTGTAGTATGAATCATAGTAAGTAATATTTTTTACAAAATTCAATACAATACAAAATTGTTATTCTTTCTTAATTTGACTATTTTATAAGAAATTTCAAAATCATCTAACCTCCATTATTTATATTAGTTTTATTAGAGCTATTAGCTATTATTTCCTCATAGTCAATCCTGTAGAATCTAGTTAGGTAAAATTTAATTATTAACGTATTAACCTTAAAGTCACCAAAGTTCAAGTCGCTCTGTCTTGTGCATGCCTCACTTCACATGTATGTCGAAAGCTGAAGAGTTTTGTACCTGTTTCCGTTGTAGTGGCACTGCGCACTGCTTTCATAGTTTTTAAAATCAGTTGAAAATATAAGTTAGTAAATAAGTATCTAAATAAATAGTTTTATTATAGTTCTTTTTTTACATACATTTTTTACAAAGATATATACTTTATATACTAACCAAAACACCTAAGCAAAAGCCTGTGTAACACTGACTGAATTTTCCATATAACACCAAAACACTATATTGCACTCGACGTGCCTTTCCCGAACCAAGTTGGCATCATCAGGAGATGATTAAAACTGAGTTAAGCTAAGCACCAAGATTGATGATGATTTCTAAAGCTTCCGGAAAATTAAAAATTTTATATATGCATAAAGATATTTTCGATACTAGTATTCCGACTCCTTGATTAGTCGCACCTAACATACTGTGATGTTTATTGGCCAGCTCTGTTAAAGAGGCAAAAAAATAGTCTTCAAAAATTGCACATTTCTTGTCTTAGGTTCTCTTACAACGTGCGAAAATTTGATCGCATATCCCCCAGTTTCAGGGTTCGAAGTGGTTGAACCTTGAAGAAAGATTTCAGTATTCATGCACATATATCTTGCATAGCTTACAATGTAGCTCAGTCTAGAATTCTTAGTATCTTATACTTACTTATAATTTATGTCTGACTTACAATTTATTTTATTTTATTTATTTTTATTATACACTATTTAGGCAAACAGGCAACAGGCCCAATTATACACAGTAATCAACAAATTACAAGTATGACAAGATAGTTATGCCACTCAAACGGATATGACCGAATAAACACTAAAAACATAAAACATCTAATAACTGAACTAATCTTTTAAGACAGTCAATGCTACAGCTGAAAATGTCAATCGAACGATGAACTTTATTGTAAATATTGCACTTGCTATGCACTGGGGAATACTTTCTAATATTAATTCGAGGTGGCGACGGGTAAAATAAATTTGTTTGATGTGACGCAGTTTTAGGTACAACCAAGTTAAGCTTACCTACCCAAAATTAGCGAATAATCCCATGTATAAACCTCTATACAGTCTGTCCATAAAGTAACCCCCCCCTGCTAACTTTTGAACGAATCGAGTTAGAGAGTTTTAACAAGATACAGGGTGAATCACGTAAAATGAAGTTGATTCTGACGATAAATTCGAATCTTCAAATTCAAAGATGGCGCCATAGGCGCTGTCAACTCAAATTTTTAAAATGGCAAAGTGTGCCGTGTTGCACCTCATTTAAAAGATAATTCAATTCTCTACTTTCTCGTTTTTGAAAAATGACAATCGAGTTAGCCGTTCTCTAGTTACAAGCGTTTCTGTTTCTAATCTGATGCATCAATAAAATGTTAATTAATATTTTAATACAACAAATTTTGAACAAATATTTATTAAAACAAAAAATAAAACAATTAAATAAGTTATTCAAAATGTTGTCCATTGACTTCTTGGCACATAAAAAGTCTACTTTGAAATTCTTGCCTGATATTTACTAAAATTTCTGCAGAGATATTTCCACACATATGTGTTAGACGTTGCTGTAGTTCGTCGATATTTACTGGAGGAGTTCTGTAGACTTTTGACTTCAAATATCACCATAAGAAAAAATCAAGAGGAGTTAAGTCTGGGGAACGAGCTGACCATTCTATCGGGCCCCTTCTGCTAATGGATCTGCCTGGGAAATGGATATTTAAAAAATCCGTAACAGGTCCATTGAAATGAGGTGGGGTCTCATCTTCTTGAAATACAATAATTTGAATGTTATTGTCTGTTATTCTTTCTATCTTTGGAAAAATTTCCACCCGCATGATTCTTAAGTACCGCTCTCCTCTTAAATTTTCTCTTAAATCTATCAAATCTAGCAAATCGTATAACTTAAAAAATTACGAAAAAAACCTGTAGAAACTTTCAAACACTCTTAAATTAAACGCTAAACTACTTTCTCGAACCTTATTGACGTTTCAGTGACAGTGGCAAGCAAGGCAAGGAGACTTGATAAAAGCAAAATTTTTAAATATCGTTAATACAAACGCTTGTAATTATAGAACGGATAAGTAGATTGTCATTTTTCAAAAACGAAAATGTAGAGAATTGATTTACTTTTTAAATGAGGTACAACACGGCACACTTTGCCATTTAAAAAAATTGAGTTGACAGCGCCCGTGGCGCCATCTTTGAATTTGAAGAATTGAATTTATCGTCAGAATCAACTTCATTTTACATGATTCGCCCTGTATTTTGTTAAAACTCTCTAACTCGATTCGTTCAAAAGTTAGCAGGGGGGGGGGGTTACTTTAAGGACAGACTGTAGATGTATCAAGTAAGATTTTGCGACAATCAAATAGGCTATGATGCATTGAGAACCGAGAGTGAAGTTTATTTTGGGGGAAACCACGCTGAATGCTCTCGAGGTTGTCAATGTAAACATTATAATACGCACACCATATGATCTCAGCGTCTCTAGATTAGATCTGACAAAACCAGAATAGAGCAGCCTCGGAACAAAATTCATGAGCGCGTTATTTAATATTTTTAATAAGATCGCTCGAACACGTCGATTTTTTTTCTTGTATAATTTTGGCCTAGTTGACTAATATACAGGATGGCCCAAAAAAGTAACAAATAGGATAAAATATTTAATAGCGCAGTTATTCATTTTGTTCCGATCATTATCATTACACTCTATAGAAACATTTTTAGAAAAAAACTAAAACTTTAGGATTGTAAAAAATTGTATGTATATATTGTATATATTATTATTGTAGTATAGTATTGTATATGTATATATTGTGCAAGCAGTATTTCTACTTTCAATCGCCTAGTATATCGTAAAAGCAGCAGCAGTCTAATTCTTTGTTAGAATCAAGATGATCACTTCGATGTTCTGCTCTCTGGAGTTGTCGTGGAAAATGCTATTAATGAGGCCTGCTAGTTTTCTTTTTTCTATCTATATATCAGTCTTCGTTCCCTGGTGAAATTTCAGGAAATCATTTTCTGAACAACCTTAGCAGCGGGAGGCTGGTGTTAAAAGTAGGAAACTTGGTATACAGGTAATATAAATAGACGAACTTGCGTTATTTTGGGAAATTAGGTACTTATAATATCCATATTAAATATTTCCAGAAAACTACGCCATTTTGAAAAACTTTTCGCATTTATTCTAAAGAATAGTATTCAATATACCAAAAACAAAACTATGCGCTAACTATTTAACATATTTAAATATTTTGCTAATGGTGCTTTATTATTTTTTTTTTCAGTTTCATTTAAGAATTTTTTATTCCCACTCTCCAAGAATATACTGTATATTTTGAGGCATCTAAGAAGAAGCCATTGAAGTCCAAACTTCACGCTGTTAAGGTTTTACTACCAGAAGTAACGTCTTATTCGGGAGACATTAAAATTCATCCTGGCTTGTGGCCAAATACTAACTCATTACCATTTCTATTACACCGTTTAATTATGATGTTTTTCTGACTCCAATTAATATTTTAAAATTGGAAAAAAGAAACAGGCAAAACATGATGGACTTTGTGTTGTGAAGCCCCCCGTGTTGAGGTTAAAAATGAGTTGTAAATCTCTGTTCTGAATTTTAATTAAGTTTTGTGTTTTATTAATGTGGAGCTGTTAATTTAAATAATATTGAGAAATGCACGTCCGATGCTAATAAATTGTGCTCCGATTTGCAGTAAATTTGTTTTGAATTAACATGAATAAGAATTTAAATAGTTAATTACATTACAATTCAAAAATTATTTGTATCTACTACTAGCCTTTTCGGGAGTCCTTCCTCTTCACTTAATATCTCTGAAGATTTATACCATAGAATTAACATAACATTAACATATACCATAGAATTAACTTTAACTTTTGATGCGATTAACTATATAGAATGACCTGCAAAAATTTGGGCACATATATGAGAAACTTATAATAAATTTCGAAATATGTATTCCTCTAAAACTGTTACGTGTTTGCAAACACACGCACTTGCCAAAATTTAAATACATATTTCCTTATAAATACTGAGTGGATTCAAAAATATAAACTTAACGCAACTCAAGAGTAAACTGTAATCGAGAGTAGTTTCCCAAAATATATAAAAATCTTATTTGAAATACATGAAAATATATCACGGAAAATATAGAATTTCAATATCAACTTATGCGGTGAGAATACACTCTGAAACTGAAATTTCGTTTTAACGTCAAAAAGAAAATACATTAATCGAAGCAGCTATGAAAAAAATATTTCTTTTTGTGTTCAGCATAACAAATAGTGTTTTTTTAATAATTGCTTTGGCATCATGTTAAACATCTCCTTAAAATCCCAAACAGTATATAAACAAGTTAGCATCATCCGGAGATGATTACAACGAAACCTATGCTAACATTGTGTCCTACTTATACCTAAACTATTACTATACACTAGACTTATCTGTTCTACCATATTATTTGAGATGAGCCATATGTTCCTTGAATCTAATTTAAATTGACCTTCTAGTGTGTCCAACATGCTTTTGATAGCCGGCTTTGCAGCTAATTTCGTAAATTCCCGACTTTTCCTTAATATCTATTTTGTCTTTTGTATACAATGATGAGAATCCTTAGGGATATATCTTAAAGTACTGGTAGGTACCTATCTTTTCTGTATAAGTCAAATTCTAACTTATTTTCACTATTTCTAATTATAAATACATTTAACAATGGTAGTTATCCAGAGTGTTCAATTTCATATGTAATTTAAATGACGCAAAACGACTGTTCAATTTAGAAACAAAGTTGTCAATATCAGTGACTTTTGGATGAAACACTGGAAAGATATCATCCAGATATCTAAACCAAACCCTGGGGAAATACTCGAATTCTTCTTTTGCCTTCGCTTCGAATCTATTCATGAAGAGATCGGCAATGAATGGTGACAAAGAGTTACCCATTGCTGTACCCTTCAATTACCATTGAATCGAAAACAATTTTATTTCATGCAGAGTTTAGTGAATTGAAGATATTATTTTACTACATCTTGACTGAGATTCTTTGATTCGAGTAGATCCTTAAGGTAGTCCAAGGTCTGTGATATGGGACACTTGAAAACAATAAACACCATAGAATTCCGGAATTATCATGTACTTTTTCTAAGACACATTCTATAACACATTAATATTGTAGGCTCATTCTACATTAACTTTAATTTTCTCCCATTAAATTATCCGTAACCTAATGACAGCAGTTTGAATAAATTCGGGGCCTAAATATATTTCGGTATTTATTCGTCCATTGTCAATCATTGCCAAATTGAATTATTAAGTACTTATAATAGACAATTTAAAAAATTGATAAGCAATAATAAAGTGGATACTCGAAGCGGATGGTTCTTTATGAAACATCGTGAAAATAATTGTTTTGAAAAAAACATTGATCTCATTTAGATGTTCCAAGAAATATATAGAAAACACTCTATATACTAGTATTTCGGCTTGTTAGGCCTTTTTCAATAGAGTAAATGTCTATTACTAAACATTTCCAAGCGCGTTTTCGTTATGTAGGTATTTGTTTACAAGTCTACCTACCCCCGATTAATCCTACCATCTGTTAAAGCTCAAGTTTTTATTACATTTTCTAAGAAGGGCGAGGGTGTAAAATCTATCTGATCATTAGTAGTACACGGATTTATAATTAAAGATTTTTTAATTTCTAATTGTTCTAACAGATCTAAGCGCTTTTCTTTCTTTTCACGATGCAGTACCTTTACATTTTTCTGATCTATAAAATTATTGTTTTCTATGCAATGCGTGGAAAATCCTGAATTTTTTGCATTATTTAATATGGATTTTTTTATGTTCTTTTACTCTAGTTTCAATATTTCTACCGGTTTGACCCACATACACGGCATTACAATCCGCGCAGTTAATTTGGTATACACCCGATTGTTTTAATTTATTAACCCTTTCTTTGTTGTTTATCAAAATCAAAACAATTATGATAAGCAATATTCAGTTCTAATATATCGATTTTTAAAATAAGTGTACCTAAACATAAAGGGCAATGTTCTGAAAATTCTAAAATCGATGTTAAAATGTAGATGACAAGTGAATCTGTCCGTCTGTAGGGGTAAGATCAACACATTAGCAGTTCTCCGGCGTGTTTGTATTGGATTTGATGTAAACTGTCACGCTGTCATGTTACTTACAAACGCACTTCTTATCGCATCTCACGACATTTAAACAGTTGTCATGCACCAGCTGCCTGTGATGCTACTCGTGCTAGCTTTTTATTAAAGCCGATAGACGGCTGAATAGAATTATCAAAAGATCTTATATGTACAGGGTGTATCTATAAATTTTCAGCCGCATGTAACCCCACAATGAGTTAATTTAAGATTCTAAATTAGGTGGAGTATTATGATAAATAAAAGTACTGATTAATAGAAGATCTACTTGTACTTGATCACAAAAGTGTTTGACATATATCCATTCACATACCTATTTTTTTAATGTAGGATGTAAAATTATTAAATATAAAATAGGTTTCTAAATCACTCTCGTGTTATTTGAATCTAGTAGGATGTCAGGAAATATTACAAAACTGTGAAATTATACAATATTGTTGAAAAGATGGGGCTAGGACACAATTTTATGAAAGATATAATATACCGCTTTATTACAAAGTAGACTTAAAGAAAAGTTTGATTCCTGATATGATATTTGATATTAATTACCAAATTTGCTGCTCATATAAACCAACAATAATCTTAAAGGAAAATTAAATGAAATGAACTGACAAACGTGGGTATGTTAATGTTATACCATTCTCAGTGCTGTTTCTTTTTTATCTATTAGATATCTGAAAATTCATTACTATTAGTTTTTATTATAAAGCATGTGATAAGAATGAGTGAACAACTTTTATATTTAGTCTCTACTACCAAGTACTTATATAAAACATATTCAAGAATCCAAATTCTAATATCGGTTAATAGTTGAAATCAATATGGCATCAAGGAATCCAAAAAAGTTGTAAAAACCATTGGAAACCATTAAAAACCAATAGAATTATGTTCTCATTTATTCACCAAAGTTTCAAAATCTGAACATTCTGAACATTCCAAATCTTTTTACACGTAATTTATTATTAGAATGAACTAATTTATAAACCTAGTGGACATACCTAAATACGAGTTATACATGTTCATAAAATGTGACCGCGTTAAAGAACTGATACTGAACCACTCACATGTGTCAACACTATATATCTAAAATGATTTGCTCTTCATTACGCGACGTATTACTGATTCTAATTGGTTAAAACCTGTCCATCTAATTGAGACATTTTGCTGCACCAACAACTTCGTGAACTTGTGTCACATAAGTCGGAGTTATAATAATAAAAAATTAGTTATTATTACCAAATCTAATGTTTACATAAGTAATGACTGGGTTTCGCAGACTAGGTTAGTTTTTTTTAATGCAATATTAATATTGTTCGTTGTTTTAATGAAGGTTTATTAACATTATAAAGCATTTGATTTATTTAAACATAAACTGCAGCAACTGTAGTAAGATGTATATAGGCTACACAAAAAGAAATGTTTTAACTAGATTCAAAGAACACTCCTACCATATAAATAACCGGAACATAGAAAAATCTGCATTAACCTCACACAATTATGAAACGGGCCACAAATTCAGTATAAATAATACATCTTTAGTAAAAGCAAACACTTCCTACAATCTAGTTATCTTAGAAGCCATACAGATGAAAAAGTACAAATTTTTTTTATTAAATTTTGATTTGAGTCTGTTGTAGTCTTCAATGCCTAATAGATTTAATACCCTGTATAATATAATACTACTTACATATACAAGGAAATATAATACTACTTACAAAGTGAAAAAACCAAATTATAACTTTACTACCTGCATAGAAAGGATGTCTAAATAAATACCATCCAAATAAATACTACCTATACTTGTATATAAATTAGGCAATTTTATTAAAAACTTGTTAGTATTAAGCTACCGACGACGAGTAAGTACATAGTACTCGAAATGTACATTTAGCGTGACTAAAAATAAATGTAAATAAATGTGTATCGACTTTCATTTCATTTTAATAATTTGATTTATTATTACTTAATTAAAATTTAAACAAAAGTTTATTACACACTAAGAAAATAATGTCTTCTAAATCACTTATTTATATCTATCTAAAATATGTGTTTAGCTTAGCTTAGGTAATAATATTACAAGAACTATGACTGTTTTATATAAAGCATATTAAGCACAACCAAATGGTTTTAATTATAATTACTAATATTTTCCCTCGGTGCACCCTTGCATTTTACCTATTATTTAATATCAAAAATATTGAATACACCTAATTCTGCACTAAAGTTTATGGCGAGTTTACATTTTCATGGATTTACTGGCGCCAATGACCATGCCGGTTCTACTTGCACACAAGTAGAGGTCTACACGTTAAATGCTTAAAACAGAAATGGATAGCAGCACCAGTTTCACCAGTAGGTATATCGACTTCGTACAGGAGAGTTTTTCTAACATATTAAAAAACAATTTGCTGTGGAAAAAATTTCAACTGAATTTCCCAAAGTAAGAAGAATTGAGTATAGACTTTTTTGGTCCGTGCATGCACAGTTTTCACTTGCACGCAAGTTAATGTTTACACATGAAACTTTATTTTACTGGCGCGCCAATTTTCCTTGGCGCCAGTAAATCCATGCACATGTAAACCGGCGATTATTAATGCCTAATGTAAACTCCTATTATTAATGGTAAAGCTTTAAAAATATGTCAAGATCTGTAACTTGTTAGATGATTGAAATAACACAAATTCACCTTCCCACTTTTGTATGTTTTTTATATCTATGAGGTGATTAATATTTTCATATTTAATTTTTCAGTAAAAATTTGACTTTGATGGGTATTGATCTCTCAAAATAATTTTTAAAGCCCATTTTGTTCAGAATTCAAAAAACTAAATGAATCCTCCTCAGTCTAAATACTTTTGATATAAGATTTTCAATTTTTTTACTTATAAAAACTGAAAACTGCAACTTTGTAGATACACCATGTGTGGTAAAGCGTATTTTAAATTAAGTAAGGGAGTGCATAGATCTTTGAAAGCATTCATAACAGGTTTAATGTACAGATCAGATAAAAACCGTGATGATTAATTCAGTTGTACATTAAGAGCTGTGCTGTCCATTTAGAAAGAAACTATTTGCAGTCCATTTTTAAATATAATTTAGATTTTAGAGTGCTTTAATTTACAAGTACGCTTTGAAATATATCATCTTCTAAAATAAACAGAGGTAAGTATCCATGTTGATACCGTCTGATGGTATTTTTGACATTACATGGTGCATTTAGTTGTAACGTTGATTGAAAGAGTATGTAGTCGCCTACAGGATTAAGTACCTAGCCACAAAAATCTACTCTCATAGACAATTTTTTATTTTGTCAGGCACTGCGCCAAGAATATTTTTTCAGAAGGAACAGGATAGGATATTCCTATGAAGTTAAGAACAGCTGTATAGTTGATACTGTTCTTATTGGTAATGCCACGACAAATGAAAAATTTCTGGACCAAACGAGAAATTGGCTTTGAAAAACGAGACGACAATGAATGAATGTTTTTTGTCTAGTGTGGTGAGATAAGATGATTAACACTATCTATCAAAATTGTGATGATGTTGGCTCAAGGATTTCAAAATTGGTTTTGGTAACGGTTTCGGTTATAATAACAATAATACAGTAAAAAAATTGTCCGTTTTAATCTACAGTAGCTGTAGGAATTTCCTTGATGACCCCTTTCTTCTGTTATCCATTATCGTGGGTCATGCGAAATCATCCATTGCTCCAATTAAAGTATCTACTGGGATAGTTAGAATCTTGCTATCAATTTAATTTCATTCAATGTTACGAGGCGTATATATACACACGACTTTTAGGAATATCCTATAGGCCTGGTCATATATAATTGTTAGCAATTCTGGTAAAGGCTATAGAGATATTAAAATACGATTTAATATGCTGCTTAGAAGCATGTATATCAAAAGAAGAAGGTATTCTACTATAAAGTATTCAACTTGGAAGTAATAAGTTAGAGTACAAAGTTTTGTAATACTAAAAACCGTCAATTTATTGTGGACTGTCCCCTATATAAATTATCCTTTAAAAGTATTGTGTACATTAGGGAACTTGAAATTCGATTTCTAACGAATGTATCATAATACTTATTCCTTATCAAACATTTTGAAATTTAATGTTATCTAAGAAGTAATGTATATCCGAAATTTTACACTCGTAACTTGATATAATACGAAATATGGGACAGTAAGTCCGCCTTCTAATAAGGCAGATGGAACTCTTGTACGCTTGCTGGATAATACTAAATCTATGAAAATATGGTCCTTAAGGGCACAACACCGAAATAAAGCCAAATTGGTTATTCTTTACAAGAATTAATTGAAATATGAATTATTTTATTGTTAATAAAAAGTGAACATACGTAGTAAACGTACCAACTTTCTACAAAAAAAAACCGTGTACAAACGATAAAATAGCTGCTTCTTTTAAGCAACCACTGCATCTTTAAGTACACAAATAATTACAAAATTACATTTTCGGCGAATTTAAATATTCAAAACATTTAACTCTAACTTTAGACTTTTGAATTATTAGTATTGCATAAAAACATTATGATACTTGTGTCCAGAAAACACTGAATGGCCACACGCATAATTCTTTATGGTCATAGATTAGATAAGCCCCTTCACTAAATATACACAAAAGTAGTTAATTACATTGCACTGAATGCACTTACTATGCAATATCGTACCACAAATATGAAAATATTTTTAAAACCGTTTATGGAATGATATTGAATAATTATGATGGGCAAATTAAACTGTTATTATATTGACATAGGATTAATAAATATGTCCCTCGTAGTTGAAAATATGTTTAATGATATTTACCGAGTTTGGAATAAATACAACCTTTTTTTTTCTTCGAGTAACAAATAAATAATTCCCGATTTATATGGCAAAGCTTTATTCCACTCAAAAATTGAATTGCGCATCCCCAGTGTTTATTGAAAAAATATCATACAATATCTTATCAGAGTTTTTAAAACTGAAAATCGTGAAACTTGGATTTTATAAAATATACTTACATTATTTGAAGGAGATGCCGAAAACAACTACTCCACGGGCAATATACTCCGCTCACCACTACTAACATATACTTACATTGTTATTCAACAGCTTCTGCAGATTCAGTGAGACCTTAATAATATCTCAAACCTCTCATTCCAACCACAAGGAGTAGCCCGGAAGTCTGTGACTTGTGTGGGAAAGGACGGCATATTATTATTTGTAACTGACATTTTTAATTCAAAATGTCATCATATGCACTGATCACTATGTTATCATTAATTTTCCACTAGTAACATCCTTCTGGAGTAGAGGAAGCCACATTTGATCCATGAATATTGTTTCTGATGAGATACAGTTGTCACCATTAAGTTTAATAAAAGCACTCTCTTTTAATCTTCTTTTAACTTATTTTTCTTCTTTTTGTAAAACTTTAGCCTGTGTTCAATCAACTCGGTGACCGTTATCCCCTATCAACTTGGTAATCTTTAACATAATTTTTACATTCTTGGACTCTTATTTGTAACGGTAGACCGTTACAAATAAGATGTTTCACCAATATAATATTTACCACATTCATAAGGAATTTGGTAAATACAATTATTTGAATTTTGATCATTATTAATTGGTATTGTTTTTTTTTAAGTATTGCTTAAGTATTTTTCGTTTTAAATGTTGTTCTTATGTTAAAATCATTACCAAGCTTTGTAAGTCCTTCAGATATCTAAGTAGTATATCGAATCGTAATGGTTGTTATTGGATCTACCCTATTTATTCTGGGAATGTTATTATTTTGCCTATTTTCAATTTTTATAATATTTCCTCAACAAAATCATTAGGATAATTGTTTTCCCTTAAGATATTTTTAATAACGTCTTTTTCTTTATTAAAATTGATGATAACATTTTGCTGTGTCATATAAACATTTAACTATACCTCTTTTGATAAAATAAAGTATGGATATTTAAAAAAATTTAGATATCTGTTTGGGTTGACCTTTTTTCTATATAAATTAGTTTTAAAATTTTATTGTGATTTAATTATAAAAACGTCTAGAAATGGTAGTTTATTATCATTTTCAATTTCTACTGTCAAATTTTATAGTTGTTTCCTTGCTGTTAATAAAATTTAGAAAATCATTTAAATTATGACAGTTATGGGGCGATATTGAAAGTATATCATCTACATATCTTCACCGTATTTTTGGTTTATTAACATAGTTTTTGACATAAGTTTCTTCTAAATGTTCCATAAAAATGTTGTTTATTACTGTAGAAAATGGTGATCCCATAGCGATTCCACAATCTGGTTGAAAAAATCATATTCCAATTTAAAATAGATAGTTTTTGATAGTAATTCCATAATAGTATTTATGTTTAGTTTGGTTCTATTGTTTAAAGTATTATCATTTTCTAATCTTTCATTAAAAATAGATAGTGTTTTATCAACATGAATATTTGTAAATAAACTACATCGAAACTTACTAATAAATCATTAGAAAATTAATAACATAATGATAAGTGCATGTGATAACATCTTGAATTAAAAATGTCTGACAATTTTTTATCATACAAACTTTCTACTGACGACGAGTTGAGGGTCGACTTGAAACGTTTCGCAAAAAGCTAGTTAAGTGTTTAGTTTCTTCTAAATTTATTTTGTCCTTTTTCATATTCTATAACACAAATGAAAGAACTAAAAATCATAAGGATTTGATTTCTAGTCTCCAATAAACGAGACGAAATCAAAAGACGGGTATTTTTGTCTCATGGCATAACGAATTCTTAATTTAAGTTCTAGCCTATGGTTTACGCCCAAACCTAAAAGTATTCGGTTTAAAATACTTTACTGACATTACTGTTTAGTAGCAAATTGTCGAATCTATTGGGTTGCATAACCTTTGTGTTTTATTTTTTGAAACATTTGTTTGGATTATCTTATTTGACTAAAAACCGAATGCCAGTAGTACAAACAAACTCATCTGGGGCATGATTGAGGCAAAGCTGTTAATTGTGAGGGTGGCTGAAAGCATTCGGTACTATAGTTAGCGCATAGTTGTAAATACATAAAATGCCGGATTTAATTTGTAATCGAACACAACTTTCATTTTACACATTGTTTGTATCAGATGTAGGCTGCAATAAGGGGTATAAAGCAGTAATTTCTTTCTACATATATGAAAACAGTGTTTAAATATAAAATTTAGATATGGAACTGTGGAGCTGTAAATTTAAGATTATTTTACAATGTTCAATTTTGATTATATATCAATAGTAGATTATAAACAGTACAACTGAAAAATTTCAACAAAAATCAGTTTTCCATATTAGGTATAGCTGAAGGCTATGTCTTAGAATATTGCCTTTAATAAATATGGTCTTGATTGCCTTTTAATAATAATGATGCCTTTTAATAATAATTAATGGTTTTCGGAAAAATATTAATATTTTAAGCTGTAGTTAATATCAGAAGAGTATGTATGTGCATTTTTTTAAGAAAAAAGTAGGTATTTGCATAGGTTGTGGCATATTTTGATATTTTACATCATAATGACTTTGTACTAGATAGCACTCCACACAAAAGAATTCAGTGAATTGCTTAATAAAAAAATGTCGTCTCAGGACCTCGTCCTTAGTCTTCCTACATTGAACATCATCTACACTAGAGTGGCAACTCTTTCCTTAGCTTTCTGGGCCTATCATGTAATTTGTTCCCTGAAATGTCCTGCTTATATTCTTATGCTTATGATACCTTATGGTCTAATATTTATTGCAACGTGCCTCTTCTTAATTAGAAGTACCGGTTATCTCTTCTTCTGGGCCCTTTTATTATCACATTCTTCGAGTTTTGAGATGCCATTTCCAATTTGTAGTCTATCATCCATCCCGTATGTACCAAAAGGCCCAATTTTTTGCCATATATATCCAGTCCAACTTATTTTGTACCGTTTCCATCAATCTTCATCAAAACATTATACTTAGCCTTTCCAGAATATCAGGAAAACCTCAGAAGGCAAACCTTCGTAGTTTTCAGTAATAGTAATTTTTCACTTTTCACTAAAGTTCAAATGTTGATTTTAAATAACTGTATTTTGTAATACTGATTCACAGTGATTCACTGTTTCCAGTTGAATCAATATTAGAAAATAAGGTCTTTCAAAATCAACCATTGGACTTGCCTGTAGCAGTAGGCTACGAGCTGACCTAAAGCACGAATGTTTGATCTATAATCATTATTTCACCTGTCACATTAAATTTGCTATTAGCTGCAATAATAAGGGCTGCAAGGCGCAGTTACCGTGGTTTACCAAACTAAGAGAGGAAAATAAGATTCACAGTGTGATAAATCACGATCATCGAAACAATAGTAAAATTTCTTGTCATTATTGAATCATCGGTCAACAAATTATTGCAACTTCTACCCTGTATTATTTATTATAGTTCTTGCAAAATCAATAAAGAAAAAAGTTAAAAAGTGGCGACGAAAAGTAGAATGTAATAATATGTAATTAAGTATTAGGTATCCAGGTTATGCAATCATCCTTATATTATTTGTAAATGTCCTGGGGTGCATGTAACTAACTAATTAACGAGGTTTTCCAGCTTTTCCTCATTCCAACCCTTGATAGTACCAACTTAGGGTTTACCAACTTATATCGTTGCTGAAGCGACCCTCTCTCAGTCTCCGACTTTCAAGCTAATCCTTGTGATTGGAACGAGAGTTATAATATTACTAGTATTATCACTTTATTTCAGTACTATCAACTAGTATGAAATGCACTAAACTAAGCTGAACTACACGAATTTGGATCCATCGAAACTTACCGATAGCAAGTATAATCTGTAAATCATAGATGAAAGCTTTTATAATCTTATATGTCAAACGGCGCGTAATTCATAATTTGTCGACATAGGTTCGCCAAACAACGTGTCGTGTAACCAGATCTTAAAAAAGAGAAAGGTCCTTGTTCAGAGGTTTGATGAATACGTACGTGATTTTATAGTACACACAGTTTCGAATAAACCTTATCTTATCTTCCTCACTATTAAATACTTATCTTAAACCCTTTCTCATTGTATTGAGAGAATAATCTATTAAAATATCTAAACATGTTACAAAGGTGAGAGAGAAGAGAACTAGAAGGTTAGGTAATATGAACACATGAGTAAATTATTTGTTGGTGCACCCGAAAATACTCAGGATAGTCTAACATAATTGGTATATATTTGTAAAAACTTGCTTAATAAAGTATAGGATAGGTACTATGTAATTATAATACAGGTTCTCTGCATTTCAGGAAAAAGCAGTGCTAAAATGTGGTGTACCTGCATTATAACTACATGGTACTTATACTGTATTAAGCTAGTTTTTACGAAGTCAACCAAATTCAAGCCCTCGATACATAACATATCAGATAAAAAAAGCCTGCTGACTCAAAGTTACAGACATCGATGTTTTGAAGTCCCCACATCTTTTCAGAGTAACGTAACTACACTGAGAGGATCCAGAATACATATTACGGTATTCTAACCTTCATGCATGGTGACATGGCATTTTTTGTATGTTTCAACATCCGACCAAATATTATATAGACAAATTATAGCAACACAGTTTGGTATCCAATAATATTTAAAACAATAGCTTTTTGTTTATATTGGTGCCCAAGCATTTGGTCCAATCAAAAAATGTCATTTTAATTTACCGCCTAAATTGTTGAGGAATTTGTGACTGTCACCAATGGATGTGGTTTACACAGGTAAGTAACCATGCATACACGTAGAATCAGCGATAGCGAGAGGGACCGTCAATTATTCTTTTAATAGTAAATATCAAATAATATTATAAATCTGTACCTTGGAATAGAAAGGGTGGGTGTCCTAAAAATGCGGTTTTGAGATTAATACCATTTCCAGCATAAAAAAGCTCGATCTTTCCATTGAGCTAGTCGGTAACCCTCCATTTCGAGCCGTTTCTTATATTTCAGTAAATAAATGGTGGATCTCCCATTACGTTTAATTATTTAAAAAGACATATGGTCGACATCCGTCGACTACGCTATAATGGATTATTGCAGCAAAGGCGGCTGTCCAAAGAACATAGGACATCGGGCATTTTAATGCCCAATGTCCTATGTATATGTATGTTGGAAATGCTATTATCTCAAAACCGCATTTTAGGACACCCGCCCTTTCTATTCCAAGGTACAGAAATAGTGTAGTAAATATTATACACATATGTGTATAAATTGTTGTTCTTGAATATGTAAATCTTAAGCTTTGTATTTACTAAAATAAAATATTCTAATTTGTACTTTTAGTTTTATAATTATTATTTTCATCCCTTAAAACATAGCCGCCAATGCCGTTGGGCACTGTGACAGGAAATTTCATGAAATTGAGGTTATGTCTTTTGTTATACTTGGAAACGACCATTTTATATACTGACAAATAGGCAATTACTTATCTATACATATTGGATCGGAGGTTTCAACCATAGACATATAATACTTATTATGTCTATGGTTTCAACTGTACCCCAGCAAATTAATTCTATTCTTAAAGTATTTCAACGGTTTACTAACATATTTTAAATTAAATTTTGCTTTAAGCATTTTAATAATAATCAGGTACAAAATAAGCGAAAGCGGAACAGCTGCGCTGACAATAAATTTCCGTTTACTGACTGGCCCTACTGAAAATACAATATTTTAATTGTCCGATTGTCATCAATTTGGTACATGCACATTAACATTTATGACTTTTGACTGAAACGGAAGAAGTATAATTATATAACGCTTGAGCGAGAATGAAACGTGCTGTCTCAGTTTTAGTTTACTGGATGAGCAAGTTCTAGATGAGGCAATAAATATTTTTATTTTGAAAAAAATTATGCCTGCTTTGCAGAGTAGAAAATTACTCTATTAGTGTAGCTGGGCATAGCTTTTGCCTTACGTAATAAATAATTATGCCGCCGGGAACAGTGGTCGTATAATTACGGCCTAATTGGATTTTTTTTGTAATTGTGGGGTTTTATCTTTTAGTTTGATACTATCACCAAATTACACGGTCGGCGTGGATATCTGGACTATTACACTTCTGGCTAGATATGCATACTTTATTATTATGAAATTAAAGTAAGTATCCTCACTTTTTTGTTCAGAGCAGGTTATTTTCTTAATACATCCAGGATGTGATGGCCCACATTAATTTAATAGCTGAATTAATTGTAATGAAAATCATTATTATTGTCAAAGGTAAATCTAGTTTTTTTCGTTTATACCTAATATACAAATATCATGCTTTATTGCAAATCTTTAGACATATTCCCTTATACAGTGTCCTCATAAAGTAGTGGATAAATTATTTATTTTATAAATACCCATTTTTTTTTAATCGCTTGAATCCGCCGATTTTGTTCTTATTTTACATATAATTATTTTTTTTACCCATATGGTGTCTCCATGGAGCTACGTCGATATAAATTTTAATATATTACGAAAACGGTGAATACAATAATACATGCTTGTATGGGTCTATCTCTAATAATAAGTGAGATATGCCCAAAAATTCAATTCGTTCCTAGGCACAGAGAATATTTCTCCAACACATTACTCTGATGGTAGATACACTTTTTTGGGCATATCTCCCTTATTATTAAAGATAGACACATATAGAAGCTTATAAAACCGTATTCGTATAAAACAGTTATTTCCGAATACGTAAATACAGGAATGCGAATACAGGGTGTTCCATTTAAAATATTCAAATTTATGTCATATTCATTCACCCTCTGTAAAAAAATCACCATGTAAAAAAATCACCATGTAAAAAAGTCATCGTGTAAAAAAGTCACACTGCAAAAAATTAAATATAGGTATGTAAAATAATGTCAAAAATAAAAGAAAATTACCGAGTTCGAAGGATTTTTTTAAAAATTGGGTAGGTATTTATAAAATAACGAACTTATCCACTACCTACTTTACGGAAGCACTTTACGAAAGCAGAGATATATCGTATTCAGAAATATATCGGATTTTTGGAATACAAAATAACGTTATTCTATAATTTTATTATTAAAAATAACATCAACAATAAAAAAAATAACATTTACAATTGTTATCACCTCCCTCCAGATGGGCTCAGGGCAGAAGTATTCTTCATTAGAATCTTGAGAATTATTAATATATATCTGTACTTCGTACCAATACATTAAAATCACAACAAAATTGGGCTTCCCCTAAATAGATTATTTCAATATTGGTCTGAATTTTCATAAAAGAACAGTTGATAAATTCCTGACAAATATTTTAGCAGACAAATTATTATACAATTCTCTAAGGAATTTTAGACGAATTCATAATAATTTGATATTTGATTTAACATATTACTACTAATTATTATTATTATTATTATTATTATTATTAAAGGACATTCACGTTAAGTTTAAAGTGACGTCATTTTCAGTAACTAATTGTTGTCAATATTCGATAAACAAATGACCAATAAATTAGCATAGCATTTGCCATTTATAAAGAGTTTTATATTTGGCAACCCTTCTCTGCGTTGTCAAGTTGTTATTTATTTATATTGCCCATCTATTGTTTGCTGGTTTTTTTGGTGTTTGGTTCTGCTTAAATTTTGCTCGTGTATTTTTTATTTACGTTTTCTAGTTATTCACTAGAAACAGTATTCATTAAAATTCATTAAAAACAGTTCTCAGAATAAAAACCGTTGTGATTCTGTGACATTTTTCAAACTCCAGCCTGCAAAAAAATTACATCTGTCAACGGCGTATTTTTTGACAAGTTGACGTCTCTTTAAACTTAACGTGAATGACCTTTACTGTGCGTTTCACGAAGTTGTATCCCGGATTGGAATGTTCGGATTGTCGGGATTCGCTGGCAAATCCTGTGCGAGACTTGCACGCGCGTTTAAATCACACCACCTCAATTTGAAGCGGTCCGTAACCGAAATGTGCCAATGCATTGAATTTAACTAATAACATGACGACGCTCCATACGTTGGAGATATATACTAACATTCCAATCCGGGATACAACTTCGTGAAACGCACAGTATTATTATTATTATTATATGTTCAAAAATTATTGCCTAATTCTTACTTTAAACATGCTTAAAATTGAATAGCTTGTTATACTTTCAACCTTCAGAATCGTCATTCGAAAATGGCTTCATGTTATAAAACATTTTTGTGTTATTAGCAAGTAACTGTTTAGGTTATTGCTATAAAGTACCTACAGAATAAATAATACACCTTAGTGATGAAGATTTCGGGACAAGGCCGTATTGTAAATAAAACTTAACAAATAACCAATTATTTTCAAGTACCTAAAAAATGTTTATCCGCAAACTGAGCAAGTTAAAATTACTGAGAATTGTAAGTTTGGAGGTATTTACCTAAAACTTTGTACAAAGTGTTGAATTGAAATGTGGCAAATTATAGAGAACAGCTATTGCTGCCGTTACCTGTAATGCCGCCTTTAAGGATACAGAATTAAGCGGATTCTCACATGTTTTATATCTTAGTCACAGAAACGTTTATAAAATAATTTTTTTATTAATTTATAAGCAATTTTATAATTTTGTTGTAAAAACGTTTTAATGATAAATTTATAAAAATGTTTAGTTCCATATAACAAAATAGTGTTTTCTACAAATCTGATATACTATATTAGTATTTTGGAAGTAGTAATAAAACATCAATCAAACATAACAATTGTACAACATTTAATTTGTAAGACAAATTTGCTGGCTGGGATTAACCTTATAAATTAAAAGAAAATGATGTAACATACATTTATAGTCTTCACAGCGTTATAAGTTATCGACCAATGAGGCTTATTGAATTTTTGATCCTGAAATCTAGCTGCAGGCAAACATATATTATAAAATATATACTCTTTACGATTTCACAGCATTTAAATTATAAATGCAATCTTGCGGACGCCTCCAGAAAAGATATAGTGGAGAAGTTTGGCGGAAATAGGACTTAATCCTTTATTTGGTGTCTGTCAAGCGAGCGTAAATTCACGAATTCTACCACTGCCGCAGTGACCTGTTTTCCCATATCTGATATCTACTTCGGATCATTGAGCCACATAATATAAGTCATTAATTGTCTGTAGCCATTAGAGTGACGTAATACTTGTTATAATGTTTTCTTGTAACCCAACGAACCTATAATATCCCAAAGAATTTATGTGTAGCAGCGTTGGAAGTGTAACAATGTTTTTATATGATCACTATCACGCCAAAATGACATATTTTCAATTTTTAATCAAATTTGTTTGTTACTACTTTCTCACACACCTCTGATAACATAAAAAAAGGAAAATGTTTCCCTGAAAATAATATTTAATGCAAACATTTTAATTTATAAATGAAGTTTTGAATATTTGGTATTTTTGCGCTTTAATTGGTCGCGTTAAACCTTTTCTCCATTATTCGTTTTACAGATATTATCAGGTGGAAAATTGGACATAGAAAAAAATATGGATCGCTTTCCCAATACTTTCGTAGCAATTTGGTCCTTATGATATTAATAACCGGCAACAATGCGGTTTTCCCAACTATATACTATGACCCTGGCTATTTAGTATCGGCTATAATCGCAGAAAATTGCTGAAAACAATGCCCGCTCATCCTTCAGTCATCATTCAGTTATACATCAATTGGCAATATCAGCAATTCAATTAATTTTTCTATTGAAGAGTATATTTTCCGTTTCCGTTTTTCACAAAAATGCGCGAATAGATGGTAGTATTTTCTTAACAATAAAAGAAGGTATTTTTGGTTAACTTAGTACAATTATCTTATGTGTTACCCAGACAGAATTTAAGGTCTATGTGCTATTTTGTATCTGTGTTACTTGGTCAGAACTTTTATACAGTGAGAACATAACCCCCACCCCCTCTAATTTTTGAACCACTGGGTAGATTGTGATGAAATTTGGAACGATAATATATGACTAAATTCTGTATTTTTTGACACGTCAACGACAGCTCTGAATGTCAAAGTGACAGCTGGGCGCGCAATAAGAACATTTTTTTAAATGGAAATGGGAGTCGAGTAATAACTCATTTTGAAGCTATTTTTATGCTCAAAACAATCCCAATTTTGAGAACATTTGGTTCAGTAATTTCCAAATAAAACCAGTAATACCAGTTTATAACATAATCTTTTTACTACATAATCTTTATAATAAAACTTACCCATGGAACATTTATATGTCAGGAGGTTCATGGTGGTCATTTTCAACATCTTTTGACGTAACACGTGTTTTCTAAATTTGTTTCTACCTCTTCGTTAAATTTAAAATATTTCATAATTTTTTAATTTAGGTTATTTTAGGTTAGAGATGGTTTATTGCTATCTGTTTACTTTTAATTTTTATTTTGCTTTGAATAATTTACAATAATTTGTAATACTTATGTATGTAAAAAAATGATATAACAGAAATCGATATTACTGGTTTTTATTTGGAAATTACTGA
Source organism: Pogonocherus hispidulus (assembly GCA_963924545.1). Taxonomy (NCBI): domain Eukaryota; kingdom Metazoa; phylum Arthropoda; class Insecta; order Coleoptera; family Cerambycidae; genus Pogonocherus; species Pogonocherus hispidulus. The sequence continues at coordinate 73,076,700 of OZ004693.1, forward strand.
ACCAAATGTTCCCAAAATATGTCCTCACTGTATAATTACCCAAATATTTCAACTTTTGAATTATCATACATTCCCAAATATTTTTCAAATCGAATCGCTAGTTTTATCGTAATAATTTAAGAAAACGTTAATTACCCTATTAACGTAATATACCGATGGGTATATTACGTTAATATACCCATCGGTTATGCATGTTATTGGCTAAAAATTGTAGGACGGGCGTTCCTAAATACAACCTGGCACGCAACGGTCAAAACATTACCAAAACAACAAGGTACAACCACAAGTATAAAGATATATACAGTAATTTCACTCGGCAAAATCTCTGATGTTGGTGTCCTTAAGTTTTGTTTTTTTAACCCCCCAAAAAGACCACTGCGCATACTACCCAAGCACAATCATGCGCAGTAGTGACCGTTTTTGAGAGACACGCACAGGCCCGGACTATTATTTTTTGGAGTAAAAAAGGTGGCCTAACAGAATTTCGTTTACAAATGAAACAAAATTTTGTAGCCATGTTACATACAATACAAAACACTTATCAAAATCACAAACACAAACGCCTAGACACACAAACGTATGCTGATTACCTGTAAAGCAAAAAGCAAATGTGCGCCCATAAAATAACATACGCCGGCCCATTCCTCCCCTTCTACATCTCTACCAACGCGCATACTACCCAAGAGCAGACATGTGCATTAAAAACTTTTGTACAAAAAATTTAATGAGTGAAACTACTGTATATATCTTTATACTTGTGGTACAACGCTTTATTTCTATGGGATTCTTTTTAAATATTTTCTGCTGGTTAACGTTGTTTTAGTGTTTTGCTGTTTGTACTTCTTTCGATTAAAGGTTTGGTTGGGTAATTTAGTAATCACATTATTTATAGTGTTATTTGTCTGTGAACAAAAGCCAAAATTGTCAACACAAACGGGTGATTTTACATAGGTATGTAATTTGACCTGCGGTTGAACACTGTTGCCAGCTTGTAAGATTTGTTGAAAGTGCTTATCGCTGATTGGTAGCCGATGATTACTTCTCAAGGTTATTTTTAGAGGGTTTCTATTTTTCTGTGGAAATGTGTTCAATTTTGGCAAAATAGGTCAAATACTTTTATACGTTTTAAGTGGAAAGCCCCATTGAAAATGTGATCGGGTATTGTGATCTAAAACCGCGTCCCATCAGGAGCCGACGGGATCGATATAAGGAAAAGTAAAAACCGAAAAAAATTGTTTCTGTCTTAGGTCGATAAGGCCAACACAACTAACATATTTTCCAGCTTGTAGCAGTTTCGGTTATACCGGAAGTTGGTATCCATATTGTTATGCAACACCCAGTATATTATTGCATTTTTGAGTACTGTCCTTGATATTTTGTGAAAACCTAAATTCAACCGTTCTCGAGTTATTTATAGTTGGCCATGGCCACCTTTAAAGGTACTTTTTAGCAACAAATGAAGGTCTCTGTTCAGCATTTTTTTATGAGAGGTGGTTTAGGTAGATACTGAGCTCACCAAAAATAACTTCTGGGATTCAATCGCGCATTAAACCATGAAACGTCAGTGAAATATCTGCTTGTCTTAATCTGTACTTATCCATATATATTAAAACGCGTCAATTCTGTCTCGCTCTAAATTCCATCGGCGAATCCAAAAAGTTTCAAAGCTATCTCCTTCTTGGATTGCGGAGCAATTCCCGCGGGCGACCGGGGGCCGCCCCCGGCCTTTCTTTAATGCGTAGGGGTATTTCTTAAACTCCTTTTCAAAAAACCTCTCCAAAATTTTCGTCGATCGCCGTTCGGCGAGAGAGATACGGCTAGCACCGGCGTTTGTCCTCGCGCCTAATGGCCCCGTCACGCCTGCCGAAATCCCGACTTTTCGCGGGACTCCCTAGACCCTTTTTCTAATTTTACGGTTTCGAGAGGGCTAGAAATGGGAACGAAAATTGGGAGAGCGATTTTCTCCCATTTCTAGTATGTTATTAAAATATTACGTTTATCAGTAATAACCCTTTGTATTGACGTAATATTTTGTCACCAAAACAAAGACACATCAAGGCTTCATTTGGCTAATTTTCACGACAAATCCGTGCGCCGCCAGTGTGAAGGACTTTATGTATTGGCTGAAAGAACGAAAGCATAACCGGTCATTTAGTCTGGCGGCGGCGCGGCAAATGTACTTACGCGCCTCATATATAGGCCGGTACGGTCCCATTCACTATTGTCCGAAGAGTCGCCATTAATCTTTCGTATTGTCAGCGTCTATATACAGAGCAGAGATACTTATCGTTGCGAAACAAAAGAAATTAAATTGAATACCGCGCTTCTCCAAGCGGGCAAGGATCGTGACCGTCTTTTTGCCAGAAAACGGTTTTATTTCTATTAACTTGTTTAACCCGCGGATATTTTGTGGCATGGACAAACGTGAACTGACTGTGGGGTAGAAGTCACAAAAAGATATATTACATTGTGACATCTATGTATAATTAATAATAATAGTAATAATAATGTTTGTTAATTCATTTCGTACACAAATTCATAAAAAAAATTTAATTTTCGCATAATAGGTAAAAGGATTCTTAAAACAGTAATTTCGTATCGATTTCACGCAAAATTCTACGACTTTTTCATATACCATACCCTATGTCTAAACTTCACCGTTTTTTAATAAATGATGGTTAAAGATATAAAATATAAAGATAAAGGAAATTATAAATAAACTAATTCGGAATCGGAAAACCAAACATCGGATCGGATGACAGGTAACGGTTTTTTGTTTTCATAGTTAACTAGGAATAGTAAGCAAGCGTCACTCATCAATTAAATTATTACAAAATTATGGTAGGTATACTTTTAACCATCATCATTTAAACGATTAACTTTAGACATAGGGTATGGTATATGAAAAAGTCGTAGAATTTTGCGTGGAATCGGAAAAATTAATAATATACAGGGTATTCCATTTAAGAAAATGCAAATTTGGCATGTCATGCGTTTTCGAAATACCCTGTATAAAGATTTTACATTCTGGAATATTGTATTCCAGAATGGAATACAATATTCCAAACTTTTGTATTTAACTTTTTCTCCTCAGATTAAGGGAGAACCTTTAGGTGGGTGGCTAAAATATAACCAATGACCCTGTACATGCCAACTTCTCGTAGTAACTACTGAGCCAAATCCTATATGCTTCAAAGTGAAAGTGGAGTACCAGAGAAGGTATCACATATTGTAATACTGTGACTTTTTAAGTTTAGTTCCAGATTTATACCATCCTAAATCAATCTTGTAGAATACGCTGCATTAAAAAGCTCACATGATGCGTTGTTTTATGATTTGAATTTATTTTTTCCATGAACCCTATCTCGTTATTCTATAAATATTATATAATTATAGTACAATTAAATATTAACTCGCTTTATAAAACATTTTTTCTATAAAATGAGTTTATTAACTTTCGTAACAAAATGTATAAATTATTCACAAAAGATCTCGAACAGGAACACATTAATAAAGAAACAATCTCCAGTACTTTATCGAAACTTAAAGTGATATTTTAACTTCTACAAGTATATTTATATAGATAGAGCCTGTCGCCTTTAACAACTTTCCCTCAAGTTAAATAGTTCTAAGTGGAATAGGCCTTAGGAATTTAATTAGCCTGTGCCTGTGCCCTACAAAATGCTACCTTAAAGACGTCTTTTATTACGCCAGGATTTTCTTAAGCAGTTGTTTTGTTCTTTATCCTCAGCGGGACATTCTCCCCTTTGTCTCGTTCCTTTAAACCAAAAGCAACCAGAAATTATTCTGTGTAATCTGTTCTATCCTCCACACCTTAAAGTTATGTAACATACTAAATGATAAAAATTATCAAATGGCCAATTCCAACATCAATCGAAATTTCCGGCATTCTGAGTATATTTTTTCTTATTTATTTCTTTCTTTTCTAGTAAGATTACCAGATAAATTAACAATAATCTGAAACACTACAATTTCAATTAATTATCTTCAATGGATATTGCTATAAAATAATTATTATTGAATTTTAGAATATACAGTGCGCGTATAAAGTACGCCCCATCCCCCCCTGCTAACTTTTGAACTAATTGGGTTAGGGATTCCGGACAAAATACAGGATAAATCATGTAAAATGTATTATTTTCTGACAATAAATTCATTTTCCTAAAATGAAAGATGGCATCACAGGCGCTGTCAAATAAAATGTTTTAAATGATACAGTGTTGCATACAAGTGTTGCATAAAAGGCCTCTTAATTATCTACATACTAGTCTTTTAAAAATTGAAATCAGTCCATCCGTTCTCAAGCTGTAAGCGTTTCTGTGAGAAGGTTATACAATGAATAAAAAGCAGTCAAATTCAACAGTTTAATAAATAAAACAATATTTTAATACTAAACTACTAACTAAAGATTTTGTTCAAAAAGAGCAGCTTGCACTTCCTGACAGTAGAAGAATCTATCAGAAATTTCCTGGCACACGTTGCGAAATGTTTGCCTGAGGATAGATCCAGATTCGTTGGTGGTGATTTTCTGCCACAAATCCAAAAGATTGTCTGGCTAAGACAATCTGGCTAAGACAATTAATGATTTAAGGGTTACCTTAAATCTGGGGAAGATCATAGAAAAAATCCAATGGATTCAAATGCTGTTACTGTTAAGATAAAAGTTATCAAGGAAATTCCTGATTTCCCTAAAATAATGTGGTGGCGCACCGTCTTCTTAATACTTTATGTTATAAACCTTTGAAACTCATGTACATTATTCTAGGAGATCACATCATAGGACCCTTTTTCATTGAAGAAAATTTAACAGGACATGCATGCATGGACTTAGTCGTCCTGAGTCCATCAGTTTAAGGGCTCAACATATCGTATCAACGGGACGGTGTGCCACATTATTTTAGGGAAATCAGGACCAACCAAAGTTGCTCAATGAGGAGACCAACATAATTAGCGATAAGATTATTCTTATCGCTAATTTGATTAAAACTGATTAAAGGAATTAAAATTTTGGAAATTCATTTTTATTTTAATCCAATTTTTGATATTGAAAGAAGATCACTCCTTCACAGCAATTTTGTCTTTCCAGGGCCATCATCAATTCTATTTTTTAAATATGGGCCTGAAAGTTTTATTGCATTTTTTGAAATCGCCCAAAGGAAATTCAGACGCTTTGTCACAAAGAATCCGCCTTCAATATTTCCATTTCGATACATAGATTTTTTATTCCGTCTGTGTATATTCAGCTTGTATTAGATATTATAACTCTGTCTAGGTATACCTTTGTTTAAGTAGTTATTTGAAAATGTATGCTGTTAAATTTGTTAACTTTGTAAAGACAAACAATAAAGGACAAATTTAATTCACGGGCAATTATAAAACTTGGATTCTCAATCAAAATCTATAAATTATGGGTCATTTAAAGAGAAACCAATTCGAAGCATTCGAAATATTTTAACGATAACCGTAATTTTATTTAATGCTAATTTCAAATGATGCATGAAAATCCTGTTGATTTAATGTGATTAAAACTAAATATGTATAATTGGTTGATAGCCTTTAAGTTAATTATTAATGAATTTACCATAGATATAATTGGTTATTTAATATTAAGCCGCTTGTATATATTTTTTCCTAAACTGTAGTCGTAAGCTATTATTTTATGACCAAACTCAAATTTACATTTTGTTTTCTTTATAAATTCGGCACAGATACATTGGTAGCAATTTGTTTCCAGTTGTTTCTTCCTGGATATTTAGACATTATTTAATACGTAAATAAGGATTTAAGCAGACTTTACCTTATTTTATTTCGGTTATTCTGTTATCTGCGTTCAAAATAATTATTGAAGGTGCCAACTCAATTGTATAGAAGAGATGAGCTCTGTAATTTTCAAACTCGCATACCGTTCCTTTGATCACCGTTAAGAAGTGAAAGTGGGATAATTTTAAAAAGAGGATAAATTTATATCAAGCGGATTTTCCTTAATTCCGGTTTTAACTTGAAAAACTCATAATTACAAAAGTTTATTTTCATAACGTTCAACCGTATAGATACAGCAATATCTAGAAAAATAATGACAACAGTTTTATCTCAAAAAACATGTCACAACATTTATAGTAATTGGTGAATTATAGGTGATACTTTACTGAATTTTTCACAGGGTTGTTTATGCTTGAATTTAGTTAAATTCAGCTTTGCACTCCGCTCAAATAAAACTCCTGCAAGTATAATTTTGACTTATCTGGCTTATCTATATAGAACCTTTCTTCTGTGATCCTAAGTCTCACATTTTGTCGTATTAGATTTTCTGGTTTTTGGTCTCCAAAGTAACCCAATTCCATACAATATTCTGTCATAACACATTTGATCACAACATCCATAAGGCGCTTAATATTAATTAACGTGTCTCGGATTTAAATCAATATATTCTCATATGTAATATATTAATCAATCTGTTTAATCAATATGAACTTAGAACTTAATTCACTTGAAAGGAACAGAGCTCCATGAAATGCATACAATACGGAAAACGGTAATTCATTATTTATTTCTTGATAGTTTAGAAAAATTACGATCAGTTAAAATCTATGATTGGCTGCACAAATTTCAGATGTTATTTCTAGGTAACAATTAATACCTCTGAAAATTACCCCGGCATGACGAAACCTGCTCTGATACATTTTAACGAGTAGGAGATAGGCAACAGTGGCCCGAGGTAGTTGTTCTGTCCATATATTCAGTTGAAACTCAACAACCGAAAGCGCCAATCCATTACATATGTAACATTATCAAACGTAGTGTAAAATCAATTATTCGAGTGGCTACTAGAACAATAGGGCGCTGAAAGCTTCACATCGCGCTTGCCATTTATTCAAACATTACTTTTCAACAAATCTCATCAGATATAATGGTTTTCAGTGTTCCAGCCGGTCCCCCGTCGTTTTACGCTGACTTCCTCATTACAAATAATTCCTGGCACGGAGCAAAAGAGCAAGCAATTGTTTCAATTTTATTTGACTAGGTGGCCGTGTAACTGCACCAAATCGCGATAGCCCACGCTAATGCCCATTTGCACCACCTTCGCTTAGTGAGTTTAAGTATACCTTAATTTAAGTAATAGATCAGACTGTGATTATATGTAGGATATAACGCCAAAGACTTCACGATCTAATCTGACACTAAAATTAACCTAAGTGTAAGCTTCTTCAGGAGAGATGGTCCAAATGAGCCTAAATTTTCATGGTAATGAAAATAATTTATGATGAATGATAACGCATGATTCTAGCATGGATTACTTCCTTTTTTCCCTTAATTGATTACAGCTGCCTAAAGTTTGAGTAACTCCCAACACTATAGCCTGTCAATTAAAGTGTTGGAGTTGTACTCTTCTAAATTAACAGGCTTGTGATTTTTATGAGGAACTATAGTATTTCAGCCTGTCTTTCCACTAGAAAGCTTTCCTAGCGTTTGTATCTCACCATCATATGTGTACAATAATTACATTTCTTTGAAACTGTTGGCTTTGAAATGCGTGAGATTATAGAGCTTTAAAAATAGTCTCAAAATCGGCATATCTAATGGATGGCTCTAAATTCCATCTAATGTATCAAAATATGTATTTGTAGGAGATGCCGAAAACAACTACTCCACGGAAATATGCCCCGACTGGCATTGCATTACATTGACATCTCCATGGTTCGGCATCTCCTTCAAATAAATAAGTAGGATTGTCTTCCTTAAAGACAATAGAGGTCACTACTAAAGGCACCTGCGGAAAAGCGAGTCGTTATCTGCCTGTCAATTTGACAATAATGGTCAGACGAATAGTAGCAAAGACCCAAAGAGGGCACTACCGTATTTTTCTCACCACTAGTATCAAAATATGGTCTCAAAGTTTTAGTCAAGACATTAGCATTTAAAGAGTTAAACACAGCACTGTTTCGAAAATCCAGCATGGATTTCTATCAGAAATGTGAACAATGACGGACGATTTATCTTTTCTTAATTTCTCTTTTATCTAATAATTCTGGCTGGCTGCCGTTGGACATCTGATTTTGGGCTTCATTAAGGCTACTATCGCGTTCCATGTAATATTTTTGCAGTGAAACTAGAATCTTTTTTGGTCTGTAGGATAAATTACCTCAGTGGTCATGTCATGCTGATGCCTCATTCCAATTTAATTAAATTAGAACATTGAAATCAAACATGGAAGCAACTTACTTTCCTATACCTACCAGACTGTGACAAAAACACTCATGGATAAAGAGTAAGCAGCTGCTAATAAAAAACTAATATCGTCGTAATTCGATACAGGCGTTTATTTTTCTCATTTATGGAAAATTCTTAAAAAAAAATTTTTGAAACCCAAAAAAAGTTGTAAATATTACTACTGGTTGACTACCAGTTGAAGTAGAAATGCTATGGCTGTGAGTGTCGGGGATCTGCCGTACAATAAGCCCAAGAGGCTATAGTGCAGCGGGAAAGGTAGCATGAGCGGCTTTGTAAGTGAGTAAGTAGGTATACCATGAGTAAGTAGGTATACCTCTAATCGTCTTCAACAACAAAAAAGACAATTAAAATTCTGGAGAGTTGGTTATAATAATTGAAAATGTTTTAATGATTAATAATAAACTATGTAAACAAAATACACCTGCTACCATAACGGCAATATGTGTTGTTTTATTGAAAAAATCCGAAAATATATTTCAAAATCAGAGGTTAAATACTGACCTAAAATCAAATCTTTGAGATGTTCCAATATTTGAATAACATACATTCTGGTCGACTATTCGTGTATCACGAATATATTTGTGTATTGAATTAATCTTTATTTAAATACTCGAATTGTTTACTCCCAGAAATTATAATGAACTTGGTTTCAATTTTTTTTTATTATTCATCCATTATTACACCTTTGGAATATTTTAAAACACATTTTAAAACATATAAAAAAGTGGTTCCGTATGCATCCCTGGTGGGGATCGAACCCACGACCTTTGGATTAGAAGTCCAACGCGCTATCCTCTGCGCTACAGGGACGTTAGCTTATCACCCCCGAAGCGTTTTACACCAGCGCAACGCGGCACGTATCGCTTTATTAATTTTGTTAAAGTTATAAAAGTACGAGTTCTTTTAAAAATGTTTTATACACACGTAGATATACAGGTAATTCTGCTCGTTCTTTATTATTTTTTTTATATCAAATTTGCAAATGAATATAGTGACTCAAGTCGTATTCAATTACCAATATATTTTGAAAATGGCTGTACTACTGGAAGTCCGTTCTTTATTATAACATTTTTATTTAATAACCTCCGGTAAATAAGCAACGTCTTTATTTGAAATAAATTAGTATGCATATTTTTACAAACTAGTTTCTGTTATTTACTGGAAGTATTCATTAAGTTGCCGTAATCCAAGTTCAATCATTTTTAAGATATTTACGATCTTCATTTTTGGTATCATATCATCAACTTTATGATACTTTAAATTATCTGCTAGTCTAAAATGGAACAATAGAGGAAAATAATGACAGTCTAGCTAGAAGTACCCTTAAGCTTTACGCTGATAAAGGTCATTCACGTTAAGTTTAAAGTGACGTCATTTTCAGTAATTAATTGTTGTCAATATTCGATAAACAAATGACCAATAAATGAGCATAGCATTTGCCATTTACAAAGAGTTTTACATTTGGCAACCCTTCTCTGCGTTGTCAAGTTGTTATTTATTTATATTGCCTCTCTATTGTCTATCTATTGTTTACTGGTTTTTTGGTGTTTGATTCTGCTTAAATTTTGCTCGTGTATGTTCTATTTACGTTTTCTAGTTATTCACTTTATTTACACTAAAAACAGTTCTTCTCAGAACTAAAACCGGTGTGGTTCTGTGATATTTTTCAAACTCCTGCCCGTAAAAAAGTTACATCTGTCAACGGCGTATTTTTTGACAAGGTGACGTCACTTTAAACTTAACGTGAATACCCTTTATATCTTCATATTTTCGTGCTAAATAGAAATCAGTCACAGAGTATACAAATAACAATTTCGTTTAGATGTTAGTTCAAACCATCTACAGTTTTTTTAAATATGTACAGAATGGGATTTTTTACCATATTCTAATATAGAATTAAACACTACCCCGACATCTAATAACATTCCCTACGCTTATCTTCAATTGTTTTGATGTTATAAAAGGTTTTTGCTGCTCTTACTTACCAAAAACCATTTGTATATAGCTCGTTCTTACTTAGAATATTGTTTTATAATCATAATCGATTATAAATCAAACTTAGTAGCTCCATAATTAGCCATGGAAAATTACTTACAGTTAATATCATCAAATAGGTTGATGATAACTATTAATAATTTGTGACATTAAGTATGTTGAATTGTATTGATTAAAACCGAAAATGAGAATTTATATTATCGAATTCATTTTCTGTTCCTGCAAGATTATTCCCAGAACATGAACCAGAACCATGATTTCAATGAACACTTTCATTACTCTACTTATTCATTGGCTTCCACCAATAAGTAGAAATTTAAGCGGATAGAATCAAACTTTTACAATTTGGAAAAGTAAAATCTAACAGTTCAAAACCAAAGGCTGTTACAGCTTGTTACAGAAATTAACATTATGCAAACTTTTTAGTGTCAAACAAATGGAGCTCGCACTCTTTCTACCCAAAATTGATCCAAAATATCAAAATTGTCTTATAACAATAACATAGTTATTGTCTTATAACAATTATAGTTACTTGATCTTTATAACAATAAAATATAAGTTATCATCAAATAGTGGTAAGATATCAGAACACGAGATAAACTAAGAGATACTCAGTTACCAGTCCAACCAAAGAAACACTGACCTACTCAGTGAATATTTAAATATAACTGCAGGAGTTCTCAATAGAAAAAAATAAACATAAAAGATACTAAAGAGTTTCATAGAAACCAAATATAGAAAATAAGATAATAATATAAGAAAAGATAAGATATAACTATGGAATTTTATGGTTACGGGCTAATAAGTAGATGCATTCGAAGATCTGTTGATTGAACACAACAGATCTTCGATTTTCTTTATGTTTAGTTAGATCAAAGATATGATACTAGAGTTGATACGAGAGAAGAACTAGAGCAAAGGGTAAGAACATACTACATTGACCATTTTATAAATTCATTACAGTTTCTTGCATTCAACAATTTGTTACATTTTTTATATTTTCCTAAATATCTTATCAGATAAATGCTTATTAATAAATGGGAAGGGGAAAAATATACGGACCATGGAGGGGCTAAAAAGTGATATTTAAGTGCATGACTGAACATGTTAATTAAGTTTACAAAATGCATACAGGCTTTTACTTAGGTGTTTTTATTAGTATATAAAGTATATATTTTTGTAAGATATGTATGTAGGTATGTAAAGAACTCTAATAAACGTACTTACTTACTTACTTACCGTACTTACATTGTGATCAATTAATTTTCAAAACTATCAAAACAGCGTGCAATGGCACTACCACGGAAACACGTACAACACTCGTCAGCTTTCTCACTATATGTGAATTGAACCATGCACAAGAGAGAGCGGCGCAAACGTTGGTAACTTTAAACTGATGAGTGTCATATCATCTTCTTAGTAAGTAAATATGTGTACCGAAAATTTTTCGCAACAAAAATGTGTCAAATTGCTATTTAGGTACATCTGTGTGTGTATATTATTGCATTTTCCAAGTTTAAAATAAATTGCAAACTGATCATTCTTTGTTTAAAACTTAATATCCTTTTTAACATTTTTCATTGGAAAATATCTTGGAATAATTCCAAATGGAAGAAATGTTTATGCTTATTTATTCAGCTCTACATCAATTATACATATTACGAAACAGATTGATGTTTCAACATACCCAGTCCATTTACAATCACTTATTTCATATTCTTTATCTAAGTGTCGATAATTATCTGAAGTGCCCTTTGGAATGTCCCATTATTATTATAGTTCTTCTTTGTTAAGTTCTAACTTGAAATTATCCCTTTTCGTCAAGAAATAAAGGCCTAATTCACTATTATCCGCCCTAAGCTGACACAATCGGAAAGGGGTTTAAAATGTAGAAATTTAACCGGATGAAAGGCCATTGAAGATACTAGTCCATTTTACTGGTTCATCTCTGCATTTCAAAATGGAGTGTAAAGTAAAATTTGTATGAAATTATCTCAACAAACAATAGGTATATTTTTGAAAAGATATATTATGAAAATAAGTGAAAACTGTTCATATGGACCTATAACAGTTTCATTATCACTATACACTCTTCTAACCTATTATTGTATATCTTTCTTAAATAAAAATCTGCACATCTCTGTAAAATTTTTCAGAAATATGCGGATTATTTCAACTTTATAAAAACTATATTAATGAAAGGGAAAAGCTTAAGAAATCTTTCCGAGATTAAATTTACATGCTTTCAAAATTATATCAGAATGCAGATAATCTAGTATTAAGGATATACAGGGTGTCCACCTAGTGCGCGTAAGTCCAATATCTGGGTTAATAAAAGAGATAACTTAATTTTTTTTTCTACAGGGTTGTCTAATATCCCGAGCTGCACAAAATGAAAATATATTTACATATTCAGGGTGTTCAGTTTTTCCTGGACAGGTACCAACTTCGTTTTTCTAAATGGAAATATATATTTTTTATTGCTTTTTCGAACTAAACCCTTGATTTTAGTAGGACTTTCATCAGCCTTCCCTATACCTAACTTAAACTGTTTTTGAAATATTGACGGGTGAATATTGACATTTTTGCAACTTTGACACCCTGTAAAATCTAAACGGTTTGAGATCAAGCAAAACGGTTTGCACATTCCTATCTTAACTTTTCATAAGCTATCGTTTGATACTAATTTCAAATTTATACAGGAATAAAAAAATTTCAAAATTTTCAGAAAATTTTACATTTTTGGATAATTCTGAAATTAGTACCAAACGATAGCTTATGAAAAGTTAAGATAGGAATGTGCAAACCGTTTTGCTTGATCTCAAACCGTTTATATTTTACAGGGTGTCAAAGTTGCAAAAATGTCAATATTCACCCGTCAATATTTCAAAAACAGTTTAAGTTAGGTATAGGGAAGGCTGATGAAAGTCCTACTAAAATCAAGGGTTTAGTTCGAAAAAGCAATAAAAAATATATATTTCCATTTAGAAAAACGAAGTTGGTACCTGTCCAGGAAAAACTGAACACCCTGAATATGTAAATATATTTTCATTTTGTGCAGCTCGGGATATTAGACAACCCTGTAGAAAAAAAAATTAAGTTATCTCTTTTATTAACCCAGATATTGGACTTACGCGCACTAGGTGGACACCCTGTATAAGAACCTAGGAAGCTAATTTTATTTTGAACTAGCTTTAGCAGTAGGGAATTATGTTCATCTTAAATAGTTAAAATCTCTATTATAAACCTGTTACTTAAATAGATCCGTTTTTAGGAGTATTATCCTCATTATCCTCACCAAAATGACACTTATAATTCAAAAAGGGTTTAAGATGTAGAAATGTGGCCAGATAATAGAACATTGAAGAGGTCGACCCTTCCTACTGGTTCATGTCCGGTGCGAGATCTCAAGCCCCTGATACGGGCCTTTTAACACCCTTTGGAATACGGGAACAATGCGGCGTCCAGCATAAGGATCTTCCCGGGGTTGAGACAGTGGCTGCTCGTGCGCTTTCGTAGTAGGAATAATTATTTAAAAATACATCTACTGTAATAGAAAGTTTACTCTTCAGTTCTTCTAAAAGAAAATACATAATTAGTAGCAAAAAACAAAAAAAAAACGAGTAATTTGTTGTGAATTGCCGTTCACACTGTAGTATCTAAAATAAAATAATTTATATTTTAATTAATTAAAATATTTTATTTTTTAATTTATTCATGCCCGATGGAACAAGAAAGTTAAAAAGAATAACGAGAATAAAATAAAGGAAAAGAGATAAAGAGGCAATGTTTTGTACATTTTTTATTCTCCAAACTAATTATAAATAAATTTGGCGATTATGGGACAAAAAACTATAGAATTGTTGAGGTATAAATATTTATGATAAACATAAAAAAATTGAGGTCACTTAGGCGGCGGTTACATTGGATGCGGATTCGTACGAAATTTTATTCTTACGAATTGGTACGAATTCGTACGGACTCGTCTGAAGTAAACAAATAAATGCTTCTTTATGTTGGAGGTTACAGTGAATAAGAACATTTGTTACGATTTCGTACGAATTCGGACGATGTTGCGACCAAACTATTTTTTTTTTCGTCAGTATTCGTGCGGAGTGGAAGACTAGACTAGAGATCGAAGATAGATTGCGAAAAGTTTATAACTTTAATACAGCAAAGAAAGTCTTTGCGGAACAAAAAAGTAAACAGTATCATAATAGAGACTTCACTAAAAAAATATGGAGGAAAGTGGCAGAGAGATTTTTTTTGTTTCTTATAAGTTATTACAAAACCGGTTAATATAAGTAACAAAATTGATGTATTAAAATAATTATTTATTAAAATCGAAGAATTTTGGATTGTTTTCTTTAATTTCTGTAATTATTGTCCAAACTCATCCCTATTCTGCTTTATCCTTAAGAAGTACCTAATCGTCAACTCAAGTAATACAGTTTTACAACTGGATTCATTGTCAGTGCTGTTAAAGTATTTACATATGCAGAGTATGCACTACTGAACTTACCCATGATACAATAAAGGAAGGTATGATATTGCGCATATCCCTCCCACATCCGTGTCGTCACCGAGAGCGCAAATTCGACATTTTACAGTGTTTACATATGTAAAGGTGTGAAAGTTCGTGGTTTTTACTACATTTTGTCCTCTAAATTCATTTTTTTTGGCAGAGTATTTGTATAATTCTAGTGTATACTAATTATAATCATATGTGAGTATAGTTAAAGTTAATTTTATATTAACACGTACCTAAACTAAAAGTGCAATAAAAATGCGTTGTGCTGTGTGCTTGTATAATAGTGATAATCGCAACCAAGAGCCCAATAATTTAAATAATATTAGGTAATTATATTGCTATGACATTTAGACAATGTAAACATTGAACTATCTATTATGTTACAAGATAACGTTTTTCACGTTTCCACGAGATGAAGTAATAAAGAAACTGTGGGTGGTAGTTTTTGCTGTCGAGCAAAAAAGTTTAATGTACATACTGCCAGAATATGTTCCAAACACTTCACCGATGATGATTATGAGATAAATTTAAACCCTGTAATAAATTATATAACCTGTAATAGATATGGTTCTGTAATGTGGTCATTAAATAAAAAAAATGAGAAACATTTAAAATTTTCGAATAATTAAAAAAAATGAATACATTTAATAATAATTTAGAATCTTAACCGAGATTAAATTTTCACTTTTAATCGTAGGTGTAAGGCGAACGGCGAAATATATGTATTAAAGTTAACTTGTTGCCCACATCCTATGTTTATGAAGCGTTTATCCTATATTTAAGTACTAATCATTTTACACACGAATCAGAATAACTAATTACTTATAATAAAAATTGCAATAATCACCGATAACAGTTATTATTATTGAAGTAAGTAGGTAAGAAATTAAAAGAGCCAATTTTAAACCACCAGGGATTACCAGGGCATTTTGTATATGATAGGTACCTACCATATGGAGTATATCTAATCTGTGCTTATGATTATTAAAGAACACATTTAAGGACGTACACTGGTTAAATTTCCCAATATTTTCCTATTCGGGACACTGTTTTGTGCCAATTATATGAAAGTTTTGATAATGTTTCCATTGAAATCGTATGTAACATTTGTATTTAGCGATCATTCTGCGCTCTCGGTGACGTAATGCGCACAGCGGACGCATTTTCGTGCTCACGAATGTCATACCTTGTACTTATTATATCATGGAACTTACCTACTACTGAATACTGAATTGCACTGTCAGTGCGCATCTAATGTAACCACTTTTAATTACGCATTCGTACGAATTTGCATCCAATGTAACCGCCGCCCTAGACACGAGAACTGTCTGAAAATGTTTTATTCCACTGCGATTTTGATTCCAAAAGAGATTCAAAACTGGTTGGAAATAAATTTTCCTATTCTCCCTGTACTTTAATTTTTCTTAGTGTTTCTATAGTCAATGCTTTTTACATTAATATATTCTTCGTGAACCGGGAATATGAATGGATATTTTCTCTGCAGAATAAGTTTTTGTTTTCTTTATATTACTACATTTGTTAAATCAAAGCTTTTATTTGCTATGGTTTTACTAATTTAGCTACTAAGTTACTAACTATGAACTAAGGTTGTTAATACATAACACAAAATGATTGTATGCACCATAACCACATTAGTATCAATCAACCCTAACGCCAAACAATAGCTGTTTCGACGTATTAGTCTCCTCAGTGGCTATCTCACGCTCATAGCGCAAAATTCTAGTGTTTGCGCATCTACAAACCACTACGAGTTGTATTCACTCTGGCTATCCACAGCGCTGAAATGTAATGTTGCATGTACCCATGTACAGGGTGGGCCGTATAAGAGTGCGTATCCCCTTATCTCAGAAACTATGTGAGATAGAAAAAAAAGTTTTATATAAATGTTGTTTGCGTTAAAGATGTCGGTATTTTTTTAATATAGTTATATTTGTAGCTCTTCAATATACAGGGTGATGAACTAATCTTATCTTTTTTTTCAATGGAACACCCTGTATATTATTACATTTTTGAAAAGCTCTTCAAAAGACTTGTTCAACGATATATAATATGATGGATCTGTAGCCCACCGTTTCGGAGCTATTGACTGTTATCTTCAGGAAAAGGTTAATATTTATAGCGAGCTAGAAAAGTTACTGATT
Organism: Pogonocherus hispidulus; assembly: GCA_963924545.1. Classification (NCBI taxonomy): domain Eukaryota; kingdom Metazoa; phylum Arthropoda; class Insecta; order Coleoptera; family Cerambycidae; genus Pogonocherus; species Pogonocherus hispidulus. The sequence continues at coordinate 73,093,638 of OZ004693.1, forward strand.
GAGGTGATAAGCTGTAATTTGGGCCAAGAAATTCTAATTTGGTCTATTTTATGAAACTTCTGTCTAATACTAAAATAAAAAAAATTGCAACAGTGATGCCAAGTTTCGTGAAATTTAATTTTTCATGATTTTTTTGAATGGAACACCCTGTATTTTATTACATTTCCTGAAAGTCCTTGCAAAGACGAGTTTATTGATATATAATATCAGGGGTCTACGACACACCGTTTTGGATTAATCTGCGTTTCTCTTCAGGAATTGACACATAAGGTATGCATGTTTGTATGTAATGTATTCTCTGCAAGAAAAAGTAGGCTTAATAGAATGTTATATATTTAATCACAAAAGTCCAGCTTTAACATTGAGAGATTATGTAAGAAAATATCATTTAATATAACTGCCAGATATTCATACGATTCTAAATATTTGTATCAAATAAGAGATGGCAATATAAGTTATAAAAAAATATAAGTTATAAGTGTGTCGTAGACCCCTGATATTATATATCACTAAACTCGTCTTTGCAAGGACTTTCAGGAAATGTAATAAAATACAGGGTGTTTCATTTAAAAAAATCATGAAAAATTAAATTTCACGAAACTTGGCATCACTGTTGCAATTTTTTTTATTTTAGTATTAGACAGAAGTTTCATAAAATAGACCAAATTAGAATTTCTTGGCCCAAATTACAGCTTATCACCTCAATCAGTAACTTTTCTAGCCCCCTATAAATATTAACCTTTTCCTGAAGATAACAGTCAATAGCTCCGAAACGGTGGGCTACAGACCCATCATATTATATATCGTTGAACAAGTCTTTTGAAGAGCTTTTCAAAAATGTAATAATATACAGGGTGTTCCATTTAAAAAAATGACAAGTTTAGTTCATCACCCTGTATATTGAAGAGCTACAAATATAACTATATTAAAAAAATACCGACATCTTTAACGCAAACAACATTTATATAAAACTTTTTTTCTATCTCACATAGTTTCTGAGATAAGGGGATACGCACTCTTATACGGCCCACCCTGTACACCAATTAACCTGTATCCAACCCAGCCTCTGCCATTTACTCGTAGGTGACACCGGATGGGGAATATATTATGGACTAGCAATTCTGATTCTTGAGCATAAGATCAGCTCTATAATAGTACGATTCCCTTCCTAAGCGAAAATAACCGAAGCAGTAACTCGATTGGATAGTTTCAATAATTAGATTGAAAGGAAGAAAACTTTTCTACACGACTGAAAATGTTTCCGCTGTAACTTTAGTGAGAAATTAATTTAATAAACTCAATTTATGAGCCAATGATTGTAGTTACGGAAAAATTATGTACTTTTAAATACAAAGTGTAGTGAAGGGGCTGGCGTTGTACCCCTTGGCACCAGCCGCTACTGCCTTGGGATAATAAAGAGAGATTTCAGAGAGATTTAACTTCCACTCTCCTATCTTGTGGCCGGCTGTTGAGATCAAGTGAGCGGATGTGTTGGAGTATCTTAAATAATTTAGGCCTTAATGCCCCTTAAGCCATTCTCGATAATATGAACTATGTTAATAATATACTTAGTTAAGTTTGCCCTTTCGAATACCTAATTCTAAACTTATATAGCTGTTAAGTATGTACAGTACGGAAGTATGTATGTACTTTAAGTAAAGGGTTTTACGCCCTTCATTGGTACTAGTTATCTCCCATGACTAAAATCTAAAACAGGTAATGACAGTTGGTGTTAACAATGGTTTTATAAGAATTTCTCTTGGCAAATATCTTGGTTCCTTCATGTTTGTACATTTTGATGTTTTACATGTATAATTTACAATCGCCTAATACTCATTTTTAAAAAATATTACTTGTCCTCTATCTGATAATATAATGTTAATGTCTTTGAAGAATACTCTTTAATAGAATCAATTTGAGACATGAGAAACGCTAATGCATTTTAGCTACAAAGCGTGAAAAATGTCTATACAGTGCGCTAAAGTTCGTCCTTCCTCGTAACTTTCGAACTAATTGGGTTAGGGACTCCAGACAAAATACAGGGTGAATCGTGTAAAATGTATTAATTTTCGACGATAAATTCATTTTTCTAAAATCAAATATGGTGCCACAATCGCTGTCAAATAATTTTTTTAAATGATACGGCGGGAGGTGTTGCATATCATTTAAAAGGACTCTCAATTCTCTGCATAATGGTCTTTGAAAAATTGACATCGGCCCTGGGGCTCTCAAGTTATAACCGTTTCTGTGAGTAAGGATCAAATTCAACAGTTTGATAAAGAAAACAATATTTTAATAAGAATAACTAACAATTTTGTTCAAAGCACCTTGGACCTCCTGACAGTAGAAGAATATATCAGAACTTTCCTGCCGCACGTTATAAAATGTTTTCCTTGGAATAGACGCACACTCATTGGCGATTCTCTACCTCAAATCCAAAAGATTGTCGTAGTTGGGTAATGAACACCATATATTTAACGTACTCTCATAGAAAAATCGATGGACTCAAATCTGGTGAATGAGTAGGCCAATCAAGAGGTCCTTGATGTCCAATATACCGGTTAGCATAAAAGTTATCAAGGAAATTATTGACGTCCTTAAAATAATGTGGTGGCACACACAATCCTGTTGATATGTTATTTTAAGCTTGTGGCAGTTATGGACATTATTCAAGGACTTTTTCATTGAAGAAAGTTTTATAGGACTGTATACCTTGACTTTTATATAATGATATTTAGCCTGCGATAGCCGAAATAGTCCAGAAGAATCTCCATGAGTTTCAAGAGCTTAACATAACTTATCAACAGAACGGTGCTTCACCACATTATTTTAGGGAAGTCAGGGATTTCCTTAATAATATCCTAACAAGCGGATTGGACGTCGAGAGCCTCTTAAGTGGCCTGCTCGTTTCCGGATTTGAGTCTATTGGATTTTTGATGGGGTATCTTTGAATCTAAGGTATTCATTACCCAACCATACAATCTTTTGGATTTGTGGCAGAGAATCACTAATGAGTGTGCATCTATTCCCAGAAAAACATTTTACAACGTACCTACGCCAGGAAGGTATGCTATGAATGGTTCTTTTACTGTCAGGAAGTCCAATTTGCTCATTTTGAACAAAATGTTTAGTTATTCTTATTAAAATATTGTTTTCTCTATTAAACTGTTCAACCTTATTTGACAGCACCTGTGGCGTCACCCTTCAGTTTGGTAAAATGAATTTATCGTCAAAAAATAATACAATTTACATGACTCACTCTGTATTTTATCCGGAGTCTCTATCCCAACTAGTTCAAAAGTTACCAGGGTGGGGGCGGACTTTAGACGCGCACTGTATAAGTAAGACGTACTAATTATAAAGGTAAGATATTGTGCATGGTGGGTGAATCTTCTTCAGCTGGAATATCCAATTGATGACGTCACTTGATATTGCGCATGAACAATGAAGCATTGTCTGTGCGAATCATGCGACGTTGGTTATTCAATTAATGACGTCACTGCGCAGACGCACGAGTTTCGTACGCTGGAATGGGTATTAGGAGTTGTCGCTCCTCACTAGACGACAACTAGGTAACTCAATAATATTCATCCATTTTGTAGAAGTAATACTTGTTACTATTTTCTTGGTCTTTGTTATATCGTGATTTGCAAACACATAGAGCGTTATTCACGCAACAGGTTCGTTAGAAGGATAGGCAGTTACAGCAATGTTTTTTTTTTTTTTGAAAATTTGAATACCTGGGTAGCTGCCCCTGATCCTTTTAACGAAAATATTCTCAAGGTCGTTGCCTTTCGGCTAGTCTGGAAGTAATCACCAACTTTGTTATTTTAAGTAGAACACCCTGTATATTATGGCATTTTTTGATTCTACGTTAAATTTTATGATTACTTTATATAACCTTTGGTAAACCGGTTTCCAGATAATGCGATTTTTAAAGAACAATAATTATTGCTTGCTGCATTGTTGGTTTCTAAAATTTATAATTCAGAACCAATTCGTAAATTTTCCTACAGTACAAAATTCTTTTTATTTTTTAAATTAGCTAGTTGTATACTGGGTTCTCAAAATACATTAACAAACTTTAAACTAGAGAAAATTCAAACGTGTATAACTTTTTTAAATAGAACACTCTGTATATTATCGAATTCTTCAGTTCTCTTTAAAAATCTACGCCTATGCTTATAAGCGTTATCACAGTTAACACTACTGTTTAAAATACTGAAAATCATGTTTTAGCATAGTTACCTGCGAACAAAAAAGCTAAGTTCTGTCAAAGTATTAAAAAATATCTACTGAGGTCTTTTACGTTCGTACAAATGAATCAGGTGATTAATTACTGATATTTCCAAACCTGAAAAGTGTTTTTTTTTTCAAGTGGAACACTTTTCAGGTTTCGAAGTTAACCTAAGTTAGTACTAAATTTTGAGCACCCTGTGATTCCCTAATGATTCGAAGAGTTGGCTTGCAAAAGTAATATATTTAGCTTTCATTTTTGTTGTTGATAGCAAATTTCAAGTGGATAAGTGCATACATTTTCCTCGCATAAAAATCAAAATACATATTTTTAAAAAGGATACACTTAGGAATAGGGAGGAATGAGGGAGAATGAAAAAAGAAGAATGAGAATTCTCATAAAATAATAGAATCCGAAAATGTGCAACGACCTTGACGCAAGTGCAACGACCTTGAAATTATCTTGGTTGAAAAGTTTATAAGTGATAATCCAGATAGCCAAATTTTGAACTCACGGAATCGAAGGAAACGAAAGTCAAGAAATTGTCTCTTCCAACTCTCCAAACGTCGTACGATCTAGTCGCGTGAAAGACCCTGTATACTTAAGAAGCTAAGAAGACTGTATGTTTTAAAGGTGACTGAAAGCATGATTAAGTCCGATTTATTCAAGCACCCAAATTAAAATCCGAAGGGAGGAGGCGCTGACGCCTCTATAATGTCATAATTAAATTGATCCTGTGGAATGTAGCTCCCAGCGGAGCATTTTGCACCAAACCGCATGGAGCTTCTCGTGACAACGACAAGCTTATCTAATGCTGCCACCACAATACCCACTACACCCGTAATCGTCAGCTAACAAGCATCTCCGTTCGTGCAAGTGTTTTTCGTATGGAATTTAAACAAGATATTTTCTTATTATGCTGGTAACATTAAAGGATGAGACATAAATATGGATCCAGTAAGGTAAATCCAATGACCCAATTCGCAATTGTGATTTTTAAAAGCTTTATTTTCAACTTTATATTCAAGAGTGACAAAATAATTTTCATCCAGTTGCTGCAAGTGATATTTGATGATACTTTCTAGGGTAAAAGTTCTGTCCACCCCTGAATTCTGAAAATAATTTTATGTAAAAAAGTATCTAGTGGTCTTCTGTAATCCAATTTATACCTGTAACTGCTTGTAATACGTTTAAGCACCTGTAATAACCAATGTCTAAAATGCAACCGATTTTGCTCTAACTGCCTTTTAATTTTAAAATAATTCGTTAAATAGATTCAGTATTTTAATTAGAACTTATAAAATTGAATTCTTTGCAATAGAATGTTTCCATGTAAGTTCAGCAGCTCACTTGGAAAAATTCTATTACCATATTCTTTATATTTTACTAGCACCGTTAAATGTGAATCATAAATACGCTCTTCCTCGGTTAAAGTTCGATTACACCCTAACTCATCTGTCATGGTATAGTTCTTGATTTAAAAAATTATTGTAAAAATATTAATTGTGGTCTATAGGTATCTGAAATAAAAGGATACTGTGGAATATATACCTACATATATTATTATATTAATCAGATATTTAAATTTATAACATCTATAACTTATTTGAGGTTTACCTGCGTAATTCATTTTATTTTCTTTTGGGATTATACCACCTGTAAAATAATAAAAAAACAGGAAACCTGAAATATTAAAAATAAATAAATATATTATATATAATTACAAATTATATTTCAAATTATGTCTAAACAAATAAATTATAGTAAAATTTAAAAGAAATTAAACACTTAACTAGCTTTGTTCGATACGTTTCAAGTCTATTCCCGACTCGTCACCAGTAGAATAGTATAAGTTTATTTATTTGAAGAAGATGCAGGAAACAACTACTCCACGGACAATGTGCCCCGACTGTACTCCGACACTTACCTGTTTCGCGCTTATTATGCGCTCATCAGAGTGCCATAGGTAGTGGACTCGATGAACGATTCCGCAACGTGATTGCTTAATGGGCATCCACTACTAACATTTAATGGGCATTAAATGTTAGTAGTGGTGCGAAACACACCTTAGACTCTTTGGGTCGTTGCTACTATTTGTCTGAAAACTATTGTCAAATTGACAGACTGATAAAGACCTGCTTTTCTGCAGGCGCCATTATAGCAGTCATCTCTAATTTTTTGAGGAAGACAATTCAACTTATTTATTTGAAGGAGATGCCGAAAACATCCAGTCCACTGCTAATGCCACTCTGATGAGCGTATAATAAGCGCAAAACCAGTCAGTGACTGGGTGGTTGGTATTGATGAAAGATGTGACGACTCCTATGGAGATGTCGAAGTAATGCAATACCACTCAGGGCACATTGGCCGTGGAGTAGTTGTTTTCGGCACTTCCTTCAAGTAAATAAATAGGATTGTCATCCTCAAAGACAATAGAGGTCACTGCTATAATTCAGGAAAAGGAGCAGAAACTCTGATATGTTGTTATTTCTATTGGAGACCATGACATGTATATTCTCCCGATTTAATTTATTTATTGGTAACTTATAATATGAGATATTAGTTACCATTTCCAGAACAAGAACATACTTATAACATTGCTTATACAAACATGTGGACATACCTTTAAAAAATACCAATTTTCTTGCTTGCCCAATCCAGCGTTATTAAATCCGACAAAAACTGTGGCCCTATGATAATTTTGTTGAATCGTTGCATACATTGTTATAAAATCCAGGACAGGCAGGTTGATGAGATAGAAACTGACGCCAGCGCCAGTGGGCACACATTGTTTGATATTCAACACTCCGGCAATTTGCAATTTTTAAATGTGTGAATATACAGCGGTGCTGTATCATGCTAAACTGATTATCTGTCTCATCAATATTCCGGAATATAAATTGTTTTGTTCGTTGAATACATCAATTATTTGTTTCGGACACTTTGGTCAACTAAACAAAAAACTATTCTGATATTTTATCAATTTTATCACCAAACAATAGTGGGCTTTACTCGTAATGTTATAATGACATGGCATTTATAAAGCAAGGTACATATTTTTTCCTGCAATTCTCGCAACGCAATTAAATTTACAATTGTGTCATGTTACATTCACATACAATTTGAAATGTTACAAAATAAACAACTAGCGTCCATCTACTAACATAACGTGTCTCAAAAAGTAGATCAATAATAGTATATTGTTATATTAGGATTAAAAGTGTCTCTTTTTTGTCGAGCAAATTTTGCATGTGCGAGGCCAAGCGTAGCGTAGCCGAGCGGATGCAAAATTGCGAGACAAAAATGACACTTTTAATCCGAAGATTTCTAGCGATAATGAATTTGACAATTTAAATATCTCAAATGCATTACTAAGCGCTTTAAAGTTACAAGGCATTAATATTATCCACTGTTCTAACTTCACTATTTATTCATGTTCATACCTAAATTGTTTATTGTTGATACCTGCTTTTATGCTTTTTAGAACAAAAGTTAAAATTTCACACTGGTTTTAAAAATATTTTTAACACTAGGGGTGAACATTATTTTAACACGCTTGCTTATTGGAACTTTAACCTTATTGGTTAACTTTTGGAACTTAAAGCAGCATTACGAATATTACTTTTAATGACGGCTGTACAAAAGTTTTTGTCAATTTATTAGGCAAAAATTTCGTTTGATACAAATGTCTACATTGCCTGAAATATTCCGTATTGTCTGGTTGAAAACCATTTTTTTATTGATATAATGTAATCTGATATACTTAATATATAATTAAAAAATGGGTTTTCAATAAATCAAAATCACGAGCGTATTTTCTCCATTCCATATTTCGGTTTAGGTTTTCAAATTATAGTAACCTCTTGCGAAGTAAATCTTGTTTTTTGTTAATTTTTAAACTATAACTTGAGAGCATCTGCCAATATTTTTTAACACGTAGGAAACTTTTGGATCTTTAAGAGATTCAATAATTTCCCTGTTCTATGGCAGCTCTTTTAAAAAACAACATTTTTCACTCTTTGCAAAACATAACAATTAAATGGCTTTACTGGGTTTACAGAAATATGATTTATTGAAACAAATTTAATATTTCACAGTAAACTCATGTAAATATCCTGGGATTATTCCCCTACTAATTAATTTTTCACCACGCAGACGCTTCTAATAAATATAAATTATACATATAAAATAAAAGCTTCTTGTTGCAGCAATTCAGAAAGGATTAAAGTCATTTTCGAAAACCAATTTAGTTGACAGCATAATTTCGTTAGAAATTAATTGGTTATCTAAATTTATATTTCGTTATGTCAGAATTGAAAACCAGGAGCAGCTATGCGTTGATTACTTTATTCATAACCCTAAATACTATACTAGTATAGTCCTTCCCTAAAGTACCCCCTCCCCCCAATCTTAACTTTTGAACGAGTTGAGGGATCGACCTCAAACAAAATGTAGGATGAATGGTATAAAAAATTCTACTTTCTACCCGCAAACGGAATTTTGAAGTGATAGATGGTGCCAAAATTTCACCAGCACATTTTTATTAACGCGTTGACGGCCATACGCATTTTTAAAAAAATATCGCTGCTTTATTATGTATTTTTACAAAAAAAACCGCTATGCTTCATGTCAAATTAATTAATACAGAGTCAATCGGTTCACTCAATATAAATGTTTTAACCACAGAATGTTGATGTGCGTATGGGTACCTAAAAAATGTATCTATAGGTGTTAAATCGGGGGAATGTGTTGGCTTTCAATTGAGTTCTAAAATCAAAAACACATTCTTCAATAGTACACATTTTAAATCCAAAACCACTACCGCTAAAAAATACAATAATAAGTGATAAATGACAAATAAATTGTAACAAATAAACGATAGCAAATAAACGATTGAACGATAACTAAGCAAAAGATAATAAACGATTAACAACTACTAAATACACGAAAATAAACTCAAAAACTTAGCTAGCACGCAAAATAACTTAAATGTTAAACTATATTCTCAATGACAATTTGTAAATAAAACAATTAATTGTACTTATGTTTAGAATAGGAACAAACTGATTTTTATTTATGAAATACTTACGACTACGTAGAGAACTGATACACCTATACCTTTTAAATATTAAAATGATTGGAAGCCAACACGTTTCGTATTGTGATAGTTCTCGCCATAATTATTTAAAATGGCAGCTATTCGTAAAGAGTGGTCAAAAGACGATACTTGTAATTTGATAAGTGTGAGTAGTACTGAGTATAGAAATAGGGATACAAAAAATAAAATATTACTGGAGATTGCAGCGAAGTTGCAAATTCACAAATGCTCCAAATTCACACCTTCTCTGAATCCATGGCTTGATCCAACATTTTTTTCTTTCTTTGTTGCTTTCTCTTTAACAGCGGATGTGCAACAACAATTGCTCGAAGTTTTTGTACATTCATGATTGATTATCTATCTGCACCTCACTAATTTTTTCTTTCACACTACACACAAAGAAAGGAAATTGATGAAACAGAAATCTCAAAGCACTCGGCGAGTATTTCGTTATCTAGCTGACAGTAAAATTTCCTCAAATTGCTCTCAAATGGATACCCTCTTAACAGTAACTATCGAGGGTCACTCGCGCTAGTTGCTCTCAAATGGGCACGTACCTTCAACAGTCTGTGGGCCTGCTAATATACTTTCCGCACACTTAAAAATATAACTATAATAACTTACAATAAATTGTATTAATATAATAAAAAATTTGGAAATAATTTTGAATACGATTTTTTTAAATCGTAAAATGCTGTAAATGATGCTAGTTATAGTTAAGCGGAGGATATCAAAATTAAATTTGATATACCACATCAGATAGTGCATCTACATGTTAGATAAACCATAAAAGTGCATTTAAGAGATACTAGACTCAAAGTGGAACTCAAGAGCTAATGCAAATTGTGAACATATATTCAGCAATACCCAATAACTTACAACAGCAGCTTCTTTGTCGACTTGAAACGGCCATTAACATATTAATCGTTTGTTAAGTATTTTCATAAACAGAACAGTCCTTTCGGTGTGCATATATAATTACTATTGGAGTTAATGGCACCAGCTAGTGTCAAAATAAACGGGACCCTTCACCCATTTTCAAGCAGTGACGAAAAGCAAAGTCAGTGTGGGAGCCTAAATCATCAAATGCCAAAGAGCTCATAAATTATACAGGCAGCATATGTTTTGACAAAGTTTTAACCTTATCAAGACACAGTCAATGCATCAAAGTATAGTAAATGTCCATTCCCTATACAGTAATTATTCATTCATATTCCCTTTGTGAACATCAGCGAGCCCGTGTGCCTGATGAAATTAATGCAGGCAAGTGTTTTTGATAGCTAGATGGATGATGCATATCTTCCCCTTCGAAGATGCTTCTAAGTGAAACTTTCGATTCATGAAAGTGTTGAGTAAGAGGCGATGACGATGCTAATTTCAGCGGGGGTCTTAGCTATGTAATTAGATTATTTGGATTCATTACGGAGCCATTCACATCGGTTCAATACACTATTCAGAACTACGCTATAACGTTAATGCATTTACATGCAGGGAATAATGCTGAGGAACAACGGGCTTGGTTATGTAATTATTATTAGCACACACCTTTGAATTGCCTAATAAATATAATTAATGTTTAAAAAATGATTCAGGATAATTTAGCTTTGCATCATTAGACAGATACTAGATAAAGTTCATTAAATTTTGTATAATTGCTATCGAAAGTTAATACACAGTGTTTATAAAGTAAGGGAACTGCTTGAAACGTATCAATTACGAAACAAATGATAGCCACAGTAATGCATCGTCTGAAAATATTTTACCTGGTAATTGTAAGTAATTTTTTCCAAAGTAACTGAGTTGTTAAGATTCTGTTACTAAGTGGAGAAAACTTTGTATCCTCAGTTATCCTAAAAAATGTACCTAGTTTATTAACTTTCCTAGTTTCCTTAACCTTCCTAGTTTATTAACCTCATTCCTGCGTTTTTTATTAAGGACTGTGGTGCAGTTCTCTGTGGGCTGTTATGTATGATATATAATCTCATATTAAAAACTTCTACTTTTCCGGAAATTTTGCTGATATACTTACAGTTTCTATTGAATTTGTTGACTGGAATAAATCCATTAAGAAAATCCATTTGTTGACTGGAATAAATTCATTAAGAAAATTTTTAGAGCAAAATCCTGGGACGGTTTTTTTAAATATTTTTTTAATTGACTATGAAATTTTGATTTCAGCAATATACCAATGTTTGATACTTGCGGTAATTTTTCCTTCAATCGAAATGAAAGTGGAAACCTGTATTTTTATAAAATATATTTTTTTTAATATTTTTTAGGATAAAAATTATTAAGATTGAATCGGTAGAAAATTTTTAATTCAATTTTGAAATTTATTCTATATTCGTGACGTCACTAAGCAAAAACTAGGGAATATGTATCTATAAAGAGGCAACACTGATAATATGTGGCTAGATTCAGTTTGTAAGGAGGCATTTGAAATTTCCTGTTTGTGTTTGGATTGACAGCTTGACGTGTTGTATTGTTGTTTTCTTGTGAAGTAAACTTTTATTAAACATGGAGCAAGGTTTTGTAGAGGCTAAGTCCGACTAATAAATACACTTGTAATTTCAGTCAGTCACAGGCAGAGACAACAATTCACAGGTAAAAATATAAACTAAAAACAATGTCTCATGTTTACCATGATGTTTACCCTAACCAAACAATTCAAATATAAACAAAAGTAAAGTTGTCATGTAGTGACACCAACCACACAAATGAAAATATCCTAGAAATCACTGAAAAATGGCACCAATTTTGAATTTTCGCTTAGTGACGTCACATAGATATTGTGAACAATAAAAAAATAATTTATGGACTTAAATGAACCCAATATTAAAATTCCAGAAATACGTATCTCTTCTTTTTCCAACTACTTTCCATTGCCGATGTAAAAAAAATAGGAAAACACCTAATTCCTGAAATATAAATTTAAATATAAAAAATTGCATTGATTGTTTTGTTTATTATTTTCTAATAAGTGTTTCTTTTTTAGTCGTTTTCTTTACAAGTACTGCTTGTTTAAAAGTAATTCTGGTATTTCCACTATGAAAAACGTAATGAACATGGATATTACTTGTTGTTAATACATTATTGAAAATTAGTTTTCTCGGTAGATTTTTTTACTCCGAATAAAATAAATATTTTATTCTTGTGCTGTTAAAAATAAAATTTATTGTTATGGAAACCAAAACACTTGATGTCTATTAATATGATGTAGAAAATTTATTAGTTACATAAATATTTTATTTTTTTATTAAGGTGGAAATGACCACAAATGATTAGGTGCCATAAGAGTCATGTATAGAGAAGGACTCTCTACTAGTGACTGTAGCCCAGCAACGAATCGATATTCTTTTTCTTTATCTTTATGTAACGCTCATTATGCTTATGCAACACTCTTTTATGTATATCACCCTCTAACTATTAGAGCTATATCCATCAAACTCTATATCAATGTATTTGTGTCAGGACGTTGTATCCAAATCTGTAAAAATATACAAGGTGTTCCATTTAAAAATATAAGTTGTGGTAAATCTCTCCTTTTTGGGACACCCTGTATACCATATATATATATATATATATATACTATATACTGTATACTATATATAGTGCCAACACTATAAAACTAAAAATGCCCCTTTAAATAAAAATCTATCTACGTCTGTATTTTCATCTAAACCAATCATTTGATATATATTCGAGGATGAAACTTTTGGTTGACTCACCCTTTATATAGACTGATAAACCCACTTATTAGATACGTATTTTATTAATCACATAAGATAGATGAAGAGGTCTTCGAAAATATAAAAATAAAAATAATAATAACGGCATATATAGAAATACGCATACATAATATTGACAAATAAACATCGTGCTATCAGTTTTTACCGTAGAACTGACATGAACCTAAGTGTCCACTTACAGTCTTTATGAGAATGTCCTGCCCTATACAAATATTTATATCCATTTAATCTTTTTCAGCCCATTTCACCAATAATTAATTTTGTTGCGCTTTGATTTATTATAAAGTAACTGTTATTTTCTTCTGCTTAGCCAACCGACGAAGGATGTTAATTAATTACATTATAATTTGTTGATGAAAAACTAGAAGGAGACGTTTAGAGGAACATGTGTAAGACAGTAATAAATAACTTAGCGCCGGTTGAAAATAACTTACGCTTTCGAGTTGGACGATATGATGTTTCATTAGTGGTTTTTTCAATTATCCGCTCCATTAGGACATTTCCAATATGTCAAGAGGACCCACTAGTAGAAATAAAACGAAATATTAGGTGTCTGACGCACGTTCATGGCTGAATGTCATACGTAGTAGTTTCGAACAGAAATGGATTCGATTTTAATTTCTAAGCCAATAAGATACTAGAAATATTATACAGGGTATCCCAGTCTGAGCGTACAAAAATTTACCAGGGGGTGGACCAGACCAAAATAAGAATAAAATTCTTATAAGAAAAATGTCTTTGGTGCACGCCTAACGAGTTACAGGGTCTTAGATTTTGAAAAAATTCACAAAAAAGTAGAATATCCAAGAGTTATGAAGACAAAATCATAAGGAAGAGTAGGCCTAGGCCACCGCAGGTGTCAGAGTTAAACAAACACCATGTAGTTTTAATGACCCTTAATAGATGTACACGTCACCCAAAAATTACCGAAATCTAGGAACGGTTTTTAAGTTATTGCGGAAAACTGTTTTTTTTTTTTCTCCAAAATAACACTCTGTAACTCGTTAGGTGTGCATCAGAGAAATTTTTTTATAGGAATTTTATTCTTATTTTGGTCTGGTCCACCACCTGGTGGTGTCCTTTTTGTACGCTCACACTGGGACACCCTGTATACAGGGTGATCCCGGTTTAATCTTGATAACTTCAGGAATCGATACAACAGGTTAAAATAATGTTCATTCATGATATAAACTTATTACCTAAATCACATCGTTTCGGAGATAGAGGGCGTTGATGTAGGAATTTTTTTCCCGCTTTTTCCTCATAACCTTTGAACCACTCATACGATTTAAGTGAAATTCTGAACACTAACACTCCTTATGATCTTACATAAGCTTCTTAAGTTTGAACCACACCCTTCCTAGAAGTGTATTTTGTGTGCTGTGTTGCCCCCCTCTTACCTACTTTATTTCAAAGCTGCAACAAAAAAAAATAATTTCAGTAAAACAGCTACACACTGTTTGTGCCTGATTAATTTTGAAACTTTTTTGTCCCTTGTTTTTTTTTCGACATTTGACCTTGTCTTTGATATATTCAATGAAATTCGTGGCAGTGTAGCGCTCCAGTCGCTTAAATTTAATTTAATGTTATAGCATAGAATAAACGTTTAGAATGCTCTGTTAAATAGGGCTAGTTAATAACAGAATTTTAGATCGTTTGCTACTAGATGTCACCGAGATTAGGTTTCAGTCCGTAATTTTGTAAAACATCATAAGCTCAGCACGACGGTACAGTTTAGTTAATATCTCATTTTGCTCTAAAGATATTGGAAAAAAACAGTTTAATCTCAACACTCCGCAGCACCTCTACTAAACGACATAGAGGGTATAGAAACTTTTTTAGCATTGAAAATGCTTATAAGGTTATGTTTAACATAACCATATACGAAGGTTCTCGTATATGGTTATGTTTCGATGAAAAGTGTAACGCGATGAGCATGTCACACCGACATGGTTACGTAGTGGGGGACCGAGTTGAGCAGACGGCGTGGGCGCATAGTTTGGAATTCGTATTCGTATATTGAAAATTGCAAGTCTGAGAATCTGAGCTCTCATGTGAATGTGATATTACAAGGTGGCAAAATCTGTAAGTCGCAAATGGTAAGTTATCAAATTAGAAGGTAACTAAATTATAAAAGTTTGGCATTAGTATTCGTATTATTGCAAATTGCAAGTCTGAGAATCGGAGCTCTCATGTGAATGTGATATACAAGATGGTAAAATCTGTAAGTTGCAAATGGTAAGTTCTTAAATTAGAAGGTAACTTTTGCAAGCTTTCTATAGTTCCAAATTTCCTTAATTCATTTTCAATGCACTCCGATGATTGCAAGAATTGCAAAATCTGTGAATTTTTTCTTAAAATGATGTCTCCTGCTCGCCTGTGAAATGTGTCGGTTTAAAAACGGCACACCATGTATATTCATAAAATTTGTTAAAATCCTTAATATTTGTAGTTTGTTTCTTTGAAGATGGCACGGTGTAGCCAAAAAATTTAAAAAGTCCAAGGGTATTCCCATGACCAAAACTCCCAGGAATTATTGCCTTAATTTATAAAATTAACAATCGATAAACAAAAAATATATATATAGTTTCAAATAATGTACAGTGACTGGATGATATTCAAATATTTTTATATAATTTTCTAGTTTACTGCTCTTGTGAGCTACCGAATTTACTTAGTAGGGTCCTGGAACGTATCCTAAAATAAAAGAAATATAAGGTGTCTAACGCACGTCTGTCACTAAGATAAGTAATACGCCACGGTTACATCAATTTATATTCTGGCTTTCTCAGAAAGTAATCAGTTATTTTCGTAGAAATATCCCCAGCTTAATATTAATATATATCACATTTATCACATTTTCCCCCATCAAAAAACAATACGGAGCACTCCTTGTTTTCAACACGTAATACGTTTTCTTGTTGTATTTGTTGATTGATTTTAAGATGTTTTTCCAGGAAAGAATAACAAAACAAGGCCAACCGAAAAACAGAAGCGAGTAAATTAAATCCTTAGTACACATTTCGCCTTGGATTTCGCTTTCATGATTTCTGAAATCTACTGAAAAGAAAATATTTCCTTAAGCGTATTGTTTCCGAGATATACAGAATATCCCCGAAATGTACGCAGGATGTGCCACTGAGAACTCCATCGATCCATTATGGGAAAACTATAATTAGGAGAAATCTTAAGGTCTGGTAGCATACTAATGTCGACGGAGGCTACTCGGCTAATAATTTAGCCACCAAGATGGTGGCGCTTCGGGTTATACCAGAAGTAAGATGTCAACCTGCTTATTTTCAGTAGGACACCCTACAGATTATTTCATTTTTACATTTAGGTAACTCGAAGTTTTGAACAAATTTCATTTTTTAATGTCTTACATCGAAGTCGAACCGCTTTTGATATATTTAAAATTTTAATGCTTAGATAAATATAAAAATAATGAGTGTTCCTTTCCGTGTTTAAAATTAGCACTACGTGAAATGACAATTGACAATAATAATTGACCCATGCGACACTAAGGGGGCTTTCTGAACTAATGTTTAATGTAGATAAAACATAGTCCTGTTTTATCGACAAAGAGGCGGGCTATTTAAACTTAAACGTGTTTGTTTGATAGGTTGCTTTTTGGAAGGAAATTTTGAGCTGAATACAAATTTTTGCAACCAAGTGGATCAATTTGCAATAGATTTGTCTATGTCAAATTAGTTTTAAATTATAAGTATAAATAAACTCAATAGCAACATTCGAGAACAGTTTAAATCAGTTATATTTTTAAATACAGTAACGAAAAAATATATATCGCTAGGAACTTTTCTTTAAGAGGAAATTAATTTTCAAAATTACAATGAAACAAATTAAAAAATTTATTTAATCCATTTACCTTTGTTATGTAGAAACTTAACGCAAATTTATAGGAAAACTATTCTACAAGTTTTGGTACATTTATGTACTTTCGTCGTAATCATAGATGAGTTAGGTGACGTAATGTCATGGGGAAGCAAACTTCAACGGCTTTGTCCTTCGTTTCTATGGGTTCTATATCGCGTGTCATGTGACTCGTTTTAGTTCTACTGACGCTAGTGCCTCCATGCGCAGCTGGCCTACGCAGAACCTCAAACTCTGTGCCAAACTGCCCATAAGAAGCAAACACTCGTAAAAAATGATGTTTGCAGACAAAATAATAATTAGCAATTTTAACTGTACGGGTGCCTTTATTATTTAATTTGGGTTGAGATCTATGTTAATGACACTTACTTTGGCTGACTTTATATAATATTTTGATAATTATTATAACAAGGTAGTGAAAAAAAGAAGAATATTCTTATAAATTAAATGAAAAAACTCTCAAAAAGCAATTTTTTTAAATGAAAACTCCCTGTTTTTGTAAGATATCTTACTTATCATCAAAAATAAGGTTTACTTAGCATCATATTGTAGAACATTTACAGAATCTTATTGTTAACCGAAAATTTGGAGTTTTCGAAATATTGCCAATATAACATTTTTCCTTTGCAAAAATGCTACAGTTTTTCAGTTCTATTAGGTACTCTTAGTTGGACATGACGGCGTTACAAAGCCCTGAATTAACGCTACTATCACCTAGTTGCTAAAAATTATCAATAGTCATATCGGGAACTATATTTCGAGAACTACAACTTTTCGGAATAGACAACCTTATACAAAGTTAGCTTTATTTTTAATGCTGAATAGGATAAAATACTTTTGACAGTTTTTTTAATGTTATGTTTATTCTTCTTTTTTGAGCACCCTGTGTTATAACTATCAAAATATTATACGAGGTCTGCTAAAGTAGGTCTCTTTCTATATAAAAACTAATCCAAATTAAATAATAAAGACACCCGTACCGTCAAAATTGGTAACTATTTTTCGGTTTGCCAACGTCATTTTTTTTACATAAAATTTTAAATATGTCAAAAACGGTTAGACTTAGGTACATGCCTTTATACATTAAATGTGTTTAGACTTGCGAATTGCACTTAATATGAAATAATATACAAGGTGTCCTATTTAAAATAAGCAAGCTGACATCTACCTCCTTGTTAAATTCCTTGGAATTATTCACAAAAACTGTTTTTTCTTTATTTAACACGGCTTACCTAGAATTAATAAAATAATGAAACACAACATTTGGTTGAATTTACAGTTGATCAATTTCTGTTAACCTAAAAACCGTTATGAATAATTATAAGGAAGTGAATACAAACTACTCACAATTTTGGGAGTAAAATTCATTACCTAATATGAAAAAATAGGTGTTTCCATTTAAAAAATTGAGGATAATTGATTTTTCTTAGTTGGATATTTCCATTGGCACTGTACAAGGTGATTCACTTTCGAGTGTGTAATATGGGTATCTCGCTTATTGTAAAAGATAGACTGTAGGTTTAAATTCGGCAAAGTTGCGGAATTTTATGCTCAATAAGTTGGCGCAAAGAAAACCCCCATATCTGCTTTTGTTTTTGAGTAGGAGGCAAAAAAAATGTTTTTCCGACTTTCGTTTTCTGGCCATAACTTCTATATTTTTGAAAATATTGGCTTATCGTTTTCAGATTATTAGGACACTTTTTTGAGACAAATACGATGCCGTAAACCGTTTTTTAAAAAAATGTCACTTCTATTGTAAATCATCGTCAACTTTATTTTTTCTTATGGGCGCCATATTCGTTTTTCTTATAATTGAATAAACCGATTTTTTCTGAATACAACAATATAATATATGTTAATATTTGCCTAAAAAATAAGGGCATTATGAAGGAAAATAACTATTTTTTTGAAAATGTCTAGTTAGCCATGGCCATGACAGTCAATTCTTGACAAACCACAAATGGCACTTATACTTTTTATAAATTATGGCAGTTTTCTTACTTTTTATTATTTTATTTTATTAATTAAATTATTTTAAAATAATTTCTTAAATTACAGTGCAGTTTAGTAATATATGTCTTGCATGGTTGTCGTCTTTCAAGATATGTGTTTAAATATTCTTCAACTGTTCTGTTTAAATTTTTGTTGCATCTGTAATAAATATCTATAATATCTTTTTTCTCTTCGGTTGAATACATCGTTAGTCAATGTAAAAAGTACTCCACAGATGCAATTTATAAAAATTATAAGTGCCATTTGTGGTTTGTCAAGAATTGACTGTCATGGCCATGGCTAACTAGACATTTTCAAAAAAATAATTATTTTCCTTCATAATGCCCTTATTTTTTAGGCAAATATTAACATATATTATATTGTTGTATTCAGAAAAAATCGGTTTATTTAAATATGAGAAAAATTAATATGGCGCCCATAAGAAAAAATAGAGTTGACGATGATTTACAATAGAAGTGACATTTTTTTAAAAAACGGTTTACGGCATGGTATTTGTCTCAAGAAAGTGTCCTAATAATGTGAAAACGATACGCCAATATTTTCAAAAATATAGAAGTTATGGCCAGAAAACGAAAACCGGAAAACATTTTTTTTGCCTCTTACTCAAAAACAAAAGCAGATATGGGGGATTTCTTTGGGCCAACTTATTGAGCACAAAATCTTACCTACAGTCTATCTTTTATAATAAGCGAGATACCCATGTTACACACTCGAAAGTGAATCACCCTGTACTCAGCCTGTATACAACCAAATATTTTTTAGTCGCCCGTTAATTACCTACTGCCTTCCTTATAAAGCCCAAAGTCAAATATTTTTTAATCTAGTTAGCAGGTTATTTACAGATAAATTTTCTTTGAAAGTCGGCATCCGTCAAATTTTTGTTAAAAAAATTAATAGGTATCTCGAAAACTTTACATTTTAGAAATGGGGTCTATTACACAAACTGGCTCTAAAATTCAATGTAGAATCGAAATATGTAGACATACATTTACATACATGTACATTTAAATTTACCAAGCTCTGATCTTCTTCCGGTATAACCGGAACTTACAAAACTGTCAAAATATTTTACTTGCCGAGAACATTCTGTATATAGGTACTACACAAACAAATTTTTAGAAAAATCGTGTCGGTAGTTTCTGAGATATAGATCGTGTAAATTCCTCGCTGGACACACTGTATGATTCCAAAAATGTATTACTAACATACTTTTTGATCCTATAAACTATATTTAAACTAATGTGGGGTGTTATTATTTTTATTTATTGTTGTTTTTAAATGCAAGTATTAAAAATAGATATTTATAACAATATAACAGAACCCTTTACTAATGAGGTTTTCCAGGTTTCCCTCATTCTAGCACTGAATGGTGGTTACAGCTTGTCAACTTAACTCGTCCCTAAGGCGCAATTGCAGCCTCCTGGATAATAGTTTGCCGCCCTCGCTCCCACACAAGTGTCAGATTTTCGGAATTATCTTTGTGATTAGAATGAGGGATAGAGGTATTATTATTATTATTATTATTATTATTATAGGTGAACATTCATTAATTTCCATTTGTTTTCGCTTGTAACAAAAAACTTTCAATTATTATTTACTAACTCGACTACTACAGTTACTTATTAATGTGATTTTGCAAAGTTGCTTGATAAATATATTACTTCATAAAATTGCTCGATCCTTGTAATATATTTTATTAATGTATTATCTTTGATCCGATTTATTCTAATTTAGTTAATTGCGGCCTAAAATATCTTTGAAGTAGCTACATTAAAGCCCTATTGAATAAATTTCACAAATTATCTGTTTACAAAACTTTCCAGAAACTTGCCATAATTAAAGAGCAAGAAAATCCAACGAGGATTACTAAAAAGCCTTAGTCTGGGATTTCTTTAATATCGCCTAGAATTGGAGCAGAAACTGCAAGCCCATGCAAAAACTGTTGAAGTCTAGTCGGTCATTAGCGCTTCTTTACTGTGTCAACAGAATAAGGACGGTGTGAAAATTGATTGAGAAAAAAGTTTTCAGACCAATCAATTTCTGAAGTAAATTAAATTTCCTACCAACATCGTTTCGGTGCTCAATTCGAACAACAAATAACTAGTTCCTGACCTCTTGTTATAGCGCTGAGCACAGCCGAAAACTATCCTCTCGTAAAAATAGTTAACATTTGTTTTTATAATAATAAAGGCTCCCTCAAACCAACGCGAATTATTCGCAACGGATTCGTGACGGAAAGTTCGCAGCGAAATTCGTGGCGGAATCCGTAGAGAACCTCACACCAAAGCGAATGTAATCGCATCATATACGTCATATTTTCGATATCGAAAAGGTTGATTGCTATTGCTGAAAACGAAAAATAAACAATTTGTACTTGTACTTACATACTTACCTATCATACAAAAATATATATACATCATCGGATTAAGAAGAAGCATTTGTGTTGCTTGCCTTGGAAGAAGACAATTTAAAGTAAAATTATTATTATTTAAAAATAAATGTGTTGATCACATTATGTATCTCATGGAAGAAAAGAAAATGGGTTCACGATATTAATAAAAAAAGACGACAATATAGGGAATTTCATACATTAATGCCGCAATTACGAAAAGACGAGAATCTATGTTATATTTCTGTTACTTTTTTCGAATATTTTTGTAATCGTCATGAGAAAGGTCGTGTAATATAGCATACTTTCGCACTAATTCAATGATTTTTCCATTTTATTAATTACTTTCTTAGTTAAGACACTGCGAAACTACTACGGATCCGAGAAAAAACGCAGCCAATTGCGAACAAAAACTCCGTACGAAATAAACGCAGACAATTCGCAGTCTAAACGAAAAAAATCGTGTTGGTCTGAACTTGCATATTTAACGCAATGGAAACAAAATGATGCGAATCGCAAGCGGTGCGAACTTCCGCAGGTGCTGCGATTATCCGCGTTGGTTTGGGGGACCCTTTAAACTGGGAAATATACAAGTAAAGTTCTACATGTCTGCTCTACGCTTTCGTGCCTATAGAGACTAATCAGAATAACATATCAGACTATCATACAAAAATATGTACACATCATCGGATAAAGAAGAAGCATTTGTGTTGCTTGCATTGGAAGAAGACAAGTTAAGGTAATAGTTATTTTCCTAACAAGTGTGGAAGGTGATACTTTTCCGCAAGCGACTGCAGTTGTCCGAACGACGCGAAGCGGAGTTCGGACAAGCAGTGAGTGCGGAAAAGACACCTTCCACATGTGTTAGGAACAACGTTTTTTCTACGGGCGTGAAGAAAATTGACATATTCGTTTTATATTGAAATAAATTGTGAGATGTCAAGTGCACACAATGCTGTCTAATAATTAGAAGTGTCAAGCATTCCTTTTTCTTTATGTCAAAATCTGAACAGTGACAACATGATTTTTTGGAATTAAGATAATATTATGATCACATTGCAAGTAATACATAGGTATTTATTTTCCGCACTAGTGCGGAAAAGTGCAATTTTCTACACTTAAATGCGTGCAGAAAATTGTAACTTTCCACACGCCCGTAGAAAAAATTAGAACAACGTTTTTTCTACGGGCGTGAAGAAAATTGACATATTCGTTTTATATTGAAATAAATTGTGAGATGTCAATTGCACACAATGCTGTCTAATAATTAGAAGTGTCAAGCATTCCTTTTTCTTTATGTCAAAATCTGAACAGTGACAACATGATTTTTTGGAATTAAGATAATATTATGATCACATTGCAAGTAATACATAGGTATTTATTTTCCGCACTAGTGCGGAAAAGTGCAATTTTCTACACTCAAATGCGTGCAGAAAATTGTAACTTTCCACACGCCCGTAGAAAAAATTATTATTATTCTTTAAAAATAAATGTGTTGATCATATTAGGTTTGTTCCTGCAGGAGTCCAAAACTGTCAGTAACTGTCAGAAGCATGCGCATTACAAATCTAAGCGTTCCAACAAGAGTCGAACGACAGTCCAGGATTTCTTGTCCTCTGTTCCAGCTTGAGTCAGGGCAGTTTGCTGATAGTTTGAAAAGTTCACTGATTCTTCGGAAACTCATAGTCCGGTGCATGCGCAATGCGCATTAACCAAAACCATTTACCAACTTTAACATCAATTATTGTACGTTGTCTATTATTAATATTATAACTCAACAAACAATAATTATTTGTCAGAAACTGATGATATTCCTCCATAATTTATAGGTTAAAAAACTATTTGGTTATTGTTTATTGTACTCTTCTTCTTCTGCTATTAAGTTCTCTAAAAATCCGGTGTTCCAGCAAAAATCAGAAACTAATCTAAGATCAGACATGCGCATTAAATCACAATCCCTGACTGTCAGGGATTTATCAGAGATTCTATGCAGGAACAAACCTATTATGTATCTAACCTTAAGAAGAAAAGAAAATGGGTTCACGATATTAATAAAAAAAGACGACAATATAGAGAATTTCATACATTAATGCCGCAATTACAAAAAGACGAGAATCTATGTTATATTTTTGTTACTTTTTTCGAATAATTTTTTCCATTTTATTAATTACTTTCTTAGTTAAGAGACTGCAAACTACTACGGATCCGAGAAAAAACGCAGCCGATTGCGAACAAAAACTCCGAACGAAATAAACGCAGACAATTCGCAGTCTAAACGAAAAAAATCGTGTTGGTGTGAACGTACATATTTAACGCAATGGAAACAATATGCTGCGAATCGCAAGCGGTGCGGACTTCCGCAGGTGCTGCGATTATCCGCGTTGGTTTGGAGGGCCCTTTAAACCGATCATCACACTGCGGTCTTTAACGCTTTGTTTCAATTAATTATTTTCTTTTAAGGTTAATGACGTTAAGTCATTCATGCCTTTGTGTATCTAGGATATAGATAACAAGAAAAACTAAAACTTCATCATAATATTTAAATATTTTCATTAATAATATATCTTAGTTTATTTTTTGCGTAATTCCTATTCATTAATGTACAAAAGTTTTCATGTGATCACAAAATTTTATAGAAAAACATTGCATCATTTTCATTATAGTTACTTTTGGGATTACACCACCTGTAAAATAATAAAAAAACTGGAATAAGAAGTACTCAAAATAAAAATGGAAAATGTAGTATCAAGGCAAACTTCTAAAGACTGCCCCAAAAAAGGCATACGTATAATATGCAATAAAAATAAATATATGATAAATTATCTAAATTTCATCAGTGGTTTTACATTGTAAAATTCTATAATAATACAAATAATATTTCAAAATATTAATAAAAGTATAAAAAACGAAAGTTTAATAAAAGCACTTTTCTCTAATATTCTTTTATCTGGTTGTTTTTCTTTTTGTATAATTTTGTTGCCCTCTGTCCAATCAACCCGGCAACCGTTGTCCATACATGTTTTCCAAATGTAGACTTATCAATTTGGTAATTTCTAACATGATTTTTTTAAATATATTATTAAAAGACCGATACAGATAGGTATCTAAATTTTAGTTCCAATCATCAGATAAATATCAAAAGAGGTAGAGTTAAATGTTTATAGGTATGACACAGGAATCATCAACTTCAGATGCCCTTAATAAAGAAAAAGACGTTAAGTATTAAAAATACCTTAAAAGAAAACAATTATCATAATTATTTTAATAAAGGAACATTTGTAAAAATGAAAAATGGGCAAAATATTAATATTCCGAGAGTAGGGAAATCCAATAACAATCATTGGCATTCCACATACAGCGTTAGTCAATGAGAACTAGTACTTTAATAGCCCCTTAAATAAGGGAGATAGAGGAAAATTTTGAAAAGGGAAGTTGTTGCATTTTTTTTTTCTGCGATCCAAAATTATTTTTTTGATATACAAGGTGTACCACTCTGCGGTTACAGCATCCAACAGCATTTGTTTTTCATATGGAACACCTTGTATTTTATACGAAACTTTGATTAGCTTAAAATTCCCCATACAATGGTGATCCACATGCCGATCTTGTGTACGGGGTTGCCAAGTTTATTTTGGTTTATGAAATTTAATTTGTGCTGTGATCATCTTCACTCAACTTTTGAACCAACTGAATGTGGTATTAACAGAATGTTTTTCTCTTATTATCCTTGTTACGTAAGACTGCTTAAGTTCCAATAGTTTTTTTTTAGCACACTCGTACTCGTACGAGGATTTTTCACCAACTTTGCCATGACCATGGACTCGTTCTCTTCGTTGGTTACTCTCTTATCTCTTTCTATTCCTTTCAAATGTATTCTACCAGTTGCATTAAATCGGTTTCTTAATCTTTGAAATACTGCCTCATTTTGATGCCTCCTGTTAGGAAATCTTTGCGCGTAAATATTCCTCAGCTGCTCGTAAAGCATAGATCATGTAAGTTTTTTCTCCTGTGGAATAACTCATTACGATAACTTTTAATATCAATATACTCGTACACGATTACAAAAAATATCTGCATTTAATTAATTTGACACTTCAAACATCGTTTATTTGTCAAGGCTTGTTGTAACTACTACAATATTAGTTTTTTAACGGATGAGCGTTTGAAATTATGAAAATATAAAATATTGCTTATGGCAGTAAGATAAGTTAAAAAACCTACAGTTTTGAACAAAATAAAATCAAATTCTGAAAATAGACTTTCATTCTTGAAATACTTCATAACAAATACTTGAACAAATGACAAAGAAGTCTGCCATCTGTTTAAATTCGAATAATAGAAACACTATTAGAGTTAGGTATAGCAAATACTCTTTTGTCTGAAGTTATAATATACAGGGGTTCCATAAAAGAATCCAAGTATTACGCAATATATTCAGACCCCCCCCAGTTTCTTAGAAGGAACACCCTGCACAAAAATAAATTAATTTGCGATATCGCTTAAGGGTTTCGGAATATGCGAATAAATAGGACAACCCCAAAAAAGGTAAAACCTTGAGTATGGGTGTAATTACAACCAAAAATATTAAAACATTAAAATATCTTGATTTGATTATCTAAATACCGATTATGAACCTTCAATTCTCAAAAACAAGGCTACTATGATTTATTTTACAAGGTAATGTTTTCGTCATATGTTTGGAAAAACCGGAATAACTTGGCAACACCGCATACAAGACCGGCAAGCGAGGCACCACTGCATGCAGAATTTTATGCTTCATCAAAGTCTCGTATAAAATACAGGGTCTTCCATACAAAAAACAAATGTTGGATGCTGTAATCGCTGAAAGACGCACCCTGTATATCCAAAAATAACTTTGGACTGTAGAAAAAGAAGTGAAATAACTTCTCTTTTCAACATTTTGCTCTATCTCCTTTATTTAAGGGGTTACTAAAGAATTCCTTCTTATTGACTCACGCTGTATTCCAGAGATATGAAGGACTTAAAAAAACTTGGTAATAATTTTAACATAAGAACGACATTTAAAACGAAACGAAACTAATAATGATAATAATAATAATAATAATAATAATAATAATTAATAATTATAATATCTCTACCCCTCATTCTAATCACAAGGATTATCCCGAAAGTCTGAGACTTGTGTGGGAGAGGGGGCGGCATATTATTATTATTTCGCGGTCCGCATTTGCGCCTCAGGAACGACTTACGTTGGTAGGTCCTAACCACCATTCAGTGCTGGAATGAGGAAAACCTGGAAAACCTCATTAGTTAGGGGAACAGTCAAACATCAACTGATTTTAATCTCTCACATTAACACCAAGTTGACATTCTTCCCATCCTAGGCCATCACCAGGATGGTTGCCAAGCCATCCCTGCGAATAAGCCTTGATCTACGAGTAAACAATTTAATTAAAAATTGTTGGTGGAATAGGAATTTGAACCCACGACCTCTGGGTTGAGCGATCGAAACGCTAAGCCCTTGTGAATATGGTAAATATTATTTTGGTGAGAGATCTAGCCATTACAGAAAATAAGGGCCCGTGAAAGCAAAAATTATGTTAGAAATTACCAACTTTATGTCTACATTAGTAAAACATGTATGGGACAACAATCACCTGGTTGATTTAGACATTATTGCTATTATTTTCTTTCCTTAGAATATCAGTTTATGTAGGTACCTAGTTAGATAGTTTGAAGACACATAAGCAGATTAGTAGCACGGATATAGCAGTCAAGTATCTGTACATGTGTGTATAAACTCTGTGTAATTGTGTAAATTTACGTAGTACGTGTTACCTATTTAACAAACAAAGGATTTTGTATGGTTTATCTATAAAGGATTTCTAACTGCACAAATAACAGTGTGCTGCATTGCACAGGCCCTGCAGTTATATTGATTATAACGCATATAACATCAACTGTGAAGCAAATACACTAATTAGGTACTTACCCCTAAATTAAAGAGTAAACTAGTTTGTAGTGCCTTTACGAACTTTTCTATAAACAGTATTTCTGATTTAAACAAACGTAATCGAAAAAATGTTAATTTTGACAAAAGTTCAACAAATACAAATTTAAGTGAAATACTTTATATTTTTTTATACTACTAGATAACAAAGTTTAAAATATTCCTAACTTTACCTTTTTATCGCGTAAGTTGTTCACATGCATTGTTTTTATAAAATCAGTTGATCATCCGTGTTCCTGAAGGATGTTGAAACCTTTGGTGCTGTGAAGATAACTCTGACGTAGTTTACCACATAACACCAAGACACTATACTGCTCTCGACGAGCGTTTCGCCAACTAAGTTGCCATAATCTGGAGATGATTAAAACTAAACCTTTGCTAACACTGGATTCTATTTGCACATAAACTATTGCTACGGTTCAGTGAACCGTTGCGATGGCTCAGTGAACCGTCGCGACGGAACAGTTTCTACCATAATCTAGTTTAAATTGACCTTATAGTTTGTCCAACGTATTTTTGACTGTAGTCTTTTCAACTAATTTCGAAAATCCCCGGCTTTTCCTTAGTTTCTGTTTCATCTTTTGGATTGCCTAAAAGTTGTTGTAGTGAATGAACCACTGACATACCTATATCTTTCAAAACCTTACTAAAACCGCAGGTGAAACGAGGATCGTATAGAATAGATATGAATTTTGGATTTTCTCTTTAATTTTGAAGTCGGGGAATTTCGAAACGTCTCTTTAAATTTATGTTTCCTAATTATTTTATCAATTAAATTTAAAGAATATCCATTACTCGCAGCTATAGCCCCAATCAATGCCTTTTCTTTTTCATACCTTTTTTTATTTAGGGGATAGCTTAATAGGCGATGAATTAAAAAATTGAAACTCGAAAAGGGATATATCTTCAAGTACTGGTATATTTTCTGTATATGTCAAATTCTAATTTATTTTCACTATTTCTAATTATTAATACATCTAAGAATGGTAGTTGTCCAGAGTTTTCAATTTCATATGTAAATTTAAGTGATGCGATACGACTGTTCAATTTAAAAACAAAGTTGTCAATATCAATGACTTTTGTATCAAACACTGGAAAAATATCATTCATATATTTAAACTAAACCCTGGGGAAATCTGTTCATGAAGAGGTTGGCAATGAATATTGACAAAGAGTTACCCATTGCTGTTCGAAGAAATTGTCATTGAATCGAAAGCAATTTTGTTTCATCCAAAGTTTAGTGAGTTGAAGACATCATTTACAAATATCAAAGGAGATCAAAACTCCACCTTCATGCAACTGGATATTTTTCACCTTATTAATAAAACCATTGGAATTAATTGCAAAAAACTAGGTGTTCTAGAAAAACTAGTTCATCCGTGTGCCAATTTACCATATCTACCTGCTAAAGCAGACTAAAGTAATACCAAAAGTTTACAGAATTATATTCTGTAAACGTTGATAGTACAATTTTTTGTGTTATTATCAAAAAGAAAACATGTAATATCCTATGTTGTATCGATATGGTTATTGATTATTTAAACCTTCTATATTAGACCTATTATCTTCTATTGAACAAACATTTACCAGACTTCTGATTATTAATTGAATACATAAATTTTTGTGATGCAATGATGTTTGATCAAAAAGTGAACTACCAAAGGAACTCACACTTGATAAACTAAGAAAAATAAAACCATAATACAGCGAATAACTCTTAATACACAATGTTTTGAACAGTATTCCGTATTCCAAACACACACCAAGAAAATAGATTTATGGCACTATTAAAAGACAAATGGAACTGGTTGCTATTAAAATATCCACTATTATATTGGTGGACCAAAAAAAAATTAAACGAATAGTTATTTGTACTTCATACTACATGCTATTATTTTTTTTGACAGTTCTAATAAATTTTTAAATACCAACTTGTAATCTACAGCGTCAAAAGAATTTGTGGCCATGGTTTTTAAACTAATTAGTGAATACAGTTAATGAAAAACGGGTATTTATTTATCCTTTCGTAAATTCCTGAAATGTTTCATGAAGTTTAAATTAAAAGATAGTCGTTTACAGAGTTGATTTCAGATATTGGAAATGGTACTTCCACCCATCATGGGCGTCGCCTATAAAATATCTAGGGAGTGCGAAATATTTTTTTAGGATTTGCCTTGAAACAACAAAATATAATTTTTCTATTCAATTCGCAGTGAATAGTAAAAAACATCTTGACATATTATTTATAATTTAAGCAAATATAGATATAAATGAGCCCAAAAAAATAAATATCCCAAATAAATGTATAAAATAAAATAATAAATAAATAAATAAATAAATAAAAAATAAATAAAAAATACATCAAAAATTTCTTTTCAAAAAATCAATTGTGTAAGTGGACCGTATTAACTATGTAAAATCAATTATTTTAACTCTACGAAAAACAGTATACCAAAGGTCATTGCTACGGAGCAATGGATTGCAACCAAAGATGGGTTTATAAAATATTATAATGCTTCTAGGTTAGGTTAGGTTCAAAAGTGAGTGGGCCGAAAACCAGACCCTCCACCGCGACCATGTGGTCTATTGTGGCTCACACCTACTTATATTTCACCCAACAGGTCCAGCTTCTTAATGTAGCTGATCACCTTATTGGGTGAGAATTTGTTCAGATCCTCTGGCAGAAATAATGCCAAATAATGAGTATCTGATCCTTTCCCCAGCAGGGCAGGTGCACAATATGTGTTCTGCCGTTTCATCATCTTCTAAGCATAGGCGGCACTCAGCATCTTCTGCTAGGCCGAATTTGCACAGATGGTATTTTAAACGGCAGTGGCCCGTATATAGGCCAATTAGAGTTCGTAGGTGAAACCTGCTTAACTCTAGAAGTTTTTTAGTTCTTGTTTTTGAAGGGTTTATTATAAACGCCTTCGAATGAACTAATCGTGGTAGTTCCTGCCAGTACTAGAGGATTTGCTCCTCAGCCCGGGTCAAGAGCGTTGCTTTGGCAGTACTCGAGGATATGCCAAGCACCGGTTCTGGTCCGACAAATTCAGAAGCAGCACCCTCCCTAGCTAGAGAGTCGGCTACCTCATTCCCTTCATGGCCAGAATGGCCTGGGACCCAGACCAGAGTTATTCTATTTTTTCTGCTCAATTGAGCAAGTGCCTGCTGGCAGCTCCATACCGTTTTTGAGTTGCAACGGTAGGAACCAAGAGCTTTAAGAGCTGCTTGGCTGTCTGAGAAGATTTTTATCGATTTGCGTGTAAGTTGCCTTTGTTCCAGCCTCTGAACACACAATTCGATGGCATAAATTTCTGCCTGAAATATAGTTGCATAACTGCCAAGGGATGAGGATATTTTCACCGTTGGGTTGCAACTATATACTCCGGCTCCAACTCCCATGGGTGTTTTGGATCCGTCTGTAAACCAACAACTATCTGCCCTTAATAGGTCAGCCTTATTCCGATCCCATTCATCTCTTCCAGGGAAGAGAATGTGAAAGGGCAGTTCAAGGTTGGTCTTTGCAGGCATGACATCTGAAATCATCTCCAGGATACTGTGACTTTCCATGTCATCCAGCAGCCTATTGCGCTCCATGGTGTCAGACTGCGGCATGTTAAAAGCTGCCTGCTTTAGTCTGTATGTTGCCCATCTGGCCTCTCTCTCCAAATATATATGAAGAGGAGGTAGGTCCAGTAGGATTTCCAGAGCTGCTGACGGTGTGGAGCTAATTGCTCCAGTTATGGCCAGGCAGGCTTGTCTCTGTAAACCAGAGAGTTTGATTTTGGTCCTTTGTTGTAGTCCTTTGGACCACCAAATTATGGAGCCGTATGCGATCATGGGTCGTATGACCGTCACATACAGCCAATATATTTGTTTGGGTCCAGTATCCCAAGACTTCCCACAAATTCTTCGACAAGTCCATAAGGACAGTCGTGCCTTGTGGATCATTTTTTCCAGATGGGAGTTCCAATTAAGCGACTTATCCAGTACTACACCCAGATACTTTGCTTCCTCCGCAAATGGAATTATTTCACCAAGTAAGAAGGGAGGTCTTAAGTTGTCCAGCTTTCTTTTCTTGGTAAACGGTACAATTACCGTTTTGTGAGGGTTTACAGACATCTGCTCCCTCTTACACCAACTCAGTACTGTCTCTAGTACCTCTTGGAGGGTGAGGGAAATTCCCTCTTCAGAGTTTCCTCTGATTAAAATGACTAGATCATCCGCATATGCTTGAACCTCAACCTCCCACACAGAAAGTATGGCCAGCAGGTCATCCACAAGCAGTGACCAAAGTAGGGGGGAAAGAACCCCCCCCTTGTGGACACCCTCTTGCGTCCCTAAATCTGACCGTTTCTTCCTGAAGGGACGTCGTTATAGTTCTATTTTCTAACATAGCCCGAATCCAGCCACTTATGGTTGGGTCGACTCCCCTAGCAGTGACAGCTGTATATAGGGAGTCAGGCAGTGCATTGTTAAACGCTCCCTCAATGTCAAGAAAGGCCGCCACTGCAATTTGCCTACTCTGCAGAGATTGGGTGATTTTAGCGACTAAGTTGTTGAGGGCTAGTTCTGTTGACTTGCCGGTTTGATAGGCATACTGGTGGGTATTAAGAGGATGAATGCTTAACACACTTCTACACGTCCTAATGTGTCCGTCCAGTACCTTTTCCAGACTTTTCAACAGAAATGATGTAAGGCTAATGGGTCTGAGCGATTTGGGGCATAGGTCTATTCGACCTATTTTAGGTATGTATACCACCCTCACTGCGGACCAACTGGATGGTATATAGCTCCATGCCAGACTAGCTCTGAATGGAGCCATACCGTTTCTAATAAGAAACGGTATGATGATTTCCAGTCCGTTTTGGAGCAGAGCTGGAAACACACCATCCTCACCGGGTGATTTGCATGGCTGAAAAGATTTGATAGCCCACTCAATAGCTGGTCTTGTGATAACCTTCCTGGCCACCATCCAGTCATTTTGGTTAGGTCGTTTAAATCGGCCTTCTGGTAGTGGTAGTTGCTGGTTATCCAAAATCGAACTACCTGGGAAGTGGTTTTGTAACAAAAGCTCCAAGGTTTCCCTTCCAGAGTTCGTGAAGGTTCCATAAGGTCGTTTTATCGACCCAAATTCCCTTGCCGGATCTCTAGAAAGGATCTTGTGGATTCTCGTACTGCTAGGTAAATCAGATATACTCTCGCAGAACTTCCTCCAAGATTCCCTTTTTGCCCTTCTTATTTCTTTATTATAGTCTGTTAATGCGGATCTATATGGAGCCCAGGTGCCCGAAACTTTAGCTCGATTAAAGAGGCGTCGAACTTCTTTCCTCATTTTTTCCAGTTTTTTGTTCCACCAAGATGTGCCTCTATTATCTTTTTTGGTCTTTGGTGGACAGTTTTCGTGATAAGCTGCTATAAGAGCGTTCCGAATTTGTTCCGTCGCAATCTCTATCTCATCACGATTATTTATAGTGGTCAGGGTACCTTGAAGTCGTGACTGGACCGATCGTTTGTACTCGCCCTAGTCTGTGCTTCTCGGGTCCCTATATTTTACCATGGGCCTAGGCCCCGTTTAGGGGCCTAGGCATAATGCTAATAATGCTAGGGGCATAATGCTTCTAACTATATAAATTTATGTATCTGACTGTACTAGGAACTCACAACAATAAGTAGTTTTCCCATTACTCCGAATTTTAATGCCAATAATCACCTTAATTATTGTAGAATACTTGAAATTTAATTTCGATGTAATTGCAATTAGGAACTGAACGTTTATCAAAAAAATAATAAATTAAAAAACCAATTAATTCTGGTAGCGTATTTCGGTAATTAATTTCAGGCAGCTCTAGCCATTAGAGCTGCCAGATTGCGAAATAAGATTTCAACTTTTTTATTCCGGACCTTTATAAATTAATGGCCTTCATAATATTTACGTTTTCAGCTGAAACTGGATTATTCGTTTTAAAATTAATGAAGCCGAAGAAATTTATTTGCCAGTATACAGGAATTTTACTGTTCTTCCATAAAACAGTCGGTTTTTGATTGGAAACACAAATTTTACGATTCTAGTTCGATTCACTTTATATTCTTCAGGAATCTATAAAGCGAGGGCAGGTATAGGTACTGATTGATACAATGTAATAACCACAAACTACCATATTTATTACTAAACGCTTAGTTTTCTCTTTGTTGGATGTTAAATAGATAGACAATAGACTTTTTTCGCGAAAAATTTTAATTATACAATATCCATGGTGAATCCATGATTATTAAATACTTGTGTATGTAGCTTATGGATATAGTATACAGGGTGTCCTAAAAACATAACCACAAACTTTAAGGGGTGGTAGGGAACATGAAAACAAACCTTTTTTGTTTAATAAATATATGTCCGCAAATAAGCCGTTTTGGCTGTAGAGCAATAAAATGTTTTAAAGTAAAGTAAGCTGCACTGCTGCTGCTGTAAGTAGCAGCAGCAGTGTGCAAAATATCATAGGAGCATTGCTTTAACTTATACATTGGAGAAAGGAAGGAAAATAATAATTTTATTAATCTTTGGTTGCCACTATCCACATATACACCTTACTGTTACGTCATAACTGTAGCAGCTAATTCCTTGTCCAATTTTATAACTAAAAGTCCAAATAAACGTGTGTCCTAAATTGCCTCGTTTTTGAGATACAGGGAGTACCTAAAGGTTTTTTTCAAGGAGTCAAGGGAGTTAAATCGTTTTTTTTTATTAATATCTTGAAAACTCTTTCGCCGATTTGGATAATGAAACTTGGTACGTTGATTTAAAATAGTAAGAGACTTATTTTAACGTGAAAAGATTAAAATTGTTGGCTCCAGTGTCGTCCAGGAGGGTAACCTCTTTGAAATTTTTGGGAACAAACATTGGACGCCACTGGTTTTTTACTGTATTTACAAGTATTGAATTCTTCTGGCTGAAAAATTTCAAATACAACTTTTTGTTTCTTGAATTTTTTCGTAACTTGCTTCGTTTTCAAGAAAAAAAAGTAAAAACTATTACAGTGCATGTCTAAATGTTTATTATATTAAAAGTAAGAAAACTAGGATGTCCCCATTTTTATAGGAGGAATTTAGTATCTACAAACACTAGAAAAAATGCAAGACCTGCAACCTAATAATAACTACAAATGAATACAAATCTTGACACCCTGTATCTCGAAACAAGGCAATTTAGGACACATTTTTATTTGAACTCTCAGTCATAAAATTGTACAAGGTATTAGCTCCTACAGTATGGACATGACATTAAGGAACACCCTATAATATGTTAGTAGTGGTGAGAAACACACCGTAGTGCCCTCTTTGGGTCTTTGCTACTATCTGTTTGACAATTATTGCCAAATTGACAGACAGATAACGACCTGCTTTTCCGCATTAGGATAACACTAAACATTCACGATGCCCATTAGACAATCACGTCGCAACATCGTTCATCGAGTCCACTACCACTCTGATGAGCGCAAAATAAGCGCGAAACCGATCAGTGTCTGGTAGAAGGTCTCGATGAACGATGTGGCGACTCCTATGGAGATGCCGATGTAATGCAATGCTAGTCGGGGCTTAATGCCCGTGGAGTAGCCCGGCATTTCCTTCAAATAAACCCTATAATATATTCACAACTTTCTGCAAACATAAAGTAAAGTAGAAATACATACATTTTAGAACCACTAGGGAATCTCACTAAATAAAATGAACCTTATCAAGGAATCCAAAAATGCAATAATAATTTAGTATTCCGTTTAAAATAAAGAAGTTGGTACCGACTTAAAGCATAACCAGAAGTTACCAGGAGTCAAAAATAGAGCCATAAGTTAAATCCCCATGGAGTTTTTCTCTGTAGTTTGATCTGAAAAGTCATAAAGCTCCCGTTTTTGTGTTTCTTCATAATGTTGTGGCAATCTGATCTGATCTGATTGATTGGTTGATTATATTCAACGTTCACATTTAACTAAAACTGTAATCAGTTTATGAAAAGGGGATTAGATAATACCTTTATATAGGCACCTAATTAAGTTTTCTAATATAAATTTAGTCTGGTAAATATTATTCGAAATAGTAAAGTTATTCGTACTTTTGTTTCCATTCCATTCTATTCGTAATATTTAAAAAAATTCTAGGTTGCTAAGTAAACTTATTTTCAAAATACCTTCAATTTCTCTTCAAATCTTGGCATTTATTTTGTACGTGAAAAACGTTTTTACTAACAAATTATTTCAATTTTACAAAATAGTCCATTGACGAGTTAACTCAGCATTCAGCATCCGATTTTGCATGCAAGATGAATTTTCTTCAATTAATCATGTTTTATACTACTTTCCTTGGACTAATATACTAAATTTAATTTATGAAAAGTCTTTCTAAAACCCTTGGGAAACCTCTCCTTCTAGTGAAACTTCAATGAAAACGCGCAGATAAAATTAACAACGTACTCTTTGCTGAATGAATCCGGGTGTAGAGCAGGATGAGGCATATCAACCTTGAATGCCCCGGATTCAAAGAGTACGGAAGGTAAAGCCGCACGACAGTCAACGATCTGGAGATTTATAGAGACGATATTTGTATTCAACTAGTGCGTAAGGGGTAAAGCTGTAGCACATCCCTTTGATTCATCAACATCTATTGTGGCTTAAATTGAATACAAACTGGAAATTCTCCAGTCGGCGCAACAAGAGATTGTAATTATTGACTGCTAATGGAATTCACTTATCTTTCAGAGCTGCTGCCTCTGCCGCGGTTGATTAAATTTTACACGGAACTGTTAACTACAATCCTGATTCCTAGTTTCTGTATTGGTTTTAGCTTGGTTTTAGTTCCGGACTGGCTGCCTTGGGCCACACCGTTTGTTGCTACAACGTGCAGTCTTTAATGATGTTTCGATGTATATGTCTAAGAACTTTACCTCTGCCACTATATTTTCGTGAAAATAAAAATCAAGTGAAGTTTGAAGGCATCGAACTAGTAACTAACTATTCCTGTTGGTAGTTAACAATCAACGTGATTTTGAATAGCTGTAAAGAGTAAACGTAGCAGAAAATATATTTTTTTTACTACTGCATGCAGATGTTGTGAACGTGAAAACGTTATTCATTATAAATATTTACAGCAAATTTATGCTAATTTGTAAATAAAACTTTAGGAGGCAGCTTTAGTTTGGGTACAGCCCAAACTAAAGCTATTTTTACCAAATATAAAGAAAAAATAACATCCAAAGTAGAGATGTTTCATTTATATACAGATACCTACTGATGCAAGGTTTATTATAAGGAAGCCGGAAAATAACAAACTCTCATACAAAAGTTGTGAGAGCTTTTTCAGTTTTGAATTTTTGATTTCTTCAAAAGAAGGAAAAAAGCTTTAGCCTATTTTTTAATAAAACGTTTGGTATACCATTTCAAAAAAATGTTGCATTGTATTGTACTAAAACGCATAATGTAATGAATCCCCAAATTATATATGTTTCCTTTTCGTAAGAGAAAAACGAAGAATATATAGTGGAGCTACAAAATTTTATGATATTTAGCAACTTATTGAATTCTATCAATTAAATGCAGGTTGTTTACCAACAAGACTTACACATTATATAGTTCAAAATGGTAATACTGTTGTCTTACCTACTCCCATAGCAGCATCACAAAGGGCAGAGCAGGACCAACAAGCTAACACTTCTAGTGCTAGTAAATTTAAGATTGCTCGTATTAGAAACGAGACAAGAAGTTGTGTGATCGGAACAAGATACATTTTATATTCTCGACTCCATGAAACTCTAGAGAGAATTATATTTATTTGAAGGACATGCCGAGAACAACTACTCCACGGACCATATGCCCCGACTAACGTTTCACTACATCAGCATCTCCATAGGAGTCGCCTCATCGTTCATCGAGACCAAATACCAGACACTGACCGGTTTGGTCAGTAATTGTTTTCAGCATCTTCTTCAAATAAATAAGTAGGATTGTCTTCCTCAAAGACAATAGAGGTCACTGTTGTAATGGCAGCTGCGGAAAAGCAGGTCGTTATCTGTCTGTCAATTTGACAATAATTGTCAGACAGATAGTAGCACAGACCCAAAGAGGGCACTACGGTGTGTTTCTCGCCACTAGTAACTGTTATATTTGTTGTTTATTATAATATATTATTTGTAAAATTAATGTATTATTTAATTCATATTCAAGTAAGTCTGTCTGTATTCACGTGTCTCTGTTTACATATATTTATTCTTAAATATACAGAGTGAGTTTTATGTATGGAACACCTCAATTATCTCGGAAACGGCTTGCCCGATTTTTATGACTTTTGGTTTATAAGGGTTTTGTAATATGGCCGATATTATTGTGGCATTTACATTGTTGTCAGATCTTTCGTTTTTCCGGAAATATACTGAAATTTGTTATTTCAAATGGATCACCCTATATATTTTTTTGTTTTTGAAATCTCTAAGAAATTTAGAATATTTTTCATGTAATGTTCCCTATACCTAATTGCCATAATTTCGGAGTTACAGCTACATTTGCAATATCTCCGCCGAAGTTAAAATATTACATCAGGGCGGCTATGTCTGCGACAAAAACAATTTTGACGTTTTAATAAACTATTATTGTTGGTGTTTATTGAAAGTTACAATGGACCGTTTATCTGAGAAAGAACGAATTTAGATTTTAATGATATTAGGATATGGTGATGTGCGTAGAAGTCAACAGAAAACGTGTAATATCTTTAATAATTTATATCCTAATGGAAATCCCATAACAAGATCTACTGTGAGTAAGTTGTTAAAAAAGTTTAACCAAACTGGAGCCATAAAAGATTTACCGAAATCAGGGCGTATAAAAACTGCAACAACTGAAGACAAATCTTTAGATGTTTGTGTTATGTTAGAAGAAGATCCACACTTGAGTACTAGACAAATATCCAGGGAAGTTGATATTTCTCAAACATCCATAATGAAAATATTACATGCCAATAAATTCCATCCTTACAAAGTAAGATTGGTTCAAGAGTTGTCAGATGATGAATTCGATAGACGTGAAGAGTTTGCCGACACAATGATGGAAAAATGTTACGATCAAAATAATCCAAATTTTTTAAATAATGTTATGTTTTCCGATGAGGCCACTTTTTGTATTGATGGCAACGTAAATCGGCATAATTTCAGATACTTGTCACGTAACAATCCTCGTTGGATGAGAGAATCCCACACCCAATTTCCACAAAAGATTAATGTATGGGCTGGAATAATAGGCGACAAAATAATTGGTCCTTTTTTCATTGAAGGAAACTTAAATGGTCCAGCGTATTTAAATTTATTACAGAATAATATTATACCTGAGTTGGCTCGGTTATTTCCAAATCTAAGTAAGTATTCTCAATTGCCTGTTAATTTACAAATTTTATTATTTGAAACTTTCAGACAATAACAATGTCCCAAATAACAATATTTGGGTGCAACAAGATGGAGCTCCACCTCACTATGCGCGTGACGTGAGGCAATACCTAAACGATGTGTTTCCCAGAAGATGGATTGGAAGGCGTGGTTTTATCGAATGGCCCCCGCGATCACCCGACATGAATCCTTTAGACTATTTCCTGTGGGGTCACTTAAAAAATATTGTTTATAAAACCAAACCTGCCAATATTCAGGAATTAAAAGATAGGATTACCACAGAGATAAGAAGAATTGAGCAGTCAGGAATGTTACAAAATGTACTGCAAAGTTTTAAACATCGCATGGCTTCTTGTATGGAAGTAAACGGACAACATTTTGAGCATCAGCTGAAACCGCCTTTACTTTATGTTTTAAAAAGATCCTATGGGATTTCTATTAGGATATAAATTATTAAAGATATTACACGTTTCCTGTTGACTTCTACGCACATCACCATATCCTAATATCATTAAAATCTCAATTCGTTCTTTCTCAGATAAACGGTCCATTGTAACTTTCAATAAACACCAACAATAATAGTTTATTAAAACGTCAAAATTGTTTTTGTCGCAGACATAGCCGCCCTGATGTAATATTTTAACTTCGGCGGAGATATTGCAAATGTAGCTGTAACTCCGAAATTATGGCAATTAGGTATAGGGAACATTACATGAAAAATATTCTAAATTTCTTGAGAGATTTCAAAAACAAAAAAATATATAGGGTGATCCATTTGAAATAACAAATTTCAGTATATTTCCGGAAAAACGAAAGATCTGACAACAATGTAAATGCCACAATAATATCGGCCATATTACAAAACCCTTATAAACCAAAATTCATAAAAATCGGGCAAGCCGTTTCCGAGATAATTGAGGCGTTCCATACATAAAATTCACTCTGTATGTAATTGAACGTAACACGTTAATACGGTAGCCTTATAGAAAGGCTCCCTTTTTAAGCTAATAGTCAGCAACTCGGGTTCTCTGATTTTCTGTAGTTTATGAGTATTCACATTTATATTATGTAGAAAAATTTGTAATATTCGATTCAAGTAAACATATATTATCATTACCATTATCATCACAAACATTGTTATCATTATTATTATTATTATTTCTATGTCAGCAAATTCAAATTAAATAAAGAAGGTATATTGCAATTACTTAGTTGATGCATATCACGCCAATATCAGAAAACTAAAACCTCATTCATCTTCTTATTACTGAATTCAATGTGATACAGAATGACAATTGTCGTGGATTGTTGTTATTGCATTAAAACTTCACGAGACGTAGGAGGAACTCCCGAAGCAAATAGAAAATAATCAACGTGGCAAAAAACAGTTTTCAGAAACTCTCTTTGACAGCGGTTCCATTTATCTAAATTAAAGGCGTCAACCGTGAAAGCGACGCGTCCCTGGCATTACTAAAAGCACGCAGCTAAAAGTATTTCTTACTATTAACAGATAGTTTCAGGCTTAAGGGAAGACGTCTGAGAAATTTAAAAATACCTCAAGGAAATTAACGTGCTTTCACATTTCTTGACGCGCTTATGAATGTATTTAAATCATTTTTGGTTACTCATTAATTTTGCTCGTCTTCCACAGTAGACTTAATTTATTTCGTAATTCATACATCTGCATACGTCTTTCAGATATACATACATAAAACTAAATCAATATTTTATAATTTTGCATTTCAAATTGTCAGAAATATAAAATAACGAAATTATATATCCATTAGGCAACCGAGACTTGTTAATCCAACGCATAATCATCACTTAGGAATATTTAAGCAACTTAACATATCTCTAAGCATCTTTGGCATTAAATTATTCACAATTACTCAGAGACAGATTATATTATATTACTTATGTGGTAAGATATGAAGGAATATAATAACTACAAGTGCGTCAGTACCAGGTACTCAAACAGTTACGTTACGCAGATCCAGTAGATCTATGTGTATACGATATTTTAATGGAACAGGATCATGACCACCTTTGGTAACAATATGTATTATTGCTGTTTTTATAGTAGCAATTTCGATTAACGTAAATTTTTCGTTATGAGGGAAGCTTAAGTCCCAGCATTGTATATTTTTACTATATCTCTTAACAAGATAGTGTTCTTTCTGGGACAAACTTTAGAAGTTTGCCTTGGTACTACACTTTTAATCTTTATTTTGAATACTTTTGCTTTCCTGTTTTTATTATTTTACAGATGTTGTAATCCCAAAAGAAACTACAATGTATTATAATAGCTGTTTGTTTAAAACCATATAATAAAATATGCACTCACTTATTGGAAGTTAATAACCAATTTACAATCCCATGAAGAATATCATAAAGCTGTCTACAATAACAAATTACAATTCTTTCGGACAATATATAACGTGTTATATTTGACCCAATAAGTGCTACATATTTTTTATGTTATATAACATATAAATATAAATCTGTAACATAACTTAAATAAAAATGTGTCCGTGTTTGTCATATCTATATCTGAGAGTGAACTTCTCCAAGATACATTAAAATTCTTAGAGTGACATGGTGCACACTCTACTTTATTGAAAATATATGATGGGTATTAGTAAAAGATATTTACTTAAAGTATCGAATTACCAGCAAAAATATGTGTTGTGAAAATATGGTACGGGGTGAGTCAGCGAAAAGTTTTATCCGGGATGATCTATCAAAAGATTGGTTTCCATGGACAATTCAGAAACAGGTCGAGTTTTATTTTAAAGTGAACACATTTTTGTAGTATTGAGATGTATACTTGGGTATATTTTTACAGATTGGGATAGAGCGCCCTCTCGCGAATACATTGATATAGGGTTTGACGGATATAGCTCTAATTGTGAGGGAATGGGGAAGCCGTGGTAGCAACTTGGCGTTCATATTATCGATATGAACGCCAAGCAAGGTCGGTCGCGGTTAGAACTTGGATGGGTGACCATGCAGGAAAGTCCGCGGTGCCTGCCTACATCTTTTAGTGGCCTGTACGTCGGTGAATTCACAGGAACTATGCAAATTTAGGCGAGGTTTGCGTAGAAGACGTACCATTCCTTGGATAGGATGTAAAACCGTAGATCCCTTGTCTATGAAATGATAGGCAAGTAAAAGATCCCTACCCTGCTGTAAAAAGTGGGGTTTCGCAAAATTTCCAGGTTGGGCGTTGCTCGTCTCCTGGTGTCGGTGATTAGCCTTAGTCGCGGAAATAGACCGACGTTAAATAAACGAAATAAAAAAAATAGTAAGGGAGATATACATAAGAGTGTTCCTTAAGAATAATGAATTAGAAACAGAATATCGAATCGTAGCTAGGCTACAGTCACTACAAAACATCTCCAAGACATTACTGTTATGGTAACCATTTATGGTCACATCTACCTTATTATCAGAACTATATCCATCAAACTCTATATCAATGAATTAGTGCGAGGAAGTTCTTTCCAAATCTGTAAAAGTACCATTTAAAAAATATAAGTGATGGTAAAATTTTCTTTCTTGAGACACCCTGCATAAATTTCGATACTATAAAAATGTGTCCTCCTCTGTATATGTACTTTGCATAAAGTTCAAAAGTCTACTCGCTGAAATTTACAAGTTTCGAAGAATGGCTTAGCAGGAGTGTTAGCCTCGAGTGTAGGCCTCACATTCACTAAGAATGTGAAGCGCAGTCCCGTCTTCATCATCATTACAGACCCGGCATACCAGGCTTTCTGCCAGTTTCTTGATAGCAGTGCCGTTTTATGAGCCCTGTCATACTCCTAAGCCGAGCATCTCATGTCTAGCATCTTTACAGTTCTTTCCTGCGAAGGACCTTGTATTAGTGGCTTCGGGTGACTTTGTCCTGGTTTTAAGACCCAGTAATTCCTATGTTCTAGTTCCAACCATTTTCTCCAATTTCCCGTGGAGTTTCAATAATGGACTCCACGGTCCATAATTTTTTAGTTGATCACTGTTATTTTCATTTTTAATAAAATTATTGATGTAAAATGCTGCTTAAGAAATTATTAGGTATAATTAATTCAGGTACTTGTCAATTTTTCCCAAAAAGTATTAATAACTGAAAAACAAAATAACTAACATATGGAACATTAATACAAATCGGCATATAATGAAGTTTTACGTGAGATGCCGTAGAAATATACAATCAAATTACATTTAAAAAAAACATTTTTGAAGACTTATTGAAGTTTGCCATTGCCATTGGTATTAAATTCTAAGCACCCTATATGTAATTATGTAATTTTCTACGTGTGCCTGCATATCGCATAGCTTCAAATAGACGGTTTGTAAATGTCATCTCTTTAACTTTTATATTTTCAGTTGAAGATAGCAAATTCACTTCAAACGGAAGAGTAATTATATTAATAGAGTTATAGAATAATTATTATTATCCAATTATTGCGTCTTTAAATGCTCAACGAAATCCCTCTGGAATAGATACCTATCGTTTGTTTTTTAGATAACTCCCACTCAAAAAGTCCAATGGAATGAGTTCCGGTGACCTAGCAGGACATTTTATTGATCCTCAGTTTTTTGTACATATGCGTATGTTAT
Source organism: Pogonocherus hispidulus (assembly GCA_963924545.1). Classification (NCBI taxonomy): domain Eukaryota; kingdom Metazoa; phylum Arthropoda; class Insecta; order Coleoptera; family Cerambycidae; genus Pogonocherus; species Pogonocherus hispidulus. The sequence continues at coordinate 73,137,043 of OZ004693.1, forward strand.
AGATACATGGTTAAAAAGCACTTTGTACGGAGTTTTCAAAAATACGAAAGTCCAATATGGCATCCATAAGAAAAACGAAAGTTGCGTATGCCTGCGCAAAATCTAGTGGGCCTAAATTTTTTTAGAGATCAATTTTGAAGTCCTTGCTGGCTGCTATTCCTGTCCTGAAAATTTGTATGAATGTATCTTTGACAACAAACGTGCTATAGACGTTTGCAGAAAATGTACATTTTTGGTTTTCACCCTGTATCTACTTGAAGAAAGGAATTCTTGGAAGTATAACCGTTGGACTTAAAATCCCCCAATATTTTCCCAATTTAACCAACTCTGCATCTCTAATGGTTTCTGAGATGCCCATACAGTTCCACTTAAACTGGACACAGTTACACAGTACACTTTTAGTTATATTTTTTTTAAATTTTTAAAACTATCCTTGAAAGGAATACCTTTTCTTTTTGATGTAGTAAGCTACTACATAGCTTATACAAAAAACAAAAGAACTATTTTTCTATAATGAAACATGTTGATTGGTGGATTTAACTTTTTAATAAATATATCAAAAGCTAACATTAATATTTTAAAGCATATGAATTATTTGACAAGATTTTGAGAAAAAACTGGAGAAAATGCGTTACTAATCTTTGTGGGATGCAATAAGACATGCAATTTTCGTGTTAGCTGCGTTTTAAGAAACGCTAATTCTGAACTACAACATTGTAATAAAGATGATAACAGTAATAATAGCACTTAGCTTAAACCGGCAATATGTGTTCAATATGTGATAATAACATAATATTACTATAAATTATAACCCATTGTGTTAATATTTTTTTCATTTCCAGGTACGAACGAACAATGCCTCACTTTTAGATAGGTGAGTACAGTTATTACAGTGGATATTATTTATACCTTACACACTTTGAAGAGAAATTTCTGTTTTAAGCAAAACATAATGACAAAATATTTTTCTTCATGCGATTTTTTATAGAAAAAGTCTATTGTTTTACTAGTAAAAAAACTTCTCATTTCTTTACCAGCACAAAAACGTAATAGTGTAACCATTACAAAGAGCCGAGGCTGTGTAAACTTTTAGGCTCAACAAATAATGTTCGTTTTCTACTCCTAGTAACATAATATACTATTTTCTTCAAGCGTAAAATAATACGTACATTATATTATGTAGGACGTTTTATAGAAAAAGCGTATTTTTTTACTGATACTAAAAATTAATAGTGTAACCATGACAACGGATTAAAAAAAGTCATTTAGCCATGGTTTCACAGAACTGTCAGTTTGAAATTTAACGTCGCGCCAGATCGCTTTTTATACAAGCATAAATTTCTGAAGAAATACAGTGACAGAAACAATAACCTGCAAAGATGGGTATCATATTAGGAAAATTATTCCATATGGGATTGAGCCTTTAAACTCCAATCAGTAAAATAAGCACTAATTATCTATTTAATGTGAATATTCGCCGGCCACTGCATCTGTGCATTTATTCAGGAAACATTGATTTAATTGTGGTTGAAGCGGATATTATTATTCAATATAATTATTACTATATTATTCATATCTAACCAAAGCAATTTTTCTAATGAAGACTGTAAAATGAATGAGCGGTTAATATAATGTAGGTAATTGAGTATGTCATGAATTTAATTCTGAACAAAATGAATATAATCAATGAAAAAGATGTTTAATGGTACCTACACTAAAGATTTTATAGAATAGCAATCCTTTCTGTTTTCATCATAAATTAATGACCCTCCATTTATGAGCAACGACAATCCGCCACATCGGCAGAAGATAGCCTGCCTCAAATACCGTCAATCGTATCAGAAAAGGAACGAGACTCCAGCATCATAATAAATGCCATAGTCCCACGACATGTACCCTTATAAAATTTTTATAGGTGATTTTCGCAACCGGCTCAGTTTTTATTAGTGTTCCGACATCTGGCGAGCGACGTCAAACATCGGACACATCGGATTAATAAAGAGAGACGCCCGGTGGCTGGCTGGCTAGATTGCGATGAAGATGTCAAGCGGCGGCATCTAGCTGGCGGGACGGGCCGTGTGACGCCGTGACGGGCCGCAACTAATTATGTCTGGCAATAAGTTACGCCTGGGAGGCTTTCGGCGTGCTTCGTCTTTGTTTAATAGGCGAGTAGTCGGTCCATTTATATGAACAAAGTTAAACAAACACTTCTTCTGGAAAGGAAAACTACAAGAACACCTTCTGTTGCAAACACTGAAAGGAAGTAGTTTCTTAGGAGCGTAATAATAGTAAAATCCCACCAGAATGAGTTATATGCACGTTCTTTAATCCTTTAAACACTTTTAAAAGCCATTAAAAAATGTCGAGAATATCCCTGCTGTTATTGTTTCCCTCAATTCCGTTGGAATTGACCTTCTAGTTTGTCCAACGTTCCACGACTTTTCAAAATAAAAGAGAAAATCTAAAATTCATATCTATTCCATACGATTCTCGTTTGACCCGTGGTTATAGTAAGATTTTTAAAGATATAGGTATGTCAGTGATTTATTCATCGTGAAATAAACTACAACAGCCTTTAGGCAATCCAAAAGACAGAATAGAAACTAAGGAAAAGTCGAGGATTAACGAAATTAGCTGTAAAGACTATAATCAAAAGTATGCTGGACAAACTTGAAGGTCAATTCCAACTAGATTCAAGGAACATATGGCTTAGAACTGATAAGTCTACTGTCGCCCAATATGCGTTTGAGATCGGTGAGAAAAATTGTTTGAATGGTAACAGAGGTTCAAGCCCATATAACCTGTTTTATTGGTTAGTAAATCATGATTCACTGATCAGTCGCGGCGGTTCACTGATCAGTCGCGGCGGTTCACTGATCAGTCGCGATGGTTCACTGAGCAGTCGCGACGGTTCATTGAAATATAAATAGGACACAATGTTAGCATAGGGCATAGGTTTAGTTTTAATAATCTCCAGATGACACTAACTTGGTTGGCGGAACGCACGTCGAGTGTAGTATAGTGTTTTGGTGTTATGTGGAAAACTACGTTAGTGTTACCTAATATTAGCACAAGAATAATAATGATAATAACAAGAGTAATAAATGAATAACCAGAAGCTCTCCTTATTACTCGCTATATTTCTTCCCGTAATCTCGATGCCCGGTTAACCTGAGGTTCTATCCTGAAACTAGGCATAATCGGGTTTAATCAATGCCTCGCTAAGATTTTGTAAGCTTTATATCGTTGCAAGACGTTTTGTTTCAATTAAGCTTTGAAAGTATTGTTTTACAAAACAGGGTTATTAAAAGGTTTCAAAATGTTTGTTGGATGAAATGAAAATTAAATTTGTTCACCCATGGAAAAATTTTCCTCAAAATTATTTAATAAAATTGTGATTGTTATGGTTATGACATTCAAATATTTTTTCAAACCAAAACCGTAAAAATATAAACTAATTTAGGTACGTCTATGGAAACGCGTTTTCTATCTTCGAAAATTGTCTCCCTTTCGAAACGGAGGTCACGAATCGAATTTTTCTGATTATTTATTCTTATGGTATCAGTCCTTGTTAGTCATTAATCTTAGTATAGTCAAAGTTAATCTTGCAAGAAAGGTCGACTGAAAAATTAACCAAAGGTATTCTATTTCTACGAGGTGTTTGTAATGTAGTCTCAAATATAAAAAACATCGCGTCACGTGAGACATTGGTCACGTCACTGGGTTCATGCCACTGCTACTTTTCAGTTGGGTTATGGTAGAAGATATCAAATTAAAAACAATTAAATAGCCATTAATTAAATACCCAACAATTATTATTAATAATAAATTAAGATAATAATTATAAGATCCAGTAAAATGTATTCTCCACACTGGCTCCAAAGGAACGATTACTTGACAGAAATTGTATTCAAATTAAATCATAAGTTTTTAGCTATGAATTTAGCATACATGTATATAAAATAGTGCATATAGAACGTGGAACATGTAGTGAAGAACAAACAAAGAACGTACCTACTAAACGAAAAATTACTACAATTGGAAGAACATAGGTATGCCATTATACGAGAAATAACTGTAAAAGGAATATTATAAACTGTAGGTCAATTAAAAGTGCTAACTGCAAAAAATATCATTAATACCCTGAAAGAATAAAGATTACCAGATATAAATTCACCCAGACAATGCAATATGTCCTACGATCGCAATAAATATCGTACATTTATCTTGGTAGCTACGGACAAGAACGTATAGGCATGTGCTATCAAGCAAACATTTCCAACAAAATATAAATTTTAACTGAAAATTTTCTGTGTTTAATTTTCAATTTTAATTAATTTAATTCGCATTTTTTTATGATAATTCCCCAATGGGCGCATTCTTGAGTCACAAATCGTGAAAAAACGTGTACAGTCTATCGCTAACAGCTACCTTAAACGGTGAAGGATTAAGATTTCTTATGATGTCCGGCCGTAATGTCCTAAACGATATCTGAACCTTGATTTGCTGTAAACTTGGTAATTCTTTACAAATTTCTCTTTTTTGCCATTGCAAGTTTAATAACTTTTCCACTCTGGATGGAAACCAGTTCCCTCCTCCACTACAAACAAAAACAGAAAACGTGTTATATCAAACTGGTAAAACAGTAGCCTATAATAGAGTACAAGTGACATTTTTAGACCAAGATTTAAAACAAAAATGATCGCCTATCTCATTGACGTGGCAACATCATCTGAACAAAATATATTCAACAAATAGCAATAAAAATAAAAACGATATGAAAGCAGAAATAAGTGCCATCAACATCCTTCTATTCATTAACATTAACATGAATCTCTCTATACTAGTTCATAAAGAATCTCTGGAAACTTAACCTTGAAAAAAGAATAGATATTCAAGTACAAAAAATAATAATTATACTTCAAACGTGCGATATAAGAAATGGCTACACCAAAAATAATTTCTTCGTAGACTTGGTACTAACCCGTCTAAAAAGAAACATAAAATAACACTGAGAGCACAATAATAGCAATAATAAGCATATGATTAATTCACTAATTAATTCACTAATTCACTAATTAATTGATTAAACACAATTATTTATCTTAATTCTTACAAAAACTTTATTTTATTTCCTCTAAATGTGCGCGCTATATTACAATACAGTCAACAACGACTCGTCAGCTGTCAAATTTAAAGAGATTAACTGCGCGCCTACTAAAAATTATTTGCCTTTGTCTCAGCTTGATAGTGGAGTTTAAAAATGATTCTATCGTGTCATTCCGTTTGCACTTTATTGCTAAAATGTAAAACCTATTTTATAACATTCCTTATGCCTTAAGAAAGCAAAATCGCCTGGTCGTCAAAAAATCGTGGTGTGCAGGGGGTAGTTAGGGGTGGTTTTCCAAAAAATTGTAAAAATTTTTTTTTGCTTAATTTACATCTACACAACATGTTTAATCATTCCTGAAAGTTTTGTTCTAAAATTCCTAGAGGAAGTATTTTATTTTTAATTTTAAATTATCTGTGCAACACGCTCTTATATGGAGTTGCTTAATATAAAACGCCTCGCGCTGAAACATCGAAATTGCAATATCGTTTACACTAAGATAACTCAAGAATGCTAATTCTAATCAAAAAAACACTTCCTATGAACGTTGTAGATTAAAGATCAAGGATTAAAATGCTTTTTTATTTTTAAAAATCCGACAAATAGTTTCGTCAAAAAACTGTAAAATGTCAAAGCATGTCGTTACCACCCCGCTCCGACGCGGAGATGCGAGGATGGTTGAAAATCGCGTGGCCCGCGGTTTATCTGAATGTTAAAGCTCTCCTTATGTATATTGGAGCTTAGACGGTCGCTTTTCGTTTAAAACAGCGGAAGATACACTGTTACTATAGCAACCGTTCTGATAATCTAAGATATTATAAGAATATAGTGGCTTTTAGTTTATGTACCTATTTGAGTATTGAGTAGGTATTTGTAAATATCTTTTCAAATTCAATTAAATAAATTAATAACAGTTAAATATTAATAAACATTATTTCAAAAAATAATTTTAGTAATTATAGGTATCAATTATCAATTACAGCATTTAATTATGCTAAAATCCGCGTTAAAGTAGTCCAAAGGTAGGATAGTAAAATTGTTTATAGTTAACGCTTAACCTTTTTAATAAAGTCTTTGATAATACATAATGTGTAATAAGATATAATATTGAATACTTGTGAAGTTGTGATATACATATCACAAATATTATGGGTGCTTGTGGAGTCGATATTTCGGAACTCGGAATTTTCTTCAACATTTTCTGGGAAGCATTTGTGATTTTTAAGTTTTTCTTTACTTTATTTGCACGTGTAATTTGAGCCATACATTTGCAGGACCCAATGCAACAGATTTGTTTTTCTTGCAGGAACATTAAGGTCCGTTGCAATCTATAAAAATGTTTACTTAAATTAATAATATACTTATAATAATAATTTCTTTACCTTTTTTACAAATGCAAATATTTAAAGTATGCGTGTTCTCGGATAGTATTGATACTGTGGTTAAAATTGGCACCAGTTTTCCGTCAACAATTTTCCAGCCACAATCGGATACCTACATCTGGCAAGGATGGTCTGGGTATCGTACTGTTTAGCCATATTTTAGTCTGGTAGTATACACGAAGACAATGCTATTTTAAACTGTCTTAAGTTGGAGGTAATTGCTGATCGGCTTTGAGGACGCTAAGATCCCTGTAAGGTCATTTATGCAATGCATATTTTCGTTGTTTGTATAGACTCGCATTACAAACATTACTTTATTTTAGAAGATTTTAATTTTAATAAATCTTCTTCTAAATTGTCACTTATGCCACCATTACTAAGTAAATTGTGATGTTATAAAAACACTTTCCAGCATGGTTTTTTGGCCATTCCCACAAACTGACTGGTTGTATCACAAAATGTCAGTGCATGAAACGCTGGTAGGCATTTTGTCATTGAACTGTCCATTTTCAATTCATGGATTGATATAAATATTGTCTGGTAAAATAGAAGGATATACAAGATGCATATTGGATTGTAAGGATAGATATGTTTTGTTACTATTGGAATTTCAAAGATACTGACGCCGGACATTGGGATGAAAGTTCGAACAAAACAAACCGAAAGATTTATAGCAATCCATGAATTGAAAATAGACAGTTTAATGAAAAAATGCCTACCAGCGTTTCATGCACTTACAGGTTGTGATACAACCAGTTAGTTTGTGGGAATGGGCAAAAAACCAAGCTGGCAAGTGTTTTTATCACATCACAATTTACTTAGTAATGTTGGCATAAGTGACAATTTAGATTTATTAAAATTAAAATCTTCTAAAATAAAGTAAAGTTTGTAATGCGATTCTATACAAACAACGAAAATATGCATTGCATAAATGAGCTTAGAGGGATCTTTAGCGTCCTCAAAGCCGATCAGCAATTACCTCCAACTTTAGACAGTTTAAAATAGCATTGTCTTCGTGTATACTACCAGACTAAAATATGGCTAAACAGTACGATACCCAGACCATTCTTGCCAGATGCCAGATGTAGGTATCAGATTGTGGCTAGAAAATTGTTGACAGAAAACTGGTGCCAATTTTACCCACAGTATCAATAGGTGCTATCCGAGAACACCTATACTTTAAATATTTGCAGTTGTAAAAAAGGTAAAGAAATTATTATTATAAGTATATTATTGCAAATATATGGCTCAAATTACACGTGCAAATAAAGTAAAGAAAAACTTAAAAATCACAAATGATTCCCTGAAAATGTTATTTGCTAGTGAAGAAAATTCCGAGTTCCGAGCTAAATGCTGTAAAATAATTTTGTAAGTATATTAATATTATATTCTTATTTACCAATTATTATTTGTTTATTTACAGAAATAGATTTTACCACGAAATATCGACTCCACAAGCACCCATAATATTTGTGATATGTATATCACAACTTCACAAGTATTCAATATTAGATCTTATTACAGATTATTATCAAAGACTTTAATTAAAAAGGTTAAGTGTTAATTATAAACAATTTTACTATCCTACCTTTGGACTATTTTAACGCGGATTTTAGCATAATTAAATGCTGTAATTGATAATTGATACCTATAATTAATAAAATTATTTTTTGAAATAATGTTTATTAATATTTAACTGTTATTAATTTATTTAATTGAATTTGAAAAGATATTTACAAATACCTACTCAATACTCAAATAGGTACATAAACTAAAAGCCACTATATTCTTATAATATCTTAGATTATCAGAACGGTTGCTATAGTAACAGTGTATCTTCCGCTGTTTTAAACGAAAAGCGACCGTCTAAGCTCCAAAATACATAAGGAGAGCTTTAACATTCAGATAAACCGCGGGCCACACGATTTTCAACCATCCTCGCATCTCCGCGTCGGAGCGCGGTGGTAACGACATGCTTTGACATTTTACATTTTTTTGACCAAACTATTTGTCGGATTTTTAAAAATAAAAAAGCATTTTAATCCTTGATCTTTAATCTACAACGTTCATAGAAAGTGTTTTTTTGATTAGAATTAGCATTCTTGAGTTATCTTAGTGTAAACGATATTGCAATTTCGATGTTTCAGCGCGAGGCGTTTTATATTAAGCAACTCCATATAAGAGCGTGTTGCACAGATAATTTAAAATTAAAAATAAAATACTTCCTCTTGGAATTTTAGAAGAAAACTTTCAGGAATGATTAAACATGTTGTGTAGATGTAAATTAAGCAAAAAAAAAAATTTACAATTTTTTGGAAAACCACCCCTAACTACCCCCTGCACACCACGATTTTTTGACGACCAGGCGATTTTGCTTTCTTAAGGCATAAGGAATGATATAAAATAGGTTTTACATTTTAGCAATAAAATGCAAACGAAAATCTTTTCTAGAAGGAATATCTTCGCGTTTAAACTCTACTATGAAGTTGATCGTTCATACTGTCCTGAAATGACAACGAAATCCAATGAGTGCATCCTATTACTGGAAAATTATCCTTTTTATTATACCTATAGAGTCTCTGAGGAGCTTGATTTACTTTTTGCCATTGGATTTATTTTGTCTTTTATAGCTTTCCTTTCTAATAACAATTGATGATGAAGGTTCAAATTGAGTTTTCCGATATCTATCGGTTAAGTGTGTCAAAGTGTGGTATATATATTTCAGTGGTATAATAAAAGTTCAAGAAAATGTATTTTCAGTTTTATTATTTCGAAGAATATTGATTGCATTATTTATTAAAGCCAAGTAAATTTTTGTAATTAATAATTTTAAAAGATTCCCTTTCAAATTAGCTTATTTATATTACCTTTTTATAAAAACTCGTCATTTTCCCCCCTACATTACTGCCTTTGTATTTTCTGCTTTTCAGAATTACGAGAGTACTGTTAGTAATTATTATATTAGATTTATTCTGTTCTAAAAAATTACCGTTCCACTTTTAAATGACTTTATTATATACAGACAGCTCTTCATTGAGAAGGTATATGTAGTTGAAATAATATTTTTTTGCTTTTTTGACCTGATGCAAAGATGAAATAGCCCATAGAGAAGTTCTGAATTATTTCCATCAATAAATTCTGAAATTCATTAAATATAAAGGAGGTGATTAGGAACCGAAACAAATTTTCTAATTAAGAAACTATAGATGATTTGTGATTTGCGCCTATAATGGGACTTGTTAATGTTTGTACAATACCTATTAGAAACTAGAAACATTAACTTCATAACTGATGGACAACGAAATTACTTGCTAGAAAATGTTTAAATATCGCGCTGAGATGAATCAAGGAATTCGGAAAATGTATATGGAAGCTATATACAAATACTTTAGTTAAAATATATATGAATTTTTTTACAATATCATATGTTTTGTTACTTATTTGCATTCATGACAAAAATTGTTGTTCTAATTAGAATTTTGACTTGAAATGTACGGTTAATAGATAAATTTGGCATACTTACTAAGTTTTGCAAAATTTTCATATATAAGGAATTTCAATCTTAAGTCAAACAGAATAAACTTTACTTAATAGTTTTAATAGACCATGATAATAAAAATGTGCAAAAATGAAAGTTAGGAATAGTAGATTGTTTTATAAGTTAAGAAAAGTGATTGTTTTCCAGTGAGTGTAAACGTTTCTATTCACGAGCGAGCGTTAGCGAGCGAGTGGAGGAAATTTACACGAAAATGGAAAATTCGCTTTTAACGAGTTGAACATGCTATTTTTTCGTGTACCTACTTTATAAAAATTAGTGTAATTTGAAGACTTATTAAAAATTATGAAAAATTCTAATATATCAAGGTAGCATTTGTGGTGGCCATAGCAATAATAAACATGCGAACATGTAAACGATTTATGTAAAAGTTTTCATGTCACATTCACGTAAAATGAATTGCTTAAATGAATATAATGAGGAAATTGCTCAATTATTATCAGAAGCATAGTCAAGTTTACTACCTGTAATGTCCAGAGCAAAATATGAGAAAAGTTATCAACAGTTTTGCCACTGGAGGAACGAGAAAGATGTGCAAGAAGCCAGTGAAGACATTCTAATTGCGTACTTTTGTGAAAAGGTTTGTTTTATTTATGATTCCTCATGTTTAAGGATTAATTTAGAAATATTGTTATAGGTGAAAATTCTTAAAGCTTAAACACTCTGGTCACTGTACTCAATGGTGAAAAGTACTCTGCAAATAAACGAAAACGTAGACATTTCTGCCTATAAAAAATTGCTAGCCTATCTGAAACGTCGAAATGACAATTATTTAGCAAAAAAGTCGAGCGTTCTGTCGATAAAGAATGTGAAGAACTTCTTAAAAAAGCTGCTGATGTTGATTTTCTTTTTATTTTCTTTCTTCAGCTTCTAATATAACATTTAATAATTTAAGTAATTCTACATTTTCAATTAATTCTAATAAAATAAATGAATGAAAAAAAGTGTTGCTAACAAGAAAACTGTTACTACCGAGGAAAGTTCCTCTTTTCTTAACGATTTTGGATTAAACAATATGGTCCATTTCCATGAAGTAGGTATACGAAAAAATATTTTCATTGATTATACTGTTTATATCCCAATACCAAAGACTGTTTCTTTGTTAACCTCTATTTATACATCCAATTCCTCTAAAAGACTGCAAGAGAATAACGTATGAACCTAACTATAATAAAAATTTTTTTTCTTATTTAACGTTGCTCCACGACTAAGACCAACCACCGACGCCAGGAGACAAGCAACCCCCAACCTGTAAATTTTGCCGAATCCCCACTTTTTGTGCTGGGGTAGGGATCTTTTACTTGCCCATCATATCGTAGACAAAGGACCTCCAGCTTTACATCCTATCCGAAGGATGGTACGTCTTCTACACAAACCTCTACACAAGTTTGTATAGCTTATATGATTTCGTGGGCAAACATCGCGAGTCTTCCCTGTACGGTCATCCAACCAAGTACTAATCGCGATAACGTTGCTTAACCTTTATATCGATTATATGAACGCCAAGTCGAAGATTTTGCGATACTTGTGATAGGAAATATTTGTTCTATGCGGGGCCGTGCTGCCACTACCTTTTTTCTTAAATAATCATTTAGACAAGTAGTCTTTTGGAAATTATTTCGGTCTTTTCACTGTCGTTATCCGCAATAGCTTTGAAGGTTTTTGAAATTAGGTGATTCAGATGATTTTCATTTTTTCCTGTCAAACACATGAAACAAATATTGTAACGTAGTATGTTATATTGTATATTTTGCTTCGTATCTACACTGTCTCATTAAAAACTTTACTCATGCTATAAAAAGCAAAAAGAATAGTCTATATACAGTTTGGTATGAGCTTGTTTAGTCCATTACAAGTATTAAGTTGTATTTTTGTAAGTGTGTATTTTTTAACACAAGCTATATAAATATTTATAAAATTTAATGTTATGAGGTTAAGTATTTCTACAAGGTACCAAGGATTAAAAACTTTAAAGCATAAATACACAAGCTAGTCAATAAACCCTTAGCTAACAAGATGTTCCAGGTCTCCTTCATTCTTACTTACACTAAATTGTATTAAGGCTTATACAGCAGGAGTGTTTACCCCCTCTATAATCCTTATGATTATTGAGGGAGTTAAAATGGACATGATTTTCAATATTAAAAGTTACATAGCATATTGATAATCTGCTTTTAAATGCTTTTGACATAGTTTATGCAGTTTATAGTAAATTCATCCACTTCTGACTACTTATAAAATTTTTATTTTAATCATCCTTATCCATATATATTAAAACGCGTCAATTCTGTCTCGCTCTAAATTCCGTCGCCGAATCCACAAAGTTTCAAAGCTATCTCCTCCGACGGAGGATCGCGGAGCGATCCCCGCGGGCGACCGGAGGACGCCTCCGGCCTTTCTCCAATGCGTAGGGGTATTTTCGTCCCGTTTCCCACGTGTTTTCCCAATTTAAATGCTTTTTCAAAAAATTTTCGTCGATCGCCGTTCGGCCAGAGAGATACACCTAGCACCGGCGTTTGTCCTCGCGCCTAATGGTCCCGTCACGCCTGCCGAAATCCCGACTTTTCGCGGGATTCCCTAGACCCTTTTTCTAATTTTACGGCTTCGAGAACGGCTTCACGCTAAAGTTCCGTCCTTTCTCTAATCCTTTGAGATTTTTTTTCGAGACCGTACGTCGAGTCCTTCTACGTCTATTTCGTCTTCGAAAATCTCGAGTCGCGTCCGTCTCAACTTCTTTCTCATTTTATCTACAGATGTGAGATTGCACTAACGAGACAAGCACCTCCCACGAAAACTGTCAAATTAATTAAACTTATTCAGATAGGTTATTTTCCTACGAGAAATATCGCTAACGGAATCGATAGTACCGACTGCCAAACACTTCTGATTACCAAAATACTGAAGCGAAATGCTTTTCCAATTAGAAAATCGATAAAAATTTTTTTTCAGGTTGACACGTACAGTTTACATACTTAAACATCTCAAGCTAAACGTTTGACAACAGGCGTGGTAGCGCAAGGGGAAAGTCGTAGGATTGAAAACTTGATAATCCTGATTTTGCGAGTTCGAGGCAATTTTTTTTTACTTTTTAATTCCAATTATTTATTAGTATTAGTATTTAGTTATTCTGTTCCATTATCCGTAGCTTTTATTCTTTCTGCACGTAAAATTTAAAATTAATTCGTTCATTAAGGCAGTCTGTTAAATTCATCATTTTAGCTTACAAAAGTAAATATCTACAATATTTTTGGTCCCATTGATAAAATCGATAATAATGTTTGCTTAAAAATAAATTACACTTTCAGTACTTAAAAAATTATGATGTTTTACCATCAAGAATAGAGTACCCTTACAATTCATCAAAATATTAAGAAAAATCTCGGAAAAATCGTTTAGTATAATTACATTATTATTCCAGATACAAAATTTCTTTAATATGTATTTTCTTAAAAATAATATTATTTTAGATGCATTTGTCACCCGAAAGGTGACCCCAAGCCGCAGGTCTGGACCCCCGGTAGGGCTAGAAATGGGAACGAAATTTCCCCCATTTTTAGTTAAATTATTATATTTTCCGTGTAATCTACCCAAGTATGCAAAAGAAAAAAAATTTCCTTGCATGATATAACTTCCCATGCAAAGACATTTTTACGTCAAGTTTAGGAAGCTAAAGTAAAAAATTGTTTACTTTTAAAAAACTCCTAACTGAGCTTTTAACCATTTTTCGGTATTTCAGCGCTTAGGCAATTTTAGACAACAGAAAAACATCATTAGATTATAATAGAAACGACATAATTTTATAATTAGTTAGTAGTGACTGAATACGATATGAACTGCATAAAAACTTAGTTATTAGTTGCCTATGAGGCAACTAATCATTCAAAATCCAAGCAACCACCAAATATAATCAGCACGAGCAGGAAAACAATTCATAAACCAATCCGAACCCGTACGTACAGTCACTTTCAATAGCCTGGGAGTCATTCCCTATAAAAACAACTTAATTCTGTTTCGGTCTGGCTGGCAAACTGATCACAGATCGATTATAATTAAACTGCATACAATTGGTTTTATGTAGATTGCAGCCATTAAGTTATTTATAAGACCACCATTACTACACCGCTCGGACGATTGTGTACTTCAATAATTGACTCGTTTATTAGGGGCATTACTTGTTGTCGCTCGTATATCCAACTTCGCGATTTAAATTTCTAATTAGGTTACCTACCCACGAGAGTGACACTTTAATGGCTTAATGGCATCTAGGACGACTCAATTTACTGTTTTGTCCTCCTGGTGCCTGGTGGTTGGGCTGTGGAGGTAATTGGCTGTGCTAGAAAAGTTGTTCCTCCTGCAGTTTTTTCGTTCAGCCTGTTCAAAATTTAGTGCGCAAACAAAAGTTTTTATTCGAGTCCTACACGTGGGCAGATGAGTATGAAGAGTAACTTTTAATTAAGTTTTGCCGAAATAATTGGATGCATGAGCGTAGCCAGTTCTGTCAGCAATGAAAAAGCAATAAATAATGTTATTTTATAGAAAATGCATTGAAATATTAGTATTTATAAAATTAATAATGATAGTCGTCAGGGCTCGTCAGCAAATCTACACTCTATCTTGTTTTAAATTTAATCTGTCAAATATGCAATATTTATTTCATAATTTTAAAGGCTTATGGCAGAGAGTTTTCAAAATAGGTGAATACGTCTTCTCCTTAATATTAATGTTCTCCAACCCTTTTTACGTTTTAGATGGATGACTGAGGATTATCCGTACTCTGTATTCTACACATTAGTTCGACCTTTTTTTGTTTCCTAGTTATTTGCCTATTATCTAGCGTTTTCATTTAATCATTTATATCTATTGTTTCGTTCATTTAGACTTTTCCACTCATTACCACTACTACTTATTACACTATTACTCTACTAACAAATACTTAAAAATATAATACAAAATATGACATTATTGGAACACGTTTAGAATATTTTATTGTATCTACCAGATACTACTTTAGTAAAAATGCATTTTTATTAAATGCAACTTATTATTGAGTGAGTAATATTCTAAAAGTTTAGCTCCTTCTTGGGCAAAGCAAAATGATTAGTAAATCGTTAGAAAAATGACAAAGACAAAAACGCCAGTTAAGTATTAACCATATCTAAACGTACCCATTTGAGCATGAATGCCCATGAGGCAAGGCGAGGCCGTATCGAATGCCTCGTGTTATGATAAAATTCTCCCGTACGAGGATGCACACAAGCTTACCGCTGCAGTGATCCAGTGTTTTTCGCCGGGGCAAAATGGACGGAAAATTGTTATCTGTGGCATGAATGAGTTTTATTCTGATTCTAAGATTACTAATAAATATAAAACGCAAACCTAGACGTAGATGGTCTTCCCAATTATAGTTATATTTAAGAAGAAGGCGCATTATTAATTTAATTTACTATAGTAATTGGAATCACGAGAATTCCACAACACCTCCCTATGTTATTCATTAATAAGATAACACTGACGTAGTTTTCCACATAACACCAAAACACTATACTGCACTCGACGCACATAACATTGACGTCAGTAAATTAAACGTGAGTTTATGAGTAAAACACTATACTGCACTCGACGCGCGTTTTGGTGTTATGTGGGAAACTAGGTCAGTGTTATCTTCACACCAAATGTTCCAACCCCTTTCAACATTAATGAGTTGCAGACATAACTCTTGAGTCCATTCCATTTTATATTAATTTAAACAACGGAGTAGTAAACAGCGAACGTGTCAAAAACACTTCCAGACTGAGCACGAATCCCTTTGATGAATCAACAGCGGATGGATCGCTCCGAGGCCGTCCGACGAACAACTATACGCGATCCATTTTAAGATCGAAGCGCCAAAATGGCAGTAACCTATATTAACCTACGTTCACTGACACTGACGTTTGAAATTTTATTCTGTTTATTTGTTGTCGAGAACTTTAAACCAGGTAAAAAGCTTGTAAAACTATTTTGAAAGGGGTAAGTAGTGATATAAAATAAAAATAGATTTCAATATTTTTCGAGCGTTCAATCTGAAAATGAAACTTAACCTCAAAATATGTCAAATTCTTTATTGGGCATACGGCATAACATACCTTTATGGAAATAGTCAACCTTAGAGAAAGGTAAAGAGCACACTCTCTACTCTGCGTTCTTTAGCTTCTTTATCCATACTTGTCTTCTGTAACTCTGTAATGCTCAACTTATAGTTTCCACGATAGCTCCAGATTTTCCCGCTTTTGGAAAAGTATGAAACTGATCTCGGGGTTTTTCTTTGTACAAGAGGAACAATGACGCTCACAACAATAATGATTCATATCTAATCAAAGCAATTAACTAATATAACAACGGATATTTCAAAATTCACAATAGACATACATACGCAAAACTGAACCAATACCACATGCGTTAGTTGTGCGTGCCGCCAGTAGGTAGCGTATTGCTTAGCAAGAATCGCGGATAGTTGCCTCTGGCTTGTTTGCCGCGCCTCAGATCGACGTCTACATTGACTGCCTCGTTCGGCCTCAGCTTGCCTCATTCGCATTCGTGATAAGATGTGTACGCGGCTTTATATCTTAACTATAAAATTTGCAGACAACAATTTTATGACTCACCAAAAGATGTACTTATATCACAAGACTTATTATGTAAAATCCAATTTGGTAAATCCCACTCTAGTTATTCAATCCATAAGTCAAGTATTTTGAATATTTTTATTAAGTAAAACGATTTACCATAAAATAATTACTGACTCTTAAGCACAAATTCCAGTTCCTTCATGGTTACCAGCAGCTATGGCTGCACCTACACCAGTTTCCTCTTATATTACATTACATTAACACTTATATCTATTATTTTTACAGGTCAGTCATTTTCTTCTATTACCAGTCAACTGCTCTCTACTAAACCTATCTATGCATTGTCGTTTTACGCCTCTTACCTCTTACGTCTTCTTCTTCTGACTTTTATATCTGTTCTACGGTCTATATCATTCTAACAAAGTAATGTTCAAAATAAAAAAATATATAGAAATATATCAACATAATATATCTAAGTAACTTTTATTCGTTTCAATATTGTGTGCTATCAAACACAAAATAAATATTTTAGTCTACCTAATCTTCATTATCATGTAAAATTATCATGAGCTAATTTCCCAGTACATAATTCATTAACTTTCGCTTAAAAGTGGCAGAAAGTGGTTTGCTTGTTAGAAGACTGTTAGTGAAATTAATCAAAATCTAAAATATAAACCACTACAAAAGAGTGCATTTTTATATTACCTATTGACAGTTATACAGGGTGTCCCAAACAGGAGAGGTATCATTACTTATATTTTTTTAATAGAACACCATGCATATTTTTACGGATTTGGATAGAACGTCCTCTCACGGATCCGTTGGTATGTAGCTGTGGATGTAACTCTAATAATGAAGGCGTTGTGACTAGGTATAAATTGTTCCCATAAAAGAGAAAGACTTTGTAGTGTTTGTAGCCTAGCAACGAGTAGATATTTTATTTCTAACTCATTATGCTTATGGAACATTCTTTTATGTACCTATATCTCCCTAACTTTTGGAGTTATATCCATCAAACCCTATAACAATGTATTCGTGAGAAGACATTATATCCAAATATGTAAAATTACACAGGATGTTCGATTTAAAAAATATAAGTTGAGGTAAATCTCTCTTTTCTGGGGCACCCTGTATACATGTCAATAATATGAAAATATGTTCCTTTCAAATAACAATCGACCTATTTCTGGATTTCCCATGGAAACCAATCTTTTGATAGATCATCGAGGATGAAACTTTTCGTTGACTCGCCCTGTACCATATTTTCACAACACACATTTTTGCTGGCAATTCGATACTTTAAGTAAATATTTTTTACCAATACCCATCATATATTTTCAATAAAGTGGAGTGTGCACCATGTCACTCTAAGAATTTTAATGTATCTTGGAGAAGTTCACTCTCATATGTATATATGATATGACAAACACGGACACATTTTTATTTAAGTTATTTACATATTTATGTGATTCGTTATATAACATAAAAAATATGTAGCACTTATCGGGTTCTACGAGCCCTAGTAGTTGCAATATGTTGATGTCCCAAGTCCATCCGATCCCGTACAGTCACTTTCAATAGCCTGGGAGTCGTTCCCTATAAAAAACAACTTAATACGGTTTCGGTCTGCCTGGCAAACTGATCATAGATCGGTTATAATTAAACTGCATACAATTGGTTTTATGTAGATTGCATTGTATAAGGAAAGTGTGCATTTAGGAGCAACTCCAATATCTCCTTTTCCGTTTTTGTGTATTGTCTACTCGGTGTCTCAAGAGTCCCGAGCTTCATACAAGAGAATTTTCTAGAGCTCCATGAATCGCTCTTAGCTCTTCTAATGCTTTTGTTATATTCAGTGAGGGTAATCCTGTAAGTTTCCCACTCTCCTGTGTACTTTGGTCTATTAAAGAGTTTTCTAGTTTGTACCCTTAGTTTCATGAGTCCCTGGCAGTCCTCACTCTCACCGGGCTACTTTCTTACGATCATGAGATGGCATTCTGGACCTCCTCCACAGCCACCTCAAGATCGTCGGTACTTCTTATTTTTCTACTGATCCCCCTAGTCCTGATTTCCAACTCCGTTTTATAGGAGTTCAAGTCGTATAGTTCTCTTTAGGTCTCTGTAGTAACTCGGTTGCGGATTTCCCTTCACAGCGATCTCGAAGTAGATGTGCCTGTGATCCGATAAAAACGGCTCACTTAATTCCTGCCACTTTGAGACACTATCATACACTGGTGTAGAACACACCGTTATACCGATAACCTCCCTTCTGTTTTTCACGGCGAAGGTTGGCTCATTCCCGACGATTAAAATCTCTAGATTATAATTAAATAGTAAATCTAGTAAAGGCTCACCTCGATCGTTGACATCCGTGGTCCCCCACAACGTGTGGTGTTACCACAGCTTACCATAACAAAGATGAGTTGTTTTCTCTCCCTGTCGCACCATATAGCAAGATATCTCAGCTCTTTAGTCGGAGGAAGCACGTTCTTATCACATGGGAGGTATGCCGAGCAAATCTCTATCTGTCTCTGACTTCATTCCCATGTGTAGGTTATTTTCGGCGGTCATCCGTGCAGAACCCTGAAAGCGAGAAAAGAGAGATCATTTTTATGAAAAATATAAGCTGTGGGTCTTTTTGGGAGCAGCAAGAGAGGACTTACCGTCACGTCACTTACCTGCAACCATTTTATCAGGAATCCATAAGTCTATGGCTCCTGGATCAGAGCGATATCCACGCTGTTGCGTGTTAAATTAGCACAGAGGGCAGCTGAAGCCGCTGACATAAAAACATAAATTTGATTAGGTCATAATATTTAAATAGTTTCATTAACAATATTTCCCTTGGTTTAACTTTTTTGCTTAAGTACTTAAATTAATATTTAAATTATCAATTAATACAACCATACAATGCCCATGTATCAATAAATTCTGTATTCATAATGATATCAATAAAATCAAATGTACTATTTGTTACTGAAATTGCGTTGATTTAAATTTAAATAGCACTTTTATGTGTGTGTTTTACTGATTAACATTGTTTGTACGTCGATAGGGAGCCCTGAGAAATTAAATAATTTTAAATAACAATATTAACGCGAAAATTGATTTAGTAATTCCAGTTGAATATTTTTAATTCCAAGCATGTTTCCATTACACCCTAATTGCTGTGCATCGCGAGCCAGTTTGACTGGCACATTTAATTTTTAACTCACGTACCGCTCATTTGTTTTACTACTGAATCCTTTATTACATTAAGATTATCGACACGGCAATTAGTCGCTTGTGGTTGGAGTGTTCGGTAGAAGCACATTGGACCAAAAAGCAGTAGATTTAAATCCAAATTCAAAACTAGAAATGTAGCACAAAGTGACTTAGTTTTACGAAACAAAAAAGTAATGTACGCTATTGCTCCTGTGGAGATTTAATATAATATAAACCTGTTATGAATTATTTTCTCGTTTTTTAAAAACCAAACACAACTGCTATGCGAAGCGAAGTTGTATCAAATCTTACACATTTTAGGCCGAATTGGGGTCCGACAAACGCTTTGTTATAAAGTAGGAGGCACAAATTTGTGAGAAAATATGCAAACATCCAACAGCAACTCAACAGTGAGATGATAACAGGTATTTGAGAGGTATTTTCTTAAAACACGACTGTTTTTACGTGTCAGCCTACTTACAACATAATCACAAGAAATCGAATTCAAATCAATTCAATCAACTTCAAAAAATAATAGGTTAAATAAAGTAGTATAGGTTTCTGGAATTAGCTCTTCACAGGGAATTCAAAAATGAAAAACATTACAGGGTGTTCAATTTAAAAAACAGCAGTTGCCGTCATAGGAGAAGCAACATAGGTAAACAGATAAAGCAATACGGTTTGCACATTCCTATCTTAACTTTTCATAAGCTATCGTGTGATACTAATTTCAGATTTAGCCAGAAATTAAAAATGTTCGATCAAATTTAATTTCTGGCTAAATCTGAAATTAGTGTCACACGATAGCTTATGAAAAGTTAAGATAGAAATGTGTAAACCGTTTTGCTTGATCTCAAACCGTTTAGATTTTACAGGGTGTCAAAGTTGCCAAATGTCAATATTCACCTGTCAATATTTCAGAAACAGTTGAAGATAGGTAGAGGACATCTTACATGAAATGTGTTTAGAATTCCCCGTAGAATCTAGAAATGAAATAATATATAGGGTGTTACGTTTAAAATAAGCAAGTTGATGATGACTTTCGGTATAACCGGAAGTGCGAGGAAGTTGACACTATTTTCATTGAATAGACCTTTTTGATAACCCCCTGTATACAAATTTATAGATTTCAATTCTTACTACTTTTTGTATATATATTATATATGATTATCACATTGACATCTGTCCAGAGAAATCCACATAAATCTTTCATGCAGAATGCACCATACTGCCAAATTGATTTTCTGCATAAGATATTTAGTTTCCATGTACGTAATGAATAGATTTCCCAAAATATGAAGGCACTAAATCATCATATTATTGTTGTCGCACTAGTCCAAATATCAATCCATATGTTCTTCTTCCGAAGTATTCTGAACGAAAAGGTGTCTCAAAGGAAATCCAAAATTGTATTTCCATTGTATATGGCATCAATCATCATTTTTTGGGTCAAACTTCAGAAGTTTGCCTTGATACTACACTCTCAATCTTTAGTTTGCATACTTCTGGTTTCCTGTTTTTCATTATTTTACATGTGGTGTAATCCCAAAAGAAAATACAGTAAACCATCATCAGTCAGTTGTATCATGCGTTCCATCTAAAGTTTTCTGACGAAATGCCCTCGATAATAGAAAAGTATATTTTTTTGTTACATATAAATATGGCATGTGGATACCTGAATTGATTACAATCTTAACTTCAGTTTTAACGTGAAACTGTTATTAAAATCATCAACTGGCATAAATTGTTAGAGTGAGTAAAAATTTAAACAATAAGAAAATTATTATTGTTATTAAGAAGAAAATAAGAGCAGAAGCTTTGAGAGCTTGATTTGGCTCAGATTACAGGGAAAACTAAATATAATACAATACATCCTATAAATGTCATAAACGGAATAAAGTAACATCCAATAAATACTACGAATAGGTACCACAAGGTATAATCAAACTAGGTCCGTAAATTCATGAAATGATCTAGTCTACTTTTAAATGAATTTAAAGAAGGCGCGGTCACTACACTATTTGTTAGTTGTTTCACACGTCGAACGCTTTGTTAGGCAAAAAATGTTGTCTGCATCTGGTGTAAAATTGTTCTTTTTGCAATTTTAGTTGATATCCACGAAGACGGCAGTCCATATTTAGCTGGAATATATCATCTGGACAGTAAATCTCACCTTGAAGTAACCTATAGGTCGCAATAAGGTCACCACGAGTTCTGCATTTATCTAATGATGATAACTTAAGACGAGTCAGGCGGGTTTCATAAGACATGTTATGAAAACCACTGGGTAACTTAGTGGCTCGTCGAGTCTCCTTATCTTGCTTTAATAAAGGGGACAAAACATACTGCAAATTCCAGATGTGACCGAATATAGACCTTGTAGATCTTCAGAAATTAATCAGTAGCAAGATCCTGAAAGGATTTCCGAATCATGTAAATATGTTGATTCATCTGTTGACAACCTTCGTAACATACGCACTCCAAAACAAGGATTCTGTCACAATAACGTCTTGGTTATTTTGATGTGAAACTTTTGCAATATTGTGTCCATCGATTTTATAGATTAATTCTGGATTATTCTTGGACATATAAAGAACGCAACATTTGTTATGGTTCAACGGTAATCCCCATTGGTGCTCTAACGGGGATGTTGGTGTATATTATAATATAACCAGCTGTTAAAACTCTTGGTTCCTACCATTGTAACTAAAAAATGGTATGGAGTTGTCAGCAGGTGCTCGCTTATTTCAGCAGGAAAAATAGAGTAACTCTAGTCTGGGTCCCAGCCCATTTTGACCATGAAGGGAATGAAGCAGCCGACTCTCTAGCGAGGGAGGGTGCTGCTTCTGAATTTGTCGGACCAGCACCGGTGCTTGGCATATTTTCGAGTACTGCCAAAGCAACTCTCTTGACCTGGGCTGAGGGACAAATCCTTCAGTACTGGCAAGAACTACCAAGATTAATTCATTCGAAGCCGTTCATAATAAGCCCTTCAAGAACAGGAACTAAAAAACTTTTAGAGTTATGCAGGTTGCACCTACGAACTTTAATTGGCCTATATACTGGTCACTGCCGTTTAAAACATCATCTATACAAATTCGGCCTAGCAGAAGAAGCTGAGTACCGGTTGTGCTTAGAAGATGATGAAACGGCTGAACACATATTATGCACATGCCCCGCTGGGCAAAGGATCAGATACTCATTATTTGGCAAAGGACAACTACTGCCAGAGGATCTGAATAAGTTCTCACCCAATAAGGTGATCAGCTTCATTAAGAGCCTGGACCTGTTTGGTGAAATATAAGTAGGTTTGAGCCACAATAGACCACATGGTCGCGGCGGAGGGTCTCGTTTTCGGCCCACTCACTTTTGAACCTAACCTAACTTGGGTTTTTTGATAACAGAGTTAACAATGTTAACAATTTTCCATATTAGGATCAATGTTATAAGTTTCTGAATGTGCCGTTAAATCAAGTTTGAAAAAGTATAATATAAATATCTCTAAATTTTATTACATCTCTAATAAATCTCTATAATAAATATCTCTTAACTTTTCGAAATTACAAAACAAGTCTCTTTTGATTTATTTCTTCAATTAACAAACTCTATATGTCTTTCAGTTTTGAAGGTCTGAATAGTGATTTCATTTCGTACATACTGCAGTCAGTTGAAAGCTCAACAAAAACTTTTTATATACCACGTACTGTACACATGTGTTAACTTATATTCTTGATTTCTATTGTCAAATGTCAATTAAAAGTTAGTAAGTAAAACTGTTCCCAAAAAACATGTTTTTACATTATTTTGTAGAATGTACATCTATATTAGATTATAAACATCAGTGTGGTAAATTTAATGTAACCTAAATGAATTGCAATGAGAATTTGAAAAATATAGTTTCCACAATTCCTTTTTTCCTCCAGTAAATCTCTTTTTAACCTTTCGCTTCAGGAAACCGCCTTAATTTAAAATACAATTAAATTCTAATAAATTCAGCGCCAACCCTTTTAATCCAAAGTGCTTGCTCCTTGAAGAAATTCATTACGAATTTTCAGCTCTAGAGCAAACCGAAGCAATAAATTAAGGACAGATAATTGTTTGTCGTATCGCTTGGGCCTGAATATATCAGAGGAGGCCGGGCAGTTAATTGGCCGCCACCCAGGGGTGTCGTTTCGGGTCTTCCCGGAGGCCAAGTGCCTTTTTATTCGTCCTTTTCGAACAAAAAGTGCCATGCATATAAAATGAATTACAAATGACTTGATATAAATGTATAGTGGACTGTAGTCCATCAGCGAATACACAAGAGAAAGCGAGATTCGATATGGGGTTGCTGCTTTAAATTTATATTTGCCTCACCAAATCCTAACACTTCCTTCAAGAAATGCGGAAAACTGCCAGCGAATAAAAATATAACATTCCATTTTAGTTAAACTTTTCGAATTGCCTTTGTACTATTCCGATTTTAGTGCTTCTCGATGAGTTCTCAATCAGTTTTATAGAACCAATGAGAAGTAAACAATATTTATTTTATTTTTCTTTAAATTGACTATTTTTCTTTAAATTGACTAGTTGTGATAATAATGGATTCCTTCTCCAAAATTTTAGTATTATGGCTTATTTTACAAGGAACTGAAACAAAATACTAAAAATTTGTTACTTAAAGGACTCATCTAGTTTAAAATTGATATCTATTTTAAGATGTAGGGGAGGGGGAGGGCTTTGTATATTATACTATAAACTAAGCCCAACAGATATTATACAATTTTTTTTTAATTTATTTGGAGATACCGAAAAACAACTACTCCACAGGAAATATGCCCCGACTGTCTGGTATTTGGTCTTGATGAAGGATGTGGCGACATCCATGGAGATATTGATGTAATGCAACGCCAGTCGGGGCATATTGTCCGTGGAGTAGTTGTTTTCGGCATCTCCAAATAAATAAATAAGTCTGCAGAAAAGCAGATCGTTATCTGTCTATCAATTAGACAATAATTGTCAGACACGTAGTAGCAAAGACCCAAAGAGGGCACTACGGTGTATTTCACTGTATCTCGCCACAACAGATATTATACAATTTATATTGCTTCAATTGAAACAATTGAACATTTATTGCTTTCGGAGCCTCCAAGTATATCTTCATAAATCTGGGATTTCCAAAATTTTGCACAGGGACGCTACATTCGGACACTTCTTGATGGAGTTATTTTTATAACCTAGTCTAGTCTAGTCGAACAATAAATTGTCAGATTTCTATAAATTTATAAGAACCAAACATGCATAGATATCGGTTTTCTACGGAACCCATCTTTGGAAGGTGAATAAATGTGGCCCACTAATTAAATTAAAATATATTCTATCACTAATTACTTCAGGTTATTAAGTTTAATTAAGATAGTAAAACAAATTGATAATAATGATCAACTACATACCTTTAAATGTATAGCAAATTGTTAACATACGAGTAGATACAAGATCTTTTATATTTCTATATCGCTAAATAACATATACCGTTTTGCAACAAATGATATTACATTTCTGTATATACATATATAATATAAGTTGTAGGTATATAGAACTTTATAATACAAAAAATGTTTCATCATTATTTTTTAGAAAGCTATTAGTTTGAAATACTATTTTTTACTACGGCACGTTAATAAAATATTGTACTTTCAATATACTGCATTTCAAACAACAATATTCAAGGGTGTTTGAAGATAAATACTCGGATTTACTATAAATGAAAATCAGATTTCATATAAATACGGTGGTATTCTCTACACTCTTAAAGTATGAATTACATGTAAAAAAACTTGAATAAAGTAAATTATAATGAATGGGATAATTACGTACTAACAATCATAAAGTGTGGGTTAAATTTACTTTTTCGTTTGAGCAAGTAGGAATATATACAGGGTCTTTCAGCGAAAACTTGACCCCCAAAAAGTCATCTTCATGTATCTCTTAAACCAGCATCATCTTAAATGGATGGAACTTAAAATATTTAAACATATATCAAACTATTTTGAAGAATGGTTTCGGTAGGATTGTGTGTATGCTTTTATAATATCGAAAATTGATTAAAGAAGATACAATATATTGTATTGTACTATTATTTATTTATGTGAATAATTGCAATTCGTGATTAAAACTGGCTTCTTTTTGTTTCTAGCATACCATTCCACTTTTTGGGTTCTATAGTTTTCTATCGATAATCTACTAATTGAGAGCTTTGGCACATAACATTTTTTTCAGCGTTTTTTTTACCTACCTACCTTATTCATTTTTAGTAACAAATCATTAAATATCAAAATGTATCTATTTACACAAAGACAATATTGAACCTTATGCAAATAGAAAGTCATGTCACAGTGCTTTTAATTTAACATATTTCTGCAAATGACAGATGACAAACGAATCCCGAAAATTCTACAAAATCCCCAGAAACTCCAACCACGCCAACTTAATAATTTTTTTCGCAAACTTGAAGTTTATTCATTTATGCAGGTATTGTTATTGAAAAACACTTTCAAATATACCTTAGAGTTAACTCAGAGTTAACACATAGGTATATGTAAGTTACGTAACTCGTAGTTTAACTTCCAATTGAGAAACCGGGCCTTAAAATACTAAAGCCATTAGCCACGAGCCAACCATTGACCGAAGAAGTAAGTCCTCAGTCAACGGCATAACCCAAAATTAACTATTTTGTCAAATTTAAGTAAATACGAAAATGCTATTTAAAGTTGAGTAATCCTGTCTCCCTATTCACCAATTTTTTTTTATTGACTACATTCTACCTTATACCGGGTGATTCTTAACCTATATAAGGTTAAATTATATTATATAATCATAGCTGAGGACAAATAATGACTAATAATGAAAAAAAAATGTACATTTTTAGTTTCGGAAATAATTTGAAAGAAATGTTTATCAGGTGAAATTTTTTGTTTATAAAAACTAAGAAGTAAACAAGTCAGGATGATATGTTTGGTATTTCTAGGAGTACTTTATTATCAGTTGTGGTAGTATTCGAGTTTATTTTCACGCGATTAGAACAAAAGTATAATTCCTCAAACGAAGAACTTATGAACATGATACTGGCATACGAGGCATTTTATGAAATTCACGTTCTTTTATTTTTATTTGAAATAAATTGAAACTAAATTTAATAATATAATAATAATATTTCCGAAACTAAAAATGTTTTACTACCTTTTTTTTTCATTATTAGTAATTATTTGTTTTGTAATATATAATTTCCCAAGTTTATGTGCATTGGATAAGAATCACCCTGTATGTACACTTGTCAGGTTTCCTAGAATATTAATGTTTTGTTGAGAAAGACCCCTCCTGCAGGTCCCTTGAGAAATTACCGATCCCATTCAAAGATGTCCACGCACCCTTCCCCCAGATTCCTCATACCCATAATAACGCAAAACTAACGCCCCTAATGCATATAGAATGTCATTAGGAACGGTTAAATCGCATAAAAATGTCCTGCATCTCATTTTAATATTATCCACAGGTGCATCCCGCACAATAAGATGAATTTAAATGCGCGGCCACGAGTCTAACTTTTAAAAACTCTTTTGTCCATCCTTATTCATTTGGGTTTTGAGCACGTAAACGCCATAATAAGAGCAATTTAAAATTTACTGTATTCAGTTTTACGTTTCCGACAAATGTACACGGTCGAAGGAGGCTGTAAAACGTCAGTCTACGTAAATGTCGTGATTTCTCAGCAGCATAATATATAAAGTTCCACAGTTATAAAAAAATGTGGGTCCAGAGACAAATTGTTTATGAAAATATGTAACTATTAAAGTAGATATTCTAGATTTTTCAAGTCATGATATGATAGTCAGTTGTAGGAAATAACGTCGCTTGATATAATACAAAAGACCAGATCAAGATTTAGATATAAAAAATATGTACACCATTTAGATATGAATCACTAAAAATTGAAAATATACAATTTGGTAAAATATAAAGCGTGGGTCACTAAGAACGAATTCTTCAGTAGCCCCTTACATAAGGGAGGTTTTGCATATCTCTTTTTGTACATGCAATTTTTAGATATACAGGGTGCACCGTTTAGAGGTTACAGCATCTAATATCTCTTTTTTATATGAAACATTTTTGTTGCCAAGTAATTTCGGTTTTTCTAAAAATTTAGGAAAAAACGTAACTTCGTAGGATCGTAGTAGCCTTGTTTCTGAAAATTAAATATTGAGATTTAGTATTTAGGTGATCAAACCCTTGGATATATTATAAACTGACATCATCGTTAATTTTTTTGCTTATACAGGATATTTTTCATAAGCAACTAGTAGCATTTCAATCTGGTTCCATTATAAAAAACTGATCTTTAATTCTCAGGAACAAGGCTATTATGAATTTTACGATGTTATGTTTTCCCATATTTTTTGAAAAACCAAAATAACTTGGCAACGCCGCGCACAAAACCAGAAAGCAAGGCGCCAATGTATGGGAAATTTTAAATTTACTAAAAATGTCGTATAAAATAAAAGGTATTCCATATAAAAAGCAATTGTCAGAAACTCTAACTGCTGAACACATGCGTTCAGCGATTGATAAACAGGGTTTACAGGGATAAACAGATTTAGATACACCACAGTGTATCTAAATCTAAAAATAATTTTGCATGGTAGAAAAAAGAGATGGAACAAAGTTCCTTTTCAACATTTTGTTTACAAACTTTGATTTTTATAACTTTATTTCGCCATTATAACCGAAGTATTATAATATTACCACCATTTGCTTCAATATTTTATTTTGAGGAACACCGAAGAAATCTTTACTAAAAACAGAACTGAAATTAGTTCAGCCGGTTTATTTGGTATCAGTCACACATTTACCAAATCTGCTGTTCACATAAACCAACCATAAGCTTAAAACGAAATTAAAAGAAATAGTCTGTAAAATGTTGGTAAGGCAATATTACATGATATTCAATGTTATTATTTTGTCATTATTATTATAATGTCGTTATTTACTTGAAAACGTATATATTATTATTACATTCAGAAGCTTATGGAGAATATGGTAGACCTATTTTTTATATTTTCAATCTGTACAAACCAAATTTTAACATCGGATAATATTTAGTTGAAATCAATGTGAAAACAAGGGAAATGAAAAATTGCTAAAAATCATGACTTCTTGTTATATACAAAGGGTATGTCTATGAGGTATTTGGGGTAATGTCCGGAAATACTCTTTCAAGGGGCCACGTCAAATATATAATATATATATATATATATATATATATATATATATATATATATATATATATATATATATATATATATATATATATATATAATAATAAATAATAGTATAATAACCACAACATTATGTTCTCATCTATCCACTAGAGATTCACCGTCCCAATTTTTATTAGAATACACTAATTTGTAAAACTAGGAAAACAAGTGGAGACGGATTTGAATGTGTTGAAGGACGGACACCATTACATATGGGTCAACATTAACAACTATATAGAGCTCTAAAATAAATCAAGCGTCATGTTATAAGAATACGCAAACACGGATCCTGATTGGTTTAAAGCTGACTTAAAAGCTTCCATCAAATTAAGTACTTCATAAACTTCACTCAAATCATCACATAAAATGGAATTTATAATACCTAATAATCCGTTCTAAATCTAATAAATGTCCTAATAATTTGTTCAAATCTAACTTAAACACAAATAATGATTAGGTTAGGTTCAGTTTTCGTAATGCAATGTTAGCAGTACTTGTCCCTATAACCAAGTTTTAGTTAGGTTACGAAACGTTACTAAATTAAAATTAAATATTTATTATACACAAAGAAAGTAAACTCAAGGGCTCAAAATCATCCTTTTTGTGTATTTTTAGGGCATTAAAGTTTGAAGACAGTTACGCGTAGCACGCAGCTCACTCACTAGTTTTAAGGTGTATGTTGTACAATGTAAATAGTATCTAACTAATGATCAATAATTGTAAGTAGTTACTACCTATGTAACTTCATTCACCTACATATCAGAAAAGAGAGCCAATCAATCAATCATAGCATAATCTTTTTTTCTCATCAGTAGCTAATTGATTTCATGAGACTATCACCGTATGAGTGTCAATTGCCCCTAACAGCCGTACACCCGAGTGTCAATCATATCTACAAGATAGATACTGCATACAACGATATCTCCACATAAAATTATAGTCAACAGTGCTACCCTGCTCCATTATAGAGGATTTACTCTATTGCCATTATATTATTATGACTTTATATTTGACTTGTCCTTTATGTAATTATATACCATATTGCATATGTCATATATATAATACTACTATATCGCGGGTAGAGGCCCAAGAATTCCGAAAACAACACGGCGCCGACATACAATCTCTATCCTTATCGAGAGTACCTTAGTCAAATATGCGCATGCGCACGAATTTCGCGACATCCAATAAGCATGCAGCATAAATACTGCATCTCTGTCTACCGACTTCTTTTAAAAAAAAGTTGAAAGTTGGGAAGTCTATCAGCCTATAAACAGTGTGTCAGCTTCCGTAACCATGGAGATTGCGCATGCGCAAATCGAACAAAGGGTCTCTGGAACAGTATAGCACTATATCTTTTGTCCTTTAATGTTTTCGGAGAAACCGCTTATGGGCTAACATAGGAAACACGCGATATAGTAGTATTATATATATGGCATATGTAAATAAATACTTTTATAGTCGACTGCCATCATAATGCTATCATTATGAACGTCAAAATCGTCAATAATCTGCCACTTTCTAGCACCCATGCCGTAATGTGACATAACCGTGCCATAATTTTCTCTTACGGCACGATAATAAATAGTAGGTTTTTATTAAACTTGAAATACTATTTATTTATATTAATGGTAATACTACAGTATTACAAAATCCATTTACAAAACCTCTCCCATTCTTTTTTATAAAGATCTTCTGATTTTTTTGGAATAAGGCTTGATTCAGCTTCTTCGGCTTTTTTTAGAATATCTTCACGTGAACACATATTTTTAAAAAAATATTTGCTTGTATACACAACACCATAGCAACCACAACATGCCAACATTCAACGATTGCTCGAATAATAATTTCATAGTTTGAACAAATTTAATATTTTCAAAACTTAAATAATTGTACGTTAAAACCGCAGTTCGACTATAAAATAGCGTATGAAATTCGTTTATAATGCTCGATTATGGCATTCGTGAAGTGTTAGCGCATTCGCTTCGCTCATGCGCCGAAATTCACTCATGCCATAATCTGCTGCATTATAAACTAATTTCATAATATACTATTATATTATATTCTATTCTATATTCAAATAATATACAACTTTTATTCTAACCATAGGTATGATATTCACTAGATAATAGACAGTCGAAGTAAATCTTTTTGACAAGATATTTTTTTGACAGTTTCTGACAGGTGACAGTGGAATTAATATTCAAGAATATTTCTCTGTATATCATTTTCGTCTGTGTTTTATCGACGAATATTAACTGTGTTCTTATCAGGAATGTCAGCAGGTTTGTCATCAACCTTTATATATCATATCGGGAATGTAAATGTCTCAATTGTGTCGAGAACATAGAAGCAACATTTTGTGTTTTTCCGTATTTCATTCTAAGAACAAATGCACTTGAAAGTAATTTACATGTCTTTGCATGATAATTCCATATGTACCTATAGTACATATATGGTGCATAAACTGACGTAGTTGCCAAAATTCGTGGTAAGAACTCAAACATATCAATAACATTAACTCTAAATTGGTATTGATAGTTTTATATATTGAGAAAATCATTTTAGAATTATATAGAAAGACATAGCTGTGAAGTACTAATAGTGTACCATAACACAATGATATTTATGTGGACTTTTGAACAGTTTTACTAAAATTATACCTTT
This sequence comes from Pogonocherus hispidulus, assembly GCA_963924545.1. NCBI lineage: Eukaryota > Metazoa > Arthropoda > Insecta > Coleoptera > Cerambycidae > Pogonocherus > Pogonocherus hispidulus. Next base: position 73,168,863 of record OZ004693.1, read on the forward strand.
ACACGACTGTTCTGTAAGACAAATTAGTGCCTTTCTCAGAAACACTCAAGGTCTGTGAAGAAAATGTTAGAAACGTGTCTGGGCAGAACCGTACGTCTTATTTGAACCAGGGCGGACGCTGGCCAGCTGTTGACCTTAATGAAAATATAATTCTGCTGGTTCTACCTGGGGTACATGTATATCCCTACTCGTCCTTACAAGCATATTCCATCAAATTGATACATCAACACTACGTATTACACGCCCCACAGATTTTTATGGGCGCTAATGTGTAAGCTTCCTCTCTACTGCTATATTAATTATTAAGGCAGATGTATAGGCTCCGAAACGGGAATTATTCTGCGTTAATAATGTAGGATCGTTTGAACATTAGCTATTAGAAATATGATACTGAAAGGCATCTACTACGTTTATACGATGGTGGGTGGTGAGTGCTTCCATGGAAACCTATCAGTTTTTGATTATAAGTTTGTTTCCAGTCGTAAGCAAATATAACAAAATATAAAATTGGGATGTTTCTTAGTTTTTCATTTAATAATCATTTTGGCTGAAATACTTTACTGATACTGAAATTCAAAACTGTATAAAACCAATATTCTTCTATTACTAATAAATAACACAATATACTGAGAAAAATCGTTGTGTATATTTTCTGCTATAATGTAATAATTTTTTTTGTCAATAAAATCTTGCATTTCTACTTAATTTTCTTTTCAATAAGAGTATCTCGAAATTATCCATATACATAATATACAGTGAGTCTTATAAAGTCCCGCATAAATTCATTATTTTGAAAATGGTAAAGTATTTCAAACATCGCTTGGACACGTCGATTTGCTTTTCTTTTTTCACTTGTTTCATATACTCGTATATTAAATTTTTTACAGGACGACTCAATGAAGGTACGTCGATATAATCTTAAGTATTTTAAATGGAACACCCAGTACTGTGTTACATATTTGGAAAGAACTGTCTTTGACGAATACTTATTATCTCTAACAATAAGGGAAATATGCCCAAAAAAGTGTATCATAAGACCGGTGTGTTGGAAAAACACTGTCCCAAGCAACGAATCGATATTCTCTTTCTAGCACATTGCTCTTATGACACATTTTTTTGGGCATATCTCCTTTATTATTAGAGATAGACCCATAAAACTTTATATGACCGTATTCGCAAAAAAGGGTTCTTTCCAAATGTGGAAAACAGTACTGGGTGTTTCATTTAAAATATTAAAGTTTATATCGACGTTGCTTCATTGAGTCGCCCTGTAAAAAATTTAACATGTGTAAAGCAAGTATAAAAAGAAAAGAAAATCGACATGTCCGAGCGATCTTTGAAAAACTTTATGCGGGTTTTTATGGACTCCCTGTATAATACTTGTTAAACGAAATACACACTTCTTTTTACATACACATTTTTTAATTTTGTACTAAATTGTGCATTTTTACGGAGGCAAATGTTTCCATTGTATAGGTATTTTATTTATATGAGCAATTGAACCGTAAATGTTAATCAAAATAGATATAATTATGCAAATGTTAATAGTTGATTTTAATGAATAAAGTGGTTTATAGAACCATTTCCTTCTTATTTTTTCATCGAAGTGGTATCTGAGGGATTAAATTTTTCAGAGGATTAAATTTACTTTTAATCCACAGGGGATAAAAAGCGACACTTCAGCCCCTAAAATGAGGGAATGAAATATCATTTTTAGTCTACGAAGTGCAAAAACTATATTATATATGACATAAACATATTTTTTAATATGTTCACAGGAAAATCAAGTTCCTCTTTATAAACACATTAGATGAATCATTTGTGATCATTTTATTTAAATACTGATTCATCTTTCGATCCATGCCTCTTGGTTAATTTGACCATACAATTAGGTAAACTATTAACATTGTTATTTATTTTCTTAATTGATCCTATTATTTATTACGGAGCTCCATGACCGAACGGTTAAACACTTGAGGTTTTTAATCGTTATATGCATTTAATGACGGTTCGAATCTCGCCGCCGATCAATTTCTTCTATGTGGAACTAGTAACAACCTATTGTTCACTTTAAATAATAATAAGGTTTTCCAGCTCGTACTAAATGGTAGTTAAAGTTATAACTCGTAAGTCATACCACTCCTTATCACAAACAAGTCTCTGGGAGACTTGGAGGAATAGAGATATTATTGGTTCTTAGTTGCACTTTCGCAAACCTAATAAATTTTGTCTACAATCAAAAATTACTACTTTCTATTGAAATACATTTTTATATTCTGCATATTTGAATTTAAATAATATGTTCTGCAAATCTGGATTACACGATAATAAAACATTTTCATCCCGGGATGAAGTTGTAATTATTTTACATATTATGCTATTATAACAAATATTCACATTGTTTCAAAATATGGAAAATATGCCTTCTGTATTTGATGGATAATTAAATACTCATAAACTGACCTACTTATACAAATCAAAATATTTTAAATATTAAATTATGATGCGTTAATATCAAAATGTAAATAATTTACTGGATTTTACGAGATTTCGTTTTATTATAAATAAAATTTTATCATATTTATGTATCAAATAATGCACATTTTTTAGTTAAAAGTAATATTTTCGATAAAATACAAAGTGAGTTGCTAAATAAGCAACGTTATTGTTGGACATCAAATTAGTTCTGTTTAAAAAAAATAAAATTTTATTTTATTAAACCAACCATATCTTCAGTACTGGTTGCTTAGTTGACTTGAAATTACCGCGTGTTATAGCAAGCTTTCCAGATATTTATTATTTAGTTTAAAAATATCCATGAGTTTGGAAAATCTAACATAGCATAATTAAAATCAAATTTTTAGGGGCCAAAATAAAAAAAAAACTGTTAATTTTTTAAATTCTAATGTGACTGCTGACACTGAATTTTAGGATACTTTCAAATAGGTTTCACCGAGATTTTCAAAAAAATGTATTGAAATTTAACAAAAATATAGCATAATTAAAATTTACATTATGAATAATAACCATATTTCTGTTAAAAACCAATATTTTTTTCTAATTCCGCTCATACCCATTTGAGAATACCTATCCTAAACATAATGGCGCAATCAGATTAGAAATAAAAATATTGCTAACCATTTTTTTGGATTATTCGCCTTGAAAAAATCGGTTTTAATTATGCTTAGGGTGACCAGATTCCTTGAACAACAAAAGAGGACTAAGATGCTGCGGGAAATATTTTATAAAAAATACAATCATTATTTCGTCAAAACTATTAGTCTTTATTTATGAAAACAAACAATTACTTTGTAATTTTGTAATTCGGCTTAAATTTGTAAAAGGAGGGCGGCTTTTGTGGGATTCGTCAACCATGTTTGTTCCCATCGTCGTCTTTATTCGATTTAAGTTAACAGAGAGAGAAAGTGTTACACTTAGAGGTCTAGGATGAATTTCAAACAATTTATGATTCCCAATTCACTTGCTTATTGTACTTGCATTGTTTAGAAATACTTCAGATTTTTAGTGTATTTTTTTGTATGATAAAAAAGAGGACATTTAACATAAAATGTGTATATATATACCGGACATAAATTTGAACCTTAAAAAGAGGACTTGTCCGGTTAAAAGAGGACGTCTGGTCACCCTAATTATGCTATATTTTTATTAGTTGGTTATTGATACTGATATTAGTTGACATTGATTGATACTGATATTAGTTGATATTGATTGATAATGATATTGATATATTGGTTAGAAACCATTATATTTTTTAAAATTTCGGTTACACATATCCTAAATCCCAAATTTAGTGGCGCAGTAGAATTAGAAACAAAAAAAAAATTGCAAATTTTTATTTAGGATTTTTCCCTTGAAAAAAATTCGAAATAGGCCTTGAAATTTTAAATTTTTTTTCTGAAATTTGGCACCATATTAGTAGAGTAATTATGATGAAGCTCTATAAAAAATCCTGTCCCGCCTTTAAATGGGTGACTCGGTATATGCTTTTTAAATATTTAACACTCAGTCTCTCAGAGACGGAACATTTAAAAAAATGTTTAAATGAAAAAGCCGTTTTATTATCAAGTATTAACACATACTCTCAGATCCGACGTTAAATCTAACTCACCTTGTATATTTAATAAAATTAATAAAATCCGTACCTATAAGTACATTTTATAAATGTAAGAACGATTTAAAAAGAGGGTTGCATCCAACTACCAGTATTTGTTTCTTTTGTGATAGCCTAAATATTCCATTTAATCGGAAACTATTCTTTTGTGTTCTGATCTAAAAGCGAAAGCAGTGCCTACATTCCTTCCTCTTGGCCTAAAGTTATTTCCAAAGTTTTCCTCAAAACCGTGGAATGTTTGGATTCTGGATACAACTTTTTTTTACTTAAAGGATGTCAGAAGATAAATACTTTTCATTCGGTAGAGACAAGAGGAAACAGTATACAAAGTAATATCCTGTCATTGGTCTTACGTTAGTCCGCGGAAGATTTGTACAATTTGATTATCGTATTTTGTTACACGCTGATATGGATCGGAGTTTAAGAGACATATTTATGTGATTATTCAGAAATGCCGACATAATGAATCGACTAACATTTAAATTGCCGGCTACAATTGTGCTTGGTACGCCAAAGGTAACTCATATTTTACCTGTATAAAACACAAGCTTCAACACAATAGCGCGGTGTATTTATATGAATGTATTTATTCAGGAAACCTATAGCGAATATAAATATAATCAATACATTTCAAATGTTCATGTTCTGGTCATACATGACCGGAAGCAATCTTCTATCTTCGTGTGCTCCGGTCGTCTATATATTTTTTATTGGCCCATCGTCAATCATATTCTACTAAAATGTATCAGTTGTTTGTTTGTTTGTTAAAGTTAATTTTCATTAATTGTTTATAACAATTAAGAATACTACATACTGCTTATATATTTTTAGAATTACAAAGATAAATAAGCAGAACTATCTTCAACTGTTTTTGAAATATTGACAGGTGAATATTGACATTTTTCAACTTTGCCACCTTGTAAAATCTAAACGGTTTGAGATCAAGCAAAACGGTTTGCACATTCCTATCTTAACTTTTCATAAGCTTGATACTAATTTCAGATTTAACAAAGAGATTAAATTTAATCGAAATTTTTTTATTTCTGGCATTAAATCTGATATTACTATGAAACGATAGCTTATGAAAAGTTGAGATAGGAATATGCAAACCATTTTGCTTGATCTCAAACCATTTAGATTTTACAAAGTGTCAAAGTTGCAAAATCTCAATATTCACCACTCAATATTTCAAAAACAGTTGTAGATAGGTGTAGGACATCCTACGTGAAATATGTTTAAATTTCACGTAGAGAAAAGATCAACTTCCGGTATAACCGGAAGCGTTAAGTGAACGCCATTGCCCAAATTTTCAAAATAAAAATCGAAGTAGTCTCTGAACTATGTCTAATGTCTCATCACCGTGGGACACCCCGTATAGTGAGTGGTTTTGATGTTGTGTTATTTTAACTAAAGCGGGATTTACACTGTATCACTTTTGATGTACATCCAAAGTGAATCATCCAGAGTGAAATCATCCGGAGTGATCATCCTTGTTTACATATTTTCATCCAGTTTTGTGGTTTCACCTCTGTCACTATCCACTGTTCCTAAGAATTTCGTCATTTCGTGTTTGGTGCACCAACTTGTGGTACCAGGCGGCAGGATGTCTCGTTCAAGAAAAAATAAAAGTCTTAAAAATTAAGACTTAATTTCAAGTGGACTGATAAATGAATTGAGCTCAATTATATCAACAACTGGCCGTGCTAAAAGATGTTGGAAATGCCACTGTATAACACGTTTATAATATAATATAATTGATTTAAATATTTATTTATAATAGCCACAAACAAACAATCGCACTGGCGCCTGTACTAAAACTAAAAAGTGAAGTAGCGGTGAAAATGAACTCATCGTATTTACATTTTTCACTGAGCCTTCACTTTGGATGAATCATCGGTTCAAGGCACATCTCTTTCATCAAAAATATGTAGGGGGTCGATTTATTTCATCGTTCATTTTTAATGTACACTTTGGATTCAACACAAATGAAAGGCAATCTACACTTATCACTTTGGATGATTCCTCCAAGATGAACATCCAAAGTGATAAATGTAAATGAGCCTTTAGTATCATGTTGTATTGTGTTTAACTCTTTATTTATTAGTTGATTATTACGTTTTGATAATTCTGTGTAGGCTTTACTGACTTTTCCTATACTATGTAACATAGTCCACTGGAATAAATATACCAAAATATCTGTCTATCTACTTCTGTGGATATACAGAACAAAAGTGTAAACTTATTATTCTATAAAAGCTTTGTTTATTTTAAAACAGTGTTTCATCGATAGAGTTACACATTTTTTGAGTTTCATTATATATTTACGAGTATTTAATTTCCAATTGATGTTATTAAATTTCAAAAATGCTTTGAAATAGGGTTATAAACAAATAAATTTGAATAAGTAATTAATATTTATGGAATCATAATAAAATCATAGATGAAATACCAATTCTACTGTAATTTATAATAACTACCTGTACTTCCACAAAGCAATACAAAGATTTTCATTGCATCCATTTATTACCGTTTGAATGTATAGTTTATTATTGGTTATTAATAATTTATAACTAAATTGAACAATTCTGTAGTTCAGAAATAATATAGCATAAAATTTATATAAAACAAAATCTAATTATTATGCAGAGTGTTTTAGGTAGATATAAAGTGCATATAAAAATTACTGCAAAACATAAGTGAAAAAAAAACGTGTGCATAAATGAAAAATATTAGGTTTCTTAAAAAAAATTATAACAGCTATAGTCATCTGAAAAATATCATATATGGATTATGTATTAATGATATTTATATCCCTTATTCCCATTCGAACTATGGGCTCGGAAGTCTGAGATTTGTGTAGGAGAGGGAGCGGCATATTATTATTTTGCCGGGTGCGAGATCACCCAAGAACGACTTATGATTAAACATTATTAGGATAGATTATAGGTTAGACAGGTATCTGATTAAGAAATTAGGAAAATTTCATTAAAAAACATGAAGTTATCCACAAACTAACAATTTTGACATTGCAATTATTTTTATTGAATCAATTCAATTTTCAATTGTCATATATTTCTTGTAATTTTTTAACAATTCTTAGATGTTTAACCTCCTGCCACACATGTGCTTAAAGGTGCCTGAAGCAGAAATACAATTTCAGTTTTGTCACTAGAAATTAAAAGAAAAATGTTTTTATTAAAATTTAATACAAAAGGTACGTAACTAGAAATAATTATTTTTAATGTAATGTAATAGATGCTTATTTAGTATTTCATTATTTAAAAAATGTTGATAGTACTATTAAAAAGAAAAATTTATTAAAGACAATAAGAAGTTAAGGTTATATGAATATATGCAGTTGTAATTCAATGTTGGTCGGTGCATGATGCACGCAATGTAGGTAGTTGTAAGGATTTTCCTTTGCATACCTAGAATAATAGGTAACGAGGAAATATAAAACTTTATTCAACCATAATGTTTGATAATTTTATTAATAATTTATCTCTTAGTTAACTTTTTGGCTTAATTAATATACTGGGTTAGTCAGAAGTAGCGCACGGGTCTAATAACTGGGAAACTACTAGAGATATGGAAACAGAATTTGGACCTGTATCTCAGAAATTAATCCAGTTATAGTGTTTATAATCTTAATTGAAACTGCATAAAAAATTCCGATAAAGGACACACGTGCGTAAACAAAGAGGCCGCCGTCGAGGTGCAGGTGTTTCTTTTGTCGGAATTTTTTTTACAGTTTCAATTGACATTATATAGACTATACGAAATACCTTTATTTATATTATCTTTACTCCACGCTATGCTCCAAACTCTTTACAAAGCATCCCCTTCAGTATTCCGGATTGCTTTTGATAGACCCTGTATCCAATTTTGATTTTAAGTACCTAGGGACGTGTTTAAATCTTCATTTTTTTGTAAGGATAAGTACAAAGTACATTTGTTTTCTGTTAGAGAGGCACTCTATTGTGTTACTCTATTGATGGGTCCTGTGTGATTTGTTGGGTAGCATTGATAAAATAAATAAATAAATAAATAAAGCACTTGTTCAAGTTGCTAATGAATGACCTACCGGGAAATCTTAATCTCGATCATCGCAGCATGCATATTTTTTTGCCACCTACATGATAAAATATAATAATACATCTTCGCAGGCACTCCGTTTTCCTAAAAAAAATATACGCCGACGATTCGTTCTCGAATAAACAGTTTCCACACTGAAACTAGGGATAATGGGAACCAAGCGTGTTGGAAATAACTGACTGTGCACGTTCTCGCGATTCTATCCCGTAATGAAGACCTGACAGTTAAGTGAAACGGATAAATTGGCAAATCGACTCGAAAGTTGCCTTATTTTCCTTCAATCAAATTAATACCTCTGTAAGACGGATATTGTCGTAAAACTCCAAACTTTTCGCAATAATCGCCTTTTATTAAATGTCAGTAAGACAGTGATGTTTCCAGTATTTCCATTATTACCAGGCAGGATCTAATTTGTAATGGATTTAGAACATCTGGGCACTGAATGTTTGTACAATTATATCTTCCCAGTAAATTGAATGGAACTTTCAAAAATATATACAGTGCTTTCGAAAAGTAACGAATAAATTCATTATTTTAGAAATTCAAAAGTTTTCGGAAAAAAATCCTGACACGTCGATTTTGTTTTTAAAAAAGGCACTTTTTGACATACGACCCATATTTGTGACGTTATCGTTTTCGAGATATGACGTCATCGACAATTTTTTTAAATAGCAACCCCCAATTTTGACCACGCCATTTGAAAGAGCGTATCATTCTACATACGCATCATGAAAAATTATGGTGTTACATAACAAAAATTTCAAGAAAATAATGTTTGAAAATCTTAAAATTTAATTTTCACAATACACAATGATAATGATTATGTCAAAAATCAACTAAATTAAATGTTCAAATTTTGCACCGTTGGCTGCCTGCCAGTAGCCAAGACGATTAATAAATTCTTTTTGGGCATTATCTATAACTTCAGGAGGTATACGATGTATCTCGTGACGAATTCTTGCTTTTAAATCTTCTAAATCAACCGGTCTAGTAACGTATACTTTGCTTTTTAAGTATCCCCACAAGAAATAATCTAGGGGTGTCAAATCAGGCGATCTGGCTGGCCACTCAATCGGCCCCTTCTCCATATCCAACGATTCGGGAACAGCTCATCTAAATAAACACGGACAGGTGCTGCATAATGGGGAGGTGCACCATCTTGTTGAAAGAACATGTCATTTCTTGGAAGATCACGTCCTAGACCGGTTAATTTAGAAGATTTAAAAGCAAGAATTCGTCACGAGATACATCGTATACCTCCTGAAGTTATAGATAATGTCCAAAAAGAATTTATTAATCGTCTTGGCTACTGGCAGGCAGCCAACGGTGCAAAATTTGAACATTTAATTTAGTCGTTTTTTTACATAATCATATCATTGTCAGTATTGTGAAAATTAAATTTTAAGATCTTCAAACATTATTTTCTTGAAATTTTTGTTATGTAACACCATAATTTTTCATGATGCGTATGTAGCATGATACGCTCTTTCAAATGGAGTGGTCAAAATTGGGGGTTGGTATTTAAAAAAATTGTCGATGACGTCATATCTCGAACAACGATGACGTCACAAATATGGGTCGTATATCAAAAAGTGCCTTTTTTAAAAACAAAATCGACGTGTCAGGGGATTTTTTCGAAAACTTCTCAGTTTCTAAAATAATGAATTTATTCGTTACTTTTCGAAAGCACTATATAGTTATCCTTTAAATAAAATATAAAACACTTGCTTTTATTTCAATAAAATTGAAGGTACAGTTTTCGACAAACTTAGTTTATTTAGTTACTCTCAAGTATACAAACATACTTTAAATTCAGTTTTTTGTTTTGGGAGTAAAAGCGGAAGCACAGAATTATACACCCAACAGAAACGACAGTGTCGGTGGTCTCTTTGATGTTGGATGGTCTGAAATATTTATCCTTGAAACAGACTTGAAGTTGGATAATACAACATGTTACACTGTGAGAAATATTAAAAAAATAAATAGCACACTTAAGTACACGTAAAGAAGTAATATTTAAGTTTACATATATTTTTTAAATTATGAGAATGCAACAGTATCTAACAGAAATATTGTAGAAATGTTTAGTATTTAAATAACAAATGAGCTCTACTTTTGCAAACGGTAAAAGTAAATTGTCTAAATGTATTTATTTGACACATTTGTAAAACTCCACATTCGTTTGGGTATAAAGTCACTGAAAAACTTAAATTTAATTACGAATTTAATTTTTTCAGTGACTTACCCGAATAAACATGGAGTACAGTGGCAGCTCCCAGCTTTCTAGTTTGAGTGGGCAAATTCAAATTTTTCTTTTCCTTGTGACTAAACATCTAACTATACTTACATTTTGTACCCTAGTTAGTCTACTTTTGGAATTAAAAATAATTTTAATAAAAACCTTGGCTAATCGCGAAAAATATAGCAGTGCTGCGAGACTAACTAGCCGAAGCACTAAAGTACAAATATGTCCGATGGGTAAGCCCAAGGTAAAGGTGCCAATCCAAAGCACCAATGGCCACTTCTAAATTTTTCATCTTACTTTATTAAATAAATTATCAAATAATCCCCTTACACTTCTTGATTAATTTGAAATTAGTGGTGTAAAGTAACTGTTCCAGACTACTCTTAATGTCAGAATACAGATGAAGCACATTCTTACGGGCTTGTCCATCTTAGGATTGAAGCATATGTAACGTATAAGACGATGTGATACAGAAGCTATAGGCTAGCCCGTTTGAATTATTGATACACACTCTACGATCCCAGCATCTTATTATTAATAATTCTAATTTGTAGAAATGTATGATATGAATATGACATCTGAACAGAAACGGGTTCGCTCACCCTGTAAACTGTAATCTCTATTACTTGAATAAAGGGTGGACTACCTATTCGCTAATAATTCAGATTGGTTCATTATTTTTTTTTTAACTATAAATAAGTATTTCTAAATATCTCTATTTATAGGGAAGAATAAAGTTATATAGTATTGGTATTATTCAAGGGAAGTAGATTTTGCAAGTTGAATTTTAAACGAGGTTTTAGTTTTTTGCCGTGGAAATTCTAGGGTGGACTCTGCCCAACACGCCCACCCCGACGAGCCACTGTTGGAGTATAGTAAAAGTAAATTCTGAACAAATTCATAGTGTATAAAATCAAAATCTGCGGATGGATATAGAGTGGTCAGTAAGATATCTTTAATTTAACAATTTAACAGGAACTGTGACCTACTCCTAAAAAATAATTTAAAAAAAATTTTCCATAGGCCTATACACATTATTTTATGTTTACCTTAGCACTAATGAATTATAATTACAGAATATCTACAAAGTCCAAAAAAACACAAATACAGCAATAAACACAATATAAAATCCCTATTATTAAACCTCAAATAAACGGAACAAACGGAAACACAATCTATTCACAAATCACAAATGACAATAACGCTATAACATAAGAATCACCGTAACATCAACAATCGTAAAGTTAGGCGTTCAATTTGATTAGAATACAACTTGTACGCGCATGCGTATTAAAGTTTGGTCTTGGCGGGAACTGCAACTTTCGCTTCTGTATAGTGTATAATTCTGTGGCGGAAGTACGTAAACTTGGTGCATGATATGAAAATATTTGATACGCTTTTTTGCGCAATTAAATATTTGTTATCCCTATTAATAATAACTATAATAAAAATAATACTAACTACTATAAATTACAGTAGTAATTATTGTTATAGTGGTAAAAATTTTATTATTAATAACAATAATAATTAGCCCAAAAGGCAATGCCTAATAATCCTAAGCACTATTTTATACAACCACGAGATACACGGAAAATCTCTTTACTTTTAACAGGACAGTGACATATCCACTCATATTAACTCATACCTGGTAGGTATTGTTCGTTATTCCCATTAGCAGAGTTAGTTATCAATCCATCTCTCCATACAAGCCCTACGTTTGACAATTTACATAAGAATAATAAACCGAGAATAAACAATTTCACCCAATTGTGAATATCAAATAAGAATCAAATTTAGTTTGCCGCATCATTTATAAATATTTAACCATACTTGCGTCTGCTACCATTTCATTAATAAGTAGGTTACATAGAACAAGAAATATATTAAAGGTTTTCATGTATCTGGAAATCAGAGACCGTCTCCTCTGTTGTTGACAACTGGAACGCTTCTCGATTTGACGATTGTAATAGCTTCATCAGCACGGATGATTCTACGTGTAAGATTGGAAATGATTTTGGTATTGCTGAAATCTATAATTATGTCCTGTCTGTATCTAATATTTGGATAGAGCTGAGGAAGGGCCGGATTTTCTGCGTGCAAGTTTGTGTTCGTACCCTCTGTTGTGAACGCGAATGTTTATTTGTCCGATATAGTTTGTGAACATCCTGAGAATGGAATTTCATAAACCCCATGGGATAATGCCATGTTATCCCTTTAGGGATAATATCTTTTGAGGTTCTCAAAAAATTTGATAATTTATGCTCGGATTAAACTGGTTTTGATATTCTGGCATTCGACTAATTTTGACGTTTTGTTCACAAACACAGAGAATGTTCATATTCCTGTTTCATGTTTCTCTTGAAAATGAGTCAAAAACAGAAGCCAAAACGTCGACTTCTGTTCAAAGAGAACCAATTTTTCAAGAGATAAATAGAATGGGAGTTCTCCGAAGAGGAGAATGAGAGAATATTCTCTAAGGCATCAATTTATCGTTCTCTAGAACGCTGTTAGGAACTTATAGGAAATACATAGAAATATTTCAAATTTTTTACATCGGCTTCATAATAATTCTGTACCAAGTTTCGTCAATTTGAAAAAAGTAGGTAAGTCGCACTTTTTCAAATAGAACACTCTGTATTTAAGAAGGCTATAAGAAGCACCAATAAATATTCTACCAATTTCGCTGATGTTTTCTCTATAGTTAAATCAATATAATTTTTTTAAAACATGTATATTTATCGAAAATTGTAAGTTTTGTGCTTTTCTTTCTTTCCGAAAAATCTTAAGTTATATAAAATCCTATTATATAAAATCCTATTATAAGAAAATGTGATGAAAGTCTTACTAATTAAAATTCGGAAAAAAGTAATATGTATATCTGAGTTACTTGGTATGATCATTAACGTTAATTATGGTTTAACGGTGACGTTCAAAAGAGTTCCAAATTAAACATACGGCACAAATCCCATTCATGCGGACATAATTTCTTTGAAATTAATCAGGAGTCGTGAACAGTAGTCGTTTGTCAAGTTATTATAGGCTATAAATGCTGCAAAACTTTACACAATACATTTCAAAGCTCTGAGTATGTAAGATTTATACCTTATTTTAATGTATACGCAATTAAAAACTGAAGAACGTGCTTGTACGTACTTTGAACATGGAAACAATAAACAAACTTAAATTGGGACACTCGAGAACAATGGGAAATATGTATATCTTTTGCGAGATCTTACAGATTAAAAGTTGAGATGTAGAGCACAAATAGTAGTTCACTAGTTGTTAGGAAAATTTATTAAGCAGGAAACAATTCCCGCTATGTAGGTAATTGATGTACTTGTAGCGTATTTATCAGAATTTAGTTTAGTTTTTCTATTAATTTATAGCAACGTCGATTATCTATTTTTTAATTTACTTTAGGGGGATAGTTATTTGATAGATACGCCACTCAGTGGAATCGAAATTTTTGTTATGTGAATTTCTCCAGTTATAGGTAGTCAAGAATCAGTACGAAATAGAAAAAGTAGAGGAAGAAGAAGAAGAAGAAGGAGGAGGAGAAGGAGAATAAGAAGAAGAAGAAGAAAAATTACGACTCATTACGTCTACTTGGGGCATACGATTCCCGGACTCAGAAGTTACTCAACCCACGGACGTGGAGAGTAGCTACTGATAACCAGCAGTGGTCGACCCTGAGAATCGGAGCCAAGAAACCGGTCGACTGGATTTCAACAAAAAAAAATAATAATAATAATAAATCGAATATTTAAATATATAAATAAATAAAATGTTTATTATCAAGTTCTCGGCGCCTTAAAATATATACATATCGAGATCTTCTATTTTGCAATATTTTGGAAATAATTTATTACATTCTATGTTTCAGAACAAAAAAACATTTACTTACTATTACGAATAGAATGTCTGTGTTTATTATAGATTTTCACTAATTTTCACGTTAAATAACCAAGCTTGTGGGTTTTTTATATATTTACCGTTGACCTAGGTCCGCAACTAAGGCCAATCAGCAAGTAGACGATCAACCTTCAACCACGAAATTTTAACACACCCCACTTCTATAAGTAGTAGGGTAGGGTATAATTTATTATTTTACTTGTTTATCACCGCATAGATAAGGAACCTCCGACTTTACCTCAATACAAACGTCGCTTAAGTTTGTATAGCTTGGACAAGTAGAAAATAGGCAGACATCCCGGAGTTTCTATGTGTACTTAAACTTTGTTTAACCTTCATATTAATGATATAATCGCTAAATATCTAAGAAGTTTTGTGGTTATTCTAAAACTTACATAATACAACTAATACCTACAAGATAACTATAGATATAAGCTGAAGCCAGTTGGCAGATATGAAACTAAATATGGTATATCAGAAAATAATTTTACTTTTATTTGTCAGCCCGGTATTTTTTAGCCCATTATTTGCAGTCCGTCTGAGGAGATGAAAAGAGGTGAATATTATTTAAAAAAATCGGAACAAGTTCAAATTGCGATGTCGAGTTTTCAAAAGCACGTGGATGCATTTGTCAGTCCATTATTTGTCAGTCCATCTGAGGAGATGAACAGAAGTAAAGATGATTTTGAAAAATCTTCGCAAGTAACAAATAACGGACACGCAGCTATCTTTTTATACTAAAGTAGACTAGAAACTATGTTAAAATATGTAAAAGTAGACATATCAATAATTCACTCAGGCTCGCCTCAGCTTACAAAGTAACTATATGTGCACATAAACCACTTTGACTTTGAGTTTCGCAAACGACTTTTTAATAAGTTCATTAAGGTAGTAGTGGTGAGAAACACACCGTAGTGCCCTCTTTGGGTCTTTGCTACTATCCGCCTGGCAATTATTATCAAATTGACAGACAGATCGCTACCTGCTTTTCCTACTTATTTATTGGAAGGAGATGCCGAATACAACTTCTCCACGGGCAATGTATCCCTACTGGAGTTGGATTACTCCGGCATCTCCATGGAAGTCGCCACATCCTTCATCGATACCAACCACCAGACACTGACCAGTTTCGCGCTTGTTATGCGCTCGTCAGAGTACCGTAGGTAATGGAATCGATGAAGGATGTTGCGGGATGATCAAACCGGTCAGTGGCTGGTGATTGATCTCGATAAAGGATGTGGCGATTTCCATGAAGATGCCAGAGTAATGCAACTCCAGTCGGGGCACATTGTCCGTGAAGTAATTGTTTTCGGTAACTCCTTCCAGTAATTAAGGTATTTAGAGAATTTAAAAGAATTGAATATCTTTAAAGCTTTATCTGGCAAAGTTTTACAAATTTTGCCAAAACGTACAAGATATAGTAGTTTATTCATTTAAAATAAGATTAAAAAGTGAATAAATTTTAATAAATGCGACTAATAATATCTAATATTTAGTTTAGAACTGATTTAGACATATTTTTGCTGCCATTAAAAATATGCCTAAATAATAATAATAAGCCTAAGTAATAATAAGTAAGAATACCTGGTAGCTAATTTAATGTGCCTGATAAATCTAAAAGAAGCACATTTCAAATATGTACATTCAACTTAACGTTGTGTGCAATCCTCCGTAAAGCATATAGTCATGGTCGTTCTAAATTATTCCAAGGAGCATCGTTACCGGCGGCGGCGTATTTAATGTTTTAAAGAAGCCGAGTTTGAAACTGACCGTCCTCTCAGGTAGAGAAACGAAACGAGCTCTTACCTGGAGGGTAAATATGATCCACCGCCATGCAATATAAATCTGTTAAGCCGAGTTAAACAGTCAAGCAATGAGTATCAGGTTACAGATGTGAATCTAGATTATACTGAAGTTTATTGATTTTGGCATCGGTATTTAATATTTGCCTAAGCTTAAGTTGTTTTAAATGCAACAGAAGGTTTACTCGGCTGCAAGGGTTTGAAACCCCACACTTAACGATTATAACCTTTGATAGTTGTTAAATTTTGATAAACCGGTTGTGAAATCACCTCTGCATTGTTTGAACTGCACATTATCAGTGTTTCGTTAAGACTACGAGGTTTATGGGCTGATAAATTTATTGCAAGAGGATGTTAATTGGCTTTTTAAAGGTTATAATGCTAACGCAAACACAAACATGTATTACCCAGGTTATATAGACATAGGTAGGAGATTTTTATTATTGTTGGATAAAATAAATAAAGCCCTCAAGTGATATTTCATCAATTCGGGTTGAAGTGTATACATAAACATTTAAAATCATCAATTCCTCGCACTATGATCTGGGAGACCGTCCTTTTTGACTAACCTACGCAGGGTATTCCTGAACCTACAGAAGCCATTGAGTTTATAAACCTCAAAGCAGAAGCTAGCAAATCGAATGTTACAAAACACCTTCGACCTCGATTTTTAAGTGATTTTAATTATAAAAACAAATCTGACATAGAGTTCATGATTTCCAATGTACAGAATGCATATATCGAGCAGTAAGTTGAAAATTATTTTAGTAATTTTTTTGTTCTACTTATCGTCAACGTGCTACGAGGTCAAACTGGGTCTTTGTAAACAAAACTTGCTATATATTTTTCTATTTTTGAAAACTGTGAAGGATAATCATTCTAAGTGAAGGGGAAAAATGTTTTTACGATGTATCATACTCAATATGTTATTTCGTATCAGCCAACTTGCTTGAGTTGGGTGGTGATTTAAGTCCAGTGGATTTTCTCTTTGAATATAAATCGGATAGAATATTTAAAATCACCTCTATCTGTTTTCACAATCTCCAACCTTTCTCTTTTTATTCTCTTAACCAAGAGATTAAATTTAATCGAAAATTTTTCATTTCTGGCTAAATCTGAAACTAGTGTCAAACAATAGCTTATGAAAAGTTAAGATAGGAATGTGCAAACCGTTTTGCTCTCAAACTATTTAGATTTTACAGGGTGTCAAAATTGCAAAATGTCAATATTCACCTGCCAATATTTCAAAAACAGTTAAAGATAGCAGGTATAGGACATGCTACATGAAATGTATTTAGAATTTTACGTTGAATCTGGAAATTGATATGACATATAGGGTGTTCTATTTAAAATAAGCAAGTTGGTATCGACTTCCCGTTATACCGGAAGTGCCAGAAATGTGGAAATAGTTTAAAAAGGTAGGCCCACTGACCTTTGTAAATAACCAAATTTTCAAAATCACCCTGTACGTACTTTTCCATTTATCGATCACCCTTCCCGGTGGGACAGCGTGTATAAAAATCTGTTTTACACGCACATATTACAGTCATTACTATATAATTATTATATAGTATTATACCATGCGATAATTATGGTTAGCTATATGAATATGAATATTATTATCATACAATTTGAATATTGTACCAAAAATACTTAACAATTCGTAAAATACATCTGCACAACTCATATTAACCTTCTCCACTACCAAACCTATTATTTTTCAAGTATTTCAAAATCATATTTTGTCAATCTAAACTAGACATTAAAAGTTTACATTGCGAAGGGTCGGTTTTGCAATGCTTGGTTAACACGGTTTAACCAGTAGTTAAGCTAGCTATAAGTTTAGAATGTGATTTACCCTGAACATTTTATGAATAACTTTTCACATCTAAACTTGTAGTTAGTTTAACTTTAAGTTAAATAACGTTAACCGAGCAATGAAAAACCGGCCCTTAGACCATTAGACGTACGTAGAATCTAAAATCACATGATATTCCATTCGAAAACAAATTGACCTCCAACGAATTTTATAAAAATACTCGTATTTTATATTTATATATAAAATTAATTATATACCTTATATTAATAACGAAGTTTTTAACCATAATACATAATGATTCACCCTGTATATAAAAGTAAGCTTGTTTTTACTCTTATTATGGAACTGGCGAGCTGAGTTCGCTGAACTCCCTATTAAAAAACCCACACAAATTACTCGGGGATAACCCCAAATTACTTAGGTGAGTTATTTACTTTCTGAATTGCAAGGGTACTCCCACGTTTCATGATAAATGGTATCTTAGGGGGATTATATAAGATTTTTAACTTGATGTAACATAATTTTTTAAAATCAATTGGACAAAAGGTTGACAAAATTTAGTCGCAAAAATCATAATTCAGAAAGAAAATACCATTATAATAATATAATAGAACATATACAGTATCTAAGATTTCTCAAGTAAAATATAATATATAATTAATGTTATATAATACCTATTAAATTTTCAGTTTTTATGAGATATTAGATTGAACCTCTACATCACAATATAGCAACGAGATTTTTAAATATATTGCCTTCTACACTAATTGAGAGTTTCATAAATTGAATACAGTAAAAATGAATAAGTCCTGTCTGATTCTATTACATATAATTTTTAGTGTAAACATATTTGGAGATTATAACTTAAAAATGTGCGATCCGAGTATAATTCAAAACAAATATTTTATGACAGTAACTGCAAATGAAATCAGCAACTTCAAATCATTATCTTGTTACAAAAATATCGTTTAGTTAATATTGGAAATAACTTCATTAATTGTGGTTTTTCTAAAAAATTATAATAACCCACACATTTCCAGGATTTAAAAAATATATACAGGATTGCTAAATAGTGTGACAAAGTTCTATAACTCATATGCCGTAATAAATAAAAAAATATATATTTTAGGATCTCATAGAACCGCATATTTTAGAAATATGTATAACACTGATGTAGTTTTCCACATAAAACTATACTACACTCAACACGCGTTTCGCCAATGAAGTTGGCATCATCTGAAGATTATACAACTTAAAATCATCTGAAAATGATTTTAATCTCCAGATGATTCCAACTTAGTTGGCGAAACTCGAAAATATGTATAGTCATATAGGGTGCTCTATAAACCGAGGTGATATTAAACTTATAATTTTTTTAAAATTTTTTGACACTTTTTTATTTCATGTTCGAATTGGGATCATTTTTCCGAATTCGCCAATATAGGGTTTACCAGTATTATACAGAGTAGTTCAGAAAATATGAACATTTTTATATCTTAATCACAATAAATTCAGCACGCTGTTTCTTTTTTAAGAAAATAAATACCAGATAATTTTTTACGTTTTATGGTCTAGCTTTAGTTTCTATAGAATTTCCTTCAATATGGCTTTACTTGTATACAGTGCAAATCAAAACTCGCAACCACAGTTTTCTCAATTTTTATAAATGAAACACCCTATATTTCGTATCATTAAGGTCTCTTACGACTCTTTCTATTCTATCAATCATTCCTTATACGTAATTGCAACGGTTTTAAAGATATTTGAGGTTTTATACTCTAAATTTTGTTTTCTTTAGAAATTTGGAATGGACACTAATTATTTAATGAGAATAACGATCTGATACAAGTACCAATTGAACGACATAAGAAAACAGTTCAAATAAACCATATATCATTTTCGCGATATTTTACTGTTTTTTTAAAATTGTCCTAATGAACCGCGAACAAATTTTTTGCTAATATTCTGCTCACAAAATTAGTCGACACTTAATTTTTTCATCATTTTTAAGAGACTGCATCTCGGAAAGGCCTTCGCCGATTTTAGTAAAAAAGGAAAAATGTAAAAGCACGTGTCTTGTAGAATCAGGGGCGGAGAGCGATCTTCAATAAAAAATATTTTTTAATATTATAGGTACATGGTGTTGAAGAATGCAATACAAAATTAATCAATTAATTATTAACCTCAAATATATCAAAAACCAATATGTATAGGGAATGCTTATATTATGAATAAACATTAAATTAAGCAATATAAGCATTATAATGTAAGCATAATATATTATAATGAAAATGATATAAAATATATAAATTTATAAAAATTGAGAAAACTGTAGGTGCGTGTTTTGATTCACCATGTGTACACCCCTGTAAAACTATTTTGAAGAAAATTCTATAGAATTCTATACGATATAGCATAATTAATGGAGCCAAAAATTATCTAGTACTTATTTTCTTAAAAAAGATGCAAGCTGCTAAATTATTGCGATTAAGATACCTACAAAAATGCTCATATCTCCTACATTACTCTGTATAATACTAGTACACCGTACACCCTATATTGGCGAATCCGGAAAAAAGATCCGGATTCAAATATGAAATAAAAAATATATCATTCAATTTAAAAAAAAGTATAAGATTCGTATGGCCCTGGTCTATTTAGCACCCTATATAACTATAAATATTTTTAAAATGTGCGTCCTGTTAGGCTCTATGAGATACTAAAATATACTATTTTTTTGTTTACTAAGACATAGGAGTTATGAAACTTTGTCACACTATTTGGCCACGGTATATGTATCTGCAGCTACCCCCATTTTTATTCATTTTGCTACGAGTCGAGAAGATATAATCGCCTAAATTTTTCTCATTTTGAGTAATCGAAAAAGAAAGCTAGAAGGGGCGAGATAAACCTATGTTACGTTTTATCACAATGTTTCTCGCCTAAAGATAGGTACGTACTACGTGGTTAGTTATTTTAAAAATTCATATAAGCTTTTGTTTATATTGTTACTCCTTCGAGAATCTAAAGATAAGTGAACTTTTATACAACAGTAAAAATCTTTATAAACAGCACGCCGCGGGCTTTATATAGGTAAACAGGCTTCTAGATCCTCGTAAAAATTTCCATGGAATACTCACGAATTCCTCATATCAGGGCAGTCCAATAACTAATCGACAGCCAAGTTATACGAGGGATATTCAAAAGGGCCTACCTCCCTTATTTGAAGTTCTAGAGGGTTGAGACTTCGCCATTGGGAGGTTGTTCCAAGTAGAACTACGGGAAATATGAACTAATAATTCCAATTGACTAAATCGGTCACATACCGAAATACGTATACAGAAAATTATGTTTATTTCCAAAACCGAAAAGATGAAAATATGCTTATTCACTCATCCTTAAATTATCAATAATATTTTGGTCGTTTTCTACACGGCCCAACAAAAATTTGACCGTGTCAAATTTTGTATGGGTAATAATGTAAATCAGTTTTTTGCAACCTCTTGCTGGGTATTTTTAATGAGACTGAATAACAGCTTGCGGAACATTGTGGACTCCTGATCATAGCTCCTCTTACCATCTGGATATTTTCCTGGCTTCTAACAGGTTAGCTTCCCGACGTGGTTTTTGTACAACAAGGCGGCTTCTTTTTAAGTGCTGACCTATTTCTTCGAAGATTTTTACCCATATTTCGATTGCGTCAGATAGAACCATATTATTTCGGTCAACCTTAAAATAAATACGAAATATTCGGTGTATAGTTATGAAACTATTTTCATTTTGATAAAATGGAACCATACCATCTGAGGACACAGCCTGTTTAGCGATAATAATTGCTGTTGCGTCGGATGTTGGTGTTAAAAAAGAGAAAAGAAGCAGAGAGTCTGGATGAAAAAGTTGTTAAGAAAGTGGTTAAAGAGTGATTCTATTCTTGTATACATCGGTATTTACCTTCCATATTGCCGGCAACTGACGGTATAAATCAATAGATTCAGTCAAAAATTCTCTCGTATTTATAATAAAATTGGCGATTTCAAAAACAATATATTCTGTTTTATTATAATTACAGGCGTAAATTTCAAAATAAACTGCAGTTATTGCACAATTTGTCGAATACAAATCCCATACTTGATCCCATAGTTGCACAACTCCACTTGTTTTAAACTTAATTTCAAACACTTTTTTTTATTTCGGCAACTATAGTTGCGCAGCACGTCAAACAACATCATACACTATACGATTGTTTGCACAACAGCTTCTGTTGCGCAATTTGTTCGCAGTTGTATGTCTCTATGATAAAATGTTATTGCACTGATAATTCAAAAGTAACAACAGCCTCCTATAAATTTTATTTAAAACATAAAGCGACATTTAAAATCGCCCGTACATATTATACATCTACAATAAAACAGTTATTAAAGTGATTGATAGAATGTGAAACACATTTTATGTAGTGCTCAGTTCAGTATTCATATTTAGTTTGGACGAATTATATCGCGTCTCATATAGTCTATTACCCTCTAAATTTGATATTGTCTCGTCTGGTCTTGAAAATGTAGATAACATTTCGTCGAGACGAGTTGAAGTACAAACGAGACGAAAAGAGAATTTTCTCGTCTCCGAGCACTACTAATTTTTATACAAACAAGGAATCTTAATTTTATATCTATTTCTATAGTAGTATCCACTATTTACATATAGTTTTCAATATGATGAAACAATAATTTACAATATCATGACAACTGGTAAAATAAAATAGTCATAAGCTGAAACACAACGCACTTATGACTTATAACTTATAATAAGGTTTTTATGAAGCAATATGAAACATTTATTTTTTATTTATTTAAGTAAAGCTCCAATTTATAGATACCGAGTAAACAATATCGAACCCCCATTCACAGTTTCTCCAAGTATGCTATGTATCAAACATCGGGTGCCCTTATAATACCAATCATATGCTCCAATGAGCAGGAAGGTTATTATTTTGGGATTGGCTAACTCGATTTGTATCAAACTAATCCCCTCTGTGATGTTTATCAAATTCGATTTTTATTCGCTGAACAGCTTTTATGCCGAGTGATTACGAAAGTGAACTGGCTCGCCTGGAAATGGAAGATAAAACTCTGTTTTTTTAAACTGGAGTGACTAGGGCTGCAGGGGATAGAATTAAGGAAATATGTTTCCCCTATAAGTAGTAGGTGAAACGTGAAAAATCGAGTTAGTTTCAAGAGGACATGCACGCTAAGTTTTACACGCATTAATGCATGTCTGCATTCCGGGCTGCATCTTAAGCTTGTTTGTGACAAGCTCCTTGACTTCAACACTTTACCCGAGCTTATTTATAATTGATTACATTGCAGGGAAACTGACGTGTGTAAAAAGAAAAAAGAAGTCCGTATAAGTACACCGTGCGTGTCAACTCACGGTATAATAACGGCACGATTTCAATATGTACATGTCATCGATTCATCGGGTTTTAAATATCGTATATTTCCTTTCCATTAACATTGAAAATCAGCAAAATCAACCAGACCATGCATTCTCGTAATATAGGCAGTATTGATCATCTGGGTTCTATAATTTTTTAAAGAATTCATATAAATATAGCAATATATGGTCTAAAGATTGGTATATATTTAGCTCAACGGCTTATGTACAGGGTGACCCTTTCGTCTGGGATTCCTTTATTTCTCCACTATTACCAACTTTAGAAAAAAATATCTAATAGAAAAGTTTTCAGAAATAATAAAGTCTACAATTTAAAATTAGTTACAGATATACAGGGTGTTCACATCCTTCCAAACCTATAAAAACTTTCTTATTTTAAATGGAACACCCTGTATATTATTAGCTTATTGGATTCCCCATCGCAAGTGCTTTTAGTTTATATAACATTTGTTATAGCTAAACTTTATAGTTACCGAGATATTTAATATTTTGTGAAAAAAATGACAAATGCAGACTTTAGTGAAAATAATAGTATCTTCCTTAGTTTTTACATTTCGATAATAAATATTAGTATTCGTTTAGTATAAGCCATGGAGAATATTTTGCTGTATGTAAATGTTTTATATATTATACAGGGTGTTAATAATCTCGTAGCACTTTTGGAAAACCGTAAGGGCCAATATCTCGTTTATTTTAAATGGAACACCCTGTATATTTTTAATGGATCAGATACAGAATTGAAAACTCTATCGATCCATATTAGTATGTTATATACAAAGGTAATAGTTTTCGAGTTATTTTGAAATTTAAAATATTTTACTCTTTGGTTACGAGTAAACATAAAATATGAGCCTAGATGGCTTGGAAACCAATCAATTTTCTCTCAGTTTGATAATAAGTGTTAAATAACGGGTTACATGATAGTAGGTATTTTTATAAAATGAATTACAATTTTGAAGAACGAAAAGACATGATGTATGTTCTTGGTGAAGCATCATCCGAAAATTCATTTTTGGCATTACGTTTGTATGCACAGAAATATCCGGATCGCAGGCATCCACGTGGTGAAGCATTTCAAAGGCTTAAAATCAGACGCGATAAAATTGGCAGTATATCATATCCTAAAAAGCAACAACCAAAAGAGAACTCACTCAAGACAAGGAATTTGAAATAAAAATTTTTTGAACGGACATTTTCCAAATAGATGGATTGGTCGACGGGGTCCTCCAGTAAATTGGCCTGCGCATTCTCCAGACCTTACATATCTGGATTTTTTTCTATGGGGATACGTCAAAGATACAGTATACCGGATGCTTCTGACAACAGCGAACTACATGAAAGAAAGAATTAGACATTGCTTCCGAAACATTACACCAGATATCCTAAGAAATATGCAAGTCTCATTTCGAACAAGCCTTGAACTGTGGTTAAGCAACAGGGTGGACTGTTTGAACATGAAATAAAATAAAATTTGACGAGACTGTTTGTTTAAGCTTACATTAACCTTTAGAAGAGTTGAGCAAAATCTCAGTTATGTTAAGAAAATAAAAAAATTATTTTTATTACATTGTATTGATAACTTTTTAAAATATCATGTTACGTTAGTTATTTATTTGAATAAATTTGAAAAATTATATATTAAAAGAGTTTCATTTAAATCATGATTTTAATTATGATTTAATTTCACTTGATAATGAAAATGTATTGTTTTCCAGGCCATCTAGGCTCATAATTTATGTTTACTCGTAACCAAAGAGTAAAATATTTTAAATTTCAAAATATCTCGAAAACTATTACCTTTGGGTACCTATATAACATACTAATATGGATCGATAGAGTTTTCAATTCCGTATCTGATTCATTAAAAATATACAGGGTATTCCATTTAAAATAAACGAGATATTGGCCCTTACAGTTTTCCAAAAGTGCTACGAGATTATTAACACCCTGTATAATTTATAAAACATTTACATACAGCAAAATATTCGCCATGGCTTATACTAAACGAATACCAATATTTATTATCGAAATGTAAAAACTAAGGAAGATACTATTATTTTCACTAAAGTCTGATTTGTGATTTTTTACACTAAATATTAAATATCTCGGTAACTATAAAGTTTAGCTATAACAAATGTTATATGGACTTAAAGCAGTTACGATGGGGAATCCAATAAGCTAATAATATACAGGGTGTTCCGTTTAAAATAAGGAAGTTTTTATATGATATGAACACCCTGTATATCTGTAACTAATTTTAGATTGTAGCTCTTATTATTTCTGAAAACTTTTGTATTAGATATTTTTTTTCTAAAGTTGGTAATAGTGGAGAAATAAAGGAATCCCAGACGAATGGGTCACCCTGTACAATATTCGAAACTACATTAATGACAAAACTTGGAAAGTACTTTCATTTAAACTAAAATAAGAATATTTGACAATTTTGTGATCATGGTATAACGCTTGCAGAGCTCATATTCGGTCGGTATTTTTCGTATTAGTTCGTATATTCAATAGTGTCACTAAAAATTTCATCGTTTTAATGAAAACGATAATAGTTTCTATTTTGAAATTTCCCCACACTACCTGCAGGTTTTCCTCCGTTCTACACCTTTGCAAACGCACCACTCACAGCCGGTAACGATGTTAACCGATATACCGATTTAATAATATTATTCCGTGTCTTTCAGTTTGACACCAACACGCGGAAGAGTTACAAAAATTAAGCCAATGAAACTGCAGCATTATTCGTCGCGTGAACGAGGCAAGTTACAACAACACCTTCACTTTTCATCGTTAGCATCTGTGATTATGTGCTTTGTTAGTTAAGTCTGTAATTAAAACAAAGTATCTAAATATACATGCCTTCAAAGAATGCACATTATTTTAATCAAAACCACTTAAAATATATTAAACGTACAGAACATCAAAAAATCAAGAACGGAACTAGAAATACAACAGAAATAGAATTGAAAAAGAAGAAACAAGAATCAAAAGAAAGTGGAAATAATATAATAATAATAATATCTCTACCCCTCATTCTAATCACAAGGATTAGCCCGGAAGTCGGAGACTTGTGTGGGAGAGGGGGCGGCATATTATTATTTCGTGGGCCGCATTTGCGCCTCAGGAACGACTTACGTTGGTAGGCCCTAACCACCATTCAGTGCTGGAATGAGAGAAACCTGGAAAACCTCATTAGTTAGGGGGACAAGTCAAACATCAACTGATTTTAATCTCTCACATTAACACCAAGTTGACATTCTTCCCATCCTAGGCCATCGCCAGGATGGTTGCCAAGCCATCCCTGAGAATAAGCCTTGATCTACGAGTAAACAATTTAATGAAAAAAATTGGTGGAATGGGAATTAGAACCCACGACCTCTGGGTTGAGCGATCGAGACGCTAAGCCCTGAGCCACCGGCTCGATGATCTAGAAATAGGAAATAGAGAATAGAAAATAGAATAGAAAATAGGAAATAGAAAAGGATCTTTTGAAATATAAGAAAGGCACTACCAAAGATAAGTCATTACTAGAGGAAGCAAATTAAGAATTTACTAAAACATTAAAAATAATACTAATTCAAGCTTCCCAAAATATAAAAGATTAAATAAAAATCACAAAAGATTCAGAACAATGTTAATAAAAGAGAATCTATATCTTACTTTATTATTACACAAAATTTAAAGTAGAATAAAATGTTTGCTTAATACATGATGTAATATTTTGTTTTTAAATATATTTTATTATATATTTATTTTTAGTAGAACTATAAAACTTGATCACTCAACGGTAGAACACAATAAATTGAATACTTTTTATTTTTTGAAACTGCAATGTAGTGAGATTTGTTGTACTTATTTTTATTTAGAATAAAATGTTTATGTTATATTTCAAAGTTATTAATATATTTTCTCTTTAATAGTGGCATGTTATAAATATGTCACTAAAAGGTTTATATTTTTTCAAAATTTGGTACATATTTTTTTACTAAAACTTTGGTACTAGCCCTGCGCTTGACACGTTTTAATTTAATCATTAAGAAGAACCTTCATAAAAAAAGATGCCTATAAGATACTTCATATCACGTAATGACATAGTTGGGGTTTTTCTAACGAAAAACCCCAACTATGGCCGCAGTAATGGATATAAAGCATTAGATACAAAAATATTAAACATTAATATTTCCTACAACAGAGACTCTAACCGACTTGTCTACAGTGCGTCAGCAATTTGGTTACGGAACCGAATTCCACTTGCCAGTCAAATTATTTTTCACTCAATTATTCCCAGGAATTCATTCGGACTCTTCTGATCTCTCTACTATCATCTCATATTACTAACATTGTCTGTTACTATGAAATAAACATATAATATTTTTGAAATTATTATTATATGAAATTGTTATATATTTGAAATTATAATTATTAATTTAAAAATTGTATTAATTGATTTAATATAAAGTCATCGCTCCAATTTGTACAAATATTCTCTACTCTAGATGATTGTAAGTTTTACGAACATTGAATGACGTATTGATATATTTTTTACTACTGTGAATGAGATAAGAAAATGTTTGAATATATGAGGTCATTCTTGTATCTTTTGTTGTTTCGTATATGCTGAATTTTCTTTATATTTTTAACTTTTAAGATTTTGCAATATGTTAAATCTCGTTTTTTAATCGGTTTTGTATCTGTTGTGTTTAAGTTATCTTTTTGTTTTTATCTCACTTGTTTTTGACAGATACGGATTTTTTATATCCATTTTATTTTAATACATACTAACCGTATCCTATAATTGGGCTTGGGCCCATTGGGTATTGTAATGAAAGAAATAAACAAATAAACAAATAAATAAATAAATAAATAAATAAATAAATAAATAAATAAATAAATAAACACATACATAAAATACAATAAATGAAATAAATAAAATAAATAAAACAAATAAAACAAATAACATAAATAAATTACTGTCAGTAGTTTTACATATTTGTAGTTACTCCTATATAAATAAATTCAAATCAGATTTTATCACGGTCCTCTTCCTGTCATTATATTTGGTCTTGTAAGCCGATATAATTAATTAATGACACGTAAAATTGCACTCCTATTGAAATATATCGATAACCATTCAATACTACCATAACCATACATTCAATTTATGCCAGGCAATTTTCCAGGAATTTTATTTAGAAATCACCCTTTCAAATTAACAGTTTGCTGATAAGCGGATTAAATCCCTACGGCTTGTAATCTTCAATGGCGGTTGCACGCTAAATGAACTAAAAAGGGCCGTCTTATTCTCAGAAGATTATCGGTTTCCGGATTACTAAACTCCGTGAAGTAAGTAAAAAGCTGGGGCAATTGTGGATCCGCACACTGGGAGGATTGCACAATAAGACTACCCCAGGGACCAAAAATTAGAGATAAACATTTTCTCAGACTTCCATGGACACTACCAGAAAATATACAGATAGGTTAAAAGATGTTTCTATCAAATGAGAATGAACGTTAGATTAGTTTATAATTTCCCAAATGTAGCAGGCCCTCTCGTGCGATGTAAATTTCAACTTACAATTAATGACAGATACGTCAAAACTCAAAACATTCTTACTCCATTATGGAGTTTGAAGGAAAAGAGCCAAGTAATATTTAAACTTTTATTGCGGTTTATAATGCAATTCTAAAAACTAAAAGAAGACAAACAAAAGCGCAAATTTAGTTTTTCCAAAATATTTCCCTATGATCAAAAACCTTTTAGTCTGTGCAACGTTATTGACGTGTTGTATACAGGGTGTGTATACATCTCCTAAAATTAATGTTGATATCTATTTCGGATTCGACCAGAAGAATGCAACTTTTTTATTGTAAATGGTATATTTTTACAGATTTCTATATAATTTTATGGTTATATCACTATTAGTGAAAAATATGATGCATTATCCAAACAACATAAGCATTATCCATTTACAAAATTATCTGTAAAGACTGCAATCAAGTTGTTGGACAAACTAGAAGGTCAATTCAAACTAGATTCAAGGAACATATGGCTTATCTCAAAGATGGTAGAACAAATAAGTCTAGTGTGGCCCAACATGCGTTTGAGAACAACCATAAAATAGATAGCAGCAATTTATTAGGAATGTAACAAATTCCAGGCAGCTCGATGCATTTAAACAACTGTTAAGGTACAGTTAGAAAACTTAGATATTCAACAACCTCCCATATGAATATCTTTGTAAAATATAAATTTTTTAGAGAAATATTTAATTTGAAGTTACGTAGGAAATTTTACTAGTATCTTAAAGTATAAGTGGATAAAAAGGTCTTTAAAACACGCGCGATTTTTCGAGCCGGAGTCCTCGAAATAGAGCAAGTGTTTTAAAGACCAGTTGTCCACGAATACTTTACGCTATTGTTTTTTTATTGGTGCACTTTGAAATTATAAATACTGGTATTATTACTACAAAAAATGAAAATAAGAACGAATAATGTAAAATGGTTGAATTCGTTGTGACATCAGTATACCTTTCCTTGTCATTTAAATGAGAAAAACAGAAATTAATTTGCAATTTGTCATCAAAGATTAATTGCTGTCACCGCAGTGCTTATAAATGAATTCTAATATCGATGTTTTAAATAGTAAAGCAGAATCGCGGTTAATACCGCAAGAATCTAATGATGCGTATAAAAAAGAATACAAGTTCATCAAATGGCTGGAAGAGCAAAAGGTAACAGATATAAATGAACGAGTATTTTATTTGACGTTACAGGGTACTCCTGTCAGATCAATAATAAAAAAATTGTCATTTAGACTTCACGTTTCTCGGATTGTTAATGTTGCCATGGTAACTTTAAAAAACGCGCGCTTTTGAAAGTTCGATTTAAACACGCTCAGGCGTGGTTTAAATAGATATTTTATGAAAGTCCTCCTAAAATAATGCGTAGAAATAAAAAATGCAATAATATATGAGGTGTTCCATTTAGAATAAGAAATTTAATGGCAACTTCCGGTATATAACTGGAAGTTTGACGAGGACGCCATTATTTGATTTGTGGACTATCTCAAAAACCTCAGTGTCTAAATTTTCACTCCTTAAATCTAAGTAGCATCTGACATATTCTTCTGACATATTCTAATGGGTGGTCACCGTGAAACAGCTAGTATGTACAATCACGAACATTTCCTCATATTTTTTGGAAAGTTTCTATAGTAAGACCCACATAAGAGTTTTAGTTTAAGTGAAAGATCAAAACTAAGGACTACAGGCCCATCTTAGTGCTTCCTGTTCCAGCAAAACTGCTTAAGTAAATTCTGTAAGTACGGCACTCTGAAAAATATATTTTTAACTGGATTTATATATGATAAATATGATTTTTAATATCGCTAATTAGATATGATGATTTGAAAAATTGTATCTATCAACAAAATTTAAGTGCTATCGCAAGGTCTCTGTATAGCTATTGCTTTCCGATATATTTATCCACAACATATTCTACTACAATATTATTTCAAAATGTGTGAAGTGAAATACGACACTATTTGTAGCTTACCGATATATTCTCAAATCTAGTTTGTGTCAAGTCCATCGCCTACATTTTAAACTGTAGGGTATATACTTCAAAGTATCAAATTACACGAGTAGTCCAATAAATTTCCTGGAAAGCGAAATTTAAAACTTTTCATGTTGTTTTCGGAGATAGATTCATGAAATTGGGTAAAATATTCGAATGTATTTGTAGTAACATTGTATTTTATAGATATGCAAATGTAAAATATCCGACATGATATGGATTGGTCTACTACGGTTTCAGTTTTATTAACTTTAGTATTGAAGTAAATTGCAAATGGAATTTCTTTATAGGTATAACTGTCAGAAAATTACTTCCTCAATTTATACTCAAAATAGGAATTGGTACCGAAACTAATGCATATCTAATTTATTGTCGATAGTAACTAGTTGTGCATAATTAAAAAATGCATAGTTGTAGTCAAACATCATAAATGTATATTTTGGTCTATAGTTTTACAATGTTATTTAGTTTTACTAGAGCTGCAAAATAATGTTATCTAGGTGATAATAGAAAGTAGTTTCAGTAAATATACAAATTGGTGGCCCAATAGTTAGTGAGGCAAAGTTCCATGACTCCTATGCCGTAATAAATTTAAAAAATATATTTTAGGATCTCATAGAGCCTTAAAGGGCGCACATGTTACAAATATGTATAGTCATATAGGGTGCTCTATAAACCGAGGCCATATCAAACGTGTGTTTTTTTAAATGGAATGATGTATTTTTTTCTTTTAATTATTTTTTTTATTTCATATTTGAATTCTGATCATTTTTCTGAAGTCGTCGATATTGGGTTTACTAGTATTATACAGAGTGGTTCAGAAGATAACAGCATTTTTGTATTTTGTAATCGCAATGAATTGAGCACCCTGTATCTGTTTGAAGGAACTAAATATTGGATAATTTTTGGCTCTATTAGTTGTGTTATACGGTCTTAGTTTCACTTTTTTTAAAATTTCCTACAAAATAGCTTAATTTGGATACAAGGCGAATCAAAACTCGCAACCACAGTTTTCTCGTTGTTTATAAATGAAAAACCCTAAATTTTATTTCATTGTAGCATAACAATTGTACTAAAATATACCTTGTATTTGGTCTTTCAAGAAAGTTCTTCCTGTCAGAAGTGCAATGGACCGAAAAAATTTGTTTTTTTTAATATTTTCGAAAATTTCTAGCATTTTCAACTTATAGTATCACAAGAACTGAAATTATTTCCAGAAATTTTTTTGAGGTGACGAATATTTAAAAAATTATTAAATTATTAAAAGGAAAATTATCCCTCGTCACTGCGCGACTCGGGATAATTTTCCTAAAATATTCGTGACCGAAAAAAAATTTCCGGAAATAATTTACGCTCGTGTGGTATTCGGTAAAAAAATTGCACACCCCAAGTATAGATCAAACCTGACATTTTAAATAAATTTCACTGATTGCGAAGACGACATAGGTATTGTTGTTGTTGACATTATGTTGATTTGTCATTTTTGTTCACTGCCTACTATGACAGAACCGTCAAACGGTTCTGTCATAGTAGGTGTTAATTATTAGTTCGAAACGTATGTACAGGGTATGCGCTTATATTTTGACCCCTACCTACAGGGGTTATTAAGAAAGTTAGAAAAAAAATTAAATACAAAAGTTGTTTGGTTTTTCACGTATTATCTTTTAGATAGGTCGGAAAAAAAATTGCATGTCATAAACTTGGGAAAATCAATTGAACATAATATTTTTAAATGGGACACCCTGTATAATTTTACACGCTTGGGTAAACATTTTTTTCCTGATTTCAAAAATATATATTTTGTTGACATTTGCACTGACAGTTTTCGAAATATTTAATATTTAATGTTTACAATAAATTATAAAAAAATATTAAAAAATGAAAATATTGGAAAATGTTTAAATAACTAAGGAAATTACATCGAAAATAGTTAAATATTTTTTATTACTGTTGGTTTCTACTGTTAAGTATTTTTAGTTGTTTGTATTTTTTGTATTTTTTTATGGTACTCGCTGTCGAATATTTCGAAAACAGATAAACTGAAAACAGTGCAAATGTCAACTAAATATATATTTTTGAAATCAGGAAAAAAATGTTTACCCAAGCGTGTAAAATTATACAGGGTGTTCCATTTAAAAATATTATGTTCAATTGTTTTTTCCTAAGTTTACGACATGCAATTTTTTTTTCGACCTAGCTAAAAGATAGTACATGAAAAATCAAACAACTTTTGTATTTAAATTTTTTTCTAACTTTCTTAATAACCCCTTTAGGTAGGGGTCAAAATATACGCGAATACCCTGTACGTTGAGTTTAATAAGTGTATACTAAAATATCGCGATTTAGTAAAGAAAATCGCATGGTTGTAAGTAAAAAAATGGTTGTAAAGAAAATAGATAACATGGCAATGTGTAGATCATATGTTTACCTTCTCAACTGCCAAAAAAATTTCTTTTAATTATCACCTCGCCTCGAAAAAATGTCCGGAAATTTTTCTGATTGCCATGGTAAAGAATCAAAATAAAGGCATATTATTGGTTTTAAAGCAGAGGTGTGAAAATTTCAAGGGAAATTTACTGGGAATATTCAATATTTCGGAATTTTCCCATAGCATCCCACCCCTACTACACTGTACTATTTACCTAGAATTTACTTATAAAACTATACTTGTTTACACAAATAAAACACAGTTTTTATTCATCAAAAATTTTTTTTCATTTTTCATTATAAATTACAAATGTTTGCTCTTCAAACGATAACGAAGCCCACCTACTAGATGAATCAATAGTTTATTGTGGCGAATTTCTAAAAATATATAGATTTATGCGTGAATATTTCTGAAACGTATTGGCTAATAACTTGATATAAGACACAATGTTTAAAATCTGGTTTACGTCTGTTCCAGATGCTACTTACAACTCTTTTGTCTAACAGATGCTGGGCTATATGACATCAATTAGCAAATTGTAGGAAATTTATTAGACACTGTTGTACCACTTTATCGCAGTACCTAAGTTGTATAAAGGTCTACAATTCTTCTAAAATACAAGTTCATGAAATCTCTATATTTAAGGAAAAATAATGTTGCATTTGGAAAAGGACAGCCTACATGAAATGTGTTTAAAATTTCACGTAGAATCCGGAAATGATATAATATATAGGGTGTTCCATTTAAAATAAGCAAGTTGGTGTCGTCTTCCGGAAGTGCCAGAAACGTGAAAATATTTTAAAAAGGTAGGCGCCGCTGACCCCTGTAAATAACCAAATTTTCAAAATCACCCTTTACATACTTTCCCATATATCGATCACGCCCCTTCCCGGTGGCACACCATGTCTATCTAATGAAGCAATAACATGAATCTATTAAATATAATGTATATTTTAGTTATCAGTGTAGAAAACATTTATTTTTAAGTATTTCTAAAGACAAATAGCTGCTATATAAAAGCTTCAAATACTTATTAAGTTGTTTTAAAATAATTACAGTACCTCTAAAATAATCGAATCTCACAGCATTTTAAATACTTTTGTACACAAAAGGTTTCTAAATGTAAAAATTGTTATTTGTATCTCTTGTACGCATAATAGGTATTTTTTCCATATTTATTTCATTATGTATTGTTATGAATAGCCATGAATAAAATTGTAAATACTAACCTCACTTTAATTGACTTTTTCATTATTAAAGTTTTAATCTCAGTCGAAGAGTAGTTTAAAAAGAATATAAGTACATTGTAAGAATTGTGTAGTGATAAAAAGATCTACGAACTTTCTGAATTAAAAGATACAGTTTTTGCTAAAATATAAAGCTTGCCGTCGCGGACAGTCCCTGATGGAGTAATAATTATTATGTTTTGCCAGGCCATCTTATCCCCATTGGAGACCATTTATCTTCCTAAGTTGGGAGTTCCCATCCGCGAAGTAGAACAATTGCATTCGGCACAAATGCAACTGTAATTGTAATTTGTGTATGCAGTTCACATTCAATTTAGGGGAGTATAAATGTTTTCGTTCCCCGAGATACCGAGACTGCACAAAATTGCATACAGGACCTTCAAAGTAATTAAACAACATGTTTATGCGCTTATTATCATGAGATAATGTACTTAAGTTCACACTACCAACTTATTCTATTAAATATTTACTAAATATGTTTTTTTTTTAAACCTGACATATTTATATCTTAGATTCGGATAAACTTTTCTCTAATAGAGACAAAACAAGATTAAAAATTAATTAGAAGCACCACATAAATTAAACAACCCCCAAATTGAAAGCCAAAGGTTGTCGGGAAGGGTGTTACATATTCAAAACGCAGCTACTTTTAAAAAGAAAATATATGTTTTATAATGATAATTTATGTAAATTGGTTTTATGTTAGTTCTTGACACTTTTATGAAGGTCAGCATCAAACTGTGATTTGTCCTATCCTATATATTTCTAGAGGATTATAAAAAATTGATTTATATATGATATTGAAAAAGTTGTTAACTGTTAAATAGAATGTATTTCTTCAATTGAAAACAAAAAAAGAGTACTTTCAGCCAGATTCATGGACAAATATCCTTAAAAACAAAAAAAGGACATTCAGCCAGATACATAGACAAATATCCGTGGTTATTTGTCCATATATCTGGCTGAAAGTCCTCTTTTTTTTCTAATTGAAAAAACGTATTTGTCTGTTTATTCGTTTATTTATGACTGGAATTCGTTTGGTTGACTTATGCTCCTTGTATCCACGTATGTTACATTGTAACTATTGTAATTTATAGTATAGAACTTGCATTCTACATGAAAAAGATGGAAATATAAAGCTTGCATTATCTCCTGGAAGTAGGTACGTCGTATTACGTTTATACGTAATACGACGTACTAATATCTATAGATGACTAATCAGCTTATATAAAGATATATCGTAATGATGACAAAATAATAAGTAAATCAGTAGAAAATCTAATAATTCCTAAACTACCAGTTTCATAACACATACAATATTACTACAACAAGCTTCTAACTAGTAACAACAACTAAACCCTGTAATATATCTTAAATCAATTTGCAGTGACACGACTATGCCTTTTGGACCATTAAGAAGATCGATCGGTACCCTCAAATTGTGAGTCACGTGCAAATCTATTCGAAAGAGAACTGCCTGTAAGCCTCTTAGAATGCCACGTAGATACGTGACAGTATGTCCTTGTGAAAAAAATAGACATTATTTGCGTGAATTAATCCAGCAGAGATGTGGATCAAATCAATATCATTACAAAATATTAATTTAATTGATTCTTACATTTATCGCTAAATGTTTTCCCTGTTTTTAATGTCGTACATTGTTTATTGCGTGTTTAAAAATTATTTTCAGTAGAAATAGGTATACGGAGTTTTGTCCACATATGTATAAAATCTCATTGAGTAAACAGTACGAGGAGCTCTCAATGCTCTCGTGTGCTCGTTCACAATGCTTGGTATTAATCTGTGTTAAGACTAACAAAACAAAAGGGAAGCCATTGGGATCCTTGACTTATGCCGAAGAGCATTAGATGTATGTGGCCCATTTTACATAAGTGGATAATAATATGTAGTACCGTAGTCATGTGCCTACTCTTCTCATGGAGTTGTTGCTTCAGATCTACAGAATCCCGTCACCAATATGTAGGCTAAAGCAAAACGCTATGTAGCCCGTGTACCCTAGCAACCAATTTGTGTTCTCTTTTCAACACTCTACGCTTATGGCACACTCGTTTGGTCATATCTTCCTTATTATTATAGTTAGATCCATCAACTCTTATATCGGTGTATTCGTTAAGGAACATTCTAAGTAAAAGTTAATAGGGTGTTCCATTAAAACAAAGGACAACTTTGTTTTTCCATAACTTTTTGACTGCCCCTGTATATCTAATTGGGCTATATTATAATATATGTTAAAAGTACCTTAAAACTTTTGTGTGTAACATTTTTTGCTAACTATCTCATTTTAGGAAATAATTACCCGTTTCCATACATATACCCGTTATATGTATGGAAGCATGTATGTAGCAACCTAACCATGACATCCTCCTCGAACCTAACCTACGTAAATGTTTAATTGAAATGCGTTGAATCACGTGTTCTGTTGAGTTTTATTTATAATAAATTTTGAAAGGGGTTGGAACCTCTGGTGTCAAGATAACACTGACCACATAACACCAGTTCCACATAACACCAAAACACTATATACTGCACTCGACGCGCGATTTCAAGCGATTCCAGATGATTAAAACAGTATAATATTTTGGTGTTATGTGAAAAACTACGTCAAGTTTGTGAGAAGTAGAAGCTGGTATGAAAAAATTTTTCTTAAAGAAAGTTAATCACACGAAACACTTTCAAATGATAGACCAGGAGTTAGTGATAGTTTTTGGTTGTGATTTTAGTCAGTATCGCTTTCAGAGGATATTGCGTATATTCTCATGACGAAAATGAATGAATCAAAGAGTCATCCTAGGATCTTCATATAGAAAACTGAGTTTTGATTTACGTTTTCCACGAAATTTTTTGTGTTAAACTTTATTTTAAAATACATGGGCAGCCTGACTAAAATCATACTAAAACCCATATTTTGCGAACACTCAACATTTTGAAAACTCACTTTTCTATATGAAGAATCTGCGATAACTCTTTGATTCATTCCTTTTGGTCATGAGAATATACTCATTATAATACCCTAAAATCTGTCACTAACTGCCGATCTATGACAACGCAAAACAGAATAAATAAAGGTGACTTGTATTTTATTTTGGGCATGTGTCATATAATTCAAATCCCTGATTAACATCGCTTTCTTAATATAATACCTATACTTAATATACAGTGCGAACGCCGGCTGTGGAACGCTCTGAATAAAAAAATCCCTGGGGGTCTATGTCAAAAATGCTCGGACACGTCAACCTCAGTTTTTGAATGCGCATCTTCTCATGTAGTTGAAATTTGTTTTTACCCCCACCCCTTTTGTGCAATGACGTCATCGACTTTTTTTTAAATAGCAACCCCAATTTTCTTTTACGGATTCTGATTCTATTCGAAATTCTGGTACCAGCAATATTAAATTTAATGTCATATTCATCTGTTAAGTTAGCTGCATTATTACTTTTCATAAAAAATACAGCTTTGTAACAATCTAAGAAAAAACATCTTAGGGGGCCGTGGAAATTTTACTAATTTATGTCAAATAAAACAAAATAAGCTAAACTGACAGCAAAGTGTTAAGATACTTTATTGACAGTTTGTTGTAGAGTCGATTTGGCATAGCTAATTGTTGTTATTTTAGTAGGTACTCATTGTTACTTTATATTATTTACTTCCCCCTATTATTTGCGTTTGTGAAAAATGGTTCGTTACTTAACAGAAAAACAACGAATTGAAATTTTGATTATGAGAGGTTGTGGAGATAACCAGCGTACACAAGAAGAAGTCTGCGTTTTATTTAATATTAAATATCCCGATGATAACCCCATAGTGCGCTCCACAGTAAGTAAAATTGAAAGAAAGTTTTCCGAAAGAGGTCATGTTAGAAGCGACTCAAGGCACCATCAAAACGTTTCCGAAGAAATACAACTGAATATGCTAGTGGAGTTGCAAGAAAATCCGCATAGTTCTACTCGAGTGTTGGCTGCTAATAATGGAATCAGTCAAACATCAGTTGTAAAATATTTGAAAAAACATAAGTGGCATCCGTACAAAGTTACATTAGTTCATGAGCTGAATGAAGACGATTATGACCGAAGGATTGAATTTTGTGATAGCATTATGGAGAGGTGCAATGCCGATGCAGATTTAGCCAACCGAATTATTTTCTCAGATGAGGCTACATTTTGCCTTAACGGCACGGTTAATAGACAAAATTGTCGCTATTGGGCAGCTGAAAATCCACACTGGATGATGGAGGCCCGTACCCAATATCCACAAAAGTTGAATGTGTGGGCTGGCATTGTTGGTAACAGAATTCTAGGACCTTATTTCATTGAGGGAACACTAACGGGTGACAAATATTTGGAACTACTTAGAGATCATCTCGTCCCAGCTCTAGCTATACTCTATCCGAATCGCAATGACGCTGATATTCCCGATAATGCTTTGTGGTTCCAGCAAGATGGAGCACCTCCGCATTATAGCGTTATGGTTCGAGATTATCTAAATAATACCTTTCCTGAGCGTTGGATTGGACGACGGGGAACAATAGAATGGCCAGCTAGGTCACCAGATCTTACGCCCTTGGATTATTTTTTGTGGGGCTACCTTAAGAGTAAAGTCTATTTTAATAGGCCAAATTCAATCGAAACTTTAAAAGAAAGAATTCGACATGAAATCCGGGCAATTACACCAGCGATGTTACACAATGTTAGGCAGGAATTTATTCATCGACTTGCATTTTGCCAAGCGACAAATGGGGCTCAATTTGAACATTTAGTTTGATATTTGAATATTTTTAGTTTTTTGCCTTCTGTCATTCAATAAAATATAATCTCCACGGCCTCTTGAGATGTTTTTTTATTAATTTGTTACAAATCTGTATTTCTAATGAAAAGTGATAATGTACCACCTAACTTAACAGATGAATATGACATTAAATTTAATATAGCTGGTATAATATCCCATTAGTTAGATACCTACCTATTTGCATTAATGGGTATTACTTAAAAATTTACCATGCAGATTGAGTACTTTCCACTACTGAATATCTCTGTTGGGGTAATAAGAAAATAATATTTGAAGATATGTTTTATGGTCACTTTTATAAACCCTAATATATCTTTCACGTAAGGTCACCAATCCAACAGCACTCGAATACTCCGTTTCCTTATGACAGTGTCCGCTGTTGCCATATCTTACAAATGACGTCTCATTAAATGAGTCTATTTTTTTAAATACACCACACGAAAGAGGAGCAAAATCTCTGAAACATGGCTTTATTTAATTATAACTTAAAGTTATGTTACAGTTATGTTAAGTTAAGATACAGTGAATAAACGGCAAAAATAAGGGAACAACTATTCATAAACTGAAGAGCCTGTACCTGTATAAAAAAATGATTTTAGCACAAAGTAAATATTAATATTAGTATTTGCTAAATTTTATTTAATTTGGTATGGTAAAATGAAGACTGATGCAACTGAAAAAACTGAGTTTATCTAATGGTAGCTAAATAATAGATTTTTTAGTTATCCAAAATATTCCCCACCATTAATATTTTGTGCACTGTTGACTATGACCTGTCTTTAATCACAACTATTATCTGATCAATACTTGATCAGAAATTAAGACCAAGGAACAAAATAACTACTTAATAGAGTAGACTACAGGAAAAAATATTAATGCCCATTATATGAGTATTATAGGATTCCCCTTAGTTACTATAAACTCTCATCCTTGTTTATACAAGGCTATCATATAATATTTACATCTAGATAGCCTTACGAAAACAATGTCTGTGAGAATGGAAACGTTTAGACTGGCATTATCTTGGTTTTATATAATAGACATTCTCAATTAAAGTTAATATCCTCCTACGTTTGTGTTAGAGATTTACTTACCACAGTTAGGCCCGGTTTTTCAATATAGAGTTAACTCACAAGTTAAAGTTAACTCTGGGTTATTTATTGAAATCTGTTTTTCAAGTGTAAGTTACCTTCCAGCTTAAAGTTAACTCAGAGTTAAATTAACACGCACTTCAAATATACCTTAGACTTAACTCAGAGTTAACAGATGGGTATGAGTTACTTAACTCGTAGTTTAACTTCCAATTTAGAAACCGGGCCTTAGCATATTATAATTTTACCGTAAAATGAAACACGTTTTCCTGACATAATCAACATGAATTTAAAATTTAAAAAATCCAATGAAAATACAGCAGCAGAGGAAATTACTTTGATATAACAACAAAACTGATGATAACAAAAAAGTGCCCAGGAAATGAGGTTTTCTGCAACCAAGCTATAAAAATAGGAAATCAATAACGCCATACAGATAATATTATCACATTCTTTGCGCTTGAAATTTTGCTGAATACTGGAAATTTAATACAGCACACCTTGCCAGTAAATAAATTAACTCTTGGAAGTCTATAAGCACAAGAAGACCCTATTACATGATTTACAAAAATAATTGTATGTAGTTTCCGGTTATCTACAAATACCATTATTTTATAATTCCGCACAAATCGACGAAAAAAATCTATGTGCCCACAAACGCTTTGCTTTCTGGATACACGATGTTAAAAATTAATAAGAAAATATGTTCTATTTTCAATTCCAAAAAAAAGGAGTAAGTCATTATTTTATTTCCTTTAGGGATAGACTTTGACTATACTACTAATAGGTAACGAGATCATTTACATTATCTTTAAATATTATTTCATAAATAACTAACTAAAATAAATACTACCTACCACCTCCACATTTTACTTTTTATTTTGAAAATACGTATTTATAGCTTTGCCAATTTTGAAAAACTAAATTTTACCATGACTTTAATTAAAATACACACTCTAGATAGTAAGTATAAGGTGAGATGACCAAGCGTATCGATTTGGCCAGGACAACTTCAGGATTTTTAAGTTGTACCGTATGAAAAGTATGTCCGGATAAGTCCCGATTTTAACACCTAATAAAAAATTTAACGAAACGCTAACGTTCGCAGAGAAAATATGATTTTAAAAATGTGTATGTCGCTTTCTCATGTATAACTTGTATTTTTTTAATTGGGTACGTTTTAATCTTTTTCTTGAAAATATGTAACAATATTTATTCAATGAACTATTTTTATTTTTTCTTTCGTTATTTTTTGTAATACTTATATAGTTTGCTTATGTGTATCTATGTTAATATATTATGTGTATAAACATGTATTTATAATATCCCTTGGATAGGATGTAAAGCCGGAGATCCCTTGTCTATGAAATGATAGGCAAGTAAAAGATCCCTACCTTGCTATAAAAAGTGGGGGTTCGGTAAAATTTCCAGGTTGGGGGTTGCTTGTCTCCTGGCGTCGGTGATTGGCCTTAGTCGCGGAAATAGGCCGACGTTAAATAAACGAAAAAAAAATGTATTTATAATATATTCCTTTACCAAATAAATATTTTGTATAGGGATTTGTATTTTCTTTTTTTGATCTGGATTTGAATCAACAACAATTGGTCAGTTATCTTGATATAAGGGCAACACTTTGTATACATTTCTACTTTTTAGTTTACTCTATAAAACCTTGTATATGATTATTTGACGCTTTGTAGCCTTCGTGATACGGTCAAATAGAGTTATTGGAAATTTTCTAAATACACTTTATCTGAATACTGCTCGACCTTATCTTGTTCACAAAATTGTAGTTATTGGAATGGACTAAACAGTGTGTCGTGTTTTGACGTTACACTTTCCTTCTAATTTAATTTTTTTTTTATTAGTAAATTTATAATTGCCAAAGAATAAATAGGTCAGTTTCCAATACTTTTTTACTGTCCTTAAAATAGTTAAACACTGTTCACTACAGTAAATCACTAAACACAGAATATCTTTAAATAATGTAGTTACTTTTTGACTGCAGTGTCATCTAGCAGTAACTTACTGCAACTATTACGCAATTATGTCCAATGAAAGAAATATTGTTTGTTGTTAATTTCTACTGTTAAAGCCTTGTTGGCTATATTGGATGACGTGGTGGAGGGCCTTGATAGGGGATATTCTACTCATGCCATAATGTGTAATCTCACCAAGGCGTTTGACTGCGTAAATCTGGATATACTCCTACAAAAATTAGAATATTATGGTATACGCGGAAATGAGCTAAAGTTATTCCACTCATACCTAAATGGCAGGCAACAATGTGTGTGTCTTGAAAACTGTAAATCAACACTAATGCCAGTTAAGGCAGGTGTACCTCAAGGTTCTGTTCTGGGACCGATATTTTTTCTTATTTATATTAATGATTTACCTGTGAATATTAATAAGGCATCGTGTGTTCTTTTTGCGGATGATACAACCTTGTTAACCCGTGGCAATGATCTTGATAGCAGAGACAGTTTGAATCTTGCAAATGACTGGTTTACAGCAAATAACTTAAAACTTAATTTCACTAAAACAAACTCTATAACATTTACATCTAGTAAAATCTCAAATAAGTCTGAACCAGTAAATTTATTAGGTACTATCCTGGATCCTGGTTTAACCTGGAAACCTCATATAAATAGGCTCTGCTCAAAGCTTGCCACGCAGGTGTTCTTTATGCGGCAGTTAAGACCTTTTGTTAGTAAAAGTGTTATGAAAACTGTTTACTTCTCATTAGTTCATAGTCAGTTAAGCTATTGTGTGTCACTATGGGGTAACTCTGGTAGTTCACATAGAGTATTTGTAATGCAAAAAACAGCTGTTCGTCTTCTTGCGGGGTTCCCACTTTAGCTCACTGCAAAGAAATATTTATTAAATATAAAATTCTTCCACTGGCATGTCTTTACTTACTTGATTCGCTCCAACTTGTTCATTCAAATCTATGTAATTTGAAATCTCATTCTGATATACATCAGTATAATACAAGACATGCTGGAAATTTGGTTGAATCTTACTCCAGGATTACTTTAACAAAGCGTAACAAGCTTACAATAAATATGTTTAATAAGTTTGATATTTTTTTTAGACATAAGCAGATTAAAGATATGCATTCGAAAATGTTCCGAAGATTTCTTAAGGAATTTTTGTTAACTCATTGTTTTTATTCTGTTGATGAATTTTTATCTTATATTACCACTACCCACCCTATTTTATGATTTTATGATATTTTATGATTTTTTATAATTTTATGACTGTAAATGTACCACTTATGTATATAAATGTCAATAAAGTTTCTATCTATCTATCTATCTATCTAATTGACTTTTTCGCATTGTTTAGGAAAAATTCACATGAAACCCAATTTTAGTAATTTAAACAATTACAAAAATAAATAAATAAAAGGTCAGAGTTCTTATGTAAATTTTGATTGAATTTCGTGAAATTTTGTTAAATGTGGTGCGTGTTGAATGAACCGGTCGTAGCAAGTCATTTTTGGAAAATATTAATATAAACATAGAAAAATTATCGGTATACTCAAGTATGTGTTCCTTAAGAACATCGAGACTAATAATAATTACATCGTTTTCTTTTTAAGAACAATGCTTTTTTGTGAGTGACAAAATGGAACGCGGCATTGGAAGTAATGACGTGACCTGAACGGTTCCCTTACTATAAAAAAAGTGTACATGCGCATGTTTAGATATCAGAATAAGGGAAACCTAACTTAACTGCTTAACCTTAGGACGTGCGACTCTCCAATAAAAAGTTTGAAATTTTAAATAAAAATCCTTTCCTACGATTGCAGTAACCCAGAAAACAATTATGGTTGTCAAAGCTCCCGAAGCTTGACAAATTTATTATACATATATTCATTAAAACACAATACCAAGCAATTATCCCTTCTAACAGTTGTTAAATTATTCATTCTTCTACCATTATGAAGATAATTA
Source organism: Pogonocherus hispidulus (assembly GCA_963924545.1). Lineage (NCBI taxonomy): Eukaryota > Metazoa > Arthropoda > Insecta > Coleoptera > Cerambycidae > Pogonocherus > Pogonocherus hispidulus. The sequence continues at coordinate 73,213,428 of OZ004693.1, forward strand.
CCTAAAAATGCCACTGAGCCGAACGACCACTGCCAGTTGGTCCAAATCTTAATTTCACTGTGGCAAACAAAAGATTTGTGAAGTTATCACCCATCTGTTACACAAACGAAATTTTGTTTTACCAGTGATTTTCTTTTTGTTTATTTCACGCCAATTATTATGGTTGTCAGCTGTATGGCGCACACAGTAAGATGTTATCGTGCTGTCTGTCGAACAACTTACCTAGTATATCTTTGGATGAAGCCGTTCCGCCTACGCCATGTGGTAGAGACAGTCCCTGGTCGGGACACGCTTGATTGTATTGCAAAAAATTCACTACAATTTAACTCACAGAAACTGATCATCTTCAAATCTAAGTTATCAAAAAGATACAAGTCCTGAGGGCATCTCTCATGCATATACTATGTATATAGATAGAAGGTGTAACTGCCTGTGTGTCAAACCGCCATGATCTCTCTTCACACTGAGACTTGTATGGCATTGAGGAGATCTAATAGATCGAAACAGTTGTCTGTCGTTTGGTGTTAGAGGTGACTGACGCTCACCTGGTGATAGTACATACACCTCTCTCTATATACTTCGATCTAAAATATGAAAATTGTTCCTTCTTTGATCTTTGAATTTCAAAAGTACTACATTACAATTTTACAGTTCTGAACTATCGTTTCGTTTACATTTTCTGTTTTTTCTTCCGAAACTTTTTACATTTCACAGGGTGATGTTTGAGAACTATTAATTTTCTTAAAATCCTTAAATAGCACAGTTTATGTGTTTTCATATTCTGATAGCTCATTAAAAAATCTTTCCGACAATAGGTACCACATATGCTAATATTATGGTCTGTAGTTTGTCATAAATAATGGTTTAAAATAAAAAAATGCGTTTTTAAAGTTTGTGGCAGTGCTAGGGCGTTAGTTTTGCACCTAATGTTAAAATATATTATTTTTTTAATAGTGCTTTGAAAAGTTGTTCATTTAGCAACAAATTTGAGTTAGGAAAAGTTCGATTTTTCCTAATTAGTGCGAGAAAAATGTTCCCGCACACAAAAAATACATTCTAATTCTTGAATTAACTATTCATTTATTGTCAACTTAAATTTCTTATGATCGGAAATCTCATTGAACGGAATCCTCTATATATCCTTTAGCCACGTCCGTTGCTTTCCATCCACCATGCCTTTTAACAGTTTTTCAGTAACATTTTCCATTTCTATATCCCAGGAAGAATCTTGAATGCTCAATTGGTGACCAGCGAAAAGGGGAATACTTTCGAAACATTTCGACAAGATTAACTCCTTCGATGTTCCAGCTAAAAATAATAAATTATCTTCTCATGTTCGTCTTTTTGTTGGAAATCTCTATCAATACCTATATATTCTCCCATCTCTTTTATATGTGGAAGCTGAAGAAATGTTAGCTCTTCTCGATGGCATGCTCCACTGATACTAACAATAAACACTATCTAAAATAAGAAACAATTTCTATATTTGGAGAGAAACGTGAAAATTACACTTTGCCTTCATCATCGAGTCGGTTCTGAAAACACTAGATTTCCTGAATCTATGTCCTACCGATTTACGTTTAAGGAAAGTAATTAAACTTAGAAATTTCTTTATATCAATATTGTTTTTCAATGCCAATGTTGTTCTTATCATTGAGTAAAGACTCCACAGCGTGGAACTCTGATACTCTGAATTTTTGTTCAAACTAGACTAGTAGAACTGCCTCGGTGATAACAGTTACTCCCTTTTAATGACTCGAATCTTCAAATGCCTAAGCGATACGCTTTTTCATATTTATCTTTGGATTTTTTGAGCAATAATGATTGATTCGCGATTTTTGCTGATTCTTCTATATAATCTTCCATATTATCATTTGAAGCCGAAAATTCGGACATTTTTCATAAATTACTGACACAATAATATTACCTAACGAAACGAAAACATAATAAACTAACACTCTCTCGTTTCTGTATCAATATTCCCTCAGGATTCTCGAATCACATTTTCGAAATTCACAATTTTCAATAAAAAATAATAAATATAATTATTTGAGCTATTTTCAAAACACTATTAAAAAATTCATGTGTCCAGCTCGTATCAAAAGTGTATTTTCTAAACTTATTATGGCGGAAAAATGTCACTTCTCCTAACTTATTGCATAAATAGCTATTGTGTAAGTTAAATTTAAAATATAATCAGAAAAATAGATTATTCTGTAAAAAGAATTCATAACATCAAGCGTTGTTCTGTTAACGGTAGTAAACTCAGTTGTTACTTTTTCTGTTGTCAAATATTATATTAAACACGTTATATTAAACGAACTGTATATGAAGATGTTCGAACCACCATCGAAAATAATTAATTATGCAAAAGATAATTCTGCATGCATTTGGAACTTAACTCTGTACGTGGTGCTAAGAGTTGAGACACAGATACAGAAATACATTGCAAGAGGCGGTCAACATATTTTGTAACACAAAGTATAATTTTGTTTCATGTTAATTTGTTTTTAATTTTTTGTATCTGTTATGCTTGATTCCATTATTAAATACGCTTTGTTTATTGCTGTAAATTGTAGTTATGTTTATTAATCTTTCCTATAGTTTTTATTATAAATTTAACATACAATCAAAATATATTTTAACATTTGGTGCAAAACTAATGCTCCAGCACTTCTATAAGTTATAAAAAACACATTTTATCTCGTTATTCATTACAAACTGCAGAATATGCGGTAAAGCTAGAAAGATTATCTCAGAAACGGCTTAAATTAGCTACAGGGAATGCTAATAAAAAAAGTAGTCTTAGAATAGTAAAAGGAACTCAAATGTTTAAAAATATACAGACTGAGCCATTTATGTAAGTATGTGGACCATCCTGAATAATTTAAAATAATTTTAAAATGTGCCCCTTGTAATTCTACACACTTTTTGTATTTAACATTTTTTATAACATTTTAAATAACTGACTTATGACCCGTCCACGTCCACGTCTCCTTGTATATTCTTTATTATTTGAAACATGTTACTAGCAATTTCGTTCCTTCTCTACCAATAATGGACAGAGACCTGCTCTGATCTATACCTGCCTGTCGTTGAGAGGATGAGGAGCAGACTGACATCTTGAAATTGGCTTCAATCCTTAATCTTTAAGAAGCATTGTAACTTTTTCTTAGTATTGTTGATTAATTGTAGGTTTCTATTGCGTTTCGAATAAGGACGGGGCATTCTTTTGCCACTTTAATAAGTCTCATAAAAGTCTGATGTCTTATCTACCCTTTGTTACTTTTTGTGTTAATTTTTCACCAGGTTTTAGTACAATGGAAGGATGGATATTTTTCCACTCAATTTAGAATAGTAATACGTAGACTGAAGAAGAGACAGACAAAATTAATGATTTTTATTTGGTGCTTGAATTGATCGGGCTGGTAGGTATGTAGAAAATAGGCTGGTATTTTTGTGTTACCGTAAAAGCAGATATACAAAAATTGTAGAGAATTGAATCATCTACAAACTTTATTTTTTTATTTATTATTTATTTAATATTAATAATATATAATATTTATTTTTTTGATAAAATCACCATCGGACAATATAATAATTGCCAATACAAAATCTTTACCTGGAATTAGAGGCCCTTTTTTTGTTGTTACTTCAAAAATTTTCAAACAAAAGTTATAACAAATATTTTTCCCTGTAAAACTAAAAAAAAAAATCGTCGAAACGAGCCGAGATATTTAGATATCAGAACGTAACTCTCAAGATAACCACCTACAGACAGTCAAATTTTGACCGTCTACTCAACCTCAAAAAATTCGATTGTCTCTCCATTTTGTAGATATTCTGTTTTTTAAGCTAATTTTACTTTACCTAATATTGATAATTTATACAGGTACCAAAGTATTACTAAGGACTAAATAAATAAAAGGTAGAGAGGGACTTTTCTCTAAGATGTTAAAATATTGTTTTATTTACCAGATTATAAATTATTATTTTCACTTTAATTTTATCTGAAAACAATCTGCGAAAGCAATCAAATGTTAACTACTGACCTTGTCGTTATATCGACTGCTAAAATACTGGTATACATAATGGTACATATTGCATGTCGGTGTCGGTCTCATAACATAGCAGTAGGTACCTTCATTATGTTTTATAGTTCTCCAAGACATCAGTGTAATTACCAGATCGACCCATGCGGCACGAGGTTTTCTTATGCCCTGCTCTAAAATCTACCAGCTGTACAAATTAATTTATTCGCATTTGCACCACCATTTTAAAATATAACTGAAATTTAACATCCAGTTTTGATTTCAGCGTTGTTCATAGGTGCCAAGTATTTGGGATGTTTGGCATATTTCGGTTGTTGGGAAATTGTATAATTTTAGCAGGATGCCTTTAACTTTCTTTTTCGTAATAAAGTAATTAAGTGCTCGTGAGGCAATTACGTCATAAATAATAATAAATATACACTTGACCTATGTCACTAGTACACTTAGTCTTTCTATTATATATCTACCTGCTTGAAGGTGCTATCTTTTATGACTATTATTATAGATTATTGACTGTTCAGGCGCCGAAGAAATAGTATTCTGCTTTAATAACAAGCATTATAGTACTAGTTTTACGTATTTTATTACACCTATATAGTCTAGTCTATATTTTTCTAAATTATTTTATTGCTCTATTCCATCAGGTATTTGTACCAAGAAAATGCAGGGCTAGGGAGTAAAAGATATACTTTCTGAAGGTAAGTGGTTTGTGATTTATTTATGGACTTTCTTACTATTCTTATTTTTATTTCTTCTAAACCCTCTAGTTGAATAGTATTTAGAAGGGTTTACGTCCTACCGAGATTTATTTATTATTATAAATGTAGGTAGTATATACAAATATTTCTATATGCACAGATTTTTTAAATTCTTGACTTGGGATTACATTAAATGTTTATGGGACACGCTTTGGTCAAAAGGGAGATTTTTTAATAATAGCGCCAAAATATTTTGCAGAAAATGAAGCTAAATATCTGCGATTAAAGGACCAGGCAGCAAATGAACTATTAGATACTCTCCTTTTTCTTTTCTTGAAAGGGGTTGGAACCTTTGGTGTGAAGATAACACTGACGTAGTTTCCACATAACACCAAAACACTATACTGCATGCGACGCACGATTCGTCAACCAGCCTACATGTTTACAGAAAATTGTTGCTGGTGTCTTCTAGAGACCACAGCGTGAGGATTTTCATCTTGCCGCCAATAACCAATTAAAATAAACATCGCGCGGAAACATCAGAAAACAATACTATTCTCCCGAAGTGAAGTTCTAATTAAGTTGTCACCCAAAAACGATTGGTAAAAAGCTAATCGATGTGGATAATCTTCAGGATTTAAAGCTTGTACCCGTTGTAAATGGTAGAGGTAGAGGAGTGGTTCACGCATAACACAGTGTACGTTGACTTGGAGGATCCCATTTGGTGTGCAATTGCGCGAACACTTGTAGATTGATTTTCCTTAACACGATATAGAACTCCTTCTTCAAATTCAATCATACGAACTGTTATTGGACGACCACCACCACGTTTCCCACTTTCTCTAAGGCGACGATGGATGGAAGCAAAGGTTGCCGGCGTTCTAGATATTTCTGTCCATACAAGCGTGCAGCTGTTCTTCCATTACAATTTGCTGCACCATAAGGAAGGTGCATATCAGTAAGTTCTTCAAATGAGAAATTATCGTCCATTTTCAATACAAATTTTGAATTAAAAATCAACAAAGTTAATGTTCTAATACCATATAAATGTCATAAATAAAATTACGTATAAATAATATATTAATATAATAATATATTATTAGCATCTTTGGACCGGTGTGAACTTAGCAACGTTGCTAGAAACGTTTCTGAGACTCGAACTGCTACGCCCTAATTTCCACCAGTGGTCATTAGAATTAAACTTTTACATGAAAATTACTTTACAAATACATCACATAAAATAAAAATTACTGCACATGCTTACATAACTGTTAATTTTCCTTACAGTTGAAGATGTTACCTTATAAGGGGGTGGGGTATCTAGCACACTTCACTTTTATAAAATGTCAATCATTTTCAAGCTGTTGTCTCGAAAACGAAGAATTGTGTCACCTCAAATTTTTGATATGTTGTGCATGATACCATCCTCTTTGAGGTATTTAACCGAGAAATTACAGCAGTGCCGTAGGGGGCGGGGTATTTTAGCAAATATACCACTTTTCCAAATTTCTTTGTCATTTTCACGGTATTACTCGAAAACGAAGAATTGTGTCACCTCAAATTTTTGATATGTTATGCATGACACCTTCCTTTTTGACGTACTGACCCCAGAAATTACGACAGTGCCGTAGAGGGCGGGGTGTTTTGGCAAATATTCCTCTTTTTCAAATATTTATGTCATTTTCATGGTATTACTCGAAAACGAAGAACTGTGTCACCTCAAATTTTTTATGTGTTATGCACGATACCATCCTCTTTGATGTACTGACCCCAGAATTTACAGCAGTGCCGTAGGGGGCAGGGTAGTTTAGCAAATATTCCAATTTTCCAAATTTCTTTGTCATTTTCATGGTATTACTCGAAAACGAAGAATTGTGTCACCTCAAATTTTTGATATGTTATGCATGACACCTTCCTTTTTGACGTACTGGCCCCAGAAATTACGACAGTGCCGTAGAGGGCGGGGTGTTTTGGCAAATATTTCTCTTTTTCAAATATTTATGTCATTTTCATGGTATTACTCGAAAACGAAGAACTGTGTCACCTCAAATTTTTTATGTGTTATGCACGATACCATCCTCTTTGATGTACTGACCCCAGAATTTACAGCAGTGCCGTAGGGGGCAGGGTAGTTTAGCAAATATCACAGTTTTCCAAATTTCTTTGTCATTTTCATGGTATTACTCGAAAACGAAGAACTGTGTCACCTCAAATTTTTTATGTGTTATGCACGATACCATCCTCTTTGATGTACTGACCCCAGAATTTACAGCAGTGCCGTAGGGGGCAGGGTAGTTTAGCAAATATCACAGTTTTCCAAATTTCTTTGTCATTTTCATGGTATTACTCGAAAACGAAGAATTGTGTCACCTCAAATTTTTAATATGTTATGCAGCATACCTTCCTTTTTCACGTGTCGACCGCGAAAGTCTCGACAGTGCCGTAGGGGACGGGGTAAATAGCAAAAACTCCTATTTTCCAAGAATTCTATAACTAATCTGGGTACCATTCGAAAACTAAGAGATGTGTCACCTCAAATTTTTGATATGTTATGCAGGATACCTTCTTTTTACACGTGTCGACCGCGAAAATCTCGACAGTGCCGTAGGGGATGGGGTAAATAACAAAAACTCCTATTTTCCAAGAATTCTACAACTTATCTGGGTGCCATTTGAAAACGAAGATATGTGTCACCTCAAATTTTTGATATGTTATGCAGGATATCTTCCTTTTTAACGTGTCTACCGCGAAAGTCTCGACAGTGCCGTAGGGGAAGGTATAAATAGCAAAAACTCCTATTTTCCAAGAATTCTATAACTCATCTGGGTACCACTCGAAAACGAAGAGATGTGTCACCTCAAATTTTTGATATGTTATGCAGGATACCTTCCTTTTTCACGTGTCCACCGCGAAAATCTCGACAGTGCCGTAGGGGACGGGGTAAATAACAAAAACTCCTATTTTCCAAGAATTCTACAACTTATCTGGGTGCCATTCAAAAACAAAGAGATGTGTCACCTCAAATTTTTGATATGTTATGCAGGATACCTTCCTTTTTAACGTGTCGACCGCGAAAATGTCGACAGTGCCGTAGGGGACAGGGTAAATAGCAAAAACTCCTATTTTCCAAGAATTCTATAACTAATCTGGGTACCATTCGAATACTAAGAGATGTGTCACCTCAAATTTTTGATATGTTATGAAGGATACCTTCCGTTTTCACGTGTCTACCGCGAAAATCTCGACAGTGCCGTAGGGGACGGGGTAAATAACAAAAACTCCTATTTTCCTAGAATTCTGTAACTTATCTGGGTGCCATTCAAAAACGAAGAGATGTGTCACCTCAAATTTTTGATATGTTATGCAGGATACCTTCCTTTTTCACGTGTCGACCGCGAAAGTCTCGACAGTGCCGTAGGGGACAGGGTAAATAGCAAAAACTCCTATTTTCCAAGAATTCCATAACTAATCTGGGTACCATTCGAAAACTAAGAGATGTGTCACCTCAAATTTTTGATATGTTATGCAGGATACCTTCCTTTTTCACGTGTCGACCGCGAAAGTCTCGACAGTGCCGTAGGGAACGGGGTAAATAGCAAAAACTCCTATTTTCCAAGAATTCTATAACTTATTTGGGTACCATTCAAAAACGAAGAGATGTGTCACCTCAAATTTTTGATATGTTATGCAGGATATCTTTCTTTTTCATATGTCTACCGCGAAAGTCTCGACAGTGCCGTAGGGGTCGGGGTAAATAGCAAAAACACCTATCTACCAAGAATTCTATAACTTATCTGGGTACCATTCGTAAAGGAAGAGATGTGTCACCTCAAATTTTTCATATGTTATGCAGGATACCTTCCTTTTTCACGTGTCGACCGCGAAAGTCTCGACAGTGCCGTAGGGAACGGGGTAAATAGCAAAAACTCCTATTTTCCAAGAATTCTATAACTTATTTGGGTACCATTCAAAAACGAAGAGATGTGTCACCTCAAATTTTTGATATGTTATGCAGGATATCTTTCTTTTTCATATGTCTACCGCGAAAATCTCGACAGTGCCGTAGGGAACGGGGTAAATAGCAAAAACTCCTATTTTCCAAGAATTCTATAACTTATTTGGGTACCATTCAAAAACGAAGAGATGTGTCACCTCAAATTTTTGATATGTTATGCAGGATATCTTTCTTTTTCATATGTCGACCGCGAAAGTCTCGACAGTGCCGTAGGGGTCGGGGTAAATAGCAAAAACTCCTATTTTCCAAGAATTCTATAACTCATCTGGGTACCACTCGAAAACGAAGAGATGTGTCACCTCAAATTTTTGATATGTTATGCAGGATACCTTCCTTTTTCACGTGTCCACCGCGAAAATCTCGACAGTGCCGTAGGGGACGGGGTAAATAACAAAAACTCCTATTTTCCAAGAATTCTACAACTTATCTGGGTGCCATTCAAAAACAAAGAGATGTGTCACCTCAAATTTTTGATATGTTATGCAGGATACCTTCCTTTTTCACGTGTCCACCGCGAAAATCTCGACAGTGCCGTAGGGGACGGGGTAAATAACAAAAACTCCTATTTTCCAAGAATTCTACAACTTATCTGGGTGCCATTCAAAAACAAAGAGATGTGTCACCTCAAATTTTTGATATGTTATGCAGGATACCTTCCTTTTTAACGTGTCGACCGCGAAAATGTCGACAGTGCCGTAGGGGACAGGGTAAATAGCAAAAACTCCTATTTTCCAAGAATTCTATAACTAATCTGGGTACCATTCGAATACTAAGAGATGTGTCACCTCAAATTTTTGATATGTTATGAAGGATACCTTCCGTTTTCACGTGTCTACCGCGAAAATCTCGACAGTGCCGTAGGGGACGGGGTAAATAACAAAAACTCCTATTTTCCTAGAATTCTGTAACTTATCTGGGTGCCATTCAAAAACGAAGAGATGTGTCACCTCAAATTTTTGATATGTTATGCAGGATACCTTCCTTTTTCACGTGTCGACCGCGAAAGTCTCGACAGTGCCGTAGGGGACAGGGTAAATAGCAAAAACTCCTATTTTCCAAGAATTCCATAACTAATCTGGGTACCATTCGAAAACTAAGAGATGTGTCACCTCAAATTTTTGATATGTTATGCAGGATACCTTCCTTTTTCACGTGTCGACCGCGAAAGTCTCGACAGTGCCGTAGGGAACGGGGTAAATAGCAAAAACTCCTATTTTCCAAGAATTCTATAACTTATTTGGGTACCATTCAAAAACGAAGAGATGTGTCACCTCAAATTTTTGATATGTTATGCAGGATATCTTTCTTTTTCATATGTCTACCGCGAAAGTCTCGACAGTGCCGTAGGGGTCGGGGTAAATAGCAAAAACACCTATCTACCAAGAATTCTATAACTTATCTGGGTACCATTCGTAAAGGAAGAGATGTGTCACCTCAAATTTTTCATATGTTATGCAGGATACCTTCCTTTTTCACGTGTCGACCGCGAAAGTCTCGACAGTGCCGTAGGGAACGGGGTAAATAGCAAAAACTCCTATTTTCCAAGAATTCTATAACTTATTTGGGTACCATTCAAAAACGAAGAGATGTGTCACCTCAAATTTTTGATATGTTATGCAGGATATCTTTCTTTTTCATATGTCTACCGCGAAAATCTCGACAGTGCCGTAGGGAACGGGGTAAATAGCAAAAACTCCTATTTTCCAAGAATTCTATAACTTATTTGGGTACCATTCAAAAACGAAGAGATGTGTCACCTCAAATTTTTGATATGTTATGCAGGATATCTTTCTTTTTCATATGTCGACCGCGAAAGTCTCGACAGTGCCGTAGGGGTCGGGGTAAATAGCAAAAACTCCTATTTTCCAAGAATTCTATAACTCATCTGGGTACCACTCGAAAACGAAGAGATGTGTCACCTCAAATTTTTGATATGTTATGCAGGATACCTTCCTTTTTCACGTGTCCACCGCGAAAATCTCGACAGTGCCGTAGGGGACGGGGTAAATAACAAAAACTCCTATTTTCCAAGAATTCTACAACTTATCTGGGTGCCATTCAAAAACAAAGAGATGTGTCACCTCAAATTTTTGATATGTTATGCAGGATACCTTCCTTTTTCACGTGTCCACCGCGAAAATCTCGACAGTGCCGTAGGGGACGGGGTAAATAACAAAAACTCCTATTTTCCAAGAATTCTACAACTTATCTGGGTGCCATTCAAAAACAAAGAGATGTGTCACCTCAAATTTTTGATATGTTATGCAGGATACCTTCCTTTTTAACGTGTCGACCGCGAAAATGTCGACAGTGCCGTAGGGGACAGGGTAAATAGCAAAAACTCCTATTTTCCAAGAATTCTATAACTAATCTGGGTACCATTCGAATACTAAGAGATGTGTCACCTCAAATTTTTGATATGTTATGCAGGATACCTTCCTTTTTAACGTGTCGACCGCGAAAATGTCGACAGTGCCGTAGGGGACAGGGTAAATAGCAAAAACTCCTATTTTCCAAGAATTCTATAACTAATCTGGGTACCATTCGAATACTAAGAGATGTGTCACCTCAAATTTTTGATATGTTATGAAGGATACCTTCCGTTTTCACGTGTCTACCGCGAAAATCTCGACAGTGCCGTAGGGGACGGGGTAAATAACAAAAACTCCTATTTTCCTAGAATTCTGTAACTTATCTGGGTGCCATTCAAAAACGAAGAGATGTGTCACCTCAAATTTTTGATATGTTATGCAGGATACCTTCCTTTTTCACGTGTCGACCGCGAAAGTCTCGACAGTGCCGTAGGGGACAGGGTAAATAGCAAAAACTCCTATTTTCCAAGAATTCCATAACTAATCTGGGTACCATTCGAAAACTAAGAGATGTGTCACCTCAAATTTTTGATATGTTATGCAGGATACCTTCCTTTTTCACGTGTCGACCGCGAAAGTCTCGACAGTGCCGTAGGGAACGGGGTAAATAGCAAAAACTCCTATTTTCCAAGAATTCTATAACTTATTTGGGTACCATTCAAAAACGAAGAGATGTGTCACCTCAAATTTTTGATATGTTATGCAGGATATCTTTCTTTTTCATATGTCTACCGCGAAAGTCTCGACAGTGCCGTAGGGGTCGGGGTAAATAGCAAAAACACCTATCTACCAAGAATTCTATAACTTATCTGGGTACCATTCGTAAAGGAAGAGATGTGTCACCTCAAATTTTTCATATGTTATGCAGGATACCTTCCTTTTTCACGTGTCGACCGCGAAAGTCTCGACAGTGCCGTAGGGAACGGGGTAAATAGCAAAAACTCCTATTTTCCAAGAATTCTATAACTTATTTGGGTACCATTCAAAAACGAAGAGATGTGTCACCTCAAATTTTTGATATGTTATGCAGGATATCTTTCTTTTTCATATGTCTACCGCGAAAATCTCGACAGTGCCGTAGGGAACGGGGTAAATAGCAAAAACTCCTATTTTCCAAGAATTCTATAACTTATTTGGGTACCATTCAAAAACGAAGAGATGTGTCACCTCAAATTTTTGATATGTTATGCAGGATATCTTTCTTTTTCATATGTCGACCGCGAAAGTCTCGACAGTGCCGTAGGGGTCGGGGTAAATAGCAAAAACTCCTATTTTCCAAGAATTCTATAACTCATCTGGGTACCACTCGAAAACGAAGAGATGTGTCACCTCAAATTTTTGATATGTTATGCAGGATACCTTCCTTTTTCACGTGTCCACCGCGAAAATCTCGACAGTGCCGTAGGGGACGGGGTAAATAACAAAAACTCCTATTTTCCAAGAATTCTACAACTTATCTGGGTGCCATTCAAAAACAAAGAGATGTGTCACCTCAAATTTTTGATATGTTATGCAGGATACCTTCCTTTTTAACGTGTCGACCGCGAAAATGTCGACAGTGCCGTACGGGACAGGGTAAATAGCAAAAACTCCTATTTTCCATGAATTCTATAACTTATCTGGGTACCATTCGAAAACTATGACATGTGTCACCTCAAATTTTTGATATGTTATGCAGGATACCTTCCTTTTTAACGTGTCTACCGCGAAAGTCTCGGCAGTGCCGTAGGGGACGGGGTAAATAGCAAAAACTCCTATTTTCCAAGAATTCTATAACTTATCTGGGTACCATTCGAAAACGAAGAGATGTGTCACCTCAAATTTTTGATATTTTATGGAAGGATACCTTCCTTTTTCACGTATCGACCACGAAAATTTGGATAGTGCCGTAGGTGGCGGAGTAAATAGCAACAACTCAATTTTTTTGGTTTTTGGTCACCATCAAAAACGAGGATGCATCACCTCAAAATTTTGACTTGTTTTATGTGAATATCGAAGCATAGTCAGTGATTTACTGAATGTTTTCCAATCGCAGTAACAATCAAAATTTGGTTTTTCAAAAAATCATCCTAAACAAAAATTATAGTGTTTCTTAATAGAAAGCGAAAGGCGCAAACCGCACTTGGATAGCTCTTATCGTTTTCGAGTAATCCACGTTTCAATATTGCGAAAAGATTAACATTCATATACCAACCTCGATTTATCAAAGTTTCAACCATTAACTTCAGTCTAGAAATATTTTTTCTATAGTTTTATCTTGTGTTGTGTGCTGACATATACTTGCGATTTTGTGTCTTTCTTTGTGTTTTGTCTCCTTCTTTGTGTGAATTTCGATTTTAGATGCTGATTTACTGAATATTTTCTAAGTCCATACGTGAGCAAAATCAAAATTTCGTTTTTCGAAAAATCATCCTAAACAAAAATTATAGTGTTTCTTAATAGAAAGCGAAAGGCGCAAACCGCACTTAGATAGCTCTTATCGTTTTCGAGTAATCCACGTTTCAATATTGCGAAAAGATTAACATTCATATACCAACCTCGATTTATCAGTTTCAACCATAAACTTCAGCTTAGAAATATTTTTTCTATAGTTTTATCTTGTGTTGTGTGCTTACATATACTTGCGATTTTGTGTCTTTCTTTGTGTTTTGTCTCCTTCTTTGTGTGAATTTCGATTTTAGATGCTGATTTACTGAATATTTTCTAAGTCCATACGTGAGCAAAATCAAAATTTCGTTTTTCGAAAAATCATCCTAAACAAAAATTATAGTGTTTCTTAATAGAAAGCGAAAGGCGCAAACCGCACTTAGATAGCTCTTATCGTTTTCGAGTAATCCACGTTTCAATATTGCGAAAAGATTAACATTCATATACCAACCTCGATTTATCAGTTTCAACCATAAACTTCAGCTTAGAAATATTTTTTCTATAGTTTTATCTTGTGTTGTGTGCTTACATATACTTGCGATTTTGTGTCTTTCTTTGTGTTTTGTCTCCTTCTTTGTGTGAATTTCGATTTTAGATGCTGATTTACTGAATATTTTCTAAGTCCATACGTGAGCAAAATCAAAATTTCGTTTTTCGAAAAATCATCCTAAACAAAAATTATAGTGTTTCTTAATAGAAAGCGAAAGGCGCAAACCGCACTTAGATAGCTCTTATCGTTTTAGAGTAATCCACGTTTCAATATTGCGAAAAGATTAACATTCATATACCAACCTCGATTTATCAGTTTCAACCATAAACTTCAGCTTAGAAATATTTTTTCTATAGTTTTATCTTGTGTTGTGTGCTGACATATACTTGCGATTTTGTGTCTTTCTTTGTGTTTTGTCTCCTTCTTTGTGTGAATTTCGATTTTAGATGCTGATTTACTGAATATTTTCTAAGTCCATACGTGAGCAAAATCAAAATTTCGTTTTTCGAAAAATCATCCTAAACAAAAATTATAGTGTTTCTTAATAGAAAGCGAAAGGCGCAAACCGCACTTGGATAGCTCTTATCGTTTTAGAGTAATCCACGTTTCAATATTGCGAAAAGATTAACATTCATATACCAACCTCGATTTATCAGTTTCAACCATAAACTTCAGCTTAGAAATATTTTTTCTATAGTTTTATCTTGTGTTGTGTGCTTACATATACTTGCGATTTTGTGTCTTTCTTTGTGTTTTGTCTCCTTCTTTGTGTATTCAAAATAGATTCAAAGTTTCAACCATTAACTTCAGTCTAGAAATATTTTTTCTTTAGTTTTAACTTGAGTTGTGTGCTTACATATAATTGCGATTTTGTGTCTTTCTTTGTGTTTTGTCTCTTTTCTTGCGTGAATTTGCATCTTGTGTGTTTTTTTTTTTAAGTGAAACAGAATTTATAGTTTAAACTTTTACATATATGCCCTTACTGCATGTACATATGTATGTGTGCAAGTACATAGCTAATTAATAGTTATTATTAATTTGTATACGTAGTTGATTTATATCGACAGTTTATATTCTTTTATGTGTATCCTTGAGACACTTAACAGAGATTTGCGATTTTAAGTTACTTGTATTTACACGTATGTATGTACTCTTCGTACCTGTTTTACGAATTCGGTAGTTTTTTTGAGTAGTTTATTGAGATACATCTTAAGAGCGATTTTAAAGCTTGGGTGTATATCCTGTACATATCTTTAAGTGAAAACATTTTGCTTCTTTTATAATTTAGTTCATTGTTGGTTTTACCCGATTTCTTAAACACCTACAGTGAGAAACGCATTTGTTTCAATCGTAGGTGCTCCGTTTAGATAGGTGTGGTTAGAGTAAAATTCTTTTTTGTAGATACCTAGTTGATAATATTACAAAATGTCTGAACCGGACTTCAGAAAACTATCCTCAACAGATAAAATAGACAAAATTAAAAGTTTTTTTTTAGAAAAGTGTTATAACATTAAAACAATTTTGGTGTCTGACAGACTAGCGAATTCGGTGATTAGTGAATTATGTGCTTTTTTGGGCATGAAAAATTTAAGAAAGAATCGCCTTTTATTAAAAACTTTTATTAAAAGGAATACGCAGAAATTAAGTAGATTTTCCACTTCCACGCCTGTTGGATCCCATCAATGTAATAGTTTTGATCTCGGTTTTGATTTATCTCCACTTACAGATAAAGAAGCTGTTAATAGCAACAACTCTAATAACATTCCCGCAGGGAACTATTCTAATTCGAAGTATTTAGATTCCAACAATGATCGGTTTGACTTAGAGAGATGTGATGAGCCAATTAGTCAAGACAATGGTTTGTTTGACCTAGAGAGCGGTGATGGTAGTGTTGAAGGTAGCACTCCAAAGGTATCGCCTGCTGAATCTGTTACATTACCAAATTTCGTAAGTAGCTTAGCAGACACACCACAAATAAAATCTGTTTTACCTTTGAAAACTAAGAATTTATTAGAAGACAGTATATGCCATCGAAAAACATATTCCGCGTGTCATATACGTGAGGGGAAATTTTATTTAAATGACCACGAACAACGTGAGTGCGAAAATCCATTAATGTTCAATTTCATTTTAAAACAAAAAATTAAGTTACTCATTAATAATACGTGTAACTTAATACTAAAAGGCAAACGGATAAATGCAAATGGGAATGTAATATACGCAAGATGTATTCATCCAAAATGCAAACTGTTTAAGATATTCGCCTCAAAAAATGGAGTTATAACTGTATTCAGTTCCAATAAGAATTATAACCATCTAGAAAAGATTACTTCACCAGTAAGAGGTATAAAACGCAAAATATTTGGTAACAGATTGCATACTGAGAAAACTTTAAATTTTAAACTAAAATCGATCCGAAATGCAAGCCGAAGGCTAATAGACTGCGGAAATTTACAAGAAGTGAAATCGGATTCTGTGTTACGAAAAATTAAGTCACAGAATTCGTCTTCACTTGACAGACATAGAGATGACATTATTGACATTATGCTTATGAAAAGAGACAATCCGGAATACATCCAGTTTGTCTCTGATCCATTTCAAGTTCATCTATACAGCTTAGATCAATTGAAATTAATTGGAAAGTTTACTACTGGAGTACTTTATTTAGATGCTACTGGTTCCATTGTAAGACCACCTAGGCATCTCACGGGATCTTGTTTATATTATTCGGGTGTAGTGACCACTGTAAACGAAAGAATATGCCCGATGTTTGAATTTATATCCATCAAACAAGATACTGCTAGCATTGGAATATTTTTGACATCCTTCAAGGCCTTTGTTTTAAAGAATAATCTTCAATGGCCTATATTTACTAGAGTCGTGGTAGATTTCAGCTTTGCGTTGCTAAATGCCGTATCGCTGTATTGGAATCAAGAGAGCCTCCTTGATTACATCAACAGAATATATGCTCATGTAGTCGATACTAAGCCCCTACAGAGGTGTACGATTAAGATTACAATTTGCTGGTCTCACTTTATGAGAATAATTTCTAATGACGTAAATAAATATGCAAGTCATTCAAGGAACTACCTGAAAGAAATTCTGGCTGCACCTGTGAATATCACCAGTTATCGAGTGCTTCGCACTTGGTTTACATTGTTATGTAAAGTGCTGTTAACGAAGTGCAACTCGAAAGACTTGCAACGTTGCTATGAAAACCTTGCAAATATTTGCGTTAACAGCGATCCTAAATACGCTACTGATATTATAGATGAAATAGATTATCACGAGTTCAAAGACGAAAAACCCAAATACCAGAACAGCATGTTTTACAAGGATTTTGTCAAGATTTACGAGGAAGTGAAACACGATTTATTAATAGATGATGAAAACTTTCAAATAGACAATAAATTTTACTCCGAAGAGTTGATGGTTATCATTTTAAAAAAATACGTACCCTACCTCCCTTTGTGGAGTGGTTTACTAAATGAAGGGCAGCGGTATAGTAATGCTCCGGTAGAGAACTGGAATAGCATATTAAAAAATACTATACTGGATAAAAAAAAATATATAAAGACAAGTAGGGTAGTTCGTGCTAGTAGACAACACATCTTAAGCCTTATAAAAGAATTAAAATGTGGTATACCAAAAAATAACTTGACTAATAAAAAAGTTACTCAGAATAGAAAAGTCCAACCCGTTGATGCGTTATTACATGAGGAAAAATGGGGAAAGAAAACATATGCAAAGAAAAAATTTGCATATCATAAAATGACAAACTTAAGTAAAATGATTGTTGAAGCCGATGACGCTGTTGTTATTAGTGACGATGACGACAAATTATATCCAGATGGATCGTTATGGACTACTATTATAGACGTGGTAAATGCAGATACAAACCAAAGGCATAATGCAGAAAAGCGCTTCCCGAATGGTTTGATTAAAAATCCTGACTATTATATAGATATAGGCTGTAACTATCCTGTATGTTTTTCAAGTACGAAAATTTTGTACCTTACTGACTTTCGTTCTATCGCCGCCGATTCCACAGCTATTGTGACTTCTAGAGCATTACAATATACCCTAGAAACAATTTACAATAAATTTAATACCGGAAATTCTGTACTGTTAAAGTTACAAGGCGCTGGTTCGTTAACAGACGGAACACAATTTAATAAAAAGATGATAAATTATAAGCCATATTATGCATTAAAAAATTATAAATTATTAGTTATAAATTTTTCTAAATTTAGCGCAACCTTTTACAACACTTCCAAAAAACAGGCTGAATATGTTTTAAAAAATATTACAGGAATCAATGGTGATAAATTTTCTATCAAAGTCATTTCTTGCCCAGACGACATGAACAGCGGACTATTCATTATTACGTCCTTTTATAAGGCCTTTACAGATTTTCAACAATCAAATTATATTCACGAAATTCAGTCACTACTATTAAGTGAATCGCTGGATGTAAAGAAAGCATGTATATATTGTGGATTCGTAGAACAAATTCTACCGGAAGTGTCGTGGGTTCAATGTGAAAATTGTTTGAGGTGGATTCATATTGAGTGCCTACCAGACAAATTAAGTTCGGCAGAATTTGAACGTTCCGATGTACATTTTCAATGCGAATTATGCCTAATATACACTGCTGCCAAAACATCTGTTGTTCCAACAACCAACCATTGCAGTATTGCTCCCAATTACAAAATCTGTGACTTTGACAAAACCATTGACGGGCACTGTCAAATAAAAGTTTTATACTGGGAGGATTACAGTACCCTCAATGGAGTAACATGGTTAAATAATTTTGTAATTGATTTCTGTCTAGGCTGCTTAGCCAGTAGTTCTAAAAGAAAAATCACCCTTGTAAATTGCAACATTTCTGGTGTAATATTACGCACTTTATGTCAATCTTTAGAGGAAGCAGAATGTCTTACTCCAGAGGAGTTAGATATAATTCCTCAATTAACAGGTTTGGTTATTATGCCAGTGAACATTCACAACAATCACTGGTGCTTAGCTGTAGCAGACGTAACCGAAAAACTGTTCTATTTTCTAGATCCCGCGTGTAAAGAAGAAGAGAAAATAGAACAGTATAAGTCGTATTTCTTAACGTCGTATTACAAAACCCTACTTCATAAAGGTCTAGGGAAACATGTAAACCTATCTGGATGGCAGTCTACGATATTAAAACATCCGAAACAACAGGATGCTTACAACTGCGGTGCATTCGTATTATATTTTGCCGACAAAGTGATAAACAATAAAACACTAGATTCTGAAATAGATATAACACAATACAGATTACATCTGAAAAAATTATTATTAGATAATGCAAAAACAGTCTATAATTATCCACCATTACAATAATGAACATATCTCACTATTTTATTTCCATCAATATCAGAATTAGGGGACAATTTTGTGACTTAAAACGTTAAATTTAATACGGTTAGGCATTAATTTTAACATTGGAAATGTTTATGCTTTCGGATATTGGGCAAAGTTTACGTGAATTTTAGCAGATTTCCCTACACGAAAATGTCGCGATGACTTATAATCATAATACAACTACTATGTAGGTAAGTAAGTAAATGAGTGATTAAGTGAGTAAGTGAATAAGTGAGTGGGTAAGTAAGTGAGTGAGTGAGTGAGTAAGTGAATGAGTGAGTAACTGAGTGAGTAAGTGAGTGAATAAGTGAGTGAGTAAGTGAGCGAGTAAGTGAGTAGGTTAGGTTAGATTCAAAAGTGAGTGGGCCGAAAACCAGTCCCTCCACTGCGACCATGTGGTCTATTGTGGCTTACACCTTATTATTTCACCCAACAGGTCCAACCTCTTAACGAGGCTGATTACCTTATTGGGTGAGAGCTCGTTCAGATCCTCTGGCAGAAGTTGTCCTTTGCCAAATAATGAGTATCTGATCCTTTCCCCTGCGGGGCAGGTACATAATATGTGTTCTGCCGTTTCGTCATCTTCTAAGCACAAGCGGCACTCAGCATCTTCTGCTAGGCCGAATTTGTGCAGATGATATTTTAAACGGCAGCGCCCAGTATATAGGCCGATTAAAGTTCGTAGATGCAACCTGCTTAATTCTAAAAGTTGTTTAGTTCTTGTTTTTGAAGGGTTAATTATGAACCGCTTCGAATGAACTAATCTTGGTAGTTCTTGCCAGTACTGGAGGATTTGCTCCTCAGCCCAGGTCAAGAGAGTTGCTTTGGCAGTACTCGAGGATATGCCAAGCACCGGTTCTGGTCCGACGAATTTAGAAGCAGCACCCTCCCTGGCTAGAGAGTCGGCTGCTTCATTCCCTTCATGGGGAGTAAGTGAGTAAGTAAGTTAGTAAGTAAGCGAGTAAGTGAGTAGATAAGTAACTAAGTAAGTAACCGAGAATGTAAGTAAATGAGTTAGTAAGTAAGAGAGTGAGTAAGTAAGAGAGTGAGTAAGTAAGTGAGTAAGTAATTGGGTAATTTGAGGTGACACATCTCTTCGTTTTCAAATGGCACCCAGATAAGCTGTAAAATTCTTGGAAAATAGGAGTTTTTGCTATTTACCCCGTTCCCTACGGCACTGTCGAGACTTTCGCGGTCGACACGTGAAAAAGGAAGGTATCCTGCATAACATATGAAAAATTTGAGGTGACACATCTCTTCGTTTTCGAGTGGTACCCAGATGAGTTATAGAATTCTTGGAAAATAGGAGTTTTTGCTATTTACCCCGACCCCTACGGCACTGTCGAGACTTTCGCGGTCGACATATGAAAAAGAAAGATATCCTGCATAACATATCAAAAATTTGAGGTGACACATCTCTTCGTTTTTGAATGGTACCCAAATAAGTTATAGAATTCTTGGAAAATAGGAGTTTTTGCTATTTACCCCGTTCCCTACGGCACTGTCGAGATTTTCGCGGTAGACATATGAAAAAGAAAGATATCCTGCATAACATATCAAAAATTTGAGGTGACACATCTCTTCGTTTTTGAATGGTACCCAAATAAGTTATAGAATTCTTGGAAAATAGGAGTTTTTGCTATTTACCCCGTTCCCTACGGCACTGTCGAGACTTTCGCGGTCGACACGTGAAAAAGGAAGGTATCCTGCATAACATATGAAAAATTTGAGGTGACACATCTCTTCCTTTACGAATGGTACCCAGATAAGTTATAGAATTCTTGGTAGATAGGTGTTTTTGCTATTTACCCCGACCCCTACGGCACTGTCGAGACTTTCGCGGTAGACATATGAAAAAGAAAGATATCCTGCATAACATATCAAAAATTTGAGGTGACACATCTCTTAGTATTCGAATGGTACCCAGATTAGTTATAGAATTCTTGGAAAATAGGAGTTTTTGCTATTTACCCTGTCCCCTACGGCACTGTCGACATTTTCGCGGTCGACACGTTAAAAAGGAAGGTATCCTGCATAACATATCAAAAATTTGAGGTGACACATCTCTTAGTATTCGAATGGTACCCAGATTAGTTATAGAATTCTTGGAAAATAGGAGTTTTTGCTATTTACCCTGTCCCCTACGGCACTGTCGACATTTTCGCGGTCGACACGTTAAAAAGGAAGGTATCCTGCATAACATATCAAAAATTTGAGGTGACACATCTCTTTGTTTTTGAATGGCACCCAGATAAGTTGTAGAATTCTTGGAAAATAGGAGTTTTTGTTATTTACCCCGTCCCCTACGGCACTGTCGAGATTTTCGCGGTGGACACGTGAAAAAGGAAGGTATCCTGCATAACATATCAAAAATTTGAGGTGACACATCTCTTTGTTTTTGAATGGCACCCAGATAAGTTGTAGAATTCTTGGAAAATAGGAGTTTTTGTTATTTACCCCGTCCCCTACGGCACTGTCGAGATTTTCGCGGTGGACACGTGAAAAAGGAAGGTATCCTGCATAACATATCAAAAATTTGAGGTGACACATCTCTTAGTATTCGAATGGTACCCAGATTAGTTATAGAATTCTTGGAAAATAGGAGTTTTTGCTATTTACCCTGTCCCCTACGGCACTGTCGACATTTTCGCGGTCGACACGTTAAAAAGGAAGGTATCCTGCATAACATATCAAAAATTTGAGGTGACACATCTCTTAGTATTCGAATGGTACCCAGATTAGTTATAGAATTCTTGGAAAATAGGAGTTTTTGCTATTTACCCTGTCCCCTACGGCACTGTCGACATTTTCGCGGTCGACACGTTAAAAAGGAAGGTATCCTGCATAACATATCAAAAATTTGAGGTGACACATCTCTTTGTTTTTGAATGGCACCCAGATAAGTTGTAGAATTCTTGGAAAATAGGAGTTTTTGTTATTTACCCCGTCCCCTACGGCACTGTCGAGATTTTCGCGGTGGACACGTGAAAAAGGAAGGTATCCTGCATAACATATCAAAAATTTGAGGTGACACATCTCTTTGTTTTTGAATGGCACCCAGATAAGTTGTAGAATTCTTGGAAAATAGGAGTTTTTGTTATTTACCCCGTCCCCTACGGCACTGTCGAGATTTTCGCGGTGGACACGTGAAAAAGGAAGGTATCCTGCATAACATATCAAAAATTTGAGGTGACACATCTCTTAGTTTTCGAATGGTACCCAGATTAGTTATAGAATTCTTGGAAAATAGGAGTTTTTGCTATTTACCCCGTCCCCTACGGCACTGTCGAGACTTTCGCGGTCGACACGTGAAAAAGGAAGGTATGCTGCATAACATATTAAAAATTTGAGGTGACACAATTCTTCGTTTTCGAGTAATACCATGAAAATGACAAAGAAATTTGGAAAACTGTGATATTTGCTAAACTACCCTGCCCCCTACGGCACTGCTGTAAATTCTGGGGTCAGTACATCAAAGAGGATGGTATCGTGCATAACACATAAAAAATTTGAGGTGACACAGTTCTTCGTTTTCGAGTAATACCATGAAAATGACAAAGAAATTTGGAAAACTGTGATATTTGCTAAACTACCCTGCCCCCTACGGCACTGCTGTAAATTCTGGGGTCAGTACATCAAAGAGGATGGTATCGTGCATAACACATAAAAAATTTGAGGTGACACAGTTCTTCGTTTTCGAGTAATACCATGAAAATGACATAAATATTTGAAAAAGAGAAATATTTGCCAAAACACCCCGCCCTCTACGGCACTGTCGTAATTTCTGGGGCCAGTACGTCAAAAAGGAAGGTGTCATGCATAACATATCAAAAATTTGAGGTGACACAATTCTTCGTTTTCGAGTAATACCATGAAAATGACAAAGAAATTTGGAAAATTGGAATATTTGCTAAACTACCCTGCCCCCTACGGCACTGCTGTAAATTCTGGGGTCAG
Source organism: Pogonocherus hispidulus (assembly GCA_963924545.1). NCBI lineage: Eukaryota > Metazoa > Arthropoda > Insecta > Coleoptera > Cerambycidae > Pogonocherus > Pogonocherus hispidulus. The sequence goes on from OZ004693.1 coordinate 73,236,836, forward strand.
TACATCAAAGAGGATGGTATCGTGCATAACACATAAAAAATTTGAGGTGACACAGTTCTTCGTTTTCGAGTAATACCATGAAAATGACATAAATATTTGAAAAAGAGGAATATTTGCCAAAACACCCCGCCCTCTACGGCACTGTCGTAATTTCTGGGGTCAGTACGTCAAAAAGGAAGGTGTCATGCATAACATATCAAAAATTTGAGGTGACACAATTCTTCGTTTTCGAGTAATACCGTGAAAATGACAAAGAAATTTGGAAAAGTGGTATATTTGCTAAAATACCCCGCCCCCTACGGCACTGCTGTAATTTCTCGGTTAAATACCTCAAAGAGGATGGTATCATGCACAACATATCAAAAATTTGAGGTGACACAATTCTTCGTTTTCGAGACAACAGCTTGAAAATGATTGACATTTTATAAAAGTGAAGTGTGCTAGATACCCCACCCCCTTATAAGGTAACATCTTCAACTGTAAGGAAAATTAACAGTTATGTAAGCATGTGCAGTAATTTTTATTTTATGTGATGTATTTGTAAAGTAATTTTCATGTAAAAGTTTAATTCTAATGACCACTGGTGGAAATTAGGGCGTAGCAGTTCGAGTCTCAGAAACGTTTCTAGCAACGTTGCTAAGTTCACACCGGTCATCTTTGGAATGTTTATTGTGATAAATTGTTTCTCCCAACAAGTAGCGTAGTTGAAACAAAAAATGTTGAATGAAATACAGTGGTGTCCAACTAAATCAAGAATTAATTTAGTTATTTGGATATGATTTAAAACATTTTATTGCTCTACAGCCCAAACGGCTCATTTGAGTACATATTATGTTTATTAAACAAAAAACGTTTGTTTTCATGTCCCTTACCACACCTTAAACTTTGTCGGTATTGTTTGGGACACCCTGTTTATCTAATATAGCTTTCTACATCTAATAAAACCATCTGATTACGTCAGAAAATATAAACGAAGGTTCTGAACAGAATGTAGAATATATTACAATGTTTTTTGAAAATGGTTATTAACGTTTATACTTAAATAAAATAAGCCAAAATTGCATTTCGTACGATTTTTATTTAATTTTTTATCCATTTCTTAATTTAACAATATATTTAAATAAACAAAATGGTATGAAACACACAGTATTTTTGACAATTTGAATGAAATATTCTCTTACGAATACGCAATCATGTACGGGTTGATGAATATATTTCTGACATTAAAGTAAATACAGTCTAAACGTCTATGAGACGAGAGTAATAAGAGAACTGCTTTGCTATAACAAAAAATTAATATCTCTAATAATTTGCCTTTATGCCAGCCTTTAATACAATATACAAGTCCTAATACGTCAATTTATTCGTGAGATTTTATTCCAAATCTACAGAAATATATAGCGTATTCCATTAGCATAAGTCTTTTCGCAAAACCCTGTACCTATATTTTACATCTATGTAAGGTTAAATTTACCAAGGAATTCAAAAACTATCATGGCCAATGTCTATGTTAAAGTCATGGCCAAAATCTACCCGATGCGTGGAAAATTTGATTCTGAAGAACTACATGAAAGTATCGCCGTTAAGAATATGATGTATTCTTATTTAAATACAATTCCAACACTATCCGAATTCTTAATAGAACATAATTTAACTTATTAAACTAACATTTTTCATCATCATGAGACTTCCATTATTTCATTTATTATTTATTTAATATTTACTGATGTTGTTAAATAATTTGAGTCAAGGTCTCGACATCGCGTATTCAGTGGATCCATTTTTGTCGCTTTCTGTACCCCCAACAAAAAAATATGTAAAGTGGATACTAGAAGCGGATGGTTCTTTATGAGACATTCTGAAAATAATTGTTTTGAAAAAAAACACAGGTCTCATTTAGATGTTTCAAGAAATATATAGAAAACACTCTACATACTAATATTTCGGCTTATTAGGCCTTTCTCAATAGAGTAAATGTCTATTACTAAATATTTCCAAGCGCGTTTTAGTTATTTATTTGTTTACGAGTACCTACCCCGATTGATCCTTCCCAACTGGTAAAGCCCGAGTTTTTAGTACCTCTTCTAAGAAGGGCGAAAGTGTAAAGGATTTATAATTAAAACAATTTTTATTTCTAATTTCTCTAACAGATCTAAGCGCTTTCCTTTCTTTCTTATGCAGTACCTTTACATTTTTCAGATCTATAAAATGATTATTTTCTATACAATGCGTCGAAAATCCTGAATTTTTTACGTCATTTAGTATGGATTTTTTATGTTCTTTTACTCTAGTTCCAATACTTCTACCGGTTTGACCCACATACACGGCATTACAATCCACGCAGTTAATTTGTTATACTCCCGATTGTTTTAATTTATTAACCCTTTCTTTGTTGTTTATCAAAATCCTCCCAATATTACTTTTGTTGATACTGATCGTTTTACACCCATTTCGTTCTAATCTGCGAGCTATTTTTTCACTATAACCTGGGACGTAATTAATATCACACACAGTAACTATAGATGGCTTCTTTTTCCCGAATATTGTAATACTCCCGACGAATTAATTTCCTCCTTTTGTTTTTTATCACGTTATCTATTATTATTTCTTTATATCCGTTGTTTCTTGCAATTTGCTTGATATGTAATCTTGCTTGACATGTAATCTTTGCTTGATATGTAAAAAATATGTATGCATTTAACGTAAGTAATTAGTTAAATAATTTATATTGCAACATTGTACATATTATTTCGTTTATGAAGAAATTTCGAAACTTATCTAAAGTTGTTTAGAATATCATTTACGTAGCATTTTCCGTAAGAACTCTTATCGCAGTAATTTTATACTGGTTTAAAGCTTATCACGTTTGGGTCTCATTGTCCGAGTTGAAATATTAATTTCTTTTTCCATGAAAATCTACACTCAGCAAAGAGCAGAAATCAGAGAATACCCACCAACTCATCATTTATGACATATTAAGCAGGGTGGATTTTTTAAGATATCACTCACGTGTTTCTGTTAATATTGAATTTACACCAAACGTTATTTAAAAGTTGTTTAATGATTATTTATTTATAAAATATCTAATAGTAACACTTTAATAATTCTACTTTGTATATTGTGTTTGGCATATATTAATTCTTTTATATATGGGGTCATCATAAAGTAAGGGGTATACTTTAAAGTCTTATATAATTTTAAGAAATCAAGCTGGTAGCAAAAAGTAAATGGAATGTAGTTGCTTCAATAATTATATTTTACTGTATGTATGGAAAAGGAAGGAGTTGTCGTGTCAACTGCTGATACAAGTGTTAAAATAATCAATGCGATTTAGAGAATTGTTCTCAAAATAAGACTCACGTAAACGTAAATTGAAACGATTTAAACTTTAATAACATAGATCTACAAACAAGAATTAGTTTAGTACAATGTTATTACGAATGCGCCAGAAATTACACTGCTGGATTACGAAGATTTCGTACGAAAATAGGTTTGAGAGCAGGGCCCTGTCAAATGAAAGCGTGCAGTAATTTGATTAGCAAATTTGAAAAATTAGGGTCTCTAACTGACCTACCGAGATCAGGAAAATCAAGGATTAGTGATGTCCAAGTTGCAGAAGTTCTTCGGGAAAATCAAAACATAGCCAAACACTAATCCGTTAGCAATCAGTGGTGTGAATTCGATATCAAAACGATTGCAAATGCCAAACACCACGGTTTGGAAAGTTTTACGCAAAATCCTAAAAATGTGTCCCTTAGCTAAACGTAAACTGCTGTTTGAATTAAATGATGCAAATTTTCCTATCAGGTATGATTTTTCTTTAGAAATATTGGCTCAAATGGACATTGAACCCGAATGGTTATCCCATATTTTATGGACAGGTGAGGCCCATTTCTCTCTAAATGGTGGAGTTAATACTCAAAACAGTCGAATATGGTCAACAGATAATCTACATGAACTGACAACAAATTTTTTGCCAACAGTTTTTTTCACAAATTTACGTAGATATTTACGAAAAACGTAGATATTTACGTGTTATTGTTTATTTATTCAAATAGCTGGCGATATTTACTTACTACTGTGTACAGATCATTCTACACGAAATATAAGTTGTCAATATAACATATTGAACAATTTACTATAACTATTACTTATTTTCCGTCTTTATTTTTACATATTTCTGGAGAAGTTCGATTCTGACGAACTGCTAATTCCGAGTCTTTGCCTGATTATAATTTTATGCGGTTTCAAACTTCATCTGGATTTGAAATATTAATTTCTTCCTCCGCGAAATGCTCTGCTTAGCAAACACGAGTCGGGGATCTGCCAGCGCCGCTTAAAAATATTTCATAAACAACTGTTTTAAGCTTCGGGGCCTTAAGTAAACAACTTTATATTGACCTGGGCATAAATTAGCGACGAATTGGAAATTGTGTACATTGCTCGAACAAAGCAAACTTCATTAACGCGTCGATCAGGAGGTGTTTACTCAGTTTTGCATAATTTGGATATTTACAGTCGCATTTTATTGCCCTTTCCCTGGCTTAATGAGGGTAGTTTTTGGTGGTAGTGGTACAATGATACACTTTATTTTGATAGGTCAGCGAAATCACTTTTTTTAATTTAGGGTAACTACCCATGCTTCCCTAGTTTAGTTGGATTAACATCATTACTGTCCCTACAGTGTGCCTCATAGCAAACGGGTTTAACTTTATTACTAATCTATGGTGAAAATTAAGGGATAAAATTGTTTAATTTCCCATATATAGGGTATGCGACTTGAAAATATAAGAATTGCTTTTATATACATTTCGGAATTCATTCAAGCAATTATTATTAACGATTTTGAAATGATGTTTCACGTTCCTGTAAATAGTCGAAAGGTGTTTAATTCTTGTAACAGTAGATGTTAACATAGACTAAAGACTGTTAAGATTGCTCTATATTGTGTTAAAATGTATTAGCAATCTGAGACCTAGTCAAACTCAAAGAATTGTTTAGTAGGGATTGGCAATTCCAAAAAGGAATACGGCCTCTGCATGAAAATATTTGAACCTACTTAAAAGGTAATTTTTGCTAGGCTTTTGCTTATTTCTATTGCTGGTATAATGATAAATAACACATATTTGGGTTTGTTTAACGAAATAATGTAGTAATGTATTTTTTTTGGTATTGCAAAGTTAAAAACGACGTGGTTAGTCTTCTTTAGTCGTCTTGGTTAGTCATCTTTATTTTTACGTTTTTAAACTGGCATTCGAAACAAACCTGCATAACACAAACTGCCGTGTTTATGGGTGGCATTTCCCAAAATGTGTTATTAGAAGTATTTAAGATAGATTTTTTGTCGTAGTATAAGAAACAGTTCCTCACTCCATTTCTCTAACGCACAGTAAAAAAAGATAAATGGTAAAATTACAAAATGGTAATCGTAATTTGCTGCAGTGTTATTTTTAACACGAACTGGGTAGTATAATAACTAAACCTTTAGAACTCATATTACACGAACGATATACCCGCCAAGTTTGTAGAAGTACTCATAAATTGTAGTAAAATTTACAAAACCCTGTGTTAAAAATTAATCAATTAGCCATAAATACGGTATAATTACACGGTGAATAATTAACTATAACACATTATCTTGCAAAATTTACTGTGTTAAATTACTTTTATGTAATATAATAATACACCGATATGTCTAACACTGCCAAGTGTGGACTATATACACACTGATGAGTGTGGATTCAGTGTTAAAATCAGTCGGATTTTTTTACTGTGCGCTTACTCCAAATTAGTAAGTTTAACCTACAATTTTCAGTTCATCAGGCCTCCGATTCTTGAGTCATCGGAAAATATTCGTATGCGAAAATGACAATGTCAATATGACTTTCGACTGTACTCTTGCTTAAAGAACTGTCAAACTACGTCATTTTCGCATATGAATCTTTCTGACGACTCAGGAATCTAGCGCCTGTTCTCTTCTTTTTATTCACCTTCTATGTAAAAATGTACCCCCACCAATTTAAGGACACGTTGAGCGCTCGTATAAGAATCCCGGAAAATAAAGGAAATAAAGCATGTAGGTACCCAAATTTCACTCTTTTCTAGCAGAACATAAGAGGTATCATCATGCAAACATTGACGAATAATTCAAGAAGCGATGGAATACCTTACATCATATTTCTCATTTGATGGTACAATCATATTATAATCAAATTACCTCCAGATTTCCACTTTCACATTCATTAAATACAGTCTTTTTGGCCCTTTTGTTGAAACAATTACCAATTTTGTAAATAACTACCTTTTACTGAATTAGATGAAAGAGCTCACAAATACATAAAATGCACTCGTTCACACATTGTTGAAGGTTTTCATTTACTTTTTAGGCATTATTTGCTTTCTGTTAGCTATACAGGGTGGCGCACGAATAACGAAACAAGCGAATTTTCGGATACTTACCAACCTTTATTTGCAAATCGCTCGGACCCGTCAATTAAGTTTTCGAGGGGGAAATATTGCGCATATTTTTAATGTCGTAGTTTTACCCCCTAAGTGAGGGTGAGGTTTACCCTTAAAATTTTAAATGGGAAGGGGGGTCGAGTCAAACCTCATTTTAAAGCTTGAAAAACGACCTTTATAATGCTGCATACTTTTTTGAATTTGAGTCACTAGTTCTTGAGAAATTAAATTTTTTATTTTTTATTTTTTTTTTTTCATTTTTGCAAAATAATTGGAAACATTTCGAATTTCTTTTTCTTTAGATTGTAATATTGTTTAATAAGTACTCCTTTTTAAACATTAATATAGTAATAATCATGATCGTCAAGAAATCCAATGGATAAATTTCCGTTTAATAACGTAAAATAACAATTCTCTGTACTGACAAAAAAGGCTGACATACAATTACACCAGAAATGCTAAGTAATGTTCGGGAACGCTTCGAGCAAAACCTTTATCACTGTATGGAAGCAAGAGGTCATTTTCAGCATTTGTTAAATTAATACTCGTACTAAAAATATTAATACGTAAATTTTCGTTTCTAGTTGTTCGTAGGACCTATGTAGTATAAGAATTGCAATTAATTTATTTTTTTACTGACCAGGACTATAATTATTTTTAAAAGAGAATACTTAATAAACAATATTACAATCAAAAGAAAAAGAAATTCGAAATATTTCCAATTATTTTGCAAAAATGAAAACAAAAAAAATTAAAATTTAAAATAAAATTTCTCAAGAACTAGTGACTCAAATTTAAAGAACTATGCAGCATTGGGTCTTTTTTCAAGCTTTAAAATCAGGTTTGTCTTGACCCCCCCCTTCCCAATTAAAATTTTAAGGGTGAACCTCACCCTCGCTTAGGGAGTAAAACTACGACATTGAAAATATACACAAAATATTTCCCCCTCGAAAATTTGATTGACGTGTCCGAGCGATTTGCAAGAAAAAGTTGGTTAGTATACGAAAATTCGCTTGTTTCGTTATTCGTGGGCCACCCTGTATGAATAATGTCAGTTAAAAAAAAATACCTTTAGCATTTACTTGGTGTTTTAATTCGCTAGCCATTCTTATTATCATCATCTCTCAGCTGCTAGAAAGAAAAATGAAGTCGTTATAAAAGCAAATTATTACAAAAAATGTAAACAAACAATGGCCAATTTTATGTAGTTTTAATTTACCTACTCACTGATGTGTATAAATTTGCTTTCCTGACAAAATTCTTTATTTCATTTGAATTGCATACTAGAGAGAGAGAGAGAGAGATTTTATTGATGTTAATACACAAAAGTGTTGACACACGTCACAAGGAGCTGCTCCATCCAGCCTGTATTAAAAAATATAACACTATAATACAATACAATAACAAATACGAGAGTATATCATAAAATGAATAACAACAATCAAAATATAAATTTGCGTTAGTACAAAACAGTATATAGGTATACAAGAACAATATAAAGTAAAAATAATTAATTAATAATCACAGACGTATACACACATACAAACAAATGGTAACTTCAATCACTTACGATTTAGGTTATTAAAATTCTACAAAATAAGAGTAAAGTAGTTCATTTGCACTAAATCACCGCGAATACATGTCAGATCAGATTTAAATTACTTTCTAAGAATTCAGTTGTGCTATAGAAAGCCCCATCTATTAAATAAGATTTAATTTTTTTTTTAAATAAGTTCATATTTAGGCATTTTATTTCTGGAGGCAGAGCATTAAAGAATTGTATTCCAAAGTAGCTGGTACCCGTTCTCGTTTTGTTTAACCTATAAAAATTGTGGTTCAAATCGTGTTTGTTTCTGGTGTGATATAAATGTATTTGACTTCTGGTAGTAAATGATTCAAGATTTTGTTTTATATATAATAGACACTGAAATATATAGACAGACGGGACAGTCATTATATTCAATTTTATGAACTGTTCTTTGCAGTCATCTCTGTATTTAAGTTTCGAAATTACGCGTAGAGCTTTTCTTTGAGCGGCAAATACATCACTGCTAGAGGTTGCGTGACCCCAAACTAGAATAGCATACGATATAACAGAGTGGATAAGGCTATGATATGCAGTAACCAAACCAGATTGGGATATTTTGTCAACAAGATTCCTAAGCAAATAAATACACTTTGAGATCTTATTGCAAATATAAAAAGTGTGCTTTTCCCAGGATAACTTAGAGTCCAGATTGACACCTAGAAATTTAAGATATTCTGGGTTACTCAGTCCATCCATGTTACGAAGACTGAAGAACATTGTTTCTGTTTTTGCTTAACCATTTTCGGATTGTTGTCTCTGTTTCATTCAATTCATGTACTAAATTTGTTATGCTGGAATCAGAGAACGTTAAATTGGTATCGTCCGCAAACAGAATTGCAACAATTTTATCTTTAAGTATACGTGGAAAATCATTTATATAGAGGAGGAATAAAATGGGCCCTAGGACAGATCCTTGAGGGACACCAAATCGTATATTTTCAATGATTGAATTTTCATTGTTATGAACTACATATTGTTGTCTGTTTTTTTAGGTATGACTGCAGAAGTGCAATGCTTTTCTCTGTGAAGCCATAAAACTGAAGTTTGTGAATAAGTTTTTCGTGGGACACGCAGTCAAACGCCTTTGTTAGGTCCAGAAACAGAGAACAAACGTATTCTCCTTTTTCAAATCCGTCATTAATTAAGGCAGTTAATTTATTTATAGCATTCGTTGTTGACAATTTATTTCTGAAGCCGTATTGATATAAATAGAGTAATTGATTGCTTTCAAGATATGATGTTATTTGTCTTTTCAGAACGATTTCATAGATTTTTGATATGCAGGGTAAGACGGATATTGGTCTGTAATTTTGAGGGTCATCAGTATTACCTTTTTTATGAATAGGAACGACTTTGGCAATTTTTAGGTGATTAGGGAATGAACTACTCATTATGCTTGCATTAATTAAATAAGTTAGAGGAACTACAATAGTGTGGCTAACCTCCTTTATAATTCTGACTGTTATGTCATAGACATCTTTACTTTTCGTATTTTTTAATGAAGAAATGATTTCGGCAACTTCACCACATGTTACTATTGTGAATTCAAATTTATGGGGATCAATAAAATGATGCAAGTAGTCAGTATAGATTTCATTACAAGCTGGTAATTCATCTATTACTTTTTCAGCTATGTTTATAAAATAATTGTTGAACTGATCAGGTGAAACATTAACAGTTGTAATATTTGAAATACCCTTGTGGCTGTTAATCAGCCTCCAAAGAGCTTGTTGGGGATTATTATAACTTTGTATAAAATTTTCATTAGCTTTTTGTTTAGATTTAACTATGGCATGTTTGTATTCATTCTTGAAATTGTTCAAGATTGCCTTGTTGTTTACTGTTGGTTTTCTTTTGTAATATTCACTAAGAAAATTTAAGTGATCACGCATATTTTTAAGGTCATTATTGAACCATTTACTAGGGCTAAATATCCTTGAAACCAGTCTAAAATTAACTATTTTTTATGTGTTCCTACGGTTGAAAGTTACATTAAATATGTTTAACCCTCTAAAATACCCGAATACCTATTTTAAAGAAAGAGGAAGAAGTAAAGAAGGTAAACACATATTGTTGAATATGTTGCATACAATCAGTTGTAACCAAACTCCTTTAAATAATACTAGAAATATTATTGCCCACCAATTATTAACCACGAAAATGCGTACTAAACGGATTATTCTAAAGTAATTGCTTATCTAGAAAGGTCTATAGAAGGTAAAAAAGCAAATGCTGAACTGAATATTTCTCACCGAGAAGACCGCTGACCAAACTGGTATGTTTGCATTTAATTTTCGTCCTCATGGGTCCTAAATCACAATTATGGTTACTTAGATGGCCCTCAAAAACAAAATTTATAGGCTTTGATACGTTCTGATTTAGGGCTGTCACCGCGTAAATGGCAACTTTCAGCTTTTTCGACGTACTTCTACGGCTTCCCAACAAGAATACAAATTTCGAATTTAGAATAAAATGCAATTAGAATGTTGCCTGCACCTCGTTTGTTTTTAATGTTTGATGCAACGCCAACTTTAATGCCACCGTTATGCCCTTTATTACCCGATGCTCGTTCTCGCGTCCTACGTGACATGTTTAATTATTCGCAATTTAAATTAGGCCGGCTTCGTTCGGACTAATTAATTAATTTAATTAGTATTATAATTGGCCAAACGCTGAATTTCAATAATAAATTTAACTTTTAAATCAGCGGGATATTTTTGCCGTTATTTCCGCATTAGACTCATTTTTTATTTACACCTTAATTCAATGTTTTCCTGCAATTGAATCAGCTAGATTTTTGTTAACAAATAATTAATAACTCATATATCTTTCGACTCAATGTAACAAGAATTGAAAATGGCTGGCTGCCTTTTTCCTGCAAACATATTTGAACTCGTCTTTTAAATTCTTCAAAAACATTTTGTTGATAATTAAGAGATAATTTGCAATGTTTTTCAGCTGTAAATTTCAGTTTGTTTAAATCGTTCTTGTTTACATCGAAACTGGAATCCTCAAAATGGTGTCTTTCAAATGGACATAGCTGCAGTCATATCACAAGAGGCAGGGGGCAGTATTCCTACTAATGACGCTGTCATCAGCATGTTCGCGTAGAAGGAAAATATAAACTGCTGTGCAAAATTCAAGGAACACCTGAAATTTTGGTCACATTTTCACATTATATATCTTCGGTTAGAATTAACCCATTGGGATAAAATGGGAATGGTTTTGACGGAAAATTCATTGGTAATTTATACAGGGGCTCTTAATTACGAAGTAATTTGTATTCTATGATGTACAGGGCGTTATTCAACCCCCTTACATTTTTACAAAAATTTGACAAGCTCCCAATTCTTTCACAGGCGCTGTGGATTTTCTTTTATTACTTATATTTTATCTTCAGGCCCGTACCCCCAGACGTTTTGCCAGTTTTGATCTAACGCCGTTCTTTATAGAGACACGAATTTTTTCGAAAAAAGACAACACAACTTTAGAATTACAGCATAAATTGAATGAGACTTCACTTTAATTAACAATTTATTCAATTTATGCGGTAATTTTGAAGCCGTGCTGTATTTTTTCGAAAAAATGCTATCTCTATAAAGAAACGCGTGAAGCCAAAGTTGGCAAAAACGTCTGGGGCATGAGCCTGTGGTTAAAGTCCATAGGCTAACCGTAACCGCGATAAAAGGTGACCAAATTCACGGTTCGTGCAGAAATTCGCATATTTAGCTACTTTTTGACGTTCCCTGTATAGGTGTAAATGGCAATTGAAAAGAAAGTTTATCCTTACACATCATTACAGTCACAGAACCTGAAAACTGTCAAGTCTCATTCAGTTTATGCTGTAATTCTAAAGACGTGTTGTCTTTTTTCGAAAATATTCGTATCTCTATAAAGAACGGCGTTAGACCAAAACTGCCAAAAACGTCTAGGGGTATGAGCCTAAGGATAAAATGTAATTAATAAAAGCAAATCCGCAACGGCTGTGAAAGAATTGGGAGCTTGTCAAATTTTTGTGAAAATGTAAGGGGGTTGAATAACGCCCTGTACATCATGGGATACAAATTACTTCATTGTTAATAACCCCTGTATAAATTACCAATGAATTTTCCGTCAAAACTATTTCAATTTTATCCAAATCGGTTAATTCTAACCGAAGATATACAGTGTGAAAATGTGACCAAAATTTCAGGTGTTCCTTTGCACAGCAGTTAATTTGCTGCTGATCACCGTCACAAAGTTGATCAATAAGAGAGTTTTCAATAATTCGTTCCTGTATAAATTTATGCAGTCTATCTCTATTATTTTTCTATCTCGGACACCTCGTTATAATTTAAACTCTTTAACAGTACTTAAAATCAGAAAATTTATGTCATTATTCGCCAAAAAAACAAATTCCCAATTTTTACCACATTTTATAAATGTCCCGGATAATGGGATTTATTAAAAAACCAGTTGCTCGACATATGATTATTATAAGATACAAGATATATAGACAGAATAACTACTTTACTTTACTTTAAATACTTTAAACTTTACATTAACTTTACTTTAAAAAATGACACCATAAATGCTCACAATTCTCGTGCATATCTCAAGAGATGCACGTATCTTATAAACGTGAGAGGAAATTGTCAGGCTTCAGAACTTGGATTACGTATTCTGAATTTGTTATTCCTATTTTCAAACTGATTGATTGTAGTTGCGTATTGCGTATTTATTGAAACATTTTGCTTTTTATATTTTGCTCAGTACTCATTACTCCCGATTAAATGACCAGAGTTACTGGGTACCCTAAGACTAAATTTCCATACCTAATAAGTGTAGCTTGTACGTCAGTAGGATATTTTATCCAGTTGAACTTGCTTTGTATTTAAGGTATTTTATTGTATCGTCTGCAATAATTGGAACAGCTAAATCATATGCTTTTCAAATTATTTATAAATCATCTCCCTTTTGGCGTATGCAAAACCCGTAGTTCGTTTGTTTGTTAGCCTGATATATTGGTGAAATGCAAGTGGATGTTTTTTATTTGCTGACGTGGTGAAGTGGATAGAGTCCAAATGGGGAAAATTGCCAATTACGGTTCTCACTACATTTGGTAATAATTTCAGTAACAAATCACTGTTACTTTTAAAAGTGTATGTGTATATTCCAGCACAGTTTTTTTATAATTCAGAGTTAGCTTTCAAAAGAAAGTTAGAAAAATGAAGTATTCGTTAATACTTGTACTCATTAGGTATAACTTGTACTTAACAAACTTCTAGATTAGTTTATTTAACTACTTTGCACATTACAGAAATGCATTTGAAGCAAGTTATTAAAAAAGTAAAAAAAACAAACAATACAAAAAGATAACATTACAATACGAAAATGAGATCAAAATTAGAAAATAAAAAAAGACGGAAAGGCAATGAATATAGCATAATAGTGATAACCCAAGTTCCCCTGCCCTTAGTTATTCAATTGAAACTTTAGATTGAAACTAATACTTCGGAGTCGGAACCGAGTTAGATACTACGAAAAACCACAGAAACAGGTTAATAGATTTTTAGGTGGGAAATTTTTAAAGAGGTATTCCGTATAAGGTATTTTAATGATTACAAATATTCACTTATAATATCCCAAGTGCAAAATTTTCGATAATTAATTTGTGAACAGAAAATTTCACACTGAGAAAAAGTTAATTTAAAATTTCAATGTCATATTATTTTTGTCATGAAAATATGTCATTACGAAGAAGGCTAATGTCATAATTTATTTATCGGATTTTCAGAGTTTGGTGCATACAGGTCTAATCTTCAAAAAAATTTGTGGTGTTTTCACGCTTAAATTTGTGATTATAATTTAGAATATTTCGTTTCGGAATAGAGAATACTTCAGAAATTCGAGATAAAATTCAACACATGATTCTGGTGGTAAGTTTCTATATTACAATGTTACTTTTAAACTCATGTCTTAAATGTCAAAAAACATTCACCATAATTTTTCTTTTGTACCCTAAAGTGAAAAAACGTTTTTTTCTTGGCATAGTAATGACCTAAATTTGACACACCTTAAACTATTTAAAAAGTGGAGGTGTAAAATTCTCAAGAAAATTTTTCTCGATATTATCTGAACTGTAACATGTAAGTACGTATTCAAAATACAAATATTTAACAATAATTTGGTATACCTTTTCTTATTTATTCTTATAGGCTGTCAATTTCATTCGTTTTATCATTTGTTTCCAGTCTAGTGACCCCAGAGTTTTTACCCCCTCTCTCCCAAATTACATTATTCGGTTCCAATCTTAATTTATTTTTTTTATCAATTTGCTCTGGGTCTTTATTTCTATGTCTTCTAGATTAGCTAACAGGATAGTCCTTCCATGTATTATTTATTTATTTTAGTTTTTAAATTGATTCAGCGAGTGGATAACTCAGATCCTAGAGTCTTCTTCTTTACATCCAAACGTAGCGGGTTCGAGTTCAGGCGGAGTTCCTGCATTCTTAATTGAATTAAGTACCTAACTCATATAAGATTGTCAACCAACTCTGTGGGCGAACTAGGATGAAAATATGCTTACTAGGTGTTAATGGAAGAGATTAACATTGGCGAGTGTTTGACTATCTCCCTGACTAATGAGGTTTTTCAGGTTTCCTTCATTCGTACACTAAATAATGGTAGTTAGGGTTTATCAACTTGAGTCCTGGACACTAATCTGGCCTACATATATTCTTAATATGCTAGATCATCCTTCCCACAAGTCTCAAACTTGAGCTAGGTAATCGTTATGATTGGAATAAAGGCAATTAGGTATTATTGTTTATCTGTACCATTTCATGTGCCGATTATCTAAGACTTATCTTCTAGCTAGTTTCTCTTTAGCTAGATTAGCTAGTTCTCTTTAGCTAGAAAATAGCTAAAGTTTACGCATAATGAGTTATTTCATTTCAATTGCTATGTCTCCCGTAAGAATCTAGGATTTGCTGATGTAAGTTATACTCTATTTTACATCTTTCTGTTTGTGTTTATCAACTTCCTTCAGGTGGGATAGTTGTTTTATTTATTTAGTTCACATTATTCGCTTTTTTTATAAATAGTTTAAACAAATAAAAACCGGAAAATACCAATGAACTGGTAGGTATTCAGTGTTTATCCAATTGTAAATATTCCGCAGTTAAATTTTTCAAATGGATTTCAGTTAAAAGAATGAGCTTCACGTAGAGTCGTAGTCGTAGTATTTTTCTATTCTATTTTTAGATATGCCCTTAACAAACGTAATAAATTGTTCACTTATTCTCAATTTATTCAACTTTAACGTTCCTTCCGTTCAAACTCACTCATTTCCACAATTTTATTTATTAACACCACAACTCAATGTAATAAAATCTTCTTATAATGTAACAATGTAATAAAATCTTATAGTAAGAGTTAAAATTATGTAAGGCATCAGTCCAACATTGATATATTCATGTTACAAAATCGCCGACATAATGTCCGAGTGCGGTGTTGCCAAATCTAAGCAACGTTTGCAAAGAATCTTTTCCCCCAGTCCTAGGAAAATTGTGCATAATCTGGTAACTCTGGGGATGCCAGGTGCCTTTTGTACAAGTTTCCTGGACGTCATCACCGGTACTTATCGAATACCCCTCGCGTAACTTGACTGTCTATTATTTATTGAACTGCCCTGGTATATGGATTATTCGTGAGTATTCGATGAAAATTTCTACAAGGATCTAGAAGCCTAGTTCACCTATATAAAGGTGGCGTGCCAGCGAAGATGGCAGTCAGTAAGTCTTAATATGACAGCGATTAAGAGCTAATGAACAATACTTAAGTGAAATAACTGAAATTTTCGAAATGTTTTCGGTGTGTATGTATTTAATTAGATATTGTGCAAAAAGTGTTGTGTTGTGTTTGAAGTGAATAAAGATTTTTATTGTTGTATAAAAGTCTCACTTATCTTTGGAACCCCGGAAGGAGTAACATTCGTGATATCAAAAACCGCATTCTAAAAATTAAATTATATATGAATATATAATTATTATATCTATATTATTAAAGTCTAGATATTAAATCACTTTGTAATAATATTTATGTAAATTTAGTTTAAAATAGTATTGAGAGGAGGTGGGAATCTATAGAAGCCCTCTGTGCAGTTCCCAAAATCCTTTTTCTCAAACTTATTAAATTTCTTTTTGACTAAACGATTTTTTCTTATGCAAATATTAGGTATTTATAAACAAATATTAGGTATACCAATGGGTAATCCAGTTTCTCCCATTTTGGCTCAATGTGTATGGATGATCTCCTAGATGTTTGCCTTGTCGAACTGAATTTTGGAGTTCCGTTTGTTAAGAAGTATGTAGATGACATGGTGCTCAGCATTTTGTCTAATGGTATTGATCACTTCCTACAAGTGTTTAATAATTATGACACCTTCCTCGAATTCACGATTGAAGAAGAAGATGATCAAGTGTCTGTCCCTTTTTTTGGATTCTAGACTAATAAGAAGGGTTTAAAAAAATTCTATAATTCCTTCTTAGTCCAGAGGCATCTGGGAGATTCCTACATTACAACTCTTATCATCTTCTCAAACATAAAATAAACTTGATCGTAGCTTGATCGGGCTGTGTATACACCGTACCTAGTTACAGTTAAATTGAAATAGAACAACAACAAATAGAAATAGACCAAAAATTTTTATTTTATTTTGTAGTGTCATCGATGCAATAAAGTTCTGACAATAACATCATTTAAATGACCGCCTCTGTTTCTGCTGCAAAACCGAATTTGATGAACCCAATTTTCAAGCACTATGTTCAATAGATTAGGCCTTATGTCAGGAATGGCGAGATGAATATTCAATTTTAATGCATTAATTGTCTCTGGTTTATTTTCATAAACAATCAACTTTAAATAACACCACAAGGTGAAGTCTAAAGTGTTAAATCACAGCTTCTTGAAGGCCCTTGGAGAGTTCCATTTCTGGAAATAATCACCTTACCAAACTTTTAACACAATAAGGGCCGTATTCACCATCACTTAAGTTATATTTAACAGGCCTGTTAAAATTCTTATCCAATCAAATATCGTCTTTATGAAAAATCCTTATTCCTGATTGGCTAAACATTTCAACAGCCTAGTTAAAAATAACTGAGGTGATGGTGAATACAGCTATAAATCAATTGTTTTATGTGTCGTGCGGCATGTGGCACCATTTTATTGGAACCAGATGTTAGTTAAATCAATATCATTGAGTTGATGTCATAAAAAGTTAGTTATCATTGATCTGTACCGGTCACCATTGACAGTAATGGCATCTTCTTTCTCATTTTGGAAGACGGTCCGATGATGTCACTGTGCCATGCCACAAACCACATCAAACGGTCAGTTTTGCAGAGTGTACAAATCTCTCGTGAATGACTTGTTGATTATTTTCACTCCACTAACGTGTTAGTTATATCATGTCCAGTAACGAGAATTTTGTTTGTTTACCATTCCAGAGAAGTCAAAATTGATTATTTTCACTCCACTAACGTGTAGTTATATCATGTCCAGTAACGAGAATTTTGTTTGTTTACCATTCCAGAGAAGTCAAAATTAGTTTCATCTGAGACTTTGATTTTCTTACCAAAATCACCATCATTTTCAAGTTTTTCCGAGACGAAATTAAAAAATTCACATGAAAAAATTTAAAAAAATTTGGATAATTTTCAAACGTTGTTGAGGCGTATATCTTTCTATGATGAAACTGTACACTTTACTAAACACACTTAACAACGACAGACAATTTTGACATTTAAAATATTGCAGCTGTTTCAATTTCAAAACATATTACTTCTATTGAAAAACCTTTTATAAATAACAAATTTTAGCTTAAATTACTTTGACAGAAATTGTAATTCCGTATATATAATAAGTAAATAGAAATGTTTATAAATCCTTTTTCTCTTATGGAAAATACTCAAAACAGCGTCACTATTGACACATTTTCCTTCCATGTGCCCCTTTATCTAACTATCCCAATAACCTTGATTAAAATGTTCGATCAACCCTCTTACTTTACCCTTTGAGTGATGAGGGGCGCGAGAGGTCAAAGGACATTTCCCACAATCACAGCTCATTTATAAATAGACTCAACACCAACAAAAATAGGTAAGGTACTTCACATTGTTTTATGATTCAAGATTAGTTAGCTGAACTTGGTGAATAGTAAACCATAGACATATAGGAACCATAGACTCCGCTTGTGGCTTGAATAGTAACAACAAAGAAGGAATAGCATGTACCTCCTGTCGTTCATCTACCATCGGTGATAATATCTCAATATTCTTTGTGATAGAGCTTGAAAAAAGAAAATTAATATTTATGCCTATAGACCTCCCTAAAACTAAAGCCAATGTCTCTAAAAATATCTTTTATAGCAATTCATATCATTAAATATAAATATTCCATAACTTTTAAATTAATTCTGAAATCTAAACACACTTATGCATAAAATTCATATCCACCGATGTGTTTTATTTAGCATCATAAAATTTTTATTTGCACAAAATTTACATACCACTACCGCCATCGTTCAATTTGTTTTCCGCAGAAATTTCATAATAAAATATTTACAGCATGTTATACATGCCACTGTATGCCGTACGTACCACGAAAATAACGTTGCCATTAAATTATTTTAAATCTAGTAAATTCCCTCTCTAAATGCAATCTCTACCGGGCTGCGACATAAATATTTTTTCAAATTTTAATTGGGTGGGATCGGCAACTCATGTACGACCTATCATATAACTATAAAAATAACGTTATCAAAAATAAAATTATAGTTCAACTAATTTCTTAAAAAATACCGGACACTTCATCAAAAAAGAATAAATTATTCAATAAATTTAACAAAGAAAAGATAGATATTGTCTCTAAATACGATAAAGATGAAATATTTTTATATAACTCTTATATAACTCCTATATTTCTTGTATAACGGGTGAGTCTTTTAAGCTGAAACTTTCAAATATCTCGTGAAGTAAGCACGAAAAAATACCTTATAACCAAAATGTAATCATTTAGCGGGGAAATCCAATAGTAATAAAATTAGTTCATCTCCTCCCTCCCTTTAGGTGGGGCGGGGCGTTAACTTTGAAATCTTAAATAGGAACCTATATGTTTTATTGCAGATTCCGATTCCACGGCTAAAAATACGTAGGATTAGCCGTAGAATCCGAATCTGCAATATAAAATATTGGTTTCTATTTAAGATTTAAAAGTTACCCTCGCCCCACCTACAAGGAGGGGTTAAGTTGACTTATTTTAGTACTATTACATTTCCCTCGCTAAATGATAAAATTTTGGTTATAGGTATTTTTTGTAGGGTGCTTATTTCTCGAGATATTTCAAAGTGTTAAAAAACTCACCCAGTTTATTTATGAGAATAATAAACTATGACACATTATTAGAAAGCAAAATATAATTATTTACCTAAGACGTAGTCGACTTATAAAATGTTAATTCGCTTCATAGCATACAAAAAGGTAGTATTTAGTAACACTTACCAAATAAAAAGTATAGTAGACCAGTTTAAACTGCTTATTTAATCGTAACTTATTTAGAATTAAACATAGAGGCCAGGATCAACAAAAGTTCACAAATAAAATACCTTTAGCTATGTAACTAAAAAAAAAACGATTTTTTTCTGATTTCTGATTTGGTAGATGAATTCGTTATGAGTTTTTTCTGTAATTTCAGAGATATTCTGCAATTCCATCGAGTTTCTCAGTATATGCTGTCCTAGGTAGATTTTCCTTTAATTTAATTTAAGAAAATCTAATTAAAATATGAAATGACAAAATGATCATTTAAAACTATTATAAGTTTGATGTAGGTACTTGCAATTATTATACATATACATATATTAAATTAGTATAGTAGTGATTTAGATACAGAATAATGTGTTACATATGTGTTCGTAATAATATAACACGAAGTTGCAAAGGTATATTAAACATATAGTTAAAAAAATATAGAGAAACATTGACTGGTGACTTCCGTACTACAATTCCGTCTCATGTCTTAACATAAGAACCTAGCGGTTATATTAACACAAACAAGGATAATTTAAAATTTATTAATAAAAGTTATTAACATAATTGCACAGATTGTACAAATATAACATTAAATTTCACAGTTGATAAATTTCATCAGAAACTAATATAGAGGGACCTTGACTACCTTGACAAACATTGTACAATTCTAACTTATTATCAACATAAATACTTAAGTGAAATCAGAAAACTTGGAGGTGTTTTGAAGGTATAAGAAACTAGCATTGAAATTAGCAGCCCCCTAGGTATATGGTATTTCTAAGATCTAAGACCTGATGAAAAGGTATCAGGTAAGAAAGCAGTGAGATTTGAAATTGATACTGCCAGCGCCATCTCTTATCTTTGGAGGAATTCGAATAACCTTCTCTTTTAACTTTATACAAGGGAAGAAACTGCTTTAAGTAATTTCGCTAAAATAAAGCATTTGAATAAAGATTACCCATATTCCCCATTTAAATATTATAGCCAATGCTTCAGACAAAGTGTTCAGTATTATAAAAGTATTGTGTTCAACAGATGTTTCTAATAGGAGAGGGAGAAAGTTTTTGCTTGCTCCCTTCTAGCAATCCAGACACAAAATTAACCAATACTAGGAAATTTATAATTTAGTATACGTTTCATTTCTTTGTCAGATACATGAAATCCAAGTAGAGTTTTTGGTTTTTTAGTTACCTTAACTTACAGCTACCATATTTTTTCATATTTCTATTCTACGCTTATTTTATGTGATTTTGTAAGTACTAATTTCTATATTATAAGATAGTGAAACATGAACCCATTTGGAAAAGGTAAATTACATTACTCTTTTGAATTATCTGCGTTGTTATTAAAGATAAACTGATAGAAATTTATCACTTTTCATAAAACAGTAACTACTCTATCTAAATATGCAAAAACATATCGGAAAAATGGAATATGGAATGGAGAATGGAAGGTCGTTCCATTCAAAATTCCTTGTCCTTCTATGAGTCCAAGGTTCAGTTGTTTTTCAAAAATCACATTTTGATGATGTATTAATTCCTAAAATTTCCTTGTTCAATTTTTTTCTTCCTATCTTGAGTGATAAAACCTGGCACTGAAATGATTATGTTAAAAATAATATTTAATGAAGATAAAATGCATATAGCCATGTTATATAGGAAAACAATAGGTACTGCTAAATCATTTTTGGTCAAAATATATCTATAATTCACTTTTATTGAAACACTTCAATAATCAGTAAATTTAGATATAACATATAAACACATGTTTTAACGTCAGTATTTATACATTTTTTATAAGGCTATAAGTTTTAGACCTGATTAGATCATGATGATAAACATAATCAGTGTAAAAATAATTCCGGATATAAATTCATAAACAGGAACAGTTATGGAAATATCATATGTAACGACATAATTATCAAGGTAGAACCACATTCCTTCATAAAAAAGGATTATGATTATCTGATACAGGTATTATTATAAATACACCGCTAGTAATCAATAGATGGAGAGAATATTAGCTTAATCACTTTATCACCGCATCACATCAAAAAATAAAATCAGTGCCTTAAAGAAATTAAAACCGATTTCCCTTTTCTCATATCCCAGATCAATCATAATTCTTATCCATCAATTCACAGAGCTACAAACCACAACCACCACGTTCCGCAACTCGTATACCTGGCTAACAGGCTTGCTTACCTGAGTGTAAACATGGCCAACTGTAAATTAGAAAATAATGACATTATTACCCTCTCCACACCAGGCCTTATGAATTCCATTGGCCATTCAGCGGTAGTGGGGGTGCGGGCCAGATATTGTAAGCATGCAGCTGTCTGAATCGTCTGGCCTAAACGCTGAATCAAGTTTGCTATGACTGTGTGGTGTCTGCTGATCCACGGCGGCCGCGTTAGTTCAGTTCCGAACCGCGTGAGAGTGAGTAGGAACGTCTCGTAGCGTGACGGAGTTCTCGGCACGTATCCGCAGTAGTAAAAAGTTTTCGTTGTCACATCCTGGATTATATATCACCCTGTTTTGAAAAGCATTAACGTTGTGTCTGGCTTTTTAGGAAAATTGGATTATTTTTTATTCAGGAAGAGCCTTGCTGTGTGTTTTAGTGTTAGTTTATGCGATGGAATTATTGAGTTTCAGTGAGTGTTGGTAAATGGATGTATCTATTAAAGGTGTGTGAAAAAATTGTTTTAAATTTCGAAGCTTGCTTTGTTCAGAAAATCTTATTTCCATGAGAAACAGAAATTATTATACCAACAAGAAGAAGTAGGTGCCTATAAACAAAAAGATCAAAACTCTTCGAAAGTTAAATGTTCGGAAACTGATTAAAAACTGTTTCAAATATCCACACTAATTTTAAATATGAAACACTTTCTATTGAAAAGCGAAAAATTTTGTGGGAGCAGAAACCATATTCAAAGAAAAGACACTGAAATAAAAATGAGTTGTTACTGACTATTAGAATACAACCTCTCAAACAATATAAAATTGGGCCCAGTATTTTTTAAACAATCGCAACTTGTATTCACTGGAATATATAGAATAATATACTTATAATTCACCTTGAATGTCATCTTCATTCAATAAAATATACCTATACCTAATTCATTTTCTTCATATAACATTCATGAATGAGACACTCTTATTCATTTGTTTTAATGATACATATATGGAACGAAACAATTTTGTATTTGGAATTGCTTTGGATTTTGCTTTCAAAAAACTCGGAATCTATTAGAGCCATATGATTTGACCGCTAAAAAATATTGGGTTTATCCTACCTAAAGCTCGACACAATAAGATAAACACAGGTATAAATGTGTCGTTACAACGACTAAAATTAATGTTTTGCTGAATGCGCTATGTGTGGATCATAAAATAGTTCAACCACACCATTCCTATTTGTATTGCGTAAAGTAGGACTAGTTTCCAATTTGCATGCACAAATTGTACACTGGACACATAAAAGCAGAATCACAATGACACCCAGCTAGGGTCCATGTCTCTGTCACTGTTGAAAAGACTCGTAGCCTTTTCAGTTCTATTTCAATAGATACAAAATAGGTTCACGGCAACACAATCTTCTCGAAGTTATATATTTGCTGGGAATATTAGGTATAATCAACATTATATGGCCAGTCTTGTACCTGTCTGATAACAGAATAAATGTCTAGTTATTAACAACGGAGTTCTCATCTGGAAGATTATTTTGCAAAGCATTTTGAGTCACTTCATTTATAAAGTTCTTCTATCTTTTAAATTAATTGTTTGTGTACGTTTTATCTATTGGCTACAAGGCAACAAGGAGAGAAAATCGCTTTTCTTTATAAAAATTATACAATATGCTCATGTTTCCTTCGAATCCTCGAAGGATTCATTCGATATTTCTGGACACGCGTCTTAATATTCTTCATCTTCATACATTATTGACAACCGCTAGGTGTTAAACACAAATGAACGATGTAAATGTAATGCTAAATAACAATAAAAATAGCAACATTATTTAAAAATTACTCTCAAATACCAAGAATAAGTTCTACAGATTGCGTAAGAATAAAAAGCATGAATTTGTAACATACCGGGAAACCATAATGGTTGTCTTTTTTGGATTGGTTGTTTTGATTGTCTGGTTGTCGTTTAAGATTTTTATTTTTGCTACATAGAACCCTTTACATCCACACAACTATTACGATTGAACCTCAATCGTATACTGAGATGATTGGGAGTGACTTAAAGATCTTGAATAGTAGGTAGTACATTTTTGAAAAGTTATTACAGACAGTGCAATAGGAAAAGTACAGTAAGAAATGGGTTTGGTGATGACCTATCAAGATCATCAAATGTGCAAAGCGTTACTACAAGTTCTTAAGGAAATCAGCTCGTTTATTTATCTTCTAAATCAGTTTATGCGAAATATATCATTCAAGTAAGAACTTGCTATAAGTAAATTTATTTGAACTCCTAATAAGTAGAAATATAATAGCCCACTGAATAAAATGTAATTAAGTTATCTATATATTTGATCTGAATATCTGAAATTCGGACAATGTAAGCGGACGTTTAGTTCTATATTTTAACAAACTAACCTTGCGTTCCTTAAAATAGGAAGGAGAAGTTTCTGTTTGTAAATGTCAATACGTATGTTTTCTAAAAAAATTTAAGGACCGGTATCTTACATCTTACTTCTTGGAGTCATGTGGTCAGTTGACATTACATTACTCTTTTATGTGACTCTAGGAACGAAAACAGTATGACTTCGAATGTAGCGTGTATATAAACTTGGTATTTGGGCAAGGTGAGTTTTACGTATAAAAATAATACTAAATAGATTATCAGAGATTCTATAAAAGGTAAATTTCAATGTTTAAACAAGAACAACTTTCAGAACTTCAAAAAAAAACAGATACTCCTTGTTATCAAGTTGCGCTATACTTACTAGTTTTAGTATTACTTTTTCAAAGAAAGTTGTTCATCCTAATAGAGAAAATACTGTTATAAATTTTATGTATCTCTGGAGTTGGTCGAAAAACTATGACGCTCGACCTTTGAACATATTATCAATCGTCAGCATACAGTGCAATAATTTACAAATCTTCGCAGAACCTTTTCGGAAATGTAGTTATATGATCTAAATAACCCTGTAGAAATAAAGTGTTACATTATTTATAATTGCCCGTTCACTTAATAAACCTAAATCATTTAATATAAGAGAAAAAATGTAAGGAACTGTCTATAAAGCTGTAGGGTGCAATTTTATATTTTGCAATTTACTTCTTACAACACAAAGCACGCTGTGTCTATAAAATTAACAATGTATTTCACGTAGTACGGAAGTTACGCTACATTTAATATTAATTAAAACTTCTTAACATAACGTCAACAGTATTACTAATTAAATTTTCATCGTAGGAATAAGACACATCAGTATTGTTTCTACCTAAATAAATAACTAAAGACCACAACACAGTTATCTGACTACCTATATGCGAGAAGAAAAGACAGCATTTCGTATGCGGTGGTACCCTCTCTTGTTAAATAAATTAACTACCTAGTCAGTACATAGGGGTACGGACTAGGTCCCTTTCTAAAATCACAACTTCACGTTGAAAGATAAAAGAATAATTCCCTAAAAGTGAGTAGGAAATCCGATAGCATATCCGATGTAATAGTTGTCTCAATATATAAAATTCCCACTAAAAAATGCAGGTAAATATTATCAAGAATATTATTAAGCTCAATACAGATTTCAGTTTCTTGTTGGTGTTTCAGAAATATCTCTATTTCCCTTACCTAACACTTGAAATGTGACAAAATTACGTGCACAGGCTTCCAACTGGTTTTGGTTCTCTGCATCAGACACTTAGTTTTCACGTAAGGTACCTGGGGTAAATAAGACCGATTACGACTGGCAGCGCCATCTAACAACATGTGGCAATATTAACCGGTTTAATATGTTCTTGGTTCTATAATATGTGGTGACTATTGGGATGCATAGAGGCCCGATTTCGCGTTGATGCATATTGAGGTTTGGATTAGGACTGGAAACTTGAAATTTACGTTTTCCTTCTTATGGAAATTTAATACAAAAGCGTTATACTACTTGACTCTTAATCAGGACACAGAAAGTATTTGTCAAGAAAATATGGAAAGCATTGAATATTCTGTCACAAATAGGAAGCTTTGTTCGACTTCGACACGTTCAAAGCCTGATGACTAATGAGTCAAAACTCAGTATGTTTCATTTACAGTTGCGTTTAGTGTTAATTGAATTTTTCTTTTCTATTTAATACATTTACTCAAGTATGGCCTTAATTAATAGCTAGGGTTAAATAAGGCTCAATTATAAGAGTGAGTTTTAAGAAATAGCAGCGATATATAAACGTGAAGTGTATAAATATCTGTTAGATATTGAACCCTACTCTTTAAATGAGTTCTTAGATTTCTAACATGCGTACAGTAGGTACCTGAAATAAAATTTATTGTACCTGTTCTAGCCATGATTTAGATACAATTTGTTTCTTAACGTATTTCAACCCATTCTAATGTATTGCAGAATGTATTATTTGTGATATATTTGAGCATGTATGGCAGTTTGAAATAAAACTATTATTAATGTTGTTTTTTATGGACATCTCAGTTCTTCACTGGTTTATACTTCTTGTAGACGAGTTAGTACCAAGTCTAACAAAAAAATATTTTTTAGTTTGGAAACGATCTTACATGTATGAAGTATGGTTGCTTTCTGTGACTAGGTGTATACACTTTCTACCAGGTTAAGTTAAGTGAGGTGATTTATAAATGAATATGGAATGATACACATATGTAATTAATAGAAAGATATGAACTTGTTTCTTTTTGCATATTCTTTCAGCTTCTATTGCTCGTTGTTGGTATTTTTCTTTCTTTTCTGTATATTTTCTGTATCGTTAACTAGGTTTTAGTCAGATGGTATTGCCACATCGATTGCCACATTTTATTTTATCTTGAAGGCTATCGTTTTATTAGTTGTACATAAATAATTATACAGTTAGCATAGTTATGTCCCATTATAATTTATAATATTAGTGTTCTATTATAGTTGGTCCTGAATATTGGTAGTACGCTTGAGACTCCGATTGCAGATTATATCGCACGCATGAATAATTTTTGCCACTGCTTTATGTCTATTGGTATATTACACACCTGCTAGTATTATATCCAGATGTATATGTTTTATTGATTCAGGAAATTGGTGGCATTTTCTGGGCCTATCCCTCTTAATTGAAATATCCTTTAAAACATTTATCATATTATTCAAATTATATTATTTATTTAAAACTTTTATTTGTCGCTATAACTTGGTCTTGTTTTAAGTATAAATCCCTCTGTTTCTGGGTACCACTGGCCTTTTTATAGGAACTTAGCTATATGTATGTTTATATTTATTATATATTCTTGGTTGACATTATTATAATTTCTGCCGTTATTATTTTAATTTGTAATATCTATCTATTACATATGGTCATATCTTCATCATAATATTAAGTTCTTTCACATGTATGTTGTGCCAGAATATGTGTATTTTAGGCTCTAAACCAGTGTTTAGGAACAAGTTATTAAATCAGGATTTTTATATATCCCATTTTTTTATTATAGCATTTTTTCTTCGTTTATTAGTCTATTGTTTAGTCTATTATTAGTTTATTAGTCTTATGTGCCTCAAGTATGTACCATAGTAGAATAGGTTACCAAAATCCCAGAATGTGGCCACTCCAAAACCGAATATTCTTTAGGATTTCTGAATTATACCTATCAAAGTGAACTTGAAGTTGTGTTGCAACTTCATCATTCATTCATCATCATCTAGTAAAACAAACAGTACAACAGTATAAAAATAATTAAAATGCCCATACATTTCGTTTTAATATATTGGTGTGGACGAAAAGAGACAAAATTGTTTTTATAATTTTGGGAAGAAATGGAATATTTGTTTATCAATTTATATTAAAGTTGAAATATTTAATTATATAATATAAAAATAAATGTGTAAATAATTCAACAGTGAATAATACAATCGACAATATGGCCAGGCGCGCATGGACGATTTTACGATCGACCGATTAATCAATCGGGTAGTTAGACCTGTACTTTATATATGGAGAGCGCACATGAACGATCGCAAAATCGCCCGATTTTCAATGTATTTCAATCTGCGCGTGCGAACGCATATGTTTTCAGTCGACAGATTCACGATATACTAGGTGCATGTCTGTTGTTTCTCTAGAATATGGAAATTGACACAGAAACATTAATAAGCTTGGTAGAAGTGCGACCTGAACTGTATAATAAACAATTAAAAGGCTATAGTGACCGCAATAAGAAACTCAAAACTTCATATATTTTATAAAACTGTCCTTTCACTAGACGAGCACTTATGAGAGGATGTCGAAATCGAATAATAAGAAGGGCAGAAATACAGACAGCCTTTATCAAACCCATTTTACAACTGAGCAGAAAATACGAAATCCATTTTGATTGGCCGACTGCCAATCGTTCGTCCGCTCTGGGACTAATAATAATAATAATAATAATAATAATAATAATCGTCTTTATTTCCAAATTAAATAAACGGTACAAACAGATATTACAACAAACGTAGTTATATATAATTTGGAAATCTCAAGGGGAAGTTCACATCTAAGTGTGTCCTGCCACTTAACCCTTGAATAAATAATAATAACATAAAAGTAAGTATATATAGTGATAGGTACAAAACAAATGTTTATTTGAAATTTATATTAGGAGAAATAATAAAAGCTGTACTATTTCTATAAAGAGATTAAAACTGCCTTCATGTATTCTTTAAATTTTATAACATTAATTGACTGCAATGAGTGGAACCTCGTTATACAATTTGTAAATGCAATATCTAAAACCTCGCTCATAAAATGAAGTTTTATGTACAGGAGGGCTGAGTAATTCTTTAAATCTAACATTGATATTATGAACATCACTTCGGAATGTTATCTTATTATATAAGTAAGGTGGCGTATTTGTAACATTATCCCCATATTGCATACCAATAGATATTGACTCTTCCAATTTATCAGTAAAATATTTAGGATTTTTTAACATAAAGTGTTTTACGGAAATGAACTTAGGCAGTAAAGAGCAAACATTTAGATGTGCAGCATTAAAAACAGAATTTACCATTTCAAAGATTACCCGAAGTAAAATTATACAAATAATATTTCCTATGAACTACAAAGAATAATACAATCCCAATAGTACAAAAACTAAATAAAATGAAATGAAACCACATCGGCCGACTGCAAAATCGTCTCATGCGCGCGTAAACCTGTGATCTGGCGATTGTGATCGGTCGATTCCACAATCGTCCATGCGCGCCTGGCCTAAAGAAAATGTTACTGGAATCACCTATAAATACATAATCAGCAAATTAAAACTACAAAAAACACTAAAACTCACTACACTGTACCCTGAACTAAAGTTTATGGTGCAACTGGACAGTGTTTGTATAATTAGTTATCTTTATAGTACTGTCGATTGTGCTGCCAGAGTTTAGGAGTCTGAGCGACTATACTCCGCAGGCTAAATACGGATAACGTTCAACATACAAAAGCAATTTGCGTTCTATTCTTTTGCCGAAGCGCTTGTTAAAATCGAAGAATCCTCGTATAAATATTAATACTAAAACTAGGACATTTTCAATTCATAACGGATATGTTTATAAAATAGTAGATTGAAACTGGACTATGAACTATCCCTTAATAATAAGGTTTTCTATGTTTTCCTCATTTCTTTACTAAATAGTAGTTAGGTTAGGTTAGGTTATCAAGATAACGTGTTTCTGGGCACTGATTCAGCCCACAAAATGATAATATGTCTCCCTCTTCTTCCAGACAAATGTCTGACTTTCGGGCTAATCTTTGTGATTAAAAAGATGGGTAGAAAGATTATTATTTTATTATTAACCTTCTTCTGCTTATGATTATCCTTTTTCTTCTTAATAGCTTCTTATGAAAAAAAAATATATAATTGAACATTATTCCCATACTATTTCGTTTTGTTGTATAAATATTCCTTTTTGAAACTCCACTGAACAAAAGTCAAATAAATCCAGGCGCTCTAGACTAGCAGTAATCCCAATTTCTCCTGAAATAAAGAAACAGTCTAGGGACCACCAGAAAGCAGGCTTATATGTATAAAACGAATAGGCCGAATTTTTCTTTCTTATGGGCAAAGTTTTTCTTTGAATTGTTAAATATTATTATAACTTTCAGGGTTACAACATATGCTGTACACCATGATTCCACGATTTTTGTGTTTCCTGTTTTTTTCTCATGTGGGTGATGGAATAATGATACATTAAGATTCTTTTATGGAAACTATAAATTGATTAACTGCTCAAATCAAATCTCCAGCATTCTTAATGAATGGTAAGAGATATAAAGAATAGTAAAAGCTCAGTAAAAAGATTTTTCTCAAAAAACTCCAATTTTGTTATAATATGTAATATTTTCTGTGTATTTATAACACATTCATGTACAGTTAAATTATGTATTTTGTTAACAACATTATTCGAAATTATTAAAGTTTGCATTAGGGGATTAGAATTGAGATTAGAATTGACGGCTTTTTCTTGCAACATAGTTTTTGCTCAATAACTTTTCGTAGACACTTCAAATTTATGCGGTTTTTTAATAATAGACTTTTAATTAAATTCTACTTAGTCAATATTTTCTGAATCGCCGACATGAATTAAAATTTGTAGTGGGTATTAATTCAAAATTAACCTATCAAACTTAGACAACATTGACATGTATATGCCGTAAAAGTTACACGTAAATATACAAAATATTGCAGCAAAGATTTTAAAATATAAATTATTTTTACTGTATAAATTCATCTCCATCAAAAATTGTTGCTGTGTTTACCCATCCACCATCTCTCCATACTCCTAGTTTACCGCATATTTTATGGAGCGCCTTATATAGTTGAAATATAATATATCTTATTTTACGTGGAGGTGTGAGACTTTAGATTTTATGATAATTATCAAATTTCGCGGACAAAGATATAAATCTTACACCAGCGAGTCTTAAAGTGACTCATTTGAATTTCCAATTTTTCTATGAATAATGTAGATATAAATCTATCAAGCAAGGTAAGGCTTCGTTAATTTACCCTGGCATCACAGCGTGAATTATAAAATTTACTTAGATAATATTCTAATATGAAGATATAAAAAATCTCATCAAATAAGTGTTCGTGAAAAGTTCTAATACAATTATCTCTAGCGTATACTAAAACGGGTATACATTTGCGAACCGAACGGTTCGCGAGCCGCTTGTGAACCGCTCGTAAACCGTTCATTGAAATTATGCTTTCAACGAACTTCCAATGATCCATGAAAGAGGAACGAAGTGCGGACCACCTCAGTTATTGGTGTATCATCTTGGTGGTATCATCTCAAGAAAATTTTGATAAAAGTAATTATTTATTTCAGCAGAATTTTACCTTTTTATACAGAAAGCAATTAACTTGTTGAAATATTGACAAGTAAAACAGGAAAGAGGAAAATTCCAGATACTTTCTAGACGTACCTATTATAGCTTACAACCTATATACCTTTTCCTGTTCCCTTACTGTTTCTTACTTTGGTTTTCTCACGCCGGTAAAAGAAGCCAGCAAATATATCATTTTCTCCGTACATTTGTCCGGACATATATATTCATCTCAGCGCCTATTTCCCTCCAGGCATCGGGTTTAAAGTTTTTTTTTTAAGTGGTCCTTGTGATTAGGATCCCAAAGTAAAGCTTTGGTTTTGTAAATACCTATCAATTTCAATACATCTTCTTTTGACCATTCCATAATTAAAAAAGTAGGTGATGGAGACGGTAGGTTCGCGAGGAGAAGAAAAACAACAAACTGTACACAGAACAGGCGTCGGATCGCCACGAACGGTTGAAAAGCCGTTCGTTCGGCGCTCTAAACCACGTTCCAATCTTGCCAACAAGCGGTTCACAAGCGGCTCGCGAACCGTTCGGTTCGCAAATGTATACCCGCCTTTAGGTGATGAAAGAAAATTGAAGGAAGGTACTTGCACAATATAAATTATCAGTGTTGTGTACTCACCACTAAAATATCAATACACTTGATATTTTAGTGGTAGGCATATTTTTCATATTTTTATTTCGTATTAGACGAATTCCGAACTTAAGAGTCCATTCACTAGGTCGAAATAAGCCCTAAATCGGCGTTCGTCTCGTGTCTAATTATAAAAAAAACTATGAAAGATAGCGACTTTTAGTAAAAAAGTATTGAAAGATAAGACTTTAATCTAAGTCCCTATAGTAGTAATTTTTGGTATTTCTTTTTATTTTTAAAATTCCAGGCAAACAATCTTGTACTAAAATAGCGTATTTTCAAAAATTATTTTCTCTAAAATACATGTATTAAACAAAAATTTGCTACTATAGGGATCTAGTTTATCTTTTGATCTTTCCGGTGATATATAATTTATAACATTAAAAAGAAATGTTGTTGCAATTATAAGACAAATCCGGTACCCTTGCAATGAGGGCTAACTTTGTTTCCATGTGCCTTTTTACTTCGGCTTTACGTGCGTGCACCTCCGAAATGTTAATAATTCGATAGTTGGAATATATAAGTCACCCATCACCCATCCTCTCAATCCGACCCGACATTCATGCCTGTCAAATCTACAGAGAATGGACCCTTAATGGGAATAAACTTGATATTAGTTTGTAGAAAATGTCTCTAAATAAAAAAAAACGGAAAAGGGAGAGGTCAATTATTATACAGGGTGTCCACCTAGTGCGCGTAAGTCCAATATCTGGGTTAATAAAAGAGATAACTTAATTTTTTTTTCTACAGGGTTGTCTAATATCCCGAGCTGCACAAAATGAAAATATATTTACATATTCAGGGTGTTCAGTTTTTCCTGGACAGGTACCAACTTCGTTTTTCTAAATGGAAATATATATTTTTTATTGCTTTTTCGAACTAAACCCTTGATTTTAGTAGGACTTTCATCAGCCTTCCCTATACCTAACTTAAACTGTTTTTGAAATATTGACGGGTGAATATTGACATTTTTGCAACTTTGACACCCTGTAAAATCTAAACGGTTTGAGATCAAGCAAAACGGTTTGCACATTCCTATCTTAACTTTTCATAAGCTATCGTTTGGTACTAATTTCAGAATTATCCAAAAATTTAAAATTTTCTGAAAATTTTGAAAATTTTTAATTCCTGGATAAATTTGAAATTAGTACCAAACGATAGCTTATGAAAAGTTAAGATAGGAATGTGCAAACCGTTTTGCTTGATCTCAAACCGTTTAGATTTTACAGGATGTCAAAGTTGCAAAAATGTCAATATTCACCCGTCAATATTTCAAAAACAGTTTAAGTTGGGTATAGGGAAGGCTGATGAAAGTCCTACTAAAATCAAGGGTTTAGTTCGAAAAAGCAATAAAAAATATATATTTCCATTTAGAAAAACGAAGTTGGTACCTGTCCAGGAAAAACTGAACACCCTGAATATGTAAATATATTTTCATTTTGTGCAGCTCGGGATATTAGACAACCCTGTAGAAAAAAAAATTAAGTTATCTCTTTTATTAACCCAGATATTGGACTTACGCGCACTAGGTGGACACCCTGTACATTTAATTCTATGAGTTCAGTTCCATTTGACAGAATTGTTTTATTTATATCTACACAAGAAGCCAATACCTAATATTAATATATTAATATTATGTATTAATAATAAATAAATTAAGAATAATAAGAAAAAATATCGAAAACTTTAAATTAATTCTGAGAAATAACAGGCCGGAGTTTACCTGTTAACAAATTTTCTGCATCTTCTATAGAAAATGGAAAATAAAGATGAGCTAAAAATAATGAAATAAACATTAAATACGTAGGTGAAAAGGTGTAAAAAATTAACTTAAAAATATTCTTATAATTAAGATCAGCTATAATAATACCCTGACTAATAATAATAAATAGACTGAAAAGCTGGGTGAAAAGTGAAAACTATTTATTTTTATTAGTCTTTTATTAAGACATTTGCTTTCATGAGATTTTAAGAATAATACAAATATTAAATTATTCACCACAAATTAGCTCGGCGTTTTTCTAAATTTTAGACAGTACCTACGTATCATAAAAGATCATCTGGCAAAACATTCATTTGTAGTTAATCGGAACATGTAAGTTCCAAGCATGTCAAATACATATTTCTTAAAATTTATAAAGCTCTAGTTGTTCAAATTTTAATAGTAACCATTATAAAATTCCCACAGAAAACGATGATATTAAGCTGCCAAACAATATTCGCCTAACTACAAACATATTTCCAAAATGGAAAATGTCAATAACTCACTGATCTACTATTTTTAACAGTTTAAATCGATGTTTCAATCGAGGTTTAAATGCATTGCGATTTTATAATATGAAAGACAACGAATAGAATCACATGCGGAGTTTTAACACATCTACCCAACAAACACCCAGTATAGTGTTAAAAATAAAGAAAACGACAATTTAGTAAATAGAATG
Organism: Pogonocherus hispidulus; assembly: GCA_963924545.1. NCBI lineage: Eukaryota > Metazoa > Arthropoda > Insecta > Coleoptera > Cerambycidae > Pogonocherus > Pogonocherus hispidulus. The sequence goes on from OZ004693.1 coordinate 73,271,064, forward strand.
TTTATCTTTCGTTTTATTAACGCCTGGGTCTATGTTCTAAATGTTCTAAAAATGTATTACCTACTTAGGAGTTCCACTGCCTGCATATCGGAAACTAGGAAAAGTAGGTTATACCAAGCAAGTTAATTAATTTGATGTTTTGCAAAAATAATGAGACCGTTAATTGAAATTAATTCATGAGCCTTTTTGCGTGAAGGATGTTGGTTCCAGTCATAATAGAAAGTCACGATCATGGATTGAATAATGTATAATAGCGCTTATGCTACATTAAATAAATATATTTATTAATTAAAAATGTACCGTTGCCTGCCATTTAGGAACATTCTGTCGGTTATGTGCTTTAACCATAAATATTCATGAGGTGTCTAGTAGATATGGGAACTATTATTTCCCTAGTATTGCCCATTATTTCTCTAGTATTTCATTAAATAGCTTACATTATTATAATAATTATAATAGCAATTATCGCTATTTTTAGCACAGATATAGTAGATACATTGTAGTTACTTTTGGGATTACACAACCTGTAAAATAATAAAAAACAGGAAACCTGGAGTATTATAAATGGAAAATGAAAGTGTAGTATATCAAGGCAAACATTAGAAAACCTATTTAATTTGTCAGAATTTCATTTTTGCTACATATTAGAGACTGGACTGATGTTTTGGGGGGCAAACTTTGAAGTTTGGTTTAATACTATACTTTCAATCTTTATTTTGATACTTCTGGTTTCCTGTTTTTTATTATTTAACAGGTGGTGTAACCCCAAAAGAAACAACAATGAATTAGCTGCATATATGAATTATATACCACAAATAAGTTACTAGACATTTAGATTGTAAGTAGGTCATCTATTTCATTACATTGTCTTCTATCAAAAGGTGACTGTTTTGTGGTATTATATTTTTACTTTTATATAAGCAACAGTATTAGAAAATGGTATTTCCTTTTTGCTGAAACACGTACCGAAAATATTTCCTCACTTCCGTTACTGTTCTGTTTTCGAGTGTACTGCTGGATAATCTGCTTCGAATTTTGCTTAAGAATTACCCCTAATCGGCTTGGATTACTTCTTTCTTTCTTCCTTTCTTTATGTATTTATTTTTGTCACTTTTATTTATTTATTTATCCCAGTTTAGGCTAATTTAGGGAAACATTAAGTAATTAAATTATTTATATATACGGTGTCCAGTTTAAGATGAATTATATGGACATCTGGGAATCCATTAGATATAGAGAGTTTGTTAAATTTGGAAAAAGTTGGGTAATTTTAAGTAATGGAAATTTGGTTGGGCAATTTTACATTTTGGAAATGTAGCCTTGGATTATTTTTGGGCCTAAAATTGACCAACTTTTCCCAATTTAACCAACTCTGTATCTCTGATGCCTTCCGAGATGCCTATACAGTTTATCTACAACTGGACACAGTGTAAATTCTGTTATTGTTTATATATAGTTATTCATATAATCTGTTTCTCAATAAATAAAGAAAGAGAATAATAAATTATTTATCCCTGGATTACCGCCGCTTTATACGAAAAATTATCACCTATAATAGCCCAAGAGCATTGATAACTACGAGATAATTTTATCACAGATTTCGAAAGCACGTTACTTGACAACAGCCCGACGCCGTAGGCGGAGGTCTGTTATCAAAAAGTAACGTGCTTGAGAAAGTTGTGAGAAAATTTTGAGTTATTTATCAATGCTCGAGGGGTATTCGGTGAGAAAATTTTTTGCAATTTTTATGAAAATGTCATTCAAAATTATTTATTAAAAATACAATTATTCTTGTAATAATTTACTCGTTACATTCCACATAGTTTTAACTGTAGCCTCCGTAAACTTCGTACCATCCTTTTTTCTCATATTAGCCGCCCAATCCTTGACTATCAACGCCAGTCCTTCAACTGTACGATTTCCATCTAATGTATATTTTCGCGTGCTGCAAAAGTTCATAAATATTTTCCAAATATACCTACTTTTTACTGCTAACAGTATTTTTTGGTGTATTTACTTCTATAATTCTGTCGATTGAAGCACTGTTCACTAAATCGTGACGAAAAGTGATGGACATTTTAGATTGTTACAATTATTATAGAAGTGTCAAAAAAATTTTGTTCGCTGTCAACGTACGATGACATAAGTGATAACTACCCATGGGCTGTTATCAGTGTAATGTGACTATTATTGGTTGGTTTTGCACACGTGATTACAAATAGAGAAATCTAATTGGATTGTTTTTGCGTCAAAAAATTTTCCCGTAAACCACCCTTCGGATACTATAATATCCTAATGTAGGATAACCAATTAAGGGTTGTTTTACATAAAAATAGAAACAAATTTATTTCATCATGATTGCTTAACGTAATTCGATTAAGTATATCATAATTTCAAACACAATAATTGTTTGCGTTTTAAATCAATATTAGTAGTAACGAAGTAGTTAGTCCTACAATGGAGTTATTTACCCTTAAAAATAGTAATTGCTTGAAATAGTGACACTTTCAATATAACAATAAAATTGCAGACTTGCCTATAGATAAAATAATGTCCCTCAAACTTCTATAAATTGCTTAATATTGCTCTTAATTTTGATACAACTATTTCAAGAATGCCGGCAAACATTTTAGGCAACAGCCCTCCTGAGAGATAACAGCAAGGGCAACTTAGGGTTGATCCAACAATAAAATTTGGAGTAACTCCTAAACAAATCCAGAGTATTGCGGGTAATATAAGATAATTGCAAGAAGATGAGAGTAATATTTAAGAAAAGCTAATATTTCATACGCATTTGTTCTCGTGACACTTCTATCGTTCATTCCTAAAGTTGGTGGATATTATCATCAACATACATATGGTAATAAATACAGCTGAAAATCAAGACTTTTCATCAAGTTTTTCAACTTATTCATGAACGTATTTTAATGCACAGAAATATTGAGTGAAACCCAATTAATGTTTTATTTATGTAGGTAACTACTCTTTGGTTAATATTGCATTAAATAAATTTTATTTACTTCATTATACGCTTCGATTTTCATTTTGTTTGCTAATTTTATTGTGACGTTTTGTATACTCACCTAATTAAGGTTAAAGAGATAATATGTTATCTAATTTAAATTCCTTTGGTATTATGTAGGTACTTATTATTAATGTTTTGAGAATTTCCACAAAGGTTGTGCCTATACATGTCGAGCTTACTTATCGAAATTCCCAATTTCATTAAAAGGATCGTCTCTCTTCATAAAAGACGTCCTTTTGCAATATTTGCATATCCTTGGTATCCCTTTTTCGCTGTTTGCACCAAATTTGTTGACTTAATGAGAAAGGGCAGTGAAACTAATAATGGAATCTGTTTTAAATTAAATGATTTAAAGAATACTTACTGGAAATCTAATTTGTTAATTGAATTGTTTATAAAAATTGTATTTAATGAAAATATTATTTACCAGAGTCACAATCTCTATATAAACAGCCAAGTGTACAACGTAAAACCATTACCAACTTAAATTTATTATTAAATATTTAAAAATTGTTATAATATTGGTCTTGCCAAATAAAGGGTATTATATTTTTTTATGTTCCATATACAAATTTCAATGTGTGATTTTCTACTGACACTTTTACTGGTAATTTTAGCAGTTCTTTTTAAAACCTCGCTTAAGTATAGACTTCATTGCGTTAATCATGTAGATATGTACAAGCTTCCCTTCCATTTCTTATTTACTAAAAATAAAAAGCTAGTAACTGTAACTTATTTATATTTGCAGATAATCTTTACTGTTATTATTATTTTTTTTGTCGAAATCCAGGGTCTCAGGCCGACCCTGAGAATCAGAGGCAGGGTCTGATTCTCAGGGTCGGCCGCTGGTGGTTAAAAGTAGCTACTCCCCACGTCCGTGGGGTGAGCAACTACTGAGTCCAGAAATCATGTACCCTGAGTAAACGTAATGAGCCCAGAATGACCGCCTTCTGCATTCTTCCGGCTTGAAAATCTGCCGAATTTCGGCATGCCGGTATGTTCTGGATGGAGTCTGTGGAGTTCGAAGAGAAGGTCTAGGTATTTCGTTCGTTTTTCCTCCTCTTTCAAGACAATGTTGGTCTCGGCAGGAGCCAAGAACTCGATGACAAACATTGTCTTGAGGTGGTGGTCGAGGAGGACTACATCAGGCTTATTGGCTCGAATCTGCCTAAGCGTGGGAAATAAGTAGATGCAATAAATTCGTCACCTCTCATTCCCCACAACTGACTCAATATCCTCCGGGGCGTATGGCAGCACTGGAGTTTCTTCCTCTTCTTCTTCTTCTTCTTCTTATTATTATTATTATTATTACTATTATTATTCATATAAATTGTTATGTTAAGTTCCAGCAATTTAATAAAAATGGTAAAGTTGAATTATTTTTAAAATTTTCCAGAAAGATTACTTTGAGTATGTACCTAGTGTTTTTCTCACGGAGACAATGAATTTATTGAAATACAATGAATATTGTGAAAGGCAAATATGTTCCTGGACAGTGTTCAATATTTACCTTAATTTAATACATTTCCCTGCCACAATGCAAACATGAAATATCGATATAATCCTATCTAAAACTATCATGAAGCTGATAATCAGGGATCACTGAACGAAATTACCCCTGATAAAAGTTGTATGTGTTCAGGTTTTCAATTTTTATTGTGTGTATCGTATTTATAAACATCGTTATAACAGTTCAAATAGGTGTGTTTGCATGACCTATTTGTTTTCTAACATACTTATCGCTTTTGCTGAGGTAGAGTGAAATAGAGTAAGTACAAACAAATATTTTCTCTTGTGTTATCTCTATTACAAGAGAATAGATAGTTTTTTCTTATGGTATATTGATATATTTCACTGCATGAGTTTATTCAAGTTGGAGTAGACGATTTAACGCATTTCTTAATATCAATATCGGTATTGTTTTTAGTTTTCAAATTATTTCAAGTTGACAAATAGATTCGAACTTCGATTTTTCAGTTTTTCGGTATGTTGATGTTAGAATTAAATAAAAGTAATATAAACATTCTTCAGGCATCTTTTTTGTAGAATGCGGTAGCGTGGACAAAGTTCGAATAGGTTAATAAAATTTCGAGTTATGAAGTAAAGTTTTGAGTGTTTTTTAAATAAGATATTTAGTTCACTGTGTTCTAGTTAAAAATAGTATTTTTTTCTCTTTCCAACAATATTTAATAGATATATGGTGTATTAGCTGATAATAATAATAACTGAGTAATAACACATTTGAAATTAAACAATAAAAATTAAGTTTAAAAGAAAGGAAGAAAACATACAAACAAAAAACAATAATCGATTGACAGGCGATTTTACCGAAAAATTACAAAATTGTATTATAGAATAAATTAACAAATAAATAATAAGGTGTATGAGGTGAAGATAGTTGTCCCTATTTAAATCCAGAGGGGGGCAAGAGATGTTTCAAATATTTTTTTTGAATATAACTATTTACATGGTTTGAAGTTAATAATCTAAAAGATATTGTTGCAATAAAAAAATAAGTTAAGGCATACCTTTTTAAGATACTGGTTATTGGTTTCTGAAAATTTAAAAAATTGCCACATGTCACAGGTAGTCCTTCATATCAGTTCAAAATTACTTAAAACTATTAAGTAACAATGGCGATATGGCCATTAAACATTAACGTGACAAAATTATTAATAAAAATAAGTATATTTTCTGACATAAATAAAATAATCTTCAGAATAAAGTTTCAAGGAGTAGTTAGAATGAACGTGTAATGGAAACTTTATTTTTTCAATATGTTCCAGTTCTCTGTTTGCAAAGTATTCGCAGTTAAATTGAGGGCTGTATACATTTGGATCCGACAAGAGGCATTTAATTCCCTAATGCAAATGATAGGTATACTTTAAAGTTAAAAGCAATCTGAATTTATGTTTTGTATTTGATAAATATGAGTTTAAATTAATAGAAAAAGTCCGACAAATTGTATGATGAATTTTAATGAAACGTTAATATCCCTATTACTGACTTAAAATTATGATAAGAGCAAATTCTTCCTAAGTGGTCATTAGTATTCAGAGATAGATATTGCTTTAAAATCACTAAAATGAATTTATGATAATCACTTATGAAATTAACATTCTTAAAAGGAAAATCAAATTGATATTAATTAGAAGATTATTTTTGGAATATTACGAGTATTATTAATGTCTTTAGTAACATTAATAATACTTCTTACTTAATAGCAACTACAATAAATGAAGTTGCTACTTACTTAATAGCAACTTAATTTATTAATATTAACTTGTTACTAGTTGAGATTAGACCTAAAGCAAAAAGTGTATTGCTTAAATTGTCATCGCGGTTTAATTTTTATTTTCCTGATCAAAAATTAACAAAAGAACTCAACCTCATCCAAAATCGCAATTTAGTATAACCAATAGTAAGGCAATATTTAATGAAAACACTATAACACTTTACCAAACACAAACACTTTATAATGTCTGTAACTCATTTGTGGTGAGTTGTCATGATTCATAGTTTCTTTCGGGATTACACCATCTATAAAATAACAAAAAGTAGGGTACAAGAAACATACAAATTAAATATTCAAAGTGCAGTGTCAAGGCAAAATTCTAAAGGTTCTGTAATATTACATGTCATATTTTAAAATATGTCTAAATAAAATCACTATTATAAAAAATTTAAAAAAAATTAAACACTTAACTAGCTTTTTCCTAAACGTTTCGAGTTGATCCTGAACTCTTCGTCAGTAAAACATTTGTACGATAAGAACTCTTTGTATGATAAGAAGTATTTTTTGTCAGATTGATATTTTCAATTGAAATTGTCATCACATGCACTGATCATGCCACTGATCACTCTGATATTATTAATGTTCCACTGATAATATCCTTATGGAATAGAAGAAGCCATGTTTGATCCATGAATAATGTTTCTGACGAGATACAATTATCACCATTAAGTTTAATAAAAGCACTTTCTTTTAATTTTCTTTTAACTGATTTTTGTTTTTTTTTTTTTTTTTGTAAAACTTTAGCCTGTGACTAATCAACTCGGTGATCGTTATCCCATACATGTTTTACTAATGTAGACCTATCAACTTGGTAATCCTTAACATAATTTTTACGTTCGCGGACCCTCATTCGTAACAGCCTAGATGTTTCACCAATGGTTTTTTGGGGAAAACTTTAGAAGTTTGGCTTGATACTGCATATTTAATTTGTATGCTTCTGGTTTCCTACTTCTTATTATCTTATAGGTGGTGTAATCCCAAAAGAAACTATGAATCGGAAACACTTTATCGAAACTTAATTCAGCAGAATAGATTAGCTTAATATAACTTTAATCTGACCTAGGTATTCTTCAAAGGGGTTGGAACCTTTGGTGTGAAGATAACACTACTGTAGTTTTCCACATATCACCAAAATCCATTATACTATAATGGTGGTGCAGTACTATACTTACTGCACCATCGAGTGCAGGAAGTATAGTACTTACTGCACTCGATGCGCATGTCGATTGCAGTATAGTGTTTTGATGTTATGTGGAAAAGTACATCAGTGTTATTTGACGGAGGTAGTTATTTTATTTTATTATTCACATGGGCCTTTATTCTTTCCTATAAATAATATTACTTTTATTCTGGATACTCTGAAACAATCTCTATTTCCCATTTTTCATTTTCCAGTAATCTGGTGAGGTCTATGGAAAGACCTGGGGACTACGGCGAAGATCCACCACCAGCAGGTCTGGAGACCATGTGGGGCATGGAGGCGGGCGCTGATTGCGATTGCCCTGGGCCGCCCCCGGAGTTCTTGTTACCGCCACCGCCGCGGCCGGCCGTCCTCCAGCCGGCCGACCCCATGTATTGTTCCGAGGACCCGCTACCCATCGAAACATGTGATGCACTACCGGTAAGTATTTCATTATTTATTAAAAATGAAGATACAAAGTCCAAACCCCGTTTAGTGTTAAAAAGATGTATTAAAACTTGACTTGGATAAATCATCACTGGCCACCAGGATAAAACCATGACACTAAACAGGTGTAGCTTACATATAAGTAAGGGTAAGGAATAGTGGGGATGAAAGAGCAAGTATATCTTGCTTCAATCTATAGGCTATCTCTAAAATGCCTCACAGTAGAGTAGAAACAGTTTATAATGAGGAAACAGTTTATAATGGTTTCAAAATTATTTTTGAAGCCAGTTTGATTGTTCTGAATACAAATACATAAACCACAAGTTATGTCAGAAGTATAACAAATGGGCATATTTTCTTCTAGTTTATATAAATTAATGAACCGTACTAACCGAATTAATGAACTAGGTACAATATGTTATTATTATTATTATTAAACTAGATTTGTAAATTAACACGACCTATGGTCACATTCCACTGTTACACCGTTCCACACGTTCGGATTTGCATGGCGCATTTAGGTTAGATTTTCAGCGGATTTTTTCATATCTACATATAAGTTGCCATTTCCAATTTGCCATCTCGTTATTTTTTAATATTAATTGTCGCTAACTGAAAACTGGATTATAATTTTCAAAAACTATATTAACATATGACTTAAATAAATTACGCTTGATTATGACAATACTTTCAGAAGAAAATGCTCAAGAGTAATCTTCTACCGACAACCGACGGAACGCGTCAGTTCTTTTGTTCCAAAGCAAGTGTAGCTTCAGAAGTATTTTCGGATACTCACACACTGTGTTAGTAACTCAATATACCTCTCTTGTCTCTTACTTCACAAGGTCTATTCAAAGCATGAGAGCAATACTGGTAGGTTAACAAAATCAGTAACCGAGTTAAGTTTCCGAAAATACTTTCACTTTATCTCATTTTATCCATAGAGGCAAACTTCGCTTGTCGCGATGTAGCTCAAGATATAACTTTTATTAATAACGGTAGAAAATTTGTATACCTTATCAGTGTTATCTATTAAAACAAGAAATAAAAACCTAATTTCTTTTTTCATTATAAATATTACCTACTTTTATGATCTATGATCTAATTTCACATTGCAAATACTTATATGGGTTAAATTTATAGCATAATAAACTCTTCGCGGGTGTCCTGTTGACGGAAATATTTAGCATCTACGTAAAGCATTTTGTATTACTTTGATTTCTTATTAAAAACGGTCTCTTTATATTCCTTATTAACATTGCAGGCTGCTTAATGATGAATATAATAATATAATAATTCACCAAAATATGGTGGCGAGAAAATATATTAGTCGCCGTCAAATAAACTTAACTTTTGTAGAATAATAGCCGTGTTCTTTTGCACCTGATTTCTGAATTATGATTACAATATCTGCAATGCTATTCGTGGATTTAAAAAATAAAGGAGCGTGATTGGCTCATATTAAATCATGATCTCGAAATCAGGTGAAAAAGAAAATGGATATTATTGTTATATTGATTGTAATATTCATTTCTGTAGATTCACGATTAGATGTGGTTTGTTTTAGAATTTGTATCTTGGAATATAAAAAATGATTTATGAATAATGGATAATAAATATCCAATAAACTAACATTTACTTCAACTGCCACAACACTAAAGAAGTTTAACCTATCTTACCATCTCCGTAAATGCTTAAGATCTTTTCGATATGTAAACATTTATTTCATTTGCATATTTATGAAAGTATAGAATTTATTATTTATATTAGATACTTACATGTGCTACTTTCTGAAATATCCCAGCCTTCGTAATGAGTAATTAGTTGGTATATTGCTCTATAAAATACCCAGTCTTACACTTTTACAATTAAATTTATAGCGAATTATATAAGGTAATAAATAGATTTATTACATATTGATATGATTTCAATATTCACTTATTTATAGCATTCACCAAATCAACTTTCTATCGCACCTGTTTAAAGACAAAACATAGTAAAATTTGTATGCTTCTGGTTTTTTACTTTTTGTTATTTTATAGGTGGTGTAATCCCAAAAGAAAATATGAATCATGAAAACGCACCACAAATAAGTTACAGACATTATCTACATAGTAAAATTGTCATGTTACTACAATAACAAGGACATTTTTCTTCTGACCAATAATTCTTTAATGTCTCCAATGTAGCAACTAATGAAAATTGTTTAAAATAAAAATATATTTTTGTAGTAATTATATAATATGTATGTTATACCTTTCACACAACTCTTGTAACCTAAAACGTATAACTATTATTATCAAAGACATAGAGAGATTGAAATAAAAGTTAAATATAAAAATTTACTTATCATTTATTTAGTGGAAAGCTGTCAAGGAGTCTCAAGTGCATTTCATTTAATTTCACTCTAAAAGATTTTCTTCTGGAAATACGTTGCATAGTTTAACCAGTATTTTAATATATGGACGAAGGAATTTCAAAATATATATTTAATTCCTAATGGATATATGTAATAAAATGGAAATGATATAGAGGGGACCCTTCTCTTTCTTATCTCAAAGAACATTGCCTCTCGTCTTTTGAATAGGCCGTATGAATCCAGTTGAATGGTAAAGAACGGACTGAAAAGACTCCCATATTTGTAGAATACTATAGATTAATACACTGTCCAACAGGCTATCTTTTTAGGCTTTAAAGCGGGTCATCCATCTTCAAATTCTTTTACTTTCTCTGACATTTTACCCTCAGGGTGTCTTCTGTAACTCCATCGTTTAATACTGAATACTATCTCTTTCACAGACCGGTTAAATATACAGAGTGGCTCGAATACAGAACACTTACCTACTATTGAGAACTCGTAAAAGGTATATAGTTAAAATACGATAAGTTTGAATCCTTTAGTGATGAATCGTAGGTACATAAATATAAAACCCCTCGTAAAAACCAAACAATCCGTTTAGTTTTCAGATATTGGAATTGAAAATGTTTCAATTTTTCCAGTTTGCCTATTTAAGAGATATTTTGAATGAATCGAATATTCGGATTTCAAATTTAATTTTCTTTTGATGTTTTTATCAGCACCAACATCAACATCAACAAAAAGAAGGACGCTTCTCTATTTTATCATGGATGTTTCAGTTTTGCCGTCCGACGTTTCGTTTTCGATTTACCCTCTCGACTTCATTTACGCGTTATTTTATAAATATCGATTTTTTTTAATCGCTGGGACCCGTTGATTTTTTTTTTATTATTTTGCCCATTTTAGCATATATTTAATTTTTTTAATGTGACTCAATGAAACTGCGTCGATAATTACTTTAATTACTCTTATTTATTTCGGTATTATGCCACCACTGAAAAATACAAAAAATTTATAATCAGTCTCTACGCCGACGGATCAGTCAAAGGTTGTTTTTTTTTATATTTTTACCTCAAGAAATCAAGAAATCTCACACTAAAAAGCAGATTATACAGCATTAAACACATCACATAAAAACGCTTACGTTTCGAAAACTTATCCGTTTTCGTTATCAAAATTTTAAGTATGACTGACGTATAGTTTGTATACTGAGACTAGTATGACAGTTTGTAATTTATTTTGTTTATCTCCTTCCATGGGCATAGATATTAGTGGATTTTCATTATATTTTGACTTACCTCGTCTTTCACAATTGATAACCAACAGCAGCAATGAGAAAAAGAAAACATTTTACCTTTCTTAGATACATTTGCATAGATTTACATTTTAATTCAAATCATAATATTGCCATTAAGAAAGGTGATGTTAAGTGTTTATATGATAGGACATTTATATCTTCAAATGACGAGATTTTAACAAACGAATTAGGATTTATTAAAAATATGTTAATTAATAATCAGTATCCCGAAAGTTTTGTTCATAGAGCATATGAAAGCATTAAAAATAAGAAAAACAACCAAATACAACAACGTAATTTGTAATATGTTCTAAATTAGAACGGTTTTTCAAACGGATAAGTAATACTTTAAGGACAATTTTATCAAAGACTCATCAGAAAAATAATTTATGAAAGTTCAAAATACTGTATTTACAGTGTACCAAGTGAGTGTAATAAACATTATGTGGGTGAAAACTTCAAGACCTCTAAATGTTCGAATCGGAGAACACAAAGATTATATTAAAAGAAGAGAATTTGAAAAGTCAAAAATTTGGGAACACGCTTGGGAAAATGACCATAGGGTACAGTGGGAATCAGTTAAAATTTTAGATAAAGAACAAAACAATATAAAAAGAAAAATTAAAGAATCCGTGAAAATTTTATTAAATGGGAGACAAATGTGTATCCAATATTTCCCGCTCCCATGTATGTAAAAAAATACAGGGTGTCCCATTTAAAGTATTAAAGTTTATATGGACGTGACTTCACTGAGTCACCCTGTAAAAAATTAAATACATCTAAAATAAAGTAAAAAATAAAAGAAAATCGGCGGGTCTGAGTGATCTTTTTAAAAATTTGGTAATTATAAAATAACGAATTTACTTTACGAAGGCACTGTATAAAGTGTACCTAACATATAAAATACTAATTTGTAAATAGTTTAAAGGAATTTTAAAATAGTGTGAGCCTTACACTATTCTTAAATCGATATGTATCGTTACCTATTTACTGTCATTTATTAGAATTGCATTAAATAAATCATCGATACTTATTCATTAAATATAATAATTTCTATTCCGCTATTATTACTTAAGGAATCAGTAGCAGCATTAATAAATTATTTCATTTAATTACCACAAAAGCAAAATGACGGTAACAACCCTCATTTTAACCCCCGTATTCTTACGCTAAAATCATTGGAAACTGATTCCAGGTAAAATGAATGTGCGGTTAACCGCGCAATAAAAGGCCATTCCATCGTACCTCTCATAAATATGGCAAATATTGAATTTGTACATGAATTATTCGTTAATTGGTAATATCGGGACAATAGCTGCTCTAGCTAAAAATATTCAGCGTCCACTTTATTTCACAACCTGCATTGCTTTGATTCACTGGCGTAACGAAGTTTGCAGCTCAATCAATTTTTGCATCTCTACCAACAACTGACTATAATGTAATTTAAAATAAATTCTGAGAAAATAATGTTGCTACTGTTGGATATACAGGGTTATTCACCCAAAGCGGGTATTAGACGTTTTTAGGGTTCTGTTAACGATAAAAATCTGATTTTTTTATGGGGGAGGTTTTCCATTATTTCCGATTCAACGAAAATATTTTCAGGTTTGTATCACTTCCAGTTATACCGGAAGTAGACCACAACTTCGTTATTTCAAATGGAACACCCTGTATATTATTCCAATTTTGAACTCTACGTGATATTCTAAACACATTTCATGTAGGATGTCCTATACCTATCTTCAACTGTTTTTGAAATATTGACAGGAGAATATTGACATTTTGCAACTTTGATACCCTGTAAAATCTAAACGGTTAGAGATCAAGCAAAACGGTTTGCACATTCCTATCTTAACTTTTCAAAGGCTATCGTTTGATACTAATTTCAGATTTATCCAGAAATAAAAATTTTCGATTAAATTTAATCTCTTGGTTAAATCTGAAATTAGTATCAAACGATAGCTTATGAAAAGTTAAGATAGGAATGTGCAAACCGTTTTGTTCGATCTCAAACGGTTTCGATTTTATAGGGTGTCAAAGTTGCAAAATGTCAATATTCACCTGTCAATATTTCAAAAACAGTTGAAGATAGGTATAGGACATCCTACATGAAATGTGTTTAGAATATCACGTAGAGTTCAAAATGGCAATAATATACAGGGTGTTCTATTTGAAATAACGAAGTTGTGGTCTACTTCCGGTATAACCGGAAGTGATGCAAACCTGAAAATATTTTCATTGTATCGGAAATAATGGAAAACGGTCCCCATAAAAAAATCAGATTTTTATCGTTAACAGAACCCTAAAAACGTTTAATACCCGCTTTGCGTGAATAACCCTGTATAACATAATTTTTATTTTTAACAGGGCGGTTAACAATAAAAATTATGAAATAAAACTTCCAACTACCTGCTAATAATTAAATATATGCTAAGTGGGTATATAACTAAATTTAAACCATTTAAACTATTTATCAAATTTTGAAATCTGGAACAAAACTTCAAGTCATATATACAGGGTGTCTATTTAAAAACGAGCAATGCTCTGTAAGTATGAACCTAAAAACGATTGAGAAAAATTTCTCAAAACCGTTTCTAGGGTATGTGGGGGGAATCAGTATGACCACAAAAATGACCTTCACTAAGCAACCCCTGGAGCTCTAGCCACCCTAACTCAATTTTTTTAAATGGCAACACCCCCCTTTGTGATACTTCATTGAAAAGCTCTTGGAAATTGCTATTTAACAGTACTAAACAAAATACTTCTTAATAGTTTAATTTTTGAGAAATACGCAAAATAAATTTTATAATTATGTATTCCAATTTCTCGTTATAAATATCAAATTAAACTATTTTGGTGCAAATAAGGTTGTAAAAACATCGTAAAAATACTGGAGAACACAAAATAATGCTAACAAAAGTAAAATAAACAAAAAAAGCATAAATAAACAAATTGTTCAACAATAATCAGTCCACTTTAAGTTTTAGGGAGCAATAATGGGAGTCATTCTCAGCATTTACTTTAAAGAGCTATAAATCAAAATGTTCTGATTCTGGTTCTGTGTCTACAAATTTTTACTAAACAAATCATGATATGAAACTACTTAGATATAAAACCCTTTTGAACTATAAACAGAAAACTGGAACGCTAGATTGATGCAAAGGACTAATGATGACTGATTGTTAACTTTGATGCAGCCATTTACTTCTTACATGTTAAATATCTGCAAAAGTGTGTAGCTAAATACAAATTAAAAGGAAAAATAAGGGCTAATAATAAGTAGCTACCTACTTATTTTTTAATATCATTAAATTTAGAATTTTAATCCGATTTTGTGGGGTTGCGCTCTAGACATTACACTCCCAATTACGATACCGTTTCATTCATTCGCTGCAGTTTAATAATTAATTATTGAAAATTTTAGAAAACGCAACATAGTGTGGTTAAAACGGAACATTGATTCCGCGTTTTACTTCTTTTGCTAAGTATCCCGCGAAATAAATGAAATCCTGAAGCTACACTTTCGAAGTTCACTGAAATACCATAATTGCATCTGCAATAAATACCTGAAGTATACGGATGAAATTTAAATATTGGTAAGGCTGAGCTTACTCGAGCTACCGAAACAACAAAAATATATAAACTGCTGCAGTCTGCGCTATAAAATTTACCCATAAAACTGGAAAGCTCCTGGAAAGTGCTGACTATTTCATATACGGACGAGGGCAATTTGATTTGGACGGCTTGCTACTGATACCTAAGGGTATAATACCTGTATCGCTTCAATGGAATCTAAACATCACATATTTAAAAGGAATACTAAATTAATAAACCAGTGATGTGTCTGCATATTCAATATGCAATCGTTGCGTGCATAGACCGTCGACCCGAGGTATGAATAATATTTTTATAGGTATTCTTGAAATAAAAATACAATGGTCTTATGAGAGGTCTCTGTTATGAAAACATTTTTATAGTGCCACTGGACTTCCAATGTGCAATTAAATGCAGACGTACAAATTTTGTAATTGTAATTTGTTGGTATAAATTAATTTTGTGACAAAGTTCACTATAGCATCTAATCTCAAGAGCGTTGATACCTTATGGAGAAGGAGGTGGAAATTGATATTTTTTAAGTTTGAGAGAAAAGAGAGAGAGAGAGAGAGATTTAAAATCTCACAGTATTTTCAATATTTATATCATGGAAAAAAGCTATTAAATAAATACTCTAATATTCTCTAATAATATGCTTATATAGTGTGCCTGAGATAAGAATGGAAAGTATGGGGATCTCGAAAACTATAAGAGATACAGATTCGGTTAAATGTGAAAAAAAGTTGTATAATCTATCTACCAATTCCCAATTCTCTCCTACTTGCAAATCGCAGCTATCTTGATTAGTGGTGGAAATTTTTCGAAAAAACGGGTTTTATTTTTTTCTATATATACCGGGTGTCAACGGATCTATTAGACAAGCCATAACTTCTAGAGTATTGGATGTATCAAAATGAGATTTGGTATAAGTAAATGGTAGAGGAAGAGGAAAGTTTTTGCATATTTTTCACGTTTAGGTTACTTCCGGTTTCACCGGAAATGGCTTCAATTTTGAATTTTTAAATGGAACACCCTGTATATTTTTACATATTTGAATTTCTGAGACAATTTTGGACTAGAAAATGACATTAAAACTTTTAAAGTATAATACTCGTATACGAATTTATTAAAAACTTCACTGAAGTAAATATATTTTATGAGCTTATTTTTAATCCAATCACAATGAATTTAGTATCGTTGGATTCGCAAAAAAATCCCTTTTTGAAAAGTGCTTGTCTAAAAAGTGTTGCCATTTGAAAAAAATAGTTAGATATAAAAAAGTAATTTTGCCAACTTGTCTCATTCCTATCTATCATACTAATCACTAAAACTTTGCGATTACATTTTTCTGACATCATCTAAGGCCTTCAGATTAGTTTGCGCTCAATCATGGCCACCTAGATGCAATATTAAAAATGGCTCTAAAAAAATCAAGTAGGCGAAAAAACTTTTTAAAATGTCATTTTCTAGTCCAAAATTGTCTCAGAAATTCAAATATGTAAAAATATACAGGGTGTTCCATTTAAAAATTCAAAATTGAAGCTATTTCCCGTGAAACCGGAAGTAACTAAACGTGAAAAATATGCAGAAACTTGCCTCTTCCTCTACCATTTAACTATACCAAATCTCATTTTGATACATCCAATACTCTAGAAGTTATGGCTTGTCTAATAGATCCGTTGACACCCGGTATATACCTAAGTTAGCTGAAGAGATATACGAAAACTGAAGGCACTTTTTCATTTTCACCTTTGTGGTCATCGTAGTTTAAAAACATCGTACTTTAAATTTCTGATATTTAAGGTGTCAAAGTTCACAGGTATTGTAACTATTAGATTTTATTGCTGGTGTTTTTGTTGCTTTTCTTTCTTCATTCTTGTCAAGTTTTTTTCTCGTTTCTCATTTTTTATTAGTAGTAGTAGTAGTTTTTTTAGTAGTTCAAAAGCAGTTTTACTGTCACTTATTCAATTGTATAATTTTGTATACTATTATTACTATTACGATTATTATTATTATTATATTTATAATTCATTAGTATTTTTATACACTAACATTAGCACAATACTTAGTTCTCTCAATTGTTTATTAAAATGATTTAAAATTATCTAAAACAATCAAGAAGAAATCTGCATTAATTTAGGTGCTTTTGAGCCTATTTTGCTTGATTTAAAATAAATCGAACCTGCAATTTCAGAAGAGATAACTTAATGTGTTTATAATCTGAACCAAATTGTCAGTTTTGTGTAGAATGCAATAGTTTAGCATTAAACAGGGATTAGTTCCTGAATCGATACACTCGCTTCTGACCTACTTTAGAGTAGGTCCATTTTTCCCTTGGCTTAATTGGAAAAGCATTTCGTAATAAAAAAAATGTCCAAATGGCAGTCATTGAAAATGAATTTATCAGTAAATTGCAGCGTATTTCGTTAACTGCGACTGACTTTATAAAAAACAATAACATTCCGTATCGTGTCAATTAAAAATAACGAACGGCCCTGAAATTTAAAACGGCCATTAATTCATTTTCCCTCTTATCACTCAGAGCTCAGTGAAAAACATCATCGACTTTTATTTCTATTTTGGATTTACTTATTATTTGGCCTCCTTGGCTTAACTGAATTGAAATTGATTGGAACTGTAATGACTTTATTATGTAGCTAAATGTCAGATTCTCCCACACAATTTATGGTTAATAATGAGGGTCGTAAAGTATTCAAATGGGAAATATAAGTGACAGGGAGAAATTTGTAAAGTAATTATAGTTTTGGGATATGGTTAACAGCTTTATTTCAGGCCAATCCAGAATTTATGATCTGTGCAAGTGGCTGTCATTTGACGCTTAGCACAAAATTGCCTCTACTTAGCTCTTCCTGCCGCATCGCATACCTCTTTCTCAAGAATGGACTTAGAACAATAATTTCTCCCTTTTTCTTAGAACTGTTGTCACTTGAACAAGACCCTTGGACTAACACAACGTACTGACTTCTCTTGACGTTTATAATTTATTGCTAACTTCAAATTGTTATTCTTCCTGTTATTGGGAATCTCACCCCACTTCAGAAAACATGAAAAAATAATGAAATGAATCTGTAGGCTTCAAGGAACACACAGGGGTTACTAAAAATAAAATTCTCATACTCTAAACGTACTATACGCAGATAATTATTAATAAAACCAAAGCATATTACTTTTTAAATTATTTTTCTCTATCAAAACGCATCACAATTGAAATTATTTGGAATTTGTTGAATTTGAGCCTAGCTTATACGTAATATATACCTATGGTTTTATCTTATAGCTAAAACCATAAGCTGTTAAATGATATTTTATGGCTACGGATATCCTCTACAAGAGAAAGAGTTTTATGAAAGGAACAACTTTAAGATACAATTGAAAATTAATGAAAACATGAAAATATATCAGTCCCTGGGTCATGTTCATTGTTCTCGGTTAAAGAGGAAGTAAGCAATCAATCATAGAATAAATACATGTTGTAACAGTTTATAGACTTATATAAGTATATCCATAGATAATTCCAGGAAAAAAGTAGGGGCAATATATATAGTTATATGCAAATTGATGAATCAAAGCTTTTATAATCTGTTATAACTACTGTTTGTTTGGTACAACTTATAAATGATTAACTGATTAAAATATACCTACTCACGTTCAACTACACAAGGCCTTTTATGCAACTTCATTAAAAGCTGCAAAAGATGACTTGATAACTATCAAGTGATCTTTTGAAGGGTCTAATTATTAGATCCAAATGTACCACAAATAAGTAACTGATTGACTTATTTATAAAGTTTACAGATTTCCAAATTTCCTCATTCGTTCATTAAATTGTGGTTAAGGTTTATCAACCCAAGTCCCTCATAAACACTACTGCATCCATATACAGAATAATAATATATCACTCCTTCTCCCACATACTGCTGAAAATGTTGGGCTAATCCTTGTGATTAGAATGATGTGGAGACATTACTGTAGCGATGGTTATCAGATGATATTTTTTTATACAAATTTGACTATACATAGAGCGTATCTTATGATTTTTAAATACTAATTTTAAAGTTGCAGCTTTTTTAGTTGTACAGGAAGTTGCCATTAAATTCGTTACTTTAAATGGAATGATATATTTTTATCATGTTTTTTATTCGATTGATTATTCTAATAGAACTTTCATAACAATTCCCTGAGAAAAATCTACTTTTTCTTAAGATGTCTTATATAATTTGGACTACAATGGAAAATATTTCAAAATTAATATCCACACAAAATTTAACACCACATTTTTACATTCAATAAAACAAAGGCTCCTAATGGCCGATCCATAAAACAGAGACTTCATATTTCAAGACAAATTGGCGACGATTTTAAACATTTCTATTTTGTCTTCTTATTTTGTCTCCGTTTTCTGCAGTTCTGTAAACTTTCCGGTTGACAGTGTGGACGCTACTCTGTGTTTCGTTTTGTCTCCACAGAGCTGCAATTTTCTCGTGTTTCGGTTTTGTCTCTTGTTTCAGATTTGTTGGCTTTTTCTAGATCGGTCATAAGAACTTGGACCTTAAAATCATTGCTGAAATTCCTACAAGACACGCTTAATGCAGCTTTACTATTTAATTCCAGATTTATGAAGGGGAAGATGTAGACGAGCAATGCTGATCACACTCTAATTGCAACTTAAAATTTCTAACGATTTCGGTTTATTTAATTATTGATGTTAAACAAAAATTCTTCTCTTCCTACAAATGTTAAAAACCGCCTCCTAATATACCGCCTCCTCAACAAGCACACTTATTCAAGCATCAGTCGAGAAGACGAATTGCTGAAATGTTCGTTAGTTGTGGCTTGTAAATGGTAATAAGTGAAAGTGCGAATAAATGCTATCAATTTTCTCTGTGAATAAATAAATACCGAATAGATTCCTTCATAATAGATATATGCGCATATTTTTTTGTTTTCAATGAGTTAATATCAAGAACTGGACCACACATATTATATTCAGTACCTATTGTACCATATTATCGCAATGTTGGAATAATCAGTATCATGATCAAATATCAGCTCAAGCTTGATGATTGGGTTATGTGTGGTAAAACCGATCAAACCAATTATGTTCAATAAATATAATAATTAAAGATGATACAGAACGATAAAGTGCCATACATTTCAACTAAGAAACTTAAAAGGCTAAACCTGAACCTGCTGTTAAAACCATTCCAAAATTAATCTTTGTGTTATATTGGCGATGAAATAATTGACTATATAAGTACTAACGTGAACTATGTAGGTCTATTAGCGAGGATTCTTTTTCACCAAAAGCATATAAACTGCAATGCACATTATGCATTATTAAAACAATATTAAATTAGTAAGTAGACGGGTAATAACGAGCGGGTAAAACAAAATATCAATTATTATTAATATACATAGTGTAACATAGTAGTAATATACATAGTATACATAGTATACATAGTAGTAACATATATATAGTCTGGGTGACCAACTTGGCAATATAGTTATACAAATACTTAACTCTGATACAAATTCAGATACATTTGCCATATAGTGATATATCCCATGTGAAAATAATAACCATATTATGTTACTTTCATGTCTAGCAGAAGGAGATATTAACTTTCTTGCATTTCATGGAACATCCTGTGTATTTTTACAGATTTATATAGAGTGGTTTCCCACTCGTTGGTATAAGGTTTGATGATTTACCTCTAATGGTAAGGAAGATATACTGTAAAATAGTTACCACAACCGTAATCTGTTGCGGAAAAAGTATGAAGCCTCTAAGAAAATTAACTTGAGTATAATGAGTAGTACTGTACTCTCTACACTTTACTGTGTTGCAGGTTTGTACCATCCAAGATCGTTGTCTTTAACTAGGCGATACTAAAGAGGTGCGAAAACGCGGAAACATTGATGTGTTTCATTGTATTAAAACTCAGTTTTAATTATCTCCAGATGATGCCAACTTCCTTGGCGAAACTCGCGTCGAATGCAGTATAGTATTTTGGTGTTACGTGGAAAACTACGTCAATGTTATCTTCACACCAAAGGTTCCAACCCCTTTCTAGAATATCTATAGGTAAATTTAAAATGTGAAAATATACAGGGCATTTTATTTAAAGAAAATAATTTCTATTTTGCTAGTAATGAACGAAACACACTATTTGTTCCAAACTAATTTTAAAAAAACGGCCAGTTAATATCCTCTAACGCTCGCATTGGGTATTCTCCATAGAGTTATCGTACTTATCGTAGTTCCATCGTATCGTATATTATTTGCCCACCTTGTATAATCACTAATCTTGCAAGATAAATAAAGTTGCCAAAAATTACATGCAACTAACAACAATATAGAATGTTATTAGAGCATAACTTGCAAGTATATTTTTTTATTTTAATTTTACCTACACCTTAAGAATAAAAATATTTTAGGTAGTCTGGACATTTTTATACATCGAGACTTCGAAGTACTTGGATATTTATCATTTATTTTTGTGTTAAAGTACCTAGATATTTTCAAATTTTGTTTCATTAAGGACGAACACTGAGCCCGAAATATGAACTCATTCATTTGCAAAAATCATTCTCTCCGTGCAATTTGTATATCTTATAACTTTTTCAATTTGGCAAAATTAAAAGTTTCACGTTAAATCGCGTCCCATTCAAATAAAATGAAAAACTTCTGGACCGAGGATTGTTGCACGGAGGGAGCACAACTGCACATTATTAAAACTGATAGCTGAGCTGAACTACTTTTTATGCAGGCCACGCCAAGGTTTTTAAACTTTAAATTGCTCTATATTTATACATTTAGAAAATGTCAACTGTCTCGCTGCTTGTGCAAGCCGTGTTTTATTGGAGTTCATGCTATATGGAGCGTTTATCCATCTGACATCTCGAGAAACATATGTCCCCCAATTATTAATAATTCAAGTTGTTTTACTGACGATTTGCGGTGGTGCAGGGATCATTTCTGCTGACGAATTTAAGTAAAATATAAGGAGCGATTGTTTACAAGAACTGCAGATGTATTATAGCTGTCTTTATAACGTAAACATTTTTAAAACAAAGGTGTTTTGACACACAATTAGGGGGGCATAAATTGAGACATTGTACTGGGACTCGTCCCTTGCGTTTCCCAACTAACAATTTCGTATTTTATAGAAACTGCAGAAATGTTTCCGAAACAAATTTTATAAAATAAGGTTACTCTTAGACACACTATTAAAACATTTATACAGCAGCTATAAATGGCACCATATAAAATTAGCACCATCTAATAAAATTATTGAATCGCCATTGGTATTTTGTAAAACTTGTTGGAATCATTACAAAACTACACTGCTGGCCACTCGAACTTATACACATAGAGACTTTTAGGCAAAATTTAAAGTTCAATATTTTCAACAGGAATGCAAATTTTTTAACGCGGCTTGCAAATTTTAAGAGCTAGTTTTTTTCGGATTAAGCTGCATGACGTATATTTATCGTAGAACCATAGGTTTATTATATACGGGGTGATTAATGAAGGCATGCAAAAAATCAAAGAGTTTGTATGAGTGAAAAAAATTTTTTGTCGTTGCAATATAGTTCGTTACTCAATCAATAATCTCAATAACTTAACATCAATATCTCTAGACGTTTTTGTCAGTTTTTGGATTAAAGCCCTAAGGCCTGGTACACACTACTCAACATAAAATTTGGTAGCAAAATTTTTAAAATCCTATAACTTGACATTGGATTGACGGTTCTTGATGATTTTTGCGGATTTAGAATCCTTATTTCACGTAGATTTTCTATAGTCTAAGCATTTTATTTGAGGGTTGAAATTTACACATTATACCGGGTCGATAATAAACAAAAACGTAGCGACAAGAACAAGTATATTACATTATATTCTACAACATACAATATTGGTTAACAACAGCCAAAAGTCAATTCTTAAAAAATTTATAATTCTAAACCTAATTTAAAGGTTCTTGCAATCCCTAAAAAAACACGGTGTACTGTAATAACAAATATTAGGTATGTATGGATAGGGATACCTAGTGGTAATTGGTATTGGTAATTTTTAATAAATGAAAACAATTTACCTGAAAAACATAAATTGTCTGTCCAATTTTTAATTTTTGTTTTCAACCCACTGCGTCAAAGATGGGAATTGCAACCTGGCATTTTCGGAGTTTACAATAAAATTGGGTTATTGTTGGCAACAGCGTGTTAAAAGGACGAGACCATTGAAAGCAACCGGCAAATATCAATGGAAAAATGCCAAGTGTCCTATCTTTAAATACCTAATCTTTGGTAATAATTTACCCGAAATTAGGTACATTAATTAAAAAAAAAAAGAGAAACTAATATTTTGTTGGTCCTCCTGCTCGACGTATTACTTCCCGACATCGATTTGGTAGAGTATCCACAAGATTATTTATAAAATCTTGTGGAATATTCTCCCATTCTTCACGAATGGCCTCACTACGCATTTCTAAGGTTTCAGGGGGTACATCACGCGATTTTACTTTAAGTTTTAAATAAGACCAAACGTCTTCGATGACATTAAGATCCGGAGACTTTGCAGGCCAGTCCATCCTATTGATGTTCTGTGCCTGCAAAAACTCTGTGATCCTTCGCGCTCTGTGAGGTTGAGCGTTGTCATCCACCAATAGAAATTCTGGGCCGTAATTTCGAGCAAAATAAACAACAGTAGGTTCCAAAATTTCCTCCTGATAAACAGTAGCGTTATCTCAGTCACAAAAACGCTTGTACGATAAATTTACAAAGCAAAGCAAAGTAAATTTGCTGTTTGGGCTGATTTTCCCACTGTTTTCAATAGTTAAATCTAGTTTAATAAGTATGCCATGACTACCAAAATTTAACCGAACCTTCTGTTTCAATATGTTGGTATTCCAGAGTCGGAAAAATTAAATTATATTTATGTAAACAAGAAATTCTTCAATTCAGTCTGTAAAAATAATTTCTTCATTAATTTTTGTTGTTCTTAAAAGCAAACAATTATACAAACAAAATTTACACAATTTTACTTATTGTTATTATTTTATAATTGTTTATTATTATTATTATTATTATTATTGTATGTTATTTAGAATAGTGCATCCAAGATGACTTATTTAATCCAAATTAAATATAGATTATAAAAAAATTTGGATATATGGTTATTTAGAATAGTGCAATTAAATTTTACAAAGTAAAAAAAAATATGAAAATAAAACTATTTCTATGAAATTAGGCGAAATCAAAAATAGAACAAAATAGAGCGCATATGTCATATGTCTCCAAAATTACATTTTAAAATTTTCCTGTATATCAAGTTTTATATATGTATATTGATTTATTTTTATGAGAACTGTACCTTTTCTGTAATAAATCAAAACATGAATGTGGGCCAAAATAACATATTCATATTTTTAATTAACACTTAAATCATTCAATATGGCTTTCCACCCACCTGGAAGGTCTAATACTTCTAATTTATTTGTCATTTTTCAGTTTTTTTCATATAATTTATGTCACTCATATTGTGTTCGGCCTTTCTGTTATACGGGGTGTTCCATTTGTGCATATTTCTTCGATATCAGTTTTGGGCTAGAAAGAAAAATGTAAATATAAAAATGCACGTCTTGTTAAGTAGCATAACCTAAAATTATTTGCAACTACTGAGTGTCCAGGAAAAGTGCTCTCCAACTTAACATTGTTTTTTGTAATGGCAATCCCTGTATATTATTACATTCCGAAAATTTACATTAAATTTTTAGTCTTTTAATACCCTTCGACACTACTTATTTTCTGCCGTTTGTAAGTTATCTCACAATATTTAAAAACAACTACATTTGCAGAGGATACTTTCATCCTCAATTTTTCCAATATCTTAAAAGATATCGAAACCCTTCTTTTATGGTATTTTAGAAGACACACATAACTTCGTTTCGAGTTCCACAGAAACTCAATTTGTTATGCAGGGTCTCAAGTATGAGACTCACCGAGTTTAACAATGTGACCTATATCAAAAGGGCACAAATTATTTTTTTCACATGGAACGTCATCAGATTTATATGATAATTTTAGTAGGTATAACAATTATTGTATATGAAATACTAACGTATACTATATATTTACTTAAATTATATTTTTTCATTTGAAAAAATTCAACTGTGCCTTTTTGCACTTGGTCAAATTGTCAGGCTCATAGCTGACACCCTGTATAACATAATGCGCTTATCTGAACGATAAAATGATGCCTCATTAAAAGAATGGGGTCTGCATATCTTAAGATAATAGAAAAATTGAAAGATGAAATTATCTGCAAATGTAGTAAGTAGTGAATTTAATGTCAATGATATGTAAAAGTGTAAATAGTGTCAATAGTGTCAATAGTGTCAATAGTGTCAATAGTGTCAAATTTCAGTACTGTAAAATATGTCGAAAAAGTTATAAAATAAGTAACTGTATATCGCAAGACTCAAAATTTAATGAGGGTTTCTCAATTAAAATTTGCCATTAAAAACAACCTTAAGTTGGTGAACGCTTTTCCTCTCAACACCCCATGATAATTTTTACCAACTATACAAGTTGCAAATAATTTTAGGTTAATCAGTTAAACAGGCTTTGCCACTTTATTAATTGAGTGAACTGTCTAACCGCTATTTTTGAGAAAATACCTACAAATAAAGGACACCCTATATACATTTGATCAGCGTTACTACGATGATATCAACCTGTATAATATCTTACAGATTAAAAAGTACCTACGTAGCTTATACATAAGTGAGATAAAACGTCAATTATTTAAAAGTAATCTAAAGAAATCTAATACAATTTATAAAATATTGTATAATGAAATGATCACAAAAATAAAATTCAGAATGAATTTAAAACAATATTCACTGGCTACATCCACAGCAATTATTTTTCTTTTTTGTGCTATTATTTGAAAATATTGTAAACATCGGTTTCAAAATTCGTAGAGTAAACATAATATCCACTGTTGATAATTTTATTTACAGATCTTATCCTTAAGTTCAATGAAAGTTTCATTATAAAAGTATCAATTCATTTTTAAACTTCCTTGGACAATAACAATAACTGGAAAAATACGGAAGCAATACATTTCAAATATGCAAGTATGAAAAATCTCCGTCTGCTAAATCTCAGATTTAGTAGGTATACTTTCTTTACTAGAGATATACTCAATCTGAACATATTTATAAATCAGAAAATTCTGGAATCGAAGCGGTTTATTTTTAATATCTAAGTAGGTTACGACCTAAGAGAGCATTTGCGAGAAAAGTCCTTTTAGGTTGAGCAATTCATATGTAAAATATGGCTGATAGTATCCATATATCGTACGTATATCAACAGATATTTATATGCCGCAGTGCGCCATTTGTAACTCGTAGAGACCTCACGAGAGCGCCAGAAAAAACGTAAATATGGACCATCTTCCTTGGGAATGCTGTGATAATAAATATTAAGAAAAATTTCTTTGAACATATGCCACACAAAACACGACGGTATACGTGTGTATGCACTAAATCTGATTTCGTAGCCATCATTACAATCGAGCAAGTTCTTGTTACTGCACATTCTTATACAGTTCTTGGTACAAATTCTCTTCAAATTAAAAACCTCTTTATATATTTGTTGATTAAAAAACATTAATGCAGGTAATATTTTACATATAGAGTGTTCAATTACGTACAGGGTGATTCACTTTCGAGTGTGTAACATGGGTATCTCGCTTATTATAAAAGATAGACTGAAGTTTAAATTCGGCAAAGTTGCGGAATTTTGTGCTCAATAAGTTGGCGCAAAGAAAACCCCTATATCTGTTTTTGTTTTTGAGTTAGAGGCAAAAACAAATTTTTCCCGGTTTTAGTTTTCTGACCATAACTTCTATATTTTTTAAAATATTGCCTTATCGTTTTCACATTATTAGGACACTTTTTTGAGACACATTTATTAGGACAAGTACGATGCCGTAAACCGTTTTTTAAAAAAATGTCACTTCTATTGTAAATTATCGTCAACTTTATTTTTTCTTATGGGCGCCATATTAATTTTCTCATATTTGAATAAACCGATTTTTTCTGAATACAACAATATAATAGCCATTAGTTATTCAAATATGAGAACAATTAATATGGCGCCCTTAAGAAAAAATAAAGTTCCCGATGATTTACAATAGAAGTGACAGTTTTTTTAAAAAACGGTTTACGGCATCGTATTTGTCTCAAAACGTTAGGCAATATTTTGAAAAATATATAAGTTATGGTCAGAAAACGAAAACCGGGAAAAATTTGCTTTTGCCTCTAACTCAAAAACAAAAACAGATATAGGGGTTTTCTTTGCTCCAACTTATTGAGTACAAAATTCCGCAACTTTGCCGAATTTAAATCTCAGTCCATCTTTTATAATAAGCGAGATACCCATGTTACACACTCGAAAGTGAATCACCCTGTACTGTAGAACTTGGATACTAAAAATTCATTGTAAACTATTAACTGTTATGATAGATACACATAGATATAACGTAGTAGTAAAAATTATTGATGACAATGTAATGATTAAATATTAAATTTTCAATGATTACATTATGAATGATTATGACAATTATTAGGTATAACTTTCATAACTGGAGAATTTATGTAGCTTTTATATCATTACAAAATAAGAGGCTGAGTACTTGTAAAATTAACATATTTACAGTGTAACACTAAAACCCAAATGCTACCTTAAGATCTACCGAATCTCAGCAAACACAAATCTGAGGTTATAAACAGTCTTGAAGGGCTTGAAACCTTTGGTGTGAAGATAACACTGACGTAGTTTTTCACAAAACACCAAAACACTATACTGCACTCGACGCGTGTTTCGTCAACCAAGTTGATGTCATCTGGAGATGATTAAAACTAAACCTATGCTAAAACTGTCCTATTTTTACCTAAATTATTTATACGGTTCAGTGAACTGTTGTGACGGCTCAGTAAACCGTCGCGACGGATCAGCTATTGCTAACCAATAAAGCGGGCTGCATGGGATTGGCCCTTTGTTACTATTCATACTGTTTTTCACTTTATAATTTCCAAACTGTCAAATGCATCCGCAGCTATCTGGATGCATGTCATAAGACTAATTAGGAATGTAAAACGCACTTTCGTAAATTCATCTCAGTTTTATGATGGATGACGTAACTGATGGATGTGATGATTTATGCTGGACATGGATTCCATCAGAACAATTGACAGTTAGGATTAATTTACGAACACAAGTTATGTTTAATGATAGATGGAGACATGCGCATAAACGTCCATTTCATGAATTTCTGTAAGAATTTTGTCTCCCCAACCAAAATATCAACTGGAATTTGTTCACCCTCTATTGTGACTAACAAATCTACTAGGTAGGGTAAAGGGAGGAGAGATGACCACCATTTATAAAAATTAAGATAATTTCTTCATTAATCAAAGTAAAAATCTGTAAATTGGTACATAAAATAACTAAGCTTTGGTACTCTTTTTGGAACACTTAGAAAGAAAGAAATATTGATCATTAAAACTAAAAAATGAATAATTCTCAGACTTGTCAACGGTCCATCTATCCTACCCTATGGAGGTGAGACGGACCATAGTAGGTAGGAGAGATAGACCACGCTACTTTTCCTTTTTTCTAGAAGCTACGTTTCCACACTTCTGGCAAAGGTTACTTGTGCAGCTCTCGTGCAACCAGCGCTTGCACAAAAGGCATTGTAACCAATCGTCTTTCTTTTTCGTTAAACGATAATCTTCACTGCAGCCAACACTCTTATTTTCTAAATCGCTGAAATGTTCATCCGTCCTAGAATAGTCATCTAATGTGACATGGCCAGATGTCTATTTACTGCTTTCACTGCCAAATTGGGGCCAGCTTTTTTCTTGCATTGTGCCTTTTTTTAAATAAATTCTGGTGAGGTAATAACTCCTGATATTTTTTGAAGAACTCTTTTTACAGCTATAGATACGACGGGTATGCGGTTCATCCAGAGCTTTTCCAGGAGCTATATCTTCAGTACCTAGCTGTTGATTTCTTAGGAGTGGTTTGTTGGTTTTGTATACCAGAGGTACTTGGTTGGAAAGATTCAGGTCTTGCTTGCACTTAAATGTAGTTTTGGGTATTCCAAATGCTGTAGCGGCTTCATTGCCGCCAATTTCGCCATTTCTGTATTCATTTACGGCATCATTTAACGCTTGAGAGGTACAATATCCTCGTTCAGGAACATGTCTTTTAAATATTTACTTATTAAGCATTGTATTAAAACAAAAAGTTATTGGTCCGACTCTCCTCCCCCATATTGGTTCATCTATCCTCAAATGGGAGGGTAGACGGACCACTCGGTAACAACTAAACGGTTAAAAAAAAGTTTTAATATTTTAGGTTCTATAAGACATTAATGCATATACTTACAGTTTCATTAACAAAAAAAAAAATATTATACATACCTAAGTTTGTTAAAAATAGAAATGTATATCTTTAAATACAATTTTCACTAAGGCAAAATCTATTTTTCTTAAAAAACTTCCACATAAATGCTGGAAACCACGTGATCGCGACTGTATCAAGGTGCACTGATCGAAACGCAAAAGATACGCCTGTCAAATGTTGCGGTGGTGCCTTAAATTGCAAAATATTACCGATGGTCCGTCTATCCTCCTAGTCCATCTGACCTCCCTTTACCCTAAGTACTTTGTGCTTACTTTTATGCTTTTATCAAAATTGCAACCATTGAACCAAACAAGAAACAACATACTAACCTCAAAATTAATGACATGACAATTCCCCCTCTTTTTTCCATCACAAAATTTGAAATCCATCATAACTATTTAATGATGGAAATGATGGTTTTCTGATGAGACATCATACAATTTTGTGCTAAATTTACGAACAAGATTGATAGCCCATCACAAACCAATCGCTGAATTTACGAACAGCTTTTACTGTTTTATGATAGAAATGATTCCATCTTTTTGAGAAATGATGGATTTAAGTGCGTTAACAAATTCCAGACAGCTGGCTGCATTTGAGAGTTTAGGAATTGTGTAAAAAAATAATATTTAGATATTTATTTTGAATACTCCTGGTTTTCTGTTTTTTTATTATTTTACAGGTGGTGTAATCTCAAAAGAAAATAAAATGATCATGAAGCCGCACCACAAATAAGTTACAGACATTATCTACTTGTATTATCCGTTTTTGTCTATAAGACGCAAAGTATAACCAAACATTATTATAACCATAAAAGTACATTATATCAATAAACTAGCTTGCATGTGAAAATATTGACATTATCAGTTTTCTCAAAGATTAGCGAATGAATAAACTTGTCAGCCGAGTATGAAAGATCGACACGCTAAACAAATACATCCTGGAGTTGTTTTTTAAAATACGACTCAATTCGCACATGTGTATAATCTCCGGCCTGACGCCCACACTCGGCACTCTACTGAAATCTGTGTTTATCGTTTGATCATTACAAGCTGTAACTATTGATTTGGACCATATCCATTGTACCTTTGTAATTACGTATACATTTTTGATAGAATGATGCTCTACGGCTAGTTTGTTTACAATGCATAGCGTTTTATTATTATTAGTTGGCGCATTTGCAATGAACTGTTAATATTTAATTTGTTGGTGTTGGATTTCCCATGGGCCGTAGAGTCGTTTCATATGCAAATTTTACGTTTTAAAACCCCTCATTTGATGCGTCATTATGGGTATGCCATTACTGGAAAATTAGGAAATGCTTTCCATTTAGAGTTTCCAAAATTACACCAATTCGTACGCATTGTCATCATTTAGTATGTACTGTCCCCCGTGTTATTATTATTACTTTATGAAAAATATAGCGCGCAGTAGCACGCGTTTACTAACAATAGTGGTTAAAATAGGACTTCATTGTATCTTTTTACGTGGTCGAATTATTGCCCAAATGCATTTGACATGGCTAAATTAACCGACGATACACTCTGCGAATCAAAAATTGTTCCCAAAAACATATTTCATTAGTTTGTTATAAACTAATCTATTGTATAGTTAGTTATTTATAATATAAAAAGTTCTATCCGAAAGTTAATGAATGCCAATAAAAAAGCTAGTATGTCAGATATTCTGTTCTCTTTTTTACCGAATATTTTAGCTATGATAAAAGAGCAAGTTCATAGTTTAATTGTTATACAGATGTTAATAATTGCTAATAATTTTTATAGGAATTTAAGGCTCAAATTTTAAGTAAAACATCTGCACAACAAGGCTATAACCGGCGAAATATGGATTTAGTTCGTAAGCAGTTAACAGGGATTCTTCGTGTTATTGTTTTTAAAATAAACGTAAGCAAGTTCATACAGAATTTAATTTTGAGATACATTTTCACAGGATTCTTAGGGTTTTCTTCCAGGTCTCTCTTCTTCTGTTGTAGTTTTATCATCGCCCGGACACAAATTCCGATTAGAGAAACGTTACCGAGGTTGAGAAAAGCACATTTTAAAATCAGCGATGGTCTCAAAAGTGTGGTGCGGAAAAGTATACATTTATTAATGTAGAAATTATAATCTGTGTGAATTTTTCTTTAACCCCAATTTTTGCGTTTGATGGCACCGTTGCCAAGTTTTATTTTAAAGATTTGTTTTACAAAATCAACCGTTTATCTAATGTTGCATATCTACATTTTTAATTCTCTGTTTTTAGTTAGCATTGAGATGGTGCCTTAGTCTAGGTCCAATGTACTCTAAATCAAAAAACAAAATTGAGTTGAAGAAAGAACCCAAAGAGTGTTGACCGATGTTGAAAACCCCAAAAATGTGTAGTTTCCCGCACCTCACTTTTTTGAAACACCCTGTATATGTATCACTAATTTTAAAATGTGTTTCTCAATCCCATTGGAATTTTCCAATCAAAATATGTGTATGGATGATAATAAAGCTATAACGCTGACGCAGTTTTTCACTTAACACCAAAACGCTATACTGCCCTCGACGCGCGTTTCGCCAACCAAGTCATCATCTGGAGATGCTTAAAACTCCCAATCGGGATCGGGTTGCGAAACGCATTTTAAAGTCAGTGATACAATGTGTCTCAAAAAAGTGAGGTATGAAAAAGTACATATTTTTGGGTTTCACAGGGTTGGAACTTCAGTGTGAAGATAACACTGACGTAGCCTTCCACGTAACACCAAGACACTATAATGCACTCGGCGCGCGGTTCGCCAACTAAGTTGGCATCACCTGGAGATGATTAAAACACTCAGTTTTAATCATCAAGTTGACATCATTTGGACTTGATTAAAACTCAGTTGCTAAAACTCAATTGCTAACTTAGTTGGCGAAATGCGCGTCGAGTGCAGTAAGTGTTTTGGTGTTATGTGGAAAACAGCGTCAGTGTTATCTTCACACATAAGGTAAAAAAAAATAAAAAAGTAAAATGAAATAATAATATTCTTGAATATCTAAAATCTATTCACACTTTTTGAACACATAATATTATATACACACATACGAGTACAAGCACTTATTATATACAACACGTATAACGAGTATTACGGAAAACAATAGTAAAAATAAAATTCAGTAGAAATTTATTTCTTTAATAAAAAAACCAAAAGAAAATCTTTTTATCCTTTTATTTTTGGAGGACTTTCAGCTCATTTTTTTACATTGATACCTTCTCCGGACGTTTCGTCCGAGTTTTCGGACTTCTTCACAGGTTACTTAAATACTGAAAATAATGTTTTTACAAATTCATGTAAAAACATTATTTTCAGTATTTAAGTAACCTGTGAAGAAGTCCGAATACTCGGACGAAAAGTCCAGTGAAGGTATCAATGTAAAAAAATGAGCTGAAAGTCCTCCAAAAATAAAAGGATAAAAAGATTTTCTTGTGGTTTTTTTATTGAAGAAATAAATTTCAACTATAACAGCCAACAACTTGTCTAGTAAAATTCAGTAGTTTCATACCACCTACGCTACATTGGAATAGTTAAAAAATTCTGTTTTGCTTCTCACGAGCTGTTGTGATTATTAGATACTGTACAACATATTTTTAGCTACCTATTAATTATTATCATTATTATTAGTGTGAGATTAACATGAACTGATAATACCTTCCGCAGTGTTTGATGACAGCCAACAGTAAGACATATACGGGTATAATAAGAATTTCAACAATGATGATCCAAGTTAGTGGGAAGAGAAATATAATGTATTGTATAATGTAGAATATAAAACATGCATTTCTTAAAGTCAGATAATTAAGTATTTTTTAACTATTCGTTCTTTTGTTCTTACTACGTCTAAAAAAACCTGCAAGTAAGCCGTTATAAAATAGCCTACGAAGTATTTAAGTGGAAACTGGCATGTATTTTTTAATTCACGAGAGTTTTTAAAGCTAAGTAGATAAAGTTCCACCCTTTTAGCTTAATTGATACGTTCTAAATAATGGGTTCTTTATCAACCTTTTTCAGTTAGTG
This sequence comes from Pogonocherus hispidulus, assembly GCA_963924545.1. Taxonomy (NCBI): domain Eukaryota; kingdom Metazoa; phylum Arthropoda; class Insecta; order Coleoptera; family Cerambycidae; genus Pogonocherus; species Pogonocherus hispidulus. Next base: position 73,304,802 of record OZ004693.1, read on the forward strand.
TGGTTTCATTCACGTAACCTTTTAATTGGAGTTGACCAGTTTCCGTATATTAACTAGTAAAATACTAAAACACTTCTGCAGTTATGTAGGGACAACTTGCATAATAAGGTGTTTTCAAAAAATATGTGCCATAGCTTGTAGGGAGATTCCTCACCTAAAAGTAAGACAAAAAGTTCCTATAAACATGATAATGTTCAATATGTTCCTATCACTTCGTTTCTTAGATACAGTGTTAAAGTTTTTTTATCGGTTAACTTTTTTCAAAATATCATGAAACGGCTTTAGCAGTTTGAATAAAGTTTCGGTTATGTTATCGTGTTTAGGTATATTTAAATAATAAATAATATACAAATTGAAGTCGTCTCAACTTTTATAAAATGTATTATTAAATACCCTACTCAAAAAATTGTATTTATCTCTTGAAAGAAGCCGAAAACTAAAAATATTAAGAGCAGACCTTTATAAGGCATTAGTCTGTCTACACAGATGTGCTAGCAAAAAATAAAAAATTCAGTGGTGTATTATATATTTTTTTTCAAAATCATGTCACTGGTGAAATTGACCACCATTATTTAATGCTAAAATATGTACTATTTTAAGTAATTTTTAGTACCCAAATTTAATTCAAATTGCTAAAGCCAAAAGTAAACAAATTTAAAAAAACTTTAACACCCTATAGGTATCTAGGAAACGAAACAAGAGTGGACTCATGTTGATAGGAGCTATTTGTCTTGTTTTTTGGTGAGGCATCTCCCCACAGACTATGGCACATGTTTTTTCAAACACCCTGTATATTATCCTATAAAGATATTTGAGAATTTTTAAAACATTTGTTGCAATTATGATGTGTGCTTTAATATTTTTGAGACATCGGACTATTAAAAATATCACCAACCGAATTTGTTGCTATATTTTAATATGATGAAATTTACATTTTAACGAGGAACGCCTACCGCGCCAGACTTTACCCCTGTTGAAATATTTAAAAAAAAACATATGTTGCTATTATAATTTTAATCTTAAAATTATCATCGACTATGCACGACCTAGCATGATCATCTAACATGTTTAAAAAAGTGCTCCTGCTGCGATTTTCATCTTAAAATACTTTTGATTCCTTGTACCATTGAAAAGTATCAAAAACATTTTGTTGCTCTTACAAATATGTACCAAAGTAGTATTGGTAAGGAGGTGCGACACTGCGCCTCACGCCAGCTATATAATATTCAAAAAATGTATTGCAATTTATTGATGTATCTTCTGAAGTGTAGCTTAGCGTAACCGGGATTTTTACGATAATAAGATCACCCGAGCCTCAATTTGTAATTCGATGAAAGCACTTATTGGGCTCGGGGCTTCGAGAGAAGCCTGGAATGAGGATATTCGATAGGTCAAATGCGCTTCGGGAAGTTGAGTTTGCAGATGCCGGCCCTATCGAGTGGCTTAAGGTTATAAAATTTGAATTAATTAAACTTGTGACTAGTTAAAAATACATATAGAGCTGGATATAACTACTGTATCTACCTGAGCATACCACACGTCATACAAGTTGGAATATATTGAATTTATTCAGATGCATATTATATACGTTATATCGATTGTAAGTAATCAGATACAGTTAACATTGTATGAAGAAGGTGTTTCAGTCTGTTAATTATAGATATTGTTACGGAAGCTCACCTACCTTGCTAGTGAATGTCTGTTTTGTTAATTCATTTCTTATTGTTTATAAATTAATATTTGTAAAATCTTTAGGTTGACGTTTCTAATCTAGAATTTTCATTTAAGTCATAGAATCGTTCCATTATGTTCCGGAATCCAAAAAGAAGCTCCCGAATATTCCAGAAGCTTGAAAAATATATAAATACTCGCGATTTCAAGAGGACGGGGAGTTTTTGAGTCGAAAGCGTGAGCGCGTTAAACTGAAACGTCAAACTAAGGAATTTGTGTTGACAGTTGTGAAAACGAGTTGAAGTTTGTATCTAGTGGCAATAAAGATTTGTGTTGTTTTGTCGAACAAGCTGGTTTAATCTGTTTGGAGGTTAGACAAACGTTACATTTGGTGTCAGAAGTGCGACGTTCCACGACGTGAAACGTTCGAGGATTAAAAAAAAAAAAAAGGATCAAATAGAAAGTGTATGCCAGTTACCAGATCGAAATTGATAAAAATGGATGAGACCTTGACACAATTAATGGAAATGATGAAGGAGATCAAGAATGAAGTGAAGAACAGCCAAGAAGAATTAAAAATTGAAATGAAGAACAACCAAGAAGAACTGAAGAACAGTCAAGAAGAACTGAAGAACAGTCAAGATGAATTAAAAAACGAAATGAAGAATAACCAAGAACAACTGAAGAACAGCCAAGAAGAACTAAAGAACAGTTTAGAAGAAAGTAATAAAAAGTTAGAAGAGCTAATGAAAGAAAAATTCAAAGATTTTGAAGAAACTGTAGAAGAAGAAATAAATCAATTGAGGAATAGTATGCAAGACGAAGTCCAAATTGTAAAAGAAAGTGTGAGTACGTTGAAGTATGAAGTCGAAGAGATGCAGAAAGAAGTCAACCGAAAATTCACACAGCTGTCCACGACAGGAGTTATTAAAGTTCAAGGTAACTCTGCATCTTCGAGGGTCAAGCCACCAACATTTGATGGAAAGGTACCATGGAGCACATACTTAAAGCAATTTGAGGCGGCTGCCGTGGCAAATAACTGGTCCGAAGGTGAAAAGGCGATATCGTTAACTGTAGCTCTAAGAGGTGAGGCTATGGAAATCTTAAGAACGATGCCTGAGCAGAACAAAACCGATTATGAAATGCTGAAAAGTGCTCTCGAAATGAGGTATGGTGAAGCCCACATGCAACATGTTTACCAGGCTCAATTAAAGGGTAGAAGACAACGATTCGAAGAAAATATTCAGCAATATGAGGCCGATATAGCCCAGATGGTAAAGCTAGCTTACCCCACTGCCCCTGTAGAGTTCCAAGAGCAATTAGCTGTAAGTAGCTTCATAGATGGACTTCGAGACCCTGAAATCAGTCAGGCGTTGAGGTTAGCCAGAAACAAAACCATTTCCGAAGCTTAAAGGCGCCCTGTGTTCTCCCCCGATCCTGTCATATCCAATTCCTGGAAAGAAGTTCATCGTAGACACTGACGCCAGCAATACTGGAATTGGAGGGGTACTATCGCAAGTACAGGAAGGACAAGAGAAAGTGATTGCCTACTTTAGCAAAGTCCTTTCCAAGCAAGGGATGAACTACTGTGTGACTAGGAGAGAGTTACTTGCCATTGTCAAAACAGTGGAGCATTTTCACAAGTATCTCTATGGTCAGCTGTTCATTTTAAGAACCGACCATGCTTCATTGAAGTGGCTCCTGCAATTCAAGAACCCGGAAGGCCAAGTGACAAGATGGCTTGAACGTTTGCAAGAGTACGACTTCAAAATTGAACACCGAAGAGGACAGAGCCATCGCAACGCTGACGCTTTATCCAGAAGGCCATGCCTTCCTGATTGTAGATATTGCTTGCGACAGGAAGCAAGGGAACAGGACGATTTTCATTGCCGAAGAATTAGCATCCAAGGCCCAGAACATTGGGATAGTGGAAGCCTTGCTAAAGAACAGAGTGAAGATCCAGAGTTTGGCCCAATTTTCCAATGGAAAATAAATAAAATGGATAGACCTGATTGGCAGGATATTTCCAATAAATCTCCATCTCTGAAAAGTTACTGGGCATTATGGGACTCCCTAGTTGTAGAAAATGGCCTACTAAAAAGAGTATGGGAGAGTCCGGACGGCAAAGAAAGGAACTACCAGACTGTATTACCCAGGACAAGAGTTCCAGAAGTTCTCCAAGCGGTTCATAGTGGCGTTGGTGGTGGACATTTTGGAATCAATAAGACTTTGAACAAAGTCAGAGAGCGATTCTACTGGCTTGGGAGTCGTTCCGATGTGGAAGAATGGTGCCGGCGTTGTGAAACCTGCGCCTCTAGTAAGGGGCCAATGACTCGAAGTCGCGGACAGATGAAGCAGTACAATGTCGGTGCTCCATTTGAAAGAATAGCTATTGACATAGCTGGCCTATTTCCTCGAAGTGACTCTGGCAATCGTTATATCTTGGTAGCTATGGACTACTTTAGCAAGTGGCCAGAAATATATCCTATACCTAATCAGGAAGCAGTCACCGTAGCAGAGGTCCTATTTGAAAACTGGATATGCCGTTATGGAGTTCCGAGGGAAATCCATTCTGACCAAGGACGGAACTTCGAATCTCAGGTATTTCAGAATGTTTGCCAACTACTAGGTATCTCGAAAACTAGAACAACACCTCTTCATCCACAATCAGATGGAATGGTCGAGAGATTCAATCGAACCATTGAAAATTTCCTGAAAACTGCCGTGAATGAAAAGCAGACCAACTGGGACACCTGCCTTCCTCCATTTCTCTTAGCATATAGAGCGGCAGTTCACGAAACCACTGGTAAAACACCAGCCAGTGTGATTTTTGGCAACGAATTACGTCTACCGATAGACCTCATTGCAAATAGACCAGAACATCAGGAAAATATCAGTGACTATCTCCGCCACCTGAAAGATCGAATAAAGTTGGTACATGAGGAGGTACGAGAAAAGCTGAGAATAGAAAGTGACAGAATGAAGACCCGTTACGACTTGCGTGCCAACAGTAGTGGGTTTCATGAAAATCATAAAGTTTGGCTGTACAACCCAAAGAGGACTAAGGGCAAATCACCTAAATTACAGAGATCTTGGGAAGGCCCTTATTCGATTGTGACCAGGTTAAACGATGTCGTGTATAGGATCCAAAGAAATCCTCAATCCAAAATGAAGATTGTTCACATAGATCGACTGACGCCTTATCAAGAACACCATGCGGACAATGGAGTAACCTGATCGAGACGATCAGTTTTGAGAGGGGAGCAGTGTTACGGAAGCTCACCTACCTTGCTAGTGAATGTCTGTTTTGTTAATTCATTTCTTATTGTTTATAAATTAATATTTGTAAAATCTTTAGGTTGACGTTTCTAATCTAGAATTTTCATTTAAGTCATAGAATCGTTCCATTATGTTCCGGAATCCAAAAAGAAGCTCCCGAATATTCCAGAAGCTTGAAAAATATATAAATACTCGCGATTTCAAGAAGACGGGGAGTTTTTGAGTCGAAAGCGTGAGCGCGTTAAACTGAAACGTCAAACTAAGGAATTTGTGTTGACAGTTGTGAAAACGAGTTGAAGTTTGTATCTAGTGGCAATAAAGATTTGTGTTGTTTTGTCGAACAAGCTGGTTTAATCTGTTTGGAGGTTAGACAAACGTTACAATATTCTGGATTTCTAGATAGTCATATGGATATACAATATTCATTGTAGTCTCTTTTTGGGATTGCACTACCTGTAAAATAACAAAAAACAGGAAATCAGAAGCATACAAGTAAAATATTCAAAGTGCAGTATCCATATTCATGGATCAAATGTGGCTTCCTCCACTCCAAAAGGTTGTTACCAGTGGAAAATTAATGATATAGTGATCAGTGCATGTGATGACATTTTGAATTAAAAATGTCTATCTGACAAATTTTTTATCATACAAACCTTCTACTGACGACGAGTTGGGGTTCAACATGAAACGTTTAGAAAAAGCTAGTTTTTGCTGTTCAATTTCTGTTAAATTTCATTGTAATAATTATTTTATTTAGATATAATTCAAAATATGATTTGTAATATTACAGAATTTTGTATTAAACTAAAAAACCACTGATGATATTTAGTTAATTTTATCATGTTTTGTGGAGCAAGCTTTAGAAGTTCGCCTTGATACTGTACTTGTAATATTTAATTTGTATGCTGCTGGTTTCCTGTTTTTTTGTTATTTTTTACAGGTGGTGTAATCCCAAAAAATACTACAATGATTTATGAAAACGCACTACAAATGGATATGAATATATATTATGTATATATACAATATTTTTCATAATTAATATGAAATACTGAAGGAGACGCTACCTCAATCTTTGCAATTTGACAACTTGCAACTTTGACAACTTTACAACTTATTTGGGGGTAAAGCGGGCAAATAAGTAATTTTCCTGTCTGAAACAAATTCGTTTCATAAGCTACTAAAATTTTGCTAAAATTCCATATGATTTTTATTCGCGCGTTGTGCGATTAACTTAGAAAATGAGATATCCTAGTTTAAACTACATCCTAAATAAACAAAATGTCATGAGGTGTTCTTTATAAAATACTAAAAAGCAATTTAAAAAAGTATATTAAAAATTCAGGGGAGCATTGGCGTACATTTTTTTCATAAAAATATTAAAGTAACTAAGTAACATGCCCGTGATAATGTTGAAAAAATTGGTAAATAATAGTAAAAGGCATATTTTGCGTTTTACTGAAATGGGTAAATGATTATAATTCATGGAAAAAATTGTAATCTAGTTCAGATATTTTCAAAAAATAATATTTTAATGCCCTATATATCTAAGTAACCACATTAGAAAGTAACCTTATATAACTTCATGAAATCACTTGAGGAATTATTTCAGATTCTTATGAAACCATGGACATTTTAAAATATAATGACATATTTTATATTATATTCTCAGCATATTATTAAAATTAAACTATTAAACTTAGGCCAATTTTTTGCTTGCGTAAGATACTATGTAACTACTTGTCAGATCGGAATGTGACATTTAAAAGTCTCAAGGTTTGAGAATCTGTTCTGCTTTATACTTACTTGCTACTTAAGGGGAAATCAAGTATGCAATTTATATCGGTAAAGTTTTCTTAACTAAAAATTCTTATCCTTAAGGGTCCATTCACTGTAGATTTGACAGGCATGAATGCGGGGAATTGAGAGGATGGGTAGCCGATGGGTGGAGACTTATATATTCCCAAAACCGAATTATTAAGATTTCGGAGGTGCACGTAAAGCCGATGTAAAAAGGCACATGGAAATAAAGTTAGCACTTATTGCAACGGTACCGGATTTCTCTTATAATTTTCGTTTAATACATGTATTTTAGAGAAAATAATTTTTGAAAATACGCTATTTTAGTACAAGATTGTTGGCCTGGAATTTTAAAATTAAAAAGAATAACCAAAAATTACTACTATAGGGACTTAGATTAAAGTCTTACCTTTCAATACTTTTTTACTGAAAGTCGCTATCTTTTATAGTTTTTTTATAATTAGACACGAGACGAATGCTGATTTAGGGCTTATTTCGACCTAGTGAATGGACTCTTAAGAAAATATTCCTTAAAAACAAATAAAATTAATTCAGTTATAGAAACCGTCATATGTTATTAAATACATATTTGTATAATATAAACAAATGTTTTGAACAGAGTAAATTATGTTTATTAGAAATAACAGTAAATGATGAGTAAAGATAATTCAGGTATTTCAGATATTTTAAGAACAATGAAAGATAGATACGGAATATCCACCAGTGCAAAAATATACCGACTAAAAAAACAGGAAGAACGAAAATACTTAGGGTATAATCTAGATACATATTATAAAAAGTTTTGGTGATTATATTAATAATAATTTCACTTTTACTATTTACCTAGCTATTAATTGAAGAATGCGAGATAGTATCTTATCTGATAAGACTAGGTATTAAAATCTTATTAGGATTGGATTACATATTTTGTTAGATATGAATATAGTTATTATGTTAAGAATATTTAACTTTTCTCTTTGACTGACAAACTCTAGAGAGCCTTTATAGAACGTAATAATAAAATAACGCGCCTACCATCGAAGAGAAATCGACACCTTCAGTGTATAAAAATATACTCCATAAATAAAGTATTAAATTGCAAACCAGAAATCTTACACCAAAGACATGCGTGGGGACACAGAGACAAGCCTTAAGGAGCGACCACTGCTGAGCGATTCTGGTGACACTATTCAAGTAAAAGCCAGGTAGTATGTTTTCTTTTGTATAATACAATTTTGAAAACGTGTAGGACGGTCGCATGTTACACAATACCGAGCAAGCAGGCGTAACATATCGTAAAAGTAGGTATAAAAGAACCGAATGCGGTTACAAATTCCGATTTGTCAGAAAACAGGAAATCCATTTGTAATTATTCTTGACTGACATATCCGCTTTTTAAGGAGTTATTAAACTATCTTTTAATCTCGCTCATCTTCTTGGGGTCATGTCGTCTCCTCAAACAAATGCCTCTACGGGTAATTAAGACAGTGGGAAATATGATGACTTTGATAAAGTGACAAAATATGTCATGACAGCTAGAAAATTACTTAATTTATTCCACTAAATATAATTCGAGAAAGAGCGTCGTAGATTTTTTCCCAAGAGGAAACTTTAATGGAAATCATTTCATAAAAATAACTACCAAAGACATTGAGAAAGTATGAGGAATTTCAATTAAAATGCCATCTGGTACAAGAGGAATTTGGAACATATAACACGGATTCATGTTATTTTCAAGACATGGCGGTTTCATGTTTTCGCATCGGGTTTTAGGATGTTATATAATTCATGAAATATTTATGAAATTTTAAGTTGCTATTATAACTCCTGGAGATATTTAGATAAGTTATGGTAATAAATCCACCAGTTTACATCTGTCTGACATCATAAAGATGTTACATTAACTACCATTTCATTATAATTCAAAGATAAAACAAAAATATGTTGGTTGGCATTAGCACTGCTGTTTACTTGTTATAAAACTTGTTTACTTTTTCATATAGGGTCCATTATTCTTCATAATTTATATTTAAATAAGATGCAAGAAACATATAGTTAATTGAGAGGAACTTAATTTTGCATTGAATCATAGACATTCTCGTACCCAGAGTATATTAAGTTAATGAAACCAAGACCGTATGCTCATATTGTTGCAAACTTGTGACCTATATCTTTATAGGCTGCTAGTCAGAGAAAGTAAAACATATTAAAAACCATAATTAAAAGCTGCAAAATCAATGCTACGAGTATATAGTTCGATAAATATACCTCAAAATCTTCGGCTTCCCTTATTTAAACTAGCGACATCTACATGGTCAACAAACCAGTATTCTTTATGGTTAGAGACTAGGTAATAATTATTATCTACTACTGGTCCACGATTCTTGAGTCACTGGAAAAGATTCGTATGCGAAAATGACGTTAATATGACGTAGTTTGACAGTTATTCATAGCAAGAGAACTCTCAAACTATGTCATATTGTCGTCACTTTCGCATACAAATCTTTTCCGGCGACTCAAGTTCGAGGGCCTGGTCTTTATATCATGAAGTGTAATACCTGTATGATTCTGTCAGTGCATATATTAATTGTTGCCGAGACAATTTTTCATATACCTACATTTAAAAAAATGTAAAAAATGTACTAGAAAGAATTAAACAAAAGTATTAGTGCCAGTGTCTCAAGCAGAAAACCATACCAATCAGACATTGACGGTTCGTAGCTTTTGCTTCTCCTCTGTATAGGGTAACTAATAGAAATGAAGACATCCTGGAAGACAATTCAATGAAAAGCAGTAGCAGTATGTACTGTTGTAATAATACACTTCCCAAATAGCATTGCATTTTGTTCGAGATCCATACTATATAACACCATCTTTCTTTTTTTTACCTATTTCCTCAATTAATCACATCCTTTGGTTTCTGTTAGCAATCATTTAAAAAGAACTGATCTTTTGGAATAACTTTTACTTGATGATTCATTGTATTATCCATGCTAACAAAAGTAAATACAATAGCAATAGCATGTGGTATTTTACCTAACCATCACAATTCATAACATTTCAAACTTTCATAAACTGCATAATGAAACAATGTAAAGAGGTTGCAAAATAACGTATTACAGTTTCATTGAACTGGTGAATTTTCGTGAGTAACCTTCGCAGTAAAGAATATGAAATATCACAATCTTATCACTTATCAAATATCATTTTAAAATTATTCATTTATCCATTGGCAATCTGCAATTAAGCAAATGTTCATCTTAAAGTATGTCTTCTTATATATCCACCTAATAACACCTAATAACATTTTTTCAGAAAATTATTTTCTGAAGTTTTCTTAAAACTATCCATGTTGTAATTTTCGCTTATATATAATATATAAGAAATATACCACTATTCAAAAACAAGAACATCAAAATAACTCAGATACCATATTTTTATCCGCAATAATATAAATTTGGAAATATCTTGGAAGATATAAATGAACTTGAAACCCTCACTGACTGTCCACCATTGGTTTGTGTGTATTTAAGACTTATGGTCGTAACATATGAGGACAGGTGCCTTAGACGCTACCAAATGAATGTTAATGATTTATTCTGTTTTACGAAAATACAAACGTCAACGAAATAGTTCCAACTGTTTAGCATGATAACATAATTATTTATTGTATTTATGCAGCGGGAGAGAAAAAGCAGTAGCGAAGAGGAGTTATTTTTATAAACTCAGTGCCTTTTGACGTGATTTATACGTCAATATATAATGTATTTAATGTAATTCATACTTTCATATACTTTCACTACTTATTGCACAGAAATATTCACTTCTTCATATTATAATAAGAAGAACATGATTCCATTGATAACGATATTAATTTATTCATTAGATTATAAGAGGCATCAATCACTTCTGTTCGTCGCCTCATATAAGATGTTCTGTGAATCTATCTATCTTAATCTATGAAAGGTAGTCCAAGCCAAGAACATTCCTGGGCTATATTAATTACTTCAGTAGGAAGTTACCTATCATACGCATTTACACTGTTGGCTGTTGAGCTTTCCTCAGAAGCAAAGTACATATTCCGCGGTTTCTGTCAACACGCTCGATGAACATGTACATGGACATGCCCCGTGAAAATATCATTAGTTCTGATATTCCGATATTTCCATAGAATAATTTATAAACGTTCCTTGGAGAATCATCCACTACAAGGGTTTCTTTTTATTCTCTTATTTTCTTACATCTTTGATTGTATTCCTTTTTGCCATCCCATAGAAGCTTCTGGTCTGGAGCATGATAATTGTGCACCTTTGCCGGCAAGGCGATCTGAAACTCATTCCTTCTATTCCCCTATGCCCGGGTATCCGTATCAGGATGATCCTATTACCCAGACTTTTAGTCTTAAAAGTACATGAAATTTGACCGTCTGTTCCTGGTTAGACGGTTCCTGACCATCTAATAGGATCTATATTCTTTGCGTCTCGCAAGATTGTGTTAAATGTATGGATATAGCAAAACCCCGTATGGATATTTTCAATGAATATTAACTTGATCACCTCATATCGCTGCGTTAGTAGCTGTATTTAAAAGTATTATCTTATGTATACTTTTATCTACTAAGTACTCTTTCCATCGTTTCCAGTTTGCAAATCTGTTATAGTTCAAAATGTGGTGTGGATTTATTTACTTTTAAATGAAGCGCACTGTACTGCTACATTCAACTGCCTATAGTGAAATAGTGATAGTAATCCACATAATATATGAACAGTACTAAAGAAGAAAGTACTGTGTATGTATGCTTCCATGGAACAGGTAAATATGTAGATAGATGAATAGAAAGACCTTCATTTCATAAATTCTACACATCTACTGCTTTTCGTGTTGTTGAACCCTTCCAAACGAACCCGCCACTGAGTGATACCCATACAGAACGTGACTATATAAAGCATCATTATTGATCGGGCATATGTTGAGATATAATTAAACGATGGTTTGGAGGCTTCTGCTGAGGTAATAATGTAAAACCCACTGAGAAAAAATATAACATCTTTATAATCGACCAGGCCACAAGAAAAAAGCTGATCCTTCCAGCCCTGACCAGCGTACGGCTCACAGCACGTCTTATTTTCTATCATGGCCGGTGATTACTTTCCGGAGTGGCTTTGCCTTTGTAGGAACATGTTTTGTTCGCTCGATCACCTCGGGTAACTTTTTATTCGGGGTTATTAACATATTTTGTAAGCTCTTTATTATAGGACGTCTCGATGCCAGCGCTAAGCTCTACTTCGATTAGCATTCGGATATCAGAGTCTGGGGTATTACACAATTTTATTGCTGAATAACACAGGTTCTACCTGTACCACTCGACCCTCTTTAAGGGGACTGATTAATTTATGCGTAGACGTTTTGTGTTGTCGAATAAAATTTCTATATATGTGTTGCCCCACTACGTTATAACAATATTTTACATTGAACTGTGAAGACCGTATTAAACGATTAAATAATAATAATAATAATAATAATAATAATAATAATAATAATAATAATAATAATAATAATAATAATAATAATAATAATAATAACTCAGTAGTTGCTCACTTCAAGGACGTGGGGAGTAGCTACTGTTAACCACCAGAGGCCAACCCTGAGAATCGGAGCCAGGGAACCGGTCGACTGGATTAAGATAAAAAAATAATGATAATAATAATAATAATAACAATAAAGTATGATATTGTTATAGTATATTATAAATTAACAATTATTACAATAATATGATTATTTTATTATCAATAATATTATTCCGGAGAGAACTATGCATCTGCTCTCCGCTTGTCCACCATATGCAGTCTCGGCCAGACATAATGCGGCTTTACAAGTGCTTTAGTACTTTCTACGGCACTCGTATGGGATAGACGAAACACCAGTGCTGCCATACGCTTCGAGGGATATTGAGTTCGTTGTGGGGAATAAGAGGTGCAGAATTATTAGAACTACTCATTTCCCACACTCAGGCACATTTGAGCCAATAAGCCTGATGTAGTCCTCCTCGACCACCAGCTCAAGACAATGTTTGTCATCGAGTTCTCGGCTCTTACCGAGACCAACATTGTTTTGAAAGAGGAGGAGAAACGGACAAAATATCGAGACCTTCTCTTCGAACCCCGCAGGCTGCATCCAGAACATATTGTGACGCTTGTGGTACTGATAATAGGAGCAGTGGCGGCTAGTCATAATGGGCACAAGGGCACGTGCCCTATGCGTAAGCACATAAGACTTGTAAATGTTGTGATATTTTATAAACTTTTATAATTATTATAATTTGGTGGATTTTTTATTAATTTTTCATCATAAATATTGAATCATTTGGTGCATACATATCCGTCTAGCGTCTAGACCGCTTCACCGTCTGTGTAATCCGTCTGTCCACTGGGCTGGGCACGGCCGCTGTGTGCCTGTTCTTTTTTCTTTTCTATTTGCATGCGCAAGAAAAGGATACACAGCTTCTAATTTTCCAGCGCGTCTTTTCTAATGCGTTCTGTCACGTCATTGAATGGGCGCTGCCCCGTCGACCAGACGGTGACGGTACAGAGTACAGATGCTTTTCAATCAGTTACAGGGGAGGCAGTTAGACTTAACAGTATTATCTAGATGATAATACTGTTAGAAATAATTTAGACTTGTTTACAGCTGCTATACAATGTCTAAGAAATAATACAGAAGAATTAATAAATAATGCTGACATTTTAACAGAACATTCCGAGGAACATTCTGTGGATAATTTAAGAAAAAAGAGAAAAGTTACTGTAGGAGACTCGAAAGTAATTCAGTGCAAAGAAATATGTGACATCATGTTAATGAACGTACGTGAGAGATTTCAATTTACTGATTTTTTAACTATAGCCAATTTGTTTGAAAAGGAGAAATTTAACAACTATAGAATAGTTTTTCCTCTGGAACATATTCAAACAGTGTGTGCCTTATTTCCAAAGATCAACTTTACAAAATTAAAAAATGAGCTGTATATAATGTATTCTAGAGATGATTTCATACAACTTAGTGGTGCGGTTGCTTTATTACAAATGTTAAATAAAAATAATTTACTTACGACGTTTTCGGAATCGGTTGAACTATTAACTATATTGTGCACAATTCCTATGACTACAGTCGAAAGTGAACGTGTGAAGTGAAATATGGAAAATAATTTTTCCATATTTCTGTCAATCGCATCAAAAAAGGGGATATTTGCCTAACGAAACCTATTTCTTCAAGCAAATATTTTTGCTCTACGAATTTCTAATTTTTAATTTTAAGGTGTTTGACCTTGAAAAATGCAAAATTTCCGCCTGCGGCGCATTTTTTCCCCTGTGCCCCCCATTCCCAAATTTCACCAGCCGCCACTGAATAGAAGCCCTTGGTGGAGCAAGAGATACACTGCTTTCGGAACCAAAGATCATGCCGAAATTCGGCAAATATTCTAGAAGAATGCAGAAGGCGGTCATTCTGGGTTCATTACCTCTACTCAAAGCACACAACAAAAATAAAAAATTGATCGTTCCTTCCTGCCCCTCCGAAGCGATGACCAATAATATACTTATATGTCGTATGTGTGTAAATGTTCTATCAAATGAAAACGTTGTACACCTTGCAATATCCCAATAGTTTTTCTGGCTAGGTTTTCGTTTTAATGATATTTTATGACTACTTCGTACTGCGTAAATCACAAAAAAAACCGCTGAGTTTTCCACTCTACTACAACAAAACACTGCATTTTTCTCGACGCGCGTTTCTCTAACAATGTTAGCACCATCTCAAGATAATTAAAGCTGAGTGGAGTATTTTGGTGTCCAGTGGAGAATTCACTGTTTTTTTTTTCTAATACGAGACTAATATTTCCACACATACTGTTTAGGAATATTTTTGCAATTTTTGTTTTGATTATTTATAAACAAAGTTTAAAGTAACTAAATCCATGTAAAATTGGACGTGAAAACGCTATTCTCTGTAGAACCACAAGCAACGAATTTGCCGAAATTAGATTTCGCCGCTTCGTATAATAAAGTCTACACACACGCAAGAATATTAAAATTAAATTTTAACCATATGCAGCAGCAGAACAATAAACAAATCCTTTAAGATGCACTCCGTGTTGATTGATAAATGAAATACAGATTTCATGAACACCAAATAAAAAGTAGACGTACACAGAGGCTGAAATAAAATCCCCTCAAGTTCAAAGATTCATAAAACAAACAAGATAAATCTAAACAAACATGTACGCTTTTGGTGAATTGTTTTTCATCAAAATACATTTGTCGAAAGCATAAGTGTTCGGCCTCTTTAAATTATATCCCCTCGCTCCGTTCTTATAAACAAGTAAAAAATAGAAATCCCTCTGCTTTTTATTTACTGTTTCCTAACAAATTTGTGTAAATGCTTTGGTTTGGAATATACCAAGACGGGATAAGCCCTCAGAACGACGGGTTTACGTAAAACCGATTCGAAGGTTAATGCTCTCAGTCCTAAAATATTTCCATCTAAACCCCAAAAGAAGGTGCGTATTCTTAACATAAAAGTTAACAATCAAAGGTTTTTTATAGTTCACTGAATTATTTCCAACCACACTGGATCGAATTACTGAAACCTAAAACCGTATATTACCCACCTAATAAAGACTGAAAACATCTTTTTGTGCACGTCTGCGGTTAGAAATCAGTTTTGATTCAAGTAAAGAGAACAATCTTTATATTATCCGTAGCAAAAGGGTTGAATTACCTTTTAACTAAGTATCACTTTACATGGTCTTTACAGATTACAGAATTGACTATAATATAGAAATATAGAATAGAAATTCCAGGGTTCGGTTCTGGCAGTTTTACCTGCCCTAGGCGAAATGAATTTTGCCGACTCCTGCTTTGGAAACAAAATGTAGATAGGTACATACCTAGTGGTTTTTTTATTATTCATTTTTAATTAGGTAAGTACAAAGAACGTAGTAATCGAAAATTATATTAGTTTAAGTAATATTTTGTCAGTGGAATAAATGCTAATAAGTGCCAAACTTGCAGGGCAAATTACTGTCTATATATTAAAATAAAACGTAGCAAAAGTCAAATTATCAAAAAAATAAAAACAAAAAATTATTCAGTATGTCAAAGTTCGCAAAAAAACAAAAGAACATGAGATTACAAGAATATGACCAGATACTAACTTGACTAAATGAAATAATCTTCAGCTTAGATATAATAATCTAATAAGTACGAAATAATAATAGATTTCTGACACTGAACAACACAAGTGATGTTTGAGAGTTTAGAAAATTATTCTGCAAGGATCAGATAGAATTTCTTACAGGCAGAGAAAAACTATTGTTTTTTTCTATAAATTAAAAAAATAGTTTTTAAGCTTTTCAATTAAATTTTTGAAAAAATAATTATATATCATGTCAAGAAGGAGACTCAAACTTGTGCCTTTTTTAATAGAAACATCTTATGTATTTTGATAGATATAGATAAAACTTATTTTATAGATAAAAGATTAGATAGATAAAAGATTAACAGATATATCTCTAGCAGTGGCGAAGTATATAATATACAGGGTGTCCCGAATTGCAGTGACCAAACTTTACCAAAAAGTGATGATAGAACTTTTGAAAATAAGTAAAAAAGTTCATATAAACATGGGTCGAGAAATGCTTGGTTTTCAAGATACAGGGTGTCAAAGATTTTGAAAAAATATGTATTTTTTTAATTAAGATCCTTAATTGTAAAGATACAAATTTGAAAATTGGCATGATTATTTCTTACTTAGTGATGCCTTTTTAGAAAAACATCTTAGAAAAAAAAATTGTTTATAACCCTATAATTGGGGGGTCCGACCCCTTTCGTCCCCCCAAAAAATTTTCCGCGTACGTCTATGATATTAAAACTGTGTTCGTAGGATAGAAACTTTGATTTGCAAACTTTTATGTCTCTTGATATTTTTTGAATTACCTTTAACTTTTTTAAATGTTTTACATGTTCGTAATCAATGTCAATCATAAACTTTTGTCGTAAATCATAAGACAGCATGCAAATTAAATTCTTTATTTTTTTCCAATATAATTTAAAACTTCTGGAGGTCAACAAATGAAAATGTACTAATTAAAACTAACTGAAAAATAAATAAGTAATTGTAACAGGCCGTATTAAAATGAACAATATGTTTTCCTACAATTTTTTATAAGTTTCTTCACATGATGAAATAATAATTCCTATTTTACTAGAACAAACTTATTACATAATTAAATAAACTGACTAACTTAGATAAAATTAAATTGTCCTGAAAATTATTATCATAATTATATCAGTTGTTCGAAGTGTAATCCTTCCACTTCAACACATTTTTGGCAGCGGCGCACAAGAGAATGTGTTGCGGCATTAATAAAATTTTGGTTCGCCCTCAATTCTTCACAAGCTTCCCGAATCTTTTGGATCAGTTCTTGTCTGGTGTTTACAGGGGTAGCGTAAACTTTGTCTTTTAAGTAGCCCCAAACAAAAAAATCTACAGGTGTCAAATCGGGAGAACGAGGTGGCCAGCCTATTGGCCCTAATCGACCGATCCATCTTTCGGGAAAATTATTGTTTAACCATCTACGGTTTTCAATAGCGTAATGGGCCGGCGCTCCGTCCATTTGAAGCCAGCAATTATTTCTTAAATTTAGCGGAACGTCCTCAAGATAGTCAAAAAAGCTATTATTTAAAAACTCATGAAATAATTGTCCGTTAAGACGTGGTGGTAAGATATGAGGACCGCAGAAAGTACCATTTATAACTCCGCACCATACATTTACACAGAAATCCGTTTGAAAAGCCGTAGGCCTGATTGTGTGAGGGTTCTCATGCGCCCAGATTCTTGAGTTATGAAAATTTACCGATCCACTACGTGTAAAGGTGGCTTCATCGGTCCAAATGATTTTCGACTTAAAATCGGGATCTTCTTCAACAGCGTTTATGAACCAATTACAAAACTCAACACGTCTCTCGGCATCACCTGGTTGTAGGTTTTGTACTGGTTGCATTCGAAAAGGTTTTCTGTGATCGTTTTTCAGAACTCGAAGCACTTTATTTTTGGAAACATTAATACCTCCAGCACGTAACTGTTGTACAGCTCTTCTTACACTCAATTTATTGTTGTCATTAAACTGGGCCAAAATTTCATTTCTTAGTCTTTCATTTCGCCGTACTTCATTTCTTCGATTTTTTTGAAGGCCAAGATTTCGAAATTTCATATGCGTTTGAGTAAAAACTGTTTTTGACGGCAGCCTTCTGTTTGGATATCTTCTATGATATTCGCGTACGGCGGCAGTCGCATTTCCATTGCAGTATCCATAAATAAAATGAATATCAGCGTACTCCACATTAGAAAACTCAACCATTTTTTTATTTGAACACTTTTATTAACTAAAAAAAACTCTTCCGGAACATAAGTATACCGACTTGACAAACAACTGTCATTTGGCCTGATTGTTTAATAAAATCATGGCACTCTATTGAATTGAAGTGTCTGAAGCATGTATGAGAGGAAAATGTATGACATGGATTACAAAAATGCAAAATATCTAAAAAATAGAAGCTTAAATCGAAAAATATCAAGAGACATAAAAGTTTGCAAATCAAAGTTTCTATCCTACGAACACAGTTTTAATATCATAGACGTACGCGGAAAATTTTTTGGGGGGGACGAAAGGGGTCGGACCCCCCAATTATAGGGTTATAAACAATTTTTTTTTCTAAAATGTTTTTCTAAAAAGGCATCACTAAGTAAGAAATAATCATGCCAATTTTCAAATTTGTATCTTTACAATTAAGGATCTTAATTAAAAAAATACATATTTTTTCAAAATCTTTGACACCCTGTATCTTGAAAACCAAGCATTTCTCGACCCATGTTTATATGAACTTTTTTACTTATTTTCAAAAGTTCTATCATCTGGTAAAGTTTGGTCACTGCAATTCGGGACACCCTGTATTTGTGGTGCACCTCTTTCTTACTATTAGAAATAGATACGTAATATTACCTAATCCTTAGATATATAAATGTGTGAGTGAATACTTTAATTTCAGGGTTTTAACAACAATACACTGTGACTGTTCAGTGACTCACTGAAGTAATTAATATTTTTTTTCGTATACTTCATGGAAATGGACTTACTTAAGAAAAGAGGAACTTTCCTCGTTAGCAACAGTTTTTTTGTTAGTAACCCTTTTTTTATTCATTTATTTTATTAGAATTAATTACAAATGTACAATTACTTAAATTATTAAATGTTATATTAGAAGCTGAAGAAAGCGCTTGGAATTCAGAAACGGACACATTGGAGTTCATTACTTCATCACCTAATCTGGCTGCTACTGTTGATGTTGTCGGTGCAGAGGTCGAAGGTTGCCCTTCAGTTGAATTACTAAAAAGTTTTTTTGAAATTTTTACTTTATTTTCGATGCTGTCTTCGACATAAGCTTCTGCGACTCCACTGCTACGCCAACCACCGTGTCTCTTTAAAACTTGAATGTCGGCTGTCGGTTCCACTGTCCGCCAGAAAAGTCGCTGAAGTTCTCCGGAAACAGTGTCCTGTGAAACTGTTTGGCTCAGGTAGACCTAAGTATGCAGCAATTTTCTTAGGCATACTGTAGAAGGTATTTATACCAACTGGTTGCACTGTACACTTGTCTGATTTATAATATATAAATAGTCGACAATGGTCCACATGCTTTGGTCTTAAATTTAAGTACTTTCTGTAAAGTTCAGTTCCGTTGATTCCATTTTCTGATGTCACTGTGAAAATCCGCTTTTTTCTTGTTTTCGTGTCGTGTAAAGTTATCACCAAAATACGCCCGGAATCTTCTACATCATCAACTTTTAAGAGATGTAATTCTTCCGCCCGACAGGCCCCGTAAACGCAATGATCATCACTACCTTCATAAAAAGAAAATCATCATCAGCAGCTTTTTTTAGGAAGTTCTTCACATTCTCCATCGACAGAACACTAGACTTTTTTGCTAAATAATTGTCATTTTGACGTTTCAGATAGGCTAGCAATTTTTTATAGGCAGAAATGTCTACGTTTTCGTTTATTTGCAGAGTACTTTTCACCATTGAGTACAGTGACCAGAGTGTTAAAGCTGTAAGAATTTTCACCTATAACAATATTTCTCAATTAATCCTTAAACATGAGGAATCATAAATAAAACAAACCTTTTCACAAAAGTACGCAATTATTTTTTTGATTCTGCATCCTACTGCAATTTTATTTTCAAAATATTCACATCGTTTTGCTGAAAATGCCCATCTTACGCAACAGCCCCTTAATGACACTTCTTATAAAAGGTGTACGGTTTATATTTCTATATAAAAGCTGATGAGATGAAAAGTTTGTTTATAAATGTAGAAATGTCTTTTGAAAAGTGATGACGGTTATTAAATTGACTTATAGGTCATAATAGTAGTTAAAATTCAAAACTTTTAATAAATTAAGGCAACATTCGAGGGAATTAGAGGAATTTTATGTATAACAAACAAATAAAATCTACCTCAATGAAACTTATAATTGAGATTGACATTGAAAAATAATTAGTCAACTTAGATACTTCATAAAAATATGAAACTAGTGGAATCAGTTAACTATTACTTTCTTAAATCTGCCCAGAAAGTCAATTTTGCTGGGCGTAAAACAATTACTTAATTAGCTTAAAATACAATGCCAACATAAACTCTTAAAACTCATTGTAATACAATAGAGAGTTTTTGAACCCCTTAATTTTTAGCACGTCGTTATCGTTATCGTTATTCTGCGCATGCGCAGTGCCAAAAATGATACTCTTTTAGACACTGCGCATGCGCAGAATAACGATAACGACGTGCTAAAATTTAAGGGGTTCAAAAACTCTCTATTGACATACAGTTCCAAGCAGTAATTTTACGATAAACTGACAATTTAACATTGAATTTAATTTTGTTTCAAATAATTTTAACTGTCATAAATATCTTCTAATTTAACAATTTTTCGATGGTAAGACCTCCTTCCACACATGTACCTGAAGACGCCGGAAGCAGAAATACGTACCGAACATTTGGCTAAAGAGAATCCAACAATTGAGCTGCAAATAATAATTGTTTAACATACATAGATAAAGGCGTGTTGTTTTATTTATCTGATGGTTTAGCGCTGAATATCATACTACTGTAAAACAATCGATTTGTTTAAAAACGTATTAATGAAACACCTCTTAATGCACATAACTAATCGATGCATAAAACAACTCAATTTACTAATTTAAGATTTTTATATTTAAAATGATGTAGATAACTATCAAGAAGAAAAATATAATAAAAAACAATAAGTTGAAGTTGTACAGGTTATGCCATTGTAATTGAATTATAATCTCGGGTGCCTATAGCACGCACACTAGTTGTTTACGACATATTCTTTTAAACAATGAAGATATTGTTTTGGGTGCCTAGGTTATAGGCAACAAGGAAAATTTTATAGGTAACAAGAGATCAATATTTGAATAATTTCATTAATAATATATCTCTTAGTTATTTTTGCTTAGTCCATATATATAAATATGTCAAAAAGTTAAATAAACCAATAAATAATATAAAAAAAATAGATCTTAAAAAATAATATATTATACATCAGTTATGATGGAGCTATCTTATCTGTTTAGTATGTGATATCATTATCATTACTCATTACGTTATGCCATTATAAATTTGCAACATTATAATGTTGCATGATAAAGATTTATAAATGAGTGTATACAAAAAACCTTCTAATAGTAATATTTACAGGATGTATATTTTTAGCGTATAAATATTTAACCAGCGTAAACTTTGTGTGCTAAATGGCGTCACTAACAAGCAACGAAAATAAAAATAATTTAAATACTGTGTACATAATCGACCGTGGAATATAAACTTTGGTAAATGGGCCTTGATGTAATTTATACGACGGAGACGTGAAAGGGAAGGGAGGAAATGCCTACTGCAAAGCACTAGCGCGCCTATAATCTTTCCTTCCCTGTTTTTTAGTTTCATTTTTATACCTTCCACGTGTGCTCATTAAGTTTAATTATTTTAATTAGACGATTTATTACCACATTGACGAACTTAAGCCCATCCTGATCTAGAATATGATCTGCAACTGACATTAATGTTACATTAAAATAACGTATGTTGATGACCTGCAACTGTCATCAAAGTCTTATTACAATAACATATTTTGAAATGAAATCCCTACTTCGTAACTTATCACCCACAATGGCGTTAATGCTAGTGTAAAATGTCTGTAATTGTAACGTTAACACGGGGCATTATCTGGCAACTGTCATCTGGCGTGAAGACCGAATATTTCTTTTCAGCCATAAAAAGCGAAACTATAATGAGTGGATATACATATAAATTACTCTAATTGACTTGTTAATAGTCTACTTATGTGACTTATGTTATAGAATGGCTTATGGTAATAATATCTAATTATTAAAAGTACACTACATTACCACCAGTAATTCATACAGAATTTCAGTTTTGCTGAGCGATTGCTTTGTTTTCAATATTTTTTGCATTGTTGTCTGATGCCTCCAAAATATTACTGTACTCGTGATTTTTTTCAGACTTCAATTTTATTTATTCACAGGCTGTAAGAATTAAAAGGCATTGTTAGATTTTGTATCATGAATACCAACACTCTGTGGTGAACATCAGTATCTGCATAAAAGTCCCAAAAAGTCAGTATATCAATCTCTACAGTGATCTTTCCTGACATCATCTTTTGTTCGCTTAAATGTCTATTATTACAAAAGGTACACACACCATTTTGTTAAACAGCATTTTGTTCAATGAATAATTGTGTAGTGTTTTAAAATTCACACTCCATATTATCAATGTATCATTTTTTAAATTACCTATTACAAATTTAGTGACGCATAATTACACTCCTATTTTCCGTAAATACTTCCCATGGTACTGGAAATTAAACTGAAATTTATGTGCTGGGTACATCAATCTCATTCCATAGGTACTAAATAAAATAAATTTTGTCAATATAGTCAAAGTATCCAGTTGGTGGCTGAAGATCTTTCAATATTCTACTAAGAATATTCACCATATGCTCAATAGAGTTGCGCTCTGAGCTTCCCGAATGCCAATTATCAAAGTATCAGTACTAATTTCCTGTAAATCATCATGCGGATGGCATGTATCGTTATATCGTGTATTCATAAAACGGTCTTATGTATATTATGAACAAAAGAAACAAAGTGCTCAGATAACATGTCTGTAACTTATTTCCTAGTCATTGTAACGTAATGGAATAAGAGCAGTTTCGCAGTTTCAGCTGTCGAGGAAATTTTTCCGCAATCCATGACTAAATCACAGTAAATGGAGTTCTTAAACCTAGAGTCATCCATGAACAAAATACACTCCTAGACCTCAAAGTTCCAGCCCAGATTTTTCTTGTTGTCTAGCTCAACGATAAACTACATTTAAAAAAGGCCTTGTAAGACTTGCCCAGATCTTTCCTATAAGACGTCCCTTTATACCATCAGCACTTGTTGGGACGTGATGAACTGTTAGTTGGATTTGAAGGCCCAGACAACTGAAGGTATTGGTGTAAATCCTTTTTTGTGGCATTTTATTGCTGTATACTTAGCAACAGATATAGATACACAAATAATGTTCTCTAGAAACTGCATATCTTACCACTGCTAATGGCAAATATATTTTCGTCAGTCAAACAAGAGAAAATGACAGACCAAGCTTCTAATTTTAATTGAGAATTGCTGTCATTCCTAAAGCACATAACACTCTGTTGGAAAGCTATAGTACAAAACCCAACGTTACTTTTATATACTGTATTTACATAGGCAAAAGTGCAAAGCAAAATCTAAAAGAAGTATTAATAAAAAAAAGATCACTCAAAACGAACAAGTGATTCAGAAAAAACGAACTTCTGGTAAATTTCCAGTGGAGAGTTAATTTTGTGAAATATTGTATATATGAGAAAATAGAACAGTTAGTGTGTGATAGATAAAATATAATGAGAAATTAAATCATAAAGTAAATAAGTAAATATAAAGTCCATATAACACGAAATTTAGATAACGATTAGAGAAAGAAAAACTTAGATAGCGATTACATTTTAATCAAATATAGGGATAAGTGGCATACCATCATGGCTTAAAAATTAATTACTCACTAGCAGAATCATTGTACGACATAAAATACATTGATTTGTTTATGGTTGTTTTGCTAACTCAAGCAAATACAAATTTATGTCTGTATTAATTTGATCCTTCCCATATTAAAAAAGCCAACTTAATTTGCGTCTAACTATTTATTAAGCATACGCCTACTTGATGTTTATAGGTATAAAATAAAATTATTTGTACAAATTTTAATC
Source organism: Pogonocherus hispidulus (assembly GCA_963924545.1). Classification (NCBI taxonomy): domain Eukaryota; kingdom Metazoa; phylum Arthropoda; class Insecta; order Coleoptera; family Cerambycidae; genus Pogonocherus; species Pogonocherus hispidulus. Next base: position 73,328,986 of record OZ004693.1, read on the forward strand.
AAATCGCTTTTGGCGGTATTAATAATTCCATTTCATGTTATTTAGGGAATGATGGATTTCCAATTCTTGGAAAATAATTAATAACAGAGACCGTGTTGCCATGTACCACCTTCCCCCAGTTAAGATCAAGTTTCGTAAATAATAACCTATTAGCAATCAGACAACAAAGAAAACAAGGCTCCTTTCCAGTAAGACTTAAAATTATTATTAAGTAGGTCACGATATTCACAGCCACAACCTACAGTTCATATTTAGGGTCTGTATATTTATTTAATTAATGACTGGGTAGTTTCATCCCCTTAGACTCTGAATTTTTTCAAATCTGAAATACTGTAGTTTCGTAATGGTCTTCTGAACTACCCAGCCAAACATGAAAGTGTTAGAAACTTTTTTGTGGATTTTGTGAATTTTTTAAATTTTGTTAATGATTGGGTACTTTCTTCCCCTTAGACTCTGAATTTTTTAAAATCTGAAATACTGTAGTTTAGTACTGGTCTTCTGAACTACCCAACCAAGCATGAAAGTGTTAGAAAATATAACTTTAATAATATAGCTAGTTTTATAAATTGCTAGAAAAGCTTTTGAAGTAAGACAACTTGAGGTCAAGAGATATATCGTGGTCTTGATGGGGGTTGGAACCTTTGGTGTGAAGCTGACACTGACGTAGTTTTCCACATAACACCAAAACACTATACTGCACTGGACACGCGTTTCGCCAAGCAAGTTGGCATCTGGAGTTGATGCTCATCATCTACAGATGATGCGCGAAACGCGCGTCGAATTCAATATAGTGTTTTGGTGTTATGTGGAAAACTATGTCAGTGTTATATATCCTGGTGTGATTTTCGAAATGTGTATCGGTCGCGAAAAGTTATTTTTAATTATTTTCTACAAAAAATGTTTGGCTGTATGTAAACAGATAAATAGGCTTAAAGTTCGTTAATTTTTCATATACAGGGTGTTAGTTAAACATGCGGCAAAAATTCAAGAGGTTATTCCTTAAACTATTCTAAGGATATTTTATCCTTTGATGATTTTTGAAAAAGCGCTTTGTTGCGAAGATATTGGGCGAAAAAAATTTTCCACAAATCCAATTTTGGTATTTTTCACATTATTAATGTAGGTGAAATATGGCGTACTACACTGGTCGTATCAAGTAAAAGACATGTAAGAAAAAGGAGTTGTTTTTTTCTTACCAACATCCCGTGATACTTCGGGGTGATTATTTTGTATGTTTTTGTATGTTGTGTTTTTGTAGTTTGTATGTGTCGCATTTGTTAAGATTGATTGACGTTTGGCTAGTTGACGTGTAAACGGTTGTTAGTGAAGTCCTCTATCATGGCTCGCATGCATTTTATTTATGCACTTGCTGATGGCAATGCATTAGAAGCATTGGTCGAAGTCGACCTCACGTATGGCCTGCTCGATCCCCGGACTTAAACCCCCTGGATTATTTTCTATGGGGCCATCTAAAGTCATTAGTTTATACTAAGGCCAGCGGAAGATGTGGACGATTTAAGAGATCGGATAATTGCTAGGTGTAACTCAATAAGAAACGACCCTGGTGTTTTTGAAAGAGTTCGGGAGTCTTTGAGGAGAAGATTGGATGGTTGCATCTGAATTGGAGGTAGCCATTTTGAACAATTCTTGTAGGTTCAGAAATGTTACATGTAATTTTTAGTAATAAATTGTTATTTATTGAAAATTTTTTTCGCCCTATATCTTCGCAACAAAGAGCTTTTTCAAAAATCATCAAAGGATAAAATATCCTTAGAATAGTCCAAGGAATAATCTCTTGAATTTTTGCCGCATGTTTAACTAACATCCTGTATATAATTTATTCCAGAGGGTTAATGTGAACACACACAAGTTTAATCAACATATATTGTGAAGTACATATGAATTTCGAAATCAGTAAAGCATCTAGGTGTACCAATTTGTTCATATAAACGAATTCATGAGATGTCGATTAATGTTTTGGGTGACGTTTGGGTGTAGAACACGTATTTACACCATGTATCTCCGTAGTTTGCATATCATTAAATTCAATAAATATATTAAACGTTTTCCTGATTTATGTTATGATTGACTAGTAGCAAGTGAGTAAAAGTTGAAGGTATAAACCAAATCAAACGTCTTTTACAAATTTTTATGATGAGTGTGCAATTAATGTGGCTATATTTTGCTTTGGCATAAGATTTATAGCATATTAGTTTATATTAAAATATGGACTAGGTTTTTCTGAAAGAAATTTTCAGTTTTTTGTAACCATCATATTGTTCTATACATCGGCATCAAAGTCAAATCAAAAATTGAATTAAATGTGTTAGAATTAGAAGAATTGTTTAGTCTGTGGCGATATTTACACAATTTCATCCATAATTTTTTCGTTATTCTCCAAACCCGTGATTTAAGTATTTGCCAAGTTTGTACAAAATTAAAACCTTAGAAATCAGGTGCAAATCAGTCTTTGGAATAATTTCTTATTATTCTTGTATTCGATTTTCGATTAGTTTCGAGAGTTTCGATTTTGAAGGTATTATTTAATTTTGTGAATTTTATCTTATTCAACAGTAGTAAATTTAAGGATAGTTCAATTAAATGTTTAATATTTCATGTTAATCTAATGAAATCGACTTTTTGTATGAATATTATGGATACATTTTATTACCGAGTTAATTTCCGTGACTTTTTAAGTCTAAAATATGAATAAATTGTTTAATAACATGGCTTAGTTGATATTTTAGATTTATCGACTATGATCCATGACTATGATTTATCTTCCAATGATCTGACACCGTCATGGTAACTCCGTTGGAATAAATCCAAAAGTGCGTCCTACGAGATGGTTTTACCCAACTATGTGCAAATAAATAATACTTTACTATTTTCAGTTTCAATTCCTACAGAATGGTAATTGCAACCTTTCAGAAACCATATTATTTGTTTTTAATTCCTCCTCGAACAGAAATAGATTCGTATTACTGGAAATGTTTGTAAAACATTTAAAATAAAGTTGTTTTATGTGCATATTTAAACCTATTTTAGGAGATTACAAACTTGGAAACATAAAAACCGGTAAACAGTATTTCAAATATTTTTATATAGCTTTAAATTAACCTGACGAGCATTTGCCTGCCCCGTAAAATATTTAAAGCCATACTTAAGAAGAAAACAAAAGTAATATATTTTATTTTATTTGAGTCATACTGTTGGTTTCCAGAGGTATAAACATGTTTTTGTCAAGCGGTTAATTAATTGCAGTGGTGCAGTGATTAACGGGCCATCATTCGATTCTTTTTATTGTCCAAGCCATTATTTTAAGCGCTCTCTCCTTTGGGACCATGCGCCATATGCGTAATGTCCTAGTACCTAACAAACTCAGGATTCTAAGCGTACACTTTGTCTGCATAGTCTGTCTATCCCTGTTGTTTTCATTTATTGTTAATTGTAAACGCATTCGGAAAAAAATAATAAATAGTGCCTGTGTTTTTAGACACATAACTACTGTGCGTGCTACTTGCACCACCCGCTATTGAATTACAACGGTATAACCTTAATTTGGTTGTTTGATTACTTTCGTTACCTATATATTGTTATTTTTATATTATCATAATGTTAATTATGAAAATATTTAATAAGTTTTACATACTTTTATATAGATTTACATACTTTTTATGTTACTTTTTTAATAAAAAAAAATGTTTTGATATGTCTATTCTATTTACTGACAATTCTGAGATATATGTATAGCGGAAGATCTTAATAATCTTCTCAATAATAAGATTTGTTAAATAACATGAAATATTCGCAGCTTCAACTGTATTAAATAAATTAAATTTAATATCAAGATTCTCTGTACATCACTTAGATGCGTTAATAAGATTTACGTGATAATTATCTATATATATATGCCATCTATATAACAGTTTACCTATAATCTAGCATAACAAATTTGAACCCTATAAACCCTTGTAGCGTATTAGTGCTGTGGTGATTACTTAAAAGAAAAAATCTTTATGAATCTTATGAACAAAACATACATGCAGAAAACAAAATTTTTATTGTTCACTGAAGATTAAATGTTGACAAGAAACAGTATGACAGTGCAGGGAAAACTCACGATACCTGCCCCCACCTTCTAATAGCTTGTACAAAATTCGTCAGCTTAAAGTCACCACCGCTACAGGTGCTCCCTTTCTCGCTATATGTCAAGTGTGGCATGCACAAGAGAGAGCAATTTTAACTGCGGTGACTAAAAAGGCTGCCCCAAACCAACGCGAATTATTCGCAACGGATTCGTGACAGAAAGTTCGCAGCAAAATTCGTGGCGGAATCCGTAGAGAAGCTCACACCAAAGCGAATGTAATCGTATCACATGCGTCATATTTTCAATATCGAAAAGGTTGATTGCTATTGCTGAAAACGAAAAATAAACAATTTGTACTTGTACTTACATACTTTACATACTTACTACCTATCATACAAAAATATGTATACATCATCGGATGAAGAAGAAGCATTTGTGTTGCTTGCATTGGAAGAAGACAATTTAAGGTAAAATTATTATTATTATTATTTAAAAATAAATGTGTTGATCATATTATGTATCTAACCTTAGGAAGAAAAGAAAATGGGTTCACGATATTAATAAAAAAAGACGACAATAGGGAATTTCATACATTAATGCCGCAATTACAAAAAGACGAGAATCTATGTTATATTTTTGTTACTTTTTTCGAATATTTTTGTAATCGTCATGAGAAAGGTCGTGTAATATAGGATACTTTCGCACTAATTCAATGATTTTTCCATTTTCTTAATTCCTTTCTTAGTTAAGACACTGCGAAACTACTACGGATCCGAGAAAAAACGGAGCCAATTGCGAACAAAAACTCCGTACGAAATAAACGCAGACAATTCGCAGTCTAAACGAAAAAAATCGTGTTGGTCTGAACATGCATATTTAACGCAATGGAAACAAGATGATGCGAATCGCAAGCGGTACGAACTCCGCAGGTGCTGCGATTATCCGCGTTGGTTTGGCGGACCCTTTAAGCTGATGAGTGTCGTACATCGGTGAATACACACAGGCTATACAAACTTAGGCGAGGTATGTGTAGAAAACGTATCATCCCTCGGATAGGATGTAACGGTGGATGTCCCTCGTTTGAGATGCTAGGCAAGTAAAGGATCTCTACAACAGAAGTAAAGAAATCCCCACTACAAAAGTGGTAGTTTCCGCAAAATTTTCAGGTTGACGATTGCTCGTCTCCCGGCATTACGCTCGATTTGCCTCAGTCGTTGAAATAACAAAAAAAAACAAATACCTTCATAGACTAGTTAAGAAACAAATTCAACTTCAAATGCTATTAGAAAAAAAATTGAGGAAGGGCTCAGAAGTATCATCTTCATCAAGAAGATAGAAAATAACTAGAGATAGCATGCTTATTGAGTTTTCTTAACTTTATATGATATTAAAATAACTTTAGAATACAGTTTCTTTAATAATAAAGGTTATACAGAGAAATCTAGAAAGATTGACCGGATTCTGAACGCACCTTCTCCCAATTGCTATCATAACTGTTTTCCGTTTGTTAATTCTACTTTATTTTCTATTGTCAACTGATCAATTTTTGAAATCGAACAATTAACAATAGAATAGAAAAGAAAGTATTTAGCAAACGGAAACCAGTTTTGATAGTAATTGGGGCAAGGTGCGTTCAGAATCCGCTCAGTCATTCTGGACCTCACTGTATAATGCCAAATTGTTATATAGGCCAAAGATGTTTATCTTTTAGCCCTTTGCATTTTTTACACAATTATATTATAATAATATAACTAGTTTAAATTCGTAGCCATCGTCAGAGAAACATCTGTTGATCTACTAAATTCAGAGGTACTAACAAATATTAATGTTTAATATTTCTCTGCTACAACCACTAGTACAACATCTAGAGTATCAGCTTTTTATTATGTGATATGAATTAAATTCTATAAGACAAAATACGTACACGAACAAACAGTGAATCGTAATAAAAATAAAAAGTACTTAAAACATCAATTATGGTTATTTATTGGCAATTTTTCTATACTTAAAATGAATCCTTATATTATAAGACGGATTTTCTTTCTAATAACAGCTTATATTTCAACTATCAGGGCAGCTTAAAATATAAAAATAAAATTGATGGCCGACGTAAACTTTTTATTGTAATTATTTAAAATGTCATATGAACTGGGTTTATTCACTATTGGTTAATAAAATCGTATAATAATGTAGGTATAATAAACTAAACTTTGTTTGCTCCATAGTTATTATTACCCACTGAAAATACGTAGCTAACAGGATTATCACAAGTAGCTGAATATGGATAAATTTCATGAGAAATGGCAAATTATGCCCTGCGTTACGCCGTAATATAACAATTTTACGATTGAAATTAAATCCTGGAAATGTAAATATACCTAATTTAATTATGATCGTAAATCAGAACTTTATTAGGCAATTATAATTCGAAGTAAAATGTAACTCTACTTTGTAAAATTCATCAAGCCACATTTGTTCGAGCTTCTCCGCAATATAATTTAATTATACTCGTGAAATGAATATGCGGCGGTTCCTCATTTCGACTTCTTTCCTCGTAACAGAACACCTGAAGAAGATACTTTATTTCAGCAAACTACGCTGTTCCGAGAAATATAGATCTGATATTGTGAAACTTGCTATGATCTTAGTAAGGTGATTTTTCAGACGTGCGAAAGAAATCTTGGTAATATTACGCATTTATAAATAAATCGTGAAGGTTGAGAAGAAAGGAGAAAAGAAGAAATGTTTTCTCTTTTTCAGAAATGGCAAGGTATATCCATAAATGCAAGAATAATAATAATAATATTATCTCTATCTCTCATTCTCATCTCAATTTTGAGCCCGGAAGCCAGAGATTTGTATGGGAGAGGGAGCGGCATATTATTATTTTGCGGCCCGCAAGTGCGTTCAGGAACGACTTACGATGTTATAACTTTAACTACCATTTAGTACGAGAATAAGGGAAACCTATAAAACCTTATTAATTACAGTGTACAGTAGGTTGCTAGCCATTTATACTGTGATCTTGCAGTACTAGTTGCATATTAAGAACCCTACCGGCCTTATGCACACAGATCCAGTAAGAATATCATCTTACTCGATCTAAAACAATACTATAGTAACACAACTACGAATAGTACGAATCTACTTTATATCCACATCTGTAAACGCCTTATTTAAATAAGGACTAAAAACAAATTAAGCCAAAACATCTATTCTCCTGGTAATATGCCACGCCGAGCGCTGAATTACAAAGGAAAATTTACCGTATTTCGTCTAACACAGTTGAATCAAAATACAAGGATTCAGATTGCAACGAAAACTACGAGGAAATACTTGGACTTCACATCGTAGGATATCACTAACTGCAGACCGGTTTCGTTCTTTTTATGATCTCGTCAGTGCAATATAAGTGATCATACCTAATATCATACCTTGTATCATCATATCTTGTCATTCCTGGATCATACCTTGTATTTTGATTCTAACTGTGTTAGACAAAATACGGTAAATTTGGCTTTGTAATTCAGAGCTCGGCGTGGCATATTGCTAGGAGAATAGCTATTTTGACTTAATTTGTTTTAGTCCTTATTTAAATAAAGAGTTTACAGATGTAGATATAAAGTAGATTAGTACTATTTGTATAGTTATGTGTTATGTACAAGTACAACCCATCTGTCAAGTAGTAGAACTTGTTTCTACATCCCGCTATTGTATTGGATTCTCATACGATTAGTTTGGTTTCGTTTGTGTTGCGAGAACTACCAAGAGGCGCTATGGTATAGGGTTTGCGTACGCAAAACGTACCTACTGGGTCAAGTACTTGGGTCTTCACATCTTTATATATAATCACTTATATTGCACTGACGAGATCATAAAAAGATCGAAACCGCTCTGCAGTTAGTGATATCCTACGATGTAGGGTCCAAATATTTCCTCGCAGTTTTCGTTGCAATCCGAATCCTTGTATTTTGATTCTAACTGTGTTAGGCAAAATACGGCAAATTTTGCTTTATAATTCAGGGCTCGTCGTGGCATATTGCCAGAAGAATAGCTGTTTTGGCTTAATTTGTTTTAGTCCTTATTTAAGTAAGGAGTTTACAGACTATTCGTAGTTATGTGTTGTGTACAACCCATCTGTCAAGTAGTAGAACTTGTTTCTACATCCCGCCATTGTACTGAATACTTTACTACTATCTAAATATATTTTCTCAAAGCATATATGCTGACCGCTGTATTAGAATACCTAAAAGTTATTTTATGAAATTGTGAATGACTTTTAAGGTTAGCCTTGCTTTATATTTACCTTAAAAACTAAAGATTAGCAAGCACTAATATTTGCACATTAAATATTAACAATGCGTAATTCACGCAGGTGATATATTTCTGAAATTAATTACTCACTAAAATATTTATTTGATCCCCTATTATTTATTTATTTTCTTAGACATGTCTATGCTTAGGGTATTTTCTATTTCAGAAAAAATAAGAGATCCCTTCAGGAAACCGATCAGTCAGAAGGTGATTCTTTTACTTTTTTATTGTTTAATCAAATTATTGCTCGAAACAATGCAAATCAAAGTTATAAATAGAAAAATTATATCAGATCAGTAAACATTTCAAAAATAATTTGTTGTTGGTTTGATATTTTCCAATATCACTAGAAAACCTCGTTCAGTATTTGAAAATTCCAGTTTCAAAAATATATTTTTTCTCCAATCGAGAAAAAAGTTTAATCTATCTAAAGTGTAGTTAAGTCTATCTAAAGTTTAACTTTTTGTACTAGTGCAAAAAATAGTAACTTTTTGTACGATTGTAGAAAAAAATGTTGTGTGCAACTTGTGCAAAAAACATATTTGTTGCATTCAACATGATTGCAGACGATGACGAAAACAACAATACGAGCTTCATGCATCGTGTAACAAATGCACCCTTTTTGCACTAGTTGCACAAGTAACTGTTAGCTAACAGTCAGTTATTTTGAAGAATAACGGATACTGTATCCTTTAAAAAGTTATTTCTGATATCTTAAGGGTCCATTCTCTGTAGATTTGACAGGCATGAATGCGGGGTCGAATTGAGATGATGGGTAGCTGATGGGTGAAGACTTACATATTTCCACTATCGAATTATTAAGATTTCGGAGGTGCACGTAAGGCCGATGTAAAAAGGCACATGGAAATAAAGTTAGCCCTCATTACAAGGGTACCGGATTTGTCTTATAATTGCAACCAAATTTCTTTTTATTGTTATAAATTATATATCACCGGAAAGATCAAAAGATAAACTAGATCCCTATAGTAGGTATAGTTTTGTTTAATACATGTATTTTAGAGAAAATAATTTTTGAAAATACGCTATTTTAGTACAAAATTGTTTGCCTGGAATTTTAAAAATAAAAAGAAATACCAAAAATTTTACTAAAATACTTTTTTACTAAAAGTCGCTATCTTTTATAGTTTTTTTATAATTAGACACGAGACGAACGCCGATTTAGGGCTTATTTCGACCTAGTGAATGGACCCTTAATTATGCCCTGCTATTTTTTATAGTTGTATAATATCTGATCTATTAGCTATATTCTGCTAATAATACGCTTATGAGATAATGTGAATGAGACGAATTCACTAAATCTTTTTGTCGTAAAATAATCTCAAAATGTTTTATACGACATTTTACAGTAACTAATTGATAAGTAATTCTGCTCAATTTTTTTTTTTTCACATGAAAAAACATTTATAATTATGCATTTAGCTTGCCACACAATAAATTAAATACATTAAATTTACTACAAAGAAATGTTTTATTGAATGTAATCTTACTATTACCCTTATTATATTGCTTTTAATTGTTTCCGGGAATATTTCTTGGAAGAACTAGGGGAGCGGCGGGTATTGGCGTACCCCCAAGCATTAAAATTAAATTTAGACAAACCAGAAAAGATATAATTACAAAATTTGGTTTGAGTACAGTCTAATGTTCACTCTAGCGATATAGCTACGTCATAAAAAGTTAATTGCTAATACACGGAAAATAATAAAAAAATATTTCAAACAATGCTTTATTTACTTCATTACCCTCCCTTGCAGGTATTGCCGTACGTGTAAAGAGTCAGTACCAAAAACAAAAACAATTTTTTTTCTATATTCCTTGACAGTAGTCGCAAATATAGTCTTCAGGACTATCACAGCCTGTGCATAACTTATGGATCCAGCACCCACAGGAAACGCAACGAAACCCTTCATCTTTTCCATATTCTTTACAAAGAACACATATTTCATCGCCGTCGGTGTTTTGTTAAGCCATAAAACGTTTGTGATAACTGCAGCAAATGTTGACAAATATCGTCCACCTGTTGCAGTGTAAAAACTGGTCGAGTTCCCATCCTTGCTGGATAGTACCCACATTTTTTTAGTCTATCACTTAGGGTGCTTAAAGGTATGTTAAAACGTGGTGCAGAAGCTCTATGGGTTCCTCCATTTTGTATAGCTTTCAAAGCAGACTTCATGGAACTTTCTGTCCGCATGAACATTTTTCAGTAGTCCGTATTTTTTTATTTGGCGTCTGGAAGAAACAAAACGTGGTAGATATACCTATTGCAAAAATAGTGTGATACAGTGCCGTACACTGGAGGGTAATGGCGTGCACTGCAGCGTAATGGCGAGCGCTGCAGGGTAATGGTATGCATGAGTAGGGTAAAACCCAAATTCTATTGAGCTGTTTTAAAATTTTAACTACCATGTAATTTGTAATATTTCAACTTGCCTTTTAACTAACAGTTAACCATAAACACTACTCTTTCATAAAATACCAACACTGTTAAAAAAGAGGACTTCAACCGCTATTTTATGCAAATAAAAAGTCATAACATGTTTGTATGTCACCATGCGCAAAACTATGATTCACAACTACACATTTATGTTTATAATTTCTTTCTTGATTCTTACAGAAATCTATTAGGTATTCAAGTAGGTACTTTTTGTGCTTTTACTTTTCCCGGATAGACGGAGTAACCAAAAATCTGGCATGTATGGGATTACCCGCATGTGTGGCAATATCCGCCCTTCCCCTGTATAGGGATTCGGAAATAGATCAGGTCCTAACCGATCCTTTTGTGGCGTTTTGGCAAAGAACTTACATATATTCCTATTTTTTCACAAGATATTTTACAAGAGAAATATTTTTCAGTGGATATTAAAATTATAATATATTACATTGTATTCAAAGAAATATTTTTATAAGTGTAATATGGAAGCTGCTATGAAAGTATTTCGGCGTCTCTGTGATTTGTCGCCACAGCGACTTTTTGTCGCTTTTGTTTGTTTTGCGGAAGGTTTCTTGCGAGGAATTCTTTGGAGCCTCAGCTAATGCCTGATCTCCTCCGTTTGTTATTGCCGCTGCTTAAATTTAAAAGGCTTTTTTCCATCCCTCTCTCCTTTGTCCGTCTTTCTTTTCTCTCTGAATTTCTTCAAAATACCTCTCTTTCAATTCGCGCCGCTATTAAATTCTCCGACATTAGCCTAAGACAAATACCTCATTAATGACAAGTTTCGTGCAATTTGTTCATTTGGCTTTTACTACAAATACCGAAAAATCTTTTCCTTAGGCAGTAACATAAATATCAGGCAAGTAATATAAAACATCATGCTTACTGCTGCCGTAAATATCGAATATTACCTTCGATATTGATGTATATTCATTTTAAATATCTTTAACAATAATACCGGGTGGAAAAGAAAATTTTTATCGTTTTTATTTTAATCAACATAATTTTGGAGGAAGTGCTTATAGCACCAAAACCTTAAATAGAAAACTTTTTTTTAGTTTCTTAGCAACTGAAATCATGGAAAAATTAATAATTATATTTAATGTCTGTTAAAATATTAAAAAACAGTTTTTCAAAATAAGTATTTTAATTACATAGGGAACTATATTTTTCGTCGACTGGTATATCTACCACTAACAAGATATTAAAGGATGTAATTTTCATGATATTATTATCCTGTATCCAAATTTAAAAAAACATAATTTTTTAACGTTCAGCGGTCACTAAAAACTGAAAATGATGGTACAAATATGTAAAAATTTTTTTTAAAATAGTTTTTATTACAAGGGTAGTATCGCATAGTGGACATGGTTTGGCTCGACAAGATATAAAACTTTCAGTTTTAAAATCATCACTTATATTTTTGGGTTCGGTTTAAGACGCAATTCTGGTCATATCAAAAATATTTAGTTGACCTTGAACCTATATCCAGTTCAGCATCTGTGTTTCAATGAGGAAACCCATTGTCTTATGCCCATAATTTTGTTAATGATTGTGTTGCTTATTAATATATTTAAGTGAACTTCTTATATATGCATCGTAGCCAGTTACTAGTGTAAAATATAACAATTAGTTTAGTAATTAATGAAACTTATTAGTATTTATATGGAAATGCCATAGAAGGGGAAGATAATTTTGGAATTCCCTGTTAAAAGGTTGTTTAGCTGAGACTCTTGAAATATGGAAAACATTTTATTCTCTGAAATTTATTATAGATATAACCGTATATATGGTTTTACACTGGATGTGTGTATGTTATATTTAATTAATTGGGATTTGGTTTGAAGTGATTTTTACATCTAGATACTCCTTTGTTGTTTTATGGTTTCATCGTCTGTTATGGATTTCAACAACAGTTAGATATTTTTGATTAAATGATTTATGAAAATGTTAATTAAATCTCAATTAATCTCGAAAAATACCTTAATTAGATCGTTATTTATGCGGCGGACTAATTGGATTTCCACAATTAGTTATTACTGTTGAATTACGAAAATATTATAGCATTCTCATATCTTACTGAACTAATTAAACAGTGTAGGTAATTATGTTTTGCTAACACTAATAATCATGTAATTCAGTTTTATATATCCGAGTTTCTCTATCGAGGTAGTTTTTCAACTGGCCTTATTTTCCCACTATGTAATGATACAAATTTAACGGTTTTTGTAAAATAATAAACCAATCGTTATTTTCATGGTAGTTTTATATCTATCTCTACTAATGTAGCAGGTGTGTTATAATTAATGTTTTCTTATTTTTTCTTTTAATTTCAGTTACATTAAAAAGTTAGTGACATCTAACAAATTCATTTTTCATTATTTCAGTTAACTTGCAAAACCAAAATTTAGATCAGCGTGTTTTTTTCTTTAAAATTACTCTACAGTAAACTATTATTATTAATATTTTTCTGAAAACACAGTATGGCTCTTTCCCCCTTTTTTAGGCACATTTTTCAAATTTTTCACGACGAGGGTACTCCTTATTAGTGGTAACTTTTTGAAGTAGTTCTAACTCAATTTTTATACCTATAGAGTAACCCGTATATTGCTAGCTGAAACTAATTTTTTTGAATAGTAACATAATGGTACTAAGGCACCATTAGAATGTACAATTATATTAGGTAAATTCTACCCATACGCTTTTTTTATCTGTGGAGCTAACAAAACTGAAATTACAGTTAACAGAAAACTTTGCAAAATTTTGTTTTGTCCGATTAAGTAAAGTAATTTGAGCTGAAATCTCACTTATGTTATATCATTGAATTCAAAAAATGGTGGAGATTCCATAAATATAGTAACATTCAGAGTTCCATATAAAAATCTAAAGTTGATGATAGTTATGAGAAGCAGCGAAAATGTAATTTTTATGTCAAAATGCTGACAAGTTTGAAAAGTTTGTCTAAAAAAATGAAGGGGGAAATTGAGAAATTAGGAAAGGAAGTAATTGAGATAAAAATTTAAAAAGATAAGATATAAAATTTTCTTAAAGTATCTCGTTTCTACTACGGTTTCTCTTGTCTGACATCCAGTCAAACCCGGAAATGACAATGTAAAAATACGCCGTGAAACGAATAACTACAATTTGAAATAATACCGGGTGTATTATTTCAAATTGTAGTTATTCGTTTCACGGCGTATCTCAAAAAAATCTTCATTGTAATGTAATTTCTTGTTTATATAGGAATGTTCCATGTAAAATAATAGAACACCATTTAATATCTCGCAAACGCGATAATATACCTACATATTAGTCCATATTCAGAGACAAGGTTGAAAAACGTGAACGTTAAGCCATTGTAGTCGCTTTGGCGATAAACAATTATTTGTTAAAGTATGTATAGTAAATACTTATTCGTTTCATACAAACTTTATTTACAAAATCATTTTGAAAATAGGAATTTTATATTGAATTTTACGAGTCTAAAATTGTGAAAAATCATTTTAACGACACATCCTAAAGTTATCCATCCGTAATATTTGGGCACACGTTGGAATATCTAAGACCCAACTCTAGAAAACAATCGACTTTATGGGATTAATTCATTAAAGCTGATTAAATTCGCTGAAGATGTAATCTAAAACAACTCGATCTCGGTTCAATATCGCCCCTAATCTATCGCCTGACCCAATAAGCAAACTTTCCCTGTCTAATCAAGTAGTCGCTGCATCTGGCCAGGCGTCCCGGCGCGTCATTAGTAAACACGAATTCAACTCCTAAACTCTAAATCATCCCAAAATTAATTACGTTTCATTCCTGTTATCAAGTTATACACAAATCACGGCGCTATCTGTTACAGCTCCATTTGATTCTAATAACGTGCGTTATCAACAGATAGCGCTCTTGTTCGATACTCTGTTCTCTGACAGCTACAAATTCTAATTATTTATGGCCACTGATTACACGCATTAGTTGGTTTGTGTGGCCCGACCGTTTAATACATGGATTCGGTAGATAGTCAAAATGTGACTAACGGGCGGCTGTTAGTTTACGTACAAACTGACTTTGAATGAAGAATGTTGCAATAAATCCAACGTTCGGGATAAAGATACATTGCAGTTGTATAAATTTTAAGTTCAAAAACCTTATGATAAACATCGCTATATCTTATGATAAGATAGATATTTCATATTTCCGGATACTTTTTGTAATCAAATAACAAATGTGACAGACTGATAGGCTGTCACATTTCACAAAATTCATGTCACATAAATAATTCGGCAGAAATCTAGGTTATTAGCCATTCCAATGACCAGTACAAAATGGCCGCCATAGATCAAACCAAATGTGTAAATTTATGTAAGGAAGAATACTAGTGCCTCCAATTTTATTTGCAAACGTAGGTACATTTTAATTGGTAGAGTTAGAATATCTTATTAGATATTATAACGGTATAGTGATACCTACAGAATTTATGGTTTGGCACCATAACTATGGTGCCAAACTACCACCGACCAAACTAACGCCCTTCAAGGTTGCTGGACCAGCACTTCGGCTTGGTCTTGGACCCTGGAGACATCTTCCAACCCTTGACAGTGCCTAGACTACTGATCCGGTGTCCTGCCGGCTATCTGCGAAATTGGAAATCGCCTTCCTCTGAGCAAGACAGCGGCTCTACAGTTTCATTCGACAAAGACCGATTCACAGCCAACTTGGACGTTCAGCAGTTCAAACCAGAGGAAATCAGCGTGAAAGTGACAGGGGAAAACACCATCACCATCGAGGGTAAACACGAAGAGAAAGAGGACGAGCATGGGCAATCTATAGACATCTATAGACAATCTATAGACATTTCATTAGGAGGTACGTTTTGCCTAAGAACTGCGATATTCAGAATGTTGAATCCAAGTTGTCCTCCGATGGCGTGTTGACGATAACTGCACCGAGGATAGACGATAAGCAACTTGAACACAAGAGCATTCCAGTAAAACAGACTGGGGAGCCGGTTAAGCAAATTGAAAAGAACGATGAAAAGCCAGCTGAAAAGAAATAGTCGACGATATTGGTGATTTGATTATTCATATATTATGCAAGTGACTAAGTGTTATGCCCATGCAATTTGTTCGTGTAATAATAACATATTGTAGATATTTTCTTGGTTTGTTGCTTATTCAAAATAAGCTGTTATTTTGAAATCTTTCTACCTGTATATTTTGCCATATTTTTCTTTTTTTGACAGATGAATGAAAACTGATCATAAAACTCATTC
This sequence comes from Pogonocherus hispidulus, assembly GCA_963924545.1. Lineage (NCBI taxonomy): Eukaryota > Metazoa > Arthropoda > Insecta > Coleoptera > Cerambycidae > Pogonocherus > Pogonocherus hispidulus. Next base: position 73,345,111 of record OZ004693.1, read on the forward strand.
CAATCAATATTTCATAATTCCAGCAAAAAAATCTTCGTCTTTAATGTCATCTGAAGATAAAAAATCATTTTAAAAATTTTGAATATGTGGAAGTCTGTAAAAAATCACAAAAACTTACTTTGTTTGACCCAAGGAAACCATTTTTGTCACGAGCTATTTGTAATAATTTATTTAGAGCAATATCTAGATATTCTTCCCCATTTATGCAGGTTACATTATGTTACTTCTGAAATTAAACAGTTGCGACAGATTTTCAAAATTATTTTATGGAAGTGATTGCTCTGTATTCAATAAAAATAGTTTGTTTTTCCAGTGTAACAGTTTTTATTTTATAGGAAAAACTAAGCATCTGCTAAAGTTTTGTTTTTCAGAAGTATGACAATAACGGCTGAAATAGGTGGTTTTAAGTTTTAAGTATCCATAGCACTGTATTTCGGTTACTATTTCAGATGTGTAGGTATACCTAGGTACATATTTTTTGGTAAAAGATTCTCTAAAAGCTGCCTACATTATACAAAAATTATTTAGATATTATGATCCATTAGATCAGAATAAAAATATAAACTCAGTTGTATTCAACATTTGATTTAGTACCTACTGCAAAAGGAAAAAAGTGCATTAACGTTAAAAACAATTTGACAGGACTGTAGGTAGGTAGATCTGCACCAATGAGCTCCAAAATATTTTTTTTCAGATTTAACCACCCTTATAACATTTATACTGTTTCTAAGATAGGTATATATACCGGCTTGGCACTACCATAATCTGTATATCTATTAAATATTAAAAATTATATTTACAGGTAATATGCATTCATCTTTGCATTCGTTCTTGCATATATACGGGGTGGCCCATTTCCGAGCTTTACCATTTCTATCTCAGAAACCGTAAAAGATACAAAGTTGATTAAATTATGGCAAAGTTGAGCACTTTAATGCTTATCAAAATGCTGTGTTGCAATCTGGAAGATTATTAATACTTTCGGAAATATTCGGAAAAACCGAAATTTCATAATTTTTTAAATTTATTTGACGTTACCTATCTGAAAACAAATTTTATCTTCTACGTCTAGAACATGATGCTGTTAAATTGGAAATCCGACGTTTCGTCCTCCAGAAACCATCATCAACATTTTTTTTAATACGGAGCTAGATTCTTTATTTTATTCTTTGTTACCATATTTATTTTTATTGTAGTATTGTTAATTATTTAAGTTACAATAGTAAATACGAATATAATATTTTTTATCTCTTTCCAAATAGATATGGTTTTAAAAAATAGGATAAGTCAAATACTTTTATTTCAATGCAATGTGTGCTTCCACCTCGTTCATATTAAGCTTATTTCTGCAATATTAACAGAAAACACTGGCAAAAAAATATTTGAAAAATTTTGCTTTTAAGGAGTCCAAAAGCAACAAAAAACAAAGTAAAAAATCCAAATCCGTGAATATTTAAAAAAAAATAAGTTGAAAGTTTCTAGAAGATGAAACGTTGGATTTTAAACAAAAAAAGAGCACTTTCAGCCAGATACATGGACAAACATCCTACATTCCTACACATCAACGGGGACACTAAGTACTGATCATTCTCCGCTTAACTCTTTAAACGACACATCACGTACCTACATTGCATTCTTTAAACAATAAAATAAGATGAAAACAAAATAAAAGCAACCCATACAATAAAATTAAAATAGGAAATTGATATTAGCTATTAGGTAACCTTGGAAAAGTCCGAAAACTCGGACGAAATGTAGGATATTTGTTCATGTATCTGCCTGAAAGTCCTCTTTTTTTTTTGTTTTTTATTGAAGAAATAAGTAAATTTGACAGTGCCATCTTGTAGAGAATAAAAAGACAATGACGAAGTGTAATTCGTTTTAAAATTTATTTTCAAATTATGTCAGAAAAAATTAAAAAAGATCTTATGAAATTTCGGTTTTTCCTGGATATTTCCGAAAATATTTGGAATTTTCCAAATTGCAAGACAGTATATTGATAAGCATCAAATTGCGCAACTTTGCCATCATTTAACCGACCCCGTATCCCTTACGGTTTCCGAGATCGCAATATTGAAGCTCGAAAATGGGCCACCCTGTAACACCTGTACACCACAGCAATATATAGCTACATTTTGAAATTCTCAGGGATGTTAGAGAGAGAGAGAGTATTTTGGAAAAAACCTGCAGACATACAACTACTCCCTGAGAGACGTATAAACTGGACTCGAACCCACACAACTATATCCCTGCCAGTCACACAGGCTTCCCTCTTGCAGCTTAACCATCTAAGCTATCGTCATAATTAAACAGATATTAAATGAAAATGTTTTCAAAATGTTGGCAACCAAATTATAGTAATCGCTTGCTTTATTTTTAAACACAAGACATCAGAGAAATGTAAAACGTATTGGATAATTAGAAGCAAACATCTTTTAAAAATAAACAGTTTTTCTCAGAAGAGCAAAAAATGTATACCGACTAAAAATTGATATTTACGGTTCCCGAAATCCCATTAGCCAGTCTAAACAAATGAGTATAAATTATGATTACAGATGTCTAACACTATGTTTGTTGTTTCAGCTGATCGATGCGAGCTACCGTAGTAGCCCATCTTTCCAGACATCGGCTGTGATAGTTCTGTGCTCCGTGCTACTTGGACTCCTGGTGTTTATAGCAGTCATACTTGTTTGGAAGTAAGTACCATAAATATTTTTAGTTATAAATATTTTGAATTCGTATGCTTCATAAAGTTTAAGGGTTCGCTCGTAGTTCGGCACTTAAATAATTATACAGGGTGTCAACTCTAATTTTGACCTCTACCCTACCTTCTTCTTTGTGAAGAAATTTGAAAATTCCATCTTTACAAGGAATTTTTACGAATTTAGTAAATATGTGTAGTCTTTGACTATACTACTTACTCAATGGTGTAGTTAAGATTTAATTGGAGCCGATCGTATTCTGATTTTCAATATGGTTTGCCTTCCTATGTACAGGCTATTATAAATTCACTTCTCGCCATTGGGTTCTCGGAAACTGTAAGGGATGAAGAAGCTTAAATGGGGGCAAAGTTACGTCATCAGAAGACCAAAGAATACAGGCTAACTTGGTTTTGAAAAATTTGGCAAATGGTTTTACAGGCATATTTGTAACATCCTGTAAACCAACCCTACTAGCAATTTCGTATTTTATAGAAACTGTAGAAATGTGCCACTTCACTTATAAATAAATTCACTTCTCGCCATTGGGTTCTCGGAAACTGTAAGGGATGAAGAAGCTTAAATGGGGGCAAAGTTACGTCATCAGAAGACCAAAGAATACAGGCTAACTTGGTTTTGAAAAATTTGGCAAATGGTTTTACAGGCATATTTGTAACATTCTGTAAACCAACCCTACTAGCAATTTCGTATGTTATAGAAACTGTAGAAATGTGTCTCTAACAAATTTTATAAAATAACGCTACTCTGAGAAACACTTTTAGAACATTTTTATCAGTTATAAATGAAAATTTGGCACCATCTAATAAAGTTATTTAATCACCGTTGGTATTTTGTAAAGCTTGTTGAAATCATCACAATACTATTATATAAACATCTCAGTCTTTAAAAAACTTCATTCTCAGCACTATAAAATGGTTTGATAAGAGTGTGATTCTGAAGAATCCATTATAAGAGAAATTCTGCATGGAGTCACATCAATAAAATAAAATAGTTTCGTAATTGTATCATTACAGTTTCAAGAAATGTTTATGTCACGAAGTCATGGCATGGAGAACATTGGTTGTTCATCTCAGTGATTAAGCAAAGTGCGTATCTTCTTCTATTTGCCTATTGGGCATATTTGATGGTCAGCGAAGGCAATTTTTAATGCGAAGGAAATTTACTGGAATTTATATATGTAGCATATTTTTAATAAATTTTAAATGGACCTCGAATTTGCTGATATTTTCTAATAATTTTTAATATTTTGCAAAAACGCAATTTAGAAATTTACGTTTTTTGCCATTGAAATTTACGTCTAGTTGATTAAATATTTTCACTTTATAACTAGCGCATTTTTCATTGCTATAAACGTTAATAAACAAATGATTTTTAAAATATTTATAGATTGAGCACTGAACAAATAACCAAGTATTTTTAAGTACCTAAATAATGTTTATCCGCAAAATAAGCAAGTCAAAATTACTGAAAATTGTAATTTGGAAGTATTTACGTAAAACTTTCTACAAGATGTTGAATTGACGTGTGCTAAATTATAGAGAATAGCTATTGCTCCCGTTACTTGTAATTCCGCCTCTAAAGATACAGAATTAAGCGGATTGTCACAACTTATTGTACTTCCCAACCATATAAAATTATAATTCCCAAAACTATCATATCTAAACGCACATATCCTATACTTAGTGGCGCCGAGACAAAAGCAAATTTGGAAGGAAAATATCAATAAATTGAGAATTTTTATGGTTAAAATATACTATTTTTTTTATAACGACTATATTACCATTTCCATATTGTACCAATTTGTAATAATACCTACATTATAATTATATAACGGATTCAGAAATTACAATTTACTTTCAAAGACAAAATTGTCTCAAACAATTCTCTAACATAATTATTTTGTAAGCTAATAGGGAACAGTTACTAAATAATTTTAATATGTTTTTATTACACTGCTAAAAATGCCACAGGATGTTACTAAATACACATTATGAAACAGTTTGATTTTATAAGCTTAAATTTTTTATATCTCAATCACAGAAGCGTTTGTAAAATTATGTTTTAATTGATTTATAAGCAATTTTATAAGTTTGTTACAAAAACCTTTTAACGATAAATTTACAAAATAGTTTAGTTGCAGACAACAAAATAGTGTTTTGTCTAATACTAAACTAATATAATACTAGGTATATTAGAAATATGGAAGTAATAATAAGACATCAATAAAACATAATAATTATATAACATTTAATTTATAAAACAAATTTGCTGGTTGGGAATCAATCATATACCCATCAAAATTTCAAAACAATGATTACAACACGGGAGATCTTTCAGAGTATACAGTTACATCTACATAAAATATTGTTCTGCACCAACATATTAATAATTCATACATGGACGGATCATAATAATATCGGTTTCCTAATATTACGACATCCAACAACAAAACAAAGAATACTATATGGAGATTATTAAGGAATTCATACCTATATAAAAAAGTTTCGACACTTCGCAACTCCTCCTACATCTGTTTCATAAACAACATAATATTAGGAATTTCTGAGAGAAACTTTCTGAACTCTTTTACAACAGTTATTTAATGACTACGAAGCAAGAGAATTTAGGATATCCAAGGTATTAAAGTATTAAATTGTATAATAACTTGGATTTATCGTTATTGGTCGAGTTATTTATTGAACGCGAAGAGCCAACAATTAAAACCACAGGATATCTATGCTAAACGAGGCAGGATTAAAACGCCATAAAACGTGACATTTTAACATGGGTGACAGCTGTTTTTCACATACACAAGGATGATCCATAAACACCTAGAGTTATTTCTGCTCGTGTTTAATTTCGTTCACGATCGTCTCTTTTTAATGTTTTCGTGAGCTTATATTTATTAAACGGTTTCTGATTTTTATATTTTAAATCAGAATTAGTTATTTTGTGAATTTTCTAAATATTATACAATTAACTATTTGTGCAATGAGTTAGGAAAAGTGGCTTGTTTCCACATCAGGCGTAGGTTTTTTTATCGAGGCGCCTGCCGAGATCAAAAAATACACCATATGCGGAAAAGACACTTCTCCTACGAGTTGCACACATGATTTTTTTAATAATGTTTTGAAAATAGCTCAAATAACTATATTTACAGTATCATAATTTTTTACTGAAAATTGTCAATCTCGAAAATGTGAATCAAGAATCCAGGGGGAATTTTGATATAGTAACGAGTTTGTTTATTAGATTTTCGTTTCGTTAATACTATTGTATTTGTTGAGATTATTTAGGAAGTATACAGATTGTCTAAATTAAGCACAGTCACTTGAAGGTGAAAACAGAATTTAATTGAGAAAAAAGAGTAGATACAAAACATAGAATTACAGAGCGTCTGGTCTGTTGAACAAGTAAGTGAGAACTGGAGAGTACTAGAGACCTTAGAAAGCATTCAAATAAACCAGAACAGTTGTTATTGCTTACAACTTTTATTAAGGGCTCAGGCTATTCCGAGAAATAACTACAGGTCAAATATTAGATCCTAACCATATACATCTGGTTTGCTTGTTTGCCCTTTTAGGTGACACAAAAACTAAACTAAACAGAAATATATATAATATCCTGAATATAAATACAGATATACAGAGTGTATAAAAGATGGTCGTTTTTACCACTCCCACTTATTCAGGATATTCCAAAACATTTTGAAACACAAATTTCAAGCAAATTTTTACTCAAAGGCTTGGTCAAAAAATCAGCCATTTGTCTTTTAGTTTCTACATACAACACTTGAACTTTACCACTTTCACAAACTTCACGCAAGAAATGAAAACGAATGTCTATGTGCTTCGTCCTCTTGTGAAATTCCGGATTGTGAGCGAGCTTAATCGCAGATTGATTATCCACGCTGATAGTGATTGACTCCTGGTCCATTCCAACTTCAGATAGCCAAGAATGAAGCCAAAGAGCTTCCTTAGTCCCAAGTGCCAAAGCCATATACTCGGCTTCGGTAGTTGATAATGCAACCACACTTTGTCTTTGACTTGACCATGTGATTGGACCATTTGCAAACATAAATATATAGCCACTAGTCGACTTCCTGGTGTCAATACACCCTGCGTAATCGGCATCTGTATAACCATGAACACAGGCATTGGTGGATTTACTATACACAATTGAGTAGTTCTCAGTCTTTTTTATATATCTGAGAATTCGCTTAACAACTTGCCAATGTTCATTTCCCCAACTATTTAAAAAACGACTCACCTGACTCACAGCGTACGATATATCGGGTCGGCTTACCGTAGCCAGAAAAATTAATGAACCTACTGCTTCACGATAGGGTTCATTTCTTGTGGATTGGGATGTCGCAGTCGCTTGATTAACTGGGGCCTGCAGGTGGAGTCCAGGTTCAGCGGGAACACTCACGGGTTTGGCTTGATCCATGTGAAATTTCCGCAAAATCTTTTTCACATATTCTCTTTGATGAATCATAACAGAATGATTCTCGCGATCACGTTCAATTTCAAGTCCCACAAATAATTTTGCGTCAGTCACCGTGATATCAAAACTTTGTTTTAAATTTAACAGCATGTCCGAAACTAAGTCCCCTGATGTCGAGAAGATGAGACCGTCGTCGACATATAGGGCCAAATAGATTGCAACACTATTTACATTGCCAACAAATACACATGGATCACTTTTTAATTTATTTAGATTAAAACTAGTCAGAAAAGTAACAAACTTTTTATTCCAACAGCGCGGAGCTTGCTTTAAACCATATAGGCTTTTATTTAATTTTCCGACACTGTAGGGCTCTCTAGAGTCTTCAAAACCACGCGGTTGTTTTATATACACTGTTTCATCAAGTTCGCCGTAAAGAAACGCCGTTTTCACGTCGAACTGTGCAATTTCAAAGTCTTTTTCTGCAGCTAGAGCAAGTAATAGACGGATAGAGTCATATCTCACTACCGGGGAAAATGTATCGTAATAGTCGATGCCTTGTTTTTGTGTAAAACCTCTAGCCACCAACCGAGCCTTATAACGCGTTGCGTTTCCGTCCGTTTTCACACGAAATACCCACTTAGTGTCGATCACTTGTGCATTTTTCGGTTTTGGCACAAGTTTCCAGGTACAATTTTTCCGATGAGCCTCTATTTCTTCCTGCATAGCCTCTTTCCACCTGTCGGCATCTTGTTGGTTTATTGCCTCTTCATAAGTTTCCGGTTCAACTACAGAGCAATAAACAGCAGGTCCGTAGTAGTCCGGTCTTCTTAAGTTTTCACGATTACGTAACCGCGGCAGTTCAACGTCCCTATTTTCAACCTCTTCTAAAGCTTGGGGTTCGAGGTTTTCATTTTCAGGTATATTTTTAGAAAACAATGGTATAACCGCAATGGATTCATTCGGATCGTTTTCAGTCATCCTAATTTCATCAAAAATCACACTTCTGCTAATATATACTTTCCGGGTGCATTTATCCCATAATCGATAATTTTCGGAATGACCCTCGTAGCCAACGAACACTAATTTTTGACTTTTTGCATCCCATTTCTTTCTTCTTTGAGCTGGAACAGACATATATGCAGTTGAGCCAAAAATTTTTGTGTGTGTTAGTAATGGTTTTCTTCCAAACCATTTTTCAAACGCACTAACACCATTTTCTATAGGTAAAACTCGGTTTAAAATATATGCTGCTGTATTAATGGCCTCTGTCCACAATTCTGTCGCAACATTTTTGCCAAGTAACATTGATCGAGCTGATTCAACCAATGTTCTCATTTCGCGCTCGGAGCGGCCGTTTTGCTGTGGTGTATATGGAGCAGATTTTTCATGAATTATGCCTTTTTGTTCTAAAAATTCATTAAATTCATGATTCACATATTCAGTACCGTTGTCACTTCTCAAAATTTTTATATGGTTTCCAGTTTGCTTTGTCACAAGAGCTTCAAAAATTTTAAATTTTTCCAGTACTTCAGACTTGTGCCTTAAAAAATAAACAACTCTGTAACCTGTACAATCATCCTTAAATAGAACAAAATATCTAGAGCCCCTCGGTGACTCTACGCTCATGGGTCCGCATACGTCCGAATGAATCATTTCACCTGGGTTTACAGCCCTCGGTTCTGCTACTGAATGAAAAGGTTTCCTAGCTTGCTTCCCAAACTGGCATGCTTCACATAAAAACTTATCACTATTTGTATATTCTATATTATTAGTCTTACTAACAGATTTTACAACATCTATGTTTACATGTCCAAGGCGTTCATGCCACAGCTGAAGTGAGTTCTTTGTAACTAAATTACAATCAATCGACGAACTTATGCGGAAAAGCATTTTCCATAAATTGTTGCTACGTACCCCAACGCAAGATAAGTTTCCGTATTTGTCGCGAAATTCACAACTGTCTTGACTCGAGCTATACTTGAAACCACGGTCGGTCATTACTCCCACTGAAAATAAACTCCTCTTCAGTTCAGGAATATATAATACGTCGTTGATAGTACGATTTTTCCAGTCACCATTGACAAGGGTTTGAATGTCGATGTTGCCTATCCCAGCAGCTTGAATTATTCTATTATCAGCCACTTTTACAGATACCGACTGTTCTAGCGGTCTAAGTTCCTTAAACCAGTCCTTTCTAGCTGTCATGTGAACTGTGGCACCAGAATCACATATCCAATCGGACTGGTCTTCTGTAGAACTAGCTAGACAAAGTTCTGAAATATCGCAGATATATGCTGATTCTCCTGAAGATCCGCCGCGACTTTGATTCTGCTTCTGATTTTCAAGTCGTTTCTTGCATTCGCGTGACCAATGTCCTTTCTCATGACAAAAATTACACTTCGTCTTCTTCTTCAAATCTGCAATGTTTCTATTTTTACTTTGTCGTCCCATTTGATTTTTGTTTAAATTATCCAGCTTCATCTGCAATGCTTCAACCTTTAAAGCCAAGCTTGAGTTTTCGTCTTCGCTAGCAGACATTCGCGTTTCTTCTTTAAGCAGCCTAGCAACCAACTTATCAAAGGTTTGCATTTCTGGAGAAACCGAATCCCAGGCAGTTCTAAAGGAATTGTATTTTTCAGGCAAACTACTGATTGCTTTGGAGCAAATTGCACTTTGACTTATGTTTTCCCCAACGTCAGTTAACTGCTTAACCATTGCTTCAATATTAGATATATGAGCAGCAATTTTTAAATTGGAAGGCATGCGATACTCATGAAAGCGTTGCCACATGAGTTCTTTCGAAACTTCAGTCTTTTGCTCATGAATAGAGACTAGTTTCGACCACATTTGAGCTGCAGTTGTACAATTTACTAAGTATTGCAGCTGTTCTGGGCAGATTGAGGACAGAAAAATTACCTGTGCTCTAGAATCTTTCTTATCCCAGGTTTTCCATTCCTCGGTAGTTCGGTCCGCTGGCTCAGTTGTTTTCTTATTAACAATATCTTGCAAATCCTCGGATTTGAAAATAATGGACACGCTAAATTTCCACAATTGGAAATTTTTACCATTAAACTTGACAATGTGTCCAGCTGCTGCTGAGTTCTCTCGTACTGTTTCCATGTTTGTTTCGCACAAAACGTACTTCACACGCGTATTTTTCAAAAAAAGTCTTACGGTCACGTATACTGTACTTGCTGGAGTGATCGACGGCGCGGCGCACTCACAATTCACGAATTTAGGCAAACTCACGAAAAACAAAACAATCTGTATATTAGATACCTGGGCCCATAACCTGTTGAGATTATTTAGGAAGTATACAGATTGTCTAAATTAAGCACAGTCACTTGAAGGTGAAAACAGAATTTAATTGAGAAAAAAGAGTAGATACAAAACATAGAATTACAGAGCGTCTGGTCTGTTGAACAAGTAAGTGAGAACTGGAGAGTACTAGAGACCTTAAAAAGCATTCAAATAAACCAGAACAGTTGTTATTGCTTACAACTTTTATTAAGGGCTCAGGCTATTCCGAGAAATAACTACAGGTCAAATATTAGATCCTAACCATATACATCTGGTTTGCTTGTTTGCCCTTTTAGGTGACACAAAAACTAAACTAAACAGAAATATATATAATATCCTGAATATAAATACAGATATACAGAGTGTATAAAAGATGGTCGTTTTTAACAGTATTAGTGATTTATGAAAATGTCTGAATCTTCTGCTTCAAACGATAATGTGGAAGATGATATAGAAGAATCAGCTAAAATCGCGATTCAATCATTATTGCCCACAAAATTCAAAGATAAATATGAAAAAGCGTATCGCTGATTTGAAGATTGGAGGCATCAAAAGGGAGTACCTGTTATCACTGAGACAATTCGACTAGCCTGTTTTGAACAAAAATCCAGAGTCTAGCAGAGTTCCACGCTGTGGAATCTTTATTCAATGATAAGAACAACATTGGCAGTGAAAAAGAATATTGACATAAAAAAATATCCAAGTTTAATTGCTTTTGTTAAACGTAAATCGATAGGACATAAATCCAGGAAGTCTAGTGTTTTAAGAAAATCAGAAGTTGCGAAATTTTTTAAAGAAGGAGATGATGAAACCTACTGGGGGTATTAGTATGTAAATTAATTTTTGTTTGTGCAGTAAGATTACTATCAAAATTGATAAAAAAATTAAGTTGATTTGGTAATCACTGTTTATAATAGGAACAGGATATTCATAATAAGACCAACATTACCAAATGTCTAGAAAATATGGAAAAAATATATTTTAGAATTCGGTACAAAAAATAAACAAAACATCTATAACAAAGAATAGAACTCAGTTCACTTTGTTATGTGAATTTGTTACTGGCAGTGCCAGTTCGTTAAAAAAGGAAATCATACTAAAAATTGCAAGTACAGAAGTCATGGCTTACTTACCTTGTCACTTCCTGGCACCCTTTGACAACAAAACTAGTTGTTACATTTTGTTATAGACAAGCGAACACGCCCAATACACTTTTTAACCTCTAACCTTATAGTAAGCAACTGACGAATGTAGCTGTCACCGTCAAAACACCAGAACGTCGTCGTACATAGAGCATAATGTCTTCTACCTCATGTAAGGTAGTCAGAATTATGATTCGGTTTGAAACTTGGCTAAAGACAGATATGGTCTTATTAAATACGTGACCTTATTTGGCGATACTTTAATATAACAAAAACGGTATAGTACTACATATATCGAAGTTCAGCTTTGTTTGTGTGCACAGAGGCTGAAACAAACATAACTTACACGCAGATCGATAAAAATCTTGCCAAGCCAAGCAGCTCTTAAAGCTCTTGGTTCCTACCGTTGTAACTCAAAAACGGTATGAATTTGTCAGCAGGTATTCGCTCATTTGAGCAGAAAAAATAGAGCACTTAACTCTGGTCTGGGTCCCAGGCCATGAAGGGAATGAAGCAGCCGACTCTAGCCAGGGAAGGTGCTGCTTCTCAGTTTGTTGGACCAGAACCGGTGCTAGGCATATCCTCGAGTAACGCTCATGATCAGGGCTGAGGGGCAAATCCTACAGTACTGGCAAGAACTACCAAGATTAGTTCATTCGAAGGCGTTCACCGTGTTCCACATAAAACGACCCACTATACTATCTGGAAATCTATAAAAGATGTGAAAAAAAGTTAAATACAAAAGTTTTTCAGATTTTCGAGTTATTTTAAAATATAATACATCCATGTATACAGGGTGTCCCAATTTTGCTGGGACGATATCAATTCTAAAAATTTAAATGGGACACCCTGCATTTTTGTCGATTTTTCGATTCTCTGTCAAAAATAAACTTGACTTACCTATTTAAACTATAGTCGAATTTTGCGTAGTTTTCGAGATATTTGAGATAATGTGTGCATTTTTGAAAAATCAAGGTATTTTTCACTTGTAATCTCCCTAGTGCTTGAATTATTACCGGAAATTTTTCGGAGTGCACGAATATTTTGAAAATTATCCCGAGTCGAAGACGAGGGATAATTTTCTTAAAATATTCGTGCACGAGGATAAAATTTCCGGTTTTTAATTCAGGCACGCGGGAGATTCGGTAAGAAAATTTTATACCAAAAATTAATTTAAAAAAATACAATTTTTTACAATTTGGCAAGCATTTGTTTTGTTTTGAGGTTTGGTGTTTTCATTTCCTTGTACTCTAGTAAAATAAGATTTGCATCTTTGTATCAAGTTGATTATATTCTATTTAAATCACACAATATTACAGTACTAGAGAATAGGGAAATATAGGTGTACATGTGTTATATTGGACGATAGGTGTTTTGTATTTCAAATGGTTTGAATTTTTTTTTTCATTTTCCCTTTGCCCTAGTGAAAAAAAAACGATTCTCAAAATCCTGAAATGAACACATATTCCTTCTTACTTTAATAATCTACTACTAGAGAGAAAGGAAAATTAATTATGACTCTTGCAAAGCCAATGACAATTAAACGCGGTATGTATTTAGGTAGGAAACAAAATCTACGAAGTTGGCTGTGACTGTTGCAGCCGAGAACACACAATCATATAGCGACACAACTTAATCGACTGTTTTCAATAATTGTTGTCATGGTTTTCATTGTTTGCTTCGCTTCTCGATGTTGTGTATTTTCGGGTTGCAGCGTATTGAAATTTTATTGTCGCAAAGAAAATATCACAAAATGAATAGAAAATCGTACAATCATTGTTCATTTTGTACGGAATCTGGGCATATTGAAATTTTTCATAAAAATATAAAATATTTAACATATTTGGTGAACAATTCTGGTTTAAATCCCGAACAAGAAGATCTATTCAGAGGTATAAGCAATATTCTTCGTGAAATTATTCCATATTTCATCCATAAATCCAGTATTGAGAAGAACAAAATTATAACGAAGTATTACTTTCATTTCATGAAGCATAGACATTTAGTGAAGAAAACCCACAACTCTTTACTTTATTCGCCATTGATGAAAAAAGAAGTGGAATATGAATTTCTGAAAAACTTGGAATTGATAATTCAAGTTGTTAATAATTAACATGTACGTACTTATTATTGAATTGATAATAAATATTTGTAAAAATTAATCTATGCCTCTGTTGTTATTCTGATATCTGCATGTGACAGCTGTCAAGCCAGAGAAATTATCACTTATTAATTTTTCAACTAGGTTACGTGACTGAAAAAATTTCCGAAAAATTTGGATTGTCGCCATAGTAACCTTCCAAAAACAAGACATCTGATTGGCTTAAAACAACTGGTATAAAATTTTCAACACAATATAAAAAAATTATCAAAAACTAAAATTAAGCGTTTGGGTGGTAATTTCCACTTACTAAGCGTCAATGCAGATACTGAATACAAAATTTTTGTTAACACTTATACAGGGTGGATATACTACGAAATCAATCTTGCAACTTTATAATCTGAAAAAGGTTGATTTTTTTAAATGAAACACCCATTATATAATTACTCTATGTTAAAGACAATGAAAATACCTATCATTTCATATATATATGTCCTATACATAAATTCACAGGGTTTACAGAGGTTACAGAGAAAATCGCAATTTTATAGAAATTTACAATGATTTCTAGTAGGTATAATGATATTGTAATGCTGGGTGGTCTCAAAAAAACTAGGAGGCTATGGAATGAATACTCGTAATATTTAAATTTGGTTTAATTTGACAGTTCTGCAATATATTTGTGTTGATACGGTGAGAACATAAAGTCCGTCCCCGTCTCTCTAATTTTTGAACCGCTGGGTGTATTGTGATGAAATTTGGAACGATAATATGGGACTAAATTCTGCATTTTTTGACACATCAATGACAGCTCTGAATGTCAGCTGGGCGCGCAATACGAATATTTTTTTAAATGGAAATGGGGGTCGAGTAATAACTCGGTAATAGTAATATCAGTTTGTAACATAATCTTGCTACCTATTAGGTGTCATTATTGATTGTTGCTGTCATGTTTGACAGTAAATTTTTGCTCGAAATTGTCTAGAATGGCTCGTTCCTTACAAGATAAATTTGAAGCGGTTATTATTTTTGGCGAAGATAACCGAAATTACCATGCTGCTGTAAAGTATGTTCAATGAACGCTATCCGGAACGTCAAATATACAGAAAGTATTTACGAAAGTTAATTTCAAAATTTAAAAATGATATAACGTAGAAATCGATATTACTGGTTTTTATTTGGAAATTACTGAGCCCAATGTTCTCAAAATTGGGGAATGTTTTGAGCATAAAAATAGCTTAAAAATGAGTTAGTACTCGACCCCCATTTCCATTTAAAAAAATATTCCTATTGCGCGCCCAGCTGTCACTTTGACATTCAGAGCTGTCATTGATGTGTCAAAAAATGCAGAATTTAGTCATATATTATCGTTCCAAATTTCATCACAATACTCCCAGCGGTTCAAAAATTAGAGAGATGGGGACGGACTTTATGTTCTCACCGTATAAATACAAATAAATTGCAGAACTGTCAAATTAAAACAAATTCCAATATTATTCATTCCATAGCCTCCTAGTTTTTTGAGAGCATGCAGTATTACAATATCATTATACTAGAAATCATTGTAAATTTCTATAAAATTGCGATTTTCTCTGTAACCATTGAATTTATGTATAGGACATATATACATAGAATGATAGGTATTTTCATTGTCTTTAACATAGAGTAATTATATAATGGGTGTTTCATTTAAAAAAATCGACCTTTTTCAGATTATAAAGTTGTAAGTTTGATTTCGTAGTATGTCCACCCTGTATAAGTGTTAACAAAAATTTTGTATTCTGTATCTGCATTGACGCTTTGTAAGTGGAAATTACCACCCAAACGCTTAATTTTAGTTTTTGATAATTTTTTTATATCGTGTTGAAAAACACCTTGATTTGTCAAAAACGCACACATGACCTCAAATATCTCGAAAACTACGTAAAATTCGACTATAGTTTAAATAGGTAAGTCGAGTTTATTTTTGACAAAGAATCGAAAAATCGACTAAAATACAGGGTGTCTCATTTAAATTTTTAGAGTTGATGTCGTCCCAGCAAAATTGGGACACCCTGTATACATGGAAGTATTATATTTTAAAAAAACTCGAAAATCTGAAAAACTTTGGTATTTAACTTTTTTTCACATCTTTTATAGATTTCCAGATAGTATAGTGGGTCGTTTTATGTGGAACACGGTGTTCATCCCTTCAAAACTAAAAAACTTTTAGAGTTAAGCAGGTTGCACCTTCGAACTTAAGTTGGCCTATATACTGAACACTGCCGTTTAAAATATCATCTGTACAAATTTGGCCTAGCAGTAGTTGCTGAGTGCCACTTGTGCTTAGAATATGATGAAACGGCAGAACATATTATTTGGCAAAGGAGAACTTCTGCCAGAGGATCTGAATAAGTTCTCACCCAATAAGGTGATCAGCTTCATTAAGAGGATGGACCTGTTGGATGAAATATAAGTAGGTGTGAGCCACAATATAGACCACATGTTCGCGGTGGAGGGTCTGGTTTTCGGCCCACTCATTTTTGAACCTAACCTAACATAACCTAGCAATTATCTCTATGCCGACAGGTAAGCAAAATTGAAATTCGCGTTATAAAAGTATTAACTAAAAAATAATAATAATAATGAAACCACTGTGTAAGTGCAGCAATTTTTTTTTAATAACTAAGATGCGTAATACTAGGCAGATATTAAAAACAATCCTAAATTGCAATGGAATAAATGCGCAAATTAATAAGGTTTAAACAATAATTTTGAAAAAAAAATTGAGTCAAATTTCATTATATACGAAAATTCGAGTCAATTTCTTCAGTGTAAGTATGTAGAAATTAAGTGTAAGTATTCAGTGTAAGTATGTAGGAGTCAATTTCTTCAGTGTAAGTATGTAGAAACTTAATCCTATACCTATAACGTTCTATTATAAATAGTGACACGATGGCGTCAACATTTTCTCTACATAATGTGAACCGTTAAAAGTTAACATACGTATAGAAACCGGTGAATACAATTTCGTAATTATTAAAGTTAGCCAGTATATCGCAGCAGGGGACATCAGTTCTCGCCGATGCGGAACAGGTACGTCGGCCACGTGGTACCAGAGGAGCCAACACATCAACCATGGCCGTAATTTCATAACCCGCCTACCTAATTATCAAAATCCGCCGTGCGGGTTTCTGAAACTGTTTTTTATACGAAGCCGCAGAAACTGACCAATACCGAGTATACCATTAATAACCCCCCTACATTTTGTAATACTTGACCCTCTATATATCTCGCGTGTTCGCCTGCCCACAAAAATCCACTTCCGGCCTCTAGACGGATCAAGTGCTCCTTGTAAAGCCACCGCTTCCTCTTAACACATTTTTATGTAAGGCGGTGGCCAGTGCTGCATCATAAAACTACCCTTTTAGATGGGAATTTAAATTTAAAGCACATTTAGGCACCAGGCGAAAAGTAAAGAGTTTGCTCTGGAAAAGAGAGGTTTCTGAAAGTTATTACCAGGCTTTTTGTTTAGGTAGGCCACTTTCCACTGCGGAATCGGAACTGGAACGTTTTAGCATTTAGTAGGTCCCAAAAAGGTCATTTAACCCGTGGCTTATACGTAATGGAAGGGTGGGTGCAAAGTAATTATCAGCACAGAAAAATATAAGCTGCACAGATTATTAAAATTTGTACCGAGTCGATTGGTAATTTTATTCATGACTTTAAGAGTCCATTCACTGGTCCGAAATAAGCCTAAAATCTGCGTTCGTCTCGTGGCTAATTATAAAGAAACTATAAAAAGTAGCGACTTTTAGTAAAAACGTATTGAAAGATAAGACTTTAATCTAAATACCTATAGTAGTAATTTTTTGTAATTCTTTTTATTTTTAAAATTCCAGGCAAACAATCTTGTACTAAAATAACGTATTTTCAAAAATTATTTTCTCTAAAATACATGTATTAAACAAAAATTTGCTACTATAGAGATCTAGTGTATCTTTTGATCTTTCCGATGATATATAATTTATAACATTACAAAGAAATTTTGTTGCAATTATAAGACAAATCCGGTACCCTTCCAATGAGGGCTAACTTTGATTCCATGTGCCTTTTTACTTCGGCTTTACGTGCACCTCCAAAATCTAAATAATTCGGTAGTGGAAATATGAAAGTCTTCACCCATCGGCTACCCAACCTCTCAACCCGACCCCGAATTCATGTCTGTCAAGTCTACCGTGAATGGACCCTTAATCACTTGAATTATATTCCTAGTAGGTACGTTAGCCAATCTTCAAATGAATTGTGTATATATAATATATTAGATATTAGGGAAGAGCTAGCACTAGTAAATACAATAAGTAAGTTTTTGTTCAGAAGCAATAGATTATATCTCTACGCAAATTCGTTTTCTGTATGTTCTTGATTGTCAGTTTATTATAGTAATTCCTTCACTTGACTGTATTTAACATATAATTTCTGCAGCAAAACTCGCTATGCTTTCGTAATATTTGTCTTCGCTTGCTACCTACACCGACAGAAGATAAAATTAAATAGCCTACTATTTCCAATATATATTCTGTAGCACGTACTATATTTCTACTTTATCTCCACTAAAACATCAGGTTGTTTGTAACAGCCAAAATATAGATGTCTATCGTATCATCTTCCAAATCAGTATAGAATTTAAAGTCTCCTAGACACTGTTACTGGTGACAATTCATTAGCTATGAACTAGATATTGTTTATTATAGTATATTTTTAATATTATTTATTGGCTTATTTAACTGTTTATATATTTCTTTATATATAGGAATTAAGCCAAAACTAAGAGATAAATTATTAATGAAATTATCAAATATTATGGTTCAATAAAGTTTCTAATTTTCCCTTAAATGTATTATAATTTCATTAATAATTTACTTCTTAGTTAACTTTTTGGGTTAATGCCTATATAAAGAAAGATATAATCAGATATTGTTATTGTTTCATATAGATCGAATATTAACCCTTAGATTTTGATAAGTTTATTTCGTCCATATATACCATCAAACCACCAAGGACAAAAACAACGCTTGCCCTTGTGGTAATTGCCCTAAGGTGTATATAGGACAAATACGAAGAAATTTTGAGAAAAAAATAAAAGAACATTAAAGAAGTTTTAGTAATAAAAAGCAGGATTCAACATATGCAACACACTTAATAGAGGAAAACCATGTTTTCAAGGAAGATTACAAGATTTTACACACCGAGAAGAAAGGAGTTAAACTAAACGTATTACTTACTTACTAACTTATATTAGAATTCGGTATATTACTCAACGACCAAATTGAAACAAATTTATCTCCACTGTTGAATTTATTTAAGAATTCCCACTAATTAAATTAATATTACAAACTATTAATAAATAACCCAGAGCCCAATTTCTTAGTCGAAGTAGCAGTCGAATACTGTTCAATATTCTAAACTTTTGTTGTAATACTCAGATCTGAAGAAGCCACAGTGTGGCGAAACAATTGTTATGTTAACAAATTCAAGTGAAAATTTTATAAAAACAACTACTGTTTTAATGTATTAATAGGTACCTACAACTTTCGTTATACTCGTATGACTCTTAACGTAATGTAGTTATGTTGAATGTAAACAATCTCCTGCCTGATCTAGTTTTTTAACTACAACGCGTGTTCAAAGGACTATCGACATTGTTGTCAATGAACCTGTATATCACCTCCAGTATAGTCATTTGTTAAAATGGTTGAAAAGACAAAACTCGTCCATAAAAGAAGTTCACTACATAAGTCCAATTTTTAAAGCAATCTGAAAAACATTAGTAGCCAAGGAACAGACAACTTGACATTGTGTTATTAAATCTGCTCATCACCATCCTTTTTTTGTTCCACCAACTACAATAATATAAAACCCAGCAAAATATTAATACTGTCAAGCCTCTTGTTGTGATGTCTTAAAAAGGAATTAGATTTACAAATGAAATTATGCCTCTCTCTAAATGCAAATTTCCTAAATTTTATGACAGATAAATATTTAAATTCGCAAAGTTAGCGCGAAGGAGATTCCCATTTAATTGAGATTAAATAAGTAGATTTTCAGCTAGACTGGCTAAAATTTAATCGGTTCGCGACATTCGTTGTTCCGCTAGAAACATTCCTATGGATTAAAAATCCAGGCCAGATTTATTTTGGACGCGTTGCATACTTCCCACGAGTATTTCCCGGCATCCTTTATGCATTGTTTTCCAACATTTTGGCTTTGTTTTCACCCCAGCGTATTTCTTCCAAGACGCTGTAACGCTATTTCCTGCGCCTTACTTATCAGACCCCATATAATTTGGTTAGTTTAGATACTGAGAATGGATTTATCTGTTAAGTATCCATTCCCTTTCTCCTTCAATCTTATAGTGCTTCTAAAATTTATTCTGTTATTCTACATGGTGAATTTTACATAAACAATCGTTTTAATACTTGAACCATTTAACTTTTATTGTATGAATTGCGTTATTTATTGATTGTCAAAATACCACACGTCAAAATAAAGATATAAAAAAATATTTTCTTTCATAACTATTACCTATTACGTTTGCAACTGTTTTAATAGCACTCTGTAGCACCCAAAAATAAAAATTCAAGTTTTTCTACCTCAAATTTCTGGTAGCCATAATTTCTAAGACTTTATTTAGCTTTCAAACAAGAAAAAATCATCTCAACGCCCACCCTTATCAGTTTCTATTAAAATTTAAATTGGAATACTAATAAAAACACGAATCATCGCCGTATCCAGATTAAGAAAAATAAGTCTGTCAGGCTTTTAGTCCCGACTCTCGGATACTATCTTTAATTTTAAACTTGAAATCTCCAGGGGTTGTATTAAATCCAATGACAGAATTATAACGAACTGTCAACTGGAATCATCATATTTAACCCGGAGTTTTTTGTTTTATTTTCCCAAATCCTAATGCAATTACCAAGCGGGTAACTTTTAATAGAAGGATAATCCATAAACTAAATATAAATTATTATGATGAGGGAAAGTCTGCAAGCGTTTTGACATCTAAATTTATAATTTCTCTGGACAGCGGACTAATATAATCTGCTAAAATGTGCACAACACCAAATAAATAAATTTCGTTTTCTGTGGTTTCCCGAATTGGAGTCCAAATTTACAGGCGAGCACTGAATTAGAAAATGTTCCATTCGGATAATTAAAAAATTTTCTGTATATACATATAGAGTTTGATACGTACATATCAGTAAACTAATTATAGAAATCATAATTAAAAATACTCTTAATAATAATAATAATAATAATAATAATAATAATAATAATATCTCTACCCCTCATTCTAATCACAAGGATTAGCCCGAAAGTCTGAGACTTGTGTGGAGAGGGGGCGGCATATTATTATTTCGCGGGCCGCATTTGCGCCTCAGGAACGACTTACGTTGGTAGGCCCTAACCACCATTCAGTGCTGGAATGAGGGAAACCTGGAAAACCTCATTAGTTAGGGGGACAAGTCAAACATCAACTGATTTTAATCTCTCACATTAACACCAAGTTGACATTCTTCCCATCCTAGGCCATCGCCAGGATAGTTGCCAAGCCATCCCTGAGAATAAGCCTTGATCTACGGGCAAACAATTTAATTAAAAATTGTTGGTGGAGTGAGAATTAGAACCCACGACCTCTGGGTTGAGCGATCGAGACGCTAAGCCCTGAGCCACCGGCCCGTATCATCTTAATGATTATATAAAAGGAGAACAAATAGATAGCAAGGATTAGATACAAACATAAACAGTCAAGTATCGATTTTATCCTTTATAGTATTTTTTTTAAATATGCAGTGATGTTTATCCTTAATTTTAATTGGGCATTCATGTGCATAGGACAATAGGTACATAAAAATGTGTCGGTGTAGATTTGAACATATTTAGACATCCTTTTGATTTTCATTCAGTTAATTTATACTCTCCATTAGCAATTGTTTAATACTCATAAAAGCCCAATAATCAAACAGGTCAAAACGCCAAGACAATTTCTTACAAAGTACGATAAATATGTTTCACTTATCAACTTAAACCTCCTAATAACATCCAAAGGCAGTGGATGATCTCATGTTTTCGGTATCCGTATTAATCATTTTTGATAGCTGGATTCTTTTTACATTACCGAAATCTTGAGTGAAACAGGGTGACTTAATAGATATATAGGGTCAACCATTACCCTAGAGGTAGTGAGTTTATGTCCTGAGATTGCTCTTTATTTATTTTTTGCTTCTTAAGAGGTTCTTTAATTTCACATGTTTGTAAGTAGGTAAACGTGATTCAAAATGTATACCTCTAATTTTACCCCGTTCCCGTTCTTATAAATCTTGAATGACAATTATTTTTATATAAAAAACTTCAAGATCGCGGATGAATTTTACCTTCTATGTCCTGAATAGAAAATGATTTTTAGGAATTATCAGGGTCTCGAATTACGAATGATGGGTCAAAAAATGGAAATTTGAGATGGCGGCGCTAATTATAACTCATGAATATTTGTTTTCGATTTCACTAATTTATATCGAGATTTTCATGGTGGTCTAAGTAAGAAATAGGGATTCAAGATGTTGGCGCTAATTTGGAACAAAATTTGCTATTTATAGTCCAAATCCACTGAAAATTGGTCACTGGAGATCTTCTAGATCACAATTTACCAATTTTTGGAAAGAAAATAGAAATTTTTGAATTTATATGACTAATGAAAGCTTAGGTCGCTCATTTAATTTATGATAGCTAAACAGTACTGTGGTGGGCGAAAGAATACTGTTACAACAAAAATTAACTCCTCGTTCCTATTACAAATATATCATTTTAAATGTTTCTCCAAATAGAAGCTTATCTTTAAAAAATATTTTGTTCATTTCACTTTTAAGCATATTGGAATGTTCTGTTTTAAAAAATGCCTATTTAATAATATTATTTATCTACTACAAAACCCAATAATATGAATTACTAAATGATACTATAACTGTATAAAACCGTTAGGTAACATTACTCATGTAATAAAATATTTTCAAGTGATTCGTCACTTGTTCAAGTTTCCTACAATCCCTCGCCAACTGAAAAATGTACAGAAAACGTCTAGCAAATAATGAAATATATCAGCGTAAGAGTAAGTAGATGTTTGTAACAAATTAGGGCATTAGTTTGTTTAGTAAGATAACAATAGGTAATGTAGGTAAACAATAGGTAATAGTAATAAAAAAAACAGCCGACTCTCTAGCGAGAGGAGGTGTTGCTTCTGAATTTGTCGGACCAGAACCGGTGCTTGGCATATCCTCGAGTACTGCCAAAGCAACGCTCTTGACCTAGCTGAGGGGCAAATCCTCGAGTACTAGCAAGAACTACCAAGATTAGTTCATTCGAAGGCGTTCATAATAAACCCTTCAGAAGCAAGAACTAAAAAACATTGAGTTAGGCAGGTTGCACCTACGACCTTTATTTGGCCTATATACTGATCACTGCCGCTTAAAATATCATCTGTACAAATTCGGCCTAGCAGAAGATGCTGAGTGCCGCTTGTGCTTAGAAGATTATGAAACGGCAGAACACATATTATGCACCTGCCCCGCTGGGGAAAGGATCAGATACTCATTATTTGGCAAAGGACAAGGATCTGAATAAATTCTCACCCAAAATTTTCAGCTTCATTAAGAGACCGGACCTGTTGGGTGAAATATAAGTAGATGTGAGCCACCATACACATGGTCGCGTTGGCGGGTCTGGTTTTCGGGCCACTCACTTTTGAACCTAACTTAATAGTAAAAAAGAGCATGTGTACCATCTATATGTAATAGTTTGAATCGTAAATATATTTATATTTTTAATTTCTTGTCTAGTATCCTGTCTAGTTTGTTGTTGTCTTCTCTAAAAATTTGAACAGACAATTATTGTTTTTTATTAGAATACTTAGGTTGTGTCCTTTTGTTACAAGACTTTGGTGTACCAAGGGCGTCGTCCTTTGCGGAAAGGGTAATTTTCATTTAAAGCTCTAGAGAATTGTTCACCTCACCTCATACGTGCATGAGTAGATCATAGTATAAGGACAAAATCCAATAATTTGGCAGATTGAAGAGGAATTATAACAACATTTTTTATCAAAAGAGGATCGATTAAATCGTCGGAAATGTAGCAGCCAGTGTACTGTAAACAATAACAAAATTCAATATAATTTCCAAGAGGAAATTGCGACTGGTATTTCGGATAATTTCCACAAGGCTGGTCACATTGTGAAACTGATGGAAAATGCGGCTTTGTAAAACTCATGTTGTCTTTGTGTTGTCACACACAATTTACGTGTTATACAGGGATCATTGTTTAAGTATCAGGTTTGAGAAATTTAGAGAAAACAATATACAGGGTGGGACATTTAAAACTTTGCTTTCCCTTTATCTTATTTTGTATTTTTTTTTTTTAGAAAAACGATGAAAAATGCCAATTTGTATTTGAAGAGGCACATTTTACATTTCTGAAATTTATACAAATTGGCCCCAAAATGGTCAGTGACAAAACTTTTATTATTTTAAAGTCTTTTGATTGAGTAAGAGGTCCCACCCAAAATTGGTTAGAAAATTCTCTACCCTAATCAATACAAGTTTTGTCAGCTTTTTTCTTTTGGAACAGCTTTAGTGCCAAATAAGTAAATTTTTATTTGAAATAGAGCACATTTAAACATTTTCTTATAGAAGTAAAGTAGTGTGGAATTTTTCATAAATTTTAGCTAATTTAAATGCGTTTTTAAAATGTATGCACAAATTGGCAATACGAATAAAAGAATAATCTATTGGTTATAACTTAGTTAAAATTAGTTTACCTATAAACCTATAAATGTTGAATAAATATATAGGGTAATTTACCGATTTTTCCCATCGACAACCTTTAATTTTTCAGACGTCATAGATCTGCAAACGAAGACACTGAAAATCCCTGAACCTGAAAATGTTCAGCTTTTTTCAATTCTCATTTCAGTAATCAGTAATCACTGTTTTAAACTATAGTTTCATTTGAATTTAATTTCCCTTTATGATTATTAAGAAGAAGGCATCACATTTTTTTAATATAGTTGCCAATCGATTATAACAATAATAATAATAATATCTCTACCCCTCATTCTAATCACAAGGATTAACCCGAACGTCTAAGACCTGTGCGGGAGAGGGGGCGGCATATTATTATTTCGCGGGCCCCCATTTGCGCCTTGGGAACGACTTATGTTAGTAGGCCCTAACCACCATTCATTGCTTGAGGAAAACCTGGAAAACCTAATGAGGTTTTCCAGGAAATAACCCCTAACTAATGAGTTAGGGGTTATTTCCAGAATATCCAACCTGTAAAATATGAAGTATTTAAATACGAAGTTGTATGCTCTTCTGACTTAACTCTTATAAATTATCACCTTTGTGATAATTATATTATATAATATATATAAGGACATAAGCTCAGGTTAAAAAACTTAAAAAACTTATTAATTTTCAAAATTAAATTAGTAGCGCTCTCTTATATGCGACTCCTTCGTGTTGTTTCCAAGTATCTTCGGTGTATTTAGAAACTATATCATGAACATATCTCACTGACAGTTTCTTGTACCCGTCCTGAATATAGAAACTTATAAGATCATTAATAATAATATGAAGCACCATATGCGCTTGGGTTCATCTGCGACCTTTGGGAGATTTTATTTAAATATACATCACATGCAACTTTTCCCCATGTAAGTTGCACAACGTGGGGTGCCGGGAGACCTAATGAATACTAGTTTTTGCTGCTATCCCAAGTAATTTCCTCAGTCCCATTTATCATAAACAAAAAAATACAGCGCCGCAAAACAACTTTGTAATAGAACAGATAATATTCAAATCGTTTAGCGTGTTCACGTACAATCGTGCAAAAACAAAAACAGGTATACTGGAAATTTATGAAGGCCTCTCCAACTTTTAACATTTGTCTGGAATGGCCGAATTAGGGAACTTTTTGATGGCATTTTAAATTTAGCCGCATATAATCCTTTCAGAATAAACCTGGAAGACATGTGCAGATTTACGACACCGTCGCCGTAGCAAATGGCAGAGCGTATGTAAACTTCACGATTTTATTTTTCTCAATGGCTGGCTCTTAACTCAAACTTTATTTTCGGATTCAGAGTTATGTCTAAAGAGAGGTGTTTATAAATCTTTTCTTAATCGTTTATTATTACAAATCTTTGAAGGTTCTAATACCAAAGGTAAAACTAATAAATTTTGAAGCTGCGAGTACAGACTGTTTAATTTTATAAGAAACATAATTTTAGGCGTAACTCGGAATGTGATACTACAACCGCCTTGGAATTTAATAAAGTTCAAACGTGACATTTACTAACTTCTTATTATCTAAAACTATAGTTCGGGAGAATAGAAATACAACTCCAAACAACTTTTATTTCCTCCCACTATGGTAAGCAGGCTATTATCACATTGTTTGCAAGCAGGTAAGTTGATTTTACCGGTAAAGTGCTAGTTGCTATTGACGAATGGCGGTAAGTGAGTTATTTACCTCCCTTCAGCAAATGAGTGATTTTGAATCATGCAAATCAAAAGATGTTGAACTTGCAATTTTACAATTATTACAATTAATAACATTATTCACAAAATTTTTATAACTTCCCTCACATTTTTTAACTACTACATTTTTTCAAAATGGTCTGACTACTTCATTACAATAACCTGGAGCTCAATATTGTCTGACTGATCCATTGTAATAACCTGATGCGACGTACTACTGGAAGCTGCAGATGAAGTTTTGTTGCGAAGAATTCTGTTAGCTACTTCATTTTTGTTACACAAACTGTCAGCAACATAACTTTCTGCAACCGTCGCGGATTTCCACCCACCGTGCCTGTTGATCACTAAGACATCTACTCCTGTATTAGCCAGTAAAGTTGCCGACGTTCTCTTGAACGAATGTCCTGCGTATGTTTTGGGATTTTTCAGGTTCAAAAACTGCGCTATCTTACTATATAATATAAGGACTATAAGGTTTTATGGGTCCATCTCTAATAATAAAGGAGATATGCCCAAAAAAGTGGGCCATAAGAGCAATGTGCTAGAAAGAAATATCGATTCGTTGCTAGGCACACAGTTTGTCTCCAACACATGACTCTTATGGCCCACTTTTTTGAACATATCTTCCTTTTGATTAGATACATCCATAAAACCTTACCTAACTGATGTATTCGTAATTCGTAAAAAAACAGTTCTTTCCAAATATGAAAAAATTCAGGGTATTCCATTTAAAATATTAAAGCTTATATCTACGTGGTTCATTGAGTCCCCTGTAATAAATTAAATATCTGTTAAATAAGGAAAAAAATAAAAGAAAATGTACGGGTCCGAGCGATGGGTATTTATAAAATGACGAATTTATCCACTACTTTACGACTATATGATATTTATTTGACAAATTAAAATACGAGTATAATTTGTGCTAATAATAAATACTAGGAAGTAAAATCTCAATTCTAGAACATGATTAT
The DNA here is from genome assembly GCA_963924545.1 of Pogonocherus hispidulus. NCBI lineage: Eukaryota > Metazoa > Arthropoda > Insecta > Coleoptera > Cerambycidae > Pogonocherus > Pogonocherus hispidulus. The sequence goes on from OZ004693.1 coordinate 73,372,366, forward strand.
CCCGTCCAAAGATCCAGTGTAGGCAATTCTTTTAATTCAAGTGAGTGTTATTTTTAAAAGAATAATTGGCACCCCTAAATTAGATTCGTGAAAACATTAACGAAACGAATAAACTTTAAGTGGCTGAATGTGCGTAGATATTTATTCAGGCAGTGTTGAAAGCTACCGAATCGCTTTGAATGGGTCCAAACAAAAAAATCATTAATCTAGATTATGGTCGTTGATTGGAAACCAGTTTGTTTTTTATTTAATTAATTGGAAATTACCATATTTTAATCTCTAGGGTTTTCCTTAAATTAGCCCAGGATTGAAATTAGAAATAAATTATAGGATTACCTGCTACACCGATGCGGCTCTACCGATGGCTCCTTCCATGTTTTTTTTATTATAAAATTATGCCTACTATGTCTTTGTAATGAAGTAAATAACTGCTGGAGTAGTCATTAGCAATACGCGTCTACTTTGTTCAGGTGTTGATAATAACACACTAATAAACTTCGTTTGCCAAGCTACGTTTAAAACTCACTAATGATTAGAGTACCAATAAATTTTTCATGACTTTTGGAGTATTTCAATGGTCTCATGCAAAAATGGATTCAAATGGAGTAAATGTAGAAGATCCAGGCAATAATAAAATGTATAAATTAGTTGTTAATTTTGACAATTTTCAGAAACACCGAACAAACAGGTTTGTGCCACAACAGGTGTGTGTATAATTAATTATTTTGTTTTTGAAGAAACTACTTGTAAAGCAAGATCACACGCACCAGTTACAGAACATAAAACCTTTACGAGTTTATTTTAATCAATTCTTGAAATATTATGCTGGGGCATTTAAAATAAAAATAAAGAATTTTAAATTTTTTTATTTTAATGATAATGAATAAAAATATGTGAAAATATATAAAGATGTTCCCTGTTCAAGGGTCCGAGTGCTGAAACACAATTCTGTAGAGCATCATAAGAAACTATAATTGAAATATTTATTACGACATAGACGTTAAGTCCGTGCAGTATATAATATAATTATGTTAAAGTGCAATAAAGTTTCAAGACATTTCAAACCTTAATTTAATAGAGACCAATTCAGACACCTTATAGATAGGCGCTTCATACGTCTTTGAGAGTTCTTATCCGTAATTATTGTCGCTGTAACTGAAGCTAGTGAGTGTCTCATTATTCCCTTTAGAAGCATACTTTCTTGGACAGTTACTATGGAAATTCCTAATTAAGTACTCCGAATACTTTGATGTTTGCCCCCTTATTGTTAGCAGTTCTCTACTTGTTGAGGAACTGTGTTCGATATAATTGGCATTGAAAGATAATCAATAGGGACAGATTTCCGTACATTTGTCTGAATTGTAAATACAGATGCTGAATGAGTTGTGTTGTTTGGAGTGTTTGACATTCGTGTAATCGATGAATGTTCATGCGTGTGTCTTCTATGAAAACAAACCATACTTTTTACTAAAAATATAAGTAGTGCTAAAAATTTTCCAGAAGAAAATTACGCTGTAAATCGTATCGCGTGAAGCTTGTGCTTTCACAGAATACGATAAATATCGCAACTAGCAATTTCTTGCTTTAAAAATAAATAATCAAAATAGAATGTGTCGCTCTTGCCGGCAGTTTCAGAAAAGTTGCGGCAGTGTCAACGAAAACAATATTATGGGTATAACATTGAATAAAAGACGCATCATGTTATTATTAGCTCTGTATCGTAGACATCATAGAAGACAAATTAAAGGCAAAAGTAAAAGAAAATATTCGATACGCTCAATGCTGCAACTACGTTATCTAGAAGATGCATTTTATACTCTTTTTTTATACTTCATTTCACTCATTTTCTCTTAGAATTTTATCTTTATATTGTTGTATTCTTTTGTTCCAAATACATGGCCTTTGTTGAACCAATCCGATTAAATCGATAATTTCGTACTTCTACTTTACTATTTTAGCCACCATCTCACCAACTCGCAACACTGTTTTTCGAAAACTGCCTCTATTTGTACTTAAATCGAACTCTACCGCGGATCGCGATCGTACAGTATACAACATTATTATACAACCATGTATAGACTTGTATACTCCACTGGAATCGCCACGACAACTTACCGCACGATTTCCAAGAATATATCGTATGTAACCACGATACATTTATACCGATGCGATACTTTTTGTCGTCTGACGTGATATCGCGTATATGTGAAAATTGTTAATTTAAAATAATTTGTTTACAGTGCATACGATATCGTAACGATTTACAGCGTACGATAAATCGTATCGCTATCACGATGTGCAAACGCTCTTATGATATGAACGATTGCTTTCATAAAAATAAGAAACTGTAAAACACTATTTTATCTCCTGAGTTTTTTTCTCCATTTTACGTCCTCTAACTATCCCGTGAGTTTTTTGTCCACTCTATACAGTATAATAGACAATTAAAAAGTATATACGGGGTCCCAAAAAAAGATTTGTTTATATTGGAGACAAGGACGGGTCGATAGTAAGTAAAATGTGTATTAAACAGAGAAAAATAACGGTGCATGCGTGGACGATGTGACACCTGACACTTCACATGCATACGATATAGTCACCGGCGGTGGGATGACAGATATGTGGCTCTCAGCTGCGTTCCCCCGTAAATAACGAATTAGGAGTTATTTTTTCGACTATTATTTTCTTTATCTTTATTTAACTATCATATACTAATAACTTGTGTCTTTGTTTCCAAATTGAACAAATATTTATTTGGTGATCTGTATATAAAATATTCAGTAAATACACTGTAAGTGGCATACACTACATACTCATCATACATACATACTCATCAGTTTTAATACGTTAAGAAGAACTGCTGTATGTAAATTTTAAACACAGCTTAGTTTTTATTGTGTATTCATTATTCATATAAATTGGTATGCGAAGAGTGAGAAAACGTTGAACAATTTTTTTTTCTTTTGTTTGCAACAAATTGTTGCAAACAATTTCTCTGAATAGAAAGATAAAGAAAAACAAATAAATATTAAAACCAAAACACAGTAGGTACATGAAATTATATCGAATTTATTGAATTTGTAAATTTTTGTTTATATGTTTCCCTGGGATACATTAACTGTTAGATAATAAATTCTATAATAATTAATCACTGCCTATTACGGTCTGGGTTTGATCCCCAGCTACACAGGTTACACATTTTTTCAATGTGTAACCCCCTTGGATTTGGGGGTTATCTAATTTATGTGGTATTTTAATTTAATTACTTACCTCCTTTTTACACTAAGGCAACCAACACTGATTAAAACTTAAAGTGAAAAATTGGAAATTTTCTATTTAACAAAATTATAGTCGACCCCTTTAACTTCTTTCTATATTATAAGTTTCCTTTTCTAAAAGGTTGAGCGTATGCCCATTTTGCCATGATTATTCACAATTTTCTTTTTTCTTTCAAATTCCCATCATTTTATATATGCATGATGTTCGCCGACCCTAACACTAAAAGGTCTTGAAGATTTACCAACATAAGGTTTATCAAATTGACAACGTATACTGTAAATTACATTATTTTGTAATTTTGTACATCGTTTAGGAGTCCATCTTAAAATCGTACGCAAAGGATTGATTGAAAAACAATTCTGATACTGAATAAATTGCCTGCGTTATTAACATTTAATCAAAATGTCTTAGTAAGGCAAAGAAATATATTTTTCTATAGCTAATGTAATACAGAGTTAGTTCTACCATAGCTAAAGACTATGGTAGAAATCTCATCTTCATTTTTCTCAAATTGTTATATATATATATAATATACAGGGTGATTCTTAATCGACAGGTATAAACTTGGGAAATTATAACTGAGGACAAATAATTAATAATGAAAGAAAATGTAGTAAGACATTTTTAGTTTCGGAAATACCAATTTATTTCAAATAATAATAAAGGAATGTGAATTTCATAAAATGCCCTGTATGCCAGTATATCATGTCCATAACTTTTTCATTTGAGAAATTATGCCCCATAGGGCATAATTTCTAATCTAATCTAATCTAGGGCATTTTATTCTAATCGCGTGAAAATAAACTCGAATACGACCATAACTGATAACAAAGTACTGCTAGAAATACCAACCATATCGTCCTGAGTTGTTTACTTCTTAGTTTTCATAAACAAAAAAATTCACCTAATAAATTTTTGTAAACATGTCTTTCAAGATGTCTTTCCGAAACAGAAAATGTTTTACTACATTTTTTTCCGTCATTAGTCATTATTCGTCCTCAGCTAAAATTTCCCAAGTTTATACTTATAGGTTACCTAAGTATCACCCTGTATATCCATATCAGAATGTGATTTTTAAATATCAATGGCGAGAGTGGCAAAATACCCAATAAAAGAAAGAAGCCGCAAATATCTCACATTGTCATTTTTCCAAGTTCGTTTTTATTTACATATTACTTAAGAAGCATGAAATATTAGCTATAACAATATTACTTTCCGCTTCCCATACATTTGATGTGTCTTCTTTCTTTCGTGAGAACCCGAGTGTGGTGAAATCCAATTTCGCACCGGTATTCATTTGGCGCTCTGAATCCGACACCGAAAGCATGTCGAAGATCTTGAAAACTTTTACGTGAAGGAACAACATCCGTGTGTTGTTCCAATTACCCGACAACCCACCGTGGAAGACATAAAACATGCCCCTTCCTCTATATCGTCTTACAGATTTTTCAGCGGAAAATATTATAAACATGGTGTCAAAATATGACTTTCGGTAATTAAATTATGATTTACGATCAGCAGCTTGTTGTTTACTTTTAGGAAGCGTTCGTGAGGTGTTGTGAAAGTTGGATATGACAGTGGGATACGGTTACAATCTCACTTTAAAAAACATAAAATCTTAAGATTATTTAATCTGTCTAATTAAATGTAATGTCTAAAGTAAATTTTATAAATTACTTACCAAACCTCAGAAAATAATTTAAAAAATTTTATCAACTAACGTCTCACTATATTTGCGTCTAACAAATACTTCAGCATCTAGTACTTCATTTGAAGAAGGAATACACATCAAAAATATTGGAAGGAGATGCCGAAAACAACTACTCCACGGGCAATATGCCCCGACTGGCGTTGCATTACATCAACATCTCCATGGATGTCGCCACATCCTTCATCAAGACCAAATACCAGATAATGACCGGTTTCGATCTTGTTATGATCTCATCAGATTGCCATAGGTATCGGAATCGATTAATGATCTGGCGACATTGATTGCCTAAGGGGCATATGTGAATGTTTGTAGTGGCGAGATACAGTGAAATACACTGCAGTGCCCTCTTTCTCTTCCGATACCTATGGCAATCTGATGAGATCATAACAAGATCGAAACCGGTCATTGTCTGGTATTTGGTCTTGATGAAGGATGTGGCGACATCCATGGAGATGTTGATGTAATGCAACGCCAGTCGGGGCATATTGCCCGTGGAGTAGTTGTTTTCGGCATCTCCTTCCAATAATTAAGTAGGATTGTCATCCTCAAAGACAATAGAGGTCGCTGTAATGGCATCTGCTTTCTGCAGATCGTTATCTGTCTGTCAATTAGACAATAATTGTCAGACAGGTAGTAGCAAAGACCCAAAGAGGGCACTGCAGTGTATTTCACTGTATCTCGCCACTACAAACACATCAAAAATGTTTCATTTCTTACGTAATAATTAAGAATTAATTTTGTACACACAATCTAATTTTCAATTTTCAAAATTAGTAAAACGTTTTATTTGAAGTTTTTCTGTTTTATAAGAGTACTTATTTTATAAGAGTATTTTATAAGTATTTTATAAGAGTATCGGTAGGTATAATGAATGGTAATATTAAAAAAAAATAGTAAATTACACGTCCAATGCTTACAATTCAGAATATTTTCACTATAAGAGAACAAATTAATGCGATAGAAGTAACTGTTACATAATATATAGACATAGGGTGTCTCACCAGAAACTGCGTGGATCGATATCTGGGAAAGTATAATTCAAAATATTTGAAAATTTGGCAATATGGTAAAGTCTCTAAGGTGAACGCAACCAAAATATATAGAACGCTCCAGCACTTCCGGTTCTACCGGAAGTCGACATGAACTTCGTTATTTTAAATGAGACGTTATTTGACGGAACCAAAGTTTTCAATAATTTGTTTCACTGTATTTGTTGATGGCTTCCGTTTTTACAGATGTTTGTGGTTTTATATTTAATTAGATCAGTTATACTAAGTTATACATCCATCAATGCATCAAAGGAATCTAACATGATACGTCGTGAAAAGAATTATATTTTAGAAAACCACGGTTATGTACAAAAGTAAGGTATAAGTTGAAAAAAATGTTAACTGTTATTTTGTAATGAAATCCATATATTAGTTGTGGTATTTGTAAGGATTCACGGCTTGACTTGATATTCAAACTATTGATTTGACCTGACTTGAAATCAAGTAAAATCAAGTAATGGTTGCCCGAATGTCAAGTCAAGTCAAACAGTTATATTTCAAGTACTTGTTGAAATCAAGTGGTTGTCAAGACTACTTGATTTTTTGAATACTTAATTGAAATCAAGAAATTACAATACATGAACCTTGGCATAAATACCTTCATTTACAAATTGTAATGTATTACCAAAAAAATACTATATAAAAACAAAACAATATAATAAACTGTTTACGCAATTGTTCCAATCAGCTCGGGCAAAGGGGAAACCCATACCACGATACACTAATACATGATACACTATTAGTGTATCGTGTACCTAGTTTGTTTCTATGCACGTAGATGCATGAGCTTGCAAGAACGTTTGAGCGTTTTCGTACATTGTTGGTCGGTCATCAAGTATCAACTAGCTCAAAATTCCTTGACAAGTCAAGTAGTAACGATAGAAAATCAAGCCAAGGCAAGTATTGAATTTTTAAAATACTTGATTATCAAGTCAAGTAATCTAGGAAAAATCCAAGCTACTTTACTTGATGAACTGTCTGACAATCGTTCAATCATCAAGTATTACGATTGGACAATTTAAATATCGAACTGACATATTGCATTTCATTTTTATGATGTACATGGTGTCATATACGCTGACAAATATAACTCTTTTTTATTTAATTTTTTACCTTTTATTTTTGGACATAGTTTTAAAGGAGTGACAATTGATTAATCAGAATAAACACCGCGTTTGTAAACCTGCCGGAATTTATGGCAAACGAACAAAAAGATTTCCAGTTAAAACAGTTCGTTTCAGCTAGCTCTCTAAAAATTTAATGAATATCCAATAGATTTTAATATGTAAAGCGAAATTGTAATTTTTTATGGATTTATTTGATATGGTATTGATATAATTTTGTGTAATATTTAGCTTTAAACAAAATTAATATTAAATTTACAGCAAATTATGTATTTGGTCTAAATTTATATTTAAATTATAACATTTACTCAGTACGCATTATTAAATACAAATATATGCAGTTTAAACAATTATTTTTTAAATATAAGATCCTAAAATTTACGATTTAATGTACTTCTGTTGTAGATAATTAACCAATTTATAATTAAACTGATCCTGTCTGAACTTACAAATACATTTAATATCACCTACATGATATATTTTAGTGTTTAATCAAACTACAGTATATTAGCTAGCTCTATATCACTTTTACTTTTGTAATCTAAGTGATTTTTTAGAGTAGTACTTATGAAACTATGATTCCAAAAGAGAATGGCTTTTTGTACTGCTTTGTTATTTGTGAGAGGACGAAATCTGCTGTACTCTTTTTCCCTGATAGTCGTATTTCGTTAAAGCTGACATTTTTCAAATACTTACCCGTAAACAACCAATCTTGAGAACTCCACGTCGAGTACCATCTACCAGGTAGCGAAGCAAGGCGATGTGTAATAATTAATCAGTGTGGTGGCGCGACTCATTATCGCGGGATATCCATTACGGTCTGCAGGAAGTCATTAGGCGAGGAAAGGCTAATGGTGCCCTGCGTTACTTATCGGATATCTTGTGGGTGCCCACTTTAGTTAAATATGGATCCAAATCAATTTGATTCACCTTTTAGAGGTGCACGAATAATTTTATACGTATGTGGAAAGGGCAGGTGAAGAGAATGACTTAATTAAAACAAATACAGAGCGAACCAAATTTTCTAAATACACTGCTGGCCACTCGAACTTACACATAGAGACTTTTAGGCAAAATTTAAAGTTCAATATTTTCAACAGGAATGCAAATTTTTGAACGCGGCTTGCAAATTTTAAGAGCTAGTTTTTTTCGGATTAAGCTGCATGACGTATATTTATCGTAGAACCATAGGTTTATTATATACGGGGTGATCAATGAAGTCATGCAAAAAATCAAAAAGTTTGTATGAGTGAAATTTCCGCAAAAAATTTTTTTTGTCGTTGCAATATGGTTCGTTACTAAGGTAACATCAATATTTCTAGACGTTTTTGTCAGTTTTTGGATTAAAGCCCTTAGGCCTTGTACACATTACTCAACATATAATTTGGGTAGCAAAATTTTTAAAATGCTATAAGTTGACATTGGATTGACGGTTCTTGATGATTTTTGCGGATTTGGAATCCTTATTTCACGTAGATTTTCTATGGTCTAAGCATTTTATTTGAGGGTTGAAATTTATAACAGACAAGTTATAACATTTTAAAAATTTTGCTATCCAAATTTTATGTTGAGTAGTGTGTACAAGGCCTAAGGGCCTTAATCCAAAAACTGACAAAAACGTCTTAATCCGAAAAAAACTAGCTCTTAAAATTTGCAAGCCGCGTTCAAAAATTTGCATTACTGTTGAGAATATTGAACTTTAAATTTTGCCTAAAAGTCTCTATGTGTAACTTCGAGTGGCCAGCAGTGTAGTTTATTGATGCTAACATGCTCGAGCCCATCAAACAGCTACAATTTATAAATAACACTAGAGAACGGTATGTTTAGATATGGAATAATATACTTACAGGGTATTTCAACGAAAGCTTGACCCCCCCCCCTTATAATAATTATAAAACCGAAAAAAAAATTTGAATTCACCGAGACCTGCCGATTATTGTTATTGCGGGGTGAAACATTTTTAACAGTCAAGCCAACATGTTATGTTCATCCTCCTAGGACTCCTAGCAACCCTAACTTTATTCGTCCTTTCTATTGCGAATACACTGGTGTATCACTTTTGGGAATACGTTGAAATTTGACAGTTATTGGTTAAAAATCAAAACATGACAAGCCGACATTCGCGTACTAATTTCTACAGAAATGCCCACCAATAATAGGCTTTTTATCTACTACACAACTACATTACTTGTTTTATTCCTATTCTAAAGACTATTGTATGCTATTTTCAAGGCATAAATCCTTTTTTAGACAAATTCAAACATTATCTCTTTTTAAATAACAAAAAAGTAACTGCTGTTTTTTGCTTATGACCACCAAATTATTAGTTTCAATCTGTTGTTGAAAGTGTAAAAGTATTTCCGAAATGGTTTATTCTATCGCAGAAAGAGTAGAAATTGTTACAATTTGGTACCTATCGAAATCGCGATTGCCCTAAAGCTACACCACGAATTTTTAATGGTAATCATCCAGAAAAAAATGTAAACAACTAATGCATAATATTGTTGTAACGGGTTCGTTTCTAAATAATAAACGCAAAGTAGATCGCCCAGTTCGAAATGAAGCAGTTGAAGTGGCAGTTTTGGGTCATTGCATATGGACAATAATTAGTCGATCAAAGCGGTGTCAAACTTCTGCCATATCCAGTTCAAGTGTTCATCGAATTTTGAAAAATACAAGTTTTATCCATTTAAGATGATGCTGGTTCAAGAGTTAGATGAAGATTATTTTGATCGTCGTACCCAATTTTACAAATATTTTAGTGAGCAACTTCTACTGAACCCAAATCTTCTCTGCAATACGTGTTTTTCAGACGAATGTACAATGTTGAATGACGAAATGTATAGACACAATTGTCGTTATTGGAGTGATACTAATCCTCATTTAATCAGGGAATTTCATACTCAGACTCTTCAAAAATTGAATGTTTGCGCCGGAATTTTGGGCAACCATCTTTTGGACCATTTTTTATTCAAGGATATCTCGATTCCTTGAATACATGAGAACTCCTATTTACAATTATTGGAAGACATAATTGACCCTGTAATAAGAGCAATTTTACAGAGTGACGACAATTTAATAGAGAATGAAATAACTTTCGAACAAGATGGCGCATCTACTCACTAGGCTGTTACTGTGCGCGAATTTTTTGATGACCATTTCCCAGGGCATTGGATTGGTAGAAAAGATCCAGTCGAATGGCCACCAAGATCACCTGATCTATCCCCTTTAGACTTTTTCCTGTGGGGCCATTTGAAATCGCGAGTGTGCGCCACACACCCTGAAATACTAGAGGTGTTGCATCAGAGAATTGTGAAAGAATCCCGATTAATAACACCGGATGTCTTTAGTAATATTCGGAGAAAATATGAAAACAGACTGTATTATTGTTTGCAAGTTAACGGGGGTCATTTGGAGCAATTAAATAAAACTTGTTTTTGATTTGCTTCAGCTTTTTTAGGTGATTTTTTTTTATAATCTGACCGACACATCAAAAAAAGTAATGTGGTTGTGTAATAGATAAAAAGCTCATTATTGGTGGGCATTTCTGTAAAAATTAGTTCGCGAATGTCGGTTTGTCAATTTTTCATTTTAAGCCAATCACAGTATATTCGCAATATTAAGGGCTTTAAATTGATGTATTAGAAGTAGGGTAGTTTTATTTGAAATTTTAAAGTTAGAGTTGCTAGAGGTTAGGGGAATGGCCGTATCAAGCTGGTTTGACTGTTAAAATCAAGGTGAGCATTTGTTTTTTCGATTTTATAATTTTAGAGGGGGTCAAATTTTTAGATGCAGATCGAAAATAAATAGGTCAGTTTGTTTTCAAATTGGATTAAAGGATAGATTATCGTGCATCATTATTATGATATAAAATAAAAATAATATTTACTCTATAACCCTCATGACAGTTTCTTTAATGGAATATTAGTAATTCTACCCCTCATTCTAATCACAGAGATTAGACCGAAAGTCTGATAATTGTGTGGGGGAGGAGGCGGCATATCAAGGGGACACCAAACTGACCTTCTTGTCATCCTAGGCTCGTTGCCAGGATCGTTACCAACCCATTCCTTCAAACAGGCCTTAATATACGAGTAGACAATTTAATTAAAAATAATCCCGACGGAATAGAGATTGGAACCTACGACTTCTGAGTGAAGTGATTGAGACATTAAACATAGACACCAACTAGATTCACCTCCGAATAATGTAACACTCTACTTTGAACAAGATGGTTTACGCCGTAAAATTTTTTGATAAACTGAAAGGTTATGTAATAACCAATTAAGTAGCCAATAGCAATAGAAATAGCCAATTTTAATAAACTTTTAATAAAACCTGAACCTCGACTTATTTTGGCTTATTCACTAGGTATACTTACCATTCTTTAATATAAACTCTATAATATTTACTCTATGTGAACGTAATCCTTGCCAGGTTAATTGTGTGTTTTAATGTAATTTAGCGTTTTAACAACTTTATTAAAAATATCTCAAGATAAGGACCATCATATTTATAAAATTATAAATGATCTTTAAGTTTTTAGTTTCTTTTCGAGGTTCTTTTAAAAAAGCATCTATACCCTTTTACAGTCATGGTATGAGATGGCCCTTTTAATATCCTCCTTATATTATTTTAATTACATCATTGTGGGAAGGCCGTTAAAGAGAGTCCTCTTTGTCTCTTAATTGCACATCGGTTCACTTTTTAGTGAGACAATCGAAAACCTTCATAAGACGGCTGGTTAAAGAAGTGGTTTTGTGTAGCCATGAGAGAATGCACAATGAGCGATAAAGAATCGCCTGAAAACGATACCGGCGTCGTTAAGGTGGTCTTTTGACGGTTCGGGCTCGAAGATTGTGGCCTGAAGTGGCATACTTTAGATAAACTAGAGTTTATGTTTGGTTTTTGTCAAATCGTTAAGTAGGTAGCCGGCGAGTAAGTGGACCTAATTTCATGATAGGAATTTTGTGACCAAAATGTTATTTCCACCTTGATGGCCCAACTGCAATCTTTTTTTATGTAGAGACACTTCGGATATCTAAAAACTGGATCGTTCAAAATGCCTGCAGATACAGCTCTGAAGCAGCTGGCGTATTGTCGCTTAACTATGGACTGAGTTACGGTGATTATCCTTGACAGAGTATTTATAAAATGAATTATGCACCTTTTGAAATTCTTTATACAAAACTGAAGTGCCTGGTATAATATGGAGTACCTGGAGATGCAAAATATACTGTAACTATAAACATTATATAAAAATTTATTTGTTCAATGAAAAACAAAAAACGAGAACTTTCAGCCAGATACATAAACAAATATATTATGCATATTTTTTAGTTTTTCATTGAAGAAATAAATTCTATTTCAGCAGCCAATATCATATATTCTGTAAGAAAATGCAAAAAAATATTTTATGTAAATTTATTAAATAGTCAAGAAGACCTACAATTTAGTTAAAAAATCTAATGTTTACATACTACATATAGGAAGTGCAACTTAGTATAATCGAAATTTTTTGATAATGAAAAAGTTACGAATCTTTTTCATTTTTATGCCATATCGAAGACGGGCATCAAATGGTCATGTCCTGCCAAATTTTGTTTGAAACCTAGTTTTCTCCGAGAAACTTGGATAACTAAAATCTTGAAAGCTTCATCGGGAAATAAACTACAACAACTTTTAGGCAATCCAAAAGTCAAAATAGAAACTAAGGAAAAGTCGGGAATTTACGAAATTAGATGTAAATACTGCAATCAAAAGTATGTTGGACATACTAGAAGGTCAATTCAAACTAGATTCAAGGAACATATGGATCATCTCAAATATGGAAGAATCTCCGATCAAATATGCATAGATAAGTAATTGCCTATTTGTCAGTATATAAAATAATCGTGTCTAAGAATAACAAAAAACACAACCTCAATTTAAAAAAAATTTCTGTCACAGTGCCCAACGGCATGGGCGGCTATGTTTTAATGGGTGAAAATAATAATTATAAAACTAAAAGTACAAATTAGAATATTTTATTTTAGTAAATACAAAGTTTAAGATTTACATATTCAAGAACAATTTATAAACATGTGTATAATATTTACTACACTATTTATAATAGTACTTAATATTTACTATTAAAAAACAATTGTAAAATCATTGACTATCCCTCTCGCGATCGCCCATTCTACGTTTATGCATGGCTACTTACCTGTGTAAACCACGCCCATTGGTGATAGTCACAAAATCCCTAACAATTTAGGCGGTAAATTTAAATGGCATTTTTTGATTGGACCAAATGCTTGGGCACCAATGTAAACAAAAAGCTATTGCTTTAAATATTGTTGGTCACAAAACTGTGTTGCTATAATTTGTCTATATAATATTTGGTCGGATGGTAGAATAGATAAGTCTAGTGTTGCCCAACATACATTTGAGAACAGTCATAAGACAGCTAGTAGCAATTTAAGACTTGTTAGGACTGTAACAAATTCCAGACAGCTGAATTCATTTGAGAGTTTGAAAATTGCAAAGTATAAAAATAGTATGAATAGTGACAGAGAGCCAATGCCACACAGCCCGATTTATTGGTTAGGAAATCACGATTCCCTGATCCGTCGCGACGGTCCACTGAGCCGTCACAACGGCTCGCTGAACCGCAATAATAGTTTAAGTGTAAATAGGACATAGTGCTAGCATAGGTTTAGTTTTAATCATCTCCAGATGATGCCACCTTGGTTGGCGAAATGCGCGTCGACTGCGGTATCCTGTTTTGGTGTTATGTGGAAAACTACATTAATGATAATTAAAATCTCGATTCAACTCAGTCGCGCGTCTTATTAAATTTTTCAATCTTCAGTCAGTGCTTAGCCATTTTTATGTTATACTACCGGTTTTGGATCCAAATTCAGAATTTCGTAAAACTAGGCAGTTCATATTTTTAAATACTGGGTGTCCCATCGAAAAGTATCACATTTCGTCGCCTTATATCTCAAAAACTAAAAGAGATATCGTGATGCGGGTTGGACAGAACGACTTAGGATTTTTGTAAGTTTTTTTTGGCACTGTTGCCAAATCTCCAAATATATTAGTAAATTTTTTATGGAATTCGCTCCTCTTTGGAGTAAAATTACTTGCTTATATTAAATGGAACACCCTGTGTATTTTGACATAATCAGAAAGCCTAATCACTCTATTTTTCAAAAAGGTATGCATTGTTTACATTATCTTGAGAATTGGAGCCACAAAATTAAGTTTATTAGAAGTACTCTTATTTGGGTTATTACGAATGAAAAAAATACCTCCTTCTTTGTAAAGTTATTTTTAAGTTTTTGTACACTTATTTTAAATAAAATACCCTATATATTTCATTTTAAAATATCTGATCAAACTTGATGTGGAACTTGACTGCATTTGCTTTTTAAATGAAAACAGATAGGGAGAAAAGAATAATTCTTTAATAATCGGTAGGTACGAGTTTTGTTAACAATAACAACAAAGCACAATGACAGTAATAAAAATAACAGATAAAATAATCAAACTAACTACTTGAATAAGTTAGAAAACAATTTGTTTTAACTGCCCACCATTTACTTCAATATACCTACACTTGTGCATCCTTAGTAGTAAATGATCAAAAGTGTGTGATCCTTCTAATGTGAACATTTTTATATCTATACCTCAAATATTTAACACAACTGACAATACAGTTTATTATTGTCCTTTTGTTTTTCATGGCTACTGTGAAAACGAAGACTAGCTTCACAAACTGTTCAAGTAAGAGGTGCTCCCATTCAACTGAATTTTGTGGCTCCAATTCTCAAGATAATGTAAACAATGTATACCTTTTTGAAAAGTAAAGTGATTATGCTTCCTGATTATGGCAAAATATACAGGGTGTTCCACTTAATATGAGCAAGTAAATTTACTCCAAAGAGGAGCGTATTCAATAAAAAGTTTATCAATATATTTGGAGATTTGGCAACAGTGCCAAAAAAAACTTACAAAAATCTTAAGTCGTTCTGTCCAAACCGCATCCCGATATCTCTTTTAGTTTTCGAGATATAAGGCGGCGAAATGTGATACTTTTCGATGGGACACCCCGTATTTTGTTTACTGTATTTTTCGTGCAACATTTTAGGTCCATCGTCCAGGAATATTTTTTCTACGTGACACACTCGTGAGCTTCTATTAATATACAAACACAACATATGTTGATTTAAAAAATAACATTTTTATATTTAACTAAAAAGAATACTTACATTTGTATCTGTATATAGGAATTAAGCCAAAAAGTTAACCATAAAAAGAACGATGTAAAGACTTAAATAAGCCAATAAATGATATTAAAAATAGATTAGAGTACTATTGAATTTGATTAGAACTACGTTATCAATTAAAATACCTAGAAGGAGAATTGTTGTGGATTAAAAATGTAACACGGTTTTAGGTTAAAATATAGTTTTATAGTGTTTAACCTTATCATATGAGTCATGAAAGTGTTATCATAAAGTAGATACCATTTTGAACAACATAAAATATATTTTTGTAAATTTCAAAGTATTACTTTGTTAATATAACATTCAGCTGTTTTGTTTTTAAAAATTTTAGATTTGAATCCTTCGCACTAAAGTTTCGTGGACAAAAAAATGTTATTTCCGCCCTGTGTGAGGCGCCGCATAATCAAAACAATCCGTAAACGTCTGACACTAATTTCAGCATGAGTTATCTTGTTGGCGGCCATTCTGCTCTAATTACCATCGCAATATTATGACAATAAAATTTAGTTTAAACATTAAAAACCCTTTTGTAGTAGGCAGTTTCTAATATTCCATATCCTGTGTAAATAACTTTATTGTGTCTACTAAAACCAGGCGCCGCCGCTATTGTCGCTCCCAAATGTATTGTTATTTGTTTATCAGGAGTCAGTGCAGCAGCGGATGTCCCATTAGAAGGTTCATAATGAGACTCTGAAACAGTGTTTTGGTTTCGAGTTACTTTTTTGTAATTTTTAAGTTAATATTAATTGTAGAGATGTATCTACAAAAATCTCGAACACAAAATGCTACTTTTCCAGAAAAATTTCATCACAGAACACTTACTTGCCTATAATGATATCTACAAGGTCCCTCCGGTTTTACATGTTATCTTAGGGATGGCACTTCGGATGGTACGTGTCCAAACACAAACCTCGCCTAATCTTGTAGATATTGTTTTGGTAAATTCACTAACGTACAAAACTAGAAGGTAGAAAGTTAACCTTGCAGGTACTAACCGCAACCAATGTTACTTAACTTCTGATATCGATGATACGAATTAAGTCGTTAAGATGACAAATGAAGAGTACATAAAATGCTGCCGTAGCATTATTTGAGTTTTACAACATTCCAACTTGTAGTTAATAACACGAAAAAGGGGTGTAGATAAGGTCTGGTTTATAAAGCCATATCCCTTGATGATGGGGTCTCTCTTACATGGCCCACTGACCTGTCCGCCACTGATTTCTAGCGAACGTACATACGTACAGGTTTGGTCTCGAAGGTTTCAGTTTCCTGTCGAAGTGGGTCTACATTCAACTGTATCATCAGCTGAATTTCTCGAAGATATCATGCGAACAGGAAAATCTCATAGCAAATAAATAGGCCCAGCAGGGCCAATCCTAGTTATCCACATTCAAATAACGTATCCATTATTCAAATCAAAATAGAAATATATCATAACTAGACTATTTCTCAATAACTTGCCAATACATGAAATTTATAATTAGCCGATGCTTTTTAGGTCTACTGCATCTTGTTAATTTAAGCTATTTTGAAAGAGGTATTTTATAAATATTTTGATCATTTATCATAGAATGTGTTGAGAAAGAGACTACTGTATCCAAATATATTAAACAAAATGAAAAGGTAAAATATAGCATCAGATGACTTATTCCATCTGATCAGACATATTCCAATCGCCAATCAGTCACAAATATATAATTTGTTTCATAGTGTCCAGTAAATCTACTTACCCTGCATTGATTGCAGCCGGTAAATGGAACATTTCAGTACCTGATAACCTGATACTGTAATGTTGTTCCTAGCAACACTTTACAGGACTTTGGAGCTATATTTTTGAGTTTAAACCAATTTTTGACATTTATCCGCGTTAATTTAGTCAAACTAAAAGTCAGGAAAATATAAATAATGCTTTTCTACCCATTTCAGAGAAGCTACGATGTTAAGGAATTTATTTGAAATTTCCTCTGAGCACTCTTTTATTATACAACCAAATAAATCATGATACGTCAAAAGAAAACTAATGTCATGTTAATGTCACCTTGTGTCACCTTATTATGTTAATAACATGATTTTGTCTTTCAAATTGATATATAAATATATTATCATTATTATTATTATTATTATTATTATTATTATTATTATTATTATTATTATTATTATTATTATATGTTAATATCAAACCAACTGAAAATCGAAGATATATCTAAGAAAGGGCGATAAACAACTAAGATCCGCCACTGGGAGCGAGGATCTTGTTAACAAATTTCAAACATGGCTACTTAGAAAATCATTACCAGATCGTCGAAACACAGACCTTAAACTTAACATTAATATAATATAATTTGGCTCCGCCGATGCTGTCAATCAAACTAATGACTCGCCTTTTGTTACAGACACAAAAGAAAAGTACAAAACTTCCTCCCCTGTAAAAATTCTCCCCAAAACAACTGTGATGTTACCACGGCGGCTACCATTTACGAAGACTTGCATGACGTCATTCCAAGGCCTACGCCGACGCATCATCCCCAACTGGCCGGGGGACATATAGTAGCCCCATCGATAGAGGTAGGTATTCAATTTTTATAGGATTAGTCATGTAGATATGAATAATAAAACATCACATTATCAAATCGGGGAACTCGAAAACCATATTAGGTTCCAATTTTAAATAATACTTAATCTGAGTATTCAAAAGGGAGTTGAATATTCTAAAGAGTCTATTACATAAAGGAATATTTGAAAATTGAAACTGTACAGATGCACGGGGTGTTTGTAAATTGAATGCCTATATTTCAGGACGTAGTAATTGTACAAGAACACATATGTCTATATATATTATATAATAATTTGTATCCCTTCTTTCACAAAATTCTTAAAGATAATAAATTAGTCAAAGAATGTTTTACCCCATTTACAAGTACTTATTTTTCAGATCTTAAATGTAATGTCAAAATTTACCAAATAAGTGTACTCTTTTAGTTAATTTTGCCTTAACTTTAGTTTTATTAAACAGTTCTATTATTATGTAATAAATCAATATTCAAAACCGTTGTTAACTATGAAGTCTATAGAAGCGTTTATTAATAATTCTTTACTAGTTTGATGTTTCCAACTCTTTCACAGTTTCTTTTTATAACAAAAGAATCGTGAATTTAAATGTTTTATTGGTTTATAATAAAAAAGTGAACAATAGCTTCCAGTTTCAGCGAAAAATTGTGCACATAATGTCATCAAATTCCACTATCTCAATAGCAGCCGAGGATTAATTAAATAAATTCCAAAATATCGAAATATACTGAATGTACTTTCACATAAAATCAAATCGTTTTACATAGTAAATAATTCCATTATAAATGTTTGGTTAAAAGTAGCTATTTGTAAACAAAAGTCCAAATTTAATGTTTTTATTGTCAAATTAAAGGCGAGGACACTTTGTCTAAACTTTGTGTCAAACCATGTCCCCAGCACTAATTCTATTTTGCGTTTCATTATCGAATCTGACGACAGCTCAGTACTGACAGAAGCCTATAAACAATTTACGTTTCAGTTTATCAAAACTTTACATATTCTATTTTAGGATTGTTATAGAAGATAGTACTACTAGTACTGTAGTTACTATTACGAAACTATATGGTTTTATAACAAGTAATAATAGTAATTAACATTGGTAGTATTAACGGAGTGGGTGGCTCAAAGTACAGTGTGTCGACTACTTAACCCAAAAGTCGTAGGTTCAAATCTCTTTCTTTTAATTAAATTGTCTACTCCTTTATTAAGGCCTCTTAGCAGGGATGGGTTAGCAACCATCCTGGTATGCATATGCAGGATGAGAAGAATATCAGCTTGGGGTTAATGTCCATAGATTAACAGCCGTATGTTTGACTGTCCCCCAACTAATAGGGTTTTTCAGGTTTCCTTCATTCCACCACTGAGTAATGGTTAGGGCTAACACGTAAGTCATATTTGAGCGCAAATTCGGACTGCAGAATATTAAAATACCGCCCCCTCCCCTACATAAGTCACAGACTTCCGGCCTTAGAATCCTCGTGATTAAAGTAAATGGTAGAGATTTTATTGTTATTATTAATATTATTTTTTTATTGTTAAAATCCCTAAGTAGACGTAATGAACTCAGAATGACCGCCTTCTGTATTCTTCCAGCTAAAATATCTGCCGAATTTCGGCATGCCGATGATTATTATTACTATTATAATTATTTTTAATAATAAGGGGTTAGAAGTTTGCAAGAGAACTTAGGCCATTCATTTACAGTATGGATATGGATATAATATAGACCTCTTTAAGATGGTAATACATTATAGTAATTTGTCTCCAACCGTTCCAGGAGCAAATCTTAACCGCCTTATTTTATTTTGTTTCTTGAAACGGTTAAATATAATATATAAATAATACTAAGACAATATTCTAGTATGTCTACTCTCGTCTTGCCCCATCTCCACTGATATATATCGCCTCGACTGTTTTATTTCATCTCGGCAAAAATATGAAAGATAAAATGGCTCGATACGAACGGACGTATCTCAATACATATATAAAAAATATAATAATAATAACATAATATCTCTACGCCTGATTCAAATCACAAAGATATATTATCTGAATAGTTATTATATATACGGATAAATTATATACTAACAAGGATAGATATGTTTCGCATATTGCATCAATTCATTCAATACCGTTATTATAGATAGGATAGGATAGGATAGTTGTTGACAGGATTTTATACCTTCGTTATTATAGACTATGTGGACCCTAAACTTCGAGAAAATTACCGGTTGACTTGATTGCAAAATTACTAACGAATTCATCATCGATGCTCGAATTGCATTGCAACTGATATAAATTTAGAGAACTCAGAGAAAAAACCACCTTGTTTTCAGAATACGTTCTCTCGAGATAAGTCTATTTTAATGTTTAATTATTGTGCATCATTGATTACACTAATTTTTGATGACTTCATCTGGGTTTCGGATATAAGATCATCGGCAATTATCTTAATAGAACATGTATTTTTTTGCAGATTTAGATTAAACGTTCTATTGCGTATACGTTAATGTAAGTTTGCATATGTCTACCTTTAACAATAAGGGAGGGTGAATCATGTAAAATATGTTAATTTTTGACGATACATTCATTTTCCTAAAATTAAAGATGGCGCCACAGACGCTGCCAAATATTTTTTTTATATGATATGGTGGGACGTGTTGCATATAATTTAAAACATCTCTCAATTCTGTGCATCCTTGAAAAATTTAAATCGGTTCATGTGTTCTCAAGTTATAAACGTTTCTATGAGTAAGGATGTAAATGAAAAAAAAAGCAGTCAAATTCAACAGTTTAATAAAGAAAACAATATTTTAATAAGAATAACTAAAGATTTTGTTCAAACTGAGCACCTTAGACCTCCTGATAGTAAAAGAACTTTCAGACATTTCCTGGCGCACATTGTAAAATGTTTTCCTGCAAATAGATGCACACTCATTGGTGATTCTCTACCGAAATCCAAAAAATTGTCTGGTTGGGTAATAAACACCTTAGATTTAAGGTGAATAAAAACTCCAATGAACTCAAATCCGGTAAACGAGAAGTCCACTGAAGAGGTCCTCGACGTCTAATCCACCTATTAGAATGCAAGTAATCAAGGACATTCCTGATTTCCCTAAAATAATGTAGTGGCGCACCGTCCTGTTGATACATTACGTTAACCTCTTGAAACTCAAGGACATTTTTCTGGACTATTTTGGCTATGTTGCAGGCTGAATATTATTTTCCAAAAGCCAAGGTATGTCCAAATCTCCTGTCAAATTTTCTTCAATGAAAAAGGGTCATATAATATGATCTAGAATAATGTCCATGGGTTTCAAAAGCTTAACATAACGTATCAACACGACGGTGCGCCATCACGATTATTTTAGAGATGTCAGGAATTTCCTCGATAACTTTTATCCTAACAGGATATTGGACGTCGAGGACCTCTTGAGTAGCCTGCTGGTTCACCGGATTTAAGTCCATTAGATTTTTCTATGTTCTTACCTTAAATCTAAGATGTTCATTACCCAACCAGACAATCTTTTAGATTTCGGTAAAGAATCACCAACAGGTATCAATCTATCCCAAGGCACACATTTTACAACGTGCGCCAGGAAATGATAAGTTATTCTACTGTCAGGAGATCCAACATGCTTAGTTTAAACAAAATCTTTAGTTATTATTATTAAAGTATTGTTTTCTTTATTAAATTGTTGAATTTAATTGCTTTTTATTCATTTATATCCTTATTCACAGAAACGTTTATAACTCGAGAAAGGATCGACCGATTTAAATTTTTCAAAGACTAGTATGCAGAGAATTGAGATATCTTTTAAATGATATGCAACACGTCCCACCGTATTATTTAAAAAAATATATTTGACAGCGCCTATGGCGCCATCTTTCATTTTAAAAAATGCATTTATCGTCAAAAAATAATACATTTTACATTATTCACCCTTTACCCTAGCCCAAGTAGTTAAAAAGTTAGCAGGGGGTTCACGCACTCTAGGGGTTTCACTTAGAATTAAATGAATTAAATTCGACCTCTCTCAAATTCTTTTTGGAAAATATTTTTTCTAGGAAGTTAGGTACTGATTTACTACAATTTCCTTCAATTTGCGCCCTTTAATCGAGTAGGATTTTTAAATGTTATTGACAAAGTTTCTAACTTTGAATCTAAATATAAACGTATAAATCACGTCTAAATATAATCGTCTTAAATTCGTCCCTGCAAACCATTTAAAGAAAATAGCACATATGAACTTTTTGAACAGTATTTCTATTGAAAACGCACTCCAAGCTCTGTCTTTTCTTTATTAATGTCTGCATTATGTTCTCTTTACATATTCGAGTTTGAAATGATATCTGTTATAAATATTCCACCTCTTGTTTAAATAAATTAGTAAACAATGACCTAAATCTCTTCGCGAAATATATGCCTTCACGCACTTTTGTATTCAATCTTTACTACAACACTTAAACCAATTTATGCCTTAATTTAGGGCCACGTAATATTCTACTAAAGTTATAACGTACACAAAAACGAATCAACAGCTTTGTCCGGGGCGTACAAAAACAAGACTTTTCGTAATTAAAATCCCGTCTCTTTATAAATTAAATATGTTGTGAACACGAACATCCGTTCCCTTTTGTTCTAAGCTTTTGTGCAGCGACACCTTCAGCCACAAAGTGTGAAAAACCGAGGTGGAGCAACATATTCAGCCGGCGTGTTTTGTGCAGGACTCTGCACCAACATCGTCGTTTGTTTAGAATTAGTTGCATGCTGCAATTCAGTGTAATTGCATTTTAACGTCAAGAAATTATAGAAAAACTTATGAATGTGGTGGCGTTGTTATTCAATTTATTGTCAGTATTTTTCACACAGAACGGTTTTACATTTTAATATAATTTTAGTTTTTATTTAGGTTTCGCTTCATTTTCATGTTGTATCTGATAAACTAATAACCGCATACTTGAAACCAATTCAGTGAAGTTTTTTTTCATGTAAAATCGATTCATGTGAAAGATTAACAACAGCAGTTTTTAAGGAATGATTAGAACAATTATTGATTTTCTACAATACATTCTTTTTTATATATTCGTAAATACATTATATTATTTACAAAAATTAATTCTCATTCTGAAAAAGCAGATGACTATTTATAAATAAAAAAAGCGACCAGTCAGTCCGTTTTACAATTATTATAGTTAATAATAAATTATTAACGTAAATATTCCTCTATTTTCATTATTTCAGCATTCCAGTATGCAGTTAGAGAAAAATTATTCAAAAAAATATTTCAGGTGTAACAATAACCTTTGTTGTTGCTCCTAAGATGTGTAATATAAGGTACATGTCAGACAATATTTATTATTTATATTGTTTGTGAAACATTTATCAATATTTATTGTTTTTTTTCAGTTTTCAGTGAAAGTATTATTTTTTAATGGACTTAAAAATAATCCTTCAAATATTCCTAAGTTAAAAGATCAACCCCGGACTGACTGTTTTTAGCACCGGTATTTAGTTACGTCACAGCTTACCACGACAAAATGGTAACCTGTGAAGGTTTTAAATATTTTCAGCCGACAAATAATAGTGACAGTATCCTTTAAAAAGAGAGGATGTCTAAATAACACCCAAATTAATAACTAGAGGCAATATCTTAATTAAAAAATATAATAAATAAAATAAATATATTTCTTATCATGACTTTTATGCAAATAATTTGCGATACTATAAACATAAACAGGATTTTCTCTGGCTTTATAGATTTTCGCCTAACGGCAATAAAATTTTTCATCTTGATTGGCTTTCTAATGGTCTTGTAACTTCACAGTTAATCGTAATATCTCAAGGGAATTTCTGAGATTAGTTTCCAAGGGCTAAGTTAATTTATTCAAGTATCAAATATTTCCTTGGTCTTAGGTCCTTAAGGAAAAATTAACAGGTAATACAGGAACAAATTAACGAAACATTAAAGGTATTTCCTCGAATAAAATCGCTTTCCTAAATTAACGAGCGGGTGTTTTTAAAACGGAATTATAAAACACCCTATATAACTGCTGCTTATTAAGGCAGTATTTATTCGGAAAACAATGCAATGAAAACGACATGCATCAAATACATGCGCACAAATTTATGAAAATAATTTAACCAACCAATTTTCCAAATAGATGAATTTTGCAGCCCCCTTTGCTGTCTTCCGGCTGCGAGCCGACGAATTGTTCATGTGGGCATGAACAACATACGTTACTTTACTCTTAGATCGTTTTAATGGGAATTTGTAACAAAACAAGCTCTTTGCGCGGCTGTTCATGCAGAAACTCACTAACGCAACGCGTCTCGCCGTATTCGCGTATTAATTCGTTTTCAAAGGCAAACAAAGCGATGCGACACACACGTAATCATTATTTACATGCCTATGTGTAACTTCGATATTAATTTGGATTGTACACCCTTGCGAAATGATGACTCATTCCTGGGTCCGTGAAGTTAGCCCCCAACTCCTGGAGTTGGACGGCACTAATCCACAGTCGGTTAGTAAGTTATTAGTAAGTATTTGTAAGCCCATTGGTAACATTTGTAAGTAAAGGGTAGCCGTTTTATTTGTTATTAATTTTTAGCGGCTAACTTCTTAGCAGCCCCCAAGTTGTTTATAATTGCAGTTTTTATGTTATCAGCTATTAGTAAGTCATTTGTAAGTATTTGTAAGTTGACTGTCGACATTTGTAAGTCTCTAATAAAAAAGTTATAACCAATTAATAAATGGCGGCTAACTTCTTAGCAGCCCCCAAGTTCTTTCAGAATGTTTTGTTTATCTTACCAGTTGTTAGTAAATCGTTTGTAAGTATTTGTAAGCCGTATTGCAACATTTGTAAGTCGCTAATAAAAAAGTTATAACCAATCAATTAAATGAGGGCTAACTTCACACCAAGCCCCCAAATTCTTTCAGAAGGTTTTGCTTGCCTTACCAGTTGTTAAATCGTTTGTAAGTATTTGTAAGCTGTCTTGCAACATTTGGAAGTCGCTAATAAAAAAGTTATAACCAATCAATTAAATCAGGGCTCGCTTCTTAGCAACCCTCAAGGTCTTTCAAAATATTTTGTTTATCTTGCCAGTTGTTAGTAAGTCATTTGTAAATATTTGCAGGTGACTTTCAATATTTCCATGTCACTAATAAAGAAATTATAACCAATTAATTAAACGGTGGCTAACTTCTTAGCAACTCCCAAGTTTTCTGTAAATGTCTTGTTTACATCATTTGCAAGTCCCTAATACAACAGTTACTTATCAAGTAGTTCTGTCGGGGAAACTTGTTTGCCTTGTTTGTTTTATTTACTGTTGTTGTCGAAAATAAAAAAAACTATTTTGGAAGTTAAAGATTTTACTAACGTAAGGTACAGATCTTGCGAGATATACCTAACAGATTAAAATATGACAAAATTAAAATCTCATTAAAAGTATCTAGTTTAGTAGGTACCTATTTATCAAGTTTAATTCAGTATATATTTTTTTAACTATTTCACAAAGGTTAGTCAAATATTATTGCGCTGCAGTTGTGTTGTTCAAAGTAGATAGGTATGTAATAAATAATGGACCATGAATCCACGCTTATTTTAAAAAAGTGAGGACTTAATAAATTTAGATCTTATAGTATTTAAGTATGTTGTCTGGTTTTCTAATGTGTGTAGTGTTTTCTAAAGAATTCGGTATACACAGCAGGAGAGCAAAGTTAAGTTAAGCAGAGAATCACGGTGACACCAAATACGGATCATTCTCTGCCTAACTCACACGTACCTACATTGATTGCATTCAAACAATAAAAAAGATGAAAAACAGAATAAAACCAACCCATACAATAAAATTAAAATAGGAAATTGATGTATTAGGTAAGAAAACACTTTTTGGATATTTCTTCTGTCACTAATCTAATTTAATACTTATGTTAAATCATTATTTTTAGCTATTAAGTAACCTTGAAAAAGTCCGAAAACTCGTACGAAACGTAGGATATTTGTCGTAAGTTGTTAGTAAAATCGTTTGTAGATATTTGCAAGCTGACTTTCAATATCATTTGCAAGTTGTTAATGAAAATGTTATTACTAAATAAATTCATATCAATTCCACAGAGGCTTACCTCTTATTAGTTCTAACTAAAAGTAAAATGTCATATGTATATGTCATATGTATAAATCATGTACTTAACGTATCTACAAGGCACTAAAAGCAGTTAGAAATCGCGGACATATCCATTTTAGTTGGGGATTCTTCTTATATTTGTATCTTTCAGTTACCTCACTCAGAGATTATAAGATAATCTCTACGTCACTCAAAACACTTTAAGGTTCATATATAGTGGGGTAGGTTATCTATCAAATATAATATTAATATAAATATAAATCTATAAACATAATATTAATATCTACCAAACCAATACCAATATTAAATTAATGGTTGGTTGGGTACAATAATAGTTGTTTAAAATAAATATTTTAAAATTTTAGTATTCAAGGGAAATCTTTATATTATATATCAAAAAAAATAAATAGTTAATTTGATGAAATCAGTTCAACATTTTTAACCTAAAGCTTTAGCCGCAAAGATGAAAAAGGCCGTCTCAAAAATGTCCCAAATCGGACTCACCTCGGTAAATAGTATAGTATTGAAAGAATCTTTATTTAGTTAATGGCATTGGTTCCTCCATTGACCAGTTACTCTTAGTTACAGAAGTTAATTTTCTTAGTTACTTGAAACCAGACACTGACCGATTTCGCGCTTATTATGCGCTCATCAGAGTGCCATAGAGCATGATAACTGGTCAGTGTCTGGTAGTTGGTCTCGATGAATGATGTGGCGACTCCTACGGAGATGCCGAAGTAATGCATTGCCAGTCGGGGCACATTGGCCGTGGAGTTCGGCATCTCCTTCAAATAAACTTACTTTTCGTTAAATACTATTCACAATGAAATATTAATATATTTTCGTTTCATTATCAAAAAGTTGTCACATAAATGACTGTAATTGTATAAATTTTTTATATATACTGTTCTCAAATCAATCTGTAACGGTGAGTGTATTGCTGACTGTGATGAGTATTACAATCACTAATATTCTAAAATTTATTTGTTGAATAAATATTCTACGTTTCGTCCGAGTTTTCGGACTTTTTCAAGGTTACCTAATAGCTAAAAATAATGGTTTAACAAGTAGTAAATTAGATTAGTGACACAATAAATATCCAAAAAAGTTTTTTCTTAGGTACCTAATATCAATTTTCTACTTTAGTTTTATTATATGGGTTGGTTTTATTTTGTTTTTCATGTTTTTTATTGTTTAATAATGCAATGCACGTGTGAGTTAGGCAGAGAATGATCCGTATTTGGTGTCCCGTGATTCCCTGCTTAACTTAACTTTCGTACTGCTGTATATACCGAATTTTTAGAAAACGCTACACGCATTAGAAAACAGACAACATACTTAACTATATAAGATCTAAATGTATTAAGTCCTCATTTTCTTTAAATAAGCGTGGATTCATGGTCCATTATTTATTACATACCTATATATTTTGAACAACTGCAGCGCAGTAATATTTGAGTAACCTTTGTCAAATAGTTAAAAAATATATATTGAATTATACTTGATAAATATGTACCTACTAAACTAGATACTTTTTAACGAGATTTTGATTTTGTCATATTTTAATTTGTTAGGTATATCTCGCAAGATCTGTATCTTACCTTAGTAACATCTTTAGCTTCCAAAATAAAACATTCATTTTCGACAACCACAGTAAATAAAACAAACAGGACAAACAAGTTTCCCCGACAGAATTAATTAATAAGTAACTGTTGTATTAGGGACTTGCAAATGATTAGTTGTGATGTAAACAAAACATTTAGAGAAAACTTGCAAAGTTGTTGGAGTTGCTAAGAAGTTAGCCACCGTTTATTAATTGGTTATAATTTCTTTATTAGTGACATGGAAATATTGAAAGTCACCTGCAAATATTTACAAATGACTTACTAACAACTGGCAAGATAAACAAAATATTTTGAAAGACCTTGAGGGTTGCTAAGAAGCGAGCCCTGATTTAATTGATTGGTTATAACTTTTTTATTAGCGACTTCCAAATGTTGCAAGACAGCTTACAAATACTTACAAACGATTTAACAACTGGTAAGGTAAGCAAAACCTTCTGAAAGAATTTGGGGGCTTGGTGTGAAGTTAGCCCTCATTTAATTGATTGGTTATAACTTTTTTATTAGCGACTTACAAATGTTGCAATACGGCTTACAAATACTTACAAACGATTTACTAACAACTGGTAAGATAAACAAAACATTCTGAAAGAACTTGGGGGCTGCTAAGAAGTTAGCCGCCATTTATTAATTGGTTATAACTTTTTTATTAGAGACTTACAAATGTCGACAGTCAACTTACAAATACTTACAAATGACTTACTAATAGCTGATAACATAAAAACTGCAATTATAAACAACTTGGGGGCTGCTAAGAAGTTAGCCGCTAAAAATTAATAACAAATAAAACGGCTACCCTTTACTTACAAATGTTACCAATGGGCTTACAAATACTTACTAATAACTTACTAACCGACTGTGGATTAGTGCCGTCCAACTCCAGGAGTTGGGGGCTAACTTCACGGACCCCTCATTCCTTTCTATCGGGACTATCTATCGGTTTATAAAGGGTCTGGGAAGAGATTTTGCAAAGGGTAACGTTGCTACGTATATCTATTGTTACTGCTAATTGGATATTAAAATTCCCTTCTGAAAAGAAAAAATACTAGAAAATATACTCCAGCTCCAAAATGATCAGTCAGGTGTTATTTTTTTAACCTAATCATTAGGATATCAATGTGCTTATATAAAAACAAAATGCTACACTGGAAAAAGCTAGGCAACTACCAGTTCTTCTTCTTAAAGTGCCATGCAGATTCCTGCGTAGCCGTCCATCGCTTCTCTCATCATATAATTCTATTAATTGCAGCATTTTGTAGTGCCTAGAAGTCCCGTATTCCTGTCCATTGTCGTATGTTTCGTAGCCAGGATAATTTTCTTCTAACCACTCCTCTTTTTCCTCCTTCTATTTTACCCTGGAGCATAAGACGTTGGAAATGATAACGTTCTCCACGTAGTATGTGTCCAAGGTAGCCAGTTTTTCTTCTTTTGATGTTTCCGAAAAGTTCACGGTCTACTAAACTAGCTCTTCTCAGTATGTCCTCGTTCGTCACATGGTCAACCCACGATACTCTCAGCATTCGTCGCAGGGTCCACATCTTGAAGGCCTCAAGTTTGTTGATAATTGCTGTTTTCAACGTCCATGCCTCGACTCCGTACAAGAGAACGGACCAGACGCAGCACTTTACTATCCTATATCTGAGACTGAGATTTAAGTTTTTATATGTCAAAAATTTTTTAAGTCTTAAGAACGTTGTTCGAGCTTGCTCGATTCTGCATTTTATTTCCTGATCCGGGTCCCATTTTTGGTTGATCATACATCCCAAGTATTTAAATTGAGTGGCTTGTTCAATGCTTTCTCCATTTATGGATATTGTGGTATTTGGAGTATCGTTTCTATTAATGGTCATACATTTGGTTTTACGGATGTTAATTTTCAGACCCAATCTTTGACTTTCTTCATTGACCTTATCTAGTAGACTTTGTAAATAATTTGCACTCTCCGCCAATATCACGGTATCATCCGCATATCGAATATTGTTGATGGGAATTCCGTTTACTTTAATGTCTATGGGACTGTCGGAGATTGACTCGGTCAATGCTCTTTCCACATACAAGTTAAACAACATCGGAGACAAGATGCACCCTTGGCGGACGCCCTTTTTTATTTCAAAATCCTCAGTTGTTCCTGCATTCTGAATTCGGATTTCCACTCTTTGGTTCCAGTACAAATTACCTATAAGTCTGATATCCTTTCCATCCAGTCCCAAGTCCCTAAGATATGATATGAGGAGATCGTGTTTAACATTGTCAAATTTTTTTTCGTAGTCGATAAAACACAAAAAGACGTCCTTTCTCTGATCCTGGCAATTCTGCACCAATGTTTGCCAGTTAGCAGTTAGGTAATATTTATTATATAGTTTCTTGTGGGTTTTCTTTTTACTTCATGTGGATCGGTTGCTCTGAGGTGACTTAAAGCACTATAGGCCTATCGTGCATCCCACTGATTCCGTCATCCCAGATACCTATAAATTCCCAGAGCTCTATAAATTTCCCTTAGCTCATAAGGATCCAAGAACGGTTTACCCAGAAGCGTTATTCTGGTAGTAGAGCAGTGCAGTCTTGCCTGGACCATTACATAGCTGACATACCGGGCTTTCTGCCAATTTTAGATTATAGAGACGTTTATTGAGATGGCAGTGACTTGTGACTTGAGATCCCTGTCATACTTTTGAGCCGAGGTTTTTTTCTGCGAAGGATCTTCCACCAGTGCCTTCGCATAGCTGTCCTTATTTAAGACCTAGTAATTCCTATGTTCTAGCTTCACCCATTTTACCTAGCAGCGCTATAAGCGACTCCACAAGCTGCTTCAGATCCCTTTCTAGCAAGTTCGTCTGCAAGATATTTCCATCAATGACTTTATGTCTTACCCAACACAGTCCCACTCTATTGGTATTTTCTAGTTCAATTAGCAATCGTAGGCAATTCCAGAGAAGCCTCGAACAAACCTTGTTTAAGTTCAAAGCCTTTATAGCTGCTTGACTATCGGAGAATATGTGTATATAGATGAGTTTAAGTGTGTAGCCCCTCCTCAAATTTTCCGCCAAACACGCCATTATATTGCCAAAATCCCCAAACTATAGTTTCTACGCCATACGTCTATGTCTCAGTTCAAATAATCCAGCTCCCCTGTTCCTCTGTAGTTTTGGATCCATATGTGAACCACACGAGGCTCCAAGCATTCAGAGAATTTACCTCCGACTCCCAGTCACCGAGATTCTGTATTTTTGTGGTAGTTTCCTCGTCTTCTTGATGCTTACCTCGTTAAGAACGAAGGAAATCAATTAGTTTACAAAATTATTTGACCTTTCCGAAGTTTTTAACGAATCTCACTGTACCTTATGCCGGTTTATCCAACTTATACGCAAGTTCTGCATTTTTAATATCTCGCCTTCTATTAAGGAAGAGAGGTAAGTAGCCATAAAATAAATATTGGCTAATAATTTATATGTCCACGGAAACAGATAAATTTAAAAATTGAACTATTTTTAACAAATCTCGAAATAATTTTGCATTCCAAGTGGTAAGTAATTATTATGTCTATACAATATAAAACATTTCCAAGGCAATTAATGTGTTTTTGTCTGATCTTTAAATGTGAGAATTTTGCTTAGGCAAAACTTAGTTAAATAACGCGGGTGTTTATTTTCTAATATTGTTCGTATTTTCAGAACTGTGGAAAAATGACCAAAAAACAGTAATAATATATATGTTTCGGATATAATATTATATAAAGTAACTCAAAACTACACTGCGTATTCACTACTGTCCATTCCATTTTTGTGCGAGATAAGTTCAACATCGTTCTTATTACTCCAGTTTCAGTACATAAGCTTGCATTCAGCTTTCTCCTTAGAATCATGACATTTTTTAATAAGAATATAACCAAACGTCGCTATAAGTGTCACAAAAGTACGTAGATATGGTGGAATATCGTTTAATTCTATACGAACACATTTTTTTTTTAAGAAATCATAAAAGTTTATTGAATTTCACAATGTTCAATTTTTTATATATAGATATGAAAGATCTATCTTTATTTTTATGACAAAATAAAACAGTTCCTTCACTTCAAAAACTTGCTAAAAAATATACGGTGTGTATCAAAATGTAGGTACAAAATTCATATTTTTTTCTAGTTGACATTAAAAAAGGCGCTGAGACAGGTCAATTAGTATATACAGTCAATACAGTATATACGGTCAATTAGAACTTTTCTACAATTGGTTATGGAAAGCCCTGCGCAAGTACTTGATAAAGTAGAGGCCGAGTTTGTATTTATATTGATCTCTCTTTGACCCAATATTTTTGAGGCTACTTCAAGTTTTTGTTGAACGGAATCCTCTATAAAGTGGATAGTGAAGCAGATGGTTCTTTATGAAACATCGTGAAAATAATAATTGTTTAGAAAAAAACACAGTTCTGATTTAGATATTTCAAGGAATATATAGAAAACACCCTATATACTAGTATTTCATTTCACTGATCATTCGTAGCACAAGGATTTCTAATTAACGATTTTTTCTTTTCTAATTGCTCTAACAGATCTAAGCGCTCTGCTTTCTTTTGCCGATGCAGTACCTTTACCTTTTCCAGATCTATTGAACATTGAAACAATTAAGTGAGAACTGCGTTTTTTTCAAAACAATTATTGGAATCCTCTATATATCCCACTGCCACGTTGGTTGCTTTCCATCCACCATGCCTCTTAATAGTGGTGAGGTCTGATTCCCAACATTCGGCAATTCCAAAAATTCTGCAAATTTTTTTAGAGAACCCCTCTATAGAATTTATACCAACCCATTGTGTTGTACATTTTCCATTTCCATAACCTAGGAAGAATCTTGAATGCTCATTGGTGACAGACGAAGAGAGGAATACTTTCGAAACATTTCGACAAGATTGACTCCTTCGATGTTCCCGCTAGAAATAATAAATTCTCTTCTCACGTTCATTTTTATGTTGGGAATCTCTATCAATATATATTCTCCCATGTCTTTTATGTGGGCAAGCTGAAGAAATGTCAGTTCTTCTCGACGGCATGCTCTACTGATACGAACACTATCTAAAATAATAAACAATTTCAATATTTGGAAAGAAATGTGAAAATTACACTTTACCTTCATCATCAAGTTGGTTTTATATCATCTGCGTCTTTCAAAAATTTCTCAACTTCTGATTTTCTTAAAACACTAGAGTTCCTAGATCTACGTCCTACCGATTTACGTTTAATCAAAGCAATTAGACTTGAAAATTTCTTTATGTCAATATTATTTTTCACTGACAATGGTGTTCTTATCATTGAAGTAAAGACTCCACAGCATGGAACTCTGTTATACTCTGGATTTTTGTTCAAAATAGAGTAGTCTGCCTCAGTGATAACAATTACTCCCTTTTTATGACTCCAATCCTCAAATAAGCTATACGCTTTTTCATATTTATCTTTAGATTTTGTGGGCAATAATGATTGAATCGCGATTTTTGCTGATTCTTAATGAAAACCTAATACACAAACTCGTTTCTATGTCAACATGCCCTCAAGATTTTTGATTCACATTTTCGAAATTCACAATTTTCAATAAAGAATTATAATAAATATAGTTATCTGAGCTATTTTCAAAGCACTATTTAAAAAAATCATGTATATAACTCGTAGGAAAGTGCCTTTTCCGCATATGGCGTATATTTTTATCTCGGCTAGCGCATCGATCAAAAAATTTACATCTGCAGAAAAAAGTCATTTTTCCTAACTTATTGCACAACTAAGCATTTTTTACGACCATGACAAATTAAGTAGGTATAAACTTGTATCGCTAAATTCAGCTTTAGAAGGGCTATCTATTTATAATATGAAATATAGAGCGTCCTATTTAAAAAAAATGTTGGTAATATTAGAGCTCCTTCAAACATAGCTCAAAAAATAGAAAATATTGCAGAAAAGTAGCAATTTCTATATACCGACTGACGTATTTCGGCGATTTTTTTTTAATTTCAGTTAAAAAAATATGAATTTTCTTCCATCATTTTGGGACACACTGTATATGTAACTTGGTGAACTCACAAATCATGATGCGTTCATAATACTGTAGCAGTGACTATAATTATTTTTATAGTCATTGACTGCAGTTAAAATAACAGGTGCTGATGATTGGACATAGATGTAAAAAATAAGCGAACAATATAACATAATCTGGTCAATAAGGTTGAATAAAAAATTAAACTGAGTGAGATTCTATAAACCACTTAATTTCTTTATAAAATTGACACCATTGGATTTACAATGAAGTTATAACATTTTATTTTTTTGATAGAGCCAAGGACTAGTACGCTTGAATGGATTCTATACCGAAGCTAAGGATTCATTAAAAGATCACCATATTTATAATAATGTGGAGGAAACAACACTCCTATAAGTACATATTTTTTTATTTTTTTTCTGCTTTATGTGTATGTACGCTTTTGTAAATTAAAAATGTCCATGTGGCAGAGCTCCGTATATTTTGATTAACCAAAGTTATAGTAAAATTAATCGGAAAAGTTGCAGCAGCAACTTTATCACATGTCTGGATGAAGTAACTTTGTAGAACTACTGAAGAGTTAATAAATGTAATACTCTCTACTTGATAGACTTAGCAAAAGTTGCTGCATGTGACACTGCTACTGGTTATGGTATAATATTATTTTCATATTGCAGGACTACATAAAGGAGCTATTTTTTGAATTAAGTGTATTGCATTTAAAAGCAGATTACAAAAGTAGGGTATAATATACTTGTGACTAACAATTCAACTTGGGTGGTATACATGATTCAATAGGTATTTTTTCAATAGGTATTTGAAACAAAATTGGAATTAAAAGAAATACCAAAAGAATTGTTAAGTTTATTACTAACAAGAAAAAATTACGTGCTTGTGTTTCAGTAAGAAATCAGAAGCAAAATCTGAAATATCGTAATTACTTAAGTTGTCTATAAATTAACTATATATACCCAAACGATACATTACTTAAAGTAGTCGTATCCTAATATAAATTCATAAGAAGAAGATACTGTTTAAGTAATTGAGGACTTGGCTAAGTTAAAAGAGTTCAGTAAGCTTGGTGTAACCAGTATTTTGATGAACTTATTCTCTTTCATATGTTGCAGTAACTTACCTTAGCTGAAAGTGTCATCGGTTTCACAGAAAATTATATCGTTAACATGTACATTTTTCATGGTTTTTTAGACCCTAAAAATAAGATAGTTATAAATAACGAAATCGTTTGTAAATAAGAAAAAAGTTGTGGAGACTAACTTAAGTTTGTTTGTGATATTTAACTTTGTACAGGGATACTCTTGTTTTAAATGCAACATTATATGTATTTCAGTAGTGGTGAGAAAAAAGCCACTGTAGTGAGAAACAGACCATAGTGCCCTTTTTGGGTGTTTGCTACTATCCGTCACAATTATTGTCAAATTGACCTGCTTTTCCGCAGGTGCCATTGCAGATTGACGAATATTGTCTTTGAGGAAGAAAATCCTACTTTTTTATTTGAAGAAGATGCCGAAAACAACTATTCCACGGCCAATGTGTCCCAACTGGCATTGCATTACTCCGGCATCTCCATCACATTGCCCGTGAAGTACTTATCTCCTTTAAATAAAAAAACTCTGTTGTATTGTCTCAATTTTTGATAGTTCCCTCTCTGCCACAAATACATTGACATATTTTTCTGGTTATGTTTCTATTAATAAAAAAGTTATGTTCAAAAGAGTAAAGAGTTAGAGAAATGATCTGCATATTTGTAGCTATAAGCAGAAAGTCTTCGTTTGGAAGACGTTGTCCTCATTTTAAAGTCTTTTGGGCACATCTTCTTTATTATTAGATATACCCAGCAACACGATCAAAGCATCCATGAGAACATGGTTTATTCTAAAATGAAACAATATATTCAAGGTAAGGTCGTGGTGGTGTGGATGTGGATACATTCTAGGATATGCAGGCAAGTGCTCACTTCAGCTGTAATTGTAAATCAATGCGGTGTAAGGGTGTTTATTTGCCCGTAGAGTATTTCTGCCATTTATTTTTAAATATACTGAAAGTTCTGTTTAAAAATGTAGCTTGGTGTGCTGCTGTTTTGCATAACAACCTGCATAAAGTTCAATATCATCATAAAAGACAATCACAACTTTTGTATTTAACTTTTTTTTCTAAGATAAAACATTTAAAGGGGTAAGATATACAACCGATGACCCTGTACTATAATTAAATATTAATACAACCTGTAGTGGTGTTTCATGTACTCCCCGCAATTCAAGAAATTACGTTCTGACCCTTCCCCTCTTCAAAGTTTCATAATCCAAGGTATTATTTCCGGGATATACATTCTTCCTGTTAAGTGCCGCAGCAAACATTTAGATGTAAGATGAACATCTACCCCGATAGACGGGGTTGAACTGTAAATTAGTGTACCCTGCGAATCTTGGCTTAATAACTGACAATTCAAACGCAGGAGAGCAATTTCTGCATAGAGAAATGCAAGAGGTTCGAGCGACTTGAAGCTTCAAAGTAACGTTCGGGTAAATAATACTATTCAGAATTGAAATTCTCATGTGAGAGATAAATCGTTTGAAGGTACAAAACCAACTGACTTGTATAGTGACTTTTAAAGCTGATGCAAAGGGCATATTATAGACACAAAACTATGTGGAGTTATGTTTAAGTTATTTTTGAACTGCGGTGTGTATACCTTTTGGCCAAAATTATAGAGCGTGACTTATAAATGGTATCAGAGTGCATCACCACATAAAACAGTACTTAACCGATAAGATGATTGCGTATATATACAGGGTGACCATTATCTATCTCCTTACATGGCTTTGTTAATAGTGCAGATAGAGAATTGGTTAAATTTGCGGAATTTTTGCAGAATTACAAGAAGAATTCAGTGCCTCCTTCAGATTTAATTTTAATTTTCAACTTTTCGAGATATTTTGAAAAAACTGAAAATCGTCAAAATTTTTAATCCCGAATATCTCGAAAACTATAAAAGATACAAATAATATAAAAATACTGTGTGATAGTGTTTTTTACGTGACATTAAACGGTGATATTGAAAATTTCACGGGCATCTTAGTTTTTGAGAAAAAAATAAAGTTATGTAAAATGGCAACCATAGTTTGGCTATGGTATCAATAAAAAGCTTCTTTTTTCTGATTTCAAAAATACAATATTTAATCAGTCGTTTTTATTCGTTTGTGTACATTTTACAGTAACCGTTTTAACATGAACGTGAATGAATTTTGACGTGTATAATGTGACTTAAGCGTGATCTGACATTTGTATATTATTGTATTTACTGATTTACGTGTGTTTTTCATAGCTTACTATGTTAATTAATTATTTGTTCACTATAGTAAACGATTTTATATTCAAAATATATAAAAGAAAAGAGAAAGATATATTAAATATTATATTTTTGAAATCAGGAGAAAATAAGCTTTTTATTTTCTCGAATGCGAACACCATGCGAACGGTTGCCATTTAAAAAAACATAACTTTATTTTTTTTTTTCTCAAAAAACCCGTAAAATTTTCAATATCACCGCTGAATTCCACGTAAAAAACACTATCACACAGTATTTTTATATTAGGTATTTGTTTCTTTTATAGTTTTCGAGATATTCGAGTTTGAAAATTTTGGCGATTTTCAGTTTTTTCAAAATATCTCGAAAAGTTTAAAATTAAAATTAAATCTAAAGGAGGCACTGAATTCCTCTTGTAATTCTACCCAATTTTGCTAATTTAACCAATTCTTTATCTCCACTATTAACAAAGTTAGCAATGTAAGGAGATAGACAATAGGCACCCTGTATATAGAAATTGAATATACTGCTCCTTACGGAAACTGATCTAGCTATATTTTTATAGAATCTATATGAGGTGTAATGTGATTAGTGTATTTTAAAAACTAGCCAGATTGGCTAATATCGAAACATCAAAACCTCGAAAGCATGTCCACTTACAAGCATCCCATCCCGAGCAAAGTGGCGTTGAACGTAGACGATTAATTGCGATGAAAGACGATTAATTGGGCAGTTATTATATTATGTTTGCGGTTCTTTGCTTGCATGTGTGGGAATTATTGGACTTCCTAGTATTCGTAAAATACCTATTTTAACCTATTTAAAGAAAAGTTTGAGTTCGTTTTATTATTTTATAAAATTCGGTGCTTCCTTACCATATGCCCCTATGTAATTGCGATCTCTTGCCACTTCACTCCATATGCTAACCATGAGTCACACTCCATCATTTTGGCCATTAATTATAGTGAGTTTGAAGATATGTTATATGAGAAACAATGAATAAAGTTAGAGATACAAAATCCGCAGTAAAAAAATTTTATAAACTATCTAGGACTATGATTTCTTTATAAATACCCAATCCCGAATCCATTTGGAAAAGTCGTCCAAAAACTATTGATAATTCTCAACATTATGTAGATTAATGACAGACGGCATTTGATAGAATCTATGTGCTTACTGTCCATCTTAAGTCTAAAATATTGTCTTTAACACCTAAACTGAAGAGAGGAACACTACATTTTCATATCCACAAATATTGTTAATGAGAAAACTTCAAGCCACACAACATTTTTGTTGATAACATCTTGTATTTTGAACAGTACCACGATATTATTTTAGATAACTCATCTCATAACCTTGAAAAAATGTCTCAGTTGGGGGTTTGAAACGTTTGGTGTGAAGACAACACTGACGTAGTTTTGCACATAACACTAAAATACTATACTGAACTCGACGCGCGTTTCGCCAACTAAGTTGACATCATATGGATATGATATCAGTTTTAACCTGATGACCAGTGTTAACTGATGGCAAAACGCGCGTCGAGTGCAGTGTAGTGTTTTGGTGTTATGTGGAAAACTACGTCAGTGTAAAATATTATATATGATATAAATATATATGAAGAAGTGTCTAACTTTGTTCTTTAAAATTGGCATGTATAAAACTCCTGGAGATATAGTTTTCTGGAGACACCCAATATAAATAAAGATCGTAATAAATTTTATGTGTTTTATATTGTATTGTGATGTAAGCATACGACTGCATCTGCTACCGTGTATTTAATTTTGAAGTTATAGCGGTTTTTCTTATATTGAATGCCAGTTGTTCAGACTTTAAAGTATTTAATGGTAAGATGAGTTCATGTGAAGCTTCAGTAATTACTTTGTTCCTCGTTATTTTTATTGACTGAAATAGTTGCGGTTCGCAGATGGACAATCGCGTATCGAATTCTTTTATAACCACAATTGGCCGCAATCTCGTCTGAAGTCATTAAATGGCTATACAGCGTGTCCCAAAAACACAGTGACTGATAGAATACTCTTCAGATGAGACAATTTAGTAGTATATTTAAAATTTTAAATGATTATTGATGTGATGAGGTTTCTTCTTCATTAGAAATACCAAAGAGCATGATGGAAATTTAATGAAATTTAAAAAAAATTATAATTTTAATTTATATGAATGATTTGCTAAATTCCTACAAAAATATCCCCAATTTTTAAACCACTTTTTGGTGTTAAGTTTAATTAAAGAAACAATAATGTAAATTCTGCATTTGAATGAATTGTGTAAAAGGTCTCTTCTGAAAGAGGCAAATTTGCAGTTTTAACGTTTAAAAGATACATATATTAAAAAGTGGCTTTTAACAGCTGCTAAATTTGTTTCTTAATTTTTTCACAAATTGCCTATAAAACATTTTAAAACAAAATTAAAACTGTTTAAAAAATTATTTACAAAATAAACTACCAGTTTTAGTTTTTTAAGATGCTATTCTTATATCAGTTTGTGAAGAAATTACTATACTGTGTCTGCGAAAATGGAGAAATAGTTGTTGAATGTCTCGAAAAAACCAGTCAAAATTGACAATAACTGGGAACACCCATTATAAAGGGCAATAAGATGTAAGGACTTCTTTTGAAAAGTATGACTGAGCTACCCAAATATTTTTTACATCAAAGACGGTCTACATGTAATTTAAATAATATTTATAGAAAAGCTAAAATTATACTTGAAACGTCTTGAGGTCCCTACTGTAAAAGTGATTTTGTGATTGAATTACACATATACTCCAGGAAAACAACAAAGTGTTATCAAAACATTCTCCTTTTGCTAGGTATTGCCCCAAAAAATGTCTATAGGTATTTTTATTTCAATTATTACATTAACATTAGTAGAACTATTCTAATCTCGTTGAAGTGAGTATAGTGAGTAACTATAACAAAATAATTAAATTTTAGAACTTCTACTCTAACAATACACGCATCCCTATAAAATATGCTGCTACTTTTTATTCGCTGTTGAAGGTTGTCTTCATAGAATTCAGGTTTGTCGGGATAAATAGTCAGTTTAAAAAGCTTGAATTTAAACCAAATTGAATTCATCGATTGCTATTCTTTTCAGTAGTCTGCGGTTTAAAAAAAACACAAATGTTTTGAGCTGCCGATTAAAGAAATTTCCTGTTAAACTTTTTTCGAATAGGAATTTCAATTTAGATGAATTACCGGACCGATTTTACAGGCATGGGTATTTTGTTGGCTAGATGATATCTCAATTAGAATAGGCCGGTTTCTGGTATTTTATGAACAAATCTGATGCATGAATAATCGCTAATGCATAATTTACGTAATGCTGCAAGTCGTGTGAAAAAAATATCCAGCCCAAATTTGATTAATGGAAGGGTCTCATTGGTAGGCCTGCCCTCAAGCCCTCACTTACTGTCTAAGGGAAAACTATCAGTATTTAAAACAAAATAAATTTGATGTTGAAATAGATATATATATATATATATATATATATATATATATATATATAAATTTATGTAATAATAATAAATAAGTAATAATTCTAGAAATTATTCGTAAACATTTTTAAGTTAATGAATATTATTTAAAAAATCCAATTTTGTTGGCTCTACAGTACTTTTTGACAAGTAGTTGTGAAAAATATTTAATTATGAAAAATTAACAAGGAAAACCTAAATAATGGTTTATTGGCTGGAAAAACGGGATAAAATTAGTGTGTTATTCAACAAACATATAATGATGGCTATTATTCACGAGGGTGATGTTTACGACACGAGCCGTAGGTGAGTGTCGTAAATCACCCGATTTTTCGGCATCTCCTTCAAATAAAGAATATCAATGTTGTTAATAATACATAAAGTAAAAATAACCATTATTCCTTTTACTTATTTCAATTTTGTTACAGATGATCGACGTCAAAAACAACATCCACTACCCCAGTGGCTACCCCATATCGCAACACGCCCCAGTGTTCCTGTGTTCCTCACCAGGGCCGGATCCCTACTGTTCTCAAGACCTTTACAATCCGGTCTATGAGGAACTAAGCGATGCCGACAGCGAACTTACTCCTGCCCACCACAGTGAGGACGAATTCGCCGAAGACGAGCTTAGCCTTGGTGGAGAAATGGAGAGGCGGAGGTTGGACATCCCACCGCCACCATACAGGCCGGATCCGATCCTCATCAGACGAGATATTCCTCGGTTCCGCAGGCCGCACGAACCTCTACCGCCGATTCCGGGCAACAAAAGGCATCGGAGCCTGGACAGGCGACGCCAAGAGTTCCACGAGGGGATGCTGCTGGACGCCCTTCTGCAGCTGTATCCGCGAGTGGGCAGTGTGGAACCTCCAGTTCGTCGGCAAATTCCTAGTATAACGCACAGAATACAGTGTATGACACAGACTCCTGGACCTTTCGAGACCATGCCGGTGCTGGGACACTTAGCGACGTTTCGACCCGTTCCTAAACCATACTCGCAAGACTCCGCATTCGGTTCCGATTCGGGCTACAGCAATCACACGAGCGGCACCAGAGGGTCCAACCGCGGTAGAAGAGACCCCAGAAGGTTGTCCCAGTTGAGTGCAGACTTAGCCTTAACGTAGAAGAATGTTTACGTAAATTAACTTTTTCGTCAGCGGTTTTCGAGTCCACGTTAAACTTGAGACCTTGAAAGCATCATCAGCTTCAGGGTCTGGACAGTGCAATGGTCGAATCTTGGACGGCTGCCACGTTATTAACTTTTTTGTGATAAATATACTTTTTTAGGATAATCGTACTTAGCAGTATAATTTCGTTTCTTATACCAAAGTGTTTGGTTGTGAATAATGTATTGCCGTTTGGCAGACACTTTCCCTGCAATCTCCTCCTTCAAAACAAATGAACGAAAGTAAACAATAGTTTGTATTTAGACATGATTAATAATATACAATAATTTTGCACCATGATGTATTTGGAAACTGAAAATTATTTCACATTGTTGGAAATGATTAATTGTCTTTCGCGAACTTAATAAAGACTTACTAATTGCTTTTTCGAACAACACCAGTTAATTTTAATTAAATAATAAGGAAACCGTCAGAAAAATATTTCTGTATTACTTTTATCATGCACTTTAGACACAATCAATTTACATTTTTTTAACTAAGATATTTAGATCTACTTTTAACGGCTATAATTAAGCAACACAAAATACTTCAATTAATTATCAGTACATGAAACTTTAAACGTTGTATGAATTCTGATATGTTTAAAGTGTTTGACATACGGAGAATTCCTAAAGTAAATAAATTCCATCATTTATCATTATTATTGTTGTTTTCCATAGTTAATCTGTTTTTGATTACTTCGTCAAATTCTTGGCATATTTATGATTGTACTGTCTCAAACAATTTGTCCCAAGTACATTTCAACTAAAGACATTCCATGGTAATGGTCATGATGGACGGAAACATCATGCATTAAAATTCTTCTAAAGGATGTTTCATATCTACTGATACTAGTGATCTATAATGTATGAGACTAACTAGTAAAAGTGGAAATCAGTTGCTATTGCAAGATCCCTACTGAAATCAGTAAAATGGGACACCCTGTAGAACGCTTCCTCTATAAAATCTAAAAAGTGTACATAATTCTTGTATATTTTGGAACTATTTCGGTCAACCAAAGTTTCTAGAATATAAATTTTCTATTGTAACCTGTACAATCTTGTATATTTTGTTTATAGTTTTATTTATTTTTGTAAATATAATAATTTATATATATAATATATTGATCTTTCAAACACTGATGCAACTTGTTAACTTCTCTCTTTTATACACTTCTAGGGATCGTAGGCAACTTCGATTGTAACTGTATGACTGATATTAATATTATATAACTGCATTAAAAAGTAGATTTTTCACGGTATATTGTATAATAAGTTTTACAGTTTTCTTCCTGATCAGTCCAGTCAAATTAACGAGATTAGAACTGTTAAAACCGCTTCAGACAATTATGGAAAATAGACTGAATATATAGTGAAAAACACAATACTATTTTACTATAAACGTGCTATCAAATTATTTAAAGTAAACGTTGTACTAGTAAGTTTTAAATATTTTTAAAGTAATCAAAAAAATTTGGCTGGACTAAAACTAATACGGAGCAAACGCATTGATCGGAATGAATTCGCTAGCTTTTTCCCACAAAAGTTGAATCTA
The DNA here is from genome assembly GCA_963924545.1 of Pogonocherus hispidulus. Lineage (NCBI taxonomy): Eukaryota > Metazoa > Arthropoda > Insecta > Coleoptera > Cerambycidae > Pogonocherus > Pogonocherus hispidulus. The sequence goes on from OZ004693.1 coordinate 73,415,687, forward strand.
GTAGCTTTAATATTCATATTTCTAAAACTTTGAGAAATACTCGACATCGTCACATTAAGATTGAATAGCAGTTAGCTCTAAATAATAAAAATTGCAATAGGAGTAGTTAGTGTTTGTATTTTGTTAAGAAAAACAGGGTCCCGATTGTGAAATGTGAATCATATCACCTGGTATGATTCGTTTTTATCAATATATTTTGAATTCCTGGAATGTAATGCACAATAGTAACATACATTATACATATGAATAAGTTCTGATTATTTTCCCTTTGTTAAATTTTATCAGTGTTTGTGATGTACTAGTCCATTTTATTGTAATACGTAATTTTCAATTAAAAATGTTGCCCGATTTTTATCATACTGATAAATATTGATTTTTAATTGAATATTATTTTGTTATCGTTTTTATATGAATTAGTGAACCATAATTTATATAAATAAAACATTATCAATATATATGTTTGTTTTGTTTTACAGGCCTATATCTATAAAAATATAAAATAAATCAGAAATTAAGAATATTCAAACAAAAGACGGGTAAAAAATGCACCTTTTAATAACCATTATGTGACAGTTGGATCACAATTTTACTAATTTTCTACAACTATTTGACATACAACTGAAGGTGTCCTATAGTGGAAACTTTTCAGGAAAATACTTTCTCACCGTGCTATTGTCCCCGATATAATGTACAAATTTTACTAATATGAACATAACTGGTAACAGGAGAGAATATTTTAATAACGTACCCTCCTGCTTTCCTGATAGTGCGTACCAGTTTTATACATTTACAACTAATCAGATATCAGGCGCAACTTTGAAGGAAAATACCTCCTGGCCAAATACCTCCTGAAAAATTACTTTAATATGTTGGACGTATTTGACTTATCTGAACGTAACCCGTATCCGAAGACAATTTTCCAATAACATACCTTCTCGCCATACTGCTTTCCTGATAAAACGTACAAATTTTTAACATTTATTTTAAACTAATTAGATATCAGACGTATTATATCAAACTTTTCAGGTACATACCTTCATGATATGGTATAATCATCCTGATATTGTTTGTCTATTCTTTGATCTTTTGGTGAATAAAGTGATTATACTCATCGCAACAGGATGATTTAAATATGAATGTGATAGGACTCATAAGACGTACGAGTTTGACATATTTATAACATTTAAAACATTCCTCTTTATAGAACATTAGAATTTCTAACATTCGTATGCCAATATCCATTGATCGTGGTCATGACCTGGGATGGTTTGGGGCCGAGCAGAATTATCGCTCTTTGCCCATCGCTGTAGGCCTGGACTACATCGTAGAGGTGGACCCCATCCTTCACCAACCCCGATCACAAAAAGAGATAGGGGTGTGGGCGATTCGTGGGGTATCCTCCTGCCTTGGCTCTACGCTGCAGACTGGGTAGCTTCTGGTACTCTTCTGTCTTGTCTTTTTTCTTCGCCTGCATGTCTAACCCACAGGGGGTAGTCTGTCTCTAAAGCAAGTGCCGATCGCGTCCTGGGTGGACGTTTGGGGTAGGTCAGGAATGGCTGGGTAACCGTGGATGCACCTCTAAAGGAGCCAACTCTTTGGCTTTATGCAGGCTCTACGATTGTTCCAGGTAGAATCTGAAATATAAGAAAATCTTACTCTCATCCTGGATTTAGCAGTTGAAACCTTGGCCACTTGTGTTCAGCGGCCGCATCGGGCTCGTAGTCCACGGCTTCCCGGATTACCAGGTTGTTGTGCGCCTCGGCATGCGCGCACTTAACTCCGTGCCTCCTGATGACTTCTAGGACTGCAACATAGTCGAGGTCCAGGTATATATCGGCCGTCCGCAGGTACCAGGGTGCACCTACCGCGGTCCTTAGCGCGATATTTTCGACGACCTGGATCTTCTACATATACGTCTTTACAGCAATCGCCCATGCTGCTGATGTATATGTCAACTGGGATTGGATAACATTCGTGTCTAATCGAAAATCAAGAAAAAAATTTCTTTACAATTATCTTCTTGCCTACGTCTCTGATAGAATTTACGAATTTTACATGTATTACTATTTATTCCTATATTCAAATCTTTAGTTAAATATCTACTCACTCTTTCCAAGCTCCTGTTAGACTTAAAATTTAGAGATTCCTACCTAAGTTGAAATAATTATTCATTAGTTTTATATAATATCAATGGATGGCATTATTGTAGGCAGTTCTTGAAGCAAATTGTTTACTTCTGTGTTTATTCAAATAAAGGTTATTTTTCTACCTTTAGGACCTGTAGACGTTGAACGTGTTCAAGACGGCGATAAAAGCAACAAAATAAAGTATCCTGACGTTGGACTTTCAATTTAGCGCCGCAGCGACGAGACCATATTTACTAAGGCGCTCATTTTTTGCAGTCTCAATGCTTTCGAATCTAGACGTCGCTGTCGTCAACTGGATGGGATGCGAGTACCTACCTATTCTAAATACTATCTCAATTTTCATACATAGGTACTATTAATTAACATTTACTTAAAGTTAGTACGTAGCCTACGTGTGTATACATGAACCGGGTGGCCAAATTTTCTTGCTATTATAGGACAACTTGAGAATTAAGAGAGATACAAAAAAATTAACCCCCCTTTCTCGAGTTCTTTTTCTGAGACAAACTTAATGCCGAAATGCGAAGTGGCCCATCTTGTTTTGTTTTTGAGATATTAGCGAATATTCGATTTTTAACATTTTCGGTGCCTGCGCATATCTCGGTTATTTTAGATATTAGAAAAAAACAACTTATATGTTCTTCAGACACTTTTTAAAAGAAATACAGTGGCGTAGCCAATATTTTAATAAGTTGATAAAATTTCGAGTTATGACATAAACTTTTATTTTTTTAAATGAAAATCATAGTCGGCTATGATTTAGTTAAAAAGATAATTTTTTTCTCTTTTCAGCTATATATAATATGTGTGGTTAATTTATTCGGCTTGACTATTTTTTAAAGTCAACGGGAAATCCTAAGCCTTTTATTATACATTTTTTTGGTGATATCGATTTCTTATTTAAGGATGCACATATCCTCAAAGTTTTAGAGATAAGTTCTGAATAAGGCTGTATATGTATGCCACATATTTCTTACCTTATGACAGATATTTATCTTTTACACAGTTTTTAGCTTCAAAAAGGGTTCGATAGAGTTTTGAAATTGAAGCAACGTATTAAATATTCCTGAAAGTCTCAGGAAAATATATTTAAATATACTTATCATTCTTATCAATGTCTGATCTACAAATATATGAATAAGTACTTGAATTGTCTTGTAATTCGAATCTGTTTCATAAAAAAATTAAAAAGGTTTCATGAGAAATTAATTGGTAAATGGTAAGTTTTCTAACAAAATATATAAATAAAAAATTTGTAAGTACTTTATACTCGTTCTAAGCCTCCATTTATTACTGAAAATGAAACAATCTCTATTTGGGAACAAGGACAATACACAGAAAATAAATCACCGGCACTTTTGAGTAGTTTGTCCTAACTTGGAACATAATAATATATCCGGTGTACATTAAGCAAATATTAATACATCCTGCGGTATTGTTTCAAGTCCCTGGAAAATACAACTGGAGAAATTGTGTTTTGTTCCCGCCACAAAGTTTAATAATCTAAAGATATTATTTCCGGGGTATACATTCTTCTTGTTAACTACCACAGCAAACATTTAGATGTAAGATGAACATCTACCCCGATAGACGGGGTTGAACTGTAAATTAGTGTACCCTGCGAATCTTGGCTTAATAACCGACGATTCAAACGCAGGAGAGCAATTTCTGCATAGGGAAATGCAAAAGGTTAAAGCGACTTTGGAACATCAAAGTAACATTGGGATAAATTGCTAGTCTTGTGGGGAAGATAAATGGTTTAAGATACAAATAAATTATTATAAATACCTATTATAAGATCCGGCATCAAACATATTTTATAGCTATTAAGCAAATATACCAAAATATATGTATATCTAACATAAAACAGACTAAAATGCATTTATGTAGAGTTAACGTGATTCGATTATCTGAGGTGTATGAGAGTAAAAGGCGATTAAAAATATTTTCGTTGCGGGCTGCTTTGAATAAAATGAATGTCATTTGAAGCTTCATAGTATGAAGTATAAAGAGTCCGACCTCTGTATATTGAAAATAGTTACAAATAAAAACGTACAAAAGAACAAATGAATTTAGTACAAATTTAGCCCAATCGGTTGGGCTATTTACTTCGAGATACCTGTCACAAACTTTCAAAGTCACCTGTCATGTAACGACATTGGCATTTAAAGTAAAATTGATAGTTTTTGTGTTCTGTTTCAGTAGTAGTACAAAATATTAATAGAGAAATTTTGAACCACTTAATTTTTAGCTTGTTAGTTATCGTAATCTTTATACTGAGTATGCCCAGTTCCAAAAAGTATACTATTTTTGGCACTGCGCATGCTCAGTGTAACTATAACGATAACTATAAGCTAAAATTTAAGGGCTTCAGGACCTCCTAATTGCTATATAGGTATACGTTATTATTATCAAGAGAAAATCCAAAATTCATATCTAACCCTTACGATCCTCATTTCACCCGTGGTTTTGGTAAGGTTTTTAAAAATATAGGTATATCAGTGGTCATTCATTAGGAAATAAACTATAACAGCTTTTAGGTAATCCAAAAGACAAAATAGAAACTAAGGAAAAGTCGGGGATATATGAAATTAGCTGTAAAGACTGCAATTAAAAGTATGTTGGACAAACTAGAAGGTCAATTCAAACTAGATTCAAGGAACATATGGATCATCTCAAATATGGTAGAACAGATAAGTGTAGTGGCGCCCAGCGTGCGTTTGAGGACAGTTATAAAATAGATAGCATCAATTTAAGACTAATTAGGAATGTAACAAATTCCAGACAGCTGGATGCATTTGAGAGTTTGTAAATACAAACTCTCACACAGGACATGCAAAAAATGCATGTCCTGTCACTAGGACCAGACCCATACGCCCCGCTTTATTAATTAGTAAATCACGATTCACTGATCCGCCGTGACGATTCACTAAGCCGTCGCAGCGATTCAGTGAGCTGTCGCTACGGTTTACTAAACCGAAGCAATGTTTAGGTGTAAATTGTGTGTAAGTCAGTGTTAGCATAAGTTTAGTTTTAATCATTTCCAGATGATACCAACTTGGTTGGCGAAACGGGCGTCGGGTGCAGTCTAGTGTTTTGGTGTTATGTGGAAAACAACACGTGGAAAAGTTTACAGAATTATATTCTGTAAAATTTACTACTGCCCGACAGTATTAAAGGGACTTACTCTATTACCCTCCAATAACTTTCTAATTATTAGTATGGTTATAGTCAGTGGCGCACGAAGGAGGGGGCAAGGAGCCAAGACAAGCCCCTTACGAGTTAGCTTCTTTATATATTCATGAAAATATTGAAATTAAGCCATAGAAGGTATTAAAAAAGTTAAGTCTGAAGAAACAAAGCCTGAATCTTAATATTTAGATACCTACTTCGGAATTCATTGTAATAGTTTTATTTTTAGTTTGGTTTTAGTTCTTTTAATTTTATTTTGTTGTGTGATATTATTTTTATATAAAATATATTTTTAAGTTGTTAAGAAGGTACCTATATTTTTTCAACAAGAACAGATACCCGCTTTCATTTATTTAGTATATGAATCCTTAATTATCTGAAGCATTGGCTCCCCCCAAGGGCGCGCCATTTTATCATAATAGTGTGAATCATAACTTTATATCTGTTATCCCTTATATTATCCTGGTTATCGTATTGCTTACCGTTAGTTTGCCAATATTAACTGCCCTGGTTCTTACCTCAAATTACAAAAATAATAAAAAAATTATTTCAACAAGGTACTTCTTGTCAATAATTTCTTGTCATAATAAAACAAGGTATTTCGAAGATTGAATCGGTTGGCTTAAAGTTTGCAAGGGTGGGTTGCAGGGTTAGATTTATGCCTGAAATATAGTCGACGAAGTGTTTTTAGTGTACTTTACAATATGACCGAAAACAATAAATTATAAATAACTAATATTTCTAGAATAATTTTGCATACAAGCTTTTGACTTATAAAAACTGGACTAAACAAAATCTTTTCGCTATAAAACTGTGTTGCATTATATTAAAGTCTTCTAACAATCGATATTTGAAAACTGCGGATTGCACCGTAATTTTTAGGCAATATATTTTAGTGATAATAAAAGATCATGAGAACATGTCTTACATTTAAAGTTTGTATTTAAAAAATAAAATACAAATATTGACATATGGTGTTCGAGTGTGAACATTCATTACAACGTGAATAGGTCTACCCTACGATAAAATGATGGACAGCTGTTCTGACCAACGGTTTTGTTGTTGGAAGTTGAGATATCTGAAATTGTTTTCTATTTAAAATAAATACTCCATGTTTAAAACTCGCAAAAATTACTAGCATCGTATATTTTATAAAAAAAAATTAAATCTTAAAAAATGTATCAAATTTATTCAAACCAACTAAACATTTCTTTCATAGGTATGATGATACTTCTGTTATCTGCCCCATTTAACGTTAAGTATCGAATAGATAACTACCGAAGATTTAGAGAAATTTATAAGCTTTGCATTGAAGTGAATATAAATTTCGCAGATAAACATGAAATTTATAGGGTAAGTAGGAAGAAAATACTCGTATATACGTATAAATTTAGCAGAATTTAGTGTACAAAAGACATTTGTCCAATTTGAGGTAGTGTTTAACTATAAATAAAATCATATACATGTCTTATAATAATAATAAAAATAATAATAATAATAATAATAATCTGGGCTCATTACGTTTACTCAGGGCACACTATTCCCGGACTCAGTAGTTACTCACCCCACGGACGTGGGGAGTAGCTACTGTTAACCACCAACGGCCGACCCTGAGAATCGAAACCAGGGAACCGATCGACTGGATTTCAACAAAAAAAAATAAATAATAATAATAATTTATTTGTCCAACGGTATAAACTCCAATTACAGAACAAAATATACAATAGATACCAGTAAAAACATCCCGAAATAAATGAATATAAATACAATAAATATGGTGCTACTTACACTTATCACTACAAGCGTAGATATATATATATATATATATATATTATAGTACTTAATAAAACGAACCAGCACGTGAATATACAAAAATATTTATAATTTTTAACTGACGTTGGTTTCTAAAAGCAACTATATGCTTTTATATTACAGGTAAAGATATCATAAAGCTTACAAACGTGATTATAGCTACGCGTCGTAGTACTAATGGGACAATAATCCTATTAATGTTGGCGGGTGAGTAGTAAAACGTTAGTGGAGCACAACTGGCCGATCTAACTGCTAGAAAATTTATCTGGCCTAAGATTTCAGGACAGCCGACTATTATTATCTAAAAATGCATGCAACATTTTTAACTGTAGAAGCGTCTTCTGAATTGTCAAATTAAAGTGAGTTACCTAGTTAACAAAAGTCTATAGTCACAACTTTTTGCAGATCTACTTGCTATACGAAACGAGAGGAACTTTTTTTGAACACAGTCAATAAACTACGTGAACCCTGTACACGGTATTCTATACAAGTGAAAACAACAAAATGATTCATAACCTTTAATTATATCCACGTACATTTCAGTAAACACATTATCTAAAGGGAAAGTACGCCAGTGATAAGGGACATTTGTCTAGATTTACGTCTTCACCCTATATTATAAATAGGTCGATTAGTAGTTTCTCTTCAGTTTGACTGTATTGGTTCTTGTATAGAATATCTCAGCATTCTCACCTATTTTTAAGTTTTGTAATTGATTTGTGCTCAGTTTAAATAAATAAATGTATTGTGTTTTTTAAAAAGTAATTTTTCCACTCGAGAAACATAATTCTTTCCTTATATTGAATATTCTCAAAAAATGTAAACTTATCGTTAAAGGAAACTTCCAAAATGCAGTCTATACTTATCAGAATGTCTTAATTAATTTCATAGTTGAGAACTATACGGTTACAATTTACATGTAAAGAAAATAACGCCCATATAAGTAATCGTTTTGAAGATGAGTACAAACATGTTGACTCGATACCAATGAGTAATTTTTTTAAATCATTCGCACAGATTAACTGATGGCAATTTAGCAAAGCGGTAATGTCATAATAAAAATAGGAAATAATAGAGGATCCAGGTTAAAACCTGGGTACTTCAGATGAAGTAATTTATATATTTTAACCAAGAGATTGACGCCAAGATACTATGAACTAGGAGCTTGGAAGAGAGGTGGTCATGTTGCACATCTTTTGAAAGATGTTTTCATTATCTACATACATGTTTCTGACAAATAACAAGAGAATGAGAATTCTTCTATAGTTGCAAGAGTTTCTATCAGTACCTATCTATCATACTTGTCAAATTCATACAAAAACAATATAATTCTGTGACATTTTTTTCCCAATATGCAATCTCTGTACAACAATAATAATAAATAGAAAAATTTTAAAATATTTTTTTTAATTTTTAAGGACTAACAACTGAGCGCGGCTACGGGGCTCGGTAGCCATCCGGTTAAAGACTTCAAGTTTTTAATCATTCTCCGCGGTTGACGACGCGACGGTTCGAATCTCACCGCGGTCAACTTTTTCTAATTACTCCAATATTAAATATGTGTGTATAAAACTGGTAGCGTTCTTAATATGCAACTAGTGTTGCAATGTGTCACTATATCTATAAATGGCTAACAACCTACTGTACACTTTAATTAATAAGGTTTTCCAAGTTTCCCTTATTCTCGTACTAAATGGTAATTAAAGTTATATCATCGTACGTCGTTCCTGAGCGTACTCGCGGCCCGCAAAATAATAATATGCCGCTTCCTCTCCCATACAAGTCTCTGACTTCCAAGCTCATCATTAAGATGAGAATGAAGGATAGAGGTAGAGATATTATTGTTGTTGTTGTTGGAACAGCACGGGATGAAACGCTCTGCTATGTTAGGCATTTTCCATCATTGCCCTATGGCCAACGAGCTAAGAGGCTTAAAATTAGTTATATTAGTGATATTTTTTCGGTTCTAGAATATTGAACTTTATTAACATCGGTATACCAAAAATAATATTGCGCATAGTCAAAACTAAACCAAAGTATATCGAAGTGTAACCTAAGTACTGCCTCTGCGATTAAATCACTGGAATTTATTATCTAAATACAAAAGATTTCATAAAAATAAGCAGCCTAATTTCGATTTCGATTTCGACACATACATCCTATATCCTTATAAGAAAGAGTATATTATTTTTTAAGTTTATTTTGTCATAAGTTTAATGTTCAACTGTATCTCTTTTTGGATTTGAATTTTTTTTTTTAAATATGAATTAATATAGATTTATTTTTTTATTAACTTAACATTCATATGAAAACTTTACTGGGCAAATTATAGCAGACAACCTAAACTCAGAATATATATCCCGTTCTCAGAAATAGGTCTGTGTGACCCAATAAGAAATGATAAGGGCCACTATGAAATATTGAGTTGAGAAAGACATCAATATCCTCGCGTTATCCTTAGTGTCCTCTTAAACATGCTCCTCTCATGAATATTCAGGCGAATGCAAATGCCGGTAAAGGATAAATCGTACTCGAAACATGCATAATCCAGAGAATTAAAGTTTTATTGTACTGAATTGAAGAAAGGGAAAACTTATTTTGTCCTATTGAGTCCCCTAAAGGTATTCGATACGGGAGCAAAATATATATCAGCTTATATTATTTATAAACCGCACGAAGAAAAAAATATATATTATGTATATATCTTTATACATAGAGAATGATCTTTTCTCAACTATTTTCGTTATAAAGTTTAATATTCTTCGAAGGTCAATTACTTATTTCTCATAGATCTGTCTAATATTTTATATTTTCTTTTTTTGGAAATACGCCACGAAATCAAGTATTGAAGATAAAGGTTGCAAGTGTAGTATCCAGGCAAGCTTTTAATAATCACAATTAAAGTAATTACTCAATAATCAACCCATGTCGATTCCTCATATTAACACCAGGCTGCAGACCTGGTGTTAACACATATATTGTATTTAAAAAATACAATATATGTATTAAAATCTTACATGTAATATGCAGATTGAAAATTGAGAATTACTACACTGAGGGAAATATCTTGGTTAATACCTCTAATAAGCCATAGTTTTTGAAATTACTAATTATTGATATTTGCATATGTTTATTATAGATAGATAATTATTTTTCAAAATTTATTTGTAAAGAGAATATACCAAGAATTGATATAATTCTAAAAACTGTATTATAGTTTGTTCCAACTAGTTTTAAAATATTTACTTTCTAAAATTAAATAATTATTTACAGGCAAAATATTTAGTAGTAGTGCTCTGTATAAATTTGAACAAATGAATTAAATTGTCAAAAATAAATATTTGATATTAATGATTCTATTAATAATAATAATAATAATAATAATAATATCTCCGGGAATTCGCTGATAAATGTATTCACTTTGTCACCGTACAACCGTTTTTTACCTTTGGGCACGTCTGATAATAAGTATAAGTATAAAACTGATATTAACAATTAAATACAATAAATAAAATTAACAAGAATGCAACAACATACACTACAACGAAGAAGAATAAATTAATATGCACACGCAAGGACGACACGACGGATAACAAACAATGGACTAACTTGAAAAGCAGACTAGCAGCCGCGGACTGGCGTATCTCCATCGTAGGGTAGCCTGAAACACCTGCACGCCTGCACTGAACTGCGGCGCGACTGGCCAACCATATTAATTACGCTGAAAGTTTTGAAATTACTTTAGCAACTTGTCCGGACAATTAAAATTAAACAATTCTGTTTAAAATTTTCTAACCCTCGTAACACAAACAAATATGCGTGTTTTTGCTCGTTCATTATGTATGTTACTAAATATTTGTAGTACTACTACTACAAATTTCTACTACTAATACTAATTCCAGGCCAATTTCAATAATTTCGAATGTTTGTAAAGTTTTTGAGATCCTTCTGCACAATAGACTTTATCATCACGTAAGTAAAACGATTTCCATATATCAACATGGATTCGTAAAAGGACGTTCAACTACGACCAATTTAATAAATGTTACTCAATATATTGGTGAAATTCTTGATAGGCACTCGCAGGTTGATGTTATATATACTGACCTATGTAAGGCATTTGACAGACTTGACCACAAAATACTCATAAATAAATTGGGAAGGTGTGACCTATCACTACCTTTGATTAATCTGTTTATATCTTACCTTAAAAATCGCAGGCAATACGTGATGTTCAATGGATTCAAGTCTGTAATATTTGGCTATCTCTGGAGTTCCGCAGGGAAGTAATCTGGGGCCACTTTTATTTTCTATATTTATAGATGATATGTCATCAGCATTGACGTTTTTTGCCTACTTTATACCTATGACTTTAAAATTTATTGTGAAATTCAGTCGGAGAGCGATTGTATAAGTCTTGCTGCAAATCTTAGGCGAGTTGAGGAATGGTGTTCTTTGAACCATCTTAACCTAAACGTTGCCAAATGCAATGTGATGTCGTACTCATTGAAAAAGCATCTGATTCTTTATGATTATTCCCTGAATAATGTTACCTTGCAAAGACCAACTATTTTACTGATCTAGGAGTAACTTTCGATGCACATCTCACCTTCAATACGCATGTTAGCAACATTATTGCGAAATCTAACCGTATGTACGCCTTTATAGTTCGCAGTAGTAGATACCTCTCCCACACAGACACATTAAAATTGTTATATTATGCATATGTCAGGACGAATTTTGAATATGCTTCGATAGTGTGGAGTCCTCACTATCAGACACATGCTAGTAGCTTAGAATGCGTACAGCGGCTCTTCCTCAAATTTTTGTCTTTTAGAACTGATGGAGTTTACCCTGAAGTTGGCGTACCTCATGATTTTTTGCTTAGAAAACACAATTTTAATAGTTTAAGTGCTCGTAGGAACTGTAACTCTGTTGTATTCATATACAAAGTGTTACATAATTTAATTGATGACTCTTCTATTTTACAGAAAATTAATATTAATGTTCCTAGCATGTAATCTCATTTGGTCACTACATTTCATTTACCTTCTCCTAGAACTAATATTTTAATTAATTCTCCTCTGTACAAAGCTTGTACAGGGTGTCCAAAATAAGATCCTCTATCCCCTTATCTCGGAAAGTATAAAAGATAGAGAAAAATGTTAAATACGAAAGTTTTTTGTTTTTACCTAAATTTTTCATTTTTATAACTTTCTTGAATACAGGTTGTTCAGTTTTTCTGATCCAGGCATCAACTTTCTTTTTTTAAATGGTGCACCCTATATTCACTTACGTTTTTGAACTCTCCTTAAAATTCTATGTCGACATAGTTAAGAGTACCCTATACCTATCATTTACCATTACGAAGATATTAGCATTTAAAGAAAAAAATCTGTAAAAAACACCTGCTCAAAAAATCTCGGCAAAACAAGTAAGACATCCAAAAAGAAGCTAAATAGGGTTTATTTCGTAGACAATTAGACTCAGAAATTACTTCTATGGATCAATATTACCTGATTAATATACAGGGTGTTTTTGACAGATGGCTTAAACATGGCTCGATAATCTATCTGGTCCGGCCGAATATACCTTCTATGCTGACGATACATCAGTAATTGTCACTGCAAAGTCGGATGAATGTTTAACTAAGAAATGTAACCAGGTGTTATCTGATATGAATGAGTGGTTTAGCCAAAACTCTTTATTTCTGAACACTGACAAAACCAACGCGATCCGCTTTCACAATAGACAGAAAGCATGCGCTTGTATTGGTATGAATATTAATGATAATACAATTGTTGCTAGTGAGAATAGTGTTAAATTTTTGGGATTAACAATTGATGCATGTCTAAATTGGCAGCAACAATGTAACAACATAATCTCTAAACTCAATTCAATATCATATCAGATAACAAATTTGAAAACTATACTGAATATTGATCAGTTAATAAAACTATACTACGCGCAAGTAGATTCACGATTGCGCTATGGGATTGGTTTCTGGGGGCTTTCCTCCCATTCTGATGACGTTTTTATTGCTCAAAAAAGAATCATAAGATGTTTGTTGGGGATGCCCCCTAGAGAATCATGCAGGGATGCTTTCAAAAAATATAGTATTCTGACACTGCCCTCACTGGTCGTATTCGAGATGTGCCTATATGTATACATGAATAGAAATAAATTTGTTAGCAGAAGTGAAATTCATTCTGCTAATACCAGACAAGCAAATCAGTTGCATATACCATTTAGTCGACTTAATATTTCCTATAACTCGCCTGGCTGCTTGGGATTGAAAATGTATAATGTATTACCTAGTCATATAAAATACTGTGATTCCATAACTGTTTTTAAAAAACGTTTAAAGATATTTCTTGTAGAAAAATGTTTATATAAGATTGATGAATACTTTGCCTAAAATGTAAATATTGACTATAGTTGTCCATCTAGTTTGTAAGATATTGACCATTCCTATTAAACTTGTACTTACTTGGGAAAATAAACTTTATTATTATTATTATTATTATTATTATTATTATTATTATTATGTATATGTTAAAATTCCAGAAAATCGAAAATCTCTTATGGAACACTCTGTGTATTATTATATTTTTGGATTCTCTATTAAATTTTAACCTTACTCTATATAACATTCCCTATTCTTATTTTGCTTAGTTTTCAAGATATTGACGAAAATGTGGAAAAAATGTTCATTATCGGCTATTATTAAAAATATATCTACTATTATTTGGTATATTATAGTAAGTGTGCCTTAATACTGATTAAGAATATATTATTTTATCAAATCTAATATTTTTTTAAATTATTTCATTAATTAACTAATATAAACAAATCTATGTTTGTAACTTGAACCACAAATACCTAACAATAATTAACAAATAACAATAAAAATAATAAATTAAATCAAGTGTCCTATATGTCCTCAATTTTCAGCTATGCATGTTGTGTATACCTACAACTGCTAGTTTTCTTACAGCGCAATCACTTTGATTGAGCGCTTCAATTTCCATCCTGATTTTAATCTTTAAATCATCAACATTATTACTCTGAATTTGATAAACTCAGGTTTTCAATGTACCCCATAAAAAGTTATCAAGTTGAGTTAAATCTGGGATCCTCGGCGGCCATGGGATATCCCCGTTTGGCCCTATCCATTCCACAAAATAGTTCTTAATAAAATTCTTTACAACTGCAGTATTGTGGCATGGAACTCCATCCACCTGATAGATGACCTCATTGGCATCTTCTTCGGCATCCAATAAAGGTAAAATGCAAGTTTGTAATGAATGCCATCTCCTGATATTTTACCTAAGGTACCTGGGACCATTTAAATATTGACCAAGAAAGACAGGGCCTAAAATGTGCCTCTTATAAATAGCGCACCAAACATTTTCGTCAATATCTTGAAAACTAATCAAAATAAGAATAGGGAACGTTATATAGAGTAAGGTTAAAATTTAATAGAGAATCCAAAAATATAATAATACACAGGGTGATCCATAAGAGATTTTCGATTTTCTGCAGTTTTAACATATACATGTTTGAGCCATCTGTCAAAAACACCCTGTGTTCTAATTGTCTACGAAATAAACCCTATTTAGTTTTTTTTTTTTGGATGTCTTACTTGTTTTGCCGAGATTTTTTGAGTAGGTGTTTTTTACAGATTTTTTTTCTTTAAATGCTAATATCTTCATAACGGTAAATGATAGGTATAGGGTACTCTTGACAATGTCGACCTAGAATTTTAAGGAGAGTTCAAAAACGTAATTGAATATAGGGTGTCCCATTTAAAAAAGAAAGTTGATGCCTGGATCAGAAAAACTGAACAACCTGTATTCAAGAAAGTTATAAAAATCAAAAATTCAGGTAAAAACAAAAAACTTTCGTATTTAACTTTTTTCTCTACCTTTTATACTTTCTGAGATAAGAGGATAGAGGATCTTATTTTGGACACCCTGTACAAACTGTAATAATATAAGTAGCCAGCTTGATATTTTTAACACTTTTGTAAGTTGTATAAAAAAACAAATTTTAGATTAAAGATTTTAATCAGTGTCTGTACTATTTTCCATTTTCTGTGTTTTCCTCATCCTGTAATTAGTATTAACTGTTGGATGTTGTAAATAAATAAATAAATAAATAAAAATAAATGAATATGTTTTACCAAATATCATTCTCCGCCACCGATTCATCAAAAATCATACATCAAAAATTATGCATCATATCAGCAAATATTGTATTAAAACACTTTGTAAAATAGAAATTACGTGTATATGTATATATTATATCTTGAAATTTAACATTGTCAATAGCCCAAAAATTGACGCACTTCTTAAGAGGCGAGTTACACAATATTTTGTCATCCGTCTCCCAGAATAAGAAGCAGCAGAACAAAAATGAACTCTCTGTGGTTAAACACATGAAAATAAATGTATATGTTAATTGTTTCAAATTTCTACTTGTTCGCTTTTAAATATCGAATTGTTGAAAATGTAAATTAATCCACATAAATCCGGGCCGGTCATCGAGTGGTGCTCGACTGCCATAAACATTATTCAAGTGAGCAAGCTGCGCGCAACTTTTAAAAAACGCTTTTATAAACACGTTTCTATGAGATTCTGGTCATAGTGTGCGGTTATTCATATTCAACGTTTACAAAGGGAAATGAAATTGAAATTGAATTGGAATTGGAATTCATTGGGAAATCGCGGTTGACTACAGTTTTTGCATTAGGTATTCTATAGCGCTCACTAGTTATAACATTCCAAAAAATCTTATCCTGGTAAATACAGTTACCTACATGTAATAAAAATATAGAAAATTATACGAATGAAACAAGAATGTGGCTATTTATATTTTATTAACACTATGACCATGAGGGTAATGTATCAGAAAGGAATTCAGAAACTGTATCTATTATTATCTTATGATATATTTTTTTGATTATATAACGCATGTTAAAATAAGCCAATAAAATCCGTGAATTTTGCATAGTTAATGCGTATTGATATGTGAATACCATCGCTATTAAAACTGGACTTATATCAATGAAGACCTCTATCAAATATGTAAAAATATGGAGGATATCCCATTAATTTCTGACAAGTTGAGGTCACTTTCTGATAAATATGAACTGGTCATGAACATTTCCTACGATTCAAAAATAAGGATACCTTAGGAGAATAAGGATAATTTTGTGAATACACCTTTGGCTTAATGGATTCCGAAGAATACATTGATATACAAATATATCTAATATACTGGGTGACCAAACGAAAAGTTTCCACCTTTAATAACTTTTTATAAAAAATTTTTAACAAATTCCAGAGACATGCCAATTTTTATTTGAAGGGGGACATATATTCGTATTATTGGCATTTAATCCAGGTGTCCTAAAAACGAGAGGTATACTACTACCTATATTTTTTAAATAGTACACCCTATGTATTTTACAGGTTTGGATGGAATGTCTTCTTCCGAATACACTGATATAGGGTTTGATGGATTAATAGTGAGGGACATATACGTAATAGAGTGTCCCATAACAGCAATTGAATTGTTTGCAAGATACCAATATGAAAGGTGGTTGATTACCAGGCAAAAACTGAATACTAGTATTGCACTACAAATGTAATGTGAAAACTATATTCAAAATTACTCTTATAACTTTGGAAGTGAGTAAAATGGACAATATTTTTGTCGTTTTTATTGTCCACAGCGGATATATTCAGCCAATTATGTTATTTTCAGAAATTATACGTTTTGTAGGGAAATTAAAATGTAATAGGGACATATAGAAGATATATTGAACTATAGAAGTGTATACATTTTTATATTATTATCAGTAAGAAACATTATTAAATTTGAAAAATTGCCAGGTTGACAATTTTAAATCATATAAACGTCTACTGAAGTTTATAATGATCTAAACTAGTCTAACTAAATCTAATTAAATTAGCTAAGTGTTTAATTTCTTTCAAATTTTATTATATTTTTATTTAGACATAACTCGAAATATCATTTGTAATATAGAATTCTATATCAAATTAAAAACAAAAAATTATAATCATGTAAAAAACTCTATATTATATTTATTTATTATTTATTTATTATTTATTTATTATCCCTCCTTCAACTATTATATTGATTACTTCATTTGAGAAACCTAAAGGTAGTGTGTATCTCTGAAACAAAAAGCTCCACTGTTTTTTTTTATTATTAAGTGAGAACACAAGATGAGAACTAAACAATTTGAGAACAATGAGAACATAACTAAAATGAGAATACAATTTCCTAAAATTTTACCATAATTGGCTCTACTACAAAGTGAAGTCAGTTAGAATTTTATGTGCATAAAATTATACATAAGAAATGGCTTTACATTGAAATTCATGTTTCCGTGACACAGGTAATAATGATATATGTTCTGGATAATTTCCACTATATTTTTTAATTAATTATTCATATCCACAGTCATATTCCTGTTGCCTAAATAATTATTAATTAACAAACCAATTAGGTGAAAATATAACCACATTCGCCACAAATTTGCATTTGCGCTGTTTAATTACGCGTTCACAACAAAGTATTTTTCTTATTGCTATTACTATAAATATCATTTATGCGTTTGTATAAAGTACCCAAGAGCATATTTTTATGAAAATTATGGGTGCATTCATAAAAAAAGTGTCTATGTATACAACACATAACACAAATAATTGAATAGATGAAGTAAACAGTGAACTATAGACTATAAGTACTGGGAAACCCAAACTGAAATACAAAATTATAAAAACGACACAGCATTTAAGATCTGTAACTATACCTATGGGGTGCTCACCTATCGCCTACCAATCACCGTATCCTTCCCATTTACTTTAAAATTTTTGTTAGTTGTGCAATCAACAATAAATACTTTTTTCCCACAAAAAATTACATCATCTAACACGGCCTACTGACGACGGATATAAAAGCTGAAAATTAAAAAAAAAACTAGTCTTTTAGTATAGAAAAAAAAATTCATAATTAAAAACTTGAAGCCTACATACCCATTTTAAGGGAAAAATATATATTTTTAATATTTAACTATAAGTATAACTAGTAGTATACCTATATAACTAGTATAAATAATAATATTCAAAATAATAGTAATTTTACTTGATTGTCCAATTGAGGAAAGTACGAGAGCGTGTAGACGAAAGGCATAAGGGCGCACACACACACACGTACAAATTAGATAGTTTTCGATCATTTGAAAACATTTTGGAAGAGCACAATTTGCATCTTTGTTTGCCTTCTTTTTGTTTATAGAACTGCATCATTAAACACAAAATAAGTTTACACTTTTCACTCAAACTCCATAATAGACACATTCCTATAAATAAAATCAATATAGGAATCAATAAAATTCAATTAAGTCGTAAACAGTTAGGGATTTCCAAATGGAAATAGGTTTATATTTCCTTAGAATTCAGTTACCTGTTCTTGATTTAATTATACTTATTTAAGGAGAACTCTTATCTTATTGTAAGTAGTCTAGTATTTCCATCTGATGAAGCTAAAGTTTAGCGAAACAATTGTTAGGTTTATTATATAAAGTTTTTGTGAAAATTTATTTCAACATTTATGTTTTATCGAACGTACAGTATCCTATAATATGCCGAATGCGCCAGTAATAGGTAAAGCATTTTCGTGCCTTAAAAATTAATATCCTATAGTATGACGAATGCGCTAGTAATAGGCAAAGCATTTTCATGCATTTTACTCATATCTTAAATATATCTTTTGTTTTTTTTTAATAAATACCTAAATCTAATATGATTTGATTTATTTAACATATATTTATTTATTTATGCTACCTAATATTTTATATTTTATATTGTGTTGGGCGCCAATCTTATTATATTTTATACTTTATTTTTGTACCAAATAAAATTGAATTACTTATTTATTATTTATTTACGATGATGTATATATGTATGTATGTATGTATGAATGAATCAATGCGATGTATTTAGGGTTGTGCTTAATTTAATTTCATTTTATATTTACCTGGCTTTCCTACTCTTCATTAATAGATTCTTTACATGAGAAGTCTCTTCTGAGCCAGTGGTTTCCTCATTGATATAAAAGTGGTATTGAACTTTTTAAGTTGTTATTTTATACTTAAAGCCTTAATATATTTTATAAAATTCAAATATCGATCATAATATTTAATGAAATAATTTGATTTGATAATATTTAACAAATGCGTTAATTCGATTGAATTACACCTAGCATTTTTGTTTGCATTCAATTAGAATTTTAAACTTTACTAAAATTGCGAAGAATACATGTCAGATTATAAGATTATAATCTAACATGTATTCTTCGCAATCTTGATTGGGAATTTTATCACTTATATAATATGATTCTAACTTAGAACTAACTCTATATGTTTAAAATTGTTTCCCCAATATTGATTATTTTAAATTGTCTACCTTTAGTGTAGTCTTTGTTTCTTTCTTTGTGGTCTATCCTCAAGTAGCTTAATTTCTATTGGTCCGTTCCTTCTCCGGTACTGCATTGGCTTTGATTTCTCAAGATTAGCACTCCTCGTCTTCCAGCAAACGTTTTAACGTGAAATTTAATACTTTGCAGTTAAATACTTTATTCCATAGAAAAATTGACTCGTTCACACTCTGCACTTATTCACCAGTTTATTAATACTTTCACTTGGTTTTTGGGTTTAAACTTTTCATTAATTAACTAATCGTAAGTTTTAAACACTTTACCCTACTTATTAACTAATAATTTCTATAAATACTCCATTTAAGATCGCTCGAACACTTAGCGTCTTTTCACGATCTCCATAAACAACTAACTTTTTAAGACTCCTTTCAAACTTTTTCAACTTTTTCTGTCGTTGCTATGAAAATTTGGCTTGGGTTCTGGCAAAACTCTTCCCATTGGCCAGGTTCGATTAAAACATTTTGAATTTAATAAATAACTACTTCTATCTGTGAACCAAGTTGATATTTACGGTGGACCTACTATAATAAGAGTGCGTGATAGATAGACATTATAGTAACTATATCAAAAAACGAATTCACCAGGAATGATCAAGTGCACCGCTGAAAATATTATTTTTTATAGAAAATCGTGAATATTTCGGAAACGGCTACCTTTTAGTACATAGTACCATACAGAGTATCAATATGGGGTGTACCATTAAAAAAAATTCGGTCTGCCCTTCAACGTTGAATCACCCTGTTTAGGTAAAATAATTATTTTTAAATGGCGTATTTCTTGCTTCCCTACCCATATCCGCATCAAAAAAATTTTTTTTTAAAAAAAGACGGAGGAGAAATCGAGCTTTGCCACAGCGTTGGGTCACCCTGTTTATAATAAAATGTCCATTATGGGCCCCTGTCGTACACTTATATGAATATCTGAGTTCAGAATTTATCTAAAAAACAGAGTTACTATTTTGATACTTAAAAGAAATGTACCATTGGGTGCGATTTGTCAAAAATTAAGAGATACAACACCACAGGAGTCAAGTATGCACAACAGCTTCTGGTAGTTGATACAGTCGAATGTCATGCTCAAGTCACCAAACCTTGGGACCGGGACCCAATACCTAAGAGTTTGTAGATCCATGTATATTTTGTCATCGACTATATTGCACTTGCTGTAAGACCCTTAACCCTTGTAAGTATTGGGGTTAGTCTTATTAAACGGACTCAATTATTATTTCCATTATTTCGTATTTTAATGTAGTTTTCGTATCTGTGGTTGAATGTAACATTATATACTTATAATATATACGGCGTATTGAGAAACACCCTGTTTTTATAAGTGTAATGCCCTATGCATTTTTCCATATTTGCCTAGAGAATTATTTCAAGGGTATGTTTGTAGGTTCAATCGAGTTCAATACACCTATATCTTATAGTTACATGCAGTCACATGATCAAATTCCACAACAAAAAAGATGTATAAAATTTTATGAAAAAATTATATTTTGCATTTTATTAAGCATAATATTTGCCATGCTCGAAGTATTTCAAAATAATTATCAAAAATAAATGATGTTTCCTTTCCAAAGCGGAACATTTTCAAAAACACAATCCAATAAATCAGCAAATTGCACAAACACAATGACACGATGACAAGTGGTGGAACTAACGAACGAACGAACGAACGAACGAAGTAAAATAATGAATGCTTCATTTGTGCAAAGTTACGTACCTCTCACCTGGAAACTGGCATCTGTTACTCCCATATATAAAAAAGGTAATAAACTTGACGCTAACAACTACCGCCCTATCAGCTTGCTGCCTATTGTTTGTAAGGTAATGGAATCAATTATCAAAGAGTACATGACCAACTTTCTGCTACATCAAAATCTTATTCCTCACCAGCAACATGGATTTGTAAAAGGTCATTCAACCTTAACCAACCTTCTCCACTGCGTAAATGCTTGGACGAAAGCCCTTGATAATAAAAACTCAATAGATGTAATTTACCTTGATTTCTCTAGGGCTTTTGACAGGGTTCCGAAACATCGACTTCTATATAAACTAGAATATTTAGGCATCAGGGGTAACCTTAATATGTGGATCTCTGACTTCTTGAGTGATAGACAGTTTAAAGTTAGAGTTGGCCAAGAACATTCTGAAGTAAGGCCAGTAACAAGCGGAATTCCACAGGGTTCAGTTCTCGGCCCCTTGTTATTTATTATCTATGCGAGTGACATTCAACTTCATATTTCCAACTCCATTTCGTTCTACGCTGATGATACCAAAATATTTGCTGATCCCGTCACTGACTATCACAGCCTTCAAGGTGACCTCGATTCCTTGCAACGATGGTGCTCTGACTGGCTCCTTCCGCTGAATACAGATAAGTGTGTCATTCTTCATATCGGTAAAGACAATCCTAATTTACCATATTTTATAAATGGACGGTCCTTAAATTCAGTGACGTCACATAATGATCTCGGTGTCATAGTGAACACAAGCCTTACCTGGAGTGATCATATCGCCGCGGTATGCAAACGTGCAAATACCAGACTGTTTCTAATTAAAAAAACATTCTCAAAAGTGTCTTTCGAAACCTCCTGTAAACTTTACAAGTCGTATGTTCGCCCGATACTCGAATACGCTGGACCAGTGTGGTGTTCAGATCTAGCTCGTGACCAGAATATGCTGGAAAGAGTGCAACGTAGCGCAACAAGACTCTCGTTTGGTCCCGTAAGGCCGACTTACGAGGATAGACTGTCAATGGCTAAACTCATGACATTCCAGCAGCGACGTCTTCGTGGTGACTTAATTCTAACTTTTCGCATCATAAAATATAATTTTGGTGACTTAGCTTCGATTTTTCCGCTAAATTCTGATCATCGGCTTCGAGGACACCCCTTGAAACTCAAGAAAGAAAATTTCAAGACAAGGACCAGGCAGCATTTCCTGAGTAATAGAAACTTTGTAGTTTGAAACAACCTGCCAAATGATGTGATTAATGCGCAATCGGTGAACTTGTTCAAAAATAAAATTGACAATTACCTCTTTTCTATAGACTAGATCTTTATTTACTAGGTATAATATGTTCTTGTTATTCAAATTGTATTTTATTTGGGGCATTATTTTCTATAGACTAGGTCTTTATTTACTATAATGTTCTTGTTATCAAATTGTATTTTATTTGGGGCATTATAGGACATCTGTCCTCTGCCCTTACTGAATTTGTAATAATAATAATAATAATAACTTGACCAAGGCATGATACAACTACACTGATATGCTCATAACTTTCGTTTGTTCTGCGCATGACGTCATTCGTGAGGGAAAAAAGGCAATGCGATGCGAAAATTCAAATACCTTAAGGGCAGTGATATAATTATTTTCGTGTTTATCAATTATTTTTGCTCATGACGTCACGATCAATCGATAGACCACGCCCCCATGCGCATTGGCATATCTGTGTAGTTGTATCATGGACCAAGGTACCGTACTTCGTAAAGTACGGTACCTTGTGAGGAATAAATGTTTGTCATTCGTAACTAAAATGTTCAATTTTAGCATAATATTTATAAAGTAATGGTGTGAAATTTTCTTACCGAATATCCCACGAGCTTAAACTAAAAACCGGAAATTTTTTCTCGTTCATGAATATTTTAAAATAATTATCCCTCGCCTGCGGCTCGGGATAATTTTCAAAATATTCATAACCTCGAAAAAATTTCCGAAAATAATTTAAGCACTAGGGATATTATAAGTGAAAATTCATTTAGGTCTTTTTACGTCTCTACATTTTTAAATGTGCGACATTGCTACACAAAGAAGTCGCTCACATTGTTTACGTATATGGTGTTTGTGATGGAATGTGTGCGCATGGGGGCGTGGTCTATCGATTGATCGTGACGTCAGTCATGAGCAAAAATAATTGATAAACACGAAAATAATTATATCACTGCCCTTAAGGTATTTGAATTTTCGCATCGCATCGCCATTTTTGCATCCCGAAACACGTCATGCGCAGAACAAACGAAAGTTATGAGCATATCAGTGTAGTCGTATCATGATAATCATCGGAGATTTCCTAATAGAACAAATGGAATGGTTGTCTAAGGGCATTGTCACTGCTGTAATGGCGCCTGCGGTAAAGCAGGTCGCTATCTGTCTGCCAATTTGATAATAATTGTCAGACGGATAGTAGTAAAGACCCAAAGAGGGCACTGCGGTGTTTTTCTCACCACCACTAATATTCACGATTCCATTACTTATGGCACTCTGACGAGCGCATAATATTCGCGAAACCGGTCAGTGTCTGCTGGTTGGAGTCGATGAAGGATGTCGCGACTTCCATGGGGATGCCGGAGTAATACAACGCCAGTCGAGGCACATTACTCGTGGAGTAATTGTTTTCGGAATCTCCTTGAAATAAGAAAAACTTAGTTCACATACCGTTTATAGTCTACTCGACTATATAAATTCTAGCAGAACTATAAAAATAACTTGAAGTTGTCTTTGTTAGAATACTGTTTTTATACAATGACTTAATTTTATCTGTCGGCACCTGTATAATTGGTTAGTTTTATAATTATCATTCCTATATCTACAATTGTGTAGGACTGTATTTTAAGTAAAATAAATACCTATATATTTATGTATCTATCCATCTATGTAAAAAGATGTATGAAATTCAGTAGATGTTGATAAGTCTCCAACCGAAGTGCGAGTTTTGTCCTACGAATTGTAATATCTGTGCCATGCCGTTCAGATTCTGGACCTATTTATGAGGCAGAAAATTGAACAGCCAATGACTATCCAATGCTCTATAATATTTGGCATAGACCCCCTCCTATTGTAGTAATATACAGTGAGGACATTAAGTCCGTCCCCTCCCTCTCTAATTTTTGAACCACTGGGTAGATTGTGATGAAATTTGGAACGATAATATATGACTAAATTCTGCATTTTTTGACACATCAATGACAGCTCTGAATGTCAAAGTGACAGCTGGGCGCAATAGGAAATTTTTTTTAAATGGAATTGGGGGTCGAGTAATAACTCATTTTGAAGCTATTTTATGCTCAAAACATCCCCCAATTTTGAGAATATTTGGTTCAGTAATTTCCAAATAAAAACCAGTAATATCGATTTCTGTTATATCATTTTTTACATACATATTACAAATTATTGTAAACTATTTAAAGCAAAACAAAAATTAAAAGTAAACAAATAACAATAACCCATCCCTAACCTAAAATAACCTAAATTAAAAAATTATGAAATAATTTAAATTAAACGTAGAGGCAGAAACAAACTTAGAAAACACGTGTTACTTCAAAAGATGTTGAAAATGACAACCATGAACCTCCTGACAAATAAATGTTCCATTCATGGGTAAGTTCTATTAAGGGCTTCTCAAACCAGAGCGGTAATCGGTAGCGGTAGAGGTACCGGTAAAAACGCGGTAGCGGGATATCGCTCTGTTAGTCAAACTAGAGCGGTTCCTTGGGCAGTCTTTTGGGTGGTATTATTGTATTAACTAAATATTGTTAGGAGACAGTGGGTTGAATTCTTCTGATGAAGAAGATTTACTATTGCTGGCGATAATAGAAGATAATGTATGAGGTAGAAAAATGAATTACATTTAGCTTATGTAAATAAAAAATAAATAATATTAACAGAAAGAAAACGAGAAAATGGCTAATTGTAAAATTGCAAAAGCGTCATGTGTTTTGCATAATTATTTAAGAAACAAAAAATTTGATGCCCAATCTACCTACTGAGTTTCTAGAACCGCCTAACACTGAAATCGCAGCATTTACTACTAAACGAAATGACCCCAGAAAAGCAGTACAAATGGCATTCCAAATAAGAGATGACTTGGTTAACTTTTATTTAGTACTTACTGTCTTCATTTAAAGCTTCTCCTATCTCTTGCCAGATTTTATCCTTTTTTCTAATATTCTTATATTCAGGGTGGCTTAAATCAAATAAAATAGGATGTATTTTGACGAATTCAATTAATTTTTTGATTGGCATTTTTATGTACGCTACGCGGTACACGGCGGTCAACTGTGTCTACAGCGATACACAATTGTATCGCTGTAATACCGCAGCGTCTTCGCGGTATATCGCTGTCGGTTTGAACACGTACATTTACCGCCGTGTAAACACCGACCGCTGTACCTCTACCGCTGCCGCGTACCGCTCTGGTATGCGAAGACCTTTATAAAGATTATGTGGTAAAAAGATTATGTTATAAACTGATATTACTGGTTTTTATTTGGAAATTACTGAACCAAATGTTCTCAAAATTGGGGGATGTTTTGAGCATAAAAATAGCTTCCAAATGAGTTATTACTCGACCCCCATTTCCATTTAAAAAAATGTTTCTATTGCGCGCCCAGCTGTCACTTTGACATTCAGAGCTGTCATTGATGTGTCAAAAAATGCAAAATTTAGTCATATATTATCGTTCCAAATTTCATCACAATCCACCCAGTGGTTCAAAAATTAGAGGGGGGGGGTGGACTTTATGTCCTCACTGTATGAAGCATTAAATTTGTTTTAATAATAGAACAGAAATATATTCGCATCTATATGTCCAGAGAGTCACGGAAAATATTTTTTTAGTTTTGCCGAATGCGCCGGTCACAATAAATTTTGTTTGAACGATAATTAGGTATTATTTTTTTATACTCCATTCAACAATTTGATACGTTATAACGCACGCATAACATAACGCACAGTTTTTATTTTGACCTACATAAAGAAAAAAATTATCTTTTTTGTTAATCTATACCTAATACTAGTTATTTTGACAATGTTGCTTATACCTGGACAAATGAAACGCTTTGTTTCTATAATTTTTTTACCAAGTTACATAATGGGCATACATTACACTTTTCAATGTTATTTTAGGTAAACAATTTGACGACAACTAACTATTTTTAGCTGTCCTGATGGGAATAAAATAACATGCCCACTCATTTAATTGGTTCTTTTATTTTCACTTCTATATAAAAAGGTGTTACATAATACTTATATACAGGGTGGGCGAAATTCGAGGCTCACTATTGGGATCTCGGAAACGGTAAGAGATACGGAAACGGTTAAATTGGGGCAAAATTGCGTAATTTTGTGACCAATAATATGCCGTCAAGAAATCCAGAATATCTACATTCGTTTTTGAGTTATTTCAAAAAAACCAAAATTTTGAGTTTTCGTTTTAAATTTTTTTAGCTTTATTTGAGACGATATCAAAAAACTGACAAGACTTTTTCATTCCCACTTTTTATGCTCTATAACGTGGCAGAACAAAATTTCCGTTACGGCGTTTCGTTCGATCAGGACCATCTTCAACTCTATTTTTTTAAATAGGGACCCATAATGTTTCTTACGAAAAACGATAGGATTTTTTATTCTGATTCCAATGATGTATGATACTTTATAGTTTTAATTATTATTTTTGCTCAAATACTAGGAATAACTTTTAAGACGATCGAATCTAGTATGCTTTGGGCTGATGACATTTGTTATAAAACAATTTTAATTGTCAATACAATTTGACGTTTAAAGAGCTTCGCTTTAATGATGGCCTGTTTGAACATACACTTTAATTTAAGAAAATTTTAATTTTAGATTCCGCTGACAAAAATATTTCTGTTATTATTATAAATTACTTTGTTATCATTATTTTAAATTTAACTATACGGTACAACTTGTGTTACCATATAAAACCAAATTTGAACATTCAATAACATGATTTGGACTATTATTTTGTATTCTCCTGTAAATACTGTTCAAAACTACCGTTTTCTGTCAATTGTCTGTGCAGTTTCGAAAATGTCGTTGTATGTGGTTGTAGCCTTTCTGGGTATGATTCAAAATATGTTTGTTCAGATCTGGTTGAATTTTTGTAACATTTATAATAAATTTCAATCATATCACATTATTCTTAATTTGTAAACGGCATTATAACCTATTATTTAAAGCGAAGCTCTTTACGTCAACGTCAAATTGTATTGACAATTAAAATTGTTTTATAACAAATGTCATCAGCCCAAAGCATACTAGATTCGATCGTCTTAAAAGTTATTCCTAGTATTTGAGCAAAAATAATAGTTAAAACTATAAAGTATCATACATCATTGGAATCAGAATAAAAAATCCTACCGTTTTTCGTAAGAAATATTATGGGTCCCTATTTAAAAAAATAAAGTTGAAGATGGTCCTGATCGGACGAAATGCCGTAACGGAAATTTTGTACTGCCACGTTATACAACATAAAAAGAGGCAATGAAAAAGTCTTGTCAGTTTTTTGATATCGTCTCAAATAAAGCTAAAAAAAATTTAAAACGAAAACTCAAAATTTTGGTTTTTTTTTTGAAATAACTCAAAAACGAATGTAGATATTCTGCATTTCTTGACGGCATATTATTGGTCACAAAATTACGCAACTTTGCCCTAATTTAACCGTTTTCGTATCTTTTACCGTTTCCGAGATCCCAATGGTGAGCCTCGAATTTCGCCCACCCTGTATAGGTAAATATATAGCCCTACTCAATAATTATGAATAAATAGGAATATAGTTCAATGGATGATAGGCCTATTACGTGCATGATTTGAATTTGTACCACTACATAGTAATGGTACAAATTCAAATCATGCAATGCAATACAGTGTGTTTCAACTTGGATGCAATAACATTGGAATCTTGGAAACCATTAGATATCGAGACTAGGTTAAATTGGGAGAAAGTTGCGTAGCAATAATAAAAATCAGGTCTAACATGATTACCTTTTGAGATATATTAAAAAAATCGCGGACTTGTTTGAAGAACTCTTAAAAAAAGGTCACTTTCTTATAGCAACTTTTTTACGCTCTATCGAATGGCGTAAACAGTTTTGTAAGTAACGTTTCGTCTCTTTAAAACCATCATCAACTTCATTTTTCCTAGTACGGCCTCGTTAATATATATTTTTACCTCACTTGTTTTACTTGTAAGTCCAATGATGTATCTATCATATGCTATAGAACGCGAAACACCATCATCAAACTCATTTTCATCTGTCTGTATGTATTAACAAAAGAAGAACTAAAAAGTAATAAATCATTAACAATAAATGACAAATAATAACAAAAATAAGGAGCAAGTAACAAAACAATAAATTAAAAAATAATAATGAACAGATAATGAAACAATAAGCAAACTATAGCATATACATCATTGAACTTACAAGGAAAAATGCTGCCGAGTGAAGTAAAAATATGAATGGGAGCCGTATTTTAGAGGAATGAAGGTGATGATTGTGAGAAGAGATGAAACGTCGCTTAAAAAACTGTCTACGCCATTCGATTCAGCATAAAAGTTGCTATAAGAAAGTTACCCATTTTTCAATAGCTTTTCAAACAAGCCTGAAGTTTTATAAAAATGAATTTCCAAAATTTCGATTTTTTCAAATAGATATCTCAAAAACTAATCATGTTAAGATTTTTTATGCATACTATTTTTCACCAAATTACGCAACTTTGTCACAATTTAACCTAGTGTCTCTATCCCTAACAGTTTCCAAGATATCAATGTTATTGAATCCAATTTTTGTCCTTATCCAAGAAAGTCAAACTAAGTTACACCCTGCACCCCGTTTGCAATATGCATCCTATAGGTACAGTTGACCGGGTTTGAAGAATTACGCCTTAAATATTCACAAAAGTGTATCCTGTTGCTCGATCCACTAACTTTTATATTTTATATTTACTTTTTAATACATAATACTGTAGCTCAAAGAGAAACTTGATATTCAACTTTTACAATGCGGGCTTATAAAATAAAGTTATTTCTTCTATTATCATTTTCTTATTTTGGTTACAAACAACGCAGTTAGGTCTTTTATTTCAAAAGTGAAATGCCAATATTCGGATATATTAAAAAATCATATGCCTATACCGGTATATTCTATTTTATAAGGTATTACATATATAAAATAGGTATTACGTTGACTGATTCAGTACAGCTGGATAGGTCTAAAAGGAATCCAGTACTACAGCCTATACAGTGTGTCCCACTTTCGACGCATCAGCTTTTCTATCTTGGTCATTATAAGAGATAAAAGTAAATTTAATTAAGAGTTTTCCAGAATTTTAATAAGATTTCAAATAATATTTGAAATATATTTTATATCATACCGTTTTTGATAGATTGGGGAAAATACAAAATTTGACATTTTATTTTTTATTAACCAGAAGTTGATATAAGTTTAGCTAATCGGTTTTCAACTGTTTAAGTCCATTTTAGGTTTTTTTAAGAAGAATTTTTTCGCCTGTTGACCTTAGTCTCACAGTATTTTGTTTTTGTTATGGTGGCAATATTCAGTTTCTTTTTCGTGTATAATAGCTTTTGAACAAGATTTTCAGTTATTTGTGATTTACTCAGGATATATTAAGACTACATCCAATGCCCATTGGAATGGACATTATTCTTTTACAAAAGGACATATATAAAAATTTTCAAAAGATTATGTACTATTTATACTTGAAAGAGTTCAAATTTCCAAAGTATTTCATAACTGGCCAACTGATACCACCTCGTGTCTCAGGAGGAGAAAAAAAAAGAATTCTATACGAAATAATAAATTCATTCTACATAGATTGTAAATTATTATGCATATTGCAAAAGAAATGCACCTATTTCGTAAACTAATTTGAAAATTCATTTTATATCGAAGTTGTGACGCCACGGAAATTTATTAACAACTAACCTTAAAATATAAAATATGCAGCAAATATAAATATAATCCAACCGAAATATCAGTAATGCAAAAAGGGAAAATCTAATAAATTTCTAGAGGAATTTAAAACACCGTAGCCACCCAAGAACCAGGGAGAGTGTAGATAATGATTAAATATATATTTTCCAACCCCAGCAACATTTATTGTGCAATATATTAGCAATATCGGCGGCAATTTCTCTTAAACAGACAAACTGGCAAGCATTTGTTTAAATTGATAAGTATTTAGGCGAAGTATTCCTAAAGATAATGCAAATTTACTGCTGAAGATATTTGTTGAGAGCGCTGGTGAAATACGGTCTCTAATTGGGTATTCAAGAGCCAATACTTCTGATTTACTGCATCTCCCCCGTTTTTAACTTCTAACGTTGACTGCTTCTTTATCTCTGACCCATTTAAGTTTATCTTAGGATGGCGTGCTAAATTGATAATAACTCACGCACTTTAATACAGAAATGATTATTCAGTAACGAAAAATCGGTAAGCAGTTGTTTATATTTCCGTTTAAGTGCCATGTAAGAATTATTTAGGATATTAGACTGTTATACCAAGCAATGTGTACCTAACAGAGGTACAGGATTTTTTCACATTCTGTTGAAGACTCCGTATCTAACAAACTTGGTATTGCAAGGAAAATCCAAGGTTCTTCTCGTTCAAGTCATTCCTCAGGAGAGGAGACATCCAAAATTTGTTCCAAGAAGCAACTACAAGCTTCCTATTAACGGAAACGAAGTGAAATATGAAAAAGCTAAGAACGAAATGTCTATTAATATAAATGTTAATGTTAATTTTAATAAGTAAATTAAACTTGGTTGATTTAAGTTTATATTTTTTTATTATTTCAGTAGTGGATAATAGGTTACTTTATATGCTTTATAAGTAAGGATAAAACTCCTATTATAATATGATTGTGTGTATAAATTATATTTTAAATGTTTTTATTAAATTCCTACCATAATCATAATGATTTTGAGTTTTGAAGTTGTTAATGTTATCTTCTAGAAAAGCAGTTATTACCATATTGTGTATTATAAACTTCATGTAATTTTATAACAAAATAACTCATTAACCTATCCCAATTCATTCACAATATTTAATATATCTTAACAGTGTAAAGTATAAATTTGACTAATAACTACTTGACATTACTAATTGTATAATGTCATTCAGTTAAAAAATATTTTTTTAGTGCTGTTTTTACTGATAAGACGTGCAGCTACTTTCATCGTGGCTTTTTATATGTATATGCAGCTCCTGCCACAATTAAAATAACTACAAACAAATATCGTAAGTATAATATGTATACTGTATCGTAAGTATAATATGCAAATACACATATTGGCAGAGGTAGATAGATCCATAAATATATAAGCGTATTTAAATATTTGACAGTTAAATAACTGCATACATTTTATCGTAAGTAACAGAACTGTAATAGGCAGAGTGGCAGAATTGTCTTAAGTAGCCTAAGGTAAAATTTAGTGAGTGACTTACGATATTTTGGCAAAAAGGTATCGATATTAGAATTCCTCAAAACAATATACAAAACTGATCCTAACTAATTTTTATACTGCAATCAGACAAGGTTCAAATACTTGTTGACAAACCATGTTACTTTAAAGTTTTTTGGGTTAGTTACTAAATTATGTTTAGACAAGTAACTATTATGAATCAGTTATAATTCCGGCTAATGTATGATTTATTTAAAAAATGAAGTTGTAACGGGAGAAATAAAGAGTGTCGTCAATGAATTTAATATACATAGGTACCTATCAGACATACCATTGGAAGATTTGTACATGTAGGGAGTGTCTTTACAAGCACATAAATTTCGACTTTGTCGAAAATAATTTCAAGTCAAATTAAAAAGAGATGATTCCAATTATTTGAAATGCACTATAAATAGAAAAAAATTATGTGTACCTTTGCTGCACAAATATAACTCTTGAGTCCAGTCCTGTCAGTTACTCGTCATATCTAATGCACAAATAATACAATTTAATCTTTGATATAACCCTATATTAAGTTAACTTTTTAGACCCGCTGCTAAATTATTTTTATTACAACAGTGTACATATTTTATACCCATATCCATCCATATTAAGTAATATTTAGTTAGACATATGCCCATATCTCACCAAACTATTTTCAAAATTTCCCTCTGTAAATACCTCAACATCATTAGCTGAAAACTAGCCAATGGAATGTTAGCACAGTATGGCGACCACCTTACAGTTGACAAAATGATAGTTAGGAATCAGCCATCCAGTTTATTTTAAGAAATCCGTGGGTATATTACATGTATGAAGTTTAATTTACGCTTTCTTCAATGTTAGATTTTCTCTATATTTTTCTCGTAAAAGTGATTTCACCTTATGGAGTGGAGACTATTATGTTAAAATTAAGCATAGTTTTTCGACTGGCATTAAATACGGATTACATTTCATTTAGAGGTGCGGATTGTTCTCATATATATATATATATATATATAACCAAATTCCAGCAGGAGTACCTGGAACTCCAGTCATTGTATATACATTTATATGTAACCGTACAACCGTAAAAATAAAAACTAAATGAATACTAAATGCATATGACAACTTAATTATTTTCCCGACTAAATCTACAAGCTGTTGACGGTTGCGCACCATCTAGTGCCATATTCTCCTCGCGAATATACATATCAGACATAGAAGTGCCTTCTACTCAGCACATAGGCATAACAAGTACAAATCAAAGCTAACCGTCTCTATAGGCTTGTTTTGGTTCTAACAAGAACCAGTTCTGAATTGTACCGGGTGGCCAAATAAGAATGGACGCCGGCTGTATCTCAGAAACTACTTATCGTATAACTTTGAGAAAAAAATTCTAATAAGTAAATCGGACAGGAGAAATCGCTGGAATATATATTCAAGTTCGTAGGATGACCGCTAGGGGTCGCAATTGCTATGGTCAATAAGAAAATGGGATTTTTCTCAAAAATATCCCAAGTTAAGAGATATTTTCAATAGCGGCATTGTAATCTTTGTAAAATTTTCAATCTTTTTCTTGTAATGCACTTTGCTCTATCTTTAAAAATAAAGTGGTGGGGGAAGGTTAAACTTTATTTTATTCAAATAAGGATAACTCCGGTTTGGAGAACCGGAATTAAACGAACTAGGGCTCGTTTAAAAGAGCTTTTCTTACTGAATAATCTGCAGTATATACTGTTCCTGAACTTATTTTACCGTGGTAGCTAGAGGGCGCTGTTTGACATCGTAACAGTTATTGCGCGTTTTCATAAAAATTTTAAATGGCAGGCTATGTCGCTTTTTACATATTTAAATACAGCACAAAATTTCCAAAAAATCAGCTCAAACCGCAACTTTCTATCTTCGCTCTAACGGGAGATATTAAGAGAACAAATAAAGTTAGGCTGCCTCCTAGACCTATAATAGTCTAATAAAAAATTATACTAGTAGGCTATGAAACAAAAAGAGATAAATAGGTACGTCAAAACATTAAAACGTTTCAGTTACATGTCAATGTCATTTAGTTAAAGTCGTTTCATGTCTTATTAAGTTTGTATTGTCCGGGTTTTTCTTGTTGTTGTTCGTGTTGTTTCTTGTTTATTCTGAATTGTAGTTTATTGTTCGTTTTTTCTTACAAAATGATTTATACAAACGAAGAGTTATTTGACATGGTAAGCCATTTGACATGATTTATTTTGAATCAATGAGAAATGCTACAGTTGCTGCGAGAGTATATGCCCAACAATATCCCGATAGACGGCACCCCAATAAAAAAGTTTTTCTACGAGTAATTCACCTTCTGCGAACAACTGGAAATGTTCATCCAACTGTATACCTAAGGTATACAAATAGTTATAACAAAGTTATACGATAAGTAGTTTCTGAGATACAGCCGGCGTCCATTCTTATTTGGCCACCCGGTACAATTCAGAACTGGTTCTTGTTAGAACCAAAACAAGCCTATAGAGACGGTTAGCTTTGATTTGTACTTGTTATGCCTATGTGCTGAGTAGAAGGCACTTCTATGTCTGATATGTATATTCGCGAGGAGAATATGGCACTAGATGGTGCGCAACCGTCAACGTCACCACTTTATTTTTAAAAATAGAGCAAAGTGCATTAGAAGAAAAAGATTGCAAATTTTACAAAGATTACAATGCCACTATTTAAAATACCTCTTAACTTGGGATATTTTTGAGAAAAATCCCATTTTCTGATTGGTCATAGCAATTGCGACTCCTAGCGGTCATCCTACGAACTTGAAAATAATTTCCAGTGATTTCTCTTGTCCGATTTACTTATTAGAATTTTTTTCCCAAAGTTATACGATAAGTAGTTTCTGAGATACAGCCGGCGTCCATTCTTATTTGGCCACCCGGTACTGAGCGTGCGCACTTTCAAAAAACCTTCGAATTTTTAAACTGTGCGTGCTCAGTACGATTCAGAACCAGTTCATGTGAGAACCAAAACAAGCCTTATATGTCTTACTTACTGCTGGATACTGGCCAGCAACAAGTGCTCTGATACATTTCCCTGTGTTGCCTCCTCTCGACAACACTTGGTATTTGCAGTAGGTACAACCTTTGATTGGCTTTAAATCAGTTATATTATAATTCATTTCTCAGTTTTAATTTTGTTTAGAGTCAGCTATACTGTCGTCTACACAGACACTTGGTTAATTATTTAAACAACTTTGTTGATGGATATATTTTAAATAGGCATTGCTTCCAGATAATCTATATATAAAGTCATCACTTTTGTTGGAACTTTAAGGGATTTCTTGCCATATACATAAGATGTACATTTAATTATGTTAATTTATCGCCCCACCACTAATAACATCAAATAGTTGGTGAAACATCGTGAAACCGACTTTTTCGAAACGTAGCCTAGACATATATCAAGTTGAGTTGAAAACAAAAATAATTATATAAATTCAGCAAATTGTTGTATTCATTATTATGGACAATGTTCTTATAAAATAACGAACGAGTAATAATACACTGCTCAAGTCTTCACCTACCACGTCGTTCATCATGTTTAATACATAACAATATAAGTAACAAAAGTAACAGTAAGTAACATAGCAGTAATATATACTGCTATGATATTTGTCACTTTCAACTAGATACATTAGGTACTAATGAAATTATTGAAATATTATTTAATGATACTATCATTATCATTTTGTATATGAAAATATTAGATGAATAAATAATTATGTAAACAGTTGAATAAGCCAATAAGTAATATAAAAAAGTTGCTAAAATATTTTATCAATATTATTATACCTATATTAGCTATTATTATTTGATTATCGAGATTGATGAGTGAGAAATATATCCTGTAATTTGATTCATATTTATTATAATCCACATTCATCTTCAGTGTACTCAGTCCTTCAAGGGATCCCATAGTTTATTATATTCTGCAACTTTGGCAAACCTGTATCTATTTGGCAGTATAAAACCATCTTATTGGCATTCAGTAAAGGAATGATAGAATGTGTATCGACCCTAAAAATCTACATAGGTCGGTAAGTAATATATTGAAAAACATTTTATCTCAATTGAATCTAGTATACCTTTCTCCCGTTCCTATGTAATATATTTAGAAGAGCACTAGAATTTATCTTTGCAGCAAAGGAACTACCTGCTTGGTAATGCACGATTTTTCACTTCTCCTTATACCTATTTCATCTGTTAAATTTTATTCGATATGTAAATAAACGGAATAACGATTATATTAGGAATACAAGACGATATGTTTTTAGACGATATGATTTCCTTTAGCCGAAAAGCATCTGAAAACCTTTAGGAATGGCCGCCAAACAATTATTAAATTCTAGGATAAAGACTTTCTAAATCAGTATTTTTAAAAAAGATATTGCGTATCATTTATATCGCATAAGCAGAAAAAACTTATAACATATATTTAATTTGATTTAAGAATTCAATCGTGATATTTAATCAGGATATATTTTTTTAATTGCTTTTATTATTGCAAGTAACTGCTGAATAGAATGTGTTTTCTATTGTTTTAATAAATTAACAAAAAATAGCCCAGACTGTTTCAGAGCCACTACAGAAGAAAATTATGGCCTATAATAATTATAACTACAAATAATACGATATAAAGGGAACAGCAAAGATGGAAATAACGAAATAAACTATAAGGCTGATAGTTACAAATTAATAAACATGCAGATGGATTAAATACTTAGTATTTTAAAATTCACATAAAGCAAACATAGAATTTATAAAAGAATGACATATAAATTTTAAATGATTTAAAAATTAATGATGTTGAAGAACAAAATTCTATGTGGATTTAAGAATATATAAATGTGAATGATATAAAAGAAAAATAACAAATGCTTTGGGAAACGACTGAACTAGGAGAGACTACATTGGATTGAATATTTGTAATGAGAGACTGGAAACAGTAATAATGAAAAAATTAAGAAAAAATCTGAATGTTGCAAAGGATAGAGGATTTTTAAGGGTACATAATATCTTATATCAGCTCAGCCACTTTGCATATTTTACTTACATAGGTAACTTACCGCAGTTAAAAAGTGCCCGGCGAGCCTTATATCATCCATTGACACGGGAAACTAAAATATAATAATTGAGGTTTAAATGGTATAGGCAACTGTAGGTCCTTTACACCAATGTGGCTGCACTAAAAACACTTTACACTGCACTCATTTACGAAACTCACTATAGAACTCTGGAGTCAATTCAAATAAAAATCCTGAAATATTTACGTTTTAAAAGTGATAATGTACATCCTGTCAGAGAGTATAGTCATGAGTTGCAAACTGTCAAGATTTGATATTCCTTTATTAAAACTGAGTCGTATTCTAAAGAGTACAGGGTGGGCCGTATAAGAGTGCGTATCCCCTTATCTCAGAAACTATAAATACATAAATATTAACCTTTTCCTGAAGATAACAGTCAATAGCTCCAAAACGGTGGGCTACAGACCCATCATATTATATATCGTTGAACAAGTCTTTTGAAGAGCTTTTCAAAAATGTAATAATATATAGGGTGTTCCATTTAAAAAAAGATAAGTTTAGTTCATCATTCTGTATATTGAAGAGCTACAAATATAACTATATTAAAAAAATACCGACATCTTTAACGCAAACAACATTTATATAAAACTTTTTTTTCTATCTCACATAGTTTCTGAGATAAGGGGATACGCACTCTTATACGGCCCACCCTGTACATTATTTTTGCATAAACTGACTAATAACAACATTGACTATACCGGGTGTTCCACATAAAAGTCCTCAGCCTCGTATCTCGACAACGAAAAAATATATTTTGATTTTGAAAAAAGCATAGAGCCCATCTATGGCTTCGTCACGGAGTTCAACTTGATTTTTGTCAGTGCAAATCGGAGATGGCGCTGAAGTCAAAAGACATTTTTCGTTGGCAGGAACTTTGTAACGAAGTTTATCCGATACTTTGTTCAATTCTAAACATTTTTTGTCAAATGACTATTTTTCAAAAACTTAATAGTTTCAGAGATATCGGGCTCTTCATTTGGTGAGGACCAAACTCAATTCAATAGTTTCTTTTTAAACAATAGTGAAATAATATGTATTTCTGTAAAATATGCTAAGAGTTTTTTAAATACCTAATTCATTTAGTATAATAATTAATAACTATTTGTACGCTTGTCACAAAATAAATCCTGAATGTATATATGTACAAAATGAAGTAGGTATTTAAAAAACTTTTGCCATATTTTACAGAAATACATATTATTTCACTATTCCTTAAAAAGAGCTATTAAATTGACTTTTATAATTATTGTTTCATTGTATAAAATAGTAATTCGAAACTAAAATACTCTTGAGTTTGGGCCTCACCTAATGAAGAGCCCGATATCTCTGAAACTATTAAGTTTTTGAAAAATACTCATTTGACAAAAATTGTTTAGAATTGAACAAAATATCAGATAAACCTTGTTATAAAGTTCCTGCCAACGAGAAATTTCTTCGACTTCAGCCCTATCTACAATTAGCTCTGAAAAAAATCAAGTTGAACTCCATGACGAAGCCATAGATGAACTCAATCATCTGTTTTTTCAAAATCAAAATGTATCTTTCCGTTGCCGAGATACGAGGCTGAGGACTTTTATGTGGAACACCCGGTATAGGCAAAATGAAACTTTTTATATACCAACAGCAAGAACAAACCCTTCAAAAAACTCCAGTGTGCAATTATGTCTCGTAATTTTAACGTTGTATCTGATCAGTGTGATCTATTGTTCTTCTGTTTGTATTTTAAAGGGAGCTGTTCAAGACGCCTTTCATTTATTATGCCTTTATTTATTTTTTTTTATTGTTATATGCAACTATTATTAGTAAGTAATTTAGAATATAGTTTATTTGTTTATGTGTATCTACCATAGACCTAAGAAGGGGGAGACAGAATTGTTTACATTTTACGCCGATCAGACATCGTTTTCAATAAAAATCAATGATGTAAAATCTATGCGGATTGCCCTAGATCTACCGCCGGTGTTTGAAAACGAAGAGTATATTAATTATATTTATCTGAATTTTTTATGTGTAATTAAGAAAAAATAATATACTAAATATTTATCTGTGTTTTTTAATTAAAATACATAATCTATACTTTTCAAATTATTTATAATTTTCTAATAACATAAAATTATTATCGTGTTAGGGAAATACTATGGCAATGCTGTACGGCTGTTTTGCTATCAAATGACGCTCTTATGTCAAAAGATGACGTTACAATGTTGCTGTGCTGTGTTTGTGATCTTTTGGGATTTTTTATTTATTTGCAGTGTTTCTTTGGCAGTAGAGGTATTTAGAGCCTTTTATAATCAATCTACAATAGTTCAACAGTGCGTGGTTTGTAAAAAAGTCGACTATTCTAACCCCGGACTGGTATTTCGGCGGTAAGTAAGGTTATGTTTTTTTAGCGTAAGCAGTGGTGTTTTTAACTAAATTTTAGGTAAATTATTGCAAAAAATATTTATCTGTTTTTTATCAAATTTTTGGAATTACAGCATTTTAGACCGAAAAATGATGTAGTAGCGTTGTAATAAAATTATTGTCCAATTCCAGGCTGGATTTCCAGTATTTAAACAGTAAATAATTTTGTTGCAACTATTTGAAATGCAGAAAAATGAACCTATTAGATGTTTGTTATATTTTAATACAGAATATTATTGTTGTAGCTTTCCTCTTAATCCTGAGAGCAGACAAATGTGGATTTTTTAGTGGTTGGAAAAGCTTCCTGATGGAGTTTGGCGTATAAATAATACTGTCAATGTAAATGTTTAAACAAATCCAATAAGATAATACAGAAATTCAAGCTATGAGAGATAAAGTAAAGAGAAAACTTGATCATTGATGATATTGATAATGAACGATTTGCATTCATAAGCTTTTCAGTCAAGAAATGAAGAAAAGGTTTGATAAGAAAAAGAAGTGTTACTTACAAAAAGTGATCTTGTCTTTGAGCTAGTGCTGTTACAGACGGCAAAGAGGTAACTGGAAAATTAAAATATGGCGGGCTGTACAAGGTAACTACAGCTATTGCGAAATAATAGTTAGGAAATTATTCCGTAAAAAGGTATTAAAGGTTACAAAAGGTGTATGGTTGTAAATAGCAGCAGATAGTTTAAAAAAAATAGATAAATAATTTAGACGTTAGTTCTGATAGTGACTTAAATAGCACAGATGAATTGATTGATTTGCTAGAGTGTTGAAACTATTATTTTATGTGAAAATTAACCCGTTTATTAATTATTAAATTTTTCTGCTATTATTACAATTAATTGGACATGCCATAGAAAAAAATTTTATTTAATTGTTTATTATAATAATTCAAAGCTGGATAATGCCGATGTGTTCCTTTAAATGTTTAAGGATATGTATTAGGTAAAAGTTTATAAAAATAGATACGAGGGGGAATTCGTGAATAGCGCCCACAAAAATAAATATTTTTTTATAGTTGTATAAACATCCAACTATATTTTTGTGGAATGACTGAGGCAATAGTGTATAAATATTAGTGTTTATAAGCTTGGAAATTTAAAGCTGTTGAATAATAATAATAAGGAAATTAAATAATAAATTATATTGATAATGAAATATTTGCATTCATAAGGTTTGCAGTCGAGAAATGTGTGAATAGCGCTTGACTGCTATACAATAAACAAAAGGAAAACCTACAGTAGAGAAATGCGTTTATAGCGCTCTACTATGCAGAATAGTTTCTCAAAAATCATTCATACCTATGTCTTTTAAAATGTTACAGGTGGCATCCGTTTAGGCATGGGCAAAACTTTCTTCGGTGCAATAGAAACACAGGAAGGCCGAATATTAGGACCAGCTGTGTCAAGACCAAGGACAATGAATGAAACACCATTATAAGTGTTTTGGATTGTTTATATAACATTCTGCTGAGACTTTAATGATTTTGTAGTGTATTGAGAATATATACGTCCAAGCAGTAATATATGTCTTATTTGCTCCCACACAAATCTCAGTTCTAACATAAATAAACTTTTAAATTAAAACTTATTGTAATGATCCCTAAGAAAAACTGCACACCACTGGTAAAGATAACATCGGACGTGGACGCCTAGGTTACAGTATTGCCATTTTATAAACCCATCTCCTTCCAACTTATGTACAAGTGTGAAAGTGTGTATGATTGTAAACAAATGGTGTTTTTCTAATGGAATGTTCTGTCTGCCCTAGTATTATATGTCTATGGTATTTACACACAAAAAGGGTATACAATTAACAGATTACTCTTTGTGTACCTGTGTAGAAATTGTCTCAAAACTGAGCCAATATTTCCATGCGAGATGAATCAAATAATAATGTCTATAAAAAATAATCGTTTGTGACATAAACTCACCACTTTGTTCGAATCTGCAGCAGCAACCTGAGCGTTCTTCTGAAGCCCGGCCGACCCGTTGTTTGTTTTCAATCTTCAGTACACAAACACAACAATGCACAAATTGTTTCTGGTAATGCACTAAAAATTAGTAGTAACAATAGTCAAATTTATCAATAACCGATGCGTTTTCTAAACTGTGTTCGGAACTGAGTTGGTTCGCAGTTTTTCTTGTCTGTCACAAAAAAGGAAAGCGCAGAAAAAGAGGATACAATTTTTAACAGTAAACACACACATTGAGAACCATTTGGTATGCAACCAACAGTCCACTACATTTAAACAACAAAAGCAAACAACTCAAACATTTACAAAACATAAACGGCACAGTACCTATTTTTGGCAAACACTATTGGGTAGTAATATTATTCTATTATATTTTTTATATCATACTATTTTCATACAACATACTGTCATACTTTAAAACTATTTAGCAAGGGTTAAAAACTCTAGAAATAAGAAAACGGAAAAATACCGATATGCTTATGCATCTCAGGGACCAAAATATGATAACTAATCATTTCGTAAGTAGTATACCAGTTTCTAATTGTGATAATAACAATTTAATAAATTACTATGAGATTAATAATTATAAAAGTATTCCTAGAAAATTTGAATTTACGTTGTTAAACGAGGCTGTCGTTTCAAAAATCATGTTTAATATTAAAACTCACGCTGTGGATCCCGATGGTATAAATCTGGTTATGTTGAAATACTCTTGCCCTCACATTGTTCAGTGTGTTATAGTGCATATAAGGACAATTGGAACTGGCCAGTGTTAAGGCACAGGACCGTGCGCACTTATCTTGATATTTCGTCCTATGTATTTAGCAATGGTATCGTGATTCGAATAGTAACTAAAACTGTACATGTGAGTCCTACACTGGACATCTAATCAGCCCGATGAACGATCTACAACTGCGCGCTGGTGTAAAGAGAATAAACAGACTGGTCTGCTGGATTCTAAATCATTTTTTTTGTTTCCCGTGCCGAGTGCTGAAATATCATCAATAGTTTTCCATTGCAGCGCGTAAAAACCAATTACCAAGCGTAGTTTAGTTTTGTTAAATAAACAATAAAAATAACAATAATTGTATCGTTTTGTACATTGCTGCTAATTGCTACATGTCTTGTGAATCGAAGGACCAGCCTTAAAATGATTTTGGGCAATAAACAAAGCAAAATACTTCAAGGCAATTTTATTAATTGTATCTGGGTTGTGTCCCACCAATATTTAACAAAGTTAAATACAAAAGCCACTAGAGTCGCACACTGAAAACATATGCAACTCCTCACACTGTCAGCTACACAAACTATACTAGTGAAAGCTGTTAAAATTACTTAAATTACTGTTTTTTAATGAAAATTACTTGTTTTTGTCAAAGTCTTTTGACAACCCCCAAACAAAATTGTTTATTTTTTTCTAGGTAACCGCTGTCTCTTGTTTTTCTTGAACTCCTATTTTTCGCGTTGCCCGTCGTGTGGCACTGACAATCATATATCTGCTGCCAACTTAAATTTACATTTACGATTCGTAACATTCTCCCCCCCTTTGTTAACACAACAAACAAATTAAAATTAATTGGCTTGCGGCAGCGGACAGAGTTTAGTAATAGGCCGAGTAAATGTTCCATCC
The DNA here is from genome assembly GCA_963924545.1 of Pogonocherus hispidulus. NCBI lineage: Eukaryota > Metazoa > Arthropoda > Insecta > Coleoptera > Cerambycidae > Pogonocherus > Pogonocherus hispidulus. The sequence continues at coordinate 73,458,754 of OZ004693.1, forward strand.
TTAGTTTTAATTTTCACTACTCGAACTTTTTTATCTTGTCCGGGAAATATTTGCATTACTCTGGCTAACGGCCATTGTAAGGGCTGAAGATTATCACTTTTGACTAAAACCACAGCATTTTCTTCAATATTATCGACATGACAAGCCCATTTAGACCGATTCTATAATAAGTTCAAGTATTCCGAAACCCATCGTTTCCAGAAATGCTGTTGTATTTGAGTGCATTTTTTCCAAAAATTTAAGCGGTTTTCTGGAATTTGCGAAATGTCCTTTTCAGGGTATGTTGTTAAAACGTCACCTATGAGAAAATGCCCTGGCGTTAAACATAACAAATCAGAAGGATCACTTGATAACGGACACAATGGCCTTGAATTTAAAATCGCCTCAATTTGACTCAACACCGTGGTTAATTCTTCATAAGTTAAACTAGATAGTCCTATAACTCGTCGTAAATGATTTTTTGTTGCCTTGATACCTACTTCCCATAGACCTCCCCAGTGAGGGCTACTTGGCGGAATAAATTTCCATTTTATCTCCCTATTTGACAAAAAATCATTAATTCGTTCCTTATTAGCTTGAGATTTAAAAAATTTATAAACTTCAATTAGATAGTTATTTGCGCCGTGAAAATTTGTACCATTATCACTGTAAATAATGCTTGGACATCCCCTTCTTGAAATAAAACGTTTTAATGCAAGCAAAAATGCCTCCATGCTTAAGTTTGAAACCAACTCCAAGTGCACAGCTTTGGTAGCCATACATACAAACAATGCCACATATCCTTTCGTGATTAGAGCTTTACGTATTCGTGATTGTTTTACAGATAAAGGACCCCCAAAATCTATCCCTACTTTTAGGAAAGGTCTACAGACTGACACTCTTTCTGAAGGAAGATTACCCATTAACTGTTGTGCTGTACGAGGTTTCACTCGATAACAAATGGTACAATTTTTTATAACGTGTTTAATTTCTCTAAGTCCATTGATTGGCCAATATCGTCCTCGAACACTAGCCAAAACTGCATTAGCTCCGGCATGAAAAAGTTTTTCATGTTCATTTTTTAAAAGAAGTTTCACTGCATGATTTCTTTGCGGTAATATTATTTGATGTTTTTGATCACTAAAAATATCATTACTATTAGTTAAACGTCCTCCTACTCGAAGTAAACCCTCTTGATCAATAAACGGATATAATTGTATTAACGAACTATTTTTTAAAATCCCAGTTTCAGACAGTTGCGAAAGTTCTAAAGAAAAATGTTCCCTCTGTACATTTTGTAATAATACTTTAGTAGCGTCCTTTAATTCATCCACTGACAGTGACCCGGTTCTTTTAGAAGTTTTTGAATTAATATTATTAATGAAACGAAGACAGTACGTTAAGGAGCGCTGTAGACGTAAAAAATTGGAAAACCTATCCCAGTCTATTACTCTTTCTTTTTTGTAATGTACACTCACGGCTGATATGTTTCTTTTCTCCTCGCTAACATCTGGAATTTGTAAGATTTGATTCACTTCACTAGAAATATTTGACAAAAAGGTAGGCCCATGCCACCACAACTTATTTTGTATAATTTCTTCTGAGGTCGCACCTCTTGATATTATATCCGCCGGATTCTCATTACCTTTTACGTAATTCCATTTAAACTTTGCAGTAAGTTCTTGTATCTCCGATACCCGGTTTGCCACGAACGTTGTCCAACGCGACGGAGTTGACTTAATCCAACACAATGCTATCGTTGAATCCGACCATAAAACTATTTTTGAGAATTTCAGTTTTAACAAAGAAACAACTTTATGCGCAAGTTTTGATAGCAGTAGTGCAGCACAAAGTTCCAGTCTTGCTATAGAAATTACTCGAATTGGAGCAACTCTAGATTTGGACGTCATAAGATGACACGAAACCGAATTGTTTGCATAAATTGTTCTTACATAAATACAGGCCCCGTAGGCTTTTATGGATGCATCCGAATAACCATGAATTTGAATTTCCGCGATATTATTTGAATTTTGAACCCACCTTGGAATTGATAATTGAGAAATTTTTGGAATGTCGTTAATGTATTTTAACCATTGATGTAATACCTTTGGAGGTAGTCCTTCATCCCAATCACATTTGCTGCACCATATCTCCTGCATTATTATTTTTGCTACAACAATAATTGGCCCAACAAGTCCCAATGGATCAAATAATTGTGCTATGATGGAAAGTACCTTTCGTTTAGTAAATTCATTAGGTAACGAAATTGAAGGTGGAGAAATTTTAAAAATATCTAATTGAGAATTCCAGGACAGACCCAATACCTTATTAACGCAATTTTCTTGGTTAATATTTACCTCAAGCGTTTGCCTTTTTTCTGCCGGAATATTTTCTATCAAGGCTACATTGTTCGTACACCATTTGTGCAAATTAATATTAGCCGAACTCAACATTTCATTTAATTGTTGTACTAAAATTTTGCCGTCCTTTTCCGTATTAACACCACCTAAAATATCATCAATATAACATTGCTGTAGAATTGTACTTGAAGCTATCGGAAACTTCTCTGTATTTTCATTTGCTAACTGCACTAATGCCCTAGTCGCGAGATACGGAGCACTACTCGTTCCGTAAGTAACCGTCAATAGCTCTAAACATTTTAATTTGCCTTGTGGTTGATTGCGCCATACAATATTTTGCAGAAATGTTTGCTCTGGATTTATTTTTATTTGGCGGTACATTTTCTCAATGTCCGCTACAACTACAAACTTAAATGTACGAAATCGACATAGAATGTCAAACAGTTCTGGTTGAACCGTAGCTCCTTTTAATAGAATATCATTAAGTGACTTACCCGAATCAGTTTTCGCTGAAGCGTCAAACACAACGCGCAACTTTGTAGTACTACTAGATTCTTTTAGTACACAAAAATGCGGTAAAAAACATCTTTTTTCGATTTCTCCCTTGGAAAGTACTATTTCCCTCGCATGACCCAAAGAAATGTATTCGTCAATAAATTTTTTATATGACTCATGAACGTTTTCCCTAATAATTCTTTTTTCTAACGCGAAAAATTTCCGCGCAGCTATTGTGTAGGAGTTTCCGAGTTGAGTGTAATCATTACTATCCCACATCGGTAGATTGACTTGAAATGCACCGTCCTCTAATCGCACCGTAGTTGAATTAAAAATATTTTCCGCGCAGACCTCTTCAGGGGTTAACATTGTTTTTTCCGGAAGTTCTTCCAACTGCCAAAACTTAGGTAACATTTGCTCGACCTCGTCGATTTGAGTAAATAGCGAAATACATGGGTTTGAAACCACATTTTCCATAGACACTTGACCGGCGATTAAGTATCCTAAACTACTATTTTGGAGAACTGGACACCCTTTCCCTAATGTTATTAACCCTGGCAATAACAAATCGAAATATAAATCCGCTCCTATGAGCATGTCTATTTCAGATGGAAGGTAATAATTTGGATATGCTAATTTAATACCTGCTGGAATCTCAAAATGTGTTGTGTCGATCACCGTTTGCGGCAAATGGCATGTTATTTTTTCTAAAATCACGCAAGACGCCTTAAACTGAATTCCTTGTTTAATTCTCGATTTTATGAACAGATCTACACCTCGATCTGCTTCGGTACACCCATTTGCAATACTACCTATTTGTATTCTTTGTTTATAACCTGGATGATTCAATTGTTTAAAAATTTTTGACGTAATAAAAGTTGTTTGGCTTGCCGAGTCCAACAAAGCCCGAACTACTATTTTCTTCCCCCTGGGAATGAAAACTTCTACCATAGCTGTAGCCAAAAGAATTTGAGTTTTTATTGTGTTAGTGTGAGTAATTCTCGAAATTAATGTCGGAGTGAAATTTTGACCTGAATTTTCACCATTCCTTCCTTCTTTTTCCCTGTGAACATTTGTTTCAACATGTTGACCTTCATTTACTTGATTTTTAGAAAGATGCCATATATTTAACGAAGAACCTTGATTTGAACTCAAACCTTGCGTATTTTTATTTTGTTTAGTACAATTTATTTCCATGTCACCTTGACCTTTATTTGAACTTGTCGCATTACTTTGTGAATGCGACACCCTATTAGAAGTACCTTGTCCCTCATTGACGTGAATTAAAGTATGATGTTTACCCTTACAGATTTTACATCCCTCTGATGTGCATTTCTGTACAGCATGACCGACTGCTAGACAGTTATAACACAAATTATTTGTTTTTATAAAATCCCTTTTTTGTGTATTGGTAAAATCCCTAAATTTGAAGCATTTGTAAATGTTGTGATTTTCCATTTTACAAAGCACGCATTTTTTCATAACCATCGAATTTGAAGTTACTGAATGGTTGTCCTTATAATTATTTTCTTTATTTGAAAAATGTACCGTTTTAAACTTGGAGTTAATTTCCCGCACAGAGAGATTTTCTAACGCCGTGCAACGTTTTTCTAAGAAATCAAAGAAATCATTTAAAGTTGGGAACTCCGTCGAACTTTTTTCTAGTTCAAACGCCTTTTGTGTTTGATAGTCCAATTTTTTTGAAAATAAATACACTAAAATAGTATCCCAGCTTTCAACTGGTTGTTTTAAAGCCTTTAATGAATTGAAATTTTGTTTAATATTAGTTACGAATTGTCTCAATCCTTGAGGTTCACTTTTTGCCAAAGAAGGAGTTTCCAACATGTTTTTTAAATGAGTATTGATAACCATTAATTTATTTTCATATCTTTTTTTTAATAGGTCCAACGCTATTGTATAGTTTGCATTAGTTAAAGGTAAATCAGAAATCAGGCTCAGAGGTTCGCCTTTTAATGATGATTTTAAATAAATAAATTTTTGTACAGTAGATATTTCAGTTTTGCCATGTATTAACGCCGAAAATAAGTCGAAATAGGCTTGCCATTCCTCATATTTTCCCGTAAAGGTTGGAACATTTAATCTAGGCAAATTTTCCCGATAATGTATAGAATTTTGATTTTGTTGCCTAGAAATTGTTTGAATTTTACCTTTAAGTTTAGCTTGTAACCGACAGACCTTTTCTTCCATTTCAATTCTATCTTGCTCTTGACTTTCGTCTTCATCCTCTATTAAATTTTGAAGTTCTAAATATGTTTCAAAAGCTTTCACTAATCGTGTTTCGCGAATTGAGTACTCATTTATGTCTATAGTGTCATCTCCCACAGCATTATTAAAAAAATTTTCTACGCGTGTAATTTCCCCTTTAGTGCGCGCTCTGCGCCTCATTAATTTGTCTAATTCCATTTCTGCAGAACCGATTATAGAACTAATCGTTTTATCCGGGTTTTTGTCTTTATCTTTTCCCATTCCTTTTCATAAATGAGCTCTCATTTCGTCCTTTTTCTTATCCTTAATCCTTAACTTAGAAATTCTACAATTTCTTAATCTAATTCTATCCTTAACTAATGATTTTTTTTACAACAAATGTGTTGCTTTGTAATTCTACAATTTTTATTTTTATTTCACTGTTAACCGCACTGCTCGACACATGCACTAAATGTTAAGATCTGACCTTATGTGCTGCCTTCAAATCCCTTTGTGATCCTCTGCTTCGCCACTGCTACAATGAGATTATTCCATTCACTGAAATTCCTGTACTGGATCCAGTAGTAACTTGTGTTTTACCTATTTTGATGTTTCCTTATCTATACGTCGCTGTGTTCCAATCCAGCTCGAATTGTGACCAAAAAATGTATCGTTTTGTACATTGCTGCTAATTGCTACATGTCTTGTGAATCGAAGGACCAGCCTTAAAATGATTTTGGGCAATAAACAAAGCAAAATACTTCAAGGCAATTTTATTAATTGTATCTGGGTTGTGTCCCACCAATATTTAACAAAGTTAAATACAAAAGCCACTAGAGTCGCACACTGAAAACATATGCAACTCCTCACACTGTCAGCTACACAAACTATACTAGTGAAAGCTGTTAAAATTACTTAAATTACTGTTTTTTAATGAAAATTACTTGTTTTTGTCAAAGTCTTTTGACAACCCCCAAACAAAATTGTTTATTTTTTTCTAGGTAACCGCTGTCTCTTGTTTTTCTTGAACTCCTATTTTTCGCGTTGCCCGTCGTGTGGCACTGACAATCATATATCTGCTGCCAACTTAAATTTACATTTACGATTCGTAACAATAATAAACACAAATAATACGTAACAATAATAAAATATGTTATTGGCTACATTGGCTACAAATAATAGGTATCTAATAAACACAAAATAATAAAAATGAATACAATTCTCATAAAACTATCTCTATAACATTTTCTTAATAGCAAACGTTTCTACCTCCGACCATGTACAATAAAGAGATGCCGACTGTTTTTGCCGGCTTCTAATTTTTATACGGTTTCAATTGCACTATACTCATATATTCAACAGTTGCTTATTGTCTAGCACGGTGTCTAGTCAATGGAAGCAAGCTTACGTTATACCTGTTCCAAAGTCTACTAATCCTTCTACACCATCAGACTTGCGCCCTATTAGCATACTGTCTACCCTGTCCAAATTCGTAGATACAGGTATAAAATCCAAATGCGTAATATATTCACAACTAAATGATCACTTAAACAAGTATGATATTGTCCCACCCTTTCAATCTGGTTTTCGACAGGGTTACAGTTGCACAACTGATTTATTGAAAGTGACAGACCATATTTTCACCAAATAAGAAGAAAATATCGATGATACAATATCCTAATCTACCATATGCCATTCCTTCGATTTCCCATAGGGATTAACAACATATTCCCAATCCACCACAAGAATATATTGTTGATTCTAACGAGCCAGATAATACTTAGAGGAAGATTTAACACAACCATCAACACTACAAGATCCAGAGTTCATTCCAGATGTATTCGGTGGAGAACAACACATATAAGCTTCTTCTAGGATCTCGGCTAGAGCAGTAGAATTTACTCCAACAGAATATAAAAAATATATCCGTTGAATTGGAATTATTAGGTGTAGACTACTATTGAATCGTAATAAAAGATGTTAAGGAAATAACATAAAAAAAATGCAAGGCGCATGAATATTACAATAGATCTGGACCTTAATCAAGGGGATATTTTTTGTTTGTTAATTGCAGTATTTAATAAAAAAAATTCACATATGAGTAATTTTGCGGTCATTTAATTTTATATTTTTTATAGAACCAACAATTTTTCTAATCATAACTGGGTCCAAACAAATCCCAAAAAATGTTTTGGTTATGGACACAAAAATAAAAATTGAAATTTGCATGCGTGTGTTGTTAGCATTAACAAATGAATGGAAACAGCCAACTTACTCATCGCTTTGAATATTGACAAATCGGTAATCAATAACTACTCTTAGTGCGGCAGTAGTGGATGATCCTGAACGTATCCGCCGATTCTCCCTAGTACTTAGTGAAACTTCATTGTCCATTTGTGCGGAACGTGCCCTCTAAAAGTCCAGATGCCCACTCTAACTCACCAGGCCGTCTAGAATATTGAAAAGATCCATTTGGTCACTTTACTGCAGACTTTGTCATGTGAATCGTTGGAAATATATGGATTCCTCACGTAATTCGTATATTTTATCGGGAATCGTTTTAACTCTGCAGTATAAATGAAGTCACGTTTGCTTTAAAATTTTCAACTACGGAGCAAACTGCTGCTATGACAGAGATATGAGCTACAGTTTCATATTTAATAAGTACCTAACCACGTTCGCCAGTCCTAATATTTTAGTCATGCATTAACCTTCTACTTGCATTTTTAGGTCATACAGAAACAAACTGGGTTCAATATGGCCACTTGAAGTGAAAATATAACTTATTGTAGCCCAAAATACGTGTGTACACCGTATTATATTTTACACAAAGAATTTTGTAACTACTGATACTTAATAATATTTTTCTACTCCCCATCTTTAAAATGCCATTTTTCGTAGATGTTTCCATGACGCTAAGTAATCTTTTAAATACACCTTGACAAGGCGTGGCTTCGTGCATACAAGCCGTGGCTTCGTGCGCTTTAGTCACGGATTGAAATTATTGAAAAAATCAAGATAGTTGTCTGTGTCATTTTTAATCAATCTGTCAAACTAATTTGACGCGGCGTGACAAGTATTTAAAAAATTTTTATTTAGATATTTGCTATCGTAGAAAAAGTATAGTATGCAACTCGTTTTATAACGCCATTTTATTCACTCATTTTATTAAACACTCGCTCCGCTACGCTTCGCTCGTGATTAATAAAACTCGTGACTAAAATGGCATTTATAAAACTTGATACATAATATACTATTTTCTACTCCCCATCTTTAAAATGCCATTTTTCGTATATGTTTCCATGACGCTAAGTAATCTTTTAAATACACCTTGACAAGCCGTGGCTTCGTGCATACAAGCCGTGGCTTCCGTGCGCTTTAGTCACGGATTGAAATTATTGAAAAAAATCAAGATAGTTGTCTGTGTCATTTTTAATCAATCTGTCAAACTAATTTGACGCGGCGTGACAAGTATTTAAAAAATTTTTATTTAGATATTTGCTATCGTAGAAAAAGTATAGTATGCAACTCGTTTTATAACGCCATTTTATTCACTCATTTTATTAAACACTCGCTCCGCTACGCTTCGCTCGTGATTAATAAAAATCGTGACTAAAATGGCATTTATAAAACTTAATACATAATATACTAATTATAAACTGCGTTTCATTTTTTATATATGCTTCAATTTGATTAATTTTGGTGTCAAAATTTAGGATTCAAAACTATATTTCAAATCAAGAATTTCTGTCAAGATTACTATAACAGTTATACAGAGTAAAGAAGTTGTAAACATTAAGGATTTTTTGTTAAACAATAACATACTTAATTTTGTATAAAAATGATATTTAGAGGAAAATATAATATCTAAATTAAAAAATTAATGTTGAGGCAAGAACGCTCCAGTGTTTTTTTTTATTAATGATGACACATGATGACAAATGGCCACTAAAACAGTATAAGAATTGTAAAAAATTAAGAAAGATCGTAGATTTTAGATTAGATTGTAAATTTATAGAAAATTTGCAACACTACCCAGAAGTAGAGGATTTATACTTTCAATACAAGGCCAAGTTATAGCTGCAAATAACTATATAAAAGGATAATTCCCTCAAAGCAATCGAACATATAGCATGCAGATGTAAACTACTAGCAAATGTCCGATGTACCAACAGACATAATGCAGTGGAAATTTTAATAATCTATAATCTGAGCCTCAAGCATACTACCAATATTCACCAACAACTATAACAGAAAGCAAATATTATAAATTGGACTGGGACCTAACCATACAAACTGATGAAACAGTAACCCACAATAGACCAGATATAAGTGACAATACCATCTGATCAAAAAGTAGCTAAAAAATATCAACAGCTAGCAATAAATTTTAGTAGTGGTGAGAAACACACCGTAGTGCGCCCTCTTTGGGTCTTTGCTACTATCTGTCTGACAATTATTGTCAAATTGACAGACCAGACAGATAACGGCATGCTTTCCGCAGGCGTCATTATAGCAGTGACCTCTATTGTCTTATAGTCCCCGTGGAGCAAGGATTGTTAACTGTTTACAGGATTGCTCGATCGCTCAATTTTGTCATCCGCCTTTGTGACGTCATCGAAGATCCATGTAATCGAACTGCCAAAATATTTTATATATTTCAAATATATATATTTCACATTTGCAAGAGAATTTTCGTATTTGAATGATTATTATTTATTAAAGTTTGTAATACCAGTATAAATTGTAAGATTTAATAACTAATAAACATATTTCCCAAATTTAACAGGTAAGGATTGTTTATCCAATATATTTATTAACAAATTATCTTTGCTGGGAAACTTAACCCAATTTTTGATATTAACTTTACTACTGATGCCTACGTTTTTTTTGCTACAGTAAGCTTAAAATTTATTTTAATTATTTTAGCCTTATTGGCAAATTATATAGGAATTTCAATTTAATTTTGGCTAGATTAGATTAGATTAATATAGGAGTCGACCCTCTGGCCTAGTCCACCGCGACCTAGAAGATCTATTGTGGCACTCCCAACCTTTAGAGCACTCTGTCCAGCCCTGTCCTGTGCATTATATAGTATAGCTGCGAACAGTATACATGTTGCTTATTGTAAAAAAGCAGTTAACATTATTAATTATATATAAAACTAATCATCCTTGTATATAAGTATCTTATTTTAACTATTAAGAAGATGGTAAAGATAAGCACTAACAAATTTACGTAAATATACACTTAAAACCGCAAAATATATCTTGAACATTACAGCATAACCCAACATCACACTTTTTCCGTTCATATTTCTCTACAGAATCTCCGTTTCCGAATATGTTCATAATTAAAAAAGTATGCATATGCTTACCCATTTTAATAATATACTCGGATAGTTTGTATCAAAATGTGCATATAATTTCAATTTGTTGGTAGACACAGAATTAAAGAACATAAAGAAACCAAGGAAAATATTATGTAATTACTTATTATAGGTATGTACAGAAACTATTACCAAAGAGGATAAACTAATTCCTCTTTGCTATTACCCACAAACACAAACAACAAAGGTATTATATAAGAATAATTAACTATTGATTTGAGAGTTTTAAATTCAAATTCCGCTTTCGCGCTTGCAGTTTGACTTTGACAGATTGCTTTATTGGATCTTTGATGACATCACAACTATGGATTACATTGTAGTATAGGGATCGAGCAATCCTGTAAACAGTTAACAATCCTTGTCCGTGGAGTACTTGTTTACGGCATTTCCTTCAAATAAATAGCAATAAATGTTTAATCTTTTTATTTTATTTACTCGCACTATTCTTCCTCTGGTTGCTATAAACGTTAAATCACAATGCTGCCCAAATTGCATTAAAAAAACACAATTTTGAAACAAATCTCAGGAGTAGGAAGCAACTTCGAAACTAATTCCGTTTTTAATTCCGTTTTTTGTCTGCCATTAATATTTCCATATTTTCAAATGTTTTCTGAAACAATACCCGATTAGTTTTGTTTACACTATAGCTTAACAATGTTTTCACAAATTGTAGAAATATTTGCATGCACATTTTTTAGCTAATCATGTATTACGATTTTTTTTTCCGGAACAATTGGCAACGGTAGTTACTTACTAATTATTTATAGAAACAAAAACCAATAAAATATCAAAATTTACTGTAACGACTGATTCAGTAATATTTCTACATTTCTTATACAATAAATGGAAACCAAATTTAATAACAATTTTAAACGAAACTTTTCACAAGATGTCAAATGTCAAATTCGAAATCGCAAGAACATGAAGATGAATGAGATAATCCCGTGGGTGGCAACCAAGGATTGTTAACTGTTTACAGGATTGCTCGATCCCTATACTACAATGTAATCCATAATTGTGACGTCATCAAAGATCCAAAGATCTCGAACTTGTAGAAATAGGTACACTTTATACTGTTATTACAAACTTTAATAAATAATAATATTAATAATCATTCAAATACGAAAATTCTTTTGCAAATGTGAAATATAACAAACACAAAATAGGTATATTTCGACAATTCGATTACATAGATCTTCGATGACGTCAGAAAGGCGGATGACAAAATTGAGCGATCGAGCAATCCTGTAAACAGTTAAAAATCCTTGGGTGGCAACAACGTTCGCTGTGACTTTCGCTGGAAGAAATTAGAAACTAACTTTGGCAGTTGGTATTGATCGTTTCTTGGACGGTGACAGATTTTGATTCTTTGATTTTTGTTTAAAATGTGAACAAGCCGGCTCCTGCTAACTTAGTTTGAAGTTTTTGGATGTCACCCATTATTATGAAAGTGAATAGTGATCATTAGCGGTCATAATAAAACGCCGTTTAATTACAGTGGGTTATAAACATAATGACCCAAAATAGTACCTACTTATTTGACAGTTGCAGTTAACTAGTCTTCAATATTAGCTGTATAAGTGTCTGATATTAGCCAGATTGGAAAGAAAACAGTCAAGTGAAAGAAAAATTTTATTTATTTTAATAAGAAAATTTAATGAAAATTGAGGTATTCGAGGCGCTTAGAAAAAATCTACACGGAGAAGAGGATATAATTGCGATAAATAAAATTTCTTACCACTGGTTAAATTATTTATTTATATTTGGCGAATTAAAGATCAACACCCATATTAATAATAATCACAATAACATCAAGTTAACTAATGACAACTAACTGCATTCTTAAATCAATCTAAGTAGTTCATATTAATAATTAAATATTTATAGACAAATAACTAACAGCATGCTAAATAAGAAGTTAATGTGACAACATCTCATTCTATACATAGAGCTAATTTCACTGCAATAAATCTAACCTGCATTTACAAACATTTACGCAAAGTGACAAGACTGACAAGTGTCTTGTGTCAATACTGTTTTGTGTTAATACGCAATCAATACGGATTTAGCTTTTCAACGTGGGGGAGTATCTCAAAAAACCACATTTTTAAAAAATGTTGTGAAATTAGAAATTATCTGTGTATTTAGATAGGTACGTTTTTCTTTGGACAAACATGAAATAGCAAATAGATGTGTTTAATAAAATATTCTTAAGTGAAGTACGCTTATATTTTTTTTACCTAATTACGTTTTTGCTTTTTGCTAATGTAAAATTTTAATTCATGGTAAATCCGCCCTTGATAAGCATTAACTTTGCTTTTATAATAGGGAAATTTTGAACACCTTAAATTTTTACCTTATCTTTATCGCAATTCGCAATCGTTATACTGAGCACGCGCAGTGCCAAAAATGATACTCTTTTTGGAATTGCACATGCTCAGAATAACGATAACGACGTGCTAAAATTTAAGGGGTTCAAAAACTCCCTAATGAATTCGATAAGTGACCATACCATAATAAAATTTTATAATGATTATTGAGGTTACTGACATATAAATACGGAAAATTTCGCATTAAATTATTTAATATTTCAGAAAAACGTTCTTGATTTGTTAATTGGGAGGGAAAAGAAAAACTGCTGCCATTTTTGTCAAACTTTTAGGTTAACTTTAACTTATTGTAAAACATACCCAAACTGATAACTAGTGATTTAACATCATTCTAGCGTTAACATGCATTTAAATGACATTATTAATACAGTTTTCACTAATGTCATTCTAGTCAGGTCTTAGAACATTCTAAGTTTTATTATTAATAAGGCTGCTAATTGGCATTAACATGGCATTTATTTCAATGACAATATTAAATATTTAATATTATCACCTATAATGGCCCAAGAGCATTGATAACTACGAGATAATTTCATCAAAGATTTCGAAAGCACGTTACTTTCTACAGCCCTACACAACACTTTACAGTTACTACAGTTACAACACAGTTAATACACAACTGTTGTCAAAAAGTAACGTGCTTGAGAAAGTTGTGAGAAAATTTTTAGTTATTTATCAATGCTCGAGGGGTAGGTATTCGGTGAGAAAATTTTTTTTGCAATTTTTATGAAAATATCATTCAAAATTATCTATTAAAAATACAATTATTCTTGTAATAATTTACTTGTTACATTCTACATAGTCTTAACTGTAGCCTCCTTAAACTCAGTATCATCCCTTTTTCTCATATTAGCCGCCCAATCCTTAAGTATCAACGCCAGTCCTTCAACTGTACGATTTCCATCTAATGTAGGTATATTTCCGCGTGCTGCAATAGTTCATAAATATTTTCTCCAAGTATAATTTTTACTGTTACCAGTATTTTTTGGTGTATTTTCTTCTATAATTTTGTCGATTGAAGCACTAATTTGTCCAAATCGTAACGAAACTGATAGACATTTTAAATTGTTACAATTATATAGAAGTGTCAAAAAAATTTTGTTCGCTGTCAACGTATGATGACATAAGTGATAACTACCCATGGGCTGTTATCAGTGTAATGTGACTATTATTGGTTGCTTTTGGACACGTGATTACAAATAGACGAATCTAATTGGATGGTTATTACGTCAAAAAATTTTCACTTATAATATCCCTAGTGCTTAAATTATTTCCGGAAATTTTTTTGAGGTCATGAATATTTTGAAAATTATCCCGAGCCGCAGGCGAGGGATAATTTTCTTAAAATATTCATGAACGAGGAAAAATTTCCGGTTTTTAATTTAAGCTCGTGGGATATTCGGTAAGAAAATTTCACACCATTACTTTACAAATTATGTCAAAATTGAACATTTTAATTACGAATGACATACATTCATTCCTCATAGTGAGCCATGAGCAATAACAAACATATTTTGCGACTGTCAAGTACGGCACCTTGGTCAAATTCCACCACTTGTCATTGTGTCAGTGTATTTGTGCAATTTGCTGATTTATTAGATTGTGTTTTTGAAAATGTTTCACTTTGGAAAGGAAACATCATTTATTTCTGATAATTATTCTGAAGTACTTCGAGCATTGCAAATATTATGCTTAATAAAATGTGAGTTTTCTTAGTGAAATAAAATGTCATTTTCTAACATTAGTTACATACATATTTTACAAATAACTTAAAAACATATTATATTTTTGTTTCTTATTAACTTTGATCTACTAATATTGGTGGAACATCATTTATTTTTGATAATTATTCTGAAGTATCTACTTCAAAATTTATATGTTTAATAAAATGCTAAATCTCTTAGTGAAATAGCGTACTATTTTCCAAGTTTAGTTACATGAACTTTTTATAAATAAATTAAAAACATATTATATTTTTCTTTGATCTACTAATATTGGTGGAACATAATTTAATTTTGAGAATATTACTTAAATTCGAGCATAGGAAATATTGATTCATTCAACTCCCGCATCTTTATTTTGACATTTTAAATGACAGAAAAATTTCCACTTTTGACTTTTATTAATTTGACACAACGTAAAAAATTTCCAGAAATTTTTTGGGGTGGCATGGTAACTGAACAAAAAACATGGCTCTGATTGGTTAAAATATGGCGGTGTGAAATTTTCTAACAAATTTAATTGCCAAGAAGAAAAATATTTAAGTTGCTGAATTAAACATTTAGTTTTCGAAAACGGATTTATTTGCCACACTTAATTTAGTTTATTATTGAAAAATAAACCTTAGTTTTCCAAAATATTTAATTGTGGGAAATAAATGTATTTTTTAAAAATACATATTTGCGGTTGTAGAATTAATGATTGGATTTAAACCAATGTAGTAGTTAATATCAAATATTTATTTTCAACAATTAAAAACATTTGTTTAATTTTTACAGAGCACTGATAGTAGGTGTATATCTACTACTAAATATTTTGAAGGTAAATCTTTATTTAATTTAAAAAAATAAATATTTTAAAAATTGTTCAAACAAAGTATACAGTTTTGACAATTATATCAATTCTTGGTATATTCTCTTTACAAAGAAATTTTGAAAAATAATTATTTATCTATAATAAATATAATATGCAATAACAGATAATTAATTTTTAAGCAAGATTTTTCCCTCAGTGTATCTTTATCGAGCTCTCTTTAAAAATTAATCGAAAAAATGATAACCGTTCAGAATTCTTAACTTTCATTTCACTAACTATAAGTACCTACCCTATAGGTATTTATATTTATTTGCCTCATTGGTACCCTTTTTGTTTTACATTTTGTTTCCCTGTTTCTGGTATACAGTAAATTACATTTTTCGAAACTTAATTATGGACACATTTTCGTCTACATATCTAGAATGATCAACGGAAATAATATGCAACTTACACAAAATAAAATCGAAAATGTGTGAAACGTTTTCCCAATTAATTTTCGAAACTACCAAAACAACGCACAGTGTCGCCACAACAATGGAAACATGTACTGTTTTCTCATAAGAAAATATGTAGATATGCGTCGACAATTTATCAATACATGTGGCCAACATCGCCCGTTTTGAGTTTGGTACAAATATTGGATTATTATTGGAAACGTTTGCAAAAACGCGTCTTAAATTGCTACTTGGGTGCCTCCTACGTAGCAACATTGGCTGTAGCTCCCAAAAGAGTAGGTAACTTATTTAAAACCACAAATTCGCCACTGTCTTCTGTAGTAGTATGTAATGGGTAAATTCTGGACAATTCAGAATTAGCAGTAATTTAGCTACCTTCGAAAGTTCCTGAAATTTTCCGAATATTAAAAAAAAAATTTGTTTTTAACTGGCTTTATTATGACAAGAGCTTTCAAAAAATACGAAATACATAGGTTTTTACTAAATAATAGCAATATTTATTAAGCTTTCATAAGTTTTTTGTATTACCGACTCGATAGGTAGATATAATTATGATGCACCGTGCAAGTGATCCCTGAGCTAAATACTCACTCAATGCTCAATATTGTACTATAATCGAGACTATAATATAAAAGATTAAGACTGAGGGAAAACAAAACATTTTAACATTTCATTGTACAAACTGTACAGGGTTAGTTTTATTAATGTGAACCCCATCTTAATATTTTAATTATTGACAGATAGAAAAAACTTGTAAACTGGTCTTATATAATTTTTTATGTAGATTCCAGTCATTCTAACACTTTTACGGTGGAAAATTATGTATACAGGGTACACAAAAGAGTATGGTTTTTTTATATGGAACACCCTGTATATTTTAATATTTTTGGATTCGGTACGCAAAAGTGTTCTACATACCGTTAGACTATTACGATTTTTTTCGTTTTGATATTTGCATGATCTTTAAAATTTCTTTGGCAGCTAGCAGTTGTAGCTGGATATTAAGAAAACGCACTGCAATTTCCTTCAATCATTTTTGCGGGAAAACCTTTCCACCGTATCATAGCATATATATCTTTAGATACATCCCAAAATGATATATTTGAAAAATCCCCTAAAGGAGGGCCGATATACTATTTCTGCAAGGTTTTTTCTGTCATCTAAACCGAGTTTTGTACCTCACCTAATGATAAAATTCATGGCGAGATTTACTTTTTCATTAGTAAGACTTTGAATGTTGTCTGGGATCTAAAAAACCAGCAGCTAGTTGGGATTCATAGAATAAAAAGTCTTTTCTACTCTGAAAGGATTCTAACATACGTTCTCTTTCCACTAAAGAAAAATTTTGATATGCCGCTATTATATGAGTTTCAAGGATTTACAAGTTAAAATATTAAATTATTAAAATGCGTTGAAGTTTGAAGCTTAAAATCGGCGGGAAATTTGAATTATGTGGGTATTTTACAAAGTAAATAAATTATTTTGAAACTTACTCGGGAAATATTCAAATCTCTTATTTATTACTCACAGTAAATTTCAGAGTTCTGTATTTTAACCAACTGATATTTTACCATTTGCCCATCTCTAGTTTGGTATGTTCTGGTTGGTGTTCCATTTGTTTATTCGTCCAAAATATGTCTCTTTATCCTGGGTTCCAGCGCCTTGATAATGGTCAACACCTAAACAAGAACCATCTGCTGTGAAATCTTACTTAGCTATGATTTTTCCTATTCAAGTTTATTTGCCATTAAAATACATCCCTAATAGTCATCCTGATTTAATAATCCCCAGCTAATAATTGCAAATAGCCATTAACGAGGAGGACCTCACGCGGCGTCGACAAGCAAATGACGAAAGTCGTCCTCGCGCAGCGTGTTTCACATTAAGTGGAAAATCGTGTTGCTCCGGGCGCGGATGTTGTCAACCACAACTTTGAGTTATTCAATTTACTCATAACGCTTATTATCCTGAATATATCTTGCTTATCAACAGCTTATCCCTGCATTGGTGAGCTGCATGACTGTGGGAAATAGGTTTATTACCACTTCCTGATTCATGGAGCCACGGGGCGTAACATGGGACCCTTTATCGAGGTCTATTATTGCTTCTTGTAAGTTTCTATCGCCCCCCCGAATACAATGTAGTACTTCGGATGTAGAAGTGATGAGGAAATCTGATTATGTTTTACTAATTTACTAATTGTTTTATTAATGAGAATTCCATCTAGAATTTAAACAGTTTCTGATTTTATATGGCAAAGTACGTATGCATGTTATATTTTAATGTTAACATAAAGGGTTTTATGTATATCAACTTTTTGTTTTAAATAGAAGCTATATAAATTTAAGGAAAGTACACATTTCTCTAATAATAAAAAATATGCTCAAAATTGTTGTCCTTCGTTTGACCTTCATTCAGGGTGTCGATCATATACAGGGTGTCTCAAAAACATACCGACAAACTATAAGGAGTGGTAGGGGACATGAAATCAAACCTTTTTTCTTTAATAAACATATGTCCGTAAATAAGCCGTTGTGGCAGAAAAAAGGAAAAATGATTTTGGTAAGTTTTGTTTATTTCAACGATAAATAATTAATATTCATTTACAAAAAATGTTCAGGAGGACATTAATAAATCACTTTTTGTTTGAGTTGGACTTTGTTTCATTGATAAATAAATAATGGTTTACAATAAGTGTTCAAAATATTGACCATTTGCTTCAATATAAAGATTACACCGTCGGTTCATTGGCTCGCGAACTCAATGGAATATTCCGGGAATAGCTTCTACATGTGTACCACCATTACGACCATGTACGACCATTATTCTTGCTAAGAGATCTTCCTCATTAAGAATAGGCATTTCGTAGACTAAAGATTTCAGATGACCCCCAAAAGAAAAACCCCAGGGGAAGATCGGAAGAACGCGAGAGCCAGGCACGGCACTTCCTCTTCCAATCCGTCGGCGAGAAAATTACTGGTTCAGATACTGGCTCATGTTCAAACCAAAATGTGTAGGTGCCCCGTCATGTTGAAACGACATGTTATTTCTAATGTCTAAAGGTAATAGAGGCAAAACATTTTGCAGAAAATGGAGATAAATATTTGCGTTCAAACAGCAGACAGCAAGTGAACTATTAAATTCTCTCAACAATACTAGCCCACATGTTTGCAGAAAATTGTGGCTGGTGTCTTCTAGAGACCACAGCGAGAGGATTTTCATCATGCCAAATGTGACTGTTTCTACCATTAAAATAACCATCGCACCTGAAACATGCCTCATCAGAAAACAACTCTTCCCCGAAGTGAGGTTCTCTTAAGTTGTGACACAAAAACCATTCAGGGCCCTATTCTCAACCCCATTCGTACGAAATCTCCGTAATCCAGGAGTGTAATTTCTGCAGCATTCGTAATAACATTGTACTAAACCAATTCTTATTTGTAGATCCATGTTATTAAAGTTTAAATCGTTTCAATTTACGTTTACGTGAGTTTCATTTTGAGAAAAATTCGCTCTAAATCGCAATGATTACGTTTGACACTTGTAGCAGCAGTTGACACACAACTCTTTCTTTTCCATAGATACAGTAAAATCTAATTATTGAAGCAACTAGATTCCATTGACTTTTTGCTACTAGCTTGATTTCTTAAAATTATATACCCCGTAAGGGGTTTATACCCCTTACGGGTATTTTTACGAGTTTTACTGGGTATTTTGGTAATATGGGGCCATCATAAAGTAAGGGGTATTCTTATGTATACCCCTTACTTTATGATGGCCCCATATTACCAAAATACCTAGTAAAATCCCAAATTTAAACAATGCCAAAGAAGTACATTGAAATTGTTCTTCTAAAATCTCCGTTATAGATTTTTGCGTTTTTTATAATATATACGAAAAGTACTTCAAGGTTAGGCAATACACGAATTTGTAACCAAACTTAAGGTAGGCGATAGTCTTAAAATCTTAAAGCAGAATCTAGAGGAACGCCCATTCCTCTTAAGCTACACGTAACAACTCCTCGTCGTAAAAGTGTTTAATTAAATTTGCATAGAAACGGCCTGTCTGGTCGCTTCTGAACGGGTACAGTGGCAGCACTAATTGAGGAACGCGTCGGCCTATACCCATTACCAGACTCTTGCTACACCCCTTTTTATGATGCAGTAAGTTTTTAATACATAATAAGCAGCCTTACTAATATTGATTAGATTATGTGACATTCGTTGTACTAAAGGAACCTATAGGGTAGTTCATAATATGAATAACGAATTTCCCAGTCACATGAGTGAAACAAAGAATGAATTTTAAATGATGGTATGTTCGATATCCGATACAAGAGTTGCTAGTTAATTTACTTTATTCACTTTAGGTTTTATGCTTTTTAATTACTCTATTAACAAATAATACTTGATGCATTACTCTTTGTTTTTTGTTCAGGGCCTTATGAAACAACTTCGTTGACCACCATTTTTTTTTTAACAAAAGCATATCTATTTGTACATAAATGTAAATATTATTATACATATTTATATATAAATATGATTTGTACTATTACAGAATTTTGTATAAAACTAAAAAAAACATGAAATTTAGTTAATTTATCAAATATTTATTTTATTTCATATTATAATAGGTACAGTGTTTTTTTGGGGCAAACTTTAGAAGTTTGCCTTGATACTGCACTTTAAATATTTAATGTATATGCTTCTGGTTTCCTGTTTTTTGTTAATCTACAGGTGATGTAATCCCAAAAGAGACTGCAATGAGTTAATAATTCATTTTTTCCAAATATTCAATATCCTCAATCAACAATTTAAATATGTAGTGAAAATGATGGAAATCATTGAAACTGGTACACCTTCTTATATTTAGGTAGGTATATCAGAAATAGCAAAGACAGCTTCTTTAAATTTGCCGCTATAAAAGCAAAAACAAAAACCATAACCATACCATAAAAGTAAGTTTTTTATATCTATGTTAGGTATAAAAATATGTAAATTCATATGAAAATTCAGTCACTGTAACATACGCCATATGTCTTAAGAAATAATATTTTTTTTTCTTACGTTTACCATGATATCAACTGTAGATAGGTTAAAATCGTAATTTTAATCATTTTAACCGCATAATTAGAAAAATTAAAATTAAAAACGATCTTTTTGATACAAAATCAAAAAATACCACAGATCATAAAAACTGCCACAGCAAAACAGATGATATACACAATAATTAAAAACACAAAATGACAGTTTAGTGTAGTGTTTGCTCATTCATACTTACGGCTTAAATGATGTACATTTTTAAATGCATTTTCTATGAATTAAGCCATACGGTGTACAGTTTATGTACCTATGAATCTAGCTTTAGTATCAACTAATTGTGACACTATACACTGCAAGAAAAGTTTTCTATCTCAATGTACCCGTTGGTCCAGCTACTCATTGTCTAGGACATTGTTGACAAAAACGACATTTTTTAATATTACACAATTATTACATTAAATGTAATTTTGTGAATTTGCTTACCAAATAGCAATCGCAATAAAAAGCATGAGAAATATGATTTGCTGTCCCCAAAAAAATAATAAAATATGGTTATTTTAAATTGCCGCCAAAACGACATTTACGTCATGCAAATAGTTAGTCGTGGTGTTGTGACGTCAAACCATTTGTTCTGCTATAAGGTGTGTAAGCTAATTTACGATTAAAATAGTTTTAAAACTGTAAATCGTGTTAACATCAATCCAACATTTTTTATTAATGTACAAATAAAATGTTCCAAGTACTGTCTCCATGTCGAAAGTCTTCAAACAAAACTCGCCAAAAAAGATATTAATAACACAATATTAATTTATTAATTTGAAGGAGATACCGAAAACAACCACTCCACGAGAAATGTGCCCCGACTGGCATTATACATTACTCCGGGATCTCCATAGGAGTCACCACATCTATCATCAAGACCAACCACCAGACACTGACCTGCATCGCACTTATTATGCGCTCATCAGAGTGCCATGGGTAGTGGAATCGATGAACGGCACATGATTGCCTAATGGGCATCTTGAATGTTACTGGTAGTGAGAAATGCACCGTAGTGCCCTCTTTGGGTCTTTGGTCCTATCTGTCTGACAATTATTGTCAAATTCACAGACAGATACCGACCTGCTTTTTCGCATGCGTTATTATAGCAGTGACCTCTATTGTCTTTAGGGAATATTACGACCTGTCTGTCAATTTAACAATAATTGTCAAACAGATAGTAGCAAAGACCCAAAGAGGGCACTACGGTGTGTTTCTCACCACTACTAACATTCACGATCCTCTTTAGTCAATCATGTCACAACATCGTTCATCTATTCCACTACCTATGGCACTCTGACGAGCGGATAATAAGTCTGTGGTTGGTTTTAATGAAAGATGCGATGACAACTATATGGAGATGCCGGAGTAATGCAATGCCAGTCGGAGCACATTGCTCGGGGAGTAGTTGTTTTCGACATCTCCTTCAAATAAATAAGTAAGATTGTCTTTCTCAAAGACAATAGAGGTCAAAGACACCTGCAGAAAAGCAGGTCATTATCTGTAGGGCAATTTGACAATAATTGTCCAGACAGATAGTAGCAAAGACCCAAATATCTGGTTATATCTGGTATAATATCTGGTTGACAAGTTTTGTCATTTTCGCGAAGGCCTTGAATAGTGGCAACATAATAACGTTATACAGAAAAACGACTACGCTTAAATGTGTATGGCAAAAAAGTTTTAAAAAAAAATCGCGATGTAAATATCTGAAAATATACTTTTTTATGTACAGGGTATTCGCGTATATTTTGACCCCTACCTACAGGGGTTATTAAGAAAGTTAGAAAAAAAGTTTAAATACAAAAGTTGTTTGGTTTTCACGCATTATCTTTTGGCTAAGCCGAAAAAAAATTGCATGTCGTAAATTTGAGGAAACCAATTGAACATAATATTTTTAAATGGGACACCCTGTATAATTTTAGACGCTTGGGAAAACATTTTTTCTCTGATTTCAAAAATATATATTTTGTTGACATTTGCACTGATAGTTTTCGAAATCTTTAATATTTAATGTTTACAATAAATCATAAAAGAAATATTAAAAAATCAAAATATTAGAAAATGATTAAATAACTAAGGAGGTTACCTCGAAAATCGTTAAATATTTTTTATTACTGTTGGTTTCTACTGTTAAATATTTTTAGTTCTTTATATTTTTTGTATTTTTTTATGGTACTCGCTGTCGAATATTTCGAAAACTGTCAGTGCAAATGTCAACAAAATATATATTTTTGAAATCAGAAAAAAAATGTTTACCCAAGCGTGTGAAATTATACAGGGTGTCCCATTTAAAAATATTATGTTCAATTGATTTTCCCAAGTTTATGACATGCAATTTTTTTTCCGACCTATCTAAAAGATAATACGTGAAAAACCAAACAACTTTTGCATTAAAATTTTTTTTCTAACTTTCTTAATAACCCCTGTAGGTAGGGGTCAAAGTATACGCGAATACCCTGTACACGAGCGTGATATTTGGAAACAAAAAATAAATTAATTTAAAATTTTAAACAAATATGTATTCCACGCTAATGAAAGAATAAATTTGTTTGAGACAAATAAATTTTATTTGATTCAGTTAAATCTTTTCATCATTGTACATATCTGTCTAAACTTAAAGGACAGTTCATTGATGAGGAATGCAAAAGAAACAAAGCAATCTTCTTTATACTGAAATGTAAATATATCTGTAAGGCGATTTGTTTTATAAATGAAAGAGAAATATGAGAGGATTTGTTATTTCACTAACTGGAACTCGACAAAATTGCTCTAATTTAGTTTCTATTTAATTGGGCCAGAATGTAAAAGACTTCAAAACTAATTGCAGGTTGCTTTAAATAACATGAAGCGTAATTAAACAAGTTCATTAGATGCGGAGACATTCCAAATAATTGAAGCTACCGTTCTATAACAGTTATTTAATTATGTTCGAGGATGGTAACGGCTACCATTTTGGTCCTTGTGTCAAAGGTTATCAGATTGAGCTGACGCTTTGTCTGATGTACATGGTGTTATGTTTTATGGTTAATCCAGAGTACCTATCTGAAAACCTGTCAAAAATTATAAAAAAACTAATTCGGAGTTCGAATTTTAAAAGTATTGAACAGTCAAGTCAGCAATCGTCACTAGTTGAGGTGATTGCATTTTTCAAACAAATATAATCGCCCTGTAACTCTAAAACAAATGAAATTGCAAAATTTTTGAATTTTTAGTTCGAAAATCGAGCTCGAGCGCGTGATATCACTTTTTTGTTTATTAGTATATAGGATGATTGGTTACGATTTGAATAATATACAGTGTGTCTGACCTCTTTTCACACCTTCATATCTTTCTCACATACTTTCGAATTAAGTTAAAAATGTTCGTCATCTGTGCTTTCAACAAAAATGAATATTATTTTGATACCTAAAATAAGGTAAATATAGTTCCCTTCAGTGGCGGCTAGTCATAATGGGCACAAGGGCACGTGCCCTATGCTTAAGCACATAAGACTTGTGAATGTTATGATATTTTATAAACTTTTATAATTATTATAATTTGGTGGATTTTTTTATTAATTTTTCATCATGAATATTGAATCATTTGGTGCATACATATCCGTCTAGGGTCTAGACCGCTTCACGCTTCACCGTCTGTGTAATCCGTGTGTCCACTGGGCTGGGCACGGCCGCTGTGTGCCTGTTCTTTTTTCTTTTCTATTTGCATGCGCAAGAAAAGGATACACAGCTTCTATTTTTCCAGCGCGTCTTTTCTAATGCGTTCTGTTACGTCATTGAATGGGCGCTGCCCCGTCGACCAGACGGTATAGAGTACAGATACTTTTCAATCAGTTACAGGGGAGGCAGTTAGACTCTAACTAACAGTATTATCTAGTTAGAATACTGTTAGAGTAGAGTACTGTTAGAAATAATTTAGACTCGTTTACAGCTGCTATACAATGTCTAAGAAATAATACAGAAGAAATAATAAATAATGCTGACATTTTAACAGAACATTCCGAGGAACGTTTTGTGGATAATTTAAGAAAAAAGAGAAAAGTTACTGTAGGAGACTCAAAGGTAATGCAGTGCAAAGAAATATGTGACATCATATTAATGAACGTACGTGAGAGATTTTAATTTACTGATTTTTTAACTATAGCCAATTTGTTTGAAAAGGAGAAATTTAACAACTATAGAATAGTTTTTCATCTGGAACATATTAAAACAGTATGTGCCTTATTTCCAAAGATCAACATTACAAAATTAAAAAATGAGCTGTATATAATGTATTCTAACGATGATTTCATACAACATAGTGGTGCGGTTGCTTTATTACAAATGTTAAATAAAAATAATTTACTTACGACGTTTTCGGAATCGATTGAACTATTAACTATATTGTGCACAATTCCTATGACTACAGTCGAAAGTGAACGTGTGAAGTGAAATATGGAAAATAATTTTTCCATATTTCTGTCAATCGCATCAAAAAAGGGGATATTTGCCTAACGAAACTTATTTCTTCAAGCAAATATTTTTGCTCTACGAATTTCTAATTTTTAATTTGAAGGTGTTTGACCTTGAAAAATGCAAAATTTTCGCCTGCTGCGCATTTTTTTCCCTGTGCCCCCCATTCCCAAATTCCACCAGCCGCCACTGGTTCCCTTCAAATTTGTATAGAAACTAAGTTTGTGTCCTGAACATTTTTTAATTTTAAGCTTTTTTACCCGTCTTCAGTAGGCCGTGACCGATGATCTAATTTTTTGCAAATATATTTTTCGTTGAGTGCACAACTAAAATTTATATTAATTCGAAAATAAAGATATCATAATGTATAAAGTGAGACAAACTGTATATGTGAGGTATTATACTAAAAACTATCTACCTCTTTTTTGTCGCTTTTGTATAGATTGACAATTCTGAAAATTTAAACAAGTATACCGATGCAGCGAACAAAGCAGTTAGGGGTTGGTTTCTTAACTGGTTTTAACTAAAAATGAATAAGTCTCAAACTGAAAAGAATCGTAGATAACTATTATTAGACCCAACAACTTTTCGTTAACGTTTCGGAAATTTCATATTTAATCGAAAATATCCAATAATAATATACCGCTCCCTCTCTCACCCTCAGACTTTCGGGATATTCCTTGTATATAGAATGAGGAGTAGAGGTATTATATTATTAGAATCTTCATAATATAATATTTAAATAGTACGACCTTTTTCTTGATTTATTAAATATTAAATTCATTTTCCACACATTCTTGACTGTAGATAAGTATATATATCCAATTCTTGCTTTTTTATGTTTATGCTATACTGTTTATGTTTTTTTATGGGGTTCAGTGAACAAAGCCTCTGAAATCGCATTGGTTATGCAGGGACTGGGCGAACGATTGTCCGGATAAATAAACATAAACAGAAAACATCTGAGTAATCGGATCGGATTCGGATCCCAGCAAGAACACAAACGTTAAAATAACGTTGAAATTGACGGTAACCGACCGTTGAGTAACCTTTGTATTACGACGTTGAATCAACGGAAGAATGTCCCGCGGTTTAACGTATATTTCAACGCATGTTACAACATTTTAATAACGTTTATTATAACTTTATTTAAAACGTTATTTATAACTTAATATACTACGTCTCTATAACAAGTTTATTAAACGTTGAATTTGATCGCAAAACAACTAGTATTTAACCGCTACTAAACGTTAATACAACGTGTGTTAGAAACGTGTTTCAGACACATTCCAAATATCTGTCAACGTTGATAAAACGTTTGAGGTCAACGTTGATAGAACGTTTGAGATCAACGTTATAGAACGTTGAGCTTAACGTTATTATAACGTTGAGATCAACGTTACTATAACGTTGAGATTATAACGTTGAGATCAACGTGGTCATAATCGTATCCGCGAACATCGTATTCTAACTGTATCAATGTTCTATTAACGTTGATCTTAGCGTTCTGTAACGTTGGTCTCAACGTTAATAGAACATTGATAGTTAGAATACGATGTTCACGGATACGATGATGACGAATTTTCACATGCAACACTTTTGGAAATCACTTATACAAATTCCACCACTTGGCACTGCTTGAATATAACAATATATTATGTTTTAGGGCTTCTCCAGGAGATTAAAGTTATGAAATAGTAGTTTCTAAAAACATTTTTATTTTTGCTTTTAAGTTAGCTTCTAAATGCTAAATGAAAATTAATTATACCAATAATAATACCACTTCATCTGACTAAACATTTATTTAAAATACTTAATATATCTACAATATATCATATTTGTTCTTGTACGGAGAACCTGAAAAGTAAAAGTATTTTAGTTTAGATAATAATCATTTTCACTGCAAATCAGAATTTATCACTTTACAATTGAGAAGTTAATTTTCAATAGGGAACTTTTCTACTTACTAGGTGGTGGTTAGTCATTTCACCTAGTATTTTACTGTTACAATGGTTATCTGATTTGTAGGTATTAAATTAAAAAACACTGATAAACCTTAGTTAGTTATTTATTGAATTGAAATGAACCCATATATGAGACCCATGTATATTTTCTGAGCTACGTTGTAAATCTGTTTCATTTAAACAAGAAAATACGGTATTGCAAGTTATTTTTACTCTGCGGTCGAATTGCCGCTTACCAATTCTTTTTGTTCTTTCTGAAGTATTTCTGAGCATTACCTCGAGTTAAAAAAATTAAATTAGAGAACAGAATTATTTACTTTATATTCTTATTACCTAAAATATAAACCCAGTTATTTAATAGTAGATAATTATCTTGGGTTCCAGAAAGAATAAAATTTATATTTCACGATTGATTTTCAAATAACGTACAAGCAGTATGTAAAAAAATGTATGTTGAATTAAAAATGAAAATTCAGAAAACACATCCGTCAGAAAAAGTATATCATTTTGTACAATGAAGTAAATAAGTACCTATCATAAGTAGGTATTTATTTACGTACCTACTTATAGCTAGTTACTTAGTTAGGTACTTAGTTACGTAAATATAACGTAGTACATTATGTTACCCAAGTAACATAATTTAATTATAAACATTTTTCTATCAATTAGGTAGGTACAGGAGGTAGGCACCTATATCGTTACGTATATCCGTAGTCATCGACGTTATATCACCCGCCTATTATAGTTTTTATAGCATATTTTTTATTTTAATGCAATGTGTCGGTCCCTAAAAAAACAAATTAGATAAATAGATACCCTAAATAAGTCTGTAATTTCAACATCATTTAACATAAAATTTAGAATGACTAACGTAAACTGATCTACGAAAAGCCTGTATCATTTTTTCAACCTGGTAACTCAAAAAATAAATATTTTACAGTAATTTCAAAGCAGGACAAAATTTAATTTACTTACCTCTTCGGAGACAAGCGTCAAAGCAAACCTAAATTTAGCAGAGGTTGAAGAGAAGTTAAAACAATAAAAAAAGCATGAGCTACAGCACCTGTGATGCCACGGCCATATTGAAATAAACGAGTATGGGTACCTAACCTACATACCTTTTCTGGACATGCAACGAAAACTATTAGTATGAAAACAAAACAGTAATGCATAAACTTGCAACTAAAGTACAACAATCCACTAAAAATGGTTTCATAAACTTACTTTTCACTAGTTATTGCCTGCCAATAGTGAGAATTTTTTAACTGCACCAGAACACCACATATCACTGGATACGAAGTACGAACGAACAAGTGGCGGTTGGCGGAACTAACGACTGACATCATGCTTGTTTACTTGGGTGTCAACGACCAATCACGATTATTACAATTGACATCAGCCATCAAATGTCCGCTTGCTGATTGGTTGTTGATGTTGACCCCGTAAAAATTTGAATTGAACTGAATTTGTATTTGGTTTTTCGTTCGTAGCCGGGGGACGAGGAATTGCTTTTATGGCAATTTTTATAAATACATTTTTCCACTTCAACTGCACAAAATATTCGGTACACTGAAAAATAATATTGATTTAATTTGTGCAGAAATGCCAAGTGTTTCTAAGATCGCCGTAAACATAAACTACCTATACCAATATTTAATAGCTATTATTGCCATAGATAATACGAAAAATTTGATATTTCATTTTGTGTATAAAATCATAGATATGTGTAAAATTGTGTTATGATCTTGAAATTAATGTCAATAATGATTCACCATTTTCATGTTGTTTTAATAAAATTATCTGTAGGTAAAAAATTAAAGATACTCGTAAAATTATTGTGTTCAAAAGAGTTGAAATATTGTTTCTCTTAACATTTATATAACGTGCAGATTCTAGTTAAATATAACTTTATTAATTACGTTGAAATAATGTTCAAAACCACTCAAGCTATTACTTTTTATTATAAAGTTTACGTCCTTTTAACGTACAAATTACACCTAAAAATTATGTTCATATTTACGTTTAAATAATGTTAAAAGTCATAGCTCAAATTAACTTGATTAACCAACGTCAATTTCCCATGAAAATATTAGCAATACTAAACAAAGTGTTGAAATATTGTTCCTTTTAACGTTTATATGTCGTGCAGAAAATAGTTAAATATAACCTTATTATTTACGTTGAAATAATGTCCAAAATTACTTAAGCTGTTAATTTTTATTAGAAAGTTTACGTCCTTTTAACGTACAAATTGCACTTAAAAATTACGTGCCTATTTACGTTTAATTAACGTTAACAGTCATAGAGTAAATTAACTTTATTAATCAACGTCAATTTCCCATGAAAATATAACCAGTATTAAACAAAGAGTTGAAACATTGTTTCTTTTAACGTTTATATAACGTGCAGGTTGTAGTTAAATATAACCTTATTATTTACGTTTAAATAACGTTCAAAGCCACGCAAGCGGTTACTTTTTATTAAAAAGTTTACGTCCTTTTAACGTACAAATTACACTTAAAAATTACGTGCATATTTACGTTTAAATAACGTCAACAGTCATAGCGCAAATTAACTTGATTAACCAACGTCAATTTCCCGTGAAAATATTACCAGTATTAAACAAAGAGTTGAAACATTGTTTCTTTTAACGTTTATATAACGTGCAGGTTATAGTTAAATATAACCTAATTATTTACGTTGCAAAAACGTTACAAACCAATCAAGTTGTTACTTTTTATTATAAAATCTACGTTTCTCTAACGTTAACGTTACCCATTGAATTCTACTAATAAATTCACATTTTTATAACGTCTAAGTTACACCTTACGTTGATAACAATTGTTGAATAGACGTGTTCTTAACGTTTGATTGAAAGTAGGTTCTTAAACAACGTTGGCTTTTTCAACGAGTAACGTTTATTCAACTACAGCAACGTTATATACACGTTAAAACAACCAACCTGTTCTCACTGGGCGATATTCCGGATAGTCTGACGCCATCCATAAAGTACACACATTTCGTCGCTCCAGTAAAAATCTGAATAAATTGACGAAATACTTTATATAGTAAAAGTGTAAAAGTGAATTTCGACTTCAAACGATTTAGAGAAAGTAAGTAGAATATTTACTTAACGGATTTCGTATTCACGTCAGCGCTTTTTCCGTTAATATTTAAAAAATAAACACAATTATCAACAAATAGTTTTATAGATTATCATATAAAAACCTACAAAAAAAACAACCTACAATGCAAATAATAATAAACTTATAAATAAAATGATAATGTAGAGCAATCAATTTAAGAAACAGTGGATGAATATTAGTACGAAAATCGGAATTGATCGCCACGGTACAGTTCAATTGACTGGAACGTGTTATGACAGGAACTCTCAGTCACACTATCTATTATGGTCTGGGTTCGATCCAGCTCCGGTAATGACAGTATCAATTGGGGTGTTTGTGTTTTAACATTGAAAATGTTTGTTCGTAATGAGGACCAAGTTAGGAGTTTTCGTTCATGCAATACATATAGTGGAGCAAATGAAATCTATACCATCTTGTAGAGCATGTTTTGGACCATCTGTGGACTTACAACTTTTTTTAGTAGTGCAATTTTTTTTAAATGCAAAATTCGAAAACATTCTGAGTACATACATACATCGCTATTAAAAAAAAACGGCTAGCCTTACTGCCCTGAAATCAAATATTGATTTGTTTTGGTAAATTTCCTTAATCTCGTTTTGTTCTCCAGATACTAGAGTGTTTTGTTTGAATGGGATGCCCTGTACATATAACAATGGTTTACGGAGAACTATTCAAAATACGAATATACACTGCTGTTGAAGTCATGCTCATTTCGCATTTAAATGCTGTCTTAGTGAAAAAACTGCTTGCTGTGATAAGAAATCTTAGAAATCGAGAAAAGTTGATTTGTCTTTCGCTATTGACTGAAGTATTAAATACTCCAGTTTCACCATAAACACACTACTGTCAGTAGTTGAATAATTACTTAATATTAATTTGACTGATTTCAGTCAGTGTTTTTAAGTCAGTCAGTCAGTGTAAAAAACGTTTTTATTTCCTTCAAAAATAATATGTTTTCTTATTTCTCTTAGATAACATTATGTTTATATGTTTGTTTTTTGATAATTTGTTCATTACTCTACAGAGTGCTGTGCAATGTTTCATGGAGCAATTTACACATTGTAAATTTTGATGCAGGCGATAGACACGCGTTTACAATCTACTCATACTTATAAAACAATTTAAAAGTTTTGACTATTCTTCAAAAACATAGTTTATCAAAAATATCTATATTCAACTCAGTGGCGTATTTAACACTAATTGAACACTAACTGGTTTTGACTAACTCCCCCAGTCAGTGGTTTCGCCCTTACGCAGCAACACAAGAAACAAAAACGTATGTATTATACTTTATACAGTCTAACGCAGATCCATGACCTGTGTATTATTATATCTATGGAATATCTAATAGACACGCGTTTACAATCTAGGAAAAATAAGAATAGGTACCTGAAACGATTTCGCCACTGGCGCATTCGCCATTTATTGGAATATACCTACCCAGATATATCCCAATCCAAGATGTTATATATATACAAAACAGATGCAAAACAATGCAAGTTCTTGAGGATTAGTACTTGGTCCTTGTCTATAGTTTTGATGTTTTTGAGGGAGTTTTGACTAACTCCCCCAGTCAGTGGTTTCGCCCTTACGCAGCAACACAAGAAACAAAAACGTATGTATTATACTTTATACAGTCTAACGCAGATCCATGACCTGTGTATTATTATATCTATGGAATGTACGTGATTTTCTGAATCCAAAGATATATTATAAGTGACATTTCAGCTGTCAAATTACTTTTAGGACTATATTTTACTTTTGAATTTTAATTGCCTTCGCCTTCTCTCAACTGTAATTTCAGTTATGTTGATCCCACACACAAAATAAGCGTATTGGCAGATTGCTTATTAATTATACTTTCTAATAATACCTTAGAACCCTTAGGTACTATTTAAAAAATCAAGTTTCAGCTCTATAACTACTTTGAAGAATTTTAAGGTCCTGTAAGTAGAGAAATTAAATGTTTTTGTCGCCAACTCTATTTTTTTATGGTTGCTATGATCCATTAGAATTACTCGGGAATGGTCAATATACTTTAAATTAAAAAGTAAAATATATAGAGCCCAAAAAATAATTTGACAGCTGAAATGTCATTTACGTTATATCATTGGATTCATAAAATGACGTAGATTCCAAAAATATAATAATATACAGGGTGTTCCATATAGAAATCAAGAGTTGGTATTACTTCCGTTAAAACCAGATATGGCAAAAAGATAATTTTTATGTTAAAAAGTGACCTTTAATAAGTACTTGAAAATTGTATCTAAAAAAATAAGGGAAGGAAGAAGGATGTATTATGAATATGTATCGCACTACTGTATTGGCGATTCGAAAAATGAATGCGCCCTCTGCATGAAAATATTTGAACCTACTTAAAAGGTAATTTTTGGAGGTTTATTGCTGATATAATGATAAATAACACGTATTTGGGTTTATTTAACGTAATAATTTAGTGGTGCTTGTGATTTTTTGGTATTACAAAGTTAAAAACGACGTGATTAGTATTTGTACATCTTTATTTTTACATTTTAAAATGCCATTCAAAAGAAATTAGCACAACACAAACTGCCGTGTTTGTAGGTGTCATTCCACAAAATGTGTCAATAGAAGTGTTTAAGATAGAAGATCGGTAGTAGCTTGGCACTAGTATAAGAAACTGTTTCTCATTCATTTCTCCAAAAGGCATGTAACAATTTAATAACAGGGAACGAACACGTTTATTTACACAACATAACCACTTTCTTGCAGTTTTTCTTCTATACTTACTTTTCTATACTTACTTACTTACTTTCTTTTCTATGCTTTTCTATTATTAGTCCTTTAAAACCAGTAATATATTTTAATTTAAACATTTAACAAGAAATAAGCACTAATATGGTATCACCATACAGTTTATCACACTTATTTTAGTCCAAAATGTAAGTAAACAAAAACTAGGGCACCTGTTTCAACCCAAAAAAATTATGATTAGCAATGAACCACTTATGGGACGTTTGACTGCTTTTACCACTCTTTTTATCCTTTAATTCACCCTAACTAGCACATTAAGTCACTATATTTATGGCAGATGAATGCTAAATTGCTAGATTATGTAATATGAAATCCAAAATTTTTACT
Source organism: Pogonocherus hispidulus (assembly GCA_963924545.1). Lineage (NCBI taxonomy): Eukaryota > Metazoa > Arthropoda > Insecta > Coleoptera > Cerambycidae > Pogonocherus > Pogonocherus hispidulus. The sequence continues at coordinate 73,492,327 of OZ004693.1, forward strand.
CGTCTTTCTCCATATTTGTTTACAATTTGCAGCGCCTTCATCGGTAATTTGAATCGCCAATAAGATTGGGCCAGGTTATGTTTTGATTTGATATTTTCATGTTTGATTACTCTGCTTTACAATATTTTTTCCATCTGAGTGTGTCGCTATATATTTTTCGAATCAATATTCGCACTTTCGACAATATTTACTGCAAATTGAAAATGAATTCTATATTATTAAAATGGCATTAACATTCTCGTCTCTCGTCTCGTATCCAGCGACCGTGACCAGTGTCCGGTAATACGACCCGCTAGTGGCAGTTTGGTTAGCCCCAAGTAATTAAAGCAGTGGCTTCATAGTGCCATTAACAAGTTTCCGAGGGGTTATGTATGTTTAACGGAGTTCTCATATCTGCAGTATATGTCACGGCAACTTCAGAAACACTAAATTATACGGATGTATACAGTAGCTAGTCGGTTTAATAATTAGTTTTATCTGCTAATTAAATTTTAGGTTAAACTTCTTAATTAACTATATCAGATATGTGACTAAGAAATAGTTGGATTCGGCGAAGTGCTTTGGAAACTATATGCTCCACTAAAAGATTAAGGATATTCCCTCCGAGACGCGTTCTCCGAGAAAAGTACCTGCCGACTTACAAGTTTGTGTGGCAGATTCAGCTCTCTTATACTCTATAAATAGTTTAATTACGAAATTACATAAATGGGTCATATACAAAGGTGACGGAAAGTATGGATACACTTTGGTGTTTGGCGAATTTTGTTATTATTGCATTTAAATCATTGTTCAAATAGTAATGTGAAACATTATACATTGCCTCTACGATAGCTGTTTTCATTTAAAAGCAAAACGCTTGGATAGGTCGATTTTGTTTTTGAAAATGCATATTTTTCTATAATCTGATTATATAACAAATAGGCATATAGACGTCGCCTGAATTGGTTTTAATGACAACCCTAAAAGCTCAATCAAGACCATTAATGTAGCCAAATTATACATTAGTACTGTAGTGAATTTGTATTGAGTTTTGTTCCATATCAATATTACTCTTGATATTTTCCTTTAGCCATAGTACAGAGCAGTCCATTTTTGATGGGAATCCAGGGTATCTCGGAAACTACAAGATGCATAACAAAACCGCTTGCACATCCTCGAGCTACTTTTTCCAGTTTGACTTAATGGTGAAATCAGATCGGGTCTACTTTGTTTATGTTTTGAGATACAGGGCATTTCTGAAATTTTGCCTTTTTCGTCAGGGCCCTGTAACTTTTTTATTTTCAGACCTACAAAAAAAGTTTAACGGGGAAAGTTTTAGATATTTTTAAGTGGAATCCCTTGGCGTAGCAAATTTTTTTTTATTGCGTCCCGTTTTTGAGATACAGACCAAACTTGTGTTTTTTTAAATGCAACACCCTGTATATTTCTAGTTAATTCGAAAGAACTTTCAATTCTGGTTACAGTAATATATAATAAATAGGGGTTTATTTGAATTTAAGTACCTTTATTAAACATTTTTATGGTTAAATGGGGGGGAAACGCGTATTTCCATTGATTTATTTCCTTATAAACTACATTGAACTCCTGTTTAATGTTATACTTAATATCTTAATAGTAATATAACCAAATACGGTTATATATAATTTATATTTGTAAAAATATTCGACATTTTTATGTTTCCATAATTAATTATTATCTAGTATTCGGAAATATTTAAATCTTTATATAAAATAGTGTGTTTAATTAAATCAAGAGTTTAATATAGTTTATAAGGAAATAAATCAATGGAAATACGCCCTCCATTTAACCATAAAAATGTTTAATAAAGGGACTTAAATTCAAATAAACCCCTATGTAATATATATTACTGTAACCAGAATTGAAAGTTCTTTCAAATTAACCAGAAATATACAGGGTGTTGCATTTAAAAAAACACAAGTTTGGTCTGTATCTAAAAAACGGGACGCAATAAAAAATAATTTGCTACGCCAATGGATTCCACTTAAAAATATCTAAAACTTTCCTCTTTAAACTTTTTTGGTAGGTCTGAAAATAAAAAAGTTACAGGGCGCTGACGAAAATGGCAAAATTTGAGAAATGCCCTGTATCTCAAAACCTAAACAAAGTAGACCCGATCTGATTTCACCATTAAGTCAAACTAAAAAAAGTAGCTCGAGGATGTGCAAGCGGTTTTGTTGCGCATCTTGTAGTTTTCGAGATACCCTGGATTCCCATCAAAAATGGACTGCTCTGTACATTGAAGAGAAGCAAAAATTGTGAAACATCGTCGTTGGTTCCTTTTAGGGACTATTTACAGACTAATCCTTTTTTTTATTATTTTCTCTACCCAGACCTTTCTGTTCTAATATTTTTTCCTAACAATTTTAAATTTCCGCAAATTCTACGAATGGCAAATGCATGATTGCTTGAAAGCTCAGGTCCGAAGACCTTGTTCATTATTATTAGAAGTATCAGATCTTATATTGATCCCTCTCACTTATCTGCTAAATGTTTCTTTTGAGAACGGTTATTTCCCTTATCAACTGAAACGTGCAATGATCGTACCACTTCACAAAAAAGATGACGTAAAAGATGACGTCTACAGTATAGAAAATTACCGTCCCGTGGCACTACTTTCCGCGTTTTCAAAAATTTATGAGAAAGCCTACTCACAGAGACTGAGTTCTTTTATCAGTAAATATAATCTTATATCTACCCATCAATATGGGTTTGTTAAAGGCCGCTCGGTGCGGGATGCACTTATGTCATTTTGTAGTAATATTATTGAAAATCAAAAAACCATCGGCATATTTTATGATCTGTCGAGGGCTTTTGATGTCATTAACCGTACTCACCTACTCAATAAACTCGAGAGATATGGTATTCTTGGCCCACCATTAGAGTGGCTAGCATCGTATCTAAGGGATAGAAGCCAAACTGTGAAAGTTAAAGATGGGCATAATGTCTAATTATCCAGGGAAATTTTTGTGGACACAGGGGTGCCACAGGGGAGTGTTCTAGCTCCAACTTTATTTATTTTATTCATAAATCCGAGCATCCGAGCCGGTGGCTCAGGGCTTAGCGTGTCGATCGCTCAACCCAGAGGTCGTGGGTTCTAATTCCCATTCCACCAACAATTTTTCATTAAATTGTTTACTCGTAGATCAAGGCTTATTCGCAGGGATGGCTTGGCAACCATCCTGGCGATGGTCTAGGATGGGAAGAATGTCAACTTGGTGTTAATGTGAGAGATTAAAATCAGTTGATGTTTGACTTGTCCCCCTAACTAATGAGGTTTTCGAGGTTTCCCTCATTCCAGCACTGAATGGTGGTTAGGGCCTACCAACGTAAGTCGTTCCTGAGGCGCAAATGCGCCCTGCGAAATAATAATATGCCGCCCCCTCTCCCACACAAGTCTCAGACTTTCGGGCTAATCCTTGTGATTAGAATGAGGGGTAGAGATATTATTATTATTATTATTATTATTATTATTATTATAAATGACCTTCCCCAAAAACTTTCCCAAATTTGCTCTAGTTCACTTTTTGCTGATGACACATCCTGTTTAATTAGTTCAGGGGATAAACGCGATCTATGCAGATTATCGGTGGCATGCGTTGCTCTAATGGAAGACTGGTGTTGCCAAAACGGGTTAGTTCTAAACTTAACAAAAACTAGTTTTATAAAATTTTCATCTGTGGGGTCACGAGATGACTATAGCTTATTGATCAGGTCATCAACGGGAAGTTTGGTGCAAAGTGATGTTAAATTTTTCACCTTGACAAGCACCTCTCATGGGACGCTCATATAATGGGAATTCTAAAAAAACTGGCTATAAAAAATTATGTTATTTGGAGTATTAAAAAAAGCCTCAGTTTAGAAATTTTAAAATTATACTATCACGGTTGCATTGAATCTGTTCTAAATTATGGAATTATCTGCTGGGGTACCAATAGTAGTCTACGAAAAATTTTTATAATGCAAAAAAGAATAATCAGGAACATATTCAATTTGAAATCAAATTGTTCATGTAGATCTTATTTTAAGGAAAATAGCATTTTAACGGTTTATTCTTTATACATTTTAAATTGCGTAATGTATATAAAATCAAATTTAGAAAAATTCCCGAAGAGAGGTGATCTGAATCCATACGTGTTGAGGAACTCGGGTGAGCTACACATTCCATACTGTAGAACTGCTCAGGTCTCCAAATCGACTGCAATGATGTGGCTCAAACTATATAATCATCTGCCTCGTGATATCCAAGACAGCCCAAATATTATATCTTTTAAACGCAGGGCAAAGAAATTGTTAGAATGTTATTCCTTTTTATTTATAATGTGCAGGAATACCTAACAAACGAATTTCTGGATTGGCATTGTTGAAGATTACTTTTTTCTTCTTCTTTTCTTTTTAGTCTGTTGTAGTGTAGCTTAAGTTTGTTTACATGTATTGTACATTTTGCTGTACAACTTGCCCTTCATGTGTACATTGTTGACTTGTTTGTTGTTGCGTTCTGTCTGTATTTGTATTTATATATTTTGTACACGTTCAGTGTATGTACGCTTGACAATTTTTTATATTTACAATTTGTAAAATCTATAGAAAAAAAAGATTATTATTATTATTAAGAATTGCCCGAAAGGTTTATTTAGATGCATTTTTTGCTAAAATACATATTTTTAAATAAACATAGATATTTGAAATACTTAATTTAATTTTTTTTTTTTTTTACTTTTACTCTACGAAGTGCAAAAGTGGCGTATATACCATGGGACTAAAGTTATTTAATCCCTTGAGTAGTTGTTGCTCTCGGGCAACACACCCTACTCGCGGGATTAAAAGATGCCCTTTAGTCCCTTGGTATATAATATACTATTTTGCACTTCGTAGACTAAAACTGCTATTTCATTCCCTCATTTTAGGGACGGATGTGTCACTTTTAATCCACCGGGAATTAAAAATAAATTTAATACTCTGAAAAATTGAAACCTTCAAATACCATACTTCAATGAAAAAATATGAAGGAAACGGTTCTATAAAATGGATTATTTACATGCATTTTTTGCTAAAGGATATATTTTTTTAATGATAGTTATTTGAAATACTTTTATTTTTTTTTTTAACTTTTACTCTACGAAGTGCAAAAAATAGCGTATATACTATGGGACTAAGTGATTTAATCCTTTGAGTAGTGGTTGCCCTCGGGGTAAAATCCTGATGCAACAAACCCTACTCGCGGGATTAAATGATGCACTTTAATCTATAGGTATACAGGGTTATTCAGAACCTATCGAAAATAAAATTTGGGGATGCTCAACATACATGTAGAAATGTGGTAGTGCAAAAAGAAATTTTTTTGGCGGGGTCTGAAAACTATTTAAAAATTTTCCATTGCACGCCGCTGGATACTGGTCCACTGTAATGGAGTGACCTTGGGACTGACAATGCAAACTAGCTAGCACGAAAGAAACCGGCGCGCCCGGCGCAAAAAAGATTTGCAGCGTTTTTACTTTAAAATAAACTTAAAGATAGATAGACGTTCCAGGTACAAAAAACTTGTTTACTGTTTTTTGTCGGAATGTGGTATATCCGATCTCGTTGAAGTACAGTTGCCGAGCTACGTAGTCTTTTATAATGGTATAACTTTAAACATTGTTTACGGGAAATCCTAATTACTTTTATTACAATTTTTTTGGTGATATCGATTTCTTATTTAAGGATGCACATATCCTCAAAGTTTTTTATATGGGTTCTGAATAACCCTGTATAAGATACTATTTTTGATTTTCACCTTATTGTTATATATTCCCGATCGTTTTCAGAATAATAATAGCTTTATTGCCCAACAGTAGCATAAGAAGCATCTTAAACAGTTTAAGACCTTGCTAAAATATTTTCTTGCATAACGGAATGTTTACTGCCTGATTTACTGCTCGTTTTATGTTTTCTGTTACTGCTCGTAAGTTTTTTTTATAATATTCAAATTATGTATCAGAAAATTGTATAGTTCACTCCAAACTATTATTCAAGATTTTTTTTTTTTTATTAAGATTCTTTGTTGGAGAATCTTATTTCTATTAAAACTGGTCTGATGGCCAACCATTAATTTTCTTCTAATAATCTTACAGACTAAACATTTATTAACTAAAGTTCATCCAACGACGTCCTTTAGATTGTTTTCTTTTAAAAATTTCACTGGCGCACTATGTCCTGCTTTTACACAGCACACTACACCAGCTCAAATGGTTTGGGTCTCTTCAGTCTTCGAACAAGATGTTGGTTGTCCAGCAGCTGAAGAGCTTCTGCATTGATATGGAGGTGAAGTCTGGCCTCATGTCTGCCAGCAAACCTTTTGATCTCATCTTTCACCATTGGGATTTTAAGGTCTCGATGCAAGTCGGAGTTGCGTATGTACCATGGAGCGTCTACTATGTTACGCAGCACTTTATTCTGGAAAGTCTGAATGGTTTTGATGTTACTATTTCTGGCACAACCCCAGAGTTGAATACCGTATAACCAAACTGGTTTTAAGATCTGATTGTAAATTAGTATCTTATTATGTATTGTCAACTTAGAATTTCTTCCAAGCATCCAATAATGCTGTCTATATTTCAAACCAAGTTCGATTCTTTTCTTCTTCACATGTTCTTTCCACCGGAGCTTGGCATCCAGGGTCATGCCTAGGTATTTGGCGTTATTCTCATTGGGTACAATAGTACCATTAATATCCAAGGACGGAGGGTTAACTAGTCTTTTGTTAGTAAAGTTAACATGAGTTGATTTTAGCTCGTTTAGCTTGATCTTCCATTGTTTGGTCCAATCAAGTATTGCGTTGCTAGCTACTTGCAGTCTTCTAGTAGATATTCCTTGATTTTTACCGACCGCAAGAAGTGCAGTGTCGTCAGCAAATGTAGCTACAGTGGTCTCTTCTAGTACTGGCATATCACTAGTATATAGCAGGTAAAGGATAAGGCCAAGAACGCTACCCTGGGGCACTCCTGCTCTAATATCTTTCAGGTCAGAATATTCATCTTCCTGTTTTATTCTGAAAAGTCTGCCTGAGATATATGATGACAGAATCTCTACATATTGTCTCGGAAGTATTTTGTTTAATTTGTGTATCAATCCTTCGTGCCATACCTTGTCAAAGGCTTGAGCAACATCTAAGAAGACTGCAGAGCAGACTTCGTTTTCTTCAAGTGTACGCTCTATTATGTTAGTAATACGATGTACCTGATCAATGGTTGAGTGCTTTTGTCTAAAGCCAAATTGCTAATCCGGAATAAGATTACCATTTTCAATTAGTGGTCTTAATCTCTTGAGAAGTAGTTTTTCAAACAACTTTGAAATGGTTGGCAGCAGGGAGATAGGTCTGTAAGACTTGACATCATTTGGTGGCTTGCCTGGTTTAGGCAACATGATCACTTCCGCTACCTTCCAGCTGGGAGGAACGTATTTCAGTCTAAAGGCTGCATTGAAGAGGTAGGTCAGCTTGACTATGAACTTTCTCGGTAACTGGTTTAAGATTTCACTGGTAATCAAGTCATAACCTGGGGTTTTTTTTAGTCTTAGATTTGTTTTTATTTCCTCAGCTACTTCTTTTGGGGTAACAGGGGTAATATTTTCTGTCCTTAGATTGTCAATATCAAGCAAATTGTTTACAAGAATTTGATTAGGTGTGAATACGTCAGCTAAATATTCAGCAAATAAGTCAGCTTTTTGTTTATTATCTCTGGCCCATGAGCTATCGTCCTTCCTGATCGGAGGGGTTGAAGTAATAGGCTTCTTGATTTTCTTAGTTGCTTTCCAGAGGGAATAATCTGTCTCTTCATCTGCAGTTAAATTTTGGAGATAGTAATTGATTGACTCTTCCTTATGTTTTTGTATTTCTCTTTTGAGCAGCTGTGTTTTTCTATTTAAGGTGGTTTTATCAGAAGGATCTCTCGATTGCTGCCACCTTCTCCTGGCTTTTCTTTTCTCTTTAACTAGTTCTCTTATTTCTACTGGGTAATTGATACCTTTGGTTATATGACTAATTTCTTTTGTGTTGTGGTGTGCTGCCGTCTGGATAAGTGTGGTGAAGTTTTCAGCTTCTACTTCAAGCTGCTCAGTTGTTCTCAAATTAACATGTAGGTTAATGCTCTCCTGAAGTTCCAGCCTAAAACTTTCCCAGTCATTGGTTTTGTTTATCAATAAAGGCCGAGCATCTTTTTTAATTATCTTGTCACTTAGGGTCAAAATGACAGCTGAGTGATCAGAATCCAGGTCAAAGTTTTCTTCAGCCTCAGTAAAGTTGGGTGATACTTTTCTTGTGATGAAGAAGTCTAACGAATCGGGAATTTTATTGATGTCAGTAGGCCAGTAAGTAGGCTTACCTGTGGAATGATAGCTGCAACCAGTTTCACGAACCGCTTTTCTCAGTTCACTTCCCTTGGTCGTGGTTAATCTTGATCCCCAGTCAACATGCTTGGCGTTAAAGTCACCTCCCACAATGAATCTCTCACCAGAATGCTGAAGGAGGATCTTGTAGTCTTCTTTCTTAAGATTATATCTGGGTGGACAATAAACTGCCCCAACCATTAGATTTTGTTTGGTGGACTTAACCCCAACCATTTATTCAAGATCTAATTAATTTTGAAATAATATCAAATATAATTTTTAACATCACTTTACGGCCCTATATAGAAAAAATGGCACCAATAACTATTAACAACTATGTATATGTTTGCATGTAGTTATTGAATCTGTGTTGTAGGAAGTTGATTTTTCGCCTAATAGTATCTAGTAGTAGGTACCTAATTGAAAAAAAATTGATATAAATAAATTAATCTACGTTCTCTATCTAAACAACGTTTTAATTATTGGATATCTCGATTTAATTTCGAAGTGAATGATCATGATCCAACGGACTATAATTAAACTGAAGCCTATCAAGGCTCTTTGTCCTGTGTTCCGGTTGTAACGAGCGGTTTACGAGGTCCTGGAGGGAGGGCCAGGACCATCTAAATAAGCCGCCGTTTGTTCTCATTTCATTAAAATCCACGACCGGCCAACTTGAACTGTCTAATAACGGATAGCACGAGACCGACTAATAAGATCCAAATGCCACGTAGCACGTAAATCCCACACTTTTGGTGAACGAGAGGTAGTTTTGAATAATCATGATACATTTAAATACAGGTAGTAAACAATACCTAATAGAGTTATTGGAAATCTATTTAACACTGTCACGCAGTAGGTATTAACGGCAACTTTATTTGACGAAATCTGTAGAACTTCTGTGCTGTTCTGCCGTGGTCAATGCTTAATTGCAGACATTTCGCCATTCTCAACGGATGGCATCTTCAGTGCTTCTCGTATGGGGATCAGCGGCAGAATGAGGCACATTCAGCTGTCGATCAGCATGTAGACATTTCACCAGATATTTTAGTAATGACGAAAGTCTACAATTAAGCATCGACCACAGCAGAACAGCCTAGAAGTTCTGCAGATTTGATCTGACACCGGCCGTGAAAGCCTACAAGCTATTGCAACTTTATTTGACTACTGCTTGACCTTATTTTGTTCATAAAACTGTAGTTATTAGAATTAACTAATCAAACATACCTTGTTCTGACGTTACACTTTCTGTCTAACCTAAAATCGTCAAATTCAAGTGAATACTAGAATTCGTAAAAAAGGAAAGGCAATAAGATTGTAATATTTCATCAATTTTCTGATTATATTTTCGAAAAAATTGAAAAAATAATATGAAAAATGTATTAAACAATAGGTGAGGTAAATCTCGGAGGGACATCCGGTACACTATCAGGGTATGTTTTTGAAAATAGTATCTTAGTAGTATGTTAAGTTCTAGGTACCAGTGAGTATGTTTAAGAATATTTTAACGTATTTTAACCTGTTAGATGCTGGTGATAGCATGTGACTAACAGAATGGTATATTGCGGCGCGAGTTCCAATCTCGCTAGGGTAGCAACGGTATGTCTCCCAGGGAATGGTTGTGTGTCTGCGTTTTGTCATGTGTACTCTTTTCCTATACAAACCTGAGAATTTCACAAAAGAGGCTGTCGATTTCTATGGTGTGTTTTATGTTTATGTTTATGATTGATGAGTGAACTACTTTATTAATAAATTATATGATCAAAATTAAGAAAAATTTTACTTTCTATAATACAAAAACCGATAAAATGCTTCATTTACCAGATACAGAAAGAATGTTATGCTTCCACAAATGATAATATAATTAGTTTTACTCGATCCGAAACTAATTAAGGAATTGTTTTTAAACACTGTGATAGTATACGATCCTGTATCACCACGAATAATTTCAAGTTACTACAATAGCCGCAAACGTCATTCCCGTGGACCGTGTTTTAAGAAAAAATACTGTGATATTTAGAATAACCAACTCTTTTATAACAAAAAAGTCTCAAAATGTCCGCCAAATGTATCATTTTCGAGTAAATATGCTTGTATTTAGTGCTGCCCAATGAGCCTCCTATTCTCGATGGGAACCTAGGATTTTGGCGATCTTATGAACTAGCGAATTAAAAGTAGGTCGAATTGAAGGTACCTACAGGTAGATAGGTATGTAGGAAAGTAGGTAGGTCATTTTGGCCATAAATTTTTTAAATGATTTGAATGGATAAAATAGATTTGAGATATATTACACCGTTTCCAGGATACAAGGTGTTTTCGAAATTTGTCAAGGTCGGGATAGTCTTATACAGGGTGTCTGTTTTTCGAGTCATACCATATATATAATTTACCTTAAGAGATACGAGGATGGTTAAAATAGAAAAAATTGCACATTTTTTAAGTTGAAAAATAATCTGAAAGGAAACTGGATCTTATCTGATGGTTTTGGAGACATCGCCAAAAAAAGTAAAACTTTGATTTTTGTTTTAATGGTTTAAATTGAAAACCATTAATGCTAAACAATTATAATCAAACTTTTGCAGAAACACAATTTTACAAGGAATCTGAATATTATATTACTTTGTCAATGATATTCAAGATGACAGAGAAACAACCGTCAACTTATTTTTTTCTTTTTCTACTGCAAAAATCTAGTACGCCGTATTAGATTTTTGCATATCTGAATCAAGTTTGTTTTTCTGATTACGATGATGTATCTATCCCCTTGATATTTGTTTTTTACCTTATTTCATAGTCACCTGACTTATTGTGTTGCATTGTAGGGTAACTCCAGTGCAGTTCATAGAGGTTTTATTCCGCAGAAGGCAGCAATTCGCCTTATTGATGCTGCACCAAATCCTAATATATTAGCATGTTTTCCTAAAATATAAGATTCTAACCTTGCGTGCTTGTATATACTTGAATCATTTATTTTGGTACCCAAGAATCATCTATAATGCTGTATAATGCTGTATATGAAGTCGTCAATAAACTCTATTCTATTCTATTCTTTTTTTGTTAAACCCCAGTCGACCGGATCCCCGGCTCCGATTCTCAGGGTCGGCCGTTAGTGGTTATCAGTAGCTATTCCCCACGTCCGTAAAGTGAATGAGTCCGGGAATCGTGTCCGCCTTCTGCATTCTTCCGTCTAGAAGATCTGCCGAATTTCGGCATGCCGGTATGATCTTTAGTTCCGAAAGCAGTGTATCTCTTGCTCCACCGAGGGCTCCTATTATCAGCACAGTATGTTCTGGATGGAGTCTGCGAAGTTCGAAGAGAAGGTCTCGATATTTCTTCCGTTTCTCCTTATCTTTCAAGACAATGTTGGTCTCGGCAGGAGCCGAGAACTCGATGACAAACATTATCTTGAGCTGGTGGTCGAGGAGGACTACATCAGGCTTATTGGCTCGAATCATTCTGAGGGTGGGAAACGAGTAGTTTCAATAAATTCGGCACTTCTCATTCCCCTCAACGGACTCAATATCCCCCGGAGCGTATGGCAGCACTAGTGTTTTGTCTATCTCGTACGAGTGCCGTAGAAAGTAGTAGAGCACTCGTCAAGCCGCATTGTGTCTATGGATATAGGCCGAGACTGCATATGTCGAAGAAGCGGAGAGCAGATGCATAATTGTCTCCGGCGCCGAATGGCAGGCCCCGCAGTTGACATCAGGGACCTCCATACCCATGACATGGCTTCGATAGACGAGGGTGTTAAATGCACCATCCTGGCAAGCCATTATGAATCCGACTTAACTCGGTCTCCGACTTAAGCCCTGCTGACCTTAAAAAGGCAAAGGTCAGCCTTTCGGATAAGGCATGGTCTTCAAGGCTCTTATAGAAGACACCATGCAATGGCTTATCCTTATCCTTTAACTTGGGCTTTCAACTGAACGGGTCCCAGCTCGGTGACAGAGTCTGGATTTCTCCGTTCAGCGTAGAAGATAAGACCGAGTTCATCAGCTGCTCTTCATGCTGCCTTAAATAGAAATGCTCCGACCCCTGCATTTTCATGGTCTTGGACCATGCAGAGGAGGGGATCCGAACTCCTGATTACCTTGCAGGCTCCATCCAGTACCATTCTGCTGTGCAGACACTCCAAGCTCAAGAGTCCACGGTCTCCCCGATGTCTTGGGAACTACAACCGTGGAACGGACGACCTAGGATGCAAACTCCTATTGTGATGCATTATTTTGCGTGTTATAGTGAGGCCCCACACCTAAAGGTGGAGTGCCAATCAGGCGGCTGCAGCGGCTGGAGACGCGCGGCTCTGGCGACTGCATCGGTCACTGGTTTACGTGTAAATATATGAACGCGTTGTCAATTACGCAACTTCAGCGTGACGACAGAAGCGTCTGCAGCGACTGTGGCGGCGCGTCTGACAACGCGTTCGTATATTTACACGTAAACCAGTGACCGATGCAAAGTCGCCAGAGTCGCGCGTCTCCAGTCGCGCGGCTATAGCCGCTACAGTCGCCTGATTGGCACTCCACCTTAAGATACAAATGTTGCACCACAAATGTCTTATTACATATATCGTTCAACATTTGTTTAATTGCCTAGAAATGCGGTACGAGCACGCACACCAGCGTTTAGTTTCTCTACCGCATTTGTAAACCATGACGTCGTCGTCTTCTGATGAAGATGATTTTTGAATAATTAAGGCAAAACCGAAAAAAACGACACTGCTGGGTTCATCCCTCTAATGATGGTTGCTCCACAAAGGGAAATTTTGAAACAACAAAGCAGTTAAGGAATGATGAAGAAAAATTCCAATCATACTATAGAATGTTACCTAATACACACAAATTACTATTGGAGTTGGTTGTGACAGGTATCAATTTTGTAGGCAGAAAACCGCGATTTTTTCTACATTTTCAGTAATAACTAAAAAATGGGATAACGAAACTAACTGAAATTTTAGCACACAATAGAGTACTACTGGGGTACTATGGTCAAATTGTTCCATACGTCTATACGTTTTCTTAATATCGGTTTCCAAACTTAGTGGTTCATTCCATTTATTTAGATAGTAGTGCAGGAAAGGGACAATGCTCAAATTAGTTAATAAATTAGAATTATTGATACTGATTTTAAAAAATAGCTGCTTTTACGTACCAGTTTCATCAAACTTTTTCCCAATTTTTGCCCAGGTCATTTCTGTAGTCCTCCTGTTATACTCTGATAAAGTATGATCATGTAGCTGAGGATATTTCTCTATCTCTCTTGAATAAATAGTAGTTTGACTAATATCGTCTTTCATTTTGCTTTACTTTCGCGACACGGCGCAACAAATATCGAACAAGTTGATTCTTGTGGCGAGTAATGCAAATGCTGCCTGGCTTCAAATGCCTTCTGCTGGCATATGCATCTCAAGTGTGCGGATCTTAATTAAATAACAAGCGCACGTTAAATGCTGTCTGACACATTTGTGGAGAAGCATTTGTGGCGCAACATTTGTACCTTAGGTGTGCGGCCTCACTTAATATGTCGAGTTGTCGCAGCTCTTTTTGTGTCCATTTCACTACTCCGAATGAGTAGAGGAGGATCGGAACGGCAAGCATGTTAGTAGTGTAGTACTCACATTATTCTTACCCGACAGTTCTGAAGACCTGCCGAAGGCGGTGTCTATACCTGCCGCGGAGAGCGGAGAGCGTTTTTTACGGCAGCAATCTCTTGGGTGGAGCGTTGCTGGACACCCAAGTAGGTATACGTCTCTCCGACATCCAGATGATGTAGGATGCTTCCATCCACGAGCTACGCGATTATTATTATTATTTTTATTTTTGCAATTAACTACCAACAAAATACGAAATGCATAGGAAATAGGAAACTAATAATAGTTCAAATTATATTTACTACAAGTGTTGGTTCGAAAACTCGCACACGTGACGATCGGCGGCGCGCAGTGACTTCCCTGACGCTCAATTCATAGTCATTTCAGCTTTCAGCATTGCCAGCTCTCCGTCTAATAATAACAACGCGTTCTGTCATTAAGCATGTAATGCCAGACAATATAACATATTTAATATTTAGATATAGCAATTATATAACATTACGTGTGTAACTATTTGAACTATCAGGAGATATTGTTATCGTATTATAATAATGAAATAAATAAATAGTTGTACGGATTTAATTTTATCAAAATTGTAAAACAATACCGTCTTAGGATATCGGAGATTTAATATTAGTGCAAAATAATAATTAGCGTGATGTGTTCAGGTGATAATGGTATAGCTGCAGTTATTGCAAAGAAAAACGACGTAAAAAGTTGGCCTCAGGTTCTAGCATTGATTATAGGTGAGTGTAAGTGTATAATGTAGGTATATGATCATTTCTATCTCTGTTTTTTATTGAAATCCAGAGGTACAGATATATAGCTCCAAAGAAATTAAAACAATGTGGCAAGCAGGTGATCTAATAAAGTTACAATTCTAGACTTGTAATTTTTGTACGCATGAGGACTTTATTTATAAATCATATAAGCCAAAATATAATTAAAAATATAGGTCGGTAACTTTTTAAATTTATCTGTATAGATTTTTTACACTTTCATAATAAGGTATTGATAACTTCATTTTCAACGAGTATTTTTATATTAAGGAAGGGGGGGGTACTTTTACATCAAAATCGTTATTTGAAAATAATTGATACCTAAATGAACATGAAGTAAATATTTTTCATCATCAGAGGTTTACGATCCATTAAACTGCATTAGAAAAAAATATTTAAAAACGACTAATTAAAACTTTAAATGAGCTTGTAATCACGCGGTATACAATCAGGAGAAAAGGCACACAATATATATATATATATATACAGGGTGGTCCAACTTATAATAGCAGGACTTCATCAAATGATAGATAACGTTAAAATAATAGCAGTTTCTCAATACACTTATATCCGGAAAAGCTTCCTTTTCTAGGTAGGTACAGGGTGTGGAAATTTTGGAAAAAAAGTATATTATTTTAAATATTGCCAAAACAGCTAGTTAGAAAAATTGGAAATTTGGCACACAGTATCAGCTAAGGATCCTTCACAATTTAAGGCTTATGGTGATAAATTACGAAAACCAGCGGCGGAGTTATGGGTATGCCATCACCCCTTTTCGAAAAAATCTTTTACGCCACTGACTTTATTGCAAACACAATAACGTAATTCAATGCCTCATGCTTTTTAAAACAAAAAAGTATTCTTTCATTTTTTTCATATAGCGCGCCGTTTTCGAGATATTTGAGGTTTTATCAGGTAATGTTGGGCCATTTACATTTAGAATTTAATTTAAATTTTATGAAATAGACTGTGACAAGTTTTGACCAATTTAATACTTCCTTATAAGTGTCACTAAGTTACTTTAAAGCAAATCTGTCTGTTATTTTGAAACATTAAAATTCTTTTCCGATTTTCTAATCAAGAATATGCTGACATACACTTTATTTATGGATTTTGTGATGGAAATACGGCAGAAGCAGCTCGAGAATACCGCAGACGCTTCCCCAACAGACGACAGCCACATCATAATGTTTTTTCAAATGTGCACAATCAATTCGTTAATCAAGGATTAAGGCCCATACCTAGGAATCCTAATCATCATAATATTAACACCGTAAGAAGAAATAATCGTATACTGGCGTGAATTTAACAGAGATCCGAGAACAAGTCAAAGAAGAGTGAGTCGAACCACTGGAACTCCTAAAAGCACTATTTTAAGAGTGTTAAAACGGGATCATCGACATCCTTTTCATCTCCAACCTGTCCATGGTTTCTGGACAACAATGAAGATTTTTAAGAAATATTCTATGGACCGATGAGTCATGTTTTACTCGACGAGGTATTGTAAATTTTTACAATCAACATGTATGGGCACATGAAAATCCACATTAAATCAAACCACGAAAGTTTTAACAACAATTTAGTATTAACATTTGAATAGGAATCTACAATGGAAATCTCTTTGGCCCTTATGTACTTCCACAGCGACTAAATTCTGAAAACTTTCTGGAATTTTTGGAGACTGAGAATCCGAATATGTGGGATGACATTCCACTCTATTTGCAAAGACAAGCCTGGTTCCAACTCGATGGGTAACCGCCGCATTCTAAATTGTAAATGTAAATGGCCCAACATTACCTGATAAAACCTCAAATATCTTGAAAACGGTGCGCCGTATGAAAAAAATGAAAGAATACTTTTTTGTTCTAAAAACCATGGGGCATTGAATTACGTTATTGTGTTTGCAGTAAAGTCAGTGGCGTAAAAGATTTTTTTGAAAAGGGGTGATGGCATACCCATAACTCCGCCGCTGGTTTTCGTAATTTATCACCATAAGGCTTAAATCGTGAAGGATCCTTAGCTGATACTGTGTGCCAAATTTCCAATTCTTCTAACTAGCCGTTTTAGCAATATTTAAAATAATATACTTTTTTTCCAAAACACCCTGTATCTAGAAAAGGAAGCTTTCCTGGATATAAGTGTACTGAGAAACTGCTATTATTTTAACGTTATCTATCATTAGATGAAGTCCTGCTATTATAAGTTGGACCACCATGTATATATATATATATATATGTATAAATACCGGGTGCCCAATATGTATGGAATAATTTATATAACTTTTTTTAAAACACCCAGTATAAAAAAATTATTCAGATAAAATTTTTTTGCATCTTTTGGTACCTTTGAATTTGTTCAGAGCCAGAGCCATATTTGTGGGCAGAACAGTGCCCACGTGCGTTGTGTTATTGTGCGTATTGTGCGTTTCTTCAATGTTATACCTACTTTGATTAAAATAATACTGCATCTGCGTCTTTAAAAATAAATATTCAAATTGCCTGTCTATTAATAATTATTGTAACTGTCACATTTAATTGGTTATTAGATTTTCATAAATTCCACTTTATAAATCAATAAATGATTTTATGGCTGACGCAGAAAAACTGTTGTAAGCGACATGTATTAAAAGTAATTTAAATTGTTGTAGGCACTCAACACTGATGTGTCTGTAAAATTTCCTACACACAATATAAAATAAATATCAACGCCTGTCTTTAAAACGTCTACAATTTTTTTAATAATAAGTACGTCGCCTGTAAAATTATTAAAACAGTAAACCACAAGTATTTCAAATAAAGATTGCAAGCATAGTATCGATGCTAAATTTTGAAGTAAATACATAATTCATAATATAAAAATTTCATTAAGATAAAGTTCCACACGACTTGATTAATTGACGATTTGCACTGATCTTATTGCATCGTGTAAATTTTTTTATTGAATATTAAAAAATCACAGAGAATTTTTACGTAGAAGTATAATCTAGTTTTCATTTTGGACCCATTCACTAAAATTATTTTTTGTTACAGCTTGTTTATCAGCACTTACGAGTGGGATATTGTACGCTTGGAGCTCCCCATTCATTGTAAAAATTACCAAAGACAAAGAAAACTACAACATCAGTGAAGACGAGGCCTCGTATTTTACCATCATACCGGCTATCTTTATGGTGTTGACAAGTTACCTGTTTGCGAAACTATGTGACGTTATTGGTAGAAAATGGACGTTAATGTTATCAGCAATACCACACGTCATATGTTGGACACTCAAAGCTCTTGCGAAAAATGTGTATGTGTTTTATACGGCAAGGGCTTTCGCGGGAATAGGAGATGCATGTATATTCTCAGCTTTGCCTATGTATATAGGCGAAGTATGCACCCCAAAAATCCGAGGACTTTGGGGTAATTCATTCCCATTTAATTTTTTTGTGGGGCAATTCGTTATTAATGTAATCGGCAACTTTTGTAGCGTGCAAGACACAAGCTATATATGCCTTACTATACCCATTACGTTTGTAATATTATTTTATTTCATGCCAGAATCTCCTTACTTTTACTTGATGAAAAATCGCCTTGAAGAAGCCAAAGAATCTCTTAAAAAACTTAGAGGAAAGGAAGATATAAATGAAGATTTTATTAAACTTAAGGCTGATGTTGAACGTCAACTATCTGAATCTGGAACGTGGCGTGATCTCTTTACTATTAACAGCAATAGAAGGGCGCTTATAGCTGGACTGTTTTTAAGAATTTCTCAGATGTTAGGAGGTGTGACAGCATTTGTTTTCTACACGCAATATATTTTCGAGAAGGCTGGAGGTAACTTAAGTTCAGCTGCTTCATCTATAATATACGTTGGTCTGTGCTTAGTTCTGAGCCTCGTCGGTATGCATACAGTAGATATATTCGGTAGAAAAAAGTCCTACATGTTCTCATTACTCCTATCTTCTTCTATGTTATTCCTTGAAGCTATATACTTTTATATCGACCAATTTCATCCTGACCTGGATTTTTCTTCTGTGAACTGGATTCCCATAGCTGGAATGTTCCTTTATACTATCTTTTCTTCATTTGGTATATCTCTTATACCTACGTTAATGCTGGGAGAACTTTTCTCTGCTAGTATCAAAGGAAAAGGCCTCTATTTATTATCTATATGTTTTGGTTTGTTTCAAATTATCTCGAGTAACATATTTTACTTTCTTAGTACCAGAGCAGGATTTTTCAGTCCTTTTCTGTTTTTCGCGATTTGTGCAAGCAGTTCAAGTATCTTGACTATTTATTTAGTGCCTGAAACTAAAGGACGAACTCTGGAGGAAATACAGCAAGTATTGAAGCGAGGAAAATTAAATAAAAACCATTTAGATCTGAAATAATAATAAATAAATCTTAGTAGTAAATAAATTTTTACTATTTTTGCAACCAATTGTTTTTAATATCCTTAGCAATATTTACTAGTTATGAAAACTATCAAACATTTCCACAGCATCAGATTGTTTAATTTGAAAGAGATATAAATAAATGAGGTTTGCAAAATAAATATTTTTCCGTCCTGTCAGAGAACAATTTGTGCTATTTTATACATGATATTAATAAAATAATCTATTTTTATTTTGTGATACAGCCAAACTAACTTGAATAATCATACAAAAAATAGTCCAAATCGCTTTCTTTTCAAAATACAGTGCTGAAATTTTTTTAACACCTATCGAAGACTTTTTATGTATTCCAACACAATGGACATACCTAAACTTAATTCGACCTCTTACTTTCAGAAAGAAGCCACCAATTCAGGCCATCTATCAAATAAATGAAAAAATCTGGTTCATAATGAAACAGTAGCCGCTATAAGATATTCAAGAGACAGCTTTTATTTAAATTAAAAAGTTGCATATTTTGTACACCTGAATCATTTTCTTATTTATCGGATTAATGATATTGATTACTTATATCGGTATTCGCTACCGATGAACTTTGCTGTCAACTATTTTAACATAACCTTTTATCGTTTAATGTCAAATAATTTTAAATTCAATTATCAGTGGAAGCCCTAGTACAAACAATGGCTTAATTTATTAATATACATTAATATCTATCTTACAATATTAAAGTTAATTATATTAAATGCAGATGGAGTAGAGTTTCTTAAAGAGGTGTTAATAGTTCCATTTATATTATTTTCAATATTTAAATTGGCAGATAAATCACTGCTTGTTGAGGGCGCACAAATATTTTTTCTACAATGACTTTCTTTAAAATTTTCATCTTTTTCTGTAGTTAATTTTCCTTATAGCTCTCTGCCATGGCCGATGAGATATATCCGCCTTGTAGAATAATGTTAACTAAATTACCTCCACCATCAGCCAAAGGGGTAGAAGACGTCTAAAACAGTTCAACATTTAGCAACCATTTGAGGTCTGAGGTGATACCCAATGTATTTTTCCCAAGATCTTGAGCTATACATTTGCTACTTTGGTAGTATACCCAAATAAACAATGGTGTTCTGCATGTGGAGGTCGCAAAGGAACATAGTTTGTGAAAACTATGTAGAAAATCAAGCAACATTTTTTCGTTGTTGGATGAAAATTACTGCTCCATATTTTATAGGTTTTCGATTTTTCGTCAAAGTATATCAACAAAAAATTGTCATTAACGAATTCAATATTTTTTGTGGTTCAGAATATTGAGATAATGGAATAATGGAATTTTTTGTGATTTCTGCAAAATTTTTCGAGAATTGTTTATTAATTTTTGAGCATTTTTGCTGAAAGCAAAAGTTCTTCCCAAAAGTCACAAAAATGACGCGTAACAAAGTTACAATTTGCTTATTTGTGTAAAAAACCTGACGAAACTATTTGTTTATTAGTTGCTATAGGGTTACATATGAATACTTCTTTAAGGAGTTATTTAATCGTACATAAAATTTTGTCTGCATCTCTTATGTAAACACGGACGTTTTTGACACTCGGTATAATAAATCCTTCAACGCTTCACGTCACCCACTTAAATCTCGCCGCTGGTCAAAAACGACTTATTTACATCCTTGATATAGAAATAACTATTAATCAATTGATTATATTTACAAAAAAATAGGCGTTTATAATAGAGTGCTTCTGACGATCTGTAAAATGTATCATAACTGTACGTAAACTGTTCACTGCAATGGCATTAATTGCTTAATTCTTCAATGTTATTTTGTCTGTATTTAGGAATACAGTTTTTCCTTGAGGTATCCTCGTAAAATGAAATCAGGTACTGTTAGGTCAAGTTAGCAGGGTGGCCTGGCGATATCACCAAAATGCGAAATCAATCGATGAGGAATATCTTGCATAATGTTAACAAGGATTGGCAAGCGGTGTGTGCGGTGGCCCCATCCTGCTGAAACCACACATCTTGCTTTCTTCGCCGACGTACCTCAGGTTGAAAAAAAAGTTGTCAACATCTCTACTTAAGGATCTGAGTTAACGGATATCGGACGACCATTTTCATCTTCAAAAAATAAGGTCCGATATGGCACACATTTCGCCAATCAAGTTGCCATCATTTGGAGATGATTAAAACTAAACCTATGCTAACACTGTATCCTATTTATGCCTAAAATATTGCTCGGTTCAGTGAACCGTCGCGAGGGATCAGTGAACCGCGATTTACTAACCAATAAAGCGGTCTGTATGACATTCGCCCTCTGTCACTATTCAAACTATTTTTACACTTCCCAATTTTCAAACTTTCAAATGCATCCAACAGTGTGGAATTTGTTACATTCTGTACAGTTAACGAACTACGCTTGAGTTACAAGTTTATGGTCTTTACAAAAAGCTTACCTATAAATTAAATAATTTAGAATATGAACAATGGTGTGACTTTCAGAGGAGCATGTTTTTATCAATTAACACTAAATTTATTAAGAAAATGTCACAAAATAAAAAACTGAAAAGATTAATCAGTATCACGTCAAAAGGTGCTCCTCGAAAAATTCGCACCATTGTAGGAACTCATTCCTTACAAACGTTGGATAAAGAAGAAACAAGGGAATACATTTTGCATTATCTGCTTCTGAGGGATTTTAAATGAGATTGTTGCAAGTGTTGAAAGTTCAATTCAATACCTCGCTGATTCCTCTAACTAAAGGATATGCCAGAGGAGCTTGCAGATATCAAATCTCGACAAATATTATCACTAAAGTTAATACTAAGCCAAAATCCACTAAGTATAGAAAAAATCAAACAGCTGTCTGAAAAATATTGTTTTTACCTAAAAGCTGATAAGGGTAATAAGGTTGCTATTTTAGATAAAAATGACTATTATGAAAGGGTGAACAACCTGATTAGTAATGGCTCTTTAATAAACTTTCTAGAAATCTATTACCAAAAATGGTTACTGAAGTAGGAAATGTACTTAAATCCTGCAATAACCTCATTACTCCAGCTTTAAATAAGAGGTTACATGTATCTGACCCAAGTGTACCCTAGATTGTACTGCTTGCCTAAAATTCATAAACCAGGAAAGTCCGTACGTCCTATCGTTTCATCAATTGAATCGCCGACTTACCACCTATCAAAATGGTTAACAGAGGAGTGCGAAAGTTTACCCATTGCACCATCTAGTTTTTCTGTGATTAATTCAAACGATTTCATTAATAAGGTGAAAAATGTCCAGTTACAAGAAGGTGAAGTTTTGATATTTTTTGATGTTTTTCAATATTTCCTAGTGTTCCCATATCACAAACGTTGGACTACCTTAAGGGTTTACTCGAATTAAAACAATCTCAGTCAAGATGTAGTAAAAAATATCTTCAACTCACTAAACTTTGCATGAAACAAAACTGCTTTCGATTGAATGGTAATTTATTCGAACAACATGAGGGTATAGCAATGGGTAACACTTTATCACCATTCATTGCCAATTTCTTCATGAACAGATTCGAAACGGAGGTAAAAGAAGAATTCGAGTATTTTCCCAGGGTTTGGTTCAGATATGTGGATGATATCTTTGCAGTGTTTGATACAAAAGTCACTGATATTGACAATTTGGTTTCTAAACTGAAGAGTCGTATCGCGTCAGTTAAATTTACATATGAAATAGAAAACTCTAGACAACTACCATTGTTAGATGTATTAATAATTAAAAATAGTGAAAATAAGTTAGAATTTGACATAATATACAGAAAAGATACCAGTACGTTAAGATATATGCCTAAAGACTCTCACCATTGTGCTCAACACAATATAGCGAGTTTAAATTTTCTAATTTATTGCCTATTAAGCTTCCCCCTACCCCCTAAATAAGAAGAGGTTTGTAAAAGAAAAAGCATTGATTACTGATATAGCTGCGAATAATGAATATTCTTTAAGTTTAATTGATAAAATAATTACGAAACGTAAATTTAAAGACACACTTGGAAATTCCTAGACTTTTCAAAATAAAAGAGAAAATCGAAAATTCATATCTATTCCATACAATCCCCGTTTCACCCGTGGTTTTGGTACGATTTTTAAAGATATAGTACGACTCGCATCGAGTGCAATATAGTGTTTTGGTGTTATGTAGAAAACTACGTCAGTGTTAACTAATTTCATAAAAACTCAAACTTTATTTGTTAAATGGCAACCTCTCTTTTTTACTTCCATTTAATAATACTACTCAAAGTAATAATGGAATTTATTATAAAATTTGCTATACTTATTACTTATAAATTACATTATAATTAATATTAACATTTTCGTTATTTCAATGTGAATGAAAAACGTCTATATTTATGTTTAATTTCTTTAAGAAATAACCTACCATTCATTTGTAAGTATTATATAAAGAAAATTATATTACCTATTAATATAAATAACAGTACTATTGAACCAACAATATTTACTGTACTTTTACGTTTCAACTTTTTTCAGTGTAGACTTTTTCAGGCCCATTTCAACTGAAGAAATACGGGCAAGCCGTCTTAGCGACTAGCGTTCATATCTGTGAAAGCTAAGCAACGTAGCCCGCGGTTAGCACTTGGATGAATGACCGTGTAGGGAAGATATGCGATGCCTGCCACATCTTCTAGTGAACTGTACATCGGTGAATAAGTAGAAGCTATAAAACGTATCATCCTTTGGATAAGATTTAAAACTGGAGGTCTCTTGTATATGAGATGATAGGCAAGTAAAAGATCTCTACCCCACTACAAGAAGTGTGGGTTCGGCGAAACTTCCAGATGTCATCTCCTAGTCACGGAAATAGTCCGACGTTAAATAACACAAAACAACCAGGCCTTGACCAGGGCTGAGAGGCGGGAGTCCGAGGCGTGCGCTCAAGGGCGAGACTATCATTTTCCTATGTATGCCACGGTCTTTCAGGTGGAAGTGTTTGCTATCTCTGCCTGTGTTCAGGAAAATCTCAAAAGGAGATATTCTAATCAGTATATCCAGATATGCACCGACAGTCAGGAGGCTTTACATGCCTTGATCTCCTACAGTATCACCTCTAGGGCGGTCCTAGAGTATATTAATGGTCTGGCTCAATTGAGACAGAACAACCAAGTAAAATTGACCTGGGTGCCGGGTCATCACAAGATAACAGGAAATAAGAAGGCCGATGAACGGGCTAAAAGAATCTCAAGTATACAGTTTATAGGGCTCGAACCAGTACTCGGGCTTCTGCCTAGTTATATAACAAGGTTTATTGAAAACGTATCAAGGAAAGATCAGAGGAAGAATGGTCGAACTGGACTGGCCTGCGACAAGCCAGGCTCTTAATTGATGGGCCTTGGTCGAACGCAACTAGATCAATACTTGCGCTAAGTCGTAACAGCATAAGGATTGTCACAGGACTGCTGATAGGTCACGGACATCTCAACAAGCACATTAACATTATCGGCCTTAGTGACACTAGAAGGTGCAGTTTTGCGGACACGATGACGAGGACTCCATTCACATCCTCTGTCGCTGTGCCTGCCTCATGGGCTTTTGTAAATTTATTTTTTGTTACATGGTAAAAACTTTCAACAAATATTTTAATGTTTTATTGTGATAGATATTAAATTTAATATGACCTAGAATTTCAGTATTTTACTGTGAAAAGTTGCCAAATTTATAACAAAATATTAATTTTTGATTTTTTAACCATAACCTAACTTTTTTTTACTAATTGTGATACATCATTAGAAAGCTAAGAAAAGAGGCTTTCCAAAACAGTAAAAATCCAATATGGCGCCCATATGAAAAAACAAAGTTGATGATGGTTCCAAAAAACCAAAACATTGCAAATAAAATAGGACTACACAGGCGTTTTCTACGTAAAAAGTTGCCCGAAGAAAGTTTTTACAGAATCTAAAAATTGTTTTAAATAAAGAAATTACAGGGTATTTTCGAAAATGCATCATTTTAGCTTTTTCAAAATATCTCAAAAACCAAAAGAGATAAAATCGCAAAAAAACGGCATTCGATTATAAACAAAATTGTCTAAAACTTTCCCCCTTTGACCGTTTTTCTATCTCTTATAGTTTCCGAGATTCCAATACATGCATCAGCAATTGTGGGCACACTGTATATTTTGCAGTAATATAATTTATTTATTTTTTTTTTTTATTATTAAGATTCTTTGTTGGACAATCTTATTTCTATTAAAACTGGTCTGATGACCAACCATTAATTTTCCTCTAATAATCTTACAAACTAAACATTTATTAACTAAAGTTCATCCAACGACGTCCTTTAGATTGTTTTCTTTTAACAATTTCACTGACGCACTATGTCCTGCTTTTACACAGCACACTACACCAGCTCAAATGGTTTGGGTCTCTTCAATAAATATAAATGATTGAAATAAAGTACATTTAGGTATGATACACTACATAATTGTTTTCCATATATGGAGCTATTCATGAAATTAATTTACAGTGCAAACATACCTACGTATCCGCTATATACGTTTATCTTTATAAATATTGTACAACGATTTATTTATTATATCTAGGTATCTTTAATTTTAGATCCACATGTATACATAAATTATATCAGTCACATACAAGTTAACTTTAACGTCTGTTTAATTTAAAATTATACTCTACCCCCCCCCCTACACAAGTGATTTTGATTTGATCGGATTTTTTTTTGAAGCCTTAGAATTCTCTACATTTATAAATATAATAAAACCTTTTTTCTTACACCTATATATATATATTATATATTCCTAAACACACTAAAGGACCCACGTAATTTTTTGTGTATTAATTCATACATGCATCCAAAAATTTAATATAGTAGTGCCTATAAAAAATCTTGCTAATTATTGTCGTATATTGAATAATATTATTAATAATATTATTTATTACATCATCGAATAAAATATTAGGTACCTGCTTTTGGCCCTGATATTCAAAGCCATGTTGATATAACGAAGATTTCCCAGCGAAATTTTTATTAACAACTTATAATAATATTGCTCAACGTTCCATAATCTCCTTTATCTCTCTTATAATAAGCGAGAGAGCTATAGACACACTCGTTTGTGTACCAGCCTCTACCCAGACGTAAGTTTGTGTAAGTTTTGTAATCAAGTGTCCTCTTGAAGTTCAATTTTACCCTTATCTTAATTATAATTATTATATAACAACTGACGCCCGATGAAAATAAGTAAATTTTTTATATTATCTAATCATTTATAGTAATGCAAATAGAAATGTCTTATTTGTAATATCAACATTATTAAAATTATTTGCAGAATTAGATTTATGACTTTATTACTACAACGTATCTTATTTATAATTTTGTTACAACAGATAATATTGTCGAGTCACCTAAACAGAATAATTTCATAACTGACTTTATAAAAAGCAAACTACATTATTTAAGACAATTAATATACAGTAAGTCCCAGAAGTAATGTCTAAATTCATTTAAAATTCAATGGTGTGTTTTTTTGGAAAAACGTTAGGACCCGTCGATTTTTATGCAGTTTTTTTTATGCTAAATTCATGTATTCAGGGTAGCCCAAAAATAAGTTACTACCATCATTTTTTCAAACGGAAACACCTCTTTTTATTTAATTTTTTAATTCTGCATCGAATTATAAATCCGTTTCATGTACCGTGTCCTATACTTATCTTCAACTGTTTTTGAAATACCTATTGACAAGTGAATATTGACATTTTGCAACATTGACACCCTGTAAACTCTAAAAGGTTTAAGATCAAGCAAAACGGTTTGCACATTCCTATCTTAACTCTTCATAAGCTATCGTTTGACACTAATTTCAGATTTAACCAAGCGATTAAATATCGAAGATTTTTAATTTCTGGCTAAATCTGAAATTAGTGTCAAACGATAGCTTATGAAAAGTTAAGATAGGAATGTGCCAACCGTTTAGCTTAGATTAGATTAGATTACATTAGGCCAGAATAAAGAGCCCATCAGAATAATAGTAGGTCTCCTAACAGGACACTGTAGGCTAAATAGGCATATGAATCTTATGGGACTGTCAGAAGATGCAACTTGTAGATTCTGCCAAGAAGAAGAGGAAACTTCAGTACACGTACTGTGCCAAGAGCAAGACCCAATAGCTACATGGACGAGCCTCTATCAAGGCTGTGGAGTCTAATGCAAAGGACAAAGCTGGACAGAGTGCTCTAAATAGGTTGGGAGTGCGACAATAGATCTTCTAGGTCGCGGTGGATCAGGCCAGGGGGTCGACTCCTATATAAATCTAATCTAACCGTTTAACTTGATCTCAAATCGTTTAGATTTTACAAGTTGTCAAAGTTGCAAAAATGTCAATATTTCAAAAACAGTTGAAGATAGGTATAGCACATGGTACATGAAACAGACTTAGAATTCAATGCAGAATTCAAAAATGAAATAAAAAATAGGTGTTTAATTTGAAAAATAAAGTCGTAAGTTATTTTTGGGTTACCTTGTATACATGAATTTAGCATAAAAAACCCGCATTAAAAAATAAAAATCGATGGGTCTGAGCGTTTTTTCCAAAGAACACACCGCTGACGCTTTTTTCCAAAAAACATTACTTCTGGGACTCACTGTATATCTACATATTCGACCAAAAATCGCTGTAGCTAATTTGAATTTGAACATTATGGTTATCGGATGTGTTGATAACCTCTATGCCAGGTTTTATACAATACTGTACGTGATTTGCAGAAAATCAGTGTAAATAACATCATCTCTTGTATCAATTATATTCAGTTGGTTTTATGGCTAAAAATTCCTGTTGTGGCTAAAAATATTCTTAATTACATAATTGTGGCATTACAGTGGTATAAAATATTAATAATTCCTTTAATTGACTGGTTTAAATATTTTTTTCTAGCAAACAAGTTATACAGGATGTCCGAAATTAGTGTGCAATATTTTACCAGCGTGTTCAATGGTTGTTAAAAAGGCACTTTTTCTTCATATAAACAGGGATCGAAAAATATTTCCTAATAAATATTACCCCAACTTTTTTGTGCTTTGGCTTTTTCAATTTTTGATTGGGAAATATGAAATTTCAATATTTTTTTCTAAAAAAAGGTATAATTGCTTCGTATCGATAGGTCGCATTGTTTTCGAGCAAAATCGCTATAATTATTTAAATGCGATAACACGAGATGTAACTTTTTTTTCGTATGTGGGTAACTTTTTCCTAGTTTCGTCATTAAAATATCCAATTTTAGAGTTTTCTTCGTAAAAAAGATACTCATGTTGAACATCGCTAAAATGCACCGTTTTGATATAAAATCCATTTTAATGATAGCTCCCTTAGGAAGTATTTTTCAATCCATATTTATATAAAGAGAAAGTCCTATTTTTAACCATATAACACACTGATACAGTATTGCACAATAATTTAGGGACACCCTGTATGTACTTATATAAGCTACACATGTAATAATATATTTTAGTTGTAGATTTGAATTGTATGCTATAAATAAATAAATAAATATACGATACCAACTTTAAAAATATACAGAAGTATCCATTACACAAAAATACTTAACTACAAAAAATTACATAACCGAAGTTGTTAAATTCTAAGCGATCTGAATTGAATTAGGTAATTTTCTGTTTATGCCTGGATGTCGCAATGAATCGAATAGTCAAGTTTCTTTAACACTAAACTTAATCTTAGTGCCTTCCACAAAGTCTTAAATCTAATAATTTTAAAATTGACAAAATGGCAAGACATGTTTTAAACGGGTACAAAATTTTTTTTTTTGGCTTAAAAATCAAAATATCTTGGAAACTGTTATACCTATTTACTTTATAAAACTAAACTAAGGTCCGTCAAGTTAGCGACTCATATGTTGAAATTTTACATTAGTGTTAGTAAATAATTTTGTGCTCATTTTGTGCTAATTTGTGCTGTAGGTTGTAAATTTTGTGCTCCATCCATTTTCGAGGTAAGCCAAAAACTAAGATGAGTCGCCAGCTTGACGCTGCGACTCACACATCGAATTTTTGATATTTAATGTTTCCAACATTTTGTGCTAATTTTGTGCTAATTTGTGCCGTAAGTTATAAATTTTGTGCTCTATCGGTTTCCGAAATAATCCGAAAACTAAAATGAGTCGCCAGCTTGACGCTGCGACTCACATATCGAATTTTTGATATTTAATGTTTCCAACATTTTGTGCGAATTTTGTGCTAATTTGTGCTGTAAGTTATAAATTTTGTGCTCTATCGGTTTCTGAAATAATTAGAAAGCTAAAATGAGTCGCCAGTTTGATGCTGCGACTTACGTATCGAATTTTTAATATCTAGCTTTACAAGTATTTTGTGCTTACTATGTGCTAATTTGTGCTGGAACTTATAAATTTTATGCTTTATCTAATTTAAAGATAATTTAAGAGCTAACAAGACTTGCCAGCTTGACGGTGAGAGTCATGTATCGATTTTTTTACAACAGAAGGCGTCGAATAAGACGCTATATAGCTCGAATTAGACGTCAACGCTATAAATATGTACTGTTATTGGAATCGTAGTAACTCGTTTTATTTAACAATTTGTGTTCCATCTCAAATATAATATATATCTCACTTATAGAATTGATAATTAAAAATAACGAAGTTCTAATTTAATATGTTTTTAATCAATTTTTCTTCAAGTAGATACTGCAGAAAAATGACTCAAAATTACCTGACTAAAGGGAACGTACTCATCAGTAGTTGTTGCGGTTAAATCGGATAGATGGCGTAATGAGTAAATAGATGTGTAGTGTTTGTTTTAACGGTTATAGAGGTTTTCAATTAGTTATAGAAATTGCTTAGTGTCATTAGTGAATTGATATGCCTTTTTGTGTTTTGTGTTTTCATGTTTGTCAATTTTTAACTTTTAAAAATCTTTTATATTGATAATTCATATAAGAATTTAATAATACACTACAAACAAAAAATCACAAAATATGTAAAGCATAACACAAATAATTATTTCAAAAATGGATTGGACACAAAGTTTATAAGTTTCAGCACAAATTTGCAGAAAATGATCACAAAACATTTGTAAAGGTAGATCTTGAAAATTCGCTACGTGAGTAGCAGTACCAAGCTATAGACTTATTTTAATTCTTGAATTATTCTGAAAATAGATAAAGCATAAAGTTTATAAATTACAGCACAAATTAGCACAAAGTAAGCACAAAATACTTGTAAAGCTAGATCTTGAAAATTCGATACGTGAGTCAAGCTAGCGACTCATTTTAGTTTTCGGATTACTTCAGAAACCGATAGAGCACAAAATTTATAACTTACGGCACAAATTAGCACAAAATTAGCACAAAATGTTGGAAACATTAAATATCAAAAATTCGATATGTGAGTCGCAGCGTCAAGCTGGCGACTCATTTTAGTTTTCGGATTATTTCGAAAACCGATAGAGCACAAAATTTATAGCTTACGGCACAAATTAGCACAAAATTAGCACAAAATGTTGGAAACATTAAATATCAAAAATTTAATGTGTGAGTCGCAGCGTCAAGCTGGCGACTCATCTTAGTTTTTGGCTTACCTCGAAAATGGATGGAGCACAAAATTTACAACATACAGCACAAATTAGCACAAAATGAGCACAAAATTATTTACTAACTCAACTGTAAAATTTCAACATATGAGTCGCTAACTTGACGGACCTATAAAACTACCATAAAATCAACAAGTAGAATGCAAAAATGTACTAAAAACCGTATCATTTTATTAAAAATAGCGAAGTTGACAACTACTACTTCCGATAGAACCGGAAATGCAACCACCTCGAAGTTTGGTTAAAAAGTTTTCTAATGTTAATGATGGCCAAATTTTCAGAAAGATATCACTTTATTTCTCTAAACGTGTAAATCTGTGAAAGACCCTGTAGTGTTAATTACAATAATACTATTTAAGGAAATAGAATAAAACTTAGGGACGCTGATGTAATTATCACAGCTTCTGCATAGTCGCTCACGTGTTAAAAGATAAATCTTCAAGCTAGCAAATATTGCTCTGACGAAAGTGACAAGCACTAACGCGGTTTGTTCGTTTAAAGATAGTTTGGCATATAACCCATTCGACTATGCAGCGCGTTTACTTTTACTAGTTCACCGTCCTTGCAGCAGGGAGTACGGTGTGTTGTTTTTTGTGTAAGTTTGCATTGTTGCAGTGAGTACTAAGGATCATATTATCATTATCTATATCATTTTGAGCACTTCTCAATGCGTTTTGTCACTCATATCTTGCAATTATATAATTACTTATAAATTTCAAAAGTTTTGGCGCCTCTAAATGTGCGTAGAAAAATAAATATGGTTGAAAAATACTAATTTAATGAATCTACAAATAAAGTAACCCTATCTGTAAAATAATCCAATATTTTGTGGATCTCAGTACTAATTTCACCAGAATCGAATTTTAGAAACACTTTATATTTTTATTAGATTTAGAATCTTCTTGGGTACAAACCTTCATTGTTTTTCATCCCTCTTAGTTCATTAATAATCTCAAAAATTACATAGAGATATGAGATGATGCGTTCTCTGTTATTACTCAACTTTCTCTACCATTTCTTTTGGTTCAGGACTTGCCTATGGGTCCCATGTTCCAAGGTATCCAGGATATTTTAGAATCTAAAAAAGCTAACCTAATGAAAGTTGAACATGCCTGACTGTGATTTTTTAATTGATTTTAATGGTGAAAACAGTTCTGGAGTATATTTCACTCTTTCAAAGATATTAGGGTTTGATATATAGAATGAAAATGTATCAACTTTGGTGCAGCTCTATACGAGTTTGCCTAAACTTATTTTAACACAGTTAATTGACGTAGATCGTAGAATTTTTTAAAAAGACATCGATGTATTTATATTCTTTCTGATCCCAATCGTTAACGAATTACGAGTTTTGAATCCATGTCGGGTTTTTTAAAAAGAATACCCTGTATATTATTTAATATTTGAGAACTGTACACTATTTACGATATAAGATATGTCATATTTTACTTCAGGTTGGTAGTCTGTCAATTCTTTCACCTGGTCTGAGTCCATTGATCAAATCATAGTCCCTCAAAATGAAAATTGTAATGGAGTTGGAAATTCAATAGACGCAAATCAGGTAAACAAGTTCATGTTTACAAGAAATAAATATGTGTAATTATATCATCGCAATTAAAATTTAATACAATTTTCAAACATTTTAAAACGTACAGATTCTTCCATAGAAAAACGCTACTTGACCTATTGTGAACATATTTGGTAAACGATTGATAGCAGAAAAAATGTAAATATATTATTGAATTCTAATTAATAAAATGTATAAGACACGTTAAAAGAATTTTAGACATTCGCAGTGGCACACGAAATATAAAACTACCGAAATCGGCAAGCAAATTTTCGAAAACACATACTGTATGTTTGAATATACAGTACGAGTATATATACAATTTAATATGTTACAAAAGCCTTGACAGGACACAAGTTTTTTTTATTTATTTTCAGCAGTTCAGCAGACTAATCAAGATTTTTTAAATAAAAAATTCTTTTCATTTTAACTGCGTCTACCATATGATTAGATTTTTTCAGACATAAGTAATAGTTAATGTTTTTAACTAAACCATGAAACAACGTTATCAATGTATTACTTCTACAGAAATTATGATATGCTAGATATAAAGGGAAAGAGTGGTAGAACCTTGGCGTAAATTTTTACTTAATTTTATTTGTAGATAAGGTTTACATTAAACATTGTGTAAAAAAATTAGCATTTTTCTACTCATGTACATATTAACTAGTGCAGCCCATTAACACGTTTAAAATAAACTCTATTACTAACTTTTTCAAAATTCACATTTTTGTTAGTTTAGTGTTTATATAGGGGGAGAATATTGCTTATTAATTTTTATAACCTGGTGTATTCACGGCTATCTATGCAGATTTGTGTAATTTTAGATAATATTTTGAGGAACGTCGTAGAACTTCAAAATTATGAATTTTAGTTATAGGGAATGCTAATACCAATCGACTCAGAATTCATTTCTACATCTTATGGTGAGATAAAATATAGGGTGTTCCATTTGAAATTGACGAAATATTGGGCATTGAAATTTTATTTATTGAACAGCATATTATTTTACACACTCGCTACAATTTTAGCGAAACACTTAACCCATCGTTCAGGAGCTGAAGACTTCCTTATTCATCAGTTAAAATTTCAATAAATGTTGTTTTATACAGAGCGAGATACCACTTTTCAAAGATTATCCGATTTCCCGTCATTTATTATAAAAACTATAAATATCTCGAAAACGGCTAAGTTTTCAAATAAGAGCATTTAATGAAATTCTATCTAAACTTGACCGTAGAATTCAAATATGCAATAATATACAGGGTGTTCCATTTGAAATAATGAAGTGGCTGTCTACTTCCGGTATAACCGGAAGTGATGCAGACCTGGAAATATTTTCATTGGATCGGAAATAATCGAAAATCCCCCCATAAAAAAATGAGGTTTTTATCGTTAACCAAACCTCAAAAACGTTTAATACCCGCTTTGCGTGAATAACCCTGTGATATTCAATTACCATTGTGACTCACACGGAAAAACAATTGTATTAACAAAATACCATTGAGCATCTGATCCTTTCCTCAGCGGAACAAATGTATAACAAATTCTGACATTTCGTCATCCTCTAAGCACAAGCGATAGTCAGTCTTCAGCTAGGCAGATTTTGTGGAGAATTTGTTTTTTTGGTTCTTGTTTTTAAGGATTTATTATGAAAGCCTTCTATTGAACTTATCTTGGTAGTTCTTGCCACTGCTGAAATATTTCCCTTCTGCCAAGGTAAAGAAAAATCACGTGATATATGGACTTCAGGTTTGTCTAGGCTGTCTCGGGGTATTTAGGTTGGATAATGTCGTTCCTAATTGCCTCTGTTATATTCTTAAACGCAAATTTAATATCTTCACCCTCCCGGGGCTTTTTCATCCTTTGTTCTAATGAGCTACTGTCAAAACACATGTTTAACTTTTTCCATCTGGCTCAGAGGTTATATACCCCTCTACTACTGGAGACTTAGGTTTCGCTAGTCCAACACCATACTTAGGCGATTTCGTACCATTTTTCGATTTTAAGTACACGAACCAGGATTTCTGTAGCTTATGCCAGTCATTTCCTTTTAAGGAGGAAGTTATTTAAAGCTATCTTAAGTGTTAGACTTAAGCGCCTCCTTTCCTTATCTGATAAGATCCGGCTTTCAATAAAAGTGGGATTGTTCCTAATATCCATATTTTCTCCTGGTGCCTGGAGAGCAAAGGTTTGACAACCGTCGTTAGTTTATTATTTACGTCATCTATTATATAGTCTTCATGAGTAATAAAGGATACGAGTCCACCACAAGAGAACCCATCCAGTACTATGGCAAGGCAATTATACTCGAGTAGCTTACCCAGTTTTTTAACGTCTTCGTTGAAATCCATATCACTCCGATCATAATCACAAAATTAATAACATCCTGGCTTAGGAGAATTTGTCGATGAATTTATTGGCTTCTAGAGCCATTACGTTTAGTTGTCCGCAGGGCCGTTTTGAGCAGGATATGGCTTCACCACACACGGATGGTCCTGAAACATCTTCCTTATGAGTATTTCCCATTCAATTATTCTCCTAGACCCTAGTCAGCCTACTAGCTGACTCCTTGTCCCTTGAATTATCTAACTAGAGATAGGGAAACCGAGAAAACCTCATTAGTTAAGAGGATAGTCAAACATTAACCGATGTTGATCTCTCACATTAACACCAAGCTGGCGTTTGTTCTGACCTAGGCACGCACGCCAGGATGGTTCCCCCCCCCTGCCCTTGCGAACAGGCCTTAATATACGAGAAGACAATTTACTAAAAAATTGTCCGGCGGAATGGGAATTCGATTCTAGGATCTATGGGTTAAGCATCGACATACAACCCCTCTGAGCCACCAACCCGTAACATCTTATGGTATAAAATATAGAGGGTATTGCATTTTATTTTTTTAGATTTTTCAATTTTTTTAATGGCATGTTTGCGATGACTTTTCTTCCCACCCTATAGAACACAGATCAATTTTTGGCATAGGTTTAAATCAGAGTTCAATAGCTGCTAACATAACCTGAAAATTTTTACCTTCGTAGGTAACCTATATCAACGAAAATAATTTTTAAAGCTAAATTACTCGAAAAGAATGATATCTGGCTATTATACACAAAGTGCCCCTTATTTTATTCGTAGAATCTAAAATTAGCATAAAACCATAATTACATTTAAAAAAACTGAAGTTGGTGTCTTGCCAGAAAAAGTAGAACACTATGTACAACTGAAAATATTTTTGTATATCTAGAGAAATTTGACAACATCGTAAAAAGAAAAATCCATAATTTTCGCCTAAATATTAGACTTGTGAACCTAACACTAGTAGGACGACACCCTGTAGAAGAGTATGCACTCAAAACTTACCTTGTATAGATAGATACCTTCATATCCCTACATACCTAGATCACCTTACTAAAATAAAGGGAATTTGTTACTAGATTTTTTTACAAATTTGCTGTTGTACAATTTTATCCACTTTTATATAAAAAACAAATTCAACAAAAATAGTTGATCCAAGAGGGATTAGCTACATAATTGTAATTCATTTATCGAACTACCATTGTTATTACTGGCAAATAGAACGAAAATAAGAAATCTTATACCTATTTAACTTCTTATCTTAATCTTTAAATAATGACACCCGCAAGGTTTTGCAAATATAGACTATAAGATATTTTAAATTACTAGCAAATATAACTTTTGAAAAAATAAATATATTTGTAGTGAGTTGAGATGCCGAGATGATACATGATGAAGACGAGCACTGTTGAAGATAAGAAAGCCATAGAGGATATTAAGAATGAAGGAAAAATCTGGCCCCAAGTATTAGCAATCCTGATAGGTATGATTCTGCATTTTATTTTTGATATTCTAACACAACCATTAAATTATATACCATATGGTAAAGAATTAACACATTGACACAGTCAATGAGTCTATCTCTGATAGTAAGAAATACCTATATGTCATGTCCAAAATAGTGTAAGATATGGTGGTTTAATACATTGTTATGGTATACTGTTTTGGCGATATCTCCCTTACTTTTAGAGACACATACATCAACCTCTTTATCGGTATGTTTATAAAGCATGCTCCATACAAAACTGGAAAAATATACAGTGTTTAATTTATATAATTAAGTAGGTACCAACACTGTAATTCATTTGATTTGGTAGTCATTACTTTTCCAATTTGACGTTTAAAATCTTAAAAAATGATAGGTTTTTTTTATCCTTGAATCAGTTTAAAAACATGCAAATTGCGGGGTGGGGGCACAACTAATGGTAAATAACTTTATACTTGGGTAATGGAGGTTGTATAATAACTAGAAATTTATATAAAGTGTTTAAATTATAGATATTCCGAAAATTAAAACACTCAAATGAGGACAATGTTAAACAGAAAAGTAAAGTATAGTTTCATTACTTTAAAACAGTTAGGATAATCAAACTTGTCTTGCTGGCATTAAAATAAATGCAAGAGTAATAATAAATTTATTAAGTAGTATACTCAGCTAGACACATAGGTATTGACTATATTCTAAGAACGTATAATAAAAATTATTATCATTCTGTCAGCAGACACATTCTTACTCTACTATATATTTATCTCATTCTTCTACTAAGTATTATGATCCAATATTTTTTTTATTATTACAACTACAATAAGCGGCAACACACAAAATCAGAAATGTACAATGGTATATAAGATAAGATTAAAAATGTATTGTCATGCCCTATTCCTTTTTATTAGTTTTTGTTGACAAATGAATTAAGGAAAACAAATAAATCTTTGCACTACAAAATCTAACAATATGATAAATTGGATTTAAAAATATCTCGAATCTCGTCTGAGTTATCCATTATAATAGAACAAAGAAAATAGACTTATTCTTGGAAAAATTATTTGTTAGA
Source organism: Pogonocherus hispidulus (assembly GCA_963924545.1). NCBI lineage: Eukaryota > Metazoa > Arthropoda > Insecta > Coleoptera > Cerambycidae > Pogonocherus > Pogonocherus hispidulus. Next base: position 73,529,558 of record OZ004693.1, read on the forward strand.
AGGTACCGGTTTCAAGAACTAGTAAAAGATCCAATCGATTTAAAATAACAAATTATCAATACATTAATATTAAGTACATGAAAGTTATAAAACAAAAACATGCTTTTAATTGTAACTAAGTTTATATTAATAATAAAGTACCTTTCAATTCAAAAGAGCCACTTACAGAAATTGGACTTGGACAATAATTTTAATTTTTGAACTTCTTTAAACAACACCATTCCAGCACCCATCCATATATATTAAAATGCGTCGATTCTGTCTCGCTCTAAATTCCGTCGCCAATCGACAAAGTTTCTAAGCTATCCCCTTCGATCGGGGATGGCGAACCGATCTCCGCGGGCGACCGAAGGTCGCCCCAAGCATTTCTCCTATGCTTAGGCGCAGTTTCGTCTCGTTTCCTACACGTTTTCCCAATTTAAACGCCTTTTCAAAAAACTTGTGCAAAATTTTCTGCGAGAGAGATGAGCAAGAACCGTGTTTGGTCTCGCGCCTAATGGCCCCGTCACTCCTGCCGAAATCCCGACTTTTCGCGGAATCCTCTCGACCCTTTTTCTAATTTTTATTGCTTCGAGTACCGTTTCACACGAAACTTCCGTCCTTTCTTTAATCCTTTGAGATTTTTTTTTGAGACGGTACGACCACTCCTACGTCTATTACATCTTCGAAAATCTCGTGTCGCGCCCATCTAAACTTCTTTCTCTTTTTATCTGCCAATGTGAGATTGAACTAACTGCAAGCACCTCCTAACGAAAAGTTTCAAATTAATGAAACTTCAGATAGGTTATTTTCCTATGAGAAATATTGCTAACGGAATCTATAGTATATACTAACTGCCAAACACTTCTGATTGCCAAAATACTGAAGCAAAATGCTTTTCCAATTAGAATATCGGTAAAAATTTATTTTTTAGGTTAACAAATACAGTTTACCTACATACTTAACTGTCTCAGCGTCAAACAATGCGAGTGACGCGGTGGCGTAATGGTATAAGTCGCAGGATTTCAAACATCGTAATGCTGAATTTCGCAAGTTCGAATCACACTGGAGGCAACTTTTTTTTTATTTTACTTTACTTTTTAATTCCAATTATTTATTAGCATTATTAGTGTTTAGTTATTCTTTTTCATTGTCCATAGTTTTTATTCTTTCTGCAGGTAAAGTTTGGAATTTATTCGTTCATTTTGGCAGTCTGTAAAATTAATAATTTTAGCTTTATCTTCTACAATATTAATTTGTTGCAACAATTATGACAGGAATATATTTTTTAACGCCGCCGTTACACCTTTTCGAAGGGCGGGGCGGGGCTTGAACTACACCTCCAGCCAATGAAATTGGAGATATATATAGTTTCAACCAGTCTAAATAGTCTTCAATTTAACCAGAACGAAAATAATTGACCTCGAACAGCCAATATAATCGAACCAGAACCAGTAATATATTTCCTCATATTTTTTATTGATCTTTGAAATATGAACAAGAACTGGGTATACAAAAACATCTTGGGATTGGCCCTATACAGCATGAGTTTTAATTTGATTGTGTAGCACATTATTTTATTTTATTTTTATGCCAGTTAGTAGTTTAATAGTTTAATGGTTTAATTCATACAATTTATTCTTTCGTGCAACTGCATTTTATTATTTGATTTGTGTACCCTAGTCCACACAGTTGACGCCGGGGTTTAGGTACCTACTGTATATTATCATAATTATTGTTTGTGTATTTGTGTATAGACATCCTCACACATTTTCTAGTTCTTTGTCCTATAGTAGTTGAAGATATCTATTAGGCAATAAATGGTATTATTATTATTATCATTATCATTTTCATTGTTATTATCATTATCATTATTAGTACTACATTTTCTACATTTCGTATCATTCACGTAGAGTGATCCAATTCCAATCCTTTAAACGTAAGGTTTTGTTTAGATAAGGATACTTTTTACTTGGAGATTGTTTGGTTTGATTTTATGCAAGCATTAGGTATTGATATATAAAAAGTAAATAAATTAAACTGGTTAAGAAAAAAAGAACAAAATTTTGACTGTATTAATGAAACCCCACATTTCTTAAACTTATGTTGTGTTTATATTTGTTTATATATAATACCTTCCCATAGTCTTTCTTGTAGTATATTTTGTGCTCTACAAAATAGTGTATGTACAATTTTACTCTATATTGTACAGTTCTTCCGAAATTCGTGGCAAAAACCTTAGAGGAACAAATTTTGCAGTAAGAATAATGTGTTTAACAGCTCAGCTTCGCCAAATTGAGACATTTTATATTTTTAAGTTATAAAACGAACCATAACAAACATCTTTTGCGAAAAACGCAAAAAATGCGTATCCCCGTAACGAAAAGCACTCTCTGAGTGCCAAAAAAAATATATAGGTATGTACAAGGATCTTTTAAATAACTGAGTTTTTGTAGTTAACTAGATTGTAAAGTTAGTTAGTCATATTAAAAAGTTAAATGTGGGAAGTCAAATAATTTTTAAAAAAATCGTTTCCTTTTTCGTTTTTTTGTTAGGAAATTTATATTTTTGGTTATATCTAAATTAAAATATAATTTTTTTCTAATTTTTAAGCTTAAAATCCTGTAAAAACAAAAAAAAATGTTAAAATTGCTCCAAGGGATAAGAAAATATTTCATTTTCAGAAATTTGAAGGGGCGGCCATGTTTTTTCAAAATGACGTTTTTAGCTCACAACGGATTTTTTGGGATTTTTATATATTTGTTCCTGAACATAAAACCTATCGATTCCCATTGAAAAATAAATGTCCCCTTAAACTTCATTGAAAAAATAAGATTTGCCTGGTCTATAAGTGGGTGTCGATTTGAACGTTTATGTTTGTCATGATCACCAACCGCTGTAGTAGAATGAAGGTCCTTTTAGACGGTCAGTTCAGTTTTACGTTCAGTTTCAGTTTCAGTACAGTTGTCAGTTATCTCTATGTCTAAACACAAAAAAATTACGGAAAACTGAAACTGAGACAAAGCTGTGGCTCGATGGGTTTGCCAACAGTTTGTGTATCAGTTATCAGTTAAAATGATGTGTAAACAAACCTGTCCGTTCATGTCTCAGTATTCGGAGTAACCTGGTCAGACGTATATCTCACACAATGTCACAACACGACTTCCTAACGGAGTTTATTGAGCTATATGAAAAATACCCATGCTTGTGGAAAAAAAAGGACTCGCAGTACCATAACAGCCACAAATGAGAGGCATGTCACAAGGTTCTGTTGAAGAAATACAAAGAACATGATAAAAATGCGACTTTAAAAACAATTAAAGCAAAAATTAATAACCTGCGTTCAGCTTACAATAAAGAAGTTAAATAAGTTAAGGAGTCAGATAAAAGTGGAGCCGGAAGTGGAGAAGTATACAAACCATCTTTGTGGTACTATAACTTGTTTCAGTTCTTTAATGACCAACAAGATGTTCGCCAGGGCATCAACACTATGGATGATGATGATGAGGATCCAGAATCGTTTCTCTTAATCTGGCACAAAAATTCAAAATATTGGATTTTCAAAGATTTACCTCAGTAATTTGAGAAGCGGTTAAGAAAACAAAAAACTTACTTTTATATAATCCTTGAGTACTGTAATTATGCCTTTACAAGTTTCAGGTATGATCACACTTAGACTTGGAGCTGATATTACAGTAGGAAATCTAAGAGCTTGGTAAGAACTCCCAGTTGCCAAAAATCTTAGAGTTGCACTTACCCTTCGTGTGGTGATATAGCTTCTCTCATGTTGGTGTCTTGTTTTTTTTATAATTGGTGTCACCAAGTGCAGCAATTCTCCATAAGCATCCTCACTCATTCGTAAATAGTTTAACCAATCAGAAGGTTCAAAGTGAAGTTCCTTCATTAAATTTACATGAAACAGTGACATTCTCTTTAGAAGCCAGTCTTTGCTCCATTTACTTATTTTCTTTCTTGGTTTCTTTAATGCTAAGGCCAAAGCTAACGCAATTAGGCATTCTTCATCCATGGCAACTGCACTGTACACGACAATAATGAAAACTCAACTGATAGTCTAAATACAGCGTTATTTTTTAACTGAACTGACAACTGTACTGAAACTGAAACTGAACGTAAAACTGAACTGACCGTATAAAAGGACCTTGACAGATGAATGCAATAAAATTTTTATTGCACTAGTACAATAAAGAATCAATTTTTTCGCTAAATATAGTTCAATGAAGTTTTGTTTTTTTCATGAACGTAGAAAAACATATTTATATATTTATAATATGCCAAATAACGGCATTTGATAAATTGAGATTATGTGCATTTAAGAAAATACCAACTGTATTTTTGACGGATTAACCACATTAGTTTCTGCAATTCTAATTCTTTCGTTTTTTAATCATACTTTTCTTTTCAGTGTGCCTGGTTCCTCTTACATGTGGTATATTCTTCAGTTGGTCCTCGCCATTCCTAGTAAAAATCATAAACGACAAAAGCAACTATGATATTTCTGAAGAAGAGGCTTCATACTTCACCGTCATACCTCCTATTTCAATGATAATGGCAAGTTTATTGCTATCAAACTTAAATGACAAAATTGGAAGAAAGCCCACAATACTTATGATTACTGTGCCACATGTTCTGGGGTGGATTTTAACAGCTGTAGCAACAAACATTTGGGTGTTCTACGCCTCAAGATTCTTTGCAGGGATAGGAGACGGACTAATGTTCTCCTCCGTTCCAATGTATATTGGAGAAATATCCACGCCTAAAGTGAGGGGTGTATGGGGAAACGCCTTAACATTTTTTATATACTTAGGACAGTTATCAATCACTGTAATTGGTAGTTACTGTGATGTTAAACAGACATCATACATATGTGTTTCTATCCCAATAGCATGTTTTATCCTATTTTGTTTCATGCCTGAATCGCCGTACTTTTACATCATGAAAGGAGAGTTTGAGAAAGCCAAAGCATCACTAAGACGACTTAAAAGGAAAGATGACGTAGAGCAAGACTTTATATTACTAAAAGCTGACGTTGACAGACAAATGTCCGAATCTGGTACATGGAAGGATTTATTCACCATTGATAGTAATAGAAGAGCCCTGTATACTGGTACTTTTCTAAGAGCTTCGCAGCAACTTGGTGGTATAGCCACTTTTGCAGTATACACACAGTACATTTTTGCAAAGTCCGGAGGTAACTTAAGCCCGGAAATTTCATCTATAATCTTTTTTGGCACGGTTTGTCCTCTTAACCTTGTAGGTGCCTACACATTGGACTTATTCGGACGAAGACTTTCGTACATAGTCTCTTTGGTATCTTGTGGAGTAGTATTACTTATGGAAGCTATTTACTTCTATATAGAGCAATATGAAACTCAAATAGATATAAGCTTCCTAAACTGGATTCCAATAACCGGAATGATGATATTCGTAATATTTTATTCCATTGGTTTGGGAATTGTCCCTACATTAATGCTTGGTGAATTGTTCTCAGCGAGCATTAAAAGTAAAGGACTAAGTGCTCTAATTATAGTATTCGGAATACTTGTTAGTACAATCACAAAACTTTTTCAGGTGTTAACTACAAATTTTGGTCTCTTTGCACCATTTTTATTCTTTTCTGTGAACTGCATTCTCTCTACGATATTAGCTATTTATTTAATACCAGAAACTAAAGGGAAAACACTTGAGCAGATTCAGCAATCATTAAAGGGGTCCAAAAAGATAATTAAAAAGGAAAATGTGGAGAACAATCAAACCCTTGAAATTAATAGTATATAAAAAGAAGTAAATAAGTACTAAAAAAATATGTCAAACAAATTTTAAGTATATGCAGAGTGGACAATTTTGTCTCAACCAATATGTCTTCCATTAAGTACTGGAAATACAAAAAGTGTCATTATGTTCAACTACTTTTACAGGAATATTCTCGAAATTTTTTTACTTGTATATATGTATAGGGACTATATACAGTGAGGTTCAAACTCTGGAACTCCCCAAATAACTTTCAAAATATTGTTTTCTTGCAAAAACGCTCAGACACATCAATTTTTGATTCTACTTTTCTGTATTTTTGAGGTATTGATTTATTTGTACAGTGACGCATCACTGAAGTGCAAAAAAATTTTTTTTTTAAATGGCAACCCCAATCTTTTATTCGGAATTCATGAAAAACACATTTTTTTACGAATCTTTGACTAAAACTTTACAGAAAAAAAACCTTTATAGGGTTACAGAAGAAATTTTTCGATATAAATGCAATGCAATTTATTGAAACAAAATATCAAAAATTAGGTTACTTACAATAATATTACAATTAAATCAAATGCACAGATAGTTGTCCATTGACTGCTTGACAATGAGCTAAACGAGAGATGAATTCATTTTGAACATTATTAATAAAATCAGGCGGAATGTCTTCTATTACTTGCTGAATTCTGTTTTTTAATTCATCAATATTTTCTGGCCTTCTCTCATACACTAGACCTTTAACGTAGCCCCATAAAAAGTAATCGAGTGGGGTCAGGTCTGGGGAGCCAGCAGGCCACTCTATTGCACCAGGTCGACCTATCCACCTATTAGGAAAAACTTCATTTAGGTAAGTACGAACAGGAAGAGCATAGTGAGGTGGAGCACCATCTTGCTGAAACCATATCTGGTCATCAATTGAATTTGGATCATTCGCATTTAGAAATAAACCAATTAAAGTCGGAAATAACTCCATTCTTAGGAATTCCAAATATCTTTCCCCATTTAAATTTCCATCAAAAAAGTATGGTCCCAAAATTCTGTTTTTTACTATTCCCGCCCAAACATTAACTTTTCTAGGGAATTGCGTGTGGGATTCCTGCATCCAACGTGGGTTCTGTGTTGCCCAATAGCGGCAATTTTGTCTGTTGACGGACCCATTAAGACAAAAAGTGGCCTCATCAGAAAAAATATTTTTTACTGAGATGGTATTGTTATTGCAACGTTCCTGCATGATTTCACAAAATTGTACTCTACGATCAAAATCGTCTTCTGAAAGCTCATGAACCAGTGTTACCTTGTACGGATGATATTTATGTTTAAGTAAAATCCTGCGAGCAGAACTTTTACTTATGTCCATGGTTGCGGCAACTTGGCGGGTACAAACATGGGGATTTTCTTGAACTAATAATAAAACGTCAAGTTAAGTATTTTCACCAATCTTGGTACGACCTGTTCTTGGTAAATCACGAGCGTGACCATATTCTCTGTATTTACTAATAATTTTACTCACTGTTGAACGCACAATTGGTGGTCGATCTTGATGAGTATTATTAAACAGCTCACACACTTCTGTTGCAGTTCTCCTTCTATCCCCATAACCAACCATCATAAGTATCTCAATCCGTTCTTTCTCCGGAACAGACATTATTAGATGAATAATACGAGATAAACAATAAAATAATAACAATGAAATACCAAAATTATGGATTTAAATTTTGCTACGTGTTAAACAAATTAAAATTTTGACATTAGATGAAGCAATGATATTGTTTGGTTTCAATAAATTCCAGAACCTACTCGGGTTAAATTTAGAGAACATTTGTAGGTTTTTTAACTGTAAATTGCATTTATATCGAAAAATTTCTTCTGTAACCCTATAAAGGTTTTTTTCTGTAAAATTTTAGTCAAAGATACGTAAAAAACATGAACATATGTTTTTCATGAATTCCGAATAAAAGACTGGGGTTGCCATTTAATTTTTTTTTTTTGCACCTCAGTGATACGTCACTACAAATAAATCAATACCTCAAAAATACAGAAAAGTAGAATCAAAAATTGACGTGTCTGAGCGTTTTTGCAAAAAAACAATATTTTGAAAGTTATTTGGGGCTTTCCAGAGTTTTGAACCTCACTGTATACTATGTATGTATATATATATTTGTAGTATTATCTATCTACGTTCATTTTATAAGGTATTTTGCTTCAATTTTGAAATATTGAAACGACTACAATGGGATGGATGTGTGGGATGATTGTGTGGGATGTTTGAAAATGTGGCAAATTACCCAATAAAACGAAATATCTTTCCCTTAACATAAGTATAAATGCACAATAGATAAAAATGCCGTTCAAGTGCAAAAATGTATAAATCTATTTCATATTTACCTATATTAATTACATATAGTTTTTGAACTCCTTAGCAATATTGTGTATGGTCCTTTGAGCTAAACTAATGTACCTATGAATGATCCTAATGTCTAACAGAATGACCCCTCGTAGATATATAAATTATATATTTTTTTATTCAAAAAAATTTAACTAAATATAATAAGTATGTTTCTTAGTTCATTTTTATAGAAAACTCCAAACTGTATCAGATTTACTCCACTCTGCACAATATTAAAAATCTCTTGTAGGTATATTTGTAGGCAAATACTAGAAAAATTATTTAAATTTTTAGTTTTTAATGAAAACATAAAAGACTGACAGCAAGTAGTTAGTGTGGTATACTTCATATTTAATATATATTTATATTTGTTAAGACGGTTTCACGTTTAACAATTTCCTTATCAATTTATTCATGTTTTGCAAAAACAAATTTTACTCGATGTCAACAAATTATAACGATTAGAACACCGTAATGGCCATCGTATTTTGCTTCAATTTAAATTGTTTCAACCACAGCACCTTGAATAAAGTCAGGTTATGATCACACAGTGAAGACTAGATATATGATACAGTGCGCGTCTAAGTACGCCCCTCTTGCTAACTTTTGAAGTAATTGGGTTAAGAACTCCTGACAAAATACAGGGTGAATCATGTAGAATGTATTATTTTTTGACAATAAATCCATTTTAAAAAATCCATTTTGACAATAAATCCATAAAGATGGTGCCACAGGCGCTGTCAAATAAAAATGTTTAAATGATAAGGTGGGATGTGTTACATATCGTTCAAAAGGCCTCTCAATTCTCTGTATACTAGTCTTTGAACTAGTATGCATTCTGTAGTATGTAAGAATTTCCTTGATAACTTTTATTCTAATAGGAGGATTGGACGTGGAGGACCTCTTGAGTAATATGCTCATTCAGCGGATTTGAGTCCATTGATTTTTTTTCTAGAGGGCTACCTTAAATCTAAGGTGTTCAGTACCGAACCAGATAAGCTTTTGGATTTGCGGCACACAATCACCAACGAGTGTGCATCTATCCCCAGGTAAATATTTCACAACGTGCGCCAGGAACTGACGGGTTCTTCTACTGTCAGGAGATCCAAGGTGCTCATTTTGCACAAAATCTTTAGTTGTTCCTAATAAAATAGTGTTTTCTTTATAAACTGCTGAATTTGACTGCTTTCTATTCATTTATAACCTTACTCACAAAAACTCCTATAACTTGAGAATGGATGGACCAATATCAATTTTTCAAAAACTAATATGGAGAGAATTGAGAGACCTTTTAAACGATATCCAACACGTCCCACCTTATCATTTTAAAATTTTTATTTGATAGCGCCTGAGACGCCAGAGAAGTGAAGTGAGTGAAGAAGAGAAATGTCTCCTGTTTTCAAATGTCATTTCAAATAAATTTAAGCAATTAAAACAGGCCAACTGTGGCTACCGACTGTAAATAAAAATGTTGTCAAAAATATCATAATTACGGAAACTAACTCATGTTTTTAATTATGATATGGAACTTTATAATAGGGTACTGAGAAACCTTAACAGATCAAGCTTACGGCTTTTGAACACCCTCTAAGTTGTTTTATTTTTTAGTATATCTTATATATTGTTATAGCTTTATTGTGTCTCTCTGATAATAAAGGGAGATATGTCCAAAAAGAGGCTGTCATTACGAGCAATGAGGTGAAATGAATAGTAGAAATTACTACTAAGAAGCAAAACCTTAATTTGATTCATTGCTATTGCTATTATCTTATTTCTTTATCTTCTTTCTGCTTGTCAGTTTCTCAAAGGCGAATCCCAAAGCACTGTCACAGCTTACTATTTGGTATAATAAGCTGTGGCACTTCGGCTACTGTCAGGTCTACCGCACGGTTCGTAAACTTTACAAACCGTAGGTCTATCGTGCATCCTCCTGATTTTCTATTCAATTCAGGAACCATCTTTGTTCTTTGCATAAAATCCAAAAGTCCATATCTATTTTCTTGAAAGAGCGGTCTATCCAAAAATTAAAAAAAATAGTAAAGGTATATTTTTGTATTATTCATTGGTTTCTTTATTCAGCCAAAAAAATAAAGAGATATACCTAAGCACTATTAATAGAATTATTATGATTATTGTTACCCATGTTATTATTATCTATTTAGTATGAAACCAAGTTTCTATTTTTCTTGTTACCTTGTTAGATATGATAAGTCAAACCCTCATTATTTAAAAGAATTATGTGTAGGTACTTATAATAACTACTGTGTGTTGTATTTGCACCCTGCCATCTCTATTTGAAATTTGAAAGTATGAAATAAACCCATGTTTTAAATTAAAAGATATTATTTATTGTTACATACTCTTTGCACTGAATTTTTTTATATAAATCGTTATTTGAAGTTTTTATTCTATATTTTTTCACTAACAAATCTGAAATTCTACAACGTCCCCAAGTAATGAACGACACGTGTTCCTACTTCCGACATCTTTAGGTACATTTGAAGCATGAGGTTTTGTTATCCAAAAGTTATTACAAACTAACAATTTTGACACTAAATATGACACTTAATATTGACATATTTCTTGTGGTTTAACATGTTGGGCAACAATACCTCCTCCCACACAAGTGGCTGAATATATCGGTATCGGTAGCAGAAACACGTGTCATGCATTGTTAGGCCAACGAGGACTTGTAAATTTTCAGGTTTGTCCAAAGTACATTATCACTTTACATTACATTATTACATTACATTATTAATAATTACGCTAAAAGAGTAAAAATAAATATATAAGTATAATTAATATTTGTAATTGAAAATATATATTTAAGTAGGTAGGTATTTTAATTTTTAAAATTACAATCATATCAAAAAGAAAACATTTTTAAAAAAACGTTAAGTTGGGATTATTTCAAGATATTCCGAAACAATTTAACAATGGTTCAAATGCAAATAGCATTCACAGTAATTGTGTACTGAATATTCTTTTAAATAATGAGAGTGAGATTATTAGTATTTCTGCCTACTTATAGGTAACAAAAAAAATAGAAAGCTCATGCGTCATAAAATTTCATTGACAATGTATATCTTCATTTCATTTCCAATCAGGCGGAATACCTATAAAAAATATGCAGGGTGTTACAACACAAACATAAGCTTAGTTTACAGCGTTTTATGGAATAACCCTGAATAATGTTCAATTGTATCATCATTAAAATAAACTTGGTTTCCATTAGTTTTGTATATAAATTTCTTTCCAAAATAAGAATTAACGAAGTTAAGGAGAATGCCATTTATAATCGATGACCCTGTGCCAATGACTCGCCTACTTTTTGCACTTAAGGTCATTTAAGAAAGAGAGGGAATGTTCAGAGTAGATCTCGTGTGCCAAACTGTGTCAAACTTTTACCTATCAAATTTGTAAATTTGTCAGAGTTTGGAGTAATTTTACTCTTATCCCCTTCAAGACTGAGTTTGTTCAAGTTTCTTAATAAAATAAATTGTCTAATGTGAAACCCTCTTTACAATGTGAAACAGTCAATTTGTAAGAAGCTGTGATACGCGCACTTGTTAAAAGCATCGATCTTATAATCAATCGTATAACTGACTAGATATGAGAATATAATAAACTATATAAATTATTTAACAGAACGATCTTTTACTCTACTACCTTTCTCTGTTGTATCAAAAACCATGTTTTTATTTCAAAATTAGCACAAGTACAATTACCGATAATATAAGATAATCTGACACATTTTAAAGGCTTATAACTTCAAGACAAAATGAGATAGCGACGAGCTGTTGTCACTGGTGCTCTTAATTTTATAGAAAGTTTTCTTTTGTCATTGGTACTAGTTTGTTTTACTTCTACAGGTTCTTGGAAAAAAAGTTGATACTTTTTAATTTAAAATTATGATCATTTTTTAAATGGAAGACCCTGTAGATTATGTTACCATTCCATAGAGATACTGTTCCTCTTTTCAAAAATATATAGTTTAATAGAGTTGTACGTTGTACGAAAAAATAAAGGAGTTATTTCAACTTACACACCAGCCCTTTTCAATAGACCATAATTTTTTTGGAAGATCGCATTTTTTTACATTGTTAGAATGGTGAAAGAATCACCAGCAGCTAAAAACATCAATGTTAAGGCCACACGATCTGTAAGTGGTCTCGGTTTGCGTAACTTTATGTTATTCTTTTGAATTAAGGATCTGTTCTTGGGCCTTTGTTGTTTGTAATGTTTATAAATGACATCAGCTGTAACCTGCGTTGCTCTTCCCTACTATATGCAGATGACTGTAAGTTATTTGCAGTCATCAATGGCCTAGAGGACTAGCTATAAATCTACAAATGGATATTGAGAGATTCAATTGTTGGTGTGCTGCTAATAATTTATTCTTTAATGTAGACAAATGCAATTATGTATCTTTTACCAGGAAAATTAATCCTATCCACTTCAAGTACAGGTTAAATGGTGTTGATCTGAAAAAACTTAATCAATTTCAAGATCTAGGGGTTATATTTGACTTCAAGTTAACCTTTGTACCACACGTCTACGAAGTAGTGGCCAGTGCTTACAGGAACCGAGGTTTCATAATTAGAAACTCCAGAGAATTTGTTGATACCGCCACCTTGAATATGCTTTTTAATAGTTTTGTTAGAGCAAAATTAGAATATGCATCTACTTCGCCCTAATATATGCAGAAACACGGAAGAGTTCGTTCGCTTCCGTTTTGTTCTCCATACAAATTACGCAAGCTTAAGCAAACGAATTCGTCGTTCGCTTCTGTTAGCTCTGATTTAAATGCACCTTAACACATATCTTTACATAAAAAATAAACCCGGCGATGTACAACAGTCTGGTACGCAAATCTAAATACTTTAACATCTTACCTAAGCAGTTGGGCAGGTTCGAATAGTGAACAAATGGACAGAAGACGAAAACTATCCCTTATGTTACACACATAAGGGGTAGTTTACATACATACATATTTTGGACATAAAAAATAAACCCGACGATACAACAATCTGATAAGTAAATCTAAATATGTTAACATCCTACCTATGCAGCTGGACAGGTATATTTAGATATTATACTTATATTTCAATTTGCCTACCAGATTGTTGTACATCGTCAGATTTGTGGCCGCATTTTGAGTCGCGGCCCAGGTAACTATGGCAACCGATCCGATCTCCTTTTCGACTACACTCCTTAGATACTTTCCATAATATGCTTATATTATGCATATTTGGCCGCAATTATTTCGCGGCCCTACACGAGCATTATTAAACATTATAACGTATTTTTAATATTATTAAAGTACTATGTAAATATGTAATGTGTTAAAAATACATACAAACAAAATATAATTGTTTCAGTAATTTTATTTTGTTTCAGTTTTGTTACTTGGATATAACATGTATATGAAAATAGTAAAATTATGATTTTATTACGCAGTGTTTTTGATTTGTGCTTCGCTACTTTTTTTCTAATTTTTTTTTTCTTAATTTGTGGCCGGGGCTGGGGGCCCGACAAAAGGGCCCCCAGCCATGGCATGGACCATGAGGTGATGCGTTTATGCATTGCGGGTAACTTAACCTCATTTTTTAAACTTTTGGAGGGACGTTACTGATTGATCAGTCCTTCTTTGTTTAGGATTCTTGAATTGAAACCACTCGTTTTAAGATTTCAGATTGTGTACCTAGGTGGGAAAGTGCATAATACACAGTGGCGGCTCCTCCTGAAGGCCGCATGCCCCTCCTCCAAAAATACCAAAGAAATCCTTATTATTATCATTATTGTAAATTAAAAGCAAATGTTAAAACATGTATTGTGGTACAAAACTATTATTAGGAAAGGCTCGAGCGCTTGAGCTATCGTAATCAAACAGTCCACATTACTGGATCACCACAGCACACCACTGCACAGTGAGCAAAGCATCACAGCTTCGTGGCCGCACTTTGAGTCGCGGCCCAGGTAATTGTTTCAAACCGGTGTTTCAAACTCTTTTGAAATATTGTAAGCTTATGTATGAAAACTGTCATATCAGTCGAGTTGTCAAGTTTTAAGATTTAAACTTAAAAATTATTGTATTTATTGTATTACCGTATTTTTCATTAGGTACCTATATATTATAGAAAATAAAATATTGATCACAGTGGATTTAGTGGTATTTAGATGTCATATATGAAACATCGCTTTAGCTACAATGAAATGAAAAAGTTCTTATTTATTTGTATATAAATTTTCTACCAAATATTGTAAGTGCATTAAAAAATATGCTTTGTTTGTTAAGGCTTATAAGTTTAGTGAAATATGTTTTTCTAATTTATAAGTATTATTTATTTAATAAATGTTCTTTAACTTTGTTCAATAAGACTTTTGAGTTTTCGACTAATGGTTTTAAACAAAGCTGTGGTCACGTCAGAAAGGCTAATTTGATTGATAAGCAAATTTGGTCCAAAAACTTCGACCATGTAGGACGACTAAACGATAAACGAATTTGAAATTTGAGTGACAAGATACTCAATACATAACCTCAAAATTAAAAGTCATTTCAGTTTTGAACCGTTCCTTTTCAGTACTGTCGATGTTTGAAACACATAAAGCTCCAAACACCCACAGGAGCAGAGCTGGAAAGCGGCTCTGATATATCACATTCCTTCAAAAAACAATAAACAACAGTTTTTGTACCTGGAACGCCTGGTTAAGACCGAGCGAATAGAGTTGGAGTGGGGATAATATCTCTTATTGTCTATGCAGTCATCAGTCTATCTGTGTCGCTGTCTCAGTGCGGGTGTTTTATTTATCGTAGGAGTGTTAAACTGTAAAATTTTCAAAATGGCTCATGTGTACATTAATGCTGAGTTAATGGACATGATTCTTATTTATGGTGAAGTTGGAGTGGACGAGATGGAGAAAATTTCGAACAGCTTTTGTAACAAGGTATGTGCAAATTTTTTATGAATTTCATGTTTCTAATACCTAGTAATCAAGTAGCGCAATAATTCAAAATTAGTGTAACAAAATTTTATTCATTTTAAAAACACGTCACTTTGGTCACATATATTTATCTTTAAGTATATTTTAAAGTAAAAACGCTGCAAATCTTTTTTGCGCCGGGTGTCGGTATACTCTCAGAACTTCCGAAGTTTTTTTCGTGCTAGCCAGTTTGCATTGTCAGTCCCAAGGTCACTCCATTACAGTGGACCAGTATCCAGAGGCGTGCAATGAAAAATTTTTAAATAGTTTTCAGAACCCGCCAAAAAATATTTTTTGCACTACCACATTTGTACATGTATGTTGAACCAGTGATGGGTTTTTAGCCGCTAATTATATATTTAGCCAATGCTAATTATATAATTAGCATTTAACCGGCTAAAAATATTATAATTAGCCGTCATCAGAATAACGACTATATACATTATTGTTTTTAATTTTTGACACATCAGATCAGAATACCTATTATACCTATTCATACACCTTTCTCAAAGCACTGCCAAATTCCTGACATATGGTTAAATATTATATGCTAATTAATTACTACACTGCTGGCCAATATCGGGAGACTAATTTACTTTAATTTGATCATTACAAGATTAGATTAATTAAGTTACTAATTACTAATTTGGATTTCCTAACAAAAAGGCCAACAAAGAGGTTAGGTTATCCCTCTACGACATATAGCATGCATGCTCTTATTGGATATTTAGCCTGCTAATTTTGAGAGTGTTTTAGCCGGCGGCTAATTATCGATAATTATCCGGTTAATTATAATCAGATAATTATCCGGCACATCACTGTGTTGAACATTCCCAAATTTTATTATGGATAAGTTCTGAATAACACTGTATAATATATGTTATGATTATATAGATACATATATGACAGAGATTGCAACGTTGTAAGCATAGTATACTAGATTCATTTTAAGATCGTAGCGCCAAAGCGGAAGCAACCTATACTAACGTATGGGCCTCTGACGTTTGAAATTATATTCATTTGTGAAGTTAAAACAAGTAAAAAGCTTGCAAAACAAACTTAAAAGGGTAAGTAGTTATATAAAGTTAAAATTCATTGCAAAATAAATTTTCTCTCTTTTACTTACACCTAGCTCTTTTTTACTTACACCATGGAAAATTCGTATATTTTAGGTTAAATAAGTGTCAACCTAAAGTTACTAAAACAAAGATTATTTTTCTTTTAGTCACTAATCTTAATACTTAAACATGCATTTTAAAGGTAGCTTTTTTGTAGGGATGGTAATAATAGATTTCAATATTTTTCGAGCGTTTTATCTGACAATTAAACTTAAGCTCAAAATATGTCAAATTCTTTATTAGGCATTACGGCACAAGGACACGTCTGTCTACCGTCCTTGATTACGGCATACATACCTTTATGGAAATAGTCATTCTCAGAGGAAGGTAAAGAGCACACTCTCCACTCTGCGTTCTTTAGCTTCTTTATCCATACTTGTCTCCTGTAATCAGTTGGGCATCCTCTTTAATGCCCAACTTATAGTTTCCACTATAACTCCAGATTTTCCCGCTTTTGGAGAAGTATGAAGCTGATCTCGAAGTTTTTCTTTGTCCAAGAGGAACAATGACACTCGCAACAATAATGATTCATATCTAATCTAAGCAATTAACTAATACAAAAAGGAATATTTCAAAATTCACAATAGAAATACATATCCAAAACTGAACCAAAGGCTCATGCGTTGTGCTCATGAGTTGTGCGTCCGCCAGTAGGTGGCGTATAACTGCCCGCAGATTATAGATAGATAGTTAACAAGACTCTAGTATTTGAGTTAAACCCATAGATAAAATAGCATAAAACCATGATACGTGTAGTTGTATCATGCATAAAACCCATAGCAGATACGTGTGATGCGCTCATGAATTTTGGAACGGCTTTTGACACTTTGACAGTTATTTTTGACAATTTATAATATATTTAAATTCGTGATGGATGAAACCAGCAAAATTTCTGGCATTCTTGTTCTTACTAAGAATTGATTGAAACTAGCAGCACCACACCACAGAATCAGTTCCCTTCCCTCCAAAAGTTTAAAAAATGAGGTTAAGTTACCCGCAATGCATAAACGCATCACCTCATACATGATGCAGCTTCTGCGTGTTACGAAGCCAAAAGTAGGAGGAGCTATGAATGCTACGCAGTGATGTGCCGGATAATTATCCATTTATAATTATCCGGATAATTATCGATAATTATCCGTCGGCTAAAAATCCTTTCAAAATTAGCAGGCTAATTATTATAGTCCCAGTAATAAAGATGGGCTCATAGGGAGGTATATTGGAACTTTCATTTATTTTTTAATTTAATTTAGTTTCTATTACTTCTTTATTTTTTAAAATTTGTACGATTATTTTTATTTTTGATGTACTTAATTCGGTGACATTAAATGATGAGGATTGGGATATTATAAAATAAATTACAAAATAATCCCTGCCTCTAGATTTAATTTCTCCTTATCTATGACTTATAATATGATGACCTAATAATACCTATTATGCTTACCTACCTAGTAGGTAAAAATAAATATATAGATATTTTATTGGTAATTGCGAAAAAATTATTCTAATGTGTGAAAAATTAAAAGACTGTATATTCTGCTAACGGCTAATTATAATATTTGTAGCCGGCTAAATGCTAATTATATAATTAGCATTGGCTAAATATATAATTAGCGGCTAAAAACCCATCACTGATGCTACGACGTGCAGAATGCGTGAATTGGAACGAACGTAGGAAGTCAGGAGAAGCAGAATGTGCATAGATATTCTGTGGTGCATATGCGCGATTCGAAACGCACCCAAAGTTATGAAGAAGAAGAAAATATTAAATGTTTAAGTTTAAAAGTTTGGTTATTAATTATTAATTAATTTATCTATGATATATTGCATACTAATTATAATTCTACTATGTTTAAAACTGCTGCTAGGAGAATTAAAAGACCAGTCTTGATAGTATCAGCAATAGCTGGAACATTTGGTTTTGCATGTTTATCAAAGTATGTACTTAAAATTATTATGATACAAGAATTACTGTATATAATCATGATACAACTACACATGTATTAGTATACACATGTGTAGTTGTATCATGTATATAATCAAAAAATATATAACTAGATGTATATATGTTGACCTATTATCTATCTACTTACTTATCAATAGGTATACTTGCATCGTCAGGATGCATTTCCTATCACTTATTAACATTCTTAACACTTATTAACATTTTATTAATGTAAATTGATTGATTAATTCCAACAGAGACACGATTGGAGGACCAAGATACCAAGGTTTTGGTATAACAGCAAATGATAAAGTTATGATAGTAACAGGAGCTAATACTGGAATTGGAAAAGAAACTGCTTGGGAATTGGCAAGAAGAAATGCAAAGGTGTATATGGCATGTCGTGATATGAAACGTTGTGAAAAAGTAAGCAGATAATTTATAGACAATGTTTAAAACATTTTTCTTACTTTAATCCTTTTTAATTTGTTTATAAAAATTGGACGATTATTAATATATTAATAACCTATTTTCTACATTCTCTTAGTTTCATTACTTATACCTACTTCAGGAATGTATTATGCAATATGCAAGTAGTGGTTATATTTATGAATATTTTAAATAGATGTTTACATGTTAATGTATGAAGAGATCTGAAATAATTACCTGCACTGCTTCATATTAATTTTTTGTGTTCTGATAGATTTTTAGTGCATCTACTAAAATCAAGAAATTTACTGTTTATTGCCTCACTGAAACAGATAAATGTAGGATTAGGATTTATTAAAAGTTTTGGTGGTTATTATTATTATTTATTATTCTATTCCTACTAATTATGTATGCAAACTGTGTGGATTATGGAATGAATGGTTAAAGTAAATGTATGTGAACCTTCTGTGGATAAATTTGATTGTGGATGAAATGCATATTTTAGCAATTTGCTTGAAAAAATTTACTTGATATAGTCTTTATACCCTTGGTCTTCTGTTAAATTACAAGTTTAGTATCTGGCGATAGTTTAGTTTACCTACATACCTCCCTTTTATTGAAGAAGCTTGCATATTGTAGAAATTTTATTGCACTCATGTGTCATTCTACTACAGCGTTTTGTGATCATGACAAACATAAACGTCAAATCGACGTGGCACTTGGTGCCACCTAAATAAAATTTTTTTTGGTTTTTGAATGAACGCAGAAAAAATATTGTATGCAACTCGTACAAAAAGTGTTTATTGAACTTGACGTGTTGACAATTTCACGTCGCGTGCAATAAACACTTACTTTTTGCACTTGTTGCATAAATAACTATTTTGTACAGTTGCTATGGCGATCTGAAACAGTCCTAAAATGGACCTCTTTTTATACAAAATAATTTAATGTTATAGTGTCTTATTCGTATGGTTAGAAAAAAATACATATGTTATAGGTGACATGATGTGTAATTAAAAAAGAAAATAAAGTTATTTAAATAACTTATAAAATATTATTACCTAAGAATTTTCAAACATTAATTTATAAGCAAGATAGGTAATTGCACCCTATAAAGATAGGGTGCTAGGGTATCTATATGAATATGTAATATATTGTTTGTCATTTACTAATATAATTGATAAAATTGTGCATTTCACAGTTTAAATTATATCATTTGATTTCAGGCCAGAGAAGAAATTGTCTTGGATACAAAAAATAAATATGTGTACTGCAGAAAATGTGATCTAGCTTCTCTCCAATCAATAACAGATTTTGTTAAGATTTTTAAGTCGGAACAAAAAAGGCTAGATGTTTTGATTAATAATGCTGGTGTAATGAATACTCCAAACTCAAAAACTAAAGATGGTTTTGAAATGCAGTTAGGAGTTAATCACATGGGACATTTTTTGCTTACCAATTTGTTGCTGGATCTACTCAAAGTAATAATATTTATTAATTTAGATCAGATTCAAGTAATTAATATAAAAAGAAAGTATTATGTTTTATGGTTGTGCAGAAAACAGTATTTAAATCATAATACAGGATGTGCCATAATGAGTTTTAGTTAGAGTTATTTGGGGAACTTGTTAAATACAATATAAACACATTTTTTAAATATAAATTTCGCCATTTTCAATAACAGTTTCTGGAAAAGCCAATCAATTAAAATATTTTCAAATTTGTCACAGGTCCAGTTACAACGAAAATTATGAGCAACATCCTCATTTTAAATGGAATACTACTTTTTTGCAATGGAATGCTACTTTTTGCATATTGGAATTCTGCCAATACCTACTAATTTTGTAGAGATTTTCATCAAAGTTCCTTATATCTTACAGATATAAGGAACTTATATCTGTAAGATAGAAGTTCAAATTCTTGAAGGCATTTCTCACATGTATATTATAAGTATATAGTTATCATCACACCACAAGAGTGTTAGTTCCTCTTGCGGTAACAGTCTCCTCAGGTCTCAGAGTAAAGGCAACTCATGTCAGCAGAAAAAACTTTATGACTCTCATCAATTATCTATCCAGTCATATGTTACGATATAAATTCCTTAGAACATCCCTCATGTATATAAGAAGTATATATAGACACAAGTGTACGCACCGTTACCTCATGAGTCTCAGTCGCTGTTAGCACTAAGTGATAGGTAGTTATTCCGACCTATTAGGTTCACTTAGAAACCTAAACGGCACTGACAAGACCTAATAGGTCCTAACAGATGTCTGTTATTTGGCGTTAGGAGTGATGTGTTGATGTGGTGTATAAACTTATGTATATATACCTAGTGTATACACAAGGAATGTCTTTCATGTTTATCATTTTTTATATCTCTTGGTTTCTAAAGAAAATATGAAGTGTCACACCATACACAACAAAACCTTTAGAATTTATAATAAATTCTTATATTTTTCAACATCCTCTATTGAAATAACGACTAATGACATTGGTAATAACTTAATATTTTTCATTATGTTGCAAATTTTGATTATCATAAATGAATATCAAAGAATATGTTGGTGCATTCAATTGAAAATACTTATACTTAAGAGTGAGTAATTCTATCAATATTGTGAATATTACCTTATCTAATAACGTCCTTGTGTCAATTTTCATCAAAATTAATATCTCAAAAGCGACTAAAGTTAAATGTATATGGAAACTTGCCGAAACTTCCTATAAAATTGTGAGCCAGACTTCAAATATGTAATAAAAAAGAAGCATTCCATATAAAATAAGAATATGGATAATGACTTCCAATATAACTAGAAATGCTAGAAATTTCAAAATATTTTAAATTGGTTGTCCTAGAAATCCTTATATTAATTATGGGTGTCCTATTTTGTTCTAACCAAAGCTTATTATGACACATTCCTACATCCATCGTATAGATGGATGGATGGATAGAGTTAAAGAGAAAATGCAAACTAAGTACAGTGTAACCTCTATAATCCGGATACATGCTCAAACTCGCAGGCTCTGATCGATGTTGCAGTCGATCGAATCGATGATACAACTTTGTCGACATACGAGGATATTGTGGCAGAAACTACAAGGAAAATAGAAGATAATGATTCTTCATCTAGCGACGATGATTGCGCATAAAGATTGCAAATATGCGCATAAAGAAGCTATAATATCCTTTAATAACTCATGATACAACTACACTGATATGCCTATGCGCATGGGGGCGTGGTCTATCGATGAGCGTGACGTCAGTTTTGATACAAAATTAAATAAAATACTTGTAAACAAAGATAACAATATAAAAGAAACGTCGATTATGGAATTATAATACACGATTCATACAGGGAAACTAAAATAATAGTTGATTAATATCAATCTTTCTTATTTTAATTCAAGCCGCATTCTGTGTACCGATCTACCTACCGAATATAGTTCTAACCTAAATTTTATAATTTGAAGAGATAATAAGAAGCACTACTGTAAATAAACACACATAAATAAACATAATATAAAAATGACAACTTGATAACCCTCGGACCTCACAATTATAATAATACGGGAATACAATTGACAAACACGAAAATAATTATATCACTGACAGTCACGTTGACAGTAACGCATTTGAATTTTCGCCATTTTAGCATCAAGAATGACGTCGTGCGCAGAACAAACGAAATTTGGTCAAGTTATGAGCATATCAGTGTAGTTGTATCATGTTAATAACTGTTTCTTTTATGTCAAAGTTATTTGACATAAAAGAAACTGGCAAATTTTGTTTTTTCCGGCATAACTCCCGAACGGTTCAGAATATATTAAACTTGTTGACATATTTTGAATCAGCATGAAATTGAGCAACTTTTTCCTAATTTGAGCCAAGTTGTATCTTTTACAGTTTCCGAGATACCAATGCTGAACATTAAAATTTTTCCCACCCTGTATATTATATTATATTACAGCCATCTGTTAAATTTGTGTTTTAATTTATGTAATTACAGGCATCTGCACCAAGTAGAATAATCAATGTTTCAAGTACTGCACATAAAAAGGGGAAAATAAATAAAGATGATTTGAACAGTGATAAGAGCTACAATGCAAATGATGCATACGCTCAAAGTAAATTAGCTAATATTTTATTTACTAAAGAACTAGCTAATAAACTACAAGGTAAGTTCTATACTCATCTGTCAAAGACATGAAAACTTCTGAAGACTATGTCTAACCGCTTCACCAACTGGTTACGGTATAGATTAAGTGTAGCTGCTAAATAGGTGTGCTAAGTTATTAAGAACCAAAACCAAATTGTTAATATAGATAGCAATTCTAATTAACTTAAGATAATCAAAAAAATCATAATATTTAATGACATTAACAGTTACCAGTGACGAATATCATTAACAAATAAGCAAAGTATTAGGCTAAAAACACACCAGGCTATTTTCGCCAAATCTGCCACCGCCTCAACAGATATTGTAATGTAATTTAATGGACCTATTCACAGTCCAACGCATGGCGAGAAAGTGGCATCCATCACCACACATACCCCTCGTTCGCCTGATGTACCTAACCGTTTTTATTGCTTGAAGCCACATTTCACATCCCTCATTCCTAGTTGATTCTGAACTCAAAAACGACCTATTATATGGCATATGAGAAACAATTATTGCTTCGTGAAACAATGTGAAACACAGTTGCGAAGAAATTGTTACAAATGAGCCTATTTTAATCTCCTACTTCTACGAGAACATAATGTTTACAATGTTAAAATGTTATTCTTGTACAATAAACCTAACATAATAAATACTTCCTCTGAATCAGACGAATTCATTGCCTAGTGTGTTTTTAGGCATGGAGTAGCACAATATGAAGCTTGAGATACATATGACTTGGTCTTAATTTAATTTATAATAAGAATTCTCCTACTTTACTCATTAGATTGCATTAAAAAAAGTATTCCACTATAAAAATTTATGCAGACTAAATTCTCTTGACACATACCAAGATGGTAAACAAGTGAATTACTAATCGTAAACTAATAAATATTGTTTTGTTAGGTACCGGTGTTACAGTCAACAGTGTCCATCCAGGCTTAGTAGATACTGAAATAATTAGACACATGAGCTTTTACAGCAGTTGGTTAGCCACAATATTTATTAAACCATTCGTCTGGCCTTTTATTAAAAGTCCTAGACAAGGTGCTCAGACAATTGTATATCTAGCAATTGATAAATCTGTAGAAAATATTACTGGAAAATATTTCAGGTACGTAACAATTTCCGTTTTTTATTATCTTTTACAAATGCATTACTTAAAATATTTTTGAGATGGTAATTTAGATCTAATAAAAAAATACAGTACTTTTTGTTTAACTAAACTATTGGTTAATTATTGTTAATTGGCGCAGTCCGTAGGAAGAAAACCTGAAATTTTCAGGTATTCACTTTGAATTTTTTTTTTTTTTCACATAAGCCTTTTTAGTACTTACTGAACAAATTTTAATTAATCAATAAAAATATGTGCTAGAATAAAAATATAGATATTTTAATGAATAGATATTTTTATAATATCAAGTTAACAATGATGGAATTCATTTTTATAATGAATCCTTTTATAATAAAAGTAAAGTGTATTTTAGTTCATTCCAAAAGTGTTTCCTTTGCTTAACTCGAGAGATACACCAGAACTAAAACACTAGTCCTTTGTTGCATAAAATAACACTATTTGATAACCTGCAACTATCCACAAGAGTTACAATAAATCTGATTGTACAATAAACCATGGCCCTCTTAACCATATTATGTTCAAGCGAAATACCTATAGGTTCTTTCGCAATTGCAATTCTCTTATCATCCGCAACCAGTAACAGAACCATTTATAGCGACTGCGCGAAAAATGTGGGTGAAATTACTGTCAGTTCTGCAATAATTGTTTCGAAAGGATTTTTCACGGGTTCATTGTTCACGTTTATTTGTCACTGTCAGCTGTCACTTGTAGAGTGGTTTATAAGTTAGATGTTCAGTTATTTTGCTTGTGTTGCCGTTTTGTTTATATGTAAAAAATAAAAATTCAATTAAAGTCATGGAAGAATTAAAACTGGTACATTTATACGATTCTACAGATTCTTCAGATGAGGATAAAAATAAAACTGCGCATGCCTGTTCAGGATTATTACTAGCGATTCTTGCTTGATACCAAGAACTGTTGGAACTGTAATTTCATGGTTCTCAAAGTAATATCGAAAGGCAAACTAAAATAATTTTCGATGAAACGGCAGAACACATATTGTGCACCTGCCCTGCTGGGGAAAGGATCAGATACTCATTATTTGGCAAAGGACAACTTCTGCCAGAGGATCTGAACAAACTCTCACCCAATAAGGTGATCAGCTACATTAAGAAGCTGGACCTGTTGGGTGAAATATAAGTAGGTGTGAGCCACAATAGACCACATGGTCGCGGTGGAGGGTCTGGTTTTCGGCCCACTCACTTTTGAACCTAACCTAACCTAACCTAAAATAATTTTCAGTTCAAGAACTGACAAAATACGCATTTCGAACGATATTTTGTTATTGCGCATACTCTTCCGTTCGGTTATTGGAAATTATCACTATTGCGAAAGAACCTTATATTTAAGAATGATTTTTGATTTTTAGATATTTACTATTGTACTGGAGAACGTCTTAGATATTTACTATTGTACTAGGGAATGTCTTAATAAAACTAAACTAGTCCTACAAAATTTTAAATCAAATTGAAATTGAATTGAAAGATGTAGTACTTATTAATATGTAAATTATTTTCAGCAACTATGAAGAAGTAGAGGTCAGTGAAGAAGCTAAGGATGAAAATATTGCTAAGTGGTTATGGACTGTCAGTGAAAAATGGACACGATTACATGGTTAACATGAATGATAATCAATTTTTATTGTCCTCATCATAAACACCTGTAATGTTTGAAATACAAAAAGTGTACAGAAGAATTATTATGCAACAACGGTTATTTCAATTCTAAAAAGGAAGAAAGACTGCAGAATTGCACACTCTGAATAATAATTACTTAAGATGGTCCTGCTGTCACTTGATATGACACTTCTAAAATTTGTAATTCTAAAAGAGAATTTAATCACCAGGCATACAGAAATACCAAGTACTTAAAAATTGTTTTTATATCCAAATATTTTAAAAGTACAAACTTGTATCTGGAGTTTCTGCTATGACATATCATTTTTTTCTAGTAACTAAGTAGAGGAATTTGTAGTTGACACTCTAATTTTTTTTTTCTTTAAAACTATATTCTTGTGCAATGTAGACTGTCAGGGTTACTAAATCAATCTTCGAGCTGCATCATTGAATCAAAAATTAATCTGAATCAAAACAAGTGATATTTTTTGTTTGTAAATATGTTTTGTGGTATTTCTTCTACATTTGTATTTAAATGTACTAAAATTATATTGCATAATTATGAACTTCAATAGAAATAAAACATCAACCTAAAGATACATATTTTACCAGTTTGAAAATAGCTTTCTAAGGGAATTACTAAGCTTAATTGCATGTTATATATGTAAGGAAGAATTGATAGCAGAAACTGTTAATACTGCAAGGAGCTGTTTGCGGTGTTGCAACGGTTATCTATTACCATATGAGAAACAAACTAGTATAAACCTTTCTTTGTATTAAATTTGTTTGTTGCAGACTTGGCCATTACATATTTTTTAAATAAAAATGTTAATTTCTTATTAGCCTCCAACCTCTAGTTTTTCTTTTTCCCTCTGCAGATGAGGGAATTTGGAAAGAAGTGCAATTTTGTGCATAAGATCATAAAAGATGAAAACTGACACTTTAAACTAGTATTATGACCAGATTTTGGTAAGATTTCACTATATATC
This sequence comes from Pogonocherus hispidulus, assembly GCA_963924545.1. Classification (NCBI taxonomy): domain Eukaryota; kingdom Metazoa; phylum Arthropoda; class Insecta; order Coleoptera; family Cerambycidae; genus Pogonocherus; species Pogonocherus hispidulus. Next base: position 73,556,065 of record OZ004693.1, read on the forward strand.
AAGTATAAATTAATAGCTCGATAAATATATGCCTAACTTTCATAATCCTGTCACATTTTGAGTATGGTCTTAATACAATACAAGTATACTGTCACCACCTGCATAATTTGAAGAAGTTGTTGATCGCAAAATAAATTTTTCAACTTGTCTTTCATTGAAGAACAAGAACACAAACTCAAAATAGCTCAAAAATTAATAAATCAAGAAAACACCTAACCACAAAAAACAAACTGCAAATCCGTGTCATACTCGGATGTGTTAAAAATACAAAGCCTTAATTTTAAGTGGTTTTCTCCACCATGTCATTGGATAACATTATAGATTTTATATATTTATGCATGTTTAGAATTAGAGCCAAAAGCGTTACTACGGATGGTGATACTTGTTTGTGCAGTCAGAAATTTTTTTCTCTCGGAAAATTCAACTTATGGGGTTTTATAGTATATTATGTTACTAGCAGTAGAAAACGAGCCAAGGTTGTGTAAAAAACTGGACGAAACACATGAAGAGGTTTATACTCCGAGTGACATATTAAATTTTTTTCAAGTGTCAACATTAAAAATGTGTTTCTTCACATTAACAGTGGATTTATAAACGTGACATTAACAGTGGATTTATAAACTTTTCGTTCGCGCTGGCTTTGGCGTTGGTTAGGATTTGCTACGAACGCTGGGCGAACGACCACCACAAAAGTTGAAAATAAGTTATCCTCGAACGCCGATGAGCGCCAACGCCGTTTATGAACGACTATATGAATACACCTAATCGACCTAACATCGCCAATTCTTTGTCTATGGACTATATTTTAAAACACTGTTTTAACTTTGGACGTGAACGCCAACGCCAACGATGAGTTTATAAATCCACAATTATGCTTGTATAAAAAGTGATCTAACAATATCAAATTTCAAACTGACAGTTCTGAGAAATCATGACTAACTACATGACTATCTTTTTTAATCCATTGTTATGGTTACATTTTTATTTTTTTTTGTACTCGTACTAAAATGAGAATATTTCTTTACTAGTGAAATAATAGGCTTTTTCTATAAAATGTCTTGCATAATATAATATAACTATTATATATAATATTATATTATATATAATTATTATTCGCTAGCAGAAAAAATATTTATATACAAACACAATATACCAGTGGCGGCTGGTGAAATTTGAGAATGGGGGGCACAGGGGAAAAAAATGCGCCGCAGGCGAAAATTTTGCATTTTTCAAGGTCAAACACCTTAAAATTAAAAATTAGAAATTCGTAGAGCAAAAATATTTGCTTGAAGAAATAGGTTTCATTAGGCAAATATCCCCTATGTTTGATGCGATTGACAGAAATATGGAAAAATTATTTTTTTCCATATTTCACTTCACACGTTCACTTTCGACTGTAGTCATAGGAATTGTGCACAATATAGTTAATAATAGTTCAACCGATTCCGAAAACGTCGTAAGTAAATTATTTTTATTTAACATTTGTAATAAAGCAACCGCACCACTATGTTGTATGAAATCATCTCTAGAATACATTATATACAGCTCATTTTTTAATTTTGTAATGTTGATCTTTGGAAATAAAGCACACACTGTCTTAATATGTTCCAGAGGAAAAACTATTCTATAGTTGTTAAATTTCTCCTTTTCAAACAAATTGGCTATAGTTAAAAAATCAGTAAATTGAAATCTCTCACGTACGTTCATTAATATGATGTCACATATTTCTTTGCACTGCATTACCTTTGAGTCTCCTACAGTAACTTTTCTCTTTTTTCTTAAATTAAATCCACAGAATGTTCCTCGGAATGTTCTGTTAAAATGTCAGCAGCATTATTTATTAATTCTTCTGTATTATTTCTTAGACATTGTATAGCAGCTGTAAACGAGTCTAAATTATTTCTAACAGTATTATCATCTAGATAATACTGTTAGAGTCTAACTGCCTCCCTTGTAACTGATTGAAAAGTATCTGTACTCTGGACCGTCTGGTCGACGGGGCAGCACCCATTCAATGACGTAACAGAACGCATTAGAAAAGACGCGCTGGAAAAATAGAAGCTGTGTATCCTTTTCTTGCGCATGCAAATAGAAAAGAAAAAAGAACAGGCACACAGCGGCCGTGCCCAGCCCAGTGGACACACGGATTACGCAGACGGTGAAGCTTGCGTGAAGCGGTCTAGACACTAGACGGATATGTATGCACCAAATGATTCAATATTCATGATGAAAAATTAATAAAAAAATCCACCAAATTATAATAATTATAAAAGTTTATAAAATATCACAACATTCACAAGTCTTATGTGCTTGCGCATAGGGCACGTGCCCTTGTGCCCATTATGACTAGCCGCCACTGCAATATACATATTATATAATGCGAGTATATTACAATAATATGAGCGTGCCTGCCAACGACATCTTAAGAAAAGGTTATTTATTGCCAACAACCCACATAAACAGGTATGTCGCCAAAACATACCTTATTTAATAAATAATACACATCATCCGTTCCAGTAATAAAGTACCTACTCTAAAATCTCTAAATTTTCTTTTGATAAAGTTAAAGATTTTTCATTTTATATTCATCTTTTAAAATATGGAATGATACTAGGAAATTTGCTTATATCTTACCCTTCTTTCAATCTTATTGTAGATCAAAGCATGGAGTGTTCTAGTCCACAAGAAAAACCTTTATACCTTGCCAACTTAAGCCAGGACCTTATCCTCAGTAGTTTCGAATTTGCTTATTCATACATCATTTGATTTTTTTTTTTTGCATTTGATGCAATATCTTTAATGTGATGCAGTACATCCTCCATGCCTAGCCTAATTACCCTCGCTCGGGTAACAATTATGTCCTACATTATGTACTTATTAAATAAATAGCTATTATGTATACGGGGTTTTAGTGTGAATGTTTTCTTTAACTCCATTGTTGGTTCCAAGAGATAAAAGATTATTTAGCGGATGTTGTTACTATATCTTATTGGAGTATTTAAAAATATAAATGAAAATATGGGATAGTCAGATATTTCTGTATCTCAACTATCATTATTTCAAAAAATGAAGTATGTTCTAACTCTTAACTTTTTGCATTTTAGGAAAAATTTTGAAATTTTAATTTAAAACTTAAATTTTATACGTATCTGAACACACATTTTAGATATGATGAGATTTTACAAATATTTCAATAACGGTTTTTGAAAACTTTTATCATAAAGAAGTCCCTTAACTGTTAACTATAATTAGGTGCAAAACTATAAGCAGTGTAACGAGTGTTCCATTATTTTGTTTTGACAACTTCAATCAACAAAATTTTTTTCAGTTCTAATTGAACATCCTGTATTTTTAGGTGGTCAATTTTTAATATCATACGTTTGTATACATATACATTTGAAAATGTCGATTTTTGAAGGGTCTACATAAATAATTTATGAATATTCGCAATTATATCTGTGCTAAATTTGTCAACGAATCATTCGTGGGACAAAGGAACTAATTGTAGGCACTTTCCCACCATCACAACTTCATAATTGCCATCTAATCTCTAGCAAGTTGTTTTGTTACTTTTATAGTGGTTTATACTCCGCTTAGTTTATATTTTACTTTGAATATTACATAGAGATGAATGAGAACAAGAAACAAGGGGCAAACGTCACAGGAAAATAGAAGCAGTTATTGGTGGAGTTTTTGAAAGAGGTTGCAGTTAATTTGTGGCAAAAAACAAATAACTATAATTACTTTAAAAGACATTACCAAAGACTTAACTTCCACTTCCAAAGAACTTCAAAGCAATAAATATCTAAAATAACAAAAACAATCATGACATTTCAGGAGCTTTCTAGTTAATACGCCTACCTTTGTTGTTACATTTTTAGATTTCTGTGAATCTTAGATTTAGAGCTACATTAACACACGACATCTTTAGGGTTCTTTAAGTGTTCTTTTTCATACCAAATCACAAAAATGTACAATAATTTGTCAGAAAAAATAAAATCTACGTCTGTCTTGTTTTAAACGGACTTTTAAAAAAAATGTTGCTTAATAATACTTATTGAAATGAGCTAATTTAGTAGTAAAACCAATTAATTTTTCTCCCAATAACTAAATATATGTTAGTAATAGCATCGATTTATTTTCGGTATATCCCCTTTAACATTCACTACAAACTATTGTTATAATTATAATTCTCGTAGCCAAATGACCGCAAACTTACGCATACACAAAGATACGCACATCAAAATATTGGAATTCTCAATCAGAAGTATATGTGCACGTACTTACTAATACTTTAGAAAGTTGCAAATTCAAAAATTCGCGCCTTGTATGTTAACTAAAAGTTATGTAAAATTAACTTTTCATTCATCTAGTATAGGCATTGGAAGGTAACTTCAGATAATTGCGATTTTCCTCGAATTTCAAGGATTTTTCATGAAAATGATTAAGTTAGCTTTTTTAAAATGGAATTAATTACTATTGGCTCTTCTTTTATTGTTTTTAAACTAAAATATTTTTTATGTCACTACTTAAAAAACATAAAACACACCACAGAAATGGACAACCTCCCTACTGAAAGCCTAAGGCTTGTGTAGAGGGAGGGTACACATGAAAAAAACGCAGACACACAAACATTCCCTGGGAGAGGTGCCATTTTTCCCCTGGCGAGATTCGAACTCGCGCCGCAATATACCCATTCTGTTAGTCACAGGCTATCACCCAGCACCTAACAGACTGAGCTATCGCCGCGACTTAATCTATTATATCAATTTTTGTTAAAATTAATTGTATTATCACATTTAAGAAATGACATACTAAAACAACTTTCTAAATATCAGAAAATATTCTCTTTTAAACATCAGAAGCTATTTTACAAGAGGTTTTCTATTTAAAAGTCCACACATTTTTTTACATATTTATAAATACCTAAGTATATTATTTTATGTATGTAATTATAATGTAATAATTATTGTGATGTAGTGTAATATATAAAAAAATATTTTTAATTATGATGGTATATTGGTAAATTTAAAAAATACATGTATATTTTCGTCAGTTTTCTGAATTATTTACATGGAGATCGGTAGTTTCTATACTCATTAGGAATTTGTCTTTATCGATATTTACAATTTTGCAAGATTTATCATAGAGAAGTTTGACCAAATTAGCATCCTTGACAACATCGGCAGGCTCCTTAATTTCGCAGTTGCTGAAAATTATACATTTCAAGTAAATCAGATATTTCAGTTAAGATGGAGTACATGGGTATGTCGAAGACCTGCACAGATAGAGAATAGATATAGTTAAATTTAAAAAGTTACCAATTAAGAAAGTATTCAGAAAAGTAGCCATCAGGGCACTGCTAACCAAAAATTAACAGACAATTAAAAAATCGAGGCTTTTTAAGAAACGAAAAGAATTTAAATTAAATAATTAAAATACAGAGCATTAAACATTTGAAAATGTTGCAAATCCCAACACTAACTTCATGTTCTTTTGAAAATAGATTTTTTGGTTATTTTTAATGATGAAGTTTTTGCTTACTAGGTAGTAACATTTTGGCTAGTTTGCCGGATTATTAGCATACTTATTGGATTATAAGCATATACTTATTAAGTTGTATTTAAATGGATATTGACATTTTATGCTGTATTAAATAATAAAAAATCCAATATGGCACCCATAAGAAATTAAAAACGGATATTAAATTTAGGGCTCTAAATTTAGTAAGTTTAGAATATTTTCACAATTATAGAAGTGAAGATAGGTTAGAAGTATTCAGAAGGAATATGTATTGCGTTTGATTCTGTTAAATCCTGAAACTGAAAGAATTAAATTTCTAAGTAAGTATGTCTGAATAATATAAAATTAAAAAATTTTATTTTCTGTTGTATAATATTTTTGTTTGGCATACCTGAAATAACATCCTGAAATATTATTGACTGTTGGATCCACAGCAAGATACACAATAGACTGACATCCCTGTTTAGGTGTTTTCAAAAATAACCATACCCAAGGCAATACAGATAACTTAGTTATGAATGAACGTCCAAGGGTGGAATATTTTTCTGTATGCCCTGTACCTCTAACCAAGCCTGGGTCAACTGAATTAAATGTTATATTCGTATCTAAAACAGATTAATTATATATTTGCTTTACTTGTACACAAAAATACTGCCAATTTTTATAAAACTTCAGTATAATTCTGTTCTCACCTTTCTGATAAAAGTATCCATGTGATCAACCCAATAAATCCAGAGTGTGTTTAAAAACTTAATAACCGAAACGCTAATAATGAAAAATACTAAGTTCAAAATAAAAATTTCCAATACATATTAGATAATTTTTACCATAAATGATCCATACTTTTACCCTTCCCTGTGTATTTATATTTATTACAAGTATCTTAGTTACTGGACATTTTAGGAAAAACATTAGTTTCAAGTGGATACTTTGGTCAGGAGGTGAGGGGTATCCAAAGTTTTATTAAAATGGGCTGTGCACCAGAAACCCATGCATATATGGTCTGTGGGGCCCTTTGCACAAACCATACTCATCACGTTTCCAATTTCATTCCACATATAAGGAATTAACCAGGTTAATACATATTGTTGAATTTTATTTTCCTAAGGCACATCACTGGAAATATTGTCAATGGAGCCAATAGAACTGAACGTCTTAACATTTCTGAGAACCAAAAGTCTCAAGTTAAGTGCTATTTTTATTAAAATATTTATAGAAATTACAGCTACAATAGTCTTTAGATACTATATAGTATAGGGAACAATGAAAAGGCACACCCATTATGACATCGAGTTTGAACATACAAAATGTTTGTATTGCCATATGTGAGTTATTAACATATTAACTTACTAGACCACTTTGAACATCTTCATTTCTCACTTATACCGTCTTATTTAAAGTAACCACTAACTTAGTGTAGCACCAAATGAATCTAAATATTTTAATTAAAAAAGCACCTAACATTAGGATTTTGGTTTTCATAAGACTTACTATTCAGTTATATTGTTTTATTCACAATATATGTCCCAGTGTGCCCATGTAATGGGTATGCATTGATTATTATACTTTATGCTTCAAGTAAGACCTGGGATTGGATACATCTTGAGGAAGACAAACAATATGTTGCTGCTAACTCCGGGGTACCCCAGGGATCTAATCTGGGGCCTTTGCTGTTTCTTTATTTTATAAATGATCTGCCAGAAAGAATATGTAATTCTAGATGTCTACTCTTCGCTGATGATCTAAAATTTTTTAGAGAAATTGTATCTCAAAATGACCGTGCGCTGCTACAACGCGATATTGATTCTGCCTTTGAATGGAGTAGGGATAATAAACTAGATTTTAACATAAATAAATGTTGTACTATTTCATTTACTCGCAGTACACGGATAATCGAATTTCCATATATAATGAATAATGTAATTCTTAACAAAATTGATCATGTGAAAGATCTGGGCTTAATTATTGAAAATAATTTATCATATAAACTAACTTTCGAAAAAATTATATCATCCGCCTACAAGGCCCTAGGATTTGCAATCAGAGAATCTAAAAACTTACGTAACTTAGATGCAATTATCAAATTATATTTCGCATTAGTTAGACCTAAACTTGAGTATGGCTCTATATTATGGCATACCCAACCTAATACATATACAGAAAAAGTGGAGAAAGTTCAAAAAAAATTCTTAAGATTTTTATATTTTAAAAAGTATAGCAGACCACCTGATTTCAGATATATTCGTAGTAAATGTTTATGTACTGAATTTAGAATAAATACTCTGCAAAATCGACGAATCATTGCTTTGTTATTGTTTGGATATAAAATACTAAATTTTGGTATCATAATGACTCCGTTTTGTTGTCATCATTCTATTTTAATGTCCCAGCCAGATCTACTTGATTGCGGCAGCTCCTCTATGTACCCACACGCAGAACTACATCATGTGCTCCACTTATAGCTTTGTTTAGATTAATAAACCGAGTCTCATCAATTGATAATATTGACTTATTTGGTCCAATAACTATATTCCTTAAGTCTATAAAAAATATTTTTTCTGTTGAGAACTTGTTCCCGTGATTTTATTTCAGTTAGCTATCAGACAAGATGTACATACTTTACCTTTATATAACTAACTATATTATTTGCTAGTTGTGTTTGTATAATGTTACTACTATTATTGTTTATCGCTTTGTTTTTTGTATATGTCTAAATGTAATTTCCATGTAATTAGGCCTAGTGCCTGTTTGGGAATAAACAAATAAATAAATAAATAAATATAAAGAGAACCAGAAAATAACTGGTTAAGAAGATAACAACAAAGCATACAGGCTTAGAAATAAAACCAAATATAGAAAAGAGTGAAAAAAGTTGGTACAAGCACTACGACAGGACTAGTCAAAAATAAGAGATACAATGTAAAATAAATTGTTGCTCACCAATAATAGGTACATTGTCAAAATATCACAATATAAGTATTATAACTAATTATTGTACAGGACTTGTACAGTGAGGCGCCTCTTCCCACTTCTTTTTATACATTACAAATACGAATATGTTGTAAACTTCGTTATTCTAAATATGACCCCATATCTTTTTAACTTTTGAGTAAAGCACAAAATTTTAACTCGGAAAACATGTACCATACCCTGTATAGCCATTTTGAAGATATTTGACATATTTTGTAAAAATGTTTACAGGTGCAAGGGTATATAAAAATCTATAAAACTTTCTTCATACAGGAGGACTTTGTTTCGATTCTTTACACATAGAAAGGATATACCGGGATATCAAAAATTATCTTGGTCAAGGGTGGTTGTGGAATTTAAAACGTGTGTCTTACTTTAAATTTGAAATAATTATGTCACTGTCACACTGACATCATCAATAACCTACAAATTTCATACCTATTCATTTGTCCAAACACAAACGTTGACTGTATTGCCAATTTCCATTAACTAGCGCACCCGTTCGAAAATAGGCTTCAATCATGAAAATTTTGTGCTGTGTGGTAAGAGGCATGATTCAAAAACTGGATTAGAAAATTTCAGCACAATGACTTGACAGATTCTGACACAACAAAATATATTCAAAAATTTAAAGAAAGACACACGTTTTACATTCCACAACCACCCTTGACCAAGATAATTTTTGATATCCCGGTACTACCTTTTATTATTACAATTTATTAATTTCAAAATAATGTTCCATTGTTATCTAGTATTCCATTTTCCACATTACATTTTAGCTATTTCAAACACTGAAATCTTTTTTAGTTCAAATAGTAAATATTTTTACAACTACTATGTGTATAAAGGGAAAGATCATATACATGACATTATATTCATGGAGAGAAACATATCCGAGAACTCCTGTATATAAATTTTAAGATTTAAATTATTTTCCATTTTTCTGTAATGTCTAATAGGCAAACTAGAACTCAAAGCAGCTAAATCAGAAACTTTGACCTTTGAAACTTTTCTATATCTTTGAACTTGCCTTTATAAACTTTATCAAAAATACAATGTAATATATAAAGTGTAAACATAATTTCATCACCCTGTGGAACTGTGCTATAATCAAGATACATACAGAAATATTAGAAAAAAAATTAAATAAGTTTGATAGAAAAAACTTCTTGAAAATGTTTTTCATGATACTTTATAGGCAGAAATAAATGGGAGCCTGTACACAAACTTTGAGCATGACTGCATTTAATAAATATTAATTACTAAAATAAGTGACTTGTTTATTGTTGTGACTGATAAGTGTGTCACAGCCCTAGAGCTGTTTAAGCGGTATATAGGTATTCCTTTTTCCCAATAAAGCAATATTTTACTTACTTTTATATAACTGTGCCATGTGCTTTGTAAACATAGTCAGAGCCAATTTACTTTGGGCAAAAGCATCTTTTTCATTAAAATTCTTTTCGGAATTGAGGTCATCCAACTTTAGTTTTCCGTTAAAATGTGCAAGGGCAGAGACGTTAATTACCCTACCATTATCAGATTTGTTGAGCACTGGTAAAAGGAGATGTGTCAACAATAATGGTCCTAAAACATTGTTATATTGCATAAATTAGTTCTACTTTTATTTTTACTGTTAGTTGGTTTTATTCATGTAATACAAAAGCTGGCAATCACAACTAAAGTGATTAAAGTAGCGAATAAAGGTATTTATATATCGAGGGTGTTATAACAGAGGAGCGTAACTACATATTTTGTGAAAAATAATTTTTTGTGGCTACAAATAAAGCAAGGGTGCTTGCATGTTTTAACAAATAAACATACCTCTCATATTTTTGTTGAGTTAAACTAACAGTTAGTATTTAGGCGTATTTACGCTTTGGCACTTTGTCGACTAAACATAAAGGTGTATGTTGATATGCCATCTATTGATTTTTGATATGCCCATTATTTACTGTAGTTATGGAGATATGCCCAATTTCTTACGCCTATTTAACACAAAGCAGGTGTTTAATGCACATGTTGATAGTAGTTAATCTGTGTTTTTGTGTGTAGTTTACTGCCTGAATTATGTCAGCAATATCAAACAGAATTTTGCAACTCGCCCAACCTTGCAAGCACACACAACATGACAGTTTTTTGTTTATTTCAAAACATCAGAAAACTGTTATCACTAGGGTTCTTTTTATTATAATTTATTTTTATTAAATGGGCAATTTTTATTAATTTCAGGATCAGGTACTAGTGGTACAACTTGTTTTAGAGGGGAGTGTAATGACTGGGAAAAGGAAAATATTTCAACTTCTAACGAAACTAATGGTAAGTATTGTAAAAATAAATTGTGATATTACATACTACAACCTGTTTTGTCTCTAGATTTTCAAGACTTCGATTCAGATGACTCTACTGGAGATCCGAATGATGAACAGCAGAACAATTTATCACCAGAACAGTGAATATCTAGTAGTCATTCTCCTAAAGTCCAAAATGCTGGACAAGGTAGTGATGCACTACTGAAGGTAAGGGACTACAGCAATTTGTAAGACAATATTTAAGATAATTTATTTTTACAGAACATACAAAAAAAAAGAAAACGAACTCCTGAAAAATGGAAACAGAATGTTAGAAAATTTAAAAGAAATATCGGAGTTGAATACATCAACACTAAGGGAAATATGGTACTTGCTAGGACAATTAAGAATTGTTGGAGTCCTAATTGTATATACCATGCAATGTCATAAAAAGTTAGACGCAGCGATGCTCGAAGTGCAATATTTAAAAACTTTTGGAATTTAAAGTATATTTTGCGTCAACAAGACTATGTAGCAGGAAGAATAAAAATTTCAGAGACAAAAGATAGTAAGAAATTTAAAGACTTATAGGAGCTCTGTCATCAGGATGTGATTCCTAGTTTGTATCACAAGTACTATAAAAATTTATACCATTCATCATCAGTAGAAGATGTATCTGGTGATGAAGTAGCTCTGTCAGTTTTAAGAGAAAAATAAATGGAAGAGATTTTAGAAAAAAAAAGACTGAAGTTTAAACGTAACGTAGTTTTTTCGTAAATAAAACAATCAGAGACAAATTTTGAATTTTATTCTCCATACGCCCCTTGGTTCTAACGTAACATTCTAGGCGTATCTACTAAAATGTTACAATGACAGTTCAAAATCGCAATGTCATATTTGAGGCAATAAATATAATCACAAAAAGTTTCAAAAAGTAAATCCAGTTTCTACATTTTTTTATATGTTTTTCGTTCCTGCTATAAAATTTACTTTTTTGTAGTTATGCCCCTCTATTATACCAACCTCGAAAATAAGCTCAAAAACAATTAGTGAATCAGTTAGATAATATGCAAAATCCCCTGGCATTGAATTTGTTTGACGTATTAAAACATTTCTTAAATGAGGGTGCACCATATTTCAGTAGGGCTGAACTTCTTCAATGTGTTCATTGGTAATTGGTGTTATTTTCATGAATTGAACTTAAAACTCTCTAAATTTATGTGTCTTATTTTTAATTTGTTTTATTTCTTTTACCTATGGTTATTCAGATATTCCTTACTGAAGTGTGATCACAAAGACATACCAATGTCCACAAAAATTAAGCACAAAGTGTGTAAACACACTGTATATCCATCGTAAAGATTAATTTTAAAAATTTTACAAAGTACCTACTAAAATTTTACCGGGATAGAAATTTAACTTCAATTGTAGACTTAAAATAACTACATTAAAAAAATTGTAAATATCTAACATCTCATAAACTATTAAAATTAATAATATCAGCATAATTTTTCAATAAATACTAATTACATTATGTAACCAGTAACATTACTTAAGTATTTCATACCAAATTATTCCATGCTTTTAACATGTGTGATTTTACACTACAGAATTGCAACAATTGCAAATATTTATATAATCCTGTATTATAATATAAACCTAAAAATCAATTAATTTGCAACTGAAATATAGCGTAACAAAATTATAGTATATTTATTATTTAATTTTTCTTTCCCATAGGCGGCTATTGTACAATCTATCCGCTTATTATAAACGCCTTACCCAAATAATTTGTAACAAAGGTCAGTTCATTGCCATCTGAGGTTTTTGTATATGGATGAAATATAATTCCAGCATTATTAATTAGTACATCAATTTTATCGTATTCATTTTTAATCTGATCGGCAAAATCTCTTATACTAGAAAATTCTGATACATCCAATAGCTTTATTACTACATTAGCTCCTGGTGTTAACAATTTGATGTGTTCAATAGCTTTTCTACCTTTTTCTGCATTGCGAACTGCTAAAATTATATTACCACCTGCAAAGTTTCATACTGTATTTTTTGTAGAAAATAATAAATCTTACGATTGAGTTACCTCTTTTTGCTAGTTCTTTTGCAGTTTCAAAGCCTATACCACATGCTCCTCCTGTAATTATTACATTCTTGCCAACTATTCGAAGTGAACCATCACAATTTGTGCCTCCTATATAGATTCTAAAAATGTATCTATTAAAGCTGAGTTCATGAGAAAATATTAATGGAATAATACCTACCAATAAATACTAGCAATAACCAAATTTTACTAATGGCATTTCTCAATTCATATTAGGTACATTGCTATATTCCTCCGGTCAAATGTGTATTTGGTCGGATCTATATTCTTATACAAATTGTAGGCAATAACATTAAAATTCAATATTTTATCTTGGCTCTTATGGCAATATTTCTTATGATTATTATTCTCCATACTATTATAGAAAATGCAGAAACTCAGTTCTAATCTTGCTCAATATTATATGTCAAAGAAATATTTTTAATTCTGCGTAATCTAAACACATATAGGTACATGATATATGAAAGATTGTTTCAATTTATCCTATTTATTCAGTCAACGATATGAAGAAAATTGGCATCTTACAGTATTTCACAGCGTATTTAGATATTGAAACATTATATTAATTATTGTGGAACATTCTTATTTAATGTCATAGATTGATCTACGAAGTAGGTATAAAGGATACTATACCCTTCTACTTCATGGATTAATCTTTAATTGGCATAATATGGTAATAATTATTATTTTTTCTTACCTTATAGCACTAATAATAGTAACAAATAAAGTTATGATATATGGCCACCAACTCTGAGAAAAAAATTCAAAATCCGCTAAGAAATCTTGCATTTTTTATAAAATTTTAGATTGAATCGCTTTGACAAATTTAAATGTCTGAGAAATATTTCATTTGTTTAGTTCCATAAAGATTTAATTGTTTTAAATTAGGCGGAAATTCAATCTAGTAGTCCATGAGTGTTATTTACAACAAAGTTCGCCAGATGGCGCTGGCTTGCTCTTCGCTGCTTGCTTGGCCAGTAAAAGTAAATGGAATTTGCAAAATGGCATCCTACTTCTGTAACAGTAAGAAAATATGATTTTATTTAGTGCTTGTGAAATGATAAATTTGGACGAGATATAATGTGGTGTGTGCGTCTTAACTTGATCAGCTAAATTAAACTAATCAAGCGGCTTAAAAAAAAAGGTAGGTTACATATTTATTTTTGCCATTTACTAATTTCTCTTAACGTCATGTAATAAATTTGACGTAAGTTCAAGTTGTTATTATTTGACAGTAGCATAGATAAAGGCAGTAGTTTTTTTATATCTTTATTTTTTTATTCATTTAACAAAAATTTATTTATTTTGATTCCTGCACCGAATCAAGTATATAGTCTTTGACCGAATCCTTAATTCGTTTACTATAAAAAGAGTTTCAATAGGTTTGATAAGTTTTCATTAATAGAATTACCTATATTCCCAATTAAGTCATCTAAAATCAAGTATCTGTGTATTAAGTAGGTAGGTACTGTTTAAAAATTAAAGTGTAAACCTATTCTCGATAAATAAATATACCTGTATAAAATCAGACGTTATTGAATTATTCAGTTACATTTAATCTAATTCCTGTTTGGTTTTAGCCTTGACATTGAACCTTGAATACCTTTTTAATATTTCAAGGTGGACGACAACATTGTCATAGGCCATGAATTTATTTTTATTGAGTATTTCATTGTTTACATGCCTACGGAGTATTATTGTTAGCTATAAATTCTCGGTAAATACGAAAATGAAATAATTTTGAATATGTATTCCTGCTCGTAGGTACGTAGGTGTATGTTTTACACACTACTTCTTACGGCAGTAAAGCTGTTTAATACCTACATATAGGGCTTATTTCGTATAAATGTAGGTAAAACCTTTATTTTTTAAGATACCTATACCAAACAAAATAAAAGCGTAGAATGTCTATAAAGAGAGAATTATGCCTTAAAATTGTATGTGCTTTCATAATCGGCTAGATCAAGTGGCCTGGTCCAGGAGCAGGCGACATGATTTAGCCGATTATGGTGCTTTCATTCCCTAATTTTTTTAAGAGATCAACTTTCATTGAAAGAAAACCTATCTACTATCTAATTAATATTTGAGTAGGATTCTAATATAGATAAGCACATACATAATAGGTACTTACTAGTTAATAAAATAATAAGAGAAAACAAACCGGTCACAATGAAGTTTCAAAAGTCAAATCCTAGGTAATTTGTAAAATAATATGAAATTCATGTACCTACTTACTACTATATAAGTAGCCTCGCATGTGCCGTTGCATGAAATTTGTATCTTCAGCAATGTCTGCTTCATCTTTCAGACTTTCAGAAACAATCTGGTGAGAGAGTAATATGGAAAAACATTTCATGAAATTTGTTAAACATTAAACAAGATAGTTGTTTCCCATGCATTCAAATAAAAAAGTCTCTAGAGATGATGCTGCTAACTACTAACTAGCGAAATAAGAATAGAAATTGACAAAACAGGATACGCTGTTTCATAATTGTTTTATTGAGGCATTGGGTATTTTTTTAATGACGGAAAGTCCTGTTACACGAATAGATCGAGGTTTGAAGCTAAGCTATAATCGGCTAGATCACATCGCCTGCTCCAAAAGATTTTTAAAAATCCTTGGCCTGCTCCTATTTATTTTTTAGTCTGTCGATTCTCAATTTGGGTAGGAGTCTACAATTCATTTCGTGGTTGCCATGGAAATTCGCTAGCTGTCGCCACCACATTGTCCCGCTGAGAACTACAAAGTGTCAATATCGCATACTCTATTTGTCAAAGTTGACAGAGGCACTGGTGACAACAGTTGCACTTGACGACACTACAAAAAACACAAAACTCATAGAACTAATCCATATACTTATATTAAAACATATATGACCACAGAGCTCCGAACATTACTAAAATGATTTTAGAAGAGAACAGAAATGCTTATTTTAATAATATAATCTGCATACCCTTGGAGAATCCCTATTGACATACAGTTTTGTCTCAAGTACCTACCTATTTAGTAGATATATAAAGTAGAATTTTATGTCTTGTCTACTAAAGTATGAGGTAATTATGTACCTAGATTTTAGTATTCGTTAAATTTCTTGCTAATTTTATTAAGATTTTTTTCTAAAAATCCATGCATGCATTTGTATAAATTTCAAAACTATTTAGGTATTTTTACTCTGAGGCTAGATTACTACAAATATTTTACTAACAAAGCTAACTTATAATATAAAGCTTCAGAATTTAAAATAAATAATATGTTGCATATCTCTCTAGTAAGAATTATGCAATAGTTTATTTTTAATTCTGGAATTATATAATCATAAATTGTTGTGAAGAGAACTATTTATTGTTAAAATGATAAAGTTTCTTGATAAAATGTACTGCAAAAAATTAATAGTGATACCGGTGATGATAATGTCTTATCTGTCTTAACTTATTTGTGGTGCAGCTTCATGATTGATTTTATTTTCTTTTGAGAATACACCATATGTAAAATAATAAAAAAACAGAAAACCAGAAGTATTCAAAATAAATATCGAAAGTGTAGTATCAAGCCAAATTTCTAAAGTTTTATCGTCAATCTGACAATTTTTTTCGCACAAACTTTTACCAACCTACTGACGACGAGTCGAGAATCGACTTGAAACGTATAGAAGAACAAAGCTTAATTTCATTTAAATTTTACTATAATTTGTTTGTTAGACATAAACATATCCGTAACGAAAAAGGAAGATACCTACTGTAATTTTCTAAAGATTATTTTCTTATTATTTTCTGTCTCTCTCACTATTAGAGCTATATCCATCAGACCCTATGCCCTGTATAAATGTATTCGTGAGAGCACAATTCCATTTTCTTTTAGAAATACAAGTCGTGATAAACATATATTTCTTGGACACTACCCTGCATGAATGTAAATAATATAAAATTGTGTCTTCCTTCAAATAAAAATCGACCTGTTCGAGCATTTTCCATGGAAACCGATACTTTAACATATAATCGAGGATGAAACGTTTTGTTGAATCACCCTGTATATCATCTTGTCACAGTAAATCCTCTAATCAAGTTTTCAACGGGGTTCGACAAAACTGTACGATGCTTTAGTTGTTCAAGTTTTAAATTCCACAAACTTTATGAATATTCTACAAAAAAAATCTGAATTCAACGCAGCATTGGGTCAGTGTAAAATACAGGTATTTTATGTGGGTAATTTACATGTAAAGTATTGGAACATTTTTATACATAAATATGCATGTAGAAAATAATTTGATTGTAATACATAATATGTATATTATGTCCTAACAGTTAAGTTAAGACATAATATATTTTACAATAACAAAGAATATCAAATTTTAGGCGGGAAATACGAAAAATACGATTTTTAGAAAAATGGACTTAATACACTTTGGCTCTAGGGTACCTAACTGATATGCTTATTATTTTGAAAAGACCAAAAATCAATATAAACAGGTTTTATTTAATTTTTCAATAAAGATAATAAGTAAAATAGGTACTTATATTTAATATAAAAACAAATAAGTATATATTCTTAATTCTACCTAAACCAAATAGAAGATGATGCTAATAATACTCATCTGAATAATGTTTATCCCCAATTTTAATGAATGATATATAAAAAGAAGTTTCTTTGATCTATCAAAATCAAATTTGTTACTCAAATTGGAATGGACATAGGTAAGACCAGTTTGAAAATGCCGTTTCTAATTGCGCAGATGAAGCAGGTACATATATTTAATAATTTCAATGCTAAAACCTCTAAATTGGGATGTCGTATTTTTGCCATGATGCCATAAAATGTTAATGGCTTCTTGACATCTTTTTCCATTGATGACTGTAATATTGCTCTATCTCTTCACCATTTAATGACCGAAATGAATGACCGAAAAGTTAGATAACGAGACAATTGGACACTTCATGAAGACACAGAACAGAAGCGTAATCGACGAAGACTGTGATATAGAGGTCATGAGTGTTAAATCTTTGAAAAACAAACCTGATGTCTATCAAGCGGTAATTCAACTAGACGCGAATTCTTACACTAAAGCAATGGAAAATGGTCATCTGTTTATTGGGTATGATAATTGTTCCGTTTACGATGCTTTGGAGATAAAATGTTGTTTTAAGTGCTGTGGATTCAACCATTTAGCAAAAAACTGCACGAGCAAACCCGTCTGTCCAAAATGTGCCGGTAGTCATAGGATACAGGATTGTGCACCATCAGCCGTAGTGAAATGTGTTCATTGTGACAATGTAAAGGGTAGGCTGAATCTTGATATTGATATAATGCATTCTACATGGCAACGGGATAAATGTTATGTGTATAAGCATAAATTAGAGGATCTTAAAAAGGAGATTATTAATCCTAAATAGCAATTAAGTAATGCAAACGATAATATTCATAAGAATAATTTAACTTCGTCTAAAGAGATAGATTCTACGAAACTAACCATGTATTATCAGAACGTCCGGGGGTTAAATACCAAAACATCTGAATTACTTAATTCTTTAGCTGGTGGTCAGGCCGAGCACTTAATGTATGCTTTTACGGAAACCTGGTTAAATTCAGGTGTCTATAATGACGAACTTTTTGATGATAACTTTACTGTATTTCGTAAAGACAGGGACTTTCAAGTCACTGGCACAACTAGGGGCGGAGGCGTGTTGTTGGCGGTAAGTACTACCTTGAATGCTACTGAGATAACCTTAAATGGTCAAATTTTTGATATTATTCCCCAAATTGATATATTGGGAGTAAAAATCACATCAGATATAAAGCAGTTGAACATATTTGTAGTGTATATTCCACCGAATCTAACTGTTGACTGTTATGACTTATTTTGCGAAGTAGTTGAATCGCTTGAATGTAATTACGGGCCAGAAATTCTTATCGTTGGTGATTTTAACGTACCTAAACTCGATGCGCATGTACACAATCAGAAAGCTCAGAATATTAAACATTTATGCCAGTTTTATTCACTTACTCAATACAA
The DNA here is from genome assembly GCA_963924545.1 of Pogonocherus hispidulus. NCBI lineage: Eukaryota > Metazoa > Arthropoda > Insecta > Coleoptera > Cerambycidae > Pogonocherus > Pogonocherus hispidulus. Next base: position 73,574,973 of record OZ004693.1, read on the forward strand.
TAATATCTTAAACATAAGTAGCTATACTTTGGACCTACTTCTATGTTCGGTTCCATGTATTGTCAGTAAATCAGAATATGCGTTATTAAACGAAGATCCCCATCACCCGGTGCTTGATATTCAAATTACCTTTGACTCAAACATGTCGGATCTACCTCTTAATGAAAATCTGTCATATTGTTACCGTAAAGCAAATTTTGTATCGCTCTATGAAAGTTTATTGGAAACTGACTGGTCCTTTGTTAAAAACTTTGAGAACGTTAATTCTGCATTGGATATATTTTACAAAACCCTTTACTTTGTAATAGACATGTACGTTCCCAAAGCCAAATCAATTAACTCAAAGTATCCGGAATGGTATACGGCTTCTATTATTAGGAATATAAAGAAAAAGTCAAGACTATGGGGCAAATACAAAAAGACCGGTGCGGAAGATACCTACGCAGAATTTAGTGATTTGAGGGCAAAAATTAAACAAGACATTACAGTGGCACACAAGAATTACTTACTTAGAATAGAATCTGAAATAAAAACGAAACCTAATAGATTTTGGTCATACATCTCCAGGAAAAGTAAAAACTCAAGTTATCCATCGCATATGTAATCTAATGGACGAGAATTACTAACGGGTCAAGCAATAGCGGATGGTTTTGGACAGTACTTTGCAAACTCTTACCTTGCCAATCAGGTTACTCAGTCGCCTTTGCAGACACAAATACCAATTAATAGTACATTAAATCTGACGCATATTAATGAATATGATATCACTGAAGCCATAAAGAAACTGAAATCAAATTTCACAATGGGGCCAGACTTTATTCCTGCATTTTTAATAAAGGATTGTGCTGCAGTCTTGGCGGGACCCTTGACTACTATTTTCAATTTAATTTTAAAAACCGAAACCTTTCCTGATATCTGGAAAACATCAAGAATTCGCCCAATTTATAAAAACGGAGATAGGCATGATATATCTAATTATCGAGCTATATCTATTATTTGCAATTTTAGTAAGATTTTGGAAATTATTGTTCATGGCCACTTATACGGACATGTTAGTCAAGCCCTAAACACAAATCAACACGGTTTTGTGAGAGGGAGATCAACATCAACTAATCTTGTGTGTATTACGGATTATATCTGTAAGTCTTTGGATAATCAGGGACAAGTTGATGTAATTTATACAGATTTTGCCAAAGCCTTTGATCGGTTAGATCACGGAATACTATTACGTAAGCTGGATGTGTATGGGATTTCAACAAAATTTTTGTCCCTATTTGAGTCTTATTTAAAACATAGGACTCAATTTGTACAGTATCGAGGGTTTAGATCTGAAAACATAAACGTCGTGTCCGGCGTCCCGCAGGGATCAATTTTGGGGCCCTTATTATTTAGTATATTTATTAATAACATTGCGAGTGATATTTCAGTTAACCATCTGCTTTACGCAGACGACATGAAAATTTACGTTGAAATTAAAACGCTACATGACTGTATCCGCCTCCAGCATGCTTTGTCCACGATTAATGGTTGGTGTATCGAAAATAGTCTTCCTCTTAATATCAATAAATGTAATGTTATGTCATTTTCCAGGAAAAATGAACCTCTAATTTATGATTATCAAATAAACAACCAAACCCTGGCTCGCCCCGACTATATAAAGGATTTAGGGGTTTTTTTTGATAAAAAATTTTCCTTTAACGAACATGTAAACAAAATTTCATCATCAGCCTATAAGAGTCTGGGTTTCATTATTAGAAATAGTAAAGGTTTTGCCGACCCTAATACATTAATGCTGCTTTTTAACACATTTGTAAGACCTCGTTTAGAATATGCCTCGGTTGTTTGGTGCCCGCATACTATGGCCGATAAGAACAATTTAGAAATTATTCAACGAAAATTTTTGAAATATATGTACTTTAGAGCGGAGGGGGTTTATCCATATCTTGGATTTCCGCAAGATATCCTTTTAGATACATTTAACTGTAAGTCACTGGAAAATCGTAGATTCATCCAGTCTTTAATATTTTTGTATAAAATAATTAATTTTAAAATTGATAGTCCAAACATTCTGGAACGGATAATGTTTCAAATACCACGAGCAAATAGTCGTTTTTCTCAGCCAATGTATCTGGAAATCCCTCGCACCAACCTACTAAAACGCTCGCCTATTTATGCTATGTGTAGTAATTACAATAGTGTTGATGACAAAATAGATTTATTTTCCTGTAGCATTAGGGATATTAAAATATTATAGAAATAAATATGTTTACCACTCGCGGTTATTCATATGATTGTTTTTTTGTGTTTTTTAACTGTTTTTGGTCACTGTATTCCATTTTTTTTCCATTTTTTTTGTTTATTAGATGTTTATATAGTCATTATTGTTTTTCACATGTTTTGTGCTCTATATGTATATAAATTTACTGAATAGTCTTTTTCCCATTCATTAATTGGATTCTGTCTGTTGAATGATGTATTACCAATAAATAAATAAATAAATAAATAAATTCAGCTGTTTCAAAAAGAAATTTTCGACGATAATTTTCTATTCGTTATAGGTATAAAAAGTTTGATGATAAACTATATTGAGTCAACGAATAATTTCTCCTATTGTTCAAACTCTGAGTACCCTTCGGGTACCTAGAGTACCTAGAGACCTTTTTTCTGCGACCCCAACTCATAGATCAATGCTGGTGTTTTATACATTTTTACATTTTTTACGTGCTGATTATTCTGCTCTATTCTATTTAAAAATATGTAAAATGCTATTGTTATTTTACTTTACATATTTTTCTACACGTAAAGTCACAACCCTGATTCAACGTATTGCTCATAATTTATAGTGTTGGCTCATATTGTTCATAAAAAAACTTAGTTTAGTTCATACTGTTCATATTAGGTACATCAATTTCGGCCCTTAAACCGATTCTGTATACCGAACACAAGTCAGGTTGTTAGGTTATGTGCAATGTCAAAATGAAATAATAGCATTTGTCTATTTTCTGGTATAAATTGTGGTAATGACCCTAGAACCAACTAAAAGTTGAAAAGCTGAAGGCAAATAAAAAGTTGAAGCATGCTTTAGATAAAAATAATGCAATATAAGCTACTAGGTATAGTCGATTTTTAACAATATTTTTCAAAAAAAATATAAAAATGAATAGTAGGTAGGTACTGTTAATTTAGGGAACAATGTTAACTGTACTTTGTGATTTTTGACTTGTAAGGAGACTATATTTTTTACATGAGAGAAATATATATATATTTTATTTTTATTTTTCAAGTGAAATGTCTTGTTTTTCAATTTTTTTTCAAAAATTTTAAATTAATTACTCATTAAAGTTTTATTGGTCATAAAAACACAATCATATTTAATACTTATTTTAAACAAATTTGCATAAAAAGTTCATATTTTTTTTATTATTAATTCATATTTTCATATGTTTGACATTTGTTGCCACTCCTAGCCCTGTTATTAGTTTTACCCCTATACACTAAAATCAAGAAAAAAGTAAATTGTTCTGTGTGAAATATTTGCTATTGGTATAATTTCTTGAAAAAAGCATTAAAATAGTTATATATTATCTAACAAGTCATTTTATATTTAATTTTAACTTACAAAGTATATATCTCGTTACCTTGAGTAACCAATTGATGAAGGCTAGTAATATTTAATTTAAGATAAGTTATCTAATCTGCCACCCTTACTGCATGCTACTCTTAATATTATATAATTATGCAAAATGTAATACTTCACGATAAGCGAGTATAAACAACTATTGCCCCTGAACTCTTAGCGTAAATTATCTTTATGAGGTCACCATCCAATTTTATAAATAAAAGATCACCAAAGTTCACGTGGTGGTAGTTTTTCAGATTTTAATTTCGAATGTATGCTTTGGCTAAAGATAATAAATAGTATACATATATCTGTATGATTCTAATCCTAATCACATTTATTAGGCCGAAGTAAAGGACTTGTGTGAAGTAGGGGGCGGAGTATTAATATTTTGAAGACTGCATTAACGATTGCGTCGTTCTATTTCTACTTCAAGTTTTAACAATCTCAAGTACGACCCGGGTCATTGCTTATAATCATAATAATGATATTTATTTATTGCCCAACAGAAATAATTCCATTTAAAGGACTGCTTAAAAGAAAATTTGCAGTGATATATTACAGCTTACAAAAAATTGTCAATAGGTATAGCATATAGATATCATATATCATTATGCACCAGGAACTGCATCGATCGATATAGAAAAAGCGTATTAACTAAATAATTTTAAAATTTTGGTGGCTACAAATGTCGATATTATCTATCCAATAAAAATAATTTGGTACAAGTTTCAGGAACTTCTGATTATACTGAAATTGATAACTTTGTTATATCAAATGGAATATCCTGCATATTTTTACATTTTTAGGACTAACATTTAGAGTAACCTATTACCTAACCCTTTCCAAAATATTTGAATCTTAAGAAAAATTACAAGTGCAATGATTTGCAAGAACTTCATGTAGAAAAAAGAAACCAAGCTGGACTACCTTCTACAGTTTAGATACATTTTAGATTAATAAAGTTACCATTATAAGTTAAAATTAATGTTTTTTTATGTTACTAACTGCAATTTTTTTTTTTTGTTGAAATGAAACACTCTTGTTTCGTACATCAAATTTTGTAAAATTAAATTCTCTTTTGTCCGGTATGAGCATTGTCAGGGTTAAGTTTTTTTTTTTTTTGCTAATTTCTTACGTTATCAATCTTGGTAAGATGCTCGGTTTTAAATTAGCCATGATTATAAACAATCTCATCTTATAATGTCTGTAACTTATTTGTGGTTCGTTTTCATGATTCACAGTTTCTTTTGTTATTACACTACACCACATGTAAAATGTAAAACCAGGAGTATACAAATTCGAAGTGCAGTATCAAGGCAAACTTCTAAAGTTTGCCCCAAACAACGTATACTTTATATGTAATAAAATAATATTTGATCAATTAACTAAATTTCATCAGTGGTTTTTCAGTTTTATATAAAATTCTGTAATATTACAAAAAAAATATATTACATGTCATATTTTAAAATGACAAGTAATATGTCACATTTTAAAAATTATATTTTAATAATACCTAATTTCTTTGTATAACATTATAAATAAATACTGTAAGAAATGGCCTTAATGATCCAAGAATATAATATTTTGAAGTGCCCAGGTAACAGAGGAGCAAGAGAAAATTTCAATTTAACGAATAAGGGTCTTTTATAAAATGAAGAAATAAATTTAATAATGATAATACATATCTTTTACACTACCCTTGAAAATCTCTAGTTCACCTGCAGGCGTCATTCCCTATATGGTAAAAAAGCCGTCTTTGAACTCTTAGGTCAAGACTTCTGTCACATCAAACCGAACTAGATCATACTAGCCACTATACTAGGTATCCTTTGTTCGATATCATTCCTATTTTTCGTATGTCATGTTGGTACATATCGATTTGGATTTCATAAATTTACTTCCAAATTCTTGTACATTCTTTTCTGTCTTTGAAATATCCATCATGTAGATCATCTTTAACTGAGACCCATGAACGAAGCAAATAATCTAATTTTTTCTTATTTTTGACCTTTCACTCTTGTGATACTGAAAGTATTCTTAGCTTACTGATCACTATAAGAACGGATCAGCTAGGTTGAAGGATAAACATAGCCGAGGAGAATGGAAAATGAATAATAAACACTTGGTGACATGACAGGGGCAGAGTTAATTTTCTTCTGCCTTTGTTATTCGTTTGTTATGGTTTGAAACAGCGGAAAAAACTGTTTATATCGTTCCTATTAAAAAAAAACAAGCTTAGTTTACAGCTGGATAATGAGTCAGTAAATAGAAAGTAAATATGTACCACCAAAAATTGATAACAGCCCATTATACTTTTTGTATGTTTTCATATAAGCGACGTGTCAAGCTTCTGAAAATGTAAACATTCACAGATTTCGCAATTCTTGCAACCATCGGAGTGCATTGAAAATGAATTAAGGAAATTTGGAACTATAGAAAGCTTGCAAAAGTTACCTTCTAATTTGAGAACTTACCATTTGCGACTTACAGACTTTACCACCTTGTATATCACATTCATATGAGAGCTCAGATTCTCAGACTTGCAATTTGCAATATACGAATACGAATGCCAAACTATGCGCCCACGCCGTCCGCTCTACTCGTCCCCCACTACCTAACCATGTCGGTGTGACATGCTCATGGCGTTACACTTTTGATCGAAACATACCCCTATACCTTCGCGATCCTATAAGCATTTTCAATGCTAAAAAATAAATATAATTTCATCAAAAAATCATTCATCTAAAAGCCCCCTTAAGGGTTTACTTGGCTTTGGATTTGGGGGGTTGTCTAATCTATGGTGATTTAATTACAATTATTCTTCGCTGTTGTCCTCCATGATTATATAACGCGTAGTATCCATTGATTCATAGGTACTACGCGTTATATAATCATTACGGACAACAGCTCACATAATTACGATTGATCTTCCTTACAGGTAAGTCGACCAATCTATATTTATATTAAAGGTTTACAAAAGGAAACACAACACAATTACGGACATAGTCCCAAAGAAGACACTGTGTACTGTCCTCTTAGAATTTTCATAGTTTTATTCTACATTTATAATCATCCTACATCTTTTCTTTTAACTAGGCTAAAGTTTCCCTTGTTTCTTTCCATTTGAAAACTATTGCACAAATACGGGTGTGAAGATATCCACATCCACAGATTTCGGTAGGACTATAATCGATAAAGTCGTGGTCACAAGATAAATTCTTGAAATAACGAAAATATCACTCAACCGTCAACTGTTTAGTTTCAGGGTGGTTATAAATCATAAAATTAAGTAACTGGTTAGTATCACATCACTTATCAGGTACCAGGTGGTAAGATGGGGATGAATTGAAAAAAAGAGGTTAAAATTGCATAAAAAAATAATAGCAAGTCCAAATGAAGATGTAGAGTTTTTATTCCACCACAGATCGATAGAGAATCAAAAAGTACATTGGCCAGTACCATTGGCTTTATTTGTCAGGCCGTCCAAGGGGATGAAAAGGGGTTCAAATTGAATAAAAAAATAATAGCAAGTCCAAATGAAGATGTAGAGTTTTTATTTCGCCACAGATCGATAGAGAATTAAAAAATACATTTGGCAGTACCATTGGCTTTATTTGTCAGGCCGTCCAAGGGGATGAAAAGGGGTTCAAATTTAATAAAATAATAATAGCAAGTCCAAATGAAGATGTAGAGTTTTTATTCCACCACAGATCGATAGAGAATTAAAAAATACATAGGCCAGTACCATTGGCTTTATTTGTCAGGCCGTCTATGGGGATGAAATGGGGTTAAAACTGTTTAAAAAAATACTAGGAAGTCCAAATTATTTGTTAGACCAATACGATATAAGGTAAAGATAGTATAGAAGCGGGAAGCTTGTTTCCAATTAAAGCCGCTTTCATGTCGCTAATAATTGAACATGTGGAAAAAGGCGGATTTCTGAGTTACAAAAGAATAATTATTACTTAGGACACAAGATGCAGAGAACATAGTCCACATGTATTATTTTCTATCATAAAACAGGTTGGATGAAATTTTCTCTTGCACATAGAACAGGCCTCTGATTTGTCCCCGTCTGTATAACCGCATATAGGACATAGGTTTGTCATATCATCAGACGCTTTGATGAGCAGCAATTTAATTTGTGCTCTGTAACCTGTAATATCGATAGAATCGAGTAGAGATTTCTCTTTGACGATCTGAGATACAAAATAGATAATATAAACGCCACAGTTGTATGTGTCCATTTGTTGTATATGATCCACAAACTGTAGAGTCCAGGAGTCTATTGGTAGTCTTGTTCTTTTGTAGTTATTGTACGAATTAATAAATTTTAAAAATGTATTTAAATATAAACCACTAGTTTTTTTAGACCGACTGCCATTGGGGTATATATATATATAAATGACTGTTGGCCAAGGTCTGCGATAATAACACACCAGTGATTTCTGTTAATATGTACAGGTATGACTAAAATATTGTTTGTATCATAAAGTTCGAAATCAAGGTAAAAATCTTTTTCCAAATTGTCGATCAAATTGAATATAGCGTAAGTCTTTTCAACGGTAATCAATCTATAATTTTTGTTCAAAATTACATGCAAACTGCAGTTGATTACGAAATCGGTCAGCCATTGCGTCCCTGAAAGACTGTCAAAATCATTAATTTTTAGTTCTGGGCATAATGCCAGTTTTTTGTATGTACATACTAGGTAGTTGTTATAACTCACGCATTTTTGATAATAATTTTCGTGATATACCAATCCATTCGGCAATATGGTAAAGTTTTCATTTAGACAAGTGGTTCTTATCGACTGCTTCTTTAATACGTCTGTGCTGTGATTAGATGCACCAACGTTTTTCATATTATTCTTTGTTTTTAATGCACACTAACGTTCAGTGTTTAGTCTTTTTAATGTGCGTTTCAAATGTGTTCCTTTGAAATTACTAGATTTTTGTGGCAGTCTTTTAGCCCACTGTTCTTGTGCGGTTAAATCCAAAATTGTTGGACTGATTCGGTCTTCGCATTCTCTGGGCACAATAATGCGCGTACAGTTACTTTTTGGTATATCTAGAGTAATTTCTTTGTGAATAGATAATACGTGTTTTCTAATTTCACGTAGGACTCTACTACATTTTTGGTGTTGCCCAATTAATAATACTGCCCAATGTATTTTTTAATTCTCTATCGATCTGTGGCGAAATAAAAACTCTACAGCTTCATTTGGACATGCTATAATTTTTTTATTTAATTTGAACCCCTTTTCATCCCCTTGGACGGCCTGACAAATAAAGCCAATGGTACTGGCCAATGTATTTTTTAATTCTCTATCGATCTGTGGCGAAATAAAAACTCTACAGCTTCATTTGGACATGCTATAATTTTTTTATTTAATTTGAACCCCTTTTCATCCCCTTGGACGGCCTGACAAATAAAGCCAATGGTACTGGCCAATGTATTTTTTAATTTTCTATCGATCTGTGGTGGAATAAAAACTCTACATCTTCATTTGGACTTGCTATTATTATTTTATTAAATTGGAACCCCTTTTCATCATCTTGGACGGCCTGACAAATAAAGCCAATGGTACTGGCCAATGTATTTTTTGATTCTCTATCGATCTGTGGCGAAATAAAAACTCTACAGCTTCATTTGGACTTGCTATAATTTTTTTATTTAATTTGAACCCCTTTTCATCCCCTTGGACGGCCTGACAAATAAATCCAATGGTTCTGGCCTATGTATTTTTTAATTCTCTATCGACCTGTGGTGGAATAAAAACTCTACATCTTCATTTGGACTTGCTATTATTTTTTTATTCTATTTGAACCCCTTTTCATCCCCTTGGACGGCCTGACAAATAAAGCCAATGGTACTGGCCAATGTATTATTTGATTCTCTATCGATCTGTGGCGAAATAAAAACTCTACATCTTCATTTGGACTTGCTATTATTATTTTATTAAATTGGAACCCCTTTTCATCCCCTTGCACGGCCTGACAAATAAAGCCAATGGTACTGGTTAATGTATTTTTTGATTCTCTATCGATCTGTGGCGAAATAAAAACTCTACAGCTTCATTTGGACTTGCTATAATTTTTTTATTTAATTTGAACCCCTTTTCATCCGCTTGGACGGCCTGACAAATAAAGCCAATGGTACTTGCCAATGTATTTTTTGATTCTCTATCGATCTGTGGTGGAATAAAAACTCTACATCTTCATTTGGACTTGCTATTATTTTTTTATTAAATTGGAACCCCTTTTCATCCCCTTGGACGGCCTGACAAATAAATCCAATGGTACTGGCCAATGTATTTTTTAATTCTCTATCGATCTGTGGTGGAATAAAAACTCTACATCTTCATTTGGACTTGCTATTATTTTTTTATTAAATTGGAACCCCTTTTCATCCTCTTGGACGGCCTGACAAATAAATCCAATGGTACTGGCCAATGTATTTTTTAATTCTCTATCGATCTGTGGTGGAATAAAAACTCTACATCTTCATTTGGACTTGCTATTATTATTTTATTAAATTGGAACCCCTTTTCATCCCCTTGGACGGCCTGACAAATAAAGCCAATGGTACTGGCCAATGTATTTTTTGATTCTCTATCGATCTGTGGCGAAATAAAAACTCTACAGCTTCATTTGGACTTGCTATAATTTTTTTATTTAATTTGAACCCCTTTTCATCCGCTTGGACAGCCTGACAAATAAAGCCAATGGTACTTGCCAATGTATTTTTTGATTCTCAATCGATCTGTGGTGGAATAAAAACTCTACATCTTCATTTGGACTTGCTATTATTTTTTTATTAAATTGGAACCCCTTTTCATCCCCTTGGACGGCCTGACAAATACAGCCAATGGTACTGGCCTATGTATTTTTTAATTCTCTATCGATCTGTGGTGGAATAAAAACTCTACAGCTTCATTTGGACTTGCTATAATTTTTTTATTTAATTTGAACCCCTTTTCATCCCCTTGGACGGCCTGACAAATAAAGCCAATGGTACTTGCCAATGTATTTTTTAATTCTCTATCGATCTGTGATGGAATAAAAACTCTACAGCTTCATTTGGACTTGCTATAATTTTTTTATTTAATTTGAACCCCTTTTCATCCCCTTGGACGGCCTGACAAATAAATCCAATGGTACTGGCCAATGTATTTTTTAATTCTCTATCGATCTGTGGTGGAATAAAAACTCTACATCTTCATTTGGACTTGCTATTATTTTTTTATTCAATTTGAACCCCTTTTCATCCCCTTGGACGGCCTGACAAATAAAGCCAATGGTACTGGCCAATGTATTTTTTGATTCTCTATCGATCTGTGGCGAAATAAAAACGCTACAGCTTCATTTGGACTTGCTATAATTTTTTTATTTAATTTGAACCCCTTTTCATCCCCTTGGACGGCCTGACAAATAAAGCCGATGGTACTTGCCAATGTATTTTTTGATTCTCTATCGATCTGTGGTGGAATAAAAACTCTACATCTTCATTTGGACTTGCTATTATTTTTTTATTCAATTTGAACCCCTTTTCATCCCCTTGCACGGCCTGACAAATAGAGCCAATGGTACTGGCCAATGTATTTTTTAATTCTCTATCGATCTGTGGTGGAATAAAAACTCTACATCTTCATTTGGACTTGCTATTATTTTTTTATTCAATTTGAACCCCTTCTCATCCCCTTGGACGGCCTGACAAATAAAGCCAATGGTACTGGCCAATGTATTTTTTGATTTTCTATCGATCTGTGGTGGAATAAAAACTCTACATCTTCATTTGGACTTGCTATTATTTTTTTATGCAATTTTAACCTCTTTTTTTCAATTCATCCCCATCTTACCACCTGGTACCTGATAAGTGATGTGATACTAACCAGTTACTTAATTTTATTATTTATAACCACCCTGAAACTAAACAGTTGATGGTTGAGTGATATTTTCGTTATTTCAAGAATTTATCTTGTGACCACGACTTTATCGATTATAGTCCTACCGAAATCTGTGGATGTGGATATCTTCACACCCGTTGCACAAATGATTTTGTTCTAATATAGGTATTTCGCCACAAAACCCATCCTTCATAATTTATAATATGAAAATATTTCATTTATCAGATTAAAAAGCCACATATTTTAAAAATCCTTTAAATCAAGGTATCTGTTATACCAGGTGTTCTAATTATAAAGTGTAGTGTTCAATAAATATTATCTCTTCCATCTGTTACTGTGGAAACGTCTTTGTAGCTTTAACAATAAATCCTGAACTGGAGTAAAAAAGTGATTATAACAATAACCCTGTAGAATTTCAAATTTCCATGATTCCGTTAAGATTTCTTCAAACTGCGCTGGTGCATCTCGATTCTTTCGATGTACGTTCGTTCCATTTCACCTCGCAGTTGCAGACCTGCTTTTAACGTTGCAGGAATAAAAATCCTGACCGTGACCGAGTTCTGCCGAAGTGTTGTAGTGTGATACGGCAAGTTTATAGTAAGCACGTGGTCACTCTATAAGTTAGCAAACAAAACTGGCAGTAGGCCGACTATTTTTTAGTATCCTTTCGGCGTTTCGTGGGGCTGTTCTTGTGTTCTTCAGTTCTTCTTTAAACGAAGTTCTCAACATCTTTTTACATACTTGACAGTCTAAACATAAACGAGACACGATTAATGAGGAAACTATTTATATGACACCTTACCAATAATTGTTTAAAACATATTTTTTAAATAATGAGCTGACTTAAATATAGTGTGCGAAAAATCTCGTTTCTTCATAAATAAAATTAATGTGCCTTGTAGAAAGTTTTTTTGCTATGGATTGTTGGATGCAAGATATGGTATGTTTAAAAAATGTTTAAAGCCTATTTTGTCTGATCTTATTTATTTCAGATTTATGTCTGTGTATCTTATTTTATTTCCATTTTCCCCGATTAAAAAAATTAATTATTTGCTGTGAATACTAGTCTTGATTAACTTGAAAATTAATGTAATAGGTACATATATACGTATACATATCAATAACAATATGATATGGTAATTTTACTACCGCAGTGTGCAAATCATAATTAGGTCCAAATCAAAAAACAAACCTCTGCCGGGGGCTTGTTTTTGAGGCATGTAATAGGCATCCGTGCTTTTTTAAGAGATATGATGATGTTTCACGCAATTTATCTATAGTTATTTATTTTTATTACTTTATTTTTGTAAATATTTTTACTTTATATCCATAACCTATCCAATATTTTTCAAATTCACTGTCGGGTCCGGAGGTTATAATTGTTTTTATTAATTTTATTTATGGGTAGGTAACGTTACTGCAGATTGTTTCAGGCACCATTTAATATTTTATTTACATTTAATAATTTAACATTTTATAACCTAATAAAAATGTCGAAAACAATTGAATAAACCAACATATCGTTGCTTCTCATAACATACTGCAGCCAAGGGCGGATTTAGCTTTTCAACATAGAGGAGTATCTCGAAGAATCACATTTTTAAAAAATGTCAAATTACCTATACATTTAGATAGGTACGTTTTTCTTTGAACAAAAATGAAATAGCAAATAGAAGTGTTTAATAAAACATCCTTAAGTCAGGTAGGTACATTTGTTTTTTTACTAATTTACGTTTTTGCTTTTTGCTAGTGCAAAATTTCAATTCATGGGGGGGTAATTACCCTATTATTCTAAACACATTTCATGTAGGATGTCCTATACCTATCTTCAACTGTTTTTAAAGTATTGACAGGTGAATTTTGACATTTTGCAACTTTGACACCCTGTAAAATGTTACCGGTTTAAGATCAAGCAAAATGATTTGCACATTCCAATGTTACCTTTTCATAAGCCATCGTTTGACACTAATTTTAGATTTAACCAAAAGATTAAATTTAATCGAAATTTTTTTATTTCTGGCTAGAGGACTTAACTGTATATCACGATGGACAATTATTATTCTTGGCGATAAGCAGCATTAAATGCCTTATCACAGTAAAGGGTGACTAGCGAAATAATCCACTATAAAAAACTTAAGGTGTTAAAATATGCATGAGAAAAGTGTCAAGCCCCAGAGAAACAAAACATGTCATTCTCCCCTAGTTTGTTGAATATATTGAATATATGATAGGATAGGTGCACTTTCAATAACTTCAGTAACTTTCAATAACATGAAAGTAACAAGAATGAAGACATATATGGAAATTTCTAGTCTTCCAATATTCGTGCAATAGTACTTAAAGGTAATACTTTAGGCACTTTAGGTTTTGAAGTAGGTAAATAAAAAAATGCTGAGTTAATGTTCGATAAACCCCATTTTTTTAATTACAATATCATGGACAGGTCACGAAAACCCCCATGAACTAATAGGTAAGTACCATGCTTATTTCAACAGACGAATAATAAACTTCTTATTCGGATAGGTATTATTATTAACTACCTACTCCATGTGTTACTTAATACAGTAATTTAGAAGGCAAAGGCGTAGCTTTGAATTTACTCGAATAGCGTTCACTTTATCAAAAAATTGAGAGATTTTTTGTTGACATTTGGTTGATGAATTAAAAAATTACGTATATCAAGTTAGCAAACCACTTTTAGCAGACTGCAAAAATAACTATTGGAGATTTTGTTACTTTTTTGTTGCTATTTTGTTACGCTAAAAAAAATTTTGTACCTCGACCCATTTCCGAAAAATCTACAGATATCCCCGATATCTCGGCCCCTAATTCACGTACGTCAATGAAAACGGTATCAGAATTTGTTACTTTAACAGTACTCTCAGAATCCATGGCCATATTATAGATTTGAACTGTTTCTAATCTTAAAATTCGTGAAATATTGGAGTAAAATAGGTCAAGTAAAAAAATTGTGAAAAAAATCGTGGCAGATTTTGTTTAATTGTCTGTAGCAATTTGTTACACTGAAATAAATTATTTTGTACCTCCACCCATTTCCGAAAAATTTACAGTTTGCTAACTTGAATCTCAAGTTACCAGACTCCCCGATATCTCGGCTCCTAATTCACGTACGGCAATGAAAATGGTCTCAGAATTTGTTGCTTTCACAGTACTTTCAGAATCCATCGTCATATTTTAGATTTGAACTGTTTCTAACCTTAAAATTTGTGAAATATTGAAGTAAAATAGGTCAAGTAAAAAAATTGTGAAAAGAACTGAATTGTAAGATTTGAAACTGATGAATCCTGAAATATGGCCATGGATTCTGAAAGTGCTCTTAAAGTAACAAATTCTGATACCATTTTCATTGGCGTACGTGAATTAGGAGCCGAGATATCGGGAAGTTTGCTAACTTGAGGTTCGAGTTAGCAGACTGCAGATTTTTCGCAAATGGGCGAAGGTACAAAATTTATTTCAGTGTAACAAATTGGTATGGATAAATAAACAAAATCTACCACTGTGTTTTTTACAATTTTTTTAATTAACCTATTTTTTCTCAATATTTTACGAGTTTTAAGATTTGAAACTGATGAATCCTGAAATATGACCATGGATTCTGAAAGTACTGTTAAAGTAACAAATTCTGATACTATTTTCATTGCCGTACGTGAATTAGGGGTCGAGATATCGCGGAGTCTGCTAACTTGAGGTTCGAGTTAGCAGACTGCAGATTTGTCGCAAAAGGGTAAAGATATCAAATTTATTTCAGTGTAACAAATTGCTATAGATAAAGAAACAAAATATACCACTGTTTTTTGACATATTTTTCTCCGATATTTTACAATTTTTAAGATTAGAAGCAGATCAAATCTATAATATGACCATGGATTCTGATACTATTTTCATTGGCGTACGTGAATTAGGAGCCGGGATATCGGGGAGTCTGCTAACTTGAGATTCAAGTTAGCAGACTGTAGATTTTTCGGAAATGGGTCGAGGTACAAAATTTTTTTCAGCGTAACAAAATAGCCACAAAAAAGTAACAAAATCTTCAATAGTTTTTTTTGCAGTCTGCTAAAAGAAATTTGCTAACTTGATATACGTTAAAAAATTGTATAATTTCACAAAGAAATACATGGGCGTACAAATTATTTTCAAAAAAGGGGCAGTGACCCCCGCAGAGACGTCCCTGGTGGATGAAATGAATAAGAGAACCTTTGTTTTATTCACCATAATAACTGATGTACCTATGTTTAATGAACTTTTCTTCTTAAAAAAGGTCTATAAATTGTTGCAGTCCCATCACAAAAAACTGACTCGCCCTCTACTATTTTCATCTATCGGATATTTTTAAGATAAACTTATGGTTTATCCAACTAATAACTTAATGGAAATAGCATAATTATCATGAATGCAGAGTTGTTGACAGCTAAATTATTACGGGTATATCCACAATTTCTTAAAATCTAGACAGAAAAAATCAAAATAATATTTAATCAGTAATCGAATAGCATTTATTATACATATACCCGTAATAGTATCGAGTGATTCCTGGCAACTAAATTATTCAGTATACTTATTTTATGTGATAGCCTTTCAAGGTAACTAACAATCTTGAATAACAAGTTGATTATCCTCAATACAGATTTGTGTTTTTATCACAGACATAAGATTTAACTAGACAATGAATCATCTCTAAATATTTAAATTTCAGTTTAAAAGTGGACTCGTCCAACGTACTCATAATTCTATTGGCTGTTTGCAGCACGTGCGCGCGCTGGATTTAATTATTTTACGCACGTTTTATTCAATAAAACGTTAAAGCACATAAAATGCTATTCAATTTTTTTTACAAATAATCAAAGTAGGACAATACTTAGTACTACTAGTTAGTTCCTATATCTCTGGTTTTATAATACATTGTTAGGGGACAAGCATTCATTATAAGATTAGTTTATACGTTGGATCACGAGGGATGAATACTGATCCAATAATGCGTGTTTTGCGATGAGCCTTTCTCGGACCGACCAAATATTACATGGACAAGTTATAGCAATAATATTTTGTTTCCCCACATTATTCAAAACAATAACTTTGTTTACATTTTTTGTATTCGCATTTGATCCAATCAAAATTATCCTTTTTAATTTATCGCCTAAATTGTTAGGGATTTTGTGAACGTGACCAGATTTGAACAGGTTAAAGTAACCTAACATAGGGATCAACGCTTTACAATTTTTTGGATACTTTCAAATTTTGTCTTCTTTATTACTGTCTTTTAAAATTACAAATTCACTAAATTAATTACGATACCTAAAAATCATTTGATTGATCAATATTTAATGCTTAACGAAATGAGGTATGCAGAAACTTAAGACCAACACATTTAAAATCATCTTGAAAGGAGTTGGAACTTTGGTGTGAAGATAACACTGACGTAGTTTTTCACATAACACAAAAACACTATACTGCACTCGACGCGCGTTAACCAACCAAGTTGGCATGATCTGGAGACGATTAAAACTAAACCTATGCGACCATTGTGTCCTATTTATACCTAAATTATTTCTATGGTTCAGTGAACCATCGCGACTGATCAGTGAACCGCCGCGACGGATCAGTAAACCGTGATTTACTAACTAATAAAGCGGGCTATATGGGGGTTGGCCCTCTGTCACCATTCATAATATTTTTACGTTTAGCAATTTCCAAACTCTCAAAAGCATCCAGCTGTCTGGAATTTGTTACGTTCCTAATTATTAGTCTTAAATTGCTACTATCTATTCTATGGTTGTTCTCAAACGCATGCTGGGCGACACTAGACTTATCTGTTCTACCATATTTGAGATGAGCCATATCTTCCTTGAATCTAGTTTGAATTGACCTTCTAGTTTGTCCAACATCCTTTTAATCGGAGTCTTTGCAGCTAATTTCGTAAATCCCCGACTTTTCCTTAGTTTCTATTTTGTATTTTGGATTGCCTAAAAATTGGAGTTTATTTCTCGATAAATAAACCACTGATCTATATCTTTAAAAATCTTACCAAATCCACGGGTGGAACGAGGATCGTACGGAATAGATATGAATTTTGGACTTTCTCTTTCATTTTGAAAAGTCGAGGAATTTCGAAGTGTCTCTTTAAATTTACATTTCCTAATTATTTAATCAATTAAACTTACAGAATATTCATTACTCGTAGCTATATCCCTAATCAATGCCTTTTATTTTTCAAACCTTATTCAGAGGGAAGCTTAGTAGGCGATGAATTAAACAATTGTAACTCGCCATTTTGTGTTGAGCACAATGGTGAGAGTCCTTAGGGATATATTTTAAAGTACTGGTATCTTTTCTGTATATGTCAAATTCAAACTTATTTTCACTATTTCCAATTAATACATCTAAGAATGGTAGTTGTCCAGAGTTTTCATTTCATATGTAAATTTAACTGACGCTAAACGACTATTGCTGACTAGCCCTTACCAAAAAATTTAAAATATCGATAGTATGTATCTAGTCTCAAAGTCACTCACGTCACAAAATCCATATATCTATATTAAAACACGTCGATTCTATCTCGCTCTAAATTCCGTCGCCGAATCGACAAATTTCTAAGCTATCTCCTCCGAGATTAAACGCCTTTTCAAAAATCCTCTGCAAAATTTTCGTCGATCGCCGTTCGGCGAGAGAGATGCGACTAGCACCGTCGTTTGTCCTCGCGCCTAATGGTCCCGTCACGCTTGTCCTCGCGCCTAATGGTCCCATCACGCCTGCCAAAATCTCGACTTTTCGCGGTACCCCGAAACCCTTTTTCTAATTTTTACGGCTTCGAGAACCGCTTCACGCGAAAGTTCCGTCCTTTCTCTAATCCTTTGGGGTTTTTTTTCGAGATCGTACGTCGAGTCCTACATCTATTTCGTCTTCGAAAATCTCGAGCCGCATCCGTCTCAACTTCTTTCTCATTTTATCTAGCGATGTGAGATTGCACTAACGAGACAAGCACCTCCCACGAAACTTCAGATTGGTTATTTTCCTATGAGAAATATTGCTAACTGAGTCGATAGCACTCACTGCCAAACACTTCTGATTACCAAAATACTGAAGCGAAATGCTTTTCCAATTGGAATATCGGTAAAAATTAATTGTTCAGGTTAACACGTACATTGTACGTACTTCAGTGTCTTAGGGTAAATTTATTACGAGTCATGCGGTAGCCCAATGGTTTAGTCGAAGGATTTCAAACGTCGTAATCCTGATTTCGCGAGTTCGAATCACGGTATAGGCAATTATTTTTTTACTTTTTAACTCCAATTATTTATTAGTATTAGTGTTTAGTTATTCTGTTTCATTGTCCGTAGTTTGTATTCTTTCTGCATCAATTATGACAGCAATATATTTCTGGTCCCATTGATAAAATTGATAAAAATGTTTACTGAAAAATAAATTCTACTTTCAGCACTTAAAAATTATGATGTTTTACCATCAAGAATAGAGTACCCTTACAATTCATCAAAATATTAAGAAAAATCGTTTAGTATAATTATATCATCATTCCAGATACAAAATTTCTTTAATATGTATTTTCTTAAAAATAATATTATTCTAGATGCTTTTGTCATCCGAAGAGTGACCTCAGGCCTCAGGCCTGTACCCCCGATAGGGCTAGAAATGGGAACGAAAATCGCGATGACGATTTTCTCCCATTTCTAGTTAAAGCTTTTAAATTTAAATTTGTTTTTGTGGTTTAAAATTAATAGTGTTTAGTTCTCTTGAAAGATAAAAAAAAGGTTCCCATAAATATAAGCAAAGAATTCTTCTTTTCCAAAATATGTAAGTTGAAAGTTTGTAAAAATTAAAGATTTTCTGCTTTCTCTATGTTGAATATGACGAGACTGTTTTCTCTAGGCACTGTTAACATTCTATTATGTCAAGTATGTCAAAATGCCTGTTTTTTTTAATAGTAGGTACAAATTTTTGTTCTTTGTGTTAACGATAATAAAATATTCTATGTATTTTTAGATTTCTTATTTGCATCCCTTAAAACATACCTTTCTATAGCATTGGGATCTGTGACAGGAAATTTTATATAGTTGAGCATATATCTTTTGTTATTGTGGGGAACAAGTATTTTGCACAAAAAGGTAATTAATTACTTGTCTATACATATTTAATCGGAGGATAAATGTTACTTACTTTGGTCAATTTTAAAATTAACCCGTATTTTCTTCTCTAAATTCAGTGAGGGAAATCTCATCTTGTTGAAAAAATATGTTTTACTTATGCTTCATGCAAATTATCGCGAAATTATACCACTATAAGTGTAAATGGCTCGCCCTATTGCCTATAAATGATTCTTATAGTGATAACGAATTTGTTTTTTATTGAGTTCAGAAGTAATTATAATTTTCTACTCATATATTATATAAATATACTCACAACGTATGACAACGACGGAACGTTGTAAATTAGAGGTACCTACATAAATTGTGACCGTTTTTATATAAAATCAAATAAATTGCACTATTTTCAATTCAGTTTCATGGAGATTGTTTTTGCCAAATTTTAATTACACCAGCATTTTGGACTCATTCCCTCCCATTGACAGATAGCACACTAACCTTCAAATTTATTTAAGTGGCGACCATGGGTTATTATTGTCAAACCGTGATTCCAACAGTTTTCGTACTGACCAAGTACGCAATAGTATCAATAGATCCGTGTGTGAAACTACCATTTTTGGGTCCGTCCCTGCCTTTTCTGATAATTTAGGTAAATTATATTGATGTAGGTTAGTACTGGTCCAACATTTACCGAATATCCGATCCACTGTGTGGTCTAATAATAGTTTAACGGATTCGCGGGCAAGGTCAATTTATTTTTTAGTGTTCTTTTCTACGATTAGATCGTAAAGGACGTTTTAAATTATATTTACATTTAATAATGTTCTTTGCTAGAAGCAAATGTAGCCTAAAATCTTTAGCTAAAAATATTGAAAAAAAATGTATAACACTATAAAAGAAAGGCTTTAAATATGTGGATGTGTTAAGGCCAATAGTAGTAATAAATATGAGTTTCTTGTAAAAAATAATGTATAGACTTGGTAAAACTTCACAAGTTTCACCAAGTATATTGTAAAAAAAATATAGTAGCGACAGTACTTTAGCAATAGGGATTATAACCTCCCCCGCAAACATAGAACGAAACAGTATCTCGAGAGCAAGTTGACAGCAATTATCGAAATCTTTAAAAAAATTTGATTGAAAATAATATATTGATATGTTTTAAAGAAAGAAATAGATTTCCTAACTATTTGTTTCATTTTTAATAAAAAGACCTTGTCTGAGTTATCGCCTAGTTTTATTATATTATTCATATCATCAGTGACTTTTCTATACTCACTGATATCATATATCCATATTATTATTACGAAAGGTTACCATTGATAGCACGTGTTATTTTCTATCATTTGTAATTAATTCACTATATTTTTTATCGCCAAGCGTGTGCGCTATCAGTGTGAATTATTGAAGTTCATTGAATGCGCAAATTGTTTTAAAAATTGAGTATTGTGCTATTTATTCAGTCAACGGTATTGTCTTTAAGAAATCGATATTAAATAACTTACATACAATATTTTAATTAGTTAATCAATGTTCTTATCAATTTGAATATTAGTAGTCAACTAATTTTATTGCCTTTTTGAAAGAAAACCACAACTACCTAACCGCATTTGATGATATTGAATCAATAAACATCAAACAAATACACCTAAAAGGATAACCATAGAAGGTCGCTAAAGACCAGATAGTACATAGGCCAACAGAGTCCACTACTATATCACTCAAGTAACCTACTTGTTTATAGAAAAATTATGTCCTATTTTTTATCAAAGCCCATTCAAAGCGTTCAGTAAAATGTTCAAGTATTGGTTTTATTTACCTTTGTTATACAGGGTGTCCCATCGAAAAGTATCACATTTCGTCGCCTTATATCTCGAAAACTAAAAGAGATATCGGGATGCGGTTTGGATAGAACGATTTTTGTAAGTTTTTTTTGGCACTGTTGCCAAATCTCCAAATATATTAGTAAATTTTTTATGGAATACGCTCCTCTTTCGAATAAAATTACTTGCTTATATTAAATGGAACACCCTGTGTATTTTGCCATAATCAGAAAGCCTAATCACTCTACTTTTCAAAAAGGTATGCACTGTTTACATTATATTGAGAATTGGAGCCACAAAATTAAATTTGTTAGAAGTACTCCTATTTGGGTTATTACGAATGAAAAAAAATACCTCCTTCTTTGTAAAGTTATTTTTAAGTTTTTGTACACTTATTTTAAATAAAATACTCTATATATTTTATCATTTTAATATCTCTGATCAAACTTGATGTGGAACTTAACTGCATTTGCTTTTTAAATTAAAAAAGATAGAGAGAAAATAATAATTCTTTAATAATCGGTAGGAACGAGTTTTGTTAACAATAACAACAAGGCACAATGACAGTAATAAAAATAACGGATAAAATAATCAAAATAACTGTATAAATAAAAACTACTTGAATAAGTTAGAAAACAATTTGTTTTAACTGCCACCATTTACTTCAATATACATTTGTGCATCCTTAGTAGTAAAAGATGAAAAGTGTGTGATCCTTCTAATGTGAACATTTTTATATCTATACTTCAAATATTTGACACAACTGACAATACAGTTTATTATTGTACTTTTGTTTTTTATGGCTACTGTGAAAACGAAGACCAGATTCACAAACTGTTCATGTAAGAGGTGCTCTCATTAAACTGAATTTTGTGGCTCCAATTCTCAAGATAATGTAAACAATGTAGGTATACCTTTCTGAAAAGTAAAGTGATTAGGCTTTCTGATTATGGCAAAATATACAGGGCGTTCCACATAATATAAGCAAATAATTTTACTCCAAAGTGGAGCGTATTCAATAAAAAATTGACCAATATATTTGGAGATTTGGCAACAGTGCCAAACAAAACTTACAAAAATTTTAAGTCGTTCTGTCCAGACCGCATCCCGATATCTCTTTTATTTTTCGAGATATAAGGCGGCGAAATGTGATACTTTTCGATGGGACACCCCGTATTTTGGGTCTATGGAGTTTAATCAACACCTCTGGATAAACTAGAAATCTATAACATCACGGTAGAATCCTAAAAAAATATATTATAGTGTAGTAAATTATGTTAAGTTGTGTTAAGAACGGTATCCTGATTAGTAGAATGGAAGTGTTGATGCGCCGAAACATTTTTGATTCTACTACAGCTTCAGAAGTGGGATAGGGAATCCGCCTGACAGCACAGTTCACCTTATGTTTATGAATTATGTTTACCGAGGTGTCGGATTAAGGACGGCTGTGTTGTTAGGTATCGCCGAACTGTAGTAAATTATGTTAAGTTATGTTAAGAACGGTATCCTGATTAGTAGAATGGAAGTGTGGAAGCGTGGTAGCTCAGTTGGAAGAGCATTGGCCCGGAAAGCCGAAGGTCCCGGGTTCGATCCCCGGCTGCGTCGAAACATTTTTCATTCTACTACATTAGAAAAGTTTTGAAATAATACAGTAGTCCAAGGGGAGGAGAGCTCATAGAAATGTTTTCATCTGCACAATACATTAAAAAGTAGAACATATAAAAAAAAAACGAAGATAAATGACGTCAGAGAGCCAACCTTGTTCTGAAACACATTCAGATAAGCACATGGACGGGCAGATCCTTGGGGGTTATCTTTGCACATCAAGCTGACTTGGGTATAATCATATTAAAAGGCATCTGTAGCCACGGAATATTTTTTGACGTGCCGCAGGAGGCTATTTACAACAAGCAATGTCCAAATTGTTGACCTTCAAGATGTCAGGTGCACTCTCCACAGCTCCCAGAGTGTGTAGAGGATACCTTATCACGATATTCTATCACTCCTTCCTTAACTAAACATTGTGTCCGTAGCGGGGGAAGAAAGACGTTATATAAAATCCAACATTGAGCGCACTAGCTCAATAACCAGATAGAAACCATGACGGAGAATATGACCATGACACTCATAGAATTAGTGGGAAGAGCCAAATGTTCTAAGAAATGATAATAGGAAGCTGTTGAGCCGATCTTGGAATTGGTCTGGCCACAAATGCGGACAAGACAGATGGGTGTTCGAAGACGAAAATCTGTGGCGAGTCCAGGAACGAAATTACATTTCTCTTAGAAAATACTACTGTTTTTCTAGATACAATAAGTTGACTTTTTGCGTGAGTCAAGAAATATCAAAAGGGAATATGCAATTAATATTTGATATATCCATGGACAGTCTATCTGTCTCTCTTATCCTACTAATATGGACCGATTGTACAAACATGGTTTATCTTCAAATCAACTGAACTGAGTTCTAATGTCTAGACAACAATTATAGAGGCAATGGTTTCTCTGACAGTAGAACCTAGCTGAGTTGATTTGAAGATGAATCATGAATCATGTGTGAAAAATCGACCCTATGAGTAATTAAGTAAAATTGACACGTAAGATTAAGATTCGGTAGGCCATGGCGCCTTATTTTTGTTAAAAGCCAGTCAGTAACTAGGTTGAGCAAAAACAGCATTATGATCGTTAATAAATCATGATCACTTCAATTAGCATCTTAGGTCCATAGGACAACATTCGACAAAAAACAAAAAAGTACAGGTTATGCAGGACAAAGCGACTAACCTTTGCCACTGTATCTGTCTCATGATCAAGAGATATAAAAACTTATCTCCAACAAGATTACAGCGAGCCCTTGCCAGAAGCTCTGGTCTGTGCTCGACTCTTCATCAGTGGCGAGTTCAATGTGTTGACAGTAGATGTAGACCTTACATTTACTGTGGTGCTGTTATTCGCGCCGCTGCGAATTTCGCTGAAAACAAATTTCGACTAATTGACACTTTCGACTTTCATCGAAGTCCATTTTCCACAAGATTGGTACAAAGTCCTTAAAAAATCCAAAATGTTTTCGTTCTCAATATATTGTAAAATTAAGCAGATATTCAAAGTCGGGTCGAGAACTGCACCTCGCCAGTTATGGAATTATATGGTATTATATTATGTATAATTTTAAAATTTCACTTTATTTCGCTGACATTTAGTCATTCTTCTCGGCCCTTCTCTGGTTGTTATGTGAATGTAGATCAATATTCATTAGTTCAGAAACTGCAGAAATGATTTTTTTAACAAATTCTTGTAATTCTGGCCATTAATGTATAATAGTCTATGTCCCACTGATCACATGTAATCTGTCGTCATAAGGGTAATATAGTTGATCATAGACATCTATGATGCCTTTCTAGTTCTATTTTTATATGTTTTATCAATAATTGGCACGGTTTAGATAACCCAAAATATTTAGTTAGTAACATTGTTGAGGTCACAAAAAAATTCTGATTGAATGTGGCTTATCTTTAACATGTATCTACTGTCTTCAGAGAAAAGAGTTCACGAATGCAACGAGTGAATAGTTGACTCCTTACGTGATTATTGTTTATTTAATAAAAATTTGATAACATATATATTATATTGTTCCATTTATTTATATGTTTATAAAAACCTTTTTAATTTTGTTACGGTATTCCCTCTTTATTTCCCAACAGTCCAGTTTGCCAAAATTATATTTAGCTCAGTGGCGCACCCAGAAAAAATCTTGGGGGAGACCAATACTTCAGATAATTAGGATAATTAAAAAGTAAAATCCACAAACAAAATTCACTGTAAGTACTGTTACACAAACACAAGATCCGGCTGCCGGCTGGCTGGAGCTGTTCTCGCACATGCGCTCATGCGCTTAAACAACTTGACTAATTGGTTATAAACGCGAAGCTCAAATTTGTCGTACGTAAATTTAAATTTTTCGTACGTTACGTTAAGTGGATGTGAATCAGTCAAAATGCTTCCAAACTGTCAGAAATAGTACATCAAGTAATTTATGTATTTACCGACTGAATATGTCATAGGTAATATAGTAATAATAATAACAATGGATTTATTACCCAACAGAATTAAACCTAAACTTACACTTAAAACAGTTTATGTCACAATCAACAGAAATTTATTAAAATTTTTTAACATTATGTGAACTGGAGATTTCATGAGTATATTAGTTCTAGCACTCAGGCAATAAAACATACAATCATATAGTTCCAGGTCCAGGTACTCGTATGTTGAACAAACTCTATAAGGCTAATGAATCAACACTACCATGAAACTTTACCTAGGGCGCGTTCTCACGAGTCAAGTTTAGTTGAACAACTTTAGTTGATGAACAAAAATTGAATAAAAACTGTAGTGAGAACCTCTGTTTCAACAGAGTTGATCAACTTTTTAGTTGTTCAAGAAAAGTTTGATCCATTCAAACTTGTCCTTCAAGTCACGAATCGCTTTCAAGTTGAAACTAGTCTTGAAACTTATGAACTAGGCAGTCAAGTTTTATCGCTTGCAACTAACTGACCGCGACTTTGGTAGTTTTGGGACAAAATATTATTAAAAATAATAAAATAATGTAAAAATGAGTGTGAAGTGGTCTGAAAATGTTATGATCAGAAGCAAGAATTCTTCTTTTTCTTCAGTCTTTAGACATTCTTAAATAATTTCTGTATAATTCTTTGTCCTCAATTGCTAGCTCTTTCAGCAAGGTTTCTGATGCTCCTAATTTGTTTCTTCTTAAAATCCACTGCCTTACCCAAAAATTACGTTTTTTACGACTTTTTTTCGTATTACATATTCTTTTTAGTTCGTCTCGTAACAAAACTGCAACCACCTGTACACATTCACGCACAACTGCGTTCGACGCCATTTTAAAACTGAAACTGTGGATCAATTATTTATGTTGAGATGTGTGACCTAAAACTTGTTCAAGTCTTAATCCACTTTTGTTGATTTTGTGATTAACAACTAAAATTGTTCAACTAAACTTGACTCGTGAGAACGCGCCTTTACTTTAACACTATTGAAGATGTTAATATACAAAGACATCTTAAAGATATCGTTGAACAAAAGTGCTATGGGGCGATAATTTTTAATATCCGAAGAATACAATATTTTAAAATGTGGCACACTCATCAATTTCCAAGCATCAGGGCAAATACCCGTAGACAATGCAAGATTAACAAAACACAAAATCAGTAAAGATTTTGAGGGAACCCCAGAACAATATTATATTAGGAAGCTCGGAATCTGATCATCTCCACTAGTCAACTTATTTTTTAATTTAGAAATAGATGCACTGATGCACATCCATAGACAAATAGATATCTCATTCTCGGTAAATTGAACTAGATTAATACATGACAATTCACTACCACATGTTAGGTACATTTGAATGATGGGAAAAACGTTAGAAAAGAATGATATTAATTATTTCAGTAGGATCATCAAAATGATCATCTAAGAAAATATTTTACATTCAACGAGTGGACACTCTTAACTTTAACCTTAAGCCTCTGAATAGACGACTAAAAGCTTTTTGCAAAGTCTTAAAATTTGTCTGGTAACTATTGTAAGTTACTTAGTTATTGTAAGTTACTTTGACATTTTTTGTATTTTTTGTATTTATGGTGTGCTTTAGGTACGCTTAATATTACTTATGATTTGAAATGTGTACCAATGAGGACGTTTGCGTTTAATTTTTTTATATGAAGGAACAAATTGGTCAGATAAACTATATATTTTCTCATATAAAGTTTTACGTGCTGAATGAAAAAAAGGTATAAAAAAGTAGGTACGAGAAAATTTGCTTTTTTAAAATTATATACTTTATTGGCAAGATTAGCCGAAAAGTTACATTAACAAATTTTACATACTATTACGTCATTGGTCGCAGAGGGATGATGGTTATCCTCATTAAGTTAAAGGGCAACTATCTTCGAAAACAACACATTCCATGTCAGATGTATACTACAGCTTCGGATGTTAATTAGATGACTTTACAATTTAGAACAACTAATTACTAAATCATGGCGATTAACGGATTTGTAAAAAAAAAAACAAATTCCTTTAGTTTATATTCATGATATGATGAATAAATTATAAGTTAATTATATATGTTATTTTCTAATGGAAATAAAACAGAAACGTATGAAACCGCATCTACGAAAGAGTCTCATGAAAACTATACGCAACCGGTTAAAGAATTTAATAGTATTTAAATATTACCGAATTTGCCTTGGCAAGTTTTTGAGCTGAGTGCATGCCGGATTGCCGGCAATTCATTTTAGGTCGAGCGACAGAGACAGCACCAAGATTACGATTTGTGTATCTGCCAGACTTGTAGGCGTGATGAATTCCAGTTTCATTGCCAAGGTCTTTGGGGGGGACCTCAAAGGGTTACACTCCCGTCGTGTGATGTCACAACTGGTAACTGGATTTCTTTATCGATATTCTTTACACTTTATTTCGTTTTTAGTTGATGGTGTCCCACTTACAGACGTACGTACATACGTTCATACCAAATTGGGTAGGTACTAGGTATTACCGAACAAAAAATACGTCGATGTCTTCTGCAATAATTTTAATATTTTCATAGGCACCTATTTTATACAAATTCCAATTAATGCAGTAACTAAATGTGTTAATTAACCATATCCCATTATAATGCGAATGGTGTCAACTTCTATAGATGAGTAACAGTGTGTTTAGGGAAAAATATTTATTTTGTTCAAAATGTTTTCTTCTATAAGGACTACCCCACGACACAACATGGTGCCTGCTGATGTGGTAAATTGTAGTGTTGGCGGGGAAAAAATATACTACCACATAATTCAAATTACAAAGTACCAATAACTGAACTTTTTCACAATTACGTAGGCACTCCATGGGTAGTTATTGTGTTGTGACTTAACGAGTCATGATTGACTACATCAATCGTGGACTAAAATTGAACAACTGAAACATCCATTTGTATCTGGAAAGGACCACACCTCTGAGTCAAATCTATCTAGTACCACATCTAGGATAGTTTTGAAAAATTTGTATCACCGTAATAAGGCAATCACCAATATTGAACACTGAGAGGTACAGCTTAAGCTCATCTGCATAGAGAAGATATCTGCAATTCAGAGACAAGATGATGCCATTTATAAAGATTAAAAGTAATAATGGTCTTGGAGGAATCCAGACGTCGCCTTAATATTAATAGACTGGACTCCACGATATCCAGTCGATCAAAAGCTTTAACAAGTCTGTAAAAACGATGTCAACCTGAAAACACCATTGTCTAAATGTGTTGCAACATATTGAGTTGAACACATCAAATTTGTGACTGTTGATTGACCTGGATAAAAGCAAGCTTAGAACATATGAACAGTACATGATAGAAAATAATCTCATATAAAATAATTTCGAACCCCTTCGGAAGAGTTGGAGATAATTCTCATAGGGCGATAATTTTCGACCTCAGTATTTTACCACTTTTAAATATTGGACAGATTCGACCTGATCGATATTTCGGAGCGTTTGTTTTTTAGTGTAGCAATCTTTCTAAAGAAATCGATCTAGTTCTAAGTCTAGAATAATAATAATTGATATAGATCTAAGCGAAGCAAGTGATGTATACATACAAATAAATTTGTAGTGAAGTAAGTCGCAAAAAAACAGAAAATAGAAGACTCCAGAATGTAAGAAAAGTGTCCTCTTCTGTCTGGTCTCTCTCTAAGTCCAACTAGAGTCCCTTAAGATAATAAGGGACTCTAGTTCCAACTAGTAACTTTATTTGCTTTGTCAATGCCAGTGCCACATACTCTTGGTTTAAATTATATTGGCTTTGTGTTCGTGCCTTTAGTTAATACATATTTCAGTGGTTCTTTAATAATATGCCAATAATAATAATAATGTGCTTAACAATAATATACTGCCCCATGCCAATGGTAGACTTATTAGAATAATGTAAAATTGTGTCATTATTTTCCATTTTCCAACCAAAGAGAATTAACTAATTTATTCCCTTTGGCCAAACTGTATCATACGCTATCATATATCACAGGTGATGCCCTGATGAAAACAAATAAAGAACATTTATTGATGCTTGAAGGAACATTTATATTTGCAGCAAGCGCGACAAATATTCTAAATTCGTCTGCTGTTTTTTAAGGATCCTAGACACGAAATTAGTTATTGCGGTAGGTCGGATGACATCATAACATCGCTGCGCATTAACGAAATTGTTTTGATACGTAGGAATGTATTCTAGATAGATTTGGTGAGGTGCAGTGTGAATTTTTAGTCTAAACATCCTAACACAAATATTTATCGATATGTTCAACTGGTTGGTATAATCGTACAGTTAAACTTGCCCTTCGTCAAGGTCGGTCGATGGAAAAGTGAGGAAAACTAAATATAAAAGTTACCTGGCCAAGGTATAATTAAAATCAATAAAACTTAGAGAGCTTATTCGTGGTTTTTTTATGGCGCGTGATAAGGTTTATTTTTATAATGGTTACTGTATTTTTAGATGCTGCATTGAGAAAAATATTTACTTATTAGAATTCTTTACCTCAAAGTTTGTTACTTTGTTTAGTCTATGTGCACTTTTAAGAGTACACAAATAGCACATTGAAATAACTTGTAATGATAGATATTATTAATGATACGAATGAAATTGGCATAGAAACTTGTAATTGTAAAACGCATATAAAATTATTTGTGAAGGCAGCTATTACCCTAGCGTATCCTGTGTGAAATGAGAAATGAATTATTATTTTTCACGAACATTATAATAAATTAATTGAAAGAAATAATGAATGTTGAATCATTTGATTGATTGATGGATTGCTACAAATAGTTTTATTTTGTGACATTTTTTCTATCCAATATTTAGGAGCTACACTTTCAGAAATATTAGAACATGTTTCGTAAAGTCTAGTAGGCCATACGACAGTTAGTAAGTCCAACAACTAACTTGTATTTTGTACGTTACATTTCTCTTAATCTACATTTCAATCGATTCACACTCGACCGGATGCACTAGACCTACTAACTGTTATTCGATCATACACAGTAATCTTTAAAAAAATGCAGATTCAACTTGCAAGTGCACCAACAATGGAAGAACAATAGAGAGTCCTAGTCGAATTAACTCGGTGCAAAGACGTAATTAACTATACAAAGTGTCCTAAATAATGTGTGCCTTTATTACTATCTCCGAAACTGTAAGATATACAAAATCGGTTAAATTAGAGTAAAAATATGACGACCATTCATAATCGGTTTACGGTGTTGCCAAATTGCTTCTAGTTTCTGAAAAAGGGAAAATATGGATAATGCTGAAAATTATTTCTCTTAATAATAATTCTAAAACTATTGATTTTTGTCTTGTACCTACAAAACTTGTATCACCGCTTTTTTTTAAATGATGTTTAACTTTCGAGATACCACTTAAAACATACTTTTTTTTAAATAGGGAACTGATTTTTTTTATTTGTTTTAAAAATAAAATTTTATTTTCAACTCAACCATGTACCACACGAAAACTCTTTCCGACATTTCGAGGCAAACAATCCATCAAAAATGCTTTTTTTAAACCGTGGTACTTTATATTTTTTTAAATAAAAATATTTGTTTCTTTAAATAGTCTTGAAGGGGGTTGAAACCTTTGGTGTGAAGCTAACACTGACGGAGGTTTTCCACATAACACAAGGACACTATATTGCACTCGAAGCGCGTTTCACCAACCAAGTTAGCATCATCTGAAGATAATTAAAACTTAGTTGATCAATGTATAAATGATCAGTTTTAATCATCTCCAGATGATGCCAACTTGGTTGGCGAAACGCGCGTTGAGTGCAGTATAGTGTTTTGGTGTTATGTGAAAAACTACGTCAGTGTTCTTTAAATAGATTTTTAATAATATCATGGTGGCACAAATGCCGAAAATATTCTGGTGATCATCATTGAGTAACAAATTAAATTTTATTATTAAATATGAAATAAAACATCCAGATCCGTATTTTAACCTATTAAAATAATAACTACCTATTTATAAAATTAACTACTCTCAAGAAATCATGACAATTTATAATTCTGTTATAATTTTATGTGCAGGAAATACCTTCTATAACAGCCAAACTGTTGGAAGATAGGTATATTTTTTTGTTACTTGCAACTTGCAACATAAAAATCTTTAGGCATATCGAGAATTAAACACCAAAGGAAATTATTTTTGGACGACCTGTAAATGATTAAACACAAATGAAATCATCAATCTAAAGCGTAATGGTCCTTCTAGCTATGCTGTTATCATTTCTTCAATTTCGCTATAGGGAAACTATAAAAGTCAACCTAAATAAGTAGCAGAATTCAAAAATAGACCGTGTTATTTAAAATAAAGGACGAGATGGGGTATAACCGGAAGTAATTTTGAAAGTGTTTAGGTTTTATTTTTTTATTTTATTATTTTACCTACTGTAAATAGGGCACCGATTTTTATGCTGAAATTTTCAGAATCAGAAAAAAAATGGTTCATGAAATTTCTAATATTGTATCGAAGCGAACAGTTTCTATTAATAGCCCAATAGTAATACCCCACCAGTAATATATTTCTCAATTTTGTGGTCAATCAATATGTTGTTTATTCAAAATTTCATCTGATGTGAGAAAGTCATTGAACCATGCAAATTTATATCTCGTAAAAGATAGACTACTATTTTTATTATCCCATTTTCATCTCTAGTTTCATGTTTTTTTCTTCTGTTTCAGATGATTATAATCAATAATCATTAAGAAATCCTTTCTCGTTTATTATGGTACTTATAGTTTATTTTATAGCATTTTCAGTTGCTGCATGGAAAAAATATTTACATATAAAATTCTTTACCCCAAAGTTTTAACTTTGTTTAGTCTGTGTGTGCATTTTTATACAGTATGCTTTTAGATTCATATCAAAAAGAATTCTTGTGATTGGATATTGCTGAAATACGTGATTTTTGCCGGGTACTGTTGTCAATTACTTCACTAAGATGATACATTTCCAAAGTTTAATAAAAAGTGGTCACTAATATCAATAAAATTGGACATAGTTTCATAAGAAAACATGTTTTCCACCATGTAACTACATATTGAAAGTCAGAAAATTTGGCATACCTCATAAATATGATAAAACTGTTGGTAAACATTCAAGACCTTTAATATTCTGTAATATTAAAATGTTAATAATCAGCGAGCATGGAAAAATATAAAAATGAGCAAAAATTGCGATGGAAAACGGACATTAGATACAGTGAAGTTCTTACTGTTTGGTTCGGCTATAACTTTATTAAAAAAATTAAAACACCACATAAATTAACAACCGTCAAATCGTCAAAGCCAAAAGCTGCCCACACGATGTTACAAATTGTTGTTTGTCCATGTTACACATTGGAAAAACGGAGACAAACGCTCCGACCGACATTGCCAATGCCAGAGCTGGAGATTGAACCCAGACCATAATAGGCAGCATGACCGAAAAATGCTGCCACAAACACCCTCTAGCTCACTGCGCTACCGTGGAGATTAATGTTTCAAATTATTTAATAAATTTCAATCAGTTTGGTTGTCTACTCTTAAAAGGGAAGAAATTAACAACAGAATAAACATGATTAAAATATTGTCTTAATATGTAAAGGTGCATTTAAATTAGAGCGAACAGAAGCGAACGAACGAATTCGTTTGCTTAAGCTTGCGTAAATTATATGGAAAACAAAACGGGAGCGAACGAACGAACGAATGAATTCGTTCGCTCTAATTTAAATGCACCTTTAGAGCGAACAGAGACGAACGAACGAATTCGTTCGCTCTAATTTAAATGGACCTTTACATATCTTCCAGAGAAAGAAAATGTATTACCTGTCACTGTCACATTTGACAAATGGTGTATTTTGAGGACTTTTATATATTTTATGTATAAAAATAGTATATTTGTATATGTTGTATATTTTTATATTTTCAGTATGTATATCATATTATTTATCCAATAATAGAAAAAACATCTAGATGATACTCTCTAAATCTGGACATAGTCTCAAATCAATATTTCATGAATATATATTTTTTAAATTTTTTATTTATTTGCATTTTTGTATCTCCCGTAAGGACTCCGTTTCAAGGTAAAAAAATTGACATTGCATAGTTATAGAAATATCGTGAATTATTATTAATATAATGAACAAGCAATGCTAATCAATTGGAAGTTGAAATTTGATGTTTTGAACATTTCAAATTTCAAAGAACATTAATTTATAACATAAAAACATTTCCGCCGAGTAATTAATTTTCACTAATTACGCAGAAAGGAGTATTTTGAACAGTCGGCTTTATATAATTTCTGTTCCGAAGATGTAGCTGGTTATTGAAAGAAGTGTAACTTTTTATTGATTTCCTCTCGGTAAGTTTTTTTTGCCACAAGAGTTAACTTTTAAGGAATAGAATATTATATATTGGAATTATTATTTGAAGATGAGTAATAAGTAATCTAAATAGCTTTGACCTTCATTACACCGTTGTTTGATTTAATTCCTCATTACACCTTCATTTACAAATTTTGTCTACATTTCTGTGTATACCTAATGTTGCAATATCCCATTTGGCGACTGGTTCTTGTGTTGTCGAACAGAGTCCGTAAAAACGTGGAAACAGATGTTTCTCAAACACAGAAACAAGGATTTTCGTTAGACACGACGATGCACCGATGCGATGCATGGAAGGCCATGCATCGCGCTGGCCTTGATCTTGAATAAGCCGGTTGCCAAGCCGACTGAGATCTTTTAACATTAGAAACACGTAGAGATTAGCTATTCCGATTCATAACAGACATATTTTTAGTCATGCTCGTGGAAATTTTCTCTATTTGCATATATCTAGTTTCAGTATTCGCTTTAAGGAAATTAATTCCTTCCTGCATTTTCCATTGGAAAATTAAAAAAAAATAGGTATAAATGCACTTATAAAATTATGGTAGGTACGTTTATAGGAATCTTATTTCCCAGTTTGAATTTAACAGTATACTAAAGAAAGATATTTATTGGATTCACAATTGGACGTTAAGAGTTTCTTTGTTATTGGATAGGTAGATAAGCCAGCACCTGTCAGCTTCTTCCCAAAGTAGTCTGATGCCTAAACAAAATAAGAAAATGCTTCTGTTCAGAATTTTACATTTCACTTCTACAAATTTTCAGAAACAGGCAAACTTAAGCAAAAATAATTTAACTTATTTGTATACACTTGGAAATACATGTATAAAAAATGAAAATCAACCTTCTCAGATGAAATTAAGCACATTTTTCTTTAGTCATTAGATTTTTCGTTATCCTTTTCGTAATAATAGTAAACGACCAGCAGTCGGATTCCAAAATTACGATACGATTCGTATTACTCAATCTAATAGGGATGTACAGTGTACACATTTTGTTTCAGTCATTACATTTTTCATTATGATTGTCGTAATAATAGTGAACGACCATAACATTTCATAAAATGTGAACTAGATTGGAAGCATAAATGGATGATTATATATGACAATAGGCAGATTTTGAACCCCTCAATTTTTAGCTTGTAGTTAGTAAGCGTTATACTGAGCATGCGCACTACAAAAAAAGGTATCCTTTTTGGCACTGCGCCTGCTCAGTATAACGATTACGATAACAGCAAGCTAAAAATTAAAGGGTTCAAAATATCCCTATTCTCAGGCAATGCTATTT
This sequence comes from Pogonocherus hispidulus, assembly GCA_963924545.1. Lineage (NCBI taxonomy): Eukaryota > Metazoa > Arthropoda > Insecta > Coleoptera > Cerambycidae > Pogonocherus > Pogonocherus hispidulus. Next base: position 73,610,212 of record OZ004693.1, read on the forward strand.
TTATTTTTAAGAATTGAAATATTTAACATTATTTGTTTCACGTTTTTCGTTTCACGTTTGTTTGATATGCAGCCCCAGCCTTATCATAACACATTAGAAATAGGTTGACTTTTGACATTGCTCAGAGTTAGCAAACATATCAACTTTATACTCCTAAATTAGTTTGTGAACTAGCTACCTACCAGTCTTTATTTTTACAAATTTGTACAGGGCGCTGTCACAATATATAGGCAATATAGGTGTTAAAGGATGTATCTCTAGTAATAATGAGAGATTTTTGTGAAATTTAAATACATTAATTCGTTTCCTGGTCTATCAAATGTCTCATAGTGAAAATATGCTTATCCAATAGTCATAAGAAATATTCCAAAAAAAGAATAGGAATTTTCCAAAAGTGGGTTAATAATATTCAATTATTGTATTTTTCTTGGTGGCATTTAATAACTTGTTTTTAAAGTTTCTTATATGTACATATACCTAGATATAAAAGATAGTCATAAGTCATAATGAAATAAAACTATTTTTTACAATTAGCTAATTGGCTCGGTACGAGATTCATAAAATTATCTTATTATTTAAACAGTTATCTGTAATACCTATACTTCTGCTGTTTTCATTTTATAAAAAAAATTGTCGTTACTCATTTCCGAAAACTTAAAAACAGTATAGTACTGAATCCATGTCATATAATGAGTATCAATTAGTTTTCTTATGATAGCGAGACAGCAATTATTATGTAACAGGCTCTTGATGTGCAATCTGAACCACGTAAAACTGACCCCTCCCTTATTATTTGAATGCTCAACATTTTATTGTTTTAAAAGCCAGGCAAATGTAATTTTTTTCTGTAAATGTAATTCATTTTTCAATATTTTGAGATCACCAAAATTTTCTATTTTGTATTAATCGAATAATATATAACATTTTGGTGTTATCTATAACTACCTTGTTTATAGTTTTCGATATACGAGAGTTGCGCTTTCAGTTATTGCAGTTATTTATTTCTAATAATACAGTATTTTGTTATTAATTAGTATTAATCTAGGATGAAAATATAAATAATTTTTAGCAATGTCTCGGAAACCAATAAACCATTTAGTAGTGGTGAGAAACACACCGTAATGCCCTATTTGTGTATTTGTGCTACTATATGTCTGACAGTTATTGTCAAATTGACAGGCAGATAACAGATAAGCAGTGACCTCTATTGTCTTTGAGGAAGACAATCCTACTTATTTATTTGAAGGAGATAGTTTCTCACCACTACTAACATTCACGATGCCCATTAGGCAATCACGTCGCAATATCGTTCATCGAGTCCACTACCTGTGGTATTCTGATGAGCGCAAAATAAGCGTGAAACCGGTCAGTGTCTGGTATTTGGTCTCGATGAACGATGTGGCGACTCCTATGGAGATGCCGATGTAATGCAACGCCAGTCGGGGCATATTGGCCGTGGAGTACTTGTTTTCGGCATCTCCTTCAAATCAATAAACCATTTGTTTCCAAACTTGATAGAATGTATACTGTCAGCGACATCTGTTATCAGATAAATTTTGGGTTCGATAGGATCGCCAGTGGCGTGAGAGTACTTATTGTGTGAGTGATACTATCCAAACTTTTTCAAATTCTGATTACTTTACTGCAACAAATTTCTCTTGCAAATGTTTCGTAAATTGCATAGTTTATGAGCGAAGTTACATTTTTAAAATCATGTTCTCATTTTTATCCATATCTATAAGACGACCACTGACAAATTTTAGTTTTCTTAAAAATTATAAAATAAGTGGCACATTAGATTATTAATGAAAAACAAACTTTGAACTAGTTCAAACACGGAAAACACAGGATTTTGGAAACTGTCTATTTTTCGTTGCCAATGCATTATATCAAGTTTAAAAACAAATGGCTTATTGGTTTCCGAGACAAAGCCAAAAATTATTTATTTCAATCAAATTGGATACATGAGGTATTCAATTTGATTGAAAATAAATAACTTTTGGCTTTGATTTTTGATTCTTCGAACGGTTTTTCCATAAGTTTATATTTATCAAATTCCAACTATTTTGAAAACTATTTAAGATTACCCAAAGAGTTATATAATTGTTTGATTGAGAAAAAATAGGAGATTTCAGTTTTGCAAAATATATTGTGTGTTCCATTAAAAACTTTGCATTTTGGTGCACCCCGTATATTTTGAAATAATAAAAAATTTGAAATTTGAATTAAATTTTACAGGAAAAATCACATGGACCTAGCAAATAAAACGACAAAAAATATATTATGGATTTAGACTATTGTCAAGGAGGGGGGGGGGTCAGTTTTACATGGATCGTTTTAGTTTTTATTATACTTTAACTTTACTTGTATTCAATCAATTTAATAACCAATGGAAAATATATTTGTATTTACCTTTTGAACAACCAACGTTCTTCGTGCAAGATATTTAGAAGTAGGTATTAATTTAAAATAAATTTTAATGGTAAGTAGCATTTTTATGGTACTTTTGGTGTATCAACTTTAACTTTTTCCATTTAAGATTTTCAAATAGCCAAACAAAATTGTAATTATTTTCTATTACGTGGTGTTGGGACTTAAGGATTTTAGATCAGTTATATTTATGTTGTATTTCTTCCGATGTTTTAATAATAATAATAATATTTATTTATGCTTTAAGACATTTACAATGTATAGGACAGGTCAAACAACTACAATAAACAATCATAAAAATATATAACTATATAAGAATATGTAAATGAATAATATGCAACTATAACAAACATTACATTAAATATTTCTGTCAACAATAAACTCATGGATGCTGTAGTAACATCTGGTAATCAAAAATAGACCTTTTGAATAAAGTGGTATTAATAATTTTGTAATTCTGTCCCGTGGTTTACATGTAGTTATTAATAAGTTTTTCTGATGCATCACAGACATTTCTAATTTATTTGTTTTAACATTATTTACGCAAATATTGTTGTTTCTCCACTATAAATAGTATGAATAACGTTGGAAATGCGGAAATGCACTGTTTTGGAATATACTACATTACCTATACAGTTCTCAAGTAAATAGGTAGATATATATATACAAAGTCTTGTTCTGACTTTGTTTTCAAGACAAGACTTGTTTACAAATTTTTCCATGTTTACAAATTAATATGCTTTCGGTTATGTGTAGTAAGGGTAGGTACACATTTACGTTAAAACTTCATAAAAAAGCACTGATTTATTAAATCCATAAACAAGTACAGTTAGGAATAGTTCTTAATGGTTCATAGAAACTAGGTAACACCATTAAATTTATAAAACTCATTTCACGTAAATAAGGAGCAGGCTATAACGAATTATTTCATATACACATCAGCATAAAAGACATTTTTTCCCAATTTCTGTTTGTCAAAGATGAATAACTTTACGAAAGAAGGTTAACCTAAAAAGTACCTATAGTGTGCAAAAGTCTAACTTGTAATGACTGGTTAAAGTTAAAGTACTCAACTTCAACTTTAGTCATTTCTGTACTACATATATATTTTATTTTATATGATCTGTCTTGTAATTAGTCGGAAGAAAGAGAAGGTGATTTTCATTAAAGATCATTGATTCATTATTAATTTAAATTATCTACTCATTTTCAAATTTAAATTAATATATTTCTTAATTGATTATTTTGAAGATACAAATTAAAAAAAGTTAATCCTGCAAAACTATTCCTACGGAAAAAATAGAAGGACGTTAAATTTTAACAGTTACCTTCTTTGACAAAATATGACAAACACTTTTGGGGGCTAACCAACCGGATTTTTTGCAAACTTTCGAATTTTGAAAGTCTTTATACTATATTTTAAGTATAGTTTATTATTCTATAGTCTATTATATTATGTAATATTATATAGCAAATTGTTAGTCGACTTCTTTGGAAGGTATTATAATCCCGCTATAATGAAAATCTCATTTTTTTTTTATTCTGAGAGAAACCGAGAAAATTATATTTCTTCCTACATTATCTTGCATCCACACACAATTATCTTTTTTTCAGACGATTTATTGGCCCATCAAGATTGTAGTAAATCACATGATGTCATATGCACGGTGTTTTAGACTTTTAACTTGCTTGCAATTAGAAAAAGAACAAAATCCTAGACTGGTTTGAAATACTATTAACAAGTAATAAAAGAAAAACTCCGATCAATTCCCATATCAAAAAGAATCGACTTTTTCAGTCGAGAATGAAAGATCCCATTGTTGATAATTTTTTTGCATGTGTACCTTCCTCGATGTCGATGCTAACAAACAACCTTTTCATACTCTGTTTCTTCGAAACCATTAATAATGAATTTCTTGTTGCAATCAATGCAAATAAAAAGTTACTATTATCGATCAATCAAAAAATACTCTTTATAACTATACCGTCTAGACTAATTTCAAGGCCTCTAGCAGGTGAACCGTTTGTACATTATTTTGTGCATAATATAATAAATCCCTTAAAAATAGCTTTTGTATTTTTTGAAATACAGTTTCATTATATCAAAAGTCATTATTACAAAGTGAATTTCTCATTACTTATATTGTTTAATTGAAAGGAATTCACTGCATTTTTTCACACTTTGCTACATATTTATTTTATCATGTAACTATCCAGAGTTATTAGTTAGGTATTATTGATTTAAATTTATGTGTTTTAGAAATATATCATGGTGTGAATAGTTCTTGACTAGACAAATATCGAAATAATGTTTCAACAATGCAATTTAGCCATAGGAGTGTACCTAAAACAAGGTTGTTTTAAGAAGCAGTATACAGGGTCCTGCGCCAGAGCTCCCTTCTTTGGTAGCTCATGAACTGGTGCCTTTATAAATTTCGTTCAAATTTGACTGCAAACTATTCGTAGAGAGGCACATTTTGAAAATATTTTCAAATATACAGGGTGCTCTAAAAACATGTACCATACTAAAGTTATGTTTTTTTAAATGGAACACACTATATATTTTTGCCTTTTTGGATTCTGCATGCAAATTTGGTGTCAGTTTGTGTTATATTCCCTATAGCAGAACTTAGCCGTTTCGAAGATATTCGACATTTTATAGAAAAAATTTCAGTTGTTAGAACTATTTCAAAGTTACATATCTTATACAATTGAACAGCGTTTATTTTAATTTTTATGTGTCAGATAGTTTAGGCATTGGTCTTTCTGAAAATAGCTCACAGAAGTCTGTAATACATACAGAGTGTTTAATATTTACTGAGCAACACGTCAATTTTGAAACGTGCAAAACAAATTTTTTTCAAATGGCACACCCAGTATATTATTCTACAGTTGAAAGTACCATTCAATTCTGAATTGAATGATATAGCATTGTCCTATACCTATCTCTTAAGGTGCTCAAGATATAATCAATTTTATAATAAAGTGCTCGAAAATTTAAGTTACCCCGTTTCTAAGTGGTCTTCGAATAAAATAAAACAACTAGAAACATTTTAAATTTATTGTCAGTTGCTTTGACTATAATTATGGCTATGATTAAACACAAAATGTAAAAAATTATCAACAATCATCAAAAACATCAATATTAAATAATTATTCACAGTCTACAATCTTATAATAAATTTTCAAAAACTTTGACGGTTAAATTCTATTCGCTAAGAGACAGTTGTTTCGTTCAGACTCAAATAATATAGAAATCATGTCAGCTAGCTCTTTACTATACTTCATTATAAAAATAAATTAAAACAACTAACTAAACTAAGTACCTAACTAACTATAACAACTAAACTAACAACAAAATTATTGAAATAAGTATAAATATTTGTAATTAACTTAAATTGTCGACACCAAGTTTGACAGCAAACAAATTATGCTTAAAGCATAATTTGATGTACAAAATTAGACTTCTTCTTATAGGGTAACGTAACAATTAAATCTGTAAACAATTATTTAACATCGATGTAATTTTTTACATTTTGTGCTTAATCATAGCCATAATAAGACTCAAAGCAACTGACAATAAATTTGAAATGTTTCTAGTTGTTTTATTTGATTCGAAGCCACTTAGAAACGGGGTAACTTAAATTTTCGAGCACTTTATTATAAAATTGATTATATCTTGAGCACCTTAAGAGATAGGTATAGGACAATGCTATATCATTCAATTCAGAATTGAATGGTACTTTCAACTGTAGAATAATATACTGGGTATGCCATTTGAAAAAAATTAGTTTTGCACGTTTCAAAATTGACGTGTTGCTCAGTAAATATTAAACACTCTGTATGTATTACAGACTTCTGTGAGCTATTTTCAGAAAGACCAATGCCTAAACTATCTGACATATAAAAATTAAAATAAACGCTGTTCAATTGTGTAAGATATGTAACTTTGAAATAGTTGTACCAAATGTAATTTTTTCTATAAAATGTCGAATATCTTCGAAACGGCTAAGTTTTGCTATAGGGAATATAACATAAACTGACACCAAATTTGCATGCAGAATCCAAAAATGCAAAAATATATAGTGTGTTCCATTTAAAAAAACATAACTTTAGTATGGTACATGTTTTTAGAGCACCCTGTATATTTGAAAATATTTTCAAAATGTGCCTCTCTACGAATAGTTTGCAGTCAAATTTGAACGAAATTTATAAAGGCACCAGTTCATGAGCTACAAAAGAAGGGAGCTGTGGTGCAGGACCCTGTATATTTCCTATGCCGTTAGAAACTCAATGGAAATATCTTTTTATAAGTAATTATTTTGAAATGACTGAATAAATAAATAATAATTACCAGTTCATTGTACCGGCGTTTCAAGTTTATAAAACAATATTTTGTGTATCGTTATTTGTCTGCGGGGTTTTTGTTCTTATTGTAAGTGAGGCTAATACCTAGTCAGTCGTCAGAGATGCTCAAAATGTAGGTACCTAATTGTAAAATTACTAATTAAAATTAAGTATAATAGCTGCATAAATCAGGTTAAAATCTACAAAAATCTAATAAAATCATAGGTATGATCATAAGAATTTATTTCCAACGGCTACTGATATCTTATGGTTTTAATTTTGTTACATTTGTACATACTTTGCAGGCATGTGAATAGCGAATATGGAAAACAATCTAAAAAAGAAATAATGAAACGTTTTCTTCGAGTCATCATCACATTACTGTTCAGGTTCACAAGCATTATGTATTTGACAAATCCACAGTGTATAAGTCTCGGTATACCGGATGTCCCACGGTGACGGCCCATTAAAAGTATCTGCAGAACTAATTAAGCTATTAATTTGAAATTTGAGGTGATGTCAAAGTGGGCCATGATCTACTTGATGAAAATATTTTGCAGTTTCTACCACTTCTGGTTATACCAAAAGTCGACATTAACTTCGTTATTTTAAACGGAACACCCTATATATTATTGCATTTTTTGATTCTACGTGAAATTTTAAACACATTTCATGTAGGATGTCGTATACCTATCTTCAACTGTTTTTGAAATATTGACATTTTTCAACTTTGACACCCTGTAAAATCTAAACGGTTTGAGATCAAACAAAACGGTTTGCACATTCCTAATCTTAACTTTTCATAAGCTATCGTTTGATATTAATTTCAGATTTAACCAAGAGATTAAATTTAATCGAAAATTTTTAATTTCTAGAAAATCTGAAATTAGTGTCAAAATATACCTTATGAAAAGTTAAGATAAGAAATGTGCAAACCGTTTTGCTTGATCTCAAACCGTTTAGATTTTACAGGGTGTCAAAGTTGAAAAATGTCAATATTTCAAAAACAGTTGAAGATAGATATGACGTCCTACATGAAATGTGTTTAGAATCTCACGTAGAATTCAGATCAGTAGTTATTTGATCAGCATATTTTTCAAGGCACTGCTAACTTTTTAAAATTATTTTTTTTTAATAATAACCAATTGGTGGGCGTTTAACTGTTTTCACTTTTTCTGATTTGAAATGTTCCAAAAATAATGAATAAACCACTTTTATCGATATATTTTTTTTGCTTAGGTATTAACTATTTGGGAAATTCACCACACGAAGTTCTAGATCAGTGATTATAATACTAATAAGTAATAAGACATTAACGGCCAATTGCCCATTCCGTTACAGTTTGTTTTTTTTTTATATATTTTTAAACAGTGGAAATAAAAATAGTTTACTCTAGACATTGTCACTGAACATTTTTCTCAAAGTAAAATGAATGCGATATTGGAGAGTATATATTATTGGCGATTCTAAGTACCGATGAGGGCGCTGCAAATTGTAAACAAATATGGAGGAAGACGAGTAAAAATTTTGCATTTCGTATCACATCATCTAGCAATTTAAAAGAGTGGTAAAAGCAGTCAAACGTCCCATAAGTGCTTCATTGTTAATTATATGATTTTTTTGGGTTGAAACAGGTGCCCTAGTTTTTGTTTACTTACATTTTGGACTAAAATAAGTGTAACTGTATGGTGATACCATATTAGTGCTTGTTTTTTGTTAAATAATGTTTAAATTAAAATATATTCTGCTTATATTAAAATATATATGCCTTTTGGAGAAATGAATGAGAAACAGTTTCTTATACTAGGGCCAAATTTCTACCTATCTTCAATCTTAAAAACACTTCTATTAGTTCTATTTACACATTTTGTGGAATGACACCTATAAACACGGCAGTTTGTGTTGTGCTGATTTCTTTTGAATGCCATTTTAAAATGTAAAAATAAAGATGTACAAATAACCACGTCGTTTTTAACTTTGTAATACCAAAAAATCACAAGCACCAATAAATTATTACGTTAAACAAACGCAAATACGTGTTATTTATCATTATATCAGCAATAAGCTTCCAAAAATTACCTTTTAAGTATGTTCAAATATTTTCATGCAGAGGGCGTATTCATTTTTAGAATCGCCAAATATATTATAATGAAGGCCTTGCCAACACATGAAACTTAAATTACAGGTAACGCCATTCATTGCTCATTGGTCCATCTTTCATTTAAGCTTTATGCAAAAAATGTACGTGTAACAGTTTTCGTCATGCAAAAAGAAAACCACACCGACGGCTATTAAAATGCAGTTGTGCATCACGTTTTGCGACTGGTCAAGAAACAAACACTGAAAACTAGTCAACCTTGGCTATTCGAGTGCTTCTTTTTTATTTGTCGGTTCAAGTGCAAGGCCACGGTTGCACCTTCCTCCCTCCTTAAAAATGCATCAGCTGCTGTAAAATGTACGTTTGCAACTGGGCTTTCCACACTTTTATTAATATTTCTGAAATGTAAAATGTATGGTAGGAAAAGGTATCCTTGATTTTTTCCACTCAAAACTGCAACCATAATCAACCATAAGTTTAAATGTGGGTAAGTTTTCTATTATCATTGCAGGGTGATGGAGCATGGGATATTTATAAACTCCGATATTGTTTAAATGTGTTTAATGTATTCTGATATTGAAGCTAAAGTTAAAAAATTTGAGATCCTTATAAGCGAGATCCGCGAAATACGATACTCACGTCGGAAGTTAAAGTTCTTAGATACTGAAAAGCAACGACAATAAACCGATTTTAACATTGTAAAAACAAACAAACAAACATGAGTATATTTTCAGGTAATTAGAGATCCTTATAAAATTAGATGTTATAAATTAATTGGATAAGATGCTTGTAATTATACATATACCTGCTAGTCATTATTATTATATATGAGCTATTATCTCTATATTAGTTGATTGATTCGACCTTAACTTGATGAAAATCCATGTCCAAGATGTTTAACTCTTGAATAAAAACAAATACAGTTTTGATATTCACAATTTTTTTATTCATAATATAAAACCATGACAATTGTTTCGCCAACACAGTGGCTTCTTCAGATGTGAGTAATAGACTAATGTTACAATGGCAAAAATCGGAACAGTAGTCTAGTAGTACTCATATCTGAAGAAGCCACTGTGTTGGCGAAACCATTGTCATGGTTTTATATATTTAAAGTTAATATATAAATAAAAAATTTTTTAAAATTATAAAACTGTATTTGTTTTCATTCAAAATGTCTATATTATATTATGAGTTACATACTACACTAGGATTTTAAACTACAAAAACGTCTAGAGATATTGATGTTACCTTAGTAACGAACCATATTGCAACGACAAAAAAATTTTTTGCGGAAATTTCACTCATACAAACTTTTTGATTTTTTGCATGCCTTCATTGATCACCCCGTATATAATAAACCTGTGGTCCTACGATAAATATACGTCATGCAGCTTAATCCGAAAAAAGCTAGCTCTTAAAATTTGCAAGCCGCGTTCAAAAATTTGCATTACTGTTGAAAATATTGAACTTTAAATTTTGCCTAAAAGTCTCTATGTGTAAGTTCGAGTGGCCAGCAGTATAGTTGAAATATGATTCTACTCTACCTTCTCTCTCTACTCTACCTACGTGAATAGAGGAAATGTGCAAATGATAAAACTCGGGACATAATTTCTGAAGTCAACATATTGAAAACCATAACCTTTTTCAAGAAATATAATTTTGGAAAATACCGTTGATTAATTGAGGGGATAAAACGAGCAATATGTAAAAGAATTCATAGATTTAAGTTTCTCAATCATATATAAACATTATTCCATTGTTTGATGATAAATTATTCAAGTACTATTTTATTGTCTTATCAATCTTTTTATTTCATACTATACCTACTAAACATATGTATTTTTGAGATCATATATATAGTTTTAGAAGAAAACGCTTCAGATATTGAGAAATTTTAGGAAAAATCAAATATTTTTACTACTTGTATACTTAAGTACACTAAATTGTTCCTAAATTTATTGGCTTACATATTACATAGGCAGATGTATTTAATAGGGCCAATGTAAACTCTAAAATAAGAATATGCTGTCATTTTTAAGTGTAACTCCTAACTTAAGTGTTGGTCTAACTCCGCATGAAATAGTATAGTGGGTATAAATCCGGCGGGGGAGTAAACGATTCAACGATATATTGCATTATTCAATCATTCAATATTTTCAATAAAATCTTTGATGACTCATGCCAAGTAGTTTTTTTCGTTAAAACAACTGGACTTGACTCACTCTTCAACTTTTTGTACAGCTTCATACATAACAATCATTTATCATAAAAAAAGTTGTTCAGTCTGCACACCATGCATTTTTTTTTTCTCTCTGAACTTTGTTGACACAACAAACTCGAAAATAAGTAAAGGAATATATGTAGACTTTGGTAAAGGATTCTAGGTATTTTTAACATCCGCACTGGATAATAAATGTTTTAGATTTGATGATTTAGGAAATCTCTGTAAAATGTCATATTCAGGGTTTCCCATTTTCGATGACTTTATATAGGGTGTCTGGGTTATTCTTAGAAATAGAGAGATGCTGTTTTCACGAGCATTTGTCATTTTTTTGAGAAAAATAAGATAGTATAGTAAAATCTTCGCTACCTTTGTTTCTGAGTTATGGTAAAAAACTGAGTTTCATCTATTTCGGAAACATTCTCATAACTAATTTAACAAGAAAATATTCAACTGTTTTATGAAAGTACCTACTCTCTAGATTTTTGGTGTAGAATTCAGTGGCGCATTTAGGTTTTACTAGAACCTACGGTTTCAGAGTTACAGATGAAAACTACCTAACAATGACAACGAAATTGGGACACACTGTACAATTTAATTAATTACTTGGAAATACATGTTTTTAATTCATTTTCATTGCTACTTTACACGAAGTGTTTATCAAATAACGACAATACCCATTCTATTTATTCATGTCAATTATTTGTTTCGTATTGAACGTTATAAACATATTTTCAAGAAAAAATGTTTCATATTTCCAACCAATCATCCCATTTTTTTATTTATACGTCCTGTGGTTTATTGTTACATCTTTTTTTAAGCATTCATGGGTCTAGTTCCCCACCTGAACTACATTAGTCTCATCTAAAAAAATCTACATCCAATATATTTGTTCTCTTGAATACAGTTAGTATAGAAGCAAATATTCAAAAAAATTTAAAATGGGTTTATCGATACAAAACACTGAATCGAAGCCAAAACATAGCTTAAAGACTTAATCCATATATATTAAAACGCGTCATTTCGTTTTCGAAAATCTCGAGTCGCGTCCGTCTCAACTTCTTTCTCATTTTATCTGCCGATGTGAGGTTGCACTAACGCGACAGGCACCTCCCACGAAAACTGTCAAATTAATTAAACTTCAGATAGGTTATTTTCCTACGAGAAATATTGCTAACGGAATCGATAGTACCGACTGCCAAATACTTCTGATTACCAAAATATTGAAGCGAAATGCTTTTCCAATTAGAAAATCGGTAAAAATTATTTTTTCAGGTTGACACGTACAGTTTACATACTTAAACGTGTCAGGGTAAACTTTTTGACAACAGGCGCTGTAGCGCGATGGGAAAGTCATGGGATTCAAAACGTGAGAAGGCTGATTTCGCTAGTTCGAGTCACGCTGGAGGCACATTTTTTTTTACTTTTTAATTCCAATTATTTATTAGTATTAGTGTTTAGTTATTCTGTTTCATTATCCGTAGCTTTTATTCTTTCTGCACGTAAAGTTTGGAATTAATTCGTTCATTTTGGCAGTCTGTTAAATTCATCATTTTAGCTTACAAAAGTAAATATCTAGAATATTTTTGGTCCCTTTGATAAAATTGATAAAAATGTTTACTAAAAAATAAATTCTACTTTCAGCACATACAAAATTAAGATGTTTTACCATCAAGAATAGAGTACCCTTTACAATTCATCAAAATATTAAGAAAAATATCTTTAATATAAATTCTTTAACACCATATATACATATAAATTTCTTTAATATGTATTTTTTTAAAAATAATATTATTCTAGATGCTTTTGTCTAGAAATGGGAATGAAAATCGCGACAGCGATTTTCTCCCATTTCTAGTTCACCGTTTAAAGTTTGAATGCAGAGTTTAAAGTATAAATTCTGATTAGAAATTAAGAATTCTGAGGTTAAAGTCTGAATTAAAAAAAAATAACATCCTTCTACACTTTCGTGGTATTGCATGTACCACCGTATAAATATACCACTAATTTTATTTTATTATTATAATTCTAGAGATGGAAAATATTATTTATTTTAATTATAAGCATGTAGATTATAAGATTATATAAATATCTCAGATGTAGTTGAAAGAAAGATATTTTTTTAATAAGAAAACCTACCGACCTATATACAGAAATCTGAAATATTATTTCTTTTTCCAGGTGTCTATGATGACAGATGCAAATGTAGCTGGAGAAGTATCCACTGGGTGTCTTCCCCACATTAAAAAAGAACTTGATGGATTTTCCGAATGCTCACCCTCAAATAGTGACATGTACTCTCCTACAACGACTGTCATGAATGAACCCATTGTAAGATCTTCAGAAGTAAAAGTATGTTTCAATTTTTTATGCACTAAATTACTTCACCAACATTCAAGATGTTATTGGTTATTTAGTTGCATTAACAATCATAATTGGAATACCTACATGGTGCCTTGCCCTCCCCAGAGAAATTATATAAATAAATAGAGAATTATTTTATCAAACAACATATTTACTATTTGAGAATAAGTAGGTTTTTTGGAGGTGGAAGACATTAATAAAATATACTTTGTCTAATCCTTTATTTCACCAGATGGTTTTCTTGAATGTCTACCGCCTTAGAAGCCTACTCAAGTAGGCTTCTAAAGACTTGTTATCAAGTAGTACAGTCTTGTTGAGCTTCTGATAGTTTGTGATTCTGCCGCTGAATAGAAATTCAGTGTAGTGCGATTATGTTTATTGAACACTGATGATGGCTGACCAGCCGGAAACTAAATAGCATGAAAACCACCAGAGACTGGTGCCCAGTGTAGATTTCAAACTACAATGTTCTCGTAGGTAGCAATTAGATTCATCAGAGGGCACAACCAAACGTATTTATCATCTGGTGAGATGGATGATCAGACAAAGTTCCTTTTATTCGACATATTTACTATTTGGAAAATAATGTGTAAGGTTTTGTTTCGGTTTACCTATTTATCTTACCTTATTTAAGATAATTATAATAATTATCTTACCTTAATAATTTATATTACCTATTTATTTACCTTATTTAATATCGGGTATTGTTCAACATTTCGCTGTTACAAAATGGTCAGTAAGGGGTTGATCTTTTAAAACTTGGTTTTAAGCAAAAATAAAATTCTCATACTGGAAAAAGCTCTTTCAATCTGTCTAATTATAATAATTATATTTATAGAGAATTTTTAATAAATACATAAATTAAATGTCCAGTTCACTATTGAAAATTAATCAAAAGTATTATTCTATTACCTACAATGTTTTTTGTAATTGCAATATTAATAACTACAGAACTCAATAAAACTACTAAAAAACAGTACATAATTTTAAAATAAACATTTTAATAAATCTAAATATTTCCAACAAGAAAAACGCCTTCGCTGTTTTTCTTGTTGAGCAACGACTTAGGTTTTATTACATCACATAAACCGTTTGGTATTTTTATATGGTAAAGAATTATCTCGAATGGACTAACAAATAGCTGTTTTGACTGAAAATATTATAAAATTTAGATCTTTGTCTTGTTTCAGCTCGATTATAATGAAGCCAGTTATGAAAGAAAAATACGATCTCCTAGTAGCCCAGAACGACAGTATTGCTCTTCAACTACACAACCTCATACCGACTCAGGGATGGGACACATAGAAGTAAGTGTATGCATAAATAATATAAAAGTAAATAGAAAAATACATAAGTATTGTTTTTTCTAGTTTCTCAAAAAAACGCAAAGATTAGTTAATTCTTGTTATAAAAATCACCACGTTCTTGTAATGTTTTCAACTTTTTTCGCCATATTTGCCAGAGCTGTTGTCATGTTTTTTTTTTTTTAAATTAAGACGCGCCCTGTATATTTTCACACAATTTTCTTAACTAGGCAATCAGTAATATTAGTTTTCTTCTGTCATTCATGCCTTGGGGATCACCCCTAGAGGTCCTCTTGCCAGCTGATCGAAAACTTTAGGCTCCAATCGTAATTTGAGGGCTCCTTTAATGCTCCCTTAATAGATTCCATCTTTATGTTACATTATCAAATATCACATATATTAAATAGAAGTGGTTCAAAATAAATGGTTGAGAATTTAATTAGTGGTAATCAATATAATGCTATTTGGTAACTTATTGGTCAATAGTTTTTTACAGTTTCAACCTGATTCGGACTACTTGTAAAGATAAGTCTAATGTATATCTGAAACAAAGAACACACCAAATTTAGATTATTTATTGCAAGGGGAATGTAATTTTTTTATACATAGGTACTGAAAATTGCAAATAGCTTCCCTAATTAAACGTAACCACTACCAGAGACATATACATCCTACAAAGACAGTTCACCTGATGTATAGACTTTTCCCTGCTTTTATGCAACCATATATTCGAGGTGACAATTAGCCAATCACAATCGAGTCATTTCAACGCGGCAAGTTACGTCCTCACAGTACCAGTAGATGGCATATGCAGGACTCTACTATTTACTGTCGCTTCCATGTTGTCATACAAGGATCTAATTTTTCAAGCACCCACGTTTAAGAGAATAGTGCAGTGTTGTCAGACGTAACATAACGAATTAATATAAGTTTACACGGAAGTATAAATTATACTAAATAGTTTCCATATTCAGTAAATAATTTTATTATAGTAGAGTGAAGAATGCTTCAACACAGCCAAGGATCGAACCCTGTAGGATTCGGCTTTCCGGGGCAATGCTACTCCAACTGAACTACCGCGCTTCCACACTTTCATTCTACTATTTAGGATACCGCTCTAGGCATAATTTACTACATTATAAAAAAGAAATTTTTCAACAATCATGCAAAAAGTTCCTACTTTTTGCACTATCTACTGTGCCAAATATTTAACTTTTTGTACTAGTGCAAAAAGTAATGCACTAGTGCAAAAAATAGAAACTTTTTGTACGATTGTAGAAAAAATGTTGTGTGCAACATGTGCAAAAAGCATATTATTTGTTGCATTCAGCATGATTGCAGCTCTCGACTTAGGAGAGACGCGTTCCCTCATTTGTGCTCCCCTATTGAAAAATGTCGAATTCTTGAAACCTCGAAGGCACCGAGGTGTATCCGGGAGGGAACAAAATCAGGGAAAAAATGCACTAATATATAGGGTGTTCCATTAAAACAAAATTCTTTAATTTAGTGATTTCCGTTATTCAATTGTTTTTTCTAATACTGTATTATAAAAATTCATAAAAAAAGCTAAAACTTTTGTATTAAAAAGTTTTTTGTAATTTCAATAATAAAATCACAATAAGTTGTCAGATTATAATGACTAACCCTGTACATCAAATAAAATATAACCCCGTCTGTGATAAGGTTTTAGGCAAAATTGAAAGCATACCATGAAACACCACTGCTTAGACAAAAAGGAAATATCTACCTAGGTAATAAAATAAAGTGACAATCTGGTTTGGTTATCTCTGGTTTGTGCAAAAAATGTGTCTCTGCTATTGATGCATTTTTGGAGAATCGTAGGCAGTCGGCACTGTCAATGTTATGCTGGTGTTACACAAAAAAACTTCTATGAATTAAAGGAATAAACTAATATCAATAACAATTTTTGACGCACAGGAATTTTTGTATATTATACTCTAAAAATGAAGTTGATACCAAATTAATATATATTCTCTGTAAATATTTTTTAGTTTGAGATATTTCCATATACTTTATGCAATATTAATGTACGTATACGTACACGTATTTAACTACTCCCTATGATATTATTACACAATTTTGCTGAGTTTATTCACACACACTTACATTGGGCCAATTAAAGTATTTTTAATTGGAATTATAATAGTTCATTATATTTTTATTATGTAGGTAATAAATATTAGATAAACAAAGCTATTTAAATATATTTTTGTTTTAAATACCTACAGCCTTATTAATAATAAAACTTAGAATGTTCTAAGACATAACTAGAATGTAATTAGTGAAAACTGCATTAATAATGACATTTAAATGCATGTTAACGCTAGAATGATGCTAAATCACTAGTTATCAGTTTGGGTATGTTTTACAATAAGTTAAAGTTAACCTAAAAGTTTGACAAAAATGTCGCAGTTTTTCTTTTCCTCCCAGTTAACAGATCAAGAACGTTTTTCTGAAATATTAAATAATTTAATGCGAAATTTTCCGTATTTATATGTCAGTAACCTCAATAATTATTATAAAATTTTATTATAGCATGGTTACTTATCGAATTCATTAGGGAGTTTTTGAACCCCTTAAATTTTAGCACATCGTTATCGTTATTCTGAGCATGTGCAGTTCCAGAAAGAGTATCATTTTTGGCACTGCGCGTGCTCAGTATAACGATTGCAATAACGATAAGATAAAAATTTAAGGTGTTCTAAATCTCCCGTAACCCCCGAGTTAACGTGGGCTACGAATCTCCCTATTATAAAAGGCAAAGTTAATGCTTATCAAGGGCGGATTTACCATGAATTCAAATTTTACATTAGCAAAAAGCAAAAACGTAATTAGTTTAAAAAAATATAAACGTACTTCACTTAAGGATATTTTATTAAACACTTCTATTTGCTATTTCATGTTTGTCCAAAGAAAAACGTACCAACCTATCTAAATACACAGATAATTTCTAATTTCACAACATTTTTTAAAAATATGATTCTTTGAGATACTCCCCCATGTTGAAAAGCTAAATCCGCCCTTGATTGCTTTTTAACACAAAACAGTGTTGACACAAGACACTTGTCAGTCTTGTCACTTTGCGTAAATGTTTGTAAATGCAGGCAGAATGCAGGTTAGATTTATTGCAGTGAAATTAGCTCTATGTATAGAATGAGATGTTGTCACATTAACTTCTTATTTAGCATGCTGTTAGTTATTTGTCTATAAATATTTAATTATTAATATGAACTACTTAGATTGATTTAAGAATACGGTTAGTTGTCATTAGTTAACTTCATGTTATTGTGATTATTATTAATATGGGTGCAACTCTTTTAGTAGGCACAGTAGTACACAAACACCCCAAATAGCAACGAAAGTCGCAAACTCGGAAGATTCCGTACCTAGATCGGGTAGGTACATATTTATTAGACAATGTGTATGCACTCAGCATCCATATGGCTAAATATGGCACGGATTTTCAAAAAAAAATTGGTATTGACCACGGATCGAACCTCGGACGTCCGGGTAAAATGTTGTGACATAATCAATTAATGTTACTTATCACATGTTTAAAAACTACACTTTTGCAGACTACATTTGCAAAACCTTTCGTTTAGATAACGTTGTAAATTGGTATTTTTGTAATTTTATTTTTATATTGTGTATCAAATGCGAGGTATTTGGTAGAACTGTTAAGAAAACATTCAAAATATTTCAGACCAGTTATGAATATAATAAATCTGACAACAGTACCTATACATACATGTGCAGTCAATGTTATTTAGCGACATCTTGCATTTAATGGTGGAAACAATTGTTGACAAAGGGCAATTTAATTGCAAGTGCTGCAGGTAACATTCAAGCAGAGCCATCTAAGAATGGCCAGTAATTTTTCAGCTTCAAACCGGCAATAAAGGTGAAACGTCTTTGTAGATCTGTATGTCGCCTTGTCGCCAAAGAGAATTAACTAATGTCGCTGCCACCACTATTTTTTTATTATTAGAGATGTGATGGTTAAATGAGCAAAGTATTATTATTTATAGTCTAAAACAAAAGAAAAACAGTTGAACATTATATTTTCAAAAAATTATTTCTATATCTATAAAAGTTTTTTAAAAAAGTTGATTTTTTATAAAGGTGTATGAGGATTTTGGCATGGAACTTTCTCTCACAGAACATTCCATGACTATATTCTTATAATATTCCTGTAGAAACTTCGCAAAAAGTTTCCTGAAATAATTTCTAATGTTTTCTACACTGATGGTTAGTATTAAGAATAGACATGATTAGAATGAATGGAAATACAGCTACAACTTATAACTAATGCAGTATTTAAAATGGTGTAAACTTGTTAAATTGATAGTGACACTGTAACAAGTAAGGAGTGTTTTAAATTCACTGATAGTTTCACCGATCTATTAAAACACATTGTATCTCATTTTGTCAAAGAAACAAACAAGATATAATAGTTTCAATGGGATCTACCAATGATTAAAACTGGACTACAGCCATTAATGCTGAAGTGTTTAGGTTACGTAGTGATAATTTACGGGGAAATTAAAAGTAAATGTGAAAATATTTCTGCGAAAACTGAACATTTGTTGGAACTTCCCAAAATATGCCATGCTCATCTGTCATTAAAACTAACACTTATATAAATTATCAGTTTATTGCCATGGTGCAGTATGTAGACCCTGGTCTGAAATATGACTACTTATATGGCATACTTTTCTAAGCCTAAGCTTCTTTTCTGCTATTAAAGAAAGACTGATTGTATGTTATATCAGTGCACTCGTGCACTTTTATCATAGTCTCAACTGTAATATGAAATTATTTTTCATTTTAAACCATTGAAATTAGTACAGAAAAGACACTGCTTTGCTGATTTAATCGGCCTGGAATCTGTAATTTTAAAAATTTGGGACTCCCTATTCTTAAGTATTGCAAAAATTCACTAGTTATACTAATATCCTATTATTTGCAGTGCAAAAAAGTACATAGATATATCAAAATGGGTGATAAATGAAGTCTAGACTACCTAATAAAATGTATAAATTCAGAATGGAAATTTTTGAATAAATTTACTGCTCATCAAAATTTGATTTTTTGCAGAATAAATAGTAGGTGGTTTTTATACCCTGGATTATAAAAATATCATGAATATTATGTAAATATAAGTAAAAACTCCATATAGAATAAAATTTTATAATCATCCAATCTTGATTGGTAAGTTAAAAATAGTCCAATAGTCATTTTCAATTCCAGGGTGAATTGAAAGAAGAAGATTCACCGAGAAGATTGTGTCTCGTTTGTGGTGATGTTGCCTCAGGTTTTCACTATGGTGTAGCTTCTTGTGAAGCATGTAAAGCATTTTTCAAAAGGACAATACAAGGTAGGGACGGTATACAATGTGATTGATTGAAACTGTTGATTGATTGATTGATTGAGTGGTGAGAAACGGTGTGTTTCTCACCACTACTAACATTTACGATGCCCCTTAGGCAATCATGTCGCAACATCGTTCATCGATTTCACTACCTATTGCACTCTGACCAGCGCGTAATAAGCGCGAAACTGGTCAGTGTCTGGTGGTTGGTCTCAATGAAGGATGTGGCGACTTCCATGGAGATTCCGGAGTAATGCAACGCCAGTTGGGGCACAAATACTCTACCATTTTTATCAACTTTATTAGGTTCTAAAGTTAGTGGATAGAAAACAAGGCCCTCCACTGTGACCTTGTGTTTTATTGCGGCTCATAATTTATAATTTATTTTTACCAACTAATTAAAACGTTAAAAATTATGAAAAAAACTAAACATACGAAAACCATCTATCTTAGTTGCTTTTTTTTATCAAAGATATTTTTTATCTTGCACTGAACCTCGGGAATTATTAGCTTCCTCCCTAAAGAATCAGAAACATTAGCTCCAGTTAGCTCAGGGCGTGGTATGGTTTTACTCTTAAGCTTTTTTTTTATAAGGGCACCAGGAAATTTTGCAATAAATGATAAAGTTTTGTGAATGCCTAAAAGTAAGATCAAACAACTATTCATTTAAATAAAAAGATATATTAAATTAAAAACTATTTACAAGAAAAATGTTACTCGGTATCTACTGCTTGAAGGGTGTTTAGCAAAATTTTACAAATATTGGTGCTGGGATGAGTTCAACCGTTCCTCTGGCCTACTTATACAGGTATCTCATTATTAGAATGTAGATGGTAGATGGTAGAATTATAGATGGTCTTCTTTCCTATTATCTAATAACTTCTTTTATCTAAGTATTAACCAGAGTAAAAGTTGTACATCCGATGTTTTTATATCAGTTAATCTGAATGCTTGCTTGCTTTTTCCTCATTAAATCTATTCAGGGAAAGTGAACTATTTAGGATCTATTTGAAAAATGCCGCTTTAGTTCAAGATTAATCTAAAACTCTAAGAATGTCTTGTTTGACATTTTAAAATACCTAATTTTAGCAAATGCTTGGCACATGTATCGGTAATAAGAAGTTATTAACATTGACAACTGACATTGAGTTCCTGTAACTGGAAGTACAGGAAGTTGATACTATTTTCATTGAATTAATCTTCTATATAAATTCCTGTATACTTCAGATTTCACTTTGGATATCGGCCCATCGTTATGACTTGCCTTGTTTTCGTTTTTTAAGTAGAACATTAGATTATTTTAACTTAAGAATAAAATACATAAACTTGTCCAAGAAAGTATATATAATAATGTTTTCTCTTACAATCAGAACCAATATTACATCATTGATTTACTCATTTGAACAAGGGAACTGATATAATATTGTATCTTAGTGAGCCCATTAGAGCCCAAAGAACTATGTGTAGGTAGAAAAAGGCGGGATGTGTAGATACTACTTTTTTTTAGGTAATATTGAATACACATGTCCAGCATCTGGAGAATGTGAAATTAACAAGAGAAGAAGGAAAGCATGTCAAGCATGTAGATTTCGTAAATGTTTAAGGTCGGGTATGTTGAAAGAAGGTGTTCGGTTAGACCGAGTCAGAGGTGGCAGACAGAAATACAGAAGAAATCCAGAGAGTCCGTATCAAGTTCAAGTTGTCACAGCTCGGCCCATGTTACTTTTAGAGGGTAAGTCTTCAAAACCTATTTTTTTTTGTAAGTATATATATATTGGTCTACTAAAAGTACAATATATTTCTTTAAAATAAGTTATTTAAATGTTTTAAAATGCTTTTTGTTTACCTACACCTACATCCTGCACCTCCTAACGATTTAATTCTAATTGTGATGATTCTGATTCTGATGATGATTCATCGGTTACTTGTAAAGCCCCAAAAATTAACGAAATTTTGCAATTTTTGAATTTTATGATTCAGTGAAATTTTAATTAAGCTTATTACATATAACTTAGGTATGCAAAGGAATAACTTTATTATTTGAGTTACTTCATTATATTACAATATTTAGAAAAATTAAGTTATTCCTTTGATTGCCTAGGTAACAAGGAAAATACTTGAATAATTTTTTTAATAATTTTTTTGGTTGAATATCTACCGGTAAATAAATATCTACTAAACAATTAAATAAGTCACATAATTAATATAAATAATATACCACTAAAATTAACAACATAGATTCCTAACTATGGATTGTGTTAAAATAGTACTTTGTGTACCAAGGCAGGAAAGTGAAAGTGAAGTGAAAGAACTGGCCGAGCCTGGCCAGTTCTGGAAGAGTAGAAAACCACTGTTCCGCCATGGTGCACATAACATTTTTTATCCTACAAAAGAAAAAAATCATAAACTTCAAAACTTTTTTATATAACAATAACTAATTTACAAAAAAAATTAGTTCTTTGAAATATTGGTATTAAATACATTATTATGAATAGTGCAATTAGCAAAAGTAATACCTTGTACCTTGTAATTACCTACTTCAGAACAAACTGAGTTTGTTCTGAAATTGTTGAAAATAAATCATGATGCATCATGATTTATCATGATGTATACTTGATCATTTTCCATACTTGCATCACTTTCAGAAGCTTGAGATTTCCCCGGAGTACCTATCTCGTCCATTGTTAATAATTAGTGGTAACAATAATTATGTGTTCACTGAAAATTACTTTATATGAAACTAAATGACACTGCGATGACAGATAAAATTGATGTGCCACCTATTGATAAATAAGTAGATTTTTTTCACGGCTAGCCGTGCAAATGCCTAGTTTCGCGCCTCTAAAGACTGACGAAAATAGGATTTTCACCTAGTGTAGGATAAAACATATTTTTTTGTTCTTTGCATTAGGTTGACAGCGGTAAGAAAACTGTATGATTCATAATCAGCTAGATCATTAGTAAATTCAACTGAGTAAATCAAGACTTCTGAAATCTAGTGCATTTTCTTAGAGGATTCTGAAATTATATTCTGTATTCATTATCATATGAATTCCTGAACTAGCACCACATGTTTTGTTATTGGAAACTTTCAAGTTTATGTTTCAAATTTAATTATCAGAAAAATATCTAGAAAACAAGCAATTGTCTTATTTTACCCTTACTTTGCAAATTTAATAGCAGGTATTTGTTATTTGAAAATGACATATTTCGTACAGACATGAAGATGACTGGGTAGCCAATCATAAATCAAAAAAAAGTTGATAATTACAGTCATTCAGTTCAAAAAATTATCTGTT
Organism: Pogonocherus hispidulus; assembly: GCA_963924545.1. NCBI lineage: Eukaryota > Metazoa > Arthropoda > Insecta > Coleoptera > Cerambycidae > Pogonocherus > Pogonocherus hispidulus. The sequence continues at coordinate 73,633,670 of OZ004693.1, forward strand.
CCAATTACCGATGCTTCCTTTGTGTTCCATTCCAGTGTTTCCAAGTGCCCTTTAAGCTATATTACAGTTCTCCCCTTCTCCCCAGGTAGGTTAAACCTCTTCATATCATACGGTAAATTCTCATAGTCCACTATAGCATTTTATATAAAAGTACTTATGACAAATCTAAAGTCGGTGGGAGAAAAATAGCCTTTGAAAATAATGTGCCATCGGTTATGAGTGTATATGAACTAAATCAATCCCACACAAAACATTTTTGTGATATCTTGCAACCGCACATACTAATTAGAAGAAACAAATTCATCGCAATACCTTCCTGTCCAGCACAGGACCTTATCTGCCTGACTGGACAGTACTGTGTTGCCTTTAATATATCAACATTACGCCAAAAATTTCGTATTTGGTTTTGTAATCGTATAACATTACATATATGCATCCTCATATATGTAAATATGTATTGTGTATGTTTAATATACTTTAATTTTTGATGTATAACCGTAGAGACAATGCAGTATCCTCACAGAACTACTGGTATAGTTACAGTCCCACTGACATTTATTTGTTATTAAGATACGTTTTATTAAATTAATAACCCAAATGTAAAGATTTTATAATTTCAGATATAAAAATGTTAGAAGCACTAGCAGCTTGTGAACCTGATTGTTTGGAAATTAACACAACGTTAGAAAACTCAAAGCATCGGACCCTCTCAATACTTAGTGACCTGTATGATAAAGAACTTGTTGGTATAATTGGTTGGGCAAAACAAATACCAGGTTTTACTGATCTATCATTAAATGACCAAATGCGTTTATTGCAAAGTACATGGGCAGAAATACTTACCCTCACTTTAGCATTTAGGAGTTTACCACTCATGAGTTTGGGTCGACTGAAGTTTGCCACAGATTTTACTCTGGATGAAAAGCAATCTAGAGATTGTGGCGCTATTGAGCTATATCAAACGGTATGTACTCTGATATCTTTTGTCTGACAAAAACGTTCCAATAAGAAAATCCTACATACATAAAATACGTATATGTATTTTGTAACTGTTAAAATATACATATTATGTATTATTTTGGGTGTACATATAATAACTTGCGTTGATTGAACATACCTCAAAAATTCGCCTCACTACACCAGGAACATTACTTCACGCGTCCAACAAGGAAACTAAATCATGAATTGTAAAATAAAATTATCGGAAATAGACGGCATTTATTATAAAGAATTTTGAAATGAAATACGGGGCTGTTGGTTCCAACTAAAAACGGCCAACTCAAGTTCTAAGGCGGCCACTTTTTATCTCATGCCACTGCGCCATACAATGCACATAAATTCCCAATACCGAGTTCAACAAAAATATTGATAAGAAGTACGTAATAACAAAGTACGTTATAAAAATTATTTTTCTATTGAATGTTCATAATAATATTGCCGGGACTTTTTATTTGGTATGCTATAATCGTGGATTCGTAATAAGCGTGTACGTTATGTTATAAGTGAGTTTTACTGTAGTTCCATACCATATTGTTTAATTTCAAAATAAATACAATTGCAGCGTACATATATCAGAAAGTCAGGACAATTAGTTTTTTTTTTTATAATGCCAAATTTGAATGTGCATGCTCCAACTGAGCTGGACTTTCCAGAAATCGCTAATAGGCGGCTTTGTTGGTGAGAATGACTATTGATGATTCTTATTTTATTCTGTTTGTCATTAGAGCGCAAAAGACAAAAGTAATAAATTCTTATTTTTTATTGTATATTCTTATTTTGTTTTATTTGTTTTATCTTCCTTAACATTTCTTAAATAAGAAGTTTCTTTTGACAAACTGAAAATTGTCCAGCCAAGACTGGCTTTCTGTATATAATTCAGTGATTAATAAGTGTCAATACTTTGTGATTTAATTACGATTTCACTCATATGGTCATTCCCATGCAAACTTTTGCCAAATTTTAAAATGTAATTAGCTAGGTAAATAATTACCTAATAACGGTATAAATAAACTAATAATAGCAAGTTGTACATAGATTATTAGCCACCCCATCACTGTTAAATTTACTTATTTAATTACAAAGTACTATTACTGTCTACTGTAACAACTAATCAAATACATTTCTTTTAGTGTTGTCATGTGGTTGATAGGTTAGACAGTCTGTCTATCCTAAAAGAAGAGTATTACCTCCTAAAAGCTCTAGTTCTAACCAATTCAGATGTAAAATTAGATGAATATCAGTCCCTGAAGAAATTTCGGGATACAATTTTAGCAGCTCTTTCGGATGCCATTGGTATCTTACGGTAAAAATAAATAGAAACAAGTTGATTTCATCATTTTAGAAAATATGTTTTAGGCCCACAGGAGTTGTGAATCAAATACAGCAGCTGCTACTGTGTATGCCAGCCTTAAGGCAAGCAGATCACATCGTCAGGAGGTTTTGGTCAGACGTACACCAACAAGATTTAGTCCCAATGAACAAATTATTTTTAGAAATGCTGGAGGCATATTGCCGGTAGCCTTCCTAGTTTTTAACTGTTTTTTGATAACTTTTTAGTACAAGAAAATTTGTGGTTAAACACCATTGATAACACATTAATAGTTAATGTCTTAATTACTCACGGTGTTAAGTTGGTCTCAATGAAGTTATCTTATGGCTGTGAACACTTGGAAATCAAGTTCAATTTTAACTGTTTTATGTTTTATACATACTTTTTACTATTTGAAGAATATTCGAATCTAAAATTATTGGATATGTAGTACAGGCTTTCCAATTATGAGAAAAATATTTTCTGTAAATTTTAGTTGTAAAATAGTATATGAATAATTATTTTTTTACATTTTGAACATACTGGAATTGTATAATAATTGTTATTTCTAAATTCTATGCAAAGAATGGGTTGGGTAAATTACTTATCCAGTTTAATTCAAGTAATATCTCTTGCAAGTAAATCTTCATTTTTCTTATTAATGTCGAGAGAAAATGGTGGTAGACAATGACAATACCTTATCCTACTATCTGGATATAGTGGACTGGGAGTATGACAGAAAATTACTAACTGGCACAATTTGCAGCGAATAGGTAACTGTATTACCTATTATCAGCGTTGTAAAGTTACCAATAAGATAAAATAAAAAGGTCTTATATAATTTTCTAAAATTACTGGTAATTAACAATACCTTTTTTCCCATCAAAATTGTATTGATGATTATACAAGCTTCAATTTAATACAAAATACATGCATATAAAAATGTATAAACATTTATATTTTGTTTTAATAGAAATCTTAACCTCTTCAACTTGAATTCATCGTCTGTCAGAGACGTGTAAGCTAATGCGGAAGTACCGATATTAAAATAGTCAAGTAATAATATTTCCTTATGTCAATCTGATTTTGCAGAATGTTGGGAAATAATTGAATATTTAAAGAAAATTATAACCTATAAATTAAAATGTAATGACAATGAAATAATAAAACCTACTGCATATTCTATTGATAAAGAAAGAATACTATAAAAGTTCAAAAATACTTACTACCAGTCTTAGTGATAAAATGAAGAATAATAATTTGAACGGTTGGACGAAATCAGTATTATTTAAAATTTAAAAATAGATGGGAAATTCAGATTGATGTAATAACCAGACAAAATTAATACTACCTTTTTCCGACAACTAACAATGTTACTGTACCGGTAATTATTGATTATCGCCATTTACAACACTATATTATATTATTATTAAGAATTCATACTTAAAAATATAAAATGCTCATTGATTGTGTAGAAGTAGCTCTACATTTTTAACTGAGACGGGCTAGAATAAATAATACTTAACATTGCCAATTTGGCAAATATTCCATCAGCCATTGAACAATTCTATTCTTGGCGTAATAATTTTTTGCCCCTGCAAACATTTGACTTGACCAAAAACATGATTTCTTTATTTGATAAAATATTTATGGCTATCAATATACAAAAAGTTTAAAAATTGATTTTTTAAACCTTTGCAAATGATTTGCAGAAAATATTCCTTCGCTCAAAATTGGTACAAAACAATATTATTTTATTACTTTAACAGTATACCCAAATTTTCTTGTAAATTTTAATTTTTCATCCGTCATAGTTAAGGTGTATCATGACCCAGTGATAGAAATAGTAGATATTCCTTTTATTTAGGAAGAATTAGGTTAGTTCTGTGTATATAGTTCGAATGATATATATATTATATATTTTAGTAGAGGTCTATATTATATTTAATGCTTATTTTATAATGCATACATTTTTGTGCATTTCATATTTGCGATCTTTTACCTCATAAATAAGTATATTTTTATTTATGCTTTTTTCTTTGAAGAACTGTAACTAAGTTAAATATTCTATGAGTGAATATGATATAAAAAACAAACAGGACATTGCTCTGCATTAGCATCCATTATGCCATGTTTTAACAAGCCAGTAATATTTTAGCACAATTTTAAATGTACTTATCTTTTTGTTTGTACAAAACATTTCAATTTGTTTAATAATTGTTTTGCATTAAATACATTTGTTTTAATTGAAAAAAGAATAAAGTTTTTGAAATAGGTCTCTAATTGGTGTAATATGCATTAAACAACTTGTTTTACTTACTATGTCCTATACAAATGATTGAGATTTATGAATGCTGAAAGTGACAAATTTTTTTTAATAGCAGCATGTCTTACAAGTTTTTTAAAACTTTATATATGGCAAGTATGGTATAGTAAATTGTCCCACAGCGATCCAATAGGAATGTACTCTTTTCTGATGAGAACTTTTCTCGAATGATGAGGCAAGGTAAAAAAAAATTTAACAAGCGTTAAACTTACAGAACAACCAAATTTATATAAAAAAAACTTACTGAAGCACTGAGGATGTCTCAACAGTACACTCAGACGACTTTGCCAAAATAGCATTGATGTCAATGGCAGATAACTAGTTGCATTATTTTGCTCACTTTAATATTATATTCTTTTTCTCCTATTATTTAGATTTCAAATTTTAAAAGGAAATTATTAATTTGTATTTAATAGGCAAAGAAATAATTTCATAAAATTATAGGTTAACAAATCTGAGACATGGTATAGATTGAATTATTACTTTCAGTTTGCATATCACGACACAGAATGTTGAAAAGAATACATAATATGAAAAGATACATAAAAAGTCCTTAGCTCACATTTTTATTTTTCAAAATTTTTTAGACATTGACATTTTTATGTTAATTACCAGCAATTTATGTAGGTAGCAAGAACTACACCTGTTAATCCACCTACAGCAAAGAGGAATATGAATCCTAATGTTCAAAGAGAAATTGGGCTGTAGAAAATTTTAGCGCCCTGAAGGGCTAGTCATCTAAATACTTAATACCGCTAGGAACGGCAGTAATTATGTATAGTGGCTGATGTAAAGTAGTTCGAGTGTATATGTATGCCAACTGTGAATATATGATGAACTCAAACGAGTCCAAGAACCCCAATGCTATAAAAAATTATCGCTATAATTTTTATGGTTCATACGAATATAGATGTATATTAATCACTGTGAAATTCCTGCTAAATGATGACTAAAGATGGTAAGGTCAACAGAAGACCCACTGGGCAATATTTAAAGGAAGATGTGGGTATACAGTGTTATTCACAACTTATCCTAGAAATGTGGTAGTGCAAAAAAAAATTTTTTGGCGGGTTCCGAAAACTATTTAAAAATTTTTCATTGCACGCCGCTGGATACTGGTCCACTGTAATGGAATAACCTTGGGGCTGACAATGCAAACTGGCTAGCACGAAAAAAACTTCGGAATTTCTGAGAGTACCGACACCCGGCGCAAAAAAGATTTGCAGCGTTTTTACTTTAAAATAAACTTAAAGATAGATAGATGTGACCAAAGTGACGTGTCTTTAAAATTAATAAAATTTTGTTACACTAATTTTGAAGAATTGAGCTACTTGATTACTAGGTATTAGAAACATGAAATTTATAAAAAATTTGCACATACCTTGTTACAAAAGCTGTTCGAAAAACGGTGTTGGAAGTGATTTCGTTGAATTGCGCGCGGCTTTTCGAGTGTCCAAACGTGTGTATTGTGAATGTTCTGTATTCCATTTCGAGTAAACAAAGCTTCATCTGTAACTAGTACATCAGCAGTAAATTGGGGATTTTCAGCATTTTGCTGCAACAACCACTCACAAAACCTAACTGTCGATGTGTCGATTGGGAAATCGTTTCGCATACAAGCGCGAAGCTGCCAATGAATTTTGTTCAACTTCGCCATAAATAAAAATCATATCCATTAACTCAGCATTACTGTACACACGAGCCATTTTGAAAATTTTACAGTTTAACACTCCTAACTCCTACGATAAATAAAACACCCGCACATCGAGAACGACACACATACACTGATGACTGATAACTAATAGACAATAGAGATATTATCCCCACTCCAACTCTATCGCTCGGTCTTAACCAAGCGTTGCAGGTACAAAAAACTTGTTTACTGTTTTTTACTGTGGTATATCAGATGTCGTTGAAGTGAAGTACAGTTGCCCATCTATGTAGTCCTTTATAATGTTATAACGTATATTCTGTATAATGTATATTCTGAATAACCCTGTATAGTTCCTCCATTTTCAATTATTGTCATTATAAGAAATGTTAGAGAAGGAGGGAGTAATCAGAATATGGGGTAGGTACTAGTCAATTATCAAATCCACCAATTATGATAGATATAACTATAAAGAAAATTATAATAAAAGCATGAGCTGTTATAACATAAGTTTGATCATTACAGATCAAAGATTAGTTTGGAACAAATAAGGAGTCCGAGAGCAGTTCTAATTATGCCGGCTCAAGCTTCAAATAGGAAGTATAATGTTCCAAAGTCTTTTTGAATTGTTGAAGCCATATTGATGAAATAACGAAGCCTAGACGTGATTATGATTAGATTAACATCTGATCAATACATATTTGATCGGAGAGATTAACCCTTTCAGTACGAGAGACGGATAAAGTCACAAAAAAATTGTGTGTCCCACATGTGAGAGCCGGATATTTACGAAGGCAATAAAAAAGGGTATCAAATGCATACGCGTATTTTGATGTATTGTGGTGTTGCATTCCGTATGTGTCTTAACATGCGCCGTGCGTCTGACAGTTGTCAAGAAATTCACCCTGCTTAACTGCGGAACTGAGTTTTTCAAGGAGAAGCACCTGTTGCTGTGCATCAGCAACAGCGTACGCATCCGTGAAATGCATGTAAAATGTGGACTGCATTGGTGGGTTAAATGCTAGAAGCGGTTGCATCCGCAGAACGAAATTCTCGGCACAGGGGACACTGGTCTTAGAATCGAACTACGCACTGAAAGGGTTAAACAGTCACCTCGACGAAATGAAACTACATGTACTTAATATTACATGAAATAGACCCCGTAGACTGTAAAGATAAAATAAATAAATGTGATTTGATTAGAATTCATTCCTTATATCTCACTCATGAAAACTAACTTGTCCTGCATAGTATATCGAATAATCCTTTGTATGACAACATAACTAACATAAAATACCGTAACATAATATGTCACAAAAATAAAGACTTCCACACGGATCCTTTGCGAACATTTTTACTTATTATTTACACAATAATAAGACAACGGTATTACCGTGATACTAAACGTCAGAGATTATCTTGCTATGGTTCCACTTTTGTTGCCAAATTCAAATTAGTTATTGAGATCATTATTTGAGTTCAGTGAAGAATATAGCAGAGTTTTAAACAGTTGATCTGACAGTAAATTGTATTACCTTTTCCAAATTAAATTTAAATAAATTGATGTTTCGCGCGTACTAGACTATCAACAGGGGTACATCAACATTTCAATAAAATAAAAATATATGAGTATGATTTATATATTATATGGTAACCATAGATAATAAAAGAACAAGAATGGTAACTAAGCACATTCTTCTTAGTTTTAAATTCATATTGATAAATGTATTATTAAAATTAGTGATGCCAACACTACACAAAAAACTAACCAAATAGCATAAATTTGAAAACCATTGAAATGAAGGCACAAGAACCGCGTTGCTTACGACGAATTTCCATTAATACGTAATTAATATTGATTTTGGTCTCGATCAATAGAAAATTATCAATTTATATGCAGTAACTTGACGCATTCTTAGTTAAATCTGTATATTTAGTGAGAAAAATCAATATAAAAATCAGGTGATGGTGGGAGTAGATATTTTTCTCGTAAATATAAGATTGCGGAATGAGTGAAGCACTTGGCCTCTTGATTTCCTAGATGCATTTAATATTTTAATTTGTTGATTTATTATTGTCAAATAGTGTATGATAATTAATAATAAAGGGATCTATAATAGCATGACTGTTAGGAAAGCAGAAAGGTGAGATATTTGAATAATTGACTTCGTAATTCACTTAAATTAAATATGTAAAATATTGTTTATTGGAAACACAGTAATGTGACAAGACATTTGATTAAAACATGACCTGTTTAGTCATATATACATGTCATTAATGAACTGGGAACAAGTAACGGCATGTGCTGCTTTGTTAACAAATTGCGTGCTCTGCGCTGTTCCTTCATTTACGTTTGTTTTTGTTCCTTACATGTACAAGCAGCTGAGTAACTATAAAGAAATCCATAAAATAGTTAAGGATGGTAAAAAATATATATAAAATATATGGTCTACAAAATAGCATTTCGCCATGTTCGTTCCTTTGTGTTTGTACTTTAGAGACGCATTATTGAAAATGCTAAAACACTTGAAAATTAAAATATAGTTACTAGTTGGTATTATTCTATTGCTAATACAAAGAGATGTGGAGGTACTTGTGGGAAAAGCCTGGCAGTCTCTAACTGTGACTAACTCCAGGCATATTTTGGTTTTCGAAAATAATAAATTTCTAAATTAGCAATAAACCATTAAAAAAGTACGCATGTGCAGCTGTTTCATATACAGTGTTATTCAGAACTTATCCATAATAAAATTTGGGGATGTTCAACATACATGTAGAAATGTGGTAGTGCAAAAAAAAATTTTTTGGCGGGGTCTGAAAACTATTTAAAAATTTTTCATTGCACGCCGCTGGATACTGGTCCACTGTAATGGAGTGACCTTGGGACTGACAATGCAAACTGACTAGCACGAAAAAAACTTCGGAAGTTCTGAGAGTATACCGACACCCGGCGTAAAAAAGATTTGCAGCGTTTTTACTTTAAAATAAACTTAAAGATAGATGTGACCAAAGTGACGTGTCTTTAAAATGAATAAAATTTTGTTACACTAATTTTGAAGAATTGCGCTACTCGATTACTAGGTATTAGAAACATGAAATTTATAAAAAATTTGCACATACCTTGTTACAAAAGCTGTTCGAAAAGCTATCCAATTTTGCCGCACTAAAGCGAATGTTCCTCCTGGTTGCTGATCTTGTAAACGCAAATTATTAAGTAAATTGGGGATTTTCAGCATTTTGCTGCAACAACCACTCACAAAACCTAACTCGTAAGTGATAATCCACTGGTAACAGTCCATTAACTCAGCATTACTGTACACATGAGCCATTTTGAAAATTTTACAGTTTAACACTCCTAAGATAAATAAAACACCCGCACTGCGAGAGCGACACACATAGACTGACGACTCATAGACAACAGAGATATTATCCCCACTCCAACTTTATTTGGTCGGTTTTAACCAGGCGTTCCAGACAAAAACGTGTTTACTTTTTTTTTACACATTCTTAGGAATGTGGTAGGAAAGTATCAGATGTGTTGAAGTACAGTTGCCCAGCTACGTAGTCCTTTATAATGGTATAACTTTAAACATTGTTTACGGGAAATCCTAAGCCCTTTATTATAAATTTTTTTGGTGATATCGATTTCTTATTGAAGGATGCACATATCCTCAAAGTTTTAGAGATAAGTTCTGAATAACCCTGTATAACTAAACACAGGAAAGTAAGTTCAATCTTTCCTTCTTGGTCTTTAGCTTTGGAAAACCATTAAAGCTGCAACATTTTATTTGGGCTTACTCGGATATCTAGTTTTCTTTTTCAGTGTTGCGTATGTAAATAAGTTGTTTATATAAATTAGTAGATAAAAAATTGGAAAAAATAAAAATTACTGCTTTATAACAAATAATAAATATACATTTATTTATATTCACTTATAAATACCGAAATAAATATTTACACCAATAATATACAATATACATATTATGATATAATAAATATTTATTTTACATAAAAAAAATAAATCTCTTTTTACTTAATATAGGTTTTCACTTTTCCTTAACCAACAAATAATAATTTTAAACTGAAGATGATTTCACATTTTAAAAGATATTATTGCACAGTGATGTTAAATTAGAAGAAAAAAAGTTATATATGTCGGCAAGTAACATAAATTGGCACAAAATCAGTCAAATGCTTGACAAAATAATGATAAAATATTTGTAACAAAAAGATTTTTTGGTACTCAGAACTACTACTTTATTACTGATAACCCTCAGTAATGGCTGCTATTACATGTAATTGCTTTCCTTTACTTCTATTATAGACTTGACCTGGACTAAAAGGTTCCAGCCTTGGATGAGTATCCCCTTTATTTGGTTTATCTAAAAAATATATGAAAAAAATCAATATATAGTTATTTCAAAAATATACGCTGATATAAAACTGATCATGTCTATTCATCAATGTGCCACGACATACGGCTATATAATATCTCTAACCCTCATTCTAATGACAAGAATTAGCCAGTAACTCTGAGACTTGTGACTTGTGTGGTAGAGAGGGTGGGATATTATTATTCAGTGGACTGCATTTGCGTCTCGGGAATGACTTACGTTGGTAAGCTCTAACATTCAGTGTTAGGATAAGAGAAACCTGGATAACCTCATTAGTTAGGGGGATAGTCAAACAGCAACTGATTTTAATTAGGCAACCATGTCAGGATGGTTACCAACCCATCAGGCGAACGGGCCTTAATAAAATCAAAAAAGTTTAGGTTGAGAAAGGAAGGCAGCACAGTTTTTACTGACTGCAGAAGACACAAAGTATTTTATTATCAAAGTTGCACCCCTACTGGAAGCTTACAGGCGCGATGAGTTAACAAATATGCTTTGGAAAGATGTTAAAAGATGAATGTCAGTGTATTCGTATCAATATACAAAACAAAGATTTCACGACAATTTTTTATTGCGAGTAGGAATCTCGAAAGACTAAATATGGTGGAAATGGTTCGAAGGTACACAGCTATTCGACCTAAAAACATTATTTTTTGGTCTATTTTTTATTGTGTATAGAAATGGCAAATGTGTCAACCAGCCTTTGGGATTAATACGTTTGGTAAAATGCCACATAATATTGTGTCTTTTCTCAGACTACCGAATCCCAACAATTATGCTTGAAAACTCGGGAGCAGATTTAAATATGGTAGCAGAAAGCTATATAGAAAATTCTGAAGAAAATAAGAAGAAAATATCCTTGAAGTTTTTGGGTGATGTTTCAAATATGAAGCTTCAACATGTTCCTGGTACTCGGGAAGTGAATATCCTTTCCAAAAATTCAGCTCAGATGTCTTCTTCTGGAGTTACCGTGACAAAATGCAAAGATTTTGTATTGAATGTTATTATTTAATTTAACTGCGCTAAATTTAAATCATGAAAAATTTTATATTAAAAAAAAAATATCAGAGAATATCAATAATAAATGTTGAACTAACATTTCTACAATATTTTAATAGGTGATAGTACACATCAGAATAAACAAAAAGCCCTTACGTGACATGGATTCTAGACCCAACCATTTTCGAGAAAACGTAATATCTTATTTTTAGTTTTAATAAAAATAAGTAGTACAGTAGTAAAAGTTATTTGTGTGCCTCTGTCACGTACTATTTTCATATAGAAGCTTGATATCATGTAAGTGTAAAATATTAATTTGATTACAATTCTTGCTAGATTTTCATTTGATATGATTTTTATGGCATATCTACTAATTATTATTTCTGAAACAAAGATATTCCAATTCTCTTTAAGATATTTAGACCTAACATGAATATTTAGTCAATTCCATTATTTATTTTTTGAGATAATATGTCATTAATTAATATGAATGATGATGAACAAATGATGAATAATATAAATGAACAAATAAACCAAAACTTTAAACCTTACAATGCCTATTTGTGGAAGAGGTTTATATAATGGTTTTAGAACATCAGAATTAAGGTCCTAATTCTTAATCACAATAGATAACTTTGTCCACAACCTCAACATCCTTACCATAATAGTGGCAAAGAAACTTTGTTCTTTGATTACATCTGTTTTAAAACTTAGGTTTGTGTTAGTGATGTCAATATTGTAATGATTCGTTACTAAATAATCGTTACTTGCTAGTAATCGTAGTACTCGAGTACCTGTTCCATAGAGTAATCGTTACACGATTACTTGCCTTATGCAATACCAATACACAACACACTACCAGCGAGCAGGCAAATCCTACGATTACTACGATTCCCAATTCATTTCCATCCGTAGATAGATTCAGTCTCGGTCGTCGGTAACCGGTACTCTCGCGTATTCGCGCAAGATTTGGAATAAATATTAGGTAGGTAATTCGTCAATATCTATTCGCTGGAAATACTCTCCCGAAATCAAGGTCAGTAATCGTAACAAGTAACGAGTACAAGTAACGATTACTTATTGTGAAAGTACCTAGTAATCGGATTTGACATCACTAGTTTGTGTCAATAATCTTTTCTATCTAAAATTTTTCCTAGTGTTGGTATATACCTACTTGTACTATGTATAAGTATGTTGTATGCGTGTGTATTCAATTCTATATCTAGTGCAGATGCTGTATTATTATTAAAAGCCCTCAACAACTTAGTCGCTAAAATCACCCAATCTCTGCAGAGTAGGCAAATTGCAGTGGCGGCCTTTCTTGACATTGAGGGAGCGTTTAACAATGCACTGCCTGACTCCCTATATACAGCTGTCACTGCTAGGGGAGTCGACCCAACCATAAGTGGCTGGATTCGGGCTATGTTAGAAAATAGAACTATAACGACGTCCCTTCAGGAAGAAACGGTCAGATTTAGGGCCGCAAGAGGGTGTCCACAAGGGGGGGTTCTTTCCCCCCTACTTTGGTCACTGCTTGTGGATGACCTGCTGGCCATACTTTCTGTGTGGGAGGTTGAGGTTCAAGCATATGCGGACGATCTAGTCATTTTAATCAGAGGAAACTCTGAAGAGGGAATTTCCCTCACCCTCCAAGAGGTACTAGAGACAGTACTGAGTTGGTGTAAGAGGGGGCAGATGTCTGTAAACCCTCACAAAACGGTAATTGTACCGTTTACCAAGAAAAGGAAGCTGGACAACTTAAGACCTCCCTCCTTACTTGGTGAAATAATTCCATTTGCGGAGGAAGCGAAGTATCTGGGTGTAGTACTGGATAAGTCGCTTAATTGGAACTCCCATCTGGAAAAAATGATCCACAAGGCACGACTGTCCTTATGGACTTGTCGAAGAATTTGTGGGAAATCTTGGGGCACTGGACCCAAACAAATATATTGGCTGTATGTGACGGTCATACGACCCATGATCGCATACGGCTCCATAGTTTGGTGGTCCAAAGGACTACAACAAAGGACCAAACTCAAACTCTCTGGTTTACAGAGACAAGCCTGCCTGGCCATAACTGGAGCAATTAGCTCCACACCGTCAGCAGCTCTGGAAATCCTACTGGACCTACCTCCTCTTCATATATATTTGGAGAGAGAGGCCAGATGGGCAACATACAGACTAAAGCAGGCAGCTTTTAACATGCCGCAGTCTGACACCATGGAGCGCAATAGGCTGCTGGATGACATGGAAAGTCACAGTATCCTGGAGATGATTTCAGATGTCATGCCTGCAAAGACCAACCTTGAACTGCCCTTTCACATTCTCTTCCCAGGAAGAGATGAGTGGGATCGGAATAAGGCTGACCTATTAAGGGCAGATAGTTGTTGGTTTACAGACGGATCCAAAACACCCATGGGAGTTGGAGCCGGAGTATATAGTTGCAACCCAACGGTGAAAATATCTTCATCCCTTGGCAGTTATGCAACTATATTTCAGGCAGAAATTTATGCCATCGAATTGTGTGTACAGAGGCTGGAACAAAGGCAACTTACACGCAAATCGATAAAAATCTTCTCAGACAGCCAAGCAGCTCTTAAAGCTCTTGGTTCCTACCGTTGTAACTCAAAAACGGTATGGAGCTGCCAGCAGGCACTTGCTCAATTGAGCAGAAAAAATAGAATAACTCTGGTCTGGGTCCCAGGCCATTCTGGCCATGAGGGGAATGAGGCAGCCGACTCTCTAGCTAGGGAGGGTGCTGCTTCTGAATTTGTCGGACCAGAACCGGTGCTTGGCATATCCTCGAGTACTGCCAAAGCAACGCTCTTGACCCGGGCTGAGGAGCAAATCCTCCAGTACTGGCAGGAACTACCACGATTAGTTCATTCGAAGGCGTTTATAATAAACCCTTCAAAAACAAGAACTAAAAAACTTCTAGAGTTAAGCAGGTTTCACCTACGAACTCTAATTGGCCTATATACGGGCCACTGCCGTTTAAAATATCATATGTGCAAATTCGGCCTAGCAGAAGATGCTGAGTGCCGCCTATGCTTAGAAGATGATGAAACGGCAGAACACATATTGTGCACCTGCCCCGCTGGAGAAAGGATCAGATACTCATTATTTGGCAAAGGACAACTTCTGCCAGAGGATCTGAACAAATTCTCACCCAATAAGGTGATCAGCTACATTAAGAAGCTGGACCTGTTGGGTGAAATATAAGTAGGTGTGAGCCACAATAGACCACATGGTCGCGGTGGAGGGTCTGGTTTTCGGCCCACTCACTTTTGAACCTAACCTAACCTAACAGTAGTAAAAGTTATTTGTGTGCCTCTGTCACGTACTATTTTCATATAGAAGCTTGATATCATGTAAGTGTAAAATATTAATTTGATTACAATTCTTGCTAGATTTTCATTTGATATGATTTTTATGGCATATCTACTAATTATTATTTCTGAAACAAAGATATTCCAATTCTCTTTAAGATATTTAGACCTAACATGAATATTTAGTCAATTCCATTATTTATTTTTTGAGATAATATGTCATTAATTAATATGAATGATGATGAACAAATGATGAATAATATAAATGAACAAATAAACCAAAACTTTAAACCTTACAATGCCTATTTGTGGAAGAGGTTTATATAATGGTTTTAGAACATCAGAATTAAGGTCCTAATTCTTAATCACAATAGATAACTTTGTCCACAACCTCAACATCCTTACCATAATAGTGGCAAAGAAACTTTGTTCTTTGATTACATCTGTTTTAAAACTTAGGTTTGTGTTAGTGATGTCAATATTGTAATGATTCGTTACTAAATAATCGTTACTTGCTAGTAATCGTAGTACTCGAGTACCTGTTCCATAGAGTAATCGTTACACGATTACTTGCCTTATGCAATACCAATACACAACACACTACCAGCGAGCAGGCAAATCCTACGATTACTACGATTCCCAATTCATTTCCATCCGTAGATAGATTCAGTCTCGGTCGTCGGTAACCGGTACTCTCGCGTATTCGCGCAAGATTTGGAATAAATATTAGGTAGGTAATTCGTCAATATCTATTCGCTGGAAATACTCTCCCGAAATCAAGGTCAGTAATCGTAACAAGTAACGAGTACAAGTAACGATTACTTATTGTGAAAGTACCTAGTAATCGGATTTGACATCACTAGTTTGTGTCAATAATCTTTTCTATCTAAAATTTTTCCTAGTGTTGGTATATACCTACTTGTACTATGTATAAGTATGTTGTATGCGTGTGTATTCAATTCTATATCTAGTGCAGATGCTGTCTTATTTGTTTATAGAAGTAAAGTTTTTAATTATGAAAAAGTCATAAATGGCTTCTATCGGCGACCTTTTTTGTATTTCAAGAGATAATAGAATTACCGAATAAATACACATAAAACTCGACCTGTATAAATCTGAAATTTATAGATGAGGTTATAAAAGTTAAAAAGCCTTTTAAGAAAATTTTAAATTTAATTTTAAGTAAAGTAAAAGTGTACCTCACCTGAGTTTCCAAATTCAGCTGGAATATACTTTGAAATTCTAACCAAAGGTAAGGGTAAATGACCACTGGTAAGAGGCATTACATCAAGCACCACAGTCTGTGGCTCTTCTTCAGAATCAAAACAAACTACCCCGGCTGTTCTTCCACAAACTGCCCAAACACTCTGTTCAGCAAGTACTTCATACATTACAGACTTTACATTATTATTATTTGTTCGAAGAGTTTGACTAGCACTTTTCATGGAAAGATTTAAATTGCAAACAATGCCAACTCTGCAAAACTCACTCCCTTTGGCAGGTTCTACATTAGCATCTAGGATATAGAGAGTCTGAAAAGTTCAACTGAAATGTATTTACAAAAAAAAATACTACATTATATTAAAGTGTTTGATATAAATTATTAATTTAAACCCATTTTAAGGTACAAATGTCTAATTTTTGTCAATTTCAAATTGTAAACTACAAAGCAAAAAGTTTATCAGGAAAGATTTACTGATTGGCGTGTTTTCCTTAAATCCTCAATTAGTGGGTTATTAGTCATTATTATTAGTAGGTTACTACGTGCCCGGGCTAAGGTTCCAACAGGGCAGCAATGGCTGGATTTGGCAAAGAAAAAAAATTAGTCATTCAATAAAACATGATGCAAAACAGATCGCCCGATATAAAAATAAGACACTCAGCAATATATGGTCTACTTCCATGATGTTGACGCATGAAATTAGTCAATTACTTTGATAATCATGTATTAATAGTACTAGTTAGATCAGAACTGATGTCCTGGATAACTAGGATTTTTCAAAAAAATTGCTGATTTTTTAAATTGAAAGTTATGTAGGTACTGAGTGTTATTAAAATAAATATTTAAATAGATAAAAATTGTTTAATAAATGCTAGAAACGATACATAGTTATTTTTTGCATAATACAGTAGACAAATTACCCCATATTAATATTTAGCATTGAGCGCAAACCTGCAAAACAATTCCAGCGCCTCTGATCCGGTGAGCGATCGGGCCATTTCAGTAGTCCGCGACGTCCTACCCACCATTGAAGCACAAAGTGGTAATTTTCAACAAAATCGTTACTGAAATATATTATCTTTCAAATGATACGGAGCATGATTGATTTAAAAACACGAAAAATATTTTATCTAAAGAAAATATAATATCAGGTAAGAAATGCTTAAGCATGCTGCAATCTTTTGAGAAAAGCTAAATATACTGTAGTGTTACCATCAGTTTTAGTAACTAATGACAGGATTGGAATATTTGTAACACGTGTTAAGATATTCTTGGCAGAAAATTGTACAAAAGGTATTTGATAATTTTTATATTGGCTGCAATATATTATTTTTATTAAAAAAATATTCTTACCTGATAGTCACTTATGTCAAAAAAGTATTGATAGAGTTTATTGTCATCGTCCGTTTCATCTAGTTGATATCTCACAGAAAATTCTGCTTTGATTGTAGATGGTGCATCATCTGGGTTAAATATTAGCTCCCATATATAGGAAAATGTTGACCCATTAGAAATAATCTGAAATTATTACCTTATTGATTTGTCGAGTGCTTATAAATGATTATTCAAATAGTGTTGAAGCAATTAAGTGAGTGTCAGTATGTAATACTACTAATAAACTATTTAACGGGGTTCTTTATTAGTACTCACTTGACTAGATTCACAGTTTTTCGCCACCACACTAGCACTGCCTCCAACGTTGAGTACAGCTTGATCTATAAGTAAATCGTTCTCACACTGTCCTGTCACACTGACTTGCACAAACTTTCTATGTAATACTGTATGTAACCTCCAAATGGCAGTGAGGGGAGAAGTGAAGTTAAGTGCCACTACAATTGGTTTAGTAGACCACGGACAATGAATAGTTACTTGATGGTCTTTTGATAGCAGATCAGCTAATACCCTGAGTCGTGTTCTACTGCTGGTAAATGGAACATTCTGACCAACCTCAAATTCTAGTGTAGTCACTAAAGGTTCATCTTGTTTTATTTGAAGAGTTAGTCCAGGTGATGTTGTTAGTTTTATTTTAGACTTCTAAAATGAAAACAATTAAATTAATTACAATATTTCCAATCAATGATTTGTTTTTCCATATTTCTATACAGGGCGTTCCGGTATGAGGAAACAAAAATTACTGGATTCCAGTAGTTAAGTTACCAGGTGGTACCAGTAGTAGAAGTAGAAACGGTTAAGATTCCAATAGTAAGTTACGTATTTATACCCTTTTGGTCATAATTCAGGCACAAGATATATCTACGAGTAGTTAGATAAACTAGGTATTTCTTTTTTGCTACTCTCTTTCGGAAAATGTTTACAATGAAATGTATGGCGATCCATGAAGAATAACTTGCTGTATTTTCGGTCAAACTTATCTGTTTGAATACCGGGTGTCACAAACGTTTTGCTTTTGGCATAATCCGACACCTCGGTAAACATAATTCATAAACATAAGGTGAACTGTGCTGTCAGGTGGATTCCCTATCCCACTTCTGAAGCTGTAGTAGAATGAAAAACTTTCGACGCAACCGGGAATCGAACCCAGGACCTTCGGCCTTTCAGGTCAATGCTCCTTCAACTGAGTTACCACGCATCCACACTTCCATTGTACTAATGAGGATACCGTTCTTAACATAATTTACTACAGGTTATATTTCCAAGAATTCCTTCCCTTAAGTTGATAAGTACAAGGTGAAAACAAAAAATGTGCATTTTCTGCAAACATCTATAGCTCGTTTATTGTAATAAATACATTAATAAAATTTTCTGGACAGGGATAGCAGTCAGCGAGGACTTCAAAATTGGTCTCTAAAAAAATTGAGGCCCACTAGATTTTGTGCTAGCATACTCAACTGTTGTTTTTCTTATGGACGCCATATTAGATTTTCGTATTTTTGAAAACTCCGTACCTAGTGCTTTTCAAGCATGTATAATATCCATATGTTCAAAAACAAAAAAATATGCAACATGTTTGGAGTAATTCCAATAATTACTGCATCTTTAACTGCTCGAGGTACTTAAATCCTCTGTAGTTTCATACAATCTTGCATAAAATTTGTTTTTTTGATAATCCCACACAAAAAGTTCAATGACTGGTGATCTAACAGGCCATTTTATAGGTCCTCGGTTTTTTGAACATACATTTTTTTGTTAAAAAAATACTTTGTACTTAGTTTTCAAAAATACGAAAATCCAATATGGCGCCCATAAGGAAAACAAAAGTTGAATAGGCCTCAATTTTTTTTAAGACCAATTTTGAAGTCCTTGCTGACTGCTATTCCTGTCCTGAAAATGTTATGAATGTATCTTTAACAATAAACGAGCTATAGACGTTTGCAGAAAATGCACATTTTTGTTTTCACCCTGTATCTACTTAACACGTTGACTGCCGTATGGTATTTGATAAAATGACTAACAAGGCCAAAATATTTTTTTGTTGAAATAAACTCTTTCAACCCTAAAATAAATAGATATTACCTTATGACAAAATTTTGACACGGCATACCTGCTCATTTAAAAAAAATCAGTGGCGGTCCGAAGGGACCGCCGCGGCCCTGTAAATTACGTAGGATCTCACAGGCACGGCGGTCCAATTATGCGGTCCCATCTAGGGTGTGGGTTTCAGTGATGGAATGGCGTGACAAAAAGGATGTTTTGCTCTTATCCACGAAACATATTCATAGTATGACTGAAATCACGAATAAAAATAATACCACTAAAACTAAACTACTCTACAATTGCCTGTGGCAATTGTAGAGTACAATCAGGGTAAAAGTAGTATAAATCTTTCTGATCAGCTAGCGAGTTATAATTCTGCTCTCAGAAAAACCATAAAGTGGTACCGCAAAATTGCGATTAAGGTTATCTTTGGGACGTCCATTGTCAATTCATATATTTTATATAAACAAATTAATGGTTCCAAAATATCTATTACTCAGTTTAGGGAAGAAATCATACAGCAAATGATTTTCCCTCCAGAAAAAGAAAATCAACCTCCTCATATAGAAGGGCCACTAAGAAAAAAAACAAAAAACATGCACACTTTTAGTAAAAAGGAGGGACCATCGCATAAAATGCGAAAATATTGTAAAGGATGTTATGCTAACAAGAGCGAAGGAAAACTGTCTAGAAATAAAGTAAAGAAAGTGAATACCTATTGTGCTGACTGTGAGGGCAATCCTCACTCACTTTTCTCTGGACTGCTTCAATCAGTACCACAAATAATATAAAATTACATACCTACTGTTTGTTATTTTTTATTTTTCGTATACCTCTATGAATACTTATTGTGCGTTTTATGTTTTATCTCATTTTTTATGTTAGGGAGATAAATACTTGCAATACCTTTTATTAAAAAATAAAGAGCAATGATATAAAAAAGTGTTTTAATTATTCTCAATTAGTGCCGTACAGCATCAATGTCTTTAATAAAATTTAAAAATTCGGCAATGTAAGACGATCTACTAGGCCGAGCAGTCCCATTCATATAGTAAATACAATGCTAGCAGCGGTCCGCTGGCCTGTGCAAACGAAAATATTTGTCAGGCCATGTCGGTCCATACGGACCGACACGGCCTGACGCGACAGCATATGATCGGTCCCTTCGGACCGCCATGGCCGTTAACGTGTTAAGGGAAGAAATTCTTGGAAATCTAACCTTGGATTCTTTTTGGGCCTAAAATTTACCAACTTTTCCCCCAATTTAACCAATTCTGTATGGTTCCCCCAATTTAACCAGTTCTGTCTATCTCTAAATCATTTCTGAGATGCCCATACAGTTCATCTTAAACTGGACATCGTATGTATACAGTAGGGATTGCAATACTGGTTTACCGATTAACCGGTTTACCGGTAAATGGACCAAAAATCCCTTAAAAATTTACTGGTAAATCGGCCAACTTTTACCGGTAGTTTCGATAGATATTAAATTACGAAAAGCTGAGATTCGCCGCCTATGACTGATACACAGACATGTTGATACAAGAATTGAATCCGAAACCGGTTTGTGCGGGAATTTTCATGTTTTCATAGTAGAACACCTATTTATAATAACATTATTATATTAGGTACGTGTTTTCATTCCACGTTTGTTCCACTATAATAATAATATTATTACTGCTTACTGCGTAAATTCGTAATTCACGATTCTCTTTCATTTCAAATCAAAGAGTAAAGAGGTGTTTGCTGATTAAGGGATTAATGATTAAAAAATATAGTGAATAGTGAACATGGTTGATTTCAATTATTTTGTACCAAGACAAAAAAAGTCTTTATAAAAATAAGAAAAATATTATGTTTTAGCGAAGATGTTGGTTGATTTATTATCTACGTTTATGTTTAAATTTTGATAATACGTTTTAAGTTTAATCATGTTTTGAAAGTTTATTTTGGTTTTATTATTTTAAATACAAATTCTGAATGTTTAATTTTGTTATTTGTCATTGTATGAAAAAATCCGGTAATTACCGGAAAACCGGTAATTTCTTAAAATAATTACCGTTTATTGGTAATTACAAAAATCGGTAAATTTGCAATCCCTAGTATACAGTGTGTCCCTTAAGTACTCCCTTCTTCTGCTATGGCTTTATCACAATCCGGGCAAAAAATCTGATTGAGGGAACCTCAATGAGATTGAGGGAGGCACATTTTAAAATTAGTGACACATGTACAGGGTGTCTAAAAAAGTGTGGTGCGGAAAAGTGCCTGCAACTACTTGTATTTTTCTGTGGCAATTGAAGCCCCCTTAGGTGTTCTTGTCAACCTTAATTTAATTTTGCGTTTGGTTAAAGGGTTGCCAAGTTATCATATTTTTAAGATTTTAGAGGAATTCTGAAGAATTCAAAGGGAATTCTGAGGAACTCAGGGAAGTCAAAGGAACTCAGAGGAAATCATGGGGAAATCAGAGGAATTCTTATGTGAGGAGGAAATCTGGTGTACAAAATTATAGCCGCGGTTTACCCCTCGGTTCCAAATATACAGATAGCTTGAGTTATTTACTACATATACTATTTTTACTATAGTTAAAAATACTATACTTAAATTAAGTAGATACTTACTGGTTCGACTGTGTAACTTCCTATGGTTAATATTAAATTCATAATTTGTTCAATCCCTGACAATAATGGGGCAGCACGTTTGTACAATTTCAAAGAAGGACCTTCTTCCTTGATTTCTAATGGCAACCTAGGTGTAAGAGTAGCAGATATTAAATGTAAATTTTTAATGTGTATTGCTACTTGTCCTAAATAAAATTTTCCAATTTTGCTGGCTTGCTTCTTCAGTCTTATTACATTTAATCCTGGGGTAATGAGTAAAGGCTACAAGAGAACATTTGTTGTAATAAATGTCATACATAGGTTCAAAAAAACTCAGAACAGGGTAGTAAGTAAGTAGCAAAAAAATGTCCCAGTCCCTGTTTCATATCTGATTGCAAAATTAGATATTTGAGAGGAATGCCTCATGAAATGAATAATGTTAAGATTTATTCCAATGCAGCCAATATGTTCAGCTGAAATACTGTGTAAAGCAATTGAAACCAAAAATAATAATAATAAAAAAATGAAATACCTGTTGTGGCTTAGAGAAATTTGAACGGACTTCCGTTATGAAATGAATAATGTTAAGATTTATTCCAATGTAGCCAATATGTTCAGCTGAAATATTGTGTAAAACAATTGAAACCAAAAAATAATAATAAAATAAAATACCTGTTGTGGCTTAGAGAAATTTGAACGGACTTCCGTTATGTTTAATTCTATTTATGTTTTGCCTTGTTGCTGAAGTTTCTATATGCATACCAATTTAATATACTAAATAGTTAGGTAAATGGCGCAAATGTGGCCCGCGAAATAATAATATGCCGCCCCATCTTCCACACAAGTCAAACTTTCGGGCTACTCCTTGTAATTAGAATGAGGGGTAGAGATATTGTAAATGCAAAAGGAATTTTTTTCAGTAAGTATTGATCTTTACACTATATAATACCATTAATGTTACATAATAGTGTTAAATTTCATGAAATTTATAAAATTGAAATATTTCATTGAATTATTTCAAATCTTGTAAAAAATTTTCAAATTAAAGAAATATAAGAGATTTATGAGTTTCTGAAATTTTTGAAAATTTCCAAAAATAATAAATTATTGAATAAATCATCTGGCTCTTGAATTTTCTGACTCACAAAGAAAATTTATTAAGTTAGATTCACTACCTTTCGTTGACGTTCAATTTGTGCTGCAATATTGAGAAAAAAAAATTTAAAACAATATTCACAAATAACTTTGTTATGAATATGTTTCCAAATCTTTAGTTTTTGTCTTCTTTTAACTTTAAATCAAATAGTAATCTATGAATCAAATACCAGATGACACAAGACTTTCTAAGGAACTTAGAGCCGCCTGACACGAGACTTAATTTAGCACTGAATTCAGTACTCAAATTGCGCGCGGAGATTTAGAGGACTTGCATGCTAAAAATTAGAACATGTTCTAATTTCTAGCACACAAGTCCGCTAAATCTGCGCGCGCAATTTGAGTACTGAATTCAGGGCTAAATTAAGTCTCGTGTCAGGTGGCTCTTAGGTTAGAAGATGGAGTCTGAAAATCTTACCGGAAAAAATAAAAATTCTTCTGAAGATTTACGATTTTTTCGATTTTTCAAACTCTTTCAAAATTCAAAATGGAGGCGCTAATATGGTTAACGAATTTTGTCACTTGTCACTTATGGTTTTATTCCACTGAGAATTGGGATCAAGGGCTTCTTACTGACGGGAATAACGAATTTCTGGTTAAAAAATAAAAATTCATGATAGTGGCGCCAATATTGCGGAATTTTTCTGTTTACGATTAGATTCCACTGCAAATCACTATAAGAGTGTTTTCAAGAACGTGCATGATAATATTGCAAAACTCCGGTGCAATTCCACTAAAAATCTATATCGATATCTGAGGCCACGAATTGTGATTTTTTATGAAGTATTAGAAATTCAACAAGGCATAAATGATATGCAATATATGCGGTTGCCACTCCTTGGAAAGCCTAAGAAGCATGGAAACTAAAAAGTAAAATATAAAATATACAGATTGAGTCACTAGTACGTAGATGGGCTATCACTCTATTTAAAGTTATACAATTATTAATAAATACGAAAATGTGTAAAACTGGAAGTGGCACCATTTAAAATTATTATTAACTATACAGGGTGTCCTACATAAACAAGTTTACGTATAAAGAATTTTAAACAATTAGGTACTACTTTTTTTGTTTCTGTCTGCCTATTCCGCGACTAAGGCCAATTATCGATGCTGGGAGACGAGCAACCCTCAACCTGAAAATTTTGCCGAAACCCCACTTTGTCGTGGGCTGTATCTTTTATTGTGTAATCTTCTATTGTGTGTGGTTATGCAAACAAACATTTTGCTCAATAGCTCAACAGAACAAAGGTGAAATTAGCATTAAAAATTTTGAATCACATTTACTTACATTCTTATATTCACACACAAGTGAAGTATGCGGCCTGCGGCCTGGGATCAAAAAGCATCTAGAATATTATTTTTAAGAAAATACATATTAAAGAAATTTTGTATCTGGAAGGATGATGTGATTATATTAAACGATTTTTGTTAATATTTTGATGAATTGTAAGGGTACTCTATTCTTGATGGTAAAACATCATAATTTTTTAAGTGCTGAAGGTAGAATTTATTTTTCAGTAAACATTTTTATCAATTTTATCAATGGGACCCTCCGTTATGGTCACAATTTTACAGACCGCCAAAATGAATTAATTAATTCCAAACTTTACCTGCAGAAAGAATAAAAACTACGGACAATGAAACAAAATAACTTAACACTAACACTAATAAATAATTGGAATTAAAAAGTAAAAAAAAATTTGCCTCCAGCGTGATTCGAACCCGCGAAATTAGCATTATGACGTTTGAAACTCTACGACTATACCATTGTGCTACCTCGTCACTCTTTAAACGTTTGAACCTGAGACAGTTAAGTATGTAAACTGTACGTGTTAACCTAACAAATTTATTTTTACCGATATTCTAATTGGAAAACCATTTCACTTCAATATTTCAGTAATCAGAAGTGTTTGGCAGTTAGTACTATTGATTCCGTTGGCAATATTTCTCATAGGAAAATAACCTATCTGAAGTTTAATTAATTTGACAGTTTTCGTAGGAGGGGCTTGTTGTTAGTTCACTCTCACATCGGCAGATAAAACGAGAACGAAGTTGAGACTGATGCGACTCGAGATTTTCAAAGACAAAATAGACGTAGGTCAACGTACGGTCTCGAAAAAAAATCTCAAAGGATTAGAGAAAGGACGGAAGTTTCGTGTGAAACGGTTCTCGAAACCGTAAAAATTAGAAAACGGGTCCCGCGAAGTCGGGATTTCGGCAGGCGTGATGGGGCCTACGCACCTACACCTACAAAATGCACCTACGCATAGGAGAAAAACCCTTGTCGATTTGGCTACAAAATTTAGAGCAAGAGAGAATCGATGTATTTTAATATATATGGATTATATTCTAATATTTTATGGGCTAGCTAAACCGGTCAACTCACTTCATATGACAAGTGATGGAGGAATACGCATCTTATCTCATCTCATTAGCAAAGTGGTGGAGCGCACTCTCTCCCATTTTTTGTTTCTCCGCTGTAGTGCGTGCTCCCTTTTTCGTAGGTGCATTAATATGCACATACACATACAAACCACCAGGATTGCCAGACCATAGGAAAAAAATATCGACAAATTATGAAAAAAAAAATCGCCTAAAATCGCACAAAATTACGATTAAAAAAATAGCCTAAAATCGCGCATTGGCCGATTAAGAAGAATAACGCAAAAACTAAACTACCGACTTCCATTGGAAAATTGCATAGTCAAAGGTGAAGGAGATAATTATAAAACTATTATGGCGGGTATTTTGAAAATGAAAATACTGTTATATTTAACAAAAATATGTAGGTATTTTAAAATAAAATAAATGAAATAACATAAAAAAACATTCAAAAAATTCATAAAATGTCGCAATCAGTAGAAAAACAAGGTCATTTGGGAGATGAACATCAGATTCAGTTTCTACATCTGTAGCATATACTTCCTTTGATTAAAATTTTTTTAGCATAGCAGTGCTACATTTGAAACTGTCACAGCAGCTGTTATCTGCATAAAAATTTATTTTGATACCTAATATTGCATTTAACCTTTTCAACTGGATCCTGTTCGTTACATTATTTTTTAACATATGCATTAGGGAAAAATGCTCTCTAAACGACCGTGTCACTAGTACGTAAAGAAAGACAGGATAAAGCATACGATGCTAACATTTAAATAATACTTTGACAATAATATCTGTTGAAAAACATCAGCTCAATAGCAAGAGATCGTGTCGTTTTAATATTTACTTTATTTAATCTGCTTTAAGTGTCTATGGCAAACATTTAAGATCTAAGCCATAGATTGAAGTCAATCGAGTTGGAGCCGTGACATAACACAGCCAAAGATTGTTACATTTTATTTTAACTTACCTACTACAAATCGCACAAAAATCGCAACTTTAAAAAAAAGTAGCCTAAAACTGTCGCCCATCGCATAACGAAAAAATCAGTCGCAATTAGCCAAAAAAGATAGCCTAATTTGCGAAAAATCGCGGTCTCTGGCAACCCTGCAAACCACATACAATGGTACGAGTTCTAAAAGTGCTGAAAACTGGCAACACTGCATAAAATTTACTATGATTTCCAAGCTAGGTACCTATGTTACCAGCCTGACACTAGTTCCATCTTGCGTCTCAGAAACAAAGTAATTCGGGGTATACTTGTACCTTAACTTTGTAAATTGCATACATACATCTTCAACTCAAAATAAATATATACTAGAAATGGGAGAAAATCGCTATCGCGATTTTCGTTCCCATTTCTAGCCCTACCGGGGGTCCAGGCCTGCGGCCTGGGGTCACCCTTCGGGTGACAAATGCATCTAAAATAATATTATTTTAAAGAAAATACATATTAAAGAAATTTTGTGATGATGTAATTATACTAAACGATTTTTCTTAATATTTTGATGAATTGTAAGGGTACTTTATTCTTGATGGTAAAACATAATAATTTTTTAAGTACTGAAAGTAGAATTTATTTTTAAGTAAACATTATTGTCAATTTTATCAATGGGATCAAAAATATTGTAGATATTTACTTTTGTAAGCTAAAATCAAGAATTTAACAGACTGCCAAAATGAACGAATTAATTCCAAACTTTACGTGCAAAAAGAATAAAAGCTATGGATAATGAAACAGAATAACTAAATACTAATACTAATAAATAATTGGAATTAAAAAGTAAAAAAAAAAAATTTGCCTGCAGCGAGACTCGAACTCGCGAAATCAGCATCATAAAGTTTTGAATCCTACTACTTTCCCGTTGCGCTACCACGCCTGTTGTCAAATGTTTACCTTGAGATGTTTAAGTATGTAAACTGTACGTGTCAACCTGAAAAAATAATTTTTACCGATTTTCTCATTGGAAAAGCATTTCGCTTCAGTATTTTGGTAATCAGAAATGTTTGGAAGTCAGTACTATTCATTCTGTTAGCAATATTTCTCGTAGGAAAATAACCTATCTGAAGTTTAATTAATTTGACAGTTTTCGTGGGAGGTGCTTGTCTCGTTAATGTAATCTCACATGGGCATATAAAATGAGATAGAAGTTGAGACGGATGCGACTCGAGATTTTTGAAGACGTAAAAGGAGTGGACGTACGGTCTCGAAAAAAAATCTCAAAGGATTAGAGAAAGGACGGAATTTTCGCATGAAGCGGGTCTCGAGGCCGTAAAATTAGAAAACGGGTCTAGGGAGTCCCGCGAAAAGTCGGTATTTCGGCGGACGTGACGGGACCATTAGGCGCGAGGACAAACGCCGGTGCTAGCCGCATCTCTCTCGAAAATTTTGCAGAGGTTTTTTGAAAAGGCGTTTAAATTGGGAAAACGCGTAAGAAACGGGACGAAAATACCCCTACGCATTGGAGAAAGGCCGGGGGCGTCCTCCGGTGGTCCGCGGAGATCGTTCTGAGATTGCCCCACGGAGGAGATAGCTTTGAAACTTTGCAGATTCGGCAACGGAATTTAGAGGGAGACAGAATCGACGCGTTTTAATATATATGGATTCTTGAATGATTATTAACACAATGATATCACATTTAATTTCAGAGTAATGTTATACTCGCTTTATAATTCTAAGCTAGCTCTATAAATAAAATATAATTTTAACAATGTAACTAGAAACATTAGTAACACCTTATTTCATAATACATGTAATATTCGATGTAGGGATACCAATGGATACCCGGATAGCAGATAAAGCATTACTACCTAGTTTCCAATTTGTATCTGATAACCCTTTAAGCACCTAGCTACTCAATATGTGCCTATGACTCGGTGGTTAAATGCTGGGTATTAAAAATGAGTACCCAGGTCCTAAAATAATGGATATAAGAATCCCCAATTCAATGATCACTATTGTGGTACTAACAACGTAGGTACTAACAATAAATACCTAAGCTACTTCTAATTTATTTCTTTATCTACTTACAAGGCTGTAAACTTCCAAACAATAACTAAAATCTCCTTGAGCCTGAGGCGCAGAACTGTCTTTCCTCTTAAGTTCAGTAAATTTTGACGCAATCCCTGCAGTCGCTAATTGCTTATCTTGTTTATAATCTAAATTCTTCTTAATCCGCAGTCTCTGTAACATAGGATCCTGCAATTTTAAATCCTTTCCCGTCAATACTCTGCTAGAACTATACTTTTCATTCGGCTTTTTATTTTCTTTATTGTCGGCTTCTAGCGAGATTACTAAATTTGTACACACAATTTCTCTGGGAAAATTAGATTCTATCACAAGTTCAACGTTAATCAAACTATCCTGCATTATAACACTGTCACTCCTTAAACCAACACTGACTATCTTTATAATATCATTAAAAGGCACTACTAAGGGTTTATCAAGGGAATCCAGACATTTACGCATTTCGTCAAAATAAGCCCAACGAATCAATGTATCAATTTCCAAAGCAGCAGACACAAATGCACTGGCACTGATTAATTTCCTAATGTCCTTAGCTTTCTTGAAGCATTCGGCTAACTCGATTTGTGTTTGGGCAGCTAGTTCGTGCCAACCATCTTGTTCGAATGTTCTCAGAGCATCACCAAGGAAAGCCGCAGCCTTCTGAGTTTCACCTAGCAACATGTAAAATGAGGCCACATCTCTTCCAACAAGTCTAGCTGATCTTAAACGCCCTATATGTTTGTATGTTCCCATTGCTAGTTCGGCCAGTTCCTGAAACAAAAGAACTATGTAGGATTTTCAATTGCACCTTCCTAAGAAGAATCAGAATAAGAAACCTGTTTAGAATTGATAGTTTTTAATAATTGAAAACTTATTTATGTTACATTAAAACATTGCCCAGTTCAGAGTAAAAATTTTTATATTTACAATTTTCATTATATTCAAATAAATTAGGTAGGATTAGAAATGAGAAGATATTACATTGCCCCCCCCCCCCCCGCACATTGAATGACAACGGTACATACATATCTCCATAACTCAATTCAACTTATTATCTTTAATAATTTTTTTTTTATATTCTTATCTACATCTTTTGAATAATGAAATATTAAACAAGCATCTACATCACGCTAAAAATAATTATTTTTGGTAACGTACCTAGCATGTACCATAATTATCAAAGGAAATAAATTTATTAATGACCAACCTGTATCCTTTACCATTTGATATTACTTTAAAAATACCCTTCTCATACGTACTCTTATATAAAACTTACCAAATAAGTTTTATTGAAAGCGTCTTGTGAACATAAAGCTTCTTTCAGTTTATCAGTAGGTGATGGATGAGTTGGTGTACCTGGATTGTCACCCATACCTGCAGATAATAGCACTACTGTATGGAGTTGCTCCGAATTTGGTACATCTCCTGGTAACAATCCACATAATTCACCTAGACTACGTACCTGAAAAGAAAACGTTTAATAAGAATTATAATTAAAATTAGTGATATGAAAATTTGCCAGTGCCATTTTAATTAATTTCAACAATTAAAAATAAACCAGCAGCATTAAGTGAACCAATGTTTTCATACTAAAATTGTTAAATAGATTTTATGTCTAATACAAATCAACAAATAAAATAGATTATTTATGAAACCTTCCTTCGTAATGTTTTCTTGATTTGTCATATCAGTTATTCAATTGAATAAATTAACTAAAAAAAAATGTTTAAAATTCTCAAAAAATAATGAAAGTTTCATACTAAGTGTAAAATAAAAATTTGTAGACAAGTACATACAAAATATAAATGGTAATTAACATCAACTCAAAGAATCTCTATTATCATCACTCATCAGTAGCTTTTTTTTGCATTAGCCTCGAAGCCTACCATTTACTTATTTGACTCAGTGATAATTTATGTAAAATCTAGTTATTGATATTCAGGAAATAATACTATGTATCGGCTAACTGTTGATTGAGTTATCTGTATAGTTAGTCACAACCTAAAAGGTACCTAATATCACCAATAATTTGTAAACATCAAGAGACAAAACAAAGTTGTTTTCTTTTTATGAAATGTCAAAAATGTCAAATGGATTATTTAAAAGTAATGGTAAATCTTGATTCAGCAATATAGCATTTTATTATATTAAAAAATCTGGTAATATTAATTTTATAAGCCACAAAAATTGTTCCCACAATGCTGATCTACACCCGGGCATTAGGCAATGACATTCAAAAAGTACCTCAAACCCTTTTTTGTTAAATGGCTCTTTTTGAATTGATTTTTTTCTTTGGAACTACCTTCTAAAATGTTATATTATTGAACTCAACTTTAATACAACTGCATGATGTACATCATTGCAAATTTATTTGTAGTTAGGTATGTTAATTGATTGAAACAGTTTGTTAGAAGTATTGGAAGTAATGCATATACACAATGGGCCATATCCTCTTTAATGAAAATATTTTTAAAATAACTACACTTCCATTATTGGAAGGAGATGCCGAAAACAACTACTCCACGGGCAATATGCCCCGACTGGCGTTGCATTACATCAACATCTCCATGGATGTCGCCATATCCTTCATCAAGACCAAATACCAGACAATGACCGGTTTCGATCTTGTTATGATCTCATCAGATTGCCATAGGTATCGGAATCGATGAATGATCTGGCGACATTGATTGCCTAAGGAGCATATGGGAATGTTTGTAGTGGCGAGATACAGTGAAATACACTGCAGTGCCCTCTTTGGGTCTTTGCTAATACCTGTCTGACAATTATTGTCTAATTGACAGACAGATAATTGCAGTGTATTTCACTGTATCTCGCCACTACAAACAAGCACATATGCCCCTTAGGCAATCAATGTCGCCAGATCATTCATCGATTCCGATACCTATGGCAATCTGATGAGATCATAACAAGATCGAAACTGGTCATTGTCTGGTATTTGGTCTTGATGAAGGATGTGGCGACATCCATGGAGATGTTGATGTAATGCAACGCCAGTCGGGGCATATTGCCCGTGGAGTAGTTGTTTTCGGCATCTCCTTCCAATAATTAAGTAGGATTGTCTTCCTTAAAGACAATAGAGGTCGCTGTAATGGCATCTGCTTTCTGCAGATCGTTATCTGTCTGTCAATTAGACAATAATTGTCAGACAGGTAGTAACAAAGACCCAAAGAGGGCACTGCAGTGTATTTCACTGTATCTCGCCACTACAAACTACACTTCCAGTTATACTAAAAGACAGTTATTATTTTAAATAATACTGTGTACTTTATATTGTATATTTGGATTCTACTAATTATTTTAGAGAAACTTTCATCAAGTTCCTCATCATTTTTGAAATATTTAATTTTTTTTAATGATTTTTATTATTATGTCCATAATATAATTTCGTATTAGTGAAATTTGACACAGTCAAAAACCGTATTTTTTTTAAATACAATGCTTCATACAGTACAACTTCGATAGTCCGGGCAGATATAGTTCCGGCATATGCCCGGACTATCGAGGTATCCGGATTACTGGAGTTTTTTTTTTTTAACTGAAAACAACTCATAATCTGTCAAAATTGTAGTTTATTAAAAAAAATAACATATACATATTACGTACATTTTGTTTGTACATAATACAGAAATGTTTTTGATATAAAAGTTCTTATTTTGTCATTGTTTTTCTTTATGTCAAAAACTGTAGACTTTGGAATAAGAAACTTCTCTGCAATTTGACGTGTGCTTTTCCCCTCATCAGGGCAATCTAATATTGTAGATTTTTCTGAAAGTGTAAGTGTTCTATGTGCTCTTTTACTTGGAGCCATTGTGTATAATATCCAGCACGCTTGAAAACCAAACACAGAATGATTCACAGCCTACAAATGTTAGAGTAAGCAATTTCTGCTTGTTCAGACAAGTCAATTTTTGTTTTGCATTGTTTTAAGTAGTAAGTAGTATATACATATGTGTAATATTTTCATCGTCCGGATTACAGAGTCAAAATTCTCAAAATGCCCAAATAACAAGAGTGTCCGGATTACTGGGTGCTTATTCTCATCCAGGGAATATGAGTATTCCTATGAGAAAAAGACGCCATATTTCTACATTTCTACTGATTTTGTTTAAGCTGTATTCTCAACCGTTTTATTCCTACAAGATTTCAATAGAATGGGAGGGTATTTATTCTCCTACAACGGACCGAGAGAATTGCTTGTTTTTAAGAGAAACCTATGCACGGAACATAAGATCTGCTGTCATAAGTAAAATTCAAATTTCTAATCTAACCTCAAAAAAGAAAATAATTTCCTGGTTGAAATTATTTTTTAATTTAATAATTTTAATAATTTAAATTATTCAAAGCAAAATTAAATTAAAAATTATACATTAGGAATTAGTTAGGGAGAGAGGAACGTATTTTAGTTAGGTAAGTATTTTAATTGGTTTTAAATAAATCTATTTCCCTATGATTTGAATAAAATCTTTAAATTTTATGATCTTATACCTTAAAGAAATGGATGAAGAGGAGGTCTTAGTGATATTTGAAATGTTTAATAATTTAATAGAGGCTGAAGAACATGCTAATGTCCCAGATAGGGAGCTTCATAATGAAATAGATCCTTTTGTTACTCTGAATGACAAAGAGTTTGTAGGTCTATTTCGAGTACCCAAAATTCTTGCTCGAGAAATTATTGATATGGTAATACCATGTATGCGTCAGGGACAAAATATGCCTAATTAAGACAAAGGTGTTACTTTTCAAAATTACTTGTTACCTATTAATTACTACTTATTATACTAGTAGTACCTAAATGTTCTGTGTAGTAGTAGAGTAGTACTAATATAATTTATGTCACATGAATTCATCTATTGATTGTTTAAAGGGTTTTTAAAGAGAAAGAAATTTATGGTTATCACACCTTTAAGTAAATAATGGAAAACATTTTCAATAAATCTATTCTGCAAGTTTTATGACTTAATATAAACGCTATACATTGGAAGTTTTCAATACACTATAGTTATATCAATGTGCTATTTGGTTTTAGGTTTTTGTGGCACTATTATTTTATGCTCACGGTAGCTATCAAAAAATTACTGGGAAGAATATATTTTGTGGTATAAGCCAAGCAAGCGTGAGTCGCTGCATCAATGAAGTAACTGCAGTTTTAAATAATCAGAATACCTATAATTGATGAGTGGATTCGTTTTCCTCAAAAATAATATAATAAATAATATTTATTATATTATTATATTTACTTTCTGCGCGCCATTAATTGAGACACTTTTTCGCTCCATTTTTCTTTTTGTAATAGAAATATACCTAATCTTGTGGGAATAAAATAATCTTCCTTTTCGAAACTAAGTAAATATATAACAAAACAAAGAAACATTTATGTTAAAATTTCTGTTCCATGACCACTGATAATCATAAAAAAAATATTTATTCTGTTATTCCATGGAAAGAATAAGTGGCAACGATGTTGTGATTTTCTCCTAGTTAAGAATACGGTTTAAAATATCATGAGAACAGGGAGCGTTCCCCCTCGTGCGGGAGAATGCTCACCTCTCCCAACTTTACTCCCCGGATGAGAATAAGCCCCCTGGAGTGTCCGGGCTAGTGAGTGTCCGAACTATCGAAGTTATACTGTATTTATTTTCATACAATGATGTAGAATTCGATTCTATGTAGACCTGTAGTAGCATTTCCTATACCTAAGTTCAACTGTTTTGCTGGCATGGAAGAAGTTATTGGTATGTTTTTGGGATACTCTGTAGGCACTAAACATATCTAGGAATAATTACAAAAAGCTGACCTTGAACCAAATTTTAGGTAATTATTACCAAATTATGGAAAATATTTACACATAATTAAAAAACTCCACTATCAGATACTTTTAGAGACGCACCTGTTACCAGTTTTTTTGCAGAAATATATAGAAGCAATTACATACAATTACCTTTTGACTAGAATATTCCCACAAACTGGCTGTATGTAAAGAGTAATCTTCTACTTCATCTGCATGATTAAACTTATCACATGTCTGAAGAACTTCCATACTAGCCAAGAACTGCCAGCATGCTACAGCCCCAGGTGGTGCTGAAATTTCTAAAATAGCTAATTCTCTAGTACATGTGTGTAGAAAAGGTAAACAGCGAGCTGCCATCTAAAAAAAACGAGTAAATAAGCAAATACCTAAATAAAATTTCTTTGAAATTTAAGAAAACATATTTCAAATTCTGTTAAAAACACCAACACAGCTTTTGTTAGGACATACAACATTTAGAACAATAAAAAATCTATCTATGTTTTGTAGGCAAATAATATTAGTTCCTGAAATCTTACCTCCCAAACCTTATTTGTGAGCAACAACATATGAGCTTGTTTGGCAAAGAGATAAGCTCTCAGTTCTAAAATAGAAGGATTATTTGATAATTGGGAAGGCCCCAGCTTAAGTCCATGCCATTCATCAAGAGGTTTTTGAAATTTATGGAGCCAGTTGACACATTCACTTGTAATTCCATTAACCACAAACTGGGAAAAGAGAGCATCCAATTCATCATATTGTACAAGAGCTTCATCATTTAAACCTAACATTTCCAAAACCTGTGCCAATTCTTCCTAAAAATATTTTAAAAATTTATCCAAAATATTTTGATAAGACAACCAATTTTACCTGTAAATGAAAATACTGCATAAAATCCCATCCGACTTCGTTCCTTCTTTCTCTTTGCTGTCTTACGTGATCTTCTAATCGAGAAACTGCTCTAGCATAAGAAACTAATAATAAATGTCTTATTCGGGCTACTAAACCCCTCCAGGAATCTGCAGAACGAGATTCCACCTTTCCAGGATTTATCACAGATATACAGCGATCCCCTGGAATATATTATTAATTGTAATCATATACATGAGATCACCAAACCCAATGCGGGACTGTTATATAAAGAAAAATGGTCATGTCTTTGTTCAATGATCTACTTTATATAACAGGTACCTTTAAATAGGTAGTATTACTAGGTTCATATCTCTTATTAACACATTTTTAAGCCAGAGGTGAACGGATATGTTACAAATTTTCAAAACTTGTCAAAATTAATATTTCAAATGCGTTGTCATTAGACTCCTGCTTCCTATGTTAAAATTACTTATAGATATAATAAGTGTAATTAAAAAATAATATTATTTATTTATATATTACAACAGTAATAATAATAATACTAATAATAATAATATTTATTGATTTATACCTCATACTACTCGTATACATGATATTTATCTTGTTTGCCTTTATCTTATATTTGTCCTACACTGTATAATACTGTATATAATTAATTAGTGTTGGCAGACACTTATATAAATGTCCTTAAATGTCTAGACATGTGTGTCCAAAAGTGTCTGGACAGAATGAAAATGTCTAGACATTTATCGTATCTGTCCAGCTTCCTTCAGATTTATAATTACCGCCATTTTCAGCTAACTGAGCTAACCTAAAAATCCAATTCAAAATTGTCACAATCTCTTGAAATAGTTTTCTATAGTCTTCTGTTTACTTCAATTATTTGGGCTTAAAGATGGTTAAATCAGAAACTCTGATTTGGAGATACTATAATAAAGTCAATAAATGGCAAAAAACTATATAGAAAATTATAGACCTAATGACTAATTATAAACTTTAATTACATTCAAAACCCTAAGCATTACATATCGCCGAATTCCTTGATTTTTTCTCTATTTAACCACGTCAAATTCTAATATGGCGTCCATAAGAAAAACAAAAGGTGATATTCTTATATCAGAATCTAGTACACGAAAAAAATTCTGGTTGCATTTAAACAAAGATAATGATGCATGTTTGTACGAAATAAATTTTTATTTGAAAATTTCTATAAATAACGGAGCTAGAGCTAATTTAAGTTTTTTAGAAATTTATTGTTCTGCTAAATATTTTAAGAACCGCTGGTTTTTTTAACAATTTTCCGGGACCACTATTTAGTGCTAGTAATTGCTTAACTTTTCTCTAATTTAACCAACTTCGTATCTCTTCAAATAACAAAGATACCAAAATACATAGCAGGACTCGTGATTCACCCTGTATAATTTACTTTTTTAAATGTTAGAGAATTTGGAAAGTTTATGTTTTGAATATTTACTGTGTGCCATATGCCATATATATGTTATATGTTGTACTTGTTACTCCAAATAAAAATAATTTTTTTTGTGTTCTTTTTTCTATAATTTATTTCATTTCATTTCACATGTACACAGTAGAAACTTAAACTTCTTCAAATTAAATCATAATTTCGTAATTAACACTTAATTATTTACTATGTTAACCATAAGCTGGTAAAAGGTAGACGAAAATTGAAAATTGTTACGAAAATATTGATTTTTCACCTAATGCTTGTATTTCAGAGAATATATTCTATGAATATATAAGTATTTGGTATCATCTTGAAGCTTATGACATGTGCTGTACAGTAAAATGGCCGTATAAGTGTCTAAAATGTCCAGACACTTCTCTGGACATTTGTCCAATTTTTAAATGTCTGGACATTTGCCAACAGTATAATTAATATTTCCAACAGTAAAAAACAATTGTTAGGAACTATGTTGAGAAAAGAAAAGAAATTAGAGAAAATATATCACTTTTTATAATGATCGTAGACAAAACATGTTACAAACCTTGTTTTGGAGCGAAGTCTGCTCTTATTTTATCCAAAACAGTTGTTCTGGGAAGTAATTTATTAGTTCTTTTTCCATCATAATTTTCAACAACAACAATCAACCAATCTTGAACATCCTTAGCAGCAAGTTCTTTCAGCCAATTTTCAATATCTTCTTTAACAGATGTTTTATACACATCCACATCCTGAAATCAAATAGATAATGCATCAATTATTTTATTTACTTAAGTTGTTGATAATAAAATGAAATGGGTTACAAATTAACTAAAAGTGAAATGCTGAGAATCTTTAAAATTTACCTCTATAGGCCCTAAAAGAAAATAATATTTTTCAGTTAGCATACATCTGTAGAAAAAATAATACATAACTTACATATTTTTAATAATACATTGTTTTTGTTTCTTTTCTTTAATATTTTTCGTTAGTTCCAAGGCGAGGCCTAGGCAAATAAATGATAGTTTTAATAAATATAATGCAGTTTTAATGAACTAACATTCAAATACAGCAGTAATATGGAAATATGCTCCAGTATTTAATTACTTTCTACAAATGGATTCCAATGCCAATAAAACCTAATGTTTCATTTGATTTGAACCCAACATAAAAATAATGCGTAATAAAAAAAAGGGAAATCTAGAGCTCTCATTTTCTTTGGTATACCCTGTATATCCTTAGAGATATGTTTTGTTATTATAATTATTAGGAACTAAATAAAAACATTAGGTAGTGGAATATGATTAACCAAAATACTAGCCCCAACAAGTGAGTTATAAAAATAGCTCTTTTTATTTTACTATTAAGAAGTGAAAAACGAATCCGTTATTTCAATGTAGGTACTATAATTTAGTTATATTTAGTTAGATAATTTTGACAGCATTACGATATTTGAGACATTACAACATATGACACCTTAATTTATAACCATTTTTCAATCATTATACCTATTTTATTAATTACCTATATAAAGTATAATTATTATTAATACCTACATAACAAATTATTTTTGTTTCACTTAATACCAGATACTTACCTAATTTATAGCTAATTTAATTTGGATAATTGAATTCAAGAACTGTTTGAATATACCACCTACTAGTTTTAAATTTGTCAGTAAATAGAGAGTAAATAGAGAGGAGTGGAGTAGTAGAGTGAAGAATAGGGACTATACACAATCCTTATCTCAGAAAGTACCACGTGTTCTTTAATTCAACATTTTGGTGCGGTTGATTCTGCAGGACCAATCAGAACGCAAAATTTTCCAAATCAACCAATCGGAACCCGTTTTTTGGATTCACCACATCAAAATGTTGCATTAAAGAACAGATTGGTATGGATCAAAGATTTATAAAATGTTGTATATAATATAGTAGATAACTTAAAGTAAATGGCGGTAAATGGGGTACTCCCTCATCTAAAATATTTTATATTGTTACCCCCGCCCCAAGAACTAACATTGCAAATAAGGTGCAAGTTCTATTTCAAAGCAAATCATTATCATTGTTTGAAGTACCCATAATAACTTCGTACACCCTTGGTACCACGCACCTTTGAAAAGTCAACAATCCATGATCATAATTTACACAAACTATACATCGTTTGAGTATTTTTACTTAAAAAACTCAAAAAGAAACATGTTAAAAATGATTTCCAAATTAAGCAGGTAATAAGTTGTGTAATTATGTAAAAAACAGGACTCATATTCTAATCTTAAAACTATAAACACGGAAACACTATACCTAATTATTGTTTATAAACCTTTTACAACAGTACACAATTTACACATAAAAACTACTACAAAACAACAATAATTTTAAGAAAAACAAACAAATTCCAGCTCCAAACTGGCCCTTCTTCCCTCCTAGTTTTTTGCTCCCGCCAATAGGTACCAAAGTTTGATCCGAATATGTTAGATGAAACACCCTGTAAATTTTATATTTTTGATTCTACTTAAAATATTGCATCACCGTGTAATTGATAGATTGTGGTACATCAACTTTAATCAATTAGAATCGTTCAGTTGGTGGTGGAAGTCTAGACTGTTGAATCAAAACAATTTACACTATTAAAGTCTTTATAATCTCAATTGAAACTGCATAAAAGTTCCGACAAACGACACACGTGCCTAAACAAAGAGGCCGCCGTCGAGGTGCAGGTGTTTCTTTTGTCGGATTTTTTTTTACAGTTTCAATTGGGATTATATAGACTATACTTTAAAATTCTTAAAGTAGAACCATGTTTTATTCCTACTAATTTCCAATTCTAATTTATATTCTAATTTACAATATCACTTAAAGAGCTACAAAGTTTAATGTGAATACCTATTGTAGCGAAGTACTGAAATATGGCAACAGAACAGACTAAATTTACTCAGGTAAAAAAATGTACTTAGATACTCCTCGTTTAATAAATGCATACTGTAGTCTAACCTACTCTCCAACTTAAAATATAATGTAGGTTATACTATTTGGCCAAACATTTAAGACATTTTAATGCTTCATCGCAATTACTGTCATTGGCAGCACTTAACGAGCCTATTAATTGTTTGTTTTTAAGGTAATTTAAGTTTTATATGAATAGCGGCATTTAAATAAACATTTGTAGTTCTTAGTGTCAGAACCATTATGTCTGTAGTCAGAACATGCTGATATCACTCAAAGAGCCCTTAAAAAAATTCTGTAAACAATACAGACCTCTGTACACAAATTTGGTCGATTATTCTTAGACAAGTATAACAGTTATTTGCTAAATAAATTAAAATTTTTTAGAATATTCTCAACTGGAATAACTATCATGACTGAATTAATTCTGTCATCCACATGTCAAAACATATGTTTTTCATAAATTACTTAGCATACAAGATCCCTAAACAAGTAGGTTACCTCAGTTCCATGTTTGTAGGAGAGGGTGTTGCGGTGTACACCGGGATGAGCGACGTCATCTGGCGACCTTGCTTCTCACTCTTTTTATGTACATCATTGTCTCTCTCATAATGTCCTAATGTGTTTAAATTTGACAAGAACTGAATAATCTGTCAATCCTGATCCTGTTTTGTGAACCAAGTGTAGAATTACAATAGATTAATAAATAAGCACTTAGGTAAGTAAACCAGCAATAATTTCTGTCAAATTACGTTGTCCTTCACTTAAAAAGTATTCCGCCCCAAATTCTTGGGCTATCTCATTATTTAAAGTGACCGAAGCTGTAATGTTTTATGTAGGATGAAAATATAAAATAGTTTGATCTTTCAGCAAGATGCCAAGGGTGTCGATGTGCTGTTGCTACATGCCATAATAGTCTGGAAATTACCAAAGCTCTGAACAAAGATGTGTTATATCACAGGTTTCCGAAAAATCCAGTTGTGAATGCAATGAATCAAATATAATTTGAGTTACATAATAAAAATAAAATATCTGCAGTTATACCTAAAACTTAATTAAAAGTGAATAAGGAAATGTATTATTCTTAATAGATTATTGCAGTTTTTCGTTTCTATTATTTTCAAACCATTTACAATGCGTACAAGACAAAATAACTATATATATACATTTTCATGTCATTTCTGAAAGTTCTGAAATTGTATGATATAAGTATTTTGCACTAGTAACTAATTTATACCTACTAGTATAGATTTCTGAATTTGATAGATCATTCATATCATATTATCTACATCGTTAATATACACATATACCTACCATATCTAGGAGGTCCGCATAAAAGTTTGTAGTTGTGTTATGTATTTTTTATTGATTTTACGGTTTAATGTTTACCTGTAAAACGTTTTGTTATGTATACGTTATGTATACATGTATACAATACATGTATTTTAAACTGTTATAGTAAAATTATACTCTTAAGCATCATGAAATGCAATATTTACCAGTAATCATATCAAAATTTCGCTGCTTTCTGGACGCCGGATGACGTACCCCAAACTAACCAATAGAATTTTTTCTCGAAACTGAGGTAACCTACTTGTTTAGGGATCTTGCTTAGCATATACCTACACTTATGAATGTTGTGTTTATAAAGACAAATCAAAATAATTTTTTAGGATTGTACCAAACCTGTAAATTAGGTTCACAACCGAGAAACACAACACTAATATTTATGTGTCTAAATTTAAAAGAGACAGTATCCTATAAGTATGGTCCAATTATTGCTAGTAGCAATATATTTAACAAATTGCCGGCACATATTACAGACTTTTTTGCAACATACGATTTTACTATTATCTGATGAAAACTTAAGCTATTTTCTATATTTTGAATCCTCAATAAATTGTCTCCGAGATTATACATGATGTCATTGTGATTGTAATTGCCATTTAATTTTTTTTAATGCATTTATTGATTTGTTTTTTCCAATATGTACCATATTGGTTGTAAGATGTAATAAAGTTCGTCAACCTTTATTTTGTTATCTTCGATCTTAGCGTTCCAGATTATCACATTAATGGTGAAATTGTATATAGGCTACATTTAGTAAAGAATCTTGGGGTGCTTTTAGTTGCTAAATTGAATTTTGCTCCACATAATAAATAAGTATATAGTGTGTTCTTTACAGAGTCTGGAATATATAACATGATTTAACTGTAATTTCTCATATATAGTTTTTAAACTGTTGTTTTCTATGCCTGTCATTTTGTTGTTGGATTATACAGATCTGTTGTGAAGTCCC
This sequence comes from Pogonocherus hispidulus, assembly GCA_963924545.1. Classification (NCBI taxonomy): domain Eukaryota; kingdom Metazoa; phylum Arthropoda; class Insecta; order Coleoptera; family Cerambycidae; genus Pogonocherus; species Pogonocherus hispidulus. Next base: position 73,675,842 of record OZ004693.1, read on the forward strand.
CTTTATGTTCAAATTAATACAATTAAAGGTGTGCAGAACAGATTTTAACAACTTGGCTCATTAAGCTACATCAAATGCTATATTGATACATTCATATGGTTAATATGGATTATGATTCTTTCATTTAGGCATGTATGTATGAAGGGAACACTGTCAGTTATGTGCTACTTATTTAACTTCATATCAGATTCCACTCACTGCAGTTATTTGCTTGGTGGACTTAAATTTCAAACCTACCCAATGTAGTAAGTCAAGATCACTGTCCTACCCTGATAATAACATCATAAATTTTGATAGTTATTTCAAATGTTTTAAAATCTAGACTCAGGATGGTATACTTTATTGTATATTTATACTATCTGTTATTGCCTAGTCTCACCAATGTCATTGTTATTATTATTATTTATTAGTTATATGTAATTCTTAGATATCTAAAGCTACTCAGGGTCACACTTCATACTCATTAAATAAATAAACAATGAGAAAAACAAACCATGCATTCTGTCCAATAAATGTGGAACAAAGGTTGTCGTATTAAATCCCATTGATTAACTTTAGGTAGAGCAGCTGGGCTGAATGGGACAAAATTTGCACCAATATGAACTGGCCTAATGGGACGACCAAGGGATCTTCTCCAATCACAACAATCTTGAGGCAAGGCCTGTACCAAATTGTCTTCAAATGAAGAATAAACTTCCAGTTCCCCAGCACCTTCAAAACATATTAATGCACCATTAAGATACACCCATTAAGAAAAAATATTAAATAACCTATGACCTACATGTTACTATTGGTCTTCGGTCAACTACCGATCCATCCTCAATCAAAGCAGTTCCATTCATGATTAGAATTTTTAATTCTTAACCAGGAGACATGAAAAATTTCATTATTCCACAATTACCACCAATTTGCAGAACACACGAAATCTACCTTTCCGCTTAATCCATGATAAGAACATTACAAACTATTAAATTATAGATTAACTAGACCGATTTAATTTACAGTAAACGGACTAAAAATATCACATCAAACATAAAACTAAATAATTAAATTCCTCGAATTGTGAATTATGCAGTACAGAGAAACGAGTGACATTTAATATGTCATATGTCAATTTTAGCAGCTGGCCAGCTGGCTCAAAGAACATAATAGTTGCTTTCCTTTTACCCATTAAAACTTTTCTGAACAGTCCAAATACATATTAGTCATGTTATTGGGCGCATTCAGGGAAACATAGCACTCCAGCGCTTTACCGCTTCGCGTTCGCTGAATCGACATTTTAAACTTGAAACGAGTGATGGGTTTTTAGGCGCCGCTAATTATATATATTTAGCCAATGCTAATTATATAATTAGCATTTAGCCGGCTAAAAATATTATAATTAGCCGTTAGCAGAATATACAGTCTTTTAATTTTTCACACAGAATAATTTTTTCGCAATTACCAATAAAATATCTATATAAACTATATTAATTTTATCGCTTGATGGAACTATTCAGCGATCCAGCGGAAAAAATATATGCTTTACCGCTTTAATAAAGCGCTGCAACTATTTTAATAAAGTGCTCAAGCGCTGCGGTTCCCTGAATGCGCCCATTTTTAAATGTATTTTTGTCAAGACTATCGGTGTAATTTGCATATATATAATATATATGGTAATTTGTGTATCGCAATTCTGATTCCTGTGGTTTGGTTCAACTTCAACCAGTCATATGGGTTCAACCGTGTATATCGTGGGTTCAACCCAAGGATTGTTAACTGTTTACAGGATTGCTCGAACGCTCAATTTTGTCATCCGCCTTTGTGACGTCAGCGAAGATATATGTAATCGAATTGTCAAAATATACCTATTTTGTGTTTATTATATTTCATATTTGCAAGATAATTTTCGTATTTAAATGATTATTAATATTATTATTTATTAAAGTTTGTAATAACAGTATAAAGTGTACCTATTTCTACAAGTTCGAGATCTGTGGATCTTTGATGACGTCACAATTATGGATTACATTGTAGTATAGGGATCGAGCAATCCTGTAAACAAAACCCAAGGATTTTTAACTTATATTTTAACTTATATAGGATTGCTCGATCCGTATTGCTCAATGTTGTCCGATTTGGTGACGTCACTGCGAGACACGATTCTTTATCCTTTGCTTTATTGTAAGTAAATCAAAATCACAAATGAAATCATTATAAATATTCTATGATCATAGAAAATAAAATATTAACATATTTTCTATGTTCTGTGATGAAATCAAAATCCATAGACTTAAGGCGTTTTTTAATCAGCATACAACAGCTTAAAATTTTATCATGTTCTGTTAGTAGTGGTAAGGATGTTATTTGATGTTAGCTGTAATCCCAATAAAAAGTGATTGAGGTTATGTTTTTTGTTATTTTTGATTTTGTCCACATACTTCTATTCTCACACTGAAAAATTAATTATATGTATGTGTAAAATGCACAAGTTAATAAAAACTGTTCTTGTTATCTAACCTACCTGTATTTAAGTGATTGATTATATCTTCACTCTCGTTAAAAGTTATTTGTTTGCCATTTATTATACATTTTTCCATTTTTTCTTAAACTCTCTGAAGTAAATCCAAAAGACAAAAGCATTTTAGGATTTTTAGGTTATAGAGAAAGATAGGAATACTTACCATAATACCTTACCATTCTACAGAACAATGTTAGCTGTTTTAAGTTTTTTTTGCTTAAATCATCTAACAACAGAATGTAACAATTCCCAATAGAATAGCTTAAAATAGCTAATTCTTTTCATTTAGGATAGCTAACATCTAAAATTTTAAGCTGTAGTAAGTTGATTAAAAAACGCCTTTATATTTTCTATTGTTTTATTTGTTTTCAAGTTTTCTTCTATGATCCATGATACAACATGATCAAGATCCCCTCCCTAACCTAATCTATGATCAAGATCAATGTATATCCTTTTTCTATGACAGTTAATTCCTATTAAACTGTGATCAAAGTTTAACACAAACAATAAACAATAAAACCAAAATACTGATAATTACCCAAGTGATAATAGGTTACCAATAATTTGTGTGGGTTTTCTATTTTAAAATTTATTTCTCAGGACAGGTAGGCATATAAGTACTTACAATTTCTAAAAATAAAGGAAGGGAGTTATCAAAGTGTTGAATTGCAGAATATGATTATTTAACTGTTTGTATCTTTTTATTGAAGCACTTGACTATTAATGCTACTACTCTAATAACCTTATGATATAATACATTTGCCGAATTTATGCAGGGATTCGTTACAAAAAAAGATAGCTTTTTGTAATTTAGAGTTATTGTCAGTTTAAAGCTTTTTTTGTTATCTAACCACTATATTATTTCGACTATAACAATGATCAATTGTAGGTATTATAATAGTTATTAATGATACTAGTATGATATGAACATTATAATGAAACTTATATGAATTTAAGCCACAAGGGGATGAGACGATGAGCCGAATGGCTTAAATTCACAAGTTTATTGTAATGTTATATAATTAAAGTACTGTATTGCATTTATTTAATTTAACTTTTATATATTTTTTAAGGCTCATATGGAGATTTCGAGCATACATGTTTTCTGTTTGTGTTTTTGTACTTTTCATAACTCGATTGTTTCTTTTTTTTCAATTGTTTAATTAGGTAACTTTAAATTCAATTATTTTTTTCACAGCGAGGTACATTTATTTCATTATATGGTTAATAGTGAAGGTTCTGTCACGTAAATGTACAGTCTTTGAAAGTACATTTTGACAGTTTTTTTGGATTATTTTTCTTTGAATAATTATGACTTTTTAGCTGTAAGTGAATTTTGGTTAACTTCTAATGTTTCAAGTAATACCGTGGATTTGAACAAATACACATTAGTAAGACAGTATGGAGAGGGTGATGCAAGAGGTGGTGGAGTGGGCATTTACGTTAGAAATTCTTTTTCTCCTAGTATTTTGGATATTATTGAAAATATTTGGATCAGTGTCAAGTTGGATAAACAAAGATTTTTTGTTGGTTGCATATACGGGTGAGTTTTTTTCGATGTTTAGTGTAGGGTTTTGGGAAAGTATAAGAGATACAAAAAAGCTTAAATGAGGAAAGATGTGCAGTTTTATGATCCTTATTAAATGTTACTTTTATTTTTTGAAAAAACGTCATGGCTGACTAGATATTTGGAAAAATCCGAATTCGTCCAATTCCTTCAGATGCTAGTAGCTCCGTTGCTATTTATTTTACAAAAAAAATTTAAATTACAAAGTTTCATGTTTTCGCAGTGTTAATAAGACAGTGTGATCAAATTATTCGTGAACACTTTGGTTTTCAAGTTATAACAAAAACTTCAAGTTTTTTAAATGTAAACCATAGTTTGCCATGAGCTAGAAAAAAATGTATTTTTTTATGCTTTCCAACAATATAATATTTGGTATTCTTATTTTGAAAAATGGGTGAACTGCAGCCGTTTTTAACTTTTCAATTGTTCGTTAACGTAGATGGCTGTGAAAACAATCGAAATGTTTACTGACAACGCTTTTAGTTACTGTAGCATTATTTGACAGTTATTTTTCTTTCTTAAAAGTCGTTTCAATTGCCAAAGACAATTAATTTTTCAAACGAGGAAAAGCGTGATATTATTGAGTGTTATATTCGTTGTGATAAAAACTGCGTTTGAGCTGCACAGCAATACTTCAAACAATATTTCGATCGTCGACAGCCTAGTCTACCTACATTCAGAAGACTGTATGACAATTTGGGACAATATGGTTCTTTCTGTAAACCCAAAAATAGAGAAAACAACATAAACGAAGCTGCGGAAATAAATGTACTAGCTTGTATTACACAAAATCCCTCAATTTGAACACGGCAAGTTGCATTAGAGGTAGGTACGTCGTAGAGAACTGTCGTAAGAGTACTAAGGAAACATAAATTTCACCCATACAAACTATCAGTATCACAGACGTTGCACGATGGTGACTCTGAAAGGCGTCTAGAATTTTGTACATGGTTTACAAATATGTGTAGGGTTGATCAACAATTTAAATTTAAAGTACTGTGGACTGACGAAACCCGTTTCACAAATTGTGGAATGTTCAACCGACACAATGAGCACCTTTGGATGCAAGAAAATCCAAATCATGTTGTACAAAGGAGGCCGCAAATTAAGTTCGGATTTAATGTTTGGTGTGGTGTTATTGGTTCAAGAATACTCGGACCGTATTTTTACCAAGGTACTTTAACTGGTGCAGTTTACTTACACTTTCTGCAAAACGAGTTTGAGAATATGTTATATGAATTAAACCTAGAGCATCGTGCTATGCTTCAATGGTTTCAGCACGATGGTTCACCCCCACATAATCATCTCCCTGTGCGAACTTATTTAAATGAAGTTTTTCCCAATTCATGGATTGGAAGAAATGGACCAGTCGAATGGCCTCCTCGGTCCCATGATCTTTCAGTTTTAGATTTTTTCTTGTGGGAGACAATAAAAAATAACGTTTATCGGACAACCTATGCGACATTAGAGGATCTTATGGAAGCTGTTCAGGAAGCTTTTGACAATATTTATAGGCGTTCTGTGAGAAAAGCCTCAAATTCCGTTTCAAAAAGATGTATCTTGTGCATTAATAATAACGGTGGGCTTTTTGAACAATTTCGTTGATATCCTTAAAATAAATAGGTAATGATTTGTTCATAAAATTTTTGCATCTTTGTTAAGTATTTCATTCACTTACCACAAATGATTTCCGTCAATATAATTTTAAATTCTTTCTGAAAATAAATCCGGTTGTTACTTATTATTATTGTTTTATTTAAAATATGCCAGTCGCATACTTCTCCGGTGCTCTGACACATATAGAGGTGCTCACGCGATGCCGACTTCAATCGTTTTGATTTAATCCGTTGGATTGCGTATAATTTTCACAGCCATCTACGTTAACGAACAATTGAAAAGTTAAAAATGGCTGGAGTTCATCCATTTTTCAAAATAACTACCAAATATTATATCGTTGGAAAGCATAAAAAAAGACATTTTTTTCTAGCTCATAGCAAACTATGGTTTACATTTAAAAAACTTGAAGTTTGTGTTATAACTTGAAAACAAAAGTGTTCACGAGCAATTTGATCACACTGTCTTATTAACACTGCGAAAACATGAAACTTTGTAATTTAAATTTTTTTTGTAAAATAAATAGCAACGGAGCTACACCCATCTGAAGGAATTGGGCGAATTCGGATTTTTCCAAATATCTAGCCAGCCATGACGTTTTTTCAAAAAATAAAAGTAACATTTAATAAGGATCATAAAACTGCACATCTTTCCTCATTTAAGCTTTTTTGTATCTCTTATACTTTCCCAGATCCTTACACTAAACATCGAAAAAAACTCACCCTGTATAGGCATCCTAAATACAACTGTAATGAATTCTTAAATAATTTAGAAAGTATGTTAGTTAATTTAATTCCATTCGCGGATAAAATAATTTTTTTAGGTGATTTTAACATAAACTTATTGAAATACGTCTGTCACAAATTTTTATAATGTTGTAAAAAGTTTAGGACTAAAACAAATAATAGGTACTCCAACTAGAATAATTGTAAATAGCATTTATTTGATAGATTTTATTATTATATCTGAAAATTTAAATTATAATGAATTTGGAAGTATATCACTATCTAATATTGCAGATCATGAATTAGTTTTTGTTTTTATCGATGGTGTGACACGTTCGGGTAATCAAGCTAGGCCAGTAACCTACAGAGATATTAAAAATATTGAGGCAGGGTTACTTTATCAACAATTACAATCAATACCATGGAACAATATTTATGATTTAGATAATATTGATGACAAATTTTTTTTAATGAAAATATTACAATTCTGATGGATTTACATGCACCGCTTAAAACTTGTACCTTTGATAAACCTTATAAACCCTGGATTACTGATATTAAAGAATTAATTAAAATAAAAAATAAAGGACTACAAAAATTTTAAAAGTCCAGGACAGTACAAAACTGGCGTAATTTCAAAAATCTAAAAAACTTTACTACTACTGCTATTAAAAGAGAGAAAAAGGCTTATAGGTATATGTTTTTCTAAAAATAATATCAATATGACTTGGAAAAAATTAAATCTTCTTAATATTTATAATAAAAAACAGGTCATAGATATTCCATCTAATCTAGCTGATGTAAATTTAATTAATAATTATTTTATAAATTCAATTGCACCTAATAGAACTATACATGAATTAATTAATTACTATTAATCTTTATAATACTGTTAGAGAGAATATTACCTCAATTCTTACATTTGCACCTATTACTGAAGTTGAAATGTTAAGTTTTTGTTTAAAATTAAGTCCAAAGCCATTAGTTCTCATTGAATACTTACATATTGATTTTATTATTTTATGCTGTCCTTTTATTTTACAATATATTGGCCATTTAGTAAATTTCTGCTTAAATAAGTCAGTGCATTCCAAAGCATGGAAAATGTCGCACTGTTCCAAAAATCGGTACACCTAAAGATTTAAAACCCATTAGCATTCTACCAGTTTTATCAAAATCCAGATGAACAATCAGGCTTTCGAGAAGGGCATAGTTGTACTACAGCGTTGTTAAATATTACAGACCATATTTTCAAATCCATAGACTCCAGTTTATGTTCTGTTTTAGTGCTGCTTGATTACTCGAGAGTGTTTGACACTATTCGATATGATATTTATCGATATGAGAATTTTAAAATTTGTTGGCTTCGAGGTCTCCGCGGTAAATTTTATTTCTAATTATTTAATAGGTCGACAACAAATGGTAGCCCTAGATAATAGCTATTCTGATGCTATTGATATTCCTTGCGAGGTACCCCAAGGATCTATATTAGGACCTATTCTTTTTTCTATCTACACATCGTCCTTTCCAAAATTTTTACATGATTGTAAAGTACAAATGTATGCCGATGACACTCAATTGTTCTACACATTTAATCCTAATGATATTCAATACAGTTGTAATGTTATAAATAATCTACATCCACATGATCTACAGCGTTATTAATTGTCATTCTTCTACTATTTCGTGCAATTCTTCTAATGTCTCAGGTTGCATAGCGTACACTCGCGATTTCAAATGGCCTGAGGGGAAAAAATCCAAAGGAATTAGATCAGGTGATCTGGGTGACCATTCAACGGGACCTCGTCTACCAATCCAATGCCCTGGAAAACGCTCATCCAAAAATTGCCGCATAGCAATAGCATAGTGAGGGAGTGCACCATCTTGTTGAAAACTTAATTCTTTTTATATTAAATTATCGTCATTTTCTAAAATTTCTGTTATCATCGGATCAATTGCGTTTTCCAACAATTGTAAATAATTGGTCCCATTAAGAGTGCCCTGAATAAAAAATGATCCAACAAGATGATTGCCCAAAATTCCGGGTCAAACATTCAATTTTTTAAGAGCCTGTGAATGATATTGTCTGATTAAATGAGGATTAGTACCACTCCAATACTGACAATTGTGTCTGTTTACTTCACTATTTAGCATAAATGTACATTCGTATGAAAAACAAATGTTGTAGAGAAGATACATCGCACTGTATAAAATACTCGCAAAATTCAATGTGACAATTAAAATCATCTTCATTCAACTCCTTAACCAGCGTCATCTTAAAGATATGAAACATGTGTTTTTTCAAAATTCTCTGGACACTGGAAGTAAATACACCAGAAGCTTGAGACACTGCTTTGATTGATTGTGTATTATCCATTTGTAAGTGACCCATAACTGCCACTTCAATTGCTTCATTTTGTACTTCGCGTTTCTTGTTTCGAAGCGAACCAGTTGCAATAAACTTATTCATCAGTTGCTTAACATACTGATGGCTTACATTTCTTTCCGGGTAATTTGTATTGAAAATTCGTGCTGTAGCTTTAGCGCAATCATTATTTCGATACCACAACGCAACAATTTCCACTCTTTCTTCAATAGAATACACCATTTCGAGAACACTTTTAGGCACCCTTTTGTTAGCATTAAATAAAAAAACTTGTTTCTTTATCTTCAGCATTTTTATTTTAAACTGAGTTTTTTCTTATACTTTAATTGGAGCATCAAAAACAAAGAGCATTTAATGATAGGATTTATGTTTACAAATTAATGAGGGCCATTTTGAGCAATTCATTAAATAAAAATTGATTTTGTTTAGTTTCAGCTTCTTTATTTCAAACTGAAAATTTTCTTTTACATTGATTAGCACATCAAAAACAAAAATATGGTTGTTACAGGATAAAAATACCTTTAATTTGATGTTTTACATGACCCCTCGTGCCCTTTAAAATTCTTAAGAAGGTTGATGTGACGCGCATAGGGGTGACGTTTGGGGGTTGTTTTTTACATTAAAATTCTTCCCCCTCAAAATCTGTTTTGACGTATTTTGTGAATTTTCCGGGGAAATCCTTACTTCCCAAGATCGGGAGGATCAAGTTTTGGTTGCATGACCCTGTATGTGTACACCTTGTCGGGTTAAGTGGAAGAACAGTTGTATAACATGTTACATGTTGTGCAGCTGAACTTCTCCCTTTCACATATGAAATATCTTTTTGATTGTATATTTTTGTCTTATAAACATGTGAATAAAGTATATTATTATTATTATGTCTTATCATTCAAAATTTAATCTCCGATGGCTTGGTTTGAATTCAAATATAGATATTTCAATTCAATATTAGATTTTCATTTGATTTTATGTATGGACATGTCAAAGTCTTTCAATTTTCGAATTTCGATTTACCCGGTTTCTGTAGTTATAGTAGGTAGGTAATATAACTATTTATTAGACATTTCGTTCACGTCAATTTTTGTTTGTGTTTATATTAGTACAGATTATTTCATAATGACACACGGTGATATTAATTTATAATTGCATAATTGTAGATTAATATACTTAAGTATCTAATTATAACACATTCTTCTACTCCACCGTAGTACTAAGTGTATGATTATAATGACAAAGACTGGAAGTAAAATTAATACATACTTTACTACCTACTGTCCTATACATAAGTATTTTTACTAACAATAAAATATAGACATTTTCACCCCCTTTCCATGTTTTTAGCTGTAAAACATTACAGAGTGCATAAAGTAACGAAATGGTTGGTTTGGTTACTCTATGCAGACTGTAATAGTCAGTAAGGCAGCCTAAGTTCTTGTAAATGAAAGCCATGTATGGGTTTCATGTTTAGCCGTATTTAAAAATTTTGTGATTTTACTGGGTAGGTATTGCAGAAATAGTAGGTGTTTTTACCTAAAGGCTGATTGTAGCATTTCTTTGCTCGATCGAGATAGAAAAATAATGCAGATTGTACTTTTTAACTATTATCGGATAGTTGAGAATGTCCTGATCACAGCATTTTTTTATTTCGGAATTGTGACAATTGTTAAATCACTGTTTTCTTTAACATGCACAAATTATATTTAGGACTTTAATAGAATGGTGTGCTTCTGCAATTCCCATCACTGCTTCCTTCATCAATAAGTCAATTCAAAGATTGATTTTTTAAATCTAAACCTGTCATTTTTCATTTTCAAAATGTGAAAAGTTCGTGAAATTTGAATATATTTATGTTGTCCTTAACAAAAATTATCAATTTAAACATAGAATACTCGCACCATACACTACAGATTGTTTTTTTAAATAACTTTAATGTTGTTTTCTGAGGCTTTAAAGGGAAAGCGAGAAATTGTTCTTAAATTATCGATGTGAAGTGTTGAAGGAAAACATAATAACTTCATTAAATCATAATTAAACAGTTATTGTAAAAAAATTATTGAATTTTTAGTGTAATACCTAATAAAATATGTAACTAATACGTATGTAACTTTCTACTGTATTATATAAATATGATTATTTTTTGAAAAGTATTAATTAAAGCAAAATTATTTTAGAGATATTTAAATCATGCTGCAAGATAGAGAGCCGTTGATTGAAGTTTGTGAAGTACTTGCTGAAAAAGAAAATTTAAAAGTTACCTGTCAACTTGCCGCTAAAGATGCTTTAATAACAGGATTTGGAGCATTTGCAGGCGCTCTTCTGGCTGGACCCATTGGAGTTGCAGTAGGTAGGAAATAATGAGTAGAGCGAATGTTTATTTTTGTAAAAATCTCACAACAAAAAAACTACACTACAAATACACTACATTGGTACTTTTGAGATATTCCTAAAAATATTTAATCTAGGAGTCGCAAGGGCCACATATGTACCAAAATTATCCAGTGACTTCATTTATAAATATGAAATTAATTGCTATTATCTCTATGTTTGACAACAATTTTGCCCTTATTCCAAATGGAAAAAATATATTAAGTGTTTTATTTGAAATAAGGAAGTCAATTACAACACACATTATACGTAACGACCACAATATTATAAAAAGGAAAGAAAATGATGCCAAAGATTGTTCTTGTCTCAAGCTAGATAAAAATGAGGTCTAAAACTCACCATAAAATAAGTTCAGGAACAGTATATACTGTAGATTATTCAGTAAGAAAAGCTCTTTCAATCGAGCCCTAATTTGTTTAATTCTGTTAACCCAAACCGGAGTTATCCTTATTTGAATAAAATAAACTTTAACCTTCCTCTACCACTTTATTGTCAAAGATAGAGCAAAGTGCGTTACAGAAAAAAGATTGCAAATTTATAAGTTCAGGAACAGTATATATTGTAGATTATTTAGTAAGAAAAGCTCTTTCAATCGAGCCCTAGTTTGTTTAATTCTGTTAACCCAAACCGGAGTTATCCTTATTTGAATAAAATAAACTTTAACCTTCCTCCACCACTTTATTGTCAAAGATAGAGCAAAGTGCGTTACAGAAAAAAGATTGCAAATTTTACAAAGATTACAATGCCACTATTTAAAATACTTCTTAACTTGGCATATTTCTGAGAAAAATCCTATTTTCTGATAGAATTGCGACCCTAGCGGTCAGTGGCGTAACTACGCTGGGGCGGCAGTGTGCGACGCACAAGGGCCCAAGAGCTTGAGGGGCCCCGGAAGGGCCCAGTCCGAGTACAAAATAAAGAACTATTCCAACTCGGTCGCATGTTGGCAAATCCTGAGCTCGCGTTGCATCGATTGCGTGCTGTGATTGCAGTGAAATAGTTTTGCCAACTCAAAGACTAGGAGGGGAAACTTTTAGTATATTTAGTTTGTTTTGTTTTTGTTGATTTTTTAGAGAAATGTTATTAGTTATGACTACTTGTTTGATTGAGTTAGAGGTTATAAAACCTCCTCGGGGAGGGGGAGGGGAGCCGAGAAGATTTCTGCCCAAGGGCCCAAAAATTCTAGTTACGCCACTGCTAGTGATCATCCTACGATCTTGAAAATAATTTCCAGCGATTTCTCTTGTCCGATTTACTTAGTATTTTTTCCCCAAAGTTATACGATAAGTAGTTTCTGAGATACACCCGGCGTCCATTCTTAGTTGGTCACCCGATACAAATTTTGACTATGATTGATCCTTCTGTGGGCCCCTGATTTCTTCTATTCCCAAAGATTTCAACCGACTAACAAAATTAAATATACTGAGGGCAACACATGAGGTTATTTTCTCCTTGTCATATCAAGTAAATTGTATTATCTTATAAAGGCCATAATATAACTAATTAAAAACATAACTATTGCATTAAATATGGATTTTTTTGTGTGCCTAGATTTTATGGCAAAATATATAATATTACAGGTGGAACTGTAGCATCAATAGCCACAGCCATTAATAGTAGAGGGAAATATAGATCTGTTGTTGATATCTTGAGATATGATTTGACACCAATGCAACAAAGAAAATTAAGTGAGGCGGTTAGAAAAGCAGTTAATAGTGTGAAAACTGAAGATGTGGCAAGTTTACTGACTATAGTTTTAACAAGTGCTACCCTTAAAGAAGCTATTCTGAAAGAGCTAGCCTCTTTTCTTCTAAAGGAATTAAATCTGAATATGCTAAGGTAAAATTCATTGAATTATTAAGAAGTCAATTTAAACGCAAGAGTTTTTTACTTATATTTTAAATTTATTTATATTTCTAATTACTAAAAGTATGGTGCTAACGTGTTTTATTGGATTATAATTATTATAAATGGCAAGCGTATGTTTAGTCATTATATTGAAAGAAAACTGGTTGAATTCTATAAAAATTAAGTTCTTCAGTATCATTAACTTTGGCAGCTTATAATTGTTTTCTTACAATAGTGTCAAAATATATTTTTTTGTATATATTGCAAATAAAGGCTGTTTTACTACAACAACCGAACATATCTGACTGTTTTTTCGAACATACCTGGAGTATTGTCAGAGATATATTATACAGGTAATCTGAATCTGAATTTCACTTGTATTTCTTATTCCATCCTTGACCATTATATTAAGTTGAGTTTATGATTAGATAATTAGTTTTTGTAGATATATTTTTTTATAATTGACATATTTTATATAAGTGGATTGTATTACTTTCTTATCAAAAAATAATTCCAAAGGTATATTTATCGCTATACAGGTAATGTGGCCAAGTCAAAAATAACTTTTAAAAATTACATTTTCTTTGCTTTGGCAAGGATTCGGATTATTTGAACTTGAATGCAAGGTTTTTTTACTATACTGCATTATAAGTTAAAATAATATTATGGCCGAATTATGGTATAAGTATACGCGCCTTGTACAACCATAAAGCGGGAAATGGATAGTTGCCAAATTTATCAATTCAAGTGAAACATGAGGAATTTTATCAGAAATATACATTTTTGTGTAGTACTTTTTCCTGTAGTAAAAAATATACTTATATCTTATCTCACACTCAATTACAAAACTCCCTTAGTCATACAAGTCTCATCCCGCCATCAGACCATTGACCTTTAATTATTTGTTTTTTGTGGCAATTCGCTTTTATACCCTTATCTTTACAAGTAACACTCAGTCACAGCTGAAAGTTTATTGAGTGTTGAATGTGAAAAAACTAAGTCAATAGTAAATGTCAGCATGACAGTGATAAGCATATAACTAATAAAATGTGAATAGTGCAAATGTGAAACATCTAACAAGTGTATTTGATATATTTAACAGGCACAAAGGCAGCATTGCCTAGTTCACTGATACACCTGTATCTTAACTGAAAAATGTTTAATTAATGGAGACTACTGCGACATTTGTGATCAAATTACTAGTATTACCCGACTGACTGGTACTATTACCCCCATACTTACACTATTTTTCATAAATTTAAAGTTATATTGCAAAACACGTGGGACCACTGACACTGACTGATCATTTGAACAGTATAAGTCCCAAGCCTGATATTTAGAGATTAAATAATGTTGTGCTTCCATCGAGAGAATAGATAATTATGTTAAAGGAATTAAAAGCTACAGTAAAACCAAACTCCTAGGAGAGGGGATAATAAGTTTTGACAATGTGTAAACAGCACTTGTCCGAGGATTTTTTCTACTTTGCTGTGAATCGAGTCTCGCCCTTTTTTTTTTTGTTCAGCAATCCACTGATTTAGCAATGCCATTTACTTGTTTACCTGTATTACACAATACTTCTCGTATTTTAAAATACTATACGATTGAACCAAAAATAATGTAAATTGATCTATATAAATAATGTTTATGGACACTTATCATTTCTGAAAATACAAGGTTAATGGAAGCAAGAAGTTTTGTAAACGATGTACATGTGAAAATAATTGTGTTAGAATAAAGGCACTCTTGATGCAGGGGGTCGATTTTCGAATCGTGCGAAAAAATAAAAAATTATAAGTATGTGAAAATTGTGTAAAAATTATATAGGCAAATAGTTCTTTATAGCAAGAGAACTGTCAAAATACGTCACATTGACGTCATTTTTGCATATGTATCTTTCCTCGTGCCACGAAAATTGGGCACCTACGGTCGTTAAAATTCACTATTTATGACGCAATATAGCCAATGGACTTTTCAGCTTTCGAATATTTCCTGGTTTGTTAATAGAAACCCTGTTTTTCGTAGCCTCATGAAAATTAATCAGATTTAAACAAATACGTAATCCATTGGATGTCCCCGTGTCTGGACATTCTTTGCAGGTAGAGACTGATAATTCCCATTGAAGATATCAGGCACCATATAAGCTGCAGACTGTAACAATAATTGGTGAAGTTAAAATGGATTTTCTGAACTCTAACCTTCTGAACCTTTTGTTTATTGTTATTGGTGTATAAATGGAAATAATCATCGTCAGACATCCACAAATTGTATCCCTTATATTTGACACACCTATTCTTATCTCAACCTGTTCCTTCAAATATCCTTCAGGAATTCATTTGCCATGAGTAAACCAAACTCTCCCATGTCAAAGAACTTACTCGGAAATTATCGCTGCCCACATACTCATGGCTGCCCTAGGTAATGTGGGTTTATCAATTTAGAGCATTAGGAAGGAAGTGATATGTCATTTTGATGTCATCGTTCGTGATTTGTGAAGATTGTGTGACAACTACAAACAGTTTTGCTTTAAAGATGTTTGAAAATGAATTTAAAAAGGATGAAGATGGCCATTTCAAAACATCTTCGTGATGACTTCATTCTTCATTATGCATTTGCATTGTATTAACACAATGCCTTAAGTATTTGTACGATTCTTCAGCAGCTATTTGTTTCGATATTAAGTGTATTCATTTTGGGTTCTATGCTCGGATATATTTTGAGATAAATAAATGGTGGCAGGCAAAAAACTAATTTAATCTTAACTAATCTACCCTTATCTTACCCCAAAAGTTGCAACCAAAAGAATTTACTTTATGATTCAAACTAAATGGCATACAGTGATAAGTAATTTGACTAAACATATCACAGCCAAATGCTTACAAACCTGTTCCATCTATAATTTCGGTCAAATGTGATGTTATGTAGTGTAAAACTAAAAGCTAAGAAATAGTGTCGCTCATTAATTTACATCTTTATTGTTGGTTACATCATCGATAAAGTTATTGATCACATAGACTGGAATACCTACACTTGCAAAGTCTACATATATTCTAATAAACTTGTGTTCCGACTATGTAATCACCACCTTTTAAGTTGGAACATTTTCAAACAAATATTTGATATTAATATTAAATAAGTGAACATCAACATTATTTAGTGCTACTTAAACCTGACATATTTTTATTTTGTATTATAAGATGCTAGATTGTTTTGTGACCATGTAAAAGTATGTAATTTGAATTATTATATAATTTAGAGTAAGTTTTTTTAATTAAGTAAGTAGTAAGTTTTTTAAGGGTTCAATTTTTTTAAGATAGATGAATAACTGAAATATCTATTCGGTGAATTTTCAATATGTCATATCAGAATATTTGTTCAAACAATATTTATTTGTTGTGATATTTATATGAACATATCCTTAGACTCACAAAGGTCCTAGCTTCCTACCTTTGTAAACCAAAAAATGGCATAGAGCTGTCAGAAAGCGCTTGCTCACTTGGGCAAAAAACCAGACAACTCTGGTTTGGATTCCAGGTCATTCCGGTCTTGAAGGGAATGAAGCAGACAACTCTTTAGCCAGGGGCTGCTTCTGAATTTGTCGAAGCAGCCAAATCCTAGAGGACTGCCAAAGCAACTCTCTTGACCTGAGCCGAGGGGAAAAGCCTCCAGTACTGGCAAATAAGTACTACTGTACTACCAATATGAGTTCATTTGATGGTGTCATAAGAAACCCTTCCCTATAGTTAGAAACCCTAACTATAGCATAACAGATTATAATGGAAACCTCAATGGTAACCATTTGTTACATATTTTAGGTAGGTACTTCAGTGGCGGCTCGTGGGTCAGTAAATAGGTGACGCGGACTACGGACTGAGGTGCGGGCTGCAAGTTCAGAAATGAAAATAGCGCCGCAGGCGAAATTTTCAAGCAAATTCAAGGTCATTGCAGTTGCCTATTGCTTGTGAACTTTATGATAGTTGAAGCAGACAAATACTAAGCGGAGAATTCGCCATCCAAAAGCTCTTTAAAATTGCCACGATTGTCCGAACACTCGGGTTCAATGTGACCTCGAAATGCCAACTCTTGTACTGTCTAAATAAATCGCTGCGCAAATAGGTAATTGCATAAACCGTCTATTTAAAAGGACGTCATCGTTAAATTGTTTAATATATAGTCTGGAGTTTCTAAATTGACGTTTTTTCTAAATTCTGCGATAATTAATGCACACCGTATATGTTCTAAAGAAGCATCGTCCTTACAACAGCCATGCGTAACATTCTCAAAATTGTTAAATCCCTCCTTATTCCACACGCCAAATTTTTTTACACCCATAATTAAACACGGCATACAAAAAAGTTTTTTTAAATAAATATTTCTACACAACCACTTATACTCCGAATACCACTCATTCCAAAACTTCCGAACGAACACTTTGTCTTTTGACTTTACCCTTTTTTCGAAATCGAGAGAAGGCACAGATCTCTCGCAATTTAAAAAATCTTTTTTGTCTTCATTTTTCCATCTAGAAAATGGTGTTTCTAATAAAACACAAACTGGATCATACATAGGAAACATTTCTACGATTGATAGAAAACAATGATTATTTATTATTATAAGAATTGTTTTCTAACATGCGCGGCGTCACGTATAGAGGCAAACTGGCCAGGGCGGTAGGAGTGACGTGATGCGCTATCGAAATCTGCGGCACTCATTCGCCCACAGGACAGTTTAGTCACGTATCGGCCGCATTGTTGCCATGGCAACCGCTGTTCCAACTGTCGCAGAAATACCACCTGATAGGGATCTGCATCACTTGCTTATTATAGGAAGGGAACGGTACAGGGTTTAATGCTCGCTCTCAACGAAAGCAATGTTTTTTTAGAAGGCGTTCAGAGCGCAACGTTTTATAATAATTATTCTGTTTATTAACTATATAAATATATCTATTATCTATATAAATGTAAATATATCTAATTTACAAAATTTATATGAAATTAAAAATAATTTTAAATGATACAACCAAACACGGAAATTTTAGGTAAAGCGGCGCGTCACTTGCGTCACCTGGCGAGCCGCCACTGAGGTACTTCTAAGGAATCAAGTCCCTATTTACGACACTTTTTTTAACAGAAAATTCTCAACTTAGACCCAAAAAATTCCACTATAAATGTATCACACGTGTACAAATTATCTTATTGGTATTAAGTTTTTCTCGTACTTACCCATACATATACTGCTATACAGTTCTCTCGTTCCTACCTTATATCTATAGGATCTTCAACCGCATTCAACTAAATTGATCATATCAAATAAAAGATGTTAAGTTTGTAACTTTTAATTCCGAATTATTTCACGTTTAACAGCCATACAATAGTTTTTTGGCTGTATAATATTTTTTAATAATAGTAATTTCTTTATTACTTAAATTATGTCATATAATTATGTATCTCTATCAGAGACTTATAGAATCTACACTCTATACAATGTCTACATTTTGTTTATTCATGCTTTGACAATGAATTGATTCAAGATTATCAAATATATTGAATTATTTTCAACATGAAATTTTGAACCATTCATTATCACAAACCCAAAGAGTTTGCCATCGTCGATTGGTTTGTTAATTTGAGGCTATGTTGCACGTCGCACATATCAAATATGATTATCTGAATTATCTAACCAAATTATATTTTGAATGAATTTATATTAAATGTTTGATAATAGGTCCGTTCGATTGCTCAAAAAGTGTAGCACTGAACTACACTAATTTCAGAATTCCATTCTTTTGTCACTATCTAGGGCAGTGTGCACTACAACCAGTGCCTTATATCAACATACATAAGGTGTATATTGCACCGACATAAAACAGCTGATGAAAATGTAGTGTAGTACACACTACACTAGCCGGCAATTAAATGGACCTTATGTGTTATTATGTTATAAGGCGGGTTATCATAATCATATATAATATATTGTTTGTAATACAATGAAAAATTAATAAAAACAGCTATCTTTTATTTCTTACCAAAGGTGAGATCCCAACCATAGATTAATTAGATCCCAACTACAGTAAAGATGAAACTACCAGACATTGACATGGAAATGTTTTGTGCTTTTGAAGGAGACTTCCATAGTCATATTCTTATTATTAGAAATACCAAAAAGGATAAAGGTAGGAGAACGTGAAGAATTTTGCAGAATTTCAAAATCAGTTTCCATATATGACTAAGGATTACACCAGATTTTAGTGTACAGTGAACGCATGAACATATTCCCTATTCATTCTTTTTGTAGCTTTTTTTTAAACACCATTTTTTTATACCTAACCATCCCCAAATGAAAATTACAGATAAATTAAATGACATACGAAATATTCTTACTGCAGAGAGTGGGCTGGAATCCTTTGTGTGCAACTCAGTGTTAATCATGTTCAGATGATGAGTTCATTCAATACCTTTAAAAAATATATATCAGAAGGGTCTGGAACAAGGAAGATGTTTCAACAATTCAATTAGTTTGCGTACGTAATTATCTATTGCGAATATGATACATTTCCAATGAATTTTTACCATTTTATTACTTAGTATAGATAGGCTACTTATAGACTATGAATATTTAAACCATTTACTAAGTTTTATTTTATACCAATTTGTAATTATATTTACATTTGTTTTATTTTACCAGGAAAATAAGAATGTAATAAGAAAATAACATAAATGTATGACTCACCCATATTATTTATGTTTGCAGTTGTTTTAAATTTGAGTTTTTCGTCCAAACATAGAACTATCTGTATTTTCATAAATGACAAGTTCTTAATTCAACAATCTCAAACATAAACAAGGCAGAAATAATTTTAGCGCTATTATAACAGGATGATACATTCTTTGCGTTATTAAATATAAATATTTATTTATTTTACTTATAATAATTAACTGAAATAAAACAGAAAATATACAGAAATTCAGATTTTTTTTATAATAATTTAATAAAATAAATATCAACACAATTATAATTCAATGATCTAGGATACGCATATTGCCTGAAACTATCTTATTTTCCAAACTTGCTCCAGATGGAATATCTATTCTGTCTCCATGGTTGGCTATGATAATGACTGTGCCCTAAAAAAATAAACCATAGAATTTTAACTGCTTATTCGAGTCTAGGTTACGAATAATTTAGGGGAAGAAGTATCAAATAAAAATAATATAAAAAATAGAGATTACCTTTAATGATACTCCTTTTCCAAAAGTTACATCACCAGAAACAGTTAAATGATCCAGTTCGATAATATCTGGTATATTCGTAAATCTCCTTGAAAAGTCTTTAACTTTTGAAAAATGATAGTCACCCAATTTTACCAATGGTGTTGAAGAGAACATTCTCTGAGGTGACATAATTAGAGATCCATTTTTCAGGACATACAGATTACTCATAACGAGCAACAGATCAGATGTTTTCTTTACCGGCAAGAATCGACTTCTAGGAACGTTTATGCCTATAGCGTTGTTAAAAGATTTCATTGCAGCTCCTACGGCAGTCTCCAGTTGGATGACTTTCAAACCATTATCGAATGTTTTGTTGTTAACAATGATTTCCATATTCAATTGGTCTTCAGTAATTATTTGTTGTATTGCTAAATAAATAAAGTAATTGATTAAACTCATATAGAATAGATTTTAAAATATTTCTTGTAAACTATATCAGTTTAATGTAATAGTGTTTTTATTGAATGAGATGTGCATATTAAAAATATTTACAACTATAGCCATAGACAGTTCTCAGAATTGATTAACTTTATTGGTCAAACATACAGAATAAAATAATTAGGGGGTTTCATAATCAAATCTAAATGTACTTTAGCTAATGTTGCTTTTAAACACATGCTTGGATACAATTGTCTCAATAATAGTGACCAAGAAATTTAAAAGTAACTTTAATTAAAGGTAAATTTAACTATGAAACCGGCCCTTAGTATATTTTAATATGTAATGGCAATAGTTTTGCTACTTAAAGATTGAATATTTTAGATCAATCTTGTGTTTTGCATTCTTTTAAAGCATAGTACGAAATCACAGTAAACCTTATAACTGAAGAATTGCCCCGGCATGTGATTTATTGCGTTTTCGGTGGCGGCTGTAGGTTGGTGATGGGCCATCAACACTTAAAAGGACGTTATTTTAATATTTGTGGCAATATTCATCAATTTCGTTCAATGTACAACTAATCTATAAGGTGAGTTTAAAAAACAATTCACAATTTCTATAACACCGTTCTGTTTTGATATTTTTTATATTTATTTGACATTTAGCACCTTTCCAATGATTTTTTTCGTACGTCTATGGAATTACAGTCCCCACCACAAT
Source organism: Pogonocherus hispidulus (assembly GCA_963924545.1). Lineage (NCBI taxonomy): Eukaryota > Metazoa > Arthropoda > Insecta > Coleoptera > Cerambycidae > Pogonocherus > Pogonocherus hispidulus. The sequence goes on from OZ004693.1 coordinate 73,697,236, forward strand.
TTAATATGTCACCCGGTAATACGTCACTGCCTATTATTTTAGCCGAACACTATAGTATATAGGTATCGTATGATTTAAGTTTGGATATTTACAATTTTATTTAGGATTACCATTTTTTTTTTTTATAAAATTCGCAATGTTTTTATTATGCAATTAACAGGGACTAGAACCAATCTACTTAAAAATTTTATTTAATTGCCATTGACTACTTTTTTATAAGCAATTAATTATTGTAGACCTTAATTGTTATTAATTGATTTTAATTGAAGAAAATCACAAATATAATAATCCCAAACCCAGGTTTGTATGCCTTACAATGTCTATACTAGGAAAAAGACAATTTAACAGTAAAAATATACAGGGTATTTCATTTGAACTAAAAAAAGTTCTTGCCGATTGAGGTTGTCAAAATGTGACATGAAGAATGGAAAACTGTGTGTATTAACATTAATAGTTATTTATTATACAAGGGAAAAAAGTTTCAGATTTTAGCTCAAGGTTGTGTTGTCTCCCGACGCGAAGAGACAAAAAACCGAGACCTAAAATCTGACACCTTTCCCGTGTATAATACACTATTTTTTTCTATGACGGGAAAAACGACGATTTAATATTGAAAAAACATATTATTACAATATATTAAAGTCAGAAAATCAGTTGATGTGAAATTTGAAGTTTTAAAATGGTAGGCTGTTGTACTTATAGCGACATTGGAGTATCGGGGAAAGAAGTACTCACTTTTTTCCCCCGAGAAAAAATGAGTTCATTAAAAGTGACATTTTGTTACCTGTCAAGAGAGATAAAATGTCGAAACTTTTTTCCCGTCACAGAAAAAATATATATTAATTTTAGAAGGTACACATCCCGTCATGTTTTCTTTTCATGTTCAAAAACTTGATTAGATTATGAATATGAAATTTTACAATAAAACTTAAGTTTTATGCAGATGTCTCAAAAACTATCTGTAATTTTCGAAATGCTAACAATAATTTTGTTACCAAAAAGATACTATTGTGATAATTTTGAAGTTAAAAGAATCTGACTTTCAATAGTAAAACCAGTATTAAAAAGATTTAGATGTAAGATGGTAAGAAGTAAAGTAGTATAAAAGACAAACTTTAAATTTGTATAACTATTTCTGTTTTATTATTCTTTTATACCTATTCTATAAATATATATTTGTTTTGCAATAAATTTTTCAAATTATAAATTACGCACATGAAGTACTATAGAAAACAATGAGTCCAAACTCTATATTAAATGGTCGCATATTCCAGACAAAACAGGTGTACATGAAGTAATGAAATTAGTACAAATTTAGCCAAACAGTTCGCGTATAAACACGCGTCAAACTTGAAAATGGTGTGATAGAAACAAGTAAGAAACGAGATGAATAATTGGTGATCCAGACGACATCAGTAACGGCAAAACAAATGAATAACACAATACCATGGCACTTTTTCAGTAAACTTTTTATAGTAAACCATCTTAAGTTGGGTGATAGAAACAAGTTAGAAATGAGATGAATGATTGGTGATCCAGACAACGCCAGTACCGGCAACACAAATGAATAACATAATACCATGGCATTTTTTCTGTAAATTTTTTATCAGGCAAACCATCTTAAGGTTGGGACTCCTTTTCTATATACTTCATGGTGGCCTAGAGAATATAGTACTATGATTCAATCACACTCCATTATGATGGTCCGAGTTTGACACCCAAGCTCTAGCACGTGAAGAATAAAGAGGAGGAGCCCGAACTCTGTATATTTAAAATGGTTCAAATATGAGGACAAAAGAACAAATGAATTTAGTACAAATTTAGCCCAACCGTTTGCGTTGTTTACTTTAGTTTCGCTGTCACAAATTGTCAAAGTCATCTGTCATGCAACGACATTGGCATTTAAAGTAAAATTGATAGTTTTTGTGTTCCGATTAAGTAATTGTCACAAAATAAATACAAAATATTATGATTACCACAAAATAGTATTACGGTTGAATTCGTAGACAAAGTTGCAATATGGTAAATGACAGGTGTCAAATGCTTAGAAAGGCAAACGTCAATTGTTAAACCGAAACAGTAAACAATATAAAAGAGATGGACGAGCGAAACTGCCAATAGCAGCGCCACCGAAACAAATGAATAACCCAATAACATGTACTTTTTTTCAGTACATATTTTATCAGGGAAGTTCTATTAAGTTCGGGCTCCTTCGCTTTCTACTTCATGCTTTAACATCTGCAATGACATTGTGTCTGTATTTCTTGCCACGTTTTGTACTTCTAGGTCTTTCTAATCTGTGGCAAAACTTACCATCAAGTTTAATCCATAGATTATTGGTATTAAAATATTTAAAGGTTTTAACAGATTTAAAATCGTCTAAGTGTTCTTCGGGGACTTGTGCAATTTCAAGTAGCCGCAGTTTTCCTTCATATTGAATTAATGTACCACCCTAGAAGAAATAACATGATAAGGATATTTTCTTGACATGTAGGCATTTTATTATTTGAAGGAATATTTAGTTCAAGAGAATATTTACCTTAACATCAGCCCTTGTTTTATCTGTCACTTCCATAACAAATTCATGATCTGAAGTCTGCTTTGGGTTCAGTAATAAATTTAAAATATTTAAATCTACAGTGGCTCCTAAATTGTCGATGTTGGAAATGAAGCAATACTGTCTTCCTGTTGTTATAAACCGATCCAAGAGTCCTGAATTTTTGAAACTTTGATAAAAATCTCCGTGACCTGGTGGAAACCACGCCTCCATTTGTTGTTTAACAACAGCGGTTTTTGCAACAGGCATTAGAGAATCACTATTTATTCTTGGGTAACAGGACTGATTAAATGTATGAATTTCTATTTGTAAATTTTTATATTTCCTAATTATCTTTTCGGTGTCTTCATCTGTATTAAAAGAATTCATTAACACTAATGGCACATTTACTTTATATGTTTTATTGAGATGCTGCAACAAACATAAACTAATAAAAAACTCCACATCACATAAATTTAAATTAAAACTCAATTCAATTATTTTATAAAAGAGTTAATCATTCTAACAGATCATAGTTTAGTAATATTTATCAACTTTTCCAATTAGTAGTCAGTTTAATTGAATTTTATAAATAATCACTTCTGTTAAGTATAAGTACTGTATATTATTTTTAAAGATATTGTATTCATAAAATATTATAAAACCTTCATCGGAAAGCAAATAGAGAAATAATTCCAAATGTATGGTACAGGGGCTTCAAAAATGTTTACCATACAATTAATATTTTTTAATACCCTTTTTTATAATTACTCAAATGCTAAACACCAAAATTTTATGTACAGGGTGAATCAAACAACAAAGATAAATATATATTTTTTTAAAGTAATTTCCATATTGAACTCATTTTGCCCTAAATTTTCTTTTTTCTCAGTGTCATATAGTTAGTAGCCATTTACTGAATACTTTAGGTACCCTAAATTTGGTAGCACTTATGTGACCACTTTAGTAGTCCCTTAAATATGAGACAAAATTTCTTCATTCCACTGGAGACTAAATATCAAAACATTTTTAATTTTGTTTAAAATATTTCTCATTTATCCAGATACATTAATATAAAAAAGACATGTCATAGTAAACTATTATGGTTTTTTTATTTACCTCTATTTGTTGAACAGTAAGATCTAGGAAAGTAAGGTTATTCCGCACAGAAATAACAGATTTAGGTCCATGACATCCCATAGAGGTTCCTAGACCACCATTTAATTTCACTACTATTAATTTACTAAGCATTTGATGCACAACATCAGCAGTTGGTGTTTCTAGTGTATCATAATGCTTAACAGCGTCTGGAGGCAGTTTTTCAATTTTTTCCCAACTAACAGATGGCCCGGTCTCATCTAAGAATCTTCTAAATAATTTGGTAAAATCATCAAATTCTTTTTTAACTTCGTCCACTTTGTGTGGTTCGCTTGTATTGCTAAGGTTTTCCAATTCCCTTTCAAGATGCAGCAATGCATCTCGTTTTGTAGCCTGAATGAACTCTCTGGAATCACTTGGATTTCTGCTGTGACCTTTAACCTGGAAAAAAAAGTTATTTTAGACAAAGTAAACATACATTATACATAAATCATTGAATTGCTTCTGATATTATCAACTAATAATGCTATGCTAATAATAGCTATGACATCATCGACAATTTTCTCTTACTCGAAGGCAGACTCATCAAACCCGATATCAATGTATTCCTAATAGCCTATTCAAATCTGTAAAAACATACAGGATACATTTAACAAATTGCTGATATATCCTAGTTCGGATTTCAATAATGACGTTTGTGTAGACGGAAGAAGACCGTAAAACGTGCTTATGGTGGTGTCTTGCTTATGCCATAAGTGTGTTAAGGAAAAGATCGTTAGGGCTTTCCTTATCGAAGAACAAAAAATTGTGGTTAAGGTGCTCAAAGCAGAACGGGTTGGAGTTAAGCTTAAGAAATAAGACATATATAATATATGTATAATTTTTAAAATAAAAATCAATCCAATACAGGGAAAGACATGTTTTTTAAAATATCAAGCCACTTATTCAAACGTTTAAAGTAATTGACTGAACAAGACCGATTTAAAGATATGAAATCTATCCCCTACTTCTCCACATCCCATTATATTTGAAATGAAGTGCATATTTTAAGTTTTGTTAATATTTATATGTATATTTGTTAGCACCTAAGAATATTAACTTCCTTGATATCCCATAGTTATTTTCTAAATAAACTCAAAAATAACTGGAACGTAAATAGATATTATTTTTTTTTTAATCAAAGTTTATGCCCCAAGCTCCTCTCGGTCCTCTTAATTTTTTTGTCTATGTTCCTCGCTGTGTAATTTTTTCACTTTTCAACAACTTCTACAGTCCCCAAAACAAAATTCTGAGTGTGGGTATGGTCAGATTTAAAGTGATTCTAATCCCAAGAAAGTATTTAGTATTCAACATAGAAACAAAATCAAACATGCGAGATAATACCATATTATCAAACTGTATTTATTTATTAAGAACTTATCTAAGTAATTTCATAATATTAGAATATAATATATTCTATATTTCATAACGGAAAATATTCCACAGGCCAATAAGAAAATAGAAAATATGTTCCAACTGAACTAAACCTATTTTTTTTTTTTAACTTTTAGTACCTATAGCAGATACTTATGTAGTCGATAAAATAATGTTGCCAAGATGGCTTTTTAAATTCACGTGTTAACTACTACTCTTATTTATAATAAAAAAGCCTTGCTTTTTTCCATATTTTTCATGGAATATAGTTGTACCTGTCTATCGTTTTCAATTTTTTATTGAAAGGCCTTTCATATTAGGCCTTTATTATCATTATTATTATTATTTTTTGTTTAAATCCAGTCGACCCGTTCCCTAGCTTTGATTCTAAGGGTCGGGCGTGTAATGTGTGCCCTGAGTAGCAGTAATGAACTCAGAATGACTACCTTCTGCATTCTTCTGGCTAGAAGATCTGCCAAATTTCGACATGCCGGTATGATTTTCAGTTCAGAAAGCAGTGTATCTCTGGCTCTACCAAGGGCTCCCATAATCAGAACCACAAACTTCACAGTATGTTCTAGATGGAGTCTGCGGAGTTTGAAGAGAAGTCTCAATATTTCGTCCATTTCTCCTTTTTCAAGACAATATTGGTCTCGGCAGGAGCCGAGAACACAATGACAAACATTGTCTGGGGCTGGTGGTCGAGGAGGACTACATCAGGCTTATTAGATTAGCTCGAATCTGCCTGAGAGTGGAAAATGAGTAGTTCCAATAAATTCAGGACTTCTGATTCCCCACAACGGGCTCAATATCTCCTGGAGTGTATGATAGCACTGGTGTTTCGGCTATCTCGTACAAGTGCTGTAGAAAGTAGTGAAGCACTCGTAAAGCTGCGTCATGTCTATGAATATAGGCCGAGACTGCATATGCTGAACAAGCAGAGAGCAGATGCATGATTGTCTCTGGCGCCCTATGGCAGGCTCTGCAGTTGCCATCAGGGACCTCTATACCTATGACACAATTTCGATAGACAAGGGTGTTAAATACACCATCCTGGCAAGCTATTATGAATCCCTCAGTCTCCGACTTAAGCCCCGCTGACCTTAAAAAAGCAAAGGTTTTCCTTTCGGAATGGTCTTCAAGGTTATTATAGAAGACACTGTGCAATGGCTTATCCTTATGCAGCTGCAGAATGCAGCCTTCTGCACCTTTAACTTGGGCTTTCAACTGAACAGGTCCCAACTCAATGACAAAGTCTGGGTTTCTCCGTTCAGCGTCAAGATGAGACAGAATTCATCAGCTGCTCTTTGTACTACCTTGAATAAAAATGCCCCTAAAGACCATGTGTAGACCATGACCACCTGTAGACTATGAAAAATTATTATATTATATACAGTGCAACTGTACAGCGCTCACAAAATGTGTTGTAACATAATTTTTTTTTATAAAATTATTGGTATTTATCGAGTTGGAAAACGTTTGCGAAGAAATACAATGACATTCTTATCACATTGATTTAAAATACTTTCTTTTATGTTATCCTGTGTTAATTGAACTACAGAAATTGAGTTTCAACTTATGCAGAAGTCGGAAGTTTCATTCGAATGCTAAAAGTCAAATAAATTATAAAGTACCTTCATGTATTAAAGCCTTTAATTTAAGTGATTTAATAGACCACTATCCTGAATCTGTTGCAGGGTAGCAAGGTTGTATTCATATTAAGGTGGTACCTAGTATATTATCAGCCGTAATAAACTATGCATTGATAACCAATTAAACCATGCAAAATGTCATTGCACAGGCGTCGCCTTTACATTCAAAGGCCGAAATACAAAGAGAACACACGAAAAGTGAACTGTTGGAAAATAGTTCGTAGTACTTCGCAGAGTGTCATTTCGGGTGTTAGGAAGCGACGCTCACCTCACGCGACACCGCGACCCTCAATCGTGTTGTACACGCCGCCACCGCCAATAGACGCATCTGCTGCAGTCTTATAAAAGGACCCTGAAACATAGCCATCAGCAATGCCACTAAATTATGTGTTGTTGCGTGAATACTTATTCCAGGTATATTTGCCGATAGCAATTGTGTAATACTGCAGTTTGACAGAACTACCGAAGGTATGACAGTTAAGAGGTGGTTTAATACAATCAATTCCGGTAATAATTTATTATACATTTGGAGATGCATTTGGAGTGATCATGGCAAAAATATTTGATATTTCGATAGTTCGCAGGACTGTCAGAACACTTCAAATTGTAGTATGCAAATTAAACATTTTCTGCAATGTGATTTAAATGAAAATGATTTAAGTTGTTAGAAAGTTATTTAATTTAGAGACAGTGCCTTTGCCTATAGAAAATGCGTCTTCATTCGTCCTTCCACTATCTACTGGTACACGTATTCCTTCTGTTCAACATTCTAGCGGAATTGTTGAAACAATCATTAATCGTTCATTTAAATCACTAGAATTTTGAGCGAAGGAATTCGTGACAGTTTCAAAATTTAAGGTGAGATGTATCAACCCACGGAGCATCCCCCAGCAAATAATGATCCCCTTGGCTAGGGTATTATAGCATAAAAAATTTAAGGGTGCTTTTTAACGATTCTGCTAAAATTTTGAAGCAAAGGAATCAACTACCAGCTTTAAAATTTAATATGAGATGGGTAATCAACCGAAAATGCACCTCCCAGTAAAAACCGATCCCCTCAGCTGGGAGATTTTACTGCATCAAAAAAAATTATAAATGCGTTTTCCGCTAGGATGTTGAACAGAAGGAATCGTGCCAGTTTCACTGTATCAACCAAAGGAGCACCTTCCAGTAAAAAATCATCTGTGAATACAGTAAATGTATCTCTCAAGGGATGTTTTCTCAATGCTGCCGATTGCGTGAATCAGACGAAATGTGTAGAGAAAGAGCAGAAGCCCAAGAACAACTTGTTCTGTTGTTGCGAAGGAAATATGTGTAACACGAATTTTAGGTGGTAAAAAGGGCGGAAAAGTGGATTTTTCCCATATGACTTTTCCGGACGCTCGTAGAAAATAGTAGGTAGTTTTCCTAACAAGTGCGGAAAGTTGTACTTTATAGCACGCACTGCCGTTCGCGAAGCGGAGTTCGGTCAAGCAGTTGAGTGCGGCAAATACACTTTCTGCATGTGTTAGGAACAACATGTTCTCTACGAGTGTAAGAAAAATAAGAAATAAATAATACGAACATTTATTCTAATGAAAATGAATCATACATCAAATAACATGTGTTCTTGAAAGGGGTTAAAACATTTGGTGTGAAGATAACACTGACATAGTTTTCCAAATAACTCCAAAATACTATACTGCACTCGACGCGCCTGTCGTCAACCAAGTTGGCATCATCTGGAGATGATTAAAAACTATGCTAACCAGCATAGGTTTACTTAATTAAAACTAAACCTATGCTAACTAGCATCCCTTAAGAAAGAGGGTGATTTTTTGCTGGGAATTGCTTTTTAAGTTGTTACGTCATTACATCCATCTTATTATTAATTTTGAAGATAGCGCACATTGGTATTGGCGCGCGTATTAATTGTTTAAACTGTTGACTGCTGTAATTAACTTTTGTTGATAAACCGTACTGATAACATAACTATACTAGAAAGATAAATATTATACCATATCTGTACCTACTAGCACTAGCATACTCAAGAGAACTAAAATTAGTTCCCTTGTACGTACCCTACAATCAAAAACAAAACAAACAGCAGGTAACGTCATATCGTCGTAATGTCAACTAGGTAGGTACTTCAAGTTTTGTAGAAACTACGACGTTTGCTGTCAGAACTTATTGTATAGGTACTTTTAATATTGTAGTACGAATGCACAATGCAAATTAGTTTATTCAATGCATAATTAAATACACAAGATTAATCCAACTAAATATCTTACTAGATTGAATTAATACATACCATTTCTAGAAGAGTGGCCATATTTTAAGCAGCGCATTAACTACTGACTGGGACCATGTGATAAAATAAATTAGGTATGTTGGAAAATCATATACACACATTACATCTGTGCTCGACTTGTTAGTCCATATCTATGGTCCATATATTTCAGCCAATTTATTTTATTGCTGTGGACACTTTAAACGTAATAAAATATCCGCATTAAATAATGCCTAAGCATACACTCTCTACAGAATTCGTGGATATAACATTTGCAAAGGTAAAAGTGCCTCAGGGGTTGTTTATTTTTAATACCGTATTTTCATTTAATTAAAAAATATATTTTGACTTAAAATTTTATACTCTTATAGACTGATTGAAATTTGACATTTAATAAATAACTATTCAATCACCTAACTGATTTGATGTTACATATTTCTACCGTTTTTACAGCTTTATTTTATTGGAGCCATCTATATTAAATATGCACAATATTGTCTTTTTATCGATGGTGACAACTATTATCTTCAGATATTAACTAAGAGAAATAATAAGGCGTTTTCAAAATTTTGGACATTACCTCTTAAGGTAAAAGTATCTGCAACATGAAAGTAGGTTCAGTTTGTAGTAAACAAAATTAACACAGAAAGTCAAGTCCGAATATAGGTTGTCTAACAGACTGAAAAAAGTCAGGTAATTCAAATTTTCTACATGAATTATTATTATTATTATATTTATTAATTTAAAAATTATAACTCATAAAAATTTTAAGCTATTTGCGTCGTTTTATGTGTCTAAAATTGTTATTTACTTAAAACATTTCTAATGAACTCAAAATAATACAGGGTGTTTCTGGAAACTGTCAGTCGAATCTCCGAACCTACTTGGACGTTGTTTGTGAAAATTGTACAGCAAGGTTTTAAGACATTTTGAATTCAATAAAAATATTTTCAGTTACATAATGTATTTTATAATAAACACCAACTCGCAAAATTTGTATGATTTATTTTATACGAGTATAACTATGATACGCAAATGTACCTCATGGACATGATATTCGTTCATATGGCACTATTGAAACGATAAAAATATCTTGATAAAGTGCATTTTGGTTTTTAATATTGACATCCATAAAATGGCCTAAAAAAATTTCCCCCCTATAATACTCCTATCAAAGCAATCAAAACCTGGGGCAGGTTATTTACCTTTGCCGCTTTAGAAGGGTTTTAGGATAGGTATTACAGTTAGTCATTAAACTATCTTTTGTCACACATGGATGGACGGACAAACCTAATAGATATTTGATGAAAGACGAGTAGCATTTAACAAACTTTCGATAGCGATAAGAGGCACACGCGTAGTTAATTACCGTTCCATTATAATAAGTGCAAACATATTAGGCATTACAGAACTAAACAGTAATAAAAAAAAATAATATTTACCCTATAAAAAAAAAATAATATTTACCCTTTCCAGTAAAGACTGCATGTCTGTAGGAAGGTATAATAGATATACTCGTATTATAATAAAATAACAAAAGCTATACTTAACAAAACCAACAACACCCACTTTCAACTAAAGCGACACACCGCGTAGTAACTATTGCCAGTTTAATATAAAAATCTCTAATCAGTTTATCAATTGAAGATTACAATAGCGTGTCTTTAGTCTATAGATAGTAGATATCTCCAATTATTTTGAAAATATACATGGTAATAATTACTTGCAACTAAAATTATTTACCTTCTGTTTATGCAAGTCATTGTACACTAAAATAGTAATCCACACATAATTACTATGTGTTTATTGAGGTACCTATACATGACTAAGTATGTAGTTATAATAATAACATGCTGATTATAAAATGAACAATTAGTTGCCAGTAAACAGGACTATATTATTAAAGGACTTGTAAAATAAGTAGGTACATACTAGATAAAAAATATTGTATGTAACTTACTGTAACGCATATGTATTATTCATCAAAATGTATTGCGAGAGTTAATGTAAATGGTAAATGCAGTAAAAAACATAAAATACCTATCCAAATTAATCCCTAAAAATTATTCAAAGTTCGGATCGCAGCGTTAAGATTTCACTTGCTTTTCAAACGCCATTTAGAAGTCACTAAAGTATAGAAATACAATCATAAAAGAATGAATATCAGATTGAACGAATATAGATATTTGAACGTAAAATTAGATGTGTCAAAATTCAAAACATTCCTGGCGTTTTCAATTTTCATTACAATTTATTAAATTTATGTAAGTTGGAACACAATGATAGTCTACTTCCATCAATAATACACCTAAGTACAATAATTTTATTTATAAATGTAACGGAAAGGTACTAAATAATACTTAAACTTATTGTTTTTTATTATTTTTGATTTCCAAAAAGTAAAAGGCAAACAAAGGCGCTCTTGGCGCTCTTTGGAAGGCGCAAAATTGCACTCCCAATTCTTTCCCTATGATCGAATACCTTTTAACCTCTGACTTTGACAAACCTGAGCGAATAGAAGCAAGTACTTGTTTGTTTATTGTTGTATATCTTAGTATCTTTACCTATAACAATTACTATGTTTCATTGTTATGAAACAGTAATAAGATTGGATTATTATTTTTTTAAATAATTATTTTTTTAAGATTTTTAATATAAACGCCTAGCACAACTTCATATCCAACAAGCGCATTCTGTTTGGTTGGTTGGCAATACATAATAAGTAATAACATTTATTATTATTTTTATGTATTGTAAAATACCATATTTTATTTTATAATGCCCGTATGTTGACCGAATGCTAAAAAGTTTTAACTTCGTTGTTTAAAGTTTAATATTTTGAATTGGTTGGTAGTGTGGTAGTTAGTGTTGCTGTTTATTTTAGATTTGGTGGTGGTTTGACTAACTTTTGTAACTTGACTAATGCGGTAGCTAGCATAATGAATGAGTAGCAATCCTCGCAAGACTAAAAGACTCTGATCGGGATATGAGTATAGAAAAAGGTATGTACAAAAAGAAGAGCGAAATATTCTTGCCGGATGCCTAACAAAATTTGTTATTAACAGTAATACTGACGGTCCTATTAGGGACAACACTAACACAATTGTTCATACTATTGGCGATGCTGACGCATATAATAATAATAATAATAATAATGAAATAATTATCAGCCCCAATAAGGCATGAGACACGCTTAAAAAGCCGTGTAGAATTTGTTAAAGCTTTAAAATATCGAATTGGAGTGATCTATGATACTTTAGTAGGTATTTCTGATAATTTGACTTGCGATCCGACTGCTAGGAATGAAGCCGATGGATTAGCCAAAAAAATTAAAAGGTTCGATTTTTTGGTAGGTATGTATTGTGTTTTGGTATGAGGTTATAAATAAAACAAACTGATTAGCAAGCTTCTGCGGAGCCCCTACTTAGATATTGGTCAGTCTACTAGATCCTATAAGTTACTTGGCAGTCACTTCCGGGTTTGTAGGAATGATAAATATTTTCAGGAACTAGTTGATGCAGCATGCAGCTGAATTAGCACAAGAGCTAGAAATAGAAGCAAAGTTTAGTTTAGAAAATAGAGTCCGTCCAAGAAAAAAGAAAAGGCAATTTTTTTGTGAAGCTCAGGATCACCCAGTGAACGATTCGTGCCAAAAATTTAAAGTTGGGATCTTTATTGTTATAGATACAATTATTAACTCAATTGACGAGATATTTGAATTATTAATTATTTCTGAGCTTCTTATCGCCAATAAAGAAGATTATTGTATGGATTTGGAGTTATATTTAGCTGATGGTGCGAGCAGACTTAAATAGTCTTCAATTAAGGAACGAACTGATTTCTTTTAATGTCTTCCTAGAAAACGAAAAGACAAAAATCGATAATCTGCAAAGTACTTTAGAATTTATTTATTCAAACAACTAATCTGCCAAATATTATAATATCTTTAAGGATTTTACTTACTCCTCCAATTTCGGCTTAAATTAAAAATAATTGAAAATTATTTGAACGCCTTACTGGCTTGGCACTATTATCAATCGAGAACGAAGTTGCAAGTAGTTTAAACTATGATGAGCTAATTTGCTCTTGCGGAAAAAAGACCAGAAAATATTTGTAATTTAGCTATGTTACATGTTACTTAACAATACAATAATATGTATTATCAGAGACTTATACATCTACATTCTATACGTCTCTGGTATTATAAAACACTGTTGTGTGTTAAATATTGATTTTTTATGGTATGATTAGCTTCTAAAATTCAAAAAAATTTGCAATAAAATTTTTGCTTATAAATAAATGTTTAAAAAAAATTAATAGTTTTTGTAGAAGGCGGTCGGTAAGTATTGGAGGAGGGGGGCAGCCCTTTTTAGAAAGTTTGCCCAGGGCGGCAAAACCTTAGAGACAGCCTTGGTCAACCCTGTGCGTAAGAAACAATTCGCTGCGAACTCATTAACACTCGAGACACTACAGCACTGGCTGTTTCAGGATAACATCTCAGGTTACCCGAACATCGAGGTTACGGAAATGAATAAAGCACGTACCTCATAGGGAAATATGCTTCTGGTTATTTATTTATTCTTGTGCCTTCATCTTCACCACAAGCGTTTTAATAATATAATTAAACAATAAAATAAAAGATGTCCTTTAATTTTTAATGATGTATAAATCAAATTCACTACAAGGATAAGGGATGTACTATCATAATTATTTTGTTTTTCCTCTGTCATCTATTGTTTTAGATGTATAAACATGTTTTATAATAAAAAAAATAATAATAATAATAATAATACTAAAAAAAATGTTTCTTTAATATCTGAACCATATTCCCAAGAAATTAAGTTATCGTTTTATGATAAAGAACATAATGTGGTAGTTGTGGTACAATGTGTACCACAACTCGTATTATAATATTACATAAGTATAGTGTGTCGAGATAAACATTTAAATGAAAAATTTGTGATTCGTGATACATTATGCTAAAGTCAACTAAATTATTGTGCATTAATAAGTATTAATTAGTGTAAGTAATTATCTTAGAGTAGTCATTATTCTACATTAATATTCTTCCTTTTTGGCTTTTTTGCGTCACACATTTTGAAAAATCAGAGAATAAATGCATGTTCCAAACAGCGGATGAGAAGAAATTCCTTGATGAGAAGGAATTGATTTTTTAAACTTAGTTGCCTGTGTCTAGCAAAAAATTAAATAATTCTTACAATGAAAAAGTCATTAGATCACATTACTTTTACAATTGGAAATTTATCTATTTGGCACATTTTTGTAATGTTCTCATTTTTTAATTATTTTAGAAGTGCTGTATACTACTTACCAAAAAAGAAAATATACAACTTTTATTTTATTACATCATAGAGAAAACTATGTCATGTCGTCCAAATCATTTCTAGTCTACAATATATTTAAGCTAGGGATTTAGCAGTTCTCAAAAGTAAAACTCATAAATCATTAGTATAATATTAAATGTGACGTGGGGACCTGATAATATTAAACAATATAATAATAATAATGTAGTAATAATAGTAATAATGGTTACTAAACTGTGACAATTGTTAAATTGTCGTACTTTTTATAAGATATTTATATTTATAACTATAAAATAATTTTATTAATATTGTATTTACCCTCTCCAATAGAGACTGCATCTTTACAAATGGTAAAAACACCAACAAAACTGCTGTCTTGCACAACCCACCAAGATAAACTGAGTTATTGGGCACTTTAATATCAATCAAATTTTGTTATCAGAACAGTACTGGAAGATTATCATGCTGGAAGATGAATGTCATTTGTAGTTGGACAATAACAACCGCTATCTTTAATTATTTCTAAAAATAAAATATCTTAACTTCTAATTGAATTCAAGAATCCAACTGGTTGGAATTTCGTGTCGTCTTCCGTATTTGTATATCTCATCTTATCATAAAAAAATGTATCCTCATAGTTCTCATTATAAGTACCTACTTAGTAAAATCGCCGTAGTAATAATGAGTCTGCGGTAAAAATTCAGTAATTAGTTAGGAATAAAATGACTGTCAAGATGTGACGCGAATGGATAGGTCAAGAGATAAGTTTAGAAGGTCACCACATTAGACTAGAAATAAACAACTGCACAATTCATGACAGTTTGTACGCTCTTCATATATTTTACAATCCAAGTATTAAGTGCAAAAAGAGTATTACAGGAGATATTATTCTCCGTATTTCATAAAGATCTGTTCTAGATCTATATGACCCAAAAGATCCTTGTTTTTAATACAAGACATAACACTGATGACGATGAGGAGTAAGGCGGCCGCTAGACGGTCAATAATATTGGACAATATTACGAATTGCGCAATATTATTGACCGTGTAAGCTTAGTATTGAAGTTTGCACAATGATTGAGGAAAAGATTGAACGAGTTTAAATTTTATTGCACCATATTTTCTCATTGAACCGTATAGGGTTAATATTGTACAATATTGTTTAGTCAACGTTTAGCTTTCGAAGTCCTAGTGTAAATTTCAAATCCTCGAGAGTGTTTCCAGTTGCAAGATATCGTAATGTAATTGATAGGCGTTGAAAAGCTGGTATAGCTTCCCTCATATTTGTATTTTTCTTTTGAATCAACGGTGTAACCAAATCTAGTAATTCGTGAAACTTTGCCAAATCCAATCTTACAAAATTCTTAAAGTCATTTACTTCAGTTAATGCTAAATCTCTTAAAAGGTGTTCGTGAGTATATTTTTGCCTTTTTTGGAACCATTCTTTCGACCAGCGACGTTTTTGCTTTTTACTTTTAAGAAGCACGAACACGACAGCTGCAGCCAAATCTTGCTCAGACATTCCCAACAATGCAATACTACGAGACTGGTTCTGCCCCTGGGTTCGAGGGGTCATACAATAATATTGCGCAATTCGTATCTTGTGCAATATTATTGACCGTCTAGGGGCCGTCTAAGAACTCGGAAAGACCGATAGTTGTAACTGATTACAACCATCCAAAGAATTATTATCATAATCCCCATGACTATAACAATAACACAAGACAAATCAGACCTTCAGAAACAATATTTACTCTAAAAATAAAATTGTTTAAACCTGTATAAAATGAAATAGATGTAGATAATGTGTGTAACTTATTTGTGGTGCGTTTTCATGATTCATAGTTTCTTTTGGGATCCACCTGTAAAATGTATGCTTCTGGTTTTTTTATAGGTGGTGTAATCCCAAAAGAAACTATGAATTATGAAATACACGTGTTATGAAAAGCACAAACACGCACAATGAAGAATTGAATTTCAGAAGTGTAATGCTAGTTACTCATCAAGGCACTTGGTATACGCGATTTCAAATTTATCAATTCATCAAATTTATATACGCACCTCGTATATTAATTTGTAACCCCTGCAATTTTATAATAATTTTAAAAATTGCAAAGATCAAGTTCCAGATTTTTTTTCTTAGGTCTTTATTAATAAAACAGAACGATTTCTATGGCGATATAGCAAATGATTTCCGGTTTTATTTTGGTCACACTAAAACCATGAGCATTATATACTTTATTTAATATCAATAAAAGGGGACTACCGTTCTAATTTCTTCTTTTTCTTTTCTTTTATGCTTTAAAAAACTTGTCTCTTAAACTGTGGATTGTCTTTTGAGAATAATGAATCAAAGTTCTACAGAACTGGTTTTCTGTGAACCAGCGTGAATTTTCAATCTCATCACAAAATCCATTTAGGATAAAAATGTTTTAAAAGTTTTATTATAGACATATAGTCAAACATGCGACCTAGTATGTGACTATAGTCATAGTCATTGAGTTTATAAACCATAGTCAAAGCTATAGTAGCGTTTGTAGTCTATAGTACTTCCCTACTTTTTGATATAGAATTATTATTTTATAATAGACTAATATTTTATAGAATACAGACCAATGTCACTGTTAAATATTTGATTTGAGAGTTTTTTGTTTGTTGTTATTTTCGCGACTGGGACCAATCACCGATGTTAGGAGACCAGCAACCCTAACCCGGAAATTTTACGGAACCCCATTTTTGTACTAGGGTAAGGCTCTTTCACTTCCCTAGTACTTAACAACTTAAATGCTAACAAGTATTTATCCGATTTTATCACAAATTACAGAATGTAACTAAACCCAACTGGGTTTTATTATTTCTTTTGTGCATACCAATTTATCTGCAGATAATATGTACTTAAAAAAGGCCTTCAAGTTATCTTTAAAGCAATTTGTTAAACTTCTTTGCTCTTTAAGACCTATTGGTTTTATGGCCACTTAATTACTGCATTATTCAAAACCACAATAAACCCATTAACTTTTATCATTTAAGTTTTGTGGTAGACCTCTATAAATCTTTAGGTTTTATGGCAGTTTTAAAATATAGTCTTTAAGTACTCCTTACGATCAAGCAATAAAGCTAATAACTCTTAAATAGTCTTACCATATATATAATATGAGTCTTACCCTTAATATGTTAATCATAAATACTATTTGCTTTTAACGATAATTGGTAAAGGCTCCTTAAAACCTAATAGTTTTTTTGGTAGCTTTATTAAGCTACGTTAAAACCTTTTGGTTTTTATAAAACATTTATAAATCCTTTGGTTCCCCCACTTACGCCTTTACACTTTAAGAGAGGGGCGTATAACGCATAGAAACGCCATTTATTTTGCAAAGAAACCAATACACTCATGTATTCAAATATACTAGAAATTTGAGCGAATCCCTTGTTTTACCATCAAGAATAGAGTACCCTTACAATTCATCAAAATATTATTAAGGAAAATCGTTTAGTATAATTACATCACATTATATTATTATTTCATATTATATGAATATGAAATAATAAATTTAGAGACAGAAAGCTGAAATTTTGTATCTGGAATGATGATGTAATTATACTAAACGATTTTCCTTAATAATATTTTGATGAATTGTAAGGGTACTCTATTCTTGATGATAAAACATTATCATTTTTTAAGTGCTGAAAGTAAAACTATTTTTTTAGTAAACAATTTTATCAATGGGGCGCTCCGCTACGGTTCGGAGCCTCGCCCGCCCTTCGAAAAGGCGTAACGGCGTCGTTTAAAAATATATTGCTGTCATAATTGTTGCAAAAAATTAATATTGTAGAAGATATTTATTTACTTTTGTAAGCTAAAATGATAAATTTTACAGACTGCCAAAATAAACGAATGAATTCTAAACTTTCCTGCAGAAAGAATAATAACTATGGACAATGAAACAGAATAACTAAACATTAATAATACTAATAAATAATTGGAATTAAAAAAATAAAAAAGAAGTTGCCTTTAGCGTGATTCAAACTTGCGAAATTCAGCATTACGATGTTTCAAATATTGCGACTTATACCATTATGCCACCGCGTCACTCGTTATTGTTTGACGCTGAGACAGTTATATGTAAACTGTACGTAAGTATGTAAGTAAGTAAGTATGTAAGTATGTAAACTGTACGTATTAACCTGAAAAATTTATTTTTACCGATATTCTAATTGGAAAAGCATTTCGCTTCAATATTTTGGTAATCAGAAGTGTTTGTCAGTCAGTTCTATTGATTACGTTAGCAATATTTCTCAGGAAAATAACCTATTTGAAGTTTAATTAATTTGACAGTTTTCGTAGGAGATGTTTGTTGTTAGTTCAATCTGACATCGGCAGATAAAATGAGAAAGAAGTTGCGACGGACGCGACTCGAGATTTTCAAAGACGAAATAGACGTAGAAGGAATCGACGTACGGTCTGGAAAATCTCAATGGATTAGAGAAAGGACGGAAGTTTCGCGTGAAGCGGTTCTCGAAGCCGTAAAAATTAGAAAAGGGGTCGAGGGGGTCCCGCGAAAAGTCGGGATTGCGGCAGGCGTGATAGGGCCATTAGGCGCTAGAACAAACGCCGGTTCTAGCCGCATCTCTCTCGCCTGACGGTGATCGCAGAAAATTTTGCAGAGGTTTTTTTGAAAAGGCGTTTAAATTGGGAAAACGCGTAGGAAACGGGACGAAAATACGCCTAGGCATAGGAGAAAGGCTTCGGGCGACTTTCGTCGGAGGTGATAGATTAGAAACTTTGTCGATTTGGCGACAAAGCCGGTTAGTTAACGAACATAACGAGTTTCGCTTAGTTAATCGAGCCTTAACCGAGACCAAAAGTATTTGATAAAGAGATAAGAGATGCATTATACATCTGCTGGAGCGCGCTTGAAAACCACCCACGGCATGTAACAACTTGACCGTTGAGTGACGAAATATTTGTCACTCAACGACGCTACCGTCCACGCCACACGTCGTACCTACCTACCGAAATGACGGCGACCAATTGTATTTCAATAAAATTAATACAATCAATTAGAACGTAAGATAAATTAAAGAAAAAAAACAATTTGTAATTGTTCTACCTTACTACTGTTCTACTATTGTAATATTGTTAATAATTGTGTAATTTTAATTATTTCGTAAAACCAGAAATAATCAGAGTTTGCGCAAATTAAAGGTCGAATTCAGTTTTCAGTAACTACTGCTAAAGAGGGATTTCCACTATGCAATAAATTTTACAGAAAGCTGCAAGCAACTTTTACTGCAAACCACATGTTAATAAGCAATACAATTGCCTACTAGATAATTTCTAACACAAAAAATATGTAGTATTATTTTGTTTTAGCCCACTAGAACTACAGGTGGTGTGCAATACATCGCCGCCTAGATAATCAGTTAACAGTTAAAACGGTTAAAGCGGTAGTTACAGCGGTAGTGCAGTACCTACAGTGTACTGCCAAAAACAATATACTAACACAACACAAGTATAAAGTATAATGTACATCTTTATACTTGTGATACTGATACTAATTATTCTTTGGTAGTCCTAGTGCATGGCCTCACTGATTGTGCTTGCTTGCCTGGTCTGGATTGTCTTTGTTCATTTGATATTCTCTATGTATTTTGTCGGAACTTAGCAACCGGTGTGAAGTTAGCAGCCAAAATATAGCAGCCTATTTGACGGAAATGCCCGAAGGCACATTGGCGTACGTTAATTAGAGAAATCATTCTGAAATAAAAAATATTCAGTAGGAGCACCATATTTCATTTTTTATGTTCTTATCTAATCCGAATTAAGATTAGGGCAATCAAGGGGTTGCAGCCACGAGCCCTATTAAAACCAATTTTTTTGCCCTTACTTCTAGAAGGAATACAAATGTCACTTTGAAAACCATAGCGAAATATAACTAATACACTAGCTTTTCACCTGACGGAAGGATAATCACCCTTAGCGGCCGTCGAAGGGGATGAAATCGCCCTTAAATAAAAATACGAAAATTATATTAAATTATTTGCGGCAAAACGAAAATAAGTGTCACTTTGAAAACCACAGAGAAATGTAAAGGATGGAGTATATCTTCACCTCACGAAAGGACGGTCCCTTAGCGGCTGTCCAAGAGGATGAAATCGCCCTTAACTTAAAAATACGAAAAATATAATAAATTATTTGCGGCAGAACGAAAAAAAGTGTCACTTTGAAAACCACAGGGAAATGTAAAGAATAGACTATGTCTTCACCTCACGAAAGGACGATCCCTTAGCGGCCGTCGAAGGGGATGAAATCGCCCTTAAATTAAAAATACGAAAATTATAATTAATTATTTGCGGCAGAATGAAAAAAAGTGTCACTTTGAAAACCACAGGGAAATGTAAGGAATAGAGTATATTTTCACCTCACGAAAGGACGATCCCTTAACGGCCGTTTAAGGGGATGAAATCGCCCTTAAATTAAAAACTCGAAAATTGTATTAAATTATTTGCGGCAGAAAGAAAAAAAGTGTCACTTTAAAAACCACAGGGAAATGTAAAGAATAGAGTATGTTTTCACCTCACGAAAGGACGATCCCTTAGCGGCCGTCGAAGGGGATGAATTCGCCCTTACATGAAAAATACGAAAATTATAATTAATTATTTGCGGCAGAACGAAAAAAAGTGTCACTTTGAAAATCACAGGGAAATGTAAGGAATAGAGTATATTTTCACCTCAAGAAAGGACGATCCCTTAGCGGCCGTCGAAGGGGATGAATTCGCCCTTACATGAAAAATACGAAAATTATAATTAATTATTTGCGGCAGAACGAAAAAAAGTGTCACTTTGAAAACCACAAGGAAATGTAAGGAATAGAGTATATTTTCACCTCACGAAAGGAAGATCTCTTAGCAGCCGTCCAAGGGGATGAAATCGCCCATAAATTAAAAACTCGAAAATTGTATTAAATTATTTGCGGCAGAAAGAAAAAAAGTGTCACTTTGAAAACCACAGGGAAATGTAAAGAATAGAGTATGTTTTCACCTCAAGAAAGGACGATCACTTAGCGGCCGTCGAAGGGGATGAAATCGCCCTTAAATGAAAAATACGAAAATTATATTAAATTATTTGCGGCAGAACGAAAAAAAGTGTCACTTTGAAAACCACAGGGAAATGTAAGGAATAGAGTATATTTTCACCTCAAGAAAGGACGATCCCTTAGCGGCCGTCGAAGGGGATGAATTCGCCCTTACATGAAAAATACGAAAATTATAATTAATTATTTGCGGCAGAACGAAAAAAAGTGTCACTTTGAAAACCACAAGGAAATGTAAGGAATAGAGTATATTTTCACCTCACGAAAGGAAGATCCCTTAGCAGCCGTCCAAGGGGATGAAATCGCCCATAAATTAAAAACTCGAAAATTGTATTAAATTATTTGCGGCAGAAAGAAAAAAAGTGTCACTTTGAAAACCACAGGGAAATGTAAAGAATAGAGTATGTTTTCACCTCAAGAAAGGACGATCCCTTAGCGGCCGTCGAAGGGGATGAAATCGCCCTTAAATGAAAAATACGAAAATTATATTAAATTATTTGCGGCAGAACGAAAAAAAGTGTCACTTTGAAAACCACAGGGAAATGTAAGGAATAGAGTATATTTTCACCTCAAGAAAGGACGATCCCTTAGCGGCCGTCGAAGGGGATGAATTCGCCCTTACATGAAAAATACGAAAATTATAATTAATTATTTGCGGCAGAACGAAAAAAAGTGTCACTTTGAAAACCACAGGGAAATGTAAGGAATAGAGTATATTTTCACCTCACGGAAGGACGATCCCTTAGCGGCCGTCGAAGGGGATGAAATCGCCCTTAAATGAAAAATACGAAAATTATAATTAATTATTTGCGGCAGAACGAAAAAAAGTGTCACTTTGAAAACCACAGGGAAATGTAAGGAATAGAGTATATTTTCACCTCAAGAAAGGACGATCCCTTAGCGGCCATCGAAGGGGATGAATTCGCCCTTACATGAAAAATACGAAAATAATAATTAATTATTTGCGGCAGAACGAAAAAAAGTGTCACTTTGAAAACCACAGGGAAATGTAAGGAATAGAGTATATTTTCACCTCAAGAAAGGACGATCCCTTAGCGGCCGTCGAAGGGGATGAATTCGCCCTTACATGAAAAATACGAAAATAATAATTAATTATTTGCGGCAGAACGAAAAAAAGTGTCACTTTGAAAACCACAGGGAAATGTAAGAAATAGAGTATATTTTCACCTCAAGAAAGGACGATCCCTTAGCGGCCGTCGAAGGGGATGAATTCGCCCTTACATGAAAAATACGAAAATAATAATTAATTATTTGCGGCAGAACGAAAAAAAGTGTCACTTTGAAAACCACAGGGAAATGTAAGGAATAGAGTATATTTTCACCTCAAGAAAGGACGATCCCTTAGCGGCCGTCGAAGGGGATGAAATCGCCCTTAAATGAAAAATACGAAAATTATATTAAATTATTTGCGGCAGAAAGAAAAAAAGTGTCACTTTGAAAACCACAGGGATCGTCCTTTCTTGAGGTGAAAATATACTCTATTCCTTACATTTCCCTGTGGTTTTCAAAGTGACACTTTTTTTCTTTCTGCCGCAAATAATTAATTATAATTTTCGTATTTTTCATGTAAGGGCGAATTCATCCCCTTCGACGGCCGCTAAGGGATCGTCCTTTCGTGAGGTGAAAACATACTCTATTCATTACATTTCCCTGTGGTTTTCAAAGTGACACTTTTTTTCTTTCTGCCGCAAATAATTTAATACAATTTTCGAGTTTTTAATTTAAGGGCGATTTCATCCCCTTAAACGGCCGTTAAGGGATCGTCCTTTCGTGAGGTGAAAATATACTCTATTCCTTACATTTCCCTGTGGTTTTCAAAGTGACCCTTTTTTTCGTTCTGCCGCAAATAATTAATTATAATTTTCGTATTTTTCATTTAAGGGCGATTTCATCCCCTTCGACGGCCGCTAAGGGATCGTCCTTTCTTGAGGTGAAAATATACTCTATTCCTTACATTTCCCTGTGGTTTTCAAAGTGACACTTTTTTTCGTTCTGCCGCAAATAATTAATTGTATTTTTCGTATTTTTAATTTAAGGGCGATTTCATCCCCTTCGACGGCCGCTAAGGGATCGTCCTTTCTTGAGGTGAAAATATACTCTATTCCTTACATTTCCCTGTGGTTTTCAAAGTGACACTTTTTTTCGTTCTGCCGCAAATAATTAATTATAATTTTCGTATTTTTCATGTAAGGGCGAATTCATCCCCTTCGACGGCCGCTAAGGGATCGTCCTTTCTTGAGGTGAAAATATACTCTATTCCTTACATTTCCCTGTGGTTTTCAAAGTGACACTTTTTTTCGTTCTGCCGCAAATAATTTAATATAATTTTCGTATTTTTCATTTAAGGGCGATTTCATCCCCTTCGACGGCCGCTAAGTGATCGTCCTTTCTTGAGGTGAAAACATACTCTATTCTTTACATTTCCCTGTGGTTTTCAAAGTGACACTTTTTTTCTTTCTGCCGCAAATAATTTAATACAATTTTCGAGTTTTTAATTTATGGGCGATTTCATCCCCTTGGACGGCTGCTAAGAGATCTTCCTTTCGTGAGGTGAAAATATACTCTATTCCTTACATTTCCTTGTGGTTTTCAAAGTGACACTTTTTTTCGTTCTGCCGCAAATAATTAATTATAATTTTCGTATTTTTCATGTAAGGGCGAATTCATCCCCTTCGACGGCCGCTAAGGGATCGTCCTTTCTTGAGGTGAAAATATACTCTATTCCTTACATTTCCCTGTGGTTTTCAAAGTGACACTTTTTTTCGTTCTGCCGCAAATAATTAATTATAATTTTCGTATTTTTCATTTAAGGGCGATTTCATCCCCTTCGACGGCCGCTAAGGGATCGTCCTTCCTTGAGGTGAAAATATACTCTATTCCTTACATTTCCCTGTGGTTTTCAAAGTGACACTTTTTTTCGTTCTGCCGCAAATAATTAATTGTATTTTTCGTATTTTTAATTTAAGGGCGATTTCATCCCCTTCGACGGCCGCTAAGGGATCGTCCTTTCTTGAGGTGAAAATATACTCTATTCCTTACATTTCCCTGTGGTTTTCAAAGTGACACTTTTTTTCGTTCTGCCGCAAATAATTAATTATAATTTTCGTATTTTTCATGTAAGGGCGAATTCATCCCCTTCGACGGCCGCTAAGGGATCGTCCTTTCTTGAGGTGAAAATATACTCTATTCCTTACATTTCCCTGTGGTTTTCAAAGTGACACTTTTTTTCGTTCTGCCGCAAATAATTAATTGTATTTTTCGTATTTTTAATTTAAGGGCGATTTCATCCCCTTCGACGGCCGCTAAGGGATCGTCCTTTCTTGAGGTGAAAATATACTCTATTCCTTACATTTCCCTGTGGTTTTCAAAGTGACACTTTTTTTCGTTCTGCCGCAAATAATTTAATATAATTTTCGTATTTTTCATTTAAGGGCGATTTCATCCCCTTCGACGGCCGCTAAGGGATCGTCCTTTCTTCAGGTGAAAATATACTCTATTCCTTACATTTCCCTGTGGTTTTCAAAGTGACACTTTTTTTCGTTCTGCCGCAAATAATTAATTGTATTTTTCGTATTTTTAATTTAAGGGCGATTTCATCCCCTTCGAGGGCCGCTAAGGGATCGTCCTTTCTTGAGGTGAAAATATACTCTATTCCTTACATTTCCCTGTGGTTTTCAAAGTGACACTTTTTTTCGTTCTGCCGCAAATAATTAATTGTATTTTTCGTATTTTTACTTTAAGGGCGATTTCATCCCCTTCGACGGCCGCTAAGGGATCGTCCTTTCTTGAGGTGAAAACATACTCTATTCTTTACATTTCCCTGTGGTTTTCAAAGTGACACTTTTTTTCTTTCTGCCGCAAATAATTTAATACAATTTTCGAGTTTTTAATTTATGGGCGATTTCATCCCCTTGGACGGCTGCTAAGGGATCTTCCTTTCGTGAGGTGAAAATATACTCTATTCCTTACATTTCCCTGTGGTTTTCAAAGTGACACTTTATTTCGTTCTGCCGCAAATAATTAATTATAATTTTCGTATTTTTCATTTAAGGGCGATTTCATCCCCTTCGACGGCCGCTAAGGGATCTTCCTTTCTTGAGGTGAAAATATACTCTATTCCTTACATTTCCCTGTGGTTTTCAAAGTGACACTTTTTTTCGTTCTGCCGCAAATAATTAATTATAATTTTCGTATTTTTCATGTAAGGGCGAATTCATCCCCTTCGACGGCCGCTAAGGGATCGTCCTTTCTTGAGGTGAAAATATACTCTATTCCTTACATTTCCCTGTGGTTTTCAAAGTGACACTTTTTTTCTTTCTGCCGCAAATAATTTAATATAATTTTCGTATTTTTCATGTAAGGGCGAATTCATCCCCTTCGACGGCCGCTAAGGGATCGTCCTTTCTTCAGGTGAAAATATACTCTATTCCTTACATTTCCCTTGGGTTTTCAAAGTGACACTTTTTTTCGTTCTGCCGCAAATAATTTAATATAATTTTCGTATTTTTCATTTTAGGGCGATTTCATCCCCTTCGACGGCCGCTAAGGGATCGTCCTTCCTTGAGGTGAAAATATACTCTATTCCTTACATTTCCCTGTGGTTTTCAAAGTGACACTTTTTTTCGTTCTGCCGCAAATAATTAATTATAATTTTCGTATTTTTCATGTAAGGGCGAATTCATCCCCTTCGACGGCCGCTAAGGGATCGTCCTTTCTAGAGGTGAAAATATACTCTATTCCTTACATTTCCCTGTTGTTTTCAAAATGACACTTTTTTTCGTTCTGCCGCAAATAATTTATTATAATTTTCATATTTTTAATTTAATGGCGATTTCATCCCCTTGGACGGCCACTAAGGGATCGTCCTTTCGTGAGGTGAAAATATACTCTGTTCCTTACATTTCCCTGTGGTTTTCAAAGTGACACTTTTTTTCGTTCTGCCGCAAATAATTAATTATTATTTTCGTATTTTTCATGTAAGGGCGAATTCATCCCCTTCGACGGCCGCTAAGGGATCGTCCTTTCTTGAGGTGAAAATATACTCTATTCCTTACATTTCCCTGTGGATTTGAAAGTGACACTTTTTTTCGTTCTGCCGCAAATAATTAATTATAATTTTATTATAATTAATTTTTAAATTAATTTTTTATTTTACTATAAGGTGGGTTATCCTTGCCCTAATCTTAATTCGGATTAGATAAGAACATAAAAAATGAAATATGCTGCTCCTACTGAATATTTTTTATTTCAGAATGATTTCTCTAATTAACGTACGCCAATGTGCTTTCGGGCATTTCCGTCAAATTGGCTGCTATATTTTGGCTGCTAACTTCACACCGGTAACTTAGCAGGGGATTTTAGAGGTGTAAGTATTGTATAAAATCTGAGAAAAAAATAAAATAACGAATTCAAATGTAAAAACATTTTGTCTTCTATTTTAAAAACAAATAATGAATTATTAAAATGTAAGGAATATTTTATCGAGAGGCACCCTTTAGGCCCTACAAGATTTCAATTTTTACTTGTTTTAAATATTTGTAGAAAACACATTTTAATTATAGGTATAGGTAGTTATAGTAAGAACCAAGGTAATGAACAGATATAACTAAAATCTACAAAATAAGTGCAAACGCTGTTGTCAATGTCAATAACATAGGTAACACTTCTAGACTAACCAAATTACATTAGGTAGGTACACAATATTGTCAAAGTCTATAGGTATATCGGTACCTAAACTGATTGTTGACTTCATTACCTGAGTATAAACAAAGTTAATAGACAACTTATTGCAAAATTTTACACATGCCCTGATCCCATGTGACTTGCAAATTTGAACAAAGTACCTAGCGCTAGAAAGTGTACTACCTACTGACTAATGATTGATAACAAAACGAGGAAAACTTATATCACGATGATCTTTATAAACGTCAGTTAAACCACTTATTAAACAATAGGTTCATGATCCAATAAAATTACATCTATATCATTCGAAGGTGAGTACCACCTACTAGTAGGTACTTTTATATTTACTTTTCAACATTCAGTATTCAGTATAAATAAGCATCGCTTCTAGCAAGGTCGTACGTAGGGCATTATAATTGTTACTTGTAAATAAAACAATCGATAACCTTTACCAACATAAAAAAGGTCACTTACTGTTTTATCCCACTCATCACCAACTTGCAACATATTTACTGATTATTTTCTCTACGGTAAGTACCAAATAAATTATATTTTTAATTACTGCGAGAACTTATTTTCTGACAGACCGGTGCACAAAGCGCAAGGCGGATCAAGGCGGACACAGTGATTCCATAGGCGTAGGCGTGCCGGCGTGCCATATTCGAAGGCTATATGATGACCCACAAAGCGCTACCATATTTCGCCAAGGGAGAAGTGGTAAAAGGGTTTGGAAGAGGATCTAAAGAATTAGGATGCCCTACAGCAAATTATCCTGAAGATGTAGTGAACAAATTGCCAGATGAAATAGAAACTGGTGTTTACTACGGATTTGCTTGTGTGGATAAAGGTGACGTCCATGATATGGTGTTGAGTATTGGATTTAATCCTTTTTATAATGGTACGGTGAAGACCATTGAAACGCATATTCTTCATAATTTTGCCTCTGATTTTTATGGTAAAGAGTTGCGAATTGTTACATTAGGTTATATTAGGCCGCAATTAAAATTTAATTCCTTAGATGAATTTAAACAAAAAATTAGTGAAGACATAGCTTGTGCTATTAATGAATTGAGTAAACCAGAGTTTTTGAAATACAAGGAAGATAGATTTTTTAAGGATTAAATTGATCTATTGAACTTTTATTTAATAAATACTAAAAAATAAAAACAATTTGTATTTGTAATAGATAGACATGAATAGAGTACCTTTATTTCGTAAATTTAAAGCCGGCTTGGAAAAAAAGGGCTGAAAATGATGACTTAAACGCTTGAAATTGAGATTCCAAGCGGCTTAGAACGTTCAAGTCAATTCTAAAATATTGTAGGATTGGCTTCACTCAAGCTGCTTCAGATTGCGATATAAACGGGATTGGATTTAATCAGATCTAACTGCAGAAGTTTATATGCTTCACGTACTGAAGAATCCCTTGTGACGAATGAAAACATTCTGTGATGAAAACCTTTATTAGTGATCCTGATATATAATACTACTATATCGCGGGTAGAGGCCCAAAAATTCCGAAAACACCACGTTGCCGACCTACTATCTTTTTCCTTTTCGAGAGTACCTCCGATCAAATATGTATAGATAAGTAATTGCCTATTTGTCAGTATATAAAATAATCGTCTCCAAGAACAACAAAAAACACAACCTCAATTTAAAGAAATTTCCTGTCACAGTGCCCAACGGCATGGGCGGCTATATTTTAAGGGGTGAAAATAATAATTATAAAACTAAAAGTAAAAATTAGAATATTTTATTTTAGTAAATACAAAGTTTAAGATTTACATATTCAAGAACAACAATTTATACACATATGTGTATAATATTTACTACACTATTTTTTATAATAGTACTTAATATTTACTATTAAAAAACAATTGTAAAATCATTGAAGATCCCCCTCGCGATCGCCGATTCTACGTTTATGCATGGCTACTTACCTGTGTAAACCACGCCCATTGGTGACAGTCACAATATCCTTAACAATTTAGGCGGTAAATTCAAATGGGAATTTTTGATTGGACCAAATTCTTGGGCACTAATGTAAACAAAAAGCTTTTGTTTTAAATATTGTTGGCCACAAAACTGTGTTGCTATAATTTGTCTATGTAATATTCGGTCGGATGAGAGTACCTTAGTCAAATATGCACATGCGCATGAATATCGCAACATCCAATAACCATGCAGCATAAATACTACATCTCTGTCTCTGTCTACCGACTTCTTACAAATAAAATTCTTAAAATAAAAATTGAAAGTTGGGAAGTCTCTCAACCTATAAACAGTGTCGCCTTCCGTAACCATCATAGATATAGAGTATGTCTCTGGTAACCATGGATATCGACAATATTTGCTTATGCGCAAATCGAAGAAAGGGTCTCTGGAAGAGTATAGCACTATATCTTTTGTCCTTTGGTGTTTTCGGAGTTAGCCGTTAACAGAATATACAGGGTGTCCCAGTGTGAGCGTACAAAAATTTAGCAGGGGTAGAGCATGCCGAAATAAGAATAAAACTCTTATAAAAAATTTTATCTGATGCACGCCTAACGCGAGTTACAGAGTGTTATTTTGGAGAAAAAAAAAAAACAATTTTCCGCAATAACTTAAAAACCGTTTCGTAGATTTAGGTAATTTTTGGGTGACGTGTACATTTATTAAAGGTCATTAAAACTACATGGTGTTTGTTTAACTCTGTCACCTGTGGTGGCCTAAGCCTACTCTACCTTATGATTTTGTCTTCATAACACACATCAGAATGAATAACTTTTTCGCAATTACCAGTAAAATATCTATTCATATATACCTACCTAGGTAGGTAAAGCATAATAAGTCATAGACAATGAGAATAATTAAATCTAGAGGTAGCGATTTTTTGTGTTTTATTTTATAATACCGCAATCTTCATCATTTAATTAAGTACATCAAAAATAAAAATAATCATACAAATTAAAAAATAAAACAAACTAAATTAAATTTAAAAAATAAATAAAAGTTCCAATATATCTCCCTATGAGTCAATTATTATTACCACTGGGACTGGGACTATAATTTATTTAGCCTGCTATTTGAAAGGATTTTTAGCCGACGGATAGATATCGATAATTATCCCGTTAATTATATTCTGTGGTCAAACCATAAAATATTATTTTTTGGTTTATGTACTGAGGTATAAACATCCATAGGCGTTTTTTCTTCAGCTAACTACAACATACAATAGTTACCTGTGGTTACTCAAATTGACATTTGCTATAGTTACTAATCTGTAATTATTCATGGTTAGATCACTGTTTTTCTGTATACAATAATGTTGACATTCAACATAATTTTCAACTATCGTTCAGCAGAACAATCACAAATTGTTTTGTATCTGCTGAACGCGGCCCATGGTACAAACCGTTTGCTGTGTGTTGAACGCGGCATTGTTTATTGTTCATTCTTCATCACTCTGTGGTTATGCATAGAAAATAGAAAATTAAACTTAAACTAGTATTTTCTATGGTATGTCTATGGAGGTTATGTTGTTACAAAAATATATGAAATGGCTTTAAGATTTGCAAATAATTTAAGTTTACGCTTGTTACAGGTTAATTTATCTATTTTTAAATTGGTAATATTAATAATAAACGTTTTCTTACTTTTAGCTACCTACAACAAACTTATTATATCCAGTGACGAACATTTCTGTACAAACTGTTCGTCATAGAAGAACTAAACACTGGGACCCTAAATGGAAACTTTTTCGGCGATTAAAAGTTATGAAAGTAAAATTACCAAACTTTAATGAAAAAGTTGAGGAGTTGTCTGAAGAGCAAATACGCACACGATTAAAAGAACAGGGATTATTGCCTCCGAGGCCATGGATGGAACGGCAGTTTTTCATTCATTCCACAGGTGGTGTTTTTGAACCGTATGTTCCTCCTGAAGGAGATGGTAAAATTTCTCCGGTGTCCAAGCAAGTAAGAGTTTATGTTTTAAATTTAATTGAAAAATATAATTGATTTTAATTCCATTTAAATTAAAGATTAAATTAAATGATGTTCGTTTATTAATCTAGTTTCTAGTCATATTCATAAGTATAAAAACTTGATTATTTTCTTGATTAAGTTTAATATTAATTAATTAATTTTATATTTTTGATTAAAATTAAAATCTGCCTTTGCCATATTGTATATGAACATACAAAAGACCTTAACTTCCAAGTACCACTATTTACTTGACTTATTTAGTACGCATATTTGGCGCATTGTCTACCAAACACTGTTCCGTCTCCAGAGGTGCACGGATTTAGACATCCATAAAATGTTTTAATAAATCTGTTAAGCCCAAACAATTCTCAATACTATTTATGACCCGAAATGACATATTTGCTAAAGAACTAGAAATGGTTCTACGAAATTTATCTATTTGAGCCAGATGTTACTGTCTAAAGATATTGAATTTACATGCAAAAGGCCGCTTGACGTTGACCATGTGAGCTTTTGTTATATTACCATGCAGAAGAATGATGGCATTTGTGAGGATCCCGGGATATTTATTCTTGAGGCCGATATGTAACCATTTTTAGGTACCTGAATATTGCCTTACGTTGATGTTAATGTTTCGCCTTCAGAGGTTGCGCATGCTTCCCCTGCATACTCTGATGTTTGGGTTCTGATTCATAGTTGTATTGCCAAGACTCATAATTTGGTGTAAAAAGGCATTACCTTGTTGTTGATGGTGCATCAAATGCTCTAATGATAAGGCCATACACAAATTCTTCTGCTCATCAATAACCAGTGGTGGAATCCACTGAGTAGCCACTTTGTGATAGCCAAGGTTATGACTGATGGAATAAAGAGTTTCCATGGTGATACTCAACATCTGAGAAAGTTCTCTAACCTTGATGTATCTTTTTGCGCATAAAGCAGTTTCCAACTGTCACATTTTCATCTAATTAATATCTAAATTTCAGATAATTAAAATTTATTGCACCAATGAATTGCACCATTGCCGTTTGAGAATAACTATACTAGTTCCCATATGCAGCTTTCATTCTCCTATACATTTCCATTGGCTGAAGCCCCTCAGTCGCCACAAACTGAATAATGAATAATTCAATAACGGCATTTCAACGCATGTAGAAAAGAGCAAGCTGCAAATATTTTTGTCAGACACGTCACTAGTAGGTAAAACAATAAACCCAAATGAATTACATTGCTATTGAGATAAAGTCAAGGTGTTTCCCTTCAACAATGCTCTAAGTTTGATAATTTATGACATCCTCTGTTGTTAGTGGTACCTAGAGGCATATTTAAATATACAGAATATTACGTAAACTTACTCTGTCCCAAGTAGGGCTATAATATATGAATATCCATATATTATATCCATTGCCGTTTGAGAATAACTATACTAGTTCCCATATGCAGCTTTCATTCTCCTATACATTTCCATTGGCTGAAGCCCCTCAGTCGCCACAAACTGAATAATGAATAATTCAATAACGGCATTTCAACGCATGTAGAAAAGAGCAAGCTGCAAATATTTTTGTCAGACACGTCACTAGTAGGTAAAACAATAAACCCAAATGAATTACATTGCTATTGAGATAAAGTCAAGGTGTTTCCCTTCAACAATGCTCTAAGTTTGATAATTTATGACATCCTCTGTTGTTAGTGGTACCTAGAGGCATATTTAAATATACAGAATATTACGTAAACTTACTCTGTCCCAAGTAGGGCTATAATATATGAATATCGATATATTGACGTTTTGATATTATTGATGGATAATTATTGATAGTTTTCAATAGTTTGTTACCAAATATTTGTGGAAATAGATACAGTTAATTCCCAAATGAATATAATATAATTTGAATGCATGGAGAAGCTTCTTTGGGTACCAAGAAAGTCCAATAATCCAGAAATGATAAAAATTTATCAATAGTGCTTACATATATAGTGTAGTTGTATTTGATAACTAATTTATTATATAGTTATATAAATCTTTGGAATATCGAACAGTGAAGATCTCAAAACATTTACATTTCTGTTTGAATACATACATTCTAAATTACAACTTTCAGTGTACAATCACTATCTCCAATTTCTTTATTATTATTTATATATATAGGGTGTTCCAGTTTTATGCTGAAAGAATTCGTCATCAAAGAATTATTTTCAAATTTTATTTGGTAGATGCTACTATGAATCTTTACTTCCACAAAAAAATTTGAGCTTGGGAATAACCAGTAGCGTGCAATCAGCACTCTTGCATCCATTTTCTAAAAAGTATATGTTACCCCATTGGCTAACGTTTAAAATAATACGATATTTCGATGTCCCACTCATTTCTCTACAAAAAACTATACTTACATTTTATTTACAAAACACACCGTTAACGGAGTAAATCGATATTTTATGAAACTATGTCATCTCCTTTCGTAACAAAATAATACCTTAAAATAAAATTATATCGGTGTAATTTCATTTTAATGTATTATTTTGTTAGGAAAGGACATGACATGGTTTCATAAAATATCAATTTATCGAACGAATAGAATATGACTCCAACATAACGGGGCACCCCCTCATAATTCAAGGAATGTATATGAATACTTAAATGCGAAATTTCCAAGACGATGGATCGGAAATAAAGGTCCTGTAAGGTAGCCACCAACGTCTCCTGATCTTACAGTACGAGATTACTTCTTATGGGGTGTCAAAAAGTTATAGATAGAAAAGCTTTGGTTAGGCAGTGAGACCTTGAGCGTTCTATTTAATAATATTTTATAGTACTGTAACATCAGGAGACCTTGGTGGCCACCTTACAGGATCTTTAGTATTCCTCTTGAGTATTTCTTAAAAACCTAAGCTATGCTTTTTCTCAATGCTTTAATTCCGGTTATTCAGAGGGATCTTGAGCGCTATATTAGTAATTTATTAATATAGCGCTCAAGAAATAATATTAATGAAATAATTAACAAGTGTACCGGACAAGGGGGCATCAGTATGAACATTACTATAAGTTAGTTGCTGTTTTTATTATTATTTACTTAAATTAAATTTCGTTTAATTGAAAATGTGTTTTTACGTATAAAATTGCATATTTGATTGACTATAAAAATGAAACATGAAAATTAGTGTTTTTAATAAGCTTTTGGACTTTTTTTGGACAATATCTACTTCACATTGAACGAATGAAAACCCCGAAAAACGTGAGACAATAAAAAAAAATTGATGTATCAAAATGGAAATATTGAAGGTGAATTCTTCGGGACAAAACCTATGAATTTGCTTTGGGCGATGGAAGCATAGTATCAAGAGACATAAAGATTGCAAAAACCATAATAAAACTTCCAGGGCCATATTTAAAAAATCTGAATAGATGATGGCTCTGGAAAGACAAAACATTTTATGAAAAATATGATTATGCCATTCGATAAAGCACAAAAAGTTGCCGTGAAGAAGTGTTCTTTTTTCAATATTTACTCATATTTGGAATAAAATAGTTCCAAATTTCAATTTTTTTTCATATATTTCAAAACCAATCAAGTTAGCCTTGACATTTTTTGGCCATTATGTTGGCCCCCTGATTGCACAACTTTGCCCCCATTTAACCGGTTTCGTATCTCTTACCATTTCCGAGATCCCCATGCATAGACGCGAATTTGATTCAGCCTGTATATTATTCATTGTAGTCTCTTTTGGGATTACACCACCTGTAAAATA
This sequence comes from Pogonocherus hispidulus, assembly GCA_963924545.1. NCBI lineage: Eukaryota > Metazoa > Arthropoda > Insecta > Coleoptera > Cerambycidae > Pogonocherus > Pogonocherus hispidulus. Next base: position 73,732,037 of record OZ004693.1, read on the forward strand.
ACAAAAAACAGGAAATGAGAACCATTCAAATTAAATATTCAAAGTGCAGTATCAACGCAAACTTCCAAAGTTTGCCCCAAAAACCACTAAATATTTAATAAACTGACTAAATTTCATCAGTGGTCTGAAGATCAGTGGTGGTTTCAGATTTCTTTTTGCCCCAACTCATTATCTGGAACTTTAAGTTTAAGAGGTTTTGTCAGATAATACGTAAGTTCGGATCACTGACTAATAATTTAGACTGTATTGGATGTTGAAATCATACACAGGCTTATTAAAATCGTGAGACATTTTTTAAAATTTTTTGTTAGGAATCTTGGAATAATCTAGAATTTAATAATTAATTATGAAATTGTGGTGTGCATGATTTTACTAGCTGTTTACCCCTCGATGATCCTATAAATATGTAAATAAATTAAATAGATGCGTTAAACAACATAGTTAATAACTCAGTACTCTAAGGCTCAACTTAATTATTGAAATTAATACATTTGGAAAAATTTTCACATAGTAATAGATACTGTTTAAACATTTTTAATATAAAAAGGATTCTAAAAAAATAAACAAGTTTTTGAGGACATTTTCATGCATATACTGAGTATATAGAAAGAGATTACACAATCACCACATGAGCGTTAGTCAGCCCTAGTAGCAAATGACAGCTGTTTCAATCTATTAGATCTGCTCAGTGCCGTACAGATCCCAGCATAGAGACAACTCATTGCATATTATAGATGATGCCATTTAGCAGTGATGATGCATACACCTCTTTCTATCTACTTAGTATTTATCAATAATATCATTATACAGTAGACTCTCGATTATCCGAAATAATGTGGACCGGACCGATTTCGGATAATCGAAATTTCGAACAATGTGGAGGTTGATAAAAATCATTCGGGTGAGTACATATTATGTTTGCTTAAGGAGCATTTATTAAATTTCAATTTAAATACATACATATTAAATACCAAAACAAATATATAAATATGTATTTAAATATGTACATACATAGGAAAAAATAACTACATATACTTTTATAGATGTATGTAATCAATCCTAACAATACATAATATCGTTGAGTGACGAAGTTCGTCACTCAACGATAATATCTAATACATACATATGTATGGGATAAATAATACATAATCTGCATTCATAAATTCAAGAAAGAGGTAATTGGTAATATATATTTACATACATATTTCATAAATTTCGGATAATGCGGAGGCATAGTGAGAATCATTTCGGATAATCCGGTTCATGTATCGTTTCGGATAATGCGGAGTTCGCATAATCGGGTTTCGGATAATCGGGAGTCTACTGTATATTATATGCATATAGTGTATATCATTAAAAAGATTTTTATTTCACTACATGTTTATTGCCGTATACATTGATAATTGGGTGGAAACACCGGTTTAGTTATTTCGTATCAAACATTAATTATTCATCTGTAGGGTGCTATGCAAAACCTTGAATTCCTGAAAAAGAAATCAGGAACAATGATGGCTATTCGAAAAGTCCGGCAGTTCGAAGAAGACTTTGACACACCAGATTTTTGTAAAGAAGCTACTAAAATTTACATCAAAATGCATGAAATGCTAGCTGCAAAAGATAAGGACAATATAATTGATGTCATAACAGAAAGGGCCTACCCTGAAGTCCTAAATAATATTGAATATAAAACTATTCATTGGAAGTATCTTAAAGATATAGAATTACCAAGAGTTGTTCACGCAAGATGTACAGACATTGTATCAAAAGAGAATATATTTGCTCAGATTACAGTTAGATTTCACACACAGCAGGTAATTCCATAAAATGGTTTAAATTTACACTTTTTAAGATTGGCAAATATTAAAATTAAGGACAATTATAATAAAACCAATACCATACCTATCCGGCTTAATTGAAAATTGTGTGTAATTACTAGAGCTGGAACGGAACGTTGGAATTGAACGTTGACTTGTAAAAAGGAGTGAGGGGGGTCAGTCAACCGATTGCCAAGCATCAGCGGCATATTAGTTTGTCTGTAGACATTTTTGGGTAAAAGTATTTTCAATTGCATTACGTTTATGTCGTTATCTTATGGCATAATGTCATTGGAATATAAATGCTCCTGCTCTAGTAATTATTACTAATTATGAGTGGAATATCATTTTTTAAAATATTCTTCAGATACTATTCTCAAAGAACTTCTCTCAAAATTTCTTATCTCTCCAGTTTTTTATAATTCATTAGGAGAGAAAGTTCATTCATGAATGTGCTATTATTATATTTGATTTTGTATTTCATGGGTTTATATCTAGTAAATGATGATGAAAATTGACATTCAAATTGATCGTTGTGAAAGTAAGATTAAAAAAGTAATTTTTACTGCCATCCTATTGCAAATTATTTTTTGCATTGAAATTATTATTCGCTGCTGTTTTATGTTTTGTTAATACAATGAAGTTGTTTTAGATATTGGCAGTTTATGACCGTTTTGGAAGACTAATGCATGGCAGTGAAATAATTGCAAAAGATGTTTTAGAATATGTAGTTTTTGAGAAACATTTAGCGAATCAGTATGGAACATGGAGAGTGCATGCTAAAATTATACCCGATTGGTTACCCCCTAGAGAACCTTCTACAACTACGTACTTAAGACGAGAAGAGCCACCTCCAGAACCAGAAACAGTTGTCCCCGAAACTGAAGTTAAGGTTCAGGAAAAAGAGTTGGGTGTACCTAGTCCCGCATAATAATATAGTTGTTACAATTGAAATAAGATATTAAAAACATTTTATTACGAGTTAATGAGTATGTTTAGGTAACATACTAACTACACTAACTCTGGCAGTTATTAGTATTGGTTGGTAACAAAGCCTCTTTAAATTGTGAAGTAAATGGTTTTGACTACTGTAATTGTTAATTTAGGCTACTATAATTAGTTACTGAGGAGATACGGACTTACCAAGGAGATACGATACCTACATAATTATTTAAAATAAATTTGTTACCGCCTTTACTGATGCTTATTAGTTATTATAAGCAAATTGTATTATGTGAAAAATATCTCATCTCATTATACGTGTGTGATTGTTTTGTCATAATTCAGTGCTTAAAATCTAGAATATAGTTTTCAGTCGCGTCTCGCCAGGGGACGCAAGTGACGCACCTCTTCACCTAAAATTTCCGTTTGGTTGTATCATTTAAAATTATTTTTAACTTCATATAAATTTTGTAATTTAGATATATTTTGACAGTGAAAATGTATTGTTTGTTTTATCCACATAAATAAACAGAATAATTATTATAAAACGTTGCGCACTGAACGCCTTCTAAAACAACATTGCTTTCGTTGAGAGCAAACATTAAAACCCCATACCGTTCCGTTCTTATAATAAGCAAGTGACGCACATCGCTATCAGGTGGTATTTCCGATTTCCGCGACAGTTATAACTGCAGTTGCCATGGCAACAAGGCGGCCGATACGTGACTAAACTGCCCTGTGTAGATGTGAAGTTATGATAGAGCAATTGAGAGAAGGTGCATTCAGAATTCGGTCGATTATTCTTGATCTCTCTGGTAATAAGTGGGTAAAGAGATGTTTTCCATTTAAAAAGTTTATGATGATGAAGAGATGAATTTTTAACCATAGAAATGAATCTGGTCAAAAAGTTAAAGATAAATGACTATAAGAAAAAAATATATGGGGATATTAAATACCTAACCTGGATATAACGTGTCCGAGTATATAACCTATAGTTAATTTACTGGTGAAATACCGTTATTCTGTTAGAATACAAAAAAATTAAGACGTTCATGTGCTAGTTGTAATCAGCAGAAAGTAAGGCAATTATCAGCTCTCATTCCCTGTTTCTGCAGAAGCAGAGCGAGGTGGTCTATACCGTGTACTTCTATTAGGTTTATTCATATCTGTTTGTATGCAATTATCTGATAATAATAATAATAATAATACAGTCATTCTATTTGGGACACAGAAGATGAAGAAAAGTTTGTGTCCACTGGATTTACAAAATCTGTAGGAATTTGACCCTTTCACTGCTGTAGACGAATATTAAAATTGGTTCTGACTGCTGTAGCCATATAGCTTTGCGTCATATGGGCAATATAAGATTAGACAAGTTAGTGTGTGCTAAAATTTCAACCTAGTAGCCACGTTATTAAGTCAGTTGTTGATGTGTTTTTGGGTATTTTAGATGGTAGTTAGGCTAATAAAAATGTTATTAAAATAGACACTTAATTTTTTCACTAAAATTATAATTAAATAACAAATATTGAATGAATCAAATACCATAATTAGTTATAGAAATGGCATGAACTGCTGTAGACATATATATTCGCGAACCATAAAATATTGCAGCTCGGCATTGTTCACCGTAGATACACTTGCCGCAGCGAAAGGTTAAAACATCTTAATCCTATTTAGGAGTATATTAAGGTAAAGAGGTATTATAGATTAGCCTCAACTTCATCTGCAAACATCCACCAGCAACAATGGTTGAATAAGTGGTATAATGGTCAAAAAATATATATACTCGAGCACAAAAAGAAAAGGTAGTAAATTTATAGGAATCTGTTATTTACCATTATTCTACTAAGAACCACAATAATTACAGATGAAAATGTAACTTTAGCCATTGTTTTTAGGAATCTGCATAAAATAACAGTCATAGTCATGGTATTAGGAGTGTAGGAATCCGGACATATTTGCGATGAATAGTGAATTTTATATAGGAATATCTAAAATACCTTCATTATATTCTGAATATCTACATACATCCCAAGAGGTAATTACCTCAAATAATATTCTACAAATGTGAATTACTACCACACTCCACATAATTATGTGAAGTGTGGCACATAATTATGTGGAGTGGTAATAATTCACATTTGTAAAATATAATTTTACTACTATAAAATCACAGAAAGGAGAGGAGGTCTACAGTGTATTTATAGTAATTTTATAATCTGCAAATAATGCCATTTAGTAATGCAACCCCTTTATACTAATAGGAAAACAGTAATATACGAAGGTATTTGTCTGCAGGGCATGTAGTAAATTTATAGTAATCAACAAAATGCCATATCATTCTATTAGAGAGTGCAGAAGGGCTAAGAGGAATTTCTCTCGAGTATACTATTAGTTAATAGATAGCTTAAGAGTATTTAGCGATAGTTCTTATTAGTTGATTACATTCAACATGCCAAGCTGCAACTTATGTTCTTGGCAAAAGATTCCAGGAAGAGCAAATTGAGATTGCTCTCATTCAAGAACCCTGGACTAGTAATACGGGCCGAGTAACCGGACTAGGTAATACTTCTGGAAAGGTAATAGTAATGGGCTCTGAAGCAAGACCCAGAGCTTGTATCTGGATCAGAAACAATAGTAACTATTTTGTACTTACAGGTTACTCCACCCGGATGTCGTTACTGTCCAACTATCTATCCGAATGGGAGAGAGCAGAGTGAATATAATCATCTGCTCGGCTTACTTTCCGGGTGATAGGGATGCTGGTCAACCTCCTCCATCTGCAGTGCGGGATTTAGTCGCCTTCAGTAAGAGAAACAATATCCACCTGGTTATTGGATGTGATGCGAATTCCCACCATACGGGCTTGGGGTTAGGACAAACATTAACCAAAGAGGTGAGTCACTATTTGATTATATATTAGGTGAAGGGCTAATTGTGAACAACATTGGTTCAGAACCAACCTTTATCACTAGAAATAGGAGATAGGTACTAGATCTTACCATCAGCTCAAACCTCTTGAGCAATAAGATAACTGACTGGAAGGTATCTTCTGAGCCTTCATCTTCAGATCATAAACATTCTATTTAATATAGAAGCCGAGCCTAGGCCTAATGGTGAAATATAAGAACCCGAGAAGCACAAACGGGAGCAGGTACAAACGATTGGTCCAGTTGCAACTTTAACGCACCACTATAAATAATCGTGATGAGATAGAGATTGCAACGGAAAAAATTGGGAATGCTCTTATAGCAGCTTATCACGAAAATTGTCCACTCAAAACCAAAAAAGATAATAGAGGCACGTCTTGGTGGAACAAAAAACTGGAAAAAATGAGGAAAGAAGTTCGACGCCTCTTGAATCGAGCTAAAGTTTCGGGCGCCTGGGCTCTATATAGATCCGCACTAACGGACTATAATAAAGAAATAGGAAGAGCAAAAAGGGAATCTTGGAGGAAGTTCTGCGAGAGTACATCTGATTTACCTAGCAGTACTAGAATCCACAAGATCCTTTCTAGACATCCGGCAAGGGAATTTGGGTTGATAAAACGACCTGATGGTAGCTTTACGGACTCTGGAAGGGAAATGTTGAAGCTTTTGTTACAAAACTACTTCCCAGGTAGTTCAATTTTGGATAACCAACAACTACCACCAGGAGGCCGATCTAAACGGCCTAAGAAAATCGATTGGTTGGTGGCTAGGAAGGTTATCACAAGACCAGTCATTGAGTGTCTTTCAGCCATTCAAATCACCCGGTGAAGGTGGTGTGTTTCCAGCTCTGCTCCAAAATGGACTGGAAAGTATCATACCATTTCTCATCAGATTGTTCAGAGCTAGTCTGGCATGGAGTTATAGACCAAGCAGTTGGTCTGTAGTTAGGGTGGTATACATACCTAAAATAGGTCGAATAGACCTATGCCCTAAATCGATTAGACCTATTAGCCTGACATCATTTCTGTTGAAAAGTCTGGAAAAGATACTGGACGGATACATTAGGAGGAGTGTGTTAAGCGTTCACCCTCTTAACACCCACCAGTATGCCTATCAAACTGGCAATTCAACAGAACTAGCGCTCAATAACCTAGTTGGGAAAATCACCCAATCCTTGCAAAGTAGGCAAATTGCAGTGGCGGCTTACCTTGACATTGAAGGAGCGTTTAACAATGCACTGCCCCTGATTCCCTATACACAGTTGCAGCTGCTAGGGGAGTCGACCCAATCATAACTGACTGGATTCGGATTATGTTAGAAAACAGAACTATAACGACGTCCCTTCAGGAAAAAACGGTCGGATTTAGGGCCACAAGAGGGTGTCCACAAGGTGGGGTTCTTTCCCCCCTAGTTTGGTCACTGCTTGTGGATGACCTGCTGGCCATACTTTCTGTGTGGAAGGTTGAGATTCAAGCATATACAGACGATCTAGTCATTTTAGTCAGAGGAAACTCTGAAGAGGGAATTTCCCTTACCCTCCAAGAGGTACTAGACATAGTACTGAGTTTGAGCCACAATAGACCACATGGTCGCGGTGGAGGGTCTGGTTTTCGGCCCACTCACTTTTGAACCTAGTACTGAGTTGGTGTGAGAGGGAGCAGATGTCTGTACACCCCCACAAGACGGTAATTGTACCATTTACCAAGAAAAGGAAGTTGGACAATTTAAGACGTCCCTCCTTAGGTTAGGTTAGGTTAGGTTCAAAAGTGAGTGGGCCGAAAACCAGACCCTCCACCGCGACCATGTGGTCTATTGTGGCTCACACCTACTTATATTTCACCCAACAGGTCCAGCTTCTTAATGTAGCTGATCACCTTATTGGGTGAGAATTTGTTCAGATCCTCTGGCAGAAGTTGTCCTTTGCCAAATAATGAGTATCTGATCCTTTCCCCAGCGGGGCAGGTGCACAATATATGTTCTGCCGTTTCATCATCTTCTAAGCATAGGCGGCACTCGGCATCTTCTGCTAGGCCGAATTTGCACAGATGATATTTTAAACGGCAGTGGCCCGTATATAGGCCAATTAGAGTTCGTAGGTGAAACCTGCTTAACTCTAGAAGTTTTTTAGTTCTTGTTTTTGAAGGGTTTATTATAAACGCCTTCGAATGAACTAATCGTGGTAGTTCCTGCCAGTACTGGAGGATTTGCTCCTCAGCCCGGGTCAAGAGCGTTGCTTTGGCAGTACTCGAGGATATGCCAAGCACCGGTTCTGATCCGACAAATTCAGAAGCAGCACCCTCCCTAGCTAGAGAGTCGGCTGCCTCATTCCCTTCATGGCCAGAATGGCCTGAGACCTAGACCAGAGTACGTCCCTCCTTACTTGGTGAAATAATTCCATTTGCGGAGGAAGCGAAGTATCTGGGTGTAGTACTGGATAAGTCGCTTAATTGGAACTCCCATCTGGACAAAATGATCCACAAGGTACGACTGTCCTTATGGACATGTCGACGAATCTGTGGGAAATCTTGGGGCATTGGTCCCAAACAAATATAATGGCTGTACGTGACGGTCATACTACCTATGATAGCGTACTGCTCAATAATTTGGTGGTTGAAAGGACTACAACAAAGGACAAAATCAAACTCTCTGGTTTACAGACAAGCCTGCCTGGCCATAACTGGAGCAATTAGCTCTACACCGTCAGCAGCTCTGGAAATCCTACTGGACCTACCTTCATTTCACATATATCTGGAGAGAGAGGCCAGATGGGCAACATACAGACTAAAGCAGACAGCTATTAACATACCGCAGTCTAACATTATGGAGCACAACAGGCTGCTGGATGACATGGAAAGTCACAGCATCCTGGAGATGATTTCAGGTGTCATGCCTGCAACGACCAATCATGAACTGCCCTTTAACATTCTCTTCCCAGGAAGAGATGAATGGGATCAGAATAAAGCTGACCTATTGAGGGCGGATAGTTGGTTTACAGATGGATCAAAAACACCCATGAGTGTTGGAGCCGGACTGTATAGTTGGACCCCAGCGGTAAAAATATCCTCATCCCTTGGCAGTTATGGAACTATATTTCAGGCAGAAATCTATGCCATCGAATTGTGTGTACAGAGGCTGGAACAAACACAACTTACACGCAGATCGATAAAAATCTTCTCAGACAGCCAAGCAGCTCTTAAAGCTCTTGGTTCCTACCGTTGTAACTCGAAAACGGTATGGAGTTGTCAGCAGGCACTCGCTCATTTGAGCAGGCAAAATTAGAGTAACTCTGGTCTGGGTCCCAGGCCATTCTAGCCATGAAGGGAATGGCCGACTCTAGCCAGGGAGGGTGCTGCTTCTGAGTTTGTCAGACCAGAACCTGGGCTGAGGGGCAGATCATACAGTACTGGCAGGAACTACCAAGATTAGTTCATTCAAAGGCGTTCATAATAAACCCTTCAAAAACAAGAAGTAAAAAACTTTTAGAGTTAAGCAGGTTGCACCTACGAACTTTAATTGGCCTATACAGGGTGTTCCTCGTAGACTTTCCATTAGACGTTTCTAGAATACTACGCATAGTGGAATTCTGAAAATTTATAGAAGGGGGTTTTACACAATTTTCTATCGATTCAAAATATTGCCGGTGTCGTAACACTTCCGGTTGTAACGGAAGTAGACATCAACTCGCTTCTTTCAAATGGAATAAACTATTTTTTATTTCATTTTTGGATTCTACGTCAAATTTAAAGGTAAGTTTTATAAGAATAGCCTATCCCTAAACTCAATCGTTTCTGATATATTTCGACTTTCTTAAAAATTCTGGAAAAAACATACTTACGCTTAATCGGTTCTATCTCTTCTAGTTTTTATCTAGAGAGATAAAATTTTAGACGAGAAATACTGAAAGGTATTCAAACATCTGTAATATTTGAAAGTTGATGCAAGTTACACAGGGCATCGAAAAAACACCGACCAATTGTGTGAAATTGAAAAGTCAATAACTCGCGTATTTTAAATACAACACCCTATGTTTTATAATGCTAATGGATGTAACTTCTAATTCTCTTTCGATTGATATTAGCATTCCTTATACCTAAATTCCACCGATTTAAACATATTTGGGCATTATTGCTGCAACCAAAATAATTCGCCAGTCAGCTGCAGGTTGGCTGTCAAACAAAAATTTAAATGCCACTTAGCGTACTTACTTATTTCAGTCATAGCTGTAAATTGAGTTTGCTGATTTAGTTGTAATATTTTTAATACTGATGGTATACTGTGGTTACACAAACAAAGACTTTTTAAATTTAATTGTCGTTTACGGGGAGTGTAAGCGAATTGTTAGTAGAACATGTTGTGTGTTTGCAGAGTCCACGTAAACCCAGACCAACTAAGGATATGGTCGGAAGACTATTAAAGAATTGAATATTAAAAAAAGACTATATTAAAGACTATTAAAGAATATTATTTTTTTATTATTAATGTTATTCCATTATTATTGTTACCATTCTGAATATTGTAGATATTTATAATAAATGCATATTGCATTAGTTGTGTTAAATTATTTCAAAAAGTACAATTTGAGTTCTGTCGGGTTCATTTTGAATGTTAATGAGTAATATTAGAGTAATGTCAATTCAGAACCAATATCTAATTAAAAATTAAATAAAAAATTGAAACTTCTTTAAACCTAATTAAAAAACGTGTGCAAAATTCTAATTTGTGCTTATTTAAAAATTTCACATGACTATCTAAACAGTGACAATAACGTTTGATAAAAATTTCTTCACATTTAATGTTTTTCTCCAGCCGACCTGCAGCTGTCAGATTATTTTCGTTGCGGCAATATCTAATAGTCGAAATATCTTCAAATCGGTGGAATTTAGGTATAGGGAATGGTAATACTAATCGAAAGAGAATTAAAAACTGCATCCATTACCATTATAACACATAGGGTGTTGTATTTAAAATAAGCGAGTTATTGAACTTTCAATTTGACACAATTGGTCGGTGTTTTTTCGACGCCCTGTGTAACTTACATCAACTTTCAAATACTAAAAATGTTTGGATACCTTTTAGTATTTCTTGTGTAAAATTTTAGCCCTCTAGATTCAAAATTAGAAGAGATAGAACCGATTAAGCGTAAGTATGTTTTTTCCAAAATTTTTCAAAAAGTCGAAATATCTCAGAAACGATTGAGTTTAGGGATAGATTATTCTTATGAAACTTACCTTTAAATTTGACTTAGAATCCAAAAATGAAATAAAACGTAGTACATTCTTGTGCTTAGATGATGAAACGACAGAACACATATTATGCACCTGTCCCGCTGGGGAAAGGATCAGATACTCACTATTTGGCAAAGCACAACTTCTGCCAGAGGATCTGAATAAGGTCTCACCTAATAAGGTGATCTACTTAATTAAGAGGCTGGACCTGTTGGGTGAAATATAAGTTGGTGTGAGCCACAATAGACCACATGGTCGCGGTGGAGGGTCTGGTTTTTGGCCTACTCACTTTTGAACCTATTAGTTGATAACCTAACCTAACCTATTAGTTGATTCAGATTGTAGAAACTATTATACTATTAGCTGCATGAAGGGCGTAAATGGAAAGGGGATGAATTTATAGAAATTTTGAAAATCAGCATTCTATTAGAAACACTAACGTACGGATTCATCAGAGGCCTAACGTTAGTCCGACTAGCGAAAGTTACGCGAAAAATTTGCGCCCTTGTTGCACAGATTAAAATAAAAGGTGTAGTCGGCGGTGCAAAGTTGGTTAGTCCGACTAACGCCTTACGTCCCTTTCATGAATCCGGGTGAAAGGTTTGTGTAACAAATGTGTTAAGAAATCTAAAATAGTATTAATTTTTTACATACAATTCTAAATTAGATTGAGGTGAGGAAGTAAATTATTTGTCTGCAGTGTAATGTTCAGTAAATTAATAATACTGTACAAATTAAAACAAATAGTCATTCTATCAAGAACACAAAGGCAAAGAAAGATGTTTGTCTAGTGTTCAATGGTTCATTCATAGAAATCCTGTATAAGCTAGGCTTTATTCTATTCGGAAAGAAAGGGAAGGAGGCAGTAAATTTATAGCAACTTGTAAAATAACCAACATTGTCTTGTAGAGGTAGATGGTAGTGAAAATATGCAAAATGTGCTCCAAATAATTGTTTATAGAATCTGTAAAATACAATTATTTAGATACTTGTTTTAGTAGAAGTTGTATAGGAAAATGAGTGGAAATAAAATTATGCTTAACATAAAAAATATATATTATTAAATACATTATATTTCTGAGAAATACAAAATAAAATAGCCCAATAAGTTATTAATACCATTTTAAAGCTAACATTTCAATTTATAAAATTTTCTATAATTAATGTACAAAAGATTTTAATATTCACTAATACTTTACACAAAGCTGCTAGAAGGTTGCTCCAAGAACATTGTTTGGTTCCTTTCATTAGATACGGAAATATTGTTAGACCTGTGAAGGCCGTTCAATTGGCCCCAATTTGGCGGTTTGATGGGAACTATTTTTGGTTTGGGTGGTAATGGGGGAGGATCGCTGTTCCTGGTTGTGTTCGTATTTTCAATAACAGTATTTTCTAAACTACTGCATTTTGAAGGTGTCGACTGGTTTGACTTTGAACTTTCCTCGGAAGACAAATTATTCGGCGACATCACTCTTGAATTAATCATTTTATGCTGAAGTTGATTGCCGCCTAACTTGTTTATCCGAGAAGACTCATTTGATACTAACACATTTCTATTCTCATAATTTGATTGTAGTTCCAACTTTTTTGCAGAAGCTAATATGGGGATTCTGTCAACTTTTGGAGGGAGCCCAGTTTCACCAAGGTAAAATCGGCTGTTATTTTCTGCTTCGCTGGTTCTTCTCAGTGGTTTATGAAAATTATGTTCATTTTCTTTGTCTTTCAGAAAGTCTGGTAGTTCAAAGTTTATTTCTGTACCCCGTTGATCTTCAAGGCGACACCTCTGGGCTCTTGTCAATCCCTCCACTAGTTCTGCAATGAAATACAAATAATTACAAGATTTTTTCATAAGTACGTTTTTATTGCTCATATAGTATAAAGGTATAAAATACAGTGAACAATTGTGTTCTGCTAATATTAAAATCAGAGAAAATATAAAACAAACACATAAACATATTATGTTTATGTGTTTGAATATTAAAGCAAAAATAGAAATTTTATTAGGTGCTACAAAAGTATACATAAATAGATTGAAAGCAAATAAATTAAAACAAGTTAAAATACATTGACATCTTAGAAACAATGAAATAGACAAAATGTGTAATGACAAGTTGACAGTAATATCTCATTTTCTATTCATTGAAAATATTCCACTTTCTTTTTTTAAACTAAAACCACATATACATTAATTATACAGATTTTGATAAAGGGTTTTCTCACAAATACATCTAAATAGAGACTGATCCACCTATCTCTGGAGATAAGAGATATATCTTCAAAAAAGTAAGTATATGTGGTTTAGAAATAGAATATCAGTAGTTCATTGATATGTTAAGGTTGACTCAGGACAATAACTTTAAGGTAAATTTAATTGAATATTATTTCAACTTACCATCGCTTTCACTACAAGTAACGTGAAGCTTATTCGCTCCAGGCTTCCATTTGGCAATTAACGGCTTCTTAATCTGATTCTGTTCATTTTCTACATCTTCTATGCTACCACCATTGAGAGCGCCCTTAAATCTAGGACCCATTAACTTCTTCCTTCGTTCATGCATACCAGAATCTCGTCTCAGAAATTTTCCAACGATTCCAGAGGAATGTTCTGATCCCCAATCTTCGCTCTGCAGATAAAAATAATACATATATTATATACAAATTTATATACAGAAATATGTGCAGATACTTAAAAAATCATAACCAGGGATTTATTTTTATATTTAACCCCAATAAAAAAACTACCAATCTAGAAAAATTTAAAGAAATGAAAATAGATTCAACTTCCAAGATGTCAATGAAAAAGTAAGGTGTTTCTTAACCAGGTATACTGTGTAACAATTTTATTTTGTGTTAGGCAAAACTTGGTTTTAGAAAACTAATTCTTCTGGAGCTTGTATTCAAAAATATATGAGATGTATAATGAAAATGATTTGTTTATTACCTTAACAGATCCTTTATCTGATTTGGTTGGTTTTAAAGAGACAGCATCTGCTTTTTCTTGCAAAATTCCTTCAAATACTCTATTGGTTATTTCATCCAGCTTGGTTGCCTTCATGATATTCATCCTTAACACAGTACTAGATTTTTCTTGTTTTACATCTGAAAAATATTAAATTTTATAGCTACAAATTTAAAGATATTAATTATATTAATAATACCTTCATGAAGTTGTACATTAAGTCGAGCTCCATCTATTGAAGTAACTGGAAGATGAAGATCTATGGGATTACCCCCATTGGTCACTACAACTTGATCCAAGTTGTACTGATATTTGTGCAGGATAGGTCTTAAGACATCTATAATAATTTTAGTATATTTCGACTTCACTGAAATAATTTTGCGGTTTGGCAGATCCAGTTTGAAAACAACCCTCTGCTCTACCGTTACCTCACAGCCTGCTAAATTAGTGGAAGGTTCACTGACGTCTATTGGCTAAAACAAAAAATTACATTACTAAATCTATTCAAATTTATTAGGTTTTTTATATTAAATTTAACTCTAATGCCTTTGCCTTTCTCAAGTTAAGTTTTGTTAGCGCAAACCAAACCAAAAACACAGAAGTGTTAAATAATAAGGAGTTATTATTTAACACTTCTGTCTGACTAAGACTTCCAGAAAAGCTATTTATAACATCAAAAAATTCAAGACATTACGGGTCTACAAAGAACTAAATTTTCCATAAAAATAAAAAAATAAGGGGCATTGTGTTACAGGCACCTTGTATACACGTGTATCTGTAAAAATATCTGACCTGTAATCAACCAGATGAATCTAAGATTTTCAGTTTTTAAATTAAAAATTAATTATGAGATTTAAACCATACCTTTGGATGCTTGTTAGTAAACACTTCAAAAGACGAATATGCAATGCCCCGTTTATCCAGAAGTCGAGTTACGAGCTGCTGAATAGTTTCAGATTCCTTTATTTGAACCACTGTTGTGCTACCGTTACTTAAGATAACTCTACATAAAGCCGTTCTATTTCCATTCATACTCAACTCATCCTGGTTCGTAATTCTGGGCTTAGTTACATCCTGAAAGAAATTACAGATCAAAACATGAAAGAGAAAGTGTTTTTACGTAATAAATATGTAAATTTATCATTCACTATGTAATAATACTAATAATAGACTTTCAATAGCAGAATTTGAAACGAATATATACAGGGTGTAACTTTAAATGTGGACCAAATTTACAGGGGTAATAGTTCTAGTCGCCAAGAATGCTAATCTGAATTTATTTTTTTAATATTGCTAAAAATAACCCTGTCATAATTTTTGGAAGATTTTGCAGCTTAAAACATCAGTGCCGCTGGCCAAAACGGACATTCAACAATGACCTTCACCGGTTAGTTATGTCAGTGCACTGAGCAGTATTACCTTTTAAATGTCTTGCATCGCACCGCCAATCGCCTAAAAATTGATTAATGATAAATGTAGAAGTCTAGCACCGAGGTTATAATGTATAGTCGTCATAAATAAAAAACAGCCCACTTCCTCTTAAATTATTTTTAGTATTTTGTCGCTCTTTATTAGGTAAAATAATTATCTGTTTTTGCATTAAATCGTTGATTGACAGAATATAACAAGATATGTAGCTTTACCACAAAACATCTGATCTGGCAGGCACCTCACAATGTGGGGTGTAAAACAAATCATAAGCATCTTTGCACCGAAAATCGCAATCTAGAAAACGTAAGACAACAATGCAACAAGTTGAAGTATGCTTAGCTAATAATGGAGGATATTTCCAGTGTACCTGCTATGAAGAAAGATATTAATTAGGTAAGTAAAAGTTAAAGATTAATTAATTAATTTTTATCGTTAGATCAAATACTTTATTGTCTGTTACAGTTAAAGAAAATATATTGGAAATGGAAATTTAGCTCTTGGAATGTCCCTGGATCTGTCAAAGGCCTATGATTGTTTGGATAAAGAGTTGCTTATCAAAAAGCTAGAAATGTATGGGGTAAGGGGAAATGCGTTAAGATGGTTTAATTCATATTTAAGTGGCAGACAACAAAGAGTCACTCTAACAAAAAACGGCAAAAATTATGATTCTAGGATTACGCCAAACAGAATTGGCATCGCACAAGGCAGTATTTTAGGACCAATACTATTCACTGTGTTTGTAAATGATTTGCGACCTGTAGTAGATAAATTAAATCAAAACATAGTAATGTACGCCGGTGACACAAACTTGGTATTAGGGCACAAAGATCCATCAAATCTTCTAATAAATGGCGAAGTTTTTCTTAAAAATGTAAACAATTGGTTCATGAAAAACAGACTAATTTTAAACAAAGGGAAAACAAATATTACTTTATTTAGAACCAAAAGGAGTACAGTAGATCGACCAACTTATTTAAAAGATAAAGGTGAACAACTGGATATCACGGAAAATGTTAAGTTTTTAGGAGTTTATATAAATGAATTTTTAGATTGGGCATGTCATATAACGTATTTGTCAAAAAAATTGAGCTCGATATGTTATGGAATTCGATATGTTAGCAAGTACATGAACAAGAAAACACTTAAAATAATGTACTTCGCAAACTTTGAATCGGTTATGAGGTATGGCATCATTTTTTGGGGAAAAGATAGTAAAATGCAGAGTATCTTTGTGATTCAAAAACGCTTAATGAGAATTATTTAAAAAATGAATTATAATGAAACATGCAGAACAGCTTTTAAATTAGAAGGGATAATGACGGTTTATGCGTTGTACATTTATGAATGTTAAATGTTTTTGTTCTTAAATAAAGAAAATTTTGATCTGACAATACACCATCAATACAGTACAAGAGCAACAGCTATAAATTACCCCATACATCGCCTTACACTGACAGAGAAAAGCCCTCAATACATGTGCATAAGATTTTTTAACAAGTTGCCTGATAATATTAAAATAACACAAAGTAAAAAATTGTTTAAATTACACATAAGAAAAATGTTAATTGAATTGGAGCCATACAGTTTAAATGACTTTTTTACTGGAAGTACATGTTGAATATGTAAATTTTGTGTAGGACGCCTTTTCATTTTGTTTGTTTGTATTGTATTATAAATGTAACATAATATGAAATAAAGATATATTATTATTATTATTATTATTATTTTTATTTGTTGGAAATTTTGTGTTGATACTTTTTCGTTTGTTTCGGAACAAAATACAACATTTATTTTGTATTTAAATGGCAAAATAAGACTTATGGCAAACACCTACTAACAAAAAATAACGTTCCCAATAGCAATACCTCATGGGTGGTGTGGAAATTTGCTTTCTTGATCAAATTATTCATTGTCCGCGAATATCTTAGACGCGCACGATTCGGCCCAGAATCCAGTAGCGGAGTACCCAGATTAATAGAAAACCTGTTTAAAAAATAATAATTTTTCATGGCAGATTTTGAAAAAAAAAACCTTCAGATATGTGTTCCTATGATTGAAAGGTACCACCACTGCAAATATATCCCACACTTTAAGTTACACCCTGTATGTTATTTTCAAATAACATACTGAAAATTTGGATAAAAATATATAATTTTGTTTACCTGGTTTGTAATGGCAAGGTCCAGAGATGTTAATGAGGAATGGCTGGAATGCAAATCACTTTTATTGTTTTTACTAATTTCTTCATCAATATTTTCGTTACTAGCAATAATATCATTCCGTTTCTGGCTATATTCGATTTCTCCTCTATCCTTAGATTTTGACCTAATTTTCCTATGCCATGGCAACAGGGACTTTCTTCTCCTATCCTCAGCATTACTAAGAGATTTTTTTAATTTAGAAGGAGTGGAAGTTGGTGTCTGCAACATAAGCCCCACATCCAAGGGTGGTTTTTCTATTTCTCCCGACAAACACTGCTTGTAAATATCTGATTTCAAAAATCTAGGATAGCTATCAAACTTCATTAAATTAAATATCTGTTTTTGGGCTTGATCAAATAAATTACTGGTTGGATCTTGCAAGCACTGCTCTGTACAATGTCTTCCATGGGCATCGACATTTACTGCTTCTGGGGCACCTACACTAAGATGTCGTTGGTAAATCCTCTGTGCTTCGGCAATTCTTTCACTGCCTGGAGGCAATTTGTGGAACCTTTCACATGCTGTCCAGAAGTATATATTTTCAGCACTAAATTCCTTCTTCAGAAATTCCTGTTAACAAAGAAAACATTTTCTTATTATTTGCAATGTGCAATTTCAATTTAGTTGTGATATGAAAAATGATAATAAAAAAAATTATAAAATTCTATATGTATAAAAGTATTCGTTTAGCAGCACATCAAAAGTCTATTTCACAAAATAAAAATATAGTTACAAAATAGTAACAGAAATATGATAGGTACATATATTTTGTATTATCAGTAGCTTTCAGAAGACCAGTGGTTTTCTTTCTCATCATTTATGATATTTTTGTTTACCACTGGCATGTGAATGTTTATTAATTTCAGGATATATATTCATATTTACAAACGAGTCAGCATGAAGGAGATAGGGCGTTAATAATCAGGCAATAATTCATTCATTACTTCATTATCTTCTCGGAATACCGGCGATGCTGCATGGTGTTAAATGCCAGAGCAAGCACACACCCACGGCCCACTGCCACGTGTTCATTGAGTACGGATTAATTGATAGTAAACCCAGAAGTAATGATATGATGATATGAGGGCGGTTAAAGAACATAATAGCGACCGTCAAAATTTGACACCGTGGAAATGTGGAAACTTGTTATGTGAAATGTGTTATTTGTCCCAAGATTGAGTCTAACAAGATGGGATGATGTATTTATAAAATCGCACACTATCGGATTTTTCGATTTTTGTACAAAGGCTCAACAGAATCGGCGAATACCAAGTTTCCGTATTTGCAGTGGTAAACACTATTGTTATATTTGCAAAACTGCACAAGTCATCTAATTACCAAATATACGAAGATCCATGAGGTATTCACGTTGTTTTCAATTTTTTTTTTTGTTGCACTAAATATAGATGTTATAGTTTTATAATGGGAATTATTCTAATAGAAATTGATAGCGTTAGCAACTTTCTTACCTAGTTTCGTCGATGTATTTCAACTGTTTCAATACGTGTATAGGTATACTGTTTTATTGTAAAAGGTGGTTAAAGTTTACCAACTCAAGTCATTTCGAAACGACTTACGAGAATTTACAATTTTAGTAAAGGTAACCACTCTACATCAAACGCTTTTACATGTAAATTTCGATTTCTACCTACATTTTCCTTGGAATATTTTCAAAATTACTTTATATTCGTTATGAATAATTATGAGATAAAGAATAATACCTGTAAAATATTTAAATATGTTTGAATGGTATATTTTTTATATTATTTATTGGTTTCTCCAACTTGCAATGAATTTACATATTCATTTATTATATGTAGGTATTTAGCTAAAATCGAAAATGGATATATTGAACCATAATATGTAGATTAATAATTAATATATATTAGCAAATTTTTTTTACCGGAATACCTAAATAGAAATTTGTAAACATTTGAATTTATTATAATTTATTGTATGCACTGAAAATTAGTTATATAACAGATAAAATTAAACTACATGTAAATAAAACGATGATTAGTGGCAATATGTATAAATAGTGAATCATTATCAATCATAATCGTGTCTTTTTTGTACTGTATTTTCAATTTTTGTTTACATAAGTTTATTTCAATTTCACGACAGTAGAAGGGGTAACTTACGCAAGTTGAAACTTTTTTCTGTTAAAACCTATAAAGCAAGAGATATCAACCTAGTATTTTTTCTAAAATTGTTATGATTGGCTTTTAGACATTTCTTAAGACATAATATTCTTTTCAACGAAAAGTGGTTACATTTTATAAACGTATCTCTGGAATTATTACAAAAACAGACGATGACAATGTTGTTTAAAATGTTGGTGAAATCTTTATATCAGCACTGAACAGTTTTATAGGCGCCAATTTTCCTCACTACTGTAACCCTTTTATAATAAGGTTACGGGAGTTATTAAAAGTGGAAATATTTTGGAAAAAGCAAAGTTAATGTTGTTTGTTAAAAAATACGTTTTATATTGTTATTTTCTGATCAACATCTACTTTCGTACTTTTCAAGTCTATCATGTGTCCCATAAGTAATCGTAGTATGTAATCCCAATAATTTATTTATTGATTTGACTTCATGAAATAGTCTCTAAGGATTGCTTCACAAATTCATTATAGTTTACTTTATTAAAATAATGAGAAACAATTATGTTCCGTAATAATTACCCTATCTGAATTATTTTGCTACCTATTTAGTCATTATAGGTTATAAAAGATTAGTCCCTAGCGCTATTCTCCACTTAAACACGGATACTTGTATACAGTTTTATAACAATAATTATAAAAAAGGCATCGACTCTCAGAAGCTGCTAAATTTCCTTTTTCTGAAAAATTGGAGAGCCGGTTGACTGGAATTGTGAATATGTGAATTCGGAAATTAAGATTTCAGTATAGCTCGGACATGAGCACAGAACAATATTTACCATTACCGCCGAATTTTTGTTTGAAATGTTCTTGTTATATTTAAACAGCCACCTGTTTAAATATATCAAGAACATTTCAAACACAAATTCGACGGTAATGGTAAATATTTTGAACGTATTTTGATACGATACGATGGTGAATGGTGCGTATTCAGAACAAAATTAAGAATTGTTTCAACTTCTTTCCGTTCGCGTTTCGTCAGCGGGGTTCATTCATATTAAAGAAATATAAAATTTAAAGATTGAATGATTGAATTGAAGATTGAAGCCGTCGCTTAATCATGATAATAGATATTAAAACACGTTTTACTTCGTTTTTTCCACTTTTTAATTGTTCCTAATCGTTATTGAAGTTAACACCCTTTTCAAATACATGCCATTTTTATTACCATGAATTTTTGGGAAATGGTAACTAACAGTTACATTAAAAAAATGATTGAAAAACGAAGTAAAAAGTATTTTAATATACACAACACCATTAAAATTTTAAGAGTGAATCAGGAACAAGATATATAATTTTTATCTAAAAATGAAGATTTTGTTGTCTGCGACGGTAGTTGCAGAGCTACTTTATGCTGCAACTGATTTCATCTTCCAATGCCGACTTGAGATATGAAACATATTTGTTTCACATTTTTCCTGTTGGTGCAAGACACAAAATATATTTATAAAATGTTGGATGTACCGTTGAATGTATGGGTTTCTTCATTAAAAAATATAATTTTAAATTTTGCGAAACATTAGTAGTATTAATAAAATATTGCCATATTGCGTATAGGTGCAAATGATACGATGATCCAATTAAGTCAGTTTTAAAAAGTTTAGAGGTGCATCTCACATTCTCGTTATATCGCAAGTGGAAAGGAGTTAACCATAAAATGAATAACTATAAATCTAATAGGTACCTAGATAATTAAAAAAAAAACACAGACCATAAGGTTTTATCGCTTTGCCGCCTTTCGTTTCATTTATTACCTCTTTTCAAAAAAAATTAAAGCAAAATTATGTATACAGGGAGTCCCAGTGTCAGTGTACAAAAATTTACCAGTGGGTGGACCAAACTAAAATAAGAATAAAATTCTCATTAAAAAAATGTCTCTAATGCGCGCCTAACGAGTTATAGGGTGTTATTTTGGAAAAAAAAATAACAATTTTCCGCAATAATTTAAAAACCGTTTCGTAGATTTAGGTAATTTTTGGGTGACGTGTACATCTATTAAAGGTCATTAAAACTACATGGTGTTTGTTTAACTCTGACACCTGTGGTGGGCTAGGCCTACTCTTCCTTATGATTTTGTCTTCATAACTCTTGCATGTCTTACTTTTTCGTGAATTGACTTAGTTTTCTTTAATCGGCTACCAATTCTGAACAAAAAATGTCCTCTTGTTACACTGCTCTAAAATCAACCATTTTCGAGTAAATTGAGTGTAAAGTACCGTCTACATTCCTTTATGCAGAAAAATACATGCAAAGAAAGGAAAATACGTCATAAGGAAGAGTAGGCCTAGGCTACCACTGGCGTCAGAGTTAAACAAACATCATGTAGTTTTAATGACTTTTAATAGATGTACACGTCACCCAAAAATTACCCAACAGTTTTGAAGTTATTGTGGAAAATAGTTTTTTTTTATATAAGAATTTTATTCTTATTTTGGTCTGGTCCACTCCTTGGTAAATTTTTGTACGCTCACACTGGGACACCCTGTAGAAATGTGGTTGTTATGGATGAAAAATGTTATGTTACGAAAAATCCGTTTGATGCTTTTAGACTGCGTTCCTCCCCTTGAAGAATAAAGTATAAGTGACAAAATCTCATGGTTGTATTTTTAATAATATACCGAGGATTACCTGTGGAGCTAAAAATCAGAGAGCCAAAAAATGCATACTTACAGCGAATAGATGCAATCCCAAAGGATCCTCTAGGAGTTTTTCGAACGAGGTGGCCCACCCGGACGGTCCTTCCGTGTTACTGCATTTCGCAACGCCATTTTGGTCACACTGTGGAAGAGAATAATTGCCGTCGATTAACACCAGCATCAGAATACTTGTTTGTATTATGGGACACTTAATCACTTAACGCCATAATACAAGCCGCAGCTGCACTTCAATGAGGCAACATCTACATGATTATGTGGATGTTCATCCATTCATAGAATATGAAATGGAATTAGTGTCCCCCATGGAAGGCAGAAGCAATTTCTAGTCTCTTAATTGAGATAAATTATTATGACTGGGATAATGCTAGAAGCGTATAGGTTTTTGGTGGTGGTAGCCAGTGCAGTGGCCTGTACTTTTTAATAGGCCAGATCTCTTTTTGTTATATTATTTGAAACTCAACACTCGAAACGCCAATTAGATATATTTTTATCATCGTATTTATATTCAAAGTATTGTTACCAAAAAGATCAGATGGATGATGGTTTAGATGGAGGAAGAGTTTGTTGCTAGCAACAAATTGATAAATTTCTTCTTGAGGCTTATTTTATTAGTTATTATTACCTTCAAATTAAATAGATCAAACAACGCTTCAAAGTACACTAAAAAAACTGTTCTATTTACGTCTCAATTTAGAAAGACTTTTTCTATTTCAATAAAATTAAAACAAATTTCTCTAATGTGTAATTTTCAATTTAGCAAAAGTCTTTAAAAACATGAGGATTTTGCCAACAACGTATTATCGGGTAGAATTTTAAATTTGTAGGTAAATATGAGTACTACAAATTAATCAGGTAGGTAATTGAGTACCTACCTACCTACCTACTTCGGAATTTGCCTTCATTTTAGATAGTAGGTTGCTTTTAATGCTAAATTGAAAGAAAATATGCATATCACCGCAAAACACATTGGCATGGCAGTACCATACCCTATATACCTAATAGTTTTTTCATATATCATCAAAATTATTAATTTTAAGAATGAAATAATTTCAAATTTAATCTGAATGAAGTATTGGCGTCAATCAATCAAAATATAACGGCGTGGTTTTCAAAATATCAATGTTTATAAAAAACGTATAAATTTGTTTTATTTACATTACACAATCCTACTGTAAATACTGACGGGTTACGACACTGGTGACAGTAATTGATGTAGGAAGGATTAATAGAATTACTAGTTGATGGTTCAACATGTCTCACATTAAATTCCATTGTAGTAAACCACACTAAATTCTAGACACAGGTATATAGATAAAAAAAATAATGACCTTGGATTATCATCTAAATAAACAAAAAATGATTAATTGGCGCTTTAACATATAACAGTAGTATACATAGACAAATATATACACATATAGGTTATTATCTAAAATAATTTTTACAATCCCTGCATTTATAAAATTGAAAAGCTGTTATTTTTTAGAAACTAGATTTTTCTCTAAATTATAGCTGTCTGTAGTACAAAATATAACTTGACTATATTGTGCGAAATTATTTCTATTAGGTACTCTATTTTCAGTTTATTCTCACTTGAAAGTAGTACCAGGAACCGTGGCACGGCAATTTACATAGTAACTAGGTATTAACAATTATTATATCATGTTTACAGAGTACATATTTTCGCTAAAAATATTGAAAACAGGTTTATAAAAATATAAATAGATAGTTGAGACGAAATGGTATTTAAATTAACAGCTTAGTTTAAAGTAGTTTACAACTAAATTGTTAACACAATCAACCCTATTATGTACCATTTGATGTTACAATAAAAATAACATCGATATAAAACTGTATAACCAATCAGAAATTATTATTTTTCAGAACTATAACTTCTGAGTGGATATGAACATAACAACCCTTGTTATAAGATAACATACGGGATAGGTACATCATAGGCATTATAAACAATAGGTACTTTCATCATGATCAAACAAAAATTTTATAACATTTGCGTAGATTATAAATCACTGTTTTCTAAGAAGCGTAGTTAGGTACTTGCTACTGCGTTTTAAAGAGCTTTTGAAATTCTAGATTCCTTAATTTTACCATTCGAAAATTTATTTGATACATACCGCGTGTTTTTTTCGGATGTACGTTGAAAGTTACATAAGATTACTTAAATACGAACAATTATGATTTGGAAACTATACCAGGTTGCTAATTTTTATAGGGAACAAACAACCAGTTACAATAAGCCAGCTCAGTACTAGTTGTAACTATTAAAGAAAATATTTAACCATTTAAAATATAACTAGTGAGTTATGTTTTACATAAGTCTTGTAACTCAAAGTGTTGAGTTGAAAAATAAGATATATCAAAGCAGGCTGGGAGGCTACTCAATACATATTTATATAAATATCCTATTAATTACAGCACTAATGCAGTGATTTGCCAAAATATTTAGATTTGTTACACAATTTATGTATAATAAGCGCGAACTAAAATCATGGGTAACTGAAATAGAGGGGGGGGGGGGGCTAGTAAAAAATATTATAAGAGACATATCTCACCGCTTTAAATATAAATATATAATATATATCTCTACATCACTACAAACAACACTTGGTAAATCGCTTATCTTACACCTACCACCTTAAATTTAACTAAACATTTTTTCATGGTATCCATTTCTTATTTGGTTTAATAATTTTTAATAACTAGCTCACCTCACCGCACCTGTTAAGTGTTTGCAATTTTAATAATAAAAACAAGATAACAATATTTGTAGATAAGATAGATGACTAAATAACTCAGTTTAGAAAGGTGTTTGCATGCAACAAATTATACTGGCAATAAAAGTTCCTAAACTGGCAGAACAGACTATGCCATGTCACTCATATTTAGAAATTAGATAGAATTGCATATTTTTGTTTTAAAATGTCACTTCTTGAAAAAAATTATGCGTATTAAAATTGACAAAATATAGAAAATGATATAGATATTTTTAATAGTAAATTGAGACTAATTAAATCAATATTTTCATGTTTATAGTTCAAATTCTGTTTCTTCCGGCCCTCTAATTGGAATGTAGTTATGTAGGATTTGGGTATGTTAAAAAATAATATACATATATTCAATTAAATATAATTTAGTAATACAAAGATTTGTCATATTATTACAACTAATTTAGATTTCTGAAAGTAGCTTGGCGAAAAGCCACAAGTGAGCTCATATTTTTTTTTTGAACCACTTAATATATTTTCAGATTGACATTATCGTAAAAGTATTCAAATTCTATAAAGACAAGTAATATAAATAAATAGTAGCATAGTAGGTATATTAATAATTCAAACGTAAGGCTCACTATTTAGATATATGAATAATGAAAAAGAAAATCTGCAAAAATTGTTTATTAAGCGTTTGTATGTGGCACATTTGAAGTAACATTTATTTTCCGAATTTTTATAGCGTCGTAACTCATTATAGTATTTACAGAAATACAAAAAAGTAAACATAATTTTGCATACCTAGTTGCTTACACTAAAAAACGAATAAATATTGATAAAAGCTGTTTACCCCTGAAGCATATTATTCGTCTAGCAAAATAAGCCAGCATCGCCCAGCAGCAGTCCCGAAGAATTAAATATCAAGTTCTTGAAATAGAAATAAATATATGAATTGAACAATTTTTAAAATGATAAAACGCTTGTTTCTAAAATGACAAAATGACTTGATTTGCGGACTTGAAACCACAAAAGAAGTATGTGGCTAAAACTAGTTACTTTGTGTTTCATATTAATGTTATACACGCCGTCCCATTTTCCCCGCTTCTATACATCTGCTGCATAAAAATAACAGACTATCTGCAAAACTGGTCTTTTTCATAGGGAATTAGTAAAGACAATAGCCCTGTTCCTGCAGGAATCACAAACTAGTCAGATCCAATAAAATCATTCCAAACCAGTCAGCAAATTGTTTTCAAGCAACCACCATCCTTCTGTTGCTGATTGCTGCAACAAAAGTAGGTGATTGCTGCAGGAACAGGCCTTATAAAACTAGAAAAAACTCCTGTCACAAGATCAGCGCACTATTTAATTGATTTATTTGATTGGAGTTTCGACACATTCATGAGAACTTCCAATGTGAACCGATTCTAACCGTAGGTACTAAGCGCCACAGTATAGTAGCAGGCACCGTGTTATTAATCTATGGGCAGCAGCTAGTACCTATGTTTACCATTTGTCCCGTCAAACTGACATTTGACCGTAACACCATTTGTCAAAATCAGCTTTTCAGTCCTTTTGTAAAGGTCTTCGCAAACCAGAGCAGTACGCGGCAGCGGTAGAGGTACAGCGGTCGGTGTTTACACGGCGGTAAATGTACATGTTCAAACCGGCAACGATATACCTCGCAGACGCTGCGGTATTACAGCGATACAATTGTGTATCGGCTGTAGAGTAGACACAAGTTGCGTTCGGTAATATGCTCACGGATGCGACGAGATTACAGTCACGTGATTCCAGATGAGACGGACAAATAGAAAATAAATGAACGAAATCGATTGCATAAGGCATAATATAACCTCACCTTTTCTGTTTTGACTTCGTTGACGGTTTGTTAATATGCTATTTCGAATTACTTCAATAATGAATATTGTAAAATCAACCATTTTAAATACAGTCCAAGGATATGAAATAATTTTTGAAGATGAAGAATGTAGTTACAAATTGTTTGGAAAAAAATGAAAACTTCGCTGAAGAAACTGTGCCAAATTTTTCTGCCAGACAGTTTAAAGAACATTTTAGAGTGTCTGCGGAAGCATTTGAAGACTTAAATTACACTACAAAATTACCAACTACAACTTCCAAACGTCAATGACAATTGACAACCATGACCACCACAACCTCACAAATTCAGATTAATTTTTCTCCTCGACCGAAATGCTTCGAGCAAACAAAATTTGCTCTGATTGATCTGATTTAATTTCTGAACGATCCAGATTTACCTCCCCTACCTCTAGATGTAATTAATGAACGATACGGACTAAAAAGATCAATCTGAGGTAATTCCTGAACGCCACTACAGTTGACCGCCGTGTATCGTGTACCGTACATGAAAATATCAATCGAAAAATTAACTGAATTCGTCAAAATACATCTTATTTTATTTGATTTAAGCCACCCTGAATATAAGATTATTAGAAAAAAGGATAAAATCTGGCAAGAGATAGAAGAAGCATTAAATGAAGACAAATACCTACTAAATAAAAGTTAACAAAGTCATCTCTTATTTGGAATGCCATTTGTACTACTCTTCTGGGGTAATTTCGCATAGGAGTAAATGCTGCGATTTCAGTGTCAGGTGGTTCTAGAAATTCAGTAGGTAGATTGGGCATCAAATTTTTTGTTTCTTAAATAATTATGCAAAACACATGACGCTTTTGCAATTTTACCATTAGCCATTTTGTCGTTTTCTTTCTATTAATATTATTTATTTTTTATTTACATAAGCTAAATGTAATTCATTTTTCTACCTCATACATTATCTTCTATTATCGCCAGCAATAGTAAATCTTCTTCATCAGAAGAATTCAACCCACTGTCTCCTAACAATATTTAGTTAATATAATAATACCACCCAAAAGACTGCCCAAGGAACCGCTCTGGTTTGACTAACAGAGCGATATCCCGCTACCGCGTTTTTACCGGTACCTCTACCGCTACCGTTTACCGCTCTGGTTTCGCTTTCCACTCGTTAGATTATAACATGTCAAAGGAAATAAATTCATTATTATTTCTTGGCATTTGGAATTAATTACACACTAAGTTGAAGTTCCTTATTGGCATTGGTCGGCCATAAATAAAAACCTTTTCGGCTTTAGACTATGATAACTGGTGTAATAGTATGGTAATTGGTGTAACTAAAAATCTAAAATTTGATTTTTTTCAGTTTAGCTTCAACTTTAATTCGAACGATTTTTTAGACAAATTTAATATAATTTCCTTGTATGTATGAATTCAATGAAGTAATAAAAAAGTCTGTATGTAACATTTATCTACGTGTATATACTGTTTTATTTTAATTACCGTGCGATATTTATTTTTTTTATATTTTCGACTATCTCTGTGGAGGCAAATTTTTGGTTGTTTGTTTATGGACCTTACGGCTTTAATGCTATCAACCAAGCATATAAATATAATCAGTTTTCTTACAAATACAGAAACACATTCAGATACAGGTTTTATGTATAAATTCAGTGTATATTTTTATATTCTCATAAAAATAGTTTGCTATGATTAAACCTATTTACCTTATTCGGTACAAGAGATATCAAGGTGGTCAAAAATAATATCTAAAAAATTAATATTGCTCTGTGAAAATTGACTACTGTCTGTATTATGAACGGTTTGAAAACTTTTAAATATGCCGATCTAATCGAATTGTGAGGCTACGATAGAACTTGCACACCTAATATTGATATTTAATTACTTTTTCTGATCTCACCTTATACCCTCTTAATTTAATCTCAATAATAATGGAAATAAGATATATGATATGAAGATAAGCTACCACCAACCAATCACTATTCATCAAGCTCAGATACTATTTATACTCGGTCTTTAAATTTAGTAAATAAATCATTTTGAACTTATTTGCCTTTTACAGATTTTTATGTTTTAGATGTAATATGTAATAATTAATGAACCTGAAGCGTAGAGAAGATTTAAAAAAAGGTTAATGATTAATCAAGCTCTAAATGTTAACGCTACCTATATACTAAGCTAGAGTACTATATCAAGGTCAAAGAAAATACCTGCGGGACAACGTCAGGAGGTGCTAGAAGAGAGGCCGGTCTTCTTGGCAACCGCTGCGAGCCTCCTCTATGAAAACTGTTGAAGCGTTTGAACTGCGGTCTCAAAGCCACCACCAAACCTGTGCCCATATTGTTTCCATCTCTACACCACATGCAACCAACCCCAATTAGCTTATATTATGGTTAAACTACTAATACATATAACGCGTTTAACATACAGGGTGTTTCATTGCGACCACCCATTACAACATGTCAGAGACTACTTAGATTTAAAGAGTAAAAATTTGGACACTGCGGTTTTGAGTGTGCTCGTGATCACCTCGAATTCACCTCGAGCATTTAGTATCAAGTTTAATTAATTTGAAGCCAAGAAAAGTATTTTTTTTTTAAATAGAAGAACAGCCTGTATATTATAGCATATTATGGTCTAGAATTTTATTCTCTGCCAATCTGTATTTACACTTCCATACCTAACTCCTTTTGTTTTTATGTTAAGAC
Source organism: Pogonocherus hispidulus (assembly GCA_963924545.1). Taxonomy (NCBI): domain Eukaryota; kingdom Metazoa; phylum Arthropoda; class Insecta; order Coleoptera; family Cerambycidae; genus Pogonocherus; species Pogonocherus hispidulus. The sequence goes on from OZ004693.1 coordinate 73,761,676, forward strand.
TCTTAATTACAATAACGAAAATCTTTAAATTTCTTGCAAAGGTGGCTATAAATAAAGTGACAGCAGTATTCAGTAAGAACAAACCATTAACCGTTAAGTTGTTTATTTTGATACTTGATAATTTTCTTCTGCTTACTATTTCATAGCCATCTTTGCAAGAAATTTAAATATCTTTGTTATTGTAATTAAAACTCTTAATAACATAAAAACGAAAGGAGATAGGTATAAGTGTAATACAGATTGGCAAAGAATAAAATTCTATATAAAAATATGCTATAATGTACAGGGTGTTCTATTTAAAAAAATATACTTTTCTTGGCTTGAAGTTAATGAAACTTGGTACTAAATTTGCGAAAGTTCACGGCAACTTTCGGTATAACCGGAAGTGTTACGAGGACGCCATTATTTTATTTGAGGAGAGCATACTCAAAAACCTCAGGGTCCAAATTTTCACTCTTTAAATCTAAGTAGTCTCTGACATTCTAATGGGTGGTCACCGTGAAACAGCCTGTATATGGAATGGCCCTAAACAATAAATAATGAGTAAAGGTATGTTTCCTTGATCATATGGGAAGATAACATATAGATATTAATCTATTTTAAATATTGGTTTGTCAATATTTTAGAAAAATCTTAACAAAAAGGTTGACTAGTTAAAAATAGATAAATGGATTTTCTGGTATATAAAAAAGTTTCTGGAATTAAAAAGAAAAACGAAAGATCGCACTGTTTTTGACAAAATTTAAAAAAGTTAAAACCTTCTATGAAAACAAATATTCGTTAAACATCATTTTGCTCATATACCTATTTTGTTATTACATGTTTAGGAACCATTCCAAAATATAAATTACTAAATACAAAACAATGATATTTCATTCTACACACAACTAAATATCTTTAAACGCATTATTATTTATATTTAAAAATCCTTATATGTACAATTTTTACTATGAATATATTATACCTATTTACAGTAGACCAAATTTTTCTTCTACACCAATTACATTTATTTGAGGATCATATAAACGCGAAATCATGTTAATTACGTTCCCAATTTCAAAAATATAGGTATTATATTCACTAAATTTTTACAGAATAATAACGTAGGTAACAACATTACTATTATCACAGTTTAACAAATATTACTTATTTATGTTTATTTTCTCTTAGGAAATTGTCCTGTTTTTATCATATGTACCCTCCTTCTACCTACCCAAGTCTCAAGAGAAGAATGGTTGTATATTAAAGGAATCTGTTATTTTCATTTTTAATTGATTATATTAGTATAATGTTGAACATTTTAAATTTAACTACATATTTGCTACAGGATGAAAACAATATATTAGATATCTTATCAAATGATCTGATCCTATATTATAGATATCTACGTTTTATTACTGGAGAGACATTGTTTCAAACACTTATTCAATCTGGCTATTTATTTCGTCTAATTTAAATTATTCTTTAGGTAAACACACTTCACTGTTATCATTTTTTTTACTTCTGTAATATATATGAAAATATTTTTTTTATTTCTGCAAACATAGCTGGAGGAATATCATATTTACTTATGGAACAGGCTGGCATTACCACATTTTCCTAAAAATAAATGTTATCAAATAAATAACGGAAACTTCACAATAAAACTTATAGCATAGAACTTATCTAAATTCTATGAAAAACGATGTGTCCCATGAAAAAATAAGGTTAAATATGCATCTCGGCTCGAAACAGAAAGGTGAACAAATATTGAATCAACCACTAAAAGTATGCACAAATCGCTACATTATCAAAAATACACATGAAAATCAGGGCAAAAATGCTTACCCCACGTTGTGATAAAGTACGTGGCACACTATATTGTTGTAAACTTTAGATATCGTCTCCATAACGAGAACTTCTTTAAACTTAGTCATGAATATGTTTTTTTGAAAGTCTATAAATAAAAAAAACGTACTGTATATAGGAAAACACGCCCCGCGACACAAAGAACTGTTTGCATGGAACTCAGCGGGCACACTGCTGAAAAAAGATGATTATAGCTACAGCGACGAGCGAGTGCTAATCTAATCTATAAACAAATTTACGCCTTTGTATAAACAATAAAGATTATGTATTTGTTAGGAGTAAAAGTAATGGCCAGAAACTATATTATGCCGGTGAATAAGGTACACGACTATCCAAGTATATTATTTTTAGATCGTTTATTTGTATAAAACGTTAATCGCTGTGCGAAGTTTATGTACTTACATGAAAATTTGGCGATAAAGTTTTAAGCACTTTCATACACCTATGCTGACACTAAACAGTGTAGTTCTGATGCTAGAAATTTCGAGGATGATTCACTAATTTCCTTAATTACTAATAAATATTAACCTTAGTCATTTAAAGTATAAAGTGCCTAGTAGTTCCTACTCTATTACTCCCATAACCTTCTCCATCTATAACTTTTATAAAACAAAAAAATAATAACAATAATTGCAAACAATGCAGCTTTGAAATACGTCACTGGCAAAATATTTAAAACAAAAGTCAAATTTTTGCTTTATAGCTTATAGAGAAGTAGGTGAAATTACAGTTATAAATTTTGATTACATACAGACATACATGCATACGTATAAATTAAAGTTTGCGAAAGCAGGCCCTTATCGAAACACCTCACAGTATTTATTTGAAGGAGATGCCGAAAACAACTACTCCACGGGCAATATGCCCCGACTGGCATTGCATTACATCGTCATCTCCATAGGAGTCGCCACTTCCACATAGCAAGAACCCAAAGAGGGCACTGCGGTGTGTTTCTCACCACTACTACCTCACAGTATCTTAAATTTGCTGTTTTCGGATTCCGAAAGGGCAAATCCACGGTCGATGCAATCAAAGAAGTCCTGCAGATGGCTGAAACAGAGATGAGCAAGAATCAAAGAACAAGGGGGCTCTGCGCCGTGATTACAGTAGATATTAAGAACGCTTTCAACACAGCATCCTGGAACTGGATTATGAAAGAGTTAAGAAGACGCAAAATGCCGAAATACATAAGAGCAATCATAGCAAGTTACTTCACAGATAGAAGAATACGGGATGACGACGGGAGGGAGTACTGGATAGCCGCCGGGGTGCCGCAAGGCTCTGTGCTTGGACCCTTGTTATGGAATATCATGTATGACGGTGTGCTACGCATAGAAACGTCAGAGAACGCTAAACTAATAGCTTACACCGACGACCTGGCAATAGTAGTAAATGAGAGGACAGAAGATAGACTGGAAGCAACAGTAAACAGTCTCTTAGAAAGAGTAGGTAGCTGGGTACGACATCACGATCTCAGCCTGGCACCAGAAAAGACAGAGGCCGTTCTTCTTATCGGGAAGAAGAGACTAAGTAGGCCAGTTGAGTTTAGGATGGGTGAAGTATCTATCAGCCCAAGAAGTAACATTAATTACCTCGGTGTCACACTGGATAGGGGACTGACGTTTAGAGAACATCTTGACAGAACAGTGGCAAAAGCTAGAAGAGTTGCTGCATCGCTCATTCGGCTGATGCCTAACAAAGAAGGACCAACAGAAGGTAAACGGAGGTTGTTGGGGGCTGTGGTCAACTCCATTATATTATATGCTTCGACCACGTGGGAAAGAGCGTTAAGGTTCAAGAGGAACCAAAATTTACTAAGTAGGGTGCAAAGACAGATAGCCATAAGAACGTGTCGGGGGTATAGGACTATATCTACAGAAAGTAGTCTAGTCATATCCAAGATTATGCCTCTGGAGCTGCTAGTGAAGGAGAGAACAGAAACGGAAGGAAAAAATAACACTGAAAAGAAAGCAGCGAAGGAAAGGACCATAATACGGTGGCAAAGCAAGTGGCAGCAGAGTGAAAAGAGTAGGTGGACTTTTCAGTTAATACCGGACTTGAAAACTTGGATAAGCTGTGAGTTCGCAAACACAGATTATCACTTAACACAAATGCTAACTGGTCATGGATGTTTTATGTATTATCTAAACAAAATCGGCAAGAGAAGGACGGATCAATGTATGTACTGTACGAGGCAAGATACAGCAGAACACACGCTATTTAGTTGCGAGAAATGGAGTAATGTAAGAGGACATGCTGAGGGGATAATAAACGAAAGGCTGAGCGTAGGAAATATAGGCAGGAAAATGACAGAGAACGAAGAACAGTGGAAAATTATAAGCGACATGATAAAAACAATAATGGAAAAGAAAATAATGGATTTAAGAACGGAAAGTTATCCAATTATGTAACATCTCATATAGTCCATGTCTTCTTGAAGTAATACCTTGCGGTGGTGCAGAGAAGACTTCTCTTAGGATGCAGAGTGGAAGGTTTTTTAGCGGGTAGAAATCCCGCACTATCGGGCGGGGCGGTTGGATGAGGGTAAATACGCTTGCGTAGATGCACTGGTCTGGGCGCGTCGTCTGGTGTTAGACGCGAAGATTTTTTGTTACCTCTTAAAAAAAAAAAAAAAAAATTTGCTGTTTAGAGACCCTTATCTCTTTATTTTAAGAAATAAACCTGTTCTTGTTAATGACAGGCTATTCCATTTAATAGACAATCATATTTCAAATAAGACAAATAATGTTTAATTTTAAATCTAACTCTGATTTGTGAATGGTTACTTTCTACGTAATTGAAGTAGGAGTAATGCAGTAATCAATCGAAATACTAAAAAAAAATGGGTTCATATTATTTGTAATGGACGTACATAGGTATTTATTTATATTTTAAATTTAATATAATCTAAGATATAAGTAATCTTTATTGTGAGGTAATCCTTATTTTCCATAATGATCCACTATAGTATGTACTTAGAGAAGATGTTTATACAGTATAATATTTATCTTCAAAATCTTTTATCTCACTTATATAGTGCATATAAACCTAATACGCGGGTACTAGGTTTCTCCCATTCATTCATTAGTTAATTATTATATAGCAGGGAAGTACGGTCATAAAAATTTATATACCAGGGCTGACTTATGAAATTATGAATGAATATATTACGCACGTGACTATAGAATGCGACATATTGCGAGAAAAAAACAATAATTGCTTTGGTCCAATAATTACTAGATTATTTTCAGGACACAAGACACGCGGTACTTGTTAAAGACGTGTTAAAGATTCGGATACAATTTTGGAATCTTTATAGAAAAAAGATAACAAATAAGTTTTTTTTCCTAACAAATTAGGTACATTACGGAACTATTGAACAACTATTGTTATTTTAATTTTGTCTTAACTATTTATTACGAGTATGTGTAGCATTATACAACTGAACTGCTGAAAAAAAGGGGTTATTTTTTTAAATATACGTTTTGCCTAACCAAAAAAATAAATAAATTCTAGTAAAAGTATGTAGTAATAGTCGTAGGAATACAGGGTGTCCTAAAAACATACCGACAAACTTTAAGGGATGGTAGGGTACATGAAAACCAACCTTTTTTTTTTGTTTAGTTTATTTCAGTGATAAATAATTTATTCATTTACAAAAAATGTTCAGGAGGACATTATTAATAAATCACTTTTTGTTCGTGGTGGACTTTGTTTCATTGATAAATAAATGATGGTTTACAATAAGTGTTGAAAATATTAACCACTTGCTTCAATACAAAGATTGCACAGTCGGTTCATTGACTCGCGGACCCTATGGAATATTCCGGGAATAGCTCTTACATGTGTACAACTGACCACTATTCTTGCTAAGAGATCTTCCTCGTTACGAATAGGCGTTTCGAAGACTAAAGATTTCAGATGACCCCAAAAGAAAAATCCAGGTGGTTGAGATCGCGAGAACGCACGGGACAGGCCACGGGACCTCCGCTTCCAATCCATCGGCGGGGAAATTGCTGGTCCATATACTGGCGCACGTTCAAACCAAAATGTGGAGGTGCCCCATCATATTGAAACCACATGTTATTCATATTTTGAAACCACTCAATCAAAGCTATAAGTATAAGACACCGTAGTAACATCGATACAAGTATTAATTTTTAACTTAGTCAATTGGTAGAGGTTTGTCTATGATGGTAGCCATATGACTAATTTAGTTACTCATATGATGGTAGCGAATTGTCGTGTGACTATCTGGTTGCCGGTGGAGGTTGAATCACGCTTATTTTTTGGCGCGGGTAGAGGTTCTCAGTGCGAAGCAAATAGACAAAAGAAAATAATAAAAAGACAAAAAGAAAATAGTACATATCGACAATAGTACAAAATCTTTCTCCACAAATATTATTCTTACTCATTCTGGGGAAATCTAAGAAGGCGCCACTAATTCACATAATTAACTATTTTGTGTTTACATGGTTTATGAGTTTATTATGTAGGATTATAAAAACACTATGTAGGTAGTGTTTTTATAATCATAACATTTTCCAACGTGACAAGTACAATCCAGTTGAAAGATTACCAACTTCCATGTCTGGTCAGTTAATTATAATCTCTGGTTAAACGAATAAATAATTGAATTGGCAGTAGAATCAGATTAAAGCCATTTCCGGAAAAGCGACGAATACGAATATGACATATTTACGATAAAAAAGTTGACGAAAGAGACGAAAACTGCAACAGATTCATAGTCGTCCGATTGTGTCCAATTGAGTAAGAACTAAAGTACCTACAAGTTAGAAATATGAAAACACGTTTTGCAAAATAAAACATAATTTAGAAGTAAAAAAAGTATTTAGAAGTAAAAATGCACAAAACAAGAAAGAATAAGGTAGAAATAAACGTGTTTCAGTAACAATTTACAATTGTTCTTATAACGAAGTCAGTGGAATTAATGGTATAGTTGACTTCAGAGTGATTGTAGTTTTTATTTAATTTTTAGGGAGTCGGCATGGCTATTACACTTGCGGATGGTTGCAATCGACCATGCATATACACCAGGATGGGAAATATACCTACGATGTAAAAAAAATATGAAAAACAAAGAAAAATAGATAAAATTAGAAGAAATATTTTTTAGAGTAGGTATAAATGAATTGGTGAAGAGAACAATTGGAAAAATCAACGATGTGCTGAATGTGGTCTAACCACGACACAAGATGACAAAAAATACGTTGCTTAGTGTCAGGAATTGAATAAGTGAATGTAAAGCAATTTCTAGTATAAAATCGAGACAGGTGAAATTTTAACCATATAGAAATGAAAATTAGTAGGTATTATCAATTTGACTATGCAATATTTTAAAAAGATAAATAATAATTTGACAATTTATCCATGTCATTACTATACTTATGACGTTAAATAGGGTCAGCATTTCATAATATCTGAAACAGAGTAATAGTCAAATGTTATATACTTAAGTAGCTATATATGTAAAAATGTTACGCTGTATATGCTCAAGCGATTGAATATGAACAGTATACGAGTAATAAGAAGCTCAAACAACACACGCATACTCTAATTTATACGCACAAAAGAGTAATTTAACGTTCTTATAGCTTTAAAACTACGAAACTCCTTGGTGATATTATAGCAATATGACACCTAGATATCCATACAGAGCTACCGTATTTAGCAGGTGATCATCATAAATTTGATAATCAAATTCAATGGAGGATCGCTTACGGGCAAATGTCATTACTGCACACTCATGCATTTATATTGATTTTCAGCTTGTTATCAGCACGCCACTATACCACTTTAGATCTTCCTGCAGTGGCGAGCAGCTAGTGAGATCATCTATGGCATCAAACATTTATAAGTCATCTGCATATAATAACTTCCGGGATCTATAAAGGATATAAAGTATACCAGTAGGGTGGACCAACATAAAATTAATTGTATTAGTTATCTTTTTCTACGGTAGAAAAAGAAAGCTGTTTGTTTTGTTTTTAAAATCAAGATTGTAACGGTTTAAAGCACGGCCATCTCGAATGTTGTATGTTGTAATGTAAAATTCTAAATGAGCATACACAAGGATATTTAAAAATGTACAAGGGGATTTTTTTCAAAAAGTAAATGTGACTGCATATAGACTTTAAGTTGTATGTTACTTCCATGTAGCAATTAATCATAAAAACTCAATTTTCTAAATATAACTATAATGTTTACTGTTGCTATTAAGTATAAAAAATTCCATTTAAAACTGTTCCAATACCTATATAATAATAATTTTTCAGTTTGACTGAAGTGCTTTTTTGTGGTTGTATTTGAAAAATAAAAATTCACAGATTTCGTAATCCTTACAACCATCGGAGACATTGGAAATAATAACACTATATATGAAACATAATTCGTCCTATGAAATGACACGGCGAGTACGGTATTATAACTGAGCGCACCCCACTACTCTTCACGCCGCTAGCTTTATTATAATAGTGGAGTAAAATTGCCGGTCTAATTCGCTCCTTTCTGTTTACGTTAATACTGTTCGGTAGTATTAAAGGAATTTCCCATAACATAACGCTAATAATTAATGTTACTTCAGTATGTATTAAAAAGGTCTATTTATCTATGCTATGACTATATATTGTTTCGATCTACTACCTATCTCAACGAAAAAAAAAAAATTAAAGCAAATTGCGTACCTCTGCATTTAAGGGTTCCGAGAATCGTCCAGTTACAAAACTTGTCGTACTTATAGTAATAATAATTTAGCTAATGACAACAAAGATTTTTATCAAACAGTTTTGTATGCGTAAAGCACTCAGTAATACATTATTTATTCATTTATCGGCGCTATTGTCTATTATTAACAATTCGCAGAATGAAGTAATTAAAACAACCACGTAGATCGATCGAAGCTAAATTCAATGGCGCAGGCACAGCTATAAGACACATAAAATCAGTCTATCATCCCTCCTGCTGCATTAATACAATATACAATCATTGTTTTTAAAAAACTTCGAGTTTTGTTAAGCCTCTCTATTATATTTATAACATTTAATAGACATATAGAAAATATAAAAAATTATTCCGATATTTAAAACAGGATAAGTCTCATGTGGAAAATTATTGACCTATAGCAGCGATTTGCATCTTTGCCAAATTGCTGGAATCTTTTATTGCATCTGATTGGTATCTATAATCATGCGCCACACTGTATTACAATATAGCAGCATGGCTTTATGAAAGGACATTCTATCAACACGAATCTTTGCAATTTTACTCGATATGTTTTTGATGCCCCGAATGTTAAAAAGCAAATTGACGCTATATACACCGATATATATGGAAAGCCTTATTGATCAGATCACTAACTCTTGTTTGATAAGTTACATAGCTATTATAGAGTCTCGGATAAGCTTATATAGTTTTTTGATTCCTACTTGACTGATTGGCTGCAATATGTTGACTGTTTGAGGCAAAGGTCGCCAAGTTACACAGTTATGAGCGGTGTGACGCAGGGTAGTAACTTGGGTCCGTTATTATTTTTACTTTTCATTAATGATCTTCCTGCAAGTCGTCTCAATGGTAGCTATGACGAGACCACCGAGACGTTGATTAAGATCTAGGCAATGGCCCAGAGCTATTTTCCTGAAGTAGGTAGTTTGTTTTGTTTACAGAGCTTTTGACAAAATATCACTTTCATATTAGGTTTGTTCCCACATCAGTCAGAAACAGTTTTCGACAGTCAAGATTCTACGTAGAACGTTACTGACAGTTCTAACAACAAGCCTTGTTAAGCGGCGTTTACATTGGTATAGTAAATGGGTTAGTTACTTGTACCAGTAACTTGCAAGACAGCCACTTATCCAATGTAAACTTCGTAGGCAAGTACTTGCACCAGCACTTGTACCAGCAGACTGGCCAGGATAGTAAATAGCTTCCTAGGCTATTTACTTACCCACTAACCTTCCCCCACTTTATTAAAATTTTACTGTCCGCGCTACTACAAGTCTTTGAACTCGCCTAATGTAAACAGTTTTGTGCCAGTAAATAGTAAGCACGTGTTGATTACAAATTTGCATATTAGATATTTATTTTTTCTATTCAAAATGAGGTGGTCCGAAGGGGATACAGTTAAATTTGTAGAGTTCTAAAGGGAACATGACTGCCTTTGGAATGTAACCAAGCCTATATATCGAAACAATTAAATGTGATTAGCAGCACTAGAAAAAATTGTAGAAGATCAGGATTTCTAATGAAGGATTTTAAAGTAGCGGATGCAAGAGCGAAAATTAAAAATTTAAGAAATACACACAGGGAAACATTTATTATACCTTTTTTTAAAAGCAACCAATTTTGATCGCGAAATAGGACCACAGAAAGCCATCTCTTCTCCACTGCAAAATTGCTACTAATAAATACTAGTACAGAAAAAACAGTTTTGTGTGTAAACGCCTACTTATCTTGGACTTGGGCTAGTAAACTGGGAAGCTACTTACTAGTAACAGTTACTGGTATAAGTACCTATACCAATGTAAACGCCGCTTTAGACTTCCTTATAGAACCGTTCTCTCGAACTATCAGATACCACAGCACAGCACAAAATAGATATGCACGGTGTATAAATCCGAAAACCAAATTATACACTGCACAGGTATCTGACAGTCTGAGAACTATAAGTAAACTGTATGTGTATATTAATTTGATTGATGTTTTTTTTTTAGTTTTTTCAGTTCTTAATTATACGTGTTTATTTTTTTAAATATATATAAACTTCTCTATCACATACATTTAAAACTAGTAATATTAAATTTCATATTTCACTTTAATTATACCCTGGTCGTGGTAAGTAGAAAGCAAAACGTTAATAAATTAACATACATAATATACTCATAGATAAAAACAAGTAAAAAAATCTAATGTGATGTTATTCATTAGAGAAATTTGGAAACAAACAACCGTTCCGTTTGGTTTGCCGTTGCGTTGCATACTTTGTTGCATGTTGGTGTGTAAACAAACATTGTAAATCAATGTTAAACAATTTAAGAACTGATATATCTCAAAAAAGGGTAAATATGGAAAAATCTAATACAAAATAATATCAATACGTGCGCACTTTGTTATACTGTATCATAACATTTCTATTGACCAACAATTTTATTTCCAGAACTATAGTTGAAAAAGTCTTATCGAAAAAAACTAAAAAGGATAAGTCATCCAGGAGACAATAGAAATGTACGAAGGTACTTAAATGGTTAAAAATAAACTATACAAGGCTTGATAACAATTAATGTCTAATAAATATAGGCCAGATTACATTCCATAATCCTAATCCTTTCTAGTTTCAAAAAGATTATCTGAACATGCGATAAGTAGGTGTAGCACCTCTACATAGCTCAACTGTATTTACAGAAATTCACAGACTTTTAATACTCATTTTAATTATGTGTTTGCTTTAAAAACCTATTAGGAGATTCTATTATCACCTTCATTAGGAGTTCTAAGAATATACGAAAATTTATATTTTATTTAATATTTTTAAAATAAAATAACGATCGAACCTAACATCAAAGAAGCAAATGTGTGAGCCTTCTAATAAACAAATACCTGTATATTGTTAAATTAAAAATACAGTATAATTTAGAGTATAGAAAAAATGTGCTTATTGAGCAGTCTTTTCTTCTTCATACACAATATGTGAAATTCTCTAATGTTACTGACTATGTTACTAAAAATATAATTATTGCATGGACAAAACAATTTTATTGTTTTTAACGCCCTGTATATTTTAACTTATTTGAGCAGCACAATTTTTAACGAGTATAGGTACATAATTATTGTACCATACGAAAAATGTATTAATATGTACCTAGGACTTAAAATTTGTTGAGAGACTATTAATATTGAATATAATACATCTGTCCTACTAGGTACATAATTTAATAGTATTTATGTAACAAGTGCAAAATTAGTATTTACGGTACGAGGCGTGGAAATTGTTCTCTGAGGCGAAACCGAACCACCACTGGATAATGTACAGAGTAACGTAAACATACCTTTTTCAAACCATATTCTCTACGAGTTTTGCTTTTATAAAACCTATTTTATATTATCAGTATTATCACATTTAAATAGCCCCTGCATGTAAACGTCAATATGGCATTCACAGTCATATATATTTATGTTTGCGTGTTTATACAGTTAATTACATATAAAGAAAATTGTTATAAATATAAAATATAATTATTGTTATAAAAAACTGAAAAGATTTTCTAAAATACTGAATGCGGTGAAAAAGCTACAGAAAATTTACTATTGGAAAAATAAGACCAATAGAAAATCGCTTTTGGCGGATTCAAACATCGGAATTATATACGGTGGGTAAGCTAAATAAGTTTAAATATATCAGGCCAATATTCCTCAGCAAGTGTTACAATAAAATACAAATAAAATGTTAAATAAATTATACTTTGATACTACTTAGTAAGTCTACTAAAAGTGAGAATAAACAGTCAATTTTAATACCAAAACCCGTACTAAAAATCATAATTTTTTACGCTACCGCAAAAGAAATTTGTTGTTTTATTGTGGTATTATAAACCAGATAATACTGTCTAAACGAAATGACATCAGTACAACATCCGACCTAAAAAACAAATGCATTGCTCTCGTGTTTGTCGTAGACTGATAACTGCAATAGCATTTAAACCTGTCGTGGTGAAACAATTTTCAAAGAACAATGTAAATTGAGATCAACCGCAGTGAATAACTGAAACTTACACACTAGTAAGTACAAAGATATTATGTACAATAAAAATTACAATAAAAAAAGTAAATATGTATTATTTACTTACAAGTATGTGATCAGCCTTAAGCGAAAACTACGCAGAATAAAGAAAAAATTCAAAAAATCCCAAATAAAATAAATATTTACTGGATTAAAATTTAAGAATAGAGCCAAAATAAACGACTATCAACCGTTCATCTATTTTAGTACCGAGCTCCATTCAATTGAAAGAATGTCGAAATTTCAACGTTTGCTTATATGTGTATACACACAAACACACATCGACTTCCAATACACAAAGCAGTACATCGAATGAGTTTAAAATATAAACCGCCTACTTAAAGACGTAAACAATGAATGGACGACAGAAAAATAGCATCTGAACTACTCACCTAAATGTAATGGATAGTGGGCCCAGCATTTTCATTCACACAATTGACTGTTCGTTGGAATACTCTCACAGACTGACTGGCCGTTGGCCGACACAGATTATACTCCGTGTTTCGTTAAATTAATTAATTGAAATGTTGGTTTAGAATTTACCGGATGTGCTTATTGTAACGCGGTAGCCAGACCAGAAATAACTATGGCCCTGTGTTACGTAATACACGGAGAAAAGACAAACGGTTAAAAAGCAGTCAGGTGCCCGACAGTGCCCTTCGAATGGCAGGTTGACGACAGGTGGTCAAGTTTCATATCATAAGTTTGTTCAACACGGAATTATTGTATCGCCTAGAAATGATCCCAAAAATTGTGGCCATCGGTTTTGTACGCATACGTCAACTTGACAAAGTTTTCTGTAGATAGAAACAAATCTACGAAGGCGTAGAAGGGCCACGTCGAAAATTTTTCTTCGCTTTCGTAGATTTTAGACTTTAAACTCTGAATTCAGACTTAATACTCTGAATTCAGACTTTAAACTCTGAATTCAGACTTTAACTCTGAATTCAGATTTAAACAATGAATTCAGATTTTAATATTAACAACTACATTAATGTCCTGAAAGTATATACAGAGTCTTAAAATTTTCAGGTCAAAGTCGAAATCGAAAAAATCACCAAAACTCAAATTTTAGTTTATGTAGAATGTTCTATACCTAAAATTCGTTCCTGGTCATATATACGGGATACCACTAATAATGGTACTTATGATACCACCAATAATAAGAGTAGTGCCATGAAAAACAAATAAATAATTTTGCCAAAATGCGGTATATTAATTATCATTTTAATAACAAATCACTTAAATTACCTAACTGAATGTTAAGTTAACAAATTTACATCTCCCAAAAGGTGGTTTTTCCACTAAGTTACCGCTCTACACTCGTAGACGATATGAGTTACTTGTTCAGAGCCTTCATTACAGAGTCCACGGAGTAATTTCTCGTTATGTATGCCAATATTTTGTAGATATTTTCTTAAGGTACAATATCCCGTTACCTAATTGCAGTCGTACGTTCAAGCATAACAGTTGATAGTTCAGAATTCAAAGTCTGAATTCAGAGTTTAAAGTCTGAATTCAGAGTTTAAAGTCTGAATTCAGTATTTAAAGTCTGAATTTAAAGACTAAAGTCTAAATTCAGAGATTAAAGTCTGAATTCAGAGTTTAGTCTGAATTTTAAAAAAATTTCATACATGGCCCTTCTACGGCTTCGTACAAATCCTATTGTTAGAACCATAGATTTATAAGACAAGGTAAGTCTATGGTTGGAACGGTATTGTTGTGCACTCATAATCCATTTCATAACGCCACTTTAAATTTGGCTGTATCTAAATAGAAACATTGGCTAAATAGGGAATTTATTTACCAGAGACTTACTTATTTTCAGACTAAATGTCTGAATGTCTTTACCTACTTAAATAATATTTAATTTCTATTTCAATTTTGATTAGTATACGACTTGCAATTATCAGGTAGATATAGATAAATCTACCTGATAAAATATCTGAATTCTCTTTCCTCATCACTATTAAAATTTTCAATTTTATACAATACAGTGCAGATAAGCACTGTAAGGCCATTTGCCCTATATACTAGAAAAGTTGTCGATCACAGCACATATGCCCCAAAACATGCTCTACAAGAACTATATGTCTTACGTCATTCGATCGCGACATCGCTGTCTTTTGGCGTTGAACGAAAACTCCTTACCTACTCCTGGTCCTATGTCCTAATTATTATTATTATTATTATTATTATTATTATTTTGACATCCCTGAATACCTAGTGTAAATAGTTTTGAATAAGCCAATATTTAATATTTAAAAAAAATATATAAAAAAAAAATGAAAATACATAGACACACGTTTAGGAGTAAAAACTGTCGTCTTACGAATCAATTATTCTATATAATAAAAATAACTCTAAGAGTCAGTCTACACCGTCAAATAAACTGCAGCTGTTTGATTCCAACCACAGCTATTTGATTTAGTCAGTTGTGCCAACATTTATGCATATATGTGCACCATAATATAGAGAAATATAAAATGTTTATATTTCTCTATGATGTGCACAAGTGGATCAATTTACAGCAACTGCTAAATCACGTCCTGTCACGTAGAAACGGTGGAAGAAGGACTTTCAGGGCAGGATATTTGATACAAATCTATTGGGAATCGAGACAGTACTAAATAACAAATTACCGGGGCAAATCCACCCCGACTTCCTCAAAAATACACACCAAAATTAATAGGCAATTTGAATAATAATTTAAAATATTTTTTCGATAAGTAGTAACATCTGGTAGTTTTAGTCATTCAACAATAACGAGCCCCAGGTCTGATCTTGCATTGTAGAATAAGTTTAGTGACAGTTTATCGTAGTTACTACCACTGTAATTTTTTATTATTATGTTTTTAAGTTTGTCTCCAAAATACATACCCATAATTTTGTTTTATACGTGAACACGTATTGTGGAAATAATTTCCTATAGGTATGTAAAAAAATAACCAGAATTATTATGTAATAGATAAGTTATTACAAAGAGAAATAAGCGTATCACAATTCGAATATAATGTGATGTGCACTAAGCGATCTTCCGGCACAATAGTTTTCGATTGTTCATTCGTGTGAATACTGGAATGGAAACTAAACCACACCATTATTCATAGATACAGTACATTTTCTTGTTTATCCATCTGATAATAAATTAGAAATGAGTCAGAACTCGTACAATCCTTTATTTATGTAAGTATATTAACATACACTAGAGATGTTGCGGATGCAACAGTTCCAGCATCCAGTAAATTAGTTCTGGTAAGACAATTTAGTCTTTTTAAAATAACAAAATTCCTAACTAATAATGGGTACCTCTTCCGGCTGACTATTAAGGACACACATTTATAAAATAACTCAAAATAAAAATAAGAAGAAAAATAATTAATAAAGGACGAATTAAGATTCAACTCCCTAGTTGCTATATAGGGTGGTAAACGAGGACGGGGTGGAGGATTCTGATCAAACTAAAGAATTTCATGAATGTTTTAATACTGGAATGACCAATATATACATAACCAATAAAGTGTTTTCTATATTATATTCTATATGTTTTTCTAAGTGTTTCATTTTTAACAGCATCTCCTAGATAGACTTAAAAGAGTGTCCATACTGACCATCCGTGGGGATTTATGAGATAAATTCTCAAAATATCCGTCAGATGATGTTCAAAATTGGACAGACACTTGTCAGATGGCAGTAATGTAATTTCCATATATGCACTTTTCATTAGTTATTAACGATTATTTCAATTAAGTATTAATTTTTCAATTTTGGAAAAAGTTATTGTAAAAACACATCTAGTCAACATGAACTACTACTAGGTATGTCAAGTTAAATCATTCAGTAGTTTTTCTGTAAAGTGTAGGCACAAAAATGTCGCTTCGCTCGCCCAACAATTTCATTGTCCATCACTGGACGTAGGTAGCTGTATAGAAATATTTTGCTTTGTAACTTCATGAAGGTAAATAAAACTAAACTCCTTACGAAATAATAAAATAATAAATTTAACTTACTGAACGTTTGTCACAATAAAAGGATCGAAGTTACTTAACCGACAAGTGAATTTATGTATAAGTTTTAGACAAAGTACACTCGCGTAAGGTCCCTTGTACAGGGTCATTGGTTATATTTTAGCCACCCACCTATAAGGTTCTCCCTTTAATCTGAGGAAAAAAAGTTAAATACAAAAGTTGTAGAAAATCAAGTGTGGTTTATTCCAGAATGTAAAATCTTTATACAGGGTATTTCGTAAACGCGTGACATGCCAAACTTGCATTTTCTTAAATGGAATACCCTGTTTATTAAGTTTTCCGATTCCACGCAAAATTCTACGACTTTTTCATATACCATACCCTATGTCTAAAGTTAACTGTCTTTTACGATATGATGGTTAAGAATATACCTACCATAATTTTGTAATAATTTAATTGATCTGAGATACGCCTGCTTACTATTCCATGAAAACAAAAAACCGATCATATGTCAACCTGTCACATGCATTGTCAAAATTTTGGTTTTCCGATTCCGAATTAGTTTATTTGTCATTCCTTTATCTTTATATTTTATATCTTTAACCATCATTTATTAAAAAAACGGTTAACTTTAGACATAAGGTATGATATATGAAAAAGTCGTAGAATTTTGCGTGGAATCGGAAAACTTAATAATATAGGTACAGAGTATTCCATTAAAGAAAATGGAAGTTTTAATAAGTACACTTGATTTCCTATAACTTTTGTATTTAACTTTTTTCTCATAGATTAAAGAGAGAACCTCTAGGTTGGTGGCTAAAATATAACCAATCACCCTGTACAATGTTAACAATATAAAGTATAAAAAATTCATTTATATAGTTCGGCAGACCTAATTAAAACATCGAGTCATGTGACAATTTTAATGTACACTTTCCCAGAATCTGTTGTTGATATGATCCCAGCTGAAACCGCTGAACTTCCTCTATTTTAAGCGAACAATGCAGTCACAAACTATTGAAGTTTGCAACACAAGAAACCTTTTACGCCAGTGATATGGCAATTGTATATCAGAAGTGTATTATTAAGTTTTATTATGCCAATATTTATACTGTATATAAAGTAATTAACAACTGTAATGAGTCGTTAAGCAACACATTCCAGTTGCACTCCTTTTACTGTTTACTAGTCAGATTTCTCTAACTATTGCTCCGTCACGAAATGAATAAATTATTTTCTGATATTCCTGTAAATATTTCAGTAATTAAATTATTAATTTCATTCAAAGAGTAAGTTACACACCACAACCATACACGCATATCTAAAAGAGCGCCAACACACATCCAGTGTCCATATGAAATTAGTAAAATTCCTTTTAAAGAAATAACGAACTTAATTACCGCGAGACCGATTCGAACAGTGGATTTCGGTGCGCTTCTCCCTATATGCCTAAAAGCCGCACCAGTTATGGTATGGTTAAGACGATTATTTTGTGAATTAAATTAAATATGTGTCTATCAAGTATCATTGATATCCAATTAACGTAAGAACATAATACACTAGAACATACGTACCTATAGCTGTTCACCCATCAGCGAGTCCCAGAAGTAATATCTAAATTCATTTAAAATTCAGCGGTGCGTTTTTTAGAAAAACGCATCGATTTTTATTTTTTAATGCGGTTTTTTTAATGGTAAATTCATGTATACAGGGTAGCCCACAAAAAAAAGTTACTACCATGCACTTTGAATTCTGCATCGAATTCTAAGTCTGTTTCATGTACTATGTCCTATTGGCGATTCAAATTACCGATGAGGGCGCTGCAAATTGTAAACAAATATGGAGGAAGACAAGTAAAAACTTCGCATTTCATATCACATCATGTAGCAATTTAGCATTCAGCTGCCATAAATATAGTGACTTCATGTGCTAGTTAGGGTGAAATAAAGGATAAAAAGAGTGGTAAAAGCAGTCAAACGTCCTATAAGTGCTTCCTTGCTAATTATATGAATTTTTTAGATTGAAACAGGTACCCTAGTTTTTGTGTACCTATATACTTACATTTTGGGCTAAAATAAGTGTGATAAGCTATATGGTGATACCATATTAGTGCTTGTTTTTTGTTAAATAATGTTTAAATTAAAATATATTCTGTTTTTATAAGACTAATAATAGAAAACTATACATAAACTGAAACAAAGTGGTTATGTTGTATAAATAGACGTGTTCCGTGTTAATAAATTGTTAACCTTATAAATATCTAATAAAACCTAATAAATTGTTAACCTTAAAACTTCTACCTATCTTCTATCTTGAACACTTCTATTGACAGGTTTTGTGGAATGACACCCATATAAACACGGCAGTTTGTGTTGTGCTGATTTCTTTTGAATGCCATTTTAAAATGTAAAAATAAAGATGTACAAACACTAATCACGTCGTTTTTAACTTTGAATATCAAAAAAACCACAAGCACCACTAAATTATACGTGTTATTTATCATTATATCAGCAATAAGCCTCCAAAAATTACCTTTTAAGTAGGTTCAAATATTTTCATGCAGAGGGCGCATTCATTTTTGGAATCGCCAATACCGATGTTCAACTGTTTTTGAAATATTGACAGGCGAATATTGACATTTTGCAACTTTGGCACCCTGTAAAATCTAAACGGTTTGAGATCAAGCAAAACGTTTTGCACATTCTTATCTTTACTATTCATAAGCTATCGTTTGACACTAATTTTAGATTTAACCAGGAGATTAAATTTAAACGAAAATTTTTAATTTCTGGCTAAATCTGAAATTAGTGTCAAACGACATATACAAATCTTTCGTAATAACTGTGTACCTTATTTTGTCACGGTAAAGAAACAAATACTAATACAAATGAAACAAACTCGGTATATGAAAGGCTATCACTGGCTATTTTTTGAAAAGATACTAAGCCATGAGTTTATATAGATTTTTATTACCAAATACGGTATATATTAATTAAGTTTTCAAAAAAAAATAACATTTAAAAATTTTTTAACACAAAGCATTTTTTGAGCATATTGAAATTTTTCATGTAAGTACTTATTTGTTATGTTTATGCTTGATATTTATTTCCTAAATATATTATAGGTACTTAATTTTTTAACACTAATTTGCTCTTCCAATAATTTTTCTGTTGTATGTTAGTGATTGTTGAGTTTATAGGTTTTGTTTGTACCGCCACTATTTTTTGTAAAATAATAATAATAATAATAAATATATTCTGCCTGAGAATGATTAAAGTAAGATTTTTTTTCATATTAGGCATATTATTGAATTCTTCGTACTTGCATTCAACATTATTTATTATTTTAGAGTTAGGTATACGGAATGATGTAGGCTCTTAGGTTATAAGCTAATTAAATAATGTAAAAACCGAATAGAATATAATTGGTATATACAGTTGAAATTTGTCTGTATACCTATATATATGATATATAGTATGGTTGTGTGGCCTATTGTTTTAAAATTTATGTTGATACGGTTCTGCTACAATTATTCAGGTGCAGGTAAAACACAAGGCCCCAACCATTATAATTAACTGAAAAATATAACTGTAAAGCGATAGTTACAACACACTTCTCAGCGTTATATCTCGGTAAGTATATAGACATAGAAACATTTTCTCTCATGATCCCGTTCCTGTGCCATTTATACCGCAATCAGTTCAACGTAAAAGTAAATTCAGTCTAAGTGCAGAGTATAAAATATGCATTGAGCGTATTTCTAATTAACCAGCAGGTGTTAATTCGTGTGACACTGTTCCAAATCACATCGCCATATATATCTACGGCTTGAATATATTTTATTTGCAATAGTAAACATACGCATCGACAACCTGGTCTGTATGTTTATAAGGCCCGGTGTCAAAAAAAAAATTATAATTTGGGTGTAGCACATTTCATTACCTAATAAATATTTGGTAATTAATTCATATCACAAGCTGGAACACTATCTATATACAGCCGAGCATCTGACAACGAAACTTAAATGGTATCGAAAGCCGTTTTGCCCAGCAGTTTCTTTTGAAAATGCCATCGTATATCGTTGAACTCAACAATATGTAATGTAATACACCTAACTATAATTTATATATTATTATCTTTATACACTGTCTAATTACAGGTATTGTCTTTATAGGCGTACATACGAGGATTAGAAATATGTTTTATGTATCGTATGGTCCATGTAAAACTGATTTCCTTTAATTTTCTTAATTCTCAAAATATTGTTTTTTTTCAAATGACAGACCCATGTGATTTTGCTTGAAAAATCTAACTACTAACTGTCTAACTAATTTCAAAATTATTGCATAGCAAATATACGAGGTATACCAAAACCTAACTTTTTTTAATGGAACACCCTATATATACCGGGTGACACAGGAGACATGTAACACCCCGTAGCATATTTATTTAAAAAGATATTACTTCGAAATTCGGTACACTTATATAATGCGTGATTGTCCTTTTTTCAGTAGAAAAAATTTTTGTCAACCACTTCCGGTTTCACCGGAAGTTGACATCTACTCTGTTATTTAAAGTGGCACCCTGTATATTTTTTTTTACCTAGCTGATTCGTCTCTAGATTCTCTTTTCAACGATGTATCGGAACATGGCATTTGTTTTTAAAATGACAGTTAATATTAGTGATGTGCAGTTCATGACCGAATAGTTCGCATGAACTATTCACTTGAGGTGAACTGAACGAACTGTTTCATATAGTTGCCACTGAATAGTTCATTTTGAACTGTGTGTGAAATTGTACCATTCATTCACGTTTTCGTTCCCTCGTTCGAGTCAGTTTAGTTCTTTAGTACTTCATGATTCAACATGTCGGACATGAAACATGAAACTTAAAACCGAAAAAGAAAACTTTTCAATTTAGTAATTTAAATGAATTATTGCTCTGAATCGATAAATTTAGCGTTTTTGTTATCTGAAATTCTGAACCATTTATTGTATATTTTATAAACTAATAAAATAATTTACTTCAAAAGTTGATAATAAACGTAAAATATATTTCTATGTAAAAAAATAATACGAACAAAAAAAAGAAAGTTCAACATAGTAAAATTATAGTAGGTACTGTACTACTGTACATACTTTTATATAGATACAAAATTTATAGATTATAGTTTAAAAGTATTACTTGTGACAATTTCTAATGTTTTATATACCATTATTTGGTTATCATTTGTCATGAAGAGTATAGGTACCTACCTACTACCTACTACTGAAAATATATTCGGTCCACAAGGAAATCAAATACGAGACGAACTGTAGTTCGTTTTAAACTGTAAAAAAGAACTATTCACTTAGGTGAACTGTTTCGGTCCGAACTATTCACCAAAGTGAACTGGAATGCCCATCACTAGTTAATATCAATTTTAGTTTGTTAAGTCTAGGTGGCCCTGATATGAACCTTGGCAGATATTGATGCATAGCGTAGTGTGCCGTGATATTGAAAGACCTCTGGCATGCAACTTTGTGCCTCATATTTTTTGGGAATAACCAGTAGATGAACAGACTAATAAGATCTAATTTATTTAAAAAAAATATCTTTAAACAACCCACGATATCTTAAAAACCAATATAGGAACCCCATTTTTTTACTTCGCCTAGTTAAAAAATACTTATTTATCTTTTATTTTTGTTCAATACAATTGCTGTGCCTATCATATTTTGCTTTCTTCATTAAAATTAGTATCGAATGTTATTGCATAGTAATGAATATTACCTAGACTTAACAAACTAAAATTGATATTAACTGTCATTTTAAAAACAAATGGCATGTTCCGATACATGGTTGAAAAGAGAATCTAGAGACGAATCAGATAGGTAAAAAAAATATACAGGGTGCCACTTAAAATAACAGAGTAGATGTCACTTCCGGTGAAACCGGAAGTGGTGGACAAAAATTTTTTGTACTTAAAAAAGGACAATCAAGCATTATATAAGTGTACCAAATTTCAAAATAATATCTTTTTAAATAAACATGCTACGGGGTGTTACATGTCTCCTGTGTCACCCGGTATTTTCCAAAAATTAAAATCTCCTGTTTTTGCTGAAACCAACGATATATAACTCTTTGGAGTTATCTTTAATAACATTCGAGATATACATATACACTTTTAGTTATTGCACCAGTTCGTTATTGTATTGTTATTTATTTCTAATAATAAAGATATTTATCTATTTCCTTTATAACATCACACCTCCAACTTTCATCAATGTATTACTGGCTGTATATATCATACAGCTTTAAACGCATAATTAAAAAAATGTAGTACTTTTCAAAAGTTTTAACGCCTTCTACTGTAAAAACCAGTAATCTCAGGCCCTTGGTTTTTTAAGGTTTTTGGACCCAATAAATCACGCACCCACTTAATTTATGACATGGATTTAAAATACACGCTGTATACACAGGCTGAACCAAATTTGATAACTACTACTACTAGTACATCTATAGATCTTGGAAACTATTAGAACTACAACAAAACTTAAATTAGGAAACTATAGTATAGAATTTAAAGTGCATCAACATTCCGCTAAAATAACAATTGAAATATTTCATATTCATTTTAATTTAACTTATTTATTTGCAATCCAATAAAAAAATTCTACAGGGTTTCATTATTTCTGAATATTACGTTTCTTAACAGGCTATAAAAATAGGATAATGGTACAAAAGATGTACCTACTCACTCATTCATTCATTCATTCATGACAGAATGCATTTCAAACATGTCCGAGAATAAAAAGTTGGGGGAGTTCTTTAAGGAACTCGCCGAAAATAAGACACGGAAAACTGTATTACGTGTACAACATATTGCTAGTGTGTCTCAAAGTGTAGAAAGTTGAGAAAACAAAGATAGAAGTATCGACTTTAGACTAGACCGGGCGCCTCCGCCATTTACTAAATGTTATAAGTAATAGATGTACGCATCCATAGAAGTGTTGGGAAGATCTCGCTCATTTTAGAGTACCGGGTCGCAGTTCACAAACGCAAACACCATTTTTCTGCGGTCGTACATGCACAGTTCTATGAACTATTCTTAAATGTTGAAGGATTTATTGAATTTAGTGTAATATTTAATTGACTTCTATATTCGCTCACGCATCGCATATGCCAATCCAATCATTCACTTCCGTTTATTACTTTTAGGTGGTACGAGTCACTCACGTCTCACATATACAGTCTGTCCATAAAGTAACCCCCCCCCCATGCTAACTTTTGAACGAATCGAGTTAGAGAGTTCTAAATAAATACAGGGTGAATCACGTAAAATGAAGTTGATTCTGACGATAAATTCGATTCTTTAAATTCAAAGATGGCGCCACGGGCGCTGTCAACTCAATTTTTTTAAATAGCAAAGTGTGCCGTGGTGTTGCACCTCATTTAAAAGATAATTCAATTCTCTACTTTCTCGTTTTTGAAAAATGACAATCGAGTTAGCCGTTCTCTAGTTACAAGCGTTTCTGTTTCTAATCTGATCCATGAATAAAATGTTAATTAATATTTTAATACAACAAATTTTGAACAAATATTTATTAAAACAAAAAATAAAAGAATTAAATAAGTTATTCAAAATGTTGTCCAATGAGTTCTTGGCACATAAAAAGTCTACTTTGGTATTCTGGCCTGATATTTCCAAAAATTTCTGCAGGGATATTTCTACAAATATGTGTTAGACGACGTTGCTGTAGTTCGTCGATATTTACTGGAGGAGTTCTGTAGACTTTTGACTTCAAATATCCCCATAAGAAAAAAATCAAGAGGAGTTAAGTCCCGGGAACGAGCTGACCATTCTATCGGGCCCTTTCTGCTAATCCATCTGCCTGGGAAATGGTTATTTAAAAAATCGGTAACAGGCCCATAGAAATGAGATGCCCCCCCCCCCATCTTGTTGAAATACAATACTTTGAATGTTATTGTCTGCTATTCTTTCTATCTTTGGAAAAATTTCCACCTGCATGATTGTTAAGTACCGCTCTCCTCTTAAATTTTCTATTAAATCTATCACATCGAATAACTTAAAAAATTAAGAGAAAAACCTGTAGACACTTTCAAACACTCTTAAATTAAACGCTAAACTACTTTCTCGAACCTTATTGACGTCTCAGTGACAGTGGCAAGCAAGGCAAGGAGACTTGATAAAAGCAAAATTTTTAAATATCGCTACAAACGCTTGTAACTAGAGAACGGATAACTCGATTGTCATTTTTCAAAAACGGGAATGTAGAAAATTGAATTACCTTTTAAATGAGGTGTAACACGGCACACTTTGCCATTTGAAAAAATTGAGTTAACAGCGCCCGTGGCGCCATCTTTGAATTTGAAGAATTGAATTTATCGTCAAAATCAACTTCATTTTACGTGATTCACCCTGTATTTTGTTAAAACTCTCTAACTCGATTCATTCAAAAGTTAGCAGAGGGGGGTTACTTTATGGACAGACTGTATGTATAACTTTCAATCATGAGCGATAGGGGGTCGAACAGATCGTTCACGGGTCTTTAGTGTGATTCGGTTATTGAGAACGACACATCACTAATCTATTGAAGTTAATAGATTGTTAGATATATACATTCAAAACGAAAGGTAAAACATAACCAATATGAATTGCTACTTACACAGTTTAATAATAGAAATAGTATAGTTTTTAATAAAAACATTAAATGGAGAGGATAACAGATTACGTATGGCAGTAAACAGATTACACAAGCATGGCCCTGTTAGAAGAAATTAGAAACAGAAGAAGGCCCTCTCAATATAACAACGTTGCGGAGTGAACTCTTCTACCACTCTACAGGGCGCCCTATTTCTTGACCCGTTGCATGGGTAACTTTTTTATTAGTAGAGATACAAAAACGCTTAAATGAGCAAATTAGTGCAGTTTCGTATTAGTAATTCTACGGTAAGGCGAAAAATTATATACGGGGGAAGGTTGAAAAGTTATTGACAAAAAACGAAAAATCCAACTTTTCTATTATCCCTCGTAGCTCGTTCATTTGAAGAGTTAGAGAAAAATGCTTCACATGTTTTTTGCAGTATTTTTCATGTAAAATGACATGCACTTGCTACTTTTTATATATCTCTTAAAATGGTTGAGAATCACAGTAAAATATATTTTTTTTAAATGTAATGGATAGGTGGCTGTGACATTAACCGAAAGTCCCCTTTTTTCTCTTTCAGATGATATAACATAGTCCATATTTTATCCTTACAAAAGTAATAATAATCGTTGTTTTTAAAGAAAGTTTATTGTCACATCAAGAATGCTATGGATTATGGAACAAAAGAATGTTTTGAGAACAGAAATTATTAATTAATTAATTATATTGAAGTAAATGTTCGAAATGACCACCATCCTGTTGGATACATAGTAAGCAACGTTTCTGGATACTTCTTAAAACATTATTTATTGTATGTCCATGTATGCTTCTAATTGCATCTTGAATCCTGACTTTTAGATCCTCTATATCTAGAGGAGCTGTCACATAAACTTTATCTTTCAATAACCCCCTAAGAAAGAAATCTAAGGGGGTCAAATCAGGTGTTCGCGCTGGCCAGTCGATATCCATTCTATTTCCTATAACATTAGCAAACTGTTCATGTAAATATTGTTTTACCTCGCGGGAATTATGCGCAGGTGCTCCATCGTGTTGGAAGTATTTAAGATTTCTAAAAATATGAAGTGGTAATTCATTTAAATATTCCTCTGTTAGAGTATTCCTTAGAAAATGAAGGTAATTATTCGCATTCAAATTATCTTCGTAAAAATATGGGCCAATAATTTTGCCACAAAAAATTCCACTGCACACATTTATCCCAAATTGACGTTGATTTCTTCTTTCAGAAACAAGATGTGGATTTTCTCGGCACCACATTATGTTATTATGGCGGTTAAAAATACCATTGTTGGTAAATCTACTTTCATCACTGAATAAAATCTTTTTCCAGAAGTCTAGATCCTCTTCGCATTTTGAAATGTACCATCGACAAAATGTCATCCTTCTTTGATTATCAGCTGGATATAAAGTATTGCATATGGAATAATGATAAGGCTTTAAATTGTTACCTTTTAAAATAGCTCTTACAGTTTCCTTGGAAGTGTTGCAGTGATGTGCAATGTCTGCAGTTGAAGAATCAGGTTTAAAATTTACATAAGCCAAAACATTTATTTCAGTGTCTTCATTGAAGTTTCTTTCATCCTTAGGCTTTGAAAAAGAACCGTATAATCGTATATTATTTTCCAGCTGTCTAAATAGTCTTCGTTCCATGTAAGTTTCAAAATAAAGATTCGCTGCAGCTTGTGCATCTCGATTTTGGTTATAATAACAAAATAGCATATCATTTTTCTCTTCTTTGGTGTACATACTTGCAACACTATTATTTTGTATGCAGTATTAATAATAAACAATAAACTACTTAACAAAAACTAAAAATGTCACTTATGATCTGTCAATAATTAAATGCCAACTAGACGTTTTTAAAAATATCAGGAATCTTATTTTTTGTTTTATTTCCGTAGCATTCTTGATGTGACAATAAACTTTCTTTAAAAACAACGATTATTATTACTTTTGTAAGGATAAAATATGGACTATGTTATATCATCTGAAAGAGAAAAAAGGGGACTTTCGGTTAATGTCACAGCCACCTATCCATTACATTTAAAAAAAATATATTTTACTGTGATTCTCAACCATTTTAAGAGATATATAAAAAGTAGCAAGTGCATGTCATTTTACATGAAAAATACTGCAAAAAACATGTGAAGCATTTTTCTCTAACTCTTCAAATGAACGAGCTACGAGGGATAATAGAAAAGTTGGATTTTTCGTTTTTTGTCAATAACTTTTCAACCTTCCCCCGTATATAATTTGTCGCCTTACCGTAGAATT
Source organism: Pogonocherus hispidulus (assembly GCA_963924545.1). Lineage (NCBI taxonomy): Eukaryota > Metazoa > Arthropoda > Insecta > Coleoptera > Cerambycidae > Pogonocherus > Pogonocherus hispidulus. The sequence goes on from OZ004693.1 coordinate 73,789,228, forward strand.
ACTAATACGAAACTGCACTAATTTGCTTATTTAAGCGTTTTTGTATCTCTACTAATAAAAAAGTTACCCATGCAACGGGTCAAGAAATAGGGCGCCCTGTATATACATCACAAATTTAATAGAAAAAAAATAGATCAACATTCGATGGTTTAATACACTAATCTACCACGAGGCGAACATTTTAGCTGTAGCCCATGTACACAATTTGTCCTTAAATGGAATAAAAGTACATAATGAAATCAAAATGAACCTTTATTTTTAAGAAACTCCTCGGACACATATACATTTTTGTATGTATGCGCTGTATGTAAAAAGTGCATAATATACATATAAACTACTTTCAAAGGTCTAAAATCATTAGATATTGATTTTTTGCTGACGTCTCCGTTTTTTTATTGGTATATAGGGATGTACCAAAATTATTTTGGGTTTGGGTTTTGAAGGGTTTTTATTGCAAAGATTTGCAAAAACTGTTATTAGTCTGTTTCATTACATTGAAAAAAAAAAACCTTTTTACCAGTAGTTCCGATTTGTCAAATTTCATTTTAATATTTCGAGGAAAAAACAAGTAACAGAGGTGAAGCACTATAGTGTGGCACTCAGTATATTTAAAATAGAAAAAATCCAAGCACACTGCCTTGAAGCACTCCGTAGTAAGAATAACATTGCTGAGAAATAAATAAAAAAGGGAAGCGCCATTTTCCACGACCACCCTTTATCTTTATAGAAAAAAACAATGGTGACTTATACCTACCATTTCATGCATGACATATGGAATCATGATGACCTACATCATGCCACACCCACTTGCAATGGCAGATTTAGGTTGTGTTCCGATATTATCCGCGACCAACCAGGATTTCGGTTAACCGAAATATTGGTAAACCTGAAAAATGTGTAATTAAGGAACTGGCTGGTTAATCAACATGGATGATGAATTGTTTTTATTGGGATTCATTCAACCTTAAATACCTTCATATTCCGTGCTTAACTATTACTCTAGTCTTCAGTCAAAAAATAAATGAAACCGCAGATAATTTGGTATATTATAGTAAGATATAAGTAGTTTATAAGTAGATATAAGTGTAGCTTTCAGTCGACTTGGTCAAGTGGACTACAGAATACAATACAGAAAAGTAGAATTTATAAATATTTATTATAACACTTAACGCAAGAACACCACCCCTTCTACCTTCACCATCTAAACAAAATATAATTAAAATCGTTGAGAGAATTGATTTTTCTTCTCTCAACGCTAAAACCTAACCTGCTAACTCTTCGGTTGACCAATGCACCGCTCCCAGAGCACGGTCAATATTTTGACGTTTGGTTAACCTTTTTCAGGTGACGAAAGTTCCAAAATTAAACAATTTTCAGGAATTTTTATTTAATGGAACGCTTAACCGGGATTTTGGTTAACCAAGTTTAATATCGGAACACAACCTTAATGTAATATTTGTATACAAAGAAATCCAGCATTTCATAACAATATAGAGGAATTCAAATAAATAAAGCACGATTGGTATTCTGAGGTAGACCGACATACGAGATTCCAGAAATCGAAGTCGTTACAGCAAATGCCTAGATAATGACCGGTACGATGCCTCGTAGAAGGTATGTTGCCTTTTCCAGTTTCTTTTAAGTTCAATGAGACGGAGACCTGTTGGGTGAAAGCTATAAGTGCCCTTATGCTTATTGTTTTACAGCAAATGTGAAATTATGGTTTGATGTAAAATTATTGTTTTATAATTATTTTGTTCGGTCGTTGTTACCGTTATACGAAGTACAGTCTGCAATAAACTACATTTTAAATGATACTTAAGTGGTGTGCTATGTCTAAATGTACCAATAATAATGATAAATTGCTAGGTACATTTTTACTTTTTTATAACGAGTATGCAAAATTACCCTATACCGTTGGTTAAACGCCAATACAGAAAACTAGGTTTTTCATATACACTGTGTCCCACTTAAGGTCTATCCACCCCCGTAACATTTTTATTTATGAACCGATTTCCATGAACTTTTTTTTGTTGGGTACCTAAGTCCCAACAAAGTACATAGCGGGCATGCTCCACTTTGTTTGATAAGTCGGCGCCATGGCTGACAACGCTCTATTTTTTTATGCAAAAAAACGAGATGTACTATTACCGAATTTTTCACAAAAATTTTAGTGCCAGATTCTTAGTCAGGAGCACCTAAAACCCAACTGTACCAAATTTTATGACGCTACTGTACAGGGTGTTCGTGTGTCCCACTTAAGGTCTAGCCACCCCCGTAAAATCGTTATTTATGAACCGATTTCAATGAACTTTTTTTGTTGGGTAAGTCGCTAAAAAGTACATATAGTGGTCATGCTCCATTTGATTGGTCAGTCGGCGTCATGCCCAACTAGGACCTATTTTTGAGTGCAAAAAACAAGATGTATTATTAGCGAATTTTTCACAAAAATTTTATTGCCAGATTCTTAATCAGGAGCACCTAAAACCCAACTGTACCAAATTTCATAGCGCTACGATACAGGGTGTTCAGAAGAATAAGTTTTTTTAAATGATACATTATTTTTTTCAATTTTAAACTATTCTAATGTTTTAGGAAAATTACTTTTTTGGAGAAGTTTTTATTAAAATTTGCTTGAGGGCGGTCCCGGAAAGACATTATTTAATGTGTGCTAAACTATTTTGTTGCATGGGTTAGTCTCAAAACAACGAGTTGGAAATACATTTCAGAGTCCAAATAACTGCTAAATAAGTCATGATCAGTAGGTACTGCTATAGTATATTAAACTTTTTAATAAAATAAAATTATTTATGAACCGAGCGTAAAAATTTGTATCAATTTTAATGGTACATATTAGGCCACAACAATTAAATTGTTTTATAAAAACTCTTCTCAGTATTTTTAATTTTTAAACTTATTTGTAACTAAACGAATCTTCATATAAATACGCATAAGTTTAATTAAATTAAATATTAGTCATTTATTTATGCACTTTCAAAAACCCACTTTTGAAAATATTAGTTTTTGCAAACCATCAATAAACTCTCAGTTAAATTGAAATGGAACTAGTTTCACAAATCAGTAATATTTAATTTATGCACTTTAATAGGTATGTTATAATTTGCTTAAATAGAAAAAGTTTAAAAAATATCCAAACTACTTTAGTATTCCAACATGTTTATGTCAGCATTATAGGAGGAGTTTTAATAAAATTATTTAATTGTTGTACCTCAATAAATATAATTAAAATTGTTGTATTCAACTGCTATCATTAATAAAAGTATAAATTTAATATCCTAGCAGTACTGATCATGACTTATTTAGTAGTTATTTAGGCTATGAAATATTCTTCCAACTGGTTCTGAGATTTACCAACTAACTAGTTAGGCACACATTAAATAATGTCTCTCTGGGACCGCCCAAAAAAGTGATAAAATAAAAAATGAATTATGCCCGCAATGTACTTTTGGGACTTAATAAAAATTTTAGGGGGTGGCTAGACCTTAAGTGGGACGCACGAACACCCTGTACAGTAGCGCCATGAAATTTGGTATAGTTGGGTTTTAGGTGCTCCTGATTAAGAATCTGGCATTAAATTTTTTGTGAAAAATTTGCTAATAGTATTTTTTGCACCAAAAAATAGGTCGTAATTGACCATGACGCCGAGTTACCAAACAAATGGAGCATGCATGTACTTTTTTGGGACTTACCCAACAAAAAAAAAATTAATGGAAATCGGTTCATAAATAAAAATATCACAGGGGTGGATAGACCTTAAGTGGGACACACTGTATATATATTAATATATATATTAATGGTGTTAAGCGGCGTGAATTTAAGGGATTACCCTATACTTACGGATTTGGAAATAATGCGTTTATCGAAGGATGCACCAGATGGTGTGCTATGAAAAAATCCCTCGCATTTCCAGAGAGGAACAATTTTGTTCCATTTGTTTGTATCAATAACAGTATCTATATTTAACAAAAAATAACAGCACATTGTTTTTACAAATTTCAACAGAAGGATTGCTTCAATGAAGGCAATAAAAATACTATACATGCCTGCGCAATATCCACATCATTGATTTCTGTACGAGAACATTGTTAAATAGGTGTAATCTTATAATTATTGTCTTTTTAACGTCTCACAAGTGGTTGGTGAAGTGCTGAAGTGCCCGCAAAACATTCTTTGTTTCTATCTAATTGTTTCTAAGAAACAATTAGATTTTAGACCTTGCCTTTTTATACCTACTTTATACCTCGTCTAGAACTTGCGAGAACTTGCTTCGATGTATGCATCATATACTATTATTATTAAGATTATAATACTATTAATCTTCATTTAGTAACTTTCCTAATATACCTATGAGTTTACAAAATTTAGATGCTACTTCAGAAATCGATCCCTGTATAAATCACTCAGGAAGTATGACAATATAGGTGGGAAAGAATGCTGTGATACATTTTAAGTAAATTAGTTACCCTTCTCATTAGCGCAAAAGTGTTTATATTAAATTTTTCAATATTTTCGTTCTGTTTATAGAATGCATATTTACATTGATATAAATGGATAATATAAATGTATAAATATTTTTGTTTGTGGTAACAAAAGTCGAATGCGTTCTATATTAGAAAATGCTTGTTAATCAAAACGTGTTCTTTTCATATCAGGTGATAATTTTCTGTAAGATAACAATTGTATCGGTCTACATAGCAGACAAAAGTACCTATAATAATGATTAATGAATAAGTATATGTTATTTAGGTTTTTATTACTTATTTTTATACTATATAAATTTAAAAAAAAAATTATATTGTATATAAATAAATATAGAATACAGAAAGCTTTTATTATTAATTATTACTGCAACAAGTTGTGTATGTTCAGCAAGTTGTTTATGTATAGTCTGTTACGTTATTACTCATATTTTCTGAATATATAGAACATAAAATTAATTGATCGATTTACTGTCGGCTACAAATTATAAAGGAATTAATAATATATTTGGCGTTAAATCCTGCAAATTCTCTGGCTTTTACTTTGAACTTCTTTGAAATACCGCTACGCATATCTCGTGTTTTCATTTTATAATATTTTATACATATAAATTTTATAATAAACAAATCTTTTGAAAATAAATAAAGTTTATTTCCCGATTAATGAAAATAAATTAAATATATTAGTCATCGTCATGTCTCTCTTCCGTAAATCCTGACTGCCGCTTTTTAAGCTATTAACTATTTAACAATAGATCAAAACACTGATCAATCGTAAAAATCCTTGACTTTGTTACGAATTTGACATTGGATATACACCTTTTTAGGTTTAATTTCGCATAAGCATGAAGTCCCAATCTATTAAATTCAATACGAGTCGAGTATATGGAGAAATTGGATCGTTTTCTCTTTAAGGCGCTTTAATTTAAAAAATTTACTTAGTACTAGAATATCTCCGATGAAAACGATATTAGTGAAAATTTGGTATCAATATATATATACTAAAGTTTAAGTTTGGTATATTTGCATTATTTCATGGCATTTTCAAGAAATTCCCAGAATCGTATAGTATTCTCTGAAATAAATTATGGCATCATCTGAAGATGATTAAAACTTGTGTGTTTTGGTGTTATGTGGAAAACTACATCAGTGTTTAGCTTCACACCAAAGGTTCCAACCCGCTTCATGATTGGATCTAATAGACTAAATAAACAGCAAACTACAGCTCTTCTGCTGATAAAAGCCCTGTCCAATACTGAATTTATATATCTTTACTGTGTTGTGCTTTAGTATCTTTCGGTATAAACATTTTAAGTTTAGAACATGAATGGCCATCTTTGGAGAAAGTAAACCATTAGATTAACTTAGAAAATCAGTAACTTCCTATTTCAGAAAATATCCATTAATAGAAAACACGCATCCAAAATACTTCGCATCTTTATTGATGTATAATGATAAGAAACAATCCCACAATTATATTGAGGAAGTTATTAACTATTTATTGGAGGGTAAAGTCCCTAGAAAGCATTGGCTTTAGATTAACTCGGGCCTCTTATCTTCATAATCCAAGTCTGGTCAAAATATATCAATAACTTAGATACAAGAAAAAATATTGTGTAAGATGTCTAAGATAAATGATAAATACACAAACAAAACCAAAATATACCTTCAATAGAAACAACTAGTCTCTAGAGCATTTTTCCAAATATACAAGGTGGACTACTAATTAAACCCATATACTTTTATTACCTTTATTTTAATGACTGAGAAAATACAAATTTGTAAAAATAGATATACCTACATCCCTAGTTTAGTGACTCCTCAAAAGATCAGGAACAATAACAATTAGATAGGTAGTTTCAAACTAAGGGGACACTCCAAGATAAGAAACACATTGATGTCAGAGCCTATCCTAGAGATATCTGACAGAATGACTGCAAGGTTTAACTTCTGTAAGCCATTCGAGGTTCAAATACAGGATCTCAGTGACTGGGAGCTGAAGAGAAATTCTCTGAAGGCTTGAAGCCTTGGAGCCTTCACAGATGGCTCCAAAACAGACAGAGGAACAGGAGCTGGAGTACTTGGGCTGAGACCTAGATAGCGTACAAGCTATAGTCTAGAGACTTATCCCACGGTATTCCAAGCACAAATTTCTGTGATAATGGCATGTTTGGCGGAGAATGTGAGGAGAGGAAAACACGCTCATCATCTACATCATCATGACTCATCTACAGGTGGCTTTCATGGGACTGGAGCCAGCTTGAACCGAAGTCACTTATAGTATTGCCAGAACGGTTCTGTGAAAATGGGTCGAACTAGAACATAGGATTTACTGGTTTTTAAAACCAGAACAGAATCATGCGAAGGCACTCATGGAAGGTCCTTTGCAGAGAAAAACTGTAGAGATGCTGGGCATGAGTAAACCTCGGCTCAGGACCATGACAGGGCTCATAACAAGGCACTGCCATCTCAAAAAGCATCTCTATAACTTAAGATTAGCAAAAAGCCCGGTATGCCGGGGCTGCGATGATGCAGAGACTGCGCTTCACATTTTAAGTGAATATGAAGGCTGAAGGCTACGCTCGTATGAGGATAGCGCTCCTTGGTAAACGATTTTTGGAACCTTGCGAGCCAAGAGAAATTTCAGCGAGTAGACTTTTGGACTTTATGTAAATAACAAAGTAGCTCGCTGAATAGAAGACCGGCGGGATGCACAATAGGCCCAGATGTGGCCACGGTGCTTTGGGACTCTTTCGGTGCATATATTTTTTTTCTTGTATTATTTGAGGTGGTATTAAAAAGCTAATGAGACTTTTCATGATCTAAAACCTAGTACAATATTTTTATTATGCCGCTTAGTCAGATCGCGGGCATGTTACACTTGACTTTTATGCTGTAATCGTTTTCATTTCATATTGTTATTCAAAAAATGTATGAAATGTTTTGAGTTTAAATACTGAAAATAACTTTGAAGATTATCGAATGCGAGGGTATCTGATATACCTACTTAAAACATTTTTAACTGCATGTTAATACACTACGGCCTTTCTTAACACTAATAAAAAATAGAATCCAAGAGTGAGAATACTCGGGGATTAAATTACGCAGGTCAGCCCCAATTTATTCTGCTAAATGTTAAATTAAACTGTTACCTCTAATGTTTTCGAGGTCCTAATGGTGAGCCTTGAATTTCACCCACACTGCATAGCGTAAAAATTGTAGAATTATTTTAAAAGGACAGTGTACAAATTGACCAAACTACTTTATGGATGGTAAGGATTATTTTCCTGAATTTGACAAATATCCTATCGTATGGTGACACCTTGTATATAAAAACTGTATAATAACATCTTATCAATAAAAACAGTACTTACAAGTATTTCACACTACCTTAAGGTGAAATAAAAAATAAGAGAAGGATTAACAAAATAAATATCTATACTTTTGCAATTGCATTATCACTTTATAGATAAAAACAACTAGATGCAATACAAAACACGTACATATTTTAAATGCAACTTGAAATATGAAAAATTATCTCGGAAACCTCTCAGATTTTTCAAGGACATCTTGAGAAACATAAGCTAACGTAATTTAACTGATAGCTAACTAGATTAGAGTGGAAATACTGATTGAAGAAAAAATGTTCAAGTATTATCACATTGGAAACTTCTAGTTACTCGTACTAACTATTGGTTATACTATATTAAGCCCCAGATTTCACAATAGCTGGGTTGCGTTCATAAACTACCTACACTCTGAGGAAAAAGTCGGTCGTTCATAAACTACCTCATAAAAACACTCGGAGTGCTGGAAAAACACCAGGCTCCAAACTCCGGTGAAAAACGCCGCGCGTGCGTATTGTTGAAAAATTGATACAAGATGGAAGTATGCTGTTTGCTCTAATCTTTTATGTTCTAAAAAACTATTGTGTGTGCTCGTGTTCTAAGTTCTAATCTGGCTGTGGTGATAGACTGGATAATGGAATTTAATTAATTTAAATTTAATTTGGAAGAAAGCATTCCTGAAATCATCACATTTAATGTTTCTCTGCTCAGTACCTCCAGTCATGGGATATTGATTATAGATGACAATATTAGCCGGTTAAAAAAGTTCATCACTGTTATCAGTTTCATCAAATTTCAAATGGTGTTTCCAATTCAAATGAAGTTTGACAGTTTCATACAACAAATCATTATCACGTTACAAGCGTTCATAAACCTAAAACACTCCTAGAAACACTCTAGTTAAAAATGACATCACTCTGGCGTTAAATACTAATACAAATTTTAGTTTATTTTTACTAACTATATAAGTTTAGAATATGCATAGTCCAGGAGTTTAATACTCCTGGTTAAAATACATTGTGAAACTGGCCTTAAGTAACACTGAAATACCAGCCCTAAGAAACGGTTCAAGCCGGTCAAGCCTTGAAGCTCGGTTAACTAATCAGACGATATAAATTTGATTGTAATTTCACATTTCAAAGAGGTTCAGTCAATTTATATTGCCCAATTAACACACAGCCCGATTGTATTGGCCCTAAATATTGTAGATATTTATATATTATAGGCAACCATCTAAAAATTGCTCATATAAAACAAGTGCTATGAAATACCTCTAAAATAATTATTATAAACCTACGTTCATACTATGCAAATTTAATATTTACAGCGTCATATTATTTATAGCAAATAACTACGAATAGTATAGATGTCATTAAGATCATCCTCCATCTGCAACGCCTTATATTAAATAAGGACTAAAACAAATCAAGCCAAAACAGCTATTCTCCTGGCAATATGCCGCGCCGAGCGCTGAATTACAAAGCAAGATTTGCCGTATTTTGGTCTAAACACAGTTAGAATCAAAAATACAAGGATTCGGATTGCAACGAAAACTACGAGGTAATACTCAGACCACACATCGTAGGATGCCACTTATTGCAGACCGGTTTCGACCTTTTTATGGTCTCATCAGTGCAATATAAGTGAGCACACCTCCGAATACGAAGACCTGAATATTTGGCACAATAGGTTAGCCTTGCGTACGCAAGTACTAATGTCCTAATGGCGCCACCTCTGGGTAGTTTTCGCAATACAATCCAAACCAATCGTAATGGGGTGGTAGAAATCCAATACAATAACAGGTTGTAGAAACTAGTTCGACTATTGTTTTATTTTATACTTTAATTAAATGTAAGATCTATAAAATTACTGCACTTTGGTAGGTATGAATCTTGAGTAAATATAATTTATTAGTAGAAGTTGTTTCTGTTTAATTTCTAGTCATACCTAGTAGCAGTGACCATAAAAAGAATCTACTACCCTACCCACAAAATAAAAAGTCCCTCTGAATCCTAAATAAACATTTTATAAAAATACAAAAAAGTAAAAGACTTACAAGTTTATGAAAACTGTATATAAAATGTAAAGGTGAGTCAGAGGCTCAGTCAGTTTGGTGTCTCGATCGCTCAACCCAGAGGTTGTGGGTTCGAATCCCCATTCCACCAGACAATTTTTAATTAAATTGTCTACTCTTAGATTAAGGCTTGTTCGCAGGGATGGCTTGGCAACTATCCTGGCGATGGCCTAGGATGGGAAGAATGTCATTGGTGTTAATGTGAGAGATTAAAATCAGTTGATGTTTGACTTCCCCTCTAACTAATGAGCTTTTCCAGGTTTTACTTTTACGTTGCCTGTTATACCATACCAAACGTGTGTATCAATAATGTACTACCTAGTATAATTTTTATCGATATTTGGTAAATTCAATTAAACTATACATCACTGAAAATATTAATGTTCATATAATCAACATTCCATTGTCCGACATTTAATGGAGTACCTGGATAATAACTATATTTACATCATCCAAATTTTATCTCTCTGATCAAACAAAAACAAACAAGTACAGTTATTATTTTTACATACAGCTATCACCCATCACGTGAACCATCAGTGTATCTCGTGTCGGAATATTTTTAGCATTACTATATATACCGGGTGTCAACGGATCTATTAGACAAGCCATAACTTCTAGAGTATTGGATGTATCAAACTGAGATTTGGTATAGGTAAATGGTAGAGGAAGAGAAAAGTTTTTGCATATTTTTCACGTTTAGGTTACTTCCGGTTTCACCGGAAATGGCTTCATTTTGAATTTTTAAATGGAACACCCTGTATGTTTTTACATATTTGAATTTCTGAGACAATTTTGGACTAGAAAATGACATTTTAAAAAGTTTTTTCGCCTACTTGATTTTTTTAGAGCCATTTTTAATATTGCATCTATAGGTGGCATCTATAGGATTGAGCTCAAACTAATCTGAAGGCCTTAGATGATGTCAGAAAAATGTAATCGCAAAGTTTTAGTGATTAGTATGATAGATAGGAATGAGACAAGTTGGCAAAATTACTTTTTTATATCTAACTATTTTTTTTCAAATGGCAACACTTTTTAGACAAGCACTTTTCAAAAAGGGATTTTTTTGCGAATCCAACGATACTAAATTCATTGTGATTGGATTAAAAATAAGCTCATAAAATACATTTACTTCAGTGAAGTTTTTAATATATTCGTATAAGAGTATTATACTTTAAAAGTTTTAATGTCATTTTCTAGTCCAAAAATGTCTCAGAAATTCAAATATGTAAAAATATACAGGGTGTTCCATTTAAAAATTCAAAATTGAAGCCATTTCCGGTGAAACCGGAAGTAACCTAAACGTGAAAAATATGCAAAAACTTTCCTCTTCCTCTACGATTTACCTATACCAAATCTCATTTTGATACATCCAATACTCTAGAAGTTATGGCTTGTCTAATAGATCCGTTGACACCTGGTATTTGACGGTTTATATGAAATCCATACAGACATATTACTCTTTAATTTATTTTCAATAAATGGTGCACTTATGTAGATATTGAGCGTACGGACGTGCGTCAGCAGATGACGACTATAAAAACGAAACAAACAACACTTATTTTCTTCATTAACCTTACATATTATAAAAACGAGTGTTATGTGCTTGGCAAAAGGATTCTTATTAATACACAAAAGGCACCAAAGGCAAGCAAAATCGGAGCACATGTGACGAAATTGGAAACAGTCCAATCGGAAAATTTCTAAAAGCACTAAAATTCGATAGAGAATTAATCTGGGAATTAATTATGTCTGGCATATCTACTTAAGTTTACTTACATCTTAATTACTGTAAACATAATTAAAACTAAATCTATTATTGATAGAAAAATAAATTATAGAGTGTTTCGGCAACTAAACCGCTGAATTTTTTGCTTTATCATTATTATGGGATAATTTTCACCTGTGATATTGGAAGTTTAAGTTTCAAGTATGTATATTACTTTTTTTCCGTAATGAATAATGCATAATAAAAGATGCTAAGATGAATTTTTCAGACTTACTCATCATTATCTTATTAGTACACATTTAAAAATTATGATCAATTGCAGTGACAAACTGATCGATTATCTATATTTCAATAAATAATCGATCAATATTTCTTATTAGTATCATTCTTGAATTTTATTTTGCTTGTGCCAAGGCAAAGTACCGTCTAGTATCTCTAATACACGAGGCATAAGATATTCTTATTGATAATCCAATTTTGACGCTTTTTAATTTGTATGCCACGTACTGACTTGTGTAAGCCATACTAATTAACTAATTAGTATATGAATATAAATATGGATAGTGTATGGATATTCATTCATATACCTATACGAGAAATGTAATACAAAACAAGTACTCACAAGTGGAATATAGTGAATAGGACACAGTGTTAATAAAATGAGAGCCTGATACGATCAATGGCGCCACACTTCTGAGGGACGCTATAAATCGGACTACAAATACCAATATGTGCAAGGCGGGTCCAAGCGGATATCTGCGGTATTCGTTACTAAATATCCACAGCATAATACATTTCTAAAAATCTTGTACAGGGTGATTCACTTTCGAGTGTGTAACATGGGTATCTCGCTTATTATAAAAGATAGACTGTAGGTTTAAATTCGGCAAAGTTGCGGAATTTTGTGCTCAATAAATTAGCGCAAAGAAAACCCCCATATCTGCTTTTGTTTTTGAGTAAGAGGCAAAAAAAAATGTTTTCCGGTTTTCGTTTTCTGGCCATAACTTCTATATTTTTGAAAATATTGGCTTATCGTTTTCACATTATTAGGACACTTTCTTGAGACAAATACGATGTCACAAACCGTTTTTTAAAAAAATGTCACTTCTATTGTAAATCATCGTCAGCTTTATTTTTTCTTAGGCGCCATATTAATTTTTCTCATATTTGAATAAACCGATTTTTTCTGAATGCTACAATATAATATATGTTAATATTTGCCTAAAAAATAAGGGCATTATGAAGAAAAATAGGTATTTTTTTTGAAAATGTCTAGTTAGCCATGGCCATGACAGTCAATTCTTGACAAACCACAAATGTCACTTATAATTTTTATAAACTGCATCTGTGGAGTACTTTTTACATTGACTAACGATGTATTCAACCGAAGAGAAATAAGATATTATAGATATTTATTACAGATGTAACAAAAATCTAAACAGAACAGTTGAAGAGTATTTAAACACATATCCTGAAAGACGACAACCATGCAAGACATATATTACTAAACTGCACTGTAATTTAAGAAATTATGGCAGTTAATATATGTCTTGCACGGTTGTCGTGCCGTGCGTGGTCGTCTTGCCGAATTTAAACCTACAGTCTATCTTTTATAATAAGCGAGATACCCATGTTACACACTCGAAAGTGAATCACCCTGTACATTATGTTTTTACTACATAAGGATAAAACTAATATAGTTTTATCCTTCATTTCTAATTTAAAATAGCAACAGTGCTGTAATGGAAAAAAGGGTGTTGTTATGAAAAAAGGGTGCTGTTATGAGCTTCTTAACAACACTCAAATTGAATGTCAATATGTGTCAATAATGGCACTTCCTATTGAAGTGGAAAGCCCATATATATGGTAAGCCACTTCAATATCGGTCGATTCGTTAGCTTCGCCTCATGACATAATCATTTCGCGTGAGTTCAGTTTGTAAGTAACTATACCAACTGAAGATATTTTTAAAAGCTAGTTCAAAATTAATATGAAGTATCATTGCTATATCTTTACCATATTATTAATTATACTTCTTTCCCAACTTTTTAAACTCTTTACCTTTTACTCTCTTATATCACACATTTTTTTTTTATAATTTGGATGACTTGTGATATTAATAGTAGGTACACTGGATATGAAGAAAAAATAATCCATGTTAATATTATAGTAGTGATTTATGTTTAGGAATGGAAGCAAATAATGGTAGCCTATACACAAAGAGTCATTAAGTGTAAAATAAACAATAAAGATAAATCTAATTAATACATTTATAAACATGAACTATTCATTATTTATACTTTATTATTTAATGTACTTTTTGCTATGTACACAAAAAAAATTCCATAGCGGAGATTTTCTCAACTGTTTTCCACGGTTCATCCACGGTTTCTGTATATGAATAAATTCATCTCGCACACTTCTTAAAATAACTTAATGCCCATCACTTCGCGACTCCTTTCTGTGTTGATCATATGATGTCCAGACATACACGTATATTATTAAAGGGGTGGAAACTACCCCCTATACCTACGTAGTAACCTATAACCAATTTAACCTAACTTTTAATTGGATACATATATCACAAGCTACCAGGGTTGTTATGTTTTAAACAAAATGTTTTAAACATTTGTTTTAAACATGTTTAAAACAGCGTATAGGGTTTTAAACAGATTTGTTTTAAACTGTTTAAAACTTGTTTAGAACACTGTTTTTTAAATGTGTGGTTTTTTTAAATAAAAATGCAAGAAAATTGAAATATATTTTTATTAAAAAAAAACAAAGAGAAAAACATTGATAAAAATAGGTATAAAAATTAAAATGCACTCAAGATATATAAAAAAAAATGCATTTTTGAGCTAAATAAAACAAAAAAAAGATTTCATATATATATATATATATATATATATATAATAAATAATAATATAAATAAATAAAAATAAACTTTGAAGAAAAAAAAAACAACTCTCGTAACAGCAACCTACATAGTATAAATATAAAAATCATGCATAATTTAATCACTGTCGTTTGCATCTGCATCATAATCAGATTCAAAATCATTAATCACTTTATTAGACGTAGGGGATGAATTTAAATGTTTAAATATAGTTACTAATTTTGCTGCTTTTGCGCCATTTGCGGTACCTAACCTATTTCGAAGTTTGGTGTGTACGATAACAAAACAAAACAAAACTATATTTTTTCTTGGGCAAAACTTTAATAAAATTAAAATTAAAACATCTTGAAAATGAAAGTAATTTTTTTTTAAAGTATTTTTATTTTTCGATTCACATTCAATAACACGGGTCTTCATTTTTCGTCTCTACTTACCAATCACCCTGTAGGTAAGTAGGTAAGACAAAGATGAAAGCTCAATAGTAACAAAAAACACTTATTAACTTACCAATATTTTTCACAGAGCAATCAGACTCCGAGGTATCGATATCAATCGATTCAATGGTATCGGTATCCGAATTTAATTCCAAGGTCATGGACGGATGTTGTTTCTTAGTCTTACAATCATTAATATGTTTGCGCATTCTTGCTACCAAGGGGACAATTTCTTTTTTGCATTTTTTGCACTTAGCCCTTGTACTTACTTTTGAACCATCTTTAGTTGCAACTAGCAAAAAATGCTGCCAAATTGCATATTTCCTTCTGCCCGTCATACTCAGAAAGTCGTAAACAAATTTTATTTCCCTGATTTATTATGGTATTTGTAAATTCTGTACTGTAATACTACGGTTAAGTTAGAATTAGATAAGTACAACTTCACAAGCTCTCAGCTTTCCGCCGCGTGTAGATCGATATTTCCAGAGCTGTATCTCCAAAATCTTATTATTATCTTATGTTACAATGTTATTATGTTGCTCTTAGGTATCATATTGTTTTTTTATAATAATATTTAGAATATGTGGTCTACAAAACGAAATTGTCAATTCATTATATGTAGTAAAAATTAAAATAAAAGAAAAATTGGCAAAACAATTATTTAGTTTAGTCCGGCTCTTGTTAGACGGGTGGGCAACTTCTATTAACATGCGCACCATCTACCAGTGAATAGCTACAACTTACGCCAGTCTCTATCAATCGATTGCGATTCCTGCCGCACAAAAATTGATTTCTGTAAAAATAGTCTTTTGTTTAAAACATATTTGTTTTGTTTAATACCTGTTTTTTTTATTAATGTTTAAAACGCGTTTTAAACAAAAAAAACATTTTTTTGAATGAAAAACACGGTTTTTTGTTTAATTTAAAAAAAACATGTTTTTTTTCAACCCTGCAAGCTACACAAGAGAAACCTATGTAAGCGCAATAACACATACGTACAGTCCTTAAGGGTCCACTCACTAGTCCGAAATAAGCCCAAAATCGACGTTCGTCTCGTGTCTAATTATAAAAAAACTATAAAAGATAGTGACCTTCAGTAAAAAAGTGTGGAAAGATAAGACGTTAATCTAAATCCCTATGTAGTAATTTTTTGTAATTCTTTTTATTGTTAAAATTCCAGGCAAACAATCTTGTACTAAAATAGCGTATTTTCAAAAATTATTTTCTCTAAAATACATGAATTAAACCAAAATTTGCTACTATAGGGATCTAGTTTATCTTTTGATCTTTCCTGTGATATATAATTTATAACATTAAAAAGAAATTTTGTTGCAATTATAAGACAAATACGGTACCGTTGCAATAAGGGCTAACTTTATGTCCATGTGCCTTTTTACTTCCGCTTTACGTGCACCTTCGAAACCTTAATAATTCGGTAGTGGAAATATGTAAGTTTCCGCCCTTCGGCTACTCAACCTCTCAACCCGACCCCGTATTCATGCCTGTCAAATCTACAGTGAATAGACTCTTAATGGCTGAATTAAATTTACAGCTGTTTAAATAAAACATTAGAATTTTGATGTGTATTTTAGACAAATCATGCCGTGAAACGTGGTGTATATGTGGATGGTGTATAGCTAGGAGGTGACACGTAAGAAATTACATTGGAAGACTCAATAATTCTAATACAGTATAGACTGTAAAAGAGACGGCTTGTTTTAACATATTTTATGTTTAGGATATAAAAAGATTAAGAGTAAATTGTTTTTATTCATAGTAATTTATACGCCAAATAGATACCTTACCAGACACAATTTTCGATTGATGATGTCGCACCAATATTGTCCGTCCAACCGAAGATTGCGCGGGACGAAAGGGAGAGCGATAAAATAATTTTCATCGAATCAAGTCGAATTTGCCAAATGAATAAAAATAAACAAGTGTTTGTAGTGGCGAGATACAGTGTGACAATTACTGACACTGTCTGACTGATATTGTCTGACAATTATTGTCTAATTGACAGACAGATAACGATCTGCTTTTATGCAGATGCCATTACAGCGACCTCTATTGTCTTTGAGGAAGACAATCCTACTTAATTATTGGTAGGAGATGCCGAAAACAACTACTCCACGGGCAATATGCCCCGACTGGCGTTGCATTACATCAACATCTCCATTACATCAACCCCTAGAGGGCACAGTGTATTTCACTGTATCTCGCCACTACAAACAGTCACATATGCCCCTTAGGCAATCATGTCGCCAGATCATTTATCGATTCCGATACCTATGGCAATCTGATGAGATCATAACAAGATCGAAACCGGTCATTGTCTGGTATTTGGTCTTGATGAAGGATGTGGCGACACCCATGGAGATGTTGATGTAATGCAACGCCAGTCGGGGCATATTTCCCGTGGAGTAGTTGTTTTCGGCATCTCCTACCAATAATTAAGTAGGATTGTCTTCCTCAAAGACAATAGAGGTCGCTGTAATGGCATCTGCATAAAAGCAGATCGTTATCTGTCTGTCAATTAGACAATAATTGTCAGACAGGTAGTAGCAAAGACCCCTAGAGGGCACAGTGTATTTCACTGTATCTCGCCACTACAAACATTCACATATGCCCCTTAGGCAATCATGTCGCCAGATCATTCATCGATTCCGATACCTATGGCAATCTGATGAGATCATAACAAGATCGAAACCGGTCATTGTCTGGTATTTGGTCTTGATGAAGGATGTGGCGACACCCATGGAGATGTTGATGTAATGCAACGCCAGTCGGGGCATATTGCCCGTGGAGTAGTTGTTTTCGGCATCTTCTACCAATAATAAACAAGTGTGTTATCCACCTAACCTCAAAAATTAAAACTCTCGCTAAAACTGTTGGCAATAATTTTAATAAAGAACATTATCTTTCTACATAATAATTATTTTCTACGGCAGGTTAATAATTATTTTTCATTACATAACTCTCAATTTTCAGCAACCTTCAGAATACGACTTTGGACGTTGCATTACGTAATTAGTCAGTATATAATATTTTCCGGGATACCTGATCCGGGATACCTGAGAACGTTCAACACTCTTTTATTTCCATTCCTTTGCCGCACGTTCTTTAGCTCTAAATTATTTTAGTAATCTTTCAAATTAGACTTCCCAATGTAATAAAAAAAAAATCAATTTTGTGATAACAACTAATACTCTACAGGTGTCGGGAAGTGGTTTTTGAATTAATTCCGTGTATTTAATCAATTCAAATCAAATCAATAGTTCAGTAGTATATTACAACATGATCTTCCTCAAAAAAATAATTACGGTAGGTATAATTATTTTATAAAATCTGTTTCCAACATATAGTTCTTTTTTCCAGATAATATCTTGTTTGAAAGTTAAGCTTCTTTCTTCAAATTGTTTATTGTAATTTAAATCGGCAAGTTCAACTCAGAGCAGCCACAGATCATTCAACCGGACTTATGTACACTTTTTATTCATACGGTACAGAATTTGTTTTCGTCGACAAAATCATCTTCTGAAAAAACATGATTTTATATTTATAATACAAAGTTAGCATTTTCCGAAGCCAGTGACCTTATAAAATATAAATATTTTTCAACTTGTGTGCTTATTTGCTACTGCTAAATTAATCAAAAGGCAATGACAGAGGTATAAACCGTAGTTTTTTTTTATCAAATTCATGATACAAAAGACAAACTAAATATACCGTGACATTATTAATAATAATAATAATATTTATTTATTTCAATCTGCCACACAGTGTACCTAATACAAAAGTGGGTTGAAACAAAGTCAGGGGAAAGTCGGTATAACCAAAAATTCTATACATTATAAAATCAAAGACATCCAAATAAAATACAATCATACATAAAAACTAATAAATAAGTTTTGTAAATAATCGAAACAATATAAAACCATAATACTAAAATGCATCTAAAAATTCGGCAATTGTCAGGTTCTCTATCTACTATCAAATTTTAAAATTTTAAAGTAAACAATTTGATGTAAACTGTAAACAATACGAGCTGTTTACAGTTTACATCTTTGTTGATTTTTTCAATAAGTCATGCGAGTATATTTACTGAAATAATTAACAGAAATTGCAAAAACATTTTGTTACTGTTTTACTATCAAATTATTGGATATATTTCGGTAGGTAAAAATGGAAACTGTTTTCAATTCCTTTTAAATAGAGCTACCAGAGGAAATGCAAAAATATATAAGGTGTTTATTCCATGTGAAACTCATAAGCCAAATATTTCGAAATATTAATTCTGCAAAATAATTTTGGTTGCACATAATATGTTGTTATGCTATTGTCACCTCATACTATATACACGCACATGCTACTAACGCCACAAATACTAATTTTGTGTGCTTTTGTTAGTATATTTATGTTTTCTATATCCATTGCTGACCATTTTATCACACCAAATGAATATATTGAAACCGCAAATGTGTTAATGGCTTTAAAGAGGTATCTCCAGTAAAGATTGGATTAAGCAGTAGTTTCAATCGCTCCTTGTATAGTTTCTGTAATCTCGTTTAATTTTTTAATGGTCTATTCACTGATTTTGATAAAATCCTAAGTATTTATTTGTTTATATTCCATTTGTTGTAATTTTTCGTTATTTAGAGTATTATCTGATAGTTATTTACTCCACTTTCCACGTTCTATAATATGTAATATTTTACATATATCAATAGGTACCAAACTCCATATTTATATCTTTGGTAATACTATTTCAGTTATTTTAAATAACGGTATTTTAATACCGTCCATGAACATTATTATGATGGTTTATTGAATGCAGTTTTGTGCACTGTTTTCAATTTGGCATCCATATGGTGTGCTATTCAAGGTGTTGGATAAAGAATTAAGACACATAGAGAATCAAAGGGCACTGAAGGCGTCACCTTGGTATATTCTCTTTTTTATATGGATAAAATCGGTCTCTATATTTATCGGTTTTTAGTTGTATTTAGTTTTTCATCTTTCATTGTTGTTTCAGTAAATTTTGTAACGTATTTTGCATATTTGTGGAACCTTTAACAGCGAACCATGAGGAACTGTGTCAAATGTTTTTTATAATCTCTGCATATAATCTAATTACATGCATATTTTTCTATTTTATTTGAACTTGCTTCATTAATATAGTAAGTATCTATTATTATTTGTTCAATGCAACTTTGCGTCATCTTTTTGCGTCCTTTTTGTTCCTCCGTTAGTAGGTACATTATTGTTAGTCAAATGTTTGTTTATTTTACTACATATGGTTGCTGTCATAATTTTATAAATAGTTGGGAGACAAGTGAGATGCCTAATTAGAGAGGCAGACAAGTGAGACGTTTATTTATTTTTGGGTTTAATAAATATCATGCCCTCCGCAATAAACGGTGGCTGCAATTTCAGGGTATTCGATAATTTTGTTTATTTGCTTTGTGTGAGGTAAATGTCTTACTCTAAATTCTTGTATATGGTCTTTCCAATTCTGTCTCTAATCAATTTAGCGCTTTTATTATTATTATTATTGTTATTCCATGTTTAGAAAAAGCATGCAAAGAAACACCCTGTATATATATGGCCTGCTAGTTCTTAAAAATAGAAAAATATTGCAAAAAGATATTCTCATAAAAGCAAGTATGTACTAAATTTAATTTTCTGTCCATAAATTTAATTCAAAATGCATCGCAGGAGCTTCTTACCTATTATTAAATTATTTTGCACTAATATACCTACTTTAAAACGAACGACGAGTTAACATGTGCACTGTACAATCACGGTTTAACATTCGTATTTTTAATTACACGATATACGGTTGCAACTCATTTTTCTACATATTAATTATCACATCCGCTTTACAAACATCTATTACGATTAAATCCGGATGTAGTTCTTTATAAGGCTGTGATTTTGTAGAACGAACTTACCAACTTTTATCTAGCGTACATGCGTGCAAAGAAACACGGCAGGTTGTGCAACAGCTTGTGACTCTTCTGCTTATCCGTTGCTGCAATAAGTCGTGCATCACTAAGTGTAACGCTTTTTAATGGTTGTATTACATAAAAATGCAGGCGGTCAGTAATTAATAAGCTGTTCCCATTAACCACCTATGCATACTATACTTATTTATATTTTCAAGAAAATATAAAAAGCACATAGCACCTTAATTAATCAAATATCTCTACCCCTCATTTTAATCCCAATGAATAGTTCTGACTAATGGGAGAGTACTAATGGCATGACTTGTATGGGAGAGGAGGCGGCATGTTACTATTATGTGCGGCCGCGTTAGCGCCAAGAATTACTTAGACTGGTAACCCCTAACCGCAATTTAGTATATAAACGAGGAAAATCATACCCGTAACCACGTTAACTCTCACATTAACGCTTGGTAAGTATACTTCCCTTCCTGGCATGTAGAGTTGGTTGCCAGTCCATATTTCTATAAACGACTTCATAATATACAGGGTGTAACAGTTTTATTCTGAAAAAATTCAGGAGCATGTAGAACCAGTCAAAATAAAGGGGCTTTGCTATTTAAACTTATTTCCAACAGGGTGTTGAATTGAAAACAAAAATCTTTTTTTATTTTATCTCTGACAGTAATAAACCAATTGTTTTAAAATTTTATTTGGTAGATGCTTCTATGTATCTTTACTTCCACAAAAAAAAAAATCAGTTCGATGGGAATAGCCAGTGGCGTCTTGAGATACCTTTTCTATAAAAACATGTTACGCCACTGACCAACGTTTAAAATAATAGGATATTTTGTGCCCCACCCATTTCTCTTCAAAAAAGTATATTTACATTTTTGGACAAAACACCGTTACGGAGTAAATTGATATTTTATGAAACCAAGTCCCATGTCCCATGAAACCAATAAATTTATACCTATTATAGGCACAGCTTACCATAACAAATGGTAAGCTGTGTTATAGGTATAATTTTATTTTAAGGTATTATTTTGCTATGAAAGGTGACTTGGTTTTGTGAAAAAAAATGTAAGGAACCTTTTTGTAGATAAATGGGTGGGACATCGAAATATCGTATTATTTTAAACGTTAATCAATGGCGTAACATATATTTTAAGAATAGGGATCCCAAGAGTGCAGGTTGCCCGCCACTGGCTATTCCCATCGAGCTGAATTATTTTGTGGAAGTAAAGATTCAGAGTAGCATCTACCAAATAAAATTTTGAAATAATTGGTTTATTACTGTCAGAGATATAAATAAAAAAAATATTTTTTTTCAACAAAGTTCCATTAATTTAAGTGGTTCTGCATGCTCGTGATTTTTTCAGAATAAAACTGGGTCACCCTGTATAATGCTTCACAATGTATTTAAAAGTTGTTGGATTCACGTGGAAACCAACTCGTGTGTACTGTAGCCCTCGCTGTAGCCCTAAGCCACCCACTGGATAAAGGTAATATTTAATTATTCAAGATTCCTGATGTAAAAATAGAGTAACTGATGTAAATGCGCATAAATAAAAAATAATACCTAACCTGAACCTACCTGAAGTTGCAAAACATTTATATAGCTATTTTTGTATAAACTTCAGAACAGTTGAAAAAATAAAACGATGAAAGAGTTTTGCAGGCCTTTCCATTTTTCTTATTAATAAATAAGGAAATGAGGTGAACTACAACTTGCAGAAAGCTATCACGAAAACAACTGCGACTAACATAGTAAACTATTTATAGGCATACAGGCAAACCTTTAAGTATTTTGAAAATGTTTGTAAATATTTAGATTACAGTTACTGTAGATCTTAATAAATATGTTACAAGCAAATGCATTGACTAATGATAAAATTATAATTACTTACTATATGTATATATAAGGAGTGATCACACATTTAAACTTAAATGAATTTTTAGACTGAAGATTGTAACTGAGCATAGTCAATTATAAAATGTATATTTAAGGATATATTTTGATACGATGATTGAGAGATAAGATAATAACAAATTATTGTTAAAATTATATTGAAATTCAGATGAACATTTTTTAGTTGTTTGGTGAAACTTGACTTGGCTGCAGCATAGAGAGGCAGGCATGGATGAATGGAATCGGGATCTTTTGATGACTATATGACTAGACTAAATAAAATTTTTAAAGACAAATCGGGAGTATTATTGAAGAAATTCGGATACCTAAAATCTGGATTGAGTTATTAAATCCTTCATTCTAACACTATGTTCCATCTGGTAAATTGAATCACTGTTCTATTCACAAAATCATTAGTATGGTAAAATTCTTTGTTATGCGGATGTTTGAATACTATTATTACATATGGTGTATCCGCTTTTATATTTACCAAGCCAAACGTAAGACACAAGTTTATAAAAAAATCTACCTACTTGTCTAAATCATAATTATGCACTGATTATATTTGCAAATTATATATATTTAAAAAACGCTAATTATATTTGTATTGTCTTTGTTTAATATACTAATTATATAGACTCAACCAACTTCATATGTAATTGCATAATATGTGACGTTATAGGAATAATTTATAAAAGTATACAAATCATAATTTATTTTAATAATTATCAAATCCACATTTTAGCAAGTCCATATTTAGTTTGTCTAAATAGCAATTTCTTAAAAGCGATAAAACTAATGGCGAGTTTACACCGGTGTAGTAGCTAAAACAAGTAACTAAATATAAGTGAATTACATTTTAGTGTGTGTCTTTACACATTTGAGCAATATGTTTAGTAGCTTAAAGTTTCTAAGTTCAAATGGCGTCCTTTGAACGTGCACGTATGCGACTGGCAGTAAAATTATCCTTGAAGAACTGCATACTTGTAAGATGTCGAAGAGATTATTGATATAATAGAATGTGAGGTGAACAGACAGAAGGGTGTATGGATCAGAAAGTGGCTAGGTCGTAGAGATAGTCGGGGTTTTTCTTCTATGTTGTTGAAGGAATTGGCTAATGAAGATCAGGAAGAATATAGAAATTGTATGGGAACAATTTGATAAACTCCTACATATGGTTGGTCCTTTAATAACAAAAGAGACACACTTATGAGAGATGCTATTCCAGCTTAAATGAAATTAGAAGTTACTTTATAATATTTAATAACTGGAAGTAGCTTTAGAAATTTATATACAAAGATTATTTCCAACGCAACGAAGATGGCATTTATTATTTTATTAACGTCGCAGGTCACAACTATGTACTAAACTATACAATACACTGTACTAAACTGACCTGACCAGACGCGTTTAATGCCCGTATTTAATTAATACAACACGAGGTCGGGGACCAACTTGTTGCAATGAATAGGTGCACAATCTATTCTACTTGCCTAAAATTTTTACTAAATTCGCTACTAAATACTTCTATACTAAATACTAAATTCAACGTTCACACAATGCAAGTTGCTAAATTTAGTTACTTGCCTTAGCTACTATACCTGTGTCAATTCGCCATAAGTGCTAGACCAATGGTACAACGCATATTTTTACAAGAACTGCGAGATCGTCAACATAAACTGTATGTATAGACCTCGGTATAGACGGGTATTGATGTATATACAAAATAAAATTGCACATGCTACGGCCTCTAATGGTTCGCCGTAACGTATATAAAAAAAAAATTTTGGTATAATACGCCCCTGATCTGTTAGTGTAGGTATATTATATAGACAGCTCCGATGATGGTTTATAAACCGGCAGTTAGTGACATATTTTTTGTTGTGATTTTAGTCAGTATGCCTTTCAGAGGGTATTACAATGCGTATACTCGTATTCTCATGACGAAAAGAAATGAATCAAAGAGTCATTGTGGGTTCTTCACATAGAAACCTGAGTAACAAATTACGCGCTTTGGTACGATTTTAGTCAGGCTGCCATATATTTTAAAATAAAGTTCAACATAAAAAATTCCTCGGAAAACCACCGGCATATCGTTAGCGTGGGTCCAAAGGGCTATTATAGTCATGTGAACTTGTATTTGAATAAAGAATTTTTCCGCTTTTCCGAACAGGGTGCCAATCTCGCTGCCAATGATAAAATTCAACTTTTTGTTATAAAACTGCTGAAGAACAAGATGACATACCGTTTTCGTATGCCCAAGGGCATATGCATAAATGAAAATTCCCTTTCATGAAGAACCCGCTACTCTACCCTAGACTCTTAGGTTCATTCATTTTCGTCTTGAGACGACGCAATAGAATACCCTCTCAAAGGCATACTGACTAAAAAATCTGTCACTAACTCCCGGTCTATTATCATTTAAGAAATGCCAAGCAGCTATAGTCGTCGTTACGGTGGATTCGCCATAACGTAATAGACATTATAGTATGTAGTATAGTATAACATATGCTACGTAGGGTGGGTATAGGACCTCTAAATTACTATCTATATTTTAGGCACAGTGAGTCCCTTCAAAAAACAATATTAATATAATGATAAACATTAATACGCGGCTGCAAAATCCCCTAAAACAGAAATGTCTATATGCTATTTTTAGATTAGATTAATAACCTCATCAATATAAAAATATCCACAGGAAAATCAAATACAGAAATAATGCCTATAGCTATTAAACATTATATTTTATTATTTATTATGATACAGTACAATTCTGCCTGAAATTCAATTTTATTTTAGTAAGCAACTTACAATGTGTTACTGCTATATGAAGAATACGGCATTCTTAACAATTATGAGAAAATAAGATGACATCATGGTATTTACTTAATTATTTCCGCTGCGGACAACAATGTCGATTCGTTTTAACGAAGTCTCAGTTATTGTTTATATGCTCGATATGTAGGTAGGTATAGAAAACGATTTCATATCTTTCAGAATATTTTAGAATATTTCAAATGTTCAGCTCCAGCAACACAGCCAAATTGAACATATTTTTTAAAAAGCGATCTAGAAGTAAGTTTATTGCAAAATGCAAAAAGTATTGATTTTAGGTATGGTAAACCTTAATAACTTTTGAAAGTAAACATATTTCTGCATTGATTAGTTATACGGGGTACCGTTTCAAATTTTTGTGAAAAATGTAATTCAAAAGTCTGATATTGGTTTTAGAATTCCAGACACCCTGTATTAAATAATTTTAAATTTGATGTATGCAGGTCAAACTCCACTGTTTTGTGTTCACTGGCAACAAATTTCAAAAATATATAAGGTATTGTTACAACATAATAAATCCGGTTAAAAAATCTCTGCATGTCAATTTTTTGCAAAAATCGGAAATATCTCGAAAACTATAAATTTTGACAGTTCATACCTGATATAAAACTGATCTAGAATTTTATGCAAAATCCAAAAATGTCATAATATTAGATATAGTGCATTCCATTTGAAAAACTAAAATTGATATCTGTATCGGAAAAACTGAACATCCTGTGAATATAGGATTAGTTGATTTAAAAAATTTATAAAAAATCAGTAAACTTCCGTATTTACACTTTTTCTCTATCTTTCATATGTTCCGAGATAAGGGGGCGGTGAATCATATTTGGGATACCCTGTACATAAATATTTTCCGACTGCTTATACAAGAATTTGCAGAAAATATGTTTATATTAAATTTACACTGGTTTGTATCTATATTCCAGTTAGTAACACAAGTAGTGTAGTAACTATAATCCTATTTAGTATTTTTTTTTTGTTTACATTGGAGTTACGACTGCAATATACAGGGTGTATTTTTTAAAGGTAAACACCTCTGTATCCCCGTTATTAAGAGATTTACACTATATGTTCTTTGGAACTTTTTTTCATCATTTTTTATAAACTATTTGATAATGTGTCGACTTAGGTTTCATCACTTCCGGTTTCACCGGAAGTAACCCCAACTTTCAAAATTTAAATGGGACACCCTGTATATCTTCATCCAGTATTGTTTATAATTCAATTTCAAATAAATTTGCAAATAGAACTACATTTCTAAAATCAAAAACAACGTTGCTATTTAAAAAAGAATTTTATTATAGAATGTAAGAATTGTTACAAACTATACCGCAAGAAATGATCTCGGAAATGATATTTAGGGCGACTCAACAAATTTTACAATGGTGGGAGGCTTGTCTTAATCATGGCGGTGGTATTTTTGAAAATAATTTGTAACGATTACAATTTAGTAAAAATTATAAGTTTGTTACTTATTGTTCATTAGCTTTTACTTAATTTAAATGACGCAGTACATTAGTTATAAATAAAATTCTTTTTTAAATAGCAACGTTGTTTTTGATTTTAGAAATATAGTTCCATTTGCAAATTTATTTGAAATTGAATGATAAACCATACAGGATCAAAATATATAGGGTGTCCCATTTAAATTTTCAAAATTGGGGTTACTTCCTGTGAAACCGGAAGTGATGAAACGTAAGTCGACAGATTATCAAATAGTTTATAAAAAATAATGAAAAAAGTTCCAAAGAACATATAGTGTAAATCTCTTAATAATGGAGATACAGGGGTGTTTACCTTTAAAAAATACACCCTGTATATTGAAATTGTATGTGTTTTCCTTTATATGACATCTTATTTTATTTTTCACAATTATTCACTTTTCACTTTACATAATTTGGGAAGAAAAATAAAAAGTAATTTTAAAATTCGATATTCTTTGTATTGGTCGAAGAAAATGGAATTATGTATATTATCAAAGAGATGATGCGATTTTTCAAGGAAATTAGGATGAATAAACGATGGATTTGCATCGTTTATTAGGAATAAATAATAGTATAATATAGGAATATAATATGTAATAATAATAATGCATGGTAGGAAATAGGTGAAGGGTTTTAATATACAGGGTGTCCCAGTGTGAGCGTAAAAAAATTGACCAGGGGGTAGACCAGACCAAAATAAGAATAAAATTGTTATAAAAAAAATTTCTCTGATGCACGCCTAACGAGTTACAGGGTGTTATTTTGAAAAAAAAAACAACAATTTTCCGCAATAAAAACCGTTTCGTAGATTTAAGTAATTTTTGAGTGACGTGTACATCTATTAAAGGTCATTAAATTATAAATTTATTACTACGTAACCAAACTGGAAAAAATAATAATTTAAATGGCATACCCCGAATATTTTTTCAGTTTTGCACTGGAACTGAAAAAAATCATCACTTAAGCAATGATTTTTAAATTACTATGTTCTATAGGTCACTCCTACCAGGTGATAATTTCAAAACCATATTATTCAGTTTCGTTCATATTCAGTTCTTTTAAGAGTTCTCTGTGGAGTTCTCATTCCTCTCGTCCTATACAAGAACCTATTTACCAGAACTGTGTAAATTATACAGATTTAATTGAATATTTGTTTAATAACCCAGAATAACGACTTTCACATACTAGCAACAGACACCCATGAGTTCAACGTTCCAAATTGTTTACTAAAACTGTGAGATAAAATAAGGCAATTTGGCATTAATTTTCATTATACATATTTTATATACCTACAATTCATTTTCTGTCATATGTTACCCCTACAAGCAGTTTTATTTCACATCGAAATTGTTAACTTTCTACACCAAATAACGTAAATGAAATTATATTTAGTTATATGTACATTTCATTCGTTTTTATAAATATTTTCATTATAATGGATAATAAAAAATCTTGTTCGTGTAGGTATGTTCGCTTTTACTAAAAAAACTAAAGATATACAGGGTTATGCACGCAAAGCGGGTATTAGACGTTTTTAGGGTTCTGTTAACGATATAAATCTGATTTTTTTATGGGGGAGGTTTTCCATTATTTCCGATTCAATGAAAATATTTTCAGGTTTGCATCACTTCCGGTTATACCGGAAGTAGACCACAACTTCGTTATTTCAAATGGAACACCCTGTATATTATTGCAATTTTGAACTCTACGTGATATTCTAAACACATTTCATGTAGGATGTCCTATACCTATCTTCAACTGTTTTTGAAATATTGACAGGTGAATATTGACATTTTGCAACTTTGAAAACCCTGTAAAATCTAAACGGTTAGAGATCAAACAAAACGGTTTGCACATTCCTATCTTAACTTTTCAAAAGCTATCGTTTGATACTAATTTCAGATATAACCAAGAGATTAAATTTAATCGAAAATTTTTTATTTCTGGATAAATCTGATATTAGTATCAAACGATAGCTTTTGAAAAGTTAAGATAGGAATGTGCAAACCGTTTTACTTGATCTCAAACCGTTTAGATTTTACAGGATGTCAAAGTTGGAAAAGGTCAATATTCACCTGTCAATATTTTAGAAACAGTTGAAGATATGTATAGGACATCCTACATCAAATGTGTTTAGAATTTCATGTAGAATCCAGAAATAAAATAATATATAGGGTGTTACATTTAAAATAAGCCAAGTTGATGATGAACTTCCAGTATAACCGGAAGTGCGAGGAAGTATATTAGACCCTTGCTGTAGATTAGTTATACCCCGTAACAATTCAACCGACTCGACTACTGTCGTGCTACTCTCATAATAAATCTCCCTTACCGGTAGAGATACACTAACCCGAATATCGATCAGAGGAATGCTTTAGCCAAAGTTTACAGAATATGTATTTATTCTGTAAACTTTGCTATAGCCAAATATAAAAAATACACGGGGTGTTCCATTAAGATAATTTCCAGTCCAACGAAAAATTACTGATACCTACTGCTATGATGTAGTTTTGCTACATCGACAGGTACTACTCAAATTTAGTTGGCATAGGTATCTTGGAAAATTATAAATGGTGTGGAAAAGTGAACCATTATCTTCCTTGAAACAATCCACATTTATTTACACCTATACACGTAGTACGCCTTTGTTGATGCCGACGAGTACAATAAAATTCCGAGGATGACTTGATGTATACAATAGATTTCTTAGGAAATATTCTCGATTTCCCATTATCACCACATTATTAATAGTAAGGACCAACATTTTAAATTAAATAAAAAAATACTCTGTTGTACCGAGCACTGTATTATTTTATAATTTAAAGAAATGTCAACCAAAGAAAAGCTTCGAATAGGAAATGCTTATAGCGCTTAGCAGTCGATGACGATATTTGGACCGCAGATTTCCGAAAGATAAAATTTCAATGAGAGGAATTAACAGTGAATTTCATACTCATGCTGTAAATTCAATTGATGATATTCGTTACCTGATTTTTGTTTCATTTCTCTACTTAACTGGAATCTAATTAAAACGAAATAAAAAAATTACACCTTAAAAAGTGTCTGAAACACTATATAATTAGAAGATATTAAACTTATTTCACTTTTCAGTGACCACTTACGTAACTGAAATGAAAGAATATGGCCTAAAATCATGACTACTCATTTCCTCCATATGCCCTAAGTACATAATGAAAAATGTGCGTGAAGTACCATATTTCTAATCTAAAACCTACCTAATTTCGGTCAGATAAAATACATACCTACATAAACTTTGTTTAGTGATAACAATGTTAATATATAATAGGGTTACCTCGAAACAAACCGAGACAATCACCTCTTTCGTTTTGAATACATGAGACAAAAGTTTATCCAGTGGAGACTTCAATGACCAGATAAATAGTGGAAACGAGATAGACGAATTACAAGGCGAAACGAGACAGGTTAACTATTCTGAGACGAGACGACACTAAATTCTGGTTCATCCCGATTTGTCTCGGTGTCAAGTGGGTAGGAACACATTCACATTCTGTCATATGCTGCCCTTACAAGCAGTTTTATTTCACATAGAAATTGATAATTTTCTACAACAGATAAAAGAAATTATACAGGGTGCTTCAAATTCGATGCAATACATGGGGATCTCGGAAACGGTAAGAGATGCAAAATCGGTTAAATGGAGACAAAGTTGCGTATTCAGGGGGGCAACATAATGGTGAAAAGAAATCACTAATCAAGGCTAACTTGATTAGTTTTCGGAATATTTTGAAAAAACCGAGAATTTCGATTTTCGTTTTTATTTTTTTGCGGGTCTATTTGATGAGGTATTAAAAAATAAAGAGCACTTTTCAGTAGCAACTTTTTGCCCTTTATCGAATGGTGTTAGTGAATTTTCCGCAAAACGTTTCGTTTCCCGGAAACGAACATCAACTTAATTTGTTTAAATACGGACCTGGAATTTTTGGACCTGGATCTGGACATTTTTTGGAAGCATTTTTGTAACTTAATTAATTTTTAGTTAGCTGTTGTTTATTTATCGTAAATAAAAATGAAACCTCCAAAATATTATTCAATAGGTATCTAGAATTAACAAAAGTCGAAACAAAAATACTAATAATGGATTTTTTTAGACAAAAATTTAAATCTGGTTCCTTTTATGGTGGCATTCTATCAAGTTACAAAAATGCTTCCAAAAAATTGAAAAAAAATTTCAGGTCCGTATTTGAAAAAATTAAGTAGCTGTTGGTTTCCGGGCAATGAAACGTTTTGAGGAAAATTCGCGAACACCATTCGATAAAGGGCAAAAAGTTGTTATAGAAAAGTGCTCTTTATTTTTGAATACCTCATCAAATAGGCCAGCAAAAAAATAAAAACGAAAATCGAATATATCGGTTTTTTCAAAATATTTCTAAAACTAATCAGGGTTGCCCCCCTGAATACGCAACTTTGCCTCCATTTAACCAACTTCGCATCTCTTACGGTTTCCGAGATCCCCATGTATTGCATCGAATTTGAAGCACCTTGTATTTGGTTTGGTATTATTTGTTATTCAATTTTTATTTGTGTTTTTTACCGTTGACTTTCTGAGTTACCTGAGACTTTCTGTTTACCATATTATTATATCTAGGTAGGTACTCGTATATTCTATCTATAAATATTACGAAAAAAATTCAACAGTAAAACACACAAATAAAAATTGAATAGCAAATCCTCCAGACCCACCAACCTTTATATAAATGTATTCATGTTCAAAATCAGAAGATTTGCTGGGTGTTGTATTTAAAAAATAAATATGCTTCGCACTTCTTTATTGTCACACTCTGTACATTTGAAATAATTTTTAAACAAGAAATATATTAGCAAAAAGGTCGTATAATGTTAAAAATCGGTAAAAATAATATCGGTGATATCAATTTCCCCCTTGTAGCAAAGAAGTAGTTAAACTGAAGAATGACCATATTTTGTAATTTGTGTATGGATGACCAATGTGTTATCAATTTCCGATTTATATGGACATTTTTAAGGTCACCACGGTATTGTTTCTAGAATAATGTAAGTATTTACTAATGTATACAGTCAAACAAAACGGTGATATGATATTGACAATAATAAAATAATTATTGAGACGGTACAACGACGTCTTGCACACGAATTTAATTTTAAAACGAGCAATACTAATGAATTGCAAATTTATCCTTTCGTTAGTTAATAACAGAACAAGGTCTCGTCAGATCAATTAGGACACGCTCATTCTGCTCTGCTCATTTTGTCCGTTTAAATTAAAATTGTTTCAAGATCAATTAAATGACGACAGCAACAACTGAAGGAGTCGATTTATCAGAGAATCTATACAGATAAAGAACCCTGTACTTGCAAGGTTTCAACTAATTAAGTCGGTGTCCCTATTTGACACAAATTCACGCTGAATTTGTTACCGCTAAGGACATATTTGAAAAGTTAATCCTAATGAATTAATATTTCCACTACCTATATTTCGAAATATATACAGGGTCAAAGGTTTTATGTATTGTTTTAAATAACTCCGAATGTCAGTTTTCCACAGGAGTAAAAAAGTGACAAATTCACGACTTTTGACGGAAATACCATATAATTTAGATTGAAAAATGTGAGAAAAATCACACGTTCTGCACGAAGCTAGTAAAAAGACTCAAGACTACAATAGTGTATAGAAACAAATAATTTACTGGTGCATATGCATATGAATTAATATGAATATAACTTTATAAATTCTAGATTACAGCTGTATCATAACGCATTATTTTCTAAAATATAGTAAATACAATACAAGCTGACTATGTGACAGATACGCGATTTCAACTCTATTATAAAATACTTGACTGAATTAAAAAAAAAATATTTGGAATATATAAGTGTTGAGGAATATATAACTTAATTTCTGTAATTAACATATTAACCAGAACTTTTCGTCCCAAAAAAGATATTTCTTAAGTTATTACAATTACCTACAACACAAAAATAAAAAACTGAATCTAAAACAAGGCGCATTACTTAATAGGTGTTACAGTTTCACGAAGTTTATTAAAACATAAATAAAATGAGACCCATCCTACAAGAAGCATCAGTGTGATTAGTGATTCACTCTACATACAACATGTATGTGGGTATCTCCAATTAAAACCTATTAGATACAAATTCTATGAATTTAAGCTCTCAAGCCGCGACAACAAAATATTAATAAACTTACATGCATGTTTCCATGCTTGTGCCCGAGAAAATGTATGGGAACTTTAGAAAAACTGATTCCAATCAAAAGGACGCTTTACACATCTCCGCAATATAATCTACACACCGTCACTTGAAACAATCACTCCAATGGTAGCCCTTCAAGTAGTGTACCGTGCACATGTAATATCACTCACAGATTGCTACACCTCGCGGACAAAACAGCTGAAGCAGCGATTAGCTAATGCACGATCAACTAGTGTAAATTTCTTTGCCGTCGACATACTAGACGTGGTGCTATAAAATTACTGACTTGGATCTGCCTGGTTACGATTGCGTGACCGTGGTTGACTGATTCAATGAGTTTGTCAATGACAGCATAGGGGGGACATTTCTAGGAACCTCCCGCAATTCCTGAAATCTTCATTTGTAAACAACGTAAGATGAAGAGGTGACTTTTCTGTTTACTAGGAATATGGGCGCCCGCTTTCACAGGGAATTCATCTACGATAACATTATCTGTTCCCAAAGATATTTTGACGTTATTCGCTATTCAACCGTATCGTGTCAGCTACAGTTCCTCAGTTCATTCATTTTACGAAACTTTGTAGAAATGTTGACAAATTTTCTGTGATGGAAGTGTTTCTTAACTGTAACTTAAAATCTTACTACCACTTTTTGGTACCAAATGAACTCTGAGTATTTACAAATACACATACTCTTACGCCGTATTGATAGGATGACAAGATTAAAAAAAATTATCCTGCCTATGTCAGGGTCAGTTCAGTTCTGTGCATTGCGCAGACTGAAAGTACATATTGTAATTTTTTTTCTCAGCACTTACTTTGAGCTAATTAATTTGGTTTGTCAGAACACGCCGTGAAAAAATAACTTACCATTTTGAATTGTACGAATGCGCCCTGATGTCAAACATACTTATTTTTAAAAAATTCAATGTACAGAGATTATTCTCAATATCTTGGCATTTTTCTCACTATAGGTAATGAAAAAAATCTCAATATCTAAACATTTTTCTCAATATGATCAGAAAAATCTCAGTATCTTCACTTTTTTTTCATACCTAGGTATATTGACTTTTTTCTCGAGACTACGAGATTTTTGTGAATTCTTCACTTGATAATAATAATATATCTACCCCCACTCTAATCACAAGGATTAGCCGAAAGTCTGCGACTTGTGTGGGAGAGAATGCGGCATATTATTATTCCAGAGGCCGCAATTGCACCTCAGGAACGACTTACGTTGATAAGCCCTAACCACCATTCAGTACTGGAATGAGGGAAACCTAGAAAACCTCATTAGTTATGTCGACAGTCAAACAGAAATCGATATTAATCTACCAGGTTAGCACCAAGCTAACATTCTTCCTGGCCTAGGTTGCACGCCAGGATAGTTACCAACCCATCGTTGCAAACAAACCTTAATTCAGGCGGAATAGGGATTCGAACCCACAACATTTAGGTCAAGCAATAGAGACACTAAACTCTGAACAACCGACCCGATAAAACTTATGGTATCTAAAACCACTGAAATAAACCAAACTGATGTAAGGTTTATCACTTTTATCAGTATTCGCTGCGATTTAGATGTAATTTTTTTATTTGTATAGTGTATTCAGCAGTGGTGAAACAGAATTTAAGCTATAAATTATAGAATAAACTATACCAAGTGAGAACAAAACCATTGTACAAGAGGCCATTTTATTGTCTTTGAGGTTACACATTTGGTTTTCAGGACGAAGAGATAGTTCATTAATTCGTTAAGACCAATATTTTCCATGAAAAAACATTTGCAAATCACATTTGTTTTTCCGGATGTGGACCTATATCGAGAATTTTAAATAGAACCTTGTATATTTTTTGGATCATTCGATTGGGCTTAAAATTCCCGTTTCAATGATATAGCTTAAGTGGCAATGTGAATAAATACATAAAAATATCACAGTACTAAGAGAAAAGTCAACATATTGGGATTTTTTTTCATTATATCGAGGAAAAAGTCAAGATATTATTGACTTTTTTTCTCATTATATTGAGAAAAAACATATTGAGATTGTTCTCATTATACTGAGAAAAAATCAAGATATTGAGAACAATCTCAATATATTTGAGTTTCTTAAAAATAAAAAGAATGTTTGACACCAGGGTGCTTTCGTAGAATTGTGTCCTAAACACGTTCACAATAATTTTTAAATCTATAATACTTAGAAAACGGTCATCCTATACAGTGTGACACAGGTCACATTTCAACATAAAAAGTTAACTTTTGCCACTTCCTGTTTTCCCAGAAGTAATACCTGCGCTCTATTTTTATATGTAACACCCTGTATATTATTATATTTGTGGAATCCACGTCATTTTCTGAATCCAACGATATAACATAAGTAACATGTCAGCTGTCAAATTACTTTTTCGACGTGACTTTTGAATTTATAAACCATAGCAACCATAAAAAATAGAGTCGGCGCCAAAAACATTCAATGTCTCTACTTACAGGGCGTTAAAATTCTTCAAAGTGGTTATAGAGCTGTAACTAGTTTTTTTTTTAAGTACAATTAATAAACAGTCTCTTATTTTATCTGAGGGACCAACATACAGACCTGAAATTACAGTTAAGAGAAGACACTAAATTCAAAAGGAAAATAGAGTCCAAAAAGTAGTTTGACAGCTGAAATGTTACCTCGAATGGGTCTTATGTTATATCGTTGGATTAAGAAAATGACGTAGATTCCAAAAATATAATCATATACAGGATGATACATATAAAAATCGAGCGTTGGTATTACTTCCGGTAAAACCGGAAGTGGCAAAATGTAATTTTTATGTCAAAAAGTGGCTTTAATAGGTATTGCCGCCATGCCAAATTTGAAAATTGTATATAAAAAATAAGAGGCAAAGGGGGGTAAAGCATGAATCTGTGTCACTATTGATAGAGGACAAGAGTACCATTTTCTTTGTTATAATTCCAATTTTATTTAGAAAAGAGTAGAGTAGAGTATTTAGAAAAGTCTGAACTCAAAAAACTTTTAGTAAGATTTACTCCCTGGAAAGAATAATATATCAATTTAACATTTTTTCTCCGCATAGATTTCAGCAGGATAAGACAGGCAGGATATCAAAAATATCTCATCAGGTTTCCCAGTTATATTTAGAGAAAGTCAGAATCAGGCTAGTCAGGATCTTTAAAAGGCTATATTTTAGCGTTGAGTGACCAGGTTTTTCACTCAACGATTTTAGGCATTCTTTTATTACCATCACTGGATAATTCCATTAATAATATATCACTTGATAAATTTGTTTTGGCTAAATACCAATACTTAAATTCTTCTTAAGTATGTAAATAACCCATTATTTAATATCGCATCATTTATTCATAAAATTGAAATTGATGCTATAATGAACAGGAGAAAATAACATCATATATTATAAAATTGTAAACAATTACGTTTTTCATTTAATAATAACATTTTATATTTATAATGTAATAATATTTAATAATAGTTCTACAGTTTGCACTTAGACACGAAAAATATATATTGAGATCTTTTATGTTGTTTGTAAATTTTATTTGTGTTATAAGATTTACGAGGAAAGGTTTATTCAATACCCTAAAAAATAAAATTAGTTCGAAATGTTACAATAAAATATAATATCCATCTGTTAACAAAAATATTTCAAAAACTGTCTAATAAATTTTCTCGTTTATTTTAAAAATATCTCTCAAAAATACACTTCTGAAAAATATTACAATTGAAAATATCCAACCAAAACATTTATAGAATACTCTTCGCTTGGGCCCTACAAATGATTTTAAGCATTAATAATGCTTGAGTATCACCTTTTGTATTTGTCATAATTCATAATAAATAATACATCCCATATTTTTAGATGAGGGTCAGTACGTGTTCCACAGGTTTGTGAAAATTTAATAAGGTTCAATTATGGAATTAATTTAGGCACCCTTACTACGTAGTGTCAGAACTAAACCCAATATTTACTTTTTTCAGCGACTTTATCTCTTGGAATGCCTACAAAAATCTCACTTCCTCATGCGGCTTGTAACTTATAACCGAAATGTTTACATGCCTTCAAATAAAATACCTTCTCTCAAAGTTATTTAAAATGCACCGCATGCATGCGTTAGATATATCAAGATCACAGATGATAAAAAGCTTGGATAAATGTTTAAATTTTTCACATTACTATATTTAGACTATGAAGTACCGTTATTAAAAGGCGCGTTGTCTTACAACGTACTATAGTCACGAGGTGAGTTGCGGAGAAACTTGAGGAATACATTAAACAGAAGGAAATACCAGAGCAGCGGTTTATTTATAGTTTATACAGATTTATATATCATTCATTACAGAGTTATTTTCTGCCTAATGTACGTTCGTATATAATACTTCAAGTGTCATGACCATCGGATGCTACGAAATAAAATTTGCTGTTAAATGAGTTAACATAATTCAGCAGGTCGCGTTTGTGTTAACAAATTCTTGAACATTTTCATATATTCCCTTTTCAATTATTATTCAAGTAGGTATACAACGACCGAATTACCTACATTAATTGGAAACTTTATTTCCAGAAAAGTGACTGAAACTCTGAATAAACAATATTTACTCATGATAACATGTTTCAGAATAAAATACGTAAATATTTATAAAACGTTACTTCATCGGCATCTAAATCTTCAAATAAGTAAGAGTCATGAGTCATGGAGTAGGTACCTACACACATGTTTTCTCATAATAATTCTGTTATCGAGTACACCCAATACTGAAAATCGCATATACCTACACGGTGACCCAAATTCCATTCTCACCGCTGTCAAAGCTTACAGAATATAACCACAGCATATATTATATGCTGTGATATAACTATCTGTAAGCTTTGTCACTGTTTTGGTATCTCGGAAACGGTTTGAGTTTTCCAACTTCGAACAGATACCTAAAGGCCCGTTTTCACGCTCATGCAATTTGCACAAATTGATTTGTGCATGCCAGTTTGTAGAAGTAAATTGTAGCGTGAAAACCAAAATCGTTAACTTGCACAAGCCAGAAAATTTGGCTTGAGTAAAATCTGATCGGACAGATAATTTGCATGTGGTTGGCACAAATGCATGAACGTGTAAACGACACTCCAACTCGGCGCATGCTTCGTAATAGCGAATTTTTGTTCTTACGTGCACCCTCCACGTGCTTTTAATATACTTCGGTGTTAGTACTTAGTAGTGTTGTTTATTTGGCAAAAAATATGTCTAAAAAAGAAAAAGAATTCATGATAGAATTTATAGACCTATATAAATCTTTTCCTTGTCTGGAAAATTAAATCAAAATAATATAGCGATAGAAATGCCAAATCGCAAGCTTACGATATTCTTGTGAGAAAATGTAGTCGGCCGACAAATCTGCGAATAGAGAAACCGTGGTGAAGAAAATAAATTCTATGAGAACATCACAACACAACACATCAAAACACAAATCATTTTGCGCAATTTGCATGAACGTGTAAACGAACCACAACATTTCAGTTCTATTTGCGCAAATTGCATGCACAAATCAATTTGCACAAATAGCATGAGCGTGAAAACGGGCCTTAAAAGCCTCGTAAAAACCAACACTTTTTCATAGCCACTTTTTCAGATTATATAAAATATAAATATAACAATGAAATATTTTGACCAAGACATTGAAATACAAACCTTATATTTTTCGCCCCAAATAAACTTAATTTAAATAAAACGTAGGTGTACCAAATTTATTTACTTAATTTGTGATTGCCGGTGTTTTAAGGTAATGAGAGATGAAGAGTTAAAAAAAACTTTTGTTTTACTAATAAAATTAATATGGACCTCAAAAATCACTCACATATTTTGATCAGAATGTAAAAAAAAGTTGGACCTTAAAATTAAAAAATAATAAAAACCCCAAAGAGAATTAAACTATCTGCAAATTTTGTGTTTTTATAAATGCAACCATTTCTACATTAATGTCCAATAAGTTTGCAGTGAAGCCAATTAACCATGAAGAAGAAAACCAATCAAGTCGAACAAAGCGAAGCAATACCTATTAACTCGAAATCGTCATTGATGCCTGATAAGAAAAAGTTACATCAGATGCGTGAAAGACTTTCCACTTTAAATAAATATACCTAATACGGGAGGTTTTGAAAAATGGTTATATGGGTAGTTTGTAGATTCATTTGTTGCCTTTGATAATCTTCTTCAATTATTCCGCTAATACAACTGATTTTTAAATTACCTATAGCATTTGAAGTGACAATAATATTTACAAAATTCATATTTTTAATACTTACAAAATACCTAGGCTTTGAAGTTTTGACAGTACAAAAATAGAACCCTCGCGTCGTTTCTGTTCATACGTGCATTTAGTGAGTAGTCTTAGTCAAAACAGTTTGAATGCCATTGCACTAATTATGAACAGAAAAAATGCTTCTATTGTACTGTCGAAAACTCAAAGCCTACTTTGTAAACACTAAAAATATACAAGACTTTTTCTCTCTTATGATTGCTGATGTCCCTACGCAATGTGGAAACTGCAGCACCCTGTATCGTGTAATATTTTTGCAATATATTTTTATATCTATGTATGCACATTTGTTTGAGGCATGCTAAATATGATTTTACATTTATCAACTTACCATGAGTTTATCTACTTCCAGTTCCGACTTATAACTGTAATCACCACAATCCACAATATTGGACAAAATAACCTTTAGCAAATACCTACATAGTAGACAGACAAAACTAATAACTTTATCGATGATAGTAGGCACAAACATCTGTCACTTTTTGATTTCTAGTTAGGTAATCACAAAACATAGGCCACACCAATAGGTAATGTTTACTAATAAATATACAGTGAGGACATAAAGTCTGTCAAAATCAAAATATCCCCCAATTTTGAGAACATTTGGTTCAGTAATTTCCAAATAAAAACCAGTAATATTGATTTCTGTTATATCATTTTTTCTGCATACATATTACAAATCATTGTAAATTATTCAAAGCAGAACAAATATTAAAAGTAAACAAATAACAATAAATCATCCCTAAATCATCCTAAAATAAACCTAAAAAAAAAAATTTTAGAGGCAGAAACAAATTTAGAAAACACGTGTTACTTCAAGATGTTGAAAATGACCTCCATGAACCTCCTGACAAATAAATGTTCCATGGGTAAGTTCTAATATAAAGATTATGTGGTAAAAATATTATGTTATAAACTGATACTACTGGTTTTTATTTGGAAATTACTGAACCAAATGTTCTCAAATTTGGGGGATGTTTTGAGCATAAAAATAGCTTCAAAATGAGTCCCCACTCGAACCCCATTTCCATTTAAAAAAAATTTCCTATTGCGCGCCCAGCTGTCACTTTGACATTCAGAGCTGTCATTGATGTGTCAAAAAATGCAGAATTTAGTCATATATTATCGTTCCAAATTTCATCACAATCTACCCAATGGTTCAAAAGTTAGAGGGGGGGGGCGGACTTTATGTCCTCACTGTATGGTAATATAATATGTGTTCTCCAAGTAAAAAGGCAAATATCTCAGGGAAAATATATTTGTACCAAACCTAATAATTCGTGGGGAATAAGCTCTAAAAATCTCACATATACAGGGTGTTTCTGGACTACCGTCAATCGAACTCTCTGTTGAAGTGGAATATGTACTTGAAACTATTTGACCATTGTTTGTAAAATGTATAACGCAAATATTTACAGAAGAAATACGTCGACCCATCGATCCAGATAAAATGTATTATGAGAGGCAGTTGTCCACTATTCGATATCTGCTTAACTAAAGAATCAATTCAGCTTTATGCATGTGTCGCTGTGCAGTTCACATCTTGGGTCACAGTTCTTGCGTCGAAATGTTTTGTATTCTACAAATAAACAAAAAATTGACGTTTTTAATTTTTTTAAAAAAGATTATGAAAGCTTGCTCTTTCCGACGCCATTTCTACTGATCGGACGTACATGTTCTTCACAGTTGTTTTCTAGCTTTTTCAGATGCCTGCTACTGCCACGGTTAAATTATTTAATCCGCAACCACCTCACAAATAAATATATACCACATTTATTTATTTATTTATTTATATAAATTTTAAAATTAACACTGTTGAACTCAAAATATGAATTGTACCTATATCGAAGTTCACGATTGGCATTTGCTATGTTTTTAGATATTAGAAAAATTGTCTTAATAGTAATTACATACAAGTACATAATTATTTTCTGGGCTCGTCTCACATGCTGGTAAATCATTGGAAATGATGGAAATTATGATCTCATTATGTCAACCATTTTCCAAGCTACTTCCCATACAATCAGATACAGTACAGGTAGTAATTACAAAAATTTGTAATTACCTACTACCTATGTAATGATAAGACTTAATAAATCAGCAACATATAATCAATCATCATGTAAATGCTTAGGTAACAAAAAAAGAAAATATTTTATTTTTATATTAACTTTTAATAAACACTTTTCTCAACGTAGCTCTGTTTAGGAAAGGTATATCATAGCATAGTATCATACTGTATGAATGTTAAGTTAAATATTGTTAATCGGTAATCATTTTTTTCGTATAGGCAACCCACAATACCACCGCCCGTAATTTCCATATTTCTAAGAAATAAGAAGTACAGATGTAGTAATACAGGCGATTCAAGCCAGCCTTGATTCCAGCTTTAATATTATTTTAGGTAATACTATACTATAAATGTATAACTGATATTTAATAAAATGAATTACCGAGTTAATTATTAACGGCACCATAACATACTCCTTAATTAAGTTGGAGAATATTTAAAAATATAAACCTAGCAAAAAATATATATAAATTTAATACAAAAAAAAAGTAACAATCAAATATTATAAGAAGCATCTCTGCAATAAACAGAAAAGAAAATCTTTTGCTAAGTTACATAGGAAGAACATATTTTTAATAGAGTAGGTAAATAGGTACGAGGGTGGGTATTTGACCATTATGTGTACTAAAACCTGAGACAATGGTATTTATGTATTTACATATTTTTGAAATATTTGTTTTATTGCTTAATTATTATTATGTAGGTAGTAGTAGGTAGGTACCTAGCTGTTTCACACACATTCATGAGTGAAATAATTATTTTACTAACACTAAGTACCTAGTGATAATTCATG
Organism: Pogonocherus hispidulus; assembly: GCA_963924545.1. Lineage (NCBI taxonomy): Eukaryota > Metazoa > Arthropoda > Insecta > Coleoptera > Cerambycidae > Pogonocherus > Pogonocherus hispidulus. The sequence continues at coordinate 73,831,812 of OZ004693.1, forward strand.
GGATACAATAGTGCGTAGCCATTATGCTGAATGCTATTGAATTTAATCATAATGACCGTATCAGGAAAATGTATTTGCTCTAATTCAAGCAAACAGTTATTAATATCTTACGTTTCATAACCTAACTTTAACTAAAAAAGTAAAAGAAACATTTTGTATCTTTTAGGTATCCTAGGGCTATTTATTAATGTATGTATTATACATATACCTATATATAAGTAGGTATTTAACTGTTCAAATACATATAAGGATCTTTAAAATTAATTCAACTAATGTCTACAATAAATTTAAGTTATTAGGCAGTATATGTACACCTACACCTAAACAATTACCAGGAACACATGCTGAGGTAACAAAATACCACTTACCAAATTGATGCCCACATTCCTTGGAATCCGTACATCTGGCTCACTTTGTGCAATGTTTTTCCTAGTCTGACTTTGTGCATTCCAGCTATATAAATCTTGTAGACTACCATATCCATATTTTTCCACAGAATCAAAATTATTTAACTCCTCGCAACTATAGTTAGGTTTAGATAAACCATACACTTTTGGACTTAACTTATAATTCATTATATTTTCATTGTATTTATCCAAATTATCACAACTGCTTACCATTTTAAGCTGTTTTTTACTCCTTTTACTTTCAAAAGGCGCCTTAAAAATGTTTATTAAATTGGCTAACTCTATACTTTTTGAGCTGTGCATAGATACATTATCTACTGAGCCTTTAAAATCAAGATCGTTTATAGAATGTAGAGAGACACACTCATAAGATTTTTTACTAGGGCTATTATCAGGTACATCAACGGCTCTTTCACTATACATCTGCCCTGAATCTACATCTGCGCTGCGGGTGTTATCATCAGAGCTTAAGATACTAGTAGGTGACATACCCCTCTGTAATTTTAAACATGCGCTTGGCATAGCTCGACATGTTAATCTACTGTACTCAATGTAGTGATCGATATCACTATTTTGTTTACTTTTACACTCGTCAGTTTTTAACAAATTCTCATTTTTTTCAATATTCTTTATATTAACTCCTTCACAAGCTCTAATGTTATTCAAATTATTAAACTGTTTCATATCAGCATTTTTATCATTACTGTCACTTTTTGACAGGTTGTTCTGCCTGTCCAAAACTAAATTATTCTGAGAACGCACATTGTTTAATTCAACAGATTGTGCTTGACCATTATTAAGTAGTATATTATCTAACCCTTCTAGTGGCACATTTGACCCATCAATACCTGATGGTCTATTATTGTTACTTAAAAGTGGCAAAGGACGATGCATTGGAAATTCTACAACCAAAATCCTATCACTGATATTGCCACAATCATCCCGAAAGCCTATACCAGAATCTGAATTACTCGAGGCGCTCGGTTGAGGAGAATTAGCAACCAATGGTCCTAAATTGTCATTGTTCTTAGTCCCATCATTATTTTGTAATTTGTACATGTTCTGCACCAAGCTCACTATATATAAGGCATTTCGGGGAAATTCTAAACAGTTTCCCGTAATCGGATCTGTTGTACATGTGATCTTGAAACTTTCTGCTTTTTTCTGATGTATACTGTGATCTATTATTTTAGGATCAGTGACAAATACATGACAACTATTCGAAATTTCAACACCGCTATCTGCATTGTTGAATTTCTTTTCATTCTGTTGATAACTATTTTCACCATATCTCTTTTGTAAATTTTCATTTCTGGTGTCACATACTGCGCTCGTTACTAATCCAAAATATCTTGATTCTCGGTCAGCTGTGGAACCAACATATACTACTCGATTAGTAGGATATATGGCGAGAATATGATTAGAGGCGTTCTTTAGAGTTAAGCAGGTAGGCAGTATTGTCATCAAGACAGCAGTGGGTGTTCTTTTCTCTTGTCTGAGTTTACGAATACAGCTACAAACTGTTTGCAATCGTGAATTGGGTAGCAACTGTTTAGGCATTTCAATAGTTCCTAAGTAACCCACCAAAGCTTTATATTCAATTGGACCAGCTTCATCTTCCATTGGTAATGGATTAGAGATACTTAAGGGAGCATTAATTGGTTCTTCATTAAAAACATTTGCATTTAAGCGAGCATCATTTGGTTGTTTAGAAAAACACTCCCTCATTTTTATCACATTCTTTTCGCTGGTTTCTACTACAGTTCGCCTCAAATCTCCCTTATGTACCCTCTGCCTTGGTTTATGCATATATTTCGGTTTTCTGCTGTTAACCATCCTACCACATTCCATTTCCTCATCACTGCTGTCAGAATAGTAATTTTCAGCAATAGTCATTTTTATAGGCCCCACGCAGTTTCCTATTAACCCCACAACAGCATCATGTGTAATTTTCGATACAGACACCCCGTTCACAGATATTAAAAAATCTCCTGCACGTAACCCAGCTTGATCAGCTGGAGAATTACTTACAATACATGACAAAATGCAGGGTTGTTGTCCCGAGATTGTAAAACCAAATCCATTTGGTCCTCTCATAACTTCAACAGTCCTTATTCCGTAGTTTGCACGTTTTTTTCTTCTCCTGCTAGGATGCATTTTAATTTAGGTTAGCGAAAACGATAACACTTTACGTAAACAAACCACAAAACTTTCACAGGGCGCATAACCCTACACGTCATTTGATTTGTATCATTTTTAAATGGCCGTTGGAATGCATTGAAGCCTTTGGCATTCGGCCCTCTTGCGTGAAATAGCTGAACTACTCTCGAAATTTCATTTTCACCTATCTTTCCTACTCGGTAAAAAATATGCGTAATGCGTTCTACATTCCATCTAAACAGGTTTTTATTTATAAAAAAGCAGACAATTTATTTGTTATTTAAGATAATGGTATAATTCTGTTGATGTTTTATTTTATTCAGCAGCAGCAGTAGAGATGTAACATAAAGCAATAAAGGACAGTGTCGTCCAAATGGTTCAAAAAAAGGGATACCTAGGTATCTACACAGATGTGATGACTTGATACTTCTTCATACTTAGAGTTGGGATTTGAGGCCAGAAGCCCGGCCAGACCAGGCCCGGCCCGAAATCGGGCCGGGAAAATCTGCATATTTTACTGGCCGGGCTGGACCTGGTCGGATGCTTTGTAATACCTGGCCGGGCCGGGCTGAAATTGAATTGGCCAGGCCTAGCCGGGCCGGTTCGGGCCTGGCCGGGCCGGTTCGGGCCGGATCGGACCGATTTCGACTTAACCTAGGCTTAACCGGTTTGCTGTATAACAATTTTAAAATACTATATCTTGTTCTTCCTATGAGGAATTTGATTTCATAATAACTTGAGGTGTTTCACCCATTTATCTGACCACTTATACGGCCAATCTCATTCATAATACTTAAAATTTAAGGTGTCCCAAAATGGAAAAATTACACTTAGCAATAAGTATTACTCTGATATTTAAGCACATCTAAAAATTCTTACAGAGACTTAGAATTCGATGCAGAATTTAAAAATGAAATATTTAAAAAAATAAAGTTGATGGTCGTAACTTCTTTTTGGACTACCCTGTATACATGAATTGAGGATAAAAAAATCGCATTAAAAAATTAAAATCCATAAGTCCGAGTGTTTTTCCAAAAAACACACCGCTGAATTTTAAATGAATTTAGACATCACTTCTGGGACTCACTGTACATATATATAATATCTTATACTACTATATATATATATATATATATATATATATATATATTACAAGTGTTAAACGTAAAACATTATGTTTGTGTTGAAGTTGTTGAACAAATTTGTTTTCGGAGTTTGTATTTTATTTGATAATGAAATAAAAAATTATTCTATTAAGGTTGTTTTGTTTTATTTTGTGAGACATTTGAACGTTTCATTGAGACATAAAACAGTTAATAAATTTATGAATTGTCATACCTATTGTCAATGTCAAGTAGGCAGGATTTCTGGTATCGCCGAATGTGGCTTAGGCAGACTGGGTTGAATTTGGGCGGACCGATTCTGGCTAAACTTGCTATGATAGAGCCGGGCCGGATCAGATTCGATTTGAGCTTCGATTCGACTGGCTTGGTCGGGTCTGGCCTGGTCTGACGTAGCCGAGTCGCGCCTGGCCTGGTCTGGCCGGGCTGGGTCTGGCCTGGCCTGGTCGGGTCTGGCCGGGCCGTGCCGGGTCTGGCCGGGTCGTGCCGGGTCTGGCCGGGCCGGGCCGAATTCAATCTGGCTTGGTCGGGCCTGGCTCAAATCTGGCCTGGCCGGGCCATTATTGTCAAGAGGTCTGGCTTTAATTGGGCCAAACGTTCGGTGAGTTTATCTGGCCTGGCCTGGCCTATACTCTGTCGGGCCGGGCCTGAATTTTTTTAAAAAGTCGCGACTCTACTTCATACTACCTCTGAACCTCTTGTAAAAAATAGTTTACTTAAAATTAAGTCAAGGGACATAATATTTTTAATATTACGTGTGCTTCGTACAGAGAATCACTATCCTTACAAAGTACAGCTTGTTAAGGAACTAAATGAAGATGATACCGATATCCCCGCATGCAGTTTTGTGAAATTATGTGGGATTTATGTAATTGTAATCCACGCTTTCTTCACCACATTCTTTTTTCAGATGAAGCCACGTTTTGCCTACATGGCACAGTGAATCTACAAATTTGCAAGTATTGGACTAGAGATAATTCTCATTGGATAATTGAGGCACATACTCAACACCCTCAAAAAGTGAACGTGTGGGCAGGGATGGTGGACAACAGAGTCATTGGCTCGTTCTTCTTCGACGAAAATGTGACAGGGCAACGATATTTGGATTTTCTAAGAAATGGACTGCATGTTCTTACTATTATCTGGTTTCAACAAGATGGTGCTCCTCCGCACTTTGCACGTCCTCTTCGCGAGTAGGTATTTAGACAACTGTTTTCCTGGAAGGTGGATTGGTATAGACGAGGACCGATAGAATGGGCACCGCGAAGTCCAGATCTTACACCCCTCGATTTTTTCTTGTGGGGTTATTTGAAATCAAAAGTCTATGTAACCAGACCGCATAATTTAGAGGAGTTAAGGAATCGAATAAGTGATGAAATGAATACAATTACTACAAGGTCATTCGCAATGTACAAGAAGAATTTGTTCATAGCTCTGCTTATTGCCAAGACGCTGATGGATGGCATTTCCAACATTTGGTTTAAATGAATAATATGTAATTTTATACATATAGTCTGTTGAATACTATTTAATTTAATTTACAATTGTTTTTCGTTTGTTCTTAATGTAATAAGCTTTTTCCCTAGCCTTGTTCATTCAGCACTCATGGTTATATCTCCGGTATTATTAGAGATAGACCCATCAATATCTATATTACTGTATTAGTGAGACAACGTTCTATCCAAATCGGTAAAAATATACAGGATGTTCCATTATAAAAAAAAAATTCGTGCAAAATCTGTGTATTTACATTTGATATGTGAAAACACGTACGATGCTCCCTCGATGTACCTATCTAGCCTTTGCAATCGGGTGTATCCAACATTTTGTTTTACTCAGTGTCTTTCGCCTTAACTCAAAAGATACAGTAAAAAGTTAGCCTTCTATGACACGCCGCCATGATTATACTGACCACTGATCGTTACAACCGGTCGTGTAGTGTGAAAGCTCGATATTCTAGTCTGTCGGATGCCGTTACTGTCCGACGACAACGATATCGTAACTTGCAATGTGATAACGCTCTAAGGATTTAATTCTTTTATATAGGTACCCCCTACCCCGATTTTGCTATAGGTATACCCATGGAATGGTATCGCTGTGTAGGTACGAAAAATTACCAAGTGAACCACGTCTCCATTTTATTTTTAGGTAGACGTACCTACTTACAAATATATTTGCATCACCCCCAACATGCTGAAAGCAAACAGTTTCATATTCTATATCTAGGTACTAATCATGATGATGAATATCTAATGCCGCAATTTAAAAATATTGGGTAGATTCAATAATATATAATTATCTCATCTCCAAACGGAAAAAAGAATGTTGTGACACCTTTACCACATCTAACAACCTTTAATTTTTGATAATAACTTATATATACTTACTTATGGTAAATTGCAACTTTATATATGGATATCTGAAGCTGATTCGCCATTTTTTAGCTGCCCCAGGTAAATATTATTTTGTCAATCGCGGGAGAAGTACCTATGTAGCATAGCAATTGAGGATTGAGGTATCTTAAAGTGGGCTGTATCTGTCCGAACCAGAGCATACCGTCTAAGCATAATAACAATAACAGAACAGCGTCTAGTTCCGAAACTCCCAACAGTACTGATTGCCAGTAGGTTAATTATGGAAAGGCGTCAGCAGCAATACTACATCAAGTAGGGTTAGTATAGGTAGTAACTGTTCGACTCCTCACTAATCTTTTTATATATGGAAGTTATTTTAGAAAATATTAATGACAGACAACTTAACAACCATTGTCGATGTTGATCAAGATTATAACAACACTAAAAATTAAAAACACCAAAACACTCAAAAGGTTGGTTGTGTTTACTTTTTTATTGATGCTGCATGACCTTTTTCGGCCCAGTAGTATCAGCAAATTTTTATCCTCACTACAGGGTCCTTCATGTAAATGGAGCGAAAATTACGCCAGTAAGTTTTAGTACTGAACTGTAATTTCGGAACAACGATGATGTTACTGATAGTACTGATTGAGAATTACGGAACGCGAGGTCTTATAAATCACAGTCCAGTCGCCTTTCGCGGGTATAGCGTGATTTACTCGAAAATGGTCATGTAGGTAGCAAAAGGTTTATAAAGGGGTCAACGGCTGGTCCTAAATATACCTACTAATCAAATATTTCTTGGAATATAATATTTAGATTATATTTGCTAAATCACTTCCACCTTGTACCTAATAAACCAAAATAATAGTTAGGTAAGTATTAAAATAAGCAATTATCTACATACATACATACAGGGTGTCCACCTAGTGCGCGTAAGTCCAATACCTATCTGGGTTAATAAAAGAGATAACTTAACTTTTTTTTCTACAGGGTTGTCTAATATCCCGAGCTGCACAAAATGAAAATATATTTACATATTCAGGGTGTTCAGTTTTTCCTGGACAGGTACCAACTTCGTTTTTCTAAATGGAAATATATATTTTTTATTGCTTTTTCGAACTAAACCCTTGATTTTAGTAGGACTTTCATCAGCCTTCCCTATACCTAACTTAAACTGTTTTTGAAATATTGACGGGTGAATATTGACATTTTTGCAACTTTGACACCCTGTAAAATCTAAACGGTTTGAGATCAAGCAAAACGGTTTGCACATTCCTATCTTAACTTTTCATAAGCTATCGTTTGATACTAATTTCAAATTTATACAGGAATAAAAAATTTTCAAAATTTTCAGAAAATTTTATATTTTTGGATAATTCTGAAATTAGTACCAAACGATAGCTTATGAAAAGTTAAGATAGGAATGTGCAAACCGTTTTGCTTGATCTCAAACCGTTTAGATTTTACAGGGTGTCAAAGTTGCAAAAATGTCATTATTCACCCGTCAATATTTCAAAAACAGTTTAAGTTAGGTATAGGGAAGGCTGATGAAAGTCCTACTAAAATCAAGGGTTTAGTTCGAAAAAGCAATAAAAGATATATATTTCCATTTAGAAAAACGAAGTTGGTACCTGTCCAGGAAAAACTGAACACCCTGAATATGTAAATATATTTTCATTTTGTGCAGCTCGGGATATTAGACAACCCTGTAGAAAAAAAAATTAAGTTATCTCTTTTATTAACCCAGATATTGGACTTACGCGCACTAGGTGGACACCCTGTATACTTACAAAATAAAAAACCCTTTAAAAAAGAATACAACTACTTATACTTATAAATATATATAAAATATATTACATTTAATAGGCCTGAAATAGCCGCAAATATTGGGGAGCTGAATGTATATTTATTTGTTACTACTTTACCTACTTATTATTTACCTATGATTAAAGCAGTAATTGTTACCAATTTACTATATAAACAATTTATACCTACTAGTTTTAACATAAATAAACAAGACTATTGGTATATGTAGATATATCATTTTATCATGCCCCAGATTCATCAACTTCATTTTGGTCATTTTCCTGTTGTTCCACAGATAGATCTTGATAATCCTGATCTGAAAATATATAAACAATTCCCTATAAGTATTAGAACCAATCATACCTATTTTCATGAAGTAAATGAAGGCACTTCACGTTTGAATGATCATATTCGATAAATAGTAAGTAGGTCCGTATATTGCTTATTGAACTTACACTGAAACGATTTGGCATACGATGGTTCCGAGTATTCTGAATTCTTATCTGATGGATTGTACATTGGATAGGCGTTTTCAAATAGTGCTGGTGTCTCTTGCAGATAATGAGGAGGTAGTGAAATCTGGCTATTTCTGTCGCTATTAGAAGATATTATTGAAGCTGTATCACTTTGTTTTCTTCGCCTAAAACAATCAAATTTATGTAATTGCTAGGTTACATATCGAATTCTGAAATGAAAACTTTTAATTTTTATATAGTACTGATTTAATTTAAAAGCATACATATTTGTAGTTTGTAAAGGTCCTTTTGAATTTACCGGAAGTTGATGCGTATATCTTAGCAGTATCTCTATAAGTTTATTGCTATGTAAATATCCTTATGGAATTTGTTGTATGGTATTTATACAAATGATGGCGAAGTGTAGAGATTTAGAGATATATATATTTTATCTATGATATATATATTTTATCTATGGTGCAGAGTGCAGACCGGTTAGCGCAAACCTCTAGAGTGATTTCTAATGCGACTGCCCATAACATGACTTGCATATTGCATACCTACAGAATATACAACTACCTAGTTACTAGTTATGATAAGTCAGGACCGACTTGCCACAAACTAAGATGTAATAACCTCAACTAAATACGTCTCAAATACATTTAGCAATTTCCAAACTCTCAAAAGCATCCAGCTGTCTGGAATTTGTCACATTCCTAAGTAGTCTCAAATTGGTACCTACTATCTATTTTATGGTTGTTCTCAAACGCATGTTGGGCGACATTAGACTTATCTGTTCTACCATATTTGAGATGAGCCATATGTAAAAATAGTATGAATGGTGACAGAGGGTCAATCCTATATAGCCCGCTTTATTGGCTATGGCTAGTAAATAGGTCACGGTTCACTGATCCGTCGCGACGGTTCTCTGAGCAGTCGCGATGGTTCACTGAGCAGCCGCGGTGGTTCACTGAGTAGCCGCGGTGGTTCACTGAGCAGTCGGGATGGTTCACTCAACCGTGGAAATAGTTTAGGTATAAATAGATTGAAAGATTGCTGTTCAGTATTTGCTACACCCCTCACTATTATTTTTAACTCAATTTTAAAAACGTGCTCCTTCCCTGATAATTGGAAGCTATCTCGTGTAAGTCCTGTTTATAAAAAAGGAAATAGAAATGACATAAGCAACTACCGGCCGATTGCAATCATTCCTAGTTTCGCCAAGTTATTTGAAGCTACTCTCCATCCTATTGTTTTTAGACACGTATCTAGAGTCATATCCACTGAACAGCATGGCTTTATGAAAGGACGATCAACAATTACAAATCTGGTGTGTAAGACTCAATATATAAGTGAAATTCTGGATATGCGAAGTCAAGTCGACGTTATATATACAGACTTCTCGAAGGCGTTTGATAGACTGGACCATGGTATTTTGCTAAACAAACTTAAAATATTTGGCTTATCCGACGCACTTTTAAATCTATTCCGTTCTTACCTAACAGGTAGGTACCAGTACGTAAAATGCCGTGGCTACTCGTCTGTGAAATTTCTTCAATTATCGGGTGTTCCTCAGGGATCCATTTTGGGACCGCTCTTGTTCCTATTATTTATCGATAACATTGTTTCTGACTTGGAGGTTAGAGTTTTATTGTACGCAGATGATCTTAAGATTTTTTGTAATATATCGTCTTTATCAGACTGCGAACGATTACAGAATGCTTTAAATCGAATCGCTGCTTGGTGCACTATAAATAATTTACCGTTAAATGCTTCTAAATGTAATGTTATGACCTTTTCTAGAAAAAAAACCCAAATAATGTATAATTACCACCTCAATTGTGATACATTAACTAGACCGGAATATATAAGAGATCTTGGAATCGTTTTTGATAGTAAACTAACATTTAATAAACATGTAGATACCTGCATTGCTGCTGCCTATAAAAGTCTAGGATTTGTTATGCGTAATTGTAAGGGGTTCACAGGGAAGGAAACACTTCGCCTACTGTACGTGTCATTTGTGCGATCTCGTTTGGAATATGGATCAGTAATTTGGAGCCCTATATATAATGCTCGTATAGAATCAATAGAAAGGGTGCAGAGGCGTTTCCTGAAGTCGGCCTCATATATACTGGATGGCACGTATCCTCCCAGAAATTTTTCTCAAGAAGCTCTTCTTGATCGTTTTGATCTCATGAAATTAGCAAGTCGTAGAACTACCCATAGAATATTATTTTTACATAAAATTTTAAACAACATATTGGACTGCCCAGAAATCCTTTCACTAATTACTTTTAAAGTTCCTCGATTACCTACACGCCTCCACAGCACTTTTAACATTCCATTAGCACGTACTAATGTCCTTGTTGCATCTCCTATATACCAAATGGTCACTTCCTGTGAACTGCTTAGGGATAGCATTGATATATTTGTTTGTAGCGAAAAACAAATTAAAGCCATTCGTATATAGTTTTGTGACAGTTTGCGTTAAATAATATCGCATTGCTTACATTTACTGTTTTTAGTGGAGCTGTTTTATTATACTGTATTTTACATTAAGCTATTTATTTGCATTTACTGTTTTTAATTGATCATTTCAACAGATCTGTTTGTTGTGGTTAATTTTATTTATTCGTACTACGTTATTTGTATTGCCTTGCTTGTATTTGCCTTACATACATTTACTTACTTTTTTAATGCAGCTGTTTTGTTGTGGCATGTTTTGTGATATTTATTTGCAATTACTTTTTTTAATTGACTATTTCAACAAGTCTGCATATTGTGGTCGATTGTATTTACGAGTATTGTATTGTTTTATACTTGTGTACTCTTTAATGTTTATATTTTTGCTGCTATAAACTTTAGTTCATTTAAATTACTAGTGTATGTATACGTCCTGTAATTGGGCCTTGTGCCTGTTGGATGTGAAACTAAAATAAATAAATAAATAAATAAATAAATAAATAAATAAAATAGAATGCAATGTTAGCATCATCTCTAGATGATGCCAACCTGGTTGGCGAAACGCGCGTCGAGTGCAGTATAGTGTTTTGGTGTTATGTGGAAAACTACGTCACTACAATAAATGTTTAAATTGCCTCACATTTTAATAAGAGAAAAATAGAATATTAAGAAACGAACAAAAATTTTTCTATTCTTAATTTAAAGTGGAAAATACTGGATTAAAGCCGGAACTATTTAAATATAGACATACTGTATAATTACATACTATATTGTTATAATCAGGAAGAAAGCTAAGTACTTTTAATTAAGGAAAGTGTCCTTACACCCTATATACAGGGTGTCCCATTTAAAACAACATAAGTTTATTTTGTAGCCAAAAAAAAATAGATAGAAAAAATTTACTACTCCACTGCTTTCTACTTTTAAAAATCTGTCATTAACATTTTTTATATGTCTCTTAAAATAAGAAGGAATTGCTTTATTGGAATAGGCAAGATTACAAAATCGCCCTGTAAAAACGAAACCGAAAATTGAAAACTTGTCATAATCGCAAATTGATCCGATAGCACCATATTAATCTGGCCTTGAAAAAGTAGGTCGAGACTGTGCAATTAATTTGTCCGTAACTTTTACATTTTTTGGGTTACCCTGGATTCCCATCAAAAATGGACTTTTCGTACATAAGGCCTATATTCTCGATGAGTGGAAGATTATTATATTTTACGAGTATGTGATTTATTTACGCTCCATAGTTAAGCCCCATAATATTTAATTTTAACTAAATGCATCCGACGCCTAGTCACCATAGGTGTACCGCTTCAATTCGTTTCACAAATAGTGATGTCATGATTCTGTAACAAACGGCATGAGAGTGGAAAAGTTTCCGTTCTTTCTTATGTGACTGAGACGACACAAAAAATATTTTCCACAAGATGAAAATTTCTAATAATTATCGCACAAGAAATTTTCTTCTGGTATAAATAGAATGATTTATTTTATTTTTTATATATAAGCAAGTGTCTAAATTTATTGTGAGAATACATATATAGAGAAGAGAGAACTTACAGAATTTCTAACGTATTATCGGTAGGTATAGGTACTCCATCCGTTACCAGAAATTATCCAAAGGCACTTTATCAAAGAAGAATTATTAATATCCAGGATTTTGTGTTCCACAAAACAAGTCGAAAATTAGGTAGGTACTGAATGCATTTCGTAAATTATCTAAACACAATTTTCTGCTTACCCACCACTGTGTGAAATCGAGCCACTTTTATATAAGTAGGACAAGAATGAACGAAAATCGTACTTTTTCAAAAAAATGCACTATGTCAAAAGAGTCTGTATTCCACTCTGTTGGATGTCTTATTGATTCTCTGAACATTCTAATTAACCCCTACAACAGTCAAAAGGGAATTGTCACAAAATTCAATGAAAGGGCACAATATTGTATTCGAGCATCTTTATTGAAAACTGAAGATCGTCAAATTGGCTTTTAATTTGTCTATTAGTCGCTAATAATAATACTTAGTATATTATATAACTAGGTTGAGAAGTGAGCTATTATTGACCGAGAAATTTTATATCCTGAGGCGCGTAACGCCGAAGGATATAATTTTCGAAGATCTTATTTTTATTTTAAAATCAGACATTTCCCCTATTACTCAAACATATCGAAATATCAAGTAGGTGAAATGTCAAACTGACGGGTGAAATGTCAAACAAATGGGTTTCAATAAACGATTATTAACCTAGGTAAATAATGAATTATCATTATTTACCTAGATTAATAATGAACTACTTCTCATTACACAAATGAGGTAAATAATAAGGTTTTCTCATGTTAGTAGTAAAAAAAAGTATTTATTTAAATCGCGTATTTCTAAGTTGCATTACCCAATTTGAGATTTAGCAAATTTAAAATGGTAAGATTGAATGGTTGTTTCAGAACACTTTATAGATCAGCTGATTCAAATTCGGGTCTATGCATGAGGATCTTGGAAATGGTAAGGGATATAAAGTCGGTTAAATGGGGGCAAAGTTGCAGAATCGGGGGACTAACATAATGGCTGAAATATGTCAACGTTAATCGGTTTTTGAAATATTTGAAAAAAATTTAATTTTAGAAATTCGTTGGAAAAGTTTTTCACAGCAACTTTTGGTGCTCTATCGGATGGGATAATTATATTTTTCATAAAACGTTTTCTCTTTCCAGGGCCATCATCAATTCAAATTTTTTAAATACGGCCCTAGAAGTTTTATTAAATTTTTTGAAATCTCTATGTCTCCTATGACGCTATGCTGCCATCGCCCAAAACAAATTCAGTCGGTTTGTCCCGAAAAATCCACCTTCACTATTTCCATTTCAATGCATCAATTTGTTTTATTCCGTCTCTCGTATTTCGGGGTTTTCTATCGTTCAAAGTGTCGTATTCTTCAAAAAAGGTCCATAAGATTTACAGAATATTTCAAAAACCAATCAAGTAAACCTTGACATTTTTCAGTCATTATGTTGGTCCCCTGATTGCGCAACTTTGCCCCCATTTTACCGACTTCGTATCTCTTACCATTTCCGAGATCCCCATGGATAGACCCGATTTGAATCAGCCTGTATGTACAAACTTTAGAAGTTTGATTTGATGCCACACTTTCAATTTTTGTGTTGCATACTCCTGGTTTCCTGTTTTTTATTATGTTATAGATGGTGTAATCCCAAAAGGAACTACAATAAACCCCATATACACGGTGTCCCACCGGGAACCGCCTCGATATATACAGGGTGTCCACCTAGTGCGCGTAAGTCCAATATCTGGGTTAATAAAAGAGATAACTTAATTTTTTTTCTACAGGGTTGTCTAATATCCCGAGCTGCACAAAATGAAAATATATTTACATATTCAGGGTGTTCAGTTTTTCCTGGACAGGTACCAACTTCATTTTTTTAAATGGAAACCTATATTTTTTATGGCATTATCGAATTCTACGTAAAAAATTAGTGGGACTTTGTGCATAACACTGCTATTGAAATATTGATAGTTTTCGAGATATTTGACTTTTAATTTTTTTTTCTTATGTTTCGTCACTTCTAATAGTTGACATAATTATGGTTGTATGACAGCTAGAAATTATTTTTTTTCAGAAACTGTAGAGTGAAGATGGCTCTTTCGAAAAACGTATCAAAAGTTGACCTGCGATATACAGGGGGCAACAGAAATCGTGCCAAACCTGATGGTTTAAAATTTAAAAAATCTCGACTTTTTCAAATGGAACACCCTGTGTTTTATGATTTCATTAGATGCCTTTCTGTAGACTCTACAATTTTATAATAGCTTTCCCTATACCTAAGTTGCGTAGTTTTTGCAAAAAACCCACTTTTATGAAAAATACCCGATTTGCGCACTTCTTTGACGGAAAAAATATTGTAAGGCTATTTATTTTTATAAAATGTATTAGTTTACACTTCTTAAAATAAAAATAACTGAAAAATTTAGATAATTTCAGTTTAATAAACAAGTCTTTATGGAAAGTTACCATTTATTTGTAAATAAAAGTAAAAAATCATAAAAGCTCTACATGTAATTAAGAATTAGCAAAACTGGCGTATGCTTTAGAAGAAGTTCATGGGAATTATTTGCTAGCAGCACGTATTTATAGAGATTCCCACGTGCTGACTGTTTTGAAAATGTGAAAGAAAGATTTGAAAGAACAGCAAATGGGAATTATGAGAAAACTACCAGGAGACATGGGAGTAACAACGATAATATTTAGTTTAATGTTGTGGTTTCTGCTGTTGAAAATCCAAAAATATTAGTATCAGAAAATCAGTAGAAATCTTGGAGTTTTCAAAAGCTCGACAAATAAGATATTGAAGAAGAAGTTTCATACGTATCATATTGAAAACCAAACGGTGTTACCGTAGTTAGAAAAATTATTAGTGAAATGGATGAATATACATAGAGTATTGAAAAAAGAATACGCAATACTCATACAAGCAAGCTAACCTAAAGTAAATGCTCAAAATGTCCACCGTTGTTTTCAACACAAAGCATTAATCTACGACGAAAATGAATGTGAACATTTCTTAACATTTCGGGCGTTATGGTTAGAAACTCATTTTGGATCTTTTCTTTCAAGTCTTGCATATCCATTGGTGGTACTTCGTATACTCGCTCCTTGATATAACCCCACAAGAAAACGTCCAGAATATTTAAATCAGGCGAACGTGCAGGCCAAGGAACTGGACCACCACGACCTAACCACTTATTTGGATATACGTGGTTTAGGTGTTCTCTAATCTGAAATATGAATAGATAATAGGAAAAGTACTACAACAATAAAATAATCACAGTACCGCCAAAGTGGAATGTGGAGGGGCACCATCATGCTGAAACCATTGTTGAACCAAATAATCAGCGGGCATATTCTGTAGCTGTAGAAGGGGAAGTTCGTTTTGCAAAAAATGCAAATACACATTGGCATTTAAATTGCCTTCAAAAAAGTACGGTCCAACAATATGTTCTCCACAAATTCCAGCCCACACGTTCACTTTGAAACGATGCTGATTATCTAGTACCCTCAATAATCTTGGATTATTGTCAGCGTAGTGATGAAAGTTGCGACGATTGGGTAAGCATGTGTTTGAAAATGTTGATTCGTCAGTAAACAAGGCATTCATAAAAAAGTTTGGACTTTCCTGAATTTTATCCAATGCCCAGTGGCAAAATTGCAGGCGGTTTAGGTGATCTTGAGGTAACAGTGCTTGATGGTTTTTAATATGATACGGATGAAAATTATTCTTCTTCAGTATCTTGTTTGTCAAGCTTTTGGAAACTCCAAGATTATTACTGATTTTCCTGACACTAATATTTGGATTTTCAACAGCATACGCCACAACATTAAACTGAATATCGTCATTGTTACCGTCATGTCTCCTGGTAGTTTTCTCATAATTCGCATTTGCTGTTCTTTCAAATCTTTCTTTCACATTTTCAAAACAGTCAGCACGTGGAAATCTCTGTAAATCTGGATTATTTGCTTTGTAAATACGTGCTGCTAGCAAACAATTTCCATGAGCTTCTCCTAAGGCATAAACCATTTTCACTAATTCTTCTTTTGAATAGTTCATTGTATGCACGCTTAGTACTTACTCTAAACTCGTACGTGAATATTCAGTAAAAGAAGAAATGACATGTAAACTGATTGTCTGATGAAACTGATGTCACAAATTTTATTGCGTGACAGACGCTCACTACGTTTTTCCTGAGAAAGGAACGTGCGAAAATCGGGTATTTTTCATAAAAGTGGGTTTTTTGCAAAAACTACGCAACTTAGGTATAGGGAAAGCTATTATAAAATTGTAGAGTCTACAGAAAGGCATCTAATGAAATCATAAAACACAGGGTGTTCCATTTGAAAAAGTCGAGATTTTTTAAATTTTAAACCATCAGGTTTGGCACGATTTCTGTTGCCCCCTGTATATCGCAAGTCAACTTTTGATACGTTTTTTGAAAGAGCCATCTTCACTCTACAGTTTCTGAAAAAAAATAATTTCTAGCTGTCATACAACCATAATTATGTCAACTATTAGAAGTGACGAAACATAAGAAAAAAAAATTAAAAGTCAAATATCTCGAACACTATCAATATTTCAATAGCAGTGTTATGCACAAAGTCCCACTAATTTTTTACGTAGAATTCGATAATGTCATAAAAAATATAGGTTTCCATTTAAAAAAATGAAGTTGGTACCTGTCCAGGAAAAACTGAACACCCTGAATATGTAAATATATTTTCATTTTGTGCAGCTCGGGATATTAGACAACCCTGTAGAAAAAAATTAAGTTATCTCTTTTATTAACCCAGATATTGGACTTACGCGCACTAGGTGGACACCCTGTATATGGCAAACTATAATTAGGAATAAATTGAAAATTGGGCAGTGTAGCAAAGTCACTGGGGGCAAGCGATCTAAAATATTTTCAAGATGGCCGCACTTCCGGTTATACCGGAAGTAGGTGTCAACTTGCTTATTTCAAATGGAACACCCTGTATATTATTAGATTTTTGAATTCTACTCAAAATTTTAAATATATTTCATCTAGCATGTCCTAACCTATCTTTAACCAAGAGATTAAATTTAATCGAAAATTTTTAATTTCTAGAAAATCTGAAATTAGTATCAAACGATAGCTTATGAAAAGTTAAGATAGGAATGTGCAAACCGTTTTGTTCGATCTCAAACCGTTTAGATTTTACAGGGTGTCAAAGTTGAAAAATGTTAATATTCACTTGTCAATATTTCAAAAACGGTTGAAGATAGGTATAGGACATCCTACGTGAAATATATTTCAAATTTTGAGTAGAATTAAAAAATCTAATAATATACAGGGTGTTCCATTTGAAATAAGCAAGTTGATACCTACTTCCGGTATAACCAGAAGTGCGGCCATCTTGAAAATATTTTAGATCGCTTGCCCTCAGTGACTTTGGTACACTGCCCAATTTTCAATTTTTTCCTAATTATAATTTGCCATATATAGATCGAGGCGGTTCCCGGTGGGACACCGTGTATATTATTTGCAATTAACCTAAATATTATGTAGGTGACATAGAACTATCTATAGGTAAACTTTTTCCTGCATCTGATAACCAAAAAATAAAATACCTTATAAAGCCGAAATAAAGCATATTCTAAAAATGAAAAGATTCTAAAAATTAAAACGGAAAACAAAAGCTTAAATGCTTTGCCACGGAATTATGGTCATCCTGCACACTCTAAATAATTTAAAAAATAAAGGGCTACTTTTTATTTATGGTGCAATAGCTTCTAATTCGATTTTTCTTAATCTTCAATATATGTAGGTAGTTATGCTAGTTGAACGTTATAGATAATTTTATGTGGTGGGTTATTTTTTCAAATTATATTTTTTTATCAATCCAATCAATTTATTTTATCTTTGCAATTCTTAGCCTTGAGCCGAGGGCAGTGAATACTTTTGTAAGGTGATATTTATCATGGAAAATTTTGACAGTAATTTTTACGACTCTTGAAAATCAAATAAAAATATTCCCTAAAAGTAATCGAAAATGAACACGACGCCTGTAGATGGCATAAAATGGCATATTAAAATATATACAAAAATCACTGGCGCATCCGCCATAAATTGCATACACTTATAATATTTATTATTCACAAAGTTTAATTGGTCAATTGTTGTCTAGTTGACTGTATTTTTATGCACAAGGAAAATATCATTACATACTATTATAATTTGACATACCTACGTATATAAATGTAACATATTGATTAATGATTACTATACACAAACTATTGTGACTATACTGTGACTAACATACTGTGCGTTTCACGAAGTTGTATCCCGGATTGGAATGTTAGTATATGTATATCTCCAACGTATGGAGCGTCGTCATGTTATTAGTTAAATTCAATCCATTGGCATATCTCGGTTACGGACCGCTACAAATTGAGGTGGTGTGATTTAAGCGCGCGTGCCACGTGCCAGTCTCGCACAGAATTTGCCAGCGAATCCTGACAATCCGAACATTCCAATAACATTCCAATCCGGGATTCAGGAGCAGAGCAGTAAAGCCTTGTCATATTCTGTGGAGGTCGGGTCAGGGTGTTGGTTGTCCATTAACGTAAACTGAATAATCAACAGGACGGGCAACGCTCAATACAATGTATAGATATTTTTCAAGGGGATGTTTGCCTTCGCACGCCTATGTATATCTCACAACATCAGTGGCGGCTGGTGAAGTTTGGGAGTGGGGGGTACAGGGGAAAAAATGCGCCGCGGGCGAAAATTTTGCATTTTTCAAGGTTAAACACCTTAAAATTAAAAATTAGAAATTCGTAGAGCAAAAATATTTGCTTGAAGAAATAGGTTTCGTTAGGCAAATATCCCCTTTTTTGATGCGATTGACAGAAATATGGAAAAATTATTTTCCACATTTCACTTCACACGTTCACTTTCGACTGTAGTCATAGGAATTGTACACAATATAGTTAATAGTTCAACCGATTCCGAAAACGTCGTAAGTAAATTATTTTTATTTAACATTTGTAATAAAGCAACCGCACCACTATGTTGTATGAAATCATCTCTAGAATACATTATATACAGCTTATTTTTTAATTTTGTAATGTTGATCTTTGGAAACACACAAACACACACTGTTTTAATATGTTCCAGAGGAAAAACTATTCTGTAGTTGTTAAATTCCTCCTTTTCAAACAAATTGGCTATAGTTAAAAAAACAGTAAATTGAAATCACTCACGTACGTTCATTAATATGATGTTACATATTTCTTTGCACTGCATTACCTTTGAGTCTCCTACAGTAACTTTTCTCTTTTTTCTTAAATTATCCACAGAATGTTCCTCGGAATGTTCTGTTAAAATGTCAGCATTATTAATTCTTCTGTATTATTTCTTAGACATTGTATAGCAGCTGTAAACGAGTCTAAATTATTTCTAACAGTATTATCATCTAGATAATACTGTTAGAGTCTAACTGCCTCCCATGTAACTGATTGAAAAGTATCTGTACTCTGTAGTCTGTACCACAAAACAGAAAAAGACTCTGTACCGTCTGGTCGACGGGGCAGCGGCCATTCAATGACGTAACAGAACGCATTAGAAAAGACGCGCTGGAAAAATATAAGCTGTGTATCCTTTTCTTGCGCATGCAAATAGAAATGAAAAAAGAACAGGCACACAGCGGCCGTGCCCAGCCCAGTGGACACACGGATTACACAGACGGTGAAGCGTGAAGTGGTCTAGATGCTAGACGGATATGTATGCACCAAATGATTCAATATTCATGATAAAAAATTAATAAAAAAAATCCACCAAATTATAATAATTATAGAAGTTTATAAAATATCACAAAATTCACAAGTCTTATGTGCTTACGCATAGGGCACGTGCCCTTGTGCCCATTATGACTTGCCGCCACTGCACAACATTTGAGTGAAAGTGGATGACGCTTTTTGTAAGTACATTACGTTGGGAGTCAGGTTTATTTTTCGGTCGTAGCCGACGTCATACAACGATATTATGAATCTAATAAGTAGGAGGTTTAACTTATACCATAGTTCAAAAGGAATTTAAATTATGTACTGAAACTGTATTATTGTACTGAAACTAATCCCAGGCATTTAAGTGTGTAGCAAAAGATAGAAGACTGTAGCAAAATAAAAAGGTAAATACATTATGTTGTACCTATGTTAAGTCTCGAAAATATCTCATTGGTGCATATAGATAAGGGTCAAGTTCCAGTATTATAGGCTACATACATACCGCAAAGTAACTACATACATAATGTTATATGGTTACTTTATTATGGTACATACGAGTATAAAGGTAAGTAGCAAAGTTGTTATTTACATTTCCATGATGGTGAATAATCGATTAATTATACAGTCTGTCCATAAAGTAACCCCCCTCTGCTAACTTTTGAACGAATCGAGTTAGCGAGTTTTAACAAAATACAGGGTGAATCACGTAAAATGAAGTTTATTCTGACGATAAATTCGATTCTTCAAATTAAAAGATGGCGCCACAGGCGCTGTCAACTCAATTTTTTTAAATGGCAAAGTGTGCCGTGTTGCACCTCATTTAAAAGATAATTCAATTCTCTACTTTCTCGTTTTTGAAAAATGACAATCGAGTTAGCCGTGTTCTACTTACAAGCGTTTCTGTTTCTAATCTGATCCATGAATAAAATGTTAATTAATATTTTAATACAACAAAATTTGAACAAATATTTATTAAAACTAAAAATACAGAAATTAAAAAGTTGTTAAAAATGTTGTCCATTGACTTCTTGGCACATAAAAAGTCTACTTTGAAATTCTTGCCTGATATTTCCTAAAATTTCTGCAGGGATATTTCTACACATATGTGTTAGTCGTTGCTGTAGTTCGTCGATATTTACTGGAGCAGTTCTGTAGACTTTTGACTTCAAATATCCCCATAACAAAAAATTAAAAGGAGTTAAGTCCGGGGAACGAGCCGGCCATTCTATCGGGCCCCTTCTGCTAATCCATCTGCCCGGGAAATGGTTCTTTAAAAAATCGGTAACAGTTCCATAGAAATGAGGCGGGCCCCATCTTGTTGAAATACAATAGATACTTTGAATATTATTGCCTGCTATTCTTTCTATCTTTGGAAAAATTTCCTCCCGCAGCATTCTTAAGTACCGCTCTCCTCTTAAATGTTCTCTTAAATCTATCAAATCTATCAAATCGAATAACTTAAAAAAATTAGAAAAAAACCTGTAGAAACTTTCAAACACTCTTAAATTGAACGCTAAACTACTTTCTCGAACCTTATTGACGTTTCAGTGACAGTGGCAAGCAAAGGCAAGGAGACTTGATAAAAGCAAAATTTTTAAATATCGTTAATATAAACGCTTGTAACTAGAGAACGGATAGCTCGATTGTCATTTTTCAAAAACGAAAATGTAGAGAATTGAATTACCTTTTAAATGAGGTGCAACACTTTGCCATTTAAAAAAATTGAGTTGACAGCGCCCGTGGCGCCATTTTTCAATTTGAAAAATTGAATTTATCGTCAGAATCAACTTCATTTTACATGATTCACCCTGTATTTTGTTAAAACTCTCTAACTCGATTCGTTCAAAAGTTAGCAGGGGGGGTTACTTTATGGACAGACTGTATACATACTTAATGCAAATTTTAATAAAGCTATATTTCTATTCAATATCAATAATTATATTTTTTCATTCGATCACACCTAGGTACTTGAAAGAATCCTAAATACAGTGGCGCAGTCAGATTAGAAAAAAAATTGCTAACATTTTTTTTTGGATTTCGGACTTGAAAAAATTCGATTTTAATTATTATTGTGCTATATTTCTGTTAGAAATGAATATTTTTTTTTTACATTCGCTTACACCCATTTTACAGTAACCTAAATCCAGTGGTGCAGTCAGTTTAGAAGTTAGAAATAAAAAAATTGCCAATTGTTTCACAAATTTGTTTATAGCTCTAAAATTTCATGCTAAACGAGTGTTTACACTAAAGTTTTGAGATATCTCTCTATAGGGCTCGTTGTGCCAATGTATTTTTGGTTTTTGAATGAAAACCCGTCCTTGTCTTCAAATTAAACAAATTTTTATTTGGGGCCCTATACAGGGTTATTCAGAACTTATCTCTAAAACTTTGAGGATATGTGCATCCTTAAATAATAAATCGATATCACTAAAAAAATTTATAATAAAAGTCTTTGGATTTCCCGTAAACAATGTTAAAAGTTATATCATTATAAAGGACTACGTAGATGGGCAACTGTACTTCAACGACATCTGATATTCCACATTCCTACAAAAAAAAGTAAACAAGTTTTTGTAGCTGGAACGCCTGGTCAAGACCATTCAAGACCGAACGAATAGAGTTGGAGTGGGGATAATATATCTATTGTCTATCTGTGTCGCTCTCTCAGTGCCGGTGCCGGGTACATTAGAAACAAGAAGTCAGTACTGTTGTTTGTTGTTTTATTTATCGTAGGAGTGTTAAACTTTAAAATTTTCAAAATGGCTCATGTGTATAGTAATGCTGAGTTAATGGACATGATTCGTATTTATGGTGAAGTTGGACAAAATGAAGTGGCAGCTTCGCCCTTGTATGCGGATCTATTTCCCAATCGACACACGCCAAATTATACAACTTTTACGGTAGTGGTACAAAGTGGCCGTGATACTGGCAATTCATGGACGAGATGGTGGGCCGGGACGACCACAACGTATTTTAGCAGCTGAAGAACAAGTATTGAATCTGGTCCGTGAAAATCCGCGAATAAGTACAAGTCAGATAGCTAGGCAGGTGCCTGGGGTATTCCAACCAACGGTGTGGCGCTTACTACACGAAGCTCAGTTTTACCCGTATCATATCCAGCGTGTTTAAGCACTGTTACCAGCGGATTATCAATTACGAGTTAGGTTTTGTGAGTGGTTGTTGCAGCAAAATGCTGAAAATCCCCAATTTACTGCTGATGGACAAAATTTCGAACAAGGTATGTGCAAATTTTTTATAAATTTCAAATTTCTAATACCTAGTAATCAAGTATCGCAATTCTTCAAAATTAGTGTAACAAAATTTTATTCATTTTAAAGAAACGTCACTTTGGTCACATCTATCTATCTTTCAGTTTATTTTAAAGTAAAAACGCTGCAAATCTTTTTTGCGCCGGGTGTCGGTATAGGTACTCTCAGAACTTCTGAAGTTTTTTTCGTGCTATATGTGACATCGCCAGTTTGCATTGTCAGTCCCAAGGTCACTCCATTACAGTGGACCAGTATACAGCGGCGTGCAATTAAAATTTTTTTAATAGTTTTCAGAAGCCGCCAAAAAATTTTTTTTGCACTACCACATTTGTACATGAAGGGATATTGAACATCCCCAAATTTTATTATGGATAAGTTCTGAATAACCCTGTATACTTAGGTACTGGGTATACCGTAACTAAATAACTATGTAAATAAATGGTTAATTTTCGTTCTTACCTGGCTACTTTGGATATTTTCATGCCGTAATGCCTTATAGCCAAAAGGACTAAAGCAAATACCAGTGTTCCTACAACGAGTATTACAATGCCCCACTTAAAATTGTTGTCGTTTGGCGGGTTGTAAATAGTCGTGCCAGCCGGCAAGTACGCCTGTGCATATCTAGACCACATTATCTGCAAATGGGCCGTCGTCATTTGGTAGCCGGTCCATAGAGAATCGGTGTTCTCGACCAGGTTTACCGGCACAGAGAAATTCAGCTGGACGCAAGAGTCACTGTTGGGCCAACCTGTCGAACAAGCCAGCATGTAGTTAATGATGAAGTTGTCGGACCTAAATAAAAATATGAGTTTTAAACTGGATTTAATAACTTTTAAACTGCGTTTATTAACTTATATCTACGAAGCTCTGGAAGGGACACCTAAAATAAAATAATTTCTCTGTCTAAAATTCCGTATTATAACTCGAAATTTTGACGTAAAATTCCGAATTATAAGTCGGAAGTTTAAAATTCCGAGTTATAAGTCGGAATTTTGAAATAAAATTCCGAATTATAACCCGGAATTTTAAAATTCCGAGTTATAATTCGGAAGTTTAAAATTCCGACTTATAATTCGGAATTTTATTTCAAAATTCCGACTTATAACTCGGAATTTTAAACTTCCGACTTATAACTCGGAATTTTAAACTTCTGACTTATAACTCGGAATTTTAAAATTTCGAGATATATCTGAAAATTTTAATGTAAATATCCGTGTTATATCTCGGAATTTTACGTCAAAATTTCGAGTTATAATACGGAATTTTAGACAGAGAAATTATTTTATTTTAGGTGTCCCTTCCAGAGCTTCGTATATATCAGTATCATTATACTATAAATTATCAATCAGAGCAAACACCGTAATGGTAGTGAGTTAATCTATGAAGTTAAATCGTATTGTTTTTATTAATATTGAGTACGTAACTTGATATTACCTCATTTAGGGCTATATTCATAATCATATCGATCTCGATATCATTATACTCAAATAAAATATAATAAAAGATGTTTTTTTAAGGATGATAGAACTTTAAACTTTAAAAAAATATTAAAGAAAATATTTTGTGATTAAAAAAGTAATGTTATTTAAAAAAAACAATCTATTACATTAACATTTAAAAATTATTTGCGGCATGTGGCCACGGTGGCTGTCCACAAGATAGCGTATTCTTTTGATTCATTTTTGGGTGACTTTCGAGCACTTCTGGTCGTATGTCCTGAATAACACGAACAATGTTGGCTTCTAAGGCTTCAATTGTTGCTGGTTTATCAGCATAAACTAATGACTTGACATAGCCATACAGAAAATAATCCAGGGGTGTCACATCACAGGACCTGGGTGGATAGTTAACAGGTCCATTTCTCGAAACTAATTTGTCACCAAACCCTGTTTGCAACAAGGCGATAGTTTCGTTCACCGTGTGACATGTAGCACCATCCTGTTGCATCCACATATCTCGTCATCCATATTTTGAAACAAATATTCATTATCTAATCATGGTCCGTTAACATTCTCCATTGACCGTGACGTTATCTTCAGCCTCATTTTTAAAGAAATAAGGTCCGATGATGCCACCAGCATGTAAACTGCACCAAAAGGTCACTTTTTTTTAATGTAATGGAGTCTGTTGAATTTCTTGTGGATTGGCATCACACCATATCCGGCAATTCTGTTTATATTCACAAATCCAGAAAGCTAAAAATGAGGCTCGTAACGGGTCAACTTCCAACTGTGCTAACGCCCAATTAGCGAAATGACGACGCAAGCCATGGCCACGGATTGATTGGCTAAGCCATGATTGATTGGCTAAGCCATGATCCTGCAGCTTTGAATCTTGCACCAGCTGGATCTTATACGGGTATAGATTAAGATCCTTCCGCAAAATTTTCCAGGTAGTCGACGGGCAGAGCCCAACTTGCTGCGACCGACGACAAATGGAAACTTTGAATTCCGTTACGCACATTCCTTCGACGCATTGGTGTTTTCACATCATGTAGGGAGTATGTGATACGAAATTTATCTACAGTAAGTCGAATAAATAGCTCATATGGACGATCATGTCGGCCATAAAATTCACGAAGGCTTCTATGCGTTTGGCGAACCAACGACTGATTTTCAAAGTAAATTTGAAGAATTTGGTAGCGTTTGTTCAAGCGTACCTAAATCTATTCATGATGATTTCCCAAAGTATACGGAAAATAAATTTTACAAGCTGCGTCAGACTGACAGTTCAGTCTGACAGTAGTTGTCATGTAAAGTTCTATCAAACCTAAAAAAACACCCTTTATATACAGGGTGATCTTAACCTATACGTATAATCTTGGGAAATTACATCTGAGGAAAATAATGAAAAAAATGTAGTAAAACATTTTTAGTTTCGAGAAAATAATTTGAAAGTAAATAATATAGAAAGTAAATAAATAATTCACAAAAATTTATCAGGTATTTCGGTAAATCCTTTATTTATACTTGAAATTGAGAAAAGCTTTCGACTGTATAAAACTACTAAATTTCAAAATCGTAATTCAAATAGTTTTCGAGATATCGACTAGCAAAAACTTCGTACTCCTATATGTGAATATGTGTCTACAGGGTGTCCCATTTAAAACGAAACACCCTGGATATCTCGAGAACAAAACAAAATATACAAATTTGCCGAAACAGATCAGTCTTTGATTCACTGGGGGGGGGGGACAACTTTTGGAGCATAAGTGAAGGTTGACCCCTTCTCCCCTCTCCCCCTACCCAAGGATACACAACATTTTAAATGGGAATAGGGGTTAAATCGCACCTTATTTTTTAAAGGTATTTTTATTTTCTATTCAACGGCGTGCTTAGTTTTAAAATAGATCGATTCCTAATCGAATAATAATTGACGTTTGAAGTTTAAAGTTGCGTAAAGAGAAGAGGGAAAAAAAGCGAAATGGCGTAGTCAAGTTTATCGAAAGATTTAGTAAAGTCAGTGTAAATTACATCAACCTGACCGGCGTTGACTGTTCACTCAACGACTTAACTCAACTGCGGTTTAATTTGTCGCTAATAAATTGTGTCTTGTCAACAAGATTTCATAAAACTACGAGCGAGAAATGTTGCTCGCAAGAAACCATATACCAGACACAGAACTGCACAATACATTGTGAAGTAAAATTTCCATGATCATAGAAAAGTTACAAATTATGGTTATCAGTCTATAATTAGCAAATTCATTCTTATTGCATGCCTTTTTTATGAACTAGGCATACCCAGGCATACTGGGCATATAGCAAAAATTATTGTTAGGGAAGTAAAAAGAGATGCACAATCTCTGACCAAAAACACCGGTATTAAATTAGGCCCTATAGTTATATTTGGCTTAATTCTTCTTATCGCAGTATTATCATCTTCTTGTGTAAACCCTGTGACATTTATGGGGTTGGCATTTTGGTTTGGTAAAATATGGTGAGAGCATAGATTTATAAGTCTATGGGTGAGAGCATAGATTTATAAGACAAGGGTCTATGGGTGAGAGGCATTCGGCTGTATATAGGATTCGGAGAAAAATTTCGCAAGCTATTAATTATTGCTTGTGGATCTTCAATGGTTCGGTCGTTGTACGTAAGTACTAAAGGTATAGACGAAATATTCATTTTTGAATTCAGAAACGACCAAAACGTCTTAGGGCTAGTTCATTAAAACAGTTTTAATAATCTTTAGAATGCCAACTTGGTTGGCGAAACGCGCGTAATGTACAGTTTAGTGTTTTGGCGTTATATGGAAAACTACGTCAGTGATGTTAATATCTACCTTAATTTGATATTTAAATCTCTGAAAGTATTCAAGACATTTATATCAGCATTTGCTTCATACTTATTCAATGCCTTTTGTTTTTGTTTTATTTTAAAAATAATTTGGCCATTAAAGCACAGGGGATACACTTTGGAACATGGTTTCCTTTTGGGGATATTTCGTTCAAAAATATTGTAGAGCGTATCATTAAAAGCATCTACTATCGCATCTACAAAATTATCTCTTCTGAACATTACTGAAATTTCAACAACAAAAGCAGGGTTAATTATAGCAAATTATTGTTAAAGCATTATTTAAAATTTGCAATGTGCAATGTACAGGCTGTACCTATACTTTTACCGTATTTATTGGGGTGGTAATTAAGGAATACATACCGGAAATTTTTTCAAAATGGTGTAATTAAAAATTATTATTTTTCCGCAGTTTCTCTCTGTTTGTGACATTTTTGTCCATGTAGAAAAAATAGGCCATAACAACGTGAAAAACATGTTTGTATAGAATATGGTTGAAACTTTTTGTTCCTCTTATAGGTCTAATAAAACACACTGTATGTATACATTTTTTTCGTGTAGATGGTCTAAATTGTTTTTTACTTACGTTACAGAGCCATTAAGAGGAAAATTTTCATTTATACAATATTCCGCGGCCATAGCGCCTACAGCATTTCTTAGAAGATTCAACGGTTCAAGATTATTTGGATCCAAATATTCACTAATGGTTCTACCGGCCAGGTAAACCAGTAGCGTGGAAGAATCATTGAGGCTAGGTGTAGGTAAAATAATCGTTGTCGTCGGTAGCTCAGTAGTAGTACTAACCAATTCTTCTCCTGTTTCAAGAAATCATGCTTATTTTGTATTTTTAAACTTCATTTAAAAATAACTTACCTAATCGAGTGAATACTACGGTAAAGTTGCTCACGTCAGTTCCAACAAATCTGCCGAATAGTACGTTGTTATTGAATAAATAAGATGGTAGTATGCTCACCCCATATGTAAAAAACAATCCATTGGCGTTTTCATCTAAAAAATTAAAACAAATTTTCATATACAAATATAGGGCCCAATAGGTGTAAAGGTTTATCAAAGGTCTACTGACATATAAAACTGGAATTTCCCTCAACGAAAACCAGCTAGAGACCTAAAATGACCTAAATACTGTACCAGCATAGAAATACTGTCAGGGTAACAACAGTGGGCATTCTTCTAACTGAACATTGTAAGCTTGTAGTTTATAGTACCAAAGTCTACATATATTCTAATTGTAGACTTTGGTAGTAGGGTAGAAGCACCGTTTGTGGCCACTTTTAGCAATTTCCAGACTTTGGAAAATTGTAAAAAATAAATGAATATGAGTTATTGATTTAAAATGTACACCTACAGTTTGATGATGATTTATCTTTAAAAAATATATGTTTTATTTGGGAATACAGACCCGCATCTAACAAAAATTAATTATTTTCGTCTTCAATTAAGTTTTCACTATCTGTGGCCACATTTTGCCAGTTATGGCCACCTGATGCACTATTTGTGGTCACTGGGGACAAATACAGGAGATATAAATAAAACCAATAGGTATCTTTAGATATCTTTACATCTAATACATTTTTGTTAACAAATAAATAAATAAACTTTTCTCAAAATATAAATACAAAAATGAGTATGAAAAATTAAAAAAATAATGTCTTTAAAACTAACTTTGAACATCTAATAATTCAGGTACAGCATATATTCCTCTAGAATTAATTTGCTTTGGCTCATTAATTCTCATTAAAATATCATTTAGTTTATACCACAGTAAGTCATTCTTTTCGGGCCACTTCCAGTTTCCACAACTTTGGGTCATTGCACAACAATAAAATTCATCGTTCTCTATTTGAACAATTTTTGCAGGATAAAATTCGTTATCGTATTTTAAAATCACAAATGTTCCTATGGTTAGTTCAGTAGTTACAGCAATTTTTTGTTGTTTTTCTCCTTGTACTTTTTGGCCTCCTGTACTTTGATAACTTTTAGCTTTAGTCTTTTTCTCCTCTAATTCAATTTTTATTTTTTCAGTCTTTGTTTTTCCAGTCTTTGTTTTTTCAGACTTGTTTTTTTTCTCTTTGGCCTCCATCAGCTCAATCCATTTATCATGCGTCATAACTGAAGGTAGACGAAGTCTCTTTCTTTTTGAGGTTTGAGAATTACTGTTTTCTTCTGGATAAATGGAAAGGTCTTTCAAAACCTCGCTGACAGACCTCTTTTTAAAGAATCTTACACCTTCTTTGGAATTTTCTTTGATTTCTTCTACGTCGTTATTTGGTAAGGTTTCGTCTTGTTTCTTCTTTTCAATGGTATATATTTCTTCTTTTTTTTCTGTTACTGTTTTCTTGTTTTCTGGTCTTTCAGAAAGTCCGTTTTCTTCCTCTTCTACTGATTTCTCATTATTTTTTGTTTCGAGGCGATCCCTTTTTTCCTCTTCTGTTTTTACTTTATTCTTTTCTGTTTCAGGACGTTCTTCATCTTTCTCTGTCATTGTTTCTTCATTCTTTACTATTTCGTGGCTAACTTTTCTGTTCTCTTCTTCTGTCTGGTCACTATTTTTTATTTCGGGCTGTTCTTCCCTTTCCTCTTGTACATTTTCTTCATTATCTTCTATTTCGGTGCGTTCCAAATCGTCCTCTGAAAATACGTCTACATTTTTATTTGGTAATATTGAGGGTTTAATCACCAAATCTTGTAATATGTTTATTTTTGGAGTAGTTTGATCAGTAAAGCTTACTTCCTCATTGGTGTAAAATTCTGGAAAATCAAATATCATGACATTATTCTCTGTTGCTGAGTTAAAATCGCTTTCTTGGGTAATAATTTCGTCCAATGAAACATCTAAAAACGTGTTTTTTATCGTTTTTTCTTTTGCTGTCTTCCAGACATTATACAGTTCTAAGAACTTTTCTTCTCCGTTCCAGTTATAAAAAGAGGAAAATGTCCTTTCAAACTCCAACAAAACATCAGGTTGTAAATGATTTTCCAGAACTTTCAGCTGCTCTTCATCTTCTGTCACCTCTTGCTTTCTTTCTGAATCAATCGGATCATTTGGTTTTGGACGTCTAACACATTTAGCATAATTAGGGGCATTTTCATCAAAGGGGTATAACCCACTTGCTCTAAAACCTGATTGTATAGATTTAGAAAAGTCCTTATGAATCAAGATAGAATTTAAAGCGGCTGGAACATCCTTCTTTTGAATGGTTTTTCCACCATTCTCTAACTGCCATTTTTTTGCTAATTTTTTCCATGCTGCTTTTAAAGGGAAGAAGAAAGCTACATCAAGCGGCTGAAGGATATGAGTTGTGTTAGGAGGAAGACATACTAATATAATTCCATTAGAGCGACAAAAATTGCTCAAATTCAATGATAGATGTGAAGCATGCCCATCCATAAAAATAATGACTGGTCGAGGAATACCTTGATCTGCTAAAAATTTTACAAAAATATTTGCAAAGTATTCATAGAATTGTTTACTTTGCATCCATCCTGTTTCAGAAATTCCTATTTCCCAGTTTTTGGGAGCTGCTGCAAGATAAGGTTTTGGAAGTCGTTGAAATTTAAATATTGTAAGGGGTGGAGCCAGTTGTCCACTAGCACTGGCAACAATCAATGTTGTAACGTTA
The DNA here is from genome assembly GCA_963924545.1 of Pogonocherus hispidulus. Classification (NCBI taxonomy): domain Eukaryota; kingdom Metazoa; phylum Arthropoda; class Insecta; order Coleoptera; family Cerambycidae; genus Pogonocherus; species Pogonocherus hispidulus. Next base: position 73,863,113 of record OZ004693.1, read on the forward strand.
TCTTTTTCAGACGTAGAAGTTATATCATAAATGCCTTTGCCTTTTTCACCAAGAACAAGATTTCCTTTTGGAGATAAGAAGATGGCAGTCTCGTCCATATTGAAAATTCTATTTGGATCACTAAGTATGTCAAAATCTGGCCCTAGCAGTTCCTTTGTTTCAAAAAACCACTGTCTAATGCTTCTTTCTGTTACTGCTGCTCTTGCTTTGTTTATAAACTCTGCGTGTTTCCGACTCACAATGGGATTTCTTTTTAAGAATGCATCAAACCACTTTCTTCCTGGAATATTGCTTACAAAGGGCGTTTGAATTTTAAATTCTTCTACAAGCTTTTGAACAGAATATAAAAGTCCTTCGCGATTTATAGGAAATCCTCTAGATGCAGAATCTAATAACCATTTTACCAATTTTTTTTCAACTTCTGCTCCAAGACATGAATCAGGTCCCACTCTACGACAGTTGTCAGATGTTTTTCCCGATAATCTATTTCTGACAGAAGTTCTTGGCACATTAAACATTTTACATGCAGTTGAAACTGCCATATTTTCTTCCCTGATGGCATGAAGGGCAGATTGCATAGATTCTTCGGAATACTTGAACAGGACTCTTTTGGGACAAGCCATATTTTATCCTAGAACAATATCTGGTAAATACTCGGTATAGCACTTTTTGCTAATATAATACCATTTGTAACACTAACTGTTAACAGATGCTACACATTTTTCTAATTTATAACCATGGTGCGCGAGCCCTAGGACAGAAATAAAAACTGCCGAAAAAGTAGTGGCCAGAAATGGATTTTAGCTGATCCATTTCTAGCCACTTGATGGCCACAATTAGAAATAAATATAAAAGTTCCTGTTCCACTTGTGGCCACCTAAATCATTTTAAAACCTTGATCGATTTTCGTCTTTTAAGCTATAAATTAACGATTAAATATGTCATATTTACGATGGTCATGCATAGAAAGACATAATTAATCATGTTTTTTAAATAATAAAGATTTACTTACATGGCGATTCTTAACAAATTGATTAAGAATGCGAGGACGAGGAGACACGTGATGTTTTAATGGTGTTTAGTTATTGTTATAAACTGTGTTACTTTTGTAATGTATAGTCTAGTGTAGATGGCGCTAGGTATATCTGGTTGACAATTAATATATAAACAATGATGCCAGGTTTAACAGATTTCCTGTTATTTACTAAATTTGTGTAAAAGGGCCACAAACGGTGCATCTACCCTACTGTTTATAACCCTTACTCTATGTACGGTCTGGCCAGCCAACGGAGACATGCGTGATGCAGGTAAGGTATAGTGATAAACTCTCTAGTTTTCTGCGAAATATTATGAAACTAATATTTCATATCTATTATCTCTTCCAATAGCTTCAACCGTATCGTATCGTGTACTGTTGAAAACAGTATGGAAGATTTATCATGCAGTAATTGAGTTAATTCAAATTTAATATAAATGGATTACCGAAGGCACATTCTTTTCGAGCATCGCCTACTTTCCTCGGCCAAACTTTAATTCTTGAGGAAAAAGAAATACCAAATTTTGACAGCTATACCAAGAAGTCCCTATATTAATACGCTTGACTCTAAAAGCACGTACTGTGGCCGATTTACTGATACGCTTAGTACGCTGATGCGTAGACCTCAGAGCAGAAAGACGCCCCCTTATAAATTACTTTTTTATTGATAAAAGAAATCAACATTAGTGTTATATTATGCTCTTATAAAAAGATTTAAAAAACATCTTCCTTCAAAGTAGGACTACTTTTTTATAGCCCAAGAGACAACGAACGTTACTGGAAGTTATTAGATTAAATTAGTCTTAGATTAGATTAAGCTATCTAATGATAGATGATCCTAGATTAAGCTATCTGATGATCCTTACAAAATATTATCATAATCGAAAGAAAAATAAAAATCTATATAAAAATTATCTACATTCCCGTTTGTATTACCTACTACATGAAAGCTGATGGTGGACACTTTGAAAATTTAATTTCGTTTTTACATTGTAAATTTTGGGTACAAAATGGAATTTCATTTTATTTTCCTATTCTTCTCTTTATATACACAAGTTCAAACTTTAAACGTTATTACTCAATAACGAATTGGCCGATTTTAAAACTACTTACGCTGTTGGATAGAGAATAAAAATACCTTTCAAATGAGATGCGACTCGACCCCTATTCCCACTTGAAATTTTGTGTGTCCTAGGGGCGGGGGAAGAGGACAGAAGGAGTCAACCGTCACTTGTGCTCCAGACGTTGTTCATAACGCTGTCAATATACCCTCGTATATTGACAGAGTTTTGCAGTAGGTGAGTATCTATGTGTGTTTCTAATTTAAATTATGTGTATATAAGTGGGCAAGTAATGTTAATGTACGTTTTCGAAAGAAATATATTACAATTTTTTCAATCCATCGGGAATACCAGGATATAGGCACACCGTTACCAGCAAATTTCAAGATAAAAAGTAGCAAAAATTAAAATGCTGAGATCTCGGTATTAGTTTATGAAAATTTTGGATTAAAACAGTGTCTTCCGCTACGTTACGTCACCGGAAAGTATCTGAACAGGTCTTCCAGGACTTTCAAGTTTCGGGGCTCAATTCGATTCGTATTTCTGCCAATCTCAGTCAAAGCGACTAAAAAAAAGACTAAAATATAATTATGTTTTATATATTGTTCTATTTGTAGTTTATTAAAAAAATAGGTGTATATAGTAAAAAAATAGGTCGGAAAAATATCCAAAATAGTGTAGGTCACAAAAATTATTAAGGATGTGTGATTCTAGTCTTATTTGCCCAACTCAATAATTTCTTTTTAGTGAAATTGTTGGGCATATATACTCGTAAGTTTATGACTAAATCATCTCCAGAGATGTTCGCAATATCGGATTTAGATAAAAATCATTATTTTACACAATATCAACGAGGGTGACCCACAAGGCTTCAATTTAAATGATATCAACTATGTCCGAAATTATCGACACAAAAATATTTGAACATGTAAAGTAGATACATAAATCTGTAAAACGAGTGAATGTTATTTTAACGTTTATAGTCTTGCTTCAGTAGTCTTACCAGACAGATTTCACTAAAGATCTAAGGAGTGCATTGCAGTATTAAATTAAGTTTTACTTGCACATATAAGTACTTAGATTACGTGGTCTAGATTTTCATTCCAATAATATATTTCATTATTCTTTATTCGTGTCTATTCCAAATTATAATATCTCTTTAGATTTCTATATCTATAAATATTAATTAGCTAAAGTTTAACTTCGCAAACCTTTACAAGATATTTCTATAGTTTAAAATTTGTGTATCTACTTCTGCATAAAAACTTCGTTTGCTCATAAATACTAAATTAAATATTTTATTATAATATAATAATTAATATATTCTTATTTATTTCGCTTAGCAATTGTTTACCTGCCGTAATAGTAGCATAATCTCCGTTTTCTCCATCTATACTACATTCCGTGATATTAACACTAATTTTATATCCTTCCAGAGCTTCTACAATAATGGATTGTGTAGATTTGGGGGACCAAGTTATTGCTTCATTATCGTCATTCAAAAATAGAATGGGAATGGTAGTGGTGGTTTCAACAGTACTTGGTTCTATGGTGCTGCTTTCAGTATTTGTAGTATCGTCGCCGTTTTCTGTAGTGTCCTGGGCATAAACTGAAAAGTACAGTTCAAGTACTTATATTTTATATTTTCAAGAAAAGAATACGCACCTGAATAAATAATTATATAAACTAGTAATAATAAAAACTTCATTTTGAATATTGGGAAAAACTACACCATGATAATGTTTTTCTAGTGGATTAGAAAATAACATAATTTTATCTTTGTTGATAAGATTATAATTAATCTATCGATAAGATTATAAGTACCTATAATGGGATTGTTTCCATTGCGTACCTAGTTTATAAATAATAAGGAAAACAGAAACTTTATTAGATCGTATTTAAATACAGAATGGTCACTTCATTAGGTATAAACAAATAATTTAAGAATCTTGTAATTTTATACTATTACTTTTGCCTTATTTATACAGGGTGTGTCATTAGTGGGTAATTGTTTGATTACTCACAAACGGTGCATTACATCAAAAAACTTTTTCTATGAAAGTTTTTTGGTACTAAAAGTGCATATTGTAACAATATTTTCAATTACACAAGGTGTTTCAAAAAGTCGGAACAAGGTGCAAGTTGGTTATTTCAAACGGAACACCCTATATATTATTATATTTCTGAAATCTAGGGATCACTAGGAACATATTTGTATTAAGGTTCCCTATAGCTATCTCTTTTCGTTTTCGAAATATTTAAGAGTTGATGGAAAAAAACCTCGTAACACTGCATTGGAAAATAAATAAAATTTGCTCTATGACACAATGTGAAAAGGAAAAAAATGTAGTGTCAGTTAGCACAAGGGATACCTTAAATATTGCACTTGAAATTATTTGGTCATTTTATACAGGGTGATTTTTATCGCGATTTATATTTCACAATGTTAAATTGCCTAAATCCACTTTTTTTAAATGGAACGCCCTGAATTTTTTTATGGCAGGAGATGTAGAATTTAATTACCTTTCAAATGGTATTAGGATGTCCTATATACGAAAAGTTGACCGGTTTCGAGATATTCACGATTTTTTTTGCTTCTATTTAGCAATCTATTTAGCGAATTTAGCTTCTATTACTGATAATTACAAATTATAGTCAAGTACGTTATGAAAACAATTTATTTTGTTGTGGAAGTTGTTTAACTGTCAAATAAATATTCGATTTTGTGTAATTTGTACATTTTATATGTAAGATGCACTATCCCAAAATGCTCTCAAAAGCACCACGAATTCCGTTCATCATGTTTTCTCGTGTAGTTGATGGTGTGCGGTAAACTAAATATTTTGTATATCCCAATAAAAAAAATCTAATTTTGTAAGATCCGGGTACCGAGCAGATCATGAGATAGGTCCACCCTTTCTATCCACCTATTAGTGTAGGTACTCCCTATTTAAAAATCGCCTTACTGAACCCCCTGTAATGTGCAGGGCAACCATCATGCTGCAACCGCATCCCTGCTAAAATGTTCAGAGGAATATCTTCAAGATACCTAATTTAAAAGTTGATTTTCCAAAAAATGCAAATAAATTTCTCCATTGACAGTATTTAGGACGGTAGACATGCAGCATAGGTGGACATTAAATGTATGCGGGGGATTCTAGGCGACAAGGTGATTGGACCATATTTTTTTGGAGCGACTGTCAATGGAGAAATTTATTTCCATTTTTTGGAAAATCAACTTTTAAATTATCTTGAAGCATATTTCTCTGAACGTTTTAGCAGGGATGCGGTTGCAGCATGACGGTTGCCGTACACATTACAGCGGTTCAGTAAGGAGATTTTTAAATAGGGAGTACCTACACTAATAGGTGGATAGGAAGGGTTGGACCTATCTTATGGTCTCCTCGGTACCCGGCCCTTACAAAATTAGATTTTTTTTATGGGGACACACAAAAAATCTAGTTTACTGCACACCATCAACCACACGAGAAAACATGATGAACGGAATTCGTGGTGCTTTTGAGAGCATTTTGGGATAGTGCATCTTACATATAAAATGTACAAATTACACAAAATCGAATATTTATTTGACAGTTAAACAACTTCCACAACAAAATAAATTGTTTTTATAACGTACTTGACTATAATTTGTAATTATCAGTAATAGAAGCTAAATTTTCAAAAAAAATCGTGAATATCTCGAAACCGGTCAACTTTTCGTATATAGGACATCCTAATACCATTTGAAAGGTAATTAAATTCTACATCTCCTGCCATAAAAAAATTCAGGGTGTTCCATTTAAAAAAAGTGGATTTAGGCAATTTAACATTGTGAAATATAAATCGCGATAAAAATCACCCTGTATAAAATGACCAAATAATTTTAAGTGCAATATTTAAGGTATCCCTTGTGCTAACTGACACTACATTTTTTTCCTTTTCACATTGTGTCATAGAGCAAATTTTATTTATTTTCCAATGCAGTGTTACGAGGTTTTTTTCCATCAACTCTTAAATATTTCGAAAACGAAAAGAGATAGCTATAGGGAACCTTAATACAAATATGTTCCTAGTGATCCCTAGATTTCAAAAATATAATAATATATAGGGTGTTGCATTTAAAATAACCAACTTGCAGCTTGTCCCGACTTTTTGGAACACCCTGTGTAATTGAAAATATTTTTAGAATATACACTTTTAGTGCCAAAAAACTTTCATATAAAAAGTTTTTTGATATAATGTACCGTTTGGGAGTAATCCAACAATTACCCACTAATGACACACCCTGTATAAGTTCTTTGTTGTATATATTAAATATCGCTCACTAATGCCGTCGTTCCAATATAGTTCACTAGGTATAGAAAAATATGAAATAACGACAATACTTATTCGGGGGGTCAATTGTTTGTCATAATATATTGAACATAATATGAACATATTTTCGAAAAAACATATTTCGTATTTCCAACCAATCATACTATTTTTTTTATATTGTCCTGTGGTTTATTATTCCATTTTTTTTAGCACTCTCTAATACTATAACGCTGTGCCTGAACTATAATCAGACGTTTCATCTAAACAAAGACAGATTCCGTTGAATTTTCTTTTATTCACACTAGATTATCTACCCAAAATTTATTATACTAGGTGTTTAAACGTTTATATTTGTTCTCTTGAATACATATTACCTATATGAGTCAATACAGAAACAAATATTGTATAAATTAAAAAAACAGAATACCTTCTGAATATGGGTTTACCGAGACAAAACACTGAATAATTGTAGTTTATGTACAGTCTTCAGTGTTTATAACTTGAATTCAGAGTTAAAGTCTGAATTCAGAATTTATATAGAGTCCGAATTTGGAGTTTAAAGTCTGAATATAAAAAACTATCAACGTGACCCTTCTATGTTTTCGTATATAATCCTGTATAGACACCTCAGTACCTTCACCTAGTAGGCCGGGTTGTGCTCATATGATATTTTAAACGACAGTATCCAAAATAATAATATAAATATAATAATAATAATAACAATAATAATAATAATAATAATAATAATAATAATAATAATAATAATAAGCATACCGGCATGCCGAAATTCGGTATATCTTCTAGCCGGAAGAATGCAGAATGCGGTCATTCTGTCATTCTGGGCTCATTACGTCTACTTAGGGCACACGATTGCCTCTATGTAATCTATGGATTGCCGGACTCAGTAGTCCCTGGCTTTATATATGCTCAGTAGTTACTCACCCCACAGACGTGGGGAGTAGCTAGCTACTGATTAGGTACCATCTCGGCACCACCAGCGGCCGACGCTGAGAATCGGAGGCAGGGAACCGGTCGACTGGATTTCAATAAAAAATAAAAATAATAATAATAATAATAATATCTCAACCTCTCATTCTAATCACGAGATGGGGTGGCATATTATAATTTTGCGGACTGCATTTGCGTCTCAGGAATGACTTATGTTGGTAGGCCCTAAGTACTAAATATGCATTGAATGCTGGAATGAGGAAAACCTGGAAAACCTCATTAGTTAGGGGCGGGACAGTCAAACATCAACTGATTTTAATCTCTCACATTAACACCAAGCTGACATTTTTCACATCCTAGACCACGGCCAGGATAGTTGCCAACCCACCCCCCAGGATAGTTGCCAATTCATCTCCAGGATATAGCCATTCAACCGGCAGCTTTTTCAAAGATCGCTCATATACAAGAACCCTAAACAAAGAAGGACTGATCAATCAGTAACAGCCAATCACATTTGTTTATCACTTATGTGACGTCAGTGCGGATTCCCTTTAGCGGGAGATTTGAAATTTAAATATCGTGTTTGTTTTAATTTGTCAGCTTTAACCTTTTAACATAACCTATATATGTCACATTGTCATGAGAATGTCTCGGTCGTCTTTGGAATGTCATCACTGTCATCAGTCACAAATCGACAAACGATTTTTACAGAACGCACTTCAAATCGTAAGATATATATCGTAAAACACATATATCAGTACTTTAAAATCACATTTGTTTGCATTAATACAGTCTCCGAAATAATATTGGGTTGGATATTTTGACTGAAAATTTTTGAAATTGCATATTAGAGGCAAATTTAGCAATAGGGGATCCACTGACGTGTTACGAGAAATCTGTTGAAAATGACCTTCAAATTTTTATGAATGGATTGATCAGTCCTTCTTTGTTTAGGGTTCTTGGCGAGGGTCGGCCTATAATTGACAGAGACAGAGAATATTATGTCAATATTCACTGCTACAATCTAAACCTGGAAAATTTAAATATTGAGAAAATGAATACCGTCAACATTGCGCGCTGAGGCTGCGCGAGTGTAAACTTTATGTAACTGACATCATAGGATCAGAGTAATAAATAAAGGGGAGACCGCATTCCCTTTCCCTATTTCAAAGCATAATGTAAACATGTAACCTCAACTTACTGGATGTTGATAAACAAACAATACATAATGAACACACGATGGTCCCTGATCGTATCAGCGTAGTGGCGTATCAAGCTATATCACGGAAATGCTTACAATATACATAATTATATACAAAAGTTAAGTTCAAAAACACAGTTTAAGAACACATAAAACACTCGGCTTCACCAATTTTTGATTTCAAAATAATGGCGTTACTTGCTATATTAGGTTAATACCAGGCAATGTTGCCACTTCCGGCGCTTAATATCGCTAGAAATTTCAATAATGTATTGATGGATATGGAGAGCCTATAATTATAACACAAGTCACAAAAAAATAGTGGGTAGCCTTAAACATATTACAATGTAACTAATTTGTAAATTGATTGAGGTCAAGAATGTGGTAGATCTTTACATGTTAATCAATGAAAATGATGACGGCTGTACCTAGCAATAAAAATAAAAAAGTAACTTCGGCATCAATGTCAAGGACGTTGCAGGGACCGATGTTTGTAAATACATTTACCTCAAGGCTTCACTTTAGAATGTAAATAACGGTCTCCCCTTTATTTATTACTCTGATATCATAGGTGCCGCCCAAGGATTGTTAACTGTTTACAGGATTGCTCGATCCCTATACTACAATGTAATCCATAATTGTGACGTCATCAAAGATCCAAAGATCTCGAACTTGTAGAAATAGGTACACTTTATACTGTTATTACAAACTTTAATAAATAATAATATTAATAATCATTCAAATACGAAAATTCTTTTGCAAATGTGAAATATAACAAACACAAAATAGGTATATTTCGACAATTCGATTACATAGATCTTCGATGACGTCAGAAAGGCGGATGACAAAATTGAGCGATCGAGCAATCCTGTAAACAGTTAACAATCCTTGGGTGCCGCCAGCGAATGCAATTTCTTGTCTTATCAATATTCTCTGGTATTATGGTCACTGGTCACCTATCTCGTTCTCCGTAAATCTTTCGCGTCGAACCCACCTAGAACGTCCAAATCGTGAGTAAACGGGAATGGTAAACCCCAAGGATTGTTAACTGTTTACAGGATTGCTCGATCCCTATACTACAATGTAATCCATAATTGTGACGTCATCAAAGATCCAAAGATCTCGAACTTGTAGAAATAGGTACACTTTATACTGTTATTACAAACTTTAATAAATAATAATATTAATAATCATTCAAATACGAAAATTCTCTTGCAAATGAGAAATATAACAAACACAAAATAGGTATATTTTGACAATTCGATTACATATATCTTCGATGACGTCACAAAGGCGGATGACAAAATTGAGCGATCGAGCAATCCTGTAAACAGTTAACAATCCTTGGGTAAACCCAACACCGTAGGAATCGAATCGAAAAAATAATCAAGAAGAAGAGTTTCTTTTTTCTAAGGTTTTTTGCTTATAGGTATTCTGTGGTGTTTGTTGTTTTCTTTTGAGAATTTGAGGTTAATTGGTAAACACAGTTCGTAAATTTAAAATGTTAAATACCTAACCAACCTAACATCGCCAATCCCTTGTCTCTGCTTGTTAATTTTATATTTTTAAAACATTAACAAAGTAACTCATTTAGAAGTAGTACTCGTGGTACTTAGTACTTATATAAGTTATATATTTTTTTACTAATACTACAGATTACGGAAGGCAGTACTTACTTTTAAATCTATTTAAAATATTTTGTGATTTAAAACGATGTTTAAAAACTATACCTAATCTATGTTTAATTCTGCTTTATTACTTCACTAAAAATAACTAATGTTTGATTACCAATTTACTTTATTAATTCTAGAAAAACAAATAATATTGAATAGGCTGTTATAAATTTAAAATGAAGTTTCGTGCTTTAATAACAGAAGTTCCGGCAATGAGAGATTTTATGAGTAAGTCTATTAATTATGTAGTAAATAGCAAATACCAATATAAAGTGTCTTTTGCAGACATCGCCTTAAGTTTATCTAAATTTTCGAAAGAATGTGTTATGAGAATAACTGCTAGAAGAGTATATTTCATAATATCAGAAGAAGAATCTGGACCTAGAAGACCGTTAGTTTGGTGTGAATTGCCAGTAAATTTTTATTTTAAAGAATACAATGTTGTAGGTGTTAATGAACAGTATAATGAAATTTATTTGGAATTTTCCACAGGTAATGGCCCTGAATTATACCTACCCAGTTTTTTGGTGTTTTCATAAAATCGGTTTCAGTTCTGCTAGCTCGATCATTATGTATATTGAAACAAAATGTCAAGTCTTTTAAAATAAAATTAACCAATAAGGAATCACCGTGTTTAACAGTAGAAATAGAATTGGTAAGTTTAATAATAATTGTATTTATTAATATTCGATTATTATTATTTATTAATAAGTGTTTATATTTGAATATTCGGAACCTTCAATTAGCTACACAAAATATTTTTAAAATTTATAGTAGATAATTGTATCTACATCCTAATAAAAATTTTTTATAAAATAATAAAGGGTTTGGTATTTTAGATGGCAGGAGAAATAATAAGCAGACAAGTTGTCCACGACATACCTGTTGAAGTAATTTCAAGAAAACATTGGTCTGATTTTGAGGAACCAAGGTTTAATGACTTTCATGTAATGCTTCAATAGCAAAATTTTATTAATTTTATAAATGTCAAATTAATAATATAAGATTAAAAATATAGGCCCCTGTGTTTAACAGTCAATAATTGAATTATACTTCCGTATAACACCGCAAGTTTCAAAATTATAAGATTTCAGTTTTTTTACTTGAGAGTTAGGTGCAATTACATGGATAGATTCATATTTTTTATGCTATTTATGATTTATGAATTTTAACAATAATTAATGTGAAAAACACTTTACATATCTCCAAAAAAATTATGCCAGATAGAGACCGAGATGTTTATCATATTATGTAAGATTTATTTGGTTTTAATGGGAATTTGAAATTTTCACTTGATATTGATGAGCAAATAATTCCATCTGATGTATCACTACATTTCATAGTGACCCGCTACTACACTGTCTATATCACTGTCAGAGCTGAGAACGATCGTTTTAGAAACTATCTAGATACTTCTGAAACGTTACCTTTACTATGTGTATTTTAAAACAAATAGTTGGAAGATCCTCTATGAAATTGAATCTAGATAAACTTTACTTTAGGATCTAAGATACTTTTTCTTTAGAGATACTTCTTAGATATTTGAAACATCCTAGTTTACTGTAAAAGTATCTTAGATGCTATAGTTAAAAATAAAAATATATATGTAAGACCCGAGATACTTAGATTCAACTCCGCTACTAATGTAATTGTTAGGTATCTTTTATGTTGGATTCCGATAATCAATTTTTTTTCTTTTTAATTATAAAATATTTTCACTTCAAGCTCAACTACAAAATTATTTTTCACTGTCGTGTCCACTATTATTGTCTCAACAACCTAGTACATTAATAAAACCCAAATTAGTGCATACTTGAATCAGCGACATTACATCTATAATTCTATATATATGTCACTGCTTGACGACAATGCCACATTCTTTTAAACAAAAAATAACTTTAATATGATAATAAATTTTATTTTATGGACTCAATCTGACAGTTTATTTTATTACCTGTGCAAGATGCTCAAAGTTGATTGTTTCCAAAGTTCAGTCAAGATTTCAAGTCCTACATGTCATGTGAAGCTATGAAATCCTTGCCGTTGCCAACTTAATTTTAAATAATTTGATGAATTAACAATAGACATTATTTACACCAATTTAAATAACAATGCTTAAAAGTGGATTCGTGTTTATATATTTTTGTTATTCTCACAATTTATTTACAAATAGTCATGACGTATAGGATTTGAAATCCTAACTTGTATCATATGAGAACCAGTAAAAGCCATAGTTTTTTTTAGTAATCATCCGAATGTTCCTTTCAAATGATTGATTAACTGAAATAGCAATGAATGTAATTCAGGTTTGAACACCTTATCAATTACTTTTTTAATTTCGACTTTGAAACACAAGGGTCTATATATTTGAATCCTATCATAGTATAAATCCCCCTTTTAGGTGTCAATACAAATGCCAAATTTAAAAGCACTAAAAAACATTATTGAAAGAATGAAAATTATGAGTCATAGTCTAATAGTTAGTGCAAATAAAAGTGGAAGGTTAACACTAAAAATCAAGACAAATATTGTTAGTCTGAGTGCACATTTTCCAGACTTAAGTATAGAAAGTTTTGCAGGTTTGTAACAACATTATATTTATCATATTGGGGGATGGCTGTACAAAACAACAATTTGCCATTCAAGCAATTTTTCATTATTAAGCCCCATTAAGTTTTTAATCAAACATGACTGAAGCGAGTCTATTTCTTATAAAATTTAATTCTTGTTTGAAACCTTTTCTATCATTGGATCAGCATGGCATTATTTAATACGTTAGGTGTCATGTTGAAATTACATAATAAATAAGATGTGAAATCCTTATCACTGTACATAATTCAGCTATTGCAAATATTAAAATTCAAGATGAACAAGACAAAAAACCTAACAGTTATCCATCAAGGAATCAAAAGATTCATTGATCTCTTGAGACTTGACTTTCATCGCCCTTGATGATGTAATAAGTGGTATAAATTATTAGCCTTTGAGCTAATTTGGTTTGACATCAGTAAACTTATTTCTAGTAAATAAAGTAATAGACTTTAATTGAAATGACACAATACAGTGAGCGTGAGCAGTTGGCTCAATTATTTTTTAGGATAAAAAGACAATGTCTTCAGCAGATAATGTAAAAAAGTTTGATGTAGTGTAAAAGTCACTCATTAGTAATGAACAAGGAAACCATGGTTATTTGTAGGGATGTCGACGGGCACCCGGGTACCCGATAATGACTCGCTACCCAGTTCCCATTTTAGGACTTGATAACCCGTTAAAAACCCGATACCCTCTAAGCACCTGCACTCGGTTGCCCTCTATGTCACTCATATTCATATGAAAACTTGTTTTTTTTGCGGTTTTGTGTTGGCGCAGGTTTGGCGATATAAAATATGATATGAATTGGAAAATATTTGCTATGTTGAATGCTAGCTATGGGCTGATAACGCGTAATAGATAAATAGCGGGTAAAGGGCAAATAACAGGTAAGGGGTAATTAACGGGTATACCGGGTTTTTAACTGGTAGCGGGTAGTGGGTAAATACCGGGTATTTGTATCCCTAGTTATTTGCTGTCCAGATATAAAAAAACCAATGGAAAACTTATTGCTACCAATAGAAGTTGCTATTGCTGCTATTTGTTTTGTATTTTATTTTTTATTCGCTTGCTGGTTTCCGTAATAAATAGTAACTTGCCTTATTTTTTACTTTTGTACTGTAAGGCTCTAAAAACAGCTAATTATTAAATCTGTTCATCAGCAACATTCTCACCTATCATTTGTTTGTGCCAAAGGATTAAAAGCCATCTAAGTGACATTATATTGTGCATAATTACATTAATGACATGCGGGTTCAGTGCCGAAAAAGCGTAATAATTGCATAATCTACCCATCCTCCACGTTTTGACACATTTAATCAAGATTATTTACTGATTTTTGCAGTGGGTCAGATACCTACCTTAACTGATTGCGAGCAAGATGAAGTAGAACAGAGTGTGCATTCAACTGTCGACATAAAAAAGTTTCTTATGTTCCTATCTGGATTACAGATCAGCAACTGCCGTACTATTTGTAGTATAGTGCATGAAAAGATGGTTAAGTTACATATGGAACAACCAGGAGCACTTACAATACAAATTTTTTTAACTGAGTTAAGTGTATAAATAATTTATTGTCCTTTTATACCTTTCAATATTAACGTAATTTTAGTTTTTTTAATAAATATTTTTTTAGAGAAACTAAAGTCTGTTTACTTTTATTTGGAATGTGGATCAGAGGATATAATACATTTTCCCATTAGGCTAATAAGTACTGATTAAGGGATCAATATGCAGAAAACATAATTTAATAAAAAAATTGTAAAAAATATCACATTAATTAAAATATATAATGATAACAATAGCCATTGTAATTAGCATTCCAAATGGTAACCAAGTCTTAAGGAACCCCCCAAAGGAAACATATTTGCTGTAAACTAACATTAAAAATGCCAGTTTCACCATATTCCAATTGGAACAGTCATCATATTGCATCAAGTTGAGTGCAGTTGCAACATGTGAATGACAGTTGTCACAACACAGATTATGCATACGGCCCTTATAAATCTCAGATGCTTCAGTAACTGCTGTATCCCATCCACTAAAATAAAAAAAATTATATTGGCCAACTTTCCTAGTGCTTTAGATACACACTAGGTCAAATACGTTAGCTTAGGCATAATCGTAATAGAAAGTGTACGTAGATTTGACATAATCTTCAACTTTCAATCATAATATATTCATGATAAGGAAGTAAAATAAACTAATAATCCACATGATCAAGCAATAATACAAAGCTGTCATATATTTTGGTTAAATGGCATGAAAACATTGTGTCAGTCATCAAGTTATTAGCATCACATCCTGTATCGAAGTATGTGATACCTACTTGTTTCCAAATTATCAGTACAGGTGCAATATGACAGAATAATAATGTGATGATCATTATTTATCAACTGATTGACCTGCTGCTGATTACCCTATTTAGAAAATATGATTACCCTATGGTTCACTGTGTTTCTCAATAGTCTCCCTTGGCTAAAGGGCTATAAATTTTAATTTGAGGAAAGGTTTGGACTACCGAGATGACTACCTGCACTCAGCTCAATTTTGATGCGTTTATGTACCACCGAACAAAAAAATATCCTTATAAAGAAGTGTAGTAGGATTATCGATTCAAATTCACAACAGCAAAAACAATGTCTTTAACTTATTTGTGGTACAGCTGCACGATTCATTGTAGTTTCTTTTGGGATTACATCACCTGTAAAATAATAAAAACAGGAAACCAGATGTATTCAAAATAAAGATTGAAAGTTTAGTATCAAGGCAATCTTCTAACCACTTATAATATGCAATCAAAATAAATACGACAAATTAATAATTAATTTTTCAGGGCAAACTTTAGAAGTTTGCCTTGATACCACACTTTCAATCTTCATTTCGAATACTGGTAGTTTCCTGTTATTATTATTATTATTATTTTACTGTTGATCTAATCCCAAAAGAAACTACAATGAATTAAAATCAAGATAAACACTCATCTAATGATGTAAGGGATTCACACTTTATTTCCTTGCTGCACATACAATTTCAATACAAACAGGCACAACTTTTATTGCAAAAAATGCCCATTTTATACTGTTTTGTAGCATATTTTTCTGTTTGGGTAAAAATAACTACCAATCACTGACGTTCATATAAAAACATTACTTTACTTCCATTAATGTAAAAAAAATGTGCAATTTTGTTTTGTGGTGTTTGAAAAATCTGACTGATAGTTAAACATTTAGAATAACTGACTACCATAGATTTGTGTATTGTTGAACACCGTGCAGATGAAGCATAGGATAAGCATAGCCTAAATATATTAGTAATTTCTGTAAATATAAATATACTAAATAAGCCTTGTACCTAATGCTTCCACGAGCCAACGAAGGTTGTAACTGCCAGTACTTAGTAGGTCTGCCAAAAGCCATGTTATCTTCGGACACATAATATGGTCCAGCAAAGTCTCTGATAATACCAGACGAAAGAGCTATGCCCATATGACCAATTATGGGGAATAACCACGTTATAAGAGGTATCGGTGTCCATACGATGCAGCAAGGATATTTATCTCTTGTTTTATCAATATTTCCATATGATGGGTTAGCCATTTCGACAAAGGAAGAATCCATGTATAGTAGAGATTTCAAGGCATTAAAAAGAGTTTTTCCACATGCTGAATTTTTCTTATATACTTATAAACATGTTTATAAACCGAAAACTAGTAAATATTACAAATATTATGTCATGGACAAAATAAAATTTGATTTTCTCTATGTGCAATGTAGATATAGATATTACATATGAGATAATTTAATTTTTTAACCAAAGAATATAAATATATAGGGCACAGCACAAAACAGATGGGGCACAGATTATTAAACAGATTATATAGGGCTTTTTTATCAGAGTAATAAATAAAGGGGAGACCGCATTCCCTATTTCAAAGCACAATGTAAACATGTAACCTCAACCTTCTGAATGTTGATAAACAAATGGTCCCTGATACAGTGGCGTATCAAGATGTATCACGGAAATGCTTACAATATACATATTATACTTTGATAAATTAGTGCCACATTAAAATTTTAGCCACACTGCTCTTATCTCAGGATCTTGGGGATATTCTATAAACACAAAACTAGTACTAGTATTCAGATAAACATAACAATTTAACAAATACGACACGTTACACCCTTGCTGTAAGAACACCCATGGAAACAATGTCAAACTTACTTGTGAAAAGAAATAGCACTTATTTGGCCCTTTTCTTGAAATTTCTGGCATATTATACAACACTTCATCAGTTTTATTAAAAGTTAAGTTCAAAAACACAGTTTAACAACACATAAAACACTCGGCTTGACCAATTTTGATTTCAAAATAATGGCGTCACTTGCTATATTAGGTTAATACTAGGCAATGTTGCCACTTCCAACGCTTAATATCGCCAGAAATTTCAATAATGCATTGATAGATATGGACAGCCTATAATTATAACATAAGTCACAAAAAAATAGTGTCGTAGCCTTAAACATATTACAATGTAACTAATTTGTAAATTGATTAAGGTCAAGGATGTGGTAGATCTTTGATCTATAATAGTGCTTTTTAACAACACAGGTTTTTAACATGCTTTTAGCCACAGAATATCATAAGACTTTACTTTTTTAACCCTAGATCATATTTTAGTTTTAGACAATAGACATAGGTTCATAAAATCTACTCATAGACTCATAAGGCCTTTTCGGAAACTTACTCGAGTTAATCAGATCACATAAAACTGTGTTCGTTTAGTAACCTAGTTTTGTTCTTCGTGTTCGTAAACATAAAAGTCGGCAACTCGATCCTTTACTCGAGTTAACTATTTATAACCCTACTCAAAAGCAGGGTCGTCTAGAGTTAAATTAAAAAGCCGCTATTGAGGTTATGTCTTTTTTAAATATTAAATATTTCCTTTGGCTATTTTCTGTGGCTATAACTGCATTATTATAGAAATTAATATCTCCAAAAAGATAGAAGAAGAAATTCTAGGTAGATACCAATATTGCGCCTTCATTATACCCAGGAGAGCAACTTCACTAATCAGGAATATTGAACTTAAACGGTAATAGGTAGTTGATACAAAAATATAAATAGAGATTAGATACCTACCAGTTAAATATTATATTTTAATATGACCAAATCATAATTTTTCACGCAATTGCGTTTCCTTTTTACTTTGATTACGCGAGATAAATATAAAGCTTCATCATCATCACTTTCATCCTCAATAAGTTCTCGGATGATCATCACTAATACTGCTAATGTGTTTGTATTAGTAGTCATAATAATTGAAAATTTTATCTTGTTAGCTATGTTATTAAATTTTACGATCACAAAATAGATCCAGCCCTAGACAGAACGAATTTTTAGGTTATGAAATTATTACATCGATTACAAATAATGTACTCGGGTCAGGCTGCTTGTTCGGAAACTTCATAAAACGGCTGTGCGATCTCTGAAACCTGTCACGTGATATTAACCAATCGGGTTAGTAACCCAGAGTAATTTTCCGAAAAGGCCTATAGATTTATTATTAACCATAGATCATAGATTAATTACAGGGTGACAAGTGATTTGTGGGTCACATACATGACGTACAAAGTACACACGATATTACTGTTTTGTGATATTGATATTACTTATAGATATTTTGTGATACTACTATCGATTCGATAGTAGTAGACGAATTAGAAAAAGAAGGTATTATAAAACGTATTGGAGTGTGAGAAGGATACTCAGTTGATTCGATATCGAATCGAGGAATCAAAACCTGGGCTCAAATGATCAACTCTCAGTTCAGTTTAATTTTCAGTAATTGATTTTGGGGGGGGGGGTAGAGTTGTTTGTCAACTGTCAATTGTAAATATTTTGTCTGTCAGTTTTTGTGTTTTGGTTTTGTTGTCCATTGCAATATATGTGCACAAAAATGCTCCATAGTTTTAATTTGTATATAAGCGTATATTTAAAAGAATAATTGATATTAGTCGAGAAATTTCTAATTAATAGTTAAGATATGGCTTCATCACAAGACGCATGGTATCTATCTCTTTTAGGGTTGGCAGAGCACTTCCGGACGTCCAGTCCTCCAATGATTAAATTATGCATTCAATGTTTACAAGCAGTTTTTAATTTTAAACCTCCTCAAAGAGTCGAAGCAAGGACACATTTACAATTAGGAAATATCCTTTTAAGTCATACAAAGAATACTGATTTGGCAAAAAATCATTTAGAACAGGCAGTAATAAATTCTAACCTTAAATGTTTACATTTTAAAAAGCTCTTAATTAATTTTTAGTGGTTGCTTTCTCAAGTTATTAATTCTTTTGATGACGTTAAATTTGAGGCTGCAAGCGTCTTGGCTGAATTATATGAGCAGCAGGAGCAAATATGGCTATCAAAACCAATTCTAAGGAAAGCTATTGAACTTTCACAGCATAATGTATACTGGCATTGTAGATTAATTTTTCAACTAGCAGTAAGTTATTTTTAATTTATTGCTGTTTATTACTAACAACTTCTTGATTCTTTTTAGCAAATTCATGCTACAGAAAAAGATTACACATTGGCAAGTAGTTTATTAGGTGTAGGGGTTGATTATGCCCACATATCAAATGCGTCTTATACAAGAGTATTGTTTTTATTAAGTAAGGGTATGGTAAGTAAAAGTATATATTATTATTCTATAAAAATAAGTCAATAATAATTTAATTTTTCAGTTACTGTTGATTGACAAGAAATTACAAGAAGTTCAACCAGTTCTAAATCAAGCCAGTCACTTGATTGAAACTTGGACAGGTGCAGTTTATCAAAAGGAATACCTTAAAGTTTATTTTTTAGTTTTGCAGGTACCTAAGTAAATTTATTTATCATAACGATTGTGTTATTTGATTCAAATTGGTAATAGATTGAGCTACGTATGTTTATGTAAATTTATTGTTACATTGTTTACAACAATTATCTCTTGTCTGTGGGAATTTGCATATTTGTGATTATTTTCAGAGCAGTTATCTGAAAAATAAAGAAAAATGAGCTGCTAAACGTGCTACATTTTTGTCAACATATTTGTTTCGCTAGTTTCATTATATGAATTTATTTGCGAAAAAAAACCTACCTAGGCAAAATAACCTCATACTTGCCTGACATGCCATAAACACCATAAATTGCAATCACATAAGTTTTAATTAAGATTGATTAAGTTTGCAGCCTCCACTGCTGACTACAAGGATGTTTTTAAATTGATATAATGATATTATTATTCAGGGTGTCCCACAGTGACGAGATATTAGACATATTTCAAAAACTACTTTTGAAAATTTGGACTAGTGTTTTCGGACATGCCCTTCTCACCTAAAATAATGTTTTCGGTTAAATTTAATCTCTTGTTTAAATCTGAAATTAATATGAAGCGATAGCTTATGAAAAGTTAAGATAAGAATGTGCAAACCGTTTTGCTTGATCTCAAACCGTTCAGATTTTACAGGGTGTCAAAGTTGAAAAATGTCAATATTCACCTGTCGATATTTCAGAAACGGTTGAAGATAGGTATAGGACATCCTGCATAAAATGTGTTTAGAATATCAGGTTGAGTTCATAATTGCAATAATGTACAGGGTGTTCCATTTAAAATAACGAAGATGACATCAACTTCCGATATAACCAGAAGCGTTAGGTGGACGCCATTATTTTAGTTGAGGACATGCCCGAAAACACTATTGCCCAAATTTTCAAAATTATAATTGAAGTAGTCTCTGAAGTATGTCTAATGTCTCATCACTGTGGGACACCCTGTATTATCATTGGTATTTCTTGCTATAACTTTTCAATTGTGCTTTTTTCTATAAACTGAGAGCCCTTTTGATAATAGAATATTATAACATGAAACTGTTGTCTAGGGTATATCTTGTAAGTTTTATTTCAATCTAAAAAACACTAAATTGACCTACATTTTGATTGTCACTTACCAAACCAACCTCTCTGTGGTCATTGTCATTGAAGATTAATAACTGTTCAACTTTATCGTCAGATATCTTCTAAGGAATCTGAAAATTGTTTGTCCTTACAAACTTTGAGTTTTTTTTGCTGAGGATGCCCAACTTGCTTGCACAATTTAGGCGAATGGTTGAAAAAGAGATATTATATCACCCATCATCTTCTACTTTTTCTACTGGATTATCATGTTCGTCTTCATTATATGTACAAAAAAAAAAGTTTTCTTTCCAAAGAAAAGCACATTACTTATTGTCATAATAGATACGTCTACATTGTAATGATAAAGTATCTACTACATTGTTCAGAGATTTACAAATCTTGAGTTAAAACAAAAAAGTAATGCCTAGTTATGCACTCAGAATTTTTTAAAATGCTAAATTATCTTTATGATACCAGGTAACAGGCATTTATACTACCCCTTGGTGGGCAGTAATAAAAATAGTAACATGTTTTATGAATCTCCTAATGCCATCCTGTAAAGTTTAGCGATAATTTGATTCTACTATTTAATAATACTTTTAACATCAAGTACAAAACTGATCATTTATAAGAAATAACTTTTATAAAAATTGTAGTTATATCTTGAAAATTAATTAAAATCGAAATTTAATCTTTTATAGAAGTAAATTTCATTTACAGGACCGCTTTAAACAAAATGTAGCAGGTCTGATTAGCCAGCGGATATGTTGATAATGTTATGATGGATAACAAAATCTTGCACCCTTGTATGTCAGTTTAAAGAATTCTTGGTTAAAACAATTGTTTTGTTGAACCGTTATCTGGTAAATCACAAGTCCAGTTGGCAAACTGATGGTACATACTTTTTATAGTCAATATTAAAATTTTAACAAAAATATTTTAATTTTTTTTTTTTAATTAACAGTTTTATGATTTTCTTTAATGATATGCAGAGTTTAGATAGTTCTGCAAAATTTAAATTATTACCAAAACTGACAGAGTGGAATTACAAGATTTATAAAATATTATTTTTATTTGTGCTGTAATAATACCTAAAATACTTAATAAGTAAAAAAGGCAGTGAGTTTATGAAATATACGAGGAATTTCCAACTATGTTTTTGCAATTTTGAGATATTCAGTCGGATATTTAACATTTCAAGTAATTATTACATAAAAAATTTTAATAATGAAAAAAATAAATTACACTCAGATTTTCTAATTTAACTCTTTAACAAAGTTGCAGCATGATACAAAACTATGGATGATTTTTTAAGAAAAAGCATGATGTCCTTTGATTGTACACTTAGTACAAATCGATATACATATTACCATATTTTTTGAATCGGCAAAGTGAGCTTGATTCAAACATTCATGAATATACCATTTAGAAAAATTCAACCTTAGCGTTTAATAAATTTTTGGACGTCACATTGCAATACATTTGACAAATATATTTCATAGGTGCTCCCTGATGAAGTGTTTATAACAGTAGTTACAAAATCTTAAAAAAAAAAAAAAATTTCGTAGGTAGATCCGAATAGTAGATCTAGTAAAAGATAACTGTGTTAATTAATTATGACTGTGGTGCAGGGCCCTGTATAATTGTTATTTCTAGGTTTGCCATTACCTGATGGCAGGGCAAGTAAAAAGTGTTAAGCCGTGTTTGAAACAACTTCAACAAAGTATCCAGACTATAATGGCGACAGATGATGGTGAAATGAAAATATATATATTTATAACAATGATTTAATTAATCTAGCCTTATTTTGCAGTATTTATGGGACCTAGTGCTGGAGATATGTTTCTTTGGATGCCAAAGGAGCACCTCTATGTATTAGTATATTTGGTGACGGTTATGCATAGTATGCAAGCAGGATACATGGAAAAAGCCCAAAAATACACTGACAAAGCTTTAATGCAAATAGATAAGTTAAAATGTAAGTACCCTTTGTTGGGGTTATAGACAAATTTATTTAAATATATTTTTTAGTTGTGGACAATAAGCCCATATTATCAGTATTTCAATTAATGTTATTAGAGCACATTATTATGTGTCGGCTAGTTATGGGAAATAAAACTCAGGCATTACAAGAAATAGCTTCAGCCGCTGCTTTGTGCAAACAGTGCCCTCGTTTGTTAGAGACTCATGGGCCACAGTTGCATACGTTATTAGGGTTGTACTCTATGAGTATGAATTGTATGGAAGCTGCGGAGGCACAGTTTATAGCAGCATTAAATGTATGTATATCTTAATTTTTGATGCTTATGCCTACACATGACTGTTTAAGATAAGTTTGTTCCTTTAGCAAACATTAGGATCCATTAGGTTAAATTAGTGTTGTCTGCCATTTATAAAAGTGATCAAACTGACCACAAGAGGCGCAAAAAATGGTGAACACTGACGTAGTTTTCTGCATAACAAAACACTATACTGCACTTGGCGCGCGTTTCACCAACCAAGTTTGCATCATCTGCAGATTATTAAATCTAAACCTATCCAAACACTGTATCCTATTTACAATTAAACTATTGCTATGGTTCAGTAAACCGTCGCAACAAATTCGTCGCTATCGAGTATGGAAAAGTGCCTTTACATTTTTTCTACAAGTGTGTGTGAATTTCCATGCGTGTGTGAAGTTCGTATTCCCGCAGCATTTTCATAAAATGCGTGCCGGAAAAATTGTTCTACTACAGCTATAATTACTATACATTTAATTAATGATTTTGGAACTTTAGTCAATTTAGAAACAATAGTATGAAGCCACAAATATCATACGAGATATTAAGTTAAAAAATCTATTTTTAAATAGTATAGTAGTAGGAGTAGTAGTAGTAGTAATTATTAATTATGAAGAATTTAAAATAGTATATTATATACCTAGGTTGAGAAGTGGGCTATTCTTGACCGAGAAATTTTATATCCTGAGGCGCGTAGCGCCGAAGGATATAATTTTCGAAAATAATGGCCTTCTCGACCGAAGTATATATAGTATTTTTTTCACTACTAATAGCCGAATTAACACCAGAAGATCTTATTTTCATTTTAAAATCAGACATTTCCCCTATTACTCAAACATATCGAAATATCAAGTAGGTGAAATGTCAAACTGATGCTGCGTGAAATGTCAAACTGATGCTGCGTGAAATGTCAAACAAATGAGTTTCAATACAATTTATTATTAACCTAGGTAAATAATGAATTCATTATTTACCTAGGTCAATAATGAACTACTTCTCATTACACAAATGAGGCAAATAATAAGGTTTTCTCATGTTAGTACTAAAAAAAAAATTTTTCAATGTGTACAAATTTAGGATCATAATTTACATCATAATACACATCATTTTTGTCTAGTTGACCAGTTTAGTTTAGTGTACTTCATCCAATACATTATTATTCTGTAAAATAATATTCTCTAAATAGTTGTACTTCATGGTTTTTATTTAATTTTAGACTTCGAGAGAGAGAGAGTTGTGGACCTTTGCTAATTTAAATTTAGCAATTGTATACCTAAGAGGTAAACGAGAGGCAGATTTTATAGCATTACATGATCGAATCAATCCTGAAAGTTTGCCTTCACATTCTCACAGTCTAAGGGCAGCTGCTTATTATGTTCAAGGTTTACAAGCATTTTTTCAAGGTCGATATAATGAAGCCAAGTACGTATTGCTTTATTATAACCATTTATTTGTTTAGTTTTTTAATAACTGGTTTTATATTAGGAGGTATCTTAGAGAAACTCTAAAAATGGCAAACGCAGAAGATTTGAATCGACTCACATCTTGTTCGTTAGTACTTTTGGGCCACATATTTCTTTCGTTAGGAAATAGCCGAGAAAGTATGAATATGGTCACGCCAGCAATGCAACTAGCAAGCAAAATACCTGATGTTCACGTGCAATTGTGGGCCTCAGCAATTTTAAAAGGTAAGCCTTTCATTCCCTAAATAGTTATTAGAACTTAATGGTTTTAAGTTATTCATTTATTTATTTACACTTTAGGCCTAGTTATTATCTGAGAAAGCCTATGTTATCTTATAATTCCATGTTCTAAGAGTTGCAGTGAAAAGAAAATCCAGATTATTTGAGTTTCCTTTAAGTTTGACTAACTGTTGTTATTATCATCATCTCTCATATGTCTTATACAAGGGCCTTCACGGTGACAGGCATATTAAGACGTTTTAAAGAAACTAAAAATAACTTTAATCTGAGAATTTGTATACAAGAGTTTTCGGATATATTATCCTCAGTAAAAATAATGCCACATATGCTGTATATTACCCTCGATAACAGTAATATACCAACTGTTCCATTTTTCACTTTATTTTGTCATTTTTAAACAGCGCAAAACCTGCATAGTTTAAATTGAACACCTTATTGGTGTACCCCAAGTTATGTAAAATTAAATTATCTTTTTTGTATAGGCATGGTAGGTATTACAAGTTACAACTTTTTGACGTATTTGCATTTTTATTTTTAAAAATTTTTCACAAAAAGTATTGTAAAGATTACCTTGCTACTGTTCTCCACTAATATCTACTTGTTTTTGAGCTTTTAACCTAATTGTACAGTTTTTAATAAAGGAGAGAAACAGCCTCTAGTACAATCTGTGAGTGCAAAGCACTAGCTTAGAGTACATCATACAACCTTCTGAAAGATACAAACCTTGGCTTTCTTGATGAAATGTTGTGGAAGACCTGGTAAAGATCTTGAATCTATTCACCTATTCTTGAATTCTTTGAAACCTAATAACCTAATTCTTTGAAACCTACTTAATGAATCGATAACACTCAATATGGTTCAACTATTAACGTGGTATTCTTCTCTCACTGACAGGCTACATAGCGATACCTTTTATCAGAACTCCTTAACATTTTTTTATATCATAGGATAACTATCAATACAACATATAATTTAGCTTATCTTATGTAATGTACTGTTTGGCACAATTAGATTTTAAAGTTTCTTATTGTCATATATTTCCTTTATCAGTTCATCAAATTTATTGATATCGATACTGTTTTTATTGCAGTGCATGTGCAAAAATAATTACATCAGGAACATCTCATATTGCTTTGATTCATCAAAATAAATACACATTTTTTTTATAAAAAAGAATTTTTCTATATAATTAGATAAATAGGTAAATATAGTTGATATTATTTTACAGATCTCCATAGAATTTGTGGTGATTCTCCGAGAGAAAATGAAGCATATCAGAGGCATGTTCATTTCTCCCAAATGTTACTCAGCGATCATTTTCAAGCTTCCCAAATGCCTGAACACAACCTGATAATGTGGACTCAGGGACCCTTACCACCCAATACCACAGAGTCGCCCAGTACCTCGGGAGTTTTATTATAGCACTAAGGATTATTTGTTTAATTATCTTGTGAAGACTAAAATGTAAATTATTTTTTATATTTAAATTTTAAATAGAGATTTTAATAACTGTTGCATTAATTTATTGTTGCATATATTTTTTAGGCTTTTAACTGTAATTTTTTGTTAGTGGCTCTCATATTCATGACCGTGGAATTATACAGGGTGATCACTTTCAAGGGGTACACCGTTGGCACCTTGGAAAGAGTAAAATATACGGAATGGCTTAAACCAGAAAAAAGTTGCAGATTTTTATGCTTTTCAATTTTCTGAAAAGAAATCCAGGATATTTTGTGTAATTCCTGAATTATTGCTGTACAACTAAAAACGTGCATTTTCCTTTTCCTTTTATAACTATTTTATTTTCCAAGGAAACATAAAACTTATCAATCTTACATTTCTCGACATAATCTTTCTAAGACTTGTTACTTAAGTGTTTAGTTATCTCATCGATCGGCAGAGAAAAACGCTGAAACACATCAATTTTGTGTGTGAAGGGGGCAATTTTTGACGCAAAAATCATAGCCCAAATATCACTTTCCTATGCGGGGGTGTCATCCGCCAACATTTTTCCAATGGGAATGGCGCTCAAGTGATACGTCATTAGAAAGGGTTTTTAATTATCTATACAGTGGTGGTCCATTTTTGAAATTCGTTTAGAAGTTACGAATTCTTGAACTGTCATTAATACATTTCACGAAAAATGCAAAAATTAAATCAATTTCATTTAAAAACTTACCGTATCAATGAAGTAAGTGTTGTAAATGTCCACCAATCTCCATACAGTCGTAGAAATTATCTTCAAATCGTCGTTGTACATTCCGCAGCACTTCTGGTGTCATTTCGCGACATACGGTCACGATTCGTCCCCGTAAGTGTTCTAGTGTATTTGGTGGAGTGAAATAAACTGTACTTTTTACGTAATCGCCACGAAAAGAAATCCAGAGGACTTAAATCTGATGACCGACATAAAAAGTAGTTTATTACACTTCACCAGATACACTAGAAGATTTGCGGGTACGAATCGTGAATGTATGTTGCGAAGTGATAGTGGAAGTGCTGCAGAATGTATGACGATTTGAAGATAATTTGTACCACTGTATGAAGGTTGGTGGATATTTTCAACACTTACTTCGTTAATACGGTAAGTTTTTAAATGATATTGTTTTAATTTTTGCATTTTCGTGAAATGTCATGAAACTTCAACAATTCGTAACTTTTAAACAAATTAACCGAATTTTAAAAATAGAGTGCCACTATATAATCAAAAACACTTTCCAATAACGCATCACCTGACCCTCTTTCCCATCTGAAAAGTTTTGGGGGATGACACCCTCACATAAGAGGGTGAAATTTAGGCTGATTTTTGCATTAAAAGTTGCCCCCCTCACAAACAAAATAGATGCATTTCAGCATTTTTTCGACAAAATCTTTTCCTGGCAGTTAATACCACACAATCCAATCTAAATAATTTGCATATTTTACAATTTGTAGTTGAGTGGCATGAAACAAAATTTCCTGTCGAGTGGCATGAAAAGGGATTTTTCATTTATTAAAAATATTTTAGGCGAAACAATTTTAATAAAAATATTTAGTTCTCAATAAATACCAAGGAAACTCAAACAACTTCAGGTAAAACAGTTTTATCAAATTATTTTATAAATATCGGAACACGTTTGGGTAAAACAGTTTTATCTATTAAATAATATTTAAATTTCATTAAATAATATTTTTGTTTGAAGGCCAGGCAAGCCACAGAAATATACGTTACGATCGCAACGGCGTGTCCAAATCTTATCTTCAGGGAGCACCCAACAATTTATCCCTGATAACAAAAAAATTTCCTGATTTTTTACGATTATCGACACATTCCCCGACATTTTCAAATTTTTCAGGTTTTCCCTGATGCTGAGAACCCTGTTTTACCATTTCAGATTAGTACTAGGTGGAAATATACATTTCAGTTAATTATCTACTAGCTGGTGCACCTAATAAAATGATTTAATAGTACTTATCGGAAACATTTTGTTTATAAAAATACCTAAAATTAACCACATTTATCTAGTAAAATAGGGCCTCCTCATTTTTATTTAAAGTTTCAGTTATCAAAAAGCAAAAATTAATCATCCAATCACCGTCGACTTACCTTATTGGATACCATCTAAGAGTATCGTTAGGTTGTATCTTTTAATATAAAACAACACGTCATATCCTTAAAGAATTAAGAGGAAATTTTGGAGCAGTGTACCAACAGTTAATAAAAAGAATGTTATAGGACATAAGACTATAGCTTGCTGACAAATCAGGTTCTAATAATACGAGGAAATTTAACAAAATCACAAACCTTAAGCATAATGCTTTAAAGATTTCATGCCGATTATAATTAAAGATCAATGTATATAAATAAGACTGTAAAAAGATGAAGTGGACACTGAAAATTATATACATATACCTACTTTATATGTTAATGGTAACAATTTAAAGTATTTCTCTTCATGTGAAGAGTTTAGTACCGAACATTAAAACTAAAATAATTACTACAAAAAAAGGTTTATTTTTAAAGGAATGAGAGTTCAGTTCAGCCACATAACTACAGTTCTAACTAAAACGTATCACAGATCAGTTATATGGCTTAAAAAATAAGGTTTGCAACATAAACAATCTAAACTTAACTTAACATCATGATAAAATTAACAAAACGTTTGATTCTGATAAACTGATGTCATGTATTTTAAAAACCTACACAATAGCAGATTTAAGTATAAGATAGATAGAGTATTTAAATGAAAAGTTATTTGCTACTAGCTTTATTGCCAGATATATAAAAAAGACTGCTTTAAACTTAACATCCATTAAAGATTAAATATTTAAAAACTTTTCAACGTGTTAGTTAAAGGGAAAATCCTATTTACAAAAACATTTAAGAAAATCTTTAGCAACATTTGTTTTGTATATCTGGCAAAAAATTTAAAAGTTAATTTGTTTTAAAACAACAAATGTTTGAAAAGATAATTAATCTCTTGCATTACTCCATTTTTACCACTCTTCATCTACTTCTTCTGCAGGCTGATGACCAAAGTCCTGAGCTTTGCCAAAGTCGCCCTGAAAAGATTTTTTTAAGCAATGTGTTTTCTAATGAACATCAAAATAAATTTATTCGCCAAATTTAAACACTAAGTATTAACAAAAATGCAAAATATTGATTAAAATAAAATAAAACAAAAAAAATTATTGTATTTTAAATGTTGCTTGTGACACCTACCAAAAATTTCAAACCACAAGAACCAATTCCGATTTATAAATAATTTAAGTTGCACAGAATGTTATCACCTGATTGAAAGCTATATTAAGGCCCTTATTAATCAACCACGCTCTACCTTGAACATGTTATTATTTGCAACAATCTTCTAAATTATAATATAAAAATAATAAAGTTATATTAACATTGCATTAAATTTTCTCTGTGTATACTTATAAAATGAATAATACCACCTACCATATCAACTATTGGCGATTCAAATAAGCGATGAGGCGCTGCAAATTGTAAACAAATATGGAGGAAGACAAGTAAAAATTTTGCATTTCATATCACATCATTAGCAGTTAGCATTCAATTGTCATAAATATACTAACTTCATGTGGTAGTTAGGGTGAAATAATGGATAAAAAGAGTGATAAAAGTAGTCATATGTCCCATAAGCACAGCTTAATAAGCTATGCCATAAGTGTTTCTTTACTAATTATCATTTGAATTTTTTTGAATTGAAACGGGTAGTTTTTGTTTATTTAAATTTTGGGTTAAAATAAGGGTGACAAACGGTAGAAAAAGTGAATGGTGATACCATATTAGTGCTTATTTTTTTTTATTAAATAATTGTTATGTTTAAATTAAGATTTTTTTTTTTTATAAGACTAATAATAGAAAAGTATAGACACACTCCAACAAAGTGGTTATGTTGTATAAATAAACGTGTTCCCTGTTATTAAATTGTTACATGTCTTTTGGAGCAATAAGTGAAGAACTGTTTCTTATACTAGGGCCAAACTTCTATCTATCTTCTATTTTAAACACATTTTGTGGAATGACACCTATAAACACGGCAGTTTGTGTTGTGCTTCTTGTTCAGTTGTGTTTCTTTTGAATGTCATTTTAAAATGTAAAATACAGATGAACAAATACTAACCACATCATTTTTAACTTTGTAATACCACAAAGTCACAAGTACCCGAGCAAGCACCACTAAATTATTACGTTAAATAAACCCAAATATGTGTTATTTATTTTTATAAAGGTTATTCACGTTAAGTTTAAAGTGACATCACCTTGTCAAAAAATACGCCGTTGACAGATGTAATTTTTTTACGGGCAGGAGTTTGAAAAATGTCACAGAATCACAACGGTTTTAGTTCTGAGAAGAAAATGTTTTTAGTGTAAATAAAGTGAATAACTAGAAAACGTAAATAGAAAATACACGAGCAAAATTTAAGCAGAACCAAACACCAAAAAACCAGCAAACAATAGAGAGCCAATATAAATAAATAACAACTTAACAACGCAGAGAAGGGTTGCCAAATATAAAACTTCTTGTAAATGACAAATCCTATGCTAATTTATTGGTCATTTGTTTATCGAGTATTGACAACAATTAATTGCTGAAAATGACGTCACTTTAAACTTAACGTGAATGACCTTTATGAGTCTTATTGTTGCGCACTAATCTGTAGATTCCCTGCTGATAAAATTTTTGTGGCTGTTTGCAAAATCGTTCCGTAATAGAAAACTGTACCGCCCATTTAATAACTTTTTTAATGGTCCAACCACATAAAAATCGCATGGGGACAAGTCAGAAGTGTGAGGTGGATGTTAACGTTTAGTGGATTCTCTTAATTGTCGAAATTTATTGCACCCTTCAACCACTGCCATAATGAGAATAACTATAGTTCTTATATACATCTTTCATTCTTGTATATAAATTTCCATTGACTGATGCCACTCAGTGGCCAAAAACTGAGTAAAGTAAATATTTTTAATTTTTAACAGATGTGTGACTAGTAACATAAACAAACAATATATAAATAAATTATGCTGCCATTGCCAGATAAAATGTGTTTCCATCGAACAATCTTCCTATAAATTTTGTGCCAAAAGTTAAAAAAATGTGGCGGATTCCTTAGCAGCTGATATTAAATAAAATAATAGTTTTTCCTATTTTAAATTATTACAAAATGAAGCATAGGGTCTTCACAGGTTTACCTTATTGGCATCATGTGAATCATATTATAAAATAAACAATTCCTCATGCAATATATATAGAAAACAAAACAATGCATATAATTTTTGTTTCTGTATTCTGTAGTGTTGGCATACACTTATATAAATGTCCTTAAAGTCCGGACATGTGTCCAAAAATGTATGGACAGAATGAAAATGTCTAGACATTTATCGCATCTGTCCAGCTTCCTTCAGATTTATAATTATCGCCATTTTCAGCTAACTGAGCTAACCTAAAAATTCAATTCAAAATTGTCACGAACTCTTGAAATTGTTTTCTATAGTCTTTTTGTGGTTTTTACTCCAATTATTTGGGCTTAAAGTTGGTTACATTAGAAACTCTGATTTGGAGATACTATAATAAAGTCAATAAATGGCAAGAAACTACATAGAAAATTATAGACCTAACATCTAATTATAAACTTTAATTACATTCAAAACCCGAAGTATTATACATCGCCGAATTCCTCGATTTTTCTCTATCTAACCACGTCAAATTCTAATATGGCGTCCATAAGAAAAACAAAAGATGACATTCATATATCAGAATCTAGTAGGCAAAAAAAATTCTGGTTGCATTAAAACAAAAATAATTATGCATGTATGTATAAAATAAATTTTTATTTGAAAATTTCTATAAATAGCGGAGCTAGAGCTTATTTAAGTTTTTTGAAAATTTATTGTTTTGCTAAATATTTTGAGAACCGCTGGTTTTTTTCAACAATTTTCCGGGACCACTATTTAGTGCTAATAATTGCTCAACTTGTCTCTAATTTAACCAACTTCGTATCTTTTCAAATAACAAAGATACCAAAATATATAGCAGAACTCGTGTATCCCCGCTGTATAAGAACGCCCTGTATAATTAAGTTTTTTAAATGTTTCAGAATTTGGAAAGTTTATTTTTTGAATATTTACTGTGTGCCATATGCCATATATATATGTTATATGTTGTACTTGTTAACTCCAAATAAAAATATTTTTTTTTTAGTTTTCTTTTTTCTATAATTAATTTATTTCATTTCATTTCACATGTACACAGTAGAAACTTAAACTTCTTTAAATTAATTTCGTAATTGACACTTAATTTTTTACTATGTTAACCATAAGCTGGTAAAAGTTAGACGAAGATTGAAAATTGTTACGAAAATATTGATTTTTCACCTAATGCTTATATTTCGGAGAATATATTCTACGAATATATAAGTATTTAGTATCATCTTGAAGCTTACGACATGTGCTGTACCGTAAATCTGTTATATTTCATTTTCTAAACTGTCCATAGAAGTGTCTAAAATGTCCGGACAGTTGTCTGGACATTTGTCCAATTTTTAAATGTCCGGACATTTGCCAACACTAGTACTTCAGTTATGTAAAGTATTTCTGGAAATTCTAAAATAATATAAATAATAGCCCACCGCTATGCAAATGAAATGGTAGGAAGAAGTCTTTGGCGAAGATTTTAATTGTCTAAAATGATGCCGGTGGGTAATTAGTTAGAGTTTTCGGTGAAGATTTAATTGTTCAAGATGATGCAGGTGGGTAATTATTTACAGCAAGAGAACTGTCAAACTAGGGTTCATTCACGTTAAGTTTAAAGTGACGTCATTTTCAGTAATTAATTGTTTTCAATATTCGATAAACAAATAACCAATAAATTAGCATAGCATTTGCCACTTACAAAGAGTTTTATATTTGGCAACCCTTCTCTGCATTCTCAAGTTTTTATTTATTTATATAAACTTAAAAACATCACTTTCAACTTAACGTGAATAAACTCTACATCATATTGATGCTATTCTCACATATGAACTTTTTGGACGACTCGCTAATCTGGCCCCTGGATTGATTCTGTGATAATTCATTCAACGTGAAAAATTTTCTGAAAATATTTTTGACCCCAACTTATGGTCTTATACTCAGATTAACCATATACAAGATAAATAACAGCCAGAGAAAAATGTCCACGAAATGAAATATAATTAAATAAACAAATCCCACTGCATGCCATTGGTTCGTTACAGTTTTTGACGGACCGAGATATGCCGAAAATACACGACACAACGACTCGTGACTTCATATTTGTTTTGAAGTTTTGTGAACGTAAATTTATTTAAGTATTTTATGTGATATAAGTGGTCATCAGTCAATAATCTAGGCTGTGTTATAGATTTTTAGTTTGTGGAAAATCTTTGTGGACAGTGAAATGACTATTAAATGCATAGTTTTCCATAAATCGGGCAAAAAAGGTGATGGGAGATCGTTCCACCGGTAAGTAAACAATGCTGACCAGAGACGTATCATTCGTTAGGAATTCAACTTACGTATAATGTTCATGGGTAATATAAGTAATATAGATAATATTGTAGTTTTATATTGTATATTTTCTATGGATAATAGTTTCTGATCCTCATAAAATTATTTGGAGACAATGAAATTTTTATCATTTTTCTTTCATCGTTCAAGGAAAATTTCAAATGTTTACCCCTCTGAAAATTTAAAATATAGATAAGAGTACCTATTAGATGTAGTTTTGATTTAGAATGGGAAGTGAATTCCGAACCGAAAAAAATGTATTTTCTTATTTCACTTTCAGGTTTTTAGTAGGTATAAAGTATTATGAATATCTTTATATTATATCGCTACTTTATTTGGGTATATGGCCACAATTCTGAACAAATTGATAAAATTTTGAGTAAACAATACCTACATACTCCTTGCTAAAAGACCCATTAAAGTTTTTTTTTAATTTGACTAATCAGTTCTCATACTGAAAAATGTATAAATATCATAAAACATAGTACACACTTTAAGTTAAAATAGCACTAACATTTCGGAAACTTCACTGTCAGAAGAATGTATTGTGTTCTATGATATTTATGTATCTATATTTAAGAAAAAACTCTAACAGACTCTTCGGTGCAGACGTTTATTTTCTTACTTTTTTATTAGTTTTTTCGGAATTGTAGGAAAATAGCTAAATAAAGTAAAGTATGTATTGCGTATTATGTTATATATTTAACTATGTGTAAACTACACATTAGTTTTTGTAGATGTTAGGTGTTTTTTTTTTAAATCATCAGGCAATAGGTACTTTACGTTGTTAGAAACACCTTTAAAAACATTAATAAACCCTCTTATTTTGAGAAATACTGGCCGCCACTGGTAGCTATTTACAAACAGTTAAATAAACACTCCCCCCTTTCGTAAATTGTTGTTTATTAGATGGACAGGCATATTAATGCTTTGGGTATTGCTGTTACTTATCTTTTACATGGTTAATCTGAGGTTAGAAACACCTTTAAAAATATCAATAGACCCTTTTCTTATTTTGAGAAATACCGCCGCCACTGGTAGTTGTTTACAAACAGAGTTGAGTAAACATCCCCCCGCCGCAAATAACTGTTTATTACATGGACAGGCATATTAATGCTTTAGGTATTGTTGTTACTTATCTTGTACATGGTTAATCTGAGGTCTTATACTCTATTTGTATAATATATATCAGACTTACTCCACGGATATCGCGACCTCCAAAACTATCAGAGCCTCCGCCGGCAGCAAAGCCTCCACTGCTGAGCCAGTCAGGTACATCCTGTCCAGCCTGTGTTAATATTTTCGAAAGGCTTCCTGCCAAGTTGGTATCATGTGCGGGATCGAAGAAACTTGTAGCCTTGCCCCTATTTCCTAAATTGATTTCAAAATTATTTGTATGCTGAAATAATTATTATACATGAAAACATACCAACTCTCCCAGTACGGCCTATTCGATGGACATACTCATCAATACTGTTCGGCAAATCATAATTGATAACATGTTGTATGCCTTCAATATCGAGACCTCTAGCAGCTACTCCAGTAGCTACCAAAATATTACAAATGCCTTTCTTGAAATCCCACAATGCCTGCTCACGTTCCCTTTGCAAGCGATCACCATGAATACTGGTAGTTTTTATGTCATTCTCGCTTAGTAGAGTTGCCAGAAAATCTGCATTTCGTTTAGTCTCCACAAATACCACAGTACGCTCAGAACCGCCCCCTACACAAGAAAATAATAAGTTGGCTGCCAATTAACCTCTAGTAGAAAATTATAATTTTAATTATTAGATTACCAATAATAATTGAATTATATGTAATTGTACCGCCAATAAAACAAATTTGAAATATAACTATGAATTGCATAAAAAAAGATTTTGAATTGTATTGTGCCTTACATAATAAATACTAAAATAAAATATTGTATTAAAAAAAAATCTATATCCTAATCATATTATCATTATAATGCAATAATTTGTATAACTAAACATAATTTTATGTTAGATATTTCCAGACATGCATTCTTACCTTCTTGAAGCATCTTTATCAATTTATCTCTTTTATCAAATTTAGTGACTTGATAGAAAATTTGTTCTACATCGGTAGATGCACTACCAACAATTCCCACTGCCACAAACACATAGTTGTGCAAAAATTTACCAGCCAAATGTTGGATTTCCTCGGGAAATGTAGCAGAAAACATGAGGGTTTGACGTTCACCCTAAATAGATACATATTATCAATCCAAAATTAATTTTAAACAACCTATGGGATAAGTACTACAGCATGTGACTAATGACAATTACATAGTACTTCAAAATTTACCGACTGAGGGCACTAAGTATGCTTTGCGACATGTCTTGAATCAAGAAGAAACTGTCAAGAGCACAAGCGAGTGGGGATATTGAGATAGTACGACCCCAAACAACTAAATATTTGGACACCCGTTCATCTTGTGCAAACAGTCCTATAAATTAATCAAGCAAGGTTGTAAACTTATAACAAAAACTTTCATTGACAGATACATGTAATAATAACCATTTTCAATAGTAATAACTTTATTTTCTGATTCAATTAATTACTGCCAGAATAGGGTGTTTTCTTATTTTTTTTTTACATCGGCAATGGAAGGTAGTTGGAAAAAGAAGAGATACGTATTTCTGGAATTTTAATATTGGGTTCATTTAAGTCCATAAATTATTTTTTTATTGTGCGCGATGTCTGTTACGTCACTAAGCGAAAATTCAAAATTTTCACCATTTTTTAGTGATTTCTAGGATATTTTCATTTGTGTGGTTGGTGTCACTGCGTGACAACTTTACTTTTGTTTATGTTTGAATTGTTTGGTTAGGGTAAACATCATGGTAAACATGAGACATTGTTTTTAGTTTATATTTTTACCTGCGAATTGTTGTCTCTGCCTGTGACTGATGACAAGTGTATTTATTAGTAATAGAAAAACATCGTAATTTGTAAAGGTAATTTTTGAATATATTTAATCGACTTTGCAGTAATACTGTTAAGTTAAATACTAACCTTACATTTTTCATCCCTTTTATTTCTGAAAGGATTTATAGGATCTTTATCATAAAAGGATCTATAACCGGTAAATTGTCGGACTTAGTCTCTACAAAACCTTGCTCCATGTTTAATAAAAGTTTACTTCACAAGAAAACAAAAATACAACACGTCAAGTTGTCAAGCCAAACAAACAGGAAATTTCAAAAGTCAATTATCGAAATGTTGACTGTCGTTTGTCGTCGTTACAAACCGAAACTAGACACATATTATCAGTGTGGCCAGTGAGGCCACACTGTGGCCTCACTGTTTGTGAGTGTCTAGTTTCAGTTTGTAACGACGACAAACGACAGTCGACATTTAGATAATTGACATTTGAAATTTCCTGTTTGTGTTTGGTTTGACAACTTGGCTTGTTGTATTGTTGTTTTCTTGTGAAGTAAACTTTTATTAAACATGGAGCAAGGTTTTGTAGAGGCTACTAAGTACGACAATTTACCGGTTATAGATCCTTTTATGATAAAGATCCTATAGATCCTTTCAGAAATAAAAGGGATGAAAAATGTAAGGTTAGTATTTAACTTAACAGTATTACTGCAAAGTCGATTAAATATATTCAAAAATTACCTTTACAAATTACGATGTTTTTCTATTACTAATAAATACACTTACTTGTAATCAGTTACAGGCAGAGACAACAATTCACAAGTAAAAATATAAACTAAAAATAATGTCTCATGTTTACCATGATGTTCACCCTAACCAAACAATTCAAACATAAACAAAAGTAAACTTGTCACACAGTGACACCAACCACACAAATGAAAATATCCTAGAAATCAGTAAAAAATGGCGCAAATTTAGAATTTTTGCTTAGTGACGTCACATATATATCGTGCACAATAAAAAAAATAGTTTATGGACTTAAATGAACCCAATTAGAAAACAGAATACCAAAACACCCCATTAGAATATACCACAGTAAAATTATAAGCAATAATCTCTATTTGGAATAAAATATACTTACAAAACTCTAATCCAAGGTAAACATTAAATTAAAAAGTTAAAAGTTACAATACTTGTTTAACGAAAACCTTACGCAGTTACTATAACAAAAAAGAAGTACTTACAGTTGCCGTCATAGTTGAATCTCCCAACATCTGTTCCACTGTTGGTAGAAAACCCATGTCTAACATCCTATCAGCCTCATCTAATACGAAAAACTGAACAGAAGCAAAAGAAATGTGCCCTCGTTTCACAAAATCATTCAACCTTCCTGGTGTCGCAACTAAGATATGGCATCCGCTCTGTAAAGAAAAAAATGTATTCGATTACATTAAAAACAATAAAAAGCATTGATATTCTATGTCTCTTTAAAACATTAATGGATTGATTCTTTATCACCTATGTAAGTAACAGTCCTAACAAAATCTTGTTCAATCATTGACCATTTAAGAAATACTTCTGCTGAGCTTTAAATGTCTCCAATGCTGTTACAAATTACATAGATGGTATGGATTCAACACAAAAGTCAAAAAATAGTATTCTTACCAAGACGTGATTCCTCTGATAACTGACAGAAACTCCTCCATAAGCAACTACAGTTTTGATTATTGAATTATATGCAAATTTTTTAGCTTGTTCAAAGATCTGAATGGCCAACTCCCTCGTTGGAGATACTATAATTACCCTGGGTTGACAAGAATTAACATCAGTTATAGGTGGTTCTTGACTAGCCATCAGTTTATTAATCATCGGTAATAGGAAGGCAGCCTGAAAAAATGTTAAAATAATAAAATATTCCATTCCTCAATATTGACTATAATTCATTAAGTTCTAAAACTAATCTAATTACTAATTTATTAATCATTGAAAATCAGAACCATCACACAAAAAGTGGATTCAAGTGGCATGGGGGTTTCCCTTTTTGATGTAAAATTGAAGTGTAAGCCTACAAAAATAGTGTTAAAGTTAAGTTCAATGATACAGCATTTTATTACTTCTAA
This sequence comes from Pogonocherus hispidulus, assembly GCA_963924545.1. NCBI lineage: Eukaryota > Metazoa > Arthropoda > Insecta > Coleoptera > Cerambycidae > Pogonocherus > Pogonocherus hispidulus. Next base: position 73,901,910 of record OZ004693.1, read on the forward strand.
AGAAAAAGTGATTCAAAAGAAGCCACTAGACAAAAAAATGGTCGGAAGAATGATTGGAAATATGACCCAGAACAAACAATACCATACCAGCGTATAAACAAACCAAGTAAGAAGATATCTGGCGGTAGTTTGATAATAAAATTCCTCTTATGAGATTATCATCTGCTCAGTCTTGAGCGGTAGGCACAACTGTTAAATGAAATTTGGACTAAATTAATTAATGACAGATTCCAAGAGAATGACACTTCTGTTTCTGGTAGTGACGTCAATCTCAAATAGTAAGTTACTGAAAATTTTGCAATTTAGGCAAGTGTATTTATGCTGATTATGACAAATTAATTTTCTATTCACCTAAGCAATAGTTACAAGTTTTTATTTATATATGAACTGCCTCATACTAACCGTTTAACCGTTATTTATTTCCCAAAAGTCGGTCAAAAAAACTCATATATTTTATGAATCAGTTATGTTGAACTTTGTTTTTTCAATACTTAGTGAAATAAAACATGAAAAAATTAATCACATAGAAATATTTATTAAATAACCCTTTTGCGCTCACCCGAGTTAACTCAGGCCTATAAAAAGTCATGAAATTCTAAATAAACACAATATAAAATAAGAAAAAACAATTTTAGCAATATTATAAAGTTGTTACAAACTAGAGTTAGTATCATAGATTAGGTTAGGGGTAGATAGGAATCTGCAATGTTGATAAAAAATGACGCGGAAAACGACATCTGTAGAGATGTAGTGGAACTGTTTTAAAAATTTTGTACAGAATCGCCCTACCTTTGTAACATATTTAACTTTTTCAATGAAGATAGAAACAAATAAAATTACAATAAGTATATTTTTGCATATTTTGCATTACAATATTTACAATATATTCGCAAATTATCAAATTTATCAATTTGATAAAAATACCTATAATGAGAGAAGACCAGAATATATTTGCCCAATTTTGTTGTTTCAATTAAACAACAATCGCTATACTACACTTGATATCTATTCGATTTTCTCTTCCTGTTTTATTCAGACATCTAGAAAAATTATTTGTTTTCACGCAATACAGACTCCATACTTTTGAAAGTGTAGGTATATTATCCTACGAAATTCAAAATTAATAAAACACATCACATTAACTAATTTTTCTTTTACCTTCTTAAACCATGAGAACAATTATTTATCCTCATACAATCTGCACACTTAACTACATTTTACTGTTAATCTGTTTGCTTTAAATTCCGAAGAAATGTAACTAAATATACTGAGACACAATTCACTACAATTCAAGCTAATACACATAATTCAGGATAAATAAAAAATAAAAATTGAGATAACGCGTCCACTTCATAATTTTAAAACATAAATTGACAGTTGTCTTTTGACATCTACGTATATTGATTATTAGCATATTTTATATTCTCTTATGATTGGCAGATGCTCAAATTTTTTGTGAAACGCTCTCTGGTGAGATGTAGTGAAACTAATCAAATTGTCTACAAAACTCTCATAAGAGTTCCCAGGCCCTGGTTAGTATGATAAAGTCTAAAACATGGGGTAACACATAGTGGCACTTAGTAGTGGTGAGAAACACACCGTGGTGCCCTCTTTGGGTCTTTGCTACTGCCTGTCCGACAATTATTGTCAAATTGACAGACAGATAACGACCTGCTTTTCTGCAGGTGCCATTACAGCAGTGATTAGTGCCATTACTACTCCAGGGGCACATTGGCCGTGAAGTAGTTGTTTTTGGCATCTCCTTCAAATACATAGTGGCACGTCGCAATCTGGGCAACAATATCTTGTTTCCCTGAATTTTTTTACCACATGCGTCACGTTTTTTACAGCATACTTCCACATTGCCGTGTTTGATTTGTCTGCTTTTCTGTAGCAGGAATATATTCTGGAAAATGGCGGCCAGTTATTAATAATAGTTATAAATATATAGTTTTTTATGCTGCTATAAAACTTTGCATGTGTTACAGTACGATATCTAAAGATCGTTTCTGTAGGTTATGAAAACAATACTAAATTGTGACGTCAACACACCCCACCTAACAACGTGCTATATGACCAGAAATAGTGTGCAACCATAAGGCAGGCAAAAAACATAGCATAAATACATGTTTAAAAACTAGCGTCAAAATTCGCATAACCCCGAGTTATTACAGATAAACAGAAATAAAAAAAAAAAAGATGCGCAAATCCGAGTTAACTCGAGTAAACACGATAAGCGGCTAAAAGTCATCCCATTACTAAAATAAAATAGATATTTGCTGCCTTTCTCAATTTAAATTTTGGTTAACCAAATGAAAAATTTAAAATATACAAATTAAAAAAGAAAAATTATAAAGTAAAAAGACAATAATTAACTATAATAATATACTTACAGTTTTACCAGAACCCGTCTGAGCACAGCCCATAAGATCTCTACCACTCGATATTATGGGCATAGCGTATTTTTGAATTGGTGTGGGCTTGGTATACCCAGATTTCTTTATGTTTTCTAATAAATGAGGCCTTAATCCTGAGCTCTCAAATGATGAAATTGGTGGAGGTACATCCTCGCCACTAACCTGTAAGAAACCTGTATTACTGCTCTATTACGAAAAATCTATATTACCTCCAGTTAACATCATTGTTACAAGTATGTTACTCGTATCGAAACATTCAAAATAAAGAGTACCATAATTTACAATGAAAATGTATATTTTTTAAATGTAAATGTAAAACATATAGGCAAGTAAAGTTATGTAAAAATCAATCCAACTTTAAAAGCTATATTCTCAACTGAAGAATAGGACCTGTGGAAGCAAAACCGTAGACAAACAGGACCTAACGACTGAAACTGTAAACTTCAAGGACTACCTATATTATGTAAGTGTTTTTTAAGGTAACCATTTCACTGATGATTTAATATTATTAATGGAAATATATAATACATTTATAGTTTTATATGTTACAATTTTTCCTACAATAATTGTTCAAAAAAATTAAGAATTTTTGTTCAATTTTATGAAATTTTACAATTTTTTAATTGTACTAGGATATAGGTAGGATATAAAGAATTAAAAATTAAACAATAATTGTCCATTTATTAGACAAATAAGCAAATTTATCATTTTTATAGAGGATACAAATAATGAAAAACCAACAATTTGCAACAAGTTATGATGCCTATATATGGCAAGAAATTTGCGCAAGTTCCAATCCTAGATTGCCCGCAATAATTACGGGCCAACTTATACAATAATTATTGTGGAGAAAATCGTTAAACGTAAAACAGCTTTTATACATAATTTTAACACAACTGTGATATACTGAAAATAATAAACAATTAATTATATTGTGTAAGTCACTAAAAGTGTGGAAACTTGGACCTAAAAGCTTGCCTATTTTAAGGGAAAAAAATTACAGGACAGGAGTCATATTCTCGAGTCATGTGAAAAGGTTCGTATGCAAAAATGACGTCAATATGACGTAGTTTGACAGTTCTCTTGCTGTAAGGAACTGCTCGCCTGCGTAATTTTTACGTCATTTTCGCATACAAATGTATTTCCAGCAACAATCTAACTTGAAAAACAACAATTTAACTCGGAGTAAGATATGTTGTTGACAATTGATTTATGTATTTATTAATTTTTTTTAAGGGGGGTTGGAACCTTCGGTGTGAAGATAACACTGACGTAGTACTCCACTAATTACGGAAAACTACGTCAGTGTCAAGTTATTTATTCAAAATAATTTTTATTTACACCTTTGTCGTGATTACATATCCATTTCCCATACAATTATATATACTACAAAAAATTAAGTATCTAAGTTTTATTTCATGTGGAAGGGTTTCTAATATAATGAAAAAAAAAACTATTTTATTACTTACATTTACTTCAATATCATCTAACTTTATAAAGTTTATACCAGATGTAATAGTGCTTGTAAAAAGTTCTTCATCGGTAGAACGTTCCGGCGGTATATAAATTTCTCGTTTCACTTCTTCACCATTTTCAGTTTTACCGCCAGCACCATCACCACCTGTTGACCTGTTGTCAAAGTCATTTTCACCATTCCTACCACCTCCTCTTCCTCCTCCTCTGCCTCGACCACCACCACGTCCTCTACCGCGACCACGACCTGAATTTCAACGAGAATTAAAGGAATTCTAATAGTGGATTTATGTACACAAATTTAACATCTATCACTTAAGGTCTAGTTCTGATTTCTCATCTATGAGATAAAACAACACCTTTAAATACAGGGTTATTCACGCAAAGCGGGTATTAGACGTTTTTAGGGTTCTGTTAACGATAAAGAATCTGATTTTTTTTATGAGGGAGGTTTCCATTATTTCCGATTCATTGAAAATATTTTCAGGTTTGCATCACTTCCGGTTATACCGAAAGTAGACCACAACTTCGTTATTTCAAATGGAACACCCTGTATATTATTGCAATTTTGAACTCTACGTGATATTCTAAACACATTTCATGTAGGATGTCCTATAATAATCTTCAACTGTTTTTGAAATATTGACAGGTGAATATTGACATTTTGCAACTTTGACACCCTGTAAAATCTAAACGGTTAAAGATCAAGCAAAACGGTTTGCACATTCCTATCTTAACTTTTCATAAACCATCCTTTGACACTAATTTCAGATTCAGCCAGAAAATAAAAATTTTAAAAATTTTCGGGAAATTTTTAATTTCTCGCTAAATCTGAAATTAGTGTCAAATACTGTCTAATACCCGATTTGCGTGAATAACCCTGTATACCCATTTATGCAACACATTTAAGATTTTAGATCTAGATCTATTCATTTAAGAGTTGGCCAATTTAAGAGTTGAGGTGTATTCTGGTGTTCATTATTATTATGCAGTATTATTAAGACAAAAATATAAATTGGCAACTTTCAACTAATATTTGTTTGATATCTTTTTAATATTTGTTGGTGCTAAGTCACTAATTTCAGGTTAGCACTCTGATTTTACATGACCCATTTCCTAAATCCTTGTGTTTTGCACCCTTATTTCTATCCTATTGTCGCTGATTATATATAGTGTGTGGTACAGTTTATTACGTGGTTTCCATTTCATAATGAGTAATTTATTTAATTTTATGGAAAAAAAGTTGGCAAAATAATAAGTATAATCAGTAATAATAGCTACATTTTTAACATGGAATCTCTCTCTCTCTGGTCGTATTTTTAAGTCTGAGATACCTTTCCACCATAGAAAAATATATCTGAAGATATTTTTCAAAATTCCATCATAAAAAATTATTAATTGCTGAATGTTTTTCACCTATTCTGTCACTATAAAGTACTAGTCTGGGTAAGTGGCTGTGAGTATTAGATGATCATGAACTGTGCAATGCAATTATCAAATGTTGCAATTCAAGTGAAACCAGAAATTTTATCAGAAAGCTAATTTCTATACATAAAAAAAATTCTATGTAATATACGATCACAATCTTCATTGCTTGTCACTTTAAATTTTGCACTTTAGTTACTTCAATACAGAAACAAAATTTTACTCTGTTGATTGCCATTTTCTTGAATTTGAAAAAATAATAGAATCTCCCTATCAATATATCCCAAACTTAAAAACACTCCATTTATAAATAATCTACAAGATTTTGAAAATTCACTGAACTGAGCCTTACCTCTTTCACCATCATCTCCACCCGAGAATCTGCTTCCAGAATCACCCCAATCATTGAATCCATCGTTATCATTACCTTTGTCATCACCCCAACCATTATCATTGTTTCTGTTATTCCTATCAGAACTCCTATCATCGTTTCTATATCCCCCTCTTCCTGTAAATACAGGACAATTATAAAAAGGAAAAATTAACAAAGTATTGTAATCAAATCAAACTATAGTGTGTGAGAATAGCTACTTATTACCAAAATATCTTTAACTGTTAAAAAACCCATCAGTAGGCCATTTAAGTACGTAATCTGAGTCGGCTTTCAAAAAAAGTACAATTTGTCCATGATATAGTGCTTACAGTTTGTAAAATATAGAAGAAATAAGAATTAAAGCTGCAACTGTAAATAAGTTTATTTGAAGGAGATGCCGAAAACAACTACTCCACGGGCAATATGCCCCGACATCTCCTCCAAATAAATAAGTAGGATTGTCTTGTTTAAAGACAATAGAGGTCACTGCTGTAATGGCACATGCGGAAAAGCAGGTCGTTATCTGTCTGTCAATTTGACAATAATTGGCAGACAGATAGTAGCACAGACCCAAAGAGGGCACTACGGTGTGTTTCTCACCACTACTGTAAATAACTTTATTTGTCTCTAATACAGTATATTTTAAGTAAAATTTGTGCCATTTGATGACATAGGTACTTTACTTACTTAAAATACTTAAAACTGGACGTTTTCCTGTACTTTTAGACTAAGTAAATTTTATTTTGGGAATGACTGCCTTTTTGAAAGCTTTAATGGGTAAAGTTACATTTTTTTTTTATTTAAATAAATTTATTCAAATGAATTTATTCAGTTTGTAGAGCAAACTCAAAAAAAATAAACCACAACAAAACTTAATAAATTGAATGATTAATGAACCTTAAAATTAATGTTATTACTAAACTGTAACTATTGTAGGTTATGAGTAGGAGGGAAATGAGAGGGCATCGGAGCCGAATGAGGAATGCGTATGTGTATGCTATGCTATACCCTGTATAGAGAAGTATGACTCAAATAACACCTGGCGTCTAGACAGTATCCGGTTTCAGAGTATGATGTAATATTTAAAAATATCTGAGGAATGTATTTTGAAAAAGCTGACATGGATAAAAATTGTGGGAATAGCCGTTAGAAGTAGTTCCCAGGAGTTGAAACACAAGAGGTTAACGAATACTGCAGACAGGTCTAAACTTGTTTGAATGATCTTGAATCCTTGGTCCATTATAGATTTCTATGATTATTGGTTGATTTTATTGGTTATTGATTTTATTGATTATTGATTATCGATTATTAGTTATTGGTTTTATTGATTATTAATGGATACAGTATAAGGTACAGAGCATGTAAAACATACACCAGATATTGAAATCAAGACTAATATATTTCACATGTTTTATTTTACTCAACCGCGTCAGCAACATTTATTATTAATAGATATGAATGATATGCTTCTGTTTTAAATATTTAATCCTATAAGAAGTAATATACATAGTAATAATAATATACCACTCATTCCCCACACAAGTCATCTATAATCAAAAATATGCACAGTACTAATATGCCACCCTTTCCCCAGTATGATTGATATGCATACGCATACACTTTCCTCATTCGGCTACGATGTCCTCTCATTTCCCTCCTACTGTTATGAATTTATGCAACACTTGCCACTCACTATATATTTTTTCAGTAGATAAAAAAATAAATAATTATAAATAACTAATTTACAAAATAGAGTACATCACAGAAAAAACATAAAAACAAGAAATTCATTACTATTATACCGGGTGCTAGGTTAGGTTAAGTTAGGGTCAAAAGTGAGTGGGGCAAAAATCAGACCCTCCACTGCGACCATACGATCTATTGTGGCTCACACCTACTAATATTTCATCCAACAGCACCAGTTTCTTAATGAAACTGATCACCTTATTGGGTGAGAACTTACTCAGATCCTCTGGTAGAAGTTGTCCTTTGCTAAATATTGAGTATCTAATCCTTTCCCAGCGGGGCAGGTACATAATGTGTTCTGCCGTTTGATTATCTTCAAAGCACAAGCGGCACTCAGTATGTTCTGCTAGGTCGAATTTATACAGATATTTTAAATGGCAGTGCCCAATATATAGGCCAATTAAAGTTCACAGGTGCAACCTGTTCTCTTTAAGTTTTTTAATTCTTATATTTGAAGGGTTTATTATAAACGCCTTCGAATGAACTAATCTTGGTAGTTCTTGCCAGTACTGGAGGATTTGTCCCTCAACCCAGGCCAAGAGAGTTGCTTTGGCAGTACTCGAGGATATGCCAAGCACCGGTTCTGGTCCAATGAATTCAGAAACAGCACCCTCCCTGTCTAGAGTTAGCTGCTTCATTCCCTTCATGGCCTGGGACCCAGATCAGATTAACTCTATTTTTCCTGGCCAAATGAGCGAGTGCCTGCTGACAGCTCCATACCGTTTTTGAGTTACAACTGTAGGAACCAAGAGCTTTAAGAGCTGCTTGGGTGTCTGAAAAGATTTTTATCGATTTACGTATAAGTTGCATTTGTTCCAGCCTCTGTACACACAATTCGATGGCATAGAATTCTGCCTGAAATATAGTTGCTTGCATAACTACCAAGGCTTGAGGATTTTTTTAACGTTGGGTTGCAACTATACAATGTGCCTACAAATGGCCGTTTTCGAATCATCTGTAGACCAACAACTATCTGACCTCAATAGGTCAGTTTTATTCCAATCCCATTAATCTCTTCCTAGGAAAATATTGTTACAGGGTGGTTTATGGTTGGTTGTTACAGGCATAACATCTTAAATCATTTTCAGCATGCTGTGACTTTTCATGTCACCTGACAGCCTATTTCCATAATGTTAGACTGTGGCATGTTATATATTGGTTCACTTATAAATATAACACCTAAGAAATAAAAATAGAATCTCAAGGATGCGCGAAAAGTAGACAATATTCTTACACATATGAAATAATTATAAATACAATAAAACAACCAATATGCAAGAATTGTTTTTGTATAATAGGAGGAACAAAGGGTTTTGTGGAATTAGTTGCAAACAAAAAGAAAATGTCATCTTCGGGAATTATTGCACCAGATACATGAGGAATGTGGATTAAGCTCCGTCCAGAAATAAGTGAACAGAAGAAGATATCATATACGCCCAAAGATCATATTCTTTCCTTTCCCAGCTATGAAACCCACTATTGCAGAAATAGATCAGCGAACAAGTAGCTTTCCTCAGATTTATTAATTTAAAAAATGTACGAAATGAAAAAATGTAGAAACAAAAGAAAATTCTATTTCTTTGACCTTATCATACAAATTCATCAATGAGGCCTAACGTTAGTCCGACTAGCGAAGTTTACGCGAAAAATTTGCGCCCGTGATTTGCGGGTTTAAATAAAAGGCGTAGTCAGGCACAAAGTTGGTTAGTCCGACTAACTCTTTACGTTACTTTCATGAATCTGGGTGTAAATGTTTTCATGATCTAAAATTGGAGTTTAAAAAGCCCAAACAAGACATATGCTTTAAGTGTAATTTATTTGAAATAAAAATAAAATTCGCATAGAGAGAAGATAAGACAACATTGCTTAAAGAAAGAGATGATTACCTGAAGCTTGCAGAGAATGCATATACTACAAAAAGGCTTGACAAGACAGTTGCATTAACTGATAACAAAAAACTTGACCTTCAGCAGTGTCTCCCGACTCGTTATTTAACAGCAAATAAGGTATTTTATTTGCATCAATTATGGACTTTTAACCTTACTGTTCATAATTTAGCAACAAATGAAGTTATATGCTACATGTGGGATGAGACTGTTTTGGATAGGGGTGGAGACCAGATAGTATCCTGCATTTATCATTTTTTGGTAAATCTTTTTGCTGTCACTGAGGAGGTTACGTTTTATTCCGATATATGTGGCGGACAGAACAAAAATCAATACCTAACCTTCGTGTTTACTATGCCATGACAAAAGATTCTAGTTTCTGACCATACACACATAGAATGTGGCACTGACCATGCCATAATTGAAAAAGAAAAAAGAAAAAAGAACTGGAATTAAAATTAACCACCCAAATCACTGGTATCAAATGGTAAGATCATGCAGGGAGAAAAATCCATTTAAAGTGGTTGTTATGAAAAAAGAAAACTTTTTTCAATTTACCACTGCAGCTAAGGAGTTATTCCCAATAAAAAAAATGAATGTAGAAGGGAAGACATTTTTGTGGCAACTTATTTAATGGGTACAATACTCCAGTGAATTGAGCGTCTTTAAATTGGAAGATTTTGAATCTACGCAAATGTGGAAAGCAGTCGTCCCCTGTGACAATACCGCTGGTTGGCAATACACCAATACCAATAGGTAAAAAAATGAAAGCCAATTTATTAGAATTGCTACTTTTTACTGACGTGTTAAAAAATTTTTACATAAATCTTCCGACAAAGGACAACCTTGTGGATGAAGATCCGGACCTAATAGAAATTGATCCAGATAATGCATAATAAAAACTTGTAGATTTTAAAATAAAATTTTAATAAAATAATTTTAAAAAATTAGATAAATAAATAAATATTTTCAGTAGTGAATAACAAGATAAGTTGTTTCAAAATAATAAAATGTTGAGGTGAATAACTAGGTAAGTCACTTAATTATAAATGGGCAGCAACTATCGAAATGACACTTTCTGGTGTTTCAGTACATTTTTACTATGTATTTTGTTAAAAAAAAAACGGAATTCTATATTCTTTTTCAGATTTTGGAGAACCCACTGAACTTTAATTTAACCCGCCTGAAAAATAAATTCTTTTGAGTTACCTAATTATTACAGAGACAAGCCTGTCTGGCCATAACTGGAGCAATTAGCTCCACACCATCAGCAGCTCTGGAAATCCTACTGGACCTACCTCCTCTTCACATATATTTGGAGAGAGAGGCCAGATGGGCAACATACAGACTAAAGCAGGCAGCTTTTAACATGCCGCAGTCTGACATCTTGGAGCGCAATAGGCTGCTGGATGACATGGAAAGTCATAGTATCCTGGAGATGATTTCAGATGTCATGCCTGCAACGATCAACCTTGAACTGCCCTTTAATACTCTCTTCCCAGGAAGAGATGAATGGGATCGGAATAAGACCGACCTATTGAGGGCAGATAGTTGTTGGTTTACAGACGGATCCAAAACACCCATGGGTGTTGGAGCCGGAGTATATATGTAGTTGCAACCCAACGGTGAAAATATCCTGATCCCTTGGCAGTTATGCAACTATATTTCAGGCAGAAATTTATGCCATCGAATTGTGTGTACAGAGGTTGGAACAAATGCAACTTACACGCAAATCGATAAAAATCTTTTCAGACAGCCAAGCAGCTCTTAAAGCTCTTGGTTCCTACCATTGCAACTCAAAAAAAATATGGAGGTGCCAGCAGGCACTTGCTCAATTGAGCAGGAAAAATAGAGTAACTCTGGTCTGGGTCCCAGGCCATTCTGGCTATGAAGGGAATGAGGCAGCCGACTCTCCAGCTAGGGAGGGTGCTGCTTCTGCATTTGGCGGACCAGAACCGGTGCTTGGCATATCCTCGAGTACTGCCAAATCAACGCTCTTGACCTGGGCTGAGGGGCAAATCCTCCAGTACTGGCAGGAACTACCACGATTAGTTCATTCGAAGGCGTTTATAATAAACCCTTCAAAAACAAGAACTAAAAAACTTCTAGAGTTAAGTAGGTTTCACCTACGAACTCTAATTGGCCTATATACAGGTCACTGCCGTTTAAAATATCATCTGAGCAAATTCGGCCTAGCAGAAGATGCTGAGTGCCGCCTATGCTTAGAAGATGATGAAACGGCAGAACACATATTGTGCACCTGCCCCGCTGGGGAAGGGATCAGATACTCAGTATTTGGCAAAGGACAACTTTTGCCAGAGGATCTGAACAAATTCTCACCTAATAAGGTAATCAGCTACATTAAGAAGCTGGACCTGTTGGGTGAAATATAAGTAGGTGTGAGCCACAATAGACCACATGGTCGCTGTGGAGGGTCTGGTTGTCGGCCCACTCACTTTTGAACCTAACCTACCTAATTATTCACAGCAGTCACAAATTTACTCCCTGCCTCTTAATACAATAAAACGTTTAGCTTCTTGAAAGGGGTTGGAACTTTGGTGTGAAGATAACATTGACGTAGTTTTCCACATAACATCAAAACACTATACTGCCCTCGACGCGCGTTTCGCCAAGCAGTTTTAATCATCTCCAGATGATGCCAACTTGGTTGACATCGAGTGTAGTATAGTGTTTTAGAGTTATGTGGAAAATTACATCAGTGTTAGACTTAGCTTCATTAGATTTCTCAGACAATAGTTTTGTTTTGTTGTTTCATTTGCCCTTAATTTAATAACTATTTTAATTTTATGTTTGTAAATTTAGGTCTTTTTAGTTTTAGCTATAAACTTTTTTATTTTTCTTTTTGATTTCTGTACACACGATTATGATTACTGCACGTTCCATTATGTTGGACTGCCAAACTTTCAAATAAATAAATAAATAAATCTCTAGGATGCTATACAGATACCTATGTAAAAAAAAACAATGTTTCCTTCTTTAACATTTAGGTACTACAAATCATATTAGGATTGCCTCCTATTATTAATTAAACTGAAACATACCAATACAATGAAACTGTGTTGGGTACTAGGTCATAAAGGCATTGAAGGAAATGAACTTGCTAAAAAGGGATCTGAAATGGCTGAAATGGACTGGGCCCAGCTGAGTTGCTTATAAAGTTGCCAGAACAGCTCTGGGAAAATTGGTGAAACTAGAACTTAGGAAATACTGGGTTTTATAACCAAGACATAGTAATGAAGAAGCATTGACGGAAAGTCCTTTGCAGAAAAGAACTGTAGAAATACTGTGCATGAGTAAACCTTAGCCCAGGAGTGTGACAGAGCTCAAAGCAGTGTACTGCCATCTTCAGAAACACCTCTATAATTTAAAGTTGGCAAACGATTGAACTGTAGGTAAAGAACAAAGGTCGACCGGAAATTAGATGGCAAGTTGGGTGTGGACGAGATTCAGAGTTATTTAGAACGAAGTATGCTAATAAACCGGGTAAAACTGTCCCAGGCCATTCCAGACATTATTTATTGCGAATATATACAGAGCAGACCTTTTCATTCTCCCAATGATCGAGGTCAGACGTATGACAAACACTGAAGAATAAATTTTTCTTCCCGAGAGAACTACGCAGGAGCCTTGAATTACTTTGCCGAAGGAGCACGCTCTTTCTCTCTCTTTTTCGAACGGCAGAGAAGACATCAAAACGGTGGCTCGAGAGGGGGTGAAGAGTAAAAGGAAAATTAAAACAGACGTGATAGGCAAAAGCACCTGTCAAATGTCAAATATAGGCATTCCCTAACCTTTGTCATTCCAGAGTCTTTGCCACTCTGTCCATTTCTGGAGCAGAAGGCGACTCTGAACTCGACAAAGGCTCCCGCCCCTGCCGAAACTAATCCACCCAGAAAAGGATAAGAAATCTACCAAAATAAAGTTGATTGAAAATATAGATTTTGAAACATTTCTTTTAACCGAATCAAATGCAAATGGTTATGAGAATATGTTGTAAAAAGCTGCTAATTTTCTGCTTGAAACCAGTCTCAATCGATTTAAATAAAAATGACTGAGCATTATATATGGATCCCAGATTTACAGTGTCCTATAATATTTACTATGCCGATTATTTTCCTCGATATCCTTACCAATTTTCTACAATGTTGTGTATATGTTGAAAATCCTGATTCATCACAAATTTGAATTGCCAATAAAGGTTTTTATTCTCCTTATATCATTTGCATACGAATTCTCTAAGAGGATGATAAATTTACACTTTCAATTTAATTTTTATACTGGATAGATTTGCATACTTGAAGCCTAGCATATTCCCAAGCACATAAGTTGCGAAAACAGAAATGTTTCCTTTTGTCACATTTTTATAGTTGGGAGTGCAGAAGAGAGACAGTGAAATTATCAACCTGCTGTGTGAAAATAGAAGTATACATTCTCTAATAGTACATACTCAACGATTACGTTGAACTTTTGTTGAAGTTTCTTCGGATTATAGTATTAGTACATCAATCGCTTCAAAATAACCCATTTATCTACTTGAACTTACCAGTTTCTGAAGAATGTACATATAAATGAATGATAAGTACATATATATTATGTTCATTGAACATTGTTGAATTCTATAATTACCAAATAAATTATAATATAGTTGTAATCTTAAGCTCACAACAGTTTGTTGATATCACCTATGTTTCTAAAATAGCAATTTTTAAACGAAGATTAACATTTTTCAGTGTGCGATACGTAGGTAGGTACTTCATTATAAAATAGAAAGTTGTGTAGAATCTACAGTACCTACATAATCCAATTATATACCTATTTTAATGTGTCCTATGAACTAAGTAATAGACTTCATCCATTCATAGTTAAAAAATTGCAATATTCACAAAAACTATTAAACTTTTACAGCTTTGAACGCAATATCTATAGTAAAATGTATATTTAAATACTAAAATAGGTAAACAGCAAGTAGTGTAACATCTAAGAGCTTACCGCCACGTCCGCCTCTACCACCGCGACCTCCTCTACCGCCACGATCTCTGTTGTTATTAAAATTATCGGTGGATGAGCCGCCTCCGGAATCTCCGACTCCGGATGAACCCCAACCATCATCTTCGGCCTTAAAGCCTCTTCCCGCGGTGAATTTACGACCTCCCTCAGCAGCAATTCCAGCACTCTTTAATGATACAAAAACTTTAAATAAAAATTAAATAAAGTATTTTAACATATACTTACAACCGAAACTGTAGTAGCTGGAGCTCCATCATCCCAGTCGTCATCCATTTTAGCTACAATATAGAAATTATCAACACAGGACCAGATACAGGCTGAACACGGCTGAACTTCCAAATATCTGAACAAAGACGCCGATAATTACCGCGAAATTATGGATATATGCTGATATGCAGTATGCACGTGTTCCGGTTTATTTTAACAACCTCAAGGCCAAAGAGACATGGAAATGAATATTATTCTTTTCTTACTCACGTGTGCAGATTGATATAATCAATTCCTTAAAAATGATTGAAATTTTGAATTTAATTCAGTTATATAGCAAAGCCTAAATATTTTTTAATTTTCACTTCAGCAAGATTCTTGTAACAAACTTTTTAGTACCCCCACTGAACCCGTTATTTCATTTGCTAAAAGAACGCGCCAGAACCATAGATAAAATATATGCCAGAAGCCTGCCAAAAGCTGCGCAAAAACCTTACGCCTGCGCGCACCGGTCATAATCATTATACAACCACAACTTACCAACTACACTGATATGCTCATAACATAACCAAATTTCGTTTGTTCTGCGCATGACGTCATTCGTGAGACAAAAATGGCGAAAATTCAAATACCTTACAGTCAGTGATATAATTATTTTCGTGTTTGTCCATTGTATTCCCGTATTATTATAATTGTGAGGCCTGAGCGTTATCAAGTTGTTATTTTTATATTATAAGGTGGTATTTATTTACAGTAGTGCTTCTTATTATCTCTTCAAATTATAAAATCTAGGTTAGAATTATATTCGGTAGGTAGGTAGGTACACAAAATGCGGTTTGAATTAAAATAAGAAAGATTGATATTTATTCAACTATTATTTTAGTTTTCCTGTATGAATCGTGTATTATAATTCCACAATCAACGTTTATTTTATTTTGTTATCTTTGTTTACAAGTATTTTATTTAATTTTACTCGTAAGTGACGTCACGCTCAATCGATAGACCACGCCTCCATGCGCATTGGCATATCAGTGTAGTTGTATGTATCATGGTCACAATTACAAAATATATAGATATACATAATATAAATTCTTTGAAGGGCAGTTACTTTTTCTTTCATTGTCTTTGGTTCTTTACTAGTTCCTTTTCATCACAAGAAGTTTGTTACCACAGAATATTAAGTTAATAAATTTTGCTACTTAAAAAAATAAGGGTGTTCGTTGTTGTATGATATCGTGATATCCACCGTGAGTGAAGTTCCACTGAAACCTTGGTTCGGTTCCACCATAGACTTGGTAGGTATGAAACTTGGTTCAACCCACGGTCTTTAAACTAATAGTTTAAAGACCGTGGGTTCCACCCAAGGATTGTTAACTGTTTACAGGATTGCTCGATCGTTCAATTTTGTCATCCGCCTTTCTGACGTCATCGAAGATCTATGTAATCGAATTGTCGAAATATACCTATTTTGTGTTTGTTATATTTCACATTTGCAAAAGAATTTTCGAATTTGAATAATTATTAATATTATTATTTATTAAAGTTTGTAATAACAGTATAAATTGTACCTATTTCTACAAGTTCGAGATCTTTGGATCTTTGACGACGTCACAATTATGGATTACATTGTAGTATAGGGATCGAGCAATCCTGTAAACAGTTAACAATCCTTGGGTTCCACCCACTTATGATCTATTCTGTGAAATAGAAATAGGATAACTCCATAGACTTAATAAGAGGAGACCTCACGGTTCATTCATAAATAACCTTTTGTTTTGTATCAATCATTAGCAATGTGTATGACAAAGAATACCGAGAGAAAGAACGGCAAAATTCCGACTCCGTGCAACGTTGCAAAAGTTTTGGGAGAACTTGCTTCCGACGCCAAAAGGCGTACTGTTTTTGGAAGGGTTGGGTATGATAATAAAACATCAAAAAAGGAATTTTAAGAAAATCACTACTATACATTGCAACAACAAAAGCTTGTGAGATTAGAAATTAAATTAGTATCGGAGTTTAATGTAGGGAATATAA
Organism: Pogonocherus hispidulus; assembly: GCA_963924545.1. Taxonomy (NCBI): domain Eukaryota; kingdom Metazoa; phylum Arthropoda; class Insecta; order Coleoptera; family Cerambycidae; genus Pogonocherus; species Pogonocherus hispidulus. The sequence goes on from OZ004693.1 coordinate 73,918,499, forward strand.
ATTGAAACTTGAACACTTAAAATTCTGAATTAAATAAAGGTGGTATACCTCTACTACATTACAAAAACTTATATATATATATATATATATATATATATATATATATATATATATATATATATATATATATATATATATACAGTAGTGTAAAAAAGTATTTTTCAGTTTTTCAAAGATACTCAAACTCTGTATACAGGGTTCAATTACATTTAAAAGTAAAATATAATTTAAAATAAGAAAGATGTACATGGTGTTAGTTTTTAATTCAACTTTTTGTTTCAAGTTATTTGACTTACTGTTTTCAAAATAACTCTTAAAAGCCTGATAATGGTGATTTTCTCCTAGATTAGTATAATAAAGGATACCTTTAAAAATTACCTTGGTTACGCAACTGATTTTAATTTTTGTGTGCAAACGTTGCATGTTGGCTTCACACTTACCAAACATTATAGGTTTTTTAATTTGTTATGCAGCGAAGTGCTGAATGATGTCTTAGCTTCTTGCTTGGATTCCTGTTTTGACCATATTTAAGTATATGTGTGTAGGTAACTCCAAAAACTAACACATCAGCCATATTTTAAAAAATAACAAAAGCAATTCCATAATATAATATATACATACTATATTCCGTAAAATGATAAGGAAGCCAGCCAGCAGGCCCCTGAAAATCCGTAAATATGGCGTGACAAATATAGCGACCGAATAACAAAACAAAACTTGGCAAAATTTACATGTGGAAAGACAGTTTTGAATATAAAGAATTCACAAAAGCAAAATTCCGACTCCCAGCAACACCGCACAAAAGAAATACCATAAAATACTACGATTCACGTGCTTGTTAACTTTATCAATGAACATGCGGATTTGAGTAGGGAGCAATGATGCCTGTTCATTCCATTTTTGCGTTATGAAGTTAGTTTTTATTGCAACATTTTTAAGAAAATATGATTTATCTACTTAACTAGAAAACGGAAAAATATTTTTATGTAATATTTTAGCCTTAAACCATAATCATGGTAGTTTAAACAATTACATCTCCCTTGTCTTATAAATCTATGGATAACTCTCTTGTATGAGGCGCCGTTTAGGACATACGTAAATTTTTAAAATATATTGGTACTCATCACATATATATTTAATTTTGGACAAATATATATTAATTTTTAAAATAATATATACAAATAAGCAAAAATATATATATATTTACTATTTAAATATATATATTCATTAAAATTGCAATATAAATATAAATTCGATCTTTGGTCGTCGTCCGCTATATGGCGCAACAATTACGAATAAAATCTGGCAATAGTCAGGGAGCCATGGTGCAATTTAGTGATAACTGATTGAAATTTGGAAAGTTTGTTGTAGTTTAGTTATTAATGTAAATAAAAGATTGACATTTGGCAAGTATACAGTATTGACACAAACGTTTTGTTACGTGAACCGTCACTCCCACCCCACGCCCCTCAGGGGGTGACTCGGGGATGTATTGGGTGACTTTCTATTGGAACACATTTTTAAGGACGCCGTCACTTTCTTTGTACCTCAACACGCACGGGCGGCTATTTTCATGATTTTTAGATAAAAATAAATTTGTGGTTTTTGTGGACTAGTGGTTTTTATTGAAAACTAACCCTCCCGTGGCAGTCCTCGAATATCTGTTAACAAGAGAGCAAAAATGATGAAACTCGAGCTATGTGGTATACAGCCGGAGTGTTTGTTATGGTCACCACCGCGATTACCATACCCACCCCCTGGTGGTGGCTTGGGGGAAGAAGCGGTGAGTTTCGACGGAAAGCGATTTTCAAGCGATTTTTTGAAAAAAATAAATTCTGGCCGTTAAAAACTCACCTCTTCCACCCCCGAGCCACTTCCAGGGGGTGGGTAGGGTAATCGCGGTAGTGATGATAACAAAGACTCCGACTGTATACCACGTACTTCGAGTTTCATAATTTTTGGGCAATTAATAACGGAGATACGTGGACTGCCCCCTAATGCTTGGTTTGCAAAAAATCAACAATGTCCACAAGAGTAAGAATTTATTTTTTCTCAAAAAATCACGAAAATAAGTAGTCCTACGTATTTCGGCACGCAGAAAACGATGGTGACCTTGAAAATCGCTTTCCGTTCGAAACTCACCCCTTCCACCCCCGAGCCACCCCCAGGGGGTGGGTAGAGTGGTCGCGGTGGTGGCCATAACAAACACTCCGGCTGTATACCACGTAGCTCTAGTTTCATCATGTTTGCTCTCTTGTTAACAGAGATACGAGGACAGCCTCGTGATGGTTAGTTTTCAATCGACTAATCTATAAAAAACGCAAATTTATTTGTATCTAAAAATCATCAAAATAGCCGCCCGTACGTGTTGAGGCACATAGAAAGTGATGGTGTCCTTAAAAAATGTGTTCCAAAAGAAAGTCGCCTAATACACCTCCGAATCACCCCGTGAGGGGTGCGGGGAGGGGGTGACGGTTCACGAAACGAAACCTTTGTGTCAATACTGTATACTTGCCAAATTTCAATCTTTTATTTACATTAATAACTAAACTACAGCAAACTTTCCAAATTTCAATCAGTCATCACTAAATTGCACCATTGCTTCCTGACTATTGCCTATGAGACTCAGTCGTACCTGTGGTGCCATCTAACTGACGACGACCAAAGATCAAATTTATATAAATATTTGCACTTGTAATGAATATATATATTTAAATAATAAATATATATATATTTTTGCTTATTTGTATATATTATTTTACAAATAAATATATATTTGAACAAAATTAAATATATATGTGAGTAGTATCAATATATTTTAAAAATTTACATATGTCCTAAACGGCGCCTCATACTCTTGCACATACCTAAAAATAAAGGTAATTTATGTGCCCTTTTGATGAGATGAGACTCCCGCCCAACAGTCCCAATCAGTGTTGCCAACACTTCGCAACTGATTTCCTCACAAAGAATTAATAAAATTACCTCATTTCCCACGAAAAATTTTAAAAATTCCCTCAATATTAACCCCAATACTTTGCAGCCAAAAATTCATTACGAAATAAAAAGACAATATTCTTTCAGCCAGTTAGCTTTGTTTCAGCTCTCTATATAATTACATAATGAAAATAAATAAATATTCCACGAAATATTAAAGCATCAATAACAATAAAAAGTTAAAATTATCAGCAGTGGCAATAGGCACGGTACATAAATGAAATTAATTTTATCATTTCATACTAGCGTTAACTAATCACAGTAAATCGTCGGTCAGACAGTGGCTATGTCGGCAATCAAAATCGTTCAGACGATAAATATTTCGGTGATCAGCCTCAGCTGCGTGAGAAAATTGATCAGAGTTAAATGTTTAAGATGCCCAATAGAAACACAAGTACGGCAGAAATTACTGTTCAGTCAGCCAGTAGTTCCACTTTGCTTGTTCGACTACGGCGGTTATACTATTCGCTGTACTTGTATACTCGTATAATCTATGCGCTGTACACAGCATGAAACATTAATACTTATTGTTTCAGTCACAGAATAGAGTTTTTGAGCATGTGCATATAGTATTTTAGCATATAGTATTATTTTTGGCGCTGAGCATGCTCAGTATAACAATTACGATAATGTAAAATTTGAAGGGTTCAAAATCTCCCTATTGGGACTCACCAAGCCTAGTTATCAACAAATTTGCAATGTTATGGTTTCCAGTTATTAGTGCATTCTCACATAAGAATAATAACAACAAAGACATTGGCTTAGTGTTTTCACCAAGGCGCATATACAGGGCACCGGCATTTCTCGTTTTTGGCTAGCTTGTTAAGAAAAGAAAGTAGTAATGACCTTATATACTAGCAAAATAATGACATTACCATGATGTTGTAAACATAACATTTTATTTTAAAATTATAATAAAAACAAAGATGTTGAAATGAGAAGCAAGGTACAAATAAGTCGATAGAAATTTTGTTTTCAAGTGTATTTTAATGTAGTCAAAAAACTACAAATAGCAACTTGGTTTAAAATTGCTTTATAACAATGACCCTCAATCGATGATGGATACTTACTATTTAAAAAGTATGTCGCGATAAATAGACAAATTAATTACTCTTTATTAAATTATAATCTTAATGAATTATTCAACCAGAGAAGTTGGCAACAAACTCTACAACGACCTTCTTAAGCTGAGCATCAGTTTCATCGGTGATTTTACCTTCCTTGGCAATGCTCTGCAAAATACCTTGATGGCTGCTCCTATAATTGAAAATAAATATATAGCTCAACATATACATGTAAATATGAACAAAATCTTACTTGATGTGTTCAGAGAATTGTTTCTCAAAAACAGTGATTTTGGATGGATCGATCTTGTCAAGATGTCCTCTTACACCACAATAGATGATAGCAACTTGTTCTTCAATAGCCATTGGTACATATTGACCTTGTTTCAATAATTCAGTTAAACGCACACCACGATTCAACAACTGCTGGGTAGCAGCGTCAAGATCAGAACCGAATTGGGCAAAGGCTGCTACTTCACGGTACTGGGCCAATTCCAGTTTCATAGAACCAGCTACCTACAACAAGAATATTGGTTTAAACACTTTTTATGTCTTTAATGAAAGGAAAAGAAAGGTCACTTGCATGAATACATTATAAATATCAAATAAATGAACGGTAATAGAATTTGCCCCAACTTTTGTACAGTTCTAGAAAGCTATAATTATGTGAAAAAAAATAGGAACATCAAGTAACCAAGAAACAAAAATAAAAATTTCTACTCCGATAAGAATTACTGCAATTCACAACTACTAAATGTATATTATGTAAAGAAATTACAAAACATTACTCAACCTACTTGTTTCATGGCCTTAGTTTGGGCAGCAGATCCTACTCTGGACACAGAAAGACCGACGTTGATGGCAGGACGGATACCCTTGTAGAACAACTCGGTTTCCAAGAAGATCTGTCCATCAGTAATAGAAATGACATTTGTGGGAATGTAAGCAGATACATCACCAGCCTGGGTTTCAATGACTGGTAAAGCTGTTAATGAACCGCCTCCATGAGCCTCAGACATTTTGGCTGCACGTTCCAACAGACGAGAGTGAAGGTAAAATACATCCCCGGGATAGGCCTCACGACCTGGAGGACGACGCAACAGCAGAGACATCTAAATGGGACAATTAAATTGAATCGTAATTTCAATATTTCCAATCAACTAATGTGTGTAATTTAAATTATTTTTTTATATAGTTTCATATACAATGGAAGGCAATGAAAATAAAAAAATATGTTTATTATACATTCGTTCCATTGATATTGTATTATACATATTGCACCAGTTTTTTTATCATTTTAACAGAAGTTAAAGTCATCTGCTTCGCTGGAGTCAGAAGCCATAATATTGAGAGGATGTCTTAGGTCATTCTTACTTTAAATTCTATAATAAAAGCAAAAGCTATGCACAATTTTAATATTAGCTACACCAAAAACATTTATAATTTTTCAGCAAAAACATTAACCTACAAACCTAAAACACCAGATTCCTATTTCTGATTTGATTTGATTTTCTATTGATCATGTCTCTTTTAACACACATCAGCTTAAACTCAACATAGTCGCAGGTGCTCCCTTTCCTGCTATTATGATATACTTCTATAAATATACTTACTTGACGGTAAGCAACAGCTTGTTTGGACAAGTCATCGAAAATGATCAAAGCATGTTTGCCACTGTCTCTGAAGAATTCACCCATGGCACAGCCAGAGTAAGGAGCAAGATATTGCAGAGGTGCAGCATCGGAGGCAGTAGCTGACACGATGATTGTATAATTGATAGCACCAGTGTCCGTCAAACGTTTCAATATCTGGGCTACAGTGGATCTCTTCTGACCTATAGCAACGTAGATGCAGTAAAGTTTCTTTTTCTCATCATCGGCATCGTTAAATCTTTTTTGGTTGATGATCGTGTCGATAGCTAGGGCAGTTTTTCTAAAAAAATTAAATATTTTATATAAAAACTTGTGCTTACCTAAGACAGAGGAAAAAATCATGAGTTTTCCATAAATCAACAAATAAGTTAATATACTCAAATATAGTCTTACCACAGATTATTATACAGATGGGACAGTGAGACAGAGAAATCAAATTTAAAGAGAGATGTCAAGCACTTCCCATTTAAATGTCCACTGAAGAGTAATGCGCGTATAATACCACAGAGTACCCATTATACTATATGATAAATACTACATTCTGGAAGACTCAGATTTAAACCTAACATTTCGGGGTGTCCCATCATAATTATTCAAGTAGTTTTGTATTTTGATTTATTTGGTATTTGTCAGTGTTGTTTAGTGCTTTATATTTCTATTTTGAAATTTAAATAATGGAAAGTGGACGTGTATCAAAGTTACCATCTTTATATATAATGTAGTTATTTTTTATCTAAGAAGGTAATATAAGTTTTGGTATAATAACCACAAAAATAATAATAATTTGACGAACTTACCTATCAATTGTTGTTTTTATTAGAGTTAATTGTTGGTTATTTTGTGTATACTGGTTTTTATGGTTCTTAATAATTACACCAGTGTTTAAGTTGTTTAATTTTATTTCTCTTTGGGTTCTATTCGATTTTTATAAAAGAATAGGTTCACCGACAAAGGCAAACACACTTGGTGATGTCGATATTATCATAACTTTTTTAGGAACAAACTTTTTTTCGCAAAAATAGGTAGGTACAAATGCATTCGAGGGAATCTTAAATCCAGTGGTGTAGTCAGACTTTTTATAAAAAAATTGCTAAAAAATGTTGCTATTTTTCACTTAAAAAAAATCGTAGTACTTAGGCCTTGAAAATCAAAATTTCGTCTTCAAATTTTGCATCAACATAGACCTTTCGGAGATCTATCTTTTGAAAAAAATCTGGTTCAAATCTGTCCATAAACAAATTTTTTACGCGAGTGTTTCCATTCTTAATGGGTCACACTGTATATACTTTTTTTTGTGTTTAATAATCCTAGTTATATGTTTTAACCAGTATGTTATTTAATATATACCTATGTCGATAAAAGTATAAAAGTTTTTATCACTGTTCATGAAGTTATGAAATTTCATGGTTCAATGATTTCATGTTTCTAAGGCCCAATTTTTCAATGCTTGGTTAACGTAATTCAACCTAGAGTTAACTAACTACAAGTTTAGAATGTGAATAGTTATTCATAAAATGTTCGAAGTAAATTACATTTTCAACTTATAGCTAGCTTAACTATACTGGTTAAACCGTGTTAACCAAGCATTGAAAAACCGTCCCTTAAGAAAAAAAAAATAACTAAGAGATTAATTATTAATGAAGTTGAGTAAACATTTAAAACTGTATTGAATCATGACTTCATAACTTCATTAATAATTTATCTCTTAGTTTTTTTTTCTTAATTCCTAATTAAAAAAGATAGCAACAGTTAAATAAAAGCAATAAATAATATTGAAATATACTATAGAAATAAAATATTCTACACATTTCCACTGCATTTTTAATTTGAACGAATATTGTATGTAAAAGCTCTGTAATTGTTACTTAAATAAGTTCATTTTAAATGTGTTTATAAATAAAAAATATTAAAACCGGTTTACGACACAATTTATGTTTCATTATCTTATGTACTGTATAATGAGCCACTAACTTAATTAAAAAATATATAAAATAAATGTTAGGTAAAATGCAACAGCGCTTCTCAAGAAAAAATTGTAAGTTTGGCAACGTTGTACACTTCCCGTTTAAAGGGACGAGGTCATAGCTATGAACTGTCAAACATCAAAGACATTCCGCCGGCTGTCCCCTCTGTATATACTCCTCTGTGGTCTTACTGTATTATAATACGAAGAAATAGTGAAAATTCACAATTTCCCAAATGTACTAATTATATTTTTTACCCAGTTTGACGATCACCAATGATCAATTCACGCTGTCCACGTCCAATAGGCACAAGGGAATCTACGGCTTTGATACCAGACTGCATAGGTTCTCTTACAGAAATACGTGGAATAATACCTGGAGCTTTGACACCCACACGGAAACGCTGTTTGGTGTTAAGTGGACCTTTACCGTCAATAGGATTACCTGAAAATAAATAAATAAATAAATAAATTATATAAATATGTTCCAATTGTTTTAAGTTCGCCAAATATTGTAGATTTATTTATTGTTCTTCAATGTATACTAACGAAGGGGTTCCATGAAGTAATTTCTCATATTCAACTGTGGCAATCTAGAAAGAATTCAAAACAATACGGGGTAATAAATATTTTCCCACAAACTCATCTCGTCGTTTGTTAACCTTTATCATGTGGAGAAGAGCCATACATGAAATCCTAATAGACTATTCAATTCAAATTAAGTACAATAGTATTGCACTCCCTACATTTTTATTGAATTTTATTCAGAATCTTGGCATCCTTGACCATTTTCTATAGTTATGATATACTGAAGAGGAAGGAAAACTCTGAAATATCAATGTTTGTAGTTGCATAGTTTTCGTTGGGGATTAAGGCATGAATCTTGTTTTAACACGTTAAATGTCGATGGTGTCTTTAGTCGTCATGCCCGTAGTTAGTAGGGAGCACATGGCATCTTTAGACATTCCAGCTCTATATAAATCTTATGAGCCAGTACTTGATTAGCTTTTGCGGTAAGTGGATGTATGATTGTCAGCCTGTGGCATACGACTTAATATAGTGAAAATAGTATGCGTTCGATTTCGTAATGTCTGATAGTCAAGCAGGGCCTTCGGGCATAAAAAGACCATGTAAATATCAAAAAATATGGAAAAATCGTCGTTCTCCGACTGCTGATGAATTAGAACAGCTTCTGCTTGATTTGACGACGAAAATGATATTAATTTTACGGATAGTGAAAAATCAGATAGTTATGATGAAGACAGTAAGTCAGACGCTGATGATGTGTTTCAACAACTTGATGAAAATAATTCAACGAATATGACATCGCAACTGCTGAAACTTGTAAATGAATAATTATTATAATTTTGCATGTATTTTTTCCTGCTAGTTAGTTTGTTTGAAAGCTGACACAATAAAATTTTACAGGTAATGCACCATATATATAATACTACTATATCGCGGGTAGAGGCCCAAAAATTCCGAAAACATCACGACGCCGACATTTAATCTCTATCCTTATCGAGAGTACCTTAGTCAAATATGCGCATGCGCACGAATTTCGCGACATCCAATAAGAATGCAGCATAAACACTGCATCTCTGTCTACCGACTTCTTTTAAAAAAAAGTTGAAAGTCAGAAAGTCTGTCAACCTATAAACAATGTGTTAGCTTCCGTAACCATGGATATCGACAAAATCTGCGCATGCGCAAATCGAACAAAGGGTCTCTGGAACAGTATAGCACTATATCTTTTGTCCTTTAATGTTTTCGGAGAAACCGCTTATGGGCTAACATAGGAAATACGTGATATAGTAGTATTATATATATGTAATGCACCAAACGATCACTTTGACTTATCGGTTGGCCAGAATTTCTTTGAACTGATAGTAAGAGAAACAAACATCTACGCACAGGAAATTTTTCTAGAAAATATAAAAGAATTTTCGCTTATTGCGCGATGGGTGGACATAACGGTGCAAGAGTTGAAGATTTTTTCGTGTACTTTTGCATATGGGCACCATAAGACTCAACAGAATGCAAGCTATTGGAAGAAGTATTGACTCTTCAATTTTCCTGCATTTTCAATGTATGAGTCGTGATAGATTTATGCTTATAATGCGATGTCTTTATTTTCAAAAAAACCAGAGCCAAATGAGACCAAAAGCCTAATGACTGTCTATACAAAATAAGGCCATTCGTTGAATATTTCAACAGAAAAATGAGAGAAATCTATTATCCTGACAAAAATCTATCTTTAGACACCTCAATGGTGTTGTGGTGAGGTAAACTTTAATTTCGGCAATATATAAAAAATAAGAGGACACAAGTATGGTGTCAAGTTATATATCCTTACTGAACCTGATGGTACCATGATACAAATGTAGTTATGCATTTGGCAGAAAAAAACTTAGATGTCGGTCACTCCATTATATTTAGATAATTTTTATAACAGCTACGATTTGGCCCGCAAATTACTATTTTGGTATACTTATTGTACCGGAACATTGAGGATCAACCACAAAAACAATCCAGAAAAAGTAAAGTAAAAAAAGGTGAGACAATTAGGTGAGACTCATTATTCAAATGGAGTAGCAAAATAACCAGATAAACGACATGTTTTGTTTATCCCTACCGAATTTAGTAGTGAAATAACACCATACTTGAATAAGTGAAATGAGGAAAACAGAAACCACAAGCCGTTTGCATGTACAGTAGACTCCCGATTATCCGAAACCCGATTATGTGAACTCCGCATAATCCGAAATGACATATGAACCGGATTATCCAAAATGATTCTCGTTATGCCTCCGCATTATCCGAAATTTATGAAATATGTATGTAAATAATTCAATTAAAATCGAAACACTTTAAAATTGAAACAATGACCAATTACCTCTTTCTTAAATTTATGAATATTGAATATATGTGTTGATATTACGTCAATCATAAAGTATGTCAGACCTGCCGAAGAGTAAAAAATGGCCATACGCCAACATGGTTCTTAAATTCATCAGTGAATATCGCGTATTTCATGGCAAGTGTCTCAATATTCCCGAACCACCACAGCCAATTCTTACACATTGGGAAACATGGTTGATAGCAACTTTTTATTACGCCGAATATTATATATTACGCTACCAAATAAAAACAGTGATACTACAATAATTATACCCTGACGAGGCTGTAGCTATTGAGGAAAGTCAGTCAAAATTCAAAGACATTTCTGTTAAGGCTTCTTTAAAAACTATTCATAATGGATCATATACTCGATATTTGCCAAAGGGTAACTTTAGCAGTCAGGATCAATATAGAAATTTTTAATTTACCTGCATTTGCCTAATTGATAATTTCGACATTTCATTTGCTATAATAGACTATTTTAGAAAAAATGTATCTTAATCACTTTTTTCTTCCTAATTTTATCGTTTATCTTCAATTTTTTTTTTATAAAACAAATCCAAATAGGTGCCCCATATTTATTATTCTCAAATTAGAATATTTCTAAAATCAGGCATACATTCATTATACCAGTCATAAATTAATTTATTATCACTCTTATAAGAGTGATAATTTTCTATTCTTAAATACATACCTAAAGCATCAACTACTCTTCCTAAAATTTGTTCACCAACTGGTACATCTACGATGGCACCAGTTCTCTTGACAATGTCACCTTCCTTGATAAGCTTGTCGTTACCAAATACTACCACACCAACATTTGCAGGTTCCAAGTTAAGGGCCATACCCTACAAAACAATAAATGCTCGCGATACATTTGACTAGATTTAATAGTTAACCATGTACAGATAATTGCTTAAACATACAATTATCTGAGTATTTCATTATTTTTTCATATCTAAACCATTCTTCCACTAACCTTGAGACCTGAAGAGAATTCCACCATCTCATCAGCTTGAATGTTCTTCAAACCATATACACGGGCAATACCATCACCAATGCTCAATACACGACCTGTCTCATCTAAATCAGCTTTTGGGGAAACACCCAGGATACGTTCCTCCAAGATGGAAGAAATTTCTGCACCACGGTTTTGTGAAGAAACGTGAACATTGCGGGAAGTGGCTGAAGCGGCTGGGTAGGCTGCTCCTGCAACCTAAATAGAAAAATACTTAAAATGAAATATATTCACAGTTCTATATTAAACTAAGGTTACCTATTACATAACAGATCTTGTTATAAAATTAATTTTCAGTCACAGTGAAATTAATCAAAAACAGCGATTTAAACAAAAAGAAGAAATACATGTTTTATTATGCCAATTCTAGCAGTATAAACAACGGAGCTTAAAAGATAAATTTGTGAAAATATGATTATGTCACACAAATGTCGGCAAAGGGTGTTAACTACCGGACCAAATTTTTGAAACTTTGATAAATAATTCTGATAAAATTGACTTTAATTTATACCATACCTGAGTCACATTTTTAGGTAAATTTCTTACTGCGGACGCAGCTAAACGAACGGAGAGTAAAGACATTTTTTTAAAAGCAGTCACCCAGCACTAAAAAGATGGAGAACAAACCGTGGTCGATTAGATGGAAAGCACTGCGACGAATCGGAAGTCTTCCTCTCTTAATGCAGTGCAGTGGGCAGTGGGTTCTCAGGAACGTCATCTGTCGTCAAATCAAATATATTCAGTGGTCACGTGGAGAATTTTCTTATTTTTAGAAATGTTTTATTTATATAAAAAAAAAAGATTATATACCCAAGAAGGAATTCCTTGTCCTCAAGTATCCATGTTTATAGTTTATATAGTTCATTACACAGAATATCTATTATAAGTGTTCATTATCCATACAGTTTATCTGTGAATAGTGAATAATTCAACATTTATCCATAGAAGAAACCACAGAAATGCAGTGGCAGCTACAGCGGGGGGGTATGTATATAGAGGGTGATTATATTTTCTTTGGGGCGATTGGTCCTCTGCTATTTGTTCCGCCCGTAAACCGAAATGTAAATGAAGTCCAAAGTTATTTTGGTTGGATGGAACCAGAGATTTTCTCTAGATGGAACTCATATAAACTGGAACTTCACTTTCATATTTATTTCAAGGAGATGCCGAAAACAACTCCAATAAGATATAACTCCATGGCAATGTGCCCCGATTGGCATTGCATTACTCCGGGATTTTCATAGGAGTCGCCACATCTTTGTATCAGTGTCATTCTCACCACCATGATACAATAAAAGGATTATTTGTATCATATGTCACCACTACCGAAGACTATATAATATATAGTATATATTAAGTCTATATATTCTTTGAGACTACTAACATTCACTATCATAGATAAAAGCTGAGAAATATATATACACGGTGATTCAGGTTTAATCTTGACAGCTTCAGGAATCTACTAATCTACAGAACAGATTAAAATAACGTTCATTCATGATATAAACACATATAAACTTATTTCCTAAATCGCATCCGTTTCGGAGATAGAGGGCGTTGAAATAGGATTTTTTTCCCGCTTGCCCCTCGCAAATTTCATGATACAAGCATAAAATATATAAGAGAAATATAAGAATATTTCCATATAGGTACTTAGGTACTTACATATATAATATTGCCATACTTTCATACTTACCTATTCTGTGATACTTACTACAATGACGACGTTTGTGAAAATTTTTGACAAAAATATTATAAGAGAATTTTTATGAAGGAAAAGTGGAAAAAAAATTCCTACTTCAACGCCCGCTATCTCGGAAACGATGCGATTAAGGGAATAAAATTTACCTATATCAAGAATGAATATTATTTTAAACCCATGATGCAATCATGATTTTATTAACCTTCTATCCAATGATCTGTGCTTCTATCGATTCCAGAAGTTGTCAAAATTAAACCTGAATCACCGTCTATATATATATATATATATATATATACAATGTGGAAAAGAAGTCTGGAACACGGTTCATAACTGCCTTTTAGTTTAGGTATTTTTAAGAAAATCGCTGCTGGAATACGTCCATTTTCTTTTTTGCTCAATTTTTTTCCTAATTCACTAATTTACAGGATGGACAAAATAGAACACCCTATATGTATCACTTTATATTTGGTTAGGACGTTATCTATAACAATAATACACATTCATATAGCATTTGATATATTTTTATATATGCGTATTTAATAATGGGTAGGTATATATCTATATTAATAAGGGAGTTATGACCAAAGTGTGCCATGTATGGTCTCTTTCCAACACACTGCCCTTATGACACACTCTTTTGGTCACTACGACTCCACTTATTATATACTCGTATAGCCCAACTATTTCGAAACGTGTTAATTTTATTGTGGTTTTGTCACTGAATATAAAATTAGTAAAACTATCAATGCTGTGGTACTGGATTTTATAAAAATTCTGTACGTGCGGTTAATATACAAATAGGGTGTAGAAAATGGGACGTATAATAATGGGGCTTATTCTATGACTAAAATTAAGGTAATTTTATTAAATAAACATAAGGTCCTAAAGCTGCCATTTTTGAGCTAAAGAGTTTTCAAATTTAAAGTCAATTTAAAAATCTTCTGATTTCTAAACTGCTCAATACTTTTTTGAGAAAAGCAAATTGAAATCAAAGTCAAAAAGAAAAAAAAAAACATATACCAAGAAAAAATTCTTCGAAATAGGTTTATGAATACAAAATACCTACTCTTTTTACAGAATTTGACTCGTGAAAAAAGTAAGCTTTTAAATAATAAACTTTTTGTTTAAGAATATTTCACTTGTTAGGCGAGTTAACTCTTCAAACCAATTAAGTTTTCCTCATTTTCATATTAAGTCTTTAAAACTTCATCATTCTTAGGACGCTAATGTGGCTATAAAATATTTTGCTATCGTTTTTCCAATAGATTTTCAGGCTAACCTTACCATTAATGATTCAGTTACAGTGAAGGGGGCAGATATTTATTTACTTTTATCCGAGACTTTTATTTTAATCAAACCACAAAATGAAAAACCAACTAATTCTTCCAACGGCTCTGTTATATAAAGTAAATTTCAATGGTATTTAGAAATAATCATGAAATTATTTACTTTTTCTCATTTAATTGTCAACCCATTGAATCTAAAATTCTTCCTCTTAAAAAATATAAAATATTTTTACATCATAATTTAAATCTAGTTTATTAATTATTTAAAAATACAAAAAAATAACACTTCCAAATTAAATATATAATTAAGCGACTTGTTTCTGCTCCTTCTTAGATGCTTCAAGAGCAGCTTCACTCTTTTCATATTCCGCAATAAGGTTCTCAACTTCTTTGCCGTTCAAAATATTTATAATTGTTTTATTATTGACATGAGTCAGCGTTGCCATTTCGACTAAAATCAATACAAAATTACAAACTGGAATATACAGATTTCTGAAAAGATACCTTTTTCTGATGTCAGTTTCGTCATATCTAAAGTTTTACTAAGAACTTTAACTGCTAAAGCTTTAGCATCCTTTAAAGTCATTTCTCCTTCTTTATACTCTTGTTTTAAACTGGAAATAGCAGCCTGAAATAAATAAATAATATATTTTTTTAAATATTTTAAATTGATAGCAATATAGTATACACAAAAATAAACATTACAGAGTAAACAATCAAATATTATGTTTTTGAGTACTTACGGCACTATTATTTCCTATACATGTAGCTTTCCATCCACTATAATTTCCACTTGGATCAGACTGATACAATTGATAACCATAGTGCTTATCCCATCCCATATACAGAATAGAAACGCCAAAAGGACGTTTACCTACATATATATAAATAATATAATTACATCTTACGATTACAATAAATTCAAGTACCTCCATATTGTGTGTAGGCCTGCTTGACATCACATAGCCAAGAAACCAATTGTTCACATGGAATAGATTCTCCATACTGGAATAAATATCTTTGTCCAATTAAGCGAAGTTCATTGGTCAATACATTAGCATCTGAAGTTATTCCTGCTACACTGCATACCATATCACTAAAATGTCAAATTAGTATTAATAAGCAACACTGTGGTAAATTTTGATGATGACAAAACAATGAAGTATGTACGAGTTTTCCAGTGGCTAAGAAATGTAGTGATTTTCAGTTTCTTCGATTACATGGATTAATTTCCAAGAAATCAATACTGAATTAACATCAAGTAATTTCGTATAATTCTGGACTATCTGTACTCTGCAATTATTTTTGTGCTTATTTGCTTAGCTCCAAGGCAATTATATGTAATACCATTTTGAGTAATATAGAATAGAGTAGCATATCAATATTTATTTTTTAATTACAAAATTTTGTCTATTAATGACAGTGTGTATAGCTCCCTTAAAAATAAACCTATCAACTGAGCTATTAATTCATCGCAATTTCTTTTGCGATTACTATAAAATAATAAAAACATGAAATCTGATGTATTCAAAATAAAGATTCGTAAACTGAAAAACCACTGATGACGTTAATTTGTCATATAAAGGCTGTTTACTTCAAGAGCAGAGGAACATCAAAAGGGGCGAAGTTGACAGATTTATTTCCCTGTAAGTGAGTCCAGGGACAAAATTTAATACTCTGAGACATTATTATGGAAAAATATGATTTGTCATTCATAAAAGTGGTTTATTCATCAATAATGTTTAATTTATATAATAATACACCTATAACACCAAAACACAAAATATCGAAAAGTAAATGAAATGCAATTACTAAACAAGACAATGGACTGACTAGTGACAGAAGACAGAACAATTTGTAAACGTTGAAAATTGTGTACAAATGCTAAACTCATACACAATGTGCAATAATTTACAAAAATTAGTTTCAAACATTTGGCAGGTCTTAAATTAGTAAAATGACATCCCTCGGGTGTTGTAGTAAACAGCCTATATTCATTTTTATTGCATATTATACTGTTGTTTTATGGGACAAACTTTAAAAGGTTACATTGATACTACACTCGGAACATTGATTTTGAATACTTCTGGTATCCTGTTTTTATTATTTAACAGGTGGTGTAATCCCAAAAGAGATTACGACTAATTGTAACAACTACACCACAAAATAAGTTTAGAAACCGATTCACTTCTATATATAATAATAATAATAATAATAATAATAATAATAACTCTACCCCTCATTCTAATCACAAGGATTAGCCCGAAAGTCTGAGACTTGTGTGGGAGAGGGAGCGGCATATTATTATTTCGCGGGCCGCATTTGCGCCTCAGGAACGACTTACGTTGGTAGGCCCTAACCACCATTCAGTGCTGGAATGAGGGAAACCTGGAAAACCTCATTAGTTAGGGGGACAATTCAAACATCAACTGATTTTAATCTCTCACATTAACACCAAGTTGATATTCTTCCCATCCTAGGCCATCGCCAGGATGGCTGCCAAGCTATCCCTGTGAATAAGCCTTAATCTACGAGTAAACAATTTAATGAAAAATTGTTTGGCGGAATGGGGATTAGAACCCATGACCTCTGGGTTGAGCGATCGAGACATTAAGCCCTGAGCCACCTGCTCGGTTATGAATATCATCATATCAATGAATTCATCAGAGAATGTTATGTCCAAACCTATTAAAATATACAGAGAGAGCATTCTTAATACTTGGGGAGAAAGTATTATGCCGAAGATTAAAAAAAACCGCATACCTCTGAGAATCTTACTTTACCTTATCTATTTAAATTTCTAAGATTAAACAAAAAATATATGACTATATATAGCAATGTTTCCCAGTGAAAAAGTGTTATGTTTTAGAAGACAATTTCAGGAGCGATAACTTTTTTAACCAAATGGACTATCCCATATTTTATGCAGCAAGTTACGTAGGAGTAACTATGTTTTCCTTTGATATGTATAGTATGCATTCTAGATTTACATAATTTTATAAACTATTATTATTTTATAGAAGTGACCATTAAATTTTCTACCAAACCAAAAAACCGTAAATATTGTATGTCAAATTAGCTAGGTATATAAAGGTCTTACTCGTTTAATTTATAAATCTTTTCTGACGTGAATACTTCATCTAACAACTTGTTAGTATTGCGCCTCTCTGCTGCTAGTAAGATCCCGTCATTAGCAAGAATTCCTAAGCAAGTACCAGCGTGCGAAATAGCTTCCATGGCATATTCAACTTGATACAATCTTCCTAAAAAAAAAAAGAGCTTTTATATAAATGATTAATTACAGTAATAACATGCTTACCCTCAGGGGAAAAAATAGTTGTTCTTGTATCATAACGTCTTGCCTATAAATTTAATTTACAATAAGGAATATATCAAAAAATTAAAAAGATGACAATGCATTTAACAAGCATAACCTCAACAAATAAACAGAATATTAACACATAAGTAGGTACCTCAATTGGTTAAAATTAAAAAATAATATTAATATTACTCACCATCTTAAAAGTTTATAACAGATATTTATATTTATTTAATAAATAATTCAAATCAATTCAAATAACCAGCCAGCTAATTTAACTCAAACTTTTCTTTTAAGGCTACAGAATCCAGAATCACAGAACAGCAGAACAGTTAATTTATAGAATAGTTTATAAAACATAGAGAAACTAATAAAAGAGGGGTTGATCACAATATGTATTAAACTCTCATCCTACTGTCATCGAGTTTATATAGTTAGAGTCCTATATAGTGCGATAGTCCTGCCACTATGTACAGCATAGAGAACTTGATTTAAATGGCGCGCTTTTCACAACTTTGTTTACTTAAAATACAAAACTATTAAAAGAATCTTCCTCAAGGTCATAACTTAGAGATATTTTTAATTGTTTTTTATTATAATATGCAATAATGTAGGAGTGTAATAAAATATTCTTTAAAAAATATATTTATTAATACAAGGGTTTAAAATAAACAAACATAAATAAAACCTTTTAAAAGGAAACAAATACAGGGTGAATGGTAAGTAGACATATTTCATTGGGGACGTATTAGTAGAGCTCGTTAGCAATTGATTGGACTCTAAATGCCTTTATATTTATTTATTATTGTTGCCTTTTTATTTTTGAAAAACACTGCCAACTACTTCTAATTCAATAAAAATTGTCAAAAATTGTAGTTTTTATAAAAATTAAAACCGTATTAAAAGATCTGAGATCCTTTGTTCGATCTGCGCATGCGCAGATATCATCGGTATCCATGATTACTACTACCATTAATAATAAAATAAGTATAATACTCTTACATCGGTTTTTACCGGTTTCTCCGAAAACACTGAAGAACAAAAGAGCTATACCCTTCAGCTTAATTCATTAATTCCATCAGCAAAAAATGAGCGAAGCGGAAAACGCACATTTCGGGTGAACGCGGGCATTTTCACATCACAATGGAATTAGCTTTATTATTGAGAACTACCAATATGAGTTACATTCAGTTTATTGAATAGATTATTAACAAAAACATTGATAATGTGACAAAAATAGATAGATATAGGTTTTATTCTTGATTAGAAATAGCATAAAATTTTGCGAAGGTTTTGAATTAGCGTTAAGAGGATATTACGAATATGATAGAATCAAATGAAGTTTAATTATTAAGAATAAATAATTCTTTTTCTTCTATGTATTGGCGCCCTGTCGCCTTCATTCTTGCATAAAGTGATTACTTGATTACTGCATGGTTTTAATTATTTGAGATTTTGAACCTCTTAATTTTTACCTTATCGTTATACTGGGTAAGCGTAGTGCCAAAAATTATACTCTTTATGGCACTGCGCATGCTCAGCATAACGCTTACGATAACGACGTGCTAAAATTAAGGGTGATTTTGAACCCCTTATATTTTACCTTATATATAGTTATCGTAATCGTTATACTGAGCATGCGCAGTGCCAAAAAAGAGTATCATTTTTGGCATTATGCTTGCTCAGTAGGTAAAACAATTACGATAACGAAATGCTAAAAATTTAGGGGTTTAAAATCTTCTATTAGGGAGATTTTAAGGTAAAATTTAAGGGGCTCAAAATCTCCCCATTAGGAAGTTTCATTTTAAATAAAGAAACCAAAATTTGTAATGTATTGAAAACAATTTAAAAATATATTTCATATGTATAAATTAAATTACTTAGTACAAAAGTGTATACATATACACAATAGTGCATAGTACATTGTATATATTGATATATAGATAGATGATAAAATATTTTTAATTCTTATATTCATAAAGCTTCAACCATCACCGCAATTCCTTGACCTCCGCCAATACAGGCTGATCCAATACCAAGTTTAGCGTTTCTTCTCCTGTAAATAAAATTAAAAAATTAATTATTATTAGCATTATCACAACATTAACACACAGGCAATTAACTACAATTTCTTATGTGACCAATATCAAGATATATATATTTTGTACATATTTGCCAAAACTCTTTTAGGGGTTATAATATGGAGGATGTGATATATACAATTAGAAATAAATTAAAGCAGATATCTTGAAGAATAATATAATAACCTTGTAAATACAATAAAGTTTATAACTTATTTGAAATCTAAATCAGTAATAATTTTATAGCAAACCTTTCTCAATATATAAAACACCCCCATACCTTTATAATAAAATATCTTTCAGAAGCCATGTTCACAATATTAATTTGAGAACCAAAGGAATTTTAACTCCACCCATGCATAAAACTGCATGTTTTGAGAGGAGTTTTAAATTTAACATTTATAAATTATATAATAGTATTCCTTTGGATTTTCATTCTTATAATTGCCACAGGTTCAAAAAGTGCATTGTTAAACTTTTCTGGGTCAAACAAATCTCAGCTGCATAAACATGTTATCGTCAAATTAAGTCGTTGATTAGTTGATTTGTTAATTACTGCAATACAATATAATGGTTGCTCTAGTTAGTAAATGTATATTCGGACGTACACTTGTACTTGTATAAATAAACTTGTATCTATTCTTTATCTATTTTTCATATATTTATTTTCTGTTTCACATTTCTTGCTGTTTGCTGTTCGAGTTTATATTGTATTCTCGTAGTTTTTAAGTGTATAATACTATATTATTATTATTATTTTATGTAATTTTATTTTATCATTGCAAGGGTTAAGTGGTAGAGCACTCTCTGGAGTGAACTTCCCCTTGTTTCCCATAATTACTATTGTGTATTAAGTATGGTGTAATATATATTGCTATAGTTCATGAGAAATAAAGTCATTTATTATTATTATTATTATATGCCTACAGTTACGTAAATATTTTCCTTACCTTAATTCATTAACAAGATGTCCGGTAATTCTAGCACCTGAGGCACCAAGAGGATGACCTAGTGCAATAGCTCCTCCATTTACATTCAATTTACTTATATCTAAATTTAAGTCCTTGGCACATGATAAAGTTTGAGCACCAAATGCTTCATTAATCTAAAAAAATATATATAATATATAAGAATTAGCAATAACTTAAAAATGAGTAATACAAATACCTCAATTAAATCAATGTCATTCAATGATTTTCCTGTTACTTTTAGCAAATTTTTGATAGCAGGGGCCGGTCCTATACCCATAATAGAGGGTTCTACACCTACTATAGAGTAGCCTAGTATTCTCGCAAGGGGTTTTAAGTTATTCTTTGTTGCAGCCTCCTCACTTGCTAAGACGATAGCTCCTGCTCCATCACAAACACCCTAAAATTAAAGTTTCCGTAAATATTACTTCGCAACATATTAATAATTATAATATCTTTACCCCTTATTTAATATTACAAAGGTTAGCCCAAGTCAGAGTGTGTGATAGGGGAAGGAGGGGTATATTATTATGTAGGCTAGATTAGCGCCCAGGAATGACTTAAGTTGGTAAACCCTAACCACCATTTAGTGCAGGAATGAGGAAAATCTGGAAAACTATGTTAGTAAGGGAATATAACAATACGGGTTAGAATATTTAAATAACACATTAATTATAATTCAAAATAAACTAACCCAGGCACATCAACGTATTGGCATATCCTAAATATATACAAGGTGCTGAAATAATGTTGTGAAAAAATAATTCT
The DNA here is from genome assembly GCA_963924545.1 of Pogonocherus hispidulus. Lineage (NCBI taxonomy): Eukaryota > Metazoa > Arthropoda > Insecta > Coleoptera > Cerambycidae > Pogonocherus > Pogonocherus hispidulus. The sequence continues at coordinate 73,940,218 of OZ004693.1, forward strand.
TATTTGAATGAATGTCATTATTTAAGTGATGAAAAATGTTAAATATGTTACCGTATAGTATTGCAGGTTCTAGCATTAAAGTTCAAAACTTTAAACATTGACTTGTATATCCTAAAGCAGAGACTTATACATGTAGATGTATAAGTCTATGCCTAAAGTACACTGCCACATACGAAAACAGTACACTTTAATATAGTTCATAGAAGTTTTTGATTCATATGAATGCCAAAAATTTGCTAGATTGATTTACATTTTTATTTCAAAATCATTATTTTTTTCAGTAAGTATAAATTTATTGAAATTAGCTGAATCCGAAGCGTCTCGAGCACCAGTAAAGAACTACAACATTTTAGGATGAACTAATTGAATACAATATAAGATGAGTTCAGCTTTACCATTGCAGAGGAGACGCCAGATGGTTTAGATTTTAATTACATAATTTGGTAAATATGGTTTCTTGATAAACTTAACCTATATACATTTTGAAGCAAAAATGTATAGGGCAATAAAACATGTGAATTTCTTTGAAAAATAAATGTTATTTGTTATTTGATGCGATATAGATAGTGCACAGATACCTGACAACCCGCAGGAAATGGTACAATACAAAATAGGCAGGTAAAATGTCCTATGTTTTACAAAAGAATTATTTTAATTTGGATAATTCGACCTCTGTTCCACCCGAGGGGGGATCGCTCCACGATCCCCCTCGGAGGAGATAGCTTAGAAACTTTGTCGAGTCGGCGATAGAATTTAGAGAGAGACAGAATCGACATGTTTTAATATATATGGATAATTAAATAATAATTATAGTGACTAATAATTCTCAAGAACTCAAAATACACAAATTGACAGTAACCAGCAGGCGTACAGTCCACGTGTTGCAAACAGCCAATAAAATTATGAGTATGCTATAGAAGCCCATTTTAAAAGTGAAATCAAAATATTTGCAGCTGATTCATTGTCTAGTTAATTTCTATGTCTTTGAATAAAGCATAAAAAACATTTATTTATAAAATTTGGGGTAAATAAAATTGGACAACTTCAATTTGTCTTCAATTTGTCTTCAACTTCGTCTTGTAACGATTTTCAAAAGACCTATATTATGTGGAAGATGTGAGATAGGAGGTACGAAATTATAATATATTTTTGTTATTCTGAAATACTCTTGTTTATTAATTTATTGACTTTTTTTATTGATGAGTCTCTGATAAAATGCCAAACCACTATACTGATTAATGAGACATAATGAAACCGTAATGCTGCACCTAACCAGTCATATATAGATTATAGCTTTATAATTCCCACGTTTAGATTAAAGTGGGTTCGGATTAAATATTTTGTATTTGGGTCTGTATATTATTTTATGAGAAATCGAAAATCTTACTGAAGCTGATCCTGCAGTTACCAATCCATTTTTCTTAAATATAGTTGGCAGTTTCCTTAAGCTTTCAATTGTTGTTTGTGGTCTTGGATGTTCATCAACCTCGAAGTTCACAGTCTCTTTTTTTACTTTAACAGGTATGGGAACGATTTCTTCTTTAAATCTGCCTGCATCTTGAGCTGTACATGAACAAGTTCTTAGAATATTATTTTGATATAAATATGCGTTATATCATTCTAAATATTAAGTTTAAAAGCATTTATAAAGTTAGAAGACTACGTTAAATTGGAGCAATGTTGCGTAATTTGGTGACCAATAATATGCCTCCAAAAAATCAAGCCTAACATGATTCATTTTGAGATCTTTGGAAAAAATCGAAATTTTGGAAATTCATATTTTTTGTAAAATTTCGGGCTTGTCTGAAGAGCTATTGAAAAAAGGGACACTTTCTCATTGCAACTTTTTACACTCTATTGAATGGAGTAATGTTTCATCTCTTCAGAACCATCAGCAACTACATTTTTTTCTAATATGGCCCCGTTAATATTTTTACCTAACTCGACAGCATATTGCCTTGCGAATTCAATGATGTATCATATGCTATAGAGATAGATTTATAGTAGTGGTTGCTAGATATAGCTGATTGCCGGCATAACCTTTAGTTGATTTCCGGTATATCCTTTGATTTACCCCTAGTTTTCCATCCTTAATATTACAACTTAGGTAAGTTATTATATATTCCTGATTGGTCTGGTAATTGAGAGATCAAGCCTAGTAGAACAACGTAAGTAAGTTTAATTTGTTAGAAGTTATTTATTGCCGATTACATATAAGTATCAATGTCATACAGCCCGTATAATTGCAAATTACTTAACTCGCTTAATTTTCTAAATTTCTAAAAATGAGGCACTGCCCAAGTTTACTTTATAATAAAATCTGTCATCACTACTTAAAATATAAGAAAACGTCAAAAGTAACTGAGTAAGTTGCACAGTAACTGTAGTGCACTAACTTTTACAAAAAAATAGTTATTTGTTTAACTAGTACAAAAAATACACGTTTTCGAGACGAGGGAAAGGGTTGCCGAATGATACGTAGCAGAGTCCGGCAACTTTACGAGTGTCGAAAACGTATTTTTTGTACGAGTTTAACATAATATTTTTTTTTCAACCGCTTCTAATTAGTACCTCCAGTTTACCGATTCATCGGAGTCACTATCTGTTTCTATTTTTCTATTTAATTAAACTTCAATATATTATGTGACTGTGACATGCAATGTCAATGTCAAATTGCTTTTCGGTACTGTAGAACTGTATAATAATCTCTTTTTTATACAGTTGCTATGGCAATTTCAAACAGTCCCGAAATGGCCCTCTTTTTATACAAAATAATTTAATGTTATATTGTCTTATTCGTATGGTTGGAAAAAAAGTACATTTTTAATGATACAAAAATATATGTTGTTTAATATTTTTAAAATTTGATTTGTAAGTTCAGAAATCTGAAAACTATCAGTGAATAAGTACCCACTGACAAAATGTTGACTTAAAAATTTACACACTCCTATAATCAAAACTATTTTCCATTTATTGCAAATCATTTTTGTTTATTCATTGACTTTATATACTTATAGTATGTATTTAAGAATAGATATTGAGATTAGATATTTTTGAAATGAATTTAATCCCATACCTACTCTCTAATCTTAATCATATTATAAAATTGAGCTGGATTTATAAGAATCATCTTAAATTGCTAAATTAAAGGCAAAGTACCATAGTTTTACAACATTAATGTTTTAAATATGTCCTTAATTTGCTTGTACTTTTTCTTATGAGAGATAAATTGTTACCAACTTGAATCATTTAATCAGTAGTAATATTCCATACTTCACTATTTTAGATTATATGTGATAACTTGTTGCACAATAAGAGTCACATTACTCAGGGTTTGGACTTTATAGGGCCTCAAAATTTCCATGACTTTTCCAGATTTTCCATGACTTTATGATTTTTTTTTCCAGGTTCCTTTATAAAAACTACTTGCTTTATTAAGTACAAAGAGACAAACTGTCTAAACAAGAAAAAATGCGCTATATGAGAATAGTTATGTTGCTGAAAATATATTATAAAAGCTTTGTTCAAATATGGGCTTGGACCTAGAATTACACGAGTTGAAAATAATTAGTCAATCCGAACGTAATCAAATATGACAACTTATTGGAAGAGAGTTTCATTTTTACAGAGACAGTACTAAGGAGCTTTTTTTAAATAGGAATACTCTTGTTCACTGAATTCAAAAATGAGTGACTTTCGATTATATGATGTGCGTACAATAAACATTAACTTATTATTTACATCAACATTAAATTTTCGATTAATTTTAGAATTATTATTTACAGTTTTACTTGGCCGTTCTTGGGATTATAGATTTTTTAAAGACACTGTTGATTTTACATATCTTTTATTATGAGGACGCGAGTGAGGACGTTTCACAAACGGTAGTCAGCTTTTTCAACTCTGAAAATATTTTTTTATATATGCAGCACTTGTACCTATGTATAATAAAATATAAGTTACGATACGATTTTACATGGCAGTGTAATAATATAATATACTATAATATTGTATTATTATACCGCCATGTATCGTAACTTATGTATTAATACTATATACAAGTGCATATATAAAAAAAATATTTTCCTTCCTTCTTCTAAACATTAATAATAAAACAAACTTGATTAAATTCTGACCTTGTTTCCAAAGTTGTTGAGATCTTAGAGCGAATTCATCAACTTCATCTCTAGTAATTTTGTATTGTTCTCCAAGTTTCTCAGCTGTTAAGGCCATTGGAAGTTTACAATATGTATCTGTCAGACCAACCCAAAGAGAATCTTCTATTAAAGGGCTTACACCAAGAGGAATGCCAAACCTTGCATTCCTTAATGCATATGGCATTGCAGACATATTCTCTACTCCTCCTGTTAATACAATATTAGCAGCACCCACATTAATTTCCTGTATCAAGAGAAGAATGCACATGTATAAAGGAAAATATAAGATAAGTGAGAAAAGATAAGAGAGAATATTTGAAGCGTTCTCGTGAATCATGTTTTTTCTGTATACATTATTCACTAGTACTGCTACAGAATCAGAAAACATTCACATAAAAAGTATGTTTTACAACTATTTTAAAATCAATTCTAAACATTCAGTATTTCATCTACAGTGTGGACAAAAACAGTGGTTGGAACCATCAATTTAATTTTTTTAATTGCTCACTGCTACTTTTATTTTTTCAGTAACATTTACTAAAGCTGCAACAACAACAATTTTTTTGTATATAAGTTATCAAAACTTTCAGAACCTTTGTCCAACACATTACTGCCGACAGACACCCCTTTGGATTAATCTTATTATTAGAGATAGACCCACTTATATCAACATATTGAAGATACAATTGTCCGCTGCTTTATGTATCAATTGTACAACAGTGGGCATTACTGCAATCATTAGACAATTCTGACATTTAGCTAAATATGCTTAAAATATCAAACATCAATGATTCGAAAAGTGAACCTTGTCATGTTTACAGTCATTCCTGAGCGCAAATGCGGTATACTGAATAATAATATGTCGCCCGTCTCTCACACAAGACAGGCTCCTGGGCTAATCCTTCTGATTAGAATGAGGGGTAGAGATATTATTATTGTACAGGGTGATTCTTAACCTATACGCATAAACTTGGGAAATTATAGCTGAGGACAAATAATAATGACTAGTAAATACCTAATGAAAAAAAAATTTTTTGTAGTAAAACATTTTTAGCTTCAGAAATACCAATTGATTTCAAATAATAATAAAAGAATGTGAATTTCATAAAATTGACGTTCATGTCCATAAGTTCTTCGTTTGAGAAATTATGCTCCATACTTTTATTCTAATCGTGTGAAAATAAACTGCTAGAAATATCAAACATATCGTCCTAACTTGTTTACTTCTTAGTTTTTATAAACAAAAAATTTCACGTGATAAATTTTTGTAAACATTTCTGTCAAATTATTTCCGAAACTAAAAAATGTTTAGCTACATTTTTTTTTTCATTATTAGTCATTATTTGTCCTCAGCTATAATTTCCCAAGTTTATGCATATAGGTTAAGAATCACCCTGTATACAGGCCATTACAAATTCGCTTCTCACATTGGGATCTCGGAAACTGTAAGAGATACAAAGAAGCTTAAATAAGGGCAAAGTTGCGTAATCAGGGTACCAACATAATGCCTCAAACTAATCAAGACTAACTTGATTAGGTTTTGAAATATTAGAAAAATACCGAAATTTTGGAAATCCATTTTTATTTTTTTGCACTTATTAGAGCGAATATTGAAAAATGAAGGGCACTTCCTCAAAGCAACTCTCTGTCCTCTATTACCCAGGATATTTAGATTTTCAATGTGATGTTTCTTTTTTCTAGAACCATCATCAACTTATTTTTTTTTAAATACGGACCAGGAATTTTGAAACCATAATTTGCAAGTCTCCTTTACTCTTAACATACTTCCACAGAATTAATTATAATCGGACATTTCGATAAAAAAAATACATTTTCAATTTTTCCATTCCGAATTGTATAATTTTTTTATCTGCGTACCAACTTTTTGCTCATTTATCGTGCACATAAATATCACTGGATGTTACCAAATCCAATTAGACCCTTTCATTTTAGTCGAATGGCCTCCAAGAGCACCCAATTTATTTTCACTAGATAGAGTATATAAAAATGTAGCCAACAATGTAGAAGAGCCGAGGACAGATATTTTGAACACATTTAATTCCATTAGAAGAAGAGACGGGACATTCAAAGGTCACTGCAGAATATTTTCAGAAGAATTAATTTTTGTATATCTTTTATTTTGTTTACCAATACTGAAATGTTTTTCTGATACGGTTCTGAAATTTAATGAAAATTTTTAATGTTTGTTAATAATTGTCATTTTGAAAGCTTTTTAGTAATAAAATGAACCCATTAACGTTTTATTTGGAAGAAATAGTTTTAATTTTTTAAAGCAATTCATAAATGTAAGGGCTTAATTGAATTTGGTAACATCTACTGACAGTTATGTGTGCAAAAATGAGATATGCTGACAAATGAGCAAAAAGTGGGTACTTATGTAGATAAAAAATTGTACAATTCGAAACGTCCAACTATGATTTATTCTGGGATAACTTGTTGTCAGGGGTAAAGGAGACTTGCAAATTATGGTTTCAAAATTCCAGATCCGTATTTAAAAAAATTAAGTTTGATGGTTCTGGAAAAACGAAGTTACATTAAAAATCTAAATATCCTGGTCCATAGAGGATAGAAGGTTGCTTCGAGAAAGTGCTCTTCATTTTTCAGTATCTGATCAAATAAGATTGCAAAAAAAAACAAATTTCCAAATTTTCGGTTTATTTCAAAGTATTTCAAAACATAATCAGATCAGCCTAGATTTTTTTGGGGCATTATGTTGGTTACCTCATTACGCAACTTTGACCCCTATTCCCTCTTATCTCTTACTACAGTTTCCGAGATCCCAATGGTGAGAAGCGAATTTGTAACAGCCTGTATACAAAATGAATTGTATCTATAGCAATGTTTACACAACAGCTCCCATATTAAATTTTGAAAGTGACAACTTTCAAGCACTTTGGACTACTCTAAATTTATATAAATATACAGGTTATATTTAAAAAACTGGCAATGATGGTACAGCTTGAACATATGTTGCTGAAAATATGAGTATTGTGAAAAAGTGAGTAAGTACTTAAACAAATTTAAAAAATTGGTAAGAAACATGAAGAAGTCTTCCATGAACGTTTCCACAACGTTTATTTGATTTTTGGTATGTGGAGAGAGCTCTTACACAACCACAATAAATTCCAAAATACTATACTGAGTGTTTCATGCATGCTGTTACATGTTGATAACTTCAAATGGCAGAAACGTTTGATTTAAATTCTCTTTAAGTGATATAAGGCAATGTAAGGATTGCGCTTATAACTTTTCAAGACAATTGCAGTTTTCTCCTATTTATGAATAATTTCAAATTGGAAATAAGTAGAAATAAACAAACTGACTACTTCACAGTTGTCAAATTATTGCTTTGAGTCAACAGTTTGTGGTAAAAGCCTATTTAAAAAATGCCCAGTCATCGTTTAAATTATGCCAATGAGGATTAAGTATTTCAATTTATTAATCATTTGCAGGCAATGTGGCAACTTACTATCGAGGATATGTGATTTATTTGCTACTCTAGCCAGAAAAACTAAAAGACCTCCAGAGATAAACAAATAAATTTTCTAAAAAGGATAAAATTTTGTGAGTTTACATTATTAAGGCATCGAGATGATGTTTCTTTTTTGTGCAATATTTTATAGACACATGAATTGAAGTTTACAAAAATATATTTCTTAATAGGCAAAACACGTATTACTAGACACATGTGATTGTGAAAAAGTTTCCTTGTTAATCAAGAATTTATTCCCTTTTTTTATTGAGGCTGCATCTGTATGTTAATCCTCAATTACAGATTAGATATTTTTTACTTAAATATCTAGTAATATTCCTTATCTTCCCTGGTACAGAAGGTTACAATAATAAGCATTTTGTTCAAAGATATTTCAAACCACTAATATATTTTATTTTGTTTACTATAGCACTTGAAAACTGAGTGTGTCTTGCTCGCTTTCACTAACTGGCGATTCATGAGCGTTTTATTATAAAACAAAATTGGCCATCTCGCCAACCCTGAGCCCGCTAAAATAATCACCAAAGTAGAATTCAGCCATGAAACAGACACTTTCAAACCCAAAGTGTCTGAACAAATCACCAGTAAATGGATATTATAGCCCCTCTCTCAACTGTTCTCAACTATTGATACCAGTGTAAGAATTCATGGACACTCAGTAATACATTCATTTCAGGGACACTCTGTATAACAATCTATTTTAGTATAAGTAGGAATATTTAACAAAATTTATAAAGAACATTTTTTATTGTATTAAGAGTTTCTTAGGTCAAAAAAATACATATCCACATTTTTTATTGGTATCAAATTACCTATAAGCATTAACTTACCTGTACTCCATTTACAATAGATTGGAAACCCGAACCACACAGTCTATTAACCAAATAAGCTGGTTTTTCTATTGGTATGCCACAGTTTAATAATACATGTCTAGGCATAAATGCACCATCTCCTGAGGACAGCTAAAACAAAAACATTAACTAGTCACATAATGAAGCCCTATGATCGAACATCATTATAACATGTCCGTGGCTTTGTAAACACTAACTGGGCCCTGGGTCTCTCACATGTCCAACAACTAGGTAATTGATTAATCAAATATGGTCAATCTAAAACTTATCATTTGTTTCTTGTATAATCTGTGACTGTCGGTATAATCCTATTGTTTGTAAAAAGTTGGGGGTAACCAAACCTTATACTGAAAAGTTTATAAAACTTTTTTTCCACATTACTCTTAAGTATACAGTCTGTCCATAAAGTAACCCCCCCCCCCCTGCTAACTTTTCCACGAATCGAGTTAGAGAGTTTTAACAAAATACAGGGTGATCATGTACAATGAAGTTGATTCTGACGATAAATTCGATTCTTCAAATTTAAAGATGGCGCCACGGGCGCTGTCAACTCAATTTTTTTAAATGGCAAAGTATGCCGTGTTGCACCTCATTTAAAAGGTAATTCAATTCTCTACATTCTCGTTTTTGAAAAATGACAATCGAGTTATCCGTTCTCTAGTTACAAGCGTTCGTATTAACGATATTTAAAAATTTTGCTTTTATCAAGTCTCCTTGCCTTTGCTTGCCACTGTCACTGAAACGTCAATAAGGTTCGAGAAAGTAGTTTAGCTACAAAAATTTAAGGTGTATGAAAGTTTCTACAGGTTTTTTTCTTATTTTTTTAAGTTATTCGATTTGATAGATTTGATAGATTTAAGAGAAAATTTAAGAGGAGAGCGGTACTTAAGAATGTTGCGGGAGGAAATTTTTCCAAAGATAGAAAGAATAGTAGGCAATAACATTCAAAGTATTGTATTTCAACAAGATGGGGCTCCGCCTCATTTCTATGGACCTGTTAACGATTTTTTAAATAACCATTTCCCGGGCAGATGGATTAACAGAAGGAGCCCGATAGAATGGCCGGCTCGTTCCCCGGACTTAACTCCTCTTGATTTTTTCTTATGGGGATATTTGAAGTCAAAAGTCTACAGAACTCCTCCAGTAAATATCGACGAACTACAGCAACGTCTAACACATATGGGTAGAAGTATCCCTGCAGAAATTTTAGGAAATATCAGGCAAGAATTTCAAAGTAAACTTTTTATGTGCCAAGAAGTCAATGGACAACATTTTGAACAACTTTTTAATTCTTTTATTTTTAGTTTTAATAAATATTTGTTCAAAATTTGTTGTATTAAAATATTAACATTTTATTCATGGATCAGATTAGAAACAGAAACGCTTGTAACTAGAGAACGACTAACTCGATTGTCATTTTTCAAAAACGAGAAAGTAGAGAATTGAATTATCTTTTAAATGAGGTGCAACACGGCACACTGTGCCATTTAAAAATATTGAGTCGACAGCGCCCGTGGCGCCATCTTTGAATTTGAAGAATCGAATTTATCGTCAGAATCAACTTCATTTTACGTCATTCACCTTGCATTTTGTTAAAACACGCTAACTCGATTCGTTCAAAAGTTAGCAGGGGGGGGGGGGTTACTTTATGGACAGACTGTATATAATAAAGTACATTCTTCTATTAATTTAAATTTCATACATTTTATGTTTAAATATATTATTTTATAAGTACAAATATATTATTATATGCAAGATATTCAGGTTGTTTTCTGAGGTTAAGATTTAGACAATAGTTTTAAAGTTATAAAAACTACCCTGCAGGCATTTCATCAGAATTAAAAGTTCAATTATTCAGAAGTTATTACAGAAATGTGCTACACATTTCTGTAATAACTTCTACAATCATAGAGGCAAGGTTTCTTTTGTTTCTAAATTATCTATTACAGAAATGTTTACCAATTATAAATTAATCTTTAGCCTGTGTGAAGAAAGAAATTTTTAATTTAATTTTCTTAAATTACCAGCCAAAACTTGTAACAAAATCCTAAGAGGAGATGTGATTTGGTTTTTCTATTTATACTTACCGTTAGAACATTTCCAATAACCACTGAATCTACAATTTCAGGCGATACATTTGCAGCTGTAAGAGCTGCTTTAGCTGCAACTGTCTGAATTTCAGTTAAAGAACTATTTGCTAATTTTCCACCATATGTTCCAAAAGGAGTTCGCTTGGCTCCAACAATGAATACACCTGTTGAAAGCAAAGTAACAAAAATAAGTATAATTAAAATCATGTATCTTAATACTTTCCTTTAACTAGTCTGCTCATTTTAATATTAGGCCTAAAAATTCCAACGAACTAAAAAATGCCGATATGTTTATAAATCTGAGATAATATCTAATACCTGCACAGTACTTATATAAAAATGAAAATATTCACTTAACCCAGAATAAGCTGGGATACAAAATGTATAGTTATACCTATTATATCTGAGAATTTGTGTTGGTTGTTTACCTATTTTATTATTGTTAAGGTGCCGATCAAATCTGAAAGTTTAAAGTCCAAATGTTCACATAAAGTATAAAGTTCATATCAAAGTTCATTATTATTTTTATTTTTATTTATTTACTATTTATCTCATTCCCCCCTACACAACACTTACTTCGTCCAATCATGATACAACCAACGTACTAGAGATGTGTCGTTCGCGAACGACCCGTTCGATTGAACCGGGTCTCAGTCGCGGTCACGAACGAAATGAACCGGCTCGCGTAATTTTAATGAGCCGGTTGCCGGCTCTCTGCAGTAGAGATGTGTCGTTTGCGAACGACCCGTTCGAAGGAATCGGGTTTCAGTCGCGAACGAAATAAACATATATTATATTTTATCCATTTTATCTATGAAATAAACCGTCTCCCGGCAGTAGGCTTGTTCTGTTCTAGTTTTATTATACGCGATTCATTTTAAGATCGTAGCGCCAAAATGGCAGAAATCTATACTAACCTATGTTCACTGACACTGACGTTTGAAATTTTATTCAACAAATATTTGTTGTCGAGAACTTTAAACCAGGTAAAAAACTTGTAAAACTATTTTGAAAGGGATAAGTAGTGATATAAAATTAAAATAGATTTCAATATTTGTCGAGCGTTCAAATCTGAAAATGAAACTTAACCTCAAAATATGTCAAATTCTTTATTGGGCATACGGCATACATACCTTTATGGAAGTAGTCATCCTTAGAGAAAGGTAAAGAGCACACTCTCTACTCTGCGTTCTTTAGCTTCTTTATCCATACTTGTCTCCTGTAACTCTGTAATGGTCAACTTATAGTTTCCGCGATAGCTCCAGATTTTTCCGCTTTTGGAAAAGTATGAAACTGATCTCGGGGTTTTTCTTTGTACAAGAGGAACAATGACGCTCGCAACAATAATGATTCATATCTAATCAAAGCAATTAACTAATATAACAACAGATATTTCAAAATTCACAATGGACATACATACGCAAAAATGAACCAATACCAATGTAGTATTATATATATGCAATAACCCAAGCGTTAGTTGTGCGTGCCGCCAGTAGGTAGCGTATTGCTTAGCAAGAATCGCGTTCTAGTTATATTATTTTCATTTGAGAGCCTTTTGTTAAATATTTACCTTTCGAAAATCAAATGCTCATTGTTTTCGATTTACCTACAAACAGTGCAAAGTGCAAGAACCAGGGTTCTTGCAAACAGTGATCATAAAAAAATAAATAGTATCATTATCGACGCACACGCATAGAAAATAAAAAATAAAGTACTAACTGTCGTGAATTAGTAATAGGTTTTTTTTGAGGAGTTTTTTTAAAATATGATGAGTTTTTTTTAAATATATTCTTATTTTAAAAAACTCAATAATTTTAGAATTATAGTTTTTTATTTAAAAAAAAAACCTATTACTAATTCACGAAAGTTCCTCTGTAATACTGTTTAACTCAATATCCAGATTGAGGTAGGTATAATATGTAGTAACTATTAGCAGAGATAAGTACGCAATTAGTAAAAGCACAGTGCATGTAATAAATAAAAAATATGTTGCTTGTTGATTACTTGTTTTATAAGATAGTAGCTTTAGCTAAAGATAAAGGAAACGAACCAATTAAAACATGCTTTATTTTTTTTTTTTTTGATAAGCAAATATTGTGACTTTCAAAAATAATAATGGGCGCATTCAGGGAAACATAGCACTCCAGCGCTTTACCACTTCACGTTCGCTGAATCGACATTTTAAACGCAAGCTTAAAGTGACATAATTTTCAGTAATCCATATTTTGTAATTAATATCAATAATTAATATTATCCATAGATATTTTGTGCGTAAACCCATAGACGTAAACCTAAACTATATTAATTTTATCGCTTGATGGAACTATTCAGCGATCCAGGGGGAAAAATATATGCTTTATCGCTTTAATCAAGCGCTACAGCGCTTTAATGCAGCGCTGCAGTGATTTGAATAAAGCGCTGAAGTGCTGCGGTTCGTGCGGTTCTCTGAATGCGCCCAATATCTCTGGCGGGATTTGAACCTGCAAAATTTTGCGGTTCAGTTTGAAACACTGCCGCTCAACCAACTAGTCCACCGGATGACGTTTAACAATGTCTCTAAAACGGTTATGTAAACTACACCTATGATGATGATCTATCTGATGATGATGGTCTCTATCCTTTATTAATTTATATAAATAGCTTTCAAAATACTGCGCACTGGAATAATTGTAATTTTGTCATTGATCAATATATTTTTAATCTAGGTACCGGTTTTTAAAATTAGATTAATACTTTATAATTAGACAATACTTTTGCCGACAGTATCCTTAGCCTGACAATTTTTCTAAAAATATATACTCCTGAAAAATATATCTATGTTATCACAATATACAAAAAAAAAAAAAAATGCATGACCTACATAACTAAATTTTGATAAACCCTATAATTATTGCAATCTTTAGAATCACGAGTGTGTGACATTTAGGAAATTGTAAATTGATCTGGTATTCATTATTCTATTATCGAAATCCTTTTAACTTCATGTGTATTGTTCTTAATAATAGTATGGTTTTATATTGAGTCGTGGCTCAAAGTTTAGTGGATTGATCGCTTAACCCAGAGGTAATGGGTTTGAATCTGCATTCCGCCGACAGTTTTTAATTCAATTTTCTGCTTATATATATTAAGGGAGGGAGGGGTTGGCAATCATCGTGGTTTGCGTGCCTAGCATGGAAAGAATGTCAACTTGGTGTTCCAATGTGAGAGATTAACATTAGTTGATGATTAACTGTCCCTCTAACTAATGATGAGGTTTTCCCTCACTATCCAGCAAAAAATGGTCATTTGAACTTACCAACATAAGTTGCTCCTGAGGAGCAATTCCAACCTACTGCATAATAATATGCAGTTTAATATGCTTTCACACAACATAATATTATATAGCCGATAGGCCGCCAGCAGTTAGGCACACAAACATAAATTGCATGGGGGAGGGATATTTTAACAGACATTTGTTTTAATAAATAGAGTATAAAAAATTAATTTATTAATTCATTTAAATATATGTCGAAAAATATTATGTGTCAACCTGAGGAGGTGCTAAAGATTGGTATAATTTTGTAACAGCAGTCTGTACGATTTGCTGAAATGTTTCATCAGAGGGGCATTTTACTTCCTGAAAAAAAATATCAAATCCAGGAAAGTGCTCATAGTAAAATAAATATGCTTACCAAGTTTGACAAATCAATATCGGCTCGTTTGTCATTCACCGTGACATACAATTTCTCTCCTTTGAATATTTTCGGAACAGAATCTTCTCCAAACATATCTTGCAACATTTCAATAAGACACTCCTAAAATAATACATTTTTAATTTTTTTTTTATGTTATTTTTCTTATTCCACTACTAACCTTAAAATGCATTCTATCAACTTTAACAGACGTTGCTATATTTTTAATAGGAACATCTAGTAAATCAGCCTGTAGAATAGCCGCTACAATTGCATCCGCATACATATCATTTATAGGATTTGCAACCCACTACAAAATATAATTATTTAACATCTTTTATGGAATTATTTAATTTCCATGAGTTTCAAGACTATCATCATTCACAAAAATAAAGAAATTACCTCCAATGTAACTATTTTATGGTCAATAGTAATGTTGATAGCATTAAAGGCCCTCATTTTCTTGTCACTTTCTATAGATTCAAGTAGACCAGCCACTTGGGATATAAGATATCGCAGGGCACCACTATTACCAGAATAGTGTATACTTTGTCTCTGCATTATTTGACTCATACTGAGATCAGTGTATTCTAAAAAAAAAATAAAATCTTATGGCTTTATGTAAAATTTGATGTAGTTCAATTTTATTAGCCTTTTTATCTTCTATCTTATTCCATCTGTGTAAGCTTATTTATCTTCTTTCTTAAATTATCTAAATATAATAAATTTTTTTATAGAACATCATGTATTCTTTTACATGTTTGGATCACATGAAGTGTTTCCACAAGAATGCATTAATGACCCGATAATTAACAAGATTACATTGTTCTTGCGATTAGAAGCTTCCACTATTAGAGATAGACTTGTGAAGCTTGTTAACAATGTATAATAATCAAACTTTTTGTTCTCCATAATATATTTTTCAAAGAAAAAGAATAAATAATATATTCAAATACATCTAACTGGCCTATAAGGTCAGTTTGAAATAATTTTTATTAAAAACAAAAATTAAAACTTGACAATATTTTTTGGTTAATAAAAACAATAGGAAGAGCCAAGTACTTACTTGATAAATCATCTGCAGATAATATATGATAATTAAAGTTTCTTTTAACTAAAATTCCTGACAATGTTCTTCCTGGTTTGGGTTCTTCTATAGCAAGAGACCCCATTACTTTGGCAGTTTTTTCTCCCCTGAAATACAGTTCAACTGCATGTGTATTTCTGGGGTTGTGTATATGAATTGTAGTATTTGGATCGTCTTCGTACTCACGTTGCAGAGCCGCTTTTAAACGATTCATTTCATTTTGCTCTCCATGAACTAAAACCTTAAAAAAAAACCAATGACAAAATAATGAATGATTAAGGTAAAAAAATTGTATTATAATCATAAACATTGTACTTACAACATGTGGTGGTTTTAAAATACGTATAAATTCACTTGTTTGTTGGTAATCTGTATGTGCCGAGAAAGAAATATAGTCTACAGACATTTTTAATGGCAATTTCTGTCCCACCATTGTTGTTATTTCTTCAGGTTCAGATAAAATTGTCTTTGCCAAAGTTCCCTCTACACAATAACCTGTAAAATAAAAACATTACAAAGTAGTGAGTGAACCTGTTAGGTCAAATATAATAGGTGTGAGACACAATTTACAACATGGTTGAAGAGGAGTTTCTGGTTTTCAGCCCCTTCACTTTTGAATCTAGGTTAAGTCTAGGCTAAGATACACAAACTGAACTCACCAGCAATTATCACTCCATTTTTGGCATCAGTGCACCATGATTCAAACAGTTCACGGGACAGACCACTTTGCATCATACCTGGAGATGCCATTATTACACATGGACCTATATCTTCAAAATGATCGATCCCCTACAATATAAATATGTGTACAAACAGAAACATTATGAATATAAAATTTTCAATAATGTAATGAAGTTTGCTGTGTCCTTTTGTGTATGTACAGGGTTAGTCACTATAATCTGACAGCTTATTGTGATTTTATTATTGAAATTACAAAAAAGTTTTTAATACAAAAGTTTTATTTTTTTTATGAGTTTTTATAATACTATATTAGAAAAAACAATTGAATAACGGAAATCACTAAATTAAAGAAAACAATTTTATTTTTAAATGGAACACCTTATATAAATTAGTGCATACTTAGTTTCGTTAAATTTTTCTCTTTTTAAAAATATATAATATGTTACTGTTTGATTTAGGACTTTTCCACATTTGTCAGTTTAAAACTATTTTTGAAAAAACAGGAGGGACATTTATGTCTGACGGAACACAGTGGCTATGGACGAGGCACGCAAAACAAACAAATGACTTTGACAGAAGCTTATTTATCATCATTAACTTATTTCCAATAACAAACTATTTTAACAAAGGAATAATGTTTGAACAAAAAATTTGAAGTTAAACGGATAACTTCAAATTTTTTCCACTTTCAAACTTCGACTTTGTGAAAATAACAGAAAATAAAGCGCATTGGGCCGCTTCTTCTATATCACTAGGAATATGGCTTTCGGTATCTGACATGATGGTAACTGGTATAATGTCTACTAATTTATTTCTACGAAAAATTATTTTCAAGAAATGTCAAACTTGATAGTAAATAAAAAGTTTAAGTATCTTACCAACAGTACACAAATACGAGTATGAACATAATGTGATTTATATATTAAAAAAAAAATTCCGTTCTTAAGTTAGTATTGATTAAACATACATGTGGTCAAAATTAAAAAAATATTTGTATGACACACTTTTGGGAAACACTTTTTTATATAACTCATTTCCTTTTGCGGAACTCTGAAAAAGAGAAATCTGCTCATTACACAAAAAATAGTACTTTTCCCAACTGGTTACATAAATAGCTATTTCCAATGTATAAAATATTCTGAAATGCATTGTGTATGTGTATGGGCACACCGTAGTGCCCTCTTTGAGTCTTTGCTACTATCTGTCTGACAATTATTGTCAAATTGACAGACCAATAACGACCTGCTTTTCCGCAAGTGCCATGACAGCAGTGACCTCTATTGTCTTTGAGGAAGACAATCCTACTTATTTATTTGAAGGAGATGCCGAAAACAACTACTCCACGGGAATGTGTCCCGACTGGCATTGCATTGCTTACATTATTGGCACTTTGATTAGTGTGAAACGGGTCAGTGTCTGGTAGTTGGTTTCGATGAATGTGCCGACTCGTATGGAGATGCCGAAGTAATGCAATGCCAATCAGGGCACATTGACCGTGGAGTAGTTGTTTTCGGCATCTTCTTCAAATAATCTCCTTATCTGTCTGTCAATTTGACAATAATTGTCAGACAATAAGGTACTATTGTATCATGTATCTATATTAATTTTTTCTATCTCCACAAACCACAAAGATATGAACATGTACCCAAAAGTACAAAGGTAGAAAAATCTAGATTTTGTTTTTGTTTAATAATCGAAACCAAACGACGATAAGCCTTTTGGTTTTCACCATCAAGTTGGTTACGAAAAAAAAAAAAGATCGCGAAGGGGGGGGGGGGTTCATTTTTATCAATTTCTCAGCGTGTTCTTTAATTCAACATTTCAATGTGGTGAACGCAAGAAAAGCGTTTTGATTGGTTGATTTGAAAAATTCTGCATTCTGATTTGTCCTACAGTATCCACGCACCAAAATGTTAAATTAAAGAACGCCCGCTCTTATAGTTAACGATATATCGTATAAAAACATGGAAATTTGCCCACCCTGTACAATATTTTAATTATTTCACATAAACTTGCAATGCTTTTCAAGGGCATACTATCAGAACATCAGAACTGATTTGTTATTTTTTAAGATAAGGAAAGTACAGTAATATCACAAGTATAAAGATATATATCTTTATACTTGTGGTAATATTGAGGTAATGTTCTGTGAGTAATATGTAATTATATCATAGAATAAATGAAATAATGATAATAGCTAGCAAACTGAATGATTACAGGCTGGTTTGTTGAACTATAAGTGGACTATCCAAGGTGTCATACAGAAAAAATTGAAATTTAAGGTTAGTAAATTTTTATTTCTATTTGCACTTTTATTATATAGATACCTTATTAATTTTTAATCCATTATGTTAAGATTACAGCCCAATTGGCGGGTAGCGTGATTTATTATAGTAGGTATTAGCCAATAATGACCAATAAAAAAAAAATAACAAAGATGATACTGTTTTTATTTCTTAACCCACAATTATTCAAAACACAATTTTTTTGCAAACAATATGTATCCGCAGATCTCAGGACATTAACATTAATAATATTACATAGTATATTTACATATATATTTTTAAAATCAAGCCCTTACGTTCGTTTTCAGAGAACCATAATTCTTTTATTCTTTTACATCATATTGTTTCTTTATGTTTTACATAACATAACCTGCAACCTACTTATCACCTATCACCATGATACACATGACCTATCACACATCTTCTGTCTCCAGATAATAGGTATATATCATAGATAATAGATACATTGTATATATACCTATCGGACTCAAATGATATAAAACTTTATACAACCACTCATATTTAAAAGTATTAATTAATATTTATTAATTAAGTATGTTGTATGATTTTTTAATTAGAACCTTCTTTCAATAAATTTGTATTATGTGGCCACAAGATCACAAGAATGAATAAATAATCAGAAGCATATTATCTCTCTAAAGCGCTCATCTATTCCTTCCCGTATCCTGGATGCTCGGTTAACTTGAGATTCTACCCTGAAATGACCAGTGTTGTAGCGTCTTGAGTGTTTGTATGTGCGCAGCAAATTGTTTCTTACACGTTGGGTTTTATAAGATATTTTGTCTAGCTTTTAATTATAGTATCTTAAGTTTCATTAATGTTAGTTACTCAGTTTGCAGTTAAAACCGAATTGCAAGAAGAGCATGTTAGAAACGAATTTTGTAAGATATTTTGCAAGGTATTTAACCAAAAGTTGTCTCATTAGACAAACTTGCGATGTATGTGAACCATATTTTAAAGCTCACCAAGATTTGGATGAATCAGCTTTATTTTGCTACTATAAAGCTTACGAAAATGCCAATTTGGGTTTATTTGGCACTTTAAATTTGCTTCACGATGATTTTGTAAGCTATATATCGTTGCTTAAAGTTTTATTTCAATTAAACTTTGAAAGTGTTTTAAAAAACAGGCTTATAAAAAGTTTTGAAAACATTTTTTGTAAACATGTTAAATTTGTAGGTACACCCATGGAAGAATTTTCCTCAAAATTATTTAATAAAACTATTTGATAGAGTGAAACTATATTAAACACTTGAATGTATAAACAGAAACTTTAGAACGACAAAAAAACAAAATACTTATAATTTGGAAAAATCAATAGTTATTCTTTATTTAAACTCTATTTCATCCAAAAAATTGTGTTTATTTTGATTCAAAACAAAACCGCATAAAAACAAATTAATTAGGTATGTGTATGAAAAAGCAATAAAATATCCTCGAAAATACGTCCCCCTTTTGGAACTGAGGTCACGAATGCATCAGTAACCACATCAAAGTATTCACCTGCGAGATATTCTTTTGGTTATTTATTTGTTCTTATCGTGAGGCTATAGCTCAAAGAGTTATACCCATACCATAATACACAATGACATAGTATTTTTTAAAAAAAGCAGTATGTTTTCAAAGTTTGCTAAGCATATTAGAACAAAATTGGGCATGTTCAGTTTAGACATAGAGTGCGAAACATTTTTGGAACTTATACTTAAGCAATTTATGTAATCAATACACGATAAAATCAGTATAAACATTTAATTACACTTCAGCATTAATCAGAACCAACCCTTAAGCCAGGAAACATTTATTTAATAAGTATATCTTTTGAAGTATTTTTAATCCACTTTATAGGAGGGTTATTGGGATAAATACTGTTTTACCTATGAGTATTCTTAATAGCCTATTTTAAGATTTAGCCTATAATGGCAATAATTTAATTTGTTTTTGACAGTATAGTTAGGTACAAGACAAGGTAGGTACCTTAATAAGATGGGTACAAAAAGTTGAATAAAAGTTGTAACTGCTCAAACAGGAATAACTTGATAGCAAATCCTACATAAGATTATTTTGTCTTAGATTCACCATTTTGTTTATAAATATTGAAAATGTTTTTATCTATTTCAGATGACAAGTACTTGGAAGGTGAAAATAATAAATTTTTTAGAAAACAACCGAGGGTTAGTGATCCTACTTTTCTGTTTACCTGCAAGTTTTATTTTTGATTTGTTTCTGACTATTAGAACAAAAATTCATAGAACCGTATTCAGCAGCCCCAAGCTACATGATCAGCGTGTTAACAAAATACAGAGGCAAGTGCAATTATGGAACAAATCATCAAAATTAGAAAGAAAATTACTTTGTACTTCTCGTCCAAATTGGATGAGTTTATCTACCACTTTCTATAGAAAAGATTTATGTCACCAAATCAATGTCAATTTATTTGACATATTAGACCTAGATGAGAGAAACCTAACAGTTAGGGTGGAACCCATGGTAACTGTTGGGGATATCACAAAATTCTTGATACCAAAGGGTTACACTTTAGCAGTAACATTAGAAATAGCTGATGCTACCCTGGGAGGACTGGCCATGGGGACTGGCATGACAACACATTCTCACAAGGTCGGGTTGTATCATGAAAATATTTCATCTTATGAGGTTGTCCTAGGCGATGGAAGCCTTGTAAAAGCATCAGACGATGAAAATTCTGATCTTTTTAGGGCTTTACCATGGTCACATGGTAGCCTAGGTTTACTTGTTGCATTAACATTGAAGATCGTAAAGGTGAAACCTTTTATAAAAATGACCTATGTACCTGTGAAAGGAGAGAAAAATTATTGTGAAATGATAAGAATGTTGTCTGGTGACTTAGGTTTGGATTATGCCTTATCTGATTATGTGGAAGCTACAATATTTAGTCGTAATGAAGCTGTAATAATGGCCGGAGACTATGCAGACTTTGATCCATCTTTACCTATAAATCATCTTACTCGGTGGTACAAACCGTGGTTTTATAAATATACAGAGTCTTTCCTTAAGAAAGGAAAACATATTGAGCTCATACCACTACAAGAATATTTGTTAAGACACAATCGCTCCATATTTTGGGTAGTAGAGTCAATGATTCCATTCGGAAATAATCCATTGTTTCGATTATTATTTGGCTGGCTCTTACCTCCAAAACCAGCATTCCTTAAATTCACCACTACTCCAGGCATAAGAGCTTTTACATTTACAAAACAAGTATTCCAAGACATAGTTTTACCGATAAGAAAATTAGAAGAACAAATAGCCACTTCAGAGGAATTATTTGATGCTTATCCATTATTAGTATACCCATGCAGGATCTATGACCATGGTCCTAATTCTGGCCAAATAAAGTCACCACCAAAAGAATATCTAGTAGAGGGTACAAATTACGCGATGTACAATGATTTGGGAATATATGGTGTACCTGGATTTGTCAAGAGAAAAGAAAAGTACAATCCTGTAACAGCCATGAGAGCCATGGAAAAATTTACGAGAGATGTAGGTGGTTTCTCTTTTTTATATGCCGACATATTCATGACAAGAAAGGAATTTGAAGAGATGTTTGATCTAAGCCTTTATGAAAAAGTTAGAAAGAAATACAATGCTGAGGATGCCTTCCCACATTTATACATCAAAGTGAAACCAGAAATTGATGTATTTGAAATTGGAAGAAAATATGAAATAAAATAGTAATCATTTGTCATAGGTACATAATTACATCACAAATTAATACTATAACTGTATAGGCTTTTTTTAATTTTTGAGACAATTAAAACGTTTTCTTTTCAGTCAATGTAACTTCATAGTTATTTGTCTTTCTGTGTAACATGACAATATGAAAAGTGAACATTTATCATCACCAGAAAAGAACTTTGGAGGGCATGCCAAAGATGGATTTAAAGCTTTTCCGATGAAATAGAATATTTCACAGATTATACATTTTTTTGCGTTAAAACCAACACTGATGAGGGGTCATCGACAGCTAAGAATAGCATGTGGTGGTCAGTGAATAACTTTTGTCTTATAAGCTGTATTAATGTGTAAATGACAACCTGTCATACTGACCTTGGTATTTGTCAGAGTATTATTTTGTTTATAACATTCTATGTATTTAACGTATTTGATGTAGTATGAAGTTTGTTCAGTTCAAAATCTTTTAAGCTAGATATTTGCTACATGCATGGTGAATAAAGTCGTACTGTCTTCTTTTAATTGAATTTTCTGGTTGTGATAAACTGCACTTACTGAAGCACTGAAATTTTTTATTAGCGATTATTTTGACTTGTGTCACAATTGTATAAATTTACTGTCATATTTCTCATGTCTTTTTCTAGATAGTAAAGCACACATGTGGATGTCGCCACCCTTCATTTTTCTTATTTACCCCAAGGGTTTATGGACAGACATCACTCCTCCCCTTACGAGAAAACATGAAAACACAAGGGTGTTTTATAACCTGCCTACTATTATTAGACAGTAGCTAATGTGAATTCAGGTACCGCAGCAATAACATAAACATGTTATATATTATTTCAATATATTATATTTCATATTACTGTTCTATCATATAGCCTATCATCTATTTCATCAACAATTTCAGTGTTGTTATATGATTTTTTAAAACATAACAGATGGCACCACACATAAATTTACCCAAGCAACACGTGATGGTTAATAAACGTTTATTCCATGAAATTCCCGGTTAAATTTTGGTCTAGAGATGTTTATTTACAAAACGTTATTTATATGTATAAGATAAATTACTTTATCCAAATTCCTAAGAAATATTTCAAAGTAATTAATTAAAGCTTTAAGCAGTTAGATTAATCAAATGTTGCACTAGTAAAAAAATAAGATTTGTATGTTTCCAGTTATATTCCAAAATTTGGTAAACGGTTTTTAAATATTATATGTTATAAATATTTATTTGCCAGTAGTTTTTTATACATAGGTATATCGTAAACGACTATTTCAGAAATATATAAAACTAGCATAGAGAACTTGGAAAATACTTGTCGATACTTAATATAATATGAAAAATATTATATTTTTCATATAATACACCAAATATATACGTTTGTCGCGCAGACATTCAAACGTATATACACTACTCGTATAGACTAACTCTAAACGTTTATTAAACCATTCTCTGTCGGTGGGGTAGTTAATTCCACAAACACATAGAGTTGCCTTATCGAATAATTTGTACGGTATCAAGGGTGCCTAAAATCGGAGAAGGGCTTTTTTCGCAGGCCCGCAATAAAATTATTTCAGGCCCCAGCCAGACTCCACTGCGGTTTCATGCTGTGTTCCCTTAGGGCGAGTTTATTTGGTCTGTGGTTATTTTATACACAACTCAAAATTATTGAAAACATAATTTAAAATGGTAATTTAATAGTTATTTATGCAACAAGTGCAAAAAGTAAGTGTTTATTGCACGCGACGTGAAATTGTCCAACGAGGCCGTTAGGCCGAGTTGGACAACACGTCAAGTTCAATAAATACTTTTTGTACGAGTTGCATACAATATTTTTTCTACGTTCATAGAAAAACCAAAAAATGTTTTATTTAAGGGGCACTAAGTGTCACGTCGATTTGACGTTTATGTTTGTCATGATCACAAAACGCTGTAGTAGAATGACAGATAAGTAGTATTGCACTAGTGCAATAATAATAGTTTTTTGCATGAACGTAGAAAAAGTAAATTTTCTTTTCCCCTTTTTTTGTTTCAATAAAATTAATTTTATTATTAGCATAGTTTAGTTAAACAACAAAGATCTTATAATTAAAATATGGTACAAAATAACAACAAAATAAAAGAGTGAGGAGAAATTTGATGTTAAATGCTTCCCCAAATTTATAATTTATGCTTTTGTGTCTGTTCTAGTACATATATAAAATTAAAATGAATTACAAAACTCTTCAGTACCTATCAAATATACTGAAAAAAACTCACTCAAAACTGTAGTCAACTTGGCAAGAATATAAATTTTTTTCATGTGCAATATACATGGCGGGTGACTTTTTATTATATACTCATTATTTCCTCATAGAAAATTATTTAAAAACATTAAGCGTCTCATAAAATCAATGGTCAAAAAAAATAAGTATAATAAATAATATTGTACTGATCAATAAATATATTAAATATGAATATTAAATTGTACAATTAAATGATCACAAATTCAAAAAAAAAAAAAGATAATAGATAGGGAATAGATTTTGAACCAAAACAAAACAAAAAATTGTTATTATATTTACTTACCTTCAAGTTAGAAATATGTTTAAAAACAAAAGGATTATTAATTGCTATCTGCCGCCTAATTTTATCATTCATTGCGTTGATATAAGTTTGATATACTGCCATACATTTTTTTGCCAAAGAAGATGCATAATATATTGGAATATCATGCAGTTCAGGATGCTGACTCCAATATTCATCTAAAAATAAGTATGTTTCTATAAAAACTTTTGTAAGATAAGGTCATTAAAACAATAAATTATATGTGATTATTAATTATATAAATAATTATGTATAAATTACCTAAAATTAATAAGAGCTCCTGAGCTCTACCAAGAGCAAAAACTGGTATCAAACACCTCCCACCTCGATTTACAATGTCATGCACTAAATTGGTAAATCGACTTTCTCGATCTTCTCTTTTCTCATGAATGTGTGTTCCATATGTTGACTCCTTAAAAAATATGTAAGACATACACATACAAATACGGAACATTTCCTAGTAATCCAAAACAGGGGGCTGCCATGCTTGAAAGGTGAAAGTTATCTTTTATTTTATTTTTTAAATGTTTCAATCTTATTTTACAGTAGTGATGGCATGAGGTTAATTAACCATTCGGTTATTAACCAAAATTAGAGTTAATTGACCAGTGGTTAATCATGTTCAAAATTAATCATTTGGTTAATTTTCAATCACCCTCGTATTTTTCTCATTATAGGTTATGTTACATCAAGACAAAGGAAAACTTGATATATTGCTAGCATACAAATTGGCATCTAGACAGCATTTAGTAAATCGATTATTCTAGTTTAGGGTATGATTACGGATGAATCACAAAAACCACTAAGTTTAATGTCAGACAGATAAACTGACATAAATGGGACGCATATAATTTATATCCTAATTTGCTACACCCAAATTTTTTTTTTTTTTTTTTTTCATGAACATTGATCCTGGAGACAATTCTCATAATGATGAATACATAATATACAAAATATTTATAATATTTAATTTTTATATACATACCTATACATAAAATTAAACCATCTTTATTACAACAAAGCAAATAGAGAAAAAAAGAGTATAATGCCACGGTTAAAACATACACATAGGAATGGAGAAAATCCATACAAAACAATATATAAAAAACCCGTTAATCGAAACCATGTATGTCTATGTTGAAACCCGTTATCGAAATGACGATAAACTGGGTGATATTTTGACACAGTGGAAATTTATTAAAATTTTTAGAGAAAACTCCTTAAGAATTATTTTGTAATATTGTCTGTCTTTAATGTACAAAAAATTTATCTGTTAAATGGGCAGGCTTTTAGGTATAGAAATATCATACACAAATGTATTCGGAATACACTTTCTTTCAATTAATGTGATTAATTATAGGCCACAATACTTTTTGCTTTTGTCATAGAATGCGGCCAGTTACGATTTTTCTGTGAAATATTTGATTAGTTTTAAATTTTCCGTAGCCTCAACGCCTTCTCTTAACCCTATAAAAATTTCAACATCATGTTTTTGATCGCTACTGAAAAACAATTTTTTTGTTAGAAACCTTTTATACGGATCTTTAACAAATGGAATTTAAATTTAAGTGCAGATCCCAAAACTAATAAAAAGTTGGACACTCCTGTAGTACTCTCATCTGAAAAGTTTCAGATCAAAAGGTTTTCCGTTCTCAAAATACTCAAATGGACACCCAAAAAATCACCCTATATGATGGTTATACGATATGCCATGTCATGTGTGAAATACTGTCAAGTGTTTCTATTTTCGGATTTTAATATTACCTACTAGCCTTTAAGTTTTGTTTTTTTAAATGAGACATCCTGTGTAGTTTTTAATTTTTAAACTATAGATTACTAAAGTGAACCGATTGCCAGATATCATGTATATTTCATTTTATCAGATGCAATTGAACAAGTGGGTCCAAGTAAAATTAATGTGGTGATTACCTATAATAATGCTTCAAATATTGCACATATTTGAATGGAATGCACGAAATTTGTTACAGAAAAAATATATACGAAGTGACAGATATTGAGCCCCTGACAAATAATTTAAAAATATTTAGAATACCATTTTATGTAGGTATAACCATGATACAACTACACTGATATGCTCATAACTTGACCAAATTTCGTTTGTTCTGCGCACGACGTCATTCCAGATGCAAAAATGGCGAAAATTCAAATACCTTACTGTCAGTGATATAATTATTTTCGTGTTTGTCAATTGTATTCCCGTATTAGTATAATTGTGAGGCCCGAGGGTTATCAAGTTGTCATTTTTATATTATAGGGTGGTATTTATGTACAGT
Organism: Pogonocherus hispidulus; assembly: GCA_963924545.1. Classification (NCBI taxonomy): domain Eukaryota; kingdom Metazoa; phylum Arthropoda; class Insecta; order Coleoptera; family Cerambycidae; genus Pogonocherus; species Pogonocherus hispidulus. The sequence goes on from OZ004693.1 coordinate 73,967,176, forward strand.
AGTGCTTCTTATTATCTCTTCAAATTGTAAAATTTAGATTAGAGTTATATTCAGTAGGTAGATCGGTACACAGAATGCGGTTTGAATTAAAATAAGAAAGATTGATATTAATCAACTATTATTTTAGTTTTCGTGTATGAATCGTGTATTATAATTCCATAATCGATGTTTATTTTATTTTGTTATCTTTGTTTACAAGTATTTTATTTAATTATGTGTAATAGCTGACGTCACGCTCATCGATAGACCACGCCCCCATGCGCATAGGCATATCAGTGTAGTTGTATCATGGGTATAACATGGTCACATTAAGTACTTATTTTTTTTATTTAGTAGTATGTGAGCCATAATACTGATTTTGTTTTATATTATGTAATAAAAGGTTCCTTTTCTAATAACTAGTTTTTTATATACTGATAATTAATAGTCGACCTTTATCCCATAAGTGAAGATTTTTAATGTAATATTTATTAAAAAATTGTTTAAATCATCTTAAAATAGTGAAATATTGTCCAATATAGCAAGTATTTGGTATTAGACCGAAGTGCTTGCAGAGATCTACTAACATCTGCAAAAAAATCAAAATTAACCACTGCTTAATTTTCACACTTATGGCCAAATTAATATTAACTGGTTAATTGTCAACGCTATTTTACAATAGTAAGTTATTTATAAATCATTACCATTATTAAAGTGCTAAATTTAAATAAGAATAGCAATAGTAATTATTCCATTCCTCATTCTAATTGCAAGGATCAACCTGAAAGACTGAAGTGTGCGAGGCTTGTGTGGAACAGGGAGTGGCAGTTTATTATTCTATAGACCACATTACCGAACACAAATGACTTAAGGTAACCCCTAACCACTATTTAGTACAGGATTGAGAAAAACCTGGAAAACCCCATTTGTTAAGCTTAAATAAACCATAACTTTACAAAGTCAATTAAAAGAATGAACTGAAACAATAAGTTGAAAAATTATAAACATGTGATATGTTCCAAATAGATCTTGTTGGACATCCAAAAATAAATCTATAGTATAGTATAATTTTAATAATTTCTTACTGTTATCAAAACATCTGGATGAATAGTAGGGATCTCTGCTGCCATTAAATGTCTATCTTCTTGACGAGAAAAATCACCAGTATATAGAATCTACAATAAAAAATCAATACATCTACGAATTTTATTGCATATACGATTCCTTTTGTGCTGTTTACAAAAAATTGAGATTGATGAATAAAATGTAATATATTTAAACTGATATCACACGTATTTGTATTCATAATAACTAAACACCCTAGATTTAGATATCATAATATGAATAACAGGGTTGGATAGAAGAATATACCACTACATGCTATATACCGCCTTGATAGCGTAGTGAGCTAGAGCATGTCGTGGCTGCATTTCTCGGTCGCACTGCCTATTATGGTCTGGGTTGTCTAATTTATGTAGTGTTGTAATGTATAAAATGGTATAAAACAGACTAAAAACAGAGTATAAAATGGTATTTTCTGTCTAAAAATAATATTTTGGAATAAAAGAGATCTAGTCTATATATAGATATATTATATATTATTATATATTATTCTGAACAGAAGCCCGAAACGATTTATGAATGGTAGTAAGAATATTTCCCTGTCCGGCCTTGTTTTTTATATCATGATATCCAAATCTGTGGTATGTTAGTAATTACATTCAGGGTGGATTTTTTAAAGGAAACCACTCCTGTATCTCATTGAAATTATACCATATGTTTTTTATTACATTTTTCAAACTATCTGACAGTGTATACAAATATATTTTGCACTTCCTAGACTAAACGTCACGAAGCTATTTCATTCACTCATTTTAGAGACTGAAGTGTCATTTTTAATACCCCGTGGATTAAAAATATATTTAATCCTCTGAAAAAATTATTTTTTTAGAGTTCAACAGTGTCAACAGTTCCATTAAAATCCATTTTATATGCTTTTTGCAATACAATCTTCAGAACAATATAAGTTTACACAATAGCCACAATGGCGATTTTATAACTTATTTCATCGTTACTGTGGTAAAAAACATCTATGAGTACCACGACAATATGGGCATTTAAAGAGGAGTGTGCTCAAAAGCTATCGTTTGATACTAATTTCAGATTTAACCAAGAAATTAAATTTAATTGAAAATTTTTATTTCTGGATAAATCTGATATTAGTATCAAACGATAGCTTTTGAAAAGTTAGGATAGGAATGTGCAAACCGTTTTGCTTGATCTCTAACCGTTTAGATTTTACAGGGTGTCAGTTGCAAAATGTCAATATTCACCTGTCAATATTTCAAAAACAGTTGAAGATAGATATATAGGACATCCTACATGAAATGTGTTTAGAATATCATGTAGAGTTCAAAATTGCAATAATATACAGGGAGTTCCATTTGAAATAACGAAGTTGTGGTCTACTTCCGGTATAACCGGAAGTGATGCAAACCAGAAAATATTTTCATTGAATTGGAAATAATCGAAAACCTCCACCATAAAAAATCAGATTTTTATCGTTAACTGAACCCTAAGAACGTCTAATACCCGCTTTGCGCGAATAACCCTGTATACCATGGGGCTAAAGTGATTTAATCCCTTGAGTAGTTATAGGGCAACAAACCTATTCACGGGATTAAATGATGCAGTTTAGTCCCTCGGTATATAACATACTATTTCATCACTTTCGGTTTAACTTAACACGAAGGTACCCTAACTTTTAAAATTTAAATGGAACACTCTGTATATGGCCACACATTTGGTTAGAGTTCTTTCTTAGGAACACATTGAAATAAGGTTTGATATATCTATCTGTAATACTGAAGGGGATATGGCCCACGAAAGCTGCTATAAGATCAATGTGTTAGAGTGGGAGTTGATGATGTCACCAGTTCTGGCTCTAACATATTGAACTTATGGCACCTTTTGTGAACCATATTACAGACCCATCAAACTTATATCAATGATCCTAAGAAAGAACACTAACCAAATGTGACCATATACAGAGTGTTCCATTTAAATTTTAAAAGTTAGGGTAGCTTCAGGTTAAACCAGAGGTGATGGAAAATATTTCTATATACTATCAGATAGTTTGAAAAAATCCAAATGTACCATGAATGTTCCAAAGAACATATATCTAGTGTAATTTTAATATTAACAGAGATACGCAGTAGTGGTTTCCATTAAAAAATTCACCCTTGTATACAAGAACACAATGTCTAAAAATAAGTAATAATTTTTAACATATATTTTACCAATTGCAGAATTGCAATTCAATTCATTTTTTCTCTATGTACATATTGCTATCTGCGTATTTGTATAAATAAATTACTCAACTTGATGTGAGTGATCTTTTGCTTGGAATATTTAATTAGTAGAATTATATCTAATCATAATAAAAACTTTTTACTTTTACTCCAGCTATTTCAATCATAAACATTGCAGCTCCTAGTACATGTCCCGCATTGTAAGCCCAAAATTTAATACCAAATACATCCTTTTCTTCATGGAAGTTTATTGTTTCTATTTTATCCATACTAGCTTCCAAATCAGCCTCAGTATATAACATCTGCTCTGTAGCAATGTTGCTGTAATATTTTTATACAACATTTAACTATATGACATTTTGAATATAAGCTATTATTCTACCTGACTTTTATATAATCTGAGAGCAACCATCTATAAATTGCTTTTGTCGCATGGGTCATAAAACACCTTCCTTTGAAACTAGTCTTTTGTAAAAACCAGGGCAATGCTCCACTATGATCCAAGTGAAAACTAAAAAAAAGAAGTCAAAGGTTAGTCAGTATCAAGCCAATATAAAATATGAATAAATGTGCTTCAATACCATTATCCCTTGATTATTCTCCATAACTTATTTGTGACAGACTATGAATGATCAAATATTCTTCAGATCACAAATCAAACAGCCAGTAATGCAGTATCAAGAGAAACTTTAGAACCTTGCATTGATGATACTGCACTTGTGGTATTTAAAATAATTTGTTTTATTTTTTGTGTATTTTACAGGCGGTATATTCCCAGAAGAAAATCTGATTAACTACCACTTGGTTAATAAAGTGGATACTCGAAGCGGATGGTTCTTTATGAAACATCGTGAAAATAATTGTTTTGAAAAAAACATTGATCTCATTTAGATGTTCCAAGAAATATATAGAAAACACTCTATATACTAGTATTTCGGCTTATTAGGCTTTTTTCAATAGACTAAATGTCTATTACAGAATGTTTCCAAGCGTGTTTTCGTTATTTGTTTGTTTACGAGCACCTACCCCTGATTGATCCTACCATCTGGTAAAGCCCGAGTTTTTAGTACCTTTTCTAAGAAGGGCGATAGTGTAAAATCTATCACATAATTTGTCTTTTTTCCGAAACTTATTTATGTAATATGAGTAAGAATATGAATTATTTTGATGACATTTTTTGAAAAACTATATTGTTTATTTGGTTGCTATCGTTATGATGGTCACCATGCCTAAACCGTCTTGATTCAGACACAGTTGAAACGATTTCAAATATAAATAAATTGTTGTATATAACACAATTGTCTTATTTTATTGCAGTTTTTGGAAAAAATATTGTTTGTAATATTGAAGTTTTATAAGTAGGTAGTCAGAAGTATATTAGAAAATGTAATCTCATCTCTCTACCACCGAGTTAATAATAGAAAGTTGTAATAGTAATATTAATTTCATATATATCTATTATAAATTTAAATTACAATAAAACAAAAGCAATATCAAACTTACTGTGAAATGAGAAGTAGATCAATTTCATCAGCTTCAATGAGATCTACAAAAGGTAATGCATCCATACCAGATAATCCGGGGTGTATACCACAATCCAACTATATGGAAAAACAAAAAGTTGCTAATGCTCGAGTTCCTTAAAACTTTAAATACTTATATGAATATACAAACCATGATTTTTTTCCCTTTGAATTCGATCATTATACATGATCTTCCAACTTCTTGGCCGGCACCCCTAAAATAATAACAGAAATTAATCATTATTCTAAACTTATTTATTAGCACAAACGAACAAAGGCATTATAATCAGTTGATCACTTTCTTCTGCGGGTACTTGGCTGTCGGATTTCCTTTTATTGGACATGTTTAATAAATAACTAATAAATCTCTAAACACCTCTCGTTACTTGTTTTTAACCTATGTACGTTATTTTTTAACATAATAAATGCATATGATCATCAGAGTAATAAATAAAGGGGAGACCGTTATTTACATTCTAAAGTGAAGCCTTGAGGTAAATGTATTTACAAACATCGGTCCCTGCAACGTCCTTGACATTGATGCCAAAGTTACTTTTTTATTTTTATAGCTAGGTACAGCCGTCATCATTTTCATTGATTATCATGTAAAGATCTACCACATTCTTGACCTCAATCAATTTACAAATTAGTTACATTGTAATATGTTTAAGGCTACCCACTATTTTTTTGTGACTTGTGTTATAATTATAGGCTCTCCATATCCATCAATACATTATTGAAATTTCTAGCGATATTAAGCGCCGGAAGTGGCAACATTGCCTGGTATTAACCTAATATAGCAAGTAACGCCATTATTTTGAAATAAAAAATTGGTGAAGCTGAGTGTTTTATGTATTCTTAAACTGTGTTTTTGAACTTAACTTTTGTATATAATTATGTATATTGTAAGCATTTCCGTGATATAGCTTGATACGCCACTACGCTGATACGATCAGGGACCATCGTGTGATCATTATGTATTGTTTGTTTACCAACATCCAGTAGGTTGAGGTTACATGTTTACATTATGCGTTGAAATAGGGAATGCGGTCTCCCCTTTATTTATTACTCTGATATATGATCCTAATCCTAACCTAAATTTCTTCTTCTTCGTTTTCTGACCTTGGGCCATTTTCACAAAAATTTTTAGTCTCTGCTCTGGTGCTCCAGTGTCAAATTCACAATCTTCGATTTGATAGTAATAGACGAATTAAAAAAAGAAGGTATTACCAAATGTGTTGAAGTGTAACAAAGATGCACGGTCGATTCGATATCGAATCGAGGAATCAGAATCTGGAGGCGGATCACGACACTCGATTCGATGTAGTCGATAATCCGATTAATCGACTAGAGAAAATTTATCATGACGCTCGATCGTATCGAAAATCATTTATTCGATTGTGAATAGCTTCATCTTTAAGAAATTTTGACAAATGACAGACAAAGTGGTGTTTTTTTTATTTTACATGCGAATTTACTTTTTGTATCCAGCGAAATTTGCGAGTTTTGCGTTTGGTTGTATCCATTTATTACACTAAAGTCATATATAAGAAAAGAAAAAACGAAAATACAAGGATGATACCAGCTAAGCAATGGGAAATTCTCATAGACTTCTTAGAAAGCAGCGTTTCTATTGTTTAAAACAATATTTTACTTACAATTATTTGATATACCTATATGTTGTGTATAAAATGACTAAAAGTCAATATACCTAATGAAACGTAAACCACAAATTATAGAATCGAATTTTGTAGTATTATATAAGCATATACGTTTTAAAACCCAAAGCCAATCTCTCATTATCTCATTAAAAGCATCAAAACAAGTAAACCTAACCTCATTCGATAGCTCGCCCTCTGTCGAAAGATTTTGATCGAAGAGAGTCGATTTATCGAAAGTCGTGAATGTAGTTTTTCGATGATCGAGTAAAAATGACGTATTTCAATCGAGTATCGAGGGTCGTAATCCTGCTGCTGGTCAGGTAAGATAACCGAATATCTGGTAAGATCGCAGTGACAAAATAGCTGTGTCAAAACCACTGAACTATATATAATATTATAATAACTGGAACGCCAATACTATATTTCACTTATGTGTCTAATTGAAACTCGCGCACAAGACCTCCCGAGTTTGCGCACAAAAAACGTTAGTATGGTCCGTCTTTAACATATTCTGTATTTAGTTATTAAACTTCATAAATGTATCCATAAAATATTTTAAAATTTAGGTTATATTATTATTTTGATTTTTCAGGTTTGATTATCTAGTACACAACTCTTGTTTTTAACTTTTTAACAGTCAGTAAATTCATTATTGGATAAAAGGTTAGCAAATAGTCATCTATGGGTAGTCATGATTGAAAATTACATTAGTGTATGTACTTTTAACAACTGCGTTGATGTTGATAGGTCATTCTGCCATACAAATCTTTGCACCAAAGGATCAGTCAGAAGGTTTTTTTTACCTATTTTAACTAATAAAAATATACTGTGAACAGTCAAACGCTAGATGCTTTTGCGAAAAACCTTGGCGTAAGGGTAATATTGTACAGTCAGCAGGAATAAGATAGAACTTGTAACAGAACTTGATAATAAACAGGAAAAACAGCCTCTCACATTATCTATAAGTGCAAGTAGTAACTCACTGTAGATATAAATCTCTCATATATGCAAATAACCTTTTCATATGTGTAAACTCCAGACTTTCTTGTCTTTGTGAAAAGGGTGAAAAGGTCATTGCTTGTCAATCCCGTGCACACTTTTTTACCTAAAACAGTATATTTAACAATACAACAAGGACCGTTTAGTATTATCAATTAAGCATAGGTGCTCGATCAATCAGGCAAGCGAAAAATAAAATTTTGCACACACAATAAATCTTCGCTACCAAGGGCTTTCATCCATGGCAAGTAACGTTTTGACATTAACCTATGTGCAGTTAAAATGGATTAAATTTCAGTTACGTACTTCAATTGCATTACCTAAACAGGATTTTGATTGCAAAAATATATATTACTTATGAGTTTAAACACTGAAAAACTGTTTAAAATGATTTATTTTCAATCATGTTACCTTTTCCTCAATATGAAGAAGATTCAAAATTACGTAAACGTTTACGTAAGTAGGTCACAAAAATTGACGATGAAAAGATACATAATAAGATTTGAAGTACCTAGGTATGATAACAAAACTGCAAATCACCACAATGAAAATTTTAATGATCCATAAAGATTTATTTTTACTTACGTATAGTAATTCAATCCAGGAATTGGTCCTTTATTCTTGCAAAATAACACCACGCAACCCGCACCCATTGTAATTCAAACGAATTATCAGAGTCAGGAGTCTGGACGAATACAACATAGACAATAAACCAATATATTTTATCTATGCAATAAACTAATTATTCTCTTTGCCAGAACCAAAATCAAACTTTAAATGCTAAAACTCCACATTACACAAAGCCGGACCTGACATATAAAATATGAAGTAATAATTCACATACGTAAAATTTCACGTGATAAGTAAGCTCAGACAACCTCGCCAAATAAATTTACTTCTGCGCAGACGCCCCATTCCTTTTTTCATTACGCTAGGTAGACGTAAACATTCTTCGCACATTTACCCGTAATGGCGTTCCAGTTATTATATATAGTTCAGTGGTCAAAACCAGTGATGGGTTTTTAGCCGCTAATTATATATTTAGCCAATGCTAATTATATAATTAGCATTTAGCCGGCTAAAAATATTATAGTTAGCCGTTAGCAGAATATAAGTACAGTTTTTAATTTTTCACACATTAGAATAATTTTTTCCCAATTACCAATAAAATATCTATATATTTATTCTTACCTACTAGGTAGGTAAGCATGATAGGTATTATTAGGTCATCATATTATAAGTCATTGATAAGGAGAAATTAAATCTAGATATAGCGATTATTTTGTATTTTATTTTATAATACCCCAATCTTCATCATTTAATTAAGTGCATAAAAAATAATAATAATCGTACAACTTGAAAAATAAAAATATAAAGCAAACTAAATTAAATTAAAAAATAAATAAAAGTTCCAATATATCTCCCTATGAGACCATTTCTTCCACTGGCGCTATAATATCTAGCCTGCTAATTTTGAAAGGGTTTTTAGCCGACGGATAATTATCGATAATTAGCCGGTTAATTATAAATGGATAATTATCCGGCACATCACTGGTCAAAACTGTCAAAATAGCCGCGACAAATCATACAACGTCACATCGATAGCCTACCCACTACCCGTGGTATATAGCCATAGACATAATATATAGCCCTCTCACTTCCAGGACCTAAACTGGAGAATGGAAATGTCATATTCTAGAAATACAAGTACCAAGCAGGTGGTACAATGTAATAATAATAATAACCTACATTAAGGTAAAATTATAGGTAATTAAAAATTAAAACTATCATCACGTTTATTTTAAAAAATAATTTCATCGAAGGACAAGAAGAAGAATAACCATAGACTAGTAACGTAACGAGCCTTTTGATTTTGTCAATCAAAAGAGAAGTAGAAGAGAAATGTAGTCCATTCATTGTTTTTGGTTAAGGTTAATGAACTTCGAAAAATCAGAGGGGAGGAGGAGCTACAATAAGGTGAATAACCTCAGTTTTGAAATTTGAAATAAGGGAAAAATGGAATGTGTAATATCTTTTAGTGAAGTGAAACATATCATATATTATATAAAGTCCTCAAACTGCTTATGAATTAAAAACATGGATTCTTGAATTTTTTGACAACATTAGATACGCTTTTCAGAAATAGGTAGGTATCTAAATATTTAATACAATAAATACGTTTTATCTTTGTATATGGGTTTATCCATTTTTGTAGTAAATAAAGGTAAAATTCTTCAGAGGAAAATAAAGTGGGTACCTATGTCTATACATTTGCGTTTACTTTCTCGTCTCGGAATACAACAGTGACAGATGCATCAAAGTGTGGATAAGTGTGGTGCAAATTAATTCAACTCGATTGATAAGTGAATAAATAAATAATACCTTAGACAAATCTACTACTCTATGATAATACTGAACGTTTTTCCCTTCCGGACTTCTAGTCTATCTTTCTAATAACTAAGGATAAGTCTGTGACTAGAGGAGGGTTCCCAGATTCTTTAATCTTACAATAAGTAATAAGTACCTAGTGGTTAAGGTTAACCAACTGATATCGTTCTTAGGCCCTAATGCGGCCTACAGAACAAAAATATAACGTTCCTTTTCCCACAGAAGTCTGTAACTTTCTAGCTAATCCTTAGAATGAGGGGCTATACTGTAGTTGTCGATAAACTTCTAAGATGACACCCATGATAATTCTATATTTGATGATGCTTCTATATCACTAATTTCCCAATAGCACAAGGTGATTCAAAGAATGGCTTCTGAATATTCTTTTCGAAGATTCGAATATATACTGAGATCATACATTAATGGATGAAGTTGTTCAGCGAATATCTACAGCATGAAAAATTACGCTGTTTTTTTTTTTCATTATATATTTATCCTATACTATATAATTATTCTTGGATATGATTGAGATAATTTTAGATTATTCTGTGATTAAAAAAAAATTTTTATCACGATTTTTTATTAATTAAACTGCTTAACAAACCTATTGTTAGACGGAGCAAGCCCATGAATACTAGGTATACATGTTTGATTAAGAATTGCTTATGAAAAATCTCAGGCGAATATACTTATATTATTTATTAAAAAAATAAACTTATTTGAATATTCCCGTAATATTTTGTGCAGATTATTCTATTAAATGTTAAAACGAACGTTCTAGGGATAGTATTCAAAGTGAAAGATATTCATGTAATATTATATGAATATTTAAAAAAATATATTCTTTATGGGAAGTTGAGAGAATATTCTCTGATTAAGTTGTGCTGTGTGGGATGGGAACAAAACTGAAAAATGTTTAGAAACAAGACAATTTATTATCCATTTACATTCATTTAAATAAATAAAAGATAAAATATATATCAAAGCAAATTAATCATTTTCATCAGAAAATATGTCGATGTGTGTCCTTGTTGGTTGGTAAGGATTTATAGAATTCCCAAAATATTCCCAAAATATTTCCAAAATATAAGGTATTATTAGTTGCATTAGATTAGCTTTCATTTTTTTGGGAATTGGAACTGAACCAACATTAAAATGGATTTCCAGTTTCATCCTTTTCTTAATTTGAAGTTAATTTTTTAGGGGATGGTGAATTGGTCATCAACAAGTGCATTATAAAGTGGTAAGTATAAGTGGTATTAAAAACTTGTGATTTATTTCTTTGTGTTGGATGTGCTTTTAAGATAGAAAAAGACATTGCTATCAAATGAAAATTTTTATTTTCCTGTGGATTCCATTTATAGACACTAATTTTACACACTGTAATTTTCCCGCAAACTGCTTCACTTGAAACGTCTCGTAATATTTAATACAAACTGAATTGAACAAAATGTTAATGTCTATGTTATGTCTACGTTAATCACCGAAAAGTTTTTAGACGCTATTTGAGATAAATGTTATCTTGTTTTGACAATCAATGAAAATTTTAATTTTTATGCGAAAGGAGATAAGTTGACTTACCTATCTCTACAGGAGCATTTTCAAGGGACTATATAGACATATGTACCTCGAAATGAACCTATGTTTAGTAATATTTTTTTACTTCAACTGAGATATCTCCTTTCGCCCAAAAGAAATATTTGATTGTGTAAAACCGAAATTTGAATATATCCCAATCTGACCAAAATTGGACTTATATCTCCTTTTTTCCGGACACCACGAAAGTATACTTCGATCTTTGTATGCCAGAGGACGTATTGGCGAAATTGGAATCTGATTAAATGTTCTAAAGTGCCCCTAATTCTTAACTGACGTAGTTTTCCACATAACACCGAAACACTGTATTGTAATCGACGGGCTTTTCGCCAACAAAGTTGGTTGGTGAAACGCGCGTCGAGTGTAGTATAGTGTTGTGGTGTTATGTGGAAAACTACCTCAGTGTTATATTCACACTAAAGGTTCCAACCCCTTTCAAGACACTTATTTCTTCTTATTTATGATTTTCATTAATACATTATTATATACAAAAGTATTATAATATATAAATTTAAAAACTATATTATTTGTAGAACCTGCTAGCTTTTCATATACAGTAACGGTACTTATTTCAACAATTATATAATTCTAATAGGTCTGTTCTTGCAATACCTACAAGCATTCCGAAACGGCCAGAAAGGCTCAAAAACAATCGCCCAACAAAACTGTTCACAGACATTAAACTGACAGACAATAAAAACTGCACTGCCCGCATGTAGAAAACCATTAAAGGCTTTGCAAACAATAAAAACAAAAATCAAAATTCATCATCTTCATCATTCGCCATCAAAAATCAATTTCTTTGCGATATCTTCTGAACTGTCAGGTGCCAGATCTAATTTCATTTCAGATTATTGCTCAGCTTATAAATGAGCAAATTTGTCCTAATTATTAACCGTTTTCGTATCTTTTAAGATACCTATCTACATACTCTGTTTTCTGCAAAGCGCTAGGGATTTTATTCAATTTCTGAAGAACTAATATGGTAAGTAGGTTATTAGGAAATCCAACAGTTTATATTTTAAATTGTATTATATTCGTAGTAAATTAAATAAAATCTTGTCATAAATAATATTAAAAATATTTATCCTGCATCCTGTATTATTTGTTTTTCATTCTTTAGCCTCTATATCTCTGGTCTCTATATTAGTCATTTCCCCGCGCAAATCAGTTTTCATAATCTGAAAATAAAAAAATATTACTTAAACAAAATTGTTATACCTGAATAAATACATTCTCCAATAATATATAGCGTGTCCGCGAGAAAAAGTACGATGAATTTATATGTGGCATCTTTTACGGTGTGGTAGTAAAGTAAGGAATAAATTCAATATCTCGTAAACCAGAATTTTTTTAAAAAATCGATCGAACCCGTCAATTTTCTTTTATTTTTATACTTGATTTACAAATATTAAATTTTTTACAGGGCGACTCAATGAAGCTACATTGATATAAACTTTAATATTTTAAATGGAACACCCAGTACTGTTTTACATATTTGGAAATAACTCTTTTTTAGGAATAAGGTCATATAAGGTTTTATGGGTCTATCTCTAATAATAAGGAAGATATGCCAAACATATATCTGACAACATTAAAGATACTCGACTACTTATCAAGTCGGTGTCTCAGAGTTTAGTGTCTCGATCGTTTAACCCAAAGGTCATGGGTTCGAATCCCCATTACCCCGGACTATTTTTAATTAAATGTCGCATATTAAGACTGCTTTGCTGGGATGTCATGACAACCATTCTGTCGTGCATGATGGGAAAAATGTCAGCTTGGTCAAATGTAAGAGATTAACAAGGGTTGATGTTTGATTGTTCCCTTAACTAATGAGGTTTTCCAGGTTTACCTCATTTCAGCTTTCTGAATGGTGGTTATGGCTTACGTCGTATATGGTTATGGCTATAAGTCCTTCCTGAACCACAAAAACGGGCGCATTTAATAATAATAATATGCCGCTCCCCTCCCACACAAGCCTCAGACTTTCGGGCTAATCCTTGTGAGTAGAATAAACTTATCCGAATTTTCGCGCAGACGTCGGGTATTTGAGACGTAATACATAAATAAATACATATAAACAAGTGTACTTTAGTTCAGAGATAAAAATTTTTACTAATTTTAAAGACAAAAGGAGCGGCTGATTACGAAATCGCTTGTGGTACAATTAATTTTACTGCTACGTGCCGAGGTAAAGGTCCGTACCTATTCTGAATAATTTTCTAGTTTATAATAAGTATAAATCTTACTAAATTTCATCTCTGAACTTAAGTATACTAGGTACTAACCTCCACCCGTTGAAGGTATGTCAAATCTGGTAGTTCTAACACATACATTAATTTTGTTAGAGCTGCTTCTGCTGTCATATCTCCTCCAGAAATTATACCAATGCTTTCCAAAACCTTAAAGCGTAAGTATAGACATGTATAGGTATATAAGGCATGATGCATAATATTTTTATAAACAACTTGGTTAACAACTACTTGTGCTTATATAGATTTATTTTTTTTTAAGGATAAAATTCCCAAGTTCAACCTTGGGAAAGGTGTTTATTCTAAATAAAAATCCCGTGACAACCTTGGGTAAGGCGTTTATTCTAAACAAAAATCCCGTGATATTAAACCATTTATCTTAATTACCTTAAAAATAATGTTGTACATTAAAAGTACCTATTTGCTGAATCACCTTTCATATAGGTAGGTATTTGTTTTATTGTAATAATGAAGTGATTGAAAATATATCGCATGAAGTGGTAAAAGTGCAAAAGGTCAGATGTAGTCGATTCTGCTGTGTAAATTAATTTCCTACCTCTCCACATTCATATGAACTGCTGACTGCTCCTCGAGCACACTGGGTGACATTTATTAGTAAAATCTCTCTTTTTACGGCATTCCTGAATACTTCCAGCAGGTCTGTTCTGTTGGATGGAAGATTGCCAGTTCCATAACTCTGTATCACTATACCCTGTGTTGGTGGCTTCAAATAAGATTCTAACTGGAGTAAATCAAAAATATTCAATATATTTTATTAACTTATTCTTTAAATTTTGTTTACAGCCGATATTCCATAATTTTGCATTGATTATGTTGGACCGGATACAAAAATTCAATGTTTTTTCTCTATTCTAATCTACTAAAAAACCCCAGAAGTAATATTTAAAAAATTAAAAGGCAAAACTATAAGAGATGAGTGTCAAAGGCACATATACATTTTATTAATAATACAAGATCTACAAGAGGTAAATTGTAATACCTACTCTTTTTTTACCCAAAACATTCAAAATAAAAAATAAATACTTCTGTGTATCTAAAAAAAAAAAAAATAGAAATAATTGTTTTGCTCAAAATGTATTACAGCATTTCATTATTGACAGATTAGTGACATGATTTCATCATCAGAATCGCAATTATCCCCTTTTATTACGATCGAAGGATACTCTTTCTTTGCTACTTCTTTTTCTACTACTTTTCTTCTTTTACTACTATGCCAGTGGGTTATTAGGCACTGTTGTTTTTGTTAGTATTTTGTTGCCATTGGGATTTATACATCCGTTGTTTAAACATCATATTTATTTAATACTTGCGTATAATGCACTGATCTAAATTGCACACCCTGCTAACTTTTGAATCAATAAAAACGTAGGTACGTATATTAAACAAAAACTGGATCAAGTGGTACCGAGTTGCCTTCCACTTGAACTGATGGATCAAATTAATAATCCAAAATTCATATCTATACGATCCTCGCTTCACCCGTGGTTTTGGTAAGGTTTTTAAAGATATAGGTATGTCAGTAGTTTATTCATCAGAAAATAAACTACAACAACTTTTAGGCAATCCAAAAGACAAAATAGAAACTAAGGAAAAGTCGGGGATTTACGAAATTAGCTGGAAAAACTGCGATCAAAAGTATATGTTGGACAAACTAGAAGGTTAATTCAAACTAAATTCAAGGAACATATGACTCGTCTCAAATATGCTAGAACCGTTAAGTCTAGTGTCGCCCAACATGCGTTTGAGAACAATCATAAAATAGATAGTAGCAATTTAGGACTAATTAAGAACGTAAGTAACAAATTCCAGACAACTGGAAGCTTTTGAGAGATTGGAAATTGCTAAATGTAAAAATAGTATGAATGGTGACAGAGGGCCAATCCCATATAGCCCGCTTTATTACTTAGTAAATCACGGTTCACTGATCTGTCGCGGCGGTTCACTAAACCGTAGAAATAGTTTATGTATAAATAGGACACAATGTTAGCATAGGTTTAGCTTTAATTATCTCCAGTTGTTGGCAACTTGGTTGGCGAAACACGCGTCGAGTGCAATATAGTGTTTTGGTGTTATGTGGAAAACTATGTCAGTGTTAACCCTGGCATGATTTTTACACGAGTTCATTTTAGAGTTTTCATTGTTTGAATGTGTCACATGTAAGCCGCGCAGATCTTAAGACACGAAATGAATTGATGGAATTTTAAAATCAGCTTTGTAAAGAAATGAAAGGCCTTTCGAACAATATTATATAACCCACCCTGAAGTTGATAAGTCCCCCAGGATTATCTTTGTAGATTTCAAAAATTTTACATAATAATGTAATAAACAGATATGACATTGGACCAGTTTGGTGTTTCTATTTTTACTGGTTAAGAATTAGAAAAGGGAGACGGACGTTAATAGCCAATTGTTATTAATTATTAGGGTATAAAACAGCTATCAGGTCTAATCAGCTATAATAGTAGATTATACACCAAGGAAGTAAAATGCATGATTTTTTCTCGAGGTGCGTTAGTAGCACGAGGGGAAAGCCCGAGGGCTCTACAAAGCACTGGGGGGGAATGTATGTAAAACCGCCGCTTGGCCGCTTGTACGACCCAACATTTTAATTGAAAGAATTAAAAAAATTGTTAATATATTTCTAATTTAAAAAGTATTGTCAATATGAGATTTCTAAATTATGATTAATATGAGATAATTAATTTAATATTAATGTAAATATAAATAAATATGATAAAATATTCATTAATTTAGTTGGCTATGCTTTTTTACCCTAGGGAGTAAAAGACTCAATTAACTCCCGCTTTTAAGGGACTGAAATTGTTTATTATATAAGGGTGGTACTAAAAAACTCTTTATTTAAGTTTTCGAGAGAATAGGTAGGTTGATTTCAAATGTTCATATTTGACCATTTTTGGCCTAGTAGCCATAGCCTATACAAATAAAATATATTTAGTATTACGATTCTTTTTTTAACAAAAGCAATGCATAAAATTAAATAGACAATATTAGTTGCTTTCTTTTATAGCTACTGGCCGACTATAAAAAGGCAAAATGCTATATGGATCATATAATTATTAAATAAAATAAAATAGTACCTGGTACCTACTTACCATTTGCCTAGTGATGGTAGGAAAGAAAGATAAAATAGCCACATTTGTATTTAAATTCGCGTGGACTGTGAAAGGTGTTTTATCCTCATTCCGAATATAATGCTGATAAACTAAAACAAAATAATATTTAAATTGAATAAATACTGGCGGGTGGCCAACAAGAATAGTCATAACGCGTGAAACACTACTTTTTGCTATGGAAAGAGCATATCATAGTTAAATATGTATTCAACCACTAAGTACATGTATTTAAACGCATTTGTGCTCATAATCATAAACAAATAAATAAATGTTGTGCCCATAAATGTTGGAATTAGGTAGGTATATTGAAAAACAGGAATATTTTATTCAAAAGCTGTTCGTTTGGAAAATTCACACTGTTAACTAAAGAAATGGAACAACGTAATTTGCATTTCATATTTTCTTAAATAAAAGCAATTTGAGACATACTTTAAACCACCAACTACCAGTTCCAGAAACAACTAGGTAGGTACCTATTTGTCTATGTAGGTACTGCTATTTTTCATGAACAGGATGCTCTTACTTATTTCAGGATAACCTTCTATATTTCGAATTATAGAGAAGCCACAAAATACCCGAATAACTAATGATAATATGACATTTTCCTTTGCAGAACGCAGTCAGTTTTTGTTTTTCTCGGAATTACTTGCTATCAGTAATTGATATTTGTACATTAATTGCTTTCTATTCAGCTGAAAATGTGTAATCGTTTTTATTTTAAATAAAACTACTTATAAATAAATTTATTTTAATTTAGATAGAATATTTTGAATTTCGGGTAACAGTAATAATAGTCAACAGACTTTCCCTGTACCTACATGTTAAAGTATGGTGTCATCATAAAGGAAGGGGTATACTTTTAAGTTTTATATAATTTTAAGAAATCAAGCTAGGATTTAGAGAATTGTTCTCAAAATAAAACTCAACTAAACGCAAATTGAAATGATTTAAACTTTAATAACATGGATGTAGAAACAATAATTGGTTTAGTACAATATTATTACGAATACGACAGAAATTACACTGCTGGATTACGAAGATTCCGTACGAAAATGATTTTCGTACGCAAATCAGCAAATCGATTAGCAAATCGTACGATTTGCTAATCAAAATTACTTTGATTAGCAAATTTGAAAGATCAGGGTCTGTAACAGACCTACCGACATCCAAGGATTAGTGATGTCCAAGTTGCAAAAGTTCTTCGGAAAAATTAAAACATAGCCAACACTAACCCGTTAACAATCAGTAGCGTGAATTCGATATCAAAACGATTGCAAATGCCATACCTACACCACGGATTGGAAAATTGTACGCAAAATCCTAAAAATGTTTCCCTATAAACTTAAGCTGTTGTTTGAATTAAATGATGCAGGTTTTCCTATCAGATATGATTTTTCTTTACAAATATTGGCTCAGAGGGCAATTGAACCGAATGGTTATTCCGTATTTTATGGACAGATGAGGCCCATTTCTCTATAAATGGTGGAGTCAATACTCAAAACTGTTCACATACAATCCACATGATGATAATCCAACAGATAATCCACATGAAATCGTTCAGGAAGGTCTTCATAACAAGAAATAAGTTACCGTTTGGTGCGGTTTCACATCTAATTTTATTACCTGCATATATTACGAGATTATGTCATTCTACGGATACAAAACGATCACGAAGGAATTGAAAACATGATTTTTATGCAGGATGGATCATCCTCGCATATTTACCGACCAGTTAAAGAATTTTTAACTGATGTTTTTCAAAATCATGTTACTTACCAAGATCGCCTGATCTTAACCAGCGGATCACTGGCTGTGGAGTTATTTAAAAAAATTGGTGTTTAGAACACGACTAACAGCGCTAGAAGAATTAAAAGATTATTAGGGAGCAAATTGCTGCAATTCAACCAGAAATGCTGAATAATGCTGTGTACAATTTGGAGGAACAGTTGGTGATTGTACAGCAGCAAAATGGACGAAATATCCAATATTTGCGTTAACCCCTGTGGGACATAAGAAATCCCATTGTTTAAGCTTTCACATCCTGTTATTAACTTAATTTGTTAAAAATACATAATAATCTGAAATATATCCCTTAGTTTATGATAACCTTGTATGCGGTAAAGTGGAGAATGTCTCCCTGCAATTTGTGCAGCTAGCTAAGATATCAACTTACTATTCACATTGATGCCAACGTCTGCCAGCGTGTGATAGTTAGGTGAATAGAAGGCATCCAAGTCGTCGGAACTTCTTTTGGCCGTGCGATTTCCTCTAAGAAGTTTGTTTGCGAAGAAAACGCAAACTTCTGGAATGTTGTAGCAGCCGGCGATGATCAGCGATGACACGAAATTGTCCTTTGCGTCACTTCGAGTTTTAAAAATCGGGATCTGCAACACACTCGTATAATAGTATATTATACTATAAGGGACAGAAATGCGTTATTTTGGCAGAGGTGCAATTTGAAGCCCGAGGGCGAAGCCAGAGACCTACAATGCACCGAGGACAAAATAGCATTTCTCCCGAATGGTATATACTATTTTTTCCACGGTCTCATTAACTTAAAAACACATATTTTGTTATTATGAAGTAAGTAGCACCAGAATTATTGTATTCGGATTTGAGCATTTATTTAGTAGTCGTTGAGTTATTGTCATAACTACAAAATAAACAAACAAAAATAATTGTCAAATTAAGATGTTAGTTTGGTTTAGTTTACAGTTTGTTTAGTGCACAATGAATAATTATTGTGAGTCGGAAGAGATTGTGGAGGCTGCAAATATTGCAATAAGCAATTTGTTACCTACGAAGTCAAGATCTTTATACGATATAGCTTACAATCGGTTCAAAACGTGGTGCGCCGAGAAAAATATTCAAGTATACAGCGAGAATGTTTTGTTGGCATACTTCAGTGAAAATGCAAAGAATTACAAGTCTTCCACATTATGGGCGCAATATTCTATGGTTAAGTCATGCTTGATAATTTACGACAACATAGATATAAGCAAATTCCCCAAACTGATCGCATTTTTGAAAAGAACCGGTGACGGATATCAAGCGAAAAAATCGAAAATATTGACAAAGGGTGAAATCGACCGTTTTCTATCAACTGCAGATGACAAAGAATTCTTAATGATTAAGGTAAGATTACTTTTGTTGTTAGGTATTTCAATTATTTAGTATTTTGATTTTTTATAGGTTGTA
Source organism: Pogonocherus hispidulus (assembly GCA_963924545.1). NCBI lineage: Eukaryota > Metazoa > Arthropoda > Insecta > Coleoptera > Cerambycidae > Pogonocherus > Pogonocherus hispidulus. The sequence continues at coordinate 73,987,241 of OZ004693.1, forward strand.
TTAATTCTGGGGATTGCCGGAGCTTGTCGAACTGATGAACTAGTCAATTTAACTGTAGATGATATTGAGGATGTAGGCTCATCCTTGATTGTAAAAATTCCAAACACTAAGACAAAGATTCCACGAACCTTTGTGGTTACCGATGTGGGAAATATGCTTGAATTGTATCGAAAATACCTGTCCCTTCGTTCTCCCCACGTCAAGCATAAGCGCCTTTTTTTGTACTACAAAGCAGGAAAATGTAGTTCGCAGCCAGTTGGCAAGAATACCATCGGAAAAATTCCTAGTGTAGTAGCTTCGTATTTAAAATTACCTGATGCTGCATGTTATACTGGTCACTGCTTACGAAGATCTTCAGCGACATTACTGGCAGATGCTGGTGTGGATATGACGACAATAAAGCGTCATGCTGGTTGGAAATCAACGACAGTCGCTGAGGGTTATGTCGAGAACTCCATTGAAAATAAGACCAAAATTGCTAATCACGTTTTAGTAGGTACCACCACTAGCGCAATCACAAAAACTTTAAATGTAAGCGAAAGTAATATTCCTTCTAATATTAATTTTGAAAATTGTACAAATGTTACATTTAATTTAAATGTCAATAAATAATTTCAATGTTACCTCTTTTTTTGCATGAAAAACGTTCTCCATAATGTAAACTCCCTTGGGAGCATTATACTCCCTTGGTAATAATCGACTACTTCTGTTCCAATTTTGATGTCATAGAAACTGATTTCTACTCCCGACCGTGGAAAAAGATATTTTTATACATACTTATATATTATATACGTCAGCGCGGTGATTCTTTTGTGTCGGGAAAACTGGATTTAATAATAGAGCAAAGAATAATAAATAGCTCGGGTGTCCATTTGTAAACATAACACTGAAAATATTTATATTACAAACACATATACAGGGTGTCCCAACGAAAACTTTTATAAGAAATTATTTTTAAAGTAAAAGTCGCGGCGCGAGTGTGGAGCCGGCATTGCGGAAGTAGATTCTAAGAACTCGATGATCTTAAATCTTAATAATTGGAAAACTGTCTACCCCGCGGGTGATTTCATTCCACAGGTATTTCCCTGATGATGTCCTAAGCAAGGGATGAAATATGCAATCTTATACCTACCCCTGCTGTCTATTATGTACTTATTGATGCATTTTTCAATGGAAACAGAATATATTATAATAAACATATTCATCAATAGCTAGCGAATTTACATAAGTAATATGGTTTTACAATGATGGAATTATACACCTAAGTTAAAATTTTCAATGTGCTCTTATATTGTTATGATTCTATTCTACCAATAATTTGAGCTCCTCAGCCTCTTCGCAAGTCTATAAAACTTTACAAACGCCATGATCAATGCCGTCAATTTTCAACAACCAGTCTAGAATGTGTTCTATTCTCATTGTTGTCATTGTTGTCTTCCTGGAATTGACTATATGCACCCGTTAGATAGAACCGTTGCAAGTCCATGAAATTTTACACAAAGATCGTCAATGATATTCTAAATAATATCCTATCGAGAAACAAGAATATATGCTCTCAAAAAATGTGTAGTCAAAATAGATTCCGAGCTATGATTTTTTCATCCCATAGTTTATTATTTGGCCACCTTAGACCATTTGGAAAGTCTTTGAAGTTTTATAAGAAGAAAGTTAATGCCACGCTAAAGCAGCCTGTCCTAAAATTAATTAATATTAAGTTTCTTTTATTTTTCAGACACAGAGGGTGAGTCAACGAAATCTCCCTCACTATTAGAGGTATATCCATCAAACCGTATATCAATGTATTCGTGAGAGGGCATTCTATCCAAATCTGTAAAAATACACAGGGTGTTCCATTTAAAAAATATAAGTTATGGTAAACCTCTCCTTTTTGGGATACCCTGTATACATGTCAATAAAAATAAAAATCGACCTCTCAGGATTTTCCATGGCAACCAACCCTTTGACAGATAAATGAGGATGAAACTTTTCGTTGACTCACCCTGTATATTTTAAACTCGATTATTCCAATTTATTAACCAAATAAAAACAATCCCAAAAATAATGTGGAAGTTTGGGCCATTAACCATTTCTGTATTATCTTTAATGTTTGAATAATAATAGATTTAAACTATATGTATAAAAAATATCTATGTATCTTATATTTAGTTCTTTGCGGAAAATGATAAATGAAGCCATTTTCAGCATTTTTTTGTAATGCCTATTATTCTGATGCATCTAAATCGAGTGTGACTTCACAACTTTTGTAGACTATGAAAGCACTATACCTACATACTTGTATATAAATAATATTTACTTATGTATTAGTGCCTAGTATAATGCGTGTTCCCTATAGGTATATCGATTTCATTTATTATTTTTTCACATACTTGAGATCCAGTAATTATCACGGGCTTCTTTAGGCCTTCCATCATGAATGATAGAGCTGATGAGGTATATGCCATAGTATCTGTGCCATGCAGTATAACAAAACCGTCATATTTGTAGTAGTTTCCCTAAAAAATAATATTTCCCTATTAAAATATGCACTGTAACGTGAAGAAGATATATACATATGCGCGTTCATCACAAATCTGTAATATAGGGAAGATCGAAAATGTGTTTGATTTCAAGGTTTTCCTTGACATAAATACTTACATTTTATTCAAAAAAAGTTAGCGTTTTAAATAAAAAAATCGTTTATATTGTTATCGTTTCTACTACATACAGTTTAGTTCATGATGACATTATGAACATGATGACATGATGAAATATTTGTATGATATTTAGAAAATTAATTTAGTATTTCGTATTTCACTTGTTGACAAATGTGAGAACAATTTTTAATGTGAATGATGACATTGATGACTGTACCTATATTCCTAAGTCTAAAATAATACTTGCATTTGAAACATAAATCCTAATAATAATAATTTAGAACCTCATAGTTTCCTCATATTCTATGGTATATAGCCTCTAAGTCAATACGGACATATTAATTGAATTGGTACCTATGCAAAATAAATGCCTGCATGATGGCCCAGACAATTTCCGTTTGTTCTAGTTTAAAAATAAAAACAGTAGGTAAAAGTCGCAAAATCTAGGATTAAAGTAAGTTGAAATTTAATTTTATTCTTTCTGTGGAATGCATTTTTAGTGACATTATGTTCTCTTTGTAAAGCAGGATGATTTGTATTGGTACATTTTTGTGATCAGTTCTGGTTCTGATCCATTTAAAATTAACATCCTAATTTATATAGGTATACTAAATACACTAAAAAATAGATTCAGGACATATAGGTAGGTAATTAAATTATTATTTAGTTATTTTCATTTAGATTTTAGAAATATATAAAGTTCATTTGATACACGTTTTAATAAAATTATATTTTTACCGGAAACGATTCGATTTAGGTAGGTACATACGTTCAAATTATTGAAAATTTTCATTATATTCTTTTGATAGGTACCAACCTGAATATCTCTAGCTATTCTAACCCAATCATTTGTAGACATATTGCTGGAATCGAGCAGTGGATTGTATTCTACCATTTCATAAATAACTATATTTCCATCAATGGTCCTGGAATTTTAAAATGCAGACTAGAGATATTCTTATAAATATATTAAGAAAAATTGAAGTATAGGTACTTACATATAGTTCTATCATGATTATAAGTAAACTATTCTTTTTTATATTATGATGAATATGATGTAGTATGATGATATAACAGGTAAGTGATAAACTTGTCATTCATATAGAGAATGATACAAAAATACGAGGTTGACTTAATTCTCAAAACATCTTTGTTAGAAAAGGTCCACATGGGACCCTAAAATATCTTTAACACATTGCAAATCTAACTTCTAATTTAACCGGAAATTATCTAAAAAAAATTAAATGTAGTCATCTACATGTAGTTTATCTAAAACAAATTAAAGATGGTTTGGTGGAAAAGGAAGGGGACTGACAAGCTTTGAGAAGTGTTATTGCAAGGGGTGTCATATTGCTTATAATATTTTAAATATATTTTAATTATCTACATAGTTAATTTGAAGGCAAAATGGGAGTCCCACGGTCAAGCGGAACATTTTAATTAAACTAATACTATTTTGGTATTAATCAACAAGAATTCTGTTGAAACTCAAACACAAAGGCCCTGGATATTCGTCCGATAATCGGATGAATAAATTAATTTCTTAAAATTCCAATTTTAAGTACCGGAATAATAGTAAATTCACTTATTCTTCCGAAAGTTATTACTCAGGATGCCTACTTGGGGAGGGAATTATAACAGAACATAAACTATAAGTTGTTGTTGTTGGAAGGCGGCGCGAGTGCCCGTAGCACTCAGGTCTTTCGACCCATTGTGCCTGCCGCTAGTCGAGAGCTATTGGAAGAGACCCGTGCTATGCGCATAGGCCAACATCCGTTCCAGGAGAAGGAAGCTCTCTAATGTCTTGGGGCAGGAGAAATACTGCACCCAGATGTTTGTGTCTCTTGACCATGAGGCAGGCACAGCGACAGAAGATGTGAATGGAGTCCTCGTCATCGTGTCCGCAAAACCTGCACCTTCTAGTTTCACTAAAGCCGATAGTGTTAAGGTGCTTGTTGAGATGTCCGTGACCTGTCAGCAGTCCTGTGACAATCCTTATGCTGTTACGACTTAGCGCAAGTATTGATCGAGTTGCGTTCGACCAAAGCCCTTCAATTAAGAGCCTGGCTTGTCGCAGCTCAGTCCCGTTCGACCATTCTTCCTCTTATCTTTTCATGATCCAGTTTTCAATTGGCCTTGTTACATAACTAGGCGGAAGCCCGAGAACTGGTTGGAGCCCGGTAAACTGTATATTTGAGCCTCTTTTAGCCAGTGCATCGGCCTCCTCATTTCCTGTTATGTTGTGATGACCCGGTACCCAGGTCAATTTTACCTGGTTGTTCTATCCCAATTAGCCCAGACCATTAATACACTCTAGGACCGCTTTTGGGGATGATCCTGTAGGAGATCAAGGCATGTAAAGCCGCCTCACTGTCAGTGCCATATCTGTATATGCCGATTAGGATTACAATATTTTCTTTTCAGATTTTCTTGAACACATGCAGAGATAGCAAACACTTCCGCCTGAAAGACCGTGGCATACTTTCCCAATAAGGAGAAGAATAGTTTAGCCCTTGGGCGCACGCCCCGGACTCCAAACTATGGAGTCCGGGGCAACAACTATAAGTTGAAAATTGTTTATTTTATTGTACATGAAAGAATAAGCGAATCTACTAGATATTTAAGTATTCCGATAATTGGAATTTTAAGAAAATAATGTATTCATAAGATTATCGCACGAATATAGGGCCAATACAAAATGCTTATTTATTGGAAGGTAAACTAGCAAAAAGTTGTTTTTTCCCTAATTGTTCATGATTGAGCTGATGCTTTCTTTTTTTCTCTTATCTTTTAAAAAATGCACAAACAAAAATGTGCGCCTTTTCACGCTTTAAAACATCTGTAAGACTATTTTCCCCAAAACTTTGACTTTGATGCGCTATTGGGACTCTGTATTATGTACCTATTATATTTAAATGCAGGATATGTCACCACAAGCTTAATCGATTTGTATATGGAGAACCAGTAACAGCAGTATTTTGAAAATTTGCGTGGGGCCTAATTCATAATGGATTATATTTTTGACTTCCTTTCAATTCGGGTTATACCTATCGGAAGTCGATACCTGCTTCCTTATTGTAGATAGAACAGTATATTTTTTATTGAATTTTTATTGAAAGTCAAAAATATTTTTAAAAATGTCAGTGCCATCAATTACCTCCTACGCAAATATTCAAAATTTTACCTCTATAAGTTCTCTATACAGATCTATTCAACTCGTCGTGATATACCTCGTATATTAGTACCTACAGATTTGTTATGTCATCCTTGTAAGATGTTATGTAGCAACTAATTTTTAAAAGAAGGGGATGGATGGATGGTGTTATTTTAAAATGGCACAGATACGAATGCAGTGTAAAAAGCAGTTTTTGTTTTCACAAAATTAGAGGCTAAAAATTTCTTAGCAAATGTGGTAGTTTAAAATTATGAGTGTTTTAATGGAACGGCATTTACAGAAATTAATTGAATTTCTGGGATTGCTGGTTCTATCTCTAAGCAATAAGGGATAAATGCTCAAAAGTGTGTTACATAATCATGGGCGCTGGCAAGGGAGGCCAGGGGGCGACTGCCCCCTGGCTTTCGAGTCGAATACTAAATACAACACCACATAATTAAAAAAATAGCCTAAATTAATTTTCAAAAATAAAATTTATTGTAATTTTTTAGTCATCTATATATATATATATATACACAAAATAAAATATCGAGTCCCATTAGCTTTTTTAACAAGAGTTGCCACCACTAATAAAAAAGATGCCAGACCAGTTCCTTTGTGTGGTTTGAATGAGACCATACTATCAATAATTAACCATTCCTTCCTGGCCCTTCGAAGCGATGACCCATAATATACTCGTATGCGTATGTCGTATGTGTGTAAATGTCCTACCAAATGAAAACGTACACCTGTGCAATATCCCAATAGGTTTTCTGGTCAGGCTTTCGTTTTACTGATATTTTATGACCACTTCGTACTTCATAAATCACAAAAAGCCACAGAGTTTTCCACTTCACTACAACAAAACACTGCATTTTTCTCGACGCGCGTTTCTCTAACAATGTTAGCCCCATCTCAAGGTGATTAAAGCTGAATGGAGTATTTTGGTGTCTAGTGGAAAACTCAGTGGTTTTTTTTAATACAAGACTAATATTTCCACACATACCTACTGTTTAGGAATATTTTTGCCACTTTTGTTTTGTTTATTTGTTTTACAAGTTATATACTTATTAGCTGTTATAATATAGTTATGTTATTTTATTTTAAGAAAATCACTTTTTGTCAAAAAAATTTTGTGTTTTGATCATGTAGATCTTTTGATGGAATACATTTGTGCATTTGTAATATATAATTCTTTATTTTACTGGACATTTATCTTTTTTGGCTTTACTTATACTTATATTTGCTTAAATTTTAAAAATATGTTTTCAAATTATTTTTGTCGTTTCAACGAAATTGAAGATGTTTTTTACTATTCACTGCGAAATGGATAGAAAAATGATTTTGTTGTTTGAAGGCAAATTATAAAAAAATGTATTTCGGCTCCCCCCCCCTAGAGATTTTGGAGGCGACACCCATGTACATAATGTGACATACTTATATTTTGATCCTTAGTCACGCACCAATACCTTCGTCTCTAATTTATTGCTCTTACCGTACACCTGATATTGGATATATTACTCTTATTATGGGAGATAGATTTATTAACTTTTATATCAATATATGCGTGACAGACAGTTATATCCAAAAATATATAATATAATAATATATGGTGTTCCATTAAAATTCACCCTAATTTTAATCGGTCTCGCTTTTTCCGAACACCCGGTATATGTTAATGCACCGTCTTAAAAAAAATTATATATTGTCTCTACCTATGTATGTTATGTTATCTAAAATATTTTTTTAACTATGAAAATAACACAAAATATGAAGTAGAAATCTCCAAAACTCCTCTTGAATTCTGTACAGTAATTTACATATTAAATAATGAGGATAATACTTACGGTGGTAGCATCAGTTCATTTTCTTTTAAGACCCTAAAATATTTTCCTGCTTTTTCAGCATCGTGCATTTCTGAATGATACTTGATTTTTTGTAAAAACGCATTAGGGATAGGAATCAATACTAAAAATGAGAAATACTTATATAATATTTTAAAAACAAATAACATAATCATAAACAATAATAAATAACAATAACTACTTTCTTCTCAATAAATCTTTCACAATTTGAATAAAAGTTGTTTGGGTAATCATGTTTTGGCTTACAAAAGTTCTTACTTTTAATGATATTGCAGCATCAACTATTATGCAACTAATAAAACATAAATTTATATATTCTAAATTCTTTATGATTCAAAAAGTGCGTAGATTTTGCGGACACAACGACGAGGACAATAATGGTTAGCACACAGCCTTCTTTAGTACTAGCCATGAACTGAGAAAATTGCAACACTGCATCCCGTCCTAATTTCAGACCGAGCGATACAGTTTTGGTAAATGGTGCGTGTGGTAAACGTGTGGTATTAAATCATCCTATATATTTGTGTTAAATAGCGTTTAATTATAAGAGATAATTATTTCAGACCATTGTATATTAAAGTATAATCAATGTAGATAGTGCCGTGTATTACCAATTTGATATGTAATATCATTTTCCCGAGTTTTTACATGTTCTATTTATCAGTTGTGGGTGAAGTGAAATTAACCTTGAATAGTGAAAATGCCGGCACGGTGCTGTGTACCAGGGTGTAAATCTAATTACGATTCCTCTGTAAAAAGTGAAGGGGTAAAAAGTGTTTTTGGATTCCCTAAGGACGACACATTTAAACAAAAATGGCTCAAACGTATCCCTAGGAAAGAATGGTCACCTACAAAATATTCCGTTGTTTGTGAGTTACATTTTGATCCTAATGATGTCGTTAAACTTGATAGACATCTTTTACCAGACGGTACATTAACAATGATTGCTTGTAAAGCAAAATTAAAAGCGGATGCTATCCCATCTATTTGCCCAAATTTGCCTAAATATATGTCAAAGGAAAAGTCGATTGTTCGAAAAGATCTTGAATGTAGGCGCCAACAGCAAGTTCAGCAACATGAAATGTTGATACAAAATTTTGAAAAGTCAGATCTTATTGCAAATTACAATGATTTTTCGAAAAAAGTTAATCTTGGTGAAAGTTGGAATAAAAAAGTCTTGACATCTAAAATAATTTTTTATACAATAAATTTCGATGGTGAAATAGGTAAAATTGAAAATCATATATCAATAAATAACGACCTAACAGTTAAAATATTTGTAAATCGCAGTGAACTGTATTTTAATGAATGAAAGTGGATTTTAGATTTTGATATCTAAAATCCACGCGCCAATTTTGGAATGGGTCAAACCTATATACTCTGTCACAGATTTCAGATTAAACTTTCTTCAAAAGTTCATCATTTGGTTAGACAAATGGCAAGAATTAAATTTTAATGGCCATCTAACAACTGAAACATATTCAGCTCTTCGACAGAGTACATTGGTTTTAATTGACATAATAGAGTATTCATTTAAAAACTTCTCAATATCATATATTCTTCCTGGAAAATTCTGTACTGATAAGTTGGAAAAAAGATTTGGCATATATAGGCAATTGTGTGGTTCTAATTATAATGTATCGTTCGATGAAGTTGTTAGCGCTGAGAAAAAAATTAGACTAAAACATATTTTTAAAAAAACTGGAGCTAGTTCACATCAAATGTCGTTTAATGAAATAAAATAAAATTTTGAAATTGCAAAAAATTCTGAGGTTGGTTTTCATTGTTTACAAAAAGTAAATAAACAGACGATGCAACAGAATTTACATAAATTCTCCAAAATATCTTCTTCTAACTATTTATCAGATTGTGATGTTGATGATGCAGTGAGAATATATATTTCTGGATATGCATCTCATGTATTAACCAAAAGAATTTCCTGTTACATTTGCCTTTCACATGTCGTTGAAAATAAGGGAAACTTGATCGGAAATCAATATTTTGATTGTTTGCAACGAGGTGGTCTATCGATACCGACAACTAACGTAACAATTTTGTTTTTTCATATGTATGCCACATTAGAATACATTATAAACAACGACTCTTTAGAAATTGACTTCCTTAAAACTGAAAACCAAAAAGATTTGCTTGCAAGTTTAACTTTAGAAAGTATAGCTTCGGATTTACTTAGACTTCTTAGACACCTGTGTCTGTGGAAATAATGTAAATTATATTTTAGGAATAATTTGTTCAATATTTGCAAACGTTCTCTTAAATAACTATATCAAAACACAAAATAATAGAATTCTGGAAGAAACCCGATTAAAATCCCAGTTAAAAACAAATAAAAAACGATGTGAAATAGCACCAGAAGATAAAATAAAGAAACGGAAATTAGATACTTTCAAAAAAGCAATATAAATAATTTGTTAGTCATTCGTCAATAATTTGGTCAATTTGTCAATAATTCGTTTGAGCCATTTCATTAAAACCCATTATGTATAATAGATATTAAATAAGTACCAACCAACATTGATTATTATTATTATTATTATTATTATTATTATTATTATTATTAATCTAGTCTAGGTATTTCTTTGCTCTTTCACTTTGTTAATTCTTTCCTGTTAATTTTATTTTTTGTCATTTGTTTTTTCTACGTAGATATATTTGTTATATTATGTGCCTATCATCTTCCCTTTTTTTCCACTCCCGGCAAAAATACGCATGCTAGTTGAATAATCTGAGAAATATATTATTATTTATTATTGTAGTACTACCTGCTACACATACTGTGAGCAATAATATTATTTTTTGAATTATTTTAAAAGCTTGTGTAACTCTGCACCTTCACGTTGGTTTTGCAGAACAATCAAATATCACATGTTTTCATGTAAAATAAGGTATATATTGTTTTACATAAAATATTGTAATATTTAATTGACCAAGCAGAGAACGTATACATATTATTTAATATTTACTTAAGTACCTTTACAAACAAAATTGGGAATGCACGTCAAATACGATCGGCCACAGCCTTCTCTGCTAGAGAGGCTGTGGGTCGGCAATCGGACTAGAACATCGGCGTGGAGCGCTGTTGTCAATTTCATTTCATGGCTAGTACTAGAGAAGGCTGTGGTTAGCATAACAGGAAATTAGATAGGTTTCAAGAGAACTAGTGCTTGATTTCACAAGCAGCACTGAGCTGATTTGACTAGAGTAGGTACAGGGTGATTCACTATATTTTGACTCCGTGTTAACTCTTTTGTTTATAGAATTATAAAAAATGTGAAATACAAAAGTTGCACGATTTTTAATGAAGTTTTTGAAAATCATAGTAGAAAGACAAATGAAGTCTAAACAAAATGGCCGCGGATGTTCTTTGTTATTTTAAAGAGAACACCCTGTATATTTTTGCATATTTGGATAGAGCGTTGTCTCACGAATTCGCAGTAATATTGATATTAATGGGTCTATCTTTAATAATAACGGAAATATGACCAAAAAAGTGCGTTATAAGAGCGATATGTTGGAGAATACACTATAAGTCTGAGACTTGTGTGGGAGAGGGGCGGCATATTATTATTTCGCGAGCCGCATTTGCGCCGCAGGAACGACTTACGTTGGTAGGCCTTAACCACCGTCCAGTGCTGGAATGAGGGAAACCTGGAAAACCTCATTATAGGGGGACAGTCAAACATCAACTGATTTTAATCTCTCACATTAACACCAAGTTGACATTCTTCCCATCCTAGGCCATCGCCAGGATAGTTGCCAAGCCATTCCTGCGAATAAGCCTTGATCTACGAGTAAACAATTTAATTAAAAATTGTTTGGCGGAATGGGAATTAGAACCCACGATCTCTGGGTTGAGCGATCGAGACGCTAAGCCCTGAGCCACCGGCTCGATGAATATTATTATTATATATGTATATGTTATATATGTATATTATTAAAGATAGACCCAATACAACGGGTCGAATGATCTGAATGCTGGCACAGTTTAAGGTTTATAGATCATAGTGTGGTGCTGGACGTACCTTGCCCCCAAAAAACCTTTTATAATTTTAAAATATACATGGTCCTTTAAGAATGTACATATAAGATGGGTTGGTAACCAATTTTGCGCGAGATAGGATGAGAAATTGGCTGTGGGATGTTAATGTAAAAGATTACTGTAGGTATATGTTCAATTGCTCCCCCTATTATAAAAAGTAATGAGGTTCATGTTTCTTTCATTCTTAACCAAATGGTGGTTGGGTAAACACTTAACTATATTAACGAAAATTAAATAAGTATCTCGAAAACGGTTAATTTTTGGAATAGGGAGACTTGTTGAAAGTGATCCTAAAATTTAATGTAAAATTGAAAAATGCAATAATATACAGGCTGTTGCATTTAAAATAACAAAGTTGATGTCAACTTCCGTTGTAACCGGAAGAGCTACAGGGACGCCATTTTATTTGGCAAGAAGTTCTTGGGTCTGCAAGAGAGCATACCCAAAAACCTTAAAGAGCCAAAATTACAAAATTTAAATCTTGGGGTCTCTGAAATAATTTAATAGGCGCGGTATTATAATTCTTGGTGTAACTTAACCGCTTAATGGCTTAACTGTCGTTTATTTTAGTTAAAAAAATCTTTGTTTCTAGGTTATAGTTTATAGGTTTATGTATATTTTCATTTTTCTATTATTTTTGTCTCTCGTGCTGTTCTATAACTCTTGTGCTGTCACTTTGTACCCATCTATATGATTTTACTAAAACATATAAATTTAAAAACCACCTCCTCCAAACAATATAACTCCTCCTACTTTCTTAACTAAAAGATTGTGATATGTAGAAAACAAACATTTGAGATAATTAAATTACTATATCTGAAAGAGTACATGCTTAACGCAATATTCATCAAGAATGTTAATATTTTATCCTTCTATGCCCAAGTTACTTATCGTTTTTCTCATTGAGTATATTTTATCAATAATACATGTAAATCAGACCCTGGACTCCAATAAATTAAAGCGTGATTATAATTGGGAAATATTAATCTAAATTAACTAAATTAAAACTAATAACATTAACCGTTCAAACTGGATATTATCGGTTACTGCAATTCTTACATGACATTTTGAAATCCTAAATTATATGATGTAAATAATTTTATTTATAACAATTCATATTTAATTATTTAGATTATTTAGTTGCGTTTGAATCGATATAATGAAGTGAGATACGTAAATATTATTAAATTATTATAAAGAAGGTTTTTTATTTTTACACTCTCTTGTATACAAGTCGTTCAGTTTTCTGATCCAGCAGGCATCAACTTCCTTATTTGAAATGGGACATCCTGTTCCTGATTACTTACGTTTTTGAACTCCCCTTAAAAACCTATGTCAACATTGTTAATGGTACCTACCTATATTTGACCATTATAAACAAGCATTTATAGAAAAAATCTACAAAAAAAAAACCTTATTCAGAAAGTCTCTTGTTCAAGAAAAAAATCCAATAAGACAACTAAAAAAGTGTAAACTGGGTTTATAGACAATTAGACTCTGAAAATACTTTACTATATCGATATTACCTTATTGATAATGCAGAGGTTTTTGATGGTTCAAATAAGTATATGTTTAAACGGAAAATTGATTTTTTTTTGAGCACTCTCTGTGTGTCTAATTATAAGTTTAGGGTATTTTTTAAAGTTACTAGATATAACGTGCCCTAGCGTTCCTTATTTTGCTTGATTTTTAAGATATTGACAAAAATATGGAAAAATATTTTTCATTATAAGAAAATAAAAGATTATGGCAATCACAGCTTTTATTTGGTATTTATATATTTACCTAGGTATTCAGTCATAATTTTGATATTATAGTAGTAATTATGTCTAAATATGCGGATAATAATACGAGTATATTCGGCGCAGGTACCTTACTAACTGCTGAAAATATGTATAGGTATCTAATTTGTGTTCTGTCGCCATTGTCTTTCTACAAATGAACTTTATGTGTGCAATATTTTTAAAGTGCTGAAAATTATTACATAATCAACTAAACTTCAGCGTGCTGTTAACTTCAGGAGGCTCAGTTAGGAAATACGGAGACTCAGTTAGGAAACTTATGATTATAATAATGTTTTTATGATGATTTATTAATTCTCGCAGATTATCTGTGGGTTTGTGCGCTAGATATACAACGTTTATCTCACTCATTATCTTGTCTTTTCTTTGGTCGTCCGTCAATTTTTCGTTTCTTTTTAACTCGTTTTTTATGATAGGTTCCGCGAGTCGTTTTTACTCTTTTGTCTAAATCTTGGTCAACTTTTGTTTCAATAAATCTGGGGTTTGTTTTCTTTCTTAATTGATCATTTTTAATGTATACTGTTTCACCGGGTTTTAAGATTTCAGGATCAGAGTTTTTAGCGTGATTGTCAATATCATAGTCAGTTATAATGTTTTCTTCGTTTATGTCAAAGGGTAATGTCTGCTGTTTAAGATGACCGAATAAAATTTTAAAAGAGTATGTTTTTTACTGCTATGGGGTGTATCCAATGATAGCTAAGTTCATTAATGATTTTATATTCTCTTGAAGCTTTTCTCGAGTAAGACATATAATTTGATTTAGCAAAGTAGAGTGTAATCGTTCTACTGGTGAGTTTGAAGTTGAATTCTATAGTGTTATGTAGTGTAGTTTAATTTGGTGTAGTTTGCAAAAGGTTGATGATATAATTTCTAAATTCTGTGCCATTATCGCATATAATTTCTTTTGGAATACCTACAAATGATATGAAGGTGATTAAAACTTCCATTTCCTCCATTGCTGATTTTTGCTGGGATAGCTTGTGCGAATTTTGAAAATGGATCTATTATCGTGAGGAAAGTGTTGTTATTAATAAAGAATAGATCGATGTGAATAATTTCTAAAGGTTTAGATGGTGTGTAAGTGATTTCCATCGGTGGGTTTTGAGGTTTTCTCTCATACTTGCATGTTTGGCATACATTGCATGTATTTATATATACTTTTGGGTGTCTCTTTTTATATAGAGCCAATTTTTTACTAATGATGTTAAGGTTGCGTTTAAACCTTTATGTCGAGTCTTGCCATCATGATAATATTAATTTTTTTGATTGCGTTCGTCTTCGTTAATTATGTCAGTTACAAATAAGTTTGAAATAGTTAGTTTTACACAACATCCTAATGCTATTTAATGTTATCATAGGCAGCCAATAAGAAATCTGATCTACATTTTTGTAAGTTTCTACTAAAGTAACTTTTTTCTTTATCTGCAGTTTTAGAAAACGACACATCGTTGTAATAAGAATAATTCATTCTATCGAGTAGTGTGTTTGCGTGAACCCAGTTTTATAAGTGGCGGTGCTAACTTCAGATGGGCCACTACATGGGGCCACTACAAACTCACCCTTTTGGAGGTATTCGGAAAAATTAATAATAGAGTAACAGAGCAGCCCAAAAATAGCCATTAATTCTCCATAAAGTGCCATAACCAAAATCAGATTTTTTTGGTAAACGTTTATAAATTGTAACGCATGAAGGAGCTTATATCTCTGGATGGGGTGGTCCGATTCAGTTGTATTAATGCTTAACTTAGAACGTTTAAATAGCCATTAAATCTGATACATAAAAATGTACGAATAGTTTAGGCGAATAAAGTTTTACAAGTGTGGCGGCGCTAACTTCCGGTGGAAGCTGGCACCACCACCTAAAATAGCCGTTAATTTTCCATGAACTCCCATCTCAAAATTCGAATTTTTGTGAAGACCTATAAATTGTATCCTATAAAGGAGTCTCCCAATCTCTGGGTGATGTGGTCCGATTCAGTTGTAATAAGCCACGTTCTAGAGCCTTTAAATAGCCGTTAAATCTGATATATAAAAATATGCGAATAGTTTACGCGAACCAAGTGTGGTCAAGTTAACTTCAGGAGGAAGCTAGCGCCTCCACAAACTAACCCATTTAGAGGCGAGCAAAAAAATTTATAATAGGGTACCAAAATACCCTAAAAATAGCCGGTAATTATCTATAAGTCCCATCCCAAAATTCACTTGTGGTGGAGGTAGTGACATTTAGTTTATGTAAGTACTTCTCATTGTGAATCTCACTATTAAGAATCTACTACAAAAATTAGGTTTTTAACTGATATTACTTGTAATACATTTTGTGAGGTATTTTGTACATTATAGATACTGAATAGACAAAAGAAGTGGTATGAAATATATTCAACTAAAAAAATTGAAATATGTAAAAATTGTAATTATTATTTTTCAAAATATCCTCATATAACTAATACTATTATAATAATAATAATATCTCTACCCCCTCAATCTAATCGCAAGGATTACCCTGGAAGTCTGAGACTTCCAGGCTATTCATATTATTATTAAGTGGGCTCAGACGATTTTACGTTGGTAAGCCCTAAACACCATTCAGTGCTGGAATGAGGGAAACCTGGAAAACCTCATTTTTTAATGGCGATGTATATGTACTCTCAGGAACACGTTTTTGAATTGTGCAGAAAACGCACTCTAAGGCTATTAAAAAAAATTTGCTCTACTAAAAAAAGTTGTAGATCACACCACATATATGCCCCCCAAAACATGCTCTACAAGATGGTATAGGCTTCATCTGCTCCACTATATGTATGTAATGCGTCACTCGCTGCGTCACTGTATTGGTAAATAAATTTAGCATGATACAACTTTCTATAAAGAAAAACACAGATTTCGCAATCCTTGCTCGTCCTATGAAATGTGCGAGTATGGAGTGCCGTACTCCATCAAGCGAGTACGGTATTTGCGAGGAGTATTCAGTTATAATACCGTACTCGCTTGATGGAATAGCATCACATTTGATAGGACGAGCAAGGATTGCGAAATCTACGATTTTTTTTATAGAAAGTAGATATAGGTAGGTTATTCTAAAATAAGCAAAATTTCATATTGCATCATGAGCTCGAGAATTAATATCTTGTTCTACAATTAAAACTAAAGAAAACTGTTTCATTTTTACTTTAATGCATTGCTGTTTTCATAAAAGTAGTATTATATGTTTTAAGAAATATTCTTAAATTTCTCGTGGTTAAAACTTATGTCTGCATTTGAAATTATAAATTTTAATTCAGCTCCTAAGGCTTTTTCGTTTTCTAGTTAATAGTCACACCATTTATTTTGCATGCTCGCATGCTGACTATTTTTTTAACATCTTGTCAGTACCCTGACTTTCTGATAAGTATAGGTCCTGTATATACGTACGTGCGGTTCTGTCATAGCACGTCGTGCGATGACAGAAACAGATTTATTGAATATTTTTTAAGAAGAAAAACAGTATTTTTAGCAACCAGTAACAGAGAGGTACATCACTGAATCCTGATGGAATCCTGGTAGAATGTTCTAATTTTATAGTGGGTAATAGTAATAATAAGCCTAAACTGCCTGGACGGCGACCCATCAACTACAAACTTTTCCATGTAGGTATAGGCAAAAGAAAAAACTTATATAAGGTAGGTTATAGGTACCTATAGCTTTTTAGGGTAAATTTGCACTTATACAAATATTAGGTAACGTTAGAAAATACATTTTTTGTTAAAAAATATTTAAACATATTAACAGAAAACATAAACTTACCTCCTTTTTCGTTCTTTTGCATACCAATTGTTCCTCCTACGTACAAAACGAGTACTTTTCTAAGCTGTTCCATAGGATGAAATTAAATCTTTCCACGGAGATGAATATATACACACTTGATTTAGACGGTCACTTAAATTATTTAAATTAAAATTAGGGAACACTGTTTACTTGTAGGTAGGTACTCATCAATTTCTACAGTGCGCATCTTTGACACATTGTAAATCTAAACAACATAATCAGTTACACTCAGTCCAGTAGAAAAATAATATTAATAATGCTTGTAGACATATTTTACCAGGAAAATAAAATTTAAATTGTCGCCAATGTTGATTACCATAATAATCAAATCAAAATTGTAGAGATATACCGAACGAACTGGTGTAATAGAGTTTCCATGACAGAGCCGTACTCAGTTGCACTAACATCTACAATTTTCTTACAACTATAATTAAATATAACATATTTTGTTAAAGGAATCAAATCCGTTATAAAAAATTGAAGTATGCAGCATTTAATATATAGGGTGTTTCCTAAATACGTGTAGGCAATTCATGGGTGTATTCATGCAATATAATCTTTCACACATTTTAAGAAAATAACTTCCTGTAAACGCAACGTAGGTATATATCTTGGAAACGGCGAAAATTGACTAAGATCCTTTGGATTTTTTTGATCACCTGACGACTTTATTATATATCTACGCTTTGTCTACAGCGTGCAAATATCTTAAGAAATAAACCTAGTATTTTTTAACGTATAAGCCGTTCGCTTACACGAAGAACTTAACATCTTACGTATGAGGTTGGTAATTTTGAACAATTGCCTTAATTTTCATTTTTTCCCTTTAGTTTTATTTAATCAATGAACAGTGGCGGTTTTACCATAAGAGCTGCGGAGCTGCAGAACACATAAAATTTTATGTATTTAAGCTTTTAAGCATATTAAATATCAACAAAATACAAAATATTTAAAATTTAAAGAATCCAAATGTTCTCGCGCTAAAATAAGTAAATCTATATAGCTTATATACGTATTATTATTTATCACGACGCGAGCTAGCCCCTTATGCAACCTGATATACAAAATGTGTGCACAACGAACAATTAGTTGCGTCCTTTGTTTTTATTGGCTAATCAGGCACGTGACCCAGTACACGAATATATGGGATTATGTGGCTGCAACAACAACAGCCACAGCAGTAAATTCACTAAATTCAGTAATATTTCATAATAGGACGTGGTACGTGGTCGTTTATTTCAGTGAGCTGCACGGGTAAATATTTTCGTTTAGGCGTCCACGAATATTATACCTAGTCACGAAAATGAATAGCGTTTCGTTTTTACAAAAAACTTTATTTGGTTCTCTGCCTTATGAGGATAAACTGAAAATAAAAGAATTAGGTAGGCCAACACCACAATAATTAAATATTGAAGTTAGTGGAACAATCCGAAGTAAAAGTTACAAAAGACAATTTAACAACAATGCATACACAAAAACAGAGTGGATGTGCGGGTGTGATATAAAAAATGCACTCCTTTGTTTTCCGTGCTTACTTTTCTGTAGGGATAAAGCATGGACAATATACGGGGTGACAGATTTCAGTCATTTAAGTCAGAGTATCGTGAGACATGAAATAACAAAAAATCATTTGACAAATGAGGTTAACTTGGCCCTATTAGGTAAAATAAATATAAGAAGTCAGTTAGATTAGAACTATATAGGATTGCCACATGGGCATGGCCGGGATTTTCTGTGATTGTTGTACCGGGAATTAGCTGTACGGTCCCGATTGAAATTCCCGGTTGAAGTTCAGAACTGCCAAGAAAACGCGTAACCTTGAAAATTTTAAAAATTTAGCGGCCTCGGCCAGACTTAATATCCCGAAATTGAATTCGACCAATGTGACAACCCTAAGCAGAACACATTCAATTAATGTTCACGCGCCGCCACTGTCAATGAACATAATTTTAAGAAACACTTAAATGTGAAGGGTGCTAAGCGTACTTTCACTTTAACATGTATCTAAGAAACGAAGAGGTTGTGTCGATTGCGTTATCTTTATCTAATAAATGCGAAAATGGTAATTTCAAGAAAATGGCGGGTATAGATAGCCATCTGGCATGGCTAAAATCAAAAGTTAATAAAATCAATCGTGTAGGATAGCAAATAATTCAATGGCTTAAGGAAAAAAAGAGGTCAAAAGTACCTATCCCAAGATGACTTTTTATTGAAACAATAAACTGGATGTGATAGTTATTTAGAAAAGGTAGTTTTTGGAAATTCTGGTTTATATTAATTTAAGTTATATGGGTAAAGCTTTAAGAAATATGAACATAAACATTTAGGTAAATATATTTAAGGTTTATTGTACGAGTGCTATACAAAGTATTAAATAAATTGACTGATTTTTATCTCTATTAAAACATTCGGTATACTTCCTAACTAATAAATTAACAATATAATTATTAATAAGAAATTTTAGGCAATAAAACAAAATAATATAATAATGGCTAATTAGTATTTGCGAATATCCGAAAAATCAAAATATTTTATATACCTAGGTAGACGTACGTAGCGAAAATAATAAAAAATAATAAAATTTGATGCATTGTTTTGCATCAAAGCAAAAACTATATCAATGCTTACAAAAACTATACAAACAGTATAGAACTGATCATCATTATCATCATGATCATTATTATCATCACAAAATATTTACATCTTTATGGCCTCGAGCAAAAAATCCAATAAATGCAGCATATTAGATCTTTATTAATAACAATATACAACGTGAATACAACATACAGAGTGATTCTAGTAAATTTTGGTCCTTTGTACAAAATGGAAAAGGTCATTATATCGTTTTGCTGGAATATTTAAAAAAATCGATCTAGGAATAGTGTCTAATTATAGGTCAATCTAAAGTCCTTGTAGTTTTACAAAGTGGCTTGAGATATATTATTTTACTACCTTATATATGGAATCCGCAGCAGTTCGTTGAGGACGAAGGCTTTGAATCTCCGCCATTTAATCCAACCTCGGGTGATCTGCGGGGGTCTAATTTAAATTCCTTGCTATAAATGACTGTTTATTCCTAAATCTCTTGTTTTGTCTTAATGTAAGATTCTTATCTGTAAGAACTAGAATTGTCTTATTCCTCTTAAAACGGAAGTTGATCAATGTTGTCAGTAGGTTCATGATATATTCGTTATAATATGCTGAAACGTTATTTATTTATTTATATGTATAATTTTGTTTATGTAAAACAAAAATAAGTAATTGTTGTTTATGACGAAACAATAGAAATAGCAGTTTTGGGATACGTTGCTGCCTATATACGTACTAAGACATCATCACTAAGACAAGTAGCCGTGGAATCAGGACTATCAAAAGATTCTATCCACAGGATTTTGAAGAAACACAAATTACATCCTTACTCCATTTCAATAGTCCAACACTTGAGAGAAACTGATTTTCCAAAACGCGTTATATTCAGTGAATTCACCTATTTTAATTTCTTATCATGAGAATGAAGTATTTTTAGATACCTAACATAATTTGGAGAGATGAGCAAAATTTACAAAAAATGGCATATTTAATTGTCATAACTCACATTATTGGAATGAATAATTTTCCGTAGAATTCCCATTTCCCATTTAAAATAACGAAGTTCATGTCGACTTTCGGTATAACCGGAAGTGCTGGAGAGTTCTACATATTTTGGTTGCGTTTGCTCTAGACGATAGAGATTTTACCATGTTGCCCAATTTTCAAATATTTCGAAGTAGTACTTTCCCAGATATCGATCGACGCAGTTCCTGGTGAGACAAACTGTATACTAATATATTCTCAATTAATTTAAATACTTTTTATAGACGCTTTATATTTATTTTAATACGCAGAAATAAACAGAATGAAATATTGCCCCATTTTCATTCCTTGTTGTGTTTTAATATAGTACAACCCTGGTTTAAAAAAAATGTAATTTTATTAATATTAGACTAATTATATGCATCACTAAAAATAGAGAAGGAAATTTTAAGTGAAATTTTCCCTGACAATTGCTGTGTTCTCTGTTCTTGTAAATCATCAATTATGTAAACGTTCTTTTGATTTATATTATAGATGTATCAGACTATTTGATATTTACCTATATTTTGCACATCCTACACTGCGATAAAACAAAACGTACCTCCATAAAATACAGACATTGATTTATTAACAAGAACGCATTATAAAAGATAAATTATAATTTTTATTATAAAATTTTAATAAATATTAATATGGGTAATGGCTTTTGTTTTATTAAACCACAAAAAAATATGAAACAGCGCCCATTGTCTTTTAGGGTTTGGGGGAAATATAAAAAAATTATAATTGTGTGCCTTAGTTATCTTATATGAAGAGACACTGCAAAATTTTATTTTAAAACAGTTAAAAACCTTAGTTCTAAACAAATAAATTTCTGATGCAATTGAAAAAATAAATACAGCATGCATTTTTCGAAAAAAAAGATCAAGATTTCCAATTTTTTTTAAATTCTATATTTTTAGAGGGTCTAGCCTTATCTTCCGCACCCTCTCCGCACTGCGGCCTCTTGAGCTTATCGACCGACTCGCGAGGCCATAATATCCATGGTATAGTTGAATTGATCTGGGCTAGAATCGAACCAGCAACCGCAAAGCTGATTCGATTCAGTCGAAGTCCCGCTTTAGCTCCTTCGGCCATCGCTACTCCTAGTTTAATTGGATAGACCAAAATAAATACTGTAAGTATAATATCTTTCCGTTTTTTATTTCTTGGAAGAAAAAGTAAAAATTGTAAGCACGTTTGTTTCGCATTCAATTACAAAGACGTTTTTTATTACGAGAACTGCGACCTTAAGTTCACCTCTTGTGTCAAATATCACATACGTACCTCGGACGAACACCCAATTTTCACTAAATCATTTCGACACCCGCAATCTATGCGCGAAGAAATTGATAGACAGATATCGAAACTTTTAAAGAACAAAATTATACGCCCTAGTATTTCTCCATACAGTTTACCTGTAGGTATGGATAGTACCGAAAAAGACAGACACGTCTGGTAAGAAAAAATATAGGATGGTGATTGATTACCGGAAGCTAAATAAAAAAAATTACCGAAGATAAATATCCACTCCTCAGATAGAAGAAATTCTCGACAACTTAGGTAAATGTACCTATTTCACCACTCTCGATTTCGCACAAGGATTTCATAAAATCGAGATGGATTTTGAATCTATATAAAAACGGCCACTACGAATACCTTCGCTTACCGTTCGGCTTAAAAAACGCTCCTGCCGCATTCCAAAGAATGATGGACTAGGTATTAAAGGAATTTCAGTATAAAACCGGTTATGTGTACATGGACGACATGGTAATTTTTTCTAAATCATTACAAGACCATCTAATACACGCCTTAAACAAATATTTGATAAATTAAAATCCGTTAACCTTAAAATTCAATTGGATAAAAGTGAATTTCTCCGCAAGGAAGACATATTTTCTTGGACATATAATTATCAGAGACGCCATAGCTTCTAACATTGTTAAAATCGAAGCAATAATTAAATTCACAATACCTAAGCGACAACTAAAGAAATCAAAAGCTTTCTTGGACTCGTAGGCTACTACCGAAAATTCATAAAAGACTGCCAAAATGACCAACTAACCAATGACTAAATGCTTACATAAAAACGAAAAAATAGTCATAGGCCGTCCACAGTACACAAAAACATTCGAGAATGCAAAAGGGGCGATTTGTAATACTCCTGTACCCTGTCTGTCTGTAAACCGATAATAAAACATTATTTTGTTACAGGACGCTCCTCGCGACTTGTTACTCCTCGACCAAGACACTCTTACACACGAATGGTTACTACCACGAACCTCTAGGGACAGTTAAAACGTTAGATTACTACCATAAGTTTTACTTTTCATACAACGTTAGTTAACTAGAAGAGGATTTAAAAATCTACAAAATTGGACAGAGTCACTGATTGAACTTATACTTGCTGACGGCAAAACTGAACCCTTAATTACTCGCATTAAAAATAATGTAGCTAATAAACTAAAATACCTTAAGGATTCAATAAATAAAGTTACAAATAGACGCGTAAAAAGAGAACTTATTAACGGACTAGGATCTATTATTCAATTTATATCCGGAAACTTAGATCAAGGCGATCTCGAACAAATAAATAACTTAAAAACACTTGAAAATAATCAAATAAAAATAAACACTAAAGTATCTAAAACAGCTACGGCGCTTTCACAATTAAATAACGCTTTACAAAAATCGTTCGAGGACATTTACTTGAACAAAAAACAATTAGAACCCAATATACGCAATTACTCATCTTATGTAGATGGCCTATTCGTCCTTTCTCTTCAAGAAAAACTCATTGACAACTTTCAAATTCAAATTGACAAAATAATAAAAACTATTACTCTTACTAATGCTGAAATACTTAATTTAGAAACAGTAGACCCTAATGAATTATCACAAATAGAATATGAATTATTAAAACAGTTTCCCAAGGATACCTAATTTATTAATGCTAGATAAAAGTTATCCCTTTTAAATGTTACAAAACGTTAAACTAGGAGTTATTTCTATTTCTCAGTCAATCGTAATGATTTTAAAAATACCTATACTAAGTCCTACCCAATACAATATTTCCCAACATCTATCCAATCCCTAACCAACTAACCAACATCAACAAATACGGGGTGTCCCATCGAAAAGTATCACATTTCACCGCCTTATATCTCGAAAACTAAAAGAGATATCGGAATGCGGTTTAGACAGAACGACTTAAGATTTTTGTAAGTTTTTTTTTGGCACTGTTGCCAAATCTCCAAATATATTGGTAAATTTTTTATTGAATACGCTCCTCTTTGGAGTAAAATTATTTGCTTATATTAAGTGGAACACCCTGTATATTTTGCCATAATCAGAAAGCCCTAATCACTTTACTTTTCAAAAAGGTATCATTGTTTACATTATCTTGAGAATTGGAGCCACAAAATTCAGTTTAATGGGAGCACCTCTTACTTGAACAGTTTGTGAAGCTGGTCTGCTGGTCGTTTTCACAGCAGCCATTTCATTTAAGCAAATGCAGTCAAGTTCCACATCAAGTTTGATCAGAGATTTTAAAATGATAAAATATATAGGGTATTTTATTTAAAATAAGTGTACAAAAACTTAAAAAATAACTTTACAAAGAAAGAGGTATTTTTTTCATTCGTTATAACCCAAATAACAGTACTTCTAACAAATTTAATTTTGAGGCTCCAATTCTCAAGATAATGTAAACAATACATACGTTTTTGAAAAGTAGAGTGATTAGGCTTTCTGATTATGGCAAAATACACAGGGTGTTCCATTTAATATAAGCAAGTAATTTTACTCCAAAGAGAAGCGTATTCCATAAAAAATTTACTATTATATTTGGAGATTTGACAACAGTGCCAAAAAAAACTTACAAAAATCCTAAGTCGTTCTGTCCAAACCGCATCCCGATATCTCTTTTAGTTTTCGAGATATAAGGCGATGAAATGTGATACTTTTCGATGGGACATCCAGTAATAATTCCCCCTGTTAAATATTTCCTGACATCACCCCTCGAGAACCGATTTACCAATAAATGCCAAAAGATAATGGAGTTATACATTTGCACCAGTCTCCTGATGAGCAACTGCACTATACAAAGGATCGAAGATTGCACTTGGGCCTCAACCACAAACGTTAGGTACCGCGATTAAAAAATTAATTATTATAGTGGACTCTTATTTACGTCTCAGAGCCAAATAGGAAATAATAGAAATGTTAAAATATAATCAAAAGAGTGAAAAAGAACATATATATTAAACAGTAAATGTCCTTTAATAATCCAAAACCAAGAATTAACCACTGGTACTTCTCTAATTACACACATCATTCCCGCCTTAATAGAAGCACCTGTTAATAAACCTGCATATCATATTAATTTGAATGCAGATCACCTAAATGACCCTTGCCCTTATACCCTTACAAAAGATCTAAGAACGATCGACCAGCCACTAGAATTACAAAATCTCCAAGTGGAATTTTTATTATCTGTGTTCCAACTATGTTGCTGTTACAGAAAGCAGATATCTTCCTTGATATGCTCTTAAAAAACAATACTTAGAATACCTTTAAATAAACTCCCTACAGAACAACCCCCAGACGAAAAACTTGAAGTTGACGAGGACGCCAACAACTAGGGATGGAGGAATTATATCATGGATAATTACCGCAGGTCACAAGTTCACCATCATTGAGTCATGGACGCTCTAATGCATCCCTTATCGCAGGATGCAGCCGCCTATTATACTGATAAACAAATATATAAAAACCAATGTAAAAAACGAATAATATTCTTTCTAGACGAATCTATGTCCGTTTAAGTATAGTTGTTATTTAGTGTAAAATCTCTTTGTAATTAGTGAAATGAAATAAAACTTTTTAAAAAAAGAATATTCGAAATCAAGTTATTTAAATATAACTTCGTAAATAGAGTCGTAGCGAGGAAACTAAACACCCGCTAAAAACATCATAAACAATGCGCAAAGCAGCAATGTATTTGTGGTGTTTATAAATAAACTGTCGAGTCAGTGCTGACATTGAAGTGTGAAAATCA
Organism: Pogonocherus hispidulus; assembly: GCA_963924545.1. Classification (NCBI taxonomy): domain Eukaryota; kingdom Metazoa; phylum Arthropoda; class Insecta; order Coleoptera; family Cerambycidae; genus Pogonocherus; species Pogonocherus hispidulus. The sequence continues at coordinate 74,013,245 of OZ004693.1, forward strand.
CGCACGAATATATAGGTTGCATGATTATTGTTTACCTGTTGTACCAAATACAAACAGGGCAGACCTAAATAATAACTCACTGAATTCATTTATATTTTTATAGTTTCGTAAATAGTTTATTTTACGATCTGTTGTAACTTATCTACAAGTTTTTCTTGCTAATTTTGGATTACCATTAAAGTAAATAAACATTAGTATAAACTTTCTAGATAAACGAAACTAATTTTTTAAAATGGAATACCTACCTCCTCGCTACATTTTTAGGTACCTATATAGGGAAAATTGGCATATTCCCTATTACAAAACTCCACTCTATTAAAATACTTACGTGAAAATCCAAATCCAAAATGGCAGCCATAAGAGAAAGTTTTGCATTTCTGTAATTCCTGGATCTAGGATGCCTTGGAAAATACCATGACATATTTGTGTATAAGGGTTTAGTGTCTCGATCGCTCAACCCAGAGGTCGTGAGTTCGAATCCCCGCATTACTTATTTACATATTTATATGCCTCGTAAATAAATTAATGCCTTCAAGATGTCTTCGTTAAATACATCCATAATACGTCTAGTTTTATTGGTTATCGTTTAAAAAATTCAACACAAAAATTTAAATTTTTCATTTTTCTTCAGAAATTCAAAAACTAAAGATTACAGACCAAATTTTCTTTTCGCATATCATGTTAATTATATTGACTTAATGTTAATATCTAATTGTTAAGCATGAATATGTGCAACTTTGTTGTAATTTAACCGCGATCTCGTACCTCTCTCTTGTAGCAAAGTTTATAGAATTATCGAAACCGAATGACGGACACCCTGTGGGTATCTACGTATCTTATAAATTTTACATAACGTTCAATTAAATATAAAACAAGATTATAACTGAAGAATTTTGTTACATTACGAATATTTGGAGAATTTATAAAAGTGTGTTTTTAAAAACCGAAGTAGGTATTATTTCCGAAGATTTATTTCTTCGAAAGTATAGGTATGTATGTATACATATTTACACGTATATTTTTTCACGTAACACACTTAGGATTTCATTAATACTATTTCATTGGAAAATTTATGTTTTCGAAACAAATAGGTTTTCCCTGCGCCTTCGCCTTTTTATGAAAACTTCGGACTTGTAGGCATATCCAGCTATAAAAATTTAAAAATAGGAACAGTAGGAATAATTCTAGAACAGATAATATTGAAGCAATGATTGTCAGAATCCAAATGTATGAATGCTGAAAAAATACAGTACCTAATCTATTAAAATATACGTTTTATAGTTTACGGCAGTCACTAGGTATTACCCGCAGTGTTTCTATTGAACATTAGGTAAATCAATAATTTTATAGACACCTTTTTATTTATTACGTATGTACCTGTCTAGAGAGAAAATACGTTTATGTTATAAAATTAAATTATCACAAATAAGAAAGGATATGTGGAAATGCTGGATCTTATTTTATTTCTGGAATTTCGCCAATTTACGACTTACTTAAGTCTGCCACTATTTTTGTTTTTACTAATACAACATTATTATAAGGTGACATATTAGATTAAGCTGAATGCCGTCGATGTGAATTTCAGTGAAAATGCAGCGTATATTGAGTGTCGAAGCCAGTCGTAACACTAACAATGCCATTTCGGAATATGTTACTAAACGTTTATGCTGCAGCATAGTTCTTACGGTGACATTCTTTGCATTCCTTGGAGGTAGGTGCTGTTATATATATTATTATCATTTAACATTTCTCAACTTGCACAATTAAATTAACTATATCTATTTGTGGAATGAGTTTTTAATAAAAAAACAATGCACAATTGGTAGTGGTAACCAAATGCGTAGGTACTTTTAAACAACAAAATAGAAATATGTATAAGGTGTGAAGTTACACTACAGAACAAAAAAGTGCACTTGAATTTTTAATGACATTTAAAAAAACGTGGATGGGGCAAATTTAAGAAAAAGTTAAACTAGTGAAGTTTTAAATTCAATCGTTCTTATGTTTGTTCTATTAACTCATTTGCTTATACAAACATATACGTGCTATATCAACACCACCATAGGTGGTGTTGGCTATATACAAAAAACTCTAGTTTCTAAATACAAATCTGTCAGTAAAGCCCGTATTTTAAAATAGGTATTTTAAAATACGTAAATACGTTTAAATTTAAAAAATATAATAATGCCTTCAAATATAATCATTCCGCCAAACAATTTTTCATTAAAGGCTTATTCGCAGGGATGGCTTGGCAACCATCCTGGCGATGGCCTAGGATGGGAAGAATATCAACTTGGTGTTAATGTGAGAGATTAAAATCAGTTGATGTTTGACTTGTCCCCCTAACTAATGAGGTTTTCCAGGTTTCCCTCATTCCAGCACTGAATGGTGGTTAGGGCCTACCAACGTAAGTCGTTCCTGAGGCGCAAATGCGGCCCGCGAAATAATAATATGCCGCCCCCTCTCCCACACAAGTCTCAAGACTTTCGGGCTAATCCTTGTGATTAGAATGAGGGGTAGAGATATTATTATTATTATTATTATTATTATTATTATTATTATTTAACCAAAAAATATAAATACCTATTATGTAGAATTACAATTCAGACATATAGCGTCAAAGAACTGTTAGTGTGGTAAATGGGCGCATGTTTTGCATGAGATACCTACATTGGATCCATTTAACTGAACTGGGGCAGTTTAGGAATTACCAATTGGTTCAAATTAGGAAACTATTTAGACCTAGAAAATTGTACTTTATTTCTAACAGAGACAGTTAGCATGCTAATAATTCATGAAAAACATAAAAGGTAATGTTGCTGTTGGACAAATAATAATTTTCAAATGTTTTTGAGCTTGCCAAGAAAAACCAATTTAATGAAAATAGAGAAATCAGAAAAATTCTTCCGTCAAAATAGACATATTCGTCTGTCAAAAAATTATACAAGGTCATAGGTGATAAAAGTCGCACTGAAATAAATAAAAATACACAGGGTGTTTGTATCCATCTAGGTATAAAAAGTTGAGGTCACTTCTGGTGAAACCGCGAAAGTAATTGAAAATTTTATTGAAATACAGTATAGGCCAGTCACCGTAGACACAAAAATCGCGTTAGGTCGCAAAAAATTGCAGAGTTCTGATTTTTTGGAATGTTGTTAGGATAGGTACCAATAGTGTAAAACCAAGTTTACAGCTTCGAAAGACCTGTGCTAACTACGTGGTGCTCGAAAAACCTTTTTTTTTGGAACTTCTTTCAGTTTTTGGCTTATAACTTCTAAATGGTGCATCCTACGGAAAAAGTCGCCCTGCACAATTTTAAAGTAGACAAAATTTACTACAATCTGAGTGCAACTGCAGCTCCATATGTCTAACAGATCCCGAGATACAGCACTTCAAAAATTGTCAATTTTTCCCAAAAAGTTCGAAATTGTTGTATTAGCTGTCTTCCAAGCCGAATATCAGCTAAAATACTCAGCCTACGTGGAAAGTCATGGGAAATGAAATTGTAGAGCAGTTATTTAGCTTTAATTTAAGCATAAGCGGAGCGCTGTAGGATTAGTATTTCCCTTGTTATCAGGAAATAACAAAAAATGAAGGAAAATGGTTTTTTGTAAAGGATAAGAAAGACATAACTCAATAGAAAATGGTTTTATATCATGCAAAATGAAATTGAGTTCAATTAATAATAACGTATAAATTTATCAAAATTATATCAAAATTGTATAAAAAATATTTTGGTAGTTTGGGGTACCTTGGACGTGAAATGTTGAACGTGAAATGATGGTGGGACCTCAGCTGACTCCTGCGACAGAAATTCAAAACACAATGTAAATTAGTATATATATTGCGTAATCAATAATTTTATAATAAATTACAACGAAGGATATGTAATATTAGGCTTACCTTTTCCCACTTAAGCTTCGGTTTCCTAGAAAGCGGTGCCGTCTTTTAACGGCCGTGAAAATACGGTGGGTAACGTCATAAAAAACGGTGTCGTGTATAATAAGGGAAGTGTTTCCCAAGAGAGCGGTAACGCATACCGTAACGTAACAGAGCGGTGCCGTCTCATTTGAAGCGGTGGGTCATACGGTACGAATCAGTTCATCAATGTTTTTTTGCAGTGTCTTTTGTATAACGGTGAAGTAGTTTTATAATTTTAAAACTATTTTCTTTATCATAAAACCGTTATTTGTGACGTCACCCACCGTATTTTGACGGCCGTTAAAAGACGGCACCGCTTCCTAAGAAACTGAAGCTTTAGCGAGACAGTCGTGTTCTTTTGGAAGGCCCAATAAGTTTGTCAGACGGCTCTTCTTGGGACTCCGGAGACTCCTCAGTTGTCTGATTAGATCTATATTATACTAGATACTAGTGGTAAAGGGTCGTCGACGTCATTTTTTTCATCCGACTCGGCCATGGCTAAGGGAGGAATATTCAGACAGGTCTTCCCCTGACAAATTTTGCAGAGAGAAGACGACTCTCTCCACTCCCTGCGTTATGGGATATTTGTCCGATCTGCTGCCAACGCCAAAGTCCACCTCGCTCGTCTGACCCCAACTGAAGAGGCTGCTGACCAACATTCCTACAGAACCTACCACCAGTGATCACCGGTGATCTCAACCAAAGAATAAGCGCCGCTAACCCTGCTGAAATTCCTGTCCTGCAGGTGCCAGAAAGGGTGCGGAGGAGGAGCGGCTCCTGCCAGAGAGCAGGATTAAAATGCTCTGCTCTCTGCAAAATTTGTCAGGGGAAGACCTGCCTGAATACTCCTCCCTTAGCCATAGCCGAGTCGGATGAAGATGACGTCGACGACCCTTTACCACTAGTATCTAGTAGTAGATCTAATCAGACAACAGAGGAGTCTCCGGAGCCCCAAGAAGAGCCGTCTGACGAACCTAGGCCTTCCAAAAGAACACGACTGTCTCGCTAAGTGCGTAAAGGTAAGCCTAATATTACATATCCTTCGTTGTAATTTATTATAAAATTGATTACGCAATAAATACTAATTTACATTGTGCTCTATATTTCTGTCGCAGGAGTCAGTTGAGGTCCCGCCATCACTTCACGTTTAACATTTCACGTCTAACATTTCACGTACAAGGTCTCCCAAACTACCAAAATATGTTTTATACAATTTTGATATAATTTTGATAAATTTATACGTTAAAACCATTTTCCACTGAGTTATGTCGTTCAAATCCTTTACAAAAATCCTGCAATTCGTCAGGCTCCATTTCTTGAAAAATCCCATATTCCTTAATTTTTTGTTATTTCCTGATAACAAGGGAACTATTGACCCTACAGTGCTCCGCTTATGCTTAAATTAAAGCTAAATAACTGCTCTACAACTTCATTTCCTATGACTTTCCACGTAGGCTGAGTATTTTAGCTGATATTCGGCTTGGAAGACAGCGAAAACAACAATTTCGAACTTTTCGGGAAAAATGGCCAATTTTGAAAGTGCTGTATCTCGGGACCTGTTACACATATGGAGCTGCGGTTGCACTCAAATTGTAGTAAATTTTGTCTACTTTAAAACTGTACAGGGCGATGGGGCTGTACTTTTTCTATAGGATGCGCCATTTAGAAATTATAAGCCAAGAACTAAAAAAAGTCCGAAAAAAAAAAGGTTTTTCGAGCACCATGCAGTTAGCACAGGTCTTTCGAAGCTGCAAACTTGGTTTTACACTATTTGGTACCTATCCTAACAACATTCCAAAAAATCAGAACTCTGCAATTTTTTGCGACCTACGATGTCTTAAATGACTGGCCTAAGTATTTATTTTGAAAAACAAAAAGATATAGGCGGTAACCCATATTTCTGTTTCACTCGGTACCTATACCTACTTCACATGCTTTATTTCATTATACAATGTTGAGTGAGGAAATTTAAATTGAAATGTTATTTTAAATTGTTTCTATATATACTTACTGTAACATAATAACAATTAATGTAATTAGGTTTACCTGAAAACTTGTTTTCATTAGGTATTTACTGCGGGTATATTTGCTTACTATTTATCTTGCAACCCATACAGTTTTAATTTTTAAGATATAAAAATATATGAATTATAGGTACCTATGTTGTAAGTTGTAGGTAGTGGATAAAACTGAATTTCCGTTTTATTAAGGCAAGGCCAATGAGGATTGAATAACTATTAAAAAATACCAACCATACCAAATCAGGGTGTCCAGCATAATGTCTATATAAAATTCCCTGACTTTTCCAGGTTTTCCAGACAAATGTTCATTTTTTTCCAATAATTAAATGGTTTGTATGACAAAAAAAACATTATTTTATGGTAAACAAAAATGTATCATTTATAATTTCTATAATTGCATTACATAGAAAATACTACAATAGCAAATGAAATTCAGGACTTTGTTTTATGAAAACGAAATCTCACATAGAAATTGAGATCTAAACAAAAATTTGATAAATATTTCGTTATCTAATTGACTAACCTCTATGTAAGGAACATAACATCGACATTTTTATATTTTCATGCACAACATGCTATTTTTCAGGATTTCATACCTGCTAAATTTATGTAAGAAAACACTTAAAATAAATAATAAAAATATTTTAGTAATTCTAGGAATAGAAGTCGACAGAAAATTAAGTTATTACAAATTTGAAATTATAGTTTTGTTCGAATAAATAAGAAATTCATAAACTTTGCAGCATCTGCGGTGCAAATTTTTTGAAGGCTCCCGCGAATGTCGAGATCGGAGTCGTGTCCAATATGTCCAATAAACCAGCGATGTGTCATGAAAAAATTCGAAAAAATAATAAATTAAATTGTAATATTTCAAGAAAGGTTTTCAAAATTTAAACTTATGAACTGAAAATAAACATCATCAAAATATACGGTTTTATACATTATACAAATATGTATAGGTATATAAAGAGATAAAAGCCAGAAATATATCAAAATTCTTTGACTTTTCCTTGATCAATCAAATTCCCTTACTTTTCCAGGCTTTCCAGGTTGCTGGACACCCTGCAAATATACCATAAAAAGACCAAATTTATTTTTAAATGGACACCTTGTATATTTTTAAAGATTTGGTTGGATATAACCTCGGATATAACCTTATCCTCTAGGAGAGTCTATTCATATGGGGGTTGATGGTTTTATCTCTAATAGCAAGGAACATATATGTTTAAGAAAGTATACCACAATAGTAACGTGTTAATTATCAATTTAAACCAATAGCTGGCCATACATAAATTTTAATAAAAAATTCACTATTTCCAGGTTTTCCAGATCATTACGATTTTCAAATTTCCAGATTTATAAAATACCTACAGCAATGGACAAAATGATGAAAAATGATTATTTTCAATAAACAAAATTGTTTCTGTGGTAGCTTTGAATAAGACTAGAATAATTCAAGTTTCTATAATACTTGGAACAATATTTGAAAGAATCTTCATGTTTTATCTATCAATTTAATATAATAATAATAAACAAATGGGTAACATTAATTCGGTATACTTACCTATAAATATTTAATTGTCATGTTTTACTAAAATCATTTTTATGAACCTCATGAACAGATAATAATAATAATAATAATAATAATAATAATAATAATAATAATAATAATAATAATAATAATAATATATCTTTATTTCACATTATGTTACATTTATAATACAATACAAACAAACACAAAATGAAAAGGCGTCCTACACAAAATTTACATATTCAACATGTACTTCCAGTAAAAAAGTCATTAAACTGTATGGCTCCAATTCAATTAACATTTTTCTTATGTGTAATTTAAACAATTTTTTACTTTGTGTTATTTTAATATTATCAGGCAACTTGTTAAAAAATCTTATGCACATGTATTGAGGGTTTTCCTCTGTCAGTGTAAGGCGATGTATGGGGTAATTTATAGCTGTTGCTCTTGTACTGTATTGATGGTATATTGTCAGATCAAAATTTTCCTCTATTTAAGAACAAAAACATTAAACATTCATAAATGTATAGGTAATGCGTAAACCGTCATTATCCCTTCTGATTTAAAAACTGTTCTGCATGTTTCATTATAATTAATTTTTTTAATAATTCTCATTAAGCGTTTTTGAATTTGATAGGTACAAATATTCATGAACTAAAAAACTGAAATATCTGATCGCAGATATGTTGAAAGAAAAATGTTGTTTCAGCACTGAAATAGCATGCACTCACCAATGTAAAGTGGCCGTCAGGTTATCTTATTTCGCGTTTATATTAAAAAAAAAAAACAAAAAAACCGTTGGTATTTTTTCAGTGCTGCAGTACCTACTCATTTTTGTTTGACCTGATAAAAAAACCTGCTGGCACTTCAAGAAAAATTGCAACTTTATGTATATTTAAGATTTCTCTATCTCTAAATATAAAATCTGTAGATAAGGGAGCTACCCTCGTAGAAACACCTAGTAAATATCTTTAGAATATTTAGGTATTTATTACTTCACCTTGGTCACCTTGGTCAGGGCTAATTAAAGTCATGGTGGCCCATTTTAAAACGAGTAACACTACGTCATTGCCTCCTCTACAAGATGGGGGTGTCAAATTTCAAATTCAACATTTCGTCTTCCAGAAACCATCATCAACTTATTATTATTATTTTTTTTTAATACGGACCTGGATTGTTTACTCATTTAGGATTTGGAAATACATAAAAATTACTATACCTATTTGTATTTACATTTACTATTGTAACTTAAATGAGTTACCTACCAATAAAAATAAATAATGTAAAACAAAATAAAATAAAATATGCAGGTCCTATTTAAAAAATAAATAAATAAGTTGACGATGGTTTATCATAATAAAAAGTTATTAGATATAAAATGTTATTTGTTTAAAAATTTGTTTTGAAATAACGAAAGAAAAAAAGATTTTATGAAATTTCGTTTTTTCTGGATATTTCTGGAAATATTAGAAATTTTCCAAATTACACCACACGACCATCTTGATAAACATCAAATTGCGCAACTTTGATATAATTTAACCGACTCTGTATCTTACGGTTTCCGAGATCGTAATGATGAGGGTCAAAAATGGGCCACCCCGTACAAATTATAAGTATTATAGTATGCTGAATAAAAATCTGCTATTTTTAATACCTATTTTACATTATCATTGTTACAAATTTAGCGCACTTTCTGTTAATGGTATTAGTATGCAGTATGCCTATACTATGGTATTGGTTATAGTGTTGAATAAAGAATTCAATAAGATGCACTACTGAGTGAAATTGAGATTTCAGTTATCTGAATTTTTCCGACAATATTCAATATTTCCCATCAAAAGTTGGCATCAAGTGACCCTTTAGTAGCCACTTCCATATGGGACAAAAATTAACAACATTAGTCTTCTTTTTTCAAATATAAAGGGTATAAAAAGTGTAATAAGTGGTCAACGGTTATAGTGTGCAAATGAACATATAAATATACCATAAACAACATACCTACTTAATATATTTTATTTTTAGGGTTTCTTCTGGGCAAATTTGTAGCCGAACGTTCAAATATCCAGCTCGAAATGGACTTTCAAGAATTATCAAGAAAAGTTGGTTACCTAAACAGCAACTTACAAAATACATTCCCTCTTGGATTTAATCAAACGCTATGCCAGTGCGGCCAATACATATTTTTAAAATGTAATTTTTTACACATTGGAAAAAATGACACAGGTCAGCTTTTAGCAGCAGATTATTTAAAAACGCTCAATAACTGTTTTGGTAATAGTTAATTATTTTCGCAAGTAAAAAATCATGATCTTTTTACTACAAAATGTGACTTCCTTTAATCCATTCCTTAAATATGCGGGTGATTCACTGCAAGTATACACGTATACCTTTGAAAGGAACAGAATAAAAAGCATAAATAATTACTCAGATCAGGCACATATTTCACTGACTAATACAAATTCATATTTCAACTGCCCCGTTTTTGTTTTTTGTTCTGTATAATTTTCCTTCCTATGTATACAAAAATGCTATAAATCAGCAAATATGTTGTACAGTTATCACGAGTTATTGAATAAATAATTTTTTACCATTGTCACTTTTACTTAGTTGGTTAGCTGGTGTGGCTGTAGATGTGAAAGTTGTAACATGGCTTTGCATAGTGAGTCCCGAATTGATGATCACCAGAAATGCGAGAAATTAATTCGACTTGTACTTTGGGTATATTTCCTGTGTATGAATGTGTAACGTAGATCCACCCACATAAACCCTCCTTTTGGGAATTAGTCTCTATCTGTAATAACTTTTTCTGATAAGTAAAACGGACCAACAAAATATATTTTATCAAACATTTCCTATCAATCACAGATTTTATCAATCTAGTGGATAATCTAATAGTCTATTCATTGACGGTGGGATTCAATTAGAAAATATATTTCGTTGGAACTATTAACTGTTTGACGTTCGATCTGAATTGATATTCATACTAACCATTGTGAAAATTAAATTCAAATAGAAATACTTACGTTTTTGCATAAATACCTATTAATGCAATTGTTTGACTTCCATTTTAGTATTAAATGAATGCAAAAATAAACACTATATTAAATTAAATATAAAAAGATTTTGCATTACATGTTATTTGCTATTAAACAAATACAGCCTTGGGGACTCACCCTGGGCTTACATAGCATATTATGCAAGTTTATTAAATTTCCTTTTACAAGAACAAAATAATGTTTTCTTTCCCTGCTTTATAAAATTGAAAAATATTTACACTCTCAATATATGTTATACTTAGATGCTATAACTAATCAAACAAAATAGTAAATACTAAGGGTATTTACTAAGGGTCGATGCACTGGCTAAGAGAGGCTCAAGTATACAGTTTACAGGGCCCGAACCAGTGCTGGGGCTTCCGCCTAGTTATGTAGCAAGGTCCATTGGAAATTGGATCAAGGTAAGATCAAAGGAAGAATGGTCAAACGTGACTGGGCTGCGACAAGCCAGGCTCTTAATTGAAGGGCCTTGGTCGAACGCAACTCGATCAATACTTGCGCTAAGTCGTAACAGCATAAGGATTGTCACAGGACTGTTGACAGGTCACGGACATCTTAACAAGCACCTTAACACTATCGGTCTTAGTGACACTAGGTTTTGCGGACACTAGGTGCAGGTTTTGCGGACACGATGACGAGGACTCCATTCACATCCTCTGTCGCTGTGCCTGCCTCATGGTCAAGAGACACAAACACCTGGGCGCAGCATTTCTTCTGCCTCAGGACATTAGGGAGCTTCCCCTACAACGGGTGTTGGCCTATGCGCACAGCACGGGTCTCTTCCAATAGCTCCCAACTAGCGGCAGGCACAATGGGTCGAAAGACCTGAGTGCTGCGGGTAACCGCGCCGCCTATCAACAACAACAACAACAACAAATACTAAGGGTAGAGGTGGCCGATTGTCATTTAGAAGTTTTTGTTTGGTTGGTCCCAAGGACATTTAAATAAAGGTTGGTCCCCTCTTGTGAAGAATGTTCCAGATATTTTCACTGCTAATGAGTGCAGAAGTAAGTAAGCCATTTTGCCTGCCATGGGTAATTTAAAGGAAATTATATAACAAGATAATTTTGATTGGCTGCTTAGGCAAGATGATTGCTCAGGTGCATATAGGTGATAGTTTGTGGTTTTACCTTTCCATCCATTCCAAGTTTCAACTAAAATTTCGTAAATTACCAAGCATAAGATAACCCTCTGTATTCATTTGTATTTATATATACTTCTGGGAATGACACTTATAAAATAAAAACAAGAAACCAAAGTATTCTAAAGACCCTAAGTTGATTAGGAAAACTTAATAGTTTGTCCCGAAAAACAATGTTTAAATTTTATCAACGGGTTTGTTTTTAGTTTATTACAAATTAAATATTTTAAAGATTTAATTAGACCTTTTTACTAATAAAACTTTTTTCCAGAGTAGGAAATATAATTCCAAGTGGGTAGCTGCCTCTATGTGTTTGGCTGGGATGTCAGAAATGGAAAGAGCCCCCGATTGACGTCGCTGGATTGTGTTCTTTTTCTATTCTGTACTTAGTAGTATGGATCACGATCTTTGAATGAGAGGTTCACTTTTAGTTGCCGAACACATCATAATTACATTTTTCAGAATATGAGAAGAGTGAATCTGTTGCTCAGACATCGTGATCCGTACTACTAAATGGATTCTGCAAGGTCAATCGGTTGCCCTCTTCACTCCCGACATCCAAACCAAGATGAATCTTTCTTTCCTATGCTCAGGAAAGAAAGTCTCTTTTATATTTGATCCACCCTCATATCTTGAAGATCTTAATCACTCCATGAGCCAACCACACTCCATCAGACTAATATCTGGTTGGTTAGTTGAGCCAACCTAATAATCAACTAAAAATATCTTGCAAATTATTTGCATGGTATATGCTTACTTACTGGCATCTAATTACCATTACAACAAATTTTTCATTTTGGAGTGGAAAATAAAGATCAGCCATAATGTGCAGTATTTTATTTTTTAATATAACCATTTCAATGTAATACAATATTCAGCAAGTGCAAAAGTAATTCGGAAATATATCCACTAACTACAATAATAAATATATAAATATGTATAATATAGAAAAAAGTACCAAGTTGTTTATAGATAAATAAATTTATATTAAGTGTAATCTACACAATTGACTAAAATATATCACCACAAAAATAAATACTAAAGGAAACCTTTTTATATAAAAGACATGTCGTAGAAGGAGTCGATGCAGTTGTGAACAACAATAAAGCCATAGCTAATCCCAAATTTGAAAATTAATAGTGTAAATGAGCCGAAAGCATCCACATAAGCTTCATGTAAATTTCTAATTTAGCTACACTTTAATTATATATAGTATAAAACAGCTTAAGCTCTATATCACGTAACACTTTAAAATCGTGTTAATAATGTGGACTAACACTATCCTATTATATTAAATGTCTCCAAGCTACCTCAACATTGTATTAAAAATATTTCGAAAGTTTTGGCAGCCAACATGTAAATTTATAGTCAAAATACATATACATGAAATAGGTAGTAAAATGTTGAATAAGCATTTAAATCGTCATTAGGACAAAATTTTGTTTGCTATATAGGTAGGTAAGCTTTATTAGTTTGCTAGATATATAAATAATGCAAAATATTTGCACCCACAACTTTTTTCATTAACAGAAATAACCATTTACAGTATTTAACAAGTCAATAGAACTCTGGAAGGTAGTAAAAAAGTGGTTAATGTGTACAACGTTTTGCTATGTAGAAATTAAATAGATACGTTGTCCTAGAAAAAACTAAAATATCCTGCATCTGTGTGTTTTTGTATATATATATATACAGGGTGAATCACGAATCCTGCTATATATTGGTAATCTTTGTTATTGGAAGAGATACGAAGTTGGATAAATTAGAAAAAAGTTGAGAAATTACTAGCACTAAATAGTGGTTCCGGAAAATTTTTAAAAAAACCAGCAGTTCTCAAAATATTTAGAAAAATAATACATTTATTTTGTTTATTGTTGTTCGATGTTATAATTAATAAAAATTAAATAGCTAATTATAGACCCCAATTACATTGAAAACACGAAGTTTGACACATCGCCGGATTTCTTGATTTTTTCTCTACCTAACCATGTCAAATTCTAATATGTCGTTCATAAGAAAAGCTAAAGACGATATTCATATATCAGAATCTAGTAGGCGAAAATTCTGGATGGATCAAAACAAAGATAATTGTGTATGTATGTACGAATTTTTTTTATTTTTGAAAATTCCTCTAAATAACGGTTAATAATGGTTTTTTCAACAATTTTCCGGAACCACTTAGTGTTAGTAATTTCTCAACTCTTCTCTAATTTAACCAACTTCGTATCTCTTCAAATAACAAAGATACCAATACATAGCAGGACTCGTGATTCACTCTATACATTACACATTCCTAAAAATCTGGACAAATATGCAAAAAGTGTTAAATACACATACAGTAAATCAGTTGCCTCACATTACTTTAACCATAGCCATCGTGAAGTTTTATCACGATGGTTACGCTTTAACCAATATCAATATCTAATGTGTTTGTAACCAATATTAATAATAATAATTTAAACTATTTGACGATATTAAAAAAATAACGAATGTTATTAATGAATAATGAATGTTTTGTAAAAAACATTTTGTTTTTTAAAAAATAACCTTTCAAAACTAAAATATTTTCAAACAAGCATTTTATAAAATTTGAAGTAGGTAATCAATTTACTTCTATATCAATTATGTTACAAAGTAGTTATCAAATTTTATGAAACCTAAATAAAACGAATTCTTAATTTTACAAAATAAAAATGAAAGTACAAAAAACATATGAAAGAGAGCCTACATGTGATACCTACTTAACTCACATATTTAGTGATATTTATATAAATTTACCTAATTTATCATTACTGTCCCCTTGCTTAGTTATAAATTTAGGTTTGGTAACATTTGTACAAGTTAATAATATAATTTTCTACATATTAGAAGATCCATAATTAAAAAAAATAAATTATCAATTTTATAGAGAGATTTGATACTTCCTGATATTTTGCTATTTCGAATTGCATAACTGATTCAGATTTTATTCCTGCAATAGATATGAATTATAGCTTGTTTTGAATTAGAAGTAAATAAAAAATTGCACTCCAATAACTAGCTGTAGCTATTTTTAGACAATTTCATGTAAATTTCTGACATGCATATAGTTATAATTTATACGAGTTTTTATCCATTTTTGTTTCCTAGTTTTGGAGGTGCAATATATAAATCATTACCGACAAAAACAGCACATATTTTCACTGAAGTATTATATAAATACATGGTGTATTTTAAAATATGTAGTAATTATGTGCCTATCACACAAAATTATTATGGAACACATTACAGGTATTTATTATATGAAATTCAGGATAGGGTCTAAATTATGTTATCTATAGCTCAGCAAAAGAAATGAGAAATAAATATACATAACAATGACGAATACAACTTGTTACTGGTACTAGTGATATCATAGAATTAAAGTTGCTGTTTTTCTTAGCACATCTTTTGGGGTGAAATAAAACTTAAAGCTTGCATAGTTACCTACCATTTACACATATATTTTCCTTCCATTATAATTTTATATCTTTACAGTGATTTTCAAAATCGTAGCGAAGAGTTAAATTTCTAGTTCATATCTGTATGCTTGTCTAAGACTAATTTTGAGTCTCTTTATGGTCTGTAATTGAGAAATCAAATTGTTTTCAAGTAAAGTGGTATCCTCCTTGAGAGTTAATAAAACGTTATTAGGAAAAGTTGTTAAGAATAACGGTATATTACCCCATACAAAATTTTAGGAAGATTGGCCTATTTTGTCGACAAAATTATTTGTAGATAGCGAAGGGTTTTAGCAATAACGTTTTAGGTTTATTAGCTGGATTATAAGTCGACTTATAAGCCAGTTCATATTAAATGAGATTTAAATTCTATGCAGTTTTTAGTCGACCTAAACTATTTTTAGATAAAGGCTCTTCCTTCCTTAAAATATCATCAGGACAAGATTTAAAGATAGACTGTCTAGGTTGAAGCTTAGGATGGCAAGTCGACAAAGGCAAATGTGAGCTTAAAAATGTTTTCTAATTAAAATTTGGTAGCGGCATCATGCCCACATGCTTCACAATGGTTCCCACCACATGTTCATACTTCAAGACCGTTAGTTGTCACTAAGCAATACAATAAATAAAGTATATACTTTAATTTCATATTATTTTTGTTCCTGACAATATAAGAAAGAGAGCATACCCGCTAAAAAGTATAAAAAGCTACCTAAAATGGAGCTATAGCCTTGGTGTAGTAGACATCCTGAGCAAGCACTTATCCGGGGGAATTTATTTTGTAATAGATGATATACTTAAATAAAAAAAGTATATGGCTAGAAAAATGTAGATAAATTGATACATTCTGTATATTATCAAAATTTTTGGATTGTAAGAAGGAAGTGAACCTGTTTATTGTAATATATGTGATTTCGCCAAGATTTATGTTCATGTAAATATGTTTTACAAACTGTAACAATGCTAGTGACTTGGACTTCCTTGTGGAAGGCAATGTTGGTAACTTTCAAGTGACTCATAATCAGCTCCACAAGAGTGAGCAACTCCATATTCTGATAATGGTCTACACTTTCTCATAAGTATAGGCCACTGTTGCAACGGTGGCACAATAAGGCTAATGCTGTATTTTGTAAATCACACAAGATATGAAATTTCTATCCTACTCAGTTAAATAAAAATATATACATTGTAAACAGATGGTATAAGAATGAACATAAATTATTCATATATTCACTGGAAATTCAGAAATCTACAGAAAATAATGTTTAATCACTTTCATCACATCATCAGTCTAAAATTTTGTAGCTATATACATACCTATATAGCTAGCTCAAGTAGCTATATAGGTAAATTCCAAGCAAATTTTAATAATATTAAACAATATTGCAATTAAAATAGTTACTAAATTATGTAATTGTAAAAGTTATATGTATACATATAAACACCACTTTACCAATAAATACCTGTAATCCATCCTCTATATGTTATTATATAGATTCATAATCTATAAAATAGGTACAACGATTAAAAAATAAAATATATAAAAATATACTCTAAACAAAAAAGTATATAAAAATAAAGTATGGCAGTCTGAAATAAAACTTCCCTGGTGTTGGTAAAACGACTGTTGTGTTTATGAAATTGAGCAAGATGGAAAGTTACTGATTGCTAATGTTAATATAACAAAAACCAAACAATTTAGTGTTCTAGGAAAGTGTTTATAAAATACTGAAAAATAGTAACATAAAATAAAATAATTCAACAACACAACCATATCCAAAAACAAATATATGTACATGAAAACACAAATATTATATCTTGATTTATTAAACAATTGAAGAAAATTATGTGGCTTATTAGAATGCAACTTATTTACATGGTTTTAGTATGTTCAACTTGTTAAAATTTGTTGTTAAATTTGTGCTAATTTACTAAGCTACATGTATCACAGAGAAGTTTGTTAATCTGTTTGAAAAATAAGAAAACCATGTAAAATATCACAAAACTAATAAAAAACAACATTTGTACAAGATAAGTACACAAATAATATATTATTCATACAAGATAAATCACTAGTGAATGATTCATAGTCAAGATTGTTTCTAAGAGAAGAAAATATGATTAACGAAGTTTGTATTTGTTTTCTTTGGTTACTTAAATATATTGAAGAATCCACAGCTGGGAAGGCATAATCATATTTTAAATTAAACGCATTTTGGTAGGAGCAGATAATTTAAAATGGAAAACATGTAGCCTCTATTTAAAAAAAAAATACATATATCGGTTACTAATTAACATTTTGTTAAACTTTAAACATAAGTGTAAAAGATCAGATTATAAAGTAGTAAAGTAACATAACCTTGTGTTTAAAATAAATTAGAAAATAACATACATACACCTTGATTTGGTGTCATTGTCAATTATATCATTTTTAAGGGAATTATTAAAATTTATAGCCAATCAGAAATACAGTATGAGACTTGAAAGAAAACCAAGCCCTACTGACATAGTCTTCATTTCTATCTTGCAGAGATACACATACACACTTTAGGCGGGCTAGAAGTCAAAGAGTCTGGCCGGTTCTCTTTCATGACACTTACTATAAACATATTTAAAATATAATCTCTAATTGGAAACAGACATGTTAATAATAATCTGTGTCTGCTACAGAATAGCACTGTAATAAATTTGTATAAAAGCTTTTTCTGTTTGAAACACTTGGTGTACTAATTTAGTTATTTGTCAAAGAGCAAACATTAGTCCCAATTAAAGTCTAGGTATTTGAGAAAAGGCTGGATTTTGATATTGGGTATAGTTTTCCATTTAAAATTCACTTCTATTTTCAAAAAGTCAAAAACCCAATAAGATTCAGGGAATGATATGTAAAATAAAAATTAGTTATTGCAGAGACTTACGAAGCTTCAAAGTCTATACTTGTCAATATTTTTAAGTAACTAATAAAGAAAACATATGAGCTACTTTTGTTGATAATTTTAAATTACTTTGGGAAAGAATTATGAATTGGAAAATCACCAATAGTGACCCATCTTGTTTCTTGTTCAGAACTACTAAACGTTCTAGAATGATATAAATAAACTAAAGATAAGGTGCCATTTTAAACTTAAGTTATTAGACTAAGAGAACAACACAATCAAGACACTGACGAAACTTTTAACCCTTTAGTTTTATTTGACTTATATGGTGGCTTAAGACCGTAATACTTTGAAACATTAGGAATACATTTTAATACACCTTGAAATCCAGGAGTAGCTGCATAACTTGGCACCGTTTGTGTTGTCTGATAAATTAATACTTCTTCTAAATCACATTCCCTATAATAAAATTTAAACATTTTTATAAAATAAATGCAGTGTATATTATTAAAGATTGTTGAGACAATACCATCAGTGTATGAAAAACTAATTTAAACTGAAGTCTGAAAATCTAAACATTTATAGGGATTTATAATCTTCTAGCATCTTTCGGTTATATCGGAGCAGCACTTTTTGTTATTTTAAATGGAAAACACCAATTTGTACATAAAATTATAGGAATGCCAAAATACAGAGAGCAGTTTAATAATTTAATTATATTAGGTACCTACTAGAAGACATATATTGTATTTCCTGAAATTAGCTTTTTAAATACCTACAAGTAGTTAGTGCTCATACCTTTTAGATTATTAAAAGCCCAAATCCATTTTTAAAGGAATACTGTATGTATTATCGGCTCAGTAGCTCAGTGGGCTACAGCGAGTTGTGGCAGAATTTCTCGTTTACAGTGCCTATTAAGGTCTGGGTTCAATCCCCAGCTCCAACACTGGCAATGTCAGTGGATATGGGGTGTTGTTGGGGTTTTCAATGTGTAACCCCCTTCCGGACAGTCTTTGACTTTGGATATGGGGGTTGTATAATTTATGTGGTGTTTTAATTTTTTTTAATTACTACAGTTTTCGACTGCAAACATTTTTTAGATTCCATAAGGGATTAAAGGTTCATGATTGTGGGATTGTGGCATATAGATGCATACAAATGGATTTTCACATTTTGATAGGTTTAATTAAACCAGTATGTTAGACTAGTTAGACTGTTTCTTGATATCTTGACTTTTATGAGAACACAGAGAATAGTAAACATTTAGAAATTGAAATTTGTAGTTTCTAATAATCAGTGGCGGCTGCCGAGATTTGAATATGGGGGGGGTGTGCAGAAATAAAAATATGCGCCGTAGGCAAAAATTTTTAATATTTCAAGGTCAAACACCTTAAAATTATAAATTAGAAATTTGCAGACCAAAAATATTTGCTTGAAGAAATAACTTTCGTTAGACAAATATCCTCTTTTTTAATACGATTGATGGAAATCTCGACAAAAATTATTTAAAACAATATTTAAAAAGGTAATTAATATTTAGATATCAAAAATTTACATATACGTTACCTTAAAAAAACTGTAAACGAGAATTCAGGAAGCATGAACATAACTATTTTTAGTTTTCAGATATCCGTTAATTAAAAACGATATGGCACAATTACAAACTCAAAAGTATTTTAGTTATTCAATTCATAGTTATCAAACGACACATTAAATTATTATGTAGGTAAATAAACTTTATAGTTATACACGGGTACACTCACTTTCTAAAATTGCAATCAGCTCTATGGTCTTTCATATAAATTTTTCCATAACTTTTTCATCGAAATTATTTATTGGGCAGGCAATGGCCTGCCCAATTCTTTTATTTTTACTTTATCTTCAAGTGGAAGATTTGTAAAATTAGCTCTAATTACACTACTAAAGGTCATTCACGTTAAGTTTAAAGTGACGTCATTTTCAATAATTAATTGTTGTTAATATTCGATAAACAAATGACCAATAAATTAGCATAGCATTTGCCATTTACAAAGAGTTTTATATTAGGCAACCCTTCTCTGCGTTGTCAAGTTGTTATTTATTTATATTGGCTATCTATTGCTTGCTGGTTTTTTGGTGTTTGGTTCTGCTTAAATTTTGTTCGTGTATTTTATATTTACGTTTTCTAGTTATTCACTTTATTTATATTAAAAACTCCCGCCAGCAAAGAAGATACATCTGACAACGACACATTTATTGACAAAGTAACGTCACTTTAAACTTAACGTGAATAACCTATAACAGTATTCATGTTAATATATAAAATTTTCTTTTCACAAAAATTAAATAAGTATTTTAATAATGTCAAAAATAAATATGCGTTATGTTTAATAATGTTCGCGTAGTGCCGCGAACTAAGTGTGGCCAAATCATCATAGTATAAGCATATGGAAAGTATCTAACGAGTCTAGTCGAAAAAGAGATCAAGTCTGTTTGTATGTAGTATATTATATGCATATGTCGATATATTTTATACATATGTATGTAATTCCAGAAATCCGAACATGACCCAGTCCCATTTAGTTTGGATTAGCGAGGGAAAAAAATTAGTTCAACTATAAAACTTAAAATACCTTAAAAGTTGTGTTCATGTTCTTCAAATTACTACCATTATTACAGGCGTTAGTAGATTATTATTCACTTGTCTAATTGACAACAGTAAATTATTTTATCGCAAATATATAAAATTACTTACATTGAATAAGCTATTGAAAAAGTATCTAACAATTTGAAAATATTTGTGTGAAAAATTAATGTTACATAAATCAAAACACAAACGTTTACCAGTTTTTACCTTAAAGAGAAGTAATTTAAATCAAATAATCTCTTCCTCGGCCGAGATCATAGTACCTTCACCAGGTATTTTAATGGGGTATTTTCCTTCAATCGAAATGAAAGTGGAAACCTGTATTTTTATAAAATATATTTTTTTTATATTTATTAGGATAAAAATTATTAAGATTGAATCGGTAGAAAATTTTTAATTCAATTTTGAAATTTTATTCTATATTCGTGACGTCACTAAGCTAAAACTAGGGAATATGTATCTATAAAGAGGCAACACTGATAATATTTGGTTAGATTCAGTTTGTAACGAGGACAGTCGACATTTCGACAATTGACATTTGAAATTTCCTGTTTGTGTTTGGCTCACATATGTATGTGGTTTGGCTTGACAACTTGACGCTGACGTGTGTGTGTGTGTGTGTGTTTTGTATTGTTGTTTTTTTGTGAAGTAAACTTTTATTAAACATGGAGCAAGGTTTTGTAGAGGCTAAGTCCGACTAATAAATATACTTGTAATCAGTCACAGGCAGAGACAACAATTCACAGGTAAAAATATAAACTAAAAACAATGTCTCATGTTTACCATGATGTTTACCCTAACCAAACAATTCAAACATAAACAAAAGTAAAGTTGTCATACAGTGACACCAAGCACACAAATGAAAATATCCTAGAAATCACTACAAAATGGCGCACTTTTTGAATTTTCGCTTAGTGACGTCACATAGATATCGCCCACAATAAAAAAATAATTTATGGACTTAAATGTACCCAATATTAAAATTCCAGAAAGTATCTCTTCTTTTTCCAACTACTTTCCAATGCCGATGTAAAAAAAAATTAGGAAAACACCCCATTGTCAATAACTTGGCAAGTGTAAACCAGCTGATTGTGGCTACACTATAACTATCCTTGAAGCTAGATTTTTTCTAAGAAAGCTATCTTGATATTTAATTTTTATAAAGTGCAAAATAAAAACATTGTAAGTTGTGGTGACATGGACTCTGAATTTTTATAAATTTCATATGTTTTATAGATATTAAACAAAATAAAAATGAGAATTATTACCTGGCATGTTCCAAAAACTCATTATATAGAGAAGTTGGTATTTGGCTCGGTTTTTCAGTTTTATCGACAAACATGTCAGTTTCTCTGTTGTACAGGTACAAGAAGTCATTCAGTTGTTTAGCTATTATAGCAGCACGATCTTTCGGCTCCAACTTATGACTAGGAGCCTAAAAAATCATAGATAAACCATGTAAGAAGAATAGATACATTTTATAGAAACCTTCACGCTGAATGGGGTTCTTAAATAATTTGAAGCTTTCTGCAAAAATTTAAGAACAATTTCTACATGATCCTCTTGGTTTTGGCCGTTGGATATCTTTCTTAAAATGCAAATTAAGTAATGGCTGAATGTTTTCCTTGCTTCACATTGCCTAAAATAAGCTCCTGGTATTTTAGCTTATTAAAAGAAGAAATCAAACCACAACTTACGTTATCTTCTTCCCACTCTTCAGCATTTCAACAATCTTTTTCTTGAGTTCGATACTATGAGATTCATGTGTGACTTTACAGGGAGCCAAAGCTGATTTATGTCCCTGACTCAACATTCTTTCGTATCTGTTTTGTCTTTCATTGGATAGTTTTCTTATACCAGTTGGTGTTTTGTCTCTCTTTCGGTCCAATGATGTATATCTTTTATTGGATATCTTTTCAATACCTTTGGTATTAATAGAACTATCTGGGAATAAGTGAGTGTAAAGCAATAGATTATAATTATGTGGAACGTTCAGGGTATAACTGCTTGATGTTGTGCCGGATATTGGTATTCCTGTTGTAGGATCTAAAATAAAATAAAAATATCAGATATTACGATAACTAGTGATGGAAAATGCTCGAGCATTTATTTTTGGAGAACGCAAATTGAGCACAAACCAGAATAAACGAGAAAATACGAGCATAAACTAGAAATTCCCGAGAATTTATTATCAGCATAGCCGAATTAGGCTATTTAACGTTTTTTGCCAATGTTTCTAATTTTTCTCTTTTATTCTCAATCTTCTCGTAAATATTCTGATTTTTCTCAATAATATCAAGAATATTCCCAATCTTCTCAATGTTCTCGAGAAGATTACCAGTTTTCTCAATATTTTCACCTTTATTAAAAAAAAACTATTTTATGTTAAATGGTTATAAAAAAGAGTAAATACAAATAAAGCTCGATACAAGAGGAAAAATGTGTAATCGGTAGAAACAAAGTAAGTACCTTCACGGTAACATATCGGCAATCGTCGTCTTTGTTTACTCTACATTTCAGATTATTACGACAGAAAGAGATAAATTCTATGGGGCAGCGGCGGCCCGACGGTCACCTGTGATTCTCGGGAAATAGGTCACAAGTCGCAATATTGCCACCTTTACCTCTAAGCAGCAATTTGAATAATGTGTCTCGATTGTGCTTGGAGAACATTCGCGAAGTTTCAAATAAATTTGCGCGCATTTTCCCGGCAGAGCATTTTGGAGCACATATTGAGCATTTCGCCAAGAATTTTCGAGCATATTCAAGGGAAAGTTCTCAATATGTGCTCCAAAATGCTCGGCCGGGAAAGTGCGCGCAAATTTATTTGAAGCTTCGCGAATGTTCTCCAAGCACATTCGAGAACGTTCCCTCATTTACAACACTAACGATAACAATAGTGCAATACTTTACATTGCACAAATGCATTCCCTATATAAAAGAATATAGGTAAAAGATATGTTCTCACATTACCTTGTTATATTAATTATATAATTTTAGAATTTTTTTAAAATACTGTTGCAAATATAATTTGAGTAAAGAAATTTACTATTATTACATTTTATTACTTACCTAAGTACTGAGAGTATTTGGCCCAACTATCGATGGCAGGAAAAATCCTAACAAAGCCACCTCTTCGATCAAACTGAGTAGTTGCACTGCGTATAATTTTCATTACTTCAGACGTATAGTGCAGAGTTGCCGATGACATTCGAGCACTAGAGGTAGAAGGCGTGTGTTTTTTTGGCAAAGTATTGCTAAGACCATCCGCAGAATGAACTCTGCGACACTGAAACGAAAGTTTAATGATAGTCAACAAAGGGATCTCTTCATATACAACTTACAAATCAAATTAATCATAGCCAAAATTCCTCAGTGTTTTAGTAGTATTTTGAAATATTTGATTCTCTCTAGTACATAACACCCATTTTTGGTATTATTTATTTTTTATGCAAACTCTCACTTTTGGCTCAACAAATAACGTCAGCTCTATATTTTTAAATGAAAAAAAAAAAAACTTAAAAGCTTAGTTATCCTTTTATAGTAGTCAAGTATTTAGTTTTAAACATTTTTCATTCAATACTGACTAGTTCTTTGTTTCTTACCCGATGAACAGACCTATCTTCCAAGAGCTATAAAATTACTTAACAATAATAATAATAATAATTCCACACATCTAAATTTCAAGAATAGAGTAAAAATATGCTAAATAATATCACAAATACTACTCACATTTCCTAGTTTAATATTCAAACTTTGGGATGTTCTAGAGCGTATAGAACAGGAGGAGGGCCTTAATATAGGATCTATAGCAGGAATGCCAATCAGAGATAGCAAATCAGCCAGCATAGCAGACTTCAATCTGACATCTAAAGGACTTTCACAATTGAGAGATGGCGATAAATTAACCTCCAATAACCAAGGCTTTAAATTATTATCAATTAGGATATCAAACCCATAGAGTTCTGAAAATAATATTTAATCATAACATAACAGACAAGATTTTTTTTTGTAAATAACAGGTCATTTACAAGCAACATGCTAGTTAATGTAGAAAATTCATTTTAATGAAATGAAAAATGATTATGTGCCACGTTTTTAATTGAACTGTTCGTTAGAAATAATAGAAGTACCCCCTGTATATTTTTTCCTCCAAATTCAGCATAAACATACAGGCTCATGGCTTATTTAAAGAAAATATTTTCAAGGTAACTCCATTTCTGCTTATACCGTAAATCCTTACCGATTTCTTATTTTTAAATGAAAAGGTATATTTTTGTTATATATTTAAATACTACTAGCGTAGGCTGACTTATTTACTGAAAGACCCCTAACCGCACCGTATTTTAACATAGAAGTTTGCACAATTAGGAGGCAAACCGTTTCCCCCCAAGGTCACTGTGCTGTTATATGCCCTCATAATTTTGCGGAGATTCCTGCAAGCAGAGCAATTAACTGCTCATTACCTATTTAGGACTTGCGCATGAAGTAAATAAGTCTGATATATTGACCAACATATTTATTTTATAATTTTTTCTGTTAACTTTTTGTAAATATGCGATGAATTTATATTTAGTTTATAAAGTAGTTATATCGCTTTGGTTTTATTTGTAATCTTGCAGATGGCAAACATAAACGATTCAAGATTAAATGTCCCCTTTCATCTAGTTTGTCCTGCTGATTGGCCGAATTTATACAGGGTTTTGACTAATAAGATTTACTAGGCCTATAGGGTCCTGATATAATATCGAAGTTTAAAGATATTTGCACCCTTCAGATTTTAATTGCTTCCACAAATAATGGAAAACTGCATTTATTGGGCACTGGATAGTCTAATTCTGTTTTTATCATATTATCAATTAATTAAAATTAGATTATTCAGCAGATAAAAACAACCAACAGAACTACTCCTAATGTACTTACCTACCAGACAAATTTAAAAAATGTGTCCTCCAATTACAAAGTGGTATTATTAGTTACAAATAATGAAAATCACTATTACAGTAATATGAAATTGCATGTTTTATGTTATATATGAAATAATATACAGGCATCAGCTCTGTGGGTCAGCCTCTCGGCCAAACTCAAGCCTTTAGCCCATTTAAATTTACCAAAAGTGAACAATTTATTACCACAAATATTTATTTCCCATTTGTATAGTCAGAATATTAATTAATATAATGAGAAACGATCGATCTTGATTAGTGTTCAGGCAAACCGGTCACGGTGGCAACATCACATGTTATTTAGATCCCTCGACAGTTCCATCTCTAATCTTGGGCTCTGCTCCGAGCCAAATTTTCAAAAGATCAAGTATTACAGTATAAAATCTTACCAAAACAATTATTAGAGTGAGGCACAAACATCTTACAAGCAGATATCATTGAATTGGCAGATGCCAAAACTGCTTTAATTACCAGATCCTCAATTTGTGACATGAGTAAAGCTGTATCTTTATCCTCTGCTTTTAAGTGCCTCAGCAAAGCACTCAGGGTCCATTTGTGCCCAACATTTTCTGCTGAAGGATCATCTGATCTAAAATTAATAAAAGCATCAAATAATTTTTTATTTTGTTAATTCCATATTTTCTTTTTTAAAGATAATCTCCACAAATATTTCAGTTTGTAAAACTAATAATTGTCCAAAGTACTTACTTTACGTAATCACTATGATATTTATTTATACTATAATTACAAAGATGCATGCAAGGGTTCCACAGCTGCTTATGACTAGAGTCGTATTTTACAGTAGCAAAACGGACTAAACCTTCTTCATATATATACACTAATAATGGGTCAATACTGGTAACAACAACATACAATCTTAAGTCACACTTGTGACCAGCTACTAATAAGGGATTTGAAATATATTTGGCCACGACAACAGGTTCTTCTAGAGGCACTTGATTTGGTGTTTCAACAATATATATACCTAAAACACAATTTTTCCGTAATCTTTTAAAAAAAAATTTTTCTGGAAAAATTCTACCTCTGCCTCGACTTGAAGCAACAGGTTTTACAATCCATGGTCCTTTAATTCTATTGTGGGTTGTACATAAGTCTCTGTATTCCATTGGCATAACAAAAGTTTGGGGGATGAAATCAAAATGTTTGAAGCCTTTAATGTGCTGCATACGTTCGATGTTTTTATAAAGTCGATCCTTTCTGGTTAATTCATAAGATCGTGGGAAATGATTGACACGCTGATGAGGTGCCAAAGACCTCAACGTTCCTAAAAACAAAATTATGCTATGAGTTGAAAGACAATCAAGTTTGTCATGTAATTTTGATCTCAGGATCAAGAAAAGATCAAGGAGTTAGTGGCTAATCCCAAATATACATGAAGACTTGTGCGTATGAAATCATTTAATTAGACTTTAGACTATTGTTTTATTAAGAGTATCTCCTTTTGAATCAAAGACACCAGTCAGCTCCTATATCATTACAAATTTTTTGTAAAATATATAAATTCAACATCTTTTATTATTCTTACCTGGCTTGGGATGCGATCCAGTCCATAATAAGTTAAAATCAGATGAATTAGGTGCAACTTCTGCAATCCCGTGACAGTCGAGTAGTTTGGATAAAAGTTTTGTTTCGGCTTGTAATACTTTGTATGTGATGTGGAGTTTATAACCTGGCTTTTCATGGATGGAGAGTTCGTTGGCATTAGCTAGGGCGGAACTTCTGAATACTAAAACTGCATTACGTGACCCCAGAGGTCCCCCTAACAACCAACTGTCACCTAGAAAGCTAGGTTCCTGTGTGATGATCGGGTTGCTAAGAAAAATAAATACTGTTAGTTTATATCAGTATATTTATTTATACATGTCATATAATTAGAAATACTTTTACTAAAATTTCCCCAAGGGTGCTATCTATATTCTAGGTGAATCTTTATATACAAGAATAAGAAATCATTAATATATAACATCAAGTTGTAATATTTTTACAGAAATTTCACATTCACATAATGTGAAAATATTTACATTATCATTATTTTTATTGTTGTAATCTACAGGGTGATCTGAATTCAATTTTCACACAATTTTTTCTGTAATTTATATATAAGATGTAGTTAAAAAGATACAACCATTTTTTTGGCTTGCACAAACTATGATGACATTGTACCTAAGTACTATTAGATAATGTATGTAACTAATTTGTAGTGCAGCTGTGTGCCTCATCATAATTTATTTTGGCTTATAACCAGAACTTATTCAAAATTAAAACATTTTTTTATACTTTTAGTTTCCTGTTGTTATTATTTTACAGGTAATGCAATCTCAAAATAAATTATGATGAACTGTAGGTTACTATTTCTGTAAAAAAACAGTGGATAACACATGATATGAATCAGGATGGATAACCTGATTTCTATATTGTAGACATGGCATTAGAAGTGTGACAAATCTAATTTCTGGTAGTCAGGAAACATTAAAATGATAATAACCTGTAATTTCACCACTTATTATGAAAACAATGGTTTGTATCTACAATATATTCATATATTAAGGGAACATTATTTTCCTTAATTAACACATTACAAATAGTAATTTTAAACAATATAAAAATTAACAAATATACGACAGTTTGTTATACAGTGAAAAAATTCATTGAACAGTACATTTTCTCCCTTCAACACCTCCTCTCTCCCAAGGACACATCTATCTGGATTGTTTGTACAAGAACAAGGAAGTTTCCAAAAGATAAATGCACTAGGAATGAGAAACAATCAAATAGGTTATATAACAGCATTTATATAAACTTCAATGACACTAGGGATACCGATACCCGTTAATTTTACTACCCGGGTACCCGTTTTCAATACCCGGTATTTACCCGCTACCCGTTAATTACCCGTTACCCGTTATTTACCCGTTACCCGCTATTTATCTATTGCGCGATATCAACCCATAGCATTCAACATAGAAAATATTTTCCAATTCATATCATATTTTATATCGCCAAACCTGCGCCAACGCAAAATCGCAAAAAAAAAAAACAAGTAGTCATATGAATTTGAGTGACATAGAGGGCGACCGAGTGGATGCTTAGAGGGTTATCGGGTATTTAACGGATTATCGGGTTCTTAACGGGTTATCGGGTCCTAAAATGGGAACCGGTTAGCGAGTCGTTATCGGGTACCCGGGTACCCGTCGGCATCCTTAAATGACACCTATTTTCTATGACTAGTTTATATTACCAGCTACATTTTTTTGCAATAGTTTCTATTAATAATATTTTTAAAGCACATATACTTAACATAGTTCAATTACAAGTTTTTATTAAACCCCATTAAAGAAATATTTGAAAATACTTAAATCAAATGCCTAGGTACATTTTTATATAATATGAAATATTATTACAATCTGTATCTGTACGTTCTGGTAAAATCAATTTTCCATTAAAAAATATATAGCAAATGTTATTTATTATTATGGCATAGTGCATATAGTACTAACAGTGTCAGCCCCTAGATATTTTTGGGGTAATACCACAATGGATTCAATGGAATGCTTTCAAATTTATTTACCCTCATAGAACTGAGGGCAATTCAATACGAAAAAATTATATGGAAAGTATAATCTATTTTTTCCACGTTATTAAAAAAAGACATTTCATCAAACACATATCCAAAGAGTAGTTTAAATGCTACATATATTTCACACTATACCTATATCATTTATACACAATTTAATTATTTAAAAAATATATTCATTCATATATTCATAAACAAACATTTTTTATCATTGGTTTTCCTATATATAAGGATAATTATCATTAGTATGTCAGGAAAATATGCATTTGTTTAGTAAATAGTACACATAGGCGCTTGATATCATTTTATATAAAATCATGTAGATTAAATTCTCAAACAATATAAATTAAAACCTGATTAAAAAAGTGTGATTATTCACAAAACTTTCCTTCTGCTATAATAATATGTTTATAAAATAAGATAAAGGTGTATCTTTACAAATAAGAAAATAATTTCATGAAATGAAAAACCAGAAATTTAAAGCAACTTATGTATACTTTATGTTAAATCCAATAAAATGATAAAGTTATTGTTATTAATATATTGTTTTCATAGCAACAGGCAAATGGAACTTTAATTTTATTATATAATAATAATAATAATAATAATATCTCTACCCCTCATTCTAATCACAAGGATTAGCCCGAAAGTCTGAGACTTGTGTGGGAGAGGGGGCGGCATATTATTATTTCGCGGGCCGCATTTGCGCCTCAGGAACGACTTACGTTGGTAGGCCCTAACCACCATTCAGTGCTGGAATGAGGGAAACCTGGAAAACCTCATTAGTTAGGGGGGACAAGTCAAACATCAACTGATTTTAATCTCTCACATTAACACCAAGTTGACATTCTTCCCATCCTAGGCCATCGCCAGGATAGTTGCCAAGCCATCCCTGCGAATAAGCCTTGATATACGGGCAAACAATTTAATTAAAAATTGTTGGCGGAGTGGGAATTAGAACCCACGACCTCTGGGTTGAGCGATCGAGACGCTAAGCCCTGAGCCACCGGCCCGATATAATTAATAGTATTTTTCATTGTGTTTTAAATATTATATAAAGTTAAGTAAAGTTAAATATATTAGTTTAAAACTGATTTTTTTATGTGCAAGTTATTATTTTTTCCAAAAAAACTCAAAAACCAATCGATGATATAATTACCATGGCAGAAAATCCCATACATTCTAAAAAATTATGTTATTTTCAGAGCTAAATCACTTTTATAGGTTAGTATCTCTCAGTTCAATAAAATATTTCATACTATCGAATTTATTTTGAAAAAGATAGTTGAAAAAGAGTGAAAAAGTTTTAAATATCACATCTAACATTGACATTCATATTTGAAAAAAAAAACACTTAAAAAATATGTCTTCGAAGAGGAAAATCTATAAAATATAAAATAAATTATAGTTTGAAAAACTAAAAAACACGCTAGCACACTAAAAAATTTAAAAACTTGTAACATTATTCTATTGCCACCAGAATTGCATATGTTTGCATAGTTTCAAATTGATAGGACAATTAGAAGTGGGTGAAAATAAGTTGTACGAATTGCTTATAATGGTTAGGAAGTTATAGATCAAATTAAATAAAAATGTGTTAAAAATACATATGTACAGCTGGGTTATGGCTGTTTGCTTGTTGTACCTTCTTCTGATGACTAAAGTATTTCATTCAATGTTTGTACTTAAACTATATTCCTGTTGGTTTGAAAGCAAAAATACTGGAATACTGGATTCCTAAATACTGGTTTTACTTGTTCTCGTCCTTCTTTGCATCAACTACAATGCCATTTTTAAGACTTCCAAATAGAACATAAACTGTAATTTTCAGAACTGGAAGACTTTTTATACAAGATAAGGCATTTAGAAATTTTTCAGCGGCACAATTTTTCATTATTGTCACTGAAGATTGTCATCACCCCGCTCTTTTTTTTTACGACGGAATTACGCGCTCAACATCTTCAAAAGTTTCCATTTAATCCACTTCATAAATCATATAATTTTAGGAAAGCAAACTTCCCCGAGCTTTATAATACAATGACGCATGTTGACTGATCTTTCTTGAATGCATTTCATAATGTCGATTTGGCGTGCGATGCCTTTTATACAAAATTATATTCTATAATCGACGAATATGTACCACAATATGCTACAAAGACGCATAAATATCCGATTTGGTACAGCTATGATCTTAAACAAACAATTCGGCAAAAAGAACATTTCTTCAGACAGCATAAAAAACATAAAAACTCGTTTTATTTTAATAATTTCAAGGAGTTAAGAGCCAGAGCAAAAACACTCGCCAACATAGATTATAAAAATTATTTACTGACTACAGAAGGTAATATAAAAGCAGATCCAAAAAAATTCTGGAGTTTTATCAACAACAAAAAAGGCACTAGTAGGATTCCCGATACAATGCACTACACTGACAGCATTCCACTCAATAACCCCGCTGGCATCGTCGAGTCCTTTAAGCATTATTTTGAGAGTGTTCTGATTCGATCAGGTGCCACAGATTTTGAAAATATTAGCAAACACATGGATGTTAACCTGCCCTCAGTAAATATCAACTATTTATCTTGTGATGAAATAATAACATCAGCAAAAAAACTCAAGGACAAATTAACTTGCGGTCCGGACTTGATTCCTAGTTTCTTTGTTAAGGATTGTTGTCACGTGTTAGCGCAACCATTAGCCACATTGTTTAATCTGCTACTTAAACAGGGCAGTTTTCCTGATGTTTGGAAAGTAGCAAGTGTCTGTCCCATTCTTAAGAATGGTGATCCAGTTGATATAACTAACTATAGACCCATCACTTTATTGTGCAATTTTGCGAAGGTTTTTGAGATGTCCCTATTCAGTCGAATTTATCCTCTTTTTAAAAATATTATATCACCTGTACAGCATGGTTTCATGGAAAAAAGATCAACCAACACAAATCTTGTTTGCTTTAACCAGTTTATTTCTAATGTCATTGATCATCACGGTCAGGTGGATGTATTGTATACCGATTTCTCGAAGGCCTTTGATAGGATTGATCATAACATACTTTTGCATAAACTTAAGAATTACGGATTTTGCGATAACTTACTAAAGCTCTTTTCGTCTTATTTATCATGTCATTTCCATTATGTCACATATAGTGGATACAACTCGAGTCACTACCTTATTACTTCTGGAGTACCTCAGGGCTCTAATTTGGGTCCACTACTATTCTCTATTTTTATTAATGACATTACTACTCTTCTCAATTGCAATCAGTTAATCTATGCGGACGACTTAAAACTGTATTTTTCTATATCGAGTATAGATGATTGTGCTTTTCTTCAAAATAATTTGAATGCGGTTGCGAGATGGTGTGATCTGAATAACTTACATTTAAATATGTCGAAATGTAAAGTAATTTCTTTTACATGTAAATTGAATCCTATACTTTTCGACTATGAAATTAACTCAGACTTCTTGATACGTGCAAAGTCCATCAAGGATTTGGGTATTTACTTTGACGATAGGTTAACATTTTCGGAGCACATACAACGTATAGTTTCTTCTTCTCTTAGGATGTTAGGTTTTGTGATAAGGCAAGGTCGTGATTTCCTCGGTAATGATGTACTGTTCAAGTTATTTTATGCATATGTCCGCTCCAAGTTAGAGTATTGTTCACTTGTTTGGAATCCTATGTATAATGTTCATGTCAATCTCATCGAGTCGGTTCAAAAAAGGTTTTTAAAATTCCTCACATTTCGTTCAGACAGAAGATATCCTGCAAGAGGCTGCGACTATAAACTTTTGTTAACTCGTTTTAATTTTGACTCACTACAATTTAGAAGATACTTCCACAGTCTGAAATTTTTACACGCACTCTCTTGCATAACCATATCGACTGTCCTGATAATAAATTAAGCCAGTTAAATTTTCTAGCTGTTAGATCAGTCAGTCGTGCTCCACTAACATTTTATTGTTCTGCTGTCGACACTAATGTTGGATTAAAGTCTCCCATTAGTGTTATAACACGTAGCTATAATGGCATTTGTAACTCCTGTGATGTCTTTAACTGTAATGTAAAAAGTTTACATAATGTTTTTAGAAGCGTTAGTCAACTTTAAATTTTGATATTTTAATTAAATCGAATTTGAGCACTTACTTATATATACATGTTTTTTTTGTTGTTGTTTAAGTCACACTGTAGGTTTGCATACACGTATTTTTTTTTTCACTTTTGATCTTTTCATGTTCTTTTATATTATACTTTGTTCTGTAATTGGTGTTTACACTGTAGGACAAATAAAATTATTATTATTATTATTATTATTATTATTATTATTTTTTATTGTTAGGAAAACTTAAGTTAACAAAAAACTGGACTTATTCCTTTACCTGTAGGAGTTTCAATATTTTAAGAAGTTAATAATCAATAAAAACTAAAAAATTGTATCAAAAACAATCCCTGCCGAAAAAATATAGACTACTTGTACTTTTTTTGTGGAAGTTTCCAGAGTTTAATATATGCAGGAGAAGCTTCTGTAAAATATTGTGCCATTATTTTCATGATGGAATTATATTCATGGTTGTCATGAACAACAAATAATAAATAAATGATAGCTGCTGTTATACTTTGTCTGTTCAGTGACAGGTACCTTATAGTTAAAAAAATGTATATAATTTCACTTTTATATATTTTATATTTAATTTTTATTTTCCACATGACTTATTGCTATTATTGACAACAATTAATTAATCAATCCAGCAATAATATACTTCAATCATTCTTTTTCCCCTGTAACTATGAACTGTTACTTGACTGAAAGGTGTATAAGACGAGCTACATTAATAATCACTAATTTCCCCAACAATGCTACAGATTACCGCACAAAATTTATAAGTTTTACCCTTTAATAGTTACCATATGGAAAATAAATTTGTTATTCCAAACATAAGATTTCCCTTTTTCCTTAAAAAATATAGCGTGTCAAAAAATCTATATTCTATTCAGATGCATGTCTTATTAAATCCCTTAGCATACAACTAAGCTAAAAAAAAAATTATATATTATGTTGCGGACGCTTATGATTGTGATAGTTTCTAGCTTCCGGATCTGGCCGCTTATTCCTGGCGGTTGGCGGTTTTTCGTATATGTTTATGTTCAGATAATTAATGTATAAGAGGATTAGCATTTTATGTATAGGGGGTAGTTGAGATACCGACTTAAAGAGAATAACTGATCAATACTTTGTATTCAAGCTATATCAATATTCATTGTTCTTTGAAGTGGCCTTTTATTGGGTATTGTTTCCCTTTTTACACTCTAACAATTAAAAAAATATCTATAGGCTATAATAGATACCTAAAAATGTAAAGAATAAAAAAAGATAATTAAAATAATACTTGATATATTAAAGAAAATAAATACTTAATTTATAATTTTCCTAAAAGCGTTATTATTATAGATTGCGAAAGCAGTGTTAAACATAATGCATGTTTTGCATTAGCTTAATCAGTTTAATCTAATTTTTACAAAAGAAATTCCTGTTCTAGAAAAGAATATTGATCCGAACAATGTGAACCAGTTAATAGAATAATATATGTATTAAACATGCTTATTGATTTTCTGGCATCACATGATAACATTTACATTTTATTATTAAGGGCACAGACTAAACACTCAGGCTTACTCATTAACATGCAATGTTTAATGAGATGCCATATCACAAAATAGTATTCAGAGGGAATATAGTTTCTAATAATATAGTAACAAGATTTCTCGCATCTTCGATGTTAAAATAAAAATTATTGTATGTCCAACAATAATATTATTTAACAAAAATCGAACAATTAATTACTCCATTACCATAACATATTTTTTTAATATAGAAAAGGTGTGTTTCTGTATATACATAATAAATTCACTGTAAATATTTCATATACAGGGTGCTTCAAATTCGATGCAATACATGGGGATCTCGGAAACGGGAAGAGATGCGAAGTCGGTTAAATGGAGGCAAAGTTGTGTATTCAGGGGGGCAACATAATGGTGAAAAGAAATCAAGGCTAACTTGATTAGTTTTCGAAATATTTTGAAAAAACCGAAAATTTCGATTTTCGTTTTTATTTTCTTGCGGGCCTATTTGATGAGGTATTCAAAAATAAAGAGCACTTTTCTATAGCAACTTTTTGCCCTTTATCGAATGGTTTTAGCGAATTTTCCGGGAAACGAAACGTTTTGCGGAAAATTCGCTAACACCATTCGATAAACCAATATCAACTTAATTTTTTTAAATACGGACCTGGAATTTTTTTTCAGTTTTTTGGAAGCGTTTTTGTAACTTGATAGAATGCCACCATAAAAGGAACTAGATTTAAACGTTTTGTCTAAGAAAAATCCATCATTAGTATTTTTGTTTCGACTTTTGTTAATTCTAGATATTGAATAATATTTTTGAGGTTTCATTTTTATTTACAATAAATATAAAGCTAACTAAAAATTAATTAAGGTACAAAAATTCTTCCAAAAAATGGAAAAAAAAAATCCAGGCATTTCGAAGGTATTCGACATTTTATAGAAAAAATTACAGTTGTTACTACTATTTCAAAGTTACATATCTTACACAATTGAACAGCGTTTATTTTAATTTTTATATGTCAGATAGTTTAGGCATTGGTCTTTCTGAGAATAGCTAACAGAAGTCTGTAATACATACAGAGTGTTTAATATTTACTGAGCAACACGTCATTTTTGAAAGATGCAAAACTCATTTTTTTCAAATGGCACACCCAGTATATTATTCTACAGTTGCCTAATGCCTAAACTATCTGACATATAAAAATTAAAATAAACGCTGTTCAATTGTGTAAGATATGTAACTTTGAAATAGTAGTAACAACTGTAATTTTTTCTATAAAATGTCGAATACCTTCGAAACGCCTGGAATTTTTTTTCCATTTTTTGGAAGAATTTTTGTAACTTAATTAATTTTTAGTTAGCTTTATATTTATCGTAAATAAAAATGAAACCTCAAAAATATTATTCAATATCTAGAATTAACAAAAGTCGAAACAAAAATACTAATGATGGATTTTTCTTAGACAAAACGTTTAAATCTAGTTCCTTTTATGGTGGCATTCTATCAAGTTACAAAAATGCTTCCAAAAAATTGAAAAGAAATTCCAGGTCCGTATTTAAAAAAATTAAGTTGATGTTGGTTTCCGGGAAACGAAACGTTTTGCGGAAAATTCGCTAACACCATTCGATAAAGGGCAAAAAGTTGCTATAGAAAAGTGCTCTTTATTTTTGAATACCTCATCAAATAGGCCCGCAAGAAAATAAAAACGAAAATCGAAATTTTCGGTTTTTTCAAAATATTTCGAAAACTAATCAAGTTAGCATTGATTTCTTTTCACCATTATGTTGCCCCCCTGAATACGCAACTTTGCCTCCATTTAACCGACTTCGCATCTCTTCCCGTTTCCGAGATCCCCATGTATTGCATCGAATTTGAAGCACCCTGTATATATTAAAATTGAATAAATTAATTTTCAGAAAAAAAATATATTAAAAGTATTACTGGTGACCAGGTAATTGCATGTGAATATATTTTAATTAAGAACAATTTGTAAACATTATAACCTTCTAACTAACCGAGAATAATTAATACTTGACTAAAATAACTCTTAGCACATAGGAAGCTGCACTAAAAAATATTTATACACACGACATCAAAATATAAATACTGAAACAGATGTCATGTCAAAGGCACATAAATTCTTTAGGATATCACTGAGAACCTATAAATATTAAATATATGTGACATGCCAATACAAAATAGAAAATACAATCACACAATCTAGACACATTCACCCTAAATTGTATAGGTATATTAATACTTTTTACTTTTATGAAATGAATATAAGATATTTTTTTTATATATACTGAAAGAATATCAATTACATTTAAAATGTTTATAAAGGAATTGTAAAAAAAAAATATGGAATCTATATGAAGAATGATGGAATAAGCAAGTAACTCTGGCTTTAAACATGACTTGAATTATCCAAACAGATCTGAGAAATATTTCACCGGTTCGAATATATAGAGCGTTTTTTTTTTAATTTGTCAATTTCAGTAGTGTTTAGGTATATCTTTAGAGTTGCGAGATTATCTAAATTAATTTAATATCTCATATACAATTTTTTACATGCAATTCAATGGTGTATTTACATTATTTCTACTGTCAATAGCTTAAGAGTTATGAAGCAAAGTTGGGGTATTTTAAAGCGAATACTCTGTATACTTTTCAATTTTTGAACGTCACACAAAATTTGTATTTCAAAGATAATAATAATAATAATATCTGTACCCCTCATTCTAATCACAAAGATTAGCCCGAAAGTCTGAAGCTTGTGTGGGAGAGGGGGCGGCATATTATTATTTCGCGGGCCGCATTTGCGCCTCAGGAACGACTTACGTTGGTAGGCCCTAACCACCATTCAGTGCTGGAATGAGGTATACCAGGAAAAATTGGTACAAATGCATTCGAGGGGATCATAAATCCAGTGGTGTAGTCAGATTTTTTATAAAAAAAATCGCTAAATTCGTAGTAGGCCTTGAAAATCAAAATTTCGTTTTCAAACTTTGCATCAACACAGAGCTTTTGGAGATCTATCTTTTGAAAAAAATCCGGTTCAAATCGCTGCCATAAACAAATTTTGTACGCGAGTGTTTCCATTCTTAATGGGTCACCCTGTATATATTTCAGATTCTTTGGTGAAAATTTTAAATTATCAATTATTGCTTGCCAAGCTGTGCTGTTTTTATTTATAGGGGAAAAATGTTTACCCGAATTGTTAAAATTATCTAGGATGTTATTTGCAAAATCAATAAATGCGACATTTACAATAATATAATACACAATATACAATAATAAATGTTGCAGAGAATTAAATGATAAATAACCATTATGTGTAGAAGATTATTATTAAAGGTGGAATTATGGAATTAATTCATGACTGCTACTGTGGAGGTATGAAATAATTAACAGAGTTAATATACCTAATGAAATAGACTGTTTCATTTCAAGTTATCCCGGACATGCATATGTAAATGTAACTTTCAACTTCAAATATGTGTTTAATTGTTAATTATTTTAAACCCCCACCCTCAGGTAACACTCGTCGAAATTATTTCTAAAGTTCCAACTTTAGCCATCATTTAAAAAAATTATACCTACCAAAATCATTATTTGTCATCCAGATAATTAAAATTATTTTAACAATGTTTTTTTGGTACTTTCGTGAAAAAAACATTTTGAAAAATAGGTAGGTACCCTTGGAGAATATAAGGTAGGTACTAGAGAATGGGTATGGTATGGTATTTAAAAATAAAACTGAGGAAACCTTTCATTAGGAGAAAAAATGGCTTCAAGGGAATCGAAAGGGGTAGCAGGGGAAGATTTAGGTTCCAAATAATCATTATCATCGTCCCATTTAAATAAAGCCCAAGTAGAGGTGTTTGGCTTCAAACCAGGACTAGAATATGGCATAAGATTACAGTGCAATTAAAATAACAAAGCATTTACCGAATTAATTCCGCATGAGAGCTCTTTGGTGTTAAGGGTTCCGAGGACTCCAGAGAATCGTTTGATTCACTCATATCTATACTGGATACTTTTTCAACACCTTTTATAATAGTTCCATTGTTCGTTTCCATTTTTATAGTAAGTTAGTGCTTCGAATATAACACTGAGACTAAAAAATTGCAATAGTAATTAATAATTTTCCAAATATCTTAAAATATGTTATTTTTCCAAATAAGGTAATATGTTTGCTTGTTCATAAAGTCTAACCAAATTTAATAGTTACTTATTACACTAACTTACATTTTGACTCTTACGTGTAATTTTATATTTTCATATTAATTTTGAAATGAATATTTTGGTGAAAGTTAAATTTTGACAAGACTTCAAACTTTATAATTTTTTATGTGGCAGCCATTTTGTTTATTTTCAAAAGATAACCCCCCTCTCTTTATTCTTCATTCCATCCCCTCCACAAAACCAAGTTTAACCAAACCGTATAGGGCTTTTCGATTCATTAACATTTTGCTAAATGGTTGTAGAAAATTGTATAACCATAACCATCATCATAGAAATTAAAATTCTATTTCTGTGACCATCATAATCAACCTTTCATCGTCCTCTTTACTTGCCTCTTTCATAAAGGGCGAATTCGAGTCGACGCTCAGATTCGTCAGAGTTCATTTATTGCGTTTTATTCGCAACTCGGAGCATTCTCGTTTGCGTTCGAGTCGACACAGTGTGCGTAATCTGAGCGTGCTCTTATTTCTCCGAGTTTAATTACTGCATTCTTTTCAATGGCTTGGGCAGCTTAGAGAAACTCGTGGCTGTTCCGCAGCATGTTCTTTTAAGCGAGGGCGCGACGCCCACCTCTGTTTCCCCTTTCCCCTCAAGCACTACCATTTTTGCTGGGGTTTGGTGGCTCCAAAATATTAGTGAGGTTAGATTTGATCGGTAGAGACGTAGAAACATCAACAAATTACAGAATTATGCTGAAAATGTAAAATAATCACAATAGGTATCAGAATTTCAGACATATATAGTAAAAACGTATTTAGTATTTTACTATTTTTATTTTGTATTCAGGTTAAGTTAAGGTTAAATTTATGTTCTTTTCAAGGGCTCTCTACAGTGATGGGTTTTTAGCCGCTAATTATATATTTAGCCAATGCTAATTATATAACTAGCATTTAGCCGGCTAAAAATATTATAATTAGCCGTTAGCAGAATATACATTGTTTTTTAATATTTCACACATCAGAACAACTTTTTCGCAATTACCAATAAAATATATCTATTCATATAGGTATTATTAGGTCATCGCATATTATAAGTCATGGATAAGGAGAAATTAAATCTAGAGGTAGCGATTATTTCGTATTTTATTTTATAATACCGCAATCCTCATCATTTAGTTAAGTACCTACATCAAAAATAAAAATAATCATACAAATTAAAAAATAAAACAAACTAAACTAAATTAAAAAAAAAACAAATAAAAGTTCCAATATATCTCCATATGATGCCATTATTACCATTGGCACTATAATATTTAGCCTGCTAATTTTGAAAGGATTTTTAGCCGACGGATAATTATCGATAATTATCCGGTTAATTATAAATGGATAATTATCCGGCACATCACTGGCTCTCTAAGGTCCGCCACGAGTTTGACTCCCTGGGGCGTGGCGATCTTGAAAAGAAAACGCTTATAGATAGAGATGTAAGAGCATGAGGGTTTTGGGTTTTGTAAC
Organism: Pogonocherus hispidulus; assembly: GCA_963924545.1. Classification (NCBI taxonomy): domain Eukaryota; kingdom Metazoa; phylum Arthropoda; class Insecta; order Coleoptera; family Cerambycidae; genus Pogonocherus; species Pogonocherus hispidulus. The sequence goes on from OZ004693.1 coordinate 74,053,757, forward strand.
CTCACTTTTGCTCTGTATTTGAAGAAAAGACAGAGGTAAGTGATCATATCATCTTGAAAAAACATTTCCACTGCAAACTGCAATAGATAAAGTCGATTTAAATCCATTATGTATTACTGGTGACTGGTAAGTGGCGGCCACAAAAATAAATATCCAGGAATCCAGGACACTAATCAAATATCAAATACTTTAAGATGACAGTATTTGACTATATACGGTTAGCGATGGTCGTGTGTGCCAGGATCAGGATACGATGGATTCAAATTCAAAGAAACAAGTTATTTATGGATAAATTCAGTGATGTGCCGGATAATTATCCGTTTATAATTTTCCGGATAATTATCGATAATTATCCGTCGGATAAAAATCTTTTCAAAATTAGCAGGTGGTCTGTGGCCCCAGGTCTGTGTCCTCTGTGCCACAGGTAACAATTGTATGTTGTAGTTAGCTGACGAAAAAACGCCTATGCTGTGCTTCTGCTACTTGTGTATGTAGTGGAACTCTCGTGGTCTGTGGTAGTGCAATTTTCGAGAACATAACCATAGATTAGATTAGAACATAACCCAATTTTCTTTACATAATTGAATTGCATATAATAATAGTGTTATATATATGCATAATTGTGATTTATCTTATTTTAGACTTCTATTTTTTTGTTATTAGAGCTTCTCTAGTCCACGATTGTAGTTTGTGTATTTATGCATATTTATCAAACACTGTAAAAGTTATTCTATTTGATTTGAAAATGTCCTTATTTAGATTTCAATGGTTGAGGAGGTTTATAAGGAGAAGGACTACACCTATCCCAGTTGACCGAGCTGCTATGTGGAAAAATAGGCTTTCAGTCGTTTACATGCTGGTGTCATGGAATGCTTTTGGTTTGGTTTGTTATATGGCTTATACTGGGAAATCAGATTGGGTTGCTTATTATGGTTTAAAATCAGAAGAAGAATTAAACATGAGCCCAGGTTTGTAATTTAGTTTCAGTTTAAAATCTTAAAAGAAACTTATTTTTCTTAAAAAATTTAATCGAGTGAGTAATAGCATACACCATTATTTTATACACCAAAGATGTAAGGATATAAAGAAGATTTATATCAGTTTTATGCGATATATGCATTTACAAGAAACTGAATTATATTCAGAGTTAAAAGATACGAGATAGACAGTCAGGTATTTGCACTGCAAAAGCAATACTAGCGAATAATATTTCACGTATATGGGTGAATATTTGAGAACTGTCAATTTTTGACCTCACATGTGCCATTCATAGATAAATAAAAGAACAAGATAGATAATAATCTACTTTGCTTGGAAATGAGCAGTTAGTGCTTTGGTGAAATGTGCTTCAACTAATTTCAAAAAATGATGGGCAGCCCGCTTGTTTTTAATTCTAAATTTATATGCTTCACTTCATGGTGACCTAGGCAACAAGTAGATTATACTAAGTTACTGAAAATACTTCCACTGCATGATACAACTACACAGATATGCCAATGCGCATAGTGACGTCAGTTACGAGGAAAAACAATTGATAAACACGAAAATAATTATATCACTGCCCTTAAGAATTTTCGCATCGCATCGCCATTTTTCCCTCACGAATGACGTCATGCGCAGAACAAACGAACGTTATGAGCATATCTGTGTAGTTGTATCATGTTCCACTGCAAAATCTATGTTTTACCTGATGTATTTTTCTATTAATACCCTATTTGACAATAAAAGATATATATTATTATTATTAAGCATTTATTTTTTCAGTATTACATATTGCATCAGTATAAATATAATGTTAGACTAATGTTCGAACAAATCAGGTATTAAAATAGATGAATGAGAGAAATTTAATGAAATTGTTATAAATTTCTTGGCTATATCCATGATACAACTACACAGATATGCTCATAACTTTCGTTAGTTTGCGCATGACGTCATTCGTGAGGGAAAAAAGGTAATGCGATGCGATGAATATGACGCTTACATTGGAAAACTTTTAAAACAAAATTTACATTTTTGCGAGCTGTAGGCTGCTGCAGTAAATTGAGTGCATCATCAGACTTGTTAAAAAACAGACTTTGTATTTTTAATTTTCTTTAACATTTATCTTAACTTACCTAAATTACCTAACTTACCTAAATATTTCATGCCAACACACAGACTACATAAGAGTTTTGGAGAGTATAACTAGAAAATAAATACAAAGAAAACACAACAATTTTGTACATAATAAATGTACAATAACATATGCATAAGTAAACTCAAACCAAACACGGAAAACTAAATAAATTTTGTAACCAAATAAACGACATTTTAAATGTCAAATTCAAAAAATACAGGTTAATACAATTCTGTACCTCAGAGGTAAACTGTTTTAAGTCACTTTGTTCAGAAAATTAGTTATTAGTTTTATATCCCTTCTAATAATATGCTTGACCTCTGGAAATAATTTCAAAGGCCTAGCTTTTAAGACAACCGAAATGCCCAATTTGAATCTGTATCAAGTCACTTACCAGTTCAGAGGTAAAATAGATTTATAATTGTTTTTCCGCTCTTCTAAACAATTACAATTTAGTGACTTGATACTACTTACCTCTGAGGTACAGACATAGAACTCCATGGGAGTTCTCTGGTACAGAATTAAATATGTTCCTTCATTGAAAGAAACAGAACAAAAAAAATATCTACAATTTTGTATCAAAATCGCCATTAGTGTGCATTGTTCGTGTATACACAAATATTAATTTTTTTTTACAATCATTTTAATGTCTTCACAAGAATGTACTCAGGAATAGAACGGATTATGCAATGCGTCCATGTAATTGACTATAAGTTTATTTTTTTTCGATATTTTCACCGCTTTAAAAGCCAGATAAAATTTATCCAGTGAGGAGACCTGTAAAATAATAAAAAACAGAAATAAAGCCAGAAGTATTCGAAATAAATATTGAAAATGTTGTATCAAGGCAAACTTTTAAAGTTTGTTCCAAAAAACATTTTTTTTTTTAATATATTTTGTAATATTAAGTATAGAATTTTATATCAAACTAAAAAACTACTGATGAAATTCTGTTAATTTGTCATATATATTTATTTTTATTCCATATTATACACTGGTTTTTTGGGGCAAACGTTAACATATGGATTCATCAACGAGACCTAACGTTAGTCTGACTAGCAAAGGCTACGCGAAAAATTTGCGCCCTGTTGTGCGGGTTTAAATAAAAGGCGTAGGCCGGCGCAAAGTTGGTTAGTCCGACTAACGCCTTACATCTCTTTGTACCCTACCTTGTGGACACCCTCTTGCGGCCCTAAATCGGACCGTTTCCTCCTGAAGGGACGTCGTTATAGTTCTGTTTTCTAACATAGCCCGAATCCAGTCACTTATGGTTGGGTCGACTCCCCTAATAGCTGCAGCCGTGTATAGGGAGTCAGACAGTGCATTGTTAAACGCCCCTTCAATGTCAAGGAAAGCCACCACTGCAATTTGCCTACTTTGCAGGGATTGGTTGATTTTCCCGACTCGGTTATTGAATGCTAGTTCGGTTGATTTGCTAGTTTGATAGGCATACTGGTAGGTATTAAGACGGTGAATGCTTAACACACTCCTAATGTATCCATCCAATACCTTTTCCAGACTTTTCAACAGAAATTATGTCAGGCTAATTATGTCTAAGCGATTTAGGGCATAGATCTATTCGACCTATTTTAGGTATGTGTATCAGCCTAACTGCTGACCAACTGGTTGGTATATAACTCCATGCCAGACTAGCTCTGAACAATCTGATGAGGAGAAATGGTATGATACTTGCCAGTCCGTTTTGAAGCAGGGCTGGAAACACACCATCCTCACCAGGTGATTTGAATGGCTGAAAAGACTTAATATCACACTCAATGGCTGGTCTTGTGATAACCTTTCTAGCTACCAGCCAGTCGTTTTTGTTAAGTTGTTTAGATCGGTCTCCTGGTAGTGGTAATCGTTGGTTATCCAAAATCGAACTACCTGGGAAGTGGTTTTGTAACAGAAGCTCCAAGGTTTCCCTTCCAGAGTTTGTAAAGGTGCCATCAGCTAGTTTTATCGACCCGAATTTCCTTGCTGGATTTCTAGAAAGAATCTTGTGGATTCTAGTGCTGCTAGGTAAATCAGATATACTCTCACAGAACTTCCACCAAAATTCCCTTTTTGCTCTTCACATTCCTTTATTGTAGTCTGTTAGTGCGGATCTATATAGAGCCCAGGCGCCTGAAAATTTAGCTTGATTAAAGAGGCGTCGAACTTCTTTCCTCATTTTTACCAATTTTTTGTTCCACCAAGACATGGCTCCATTATCTTTTTTTGTTTTAAGTGGACAATTTTCGTGATATGCTGCCATTGAGAGTTGCAGCTTTGGCATGTTGAATGTTCACCTGTAGGCACCTAATATGTGTGGATATCAGGGGGAAGGGATGGGCTATTGAATTGAAGAAGAAGGGATATGAAGAGGGGAAACTGGAGTGTGGGGTTTAGGAAGTGCTTGGTTTGGATTTGAGGAAGGACGGTTTATCTTTCTTTCCAGAAAGCGGTTTTGATCCGCTCTTCCGAAAAGGATGTTTGTTTGGGAAGAATTTTCCTTTCCCAAGAGGTTTAGTTCGGGGCAATTTTCCCTCAGTTGAGGACATTTTGGATTTGTCCCTCGACGTTGGTGGTTTAGCCTCCGAACTTGTTGTTGGGGGAGGTTCTCTCCCTTTTTCTTCCATTGATTTTTGGGCGGAATTGCACCTGCCCGAAACCAAAAGGCAGATTGTTCAGCCCCTCCAGAGCTGTCTTAGACACCTCGTCAACAAAGAATGTTCAGACCTGTGCTGGGCCAGACTGTTCCCGGTGTATTACATTCTACTCCCAGGTAATCAAGCCGTGGTCCATTTTCCTTAGTCTGCTCAGAGCTAAGTCGGATGCAAGTCGTTTGTCGGCTTCATCCGGTATGTAGACCACATATATATATGTGGTTTAGGTAAGTCCTCACCCTGTACGTATCGAAGACAAGATCCTTCCCACAATTCGAGGGGATCGAAGATTTGACTTCCCTCGTCAGGTTGATTTTTTACTGTGTCTTCTTCCATAAAAGTCCCACGAGTAGCAAGGGATTCAAGTCCACGACAGCAGAGCCCTGCATTACTGTGGCAAGGCAAGCATACTCTGGAAGGTTGCCCCGAATAGCATTGTTGACTAAGAAGTTAGTTTAAAGAAATAATATTGACAACCAATTGTCAAGATTCGAATCAAAAATAAAAATGATAGAGGGGGATAGATTAGATTAGATTAGAGATTCTAATCTAATCTAGAGGGGGATAATATGTGGTATGTCAATTAAACCTAGCTGAAAGACAGTGGCATAAGTGTTTTGATGAGAAACTTAAATTATTAGGTTTGAAGCCAATTGAGATCCTTGTGTATACACAAAGCATGGAGAAAATTTGTTCATCATAGGTATCTATGTTGATAACGTTAAATTACCTGTTGAAATGTTTCTGAAATAATGAAATTCAAAAATTTATTAATGCAACAATTCGAAATAAGGAATTTGGGAGAAATCAACTACTGTTTAGGAAGAAATTTGAAGGAGGTTATACATTATCTCGGAGTAAGGTTACATTGAAGATATATTAAGAAAATATAGAATGGAAGTTTGTAAACCAGTGTCAACGCCAATGGAACCTGAATTAAGTTAACAAAACAGGAAAATTTGGAATCGGAAAATAATATTCCATTTAGAGAACTCATTGAATTGTCAATGTATGTAGCAGTGGCAACACGACCCGGTATATCCCATGCAGTGAGTTATTTAAGTCAATTTAATTCATAATTTGGTAATGACAGTAGAACAGCTAAACGAGTAGAAGCTGAAGAAAGCTAAGAACAGTCGCATTATCATCTACTGAGGCTGAATATATGGCACTGACCGAAGGTATGAAGGAAGCAATTCTATTTCAAAGATTTTTACCTGAAACAGGATTTGAAGGAAATGTCAAAATTTATAATGACAATCAAGGAGCTCGTAAGCTTTCAGAAAGTTCTATTTATCATGTGAGGACAAAGCATATCGATGTCAAATATCATTTTATCAGAGAAGGGTTAAGAAAGAAAGATATTTCTGTTGATGTTATGTCTACTCAAAATATACCAGCCGACGCACTTACCAAAAGCTTAGCAAAACCCAAACTTGAAAAATGTTGAACATTATTCGGACTTAACGCTACAAATACAAATAATAAAAAATCCATTTCTTGAGGGGAAGTGTTGAGAAGAAATCATCTACTTTTAAATTAACAATAAATGGATAATATTAATAAGGTTGTTTATTTATGTCACTAAGATAAATAATAATGTCAGTGTAATAAGTAATTTATTGATGTTATAATATAAAACTGTAAGGCAGATAATAAGGAGTTTCTACATAATGAAATATACAAGTTACTTCCTTTGAACAAGACCTCATCTCACAATAGAGTTTTAGGCAAGATTCCACAATCAAATTAAAACTCCAGAGATTTTCGGAAGGCATTATCGTTGCAAATTCAAAACTTCCGGTATCAGTAGCGCTGCTGTATAAATACTGCTGAGCTGCAGCTCCAGAAATTATAACAAACGACCAGACAATTAAATTTATATATCTGTTACCTATGTAATTTTTTTAAACCTGTAATTAATGTAAAATCAATAAAATCATTTAGTCCCGTCAGTCATTGATTACTCATTATGCTTGTCGGTATCGGCACAGCTAAATAAAATCGTAAAAATATGTGATGTGGGCAGTTGTCTTATTTAATACGAGAACGGCGGATAAGCCGCAGCACAGTTGGGGTGCAGTTTAAATGGCGCTGAAGACGCGTAAAGCCGCGAGAAGACAGTTAGGCATGCTTGAGGTGGTAATTTGTTTTTTTCGTTCATTTGTTGTGTTTTGTCTGCGCCGCTTTGAGTTTAGCTATTGAAGTAGAGTAATACTGATAACTCATAACAAATGGAATTTAAATTTGGTGTAAATAAATTTAATAAATTTAGTTATTAGGAACAATTATTATTATTTGTGAAAGCACAGTCGTCCCCTACCTGATTTAACAATAATTGAAAGTGCTGCGGGAGTAAGGGATTTAGTACATTTAAGTGAGAAAATAAACAAACATGAATAGCAAAACTCATTAGTAATCAAATCCGATTTACATTGTGATTTGTGTTTGCATTATTTGGCAATGTCAACGTACAGAGCCAACTTGATTTGGCGGGGGAGGCTGATTGACGAGCATATTTCGCTAAAATATTGTGAAAATAATATATAGTTTATTTGAACTGTTTTCTTATGTAGTTCAATTGATACTTGCATTAGATAATTATACGGACTAAACAGTTAGTCCATCCCCTACTTCTAAAGAAAATGATAATTTAGAGTATAAAACCTCAAATATCTCAAAAATCGTTGCAATTAGGTATAAGGAATGCTTCATAGAACAGAAAGTCGTGAGAGACTTTAATAAAAATGATATCAGGGGCGGCTGGTGCATAGGTGCCGCAGGACTTCCATAAATGTCTTTATTTATTATTATATTAGCGGCGTGAAGCAGATGCCTCCGACCGGAAATTTTACAACTTACCCAATATAATAGACCAGACGAATTATCTAATGCTGTCACAGTATCTGTTCAGTACTTAACAATGTAATCATTCATGGTATCATCATAGATGCTGAATTTATATAATATTATCATAGGGGGTTCAGTTCCTTAGAAACCGTAAATAAATTAATAAAAATCAATAAGTGAAAATAAGAAAATAAATTCTACAACTTTGTATTATGTAATATATTTCTTGATATTGTAACAACTCGTCTTGTTATAACATAATTTTTTTTTCCCAAACCGGAGTGGTCCTTCGAATCTAATATATAGAATTCACTTAAGAGTATCATTTATATTGTTTAACTGGTCCGTATGAGGCAGTTCTGTGCACTGCTTTCAACACCCGCGCTCTTTCCTTCACCACCAATAATAGCCTAGACATTGCAAATTTTACACTCCTTGGTGAGCTGCATCGATCGCAGTACTTACAGTTAATTTGCCTATAATACGAGTGTTTGGTATAAATTTATTATTTATATTGACAATAGATCTAAACATGACAACTGTAAAAGCCATTTTCATAACACAACGGAATTAGCTTGAAAGTTAGCTCATTTGTATAATGGCTACATTAATTTTATATTTGTAACGGAATTCTGGATTGTCAATAATAAAAATCAATGAATAATTTTTAATGCTATACCGTGCATACACACTATAGAATTATTTTTAAATAAAACAACAGTAAAAAATAAAGCTCTATTTTTTTTTGCAGGAAAACAATGGGCTAAAATATTAGGCATAAAAAAGGGAACTATATATAGAGTATCTGGTTTCAATGTAACAAGTGAAGAGTTGAACGACAAAGTTGATGAGGAGAAACAAATTGATAATATTAACACATAAAAAATAAATTAAAACAATCACAATTTGATGTATAGTCTGATTTAAAATTAAAAATATTACTAAGGGAGGATCACTATATTACTGTCCAGTCACAGCCTTAGGGTTATTTCGATTTACTCTAAATTTTTCCATTTCTACCATTAATGCAGATCTATAAATAAAAAAGTTTCAAAAAAATTAACAATCGTTAAAATCCTTAATTATTATTATATTACCTGTAAGATTCGTATCGCATAACAATGTTTTGTAATTCTTGTTTATATAATCTAGTAAGCATGGCATTATAGCATTCAAGTTCAGAAAGGCGAAACATATCCCATCGGAGTTTATGATCCAATTCTGTACTCGCTAAAAAATAAAGTGGACACATCAATATGAAAAATAGTAAATTTAGATGAATTAATACTAATTCTAAAGTGTATGTTCAAATATAGAATTTTGAGAGAAAAAATTAAAAATAAAGTACTGATTTTTACTAATTAAGTTTTATTTTATATTTACATGCAGTAAATAAATTGATTATCTGTAAGGTCCCATTCTGGTTATACCAGATTATGATGTCGGCAAAATCTTTTTTATTTTGCTACGTGTTTTCTCACAAATACAATGATATAAGATTTGATGAGTATATATCTAATAATAATGGAGATATGTCCGATAAGTGTACCATAAGGGCAATGTGTACGTTGCACCTTGATGGATATTAACCATATCTATAAGTCAGGGCGCTCCAATGAATAGGCATATTTTTAAAATGTGCAGTCCAATTATATGTGAAAGAGTCTGAATACTATAGAACAGATATAGATAAGATGATTGTAGTGTTTAAATCAAATAATTTGTAACTTTTGGACAGCTTTCACTTCAAATATTTGCTATTGAAAATTGGTGAGATATTGATACCTATCATATTGATACTTATCAGCAGAACATTGTAAGTGACAATATTGGATTAATTGACATTTAAAAAAACTGCTAAATTTCTAAAATAATTTATAACCTACGAAAAAATCGTAAGCCTATTAAGAACTGGTAGAATATTGTAACGTCAAGTCACATGGTATAGTTATTTGTCACTTAAGATAGACATTTATACTTTAGTGTTGTGTCAAACAACTAAAAAGCAAGTCATTTTTTTTTTGTTTTGTCGATTAAAGTGAAAAAAATCTGATTTGTTTACAGTTATTTTGTTGTACAGTTCTGAATTACTCTTGTATATAAAATACTTCTTATTTCGCCCGTAACTATTAACATAAATAACTTAATTTCTTCATAACAATTACTGTTGTTACAAAGGTAAGTTTATGCAGCATTAATCAACTTAAAAATTTTACTTATCTAATAAATAAATAAAAATGTTATGTTTCTTAGTCTATTTACTTTTATACAGGGTATAAAAGAAGTAGGCATAACTTTAAAATAATATGCCACATTGTGTTTTTGATTACATATCCATCATAATGTGTCCCTCTTGCGACCATTTTTGTTTATAGTGGCTTGAAACTACAGACCTACTTCCTGTTTAGCATTTAAAATGAAAATGCCATTATCTAAATGCCTAATGAAACAAATATTTATTTTAAAAAAATGGCAAATAAAAAATGAAAAGTTAAAAAAAAACTTAATTGGGTGTTTTGCATATGCTAAATTGAGATCTTTTTGGGTGCAGGCCAAACTGATGACACTAAATGGATATTTTCCCCAATTTCCCACCACATTTTGGGTTCTTAACCTTAATTTTAAAATTACCACTAGAGCACTATCATGGGCACATTATTATAGGCATATTTATTTACACTCCACAAGTAGTAATTATAGATTCTACAAAAAAAACAATATTAATTTTATTTATAATTTAAGTTTACAAAACAAATTTGAATTAAGGTATGCCAGCCGTTCAATCTTATTTCATTTTAATAAATTTGCTTTGTAATAGCCAATATATAAGTATTTGGCAGTGTAGATTTGACGGCAAGCGTCCTTGCTTGTAATTACCGATACATGTCACTCTTAAATAAAACTGGTATATTAACAAGTGAAGTAACTTGCATCAAACAAGTTAAACTTGGTTTGACGCAATTCATTAATAGTTATTATTAGTAGCATTTGTAAGTAAAATAATTGGAAAAATATCTCCCTGGTTGTTAGGGGTTAAGGTTATGATATAAACAAATTTGAAAGTTGTAACATACAAATTCATGACACATATTTTTTATATTTTTTCAATTCAACCAGCACCATATGTAGGTATTTTCCAATGTATTTATAATTTACTATAATGAATATAACGTATTTATTTTAAGTGCTAATTATTCTATACATTTGACAATTATTGACAGCATTGATACTTGATACCAATGTGGTGCATACACCGTTATTTTATAATTGTCGTTTGAACACAGATTTAAATACAGGTATGAGTTGATGCCAAATTCAAACACACCCACTTACTGGACAAAATTTCACAAAGTGGCTCTATTTCTTTGACCAAGTAACTCCATTTTGCAGCCTACATTTGTCATAAGCATAAATCCAAGTTATGCGTCATCACATCAATTTCATGTTAAGGTTAAGTTCAAAAGTGAGTGGGCAAAAAAACAGACTCTCCACCGCGACCACGTGGTCTATTGTGGCTCACACCTACTTATATTTCACCCAATAGGTCCAAGGTCCAGCCTCTTAATGAAGCTAATCATCTTATTGGGCGAGAATTTATTCAGATTCTCTGGCAGAAGTTGTCCTTTGCGAAATAATGAGTATCTGATCCTTTCCCCAGCGGGGCAGGTGCATAATATGTGTTCTGCCGTTTCATCATCTTCTAAGCACAAGCGGCACTCAGCATCTTCTGTTAGGCCGAATTTATACAGATGATATTTTAAACGGCAGTGACCAGTATATAGGCCAATTAAAGTTCGTAGGTGCAATCTGCTTAACTCTTAGTTCTTATTTTTGAAGGGTTTATTATTAACGTCTTCGAATGAACTAATCTTAGTATTCCTTGCCAGTACTGGAGAATTTGCCCCTCAGCTCAGGTCAAGAGAGTTGCTTTGGCAGTACTCAAGAATATGCCAAGCACCGGTTCTGGTCCAAGAAATTCAGAAGCAGCATCCTTCCTGGCTAGAGAGTCGGCTGCTTCATTCCCTTCATGGCCAGAATGGCCTGGGACCCAGACCAGAGGTACTCTATTTTTTCTGCTCAAATGAGCAAGTGCCTACTGACAACTCCATACCGGTTTTGAGTTACAAGGGTAGGAACCAAGAGACCAAGAGCTTTAAGAGCTGCTTGGCTGTCTGAGAAGATTTTTATCAATTTGCATGTAAGTTGCGTTTGTCCCAACTGTACACACAATTCGATGGTATAGATTTCTGCCTAATATATAGTTGCATACTACCAAGGGATGAGGATATTTTTACCGTTGGGTTGCAACGGGCAAACACACCCATCCAACACCCATGGGTGTTTTGGAGCCATCTGTAAACCAACAACTATCTGCCCTCAATAGATCAGCTTTATTCCGATCCCATTCATCTCTTCCTGGGAAGAGAATGTTAAAGGGTAAGTCATGGTTAGTCGTTGCAGGCATCTGATATCATCTCCAGGATGCTGACTTTCCATGTCATCCAGCAGCCTATAGTGCTCCATAATGTCAGACTGCGGCATGTTAATAGCTGCCTGCTTTAGTCTGTATGTTGTCCATCTAGCTTCTCTCTCCAAATATATGTGAAGAGGAAGTAGGTTCAGTAAGATTTAGAACTGCTGACAGTGTAGAGTTAATTGCTCCAGTTATGGCCAGGCAGGCTTGTCTCTGTAAACCAGAAAGTTTGATTTTGGTCCTTTGTCCACCAGTCCTTTGGACCACCAAACTCTGGAGTCGTACACTATCATAGGTCGTAATAGGTAGGATCATGTATACTCAAATTCTGAATTAAACAAAGTGGAATGACCTCGCCGATCTGGTAAAATGCGGTGAAGCATGGGCGTGCGTATTCTGTTTTACCATTGGGCACATTTCAGTTAATATATACTCGTATACTATTCTATAGAATACTTCTAGTATATGCATTTCCACTTTTTTTAAATAACACAAATAAGTATAAACACTGACACAAAGAATAAATACACTGATAATTTTACCACAAAGTTTTACCGTTAAGAAACGCGCGCGAAATAACCCAATATCACGCCACTGCTTCCCCAGAACTCGAGCGCAGTCGCTTATTGATTCCCATTGGTTCCTCATTCGACTAATCAATGTCGTTGAAGCTCGGAAAAAAAGAAAGCGAAAATGCAAGAATATGTATGTTAAATAAGGATGAACAGCTTATCGTCAACTTTACGGCGTTCGCAGTTGCCAAATACTGGGAAATTCCTTGATATTATCAACGAACATAAACAAAGTCTTTGTTTATGTTCGGTGATATTATTAAGTAAAAAACAAATTAAACATTGCGTTTGCTCTAATAAAGTACAATAGGGATAAGGGACGTTAAAGACAAGTAAAAAAATGGGTAAATAAGGTTATTAATACGTTTCCTGTTTTAAATAAGAATACTTTAGAAATAAATGTGACAACACAGATCTACTCTTTTTCCGGTCATTGCACTTTGCTTAATTCTCAATCGCAGTATAGTAGGCCTATCTTATTTTATTGATTATTAGTATTTTCGCATAAATATAGCAATTTTAAGATCTGATGAACTGATGATGTGCAGGACTTGAATTTGTGCAACAAACACTACATAAATTGAAATGTGGCCTTTAATTTGTGTGTTCAAGTTCAATATTAGTGCAATCATTTAGCTCTTGAGTTTTTAAATATAGAACATTCCATTGAAAAATTACATTTTTGAAAAAATGTAGGCATTCCACTGAAATTGGCAAAAAAGTATTTATTTACATATTTCCTGTAAAATAAATTAGGTGCAAAACTATAAGCAAATTAGACGAAAAATCGACGATTTTATATATTCCTTATTATATTCTCCATTGAATTCTATATAAAATTTGTTATATAAAGTTTTTGGGTATCTCCCACCCATTGCTCATAAATGATGTTGAAAAATAAACATATTTCTCAGCGCGAAGATAAAAATGAGTCCAGCGCCGTCTTTTGCGGCGATTATCTCGAAAACCATTAGTGTGAACAAAAAAATGTATAGAATCAAAATTGTAGAGCAGTTCTTTCTCTATAAGGCCCATATTCAATAAAATATTTATGAGAAAGTGTTGGTGGTCAAATAATAATTTTTTATACGTGTGCCTTTTCTATTTTTGACTCCCAAGTAAATATACTTAGGAAATATGCATCAATTATTGTCATCAAATGATTGAAGAGATATATTGTGAATATTTCATTGGTCTCTGAGAGTAACATCATCATGTCAAACATCGGTGAAGGCTAAAGGGAAGGTGAGTAAGTGAGTAAGTAGTAAGTAAGTAACTAAGCTGGGGAGAAATGTACGCTTGCCTTATGCAAGGAACCTCGAAATGAGACATCTTTAAATCACTATCGGTTCATTTCATTTAATAAGTTAGTTGGCCAATCGAGTCACACAGTAATTTTGTCCAGACTACCGCCTACATCTGCTGCATTAGCACAACATTCTTATCCCGTTTTCCATCAGATTCATTTGTGGCGAGGAAGAACTTTAAATGCAACTGAATGAGGATGGACAAAAATTAACAAAATTCTGATGCCAGTTCTTACGACCCAGGCGCTAGCTCCAACTTCAATTCTTCAGCTCATATCCTGCGGCTGCAAAAAGGGGATGCAGCTGTGTGAAAGTTGGCTTGCGCTGCTCAACAATGTGCTCTAATTGTCGTGGGCAAAGTTGTTTAAATTCATTCGTAGAGGACGACTTTGAAGAGGGAAATGATTAAATAGTTATATACCTATTATTAGTGGAATACGCCTTATAGGGGAAACCACTTTAAAAAAAACGCGCCGACAGCTGTACCTCAAGGGTGGTGTGGAAACCCGCTCAAAGTACAAAATGTACAGGTATAAAAACTTATCATTTGACCACTAACACTTTCTCATAAATATTTTATTGAATATGGGCCTTATAGAGAAAGAACTGCTCTACAATTTTGATTCTATACATTTTTTTGTTCACACTAATTGTTTTCGAGATAATCGCCGCAAAAGACGGCGCTGGACTCATTTTTGTCTTCGCGCTGAGAAATATGTTTATTTTCCAACGTCATTTATGAGCGATGGGTGGGAGATACACAAAAACTTTATATAACAAATTTTATAGAGAATTTAATGGAGAATATAATAAGCTATAACATTTTCTCTTCGCAGCTACGGTTTACGAGAAAAATGCCGAAAAGCGTTGTGAGGTCACGTTTGGGGGTGGTTTTTTGAGCAAGACATTGAAAAATTTGACATCATTCCCGGGGGGTGGGAACTCTTCGCATCTGTATTTGGGTCCCTACTGGGAGTTCACAACCAAAGTTTCAAAACTTTATTTGGGTCCCTACTGGGAGTTCACAACCAAAGTTTCAAAACTTTATAAATTATTTCTTCTAAAAAGTCTAATTTGCTTACACTAATAAGATATATTGGATATATTTACTTACTTTTAAAATACACATTAAGCCAATGTGGTATTTCCTCTAATAAATATGGATTGGCAGGAACTAATACACTATGAGGTTGATAGTGGGTAGGTCTTGGTAAAACATACTGCGTATAAGACTCAGCAGGATAACTGAAACATGGCACTAAACAGGGATGCTCATATTGGGCTCGACGAGTTATATGACTGAAATATAAAAAAATAGACATCTAAAATGTTAGAAAGAATAGTACCTACTCACTTTACATAATAAACTCCATAAATAGGAGACTGTATGCACTGCCAGCCTGTGGGCAGACCTTCTCTTTCTAATGGGTGAGACCAATGTGTTGTTTTAGTATTATGATCTATATAATATTTTCTTCCACGAAGGGTATAGTCAACTGACCATCCTGGTGGTAATGGCAGTTCTTCCGATTGTTCTAAAAATCAGAAAATGTAGTTATAAAAAATTTAATGAAAATCTAAATCAAAGAAATTGTTAGGAGGGAGTATGCTGATGAGAAAACTAATACCTCGAAGATAGGACGTGGTACGACTGATAATAAAAAAAAGATCCACTTATGGATCTTACTCTTTAGTAGTATTATCGAATGGAATATTGGTAATGGAATTTTTTTATAAAGAAGGAAAAGTATTGAGATTCCTAAAATCATCTGCATGATTATTAACTCAATATATAATACCACAGACTAACTGTTAAGACTGCTCTATCTTGTGTTAAAAATTATTAGTAATCTAAAACCCAGTCAAACTCAAAGAACCGTTTAGTATATATCAGTCTGTACGAGAGGACGCTCTTCAAGACGGTGCACTCGTTTTCACGCAGTATTTAGTTTTTATGTTGGCACATAAGTAGCAATGTAATTAGTCTGTTTTGAGTTAGGTTGTATACAGTTATGTGCTGTAATAATATGAAAAAAAGTATTGTTATTATGAGTTTATAAACTGTAAATTTATATCAAAAAAACAATCCAGATTTGAAAATGTACTTATTAAATATGGATCATTAATTCAAGTAAAGCAGTTGATGTGACTTAACTGTTTAGTTAATTCAATTTATTAGATAATAAATACATTAATATTTAAAATATTAATTATTCAGGACGGGAGAATATGTAGGTAAAATTCTCTAATATCAAATTTAGGTAGTCAGCTTTTTATGGCTTTTCATCGTAGTCATTTAATTCAATGCCTATGTATAAAACACATTAATTTTTATTCTTTTTCAGTACAATTTCACTGACACTTTGAAAAATTATTAATAAATCCCATTTGTGCGTATTTTCTTCAATAGCGTTAAACAGTTCAAGTGGGAAAAATATGCTGGGTGTTCAGGAAAATGGCGCCCCTCTGTGTATTACTGTTTATGTGAATTCTTCATAATAATTATAAGTTTAAAATATGTAGTTTATACTATACCTACCTATGTGACCAAATATTTTCGGAGGTATTTGATATTTTACAAAAAATGTCATATATTTTTGAGAGTGGTGTCGTATATGAGATCTTCTTTATTTGTTTTTAGTAATGTACAATTAAAAATAATTCACCGCATTATTTTTCTCCAAACTGAATTAAATTCTGTCTTTTTAATTATAAACTTTGTAAACTTAAAAAGATAGATTAAAAACTATTGACTACTTTGTCATTGGAATATACTTTTCAATTAGTACATATTTTATACTTGCATGTATCATAAAAAGTTTGATTGTGCTTAGTTTGATTCGTGATTTTGAGATTTGTCGCTGTTGTTATTTATTATTATTACTCGATTTGATGAAAATAAAATGTTTTTATATTCCTTCAGTAAGTACTATATCAGTTACTTAACAATATATTCCTCCTTCCTATATATATAATTTATAACATACAGGATGATTCTAAAAGTATCTGCGAAATATTTGAAAAGGGGGTTCTTTAGTGAAAATTAGGGGTAAAATAAAATTAAGTTATATTCCTTCAAAAAATAGGGTTGAGGTAGAGAAAAAATTTTTGTATGAGGTTTCTTTCAAATACTATAACAATCCCTTCTCATTAGAACAGGTGAATTTTGCAAACCTTTGGTTTTTTAAAACTTTTTATAAGGTCGGAATATCCTTATTTAAAAATATGCTTTGGAACTCTCAATTCTTTTAGAAATTTTTTACTTCTCACTTTTTGCTAAAGTTAACGTCAACGATAGTATCTTTGGATTGGATTGGATTAAAATGGCACTGGTCATCAAATTAAAAATGATATAAAGCAATTTTAGTTTTTTGAAATAATCTCGAAAGCAGTATCAATTTAGACAGATCTGAAAACTATCGAAGAGTTGCAAAACTTTCCCCTTTTAACTGCCTTTGTATCCAAATTGGGGCAAAACATATGGTTTATTATTTACTTGTCTACGTACATACAATGTATTTAGTGCTTATTTATTATACTTATTAATACCTTTCTATACTTTTCTTCTATACTACAATTTTGTATTTATAATTATTTTTTGTTACGATAAAAACTTCTAGATAGAATATTCTATTCTAAGATAGATCATTTCTTTTTAATTATGTTGTTATTGAAAGAGAATTTTAAGATTTCTTCTAATAAATTCTTATTTTCCGTAAATTACAAAAATTAAATAATGGATACAATATTAAAAATTGGGAGTGTAATTTACTTTCCATACAAAAATTTCCCATTTTAGTACAATATAATAATTCAGTTGGAAGTTAAAAAACAAATTAAAAGGCAAGTTTTTAGATAATATACTTACACACAATAATATATCTATTTGTCTAATATCTATGTCTAATGTATAATCATTAAAAGTTTAAATTTTTAGTTAAAACAGATTTACTTCAAACAGATTCAAATGTACGGAAAATTTTATTTGACTTTAACGGGTACTTAGGGACAGCAAACACCCCTTAAATTGTAAGGTGCAATGCAAAGTGTTCCTCACTTTTTTAAGCATCACTTAAAATTTAACTAGAAGTGGTGCTGAGGTTGCACCCATTAATTGACACAATCAGTTGCCTGATGTGAAAGACGGAAATTATAATTAATAAATAAGATTACCTTGAGTATTATCAGATCTTCTAAGGCTGTGTCTCAAGTGATGTGCCAATGACTCTCCATATGACATACCCTGAGACTGGCTTCTATATCTTTCTAAATTTGTATTACTGTATATGGGAGTGGTGTCTTGATTCGTAAGAGGTACTACTGAATTTTTGCTTGTATTTTGATATATTGGAGAATGAGTATGGTTATAATTTGAATCTTTGTACACACTATTATTTTCTTGAGTCAGTGGATAGATTTGATCAATATCAACATAATTTGCATTACTCTGAAAATAGGTATCCCAAATATAAACATAATATGAATGATGATAATGAATAGTATATAAGTATGGGATTTCAAGGCAGTAAAACAGAAACAAAACAATGATTTAGAACTTGTCAATTTGCCTTGAAACATTCAATTTCTGTTTTCTTAACTTGATGGATGGATAAGGTGCAACTTATGTACAAATCTTTGATAGTATATGACAAAAATGTATTATTATTATTAATCAATTGAAACAATCTTATGGTAACACAAATATAATCTTTATTTTAGTAAATTACACTTACTGCTGAATTATCACTATATGAAGCTCCGAAATGTTGATTCATGTATATGGGCTGAGGTGAATTAACATTTTGAGTTACAAAATTTGTTGCTAAGCCGGCACTATTATCGCTTGAATTGCCCACGGAGAGGTTGGCAAATCTTATATAAAACAAAACAAAATTGTTTTAATAAAGACCAATTAACAATGCTAAATAACTCAATGTGACACAGACATTATGACCTTCAACTGTAACACAATGTAAATTTAAGTCAAAGAAATAACATGTAGTGGTTTATTAGATTTAGATTTGAGAACTAAAAATACTTTTCTGAATTTCTTAGATATGTAAAACGCATATACGTAATAATTTATAAAAAAAATATTGAATAATAAAAAGAATTATTTAACATGTAGGACCAAAACCTTTGTGCAACATTACTTGTATAGGTACTATACGTGACAATTTGAAGTTGCACCACATGGTGAAGTTGTAGTGATCTGTATGTTGAAAACTAAATGGTCTAAAAAATTACTCAACCCATTCGATAATATTAAGAGAAATTAGAATGACACCGCTGTAGCCTCGGCTGTAGCTCCTTTTCAATATTACAGATTGGTATGAGTTATTTTTTGTCACATTTGGGCTCGTTATATTTAAAATTGCTACCTTTGCTCTAAAATTGCTCTAGAAATGCACTTTATATGATTTAAACATTACAACTTGGTTTATAGTATGCACCTTAGACTAGGAAAGGGAGGGGATTCGAAATTTGTGCAAACATTAGGTATGACACCGTTGATTCTTTTGCGATTTTAGTATGCATAGTGAATAAAAATTTGCGTTTTTGTGATTGACATAATGGGAAATTGTTGTGCCTTGAAGTGCACAAATAGAAGCGAGAATAAATTACGCCATTGATAAAGATTGGTAGCAACTTGCATCACGCTCGTGGCAGTGATTACGAGTCCTCTATATATTTTATGGTTCTAATGGATAATCATGTGTACCTACTTGTGCTTGTCGAAACATTTGTAAATATATATTAAAACTCACTGGTATAATTCCATACCATCACTACATACTCTAATGTGTTACAGTTTTTCTTGATCATATGTGTATGTGTAAAATTATATCACCTGGTAGCCAAGTCAGGCACAGAGGCACTCGGAGTATACTTTCCTTCGTGGGCACCAAGGCCAACATCACTAATTGTTGTTTTCTGATTTCCAAATTTTTGAACAGTTGTTTGAGAAGTACTACCAACAGTATTAGGTGGAAATGAGGATCTGCTCTGATTAGAGTTTCGTCTCTTTGGTTCTGTAGTCCAAACATTAATAACTATAATTGGGAAATTCACAACTCTATTTAAAATTGTAATTAAAGACACACGATCATTTATTGTTTTTTTTTCCAAGTATCACCAGTTTGACAAAACACAAAAACAAAATCTCAGGTTTCTTTAGAACTTATTTTCTATTCTACGAACATACTATGTATTTTGAGGCAAGCTCAACATCTACAACAATTAAAGGATATAAAATTACTTACTTGGCATTTCTGGTGGAGTATCTTTCTTAACATATTTGCCAACAACTCCTTCGTTAATTGTCCGTAAGTCCTTATTTTTTCTTGACAACATTTTAACAAAATCCACAAAATTTTAGTTGACAAATATGCATAGTCAATGATTTGGTATGTCAACATAAAAGATTTCTAAACGTTCGCAAAAAATCCAAAAAGGTTAAATTAAAATGTTTTTTTATCTACAAATCACTTAAAAAACTTTGAACTAGAAAAATGGTTTTAAATATTGGAGACTTCTTAGCAGGATGGGCTGGAGGTAATATAAACAATTGCATTGTTAACTTTTAATTTACAATTACAACTAAAATATTTTCAGGAGTTCCTTTTTAAGCACCAAATTCCATTGTTTACAAAATGTTTATGATTCTTTTATGTCATTTCAGTATTTCAGGCTCTTTTACAGCAAAGCATAGCATACCCTTGCGGCGCCTGCGCATCACAACCACTAACTATTATTTATTATCTGTGTATATAATTCTGTGTCTGTGGATATGACAGATATTCAGATAGACAACATCTGGGTATAGAGTCCCAAAAATTCCGAAAAACCACGGTGCCGACATACTATCTCTATCCTTACCGAATACCTTAGTCAAGTATGCGCATGCGCACAAATATCGCAAAATCCTATAAGTATGCAGCATAAATACTATGTACATCTGTGCCTAGTGCCTACCGCATTATTAAAAAAAATATTGAAAGTTAGGCATGTTAGGATCATGATACAACTATACGTTAGGATGTCTGTCACCATACAATTAACGTGTCAGCTTCCGTAACCATGGAGATCGACGATATCTGCGTATGCGCAAATCAAACAAAAGGTCTCCGGAAAAGTATCGCACTATAAATCCGTGCACTATATATTAGGTTTGTTCCTGCAGGAGTCCAAAACTGTCAGTAACTGTCAGAAGCATGCGCATTACAAATCTAAGCGTTCCAACAAGAGTCGAACGACAGTCCTGGATTTCTTGTCCTCTGTTCCAGCTTGAGTCAGGGCAGTTTGCTGATAGTTTGAAAAGTTCACTGATTCTTCGGAAACTCATAGTTCGGTGCATGCGCAATGCGCATTAACCAAAACCATTTACCAACTTTAACATCAATTATTGTACGTTGTCTATTATTAATATTATAACTCAACAAACAATAATTATTTGTCAGAAACTGATGATATTCCTCCATAATTTATAGGTTAAAAAACTATTTGGTTATTGTTTATTGTACTCTTCTTCTTCTGCTATTAAGTTCTCTAAAAATCCGGTGTTCCAGCAAAAATCAGACACTAATCTAAGATCAGACATGCGCATTAAATCACAATCCCTGACTGTCAGGGATTTATCAGAGATTCTATGCAGGAACAAACCTATTATATCCATGATACAACTACACTGATATGCTCATAACTTGACTAAATTTCGTTTGTTCTGCGCACGACGTCATTCTTGATGCAAAAACGGCGAAAATTCAAATACCTTACTGTCAGCATGACTGTCACTGATATAATTATTTTCGTGTTTGTCAATTGTATTCCCGTATTATTATAATTGTGAGGCCCGAGGGTTATCAAGTTGTCATTTTTATATTATAGGGTGGTATTTATTTACAGTAGTGCTTCTTATTATCTCTTCAAATTGTAAAATTTAGGTTAGAATTATATTCGGTAGGTAGACCGGTACACAGAATGCGGTTTGAATTAAAATAAGAAAGATTGATATTAATCAACTATTATTTTAGTTTTCCTGTATGAATCGTGTATTATAATTCCATAATTGACGTTTATTTTATTTTGTTATCTTTGTTTACAAGTATTTTATTTAATTTTGCATCATAACTGACGTCACGCTCATCGATAGACCACGCCCCCATGCGCATAGGCATATCAGTGTAGTTGTATCATGGGTATATAGGTAACTTTTTATTTGAAAATCAGTAAAGAATAAAGATAAGTAGATAGGTAGAATCATTATTTATATGACGCTTCTATAAATATTATTTCCCCAATATCTATTAATTATTTATAAATATTTTAGGTGTAGCGAGCCTCTTAGTTAGCTATCCACTTGATACAGTAAAAGTGAGGCAACAGACTTACCACATCAGCCTGCTTACAGCTTTAAGGGATACATATAAATACCAGGGCTTTGTAGGATATTACAAGGGAATATTAAGTCCATTGCTTACATACGGTCCTAGCAATTCTTTGTTTTTTGGTATATATGGCAACTGCATGAGACTACTAGAAAGTAGAGATTCTATTGATCACCGTATATCCTATACAGATTATTCCGCTATAAATAGAGTGTTATTAGCAGGTAGGCAAACATGTAGTCAGTTGAATGCTGAACAGCATATATGCAACATTAGCTTAAGAGATAATTTCTAGTATTAAAATTAATAGTTATAAATTTATTATTAGTTAGGTGTATAAAGATCAAAATTCAGCAACCTGAACAACTTTTTATAACATTTTCTAAAAAACTTGTTTTTTTAAGGAACTGCACATGCAGTTCTTTATTTGCATTTTTCTGCAAATATTAAAACTACCTTTTTAAATCAATATCAAAATTTTAAAATTTTTTTGTAAAACCAATGAAAAATTTAAACAGGGTATAATAAATACATCAAATTTTAATTTTGATTATAAATAGTTATGTTTAATTCTGAAACCGCCAAGAGTAACAAGGCAAAAAAAATAAGAATAAAATATTTTGGTCATAATGATTCCGCCCACCAAGTTACATTATTTTTCTATTCAGCAATCTGGTCCAAGTTAGCTACCTACATTCGGTAATTATTGCGAATTATCTAGATGGACTATTATAGCCTACCCATAACCATCAACATTTTTTGTATTTTTTTTAAGAAACAAATATGAATAGAAATACCTACCTAGTTGCTTGTTACTCATACCATATACTTCTCCTTAAAGTTTGAAAACTATCTTGAAAATAAAGCAAAATAAGAATAGGGAAAGTTATATAGAGTAGGGTTAAAATTTAATAGAGAATCCAAAAATATAATAATACACAGGGTGTTCCATAAGAGATTTTCGATTTTCTGGAGTTTTAACATATACATGTTTGAGCCATCTGTCAAAAACACCCTGTATATTAATCAGGTAATATCCATCCATAGAAGTAATTTCTGAGTCTAATTGTCTACGAAATAAACCCTATTTACCTTTTTTTTGGATGTCTTATTTGTTTTGCCGAGATTTTTTGAGCAGGTGTTTTTTAAAGATTTTTTTCTTTAAATGCTAATATCTTCGTAACGGTAAATGATAGGTATAGGGTACTCTTAACAATGTCGACCTAGAATTTTAAGGAGAGTTCAAAAACGTAATTGAATATAGGGTGTCCCATTTAAAAAAAGAAAGTTGATGCCTGGATCAGAGAAACTGAACAACCTGTATTCAAGAAAGTTATAAAAATGAAAAATTCAGGTAAAAACAAAAAACTTTCGTATTTAACACTTTTCTCTACCCTTTATACTTTCTGAGATAAGGGGATAGAGGATCTTATTTTGGACACCCTGTACAAATCACATTTTTGTTATAATGGAAGTAGATACTCTTGTATAGAAAGTTATAAAAATGAAAAATTCAGGTAAAAACAAAAAACTTTCGTATTTAACACTTTTCTCTACCCTTTATACTTTCTGAGATAAGGGGATAGAGTATCTTATTTTGGACACCCTGTACAAATCACATTTTTGTTATAATGGAAGTAGATACTCTTGTATATTACCTACATGCAAACTCAAAATATGCATATACTTCTCTCATATATAGGTTCACCACACCAGTTTTGGAAGTTATAAATAACAAATAAAGTTATGAACACGTAAGAAAAAGATTTCTTGTACTGACCTGCAGATATAGTTGATGTACCATTTAATTGGTTCACAGAGTACCTATTATAGAGAGTGTTTCTAAAAGTATTTAAATAAAACTTTGACATTAGTTTTAGTAGCATATACACTATTTAAAAAACATATTTTAGAGACTTCTGTAGTCTCAAGAGACTAATTAGGTTTATTATCATATAAATAATACATTTTCTAAACGTATTTGTTTTTTTTTTCCTTTAAATAAGGCTAAAAACAATCTAATGGCGAATATTGCAAAAACGGTAAGAGATAAGTTATAACACATCTTTAAAATTACACGAGAAATCTAAAAATCGAAAAACATACGGGGTGTCCCATTTCAAATAAGATAATTCTAATTCTCTAAAATATCTTTTTTAAATAGTTCATATGTTAAAAGTAATGTCAAAGTTTCATTTAAATACTTTTAAAAACACCATGTATAAATATTGCTTAGTAAAAGCTGGACTTCTTTAATTTTAGGAAGTATAGCTGGCTTTTTCCAAACATTAGTTTACAGTCCTGTTGAACTTGTGAAAATCAATTTACAGGCAAGCATACCTAGTAAATTGTGTGGGAAGAAAAATTATATTCCACGCTATTCAACTACCTTTGAAGCTATTCGTGGTATTTATAAAATTAGCGGTTTTATTGGATATTATAGAGGATTTTGGGCCACATTTGTAAGGTAATAAAATCATATTGTATAAGTATATTACCTAAGAGAAAAAAAAATTACAATCTTGGATATTGTTTTGATATTTTATGTAATTTAAATCAATTATCTCAGTCTAAGCCTAGTAAGTATATATATGCAGACCTGTTAAGGGGAAACTGACTGTTTCTAGACTTTGAAAATGAGTGTTGTTCACTAAAGTTAGGTAGATAGAAGTAAATATTATTTTTACAACTTTTCATAATTCTATATAACAGGAGAGATGATCTGTTTGAATTACTTGATTGTAATTTCTTGCTTGATAGTTTTCAAGTCATAAACTAGTAATGTTTTAGAGATGCCCCTTCTGGAGGATTTTATATGTTATTATATGAAATGTTGCGATATTCTACTCTGGAACAAGTTCATTCTTTAAGCGATATATGGAAGGAGGTGTTAGCTGGAGGCACAGCAGGTAGGTACAGTTGCACAGAAAAATTTCTCGTAACTATATATTTTTCAATAATAGTTATTTGTTTAACTAATACAAAAAATACACATTTTCGGGACGAGGGAAAGGGTTTTTTGTATGAGTTTAACATAATATTTTTTTTCCAACCGCTTCTAATTAACATCTCCAGTTTACCGATTCATCGGAGTCACTATCTGTTTCTATTTTTTCATTTAATTAAACTTCAATATATTATGTGATATGCAATGTCAATGTCAAATTACTTTTCGGTACTATACAACTGTACAATAATCTCTTTTTTGTACATTAGTTGCTATGGCGATCTCAAACAGTCCCAAAATGGCCCTCTTTTTATACAAAATAATTTAATGTTATAGTCATAGACATTATGTCTATGGTTATAGTGTCTTATTCGTATGGTTGGAAAAAAAAACATCTTTGCATAGCTACTACATAAGTAGTATGTAAATTGAATTTAGGCCCCCACCATATAGTATCATTATTATTTTAGAGCTTTTTATTAATTAATTTTTACCCCTCAATCTTACCCTTGTATATAGAATCTTAACTCATAGAATTTACTAGTGAACTGTAGAGGATTATTTAAATCATACCTAGCAAATATAAATCTTTCGTTTTAAGAGAAAAAAAAAAGTTTAATATGAAGAAATAATTAGAAATTTAGGAATACAAGTATTCCTAAATTTGATGTCTGAATCTCTTTTATTTCATTTGAAGGAGTTCTATCAGTAGCAAGTGTCATACCCTTTGATGTGGTGAAGACACATATACAAACTGATAATCCAAAGGAACCACAGTTCAATGGAATGTTGGACTGCTTTCGGAAACTGTATGCAAGTGATGGTGTAAAAATATTTTTTAAAGGAGTCCCTATCATATGCTACAGAGCATTTCCAGCCCATGCAATTATGTTTGTAGGATATGAATTTGTAATAAAACTTTTCGAATAAAAAGCTTTGAGCATGTGGTCGTTATTTATTTAAAGTCAATTATCAAGTACATCTGCTTTAAATCTCAAATATTCATATCTCATTGGCTGCTATGAAATACACTCAAGAGGCTACAAAATTGTCTAAAACTAATATTTATGATATTCGTTATTTATTTAATATATGTTTTCAATTATTCTTTGATGTAATATATTATTGTGCAAAAATTTAATAAAGAAATTATGGTTTATGTTCATTTATACCAATAGATATAATAAATGCTGAATGCAAAGAACATGATGGTCTTGTGTAAAATGACATAAAGCATCATAAAGTTTGAAATTGCAATTACAATGAATTGCAATATTGGGAAGAAATTGCTTTCTACTTTGATGGCTTCATTAATATGAGCTTTTGTAGATAATTATATATAAAACTTTATGTAACCCTATTATATTGGGGATAATTTTCTCTGTTACGTTGTTCCCATTAAATATAATCATTACATATATTTTCTAAGCAAAAATGAAAACTCATGTTTAGATTTTCCTTTCTGGAAGTGGCACCTACAAACAGCAATTTACTTTGAGATTACCTGGGTGGTGGTGATGCTATGGCAGGAGCCCACTATTGATTTATAGACGGCATTTGTGTAAGATAAGGTTGAGTCAACAAATCACATCGATGAATTATTTTAACCAAAATTAACTACTGGTTATTTATTTTTAATTGACTCGTTAAAATAAATATGTTGACGAATAAATAAACTTGTATTTTAGTTATAAGCTAGTTATTGAATAGAGCTAAATGCTCAATATAAAAGGATAAAATAAGGTATCTTGCTTTAGACAATACCTACCGACAATCTAATAGAACACAAAATTAATACAGATAGAGGCACAGCCATAGCTAATAATGGTAGCGATGTGATTGAAAATTATGAAATGGAACAAATGACCGAGAAGTGTTACATCGTATGTCCCAACCACGTGAGCATATGTTCTATGAACAACAAGAAAAAAAGTTCTTTACACTTTTGTCCTAGTAAAATTAAGTACATAGTAAGTACTTTTATTAAATGCAACAGCTGTAACTACTATTTCTGCTATAGTAGTGATGCAATTTTATGTAAAAATATCCAGGAAAAGTTGATTTCTTTACTACTAACTTTAGTTCCGGTAGGCACAATGGGTCGAAAGACCTGAGTGCTGCAGGTAACCGCGCCGCCCATCAACAACAACTAACTTTAGTTGAATTTGAACTGAACTGTGAATTTTAGTGAGATAGGAGTACTATCTACTAGTGATGGGCATTCCAGTTCACTTTGGTGAATAGTTCGGACCGAAACAGTTCACCTAAGTGAATAGTTCTTTTTTACAGTTCAAAACGAACTACAGTTCGTCTCGTATTTGATTTACTTGCGGACCGAATATAATTGCAGTAGTAGGTAGTAGGTATACTCTTCATGCCAACCAAATAATGGTATATAACATATTAGAAATTGTCGCATGTAATATTTTTAAACTATAATCTATAAATTTTTTATCTATATAAAAGTATGTACAGTACCTACTATAATTTTACTGATATGTTGAACTTTCTTTTTTTTGTTCGTATTATTTTTTTACAAAGAAATATATTTTGCGTTTATTATCAGCTTTTGAAGTAAATTATTTTATTAGTTCATAAAATATTCATAAGTGGTTCAGAACTTCAGATAAAAACGCTAAATGTATCGATTCAGTGCAATAATTCATTTAAATTACTAACACTGAAAAGTTTTGTTTTTCGGTTTTAAGTTTCATGTTTCATGTCCGACATGTTGAATCACGAAGTACTACTAAGAACTGAACTGACTCAAACGAGGGGACGAAAACGAGAATGAACGGTACAATTTCACACAGTTCAAAATGAACTATTCAGTGGCAACTATGTGAAACAGTTCGTTCAGTTCACCTCAAGTGAATAGTTCATGCGAACTATTCGGTCATGAACTGCACATCACTACTATCTACCTACGTTATTATTGTTGATTTTGAAGTGAAAGCATGGGCGGCTCTAGGTGGGGGCTGAGCTCCCCCAAATCTTGAATTACCCCCACCCCCAAATTTACTCAGTCCGTCCCTGAATAAAAAAATTCTAACTACATAATTTCAGTAATTTCACCAATTTATTAGTTTTATTTAATTATTTCAGAAAAAGCTTTCTTTTTTCGCTACCAAACTGCTACTAATACAACTAAGAACGATTATTATTTTTAATTTAGCACCCAATGTGATTTACGCATAATTTGCAATTTTGCAAGCTCTATATAGTTGTACCAGCGCAGCGACTGGTGAGGGCGAGACTGTCTAATTTCCAAAATAACAAATTCATTAATATTCACTATTCAGGACACTGTATATAGGGGGAAGCATCTGCTACATGAGTCTATATGCTATATCTGCCAAGGGCTTAATCTCCTTAAAAAACAAAAGGTCTAGAACCGCCTACAAGTGAAAGTGAAATCTATTTGTATTTGTTCAGTTAGTATGATGTGTTGGCTAATAAACTTTGAAATTAGAATTTTTTAAATTGACTGAAATTGATACAGGAAAGTTTGTGCATGCAACCTCTATTGGTATTTACTGTAAAATTATAACTAATAAATCCTACTAAAATGTTGTTTCGTTTGTGAACTTCTAAGTTGTTATTGATTAAATATCAATTATATTTGGTATTGGTGAACTGGTTGAAGAATTTAAATCCCACTAACAATCAGCTGTCTTATAAGTTAGTATAATTAGCCCAAAACCGTATTAAGCAGCAAAAAAATAAAATTGTTTGTCGTGTCAAACCAAATTTTAAAAGAAACATATACCCTAAAGTCCGTCTAAAATGTATACGAAGTTCACTGACCGCCTAAAGGAACAATCGCTATTGTCACATGTAATTTTCAAATTTCTCAATATTCAATTAAAATATCAAATTTCACAAAACAATATATAATAGTTGTATATATTATTTATGAATGTCATAAAATAAATACAATAATTTAGTATACGCCAAGGTATTAGCCATTTTTACATTTACTCTGAAAATATTTTCGTCTACTTTACTATGACAATTCCGTAAACGTCTATTTTAATAGTTAAAAGCGACAACGCCGCTCAGCTCGTTGCATATATCTCTTTTTAACTTATGGGAAAGACGTGTTATCTTTTTTCATTCGGCAGAATACATAAATGCTCTGGCCTGGCAGCGGCGGGTTGGAAATATGTTTCGTGCGCGTTTTTTATTGCAATTATTGTCGTTATGTTATTTACATAAGGAATTCATATAAATGATTCGACATTGGTGCAGTGCAACTGTAGATAAGTAAGTGATTTAATAGGAAGTGATTTAATAAGTGTAAGTGATTTAATAGTGTAACCCATATAAGGAACACGTAAGTATCTACTTTTTACAATAATAGGAAAATCGTTTGAGGTTAATTTTAAAGAGTTGAATTTCTCAGCAATTTCAATTTCCATAAGACGTGTGTAGGTATTCGCGATTGTGTAGTGCTATTTTACTGTTATTGTGATACAATATAATATCAGTGAACGATGGAAAGTATTTCAGGGCCGTCATCTGCCGCCGATGCAAAACGTAGACTCTATCGAACGGTAGCCGAGAAGAAAATTATTTTACGAGTATTTTACTGCATACAGAGAGATCATCCTCATCGCAGCAAGGATGAAAGTGGATATGTGTTCGTATTATACAGAAGAGTCAAAGACAAGCATATACACACTTTTAAGAGAAGAAAAGATACATGGAAGTGTACAGCCACTGAAACCAAAAAGCGGTCGAAATAAGATTGTAGTGGAAGAAGATGCAAAAATTGCGGTACGTAGAACGGTCTACGGTTTCTTTACAAAGAACGAATTGCCAACTTTAGATAAGGTGCTGCAAAGTATAAGAGAAAATGATATACCTAAAATGTGCAAGGTTAGTCTGGCAAAAATTTTGAAAGACATGAATTTTACGTATGGAAAAGTAGACAGAAAGAGTATTCTCATAGAAAGATATGAAATAGTTGCTTGGCGGATGGATTATCTTCAAAAAATAAAAATGCTTCGAAACGAAGGGCGGAAAATTGTTTCTTATGGGAAATATGGCTACTGGCGAACCACCCACTAAAAAATGGTAACGCACCGAAAGCAATACTTCATGAGTGGTGTGAAAATTTGCATTCAATATCATCTGTGGTGTTTAAAATATGCATATAAAAACCTATTTTCAACCCCCTAAAAATAAAAAAATGCCTACGCCCATGACTAGCTCTGATCTTCGCCGTTTTGCCGGTCAGTGAACTTCATATACATTTTAAATGGACTGTAGTAGTGAGATTTTTAGGGTCAATGTAATGATCAAACTATAGTGTACAGTAAAAGAGATAAATGTAGATTAAAAAACAAAATGGTGAGTACATACTTACCTAAGTATATTAATATTTATTCTTCTTATACATACATATGATGTAAAAAGGTTTCTAAAGAGTTAGGAAAAAAATAAGATCAAAATGAGAATATTTATTTACGCACTCCGTGCGTACATTGACAAACTGCAGAGACTATAAATCCTCAAATACTGAGGTTAATAAGTAGCTCATATAGAAATTATTATGAAAGTTTTATAAATGTATTGATTTGCTTTACACTCACAATATTAATTAAAAAATAACAACAAAACAAAATTAGCTCACAGTTGTTTAACTTTAGACACAGAGTATTTTTTTATTTTTCTAACATTTAAAAATAAACATATGGCATTTAACGTAAAATAATATTACACTATCTATCTCAAACATATATCCTCTATTATAAAAATACTCTGTTCTAAAATAACTACATAAAATTATAACCATTTTGAGAAAACAATAGAAATTTAACAATATATTTATCATGTATCTACAAGTTTTATAGTGATTTAGTTAATATATATATATTACATATTTTTAGTCTAGTGAGGGTGGGCTCAGCTTTGTGGCCCTAACGTTTCATAGAGTAGCGAAGGTATGCATAGATATTCACAGAGCTAGTCTGCTGGTTCTACAATCAAATGGAATTTGAATACATATCACACCTTGCATCACAAAAACAATTTACAATGAAGTCTTTTATCACTAGGATAATACTAAAGTATACTAATAGGGGCAGAGTAGAAAATTACAAAACATATAATAACATAAATTTCCATGTGTATAATTCAGAAAAAATCGGTATGTATGACCAACAATATTTTAAACACCCACTACACATGTAAATATATAGAATACAAATAGGGATTAGTATTACTGCCGATAGTAATTTAATTTTAAAAAAGCACTAAATCACTTCTGTGCAAACAAAAATTTCAATATGTAAATATTAAGATATTTTTCTACTCTCCCTGGTTAATAGTTAATGTATTTGTGATCAAGTGGCCACTTTACTGTTTAATGCCTTGTACAAACCTTACAATATGAAGGTAAATAATATGTTGGCCACTTTAGCAGACCACACCTTAAATATAATTATATACACAATGAAATAAAAATAAGTAATGAATAATGATTAAAAGGTTGTGCTTATAAAATCGAATATACAAAGTAGAATAGCTCCATGAATAGAACATTATTCAAGTCATCACGAGAATTGAGCTCGTCATGCAAACTTAATGTACGTACGTTTTTATTTTCTCTATCTAAAACACAATTTGCTATACTTCCTTATATAAAGCTCTCTCTAAGTGAACGTAACAGTGCTTCTAAAAAAGTTGGTGGTAGTGAAGTGGCACCATTTTATAGAAAAGTTTCTTTGGCTGTATAAATTGTATCAAAAATTTTAGTTGGAACAAGTGTATCGAGAATACTGAGAGCAAAATAAAACATGTTTTTTTACATATCAACAAATTTACTTTTATTATCTATAATCAACACTCTTCACATTATAATGCTGAATTTGAATGACTGAAGTAAATAACTGATTAATACCGTTTTCAACGTGCTTGCATTTGATGTACATTCAGGATAGCGCCATCCTTTATTATTATATTATGGTTAATAAGGGATCGATATATTTAGTATGCAAAAATGCTATACGTGACATGCAATTACTCATTCATTTTATACTAAAAGATGCTTTAACTGATTAAAGTACAATTTATACAGCCACCTGTACACATTTAATACTACATCGCATACTTTCATTACAATCTCATGTTCGTGCTTTAGCACATTCAAAATTACTGTGGTTAACACTGTGTTTGAGAAAAAGATTGGAATCTACACTTCCTTGCAGTTGTCGCAATTTTCAAATTTTCTCGTGTCTATTGTGTCAAATACTGTATATTTTGGCATTGTTCACACATTTGTGACTTTTACAGGGCCTATTTATTTTCGATATATGTTATAGAAGTCAGAAGTGTTCCTTTTAGTAAACTAACGTTTCAAATATGAAAATCATTTCTGTACTATAAAGCAGATAAGAAAGAAGTAAGGTATGCCCACTATTATTCACTTAATTTTCACCAAAATGGTGCCCTAAATACTTTATTTATAAAAATAAAAAACATTCATAACATATAACGGTTTTACATATAAAAACAAAAAAATTAAGAGCTTTTCACTTCCCTTAAATAATTTTTAACTTCACTTAAGAACAGATACAGTCCAGTTATAATACTATATACTATTTAACTGATTGAATTGAAATATCATCAATTAAGTCGAGTTCTAACTTTTGGTGTAGAACGAATGAAATATATAAATACTTGACTCCATATTCCAGATATAAATCTTTCTTAGTAATAGTGATAATGCTGTAAGAAAATCATGTTTCATTGAGGGATGTTTTGAATTACAAAATATATTTCATTTATAGCTTCTATGTTATTTCCGACATTTGTTAAAAAAGGATCAAAATTGCCAAAATACACTAAACAAAAATATTTGGAAGCATTTTAGTGCATATCATAGAGAAATTTAAAAATAAAGTGTTTGATTCTTGTGAGCAATTTGGCGCAGAGTTTATGAGATTCTACGCAGGCTAGCCTTACTTGGAGGCACTAGTGTCAGTGAAACTAAAGGTCACGTGACACGAGATAGAGAAATGAAGGACAAAGCCGGTGAAGTTTGCTTCCCCATGACATTGTGGCAAGTAAGACCGCCAGTCTCTTATCTATGATTACAACAAATATACATAAGTGAAACAAAACTTACAGGATAGTTTTCATATAAATTTGCATTACGTTTCAACATAACAAAGGTAAGCACATGGCTCTACTTTCTGTGCTAGTTCATTGTTAAGTAAACGAATTTGAATCTTTCTATTTAATTGTAATTTTGAAATTTGTTTGTTTAAATTTAAATTCTTTCTAGAGTCGGTTTGAGTTTTTCTTTTAAATTAATTTCCTCTTAAAGAAAAGTTTCTAGAGTTCTATATATATTTTTCCGATACATCTATTTAAAAATATAACTGATTTAAAAAAAAAAAAACACTGTAATCTTGCAATGTATTAACAAAACCCCATTACCGACAATGTTTTGCAAACATCCATGCAGTGCTCTTAGGTATTTGCTATTGTGTTTTCTCATACATATAAAGGGTGTCCCAACAAGAGCGCCGGATTTAAATTTGCCGCCATTTTGTTAATGTGAGTTGTACGGTGATTTGTTTTTGACAGTTGTCACATACAGACCACGCGATTTAAGAATATGGAGAAGTATTCAAACCAACGTTTAATTATTGTAAAAACACATTACAATTACTAATTACACATTTAAAATTAAATCCGGCACTCTTGTTGGGACACCCTTTAGTTTAAAACTGATTTGACACAGATAAATCGAGTCACTAAAAGCACATGTTTGCAAAATTTTATATATAGTTCAAAATGTCCTTTAGAAAAATCAACGTGTAAAGCAAAAATGTTAAGTTTGAATAGTCCGCCTCTCTTTTGTAGATAAAATAGGATGTTTTATCAACATAAAACATTAGTTCAGAAAGCCCACCTTAGTGTTGCATGGGTCAATTATTCTGAACTGTAATTTCACATAGTGGCAATTTTTAACACTCTTTAAGGAAAGGAACACTCTTTATTTTTATATTTCTCTATGATTCATATGTTCATCAAGCCGAAGGGTAGCATTTTCACCATTTTTATAACTGTTAAGCTTTACGTACTAAATTTTATTATCGTTTTAAATTTCGTTTCAATTAAATTTTAAGTTTTAGTTTATGTAATTTGGTTGATAATTGTGCGAAGCAATAAATAAATCGAGTTTATTAAAGCCGTCGCGACTAAAAATTTTTTGATCACGTCTTATTTGATATCTATTCTATTTCTCTGATGCGAAAAACAAGGTTTGCGGAACACTCATTAGATGTTATAATTTACAGGTTACACACTCTGACTACTGAAAGGCTCTACAGGTGTTTTCTTGTAGCAAAATATTAATCTGAGATATAGATATCCTCAGAGGGGTGATAAAAAAATGTCATACATAACCATATATGTAATGTACTAGGTAGATGTTGGTATATACATCAATTTTAATGTCATAGTGTTATAGTATATTCACTATAACACTTGTACGTACTTGTATTGCAATAATTATATTAATATTTTTATGATTCTACAGGTGGAATCCTTAAAAAGACAACAATGAATTATATAATACCTAATAATAATAATAATAATAATAATATTGATTACTAATTTTTGTATTTAATGTAATGTTTATTTATTTTTTCCGTTTCATTCACTATTCATTTTAGTTTAATAAAATCACAAGGATACTGCTGTCACACTTCAAATTAAATGTTACAGTTTTTAATCGTGAAAATATAAGGAAATAACATCTTATTCAAAACCATCTGGAACAAAGTCTTTTTTCTCATCCATTATCAATTTAATAAGCAGCCTGTTTTATGTTTTAACCTTATAATATAGCTGCACAGTGTATTATGTTCTCGATTATATTAGAAACTTACTTAAAACCGTTATATGTTTATAAATAGTTTTTATTAATAGCATTTATGTATTTACTTCAGATTTTTTCGAATTTTTGTTTTTCATCATACTTCAGAATAACGTTTTGCTTGAATTAGGGTTAATAAGTACGGCTTGGGCCAAGGCTGCATTTCTGTTACTGTGACATTTTGACATATGTTAGGCTCAGTTCTAGTCAGAATGTTATGATTTTGTTTTATTTTTCGTAATACATGGTTGATATAGAGGGAGAATTGAATTTATATAAAGTATGAAATTGCTAAAGTGTTTTGAACTCTGCAGTTTTTATTTAATTTTATAATTGAAAGAAATATCAGAAAAAAAAACAAAATGGCAACAGATAGTAGCATCTTGTAATAACTACTTTAATTATAATACCTACATAAATTTAAAATAAAAATATTTAGAAATGCTGTGTCTAAAACGTGTCACTTTAGAGAAGTCATAATTAGACAAAATGATCATTCAAATATACATCAATCAATAAAATTTATGAATAAGGTTTTCACTAGTTTATCTTATTTGTTAGGTTCATTCAGAAACAAATATATAAGAATATAAAAAATCTCCAAAGTTATTTAATTGTTTTTGTGTTCAGGTATAAAAATTTACTGACTATACATTTCTTTGGACCAATTCTCTAAAAATTACATAGGAGAAAACTATTTGTAGTTCGTTACAATCCCTCCGCTTGAATGTAGCATGTCTTTCAGCGTTTAGTATAAAAATAGCTGCATTATAGAGTAGGACACCTTGGTTAATCTCACATGTAATAAAATAATACATTCTCAAAAGTCAAAATAAAGTTAACCAAAATAATAAACACCTACATTTTCGCTGCTACTTACATTTATATTTAATTTGTATAAAACAGATAAATTAAAAAACCTATCACCCGGATTCATGAAAGCGACGTAAGTCGTTAGTCGGACTAACCAACTTTGCACCCAACTACGCCTTTTATTTAAACTCGCAAAACACGGGCACAAATTTTTCGCGTAACCGTCGCTAGTTGGACTAACGTTAGGCTTCGTTGATGAATCCGTATGTAGATGTTTAAGAAAATCAATTTTACTTTGCCTGCCTATTGCCCATTGCCTGGTATTTTTTATAAAGTAAATGCATGATTTAATGGAAATATTTCACCTTAAATGACTAAATATAACAAACAAAAAAAATTATATAGGATAATTAAATGAATTCTTGTCTATTACTCAACCAATTTTGATACTTTGGATGAGTAAGTATGTTTGTCTTGTGTGAAGCTGCTCTAAATCAATTTACTTGCATTGTTAGTAAAAATATGATAAAGAGTACTGTATCTAATGAATTAATTAGGTAGACTAACTAGTTCAAAAGTTAGCATGGGGGAAGGGGGATCAGACTTTAAATGCGCACCGTAAATATACATAACGTATTTTTTACAGTCACGACTCCTATACAATTAAAATTTTTGATTTAAAAAGCAAGTTACATATTTTAACTGTGTGAAGAAAACTTTTTTCATTTCTGTAAAATTCCATTATTTAAGACATTAGAATTTTGTTAAATGCAGAACACTATGCTCTTGCATCAAAATTATAGTGACTGAGTGAATAGTACCAGTTCACCTTTATTATTCACCGTATAAAATAATTAACAATACAATGATTGTGTATAGAAATTTGATGTGACACTCGATATGCGTAGTAACATTTCATGGACTCTATAAGAAGTGCAATGTGATTGGTGTATTTTAAAAAATAGGTTACGTGATTGGGTAGTATCGAAACATAGCTGGAGCATGCGCACTTACATGTTAACAACATCCAAGTTTTTTTTTTAATGACACCTGCTTTTTTTATAGACTTCTATTTGACAAATTGGGAGGTCAGTTATTATATCATTTTTATGATTGTTCTTGCAAGTGTGGGAACTATTGAACTTTCTAGCATTCGTAAGACCTAATTTAACCTATTTAAACAAAAACTGCAGTTATTTTTTTTAGTATTTTTTAAAATTCGGCCCTATCTTACCACTTGCCCCTTCGCCCGTCGAATGGCTACAAATGTTGTCGATGCGTCACTTTATAATTCTGGCTACAGAGTATAAAGAATTTTTTTTGCGAACTGTTGTCTTCCAAGATGTTTCAAAGCGGTTTCACTTTAGCGAAAACATTATGATATTTATGAATACATTTTTGCGTATTAAACATTACCGAAGAATGCTTCAAAGATATGTTAGTTATGATGTTGGTATGATACTGTGTGAGTGATATTTTCCAAATACAGTGTAACCCCCATAATCCGGACGTAGTTTAATTCGGACATTGAATTTGAAGTCATAATCCAGACGCATCTCTTTAATCCGGACTCCAATCGACGTTGCAGTCGATCGAATCGATGATGCAATTTTGCCGACAGACGAGGAAATTGTTGCAGAAACTACAAGGAAAATAGAAGACAATGATTCTTCAGCTAGCAACGATGATTGCGCATAAAGATTGCAAAGTTGGGCATAAAGAAGCTATAATATCCTTTAATAAGTGTATTCAATGGCCATCAGAAAATCACATCACAAATTGAAGAACAAAGCAATAAAAAAAGGGGCAGAATAAAAAACAGAAAAATATTGCAGCCTTTTTTAAGGCACAACAAACTTAAACCTTACTTAAATGTCTCTTCTTAATTTATTGGTACCATATTTATTTACGTATATAGGTAATAATATGTATATGTGTGTTCATAATATAATATGTATACATATGTACATAGTTCATACATACATATATATATGTACATATGTAGTTTTATGTTTTTACCTATTTTTTTATGTAGACCATAGGTATTTAGTTATAGGTAGTTAAGAGTCATTCTGTGTTATGTAATATGTATGTATGTGCATATAAAAACGTTTTATGTACATATGTATGTAATTTTTATTTAAATTCGGTACTCCGGACAAATCGCTAATCAGGACAACCCCCGTGCATTTAATTGTCCGGATTAGAGAGGTTATACTGTATAAATTATGATTCTGTATCTAGGAACTAGAACCCAAAAACATTAATAACCAACCCGTCTAATTCATTTTCATCCAAGATCTAAATCAGACAATCTAAAATAGACAGCTTACTTTCAAAACATATATTTTTGTGCAAACAGGTATACTACAATGTGCAAATCAGGAATATGCAGGTTCACAAAAAATAGGTCGTTTTTTAAAGACAAATGCATTTTTACACTAAATAAATGATCATTACCACCTTTCTGGTGCTCGTTTTACTTACACAGACAGTCACATCAAACTAAAAATTTAAATTGTCTGCTTTATAGTAAAGAAGAAATGTATAGAAAGTAAACATTTTTTAAGAACATTAAATGAATCAATCCAGAAGCAAATGTTTAGGTAATATATTTATAAAAATATTATTAATTTTGCAGATCCTTAATTCTTTCTCATTTTACTCTCCAAACAATATTGCGCGCGACATGAATGATTCTATTGTCATAGTAAAACAGTTCCTGCTTTTTTCCCCAACTGAATTATAATAATAAAATTATTTTTATTTCTCAGTCACAATAGTGAATTAAATTGCAAAAGTTGAAACATCCTAAATAACTTTGGCACTGCTTTTTCTTTATAGTAACAATTAAACAAAAATGTTAAATCATTCTCTTTATTGGTAATAATACCCCAGAAATAACAAATCACTGAAATAACCAACCACAGTCCAAACACATACCATAACCACGGTTGCTCTATAGCTATGTACAGTTATTAGTTTACTATAGCACAGTTTTAACATAGTTCTTTGTCCACAAACATTGTCGAAAGACTTAGTACATTCACAATAATTTAAAATGTACAATCCAATCGTCGTCACTTCTGCCTTGCTATCTTCCAACACATTGCACATTTTATGCCACTACACCAAATTAAGGTTTTCTGCCAAAATCCACAAACAATATGAATACATTGTTTAACGATATGTTTTTCAATGCTAGGAAGTAGCTGTCTTTAGCAGAGATGTTAATATTTAGACAATATATATTATAATCATAGAATTAAAACATCACAACTATAATGAAAATGGATTTGTGAGCATTGAAGAACATACGATTAAGAAAAAATTAATGCAAAGAAATCTATAGTTTTAATAGTCACAAAATTACAGAACTCTAAAATGATTTTAGTGTACACAATAAACAGACTAGTTTTAATAATATAAAATATTTATACAAGGAGATTTAAATAAAACAGATTCGTGCAGAAACTGTAGTTGATGTGGTGGATTTATTAGGGATGTACATTTTTTGGCGTTGTGAAGCATGCTCCGATTTGACAGGGGGCCACTTGCGGAGTGTCTTACTTGCAGACTTACTTACCGGTACACGGCTAGCAGTGGGCGGGGAACATTAGGCTGTTGTATCACTTTTTGCTGGGAGGACTGTTATTATGCTGTGCAGATGGATTCTTATTATGGTTTAACTCGAGCTCTGTTAGCTTCTTCCATAACTCATCTCGTTCCTTTTCCCGCTTTTTCTCCCTGTGTCAGTAAATAAGGTTTTTTGTTATAATATTATGATGATTACGGATTCTTTCCATGCCCGTCATAATGTTTGGTTGGAAAGAGTGCAAGGGAGGTTTTGTTAATTTTTACTTTGGAAATTTTGTTTTCCCAGTAAAAATATATCAACGGATTCAATTGGAGATGTACATTGAGAGATTTTGAAGTAAAATCAATTACAAAAGATAGTTAAATATGTAATAGTTAAGTTTCAATGAAATGGCAACATGATAGTACGCTATATTTATGTATTTACAAAGTAAAGTTCAAATAATTTCTCGATTTCAAACCACTGGCGGCCGAGAGGAACAAGTTATGAAGTGATGAATTCCTCATGACGTTCACTCAATTGCTATTTAATTAATGATTGTTGACATTTAGCTGTTATATTACAAATATACTTGGTGTCATAATATTATTTTCGTGACCTAATCACCAAATGAAATGTATGAAGATTTTGTTAAAACACAGACTGATTATTTGCCAAATTTTGAAGCATTTATGCTAATTGCAGAACCTATATAAGTATAAATTAATGCCTTGATGCTGCTAAAATAAGAAGCATCAAAGCAGAAATGGAAGTAATACGATTTTTTTTATATTTTAATGTGAAAAATACCTAAGCCCCTCATCTCATCAAAACATTTAGATCTACACCATAAATAATGTGGTTATCTTTCCGAAATATTATTGTACTATTATAGTTTACCACTAATGAAGACCTTTGCAACCTATACAATATGCTATATTTATAAATCTCTACTACTACTAGAGTATAGTTA
Organism: Pogonocherus hispidulus; assembly: GCA_963924545.1. NCBI lineage: Eukaryota > Metazoa > Arthropoda > Insecta > Coleoptera > Cerambycidae > Pogonocherus > Pogonocherus hispidulus. Next base: position 74,094,316 of record OZ004693.1, read on the forward strand.
TAAATATTTGTTGTGGAATGATTGTAGCTGAGGTACTAAGCAGTACTTTATTATTTATTTACAGTACGGAATATTTAATATTTTATCTGTTCATTATTAAATGCTAGATTGACATCGACACATTTTACATACAGTTTTAAAACTATTTTAATCTTAAATTGGGTTACAGAAACACAGCATAATAGCAGAATAAATAGTAAATTTAGTCACATTTATGCGTAGTAAATGTCTATTTGGCGGCAACTTAAATTAGTTATATTTTATAAATTTTTTGGGCAACAAATAATACTTCTGCTATTTTTTTTATCCTGATAGTAATTTAGCAACCAGAATTAGAAAATTACATTTTCAATGTAAAAATTGTGAGTATAGCTGATAGTGAACGTTCTTCTTTAAAAGTACAACATGGCACTGCAGACTGTAATAAACTAGTTATCATATCATAATATCTGTAAAGGTGCATTTAAATCAGAGCGAACAGAAGCGAACGAACGAATTCGTTTGCATAAGCTTGCGCAATTTGTATGGAGAACAAAACAGGAAAGAACGAACTTTTCCGTGTTTCTGCATATATTAGGACGAACAGACGAACAAACAAATTCGTTTGCTCGCTTCTGTTCGCTCTAATTTAAATGCACCTTAAGAGTATCCAATAGATTTCACTCTACACTCTTACACTCTTCTGGCAATAACTTTCTTATTATTATAGATACATCCATCAAATCCCATTTTAATGTATTCGTGAGATAACGCCTTAACCAAAAATGAAAAATATATACTGTGTTCTATTTATTAAAAAAAACAGTAGATGACGACATAACCCAAGCAGCGATGATGTTATTGCTAAAAAAACAAAGTCAAAAGATGCGCAATTAAAATTAAAAATCCCCCTGTCCGAGGAATTTCCCAAAATATTTGCGAATTCCGAAATAACAATTTTGTTCCAGACTTTTTATCCCCACTGTATAATTAAAAGTTAGAATTTGTGTTAAGATGTTGAAAGTTAGACTAAAAATATTGTAACGGAAATTACATAAACTAAATCATTAAACTGTCTTTTTTACTTTTGTTTTTTAAAACAATTTTATATATAAAAATTCTAGTCCTTCTTATTTAAACTGTTCTATGCATGATACAACTACACTGATATGCATATGCGCATGGGGGCGTGGTCTATCGATGAGCGTGACGTCAGTTTTGATACAAAATTAAATAAAATACTTGTAAACAAAGATAACAATATAAAAGAAACGTCGATTATGGAATTATAATACACGATTCATACAGGAAAACTAAAATAATAGTTGATTAATATCAATCTTTCTTATTTTAATTCAAACCGCATTCTGTGTACCGATCTACCTACCGAATATAATTCTAACCTAAATTTTATAATTTGAAGAGATAATAAGAAGCACTACTGTAAATAAACACCACCCTATAATATAAAAATGACAACTTGATAACCCTCGGACCTCACAATTATAATAATACAGGAATACAATTGACAAGAACGAAAATAATTATATCACTGACAGTCACGTTGACAGCAACGTATTTGAATTTTCGCCATTTTAGCATCAAGAATGACGTCGTGCGCAGAACAAACGAAATTTGGTCAAGTTATGAGCACATCAGTGTAGTTGTATCATGGTTCTATGTATAAAATCAACAATATAATAATATAGTGGTGCTACTAGTAATCATTATGAAAATTGTAATGATATGCCTAACAGGAATAAAAAGTCATATTTTGAATATGGGATGGGTATAATTTCGAATGAATAAAACAGATACCTTTGGATTAATTTCAGTGGCGTTACTATGATGATATGGAATTACTAAGAGAAGTCGCTAAGTCATAAATATCAACAAAACTATGTAAATATCCTAACATCCATCAATTTGGTACTAAAATATTGTCAAAATCTAATGTATTATATAAAAAAGGTTTAATTAAACTAATATTTGAATATACTGGCGTTCAAAACATTTAAACTGAGGAAGGAGAACATCCACAAAAATAAATTCAACTTTTAAAATCATAACTCATCTCATGAAAAGTATAAAGGTAGAAGATTTTCAAGTGATTTGGAAGGTCTTAATTTTCGTACATATGCAAATGACAGTAGAGAAATTATTACTTCTCAATCTACAAATGAATTAAACCTGCCCGTCAGGTCGATTTATGGCCATCCAAATGGCCTGGGATCAAGACTCTCACACTAAACAAGGTACACGCTCAAAACTTAAACTAAACCGTCATTTCCTAATAATGAGTGATACTTACTTTTGCCTCTCCGCTTTATAACTAACAGTAAGTTCATCAAACAATTTTGAGTTCATTTCCATAAAAGTCTTGAGCACATTATAAACGAGTGCAACTATAGTTTGGTTCCAATGCTCCTTAGATATACGGTAAAGCGCAGGAAACATGATTGGCATTATTACGTGGTTATTTTCCTCCATTAATGACATAATATACTCGTTGTTCCAGAAGTACAAAGCCCGCTCTGCTACCTGTAAAAGCCAAAAAAAGAATAAAAAATAAGTCTAGTAAAAACACATTTGCAAATTAGTTTATATACATAAAGTATGGTCCAACATGATTTTTGTTCACATTGAATCACACTTTGTGCGATTTTGTATCACTAAAAACGCAAACGCTAATAACGGATTGGTTTGTAATTAGTTAAAAATAACATGTGTTGAAACACATTATTGGACTACCATAAGAATCATTTTAATATAATATTTTAAATTTCTAAAAAATAAGTTTGAATTTGAAAATAAACCTGGTTGATCTAGACGGTGGACATAACTTATCAGATAAAAGTACTAAAGGAAATGCCCTTAAAAATTACATTAAGTTAAGTGTACCAAAGGTAATACATGTTTTCCAGAAGAACTTATGAAGTAAAATATTCTCGAAACAGGAAAACAGTTGTCAGAAAATACATCCAGTAATTTTTATTTTTCATTAATTATATGCATTCAATTGCATATCTAAATCTTCGCTGGAGTCCGAAGGCATAATATCGAGTTTATCTTCTATGTCACTCATATTTTTAAATTTTTATGAAGGGCGCGTTTGCACTCCTTTGCCGATGAAGCAGCCAAAAGATGAACTAAACGTATTCAGTGGGAACTTAGGCAACGGAAACATAGATGTCGCACTGACAATCGGCTAAATAAATTGTAACACTTTAATCACAAACTGTATGGGTGGACTGTGATTCTTTTCAATAGAAACATTCTGATCTTAAATTATTAATATGTTAGAGATGGATTATTATTAATTTTGTTTCTTGAATTGTATTCTAATATATTGTTCCTTGATATAACTCAACTTAAAATTTTGAAGATATGGCCTACTAAGAAGAATGAGAGGCCTACTAAGAGAATGTTTTTCAATCATTGTTATCGCTAGACTCTACAATGAGTAATGTAATTTGCTCGTAGGTTATGAGTTTTGTAGAATTTACGATGCAATGTCTGAATTAAAGATATGTCCTAAACGCAAGTGGATTGAATCATTTATATAAAACATGTAAGGAATCACATGCTTGTCCTAAATGCCCCCTAGAACACAAAGTTCAGGATTGTAAAGATGTATACCCAAGGAAATGTATTAATTGTATAAAATCTGTCTACAATGATTGCAATCATGAAGCTTGGGATACTTCTATATGGCATATTTACAAACAAAATTAGATCAATATAAATTAACTCTGTTTACTCTAAAATAGCAACTACCTCTTCACAGAATAAGGTAAACAAAGGTGCAAATTGTGCTCTTTTAAATTTTTCCCTATGATCGAAAACCTTTTAACCTGTGTGTGTAACCATGGTCTGTATATTTAATGCTTTAAGCAAATAAAAGGTCTTTACCGGAATTCTTCTAGTATTAAAGCAGTTATAAACTAATAGATTAAATTATAATCTCATCCACTGGAAACATACAACACAAATAAGAGAGCTTAAAATACATAAAATTTGATAACTTTTTTAAGATAGGTGTCGATGCCTTTATATGAAGTGCCTACTAACTTAGTACATTAGAAAAGAGCTGCATATTCTGTGACCAATAATAAAGTAGCGTTACAAAAATTCAAATGAGAGAAATCTTTAATGCATAATTAATAATAGGCCATCAAACACATTTATGGCACAAACAAGTCTTGTCTCTTTTCTTTAAATTGCTCTGCTGGTAAATTACTTTAATGACACTTATACCCATCGATCTTATAGTACTAGATACGGCATAGGGTATTTAACAGCATTGAGATTGTTTTGTTAACGTAAAGTCACGAACTTGGAGCTCTGCGGTATGAGCGGGGAGTAAGGTACTCAGCAAAGAACCAATCCCGTAGTATGCTCGAGTAAAGAGCCTATCAAAAGTATCAAAAATAGAGGACCTAGATACCCCCCCTTGAACAAAACAAATCGTCCCAATGCCGTATCTAGTACTATAAGATCGATGCTTATACCAATTTGTAGGGGCATGGAGATACGTAACATGTTAATCTCGTGACTTTTACATGTTTAAATGTAAAATTTATAAAAATAACTAAACCTTGGATAATCAAGCTTACCTGGAAATGTGGGCTGGACACGCATCTTGAAATCTGCCTAAATAGAGGTTCCTGAATCCGCGTAAACTGTGAGGGTTCTATAACATCAAGAACCTCTTCAATTTCACCAAGGAACATTACCTCCTTTTGACTACAAGTCTTGGGCCAGTATTTCAGCAGTCCTCTGACTACCGGTTCAGTCAATGTAGGATCCTTCTCCAAAAACTGGACGACACAGTAGGCTAGCTGTGCATGATACAGCGAGAGGCACTTAACCTTATGCAAGGGTATCAGTACCTTCACGAGGAACTGCTTGTGTTCCGCCTTCAAAGGTAGAGCAAACCCATTTATTATGGAACCCAAAATTTCCAGAAGTTCACCCACACCGTTAAAATGTTCAGTCTCATACACAAACCTGTAATGATATTTCTTGTTATTTTTATAAATTTCACTCTTCAAATGAAATATTGAAAATGACAATGTCGATATTAAGTAGTAGTATGGTAGCTGAATGTATCGGAACCGTGCAACGCAAGAAGTTTTTAGAGATGAGCGGCACAAATAGGTATCTGATACCTATTTTAGAATATTAAGGGAGAACTTTTAGCTTAAAAGAAATATATGTATATAACATAATAACTAGATGCCACGCTATCAAAATACATCACCATAGGGGTTTTAGTTCATGACCAAATCAGCTGCTACCACTATATTGTATATGTTTCACCACTATAATACTTCAAATTTACAGAAAACTAATGTTACCCAGACATGGGTAGTTTCTAAAAATGGATTTGTGCCACATATCCATAATTCTGTTGGCTTTTTGCAACAAGTGGACTGTGCATGCTGGTTACTGTCAATATCTGTATTTAGAGTCTTGATAATTATTAAAGCCTATAATTATTATTTGGAGCGAGATATGAGTTTGAGTGAATCAACAGTGATTTACTGTTTTATCCATTTTAAACCTGGAGATCAGCAATATTTCCACAAGTATGTGAAATTACCATAAGGGTAGCAAAAATGGGCAAACAGAAACATTCACGTTATTCGTAAGAGATATTTGAAGGATGGGTGTGCTAATGCACATAATATGCAATTAGAATTTCAACAAAAGTTTAGGATAAATGTTAGGCATGGTTTATCAGGTAAAATGTAATATAATCAAAAACGTAAGAAACAATATTTTTAGGTAACAAAATTATCGGACCAATTTTTTACTTGATAAGTTTAAGTCCGCAAAGATCTTTCAAGTAGAAAATATTTTCTTTTTAACTACCGAATGTAACTTTTTAATAAATATTTTATTTTATTATAAATATTGTCTTAATTTTTTTGGTCCTAGGTACATAATATACCTAATTTCTAACTTATAATAGGATACTATATTTACACGAATTTTTTCATAATATAAATTATGTGGGGGTAATGATTTGTAGATATTTAAAAAAAGGGGTTCTTGATTCACAAAAGATTAAGAACAGTTGATCTAGATGAATTATGGTGCCAACAAGATAGCAGCTCAGTGCATAATTCTATGGGGGTAAATTACTTTTTAGCCGAAAATTTTGAACACAGTATAATTAGTAACAATGGTCCTGTTCGGTGGTGTGCTCGAAGTCCTGAATAAACGCCTATATACCTTTATTCCTGGGAGTCTAGCTATATGAATCAGGTGCAGGCAAAAAATGTTCAAGACCGTGTGACAGAATTACTAATGTTATAACTACAATGAAGCAGAATACACTTTTTGGAAAAGATGCATGAAATGTATTGAAAAAGGCGGTGGTTATATTGCACAGTTTAATATCTAGGTTTTACATGTATTCTTACGCATTAAGTATTAAGATACTATCACAAGATACCACATTCTATTGTTCACATAATTTTTTTATTTTCATTGTTAAATGCTAACTTACTAAAATCACATTGTTTCTACTGCAAATATTATTATCACTGACTCATACATTATCATTGGTCGTAGGACTTGTATTATGTGTATTATGTTTTAGGAAGACATGTGAATTGCACATAAACCTTTGGTCAAACATTATCCCAAAGTACTTGACTTCTTTAGCAAATTGAACTTCTACTCCACTGGGCTTTCTAAGACCTTGCAGAATCACTTGGACAATTTATTTTTTGTTTTGATGTGCTAAATTATATGTTAAATGAAAAATAACGTAATGTATGATTTATTAATTGAGGAGACTAGATATTTTGCATTTTAATAAATATAAATTTACTCTGTAAGCCCTAAATAGTATCACTGTAAAGTAAGCCTCTTTCTATATTTTGACAGTAAGTTACAAGAGTATTTAAAACTATAACTAAAAATAGTTTATATGAAGTAATGCTAATTAACAATCAAGGACAATTTATTGAACATTACATGATACATTGCACCAATAATTGATTAGCAGTTGTTCATTTTAATTTGATTAGGAGCAATATCATCGTTCTAAAAATATGGTTTGTTAAATTTTTGTTTCAAATTTAAAAGATAGTACTTAATAATAATCTCTATTTTTTTTTATATATATAAAATATATTTTTCACAGCATTGTAGTAATGGGGATTTGCCGGCTAAAAATATTTTTAGCTTTCTTAGCCAATTTTTATCCGACAAAAAATCGAGCTAAAACAATATTTCATTTTAATGAATATTATTGAACTTGTTACATTCTCGTGGTTAATTTGATACCAAATACATATGTTGTTCAAGTTATTATTCAAGTATTATTAAATAATTTTCTCATGAAAATTCTCAAGGTCATCTAGCGCATAATGAATATATATCCATCCTGTATCATCAACTGTAATAATATGGAGCTATTCTCAAGCACAGAAGCAAAAGTGAAAAGAATAATTGAGTCGAAAGCAGCATTAGCTTATGTTTATATTAGTTTAGTTTATTTAATAACTGTTATATCTTTTTATGATGTAATATCTAATTTTTTTCATTTATATTTGGAAATTTATTTTTTCTTATTTAATAGAAACGACTAAGAATGTAGATAAAAAAAAATTTATTTTATCAGAAACAACAGTTAGGTGCGCAAGTAGTTATATTGTAACAGATATTATCAAAGTAACTCCGTCACGGGCAGATAAGAATTAGAAAACATATTTAATTTTTATGTTAGAAACATTAAATATATTAGAACTACACTAAATATAAAAAAAAATCAAAAACAATGGTATTGAATGCAGAGATACCTAGTCTAATTTGCTTGAATTTTGTCAAATTCTGGTTGAGTTTAGGTTATAATTGTCTCCAGGTCGAGTTTTGGCGGGAATTTAGGCTAAAAATGATTTTTAGCTGGCAAAAATGTACTTTTCTTTTAAAAATGAGACCTACCTCGCCGTATGCGACGATACAAGGTCTCAGAGACATATCTCAATGTGAATGGTGTTTTATCAGTTAGCACCGCTGAGATGCTATCATTGAGACCGACTTCGGCGGTTGCAAGACACATACGTGGCGACAGGTTTCAGCTTGTTTCACCGTGAACGGATAGGTATCGCCGCATGACGTCATGCTTAGTGACTAGTTTTGTTTAGTTTTCTAATATATTAAGTGATTAGAGAGGAGAAGACAAACATAATCTTTTGTAAGCAAAGGTAAGCATTTGTCCATTCGGAAATAATTTAGGAAGTCGCATTTCTTATTTTGTTGTAGTGCATGTTTCAAATTCTTGTGCGAAAAAGGCCTTACTTGATAAAGAAACGTGATTTTTTAATATTCATTTTAATACATTTATTAACTAAGTATCGCTGTCGTGAAAAAAATTATGTAGAAAATATATCATTTTACTCCTAGAGGTGTTTTGAGCTAAGCAATGGGGTGTTTTCCTATTTTTTTTTTTTTACATCGGCAATGGAAAGTAGTTGGAAAAAGAAGAGATACATATTTCTGAAATTTTAATATTGGGTTCTTTAAGTCCATAAATTATTTTTTTATTGTGCGCGATATCTATGTGACGTCACTAAGCGAAAATTCAAAATTTGCGCCATTTTTTAGCGATTTCTAGGATATTTTCATTTGTGTGGTTGGTGTCACTGCGTGACAACTTTACTTTTGTTTATGTTTGAATTGTTTGGTTAGGGTAAACATAGTAAACATGAGACATTGTTTTTAGTTTATATTTTTACCTGTGAATTGTTGTCTCTGCCTGTGACTGATTACAAGTGTATTTATTAGTAATAGAAAAATATCGTAATTTGTAAAGGTAATTTTTGAATATATTTAATCGACTTTGCAATAATAAGTTAAATACTAACCTTACATTTTTCATCCCTTTTATTTCTGAAAGGATCTATAGGATCTATATCATAAAAGGATCTATAACCGGTAAATTGTCGGACTTAGCATCTACAAAACCTTGCTCTATGTTTAATAAAAGTTTACTTCACAAGAAAACAACAATACAACACGTCAAGTTGTCAAGCCAAACACAAACAGGAAATTTCAAATGTCAATTATCGAAATGTCGACTTTCGTTTGTCATCGCTGCAAACTGAATCTAGCCACATATTATCAGTGTGGCCTCTTTATAGATACATATTCCCTAGTTTTCGCTTAGTGACGACACGAATATACAAAAAAATTTCAAAATTGAATTAAAAATTTTCTACCGATTCAATCTTAATAATTTTTATCCTAATAAATATAAAAAAATTATATATTTTATAAAAATACAGGTTTCCACTTTCATTTCAATTGAAGGAAAATACCCCATTCACAGAAATTGAAATAATATTGTGGTTAAATCGTATATAAGGATATTTCCTCACCTAAGGAATATGTTGTTGATTTGTTTCCGAATGAAGGCCCTAAGACCAAGAAATTTTCCATATATGCGATGCAACACCGTTTTCAGGAAGTCTCTTTCTCTAGGGTCCTCAGAATCAAATAACTCTAACAGTTGAAGAACAAACTTTTGGTCGATCACACGTTTTCCTATGGTTGGCTGAAAATCCGAGCTCTCCAGAAACCTTAAGAAAAATTCGTAGACCAGTTGCAGGTGCGGCCAACTGGCCTCTAGCGTGGGGTCGTCCTCCTCCGGATCAAAGTCTGGGTTCTCGCTGGGAGGCAATGTACGAAAAAGATTGGCCGATATCTAAAAAAAAAAACAAAAAACAATTAGGTGATTGTGTTGAAAAAACTGAAAAGTAATATATGTATATTATGATAAATTAAAATTCTTCCAAAATACGATTTTGGTCATTCATTATTCATTAAAATTTTATCTTCAAATAGAGTATATTAAGTATACAATTTTTGCTATCAAAACTACAAACAAAATTTCATAAAAAATGTATAAGATGCAGTGCGGAGTCTGAAATTGTTTTATTTAATTAAATGCAGTACTAAGATGGGTATTTGTAATTTTATTTCAAGAAACCAAAACAAATATGATTTTGCTATAATGATGTATAAATTAATAGAAATTAAAAAAGCTAATACCTCAAATCATCGATAAAGTTATTAGTACTGTAATTTAGCCAATGCTCAAATGTACTTTAAAACTTATCAAAGGGCGTAATGAAGAAATCATTTAAAATAAATAATGTTATCCATTTATGCAACATTTTTTTCATGTTCTGGTGCAATTAAAAGTCAATAATAGCCTAGTCAAAGATGGTACACGACTAACTTGGTGCGAATATCTATTTTGATAGGTACACTTTCTTACCCAATATAACTATTTAAGTATTCAATTGAAAAAGTAATTTTATCTACAAAACTGTAGCATATCTTGTTATAACCTCAATTTCTTTTAATAACATTAGTACCTTCAAATGTCTGCAGTTTTCTCAAGTTCTCGTTAAGGAGTAACTTAAATATTATAGCATTATTTGTCAATTTCGAAATTACTACCGACCTTAAAATTGATTTCTATGAAAATAAATAGTCAGTCAATAAGAACAATAGGCACGAATTGCAATGTAGACCCTAATATATTAACCTTCTATATTGCTGTATCTGGGAGTGATTCTTGTAGTGCTTGTAGCTTCACTGTTGAAATTATACAACTATCGACAGACTTTTAAACATCAGTACTTGTAATGTCTACCAATTTGAATTAAATATTGAATGCTTGTTATCTGTATAGCTGTATCCTCAATGAAATATTAAGTGATTGAGCTCAATTTTTCAACAATGTCTAAAATGTATCTTTTCATTAGGTTTATTATCCAATTTATTTATGTATAGGTATGTATCACAGACATATAATAATGTATGTTGTACTTCTGTACCATGAGATAATAAAAGCAATATTATCATTAAAAAGAACAAAATAGCTGTTCATTATCACAATGCATTTGTTCTCCAAAAACTTCTAACCAATGATTATAGTCAGTGGCGGTTTTACCATAAGAGCTGCGGAGCTGCAAAACACATACAATTTTATGTATTTAAGCTTTTAAGCATATTAAATATCAACAAAATACAAAATATTTAAAATTTAAAGAATCCAAATGTTCTCGCGCTAAAATAAAACCAGCAGCTTATATTATTTTATTATTTATTACGATGCGAGCTAACCCCTTATGCAACCGCAACCTGATATACAAAATGTGTGCACAGCGAACAATTAGATGCGTCCTTTGTTTTTATTGGCTAATCAGGCACTTGACCCAGTACACGAATATACGGGATTATGTGGCTGCAACAACAACAGCCACAGCACAGCAGTAAATTCAGTAATATTTCATAATAGGACGTGGTACGTGGTCGTTTATTTCTGTGAGCGGCACAGGTAAATATTTTCGTTTAGGCGTCCACGGATATTATGCCTAGTTACTAAAATGAATAGCGTTTCGTTTATACAAAAAACTTTATTTGGTTCTCTGCCTTATGAGGATAAACTGAAAATAAAAGAATTAGGTAGGCCAGCACCACAATTGTATATTGAAGTTAGTCGACAAGCCGAAGTAAAAGTTACAAAAGACAATTTAACAATAATGTATACACAAAAAGAGAGTGGATGTGCGAGTGTCATGTAAAAAATGCACTCTTTTTGTTTTCCGTGCTTACTTTTTGGTGGGGATAAAGCATGGAGAATATACGATTGAGAACTATATAGGATTGCCACAGGGGCATGGGGGATTTTATGTGATTGTTGCACCGGGAATTAGCTGTACGGTCCCGATTGAAATTCCTGGTTGAAGTTCAGAAGTACCAGGGAAACGCGTGACCTTGAAAAATTTTGCGGCTCCGGCCAGACTTAATATCCCGGAATTGAATTCGACCAATGTGACAACCCTAAGCAGAACACATACAATTGACGCTTAAGCGCCGCCACTGATTATAGTCATATATCATTTTTATTAAATCATAATTTTATATTTCTGTTCACTTCATATATAACTTCAAATATACAGTAGTATCACTAATCCAGCACTAATACAAACGAGGGTGTGCCGGATTACAGGATTGTATAAGAAAATTTAAGGTAAATGAAGAAGTATACGTGTAAATTTGTAGGTATAAAGAAATACATATACATAGTAATAAGTATGTATATACATACATATTTATTTCTTTATAACATTGTTTTGTCGAGAAAGATATCCCTTGTACTGACGAGGGCCAGCCGCAAGTCTAAGGAGCAAGAACCAGTTAATTTGAATGGAATCTAGACTTTTGATACTGTATTTTTTAAGAAAAAATACTCATATTACTCATTTTTACAGTATATAGTAGATTGGTCATATAATAAATACAAATTTTTTTTTTGTAAATTTAGGGTAAGTACCTATTTGGCGCAGATCGTTAGGTTACTAAAATTTAAATTCCACTCAGATACACATCTTATTAAATTCTTCAGCCAACAAGTTAATAAATTAACATAATAATTAAATAACAAAAAAAAGTGGTAACTGATTAAGTGAGTGGTACTGATGTAAGAATTTGTGACACTTTAAATGTTGTAAGAATTTTTAATAAATTGTTAGGAAATTGCCTAGCCTCACATTGTATTATAAAAGAATTTTGGCATAAATACAAAGAAAAAATAGATTTGGCAGGATACGAAATAAATTAAATTTACTTTGTAATGATTCATCTATTCGATTTATATTTTTAAAAGCCAAACGTAGGAAAACGTTTCAATCAATTAATTGGCTGCATATAATTACTGGTAATAATAATTGTAATAAATATAATGCACATATACAGTGAGATCCAAGGATGATTGACCGGGTTCTAAATGCACCTTGCCCTAATTGCTATCAAAACTGGTTTCCGTTTAATAAAATTACTTTCTTTCCTATTATTAATTGTTCGAACTCGAAAATAGATCAGTTGACAATAGAAAATAAAGTAATATTAACAAACGGAAGCCAGTTTTGATAGCAATTGGGACAAGGTGCATTCAGAATCCGATCAATTATCGTGGATCTCACTGTATAACAAGTTAACATAATAAATTAGTAAGAATTGTGCAGCATAGAAATATTATTTATAGAAAATATTTAGGAATGAAAACAATGCAATATAGAGCTTAGTATCAAACCTTATAGTTCGAGCAATGTGCTGGTGAAAGCATTCTATTAATCTATCTGTTTGTTGTGGCATTACTAATATGTGGTGTTGTGCATTAACGATGAATTTGGCATATTTACATAAAAAAAATTATATGTAATTAGAGAACGTATGTACTGTGATTTTAAACAGTTTTAGAGTGTAGCAAAGAGACAATTATTCAATATTGAGTAACAAAAATCAACTCAGAAGCACTTCCATAAGAAAAACAAGGTACATATGCTAGCGCAAAATCTTTTATAATCAACAAGCTATAGACGTTTCCAGAAAATGCACATTTTTGGTTTTCACCCTGTATCTACTTAAGGGAAGAAATTCTTAGAAATATATGGATTGACTTTGGGCCTAAAATTGACTGACTTTTTCCTAATTTAACCAACTCTGTATCTCTAATGAATTCTGAAATGCCTATACAGTTCATTTTAAGCTAGACACAGTACCTAATTAAATTATGCATGTGTGCAGTTTCCTTTGAACATTTCTTCTTTACTACTAGAGATAAACCTTGTGACATCTTATATAATGCCTAGTCCAGACCAAGTAGACAAAACAAAAACATTCATATCATAAGACACATTCAAACACATTGAGACAAAGTGTGGACAAATCCAACATATTTCTGAGATATTTTTGTATTGTTTCTAAATTTGGAGACTTTTGAAAGTCCAGAGTCTGAAAAGATCAAAGAGTTTCTGTTTTGTCTATGTATTTTACGACAAATTTTCGGCGCGTCGCGTCGGCGCAATTTGATAGTTGTTCTATATTGCAATGTTTGCAGAAAAAATGTCAGAAGAAAAAAGAAGAATATGGAAATACCTGAAAATTGATAAATATACAGAGCAAGGAATTATAACTATCTCGATTTTTAAAACTTGGTCTCATCCAAAAACCTTTACATTTCCTTTTTATAATATTGGATATTGGATACCAGAGAAGAGAAAGATAAAGATATTAGCTAGTGGCTGCTATAGGCAATAAATCTTCATCTTCTTCCTGGTGAAACCGCCACATAATTATAAAACTACTTCGCAACCACTGAACTTTGTTGCAATATTGTCTTTGTGGTATGGACGTTTCCCTCACTTTTGTTTTGTCTGAATATTTAACTTTTTTGGCGCAGTTTTGTCATATTTTTTGTCTCAAAATCATGTTACACTTTAGTCTGCTTGGTCTGGACCTGGCACAAGTTCCAATATAAATTTATTCATATTGGACAAAAGAAAAAATGTAGGTAGACAAGGTTTCAGTTACCTAAGGAGGATAACTTCAACACTAGAACACATTCAAAATTATATTTAGTTTGACTACGAAATAATTAGGAATATAGATACCTTAGCTGCCAATTTTTTATGAAGATATCGAAAACATAGTATTGAGCATATGGTGCATGTAACAGTGAGCACCTGAATGTGGATTTAAAAATCAACATTTCCTTAACATTTTATTTTATGGATTAATTTACAACCACCTTAAATTAAAGAGTAGTAGATACAGTTTGACACCTCCCCCCCAATATGTAAATTATATTAGACACCTACTAGGATTAATTCAAAGTAAATGTTTTATCATTATCATTTATGATACTAATATAATAAGAGACACTTACCTACACAAAGTTACAACACTAAATTGAGCCATTATAAATTTGTTAAAATTAACATCAAGACCTTATGTAGCATAATCTGTAGCGCACATGACATTTCTGTAAAAATTAATGATTGATCAGATTAACTGTAGAGTAATGAGTAATTCTTTTTCTGTTTGACCACCTTAAAAAATTAGGAATAATCGTTTTCATAAGAATTTTATATTATGTGATATTAAACTATAAATCAACATAATTACAATCACAAACTTATATCAAAATGGGCTTCACATACTCAATGAATTTCCATTGGAATTTTATTAGTAAAGTTTTGCTGATATGTGCAAAATTAATATTAATATGACACATAATATTAAACAACAAAGTTAATATAATCCTTCTTAATAAAAAACAATATCAATTGGATTTGCCTATATTGTTTTTCCATTCAAAACTGTTTGGCATGTTTACAAAAAGATAAGATAATACTCCATAACCTTGCAGGATAATAATTAGACCATGAATAAAAGTAATATTTGTATTTCTATATTTGTCAGTTCTGTGGCCCAGTCTGTAACTATAAACAAGCAAACAAATCAATATTTTTCTTCATTTGAACCACACAAATCTTTTTATCAACATTTATTTGATATACCAACTTGCCTTATCTGATTTATACAAAACTTTATTATTTCCAGTTGTGTATTTATATCACTTATTTACTTATTCGTATTTAATTAAGCAGTACCTGTTTACTAAAAATATAAAGAACAGGTAGGTACGTAAATCACAATTCACAATAATGAATATTAATTAAGATAATTATTTTGATTTCTAAAAAAAAATGTTTGAGGTCAATGATTTTTGCCTTGCCAAATAATACATGTTACCAATTCATTCTTGGGTTAAGAAAGATTGACAGGATAGTATTCTTAAAATGTTACGTTGGTTGCATATACCTACAACAAATATGGAAGATTCATCTATTAATTTTCCTGCACAGATTGCTGTTCACTCACAGGCTCCACACACCCACCTCCTCGGGGTGTGCATGTTTACCAACATTCTTTCATTTCTATATTTATATATTGATACAATAAGGAATCCTACATACAATATTAGAAAATACCACCACATACAAAACTACCTGAGAGTCTGTGTTTGATTACCCTATTAGTATTTCACTTTTTCTTTATTTCATGTAATTGTAATTGCCAAGACATACTTCAGGAGGGAATTGACAATACTGTATTATTTATAAAAGAATCCATATTTTTCTTTCCATCTCACATTGTTCTTTTATTATATTATAGATACAATAAGATACAGCATAAATGGTAAAATGGTATCGAACACGTAGAATATAATATATACTGTATCGATATTGATATCAATATATGGCTATAGATAATACCCTCATTAAAGTGGCAAGTCGGACTAATGTCCGTGATTATAACTTACAGTCTGTTAATAAATTAAGTATAACGAACCTAAACATGGCTTGGCAATTTTTCTAAAATTATTTTCATATGTCTGGAAATATCATTTAACATATTTAATAAAATCACAGGAGACTATTAAAAAGTTCATTGTGGAAGACATTTTATTATATGTAGTACTAAATGCAATATGAAAATGGATATGGTTGCATTTCATTAACAAAATTTGATTACATCACATCATATGCAGGAGTAGAAGGCCATTTGTAAGAA
Source organism: Pogonocherus hispidulus (assembly GCA_963924545.1). Taxonomy (NCBI): domain Eukaryota; kingdom Metazoa; phylum Arthropoda; class Insecta; order Coleoptera; family Cerambycidae; genus Pogonocherus; species Pogonocherus hispidulus. The sequence goes on from OZ004693.1 coordinate 74,110,744, forward strand.
AGTCATTTTCTATTTTCTAAAGACGATTATTATTATTATTATTATTAATAATAGTGTTACTAAAAAATTTACTTTAGTTATTGAGTACGACAAATTTGTTAAGTTGACATAATCATAATTATAACTTTATACAGATTTACAATGTTCTCTTTTATAAATTAGCTTTTATTGGCTCAAATATTAAACATATATATATTATAAATATATAACACAGGTAACCTAAACTTTTAATTGTTTAAAAATGGTCAGATTGAGATTTTCCTAGTACTAAATACATAGGTATGAAACAACAAATTATTGCATACTGAATATTGAATAGTAGGTATTCAGTACTTAACATTAACCAAACGAGAATATATTTATCAAGGTATTCATCTCCGTATTCATATACTTTTACGGCCACTTCCAATGGAAAAATTCAACTGAAGTGTGACAATCACGGTACTTGTCTCGATATGAGATATTTAAATGGTGTTATTCTAGAGGAATAATTAATAATTTTTTGAAAAATTGTAGCACAGTAAAGTTTACACATTAGAAGACACTATGCTTGTAAGAAGTAAATGTTAAATAGATACGTAATTGACATGGCTTCGGAAATAATGAGAAGAAAAAATAAAAAAAGCATTTGGATCACAAACCCAGAAAATGGAAGATAGAGTGGAAATACAAACCTAGAACCCAGAAAACTTAGAAACAAAGAAGTGGATTAGGCACACCAACATGAAAATGTTATGAAAAAATAATGTTGAGCACAAACAACACAAACAGTGGAAGAACAAGTACAGAAATCAGAGAAAAACTTTAAGGTCAACCGTGGTCAGTCAAAGAGGATTTAGAAACGCAAAAAGCAAGTTCAGAAAATAGAAGTGAAATTGGCGCTACCAATTTCTATAGAAATGCCTTGAGATTTTTAAAAGATATTAGGTGTTTTAAAAGGACATTTAGAAATAAGATATCACACTACGGATCAATACCTGCAGCAAGTACCTCAGGTGAAGTCATGTTATCAACAGAGTGAAGAAAATTTGAAACATTTTGGGGCGTATGTTGCTAGACTTGTTCGCTTGGCATATCCAACTGCTCCACATACATTTTTTGACCAACTGTCTAATAAAATTGTTATCAAAAGATTAAGAGAATGTGAATGCAATAAGCACTACTACACCTTGACAGACGTAAACATAACATTAAACAATGCCTTCTCATACATACTGGTGTATGAAGGTGCCCAACTGGCATTGCACAATATCAGCAACGGGTGTAGCCACTCAAAGCAGGACAGCATTGACCAACTGAAAGGAATGATTTAAAAATGGCACATCAATGACATTAAAATAATAAAGACGTACGAACATCTCAACACATATAGAAAAATTACTAAGGGTGAAACAGATTCAGATGATAGGCCCTAGGGGATAGTGTTACAGCGCCTACCCCAGTCACTTTCAATATCAATACCAAATATTAACAATAAGAGGGACATAAAGACTTTTACGTTGAGAACTTTTACATTTGTTTCTATTTTTGGTAGATTTGTTAATTTGAAGATTTAAGTTAATTCATTCCAAAACAAAATATTATTGTGGAATTAAAAAAAATTGAGATTCCTACTTGTATATAAAGATTTTAAAATTCAGTGTATCGCTGGCTTCGAAATAATTATGTGCTGTTCAAAATGAAGCCCAGCAACCAACAAAACTGTTTTTACATTTTCATATAGAAAAACACGAATCGTTGCGTTATAGCAAATATGCTGTACCTACTATGTTAATTTCAATTTCGTATATCAAACATTTGTCTTGGAAAGTAAATGAAAGTTTAAACAATGTTGCACCCAAATAGATGTCCAGGTGATTCGCGAGCCATTCCGGAATTTGAATTTAGCATAGACATAAATATTTGTTTTTGGCATTCATCAATGAACCTCCCACACTGCCAGACAGTGTGTCACTGTCATAAGTATTTCGTAGAATTACAAGATATTATTTGTTCGGACCAACTATAATATTCGATAGTTAGTCAGTCACAATGGCAAATAAATTACTTAATAATAAACAAATCCATATAAACCATTTCCTCCCCAATCAGGGGCGAGTTAGTTTGTTAAGCACTATGATAAGGCATTGATTACAGTGCAAGGGTGTTGGCGTGAATGCGCCAGTATTCCGACGACTGAATGTAGAATTAAATATGGGGCTGCTATGTATGACTAATTCACTTCTACTAGATATTTTTGAAGAAGATTCGAGAACAGTTCAAAACAATTAGTCAACTGATTTAAGAAAGAGAAAGATAATTAGTATTTACATAGTCAAGTTGAAGATACAGTTGCACATATATTTTGAACAGTTTTGGTACCATTCTCTGCTACAATTTGAATGTGCCTCATAAAATCATTGGTATTTACTTCTATATTGGTACGTCAAATGAACACGGGCGCATACGCGCGCAAAGTACAATGCGTTCGAACACGCTTGCAATGTAACTACAGCCTAAGCAGTCAAGGTTGCCAGATCTGATGGTTAATTTTTAGATTGAATGATTTCGATACCAATCTAACGATTACAGGAATTTAAAACAGAGTGTCCAGCATATTGCATATATAAAATTCCCCGACTTTTCCAGGTTTTCCAAATAAATATTTTTTTTTTCCAGTAATTAAATGGTTTGTATGACAAAGAAGCGCACAGTATTTAATGGTGAATAAAAATGTATCATTTATAATTTCTAATAGTTATTGCATTGCATAAAAACTTCAACAATAGTAAATTAAATTTCAGGACTTGGCTTTATGGAAACGAAATCTCACATAGGAAATCAGATCTAAAGAAAAATTGAATAAATATTTCATTATCTAATTGACTAACTTCTATGAAGGCAACATAATATTAACATTTTTATATTTTCATGCACAAACATGCTATTTTTCAGGATTTCATATCTATAAAATTTATATAAGAAAACATTTAAAATAAATAAGAAAATCATTCTCGTAATTTTAGGAATAGAAGTCGACAGAACACGAAGTATTTCAAATCTGACATTATACTTTTGTTCAAATAAATAAAAAGTTCATAAAGTTGTAGCATCCGCGACGGAATTTTTTCTGCGTGCTCCCGTGAATCGTTGAAATCAGAGCCGTCCGACAAACCAGCGATGTCTTATGGAAAAATTCGAAAAAATAATAAATTAAATTGTAATATTTCAAGAAAGATTATCAACAAACATCAGAATATACGGTTTTATACAAATATGTATATATAAACCAATAAAATCCAGAAATATGTCAAAATTCCCTGACTTTTTCTTGATCAATCAGATTTCCTGACTTTTCCAGATTTTCCCGGTTTTCCGGGTTGCTGGACACACTATTTAAAACAGCTCAAAATGCGTGTCGATTTATTTAACTCGGCGGAGAACGGTGAATTTAACATGAGATTCTAGTCTTTATTTCTATGGATTCAACACGAATTTTCATTGCGCATTAAAAAGCGCTCGTCGCACTTTTCGTAATTTTGAGTTTACTTCTAACTGATGCTTAGAATGCTTTAACAAACCTAAAGCCGGTTACACACTTCGCTATTTTTCATCCGTTCGTATCACCGGCATTGGGTACATTTAGTAGGGGGTCCAAGGCTCTGAAAAATGCAGCTCAAAATGCGTGTCGATTTATTTAACTCGGCGGAGAACGGTGAATTTAACATGAGATTCTAGTCTTTATTTCTATGGATTCAACACGAATTTTCATTGCGCATTAAAAAGCGCTCGTCGCACTTTTCGTAATTTTGAGTTTACTTCTAACTGATGCTTAGAATGCTTTAACAAACCTAAAGCCGGTTACACACTTCGCTATTTTTCATCCGTTCGTATCACCGGCATTGGGTACATTTAGTAGGGGGTCCAAGGCTCTGAAAAATGAAATGACACATGACGGTAAGGTAAATGATTTTTGATTTCACTTAGCGATAGAGGGTCCCTAGGGGCATAGGAAATGAGTTGTTGGACTTTTGTTGGCTCTTGCACAACTTCTTAAATAGCAAAAAAAAGGGGCGGAGCCTTGTTTATAAAATAAGTGATTTTGAACGTTTACACCTTTCTAAAAAAATAACTATTTGAGATATTCATACGATTTTTTATATGTGAATACTTAAGACATGAGCGCTTCTGCCTGTGCTAATAGAATTTGAAAATATTTTTCTGTTTTTTTAACAATGGCTAAAGTCGTAGTTACGAAATTTATGTATCGAAAATTTCAACATGCGGGCAACTATATTAAATTCAGAGCTGGGCAAATACTCTGAAAAAAATATTTAAATATTAAATAATAAATACTTTAGAAATACTAAAAGTATTTAAATATTAAATATTTTTAAAAAGGGAAATGTATTTAAATACTAAATACTGACATCGAGCAGTTCAATACGTCAGGTATTTAATTCTGAAAAAAAATATTTAAATATTTTCTAAGTATTTAAATATTTAAAAAAGTATTTGAATACTTTCTAAGTATTTAAATATTTCCCAAATATTTAAATATCTCTAAGACCACCTCTAAAAACGCGTCGTGAGCGAATAATGGTGCAAAATGACGATTGTAGCAGCATTACACAACAAACACCTTTGCGCTAGCTCTGTAGGCAAGCAGGTCTTGACAAGTGAACTTGTGAATCTGCATCATTCATATATTCGGAAATATTTCTCCTATTAGAAAAGTAATTTAATACTTTTCAAATCATTTAAATATTTCACTTATTTAAATAATCAAAAAGTATTTAAAAACTTAGAGTATTTAAATACTTTGATAGTATTTAAATATTGCTAAAGTATTTAAATACTTTTAACGTCAGTTACTTAAATATTAAGTATAAATATTTCAAGCAAAGTATTTGTAAGTATAAATACAAATACTTGTTCTATAAATATATTTAAATACTGAATATTTAAATACTGACGAGTATTTAAATACTTATAAGTATTTGTAAGTACAAATAGTGCCCAGCTCTGATTAAATTTTTAAAATTTGCACATACTATATGTGAACGAAATGTGGCCTGAAGCTTGAAAAAGTTTTTAGAAAAAAAATGAGTTTCCTACCTTATCTAATTTTCGAGGTAATCATTTTTAAAGTAGAGCGTTGTTTACACGCGCGCTTGACCCGTGCCATTCAATTTACTGTGGTGCGTGCTACCATCTAATCCAATATAATATATCCGAATATTAGCCCAGACTATAAAATTGCGAAATAATTAGATTCTAATAGTTTGTAACTATTGTTATTATATATTAGTTTATCAGTGTTTTATCTATTAGTGTATTATTTATTTTAATTGAAACTCACCTTTGACAGGGATTACGACGTGTCGCCTTGTCGGATATCGCATTTCTGCCGTATTTTAGCCCTTGATAAACTAATATATAATAACAATAGTCAAAAACTATAAGAATCTAATTATTTCGCAATTTTATAGTTTGACCTAATATGCGGATATATTGCGGTCAGACGCGAGTGTAAACAACGCTCTACTTTAAAAATGATTAACTCGAAAACGAAAACTAGATAGGTAAGGAACAGATTTTTTTCTAAAAACTTTTTCAAGCCTTAGACCACATTTCGTTCACATATAGTATGTGCAAATTTTGAAAATTTAATATAGTTGCCCGCATGTTGAAATTTTCGATACATAAATTTCGTAACTACGACTTTAGCCATTGTTAAAAAAAAACAGAAAAATATTTTCAAATTCTATTAGCACAGGCAGAAGCGCTCATGTCTCAAGTATTCACATATAAAAAATCATATGAATATCTCAAATAGTTATTTTTTTAGAAAGGTGTAAACGTTCAAAATCACTTATTTTTTAAACACGGCTCCGCCCCCATTTTTTGCTATTTAAGAAGTTGTGCAAGAGCCAACAAAAGTCCAACAACTCATTTCTTATGCCCCTAGGGACCCTCTATCAATGGGTGAAGTAAAAAATCATTTACTTTGCCGTCATGGGTTACTTGCCGATTTTGAACGCCTGGATCCCGTACTAATTGTGTCGAATGAAGAGGAATCAGTTATTATTACAGATAGTATTAGCAGTGCCGGCGCGGCGGTTGCCGGTTTAAGTAAAAATAATAAAAAAAGCGGCGCTCAATATGGTCAATTGTTTACTCAGTGTTTTGTTAGTCCATTTTGATTACAATTTAAAAATAAACAAAACGAACTAAACACGTGTAAATCTGTGTGCGACTGCTACGCTACTGTAAAACTGTAAAGAAACAGACGATTCTGAATTCTGTGGCCGGCTTAATACATGGATGAAAAATAACGAAGTGTGTGGCCGGCTTAATACAGACAGTATAGGAATTGAATTTTTGTTATTAGAAAACGTAAATATTTATTTAGATTATGTTCCTTACCAGAAAATATTTTTAAAATATTTTAATCAATATTTTTTATGTAAAAATCATTACCTACTATTCTGTAAACTTATCAGTCTTATCACAGCACTTAGGACTCTTACCAATTTTTCATATAGGTACTCAAGTTTATATTATTTTTAATAAATCTCATCTGACAACACTGAAAGCAAGTTACTGGCCACGATGCGTTATCGAGCAACGATGACGGATCATAGCCGTTCCGGGTAAAACGGTAACTTAAGCCTTATGCTTTGAAAATTGTATTTTAAAAGTAATCACCATTTTAATAATTTCCGGATATACGGGCTCGGTGAGGACACCCCTTCCACCTGTAATATAATCGACTAATTCATTAAGAGTACATCTTTTTACTTCCTTCCCCTTCAGATCTGCCACTGGGTCCATAAAATCGAACGCCACACAGCATTGTCTGAGCTTCCTGATGAATAGATCTTCCTGTTCGGATGCCGGCACATCTAAAAAAATAAAAAAAATATATATAAAACGTGTTTAGGGTAGAATCTTTAGGTTCGAGCTGGTACTGGATTAAGCTCGGGATTAAGTATTGACCGTTCGTTGATCTAGGAAATTGAAATCGAGAAAACATTTCGAAACGTACAAATTATTTATTAGAAAGAAACATGTATACCAGGTCTCCCATGTCATCCGACTAATGCTAATTAGCATGAGTTAACATTTCATTGAATTTTATATTCCCAAGGCACACTATAAGAAATAATGCCAAACACTCCTAATAACGAAAATACTAAGTGAAGTACTTTTTTAATTAAAATATAGGTAAGAATTTTTTTTCAGGTTAATAGTTAATATACATATTTAGATAGTTGTCCAAGAGCGCGCGACGACGGGTCAGGTTGCATATGGTCCATGTCTATTATAGGTGAAGGTTGCTGCCTTTTAAATTGAAAATAAAAATTTCGGTAGATCGAACCTCACTAGTCTTTAGTCTTTATAATGAGAATGTCTTTATAAAATTCAGATTTATCAATTTAAATAAGAGAAGAAAGTGGTGGGCCTTAATTCAGCACGAGATTTTTAAAAATTCTGCACAATGACGCTGATTATTGCCGACATTTGGTGATGACGGATATGTGGGCTACGGATCCGCTTCCACATAAACGCATATGCGAATAAACAAAATTTTCGATACTGGGCTTCAGATTTTTTTTTAAAAATCCACAAAAAACTTACACCCAAGTCACAGTTGATTGTGGCTTATCTGTTTTGGAGGTTATTGGCTCTTATTTTTTCGAAGAGAACAATCACTGTTAAAGTTAATTTAAGAAATTACGTGGTAATGGTGGGAAACTTTGCAATTCCTGAAACTGAGATACTTGGTATATGAAACCAGACCTCGTTATACTTTGGGGGCAGTAATTGCGATGAAAGTGATGTGGAATTTTAAAAGAATATCGAAGATTTGAAGAATGTAAGCGCAATAACATGGCTTATTTAAACAATTAAATGCATATTATAATCTTTTATCGTTATTTAAAAATATTAGCCAAGAATTTACTACAGCGCATTCAAAACCAAACACAACCTATTTTGCTGGACCTTATACAGGGTGTCCTAGTGTGAGCGTACAAAAATTTACCAGTGGGTAGGCCAGACCAAAATAAGAATAAAATTCTTATAAAAAAAATGTCTCCGATGCACGCCTAACGAGTTACAGGGTGTTATTTTGTAAAAAAAAACAGGTTTTCCCAATAACTTAAAAACCGTTTCGTAGATTTAGGTAGGTAATTTTTGGGTGACGTGTACATCTATTAAACGTTATTAAAACTACATCTTTGCATGTATTTTTGTGCATAAAGGAATGCAGTCGGTACTTTACACTCAATTTACTCGAAAATGGTTGATTTTAGAGCTGTGTAACAAGAGCACCTTTTTTGTTCAGAATTGATAGCCGATTAAGGAAAACTTAGTTAATTAACGAAAAAGTAGGATATGCAAGAGTTATGAAGACACAATCATAAGGAAGAGTAGGCCTAGGCCACCACAGGTGTCAGAGTTAAACAAATACCATAAAGTTTTAATGACCTTTAATAGATGTACACGTCACCCAAAAATTACCTAAATCTACGAAACGGTTTTTGAAGTTATTGCGGAAAATTGTTGTTTTTTTAACAAAATAACACCCTGTAACTCGTTAAGCGTGCATCAGAGACATTTTTTTTATAAGAATTTTATTCTTATTTTGGTCTGGCCTACCCACTAGTAAATTTGTACGCTCATACTGGGACACCCTGTATAAACTACCTATACACTCAACACAACATAAAATCCAGATTTTTTCGTTAATCCCTGATGTACGATGTATCAAACTCAAATAAAAGAAAGTTAATACAGATATTAAACCAAATCTCGTGAATACGCTAATAACAGTTTCGGTTGAGAGTACATTTCTGCCAAGGTTTTAGTGCCCAGTCAAGGGAAAAAATTCTGCGATTGCTCTCAAGGATACTCACGAGAAAACTTACTATCGAGATCAACTCGTATGTCACTTAAATGGGTACATTTTTATATAGAGCGATACTAATTGTTGGTGCAAATGCAAAATGAAGTTCAAAATGAAGCGAATTCAGAAACACGTCGACACACCCACCGATTATGGTAATATGCTCCGTAGACAGAAGACAATCCAATAATGCTACCGAAAACGAATGTGGTATACTAGAAGGCACGATTAGAATTACAATATATCTAACACTTACTCGTATGTTGGAAAATGAAAACTTTCATTATCCCCAAACAGGAGATACATTTGGACAATTTTATAAGCGGACTCAGAAATGTTACAGATGAGAGCGACACCAATAAAAAAGTAAGTAATTCACACAACGGCGAACATAACATTTTGTCAGTAGTTTCCAAAAACTACGCACAGCACGATATGAATATTTTACATGGGTAGATTAGGCACATCTTTATTTGTTTTAACGATATAGGATTCATTAATACCAGTTTATTCAGTTTGTCGAGCACACCTGTATAAAAGATAACGATCATACAGTATTTACCTAAATATTTAATATAAATTATCGATGCTCCTGTTACCTACGGGGCTTAATATGCTCCGCAATCATCATAGTAAAAATCAATATTTAATAATTGTTTAAAAATTAAGAACGTTTCCATATAATTTATTAGGAAGGGCAACTTAAAATTGTAGGTTAGACAGTGTCGAACACTTATTTATATGCAAAAACAGGCAGTGTTTCAGCAGGATACACAGAACGTGTAACTATAAGTTAACCTCGGAGTTGACTGTGACTGTATATGCAACTTTGAAATTAATTTGATAGGTAATTTGAATTTTAGATCGAATTTTTGTTTCGCCCATGACGTCAGGTTCTATGAATGAAATAATGGCTCTATTTTATTCAAGGGACGCTGAGGGTAATCGACCTATTCGAACAAATATTCAGTTCAACACTCGGTTTAACTGAACACTGCATATCGAGGGCATTATTCAGAAGTGCTATGGTAGGTAATGTGGTGTTTTGCAATGTTAATACTCGTAATCACATTATTAAGGAAGGTAAGCACCTTTCCTTTTCAAGTACCATAGGCTGAAACAGTGAGCGGAAAAGCAAATTTCAATCAATACTATTTACTAATTTATTTGTAAATAAAGGGATGGATAGGTAAAGAGCTATATAGGCCAAACGAGAGTAAATTGTCTATGGCCAAACTCATCGGTTGTAAATCACTAGTATCTGTACTTCTGTCAAAACATTACATACTAGCATTGAGTTTTTGACTATACTAGTAAGTTGGCTGGCCATTAGGAAATATTACTATTTTTCCTTTTTCTTGCATTTTAACACAAATAGTTTTCGTTGTCCCCTATGTTTTCCTAGCATTTTTTCCTAAACGAAAAATATGCAAAATAGTCTTCAAATTATATTTAATTAACGCTTCCACAAAAAGAAGGGCCGAGAATCGCACATTCAATAAATCTTATTTTGGTATAGGTGTTTCTTATTCTTACATACAAATATATTTTGTTAACAGTTGGATTGCCATCCCTGAATCATATGTATTCTTGAAGCACATGTACATTGTAAGAAGAAAAGTTTTTCCTTTTATCGCACTTTTATAGTGGAGAGTGTAGAGACGTCGAGTTGAACTACAACACCCCCGTTTAATATATTTTTTAAATCATTTAAATTTTGAGCACATTTTTTGTATAGCAGAAAATAAGCACGCGTTTTGCATATTAGTCTGCCATTTGCATTCTGATTGACAAAATGGGGGGTCTTACTCGGCGAACTCGGAAAGGCAATTGGTTTTCTGTTTCTGATCCCTAAGACGACATTCGGCAAATAGGTATACGAAGGATTTAGAAATGTGCACCATATGGCAACAAAACCGAACTCAGCATATATATGGTGAAGTAGTTGAAGTATGAAAGTGAATATCGAGGTGAATATCAAGTTATAAAGCGTAGGTATTAGTTTATCATTTTTTAGAAATTCGTTTATTTCGAAAAAAAGTGACATGTGGAGTAATTTTTGTGGGTATTTCGAGTTAAAATATATAGTCGATGACAGCTGCTGTAAATATATTTACATGTACTTTTAGGCTGTTGATAAAATAAAACCAAATTTCTCTTTCAAATTTAAATTGCACGTAATTTTTTGGAATACCTGGTATATTATTGTGGTGCCTGTGATGTCCGGAGTTATTTACTTAATTTCTTGGATGAATAAAGTAAGCAGGTTTCAAATAATTATCCGAATTAAAAAATAAATATAAGTAATATAACAGTTTTAATATTTTTAATTAGTATTTATTACACTCATTATTACATTATGAAATGATCTAAACAACTTATTCTGTTTCCCATAACACCTTATTGGAACACGCCAAATGAATTAGGTAACTTTTTTTTTTACAAAAAGCACACGTTGGAGTTTTCAACCAGCCTACACAACCTCGCCTCGGTGACAATTAATCGATTTTTATTATATCATATAGAAGTCGCTAGCGGTGAGTACAGTGAACTTTGAATGTTGGGTATAATTAGATTCCTTTTCAAATTGGAAGAATAAATTTTAAAACAAACTGTTCGCACAAATTTGATAAATTATCGATTTTTATTTTCAATTAATTCCAATTGATACAAAAGTTCGGAGGGATGAACAGTATGGATCGGATAAAAATCTTAATCTAACATACAGTGTGGCCCATCGAAAACGTACCGTAGGGCATAACTACCAGGAAAAGATTTTGTCGGAAACATGCTGAAACACGTCGATTTTGTTCGTGAGGGAGACAACTTTAGACGGAAAAATCATAGCCCAAATTTCACCCTAGTAAACGGAGGTGTCAACCACCAAAATTTTTCAAATGGGAATGGGGGTCAAGTGATACGTCATTTGGAAGGGTTTTTGATTCTCTATACAGTGGCCCTCCGTTTTTTGAAATTCGGTAAATTAGTTTAGAAGTTACGAATTCTTGAAGATTCATTAACACATTTCACGAAAAATGCAAAAATTAAATCAATTTCATTTAATGACGAAACATCACCACAGACTCATGCATATGAGAACTTGTCAACGACAGAACGATATGGATAGGATTGTTGGAAAACATTACTAATCTAGTTATAATTGGTACAATCACGTGCAACTTTAATTTTAATTGTGCAACAATATTTGGTAACTCTTCTCTTCAAGGTTTTATTGGTCCAGTGGTCTTGTGAAACAAATGGTCCTGAAAAAACCAAACTGCAAGTTTTTCAGGACTCGAGTTTTACGCGATAGTAGCCGTTTTGTTTTTGGTGTTCCGATCGAAACATAGGGTGCAACAGTAACATCAAACGGTTCCTTCCAAAGTGTTTACGAACTAGCCTGGTTAGTGGAAACGATTGTGTTGTTTTCTACGAAAGAGCTCAGGTGTCAAAGGGTGCTACTTATATTTCTTATTAGAACCTTGACTAATATACCTATGTCAAAATGCGAATATCAAATAGCAATGTATTTTATCACTGTACCTATATCGAGCTGTATATACAAGGTGTCCACCTAGTGCGCGTAAGTCCAATATCTGGGTTAATAAAAGAGATAACTTAATTTTTTTTTCTACAGGGTTGTCTAATATCCCGAGCTGCACAAAATGAAAATATATTTACATATTCAGGGTGTTCAGTTTTTGCTGGACAGGTACCAACTTCGTTTTTCTAAATGGAAATATATATTTTTTATTGCTTTTTCGAACTAAACCCTTGATTTTAGTAGGACTTTCATCAGCCTTCCCTATACCTAACTTAAACTGTTTTTGAAATATTGACGGGTGAATATTGACATTTTTGCAACTTTGACACCCTGTAAAATCTAAACGGTTTGAGATCAAGCAAAACGGTTTGCACATTCCTATCTTAACTTTTCATAAGCTATCGTTTGATACTAATTTCAAATTTATACAGGAATAAAAAATTTTCAAAATTTTCAGAAAATTTAAAATTTTTGGATAATTCTGAAATTAGTACCAAACGATAGCTTATGAAAAGTTAAGATAGGAATGTGCAAACCGTTTTGCTTGATCTCAAACCGTTTAGATTTTACAGGGTGTCAAAGTTGCAAAAATGTCAATATTCACCAGTCAATATTTCAAAAACAGTTTAAGTTAGGTATAGGGAAGGCTGATGAAAGTCCTACTAAAATCAAGGGTTTAGTTCGAAAAAGCAATAAAAAATATATATTTCCATTTAGAAAAACGAAGTTGGTACCTGTCCAGGAAAAACTGAACACCCTGAATATGTAAATATATTTTCATTTTGTGCAGCGCGGGATATTAGACAACCCTGTAGAAAAAAAATTAAGTTATCTCTTTTATTAACCCAGATATTGGACTTACGCGCACTAGGTGGACACCCTGTATTTGCTTACTTCTGCCCGTGTGCGTGTGAACTTAGCAACGTTTCTGACGTACGTAGCCCATTTTCGCCAATGATCACAAAAATTAAATTCGTATCGAAGCAAATAATTTTTTTTTTAATATAAATTTGAATTTGATATCTTGAAAAAGAAACCAACATTCTTTCACACCGTGGTGACCTGAATAGCTGCAGCGCCGTAGGAGTAAACACATCGTGGTGTAAATCTATTTTTCGAATTTGTTCTTGATTTTTCTCGGTTTTACGGTTAACAGATAGTTGTGCCATCTTAAAAATTTAGTACATATTATGTTAAGGTCATCCCTCGTTTACATGGTGGAAACCTAAATAACTTAACTACAACAGTGCTGTAGGAGTCGAGATCCTTTTTTTTTTTGTTAATTTTTCTTATAATGACTCTTCTTCTCTGTTTAGTTTTAGGTAGCGACGAGATCCATCATCCCGAAATAAGTTCATATTTCGGAACGTTGCTGGATTTTTATCGGACTTCCAATTAATAGAGTTAAATAACCAGAATGCCGTGGGAGCCGAGATATTGCGAAATAAATTCATTTTTCGGATTGCTGCTAGGGTTTTCCTCGATTTTCCAATTGACAGAGTTGTGCAACCTCAAAAATTTAGTATATTACGTAAAAGTCTTTCCTTTTTCACATGATGGTATAATAAATAACCACAGTGCAGTAGGAGCTGCGACATCCCGAAATAAATTTATTTTTCGGAACGTCGCTAGGGTTTTTCGCAGTTTTCCAATTAATAGTTGCGTCACCTCAAAAATTTAGTAGGTATGTTACGTAAAAGTCCTCCCTTTTTCACGTGATGGTAACCTAAATAACCAGAGTGCCGTGGGAGCCGAGATAATGCGAAATAAATTCATTTTTCGGACCGCTGCTCGGGTTTTCCTGGATTTTAAAATTAACAAAGAGTCGTGCTGCTTCCTCAAAAATTACTATGTTATGTTATTCATGTTCAATATTTCGGTTACCATCAGGTGGAAGAGGGAAGATTTTTACATTATATATTACATTTTTGAGGTGGTATACAACTCTTTGTTAATTGGAAAATCGAGAAAAACCTCAGCAACGGTGCGAAAAGTGAATTTATTTCGCAATATCTCGGCTCCTACGGCACTCTGGTTATTTATGAATTCTCGTTTACTGAATTTTTGAGGTGTACAACTTCTTGTTAATTGAAAAAACTGCAAAAAACAATATCAACGTTTCGAAAATTTCGACTCCTGCGGCACTGTAGTTATTTAGGTTTTCATCATGTAAACGAGGGAAGATCTTTACATAATATATACACACTAAATTTTTGAGATAGCACAATTATCTGTTAACTGTAAAACCGAAAAAAATCGAGGACAAATTCGAAAAATAGACACTACGATGTGAAAGAAAGTTGGTTTCTTTTTCAAGAATATTAAAAAAAAAAAACTGATTTGCTTGGACACGAATTTAATTTTTGTGACCACTGGCGAAAATGGATTACGTACGTCAGAAACGTTAGTAGCAAGCAGCTAGCAACGTTGTTGCTAAGTTCACACGGACCTTACTTTTTACTAATGATATTTAACTCTTTTAAAGGTTGATTAATAGACAAGACCAAAGTCTACATATTATATTCTAATTGTAGACTTTGACAAGACTTTAGAATGATTGAAACCCGCAAATTATGACTACGTAATAACCTAACAACATTAAACAACACTTATTTAGCAGTCTTAACACTAATTATCGCCAAATACGTGTAACAATCAACATAAGTGTTAGTCGAACAAATGCTTTACAAGGTTGATACTGTGTACTGGTAGTACTGGTTAATCCAAGTACTATCGATATTAAAAACCGATAGTAAAAATTAAAAAAATTAAACCGGTATTAAAAACATATAACTAGGGTCACTTCACAGGTTTCGATCAGTTAAATCGAGAGTTATACCAAAGTCTACATATATTAGAATATATTATGTAGACTTTGGTTATACATTTATTTCAGCAAAAATTCATAACACAAAAAGTTGCTAAAATATTTCAATTAGGTACTTTCGTCATAATTCTGCCATGGACCGTCAGTAATTGACAACTGTTAAAGCCTTGGATAAAGCTTAGTAATAGGTTTTGCCACCTGTAAAATATGCATTCCTCTGAAAATAATTATGTTTTTATTTTTTTTTAATTAGTACACAACCTCATTCATACATAATGGTAACAACGGGGTGGCGACGTTCAACCAGGTTGCTTTTCCATGCTACCCTCCGAAAAAGTAAACATACATAAATAATAGTTATATTTAATATACAAGGTGATTCGCGGTGGATGGAATGTTAGAAGTACATGAAGAACAGGTCATTTGTCAAAAAATTGTTTTGAAAATTTGGAAAAAAAAAAAAATATATATATATATATATATATATATGTGTGTGCTCTTCGACCTAAAATATTTTCGAAAGTGCGTGTTGCCATGTCTACGTAAAACTGGCAACGTCCTCCTATTTTAAATTGAATACCTGTAGGTATATTTGTTTCTTTGTTTTTGTTTTTTAAATTCTACATCCATGTCTGAGTAACTTTTTTTAATATTTCCCCATACCTACCTATGTCAACTCGTTTTCAAGACATTAATTAATTTTCAAATTTATTGACTTTTCAATAAATCAGGCATCAAAATATTTTAAAACACAAATCGTAGGTGCAATATTTTGTTTAAACAATCTACCTGGTACGCTAGTACTCTAGTAGTTATAAATAGTGATTATATTAAGTACATGAAATGAATAAATCAATTCCTTGACCAATTCGGATTTTACTATTTTTTTAACTTACTTACTTTTTTCAATTTTTTGAATATTCTAGCTGCCATGAAGTCTTGCGAGGAGTCGCGCTTCGTTATAAATGAGTACAAGAACATAAATGTCCTTGAATGAGTAGTAGACTCAGCTACATAGTACGTACTTTAGTTTAAAAAGAGCAACAAATTCGGTTTTTGAGTGGTCCAAGTTCTCAAGAATATTTGAATATTTGTAGATGAAAATGGTTCAGGAAGAACATATTTTTTAAAAATTCTAAAAGGGAGTGAAGCCTTGCGCGGAGTCACGCTTCGTTATAAATGTGTACCTACACACTACTTTAGTTTAAAAAGAGCAACAAATTCAACTAATTATATTTTTCAATGGTCCAAGGAATCAAGAATATTTTCAAGCGAAAATCGTAGCAGGAACCAATTTTTTTAATATTTTAGATAGATGGTACCCGGTCTTGCACAGTTGAGGCGCTTCCTTATTAATGGTTATTATCATCACATTTCTATAATTTAATATTGGCAGAGAATCCGGTATGCCGGGTCTGTGATGATGCAGACGAGACTCCGCTGCACATTCTGGGTGAACGTGAGGGCCATGTTCGTATGTCATAAAAAAATCATAGGAGCAACAATTTTTTCGAAATATTGGAGTTGGACTGAAGTCTTGCGCGCGAAAACACACTTACGCGATTTATTCGCTGCGAAAATGAAACAAATAATTCGCGATATAACAACGCGACAATGAAATTCGTCGTTTTCTGCACATTTAAAAATAAATTTTCGCCGGGAACATACCTACATAGTGATAAGGTGTCGTAAAGTGTATTTTGTAAAATAAAATGGATTAATCGGATTCCGAAGACGAGCTACTTTCAGTGACTGCCTTAGAAGAGGAGAGGAATCAAAGGTAGTAATAACTCATGGTTTTATAAAAAAAATTTGTAACTAAGTAATATAAACTAAAAATATGTAAAATAGAGGTTTGTTTTGCATTAAAAATTATAAATATAGAATACCAAGTATAATACCTTTAACTTGACCTTTAATTCTACAAGCCGATCAGTTGCCATATTTACTAAGATTCGCAACATCAACGACAGAAAACGCGCCAAGTCACTGAATGAAAAATATTTGCGACACACGTCAGTCAGTGTGATTTATTCGTTGGGTCGGTCGGGTCCTAATTGACAAACCATTTTTGATCGCGCGAGCGAGCGACTCCATAATCGCGTCGTGTAAAGGCGCGATCATCAGCGCTTTGTCCAAATTCAGCGGAGGATTGTAGGATCGTTTAGTAGTGAAATCACGCGCGATCAATGCAGACGCCTACTTTGTGAAAACATTTACTTCAAATATTGAAGGTTCTTTAGGAAAAGAAAAATGAAACGTCCATGCAAACACACAATACATTATAGTAGAACAACACAATTTGGAGAATTTTACCATCTTTATGAAGAACTAAGACAGGATCCGGCCACTCTGTTTTTATGTAATGGAGACCATTTGTTCCAAATAGTAGGCCGCTTTTGAATTTCGTTTATTAATTGTTCTACCTGCTGTTCAGCCATAATTAAGATAATCAACTAAAAAATTTTGATATTTCACCACCGACAAGAGCGCGACTCGACGACGAAAATCAAACTGATTTGAAAAACAAACAAGTGCAATCACGCGAACTTATCGCATCGCGCGATCTGGACCATCTGCATCACACCATGAACGTTTGATTGTTCATCGCGTCGCTCGATCGCTCGCGCGATAAAAAATATTTTCCAATTAGGACCCGAAGTTATCCTTGTGTGAATGTCCATACCTAATGAAAGATAAAGTTCCATATCACGACGCACGTTGCATCGGCTTCCAAAAATTATATTAATATACCAGGGCTGAGCCAAAGTCATATGTTTTATATACGCATTGGCATTGAGAACCTCGTTGAGAACTGAACTGAAAATTTAAAGATAAATACGATGAGTTTACTAACAACATCCATCAACATCCAGTTTATCAGTACTGTAAACCACAGTATAAATTTAGAATACATAATATATTTATACTGTCCTAAAAAAAAGTAAAGGTACCAAACCTTTTAGGTACCTTATCATCACTGAACAGCTAGATACCGGATGTTGGTCAATGTGGTCAGTAGGCTCAGCATATTCGCCCATAAAAACAAAGTCTACATATATTCTAATAATATATTGTAGACTTTGCTTAAATGTTCCTATAGAAATTTTCGCTGAACTTTACCCTCGCTTTTACCCATGTCTGTATACCGAGATGTATACACTCCCACAATATTTGACAACAATATTTTTTACATTGGGTACAGATTAAGATTTCAAATTATTTTCAAACCAAATATGGGAAAAAGGTATTATTTATTTTATCCCAATGTCGTAGTCTCATACTTAAGATTGTATTGCATTAGTTTTCTTCATTTTGCTAGTGGCGTACCCGGGCGACTATGTCCAATTTACCTAAGAAAGTATTTTATCAATTCGAAAGTTCATAAATAAAAAACAGTCACTAGATACGCAACGCAAAACCGCGGATCGAGCTACTAAATTTACTGAATGAAGCGGATGCTGGTAGATTTTTGCATTTTCATGCCCGTCAAATCCGACTTCGTGACGATATTGCCTCAATATTTTTAGACCAACACAAACCATTCTACTCTGTGTAGTGCGAGAAGTGTTTCATTAATGAGTGTGTATTTCCCGTAGGCGCGAGTTATATAAAATTTAAAATCGATATTCTCGGGCTTTAGGACACCACCAAAGTGAATCACACATCATTTTCATTTTCGCAGTTAATACAGGAGAGTGGGATGGACCACGGTTTTCTGAAAACATGATAGTGATCTCCCCGATTCTGTAAACAAACTATTGCAACGATGGAACGATGAATCAATAATTCTATAATTAACAAACGGCAAATATATTCCCGACTTAAAAATAGTTCTATTTTCTATTTATTAGGTGCAGCACAAGCACAATTTCTTGATGCATACCGAGTTGCATACCTATTAGGTACATAACTTTGTTTTTTCGAGCTCAATTTCATTGATTCATAATTCCCAACGAAGCGGAGGTTCGAGTTTGACATTTCATATTGTGGGGTGGGCAAAATAATACAAGTTCATCGTTAAATAATCCATTGTAACATAATTTATTTACCTCGGAATCTCTTGGTTTTATGGTTATTTTAATTCCCTTTTTAATTAACTATTAAAAGTAACTAAAAATTTAACTTTTCTGATTAAATTAATATTGTGCGTAGGTATTTAAATACCTACCACATAAAAAATATACAATCTAATGATTTACTTAAATAGTATTTGGTGCTGCTAACCCCTGTCACAATACTTAATTGTTTTATTGTTGCACTTGTAGCACAATCAGTAAGGGTAAAATAGACTTATAAGCTGGCTCGTACCTATTTCATAATTTAGTGCTAATTTGTTGCTCTATTCCTGATTTTGTTGCTCGAACCCTTTAGCAGGAATTTAAAAATATAATGGGGGCTACTTTAGCTTAATATTAAGGTGCCCCCCCCCCCCTAAAACAATAAAGTTACATATCGCAACGCACATTGCATCAAAATTTGTTACTATTTTGTTGCATTAAGATTGTAATATCGGTATTTTTTAGATAACAACCGAATTTGGGAAAATGTAAAAAATACATTGTCCCACGTGGTTTTAAATAACCCTGGTATTTACCAGTTGTCGAAATAAGCGAAAAACAATCACATGATCGTATCGAATTCGATCGATCGATATTTAGGTGCAAAAACTAAATTTCACCGGTGCAGCTACAATATTTAAACAATTTGTTGCTGCTATGACTTTAATTTCAAAATATTCATAATACTCCCGAGTTTAAAAAAATTTATAGTAATGCTGCATTTATAGTAATGTAATCACTATTATTTATAATGAAGCTCGTCGACTGTGCATGACCTGGTACCTATACCTATATCTAAAATGTTTAAAACATTTGTTGCTCCTAGGGCGAGTCCTAGGGTTTTCATCTTAAAATATTGTCGATACCTCTGACCACTGAAAAACATTTGTTGCTATTTTCCAACTAAAATAGTACACATTCATGATGAGGCGCGAGTCCCCGCAAGAATTCAGGAAAGCTAGAAGATTTATGTTGCTACTACGATTTTCGTCTTAAAATATTGTTGAAATCTTGGACCATTGAAAAATTATAAAAAGTGAATTTGTTGCTATTTTTTAACTAAAATAGTACACATTTATGACGAGGCGTGACCACAGAATAATGAGACCACGCGCGAGACTTCACACCAGCTAGAACATTTAAAAAATTTGTTGCTCATACGATTTTCATCTTAAAATATTCTTGAGACCTTGGGCCACTGAAAAATATCAAAAACTGAATTTATTATTGCTACTTCGAAAGTGCTGAAATACACATTTTAATGAGGCACGATTACCACACAAGACTTTACACCTATTGTTCACATAATTTGCTGCAAGGATGTTCATCTTCAAATATTCACAAGATTCCGCAGGTTAAAAAAATAATAAAAACCGAATTGGTCGCTGCATTAAAAGTAATGTAATCACTACTTATTACATTAGCGCCGGCTAAGGTGTAGGACTTAAAAATTTGTTGCTCCTACGTTTTTAGTCTTAAAATATTGTTGAGACCTCTGGCCACTGAAAAATATCAAAAACTGAGTTTGTTGTTGCTTTTAAACATAAGTGGCACACATTTTATATTGATATACGACTTCAGGCCAGCTGCAGGTCTGGATAGGTACATCTAAAAATTTTTAAAAATTTGTTGCTCCTACGTTTTTAGTCTTAAAATATTGTTGAGACCTCTGGCCACTGAAAAATATCAAAAACTGAGTTTGTTGCTGTTTTTAAACATAAGTGGCACACATTTTATATTGACATACCTACGACTTCAGGCCAGCTGCAGGTCTGGATAGGTACATCTAAAAATTTTTAAAAATTTGTTGCTCCTACGTTTTTAATCTTAAAATATTGTTGAGACCTCTGGCCACTGAAAAATATCAAAAACTGAGTTTGTTGCTGTTTTTAAACATAAGTGGTACACATTTTATATTGATATACGACTTCAGGCCAGCTGCAGGTCTTGATAGGTACATCTAAAAATTTTTAAAAATTTGTTGCTCCTACGTTTTTAGTCTTAAAATATTGTTGAGACCTCTGGCTACTGAAAAATATCAAAAACTGAGTTTGTTGCTGTTTTTAAACATAAGTATAAGTGGTACACATTTTATATTGATATACGACTTCAGGCCAGCTGGAACATTTAAAAATTTCTTGCACCTACGGTTTTTGTCTTAAAATATTGTTCAGACCTCTGACCATTGAAAAATATTAAAAATTGAATTTGTTGCTACTTTGAACTTCTGAAATACACATTTAATGAGGCACGATTACCACACAAGACTTTACACCCATTAGAATGTTCATACAATTTGTTACTACTATAATTTTAATCCCAAAATATTTATAAGACTTGGCAGGTTAAAAAATAATAAAAATTAATTTGTTGCTGCATCTGATCTCTATTTATCGAGGCGCAATACCTTGTACCTACATCTAAAATGTTTAAAAGTTGGTTGCTCAAAAACCGAATTTGATGCTCTTTTTAGTTAAAGTAGCATTTATAACGAGATACGACTCCGCTCAAGACTTCCAAGCCCGTTAGAATATTTAAACAATTTGTTGCTCCTCTGATTTTATTCTTATTTATAGACTTTGGAGGTTAAAAAATAATCAAAACTGAATTTCTTGCTCCGTTTGTAATATAGTAAATAATTATTTATAACGAGACGCGCCGTATGTGGAAGCTAGTTCAATCTAATATGTTTAAAAAATTTGCTTCTCCTTTGATTTTCGTCTTAAAATATTGTTGAGATCTTGGACTGAATAATAACGAAAACTGAATTTCCTGATCTTTTTAAATTAAAGTACCTTAGTACACATTTATAATGAGGAACGAGTCCGCTCAGGATTTCATGCCCGCTAGAATTTGTTGCTTCTTCGATTTTCACCTTAAAACATTTAGAAGACCCCACAGGTTAACAAAATAATAAAAACTGAATTTGTTGCTGCACTTTAACTAATATAATAATGATTTACAACGTAGCGCGTCAAATACGGAAGTTAATTGTTTGATCTACCTAATGCTTGTCTAAAAAAATTGTTGCTCTTACCGTGTTTCTCTGGGCCATTGAAAAATATCAAAAACTGAATTTGTCGCTACTTTGAAATATCAATTATGCGTATTTCATAAAATTTATTAATAAATAACTAAGTACCTACTACTAAGTAGTTTAAAAAGAATAACCGATTTGGTTTTTGTAATTTTTCAATAGTCCAAGGTCTCCAACAATATTTCAAGATGAAAACAGGAGGAGCAACACATTTTTTAAACATTTTAGATGTCCCAGGTCATGCACCCTCGCGTCGGCGCGTCTCATTATAAATAGAGATTACATTACTTTAATTGGAGCAACAAATCCTATGAATATGTTGAGATTAAAATAATTATAGTAGCAACAAATTCATCCAACGATCTAATAGGTGTTAAGTCTTGCGCGGCAGTCGTGCCTCATTAAAATGTACCTACCCAGCTATATTTCAGTATTTTCGCAGGAGCAACAAATTCAGTTTTAGATATTTTTCAATGGTCCAAGGTCTCAAGAATATTTTAAAAAGAAAATTGTAAGAGTAACAAATTTTTTAATGTTCTAATTTGCGTGACATCTTGTGCGGGATCGCGCCTCATTATAAATAGGTAATAGGTATATTACTATTTTAGTTTAAAAAAATAACAACAAATTCTGTTTTTATCGAAAATAATTCAATTTTGCGTTGCGACAGAAATTGCATGTACATCTGCTACACGAAGGATACAATAATTGTATCAATTTGAAATTGATAGTGAAAATTGTAACGTTAGTGGCCCGTTTTAGTGATACCGCTGCACGCAAGGAACTATAAACAAACATTACATAAGGTTATATGCTATGCCTATAAGTTAACATTACTTATAAAAAGTTGATAACTAAAAATGTTTGTACAAAATCCTACAGAGATTACGTACCTACAAACATAATTTATGCTCAGATTTATGTTAAATGCTTAGGGCAAAGTTTACTAAATACTCCTTTAGTAAACTTTGCTTTTAATGACAACTATGTTTTTGTTCGCAACCAGTACAGAAGCAGATGTAATAATAATAATAAAATAACCATTAATTAAGTATAGAGTTTTCTGTCCTATTGGTTACTTTGTGTATGTACCTAGAGAATATTGTCCAGAATAATAAAGAAAACTCGGAAAACAACCTATACCTATAGCACATGGAATCAATAAAATAAACACAAGTACGAGCATAAGTAGGTGTTTACAGGTAGTTGCATTAATTTATCAATTATCAAATTGATTACCTACCTATATTATTATTAACAAATTAAACTATAATACTACTTGATTATATTGTTTCGTTTCAGGCAACAAGATTAATTAACTAAAAATATCTCATTGGCGCCCAAGTTGTGGTGAGACAAATTTAAATGCTGGCAGCAATTTCCAAACATAACTTTAGGAATAAATATGTCGTGAATGGTTTACACAATAAATTACTTAAATAAAAAAAATCTGAAACGGTTTGGTGTTCACAATAAAAATTAACACATCGTAATAACTGGGCCGATTTAAAAATGTTCCAGTGATAAAATGTACACCTATAAACACAACCGTAATTTTCCATGCAAATACCTGCCTCTGCTAAATTCTTCATGAAAATAAATGTTTCCTAGAAAGCATAGGTAGGTAATTATTAGGTAGGTACCTACTATTGTAAATATTTTAATCTTAAAGTAATGTTTATTTACGCACGTACTTATCCCTAGGAAGCTACTGAATTTACCTATTTACATTTAAAAATGTTCAAAATATATCGACTCTGTGATGTTGAACTCTGGTCTTGTGATGGCCCTTAGGCCAAGCAGTGCGGAATACCACATAATTTACATATCGAGTAGAATTTCTGCCACTTATAACTTTTACCTTAGCAAATATCTATATTTTCGATTACTGTTGTGACGTTACATAATTAAATGCAATAAGTAATGGTATATTTTGCACAAGGAACGGTGCACAAGTGTGAATGAGTAGATACTTATAAGGCAATTTAATACACTTACTTCAAACGATTACCAACGCAGAGAAACATAAACGGAGGTTTACACTAGGTCGGGAGAGAGCATGACAGCCAAATTTGAGTCTTACCTTTAAGAAGAGGTAATGGTTGTAGCTCCACATCCTGGGAATTACGATATCGAGAACTGCCCTGTGACTTTTTGGTCTTCTTCTTGAGCGACCGCTTTGCAAAAGGATCGATTCTATCGACGAACGCCGTCGTCGACATCGTGGTGCCCAAGAAGTTTTCAATAATAACAAGCAAACACTATTTACAGGGGGGTCGTAAAATGGTCACTCCGCATTTCACCACTTAGAATTTGTTGTCAAATTTCACAATTTTTTAAACGCATCATTTATATTACAGTCTGAAATTTATGAATGATTGCAAATATCAATGACAGCCACAAGGTGTGTGCTTATAGTTCAGTGCACGCCCAACGATCAACTGCTTTAAAATATAGGAAAAAGTATCGTTGAATGCAATTTGATATCGACGATCACTGTCCTTATCGAATAATCCCCAATAAAAATCACTTATACGCTTACATTAACCGCTGTACACAATTAGGGATCACTAAACTTCCAAGCGAGTCCAGCATTTTCACCCGCCATCAGCTGGTTACTTAGAACTGAAATCCTATAGATTGATTGATTTTTACACTCTTATTCTGTAACTACACATTTTTCTTAATTATTAATCTTTTAATGCACTTCAACAATCAATTGCAGACGTTCTACGATCACGAAAAAACAACTTTTTTAATCCTAATTTTTGCACGCAAACCGATCCGATGCCGTAAGTACCTAGGGCTGAAAATAGATGGGAGGTACGTAGTGGTCAATCACGCAACTAAATAAGAAAATACGAAAGATTTTAGTATATATTGTGTTTGAAATAATGTACATTAAATAAAAAGATGATTGTTTTTAAATTAAATAAGTGCAGATTAACTATAAAACATATTTACCATATCTCAATTGATAAATTATTGTCAAGATTTTTGTATTAGCCAATCACAAAGCGAATAACATATAACCGATCCAATCATAAACCAGTATGTTCTCTAAAAACGTCCATCTTTTTATAAAAAGTAATAAGTTGACAGATGGTTGACGTACACATAACCTAATGTTTCCAGAAATAAATAAATAAATACATAACAAAATACTTCTTACAATGTCATGTCCAGGTTGGTATTGTGGTAGAATTCCATTAGCAAATGGTGAACTTGGTGATTGTGGACCTTGCCCTAGAGGTTTCAGAAGAAATGACACTAGTTTAATTTGTGAGCCATGTATGGATAGTCCAGCTTTTTATGACTGGCTTTATTTAGGATTTATGGTACTTCTAGTATTAATTCTACATTGTTTTTTTATTGATATGGTGTCCATGCGAAGGAGGTAATATATTAAGTACTAAAGTTAAGGCAAACGACTGTTTTTGTTTAGTTTTAGTAAAGACGTTATTATTCTTCATACAACAGCATTCATTGAAGTATTGTTATCATGTGTGCTTTCCTTATTGCTATCTCATCCTATGGGGCACCTAAACATACGCAGTTGTCATGTTCGAACAATTTCAGATTGGTATACATTGCTACATAATCCCACTCCAAATTATGAAAATAAAATTCATTGTACACAGGAAGCTGTTTATCCGTTGTAAGTTATATTTGTTTACTACTTTTAATAACTGCACTGTATAGTATTACTTAGTTATTATTTGCACATTGCCCGTGGAGTAGTTGCTTTCGGCATCTCCTTCAAATAGTATTACTTAGTTTAGAAAATCATCATTAACATTCATAATTAATGTTCTTCCTCATTTCAGGTATACAATTGTTTTTTTGTTCTATGGTTTGTCACTGGTTTTGATGCTCTTAATAAGGCCATGGATTTGTAGAAGGTATCTTCCTCGTCAAAGCAAAATGTCGATTTATGCAGCAATGTACTTTATTCCTATTTTGGTATTGTTGCATGCCCTTGTCGGAGGATTATTATGTAAGTAATATGAATTATATTAAATATTAATCAGTAAGTAATACACAAATATTTAGGATTGCTTGTGAACTAGCTGTACCGGGTGATTCACTTTCGAGTGTGTAACATGGGTATCTCGCTTATTATAAAAGATAGACTGTAGGTTTAAATGCGGCAAAGTTACGGAATTTTGTGCTCAATAAGTTGGCACAAAGAAGACCCCCATATCTGCTTTTGCTTTTGAGTTGGAGGCAAAAAAATGTTTTTTCCGGTTTTCGTTTTCTGGCCATAACTTCTATATTTTTGAAAATATTGACTTATCGTTTTCACATTATTAGGAGACTTTTTTGAGACAAATGTGATGCCGTAAACCGTTCTTTAAAAAAATGTCACTTCTATTGTAAATCATTGTCAACTTTATTTTTTCTTATGGGCGTCATATTAATTTTTCTCGTATTTGAATAAATCGATTTTTCTGAATACAACAATATGTTAACAACAATATATGTTAATATTAAGGGCATTATGAAGGAAAATAGGTATTTTTTTTCAAAATGTTTGGTTAGCCATTAGTTATTCAAATATGAGAAAAATTAATATGGCACCCATAAGAAAAAATAAAGTTGATGATGTTTTACAACAGAAGTGACATTCTTTAAAAAACGGTTTACGGCATCGTATTTGTCTCAAAAAAGTGTCCTAATAATGCGAAAACGATAAGCCAATATTTTCAAAAATATAGAAGTTATGGCCAGAAAACGAAAACCGGAAAAAACATTTTTTTGCCTCTAACTCAAAAACAAAAGCAGATATGGGGGTTTTCTTTGCGTCAACTTATTGAGCACAAAATTCCGCAACTTTGCCGAATTTAAACCTATAGTCTGTCTTTTATAATAAGCGAGATACCCATGTTACACACTCGAAAGTGAATCACTCTATACCTACAGTGAGGCATATTTTGAATTTGTGATTTGATATTGCGGGCGGGAACTTTCTGCAGAAAATGTCTTCTAAATAATGCAAATACTACTAAATATTGACTGGATTATGTAAAAGTGGATAGTGGATGTACATCCTTAAGAGAGTAAAGTAAAAATTTCACATAAACAAAAACATTAACTTGATAAATTTTTGTAAACATTTCTTTCAAATTATTTCCGAAACTAAAAATGTTTTACTACTTTTTTTCATTATTAGTCAATATTTGTCCTCAGGTATAATTTCCCAAGTTTATGCGAAAGCTGGAAAGCTGTAATACTTGCAACGAATAATAGGAAGAATGAACAAACCTTTTACCACTAAAACTAGAAAATTATTTGAAAATCTTTTATTGCTGCTATGATTCATAAACCAGGTCGGAAAAATCACCCAATCCCTGCAGAGTAGGCAAATTGCAGTGGTGGCTTTCCTTGACATTGAAGGAGTGTTTAACAATGCACTGTCTGACTCCCTATACACAGCTGTTGCTGCTAGTGGAGTGGACCCAACCATAAGTGACTAGATTTGGGGTATGTTAGAAAACAGAACTATAACGATATTCCTTCAGGAAGAAACGGTCAGATTTAGGGCCGCAAGAGGGTGTCCACAAGGTGGGGATTTTTCCCCCCTACTTTGGTCACTGCTTGTGAATGACCTGCTGGCTATACTTTCTGTGTGGGAAATTGAGGTTCAAGCATATGCGGACTATCTAGTCATTTTAGTCAGAGGATACTCTGAAGACGGAATTTTCTCTCTCCCTCCAAGAGGTACTAGATATAGTTCTGAGTTGATGTGAGAGGGGGCAGATATCTGTAAACCCCCACAAAAAAGTAATTGTACCATTTACCAAAAAAAGGAAGCTGGACAATCTAAAACCTCCCTCCTTGGTGAAATAATTCCATTTGCGGAGGAAGCGAAGTATCTGGGTGCAGTACTGGATAAATCGCTTAATTGGAACTCCTATCTGGAGAAAATGATCCACAAGGCACGACTGTCCTTATGGACATGTCGATGAATCTGTGGGAAATCTTGGGGCATTGGTCCCAAACAAATATATTGACTGTACGTGACGGTCATACGAGCTATGATAGTGTACGGCTCCATAGTTTAGTGGTCTACACCGTCAGCAGCTCTGGAAATCCTACTGGACCTACCTCCTCTTCAGATATATTTGGAGAGAAAGGCCAGATGGGCAACATACAGATTAAAGCAGGCAGCTAATAACATGCCACAGTCTGATATTATGGAGCACAATAGGCTGCTGGATGACATGGAAAGTCACAGCATCCCGGAGATGAGTTCAGATGTCATGCCTGCAACAACCAACCATGAACTGCCCTTTAACAGTCTCTTCCCAGGAAGAGATGAATGGGATCGGAATAAAGCTAACCTATTGAGGGCAGATAGTTATTGGTTTATGCAGATGGCTCCAAAACACCCATGGGTGTTGAAGCTGGAGTGTATAGTTGCAACTAGGGATGCCGACGGGTACCCAGGTACTCGATAACAACTCGCTCACCGGTTCCCATTTTAGGACCCGATAACCCGTTAAAAACCCGATAACCCTTTAAGCATCTGCACTCGGTCGCCCTCTATGTGACTCATATTCATATGACAACTTGTTTTTTTGCGGTTTTGCGTTGGCGCAGGTTTTCTAATCTGAATTAGAAAATATTTGCTATGTTGAATGCTATGGGTTGATATCGCGTAATAGATAAATAGCGGGTAACGGGTATACCGGGTTATTAACGGGTAGCGGGTAATTAACGGGTAGCGGGTAAATACCGGGTATTGAAAACGGGTACCCGGGTAGTAAAATTAACGGGTATCAGTATCCCAAGTTGCAATCTAATGGTAAAAATATCGTCATCCCTTGGTGGTTATGCAACTATATTTCAGGCAGAAATCTATGCCATGGAATTGTGTGTACAGAGTACAAATCGATAAAAATTTCGGAAGCCAAGCAGCTCTTAAAATTCTTGGTTCCTACCGTTGTAACTCAAAAATGGTATAGAGTTGTCAGCAGGCGCTCGCTCATTTGAGCATAGAGTAATTCTGGTCTGGGTCCCAGGTCGTTCTGGTCATGAAGGCAATGAAGCAGTCGACTCTCTAGCCAGAGACGGTGCTGCTTCTGAATTTGTCGGACCAAAACCGGTGCTTGGCATATCCTCGAGTACTGCCAAAGCAACTTTCTTGACCTGGGGTGAGGGGCAGATCCTCAAGTACTGGCAAGAACTACCAAGATTAGTTCATACGAAGGCATTTATAATAAATCCTTCAAAAACAAGAACTAAAAAACTTTTAGAGTTAAGCAGGTTGCACCTTTAATTGGCCTATATACTGGTCACTGCCGTTTAAAATATCTGTACAAATTAGGCCTAGTAGAAAATGCTGAGTGCCGCTTGTGCTTAGAAGATGATGAAACGGCAGAACACATATTATGCACCTCCCCCGCTGGGGAAAGGATTAGATACTCATTATTTGACAAAGGACAACTTCTGCCAGAGGATCTGAATAAGTTCTCACCTAATAGGTATCAGCCTAATAAGGTAATCAGCTACATTAAGAAGCTGGACCTGTTGGGTGAAATATAAGTAGGTGTGAGCCACAATAGACCACATGGTCGCAGTGAAGGGTCTGGTTTTCGGTCCACTCACTTTTGGATTTAACCTAACCAAATGAGTGAGACTGAATATAAATTTGATCAGAAATGTAAAAAATCTATTTAATCTCTGATCAATGCAAATACAATTACGAAGTCACTGAAAAAGTAAATGCTCCTAAAGTCACTTACAACTCCTTAAGACAATTAATGATTAGTCAATTCAGTTCTTCTATTGAAAAATGTATGCACAATAGACTGTTGGATATAGAAAAATCTAAAAAAAACTCTCATTAGCAATTTCTCTGTATTTAGCGCCTAGTTCCAAGTTATGAAATCTAATATACAGTCTGCTATTAAGAAAGATTGGATGGTTCCAGATTATAGTAAATTGAAAAAGTCCTATTCTGCTGCTGTTAAAAATAGAGCCAGAATTATTGTCAAACCGAAGAATAAACAAAACGTAAATTAAACTAAATGTGATGTGTTAAAATCAGTACATCCTGTTGCTTCCAACATTAATCTTGCTAATGTAAAAAATGTCCGTGATGGTGGCATCATCGTTAGCTGCTAAGTTCAAGTGAACGTAATAAATTTAAAGACATTGCTGGAATTATATTATCTGATAAATTTGAAGTAAATGATATTGTTTCTTTACACCCGCGAACCAAAATTGTAGGTATTTTTGAAACATTTGAGTTGATTTATTAGTAAATTATATAAAAAATTAAAATATAAATGTTATCGGTGATCATGGTCACCGTATTCTTGTACTTAAGTTTTTGAATTTGACTCCCTTAAGGAAAAATAAAAATTTGTATAATGCATTGTTTCAAGTTGATCGAATTATATGGTAACATCATGAACGTAGGTACTCTGTTTGTTGGGTACGATTACTGCAGTCATTGATGCCATAGAACTCCGCCGCTGCTTCAGATGCAGCGGATTCCATTATTTTGCAGATAAGTCTAAGTCAAAGAAATATGTTTGTCTATGATGTGCCCAAAACCATCCAGTTAAAGAATGTAAGTCTGCGGATCTCTGTTGTGTCAACTGTTGGAATTTGAAAAATAAAAATGACTACGTACGCCAATATTGATACTAATCACGCTGTTTGGGGTAGTCAGTGTTGTGCTTTTAGCAAAATTTAAATATATTTAGGTCCAGTATCTTAGAAATTGAATAGCAATCAAGTTCTAATAAATATTCTGTAACTTCAAACTTGCAATTATCTAATGGTACATGTGAAGTTAATTCTGGTTGCAAACAAAACAATATTCAGAACAATGCCCCACCGTATTTGTTATTATCGGAATGTATACGGACAACGTACGAAAACGCGGGAGTTATTTACTGTGTCTACATCAGTTTCAGAATTTGATACGATTGCGTTTATTGAGTCCTGGTTAAATGACAGTATTTTCAATTCTGAGCTTTTTGATACTGTATTATTTGAGGTTTTTCGAAGCGATCAAGATTATATGTCTACTAATAAAAGAGGCGGCGGCGTTGCCTTAGCGGTTAATAAAAGACTGTAACGTATTTTGATCAATATTAATTTGTACTGTGATAATTTTAAAGATCTAGTCTTTTTAGATATTTTATATATATGTAAAAATTAATTTTGTAGGTAATATTTTATTTGTCTTGCTTTCATCATATTATATTCCCCTGATAAAAAATGTGACATATATGATATAATTTTTTACTCTATTGCATCACTTCAATATGTCTTGTGAAATAATATTTTAATTATGGTTGATTTTAACATTTCTGATGTAGTAATTCATGATAGAAGTCGTCTGAATCTATCATTAAATAATTTTTGTCAGTTTTTAAATTTAACCCAATATAACTGTTTTAAATTAACATCTCCGATTGTTGAATTTAATTTTCATTGCATTTGTCTGCATTGTGTCTAGATCTGATGCCCTCCTTTTGCATGATGACGGTCACCACCCCGCGCTTATTGTAGAATTCAAGTTGGTGAGTGAGTTGCTCTGACACAGATGCTATGTTAGACGAGTTTTGTAATATATTAAATACGATTCTTCACAAACATGTTCCAATAAAGACAACGTCTAGCAGCCAGTATCCGGTTATGTTCAATCGTGATATAATTAATAAAGTGAAAATAAAAAAATAAGTTGAGAAGAACTTTCAAAAAGTTTAACCGCATTGAACATTATAACCTTTTTAAAGAACTTAGAACTGAGGAGTCACTTATTAATTTCACATACAAAGATTACTTAAATCTGTCAAAGACGATTTGTGCAATAATCCCAAAAAGTTTTGGAGTCATATAAACTCCAAATCAAACTTTACAGCCATAACATTGAACATGAATTATAGTGGCTCTCTCGTTAGATAAATTATGTGATATGAACACCTTTGTGAGTTATTTTTCAGAGGCATTTTCTGTCCCCAAAAATCAAAATAGCACAGCTGATACATTTTTAAATAATAATACATTCGCTATATCTAAAATAATTGAAGATGATATAATTAGTGCTATTAAAAAAATGAAAGGTAATTTCACCAAGGGCCTAGATATGATTCCCGCCTTTTTAGTCAAGGATTGCAGTTTAATTTTTGCAAAACCCCTTAAAATTATATTTGACTATTTTTAAAACTTTTGTATTTCGCATGCATGGAAAAACTCCAGAATTTCTACAGTTTTTAAAAGGGATAATAAGAATAATATAATTAACTACAGGCCCACTGCTATTATTAGTAACTACTCTAAAGTTTTTGAAATTATTCTACATAAAAATATTTTTTTCACTATAATAATATCATATCACCATATCAACATGGATTTATGGTTGGTCATTATACAGTTTCAAATCTTGTTGCGAAAACTCAATTTGTTTCTGAGGTATTGGGTAGGGGAAATCAGGTAGACGTGATCTACGCTGATTTCTCTAAAGCGTTTGATTGCCTCGATAATGATTTATTAATTAAGAAACTTAATTTATTAGGCATGTCTGGTCATCTTTTGAAACTTTTCCAGTCTTATCTTAGTAACAGATCATAATTTGTGCAATACCGAGGTCATCAATCAGCGATGTTTTCTCAATTATCGGGAGTCTCACAGGCTTCTATTTCGGCCCCCTACTCTTTGTAATATTTATTAACAACATAACTTAAATATTTGAAGGAAATTTTTTATTTTATGCCGATGACCTGAAGTTATTTGTTGAAATCAATTTGGAGACAGATTCTACGAAATTGCAGGAAAACTTAAATACCTAATTTAAATGTTTGGTGTGAGATTATTAACTTATTTTTAAATGTCAGTAAGTGCAATGTTATGTCGTATTCTAGGTGTAAAACCATTGTAACTTTTGTTTATAAACTTGGTTGTACTGTTCTGAATGGAACTAATAAATACAAGGATCTGGGCGTTACTTTTGATAACATGCTGTGTTTTGATGAGCACATTTAGCTGACTTGTAAGTCTGCATTTAAAAGTCAGGGTTTTGTTCTGCGTAATGCTAAAGACTTTCGAAGTCTGAAAACCATAAATTTACTCTACTCAACATTTGTTCGTTCCAAATGGAATATGCCTGCGTTATTTGGAGCCTATTTATAACACACATATAACTCAGTTAGAAAGAATGCAGCGAATATATTGAAAAAACTTACACTTCATTACACATGGAGTATATCCTCCGCGAGGTGTACGTCAAGAAACATTTCTAATCAATTAATGTCAGTAATTTATATGTTGCTACTTGTCAAAAACAATGTTTATTTTCTGTTTATTTTCCAGATTATGCATTTCCTTATTTGGTGGTAATATTGTCTGTAATATCATGTGCAGCACACTTTGCTATCAAAATGGACCAAAGTATTTCATCATTAATACTCACAACAGTGGTGGAACCCCGAAATGTTATTATTCTTGTAGGACATTGGTGTTTACATGCTTATGGAATAATTTCTATTACACAACTGGCAAATCCTACTGTGCATGCCTTACTTATCCTATTGGTGCCCGTTCCATGCCTGTTTTATATATTTACTGCGAGGTTTACAGATCCAAATAAGTTTCATTTCTAGTATACAGTTTCTAGGCAAGAGACAATAACTGTAGGAGATACTGAGTATACAGTAAATACGATAATTCAACCACGGTCTGCTATTGTAGAAGAAAGGAGGTTATAAGGAATATAAATACTGAAAAAAGTCAGGTTAAAGTGCTGTGAGAGATAAGAACTGTACATGATATTTGTGTAAGTATAATAACACTTCATAAATGTAGTATCATAGAACAGACATCGATTCAAGAAACGTATAAGGTAATATGAAATATTTTTGCACTTTTTAAATTTAGAGTGCTCATATTTGTTGGATATTATAGTATCCAATATAAGCATTCCAGATAACATACAGCAGGTGTTAAAGAAGTTAGTTTGACAAGTGTTTATTAGGAAAATCTAATAACTCAAGAAAAAATACCAAATACTACTAAATTAAGTATATGAAAAATGTTGAATAAATTTAAAAATCAATTGTAAAAATAGGGTGATTCTCTTTGTATACTGTTAAATCAAGCACCTTGGCATACTCTTAAAATGTATGAATAACTTTTAATAATATATTTATCACAAAAATGGACATTTTTGTTATTTTCCTAAGTGTGAAAAATAGTGTGTGAAACATGTGTTAAAAATATTTTTTTTGCATCGGTTGATTCAACTAATGTCTTAACCTCTCTTACATAATATGATTCTTATATTTTAAAAACTGATGTAAAATTATGTTTAAAATAATTGTCAATATAAGCTAGTGCAGATGTAGATTTTTTTTTAATGTGTTGAAGTTATTGACTTAATGCCTAAAAGACAAATATTTTATAAATATATTTTTTTAAATAAAAATATAAACAATAGGATATTCATTCTTATTTTAACGATCACAGGGGTCTCACTTGGATAATATGGTATTAATAGTAATACTTGGTAATACACAATAAATAAAGACTTATGTAGATATTTTCTGCTTACAAGAAGATGGAATGTGAGCCGTTCCTAGGTATTTGGCCATCCTGTGGGAATAGTTAACAGTTGTCCATTTTTAGAGTTACCTATATTTATCTTGAAAACTTAATTGAAATTGTTTTTGTCTTTCTTTTTTTTTGGGAACACGTTCCATGATGATCTATGACATTTTAGGTGTAATATTCACCAGTCACTGTTGTTATAGTGTCGCACTGATTATTGCCAAGAACAATAATTGGTGCCTATATGTGTTTATGTGTTAAATATATTATTAAGTTGCACCCAAAGGTCTTTTCACCCAAAGGGGTTTTCTATTAAGGCTATAGCTGTAGGAAAGATATAAGCTTCTTTCAATATTGTAGTTTGTAGATAATTTTTTTTTTATTAAAGACGAGCATAACTGTACAAAAGCAACTTTTAGTTAAAAATGGTATTCATAACTATTACACGAGCAAACATTGTTCATTTCACTTGTGACACAATTACATTAAAGTGAATTATTTTTTCCACAGTAATATATATTTTTTAATAGTGTTTTGAAAAGTTGTACATTTAGTAACTAATTTGAGTTAGGAAAAGTTCGATTTTCCTAACTAGCGCGGGAAAAAATTTCCCTCATGCAAATCACTGACACAATAATATTAATGAAATGAAAACCTAATAAATAAACTCGTTTCTATATCAACATTTGCTCAGGATTCTTAATTCACATTTTCGAAATTCGCAATTTTCAATAAAAAATTATGATAAATATAGTTATTTCAGCTATTTTCAAAACACTATTAAAAAAAATCATGTGTGCAACTCGTAGGCCCAGGGGTTAAAGCGGACGTTTGTCTCTCCCATCGAGGACACGGGTGACAGAGGTCACCCCTCGCATACCGCGGGGTGGGGGCGACCTTCTACCCGACGAAGAAAGGATATGACAACCCAAACAGAATTATTAATATTAGCCGAAAATTTCTGATGTATTTGCACATAGATGAATTGAGTTCATTCAGTTCTCATATGAAAAGAAAATCACAACTGAAATTGTTTTAAATTGAGAAAATGAATTAACAGCTAGTAATTGTGGAAAATCCAAAAGCTAGCATAAGCAGAATAAAAAATAGGCAGTAAATGCATTAAATAAAATAAATATTATCTCTACCATTTTCAAATGACGCCAAGAACTAATCAAAAGTGATTTTTAAAGAAGAATGCAAAAAACTTACTAGACTGTTAAATAAAGCCTAGAGTACTAGAAATATAAAAAATATATGGAGCTATTACCTAAACTAATAAAAACAGTTAGGTACTTTATTTAAAAATCAAATGCGGATTATAAATATTCCTACAAACCCTTGCATCTTTTAAAATTTCTATAAAATCAAAATCTCTAAACATTGGACTTTGGTATCTACAGTGCAAATGTTAAAAGTTAAAACATGTTTATTGTGGTACAAAACTATTATAAGGAAGGGCTTGAGCGCTTGAGCTATTGTACTCATAACGTCACAGTCCGCAATCCGCACGCTGCCACTGCACAGTGAGCAAAGGTTCACAGATTCGTGGCCGCATTTTGAGTCGCGGCCCAGGTAACTATGGCAACCGACCCGATCTCCTTTTCGACTGCACTCGTTAGATACTTTCCATATGCTTATATTATGCAGATTTGGCCGCAATTATTTCGCGGCTCTACGCTAACATTATTAACCATTATAACGTATTTTTAACACATTACATATTTTTAACATTATTAAAGTACTTATTTAATTTTTGTGAAAAGTTAATTTTATATTTTACTTAACATGAATACTGTTAGTAGTATAATTATGAATATATATTTAATCTTTGATTAGAGCTAATTTTGCAAATCTTTCACTGGAAGATAAAATACAAATAAAAGAGTTGGGCGTTGCCTGTCCAATAAATACCTAATTTCGATGAAAAAGTTATGGAAAAATTTATTTGTATGAAAGGCCGTAGAGCTGATTTCAATTTTAGAAAGTAAAGTGTACTTGTGTATAAATAACTGTATGAAGTTTGTTTACCTACGTAATAATTTAATGTGTCGTTTGATAACTATGAATTGAATAACTAAAATACTTTTGAGTTTGTGATTGTGGCATATTGTTTTTAATTAACGGATATCTAAATACTAAAAATAGTTATGTTCCTGCTTCTTGAATTCTAGTTTAGTTTTTTAAGGTAGTGTATATGTAAATTTTTTATTCTAAATATTAATTACCTATTTAAATATTGTTTTAAATAATTTTTGTCGAGATTTCCGTCAATCGTATTAAAAAGAAGGATATTTGTCTAACGAAAGTTATTTTTTCAAGCAACTATTTTTCCTCTGGGAATTTCTAATTTATAATTTTAAGGGGTTTGACCTTGAAATAAGCAAAATTTTCGCCTGTGGTGCATTTTTTTATTTCTGCGCCTCCCCCCCCATATCCAAATGTCACCAGCCGCCACTGATCTACAGCATATGCTATTTGTTTTACTTAAAAAATATTGTGCTTTTTAAATAAAGCTTAACAATTAAATAATCAAATAAATATATGTTTGTAAAAAAATAAATATACTGAATGTTCTATTTAAAATAAAATAGTCAGCTGAGCAAAGAAATATCTAACCAGCCTGTAAATATTTTCAAATAATAAGAGAGATATAAAAACCTTTGCTAAACATTTTTTTGTATCGTGAACAACAAAAAGGTTATAGAAAAAAGTCACACAAACAACTCCATTTATTAAATCATAATTACATAACAGGAAATTATAGATAACTGTCAGAGCATAATAAGATTGATCTTTGTAAACATGGCGGCCTGGTAATATTGGCATGGCTTGCCAACTGCCTAGGCAAACCCCTCGTGGTACATCCTTAATAGATTTATTATTTTCTTGAAATAGGAGTACTGGTAAAGAAATGAATGAAAAACTGCAGTCTGTAGTCCAAATTAAATGTGATGCTAACATTTGAATAACAACAAAATATTAAAGGTATACCTACTTTTTAATAACAAAAAAAAACACTAAAACAGGAAATTGTTTAAAAAACATATACAAGCTTTAGTATAAATTAAGTTTAGTAGTAATAAGGACTCTGATTGATTGGTCAAACGCAGAACAAACAGCTAATCCAATTTTATCAACACACCAATCAAATGATGTTATTGGCTGATCTGACAGTGTACTATTTTGCAGTAATGAGAGGTCTCCTATGACACCATAAGATACACCATCCGAATCTTTTTCCTCTCTCTTGTCAGGATAATTGCTAAAAAAATATAATAATAATAATAATACAGATTGTTTTTCTTGGGTATATCGGTCACTTAATTTAAATTTAAATTAAGTGACCGATATACCCAAGAAAAACAATCTGTGTTAAATCTCTAACGGTCAAGAAAAGAAAAGTTAAAATAATAATAATGGTGCGTAGAAGACGTACCATCCCTTGGATAGGATGTAAAGCCGGAGATCCCTTGTCTATGAAATAGGCAAGTAAAAAATCCCTACCCTGCTATAAAAAGTGGGGGTTCAGCAAAATTTTCAGGTTGGGGGTTGCTCGTCTCCTGGCGTCGGTGATTGGCCTTAGTCGCGGAAATAGACCGACGTTAAATAAACGAAAAAAAAAAAAATAATAATAATAATAATAATAATAATATCTCGACTACTAATTCTAATCACAAAGATTACCCCAAAACTCTGAGATTTGCATGGGGGAGGATTATGATATAACAAAAATACAGTATGTTTACATGGTCATTGTGACATAAAATTTCTAATCCTCTAATAAGATCTCTTAAAAATATTTAAACAAATAGTATGACTATACTATTATATGACTGTACTGAATTTTACGTACTATTTCCACAAGCATAGTGTACCCGAGCCACCAGTTGTCATGAATACTTCTCTATTTTGTGGTAAATGTTTAGCAGTCCATATTGTTGAATCATGAGCCTTCTCTGTTAAATGAGCAAACCCTTTTTTGGGATGTTGAGTCCTGACATCGAAACAATGAAATTTTGACTCTAGTGTAGTGGCAACTAATTTATTCATTGGTATGTTCTTTCTATCAAACTGAAGGCCAACAACCTGTAAATAAATAGTTCAGAATGAATTGTTATGTATCATTTGTAATATAATTGAATATGAAATTTTGCTGCTCCTACCCCATTTTTAACACATTTGGACCATCGCACTGACATATTTTTTAGGTCATACATTTTTATATCTCCATTATCATATCCTGCTGCTATTATCCTCTCCTCATTATTGTATGAGTTTCCAAAAGCAACAGACCAACAATCTCTAGCTGTAGTTCCTTCTATTGGCAAAAATTTTGCTACTGGTGTATCTTTTTGCCTTACATCCCAAACCATAACAGACCCTATAGATATAGTTTAAGTTTAGTTTTATGATAATATTGTTGCAAAATACATTTTTTTACAAATTTATACTCTAATAAATTATTAATCATACTCAAATATATTAAAATATGTTTGAATATGATTAGTATTAAGTTTTTTAAGGGGGAATGTAGCTGATGTAAGCATATGACTGCATTTGCATTGGGCGCATTCAGGGAACCGCAGCACTTCAGCGCTTTATTCAAATAGCTGCAGCGCTTTATTAAAGTGGTAAAGCATATATTTTTCCCGCTGGATCGCTGAATAGTTCCATCAAGCGATAAAATTAATATAGTTTAGGTTTACGTCTATGGGTTTACGCACAAAATATCTATGGATAATATTAATTATTATTAATATTAATTACAAAATATGAGTTACTGAAAATTATGTCACTTTAAGCTTGCGTTTAAAATGTCGATTCAGCGAACGTGAAGCGGTAAAGCG
The DNA here is from genome assembly GCA_963924545.1 of Pogonocherus hispidulus. NCBI lineage: Eukaryota > Metazoa > Arthropoda > Insecta > Coleoptera > Cerambycidae > Pogonocherus > Pogonocherus hispidulus. Next base: position 74,150,520 of record OZ004693.1, read on the forward strand.
CTGAAGCGCTGGAGTGCTATGTTTCCCTGAATGCGCCCATTTATACCATTTTGTGGGGGGTGACTTTAATTGTGGCTGTGAGACATTCCTTTCAAAATTACCATGAAAAGAACATATGATCATTGCCAGAAAATCGCCTTGAAAAGATAAATAAGTAAATATAAATTAATATACAATACTTTTAAAGATTAATTAAATGGAGCATAGCATTCATTTCAAATCGTCCTGTAGTAACAATAAGTAAGTACATAAAAAATATTACATTAATGCCGACACATATTCTATGAATTAATTACGACTTTTTAGTTATGCCTGACAAGAGATTTCAAAAACTCCTCCCCTGAAGGAAATGCACCTCAAGTATCAATACTTCAAGAATGGAGAAGGCACCCACACCCACCATCCACCTAGAGGTTGTTATTAGGAGAAGGGGTTCCAAAAACAACGAAAAGGTGGCAGTCACTGAGAATATCCCTCTCACTGTTATACTATACACATAATCCTCTTATGGATCCCAACCATCTACGGGTGGGAGACAAGAAGGACAGTGAGTGTCCAATTGTGCGAGAACAGATTGTTCATCAGAACACAATCATTGTGCAATAATAATAATAATAATAATAATAATATCACTTTATTTCAAACAGCCACATTACAAAGATACAATCATGCAACAATGGGTTGAACAGCGTCAAAAGAAAATGTAAGAACTGACTTACAAACAGAATATACATAAAAAAGATATAAACATATATGTATATATACCTGACAATTAAATACTTAAAATATTTAAAAAAAAATGCAACAATACTTCACAAAAGGTAATTATAAACGTGCTTTCTTATACTCGAGAAATTCTCTAATGTTATATGGTTCAATTTTGACTAACAAATTGAAAAGTTCTCTCTTATATTTTTTAAAATTTTTTATATTTTTTATTTTGTTTAGTAGGATATTAAAGTATCTCATGCCAGCATAACAAGGACCATTTTCAATCATGCTTAATCTATGTATAGGAAAATTATAATTATTGTGTCTAATATTATAAGTGTGGGTTATCTCATGTTGTTCATATTTACTTTTGTATTTAAAATTAAACATTAGACATTCAAAGATGTATATTGCAGCGACTGTCAATAATCTGTATTTTCTGAAGGAGCCTCTATAAGACTGCCTTAATGGAATGGCATGCATACAACGTAGGGCTTGTTCTTGTACTATTAACTATTTATTTATTTCCGCTGCAACTGCACCACCCCAAAATATAATACCAAATCTTAAACGTGACACAAAGCATGCATAATATATCATTCGCAGTGTTTTATACTCAGCATATCTCTCAAGCACCCTCACTGTGACACTGTTTAGTTTTTTTACTAATTCTGATATATGTTGCGACCAGCATAGAGTGGTGTCTATAACGATACCTAGAAATTTTGTTGCAGATGTAAATTTTATATCATCATCATTGATTGTGGTATTCCGAGGAACATCTCTTGTCGATCTATTAGTTTTAAAAATTATAAAATTGGTCTTTTCTCTATTTAGAAGTAAATTGTTTTCTAACAGCTAATTTTGAATCACGTTAAGGACAAAACTAGCTTCTAGTATTAATTGTTGTAGAACAATGAAAACACGCTTCTATGTATTTTACCACTATATATTTTTGTTTTTACAAAAATTTTGTGACTGCAGTTTCGACTTACAAAGTCATTTTCAAACAGTGATTCAAAATAGAATGAATTACAACCGGCAAAATGTCTACATATATATATATTTTGCCGGTTGTAATTCATTCTATTTTGAATCACTGTTTGAAAATGACTTTGTAAGTCGAAACTGCAGTCACAAAATTTTTGTAAAAACAAAAATATATAGTGGTAAAATACATAGAAGCGTGTTTTCATTGTTCTACAAGATGTTAAATTACCACATAGTAACGGCTTCCTCAATTAATTTCTAGTATTAATTGTGTAAAATCATTTGCTCTAACTAGTAAAGTGGTATCGTCAGCATAATTTATCATTAGATGCCTGCTGTTGTCCAATAGACTACACAAATCATTAATGTAGATATTAAACAACAATGGTCCTATAACACTTCCTTGAGGGATACCCATTTTGATATTTTTCACTACTGAATTGACTTCTGTGCCCTGTGAATTTAATCTAACTAGTTGTTTTCGATTTTCTAAGTAAGATTTCAACCAATCTAATGCTGCCGATCTTAGTCCATATCTCTCAAGTTTTTGTAACAGAATTTTGTGATTAATACTGTCATAAGCTTTTGATAGATCTAAAAATATACCTAACGGTATTTCATTCTATTACATCAATGCTGTAATAGAAACATACTTCTTTCTTATGCGAACATATACTGGCAACTTAGTATGCTGATCAGAAGGGCGACTGAATGTTATTACTAATCTCTATTCTTGTGTTGACTATTCCTGTGAAGAGCTTAATTCCAGTCTAACCATAGGCTGACAATATAATCCATTTTTCCGAAAAGGAAAGTTGTATCTAGGCCCCCTGTCACCAACATCGGGGACACCTATTTCAAGTGCAGTGATAATCCAATCGATAATCTGCTATTGGCTGCTGTTAAGTACGTGATCCGAGGAAGGGCAAAACGGTAGGTGGATTGGCAGACGAGGTAGTGTGTGTGAACCCATCCTTCTCCAGCAACCAGTCTTTGAGGAAGGTTTGGTTGGCAAAACGTGCGTTGTTAAATAAATAACCTATGAGAAGTTAGATAATTCTCGGTGAATCAAGGCGAGTATCATATTAATTTCTTCGCTCCCGGCCCGTGAATGGAAAGATATATCATTCAGTGCTGGAATAAGGAAAACGCTCTGCGTCCCTAATTCTACAAGAAGGATAACTAATAAATTGTAGGAAGAGGAGCCTGGTCCAATAAATGGATACATGCCAGCCGGAGCACGGTGACATATGACTTGTGAAATATAATAATATTAATGAAATGAAAACCTAATAAATAAACTCGTTTCTATATCAACATTCCCTCAGGATTCTTAATTCACATTTTCGAAATTCACAATTTTCAATAAAAAATTATGATAAATATAGTTATTTGAGCTAATAATATAATAATAATAATAACAATAATAATAATAATAACAGAGTACCTAGTAAATATAGAAAAAATATTTTGGAAATCTTTGTACATACTTTAGACTAACTTATTTCAAACTTAAAACTGTATTTTGTATTCACTAACCATCTCTAGATCCTGTAACAATTTCAGGAGCCCCACATCCTGAATTCGTACCTGAGACCCCATCAATAGAGTTTATTACAGCTTTATGCGCTGTAGATATGTACACAGGCACTAGGGTATCTTCTAAGTCCCTAAAAAAAATTACAATTTTTAGATAGTTGAGAAGTAACCACAAGCATTGTAAAGCGAGTAATGATTATTGCAGAATATGTTTATGATGTAGGTGCCTACTGTGAAATTCTTAATACAGAGTACGTCAAAATTCGGATCTGTGTCATATGCTAAGTAACGATGACTATTAAGTGACTTCTAATATATTTTCTTATTATATTGCGTGTAGGGATATGTATTAATAGGATAGTTTATTAAAATAACATAATTGGTAGAATTGATATTCTGCCTTTTATTGGGTATTTTGCATTTACTGATATAGACAACACCAGATAAGTTAGTATACATTGTGAATATCATAAATACCGTGTTGGTGAGATCTGAAGAACATCAGAAATATATAGAAGAGAGAGATTTAAAAAATCTAAAATTCGCAGATAGGTATGTGGGAAAACATGCAGTGAAGTTCAGAAGTTCACAAAATTTCAGAATGTTTAGAAGTTCACAAAGGTTTACAAAATTTTGAAAAAATAAAAGTAAATAATCCTATAAAAAAAGACCAGATAGGAAAACATCAGGTTCGACAGAATTAAATTTAATTTTGTTAAATGTTATATAAATGAAAACAAATGTTTACAATTTTCACTAAATTTCTATCAGTGGTTGTCTTTGATTAAAGAGGAAGTAAGCGCCTAACTATAGAAGAAACACTGCATGTCTAACAACGTATCTAAAAATAAATTAAAATTACTTGGCATTTATCACATAGGTATGTCACAAATACGAAATAATATTTTTAAATAATTTCTAATATTTTTAGAAGTGAGGTGAAATACACAATAAAAAAAATCTAGATAATGCAGCAAATAAATATTTACAACACAGTACAGTAATCTTGGTATTACACAATGGGGAGATTTTGAACCCCTTAAATTTTAGTAAACTGAACATGCAAAGTGCCAAAAAAAGAATATCATTTTTGGCACTACGCCTGTTCAGTATAACGATTATGATAACGATAAGGTAAAATTTAAGGGCTTGAAAATGTTCGTATTATAGCACCATTCCCAATGTTATGACTAACATTATGTGTCTCCAGCACTCATTCAAACAACAGAATTAAAAAATTATATGTTAACATATGAAAGATTTTTGTCTGCTGAAACTTGGATTGAGATTTATTACATTGATTGGTAAAATTTCACTCTCATTTACTAGTACAAAATTTACCCAACTTGTCCATCAGACAAAACAAAGCAGAGTGTAGTAAGGTTCATACTGTAGCTAAATTCCACTGGGCATACTAGGAAAGCAAATATATAAATTTTACACAGAAAAATAATTGCTAGTGTAGCAAATATCCTAGCAGTATATTTTAATTTGTTGTATAATGAAACTATTTTTATTGTCAAATCAACTGAAAGGTTTGTTTAAAGATACATTTTTAATGTCGGATGTATGTTGGCAATTAAAAAAGCAAAGTGGCAAAATGAAATTTTGAAAACATCACCTCCTGATTCATAATATATTGCCAATAATTAAAAATGTTCAAGTTGGACCTCATATTTTAAGCATTAGATGTAATTTTTACCACACTTGTAATCGACCTGCAAAATCCCCTGTAGCTAGATGTCTATTTCTTAAGTTGGATGCATCAAAAGTACAACATTTAAAATGTTCTTTCTTACAAAATTCACTTTTCTTCTCCACACCTTCTCCTGTAAGACAATATATTTCAACAATACCAGCACCATTGGACTTTCCACCGATTGCCACAAATTTTGCTGAGCAAGGAATCCACTTTACATCATGTATGGCATAATCAAGTGATTTTTGGTTGTGACAAATTATTTGTGGTTTTTGTAATACATCCATTTCAGAATCATTCAAATGATTAATCCATAGAAAAACTAATGATCAATCGATTAATCAAATTCAGGTTGCTATAGTTACTGTGAGGGACTATACAGGGTGCCAAAATAAGATCCTCTATATCCCCTTATCTCAGAAAGTAAAAGATGTATGTACAGAAAAAAATTAAATACAAAGGTTTTTTTGTCATGATTTAAATTTTTCATTTTCATGACTCTTGTATACAGCAGAAGGGCCCCAGGGGGGGTGCCAAGTAGCCATGCCCCCCTCCCCCCTTCCAAAGACTGATTGCCAAGAACGGCTTTGAAATGTCTCCAACAATAAACACTATATATTGATACTGAAATATTTAATTTAATTTAAAGTTAAAATGTATAATAATGACTTAATGAACATATCATTAAGGCTCCTTTGAAAAATGTACCTGTATACCTACCATACAATATGGTAAAGTGTACAAAACATAATAATTTATCGAGTAATTTATTAATTGAGTTAAGTAATTAACATGCCGCTCTCAGGCCACACTCCTATATTACAGGCAGAGGCAAAGAACACTACGGGCAATGGCAATGCCCATAGTGTTTTCTATCTCCTCATCCGATTTTGTCTAGGACGGGGGATGGGGGATTCACTTCGTTCTTTTAATTTAATTTTATTGTTTCTGTGATTAATTGTGATATTATTTTTATATAAAAGATCTTTTAGTTTTATTTCAATTTTAGAAAATATTGTATTGTTTCTTTTATATTTATTTTGGATTCGTACAAGATATATACCTACATATATATGTTAAATTAAGTAAATTTTTTAAACAAATATATATATATACCCACTTAAACACAGACACGCGTTCTGATTCTTTCTCTTCCGTCTATTACATGAATCCCCAATTATCGGGGTATTTTCCTTCAATCGAAATGAAAGTGGAAACCTGTATTTGTATAAAATATATATTTTTTTATATTTATTAGGATAAAAATTATTAAGATTGAATCGGTAGAAAATTTTTAATTCAATTTTGAAATTTTATTCTATATTCGTGACGTCACTAAGCGAAAACTAGGGAATATGTATCTATAAAGAGGCCACACTGATAATATGTGGCTAGATTCAGTTTGTAACGACGACAAACGACAGTCGACATTTCGATAATTGACATTTGAAATTTCCTGTTTGTGTTTGGCTGACATACCTACATAAAAGTAAAAGAATCATTTTAAGATTCTGTGATTTTAAGTATGTGGTTTGGCTTGACAACTTGACGTGTTGTAATGTTGTTTTCTTGTGAAGTAAACTTTTATTAAACATGGAGCAAGGTTTTGTAGAGGCGCGAAGTCCGACAATTTACCGGTTATAGATCCTTTTATGATAAAGATCCTATAGATCCTTTCAGAAATAAAAGGGATGAAAAATGTGAGGTTAGTATTTAACTTAACACTTAACAGTATTACTGCAAAGTCGATTAAATACAAAAATTACCTTTACAAATTACGATGTTTTTCTATTACTAATTAATAAATACACTTGTAATCAGTCACAGGCAGAGACAACAATTCGCAGGTAAAAATATAAACTAAAAACAATGTCTCATGTTTACCATGATGATGATGTTTACCCTAACCAAACAATTCAAACATAAACAAAAGTAAAGTTGTCACGCAGTGACACCAACCACATAAATGAAAATATCCTAGAAATCACTAAAAAATAGCGCAAATTTTGAATTTTCGCTTAGTGACGTCACATAGATATCGCGCATAATAAAAAAATAATTTGTGGACTTAACTGAACCCAATATTAAAATTCCAGAAACTACTTTCCATTGCCGATGTAAAAAAATAGAAAAACACCTGAGTGCGCCACTGGTGTACAAAATAATAAGATGATATTCATGATACATTTATTTCTTGTATCATGGATGATATTGCTACGGTTACCCTAATACCTAGCTTTTACTGTTATGAAGATAATAAAATAACAATATAATAGATATAATAACATTGAAAGAAAAACATTTTTACTTTATAACAAGCAAGTTCAGCAAAAACATTAGATGCTCTCCGTGTGTTTTGTCTTTTTTCAATTACATTAGATAAAAGAGATAACCAATACAGCTAGAACGTCTAGATTAGATGCATCTATCAAATAGTAATCTATGAAATGCACGATATACACCCTTGTTTATATAGTCCTCAGAACTATCTAAACATAGTATATACACAGAAGATAGCATGTTGCGCCGAAGTGGACGGTCACGGAATATGACGCGTGACATCACTCAGAGAGTGCTTTTCATTATGGGGATACGCATTTCGTGTGTTTTTCGTTGTGGTTATCTGTGGTTTTTCGTCTGCAACGTGATTAGGTAGATAGATAGATAGATTATTTTTACAGTTACAAAAAAAATCTCAAACAATAAAAGATGTTTGCTATGTATCGTTTTATAAGTTAAAAGTATAAAATGTCTCAATTTCGCGAAGCTGAGCTGTTAAACACATCATTCTTACTGTGAAATTTGTCCCTCTAAGGTTTTCCTCACGAATTTTGGGAGAACGGTACAAGATAGAGTAAAATTGCACATACACTATTTTGTATTTTGTGGAACACAAAATATCCTACAAGAAAGACTACGCGGGAGGGTACTATGCCCAAAGATAAACACAGCACAAGGTTTAAAAATGTGGGGTTTTATTAATGCAGTCAAAATTTTATTCTTTTTTTCTTAGCCAGTTTAATTAATTTACTTTTTATATATTCATACCTAATGCTTGCATAAAATCAAACAATCTCCAAGTAAAAAGTATACTTATCTAACCAAAACCTTACGTTTAAAGGATTGCAAATTTAACGACCATAAAATATATCAAATATCCCAAAATGATTATATGGCTTACCCAAATTTAAATAGTACCTATATTTAAAGTATAAGTGGATAAAAAGGTCTTTCAAACACGCGCGATTTTTCGAGCACGACGGCGCAGCCGGACTCCTCCAAATAGAGCAAGTGTTTTAGCAGTTATCCACGAATACTTTGCGCTATTTTTTTTATGGATTTAATAAATAAAGGTTTTGAATTTTTAGTAATATTTTATTTGACGTTTATACATAGAAATACAACACATAATTAGAAAGTGTGTTGATCCAATCCTTTAAACGTAAGGTTTTTGTCACAGGCAGGCATTTTCCTGAATGTTGTCAAAGCTTTCGACAGCAGGGCTATCCTGCCGCGATGGTGAGCCTCATCCAGACGTACCTTCGAGAAAGAGAGCTAAGGACGAAAGCAGAAAGGTGCCCTATTGGCGTATCGTCCGTTAGAGGCCGGAGTCCCCCAAGGCTCCGTCTTGTCACCCTCTTCGCCATTTTTACGTCGGACCTGTCTAGGACGCACAGTACCTCGCTCGCTCTATATGCAGAGGACATGGCATTCATTGCACGGTCTCCCGAGTCCAGAATGGTAACGAGATATCTCCAACAGGCGGTGTTTCTTCTTGAGCACTGGTACAACAACTGGAAGGTAAATACAAATCTCGACAAGTCTAATATGCTATTCTCTTTTCTCGCAGATACAGACAGACGCCAGTTGGACACGTCAACATGAACGGGGCTTACATCGACTGGAGAGACACCGTCACTTATCTAGCGGGGTACATCTGGGTAAGAAGGCTGCGGTGGAAACACCACATCGAGAAAGTCGTAGCGAAGGCGAAGCTGGTTAGGGCCAAGTTATACCCGATGTTGTGCCGCACCAGCGAGCTCAGCCTAAGGAATAAGCGAACCTTGATCAAGATAGTCATGCAACCCTAGTTGACATTATGCGTCTGCAGCATGGGCGATTGCTGCAAAGACGTATATGAAGAAGATCCAGGCCGTCGAAAATATCGCGCTGAGGACTGCGGTAGGTGTCCTCTGGTACTTGCGGACAGCCGATATATATACCGGACCTCGACTACGTCCTAGTCTTGGAAGTCATCAGGAGGCGCAGAGTCAAATTCTTTGCGCGTACACAAGCCGTACACGACCGATGCAGCACAAGCTGTACACAAGCGGCCAAGACTCCAACTCCTGCACCCAGGATCTCCTTATGTTTCAGATTTTACCCGGAACAAGCGTAGAGGGCTACGAAATGACTAAAAATAAACGACTCCTAGACCTTCCCTCGAAGCCGCGGTCGCGGGTTCACTTCGAGTACCCTTCCTTTACCTTGCACAAAGTTAATGGGCCAGTTGGCTCCTTTAGAGGTGCATCTCCAGCTAGACAGCCATTCCCACTCGCCTGATCTACCCCAAACCATCACCCAGGACGAGAGCGGCACTTGGCGCCCCCGTTCGAGACAGACTACCCCCGGTGGGTTAGACATTCAATCGAAAAAAGAATAAAAGACAGAAGAGCGCCAGAACATACTGCCCGGCCTGCAGGATCTTCTACGTGAGGGTAAAGAGCGATAATTCCACTCGGCCCCTAACCATCCTCTTTCATGACCATGATCAATGGATATGGATACGCTGCTCATATTTTCCATTTCCGAGGTGGTGTCAAAGATTAAATATATATTCATATCTTTGGTGGTGTAGCATTGTGTAGCATCATGATCCCTTAACTAGTTAAAGGCACAGAATAGGTTAAAGGATCTTGGAGTAGCATCGGAAAGGGAGGAACTGACTGTGTTATTTCTCATTTATGTCAGTTGTAATAAATTAAAACATGAAAATAGCAGATCCATTTGATTTAAATCAGAAGTGAGCTGATCCATGATGCAAATAAAATACAGCTAATAGAGAGTTTTTGAACTCCTTAAATTTTAGCACGTCGTTATCGTTATTCTGGGCATGCGCAGTGCCAAAAATCATACTCTTTTAGGCACTGCGCATGCACAGAATAACGATAACGATAACGACGTGCTAAAATTTAAGGGGTTCAAAAACTCTCTATTATGTTATACGAGATACCACGATACCACAATTCCTTTGGTTTTATGCCATTTAGTCTGTGGTTGATCAGATGGATACCAGTAATACCATGCATCGATACACAGAAATAAAGACACGTTTGGTGATTTCTGTGGATCCCGGTGCACGCGTTGATATACACAATTCATTTATTAAAACGAGCATCGAACATTTGATATTACCTGCCTTTCAGAAAAGACGAGAGCAAGCACCGGCTACGTCGTGTCTGGTACTGATACATTATTTTTATACCGCAAACCACAAGCACTCAAACACCGAGACATCCGAAGCTTCCAAATGATTCAATCAAAGATATAACAAAAACAAAATGGATATAACGAAGTAAACACGAAAAACTAATCCCAAATCTGGCAGTGAGATGTGCAACTCGTTTAGATGTTCTCTCATTTTCCAAAGCACTTATTTGCGTGCACTGACAAAGATAACTAGATGTGCGATATGATGATGATTAAACCAGTCTCATAAATTTAAAACCTGCGCCGAGTGCATTATTTTTCACATGCACCTGGCGCATAGTGACTGGTCAACGGAATGAATGAATCTGCACCATGTGAACTCTTTAGTTAATTGTTTGGTTAATTCTCTTTGGTGATACATCCGACCAAATATTATATAGACAAATAATAGCAACACAGTTTTGTGACCCAAGGATTTTAACTTATATTATTGCGCGATCCCTATTCCTCAATGTTGTCCGAATTGGTGACGTCACTGCGAGACCCGATACTCTTTCTCTCTCTGTATTGAGCGATTCCTTATCTATGACGCGTTGACAAGTTACTGTTCCTATCTAACTCATCTATTTTTCCGATGACGTAGCCGCAAGGCCCAATCACGTGATACGGCTAATCGAGCAATCCTGTATAAGTTAAAAATCCTTGTTTGTGACCAACAATATTTAAAACAAAAGCTTTTTGTTTACATTAGTGCCCAAGCATTTGGTCCAATCAAAAAATGCCATTTGAATTTACCGCCTAAATTGTTAGGGATTTTGTGACTGTCACCAATGGGCGTGGTTTACACAGATAAGTAGCCATGCATAAACGTAGAATCGGCGATTGCGGGAGGGATCATCAATGATTTTACAATTGTTTTTTAATAGTAAATATTAAGTACTATTATAAATAGTATAGTAAATATTATACACATGTGTGGATAAATTGTTGTTCTTGAATTACATATTCAAGAAAAACAATTTATTGTTACAATTTATTTATTTAAATCTTAAACTTTGTATTTACTAAAATAAAATATTCTAATTTGTACTTTTAGTTTTATAATTATTATCTTCACCCTTAAAACGTAACCGCCCATGCCGTTGGGCACTGTGACAGGAAATTTCTTTAAATTGAGGTTGTGTTTTTTATTATTCTTGGTCACATTATTTTATATACTGACAAATAGGCAATTACTTATCTATACATATTTGATCGAAGGGTGATACCATAGAAAATATAGTACCACGTTTTCTATGGGTGATACTACGAAGTTTCAGTATATATATATTTTATCTATGCTACGAAGTGAACAAACTCTTATAGATATTCTATGGAACAAACTATTTTTGTATGTGGGGAAGTGATGTCAAGTCAAGTTTCGAAGTATTTTTTCCTTTAAATGTTATATATTTTTTGAGTATTTTTATTTTTACTTATATAGATTATATTATTTATGAGAATGAGATAAGTCGTAATTAATTATGTAAGTCCCTACGTAACAGATAATTGTAGATAAAATTAGTTTCATGGTAGGACAGATATGGATATCCTCTGGGTAGGGATAATTATCTATTTTAGTAATTTTACCACATCATACCCGTTTAATTCAGAAACAGTTTTGTAATCTGTAGTATGAAGGTGGAGGTAAAAATATTATTTTTTGCTAAAGCAAGGGAAATTTCAGGAAGAAGTTGTGACGTTTTAATTATTTCTTCGCCGATTTCATACACTCAATTACTGGAAAAAATTGTTGCTGCATTCTCATTGGAATTTATACAAAGCAATATCATTTTGGCACTGAATGAGGAGTATTGTGATTCTGACTCGATTATTACATTGAAGACTGGCGACGAAATTGCAATTATTCCACCTTTGAGTGGTGGTTAAGACGTATTGATTATACATTTTCTTCTTTGAAAATGAACTATCTTAAATTTATCAAAGAAAAATTATCTGTGGAGGACCTCACAAATCTTGTATCATCTCCTTCATGTGGAGCTGTATCTGTATTTATAGGGACGACACGAGATAACTTCGATGATAAACCAGTAGTAAAGTTGGAATATGAAGCATATGAGTCTATGGGAATGAAAGCATTAGAGCAAATATGCAACGAAATTAGAGTAAAATGGAATACAGTAGAAAATATAGCTATATATCATAGGTAAATATGTGTATTACGACATTAATATACACTACATGTACAATAGAGTGTGTATGTGTAGTGTACAATATTTATGTATTAAAATTTTTAATATTTCAAATTTAATAATGTGTTATTTACAGTTTAATTTTTTTAGATTAGGTACAGTACCTGTAAAAGAAGCAAGTATAGTAATAGCAATATCTTCTCCACATAGAGAAGAAGCTATTAAAGCAACCGAATGGTGCATTAATAGTGTGAAAAAATCTGCACCAATTTGGAAAAAGGAAGTTTATGCAGATACAAAGCCCCAATGGAAGGAAAACAAAGAATGTGCGTGGTCTAGTAACTTTATTGAGTTTTAATATTTTATATATAGCGAGTGTTTAAACATTAGCAAGTTACTGAAGTACTTGTATATTGCGACTATTGTATATTCCTTCTTTATCTATACTATTGTGTATATTTTACATAGTAACATACTTTAAACTAATACAAAGCATATGTATAAGCATCACCTTGGTTTTGTGAAATGTTTTTTTCAGTAAAGTTTAAAAAAATCTTCATTTCTGTGCAATATTCGCAGAACATTTTTTGACTATTAGTAAATATTGGTTCATTAGACAGCTATGTAGTCCTGTCGAAATACAAATGAGAAATGTTTATTTCTAAGTAATTAATATTACCAATATTGAGCAATTATACCTACAAGCTATTAGAAGATTAACATTGATAGAGAATATTAACTTCGTAATAACTATTTTCTGTGGATTTAGTTTAGAAAATGTGATTTTTCCAATAATTGTTTTTTTTTGTGGGATTTGTAATGCAGGTGTCTACAAATTTTATTTGTAAGTAATAATTTTGTTAAATATGTTTGGTATTATCATTTTGCTCTATCATATTTTAGAGGCAGATTTAATTTTGTAGTAATATTAGTGTCCAAAAATCCATTTGGTATTATTAATGTGCTTCAATAACACTTATGGTAAGGATAGGGAGTTCTGAATATCATTTTTTAATTTCTTGGGCCTTACTGGCTGTTCAATTTCCGTATTCATAGAATGTGTCAAACAGTTGAAGGATATATCATAGAATTGTTATAAATTTCTATATTAATATTTTGACTTGCCAGTTACAATAAAGATACATTTATTTAATTATTGGCTTTTATTTGCAGCATTTCCTTATCCTCGAAAACTTAAAAGAACAAAATTTGACTTTCAACAGAAAATTGATATTCCTTATGTGCCACCATATTTAATACAAGTTAACGCATCTAAGACAGAGGTACATGAGAGGATTAAGAAATTTATGGAGCGGAAACGAAGCGAGATAGACATTAATAATATAAGGGAATTTTGTTGTGGTGACAGAAATTCTGAATTTACTTGTGCACGAGTGGACGCAGTACTTCAAAAACGAAAGGATTCCAAAAGTCATTTACAAGGTAACAATGTTTTTATTACAGTTGATAATACACTGATATGATAATGTTTTATTATGGATATTGCAGAAAATATTTATAAACCTACCTGAGGTAATAAAATACTCGAAAACATTAGGATCACTTGTAATTGATCCTATCTCTATCCGATAAATCTGCTATTATTTATGGTTTTCATAAAAAAATAAATATTTTGACAATATTTGATAATTAATTAGTTACAAACGTGTGCAGTGTGCTGCGGATCATATCCATTGCATGAGTATTATTTTTTGTACATATAGTTTGTCACTTTCTATTTAAAAGGAGTGTGAGGGAATCTATCATTTAAATAGATAAGAGGGAGGTTGTAATTTAAATAGAACACCCAACATCAATATTGCTTTATAACATTTTCTCTCAAAGACAGCCTTCACATGTCAACAAACCATAGGACTTAAAAAATATTGTCAAATTTATGTTAAAGTATTAAACTCTAAAGTATTTAACATTAAAACAATATTACATAATCAAGTAAGACAAACTCTCGAATGTAGAAGCTAATGTTTCAGTGAGAGTGAGGACAAAGAGAAACTAAAGGCCGTTTGTAACTTCACGATATTTATCAGATAATTTCACAGAAAATTTCTTGGTGCATTTTTAAAAACATTATTTTGAAAATTGTAAATTGCCTGTTTGCAATGTTAACTAAATTATTTTCCATTTTTCATTTATACGCAATCGCAGTAAGCTTCTTGTTTCAGCACCATCTGTTGTTATTTTTCATAAGTTTAAGAATATAGGTCACGATCCTGAGATTTTTTGATCCTGAGATCAGAATAATAAGGTACATTACAAACAAAACACATGCACGCACATAGATAAAGTTAATTTAAGTTGAGGTTTGAGGTTATTTCCTATTCGTTATCGTTAATCATCAAGTCAAACTCAAACAGCTGACTATAATTGAAAGTCGTGCAATGCGCAGATATCCGCGTCGATTTCGGCGAGAAAATAGAACATGTTGGAAATAATTTCTTAAAAAATTTCTTGAAAAATTTATACATAAATTTACTGTTTGCAATTGATGGATATTCATTATGAAATTTTTTTAGTAATTATTTTAAGAATTATTGGAAAAATATCATAAAGTGACAAACGGCCTTTAGGTATTTTTCATTATTATTTAGTCAAGGTCTAGGTAATTCCGAAGACTTTCACACTGTGTCTGCTAAAGACAGAGCCTTTATAACTTCTGGTTAAGGTATGGGCTACTATAATAATAATGACTGATGTGCGATTTTTCCCTATTTCAATATTTTTCTTAATTTAATTTTTTTTTTAGTTAATCGGGTGTTAAATTCTTATCAGCATAGGGATCAGACTAATTCAGATTATTTAAAAAAGTACATTCCTCCAAACGGCATTGAAGAAAGGCTACAAAACCTTGAATGTCAATTAAGTTTGACAACTGTGGTTCCCAAAAATATTTATAAGCGTTTAAAATCATTAGAAGATCGTTTGCTGTACTTAGAATCAGTGTCTCCAGAATATATCCAGTTTTGGGTTAGTACTTAGTCAAATAAATTAAGTAGTAATAGGTACTTAACGTAAGTATATATTAATAAAATTAAATACTCCTCAGGATAGAACAACTCTGGTAAAAGCACGTAGGAAAAAAGTATACACTATAGAAGAAATTGATGAGCTTATAGCTGAAACAGAGAAAAAAATCATGACTATAAATCATGTATAAAATATGATTTGTTCAAATGTATCGTTGAATTCGTATGACTATGTTTCAACCATATATAGATACTATTTGTTGTCTATAAACCATCAGTTGATTAATCACTGACCATTGACAATAAAACTGCCAAGTAGGTAATAAATATGTAAGTATTTTTGATTATTAATAATAACTTTGTTGAACTTGCACAACCTTGAAATAAAAAAATTAATTGTACTTAGATAAGTGGATAGTAGTCTAATATTAGTTTTATGATGCACCAAAAACAAAACAAATTCAAAAATGTTACTTGAATAAATGATTTGATTGCATTTTAGGTTCATCTTGGGCATAGGACTGGAAATAGTAGCTTTATTTTAGCTATAATTATTAATTATATTATTATTAATCAATATTATATTCTCTTGTGTTATCCTTAACTGAGATAACTGTTGTGCTCATTATCCTTATTAATGATGAAGATTATCGAAAACTATATTCTCTTGAAAATGTTAAATAATGATTACTTTATATCCAGTTAAGTCAACAGTTCGCTCACTGATTACTTGAGCACAGTTGTGATTACATTAGTGTTTTTTCTTTGTGCGATTAATTATTTTCCTGCTGTTTGTTGTTTTATTGGTAACATACTGTTGTTATCAGATATATGTATAAACCTAATATGCTAGAATCACTATCACTATAATAATAATATGATACAGCATACAATCTGAAAAACAGATATACAATCTGGGTTGCCTTATTTTTCATCAGATTTAACAAATAAATCTGAACACTTCACATTTTATGGCAACTTTGCATATTTTATTGTAACAACTGTTAAAGCACCACAAAATTTGAAGTAATTGTAAGTAGGTATTATTGAAATTATTCATTAATATAAGTTTCATTAAGATAACTGTTATATAAACTGTAACCCTAATTTTTATTTAAAAGATAATAAAAGATAATATAATAAAAGATAAAATTGAGTTCAGATTATTCAGATTTTCCATTTATTTTTCAACTATTATTCAATTCTATTCTAAGAACTAAGTATTCAATTATAAAAGAAATATGCAATAAAAATTAAACCCGTACTCATACATGTATGTATGGGTAAGAATATGGTAGTTTTGATACTTCAATTATGCTGGTCACCAGTTAATTTTGTCATGTTCTCATTTCTCATGAAATTCTATAACTTTTTTGTCATAGGGACTAAGAGCCAAAAGGCAACTGTTTCCGAGATAATAACGATTTTCTATGAAAATGACGAATGAGAATTATTTTCAGCGGTGCACTTGGTCTTTGCTAGTGAATTCGTTTTTTGAGATAGGATGTAACTGGGTGGCACACTTATTGCAGTAGGCCCTCCGAAAATTCCAGCTTGGTCACTGTTTTTAAATTTCAAACAGGGTATTCAGAAAACCGTGTCAAAGTTTGACATTTTCAAATACAAAAAACTTGCTTTTTTCAAATGTTACACCATCTATTTTTTAACGGGATATTAAATGTCTACTAAAAATTTATAACTTGTAGTGCATGTTTTATTCCAGTTCCTAATATTTTAAGTGATTTCAAGCAATTTTGTATATTTTATTAAATTTTGTCATAGGAGGCATCGACAAATCAATCTATTAGGTTAAAACCGTAGGTATATGGTGAAAACAGTTGGTAAATTTGTAACATTTTGGTAGTAAGAACCATGATAACCAAATTAGGTTCAATTCTAAAATGATTTTTAATAAACAGAACATATTTAACAAATTTATTTTAATGAATTAAATAATAATAATAATAATAATAATAATAATATAAGTCTATGAATCAGTGATGTGCCGGATAATTATCCATTTATAATTAACCGGCTAATTATCGATAATTATCCGTCGGCTAAAAATCCGTTCAAAATTAGCATGCTAAATATTATAGTGCCAGTGGAAAAAATGGCCTCATAGGGAGATATATTGGAACTTTTATTTATTTTTTAATTTAATTTAGTTTGTTTTATATTTTTATTTTTTAATTTGTACTATTATTTTTATTTTTGATGCACTTAATTTTAAATGATGAGATTTGCTAACGGCTAATTATAATATTTTTAGCCGGCTAAATGCTAATTATATAATTAGCATTGGCTAAATATATAATTGGCGGCTAAAAACCCATCATTGCTATGAATAATATCTTTACCCCTCATTCTAATCACAACGAATAGCCCAAAAGTCTGAGACTTGTATGGGAGAGGGAGCGGTATATTATTATTTCGCGAGCCGCAATTTGCGCTTCAGGAACGACTTCCGTTGGTAGGCCCTAAACACTATTCAGTGCTGGATTGAGGGAAACTTGGAAAACCTCATTAGTTAGGGGGACGTCTAATCGGGGACGATTTTAATCATAATCTCTCACATTAACACCAAGTTGACATTCTTCCCATAATAGGCCATCGCCAGATGGTTGCCTTGCCAACCCATCTCTGCGAACAAGCCATGATCACAAGTATAAAGATATATACAGTAATTTCACTCGGCAAAATCTCTTTGATGTTGGTGTCCTTAAGTTTTGTTTTTTTAACCCCCCAAAAAGACCACTGCGCATACTACCCACGCACAATCATGCGCATTAATGACCGTTTTTGGCAGCTATGCACAGGCCCGGACTATTACTTTTTGGAGTAAAAAAGGTGGCCTATCAGAATTTCGTTTACAAATGAAACAATATTTTGTAGCCATGTTACACACAATACAAAACACTTATCAAAATCACAAACACAAACGCCTAGACACACAAACGTATGCTGATTACCTGTGAAGCAAAAAGCAAATTTGCGCCCATAAAATAGCATACGCCGGCCCATTCCTCCCCTTCTACATCTCTACCAACGCGCATACTACCCAAGAGCAGACATGTGCATTAAAAACTTTTGTACAAAAAATTTAAAGAGTGAAACTACTGTATATATCTTTATATCTTTATACTTGTGCCATGATCTACGAGTAAACAATTTAAAATTGTGGAGATGGTGGGGGAATTATTGTACACCATGATACAAAATAAGCGTTTTCTTTTCAAGACCGCTACGCCCCAGGGCGTCAAACTCGTGGCGGAACATAGAGAGCCCTTGAAAAGAACATGAATTTAGGGGATATTTGATATTTGCCAGTTTGTTTGTTTACTTAACCTAAATACAAAATGAAAATAGTAAATACGTTTTTACTCTATATGTCTGAAATTCTGATACCTCAGATACCTACTGTGATTATTTTCCATTTTCAGTATAATTCAGTAGTTTGTTGATGTTTCTACGTTTCTACCGATCTAATCTAACCTCACTAATATTTTGGAGCACCAAACCCCAGCAAAAATTGTAGTGCTCGAGGGGAAAGGGGAGAACAGAGGAGGGCGTCGCGCACTCGGTTAAAAGAACATGCTGCGGAACATCTCCGAGTTTTTCCAAGCTGCCCAAGCCATTGAAAAGAATGCAGTACATGTTAGCCGTTTTCTTTTGCACCTGATTTCGAGATCATGATTTGATTTTACCCAATCAGGCTCCTTTATTTTTTAAATCCACGAATACCATAGGAGATATAAGTTTTGTTCCTGCATAGAATCTCTGATAAATCCCTGACAGTCAGGGATTGTGATTTAATGCGCATGTCTGATCTTAGATTAGTTTCTGATTTTTGCTGGAACACCGGATTTTTAGAGAAATTAATAGCAGAAGAAGAAGAGTACAATAAACAATAACCAAATAATTTTTTAACCTATAAATTATGGAGGAATACATCCGTTTCTGACAAATAATTATTGTTTGTTGAGTTATAAAATTTATAATAGACAGCGTACAATAATTGAGGTTAAAGTTGGTAAATGGTTTTGGTTAATGAGCATTGCGCATGCACCGGACTATGAGTTTCCGAAGAATCAGTGAACTTTTCAAACTATCAGCAAACTGCCCTGACTCAAGCTGGAACAGAGGACAAGAAATCCTGGACTGTCGCAAGGATTGTTAACTGTTTACAGAATTGCTCGATCGCTCAATTTTGTCATCCGCCTTTCTGACGTCATCGAAGATCTATGTAATCGAATTGTCGAAATATACCTATTTTGTGTTTGTTATATTTCACATTTGCAAAAGAATGTTCGTATTTGAATAATTATTAATATTATTATTTATTAAAGTTTGTAATAACAGTATAAAGTGTACCTATTTCTACAAGTTCGAGATCTTTGGATCTTTGATGACGTCACAATTATGGATTACATTGTAGTATAGGGATCGAGCAATCCTGTAAACAGTTAACAATCCTTGGGACTGTCGTTCGACTCTTGGTGGAACGCTTAGATTTGTAATGCGCATGCTTCTGACAGTTACTGACAGTTTTGGACTTCTGCAGGAACAAACCTTGTAATCATGATTCAGAAATCAGGTGCGGCTATTATTATGTCTCCAGTGATGCATCTTATAGATATTCTGTGGTGATGCAGACTACATTAGCCGGCAATTGACCGGACCTTTAAATCTGTGAAGCACAGATTTGTGAAGTCTCTCATGAACGATGGTAAAAAAAAAACAAGAAGAAGAAGAACACATTTATTATGTGCGTGGAGTCATCTCTTTATAATCTGTGGTAGTGTGGTGGAGTCTGTGCTTATCTATGCTGTGATTGACAAATTGACATTGACGTTTGGAAATTATTAACAACAATCCAACCTTTGTACGTTTGTCGTCAAAGTTCAAAGTAAGAATAGGTAAGAATCAAGAAGCAATATTTTATTCCGGTACAATATAACCATTGTTGTAATGTCTTAATATATTTTTAATATTTATGCTTTTCATTCTAGCAATTGAGAGGTTTAATTGTGCCCAGGCAGTAGAGTCCAGCGATCTCTTGGCCCTCTTGTTTCAGTAATTTGTGACCCTTGTCACCTAGAAAAAATCTTTGCCTGTTACCTACATAGTTTTACCCTCAAAATTCAAAGCAGATAATATATTTTATAGAGAGAAAATGGGTAATCGTTCATCATTACTTCTACGGGAAGAAGAAATAGCTCAAATTCAACAAGAAACTGGATGTAAGTGCATTATCTTATTTTTTACTTTTATTTAGTGTAGGGTAACTTTACCAGTAAGCTGGTCATTTCCAGTGGTCGGACGATCTAATTTAAAATGAAAATAACTTGAAAACTATCTATCTTCCTAACGAAACTTCGTGCAAATACAATTTGTCATATATAAGACAAAGATAAAACATTAAACTCTTCCTGCAATTTTTATCAACAATCAGTTGCGTTCAAAAATTTGTTACGAAAGCATTGCTACATTTGATTCCGAGAAAGGTTGGGTGTAGGTGCACAATGTAAGTCAATAAAATGCACTTAAATCAATTACTGTCTCAAATTTTTGCATTTGTATATTGTACAAGGTTTATAGTTATTTACATAGTTATTAATTCTGTTAAAACCTTATTTTTTACTAATTTTAATAGTCAAATTCAGTGTCTTATGTAGATAAATAAAAAAGTAGATTTTCTAGTTTTCGGAACCTCGTCCGAATACTGGCAATTTCAACATTCCTTTGTCTATCTTTTTCTAAATGTTAGTTCATTGACAAAAATTTTCCTTTGGTCACTATAATCAAGTTCATGTAAAATGTAGTACAAAAACCAGTAATCGGACAAGTATAATAATATTTGAATGTCTCAGTCGGCGGGTTTAATTTATGTCCCATTTCTGGTTTTACTGAGATACTTATTAATTTAGTTTTTGAACACACAAGTTTTTTCCGCTAATTTTGAATTTATTTAATGGATTGTCCTTGTTTTTTATTATAGTCAAAAAGACTTTTTGAAAATATTCTGAAAATATGCTGAAAAAAGCATTGGATGAAATCAAATCAGGTACAAAATTAAGAGAATTTTGTACCTGATTTCTTATTTGCATTATGTATTCATCAAGTTATTGATTTTTGAGTTAATTTAAAAAATTGTTTCAGTTACTCCTAGTCAAATAGAAAGATTATATTCAAGATTCACATCATTAGACAGAGGAGATTGTGGCACATTAAGTCGTGATGATTTTTTACGAATTCCTGAACTTGCTATTAATCCTCTAGGTGAAAGAATTGTAAATTCATTTTTTCAAGGAGATGAATTCAATGACCGGGTTAACTTCAGACAATTTATGCATGTTTTGGCTCACTTCAGGCCAGTGAAAAAGAATAAAGATAACAAGTTAAATTCAAGAGAAGAAAAGTTAAGATGTAAGTATTGATACTTCCCTAGGGTTCTGGACTGTAAATGTCCTTCAGAACCATGATTATGAAAAAAAACATAATTATGATTATGATGATGAAAAAAATTTAAAAATGAGGTTCATTGCGCTATTAGGACAATCAATTAACAGTATGAGGCATTACTTATAGAGAGCATTTAGTCTTACAATGGTTGCGGTTTAACCTACAGAACACCCTGTATATTTTTGTGTATTTTGAAAGAGTATAAAATTCTGAGTTGAAAACTTAACATTCTCAATATATCTTTCCTAGGTTTTCCGAGATATTCAACATTTTATAAAAATTTTGATAGATGCAAAAGTTTTCAAAAACTGAAATATTTTTCTTGGAATATGAGATCAGATTTTCACTTTTTATGTGTAACAAGGCTCTAAACTGTATTACTTTTCACAGGTATAAGAATTAAAAACAATATAATAAACAATGTAAATTATTTTATAAATTTCATAACTATAAATTTTAATCTGAAATGGAATAACCCGTGTATTTTGTACATGGGGTTGTACAGTACTGTAACAGAACAAATGGACAGTAATTACACAGTTCTTATTATCATTCACAATAGATCTTATTATTATTATTATTTAATTACACAAAAAAATTATATATCTTTAGAAAAAAAAACTTTTATAAAAGTTTATTTTTGGTTTAAGGTTTATATTAATTTCAGTGTTCTACGTCTCACATTGTGTTGTGGCGTTTCTATCTGTTGTTTTTACCAGTGACGTCTCCAGATGCATGCAGACGCATGACTTGGCACAACATTATTATCGTTACATTTGCTTTCTCTCTTGTGATGAGATAATGATTGTAACGGAACAAATTGGGAACGCTCTCATAGCAGCTTATCACGAAAATTATCCACTTAAGACCATGAAAGATAATAGAGGCACATTTTGGTGGAACAAAAAACTGGAAAAAATGAGGAAAGAAGTTTGTCGCCTCTTTAATCGAGCTAAAGTTTTGGACGATTGGGCTCTATATAGATCCATACTAATGGATTATAATAAAGAAATAAGAAGAGCGAAAAGGGAATCTTGGAGGAAGTTTTGTGGGAGTATATCTGATTTATCTCGCAGAACTAGAATCCACAAAACCCTTTCTAGAGATCTGGCAAGGGAATTTAGGTCAATAAAGTGACCTGATGGTACCTTTAGGGACTTTGGAAGGGAAGCCTTGGAGATTTTGTTACAAAACCACTTCCCAGGTAGTTTGATTTTGGATAACCAACAAGTACCACCACCAGGAGGCTGATCTAAACGAATTAACAAAAATGTGTGTGCTATTAAATCCTTTCAGCCATTCAAATCACCTGGTGAGGATGGTGTGTTTCCAGCTCTGCTTCAAAGCGGACTGGAAATTATCATACCACTTCTCATCAGATTGTTCAGAGCTAGCTTGGCATGGATTACCAACCAGTTGGTCAGCAGTTAAGGTGGTATACATACCAAAAATAGGTCGAATAGACCTATGCCCTAACCTATACCTTAAATTGCTTAGATTTATTAGCCTGACATTATTTCTGTTGAAAAGTCTGGAAAACGTACTGGGTGGGTTCATTAGGAGGAGTGTGTTAAGCATTCACCCTCTTAATATCGACCAGTAATGCCTATCAAACTGGCAAATCAACAGAACTAGCACTCCATAACCTAGTCGGGAAAATCACCCAATCCCTGCAAAGTAGGCAAATTGCAGTGGTGGCTTTCCTTGACATTCAAGGTGTGTTTTTACAATGTACTGCCTGACTCTAAGGACTACAACAAAGGACCAAAATAAAACTTTCTGGTTTACAGAGACAAGCATGCCTGGCTATAACTGGAGCAATTAGCTCCACTACGTCAGCAGGTCTGGAAATGCTACTGGATCTACCTTCTCTTCATATATATCTAGAGAGAGAGAGAGAGACCGGGTGGGCAACATACAGACTAAAGCAGGCAGCTATTAACATACCACAGTCTGACATTATGGAACACAATAGGCTGCTGGATGAAAAGTCACAGCATGCAACAAACGCAACTTATACGCAAATCGATAAAAATCTTCTCAGACGGCCAAGCAGCTCTTAAAGCTTTTGGTTCGTACATGAAGCTGTCAGCAGGCACTCGCTCATTTGGGCAGGAAAAATAGATTAACTCTGGTCTGAGTCCCATGTCATTCCGACCATGAAGGGAACGAAGCAGCCGACTCTCTAGAAAGGGAGGCTGCTGCTTCTGAATTCGTTGGACCAGAACCGGTGCTCGGCATATCCTCGAATACTGCCAAAGCAACTCTTTTGACTTGGGCTGAGAGGCAAATCCTCCAGTACTGGCAAGAACAACCAAGAGTAGTTCATTCGAAGGTGTTCATTATAAACCCTTCAAAGAGTTATAAACAGGTTGCACCTGCGAACTTTAATTGGCCTATATCACAAGTATAAAGATATATACAGTAGTTTCACTCTTTAAATTTTTTGTACAAAAGTTTTTAATGCACATGTCTGCTCTTGGGTAGTATGCGCGTTGGTACAGATGTAGAAGGGGAGGAATGGGCCGGCGTATGCTATTTTATGGGCGCACATTTGCTTTTTGCTTTACAGGTAATCAGCATACGTTTGTGTGTCTAGGCGTTTGTGTTTGTGATTTTGATAAGTGTTTTGTATTGTGTGTAACATGGCTACAAAATATTGTTTCATTTGTAAACGAAATTCTGTTAGGCCACCTTTTTTACTCCAAAAAATAATAGTCCGGTCCTGTGCGTGTCTCCCAAAAACGGTCACTAATGCGCATGATTGTGCTTGGGTAGTATGCGCAGTGGTCTTTTTGGGGGGTTAAAAAAACAAAACTTAAGGACACCAACATCAAAGAGATTTTGCCGAGTGAAATTACTGTATATATCTTTATACTTGTGCCTATATACTGGGAACTGCCTTTAAAAATTCCATCTGTACAAATTCAGCTTGGCAGAAGATGCTAAGTGCCGCTTGTGCTTAGAAGATGATGAGACGGCAAAACACATATTATGTACCCGGTCTGTTGGGGAAAGGATCAGATACTCAATATTTGGCAAAAGACAACTTCTGTCAGATGATCTGAATAAGTTCTCACCCAATAAGGTGATCAGCTTCATTAAGACGCTGGACCTGTTAGGTGAAATATAAGTAGGTGTGAGGCACAATAGACCATATGGTCGCAGTGGAGGGCCTGATTTCAGTCCACTCACTTTTGAACCTAACCTAATCTAACCTACATCTGCTCGCTGCAGCCAGGCTCTCAAATTATGCTATAGAGGGTCATACACAGTTTCCATTTGAAAAAAATGTTAAGGCTGTTTGATATTAAAATGAAACATCCAAAATGGTATAATGGTAGTAGTAGTATATTGTTTTTTAAATTAGTTTACCTGTGAAGAATAATACAATTTAGAGTCTCGCTACACGAAAAAATTGAAATCTTTATCTAATATTCTAAACTTCTGTTTTTGTTTCTGGAAACACTTGCGTTTGTCAATATTTGTAAATAATGTTGAAAATATCGGAAATGTTTGAGTTGAGATATAGGGTATGTTATATGTTTCCATTAGAATTTTATACTCTTTTCAAAAATGCAAAAATATGCAGGGTATTTCATAAGAAACGAGGTAATGAGCAGCCATTCTGAGCCTGAACACTATGACACTAAATAATTTTAATCGACATCCCTAGAGGCACAAAGGATCTGATAGTTTTTTTTATGTCATGTTTCAGAATAACGCTACAGTATGTTCCCATGGTAATAAGACTATGTTATATGTATGTGAATTGATTATAAATTATAAAGTTGGTCCACAGTTATAAACTTGCCTCTTTACAGTAGTTTTCTAATGCGACAAAATGCAAAATAATTAACATTTTGATTAGCTAACCAGATTTTTGTAAAACTGTTTATATTTTCAAAGACCCTCGACTATAATAGTTATAATAAGCACAAAAAATTACAGTAGATATTTTGGAGGGGCAGAAAGCAATATACAGCGAGATCCAGAACGATTGACCAGTTTCCATTGGTTGGTTTGGACCAAAACTGGTTTCCGTTTGCTAAAATTACTTTCTTTCCTACTGATAATCATTGATTTGGAAAATCGATCAGTTGACAATAGAAAATAAAGTAATATTAACAAACGGAAACCAACTTTACACCAATTGTGACAGGGTGTGTTCAGAATCCAGTCAATCATTCTGGATCTCACTGTAGTGTAGATGTGATGGTAATCATAAAGTCTAAATACAAAAAAAAAGATAAAATTCCAACTGAAAAACATATATTTAGGTAGCATGTTGTAATATGGGACCCATAAGAAACAAGGTGACTTTCCTTTCTAAGAAATAAGTGAATATGGTCATTCTTCTTGCAGAATTAGGCCCGCCATTTTAATAATGGACATATACACAATTGTAGAAATGGCGATTTTAATTTTTTTCCAGCATATTTACACAATCGACAGAATTAGGTGAACTTTTTTGATAGCAATAAATTTTTCTCTAAATGACGCATATTTTTATTTATTTCACCTCTTTTGGCCTGAATTAAAATTACCATTTTATTTATTATAAAAGAAAATAAGAAAAGAAAAGTTAAGAGGTAGAGAACTACCTCTTAACTTTTCTAAGAAAGTATAAGAGGTAGAGAAAAAAATTAAATAAAAACGTTTTTTGTTTTCACTTTTCTAAAAAAAAATTACTTTTTTTGTTTTTATATACAGGTAGTTCAGTTTCTTGATCTAGGCACAGACCTATGAACTAAATAGACAGTGAATGAAGCCTCAATATTTTAATTTTAGCTGTGATTTTATTGAATTTTATTTTTTTAATTTTAACTCGTCCAACATATTCCTATTTCTATTGGTTCTTCGTAACAAGTGATAAAATACGTATACAGCTATTGTTCCTGTTAGTCGCTCCTTGAGTACATCTAAACTATTTTAACCATATATCTGCCATAGTGCATAGGCATTAGTTGTAGAAAAGTGGTGTACTTATATAGTTGAAACTAAACTGCAAATAAAATTTTGTATCCTTGCAAGTTCAAATAAGTAATATTTTTTTAGTTGCATTTAAAATGTACGACTTGGACAATGATGATATGATTTCCAAAGATGAGTTATTAGCAATTTTACATATGATGGTTGGCACAAATATAAGTGGAGAGCAACTTAATAGTATTGCAGAACGAACAATTCATGAAGCAGATGAAGATGGTGACCAAATGATTTCGTTTGAAGAATTTTGCAAAGCTTTACAAAGGACAGATGTTGAACAGAAAATGAGTATTAGATTTTTAAATTAAATATTGAGGTTATTGTTATCTATTATTGGTTGGTAATTTTATTTTTATAATTATGTAAAGTAAAGTATGTTATGTAAGTACTCTGTAAATCTTATATTTAATAGTTTTTTGCAAAAAGTAAGTAGAAATCTTAGGCAGCTGATAATTATAATGTAAATACAACGCTAGTGCAATAAGACAAATTGTATAACTTTTTATTTGTTAAATCATAGTATAGTACATAAATAACTTTTAAATCCAAAGCTACATAAATATATTTTTAACTAGATTATCGGTTATTGTAACTTATAATAAGAAATAAAACATTTATATTTTAAAGTATAATTTAACTTATGCAGTGGAAGAGACGGCTAACTTCTTTAAATGGTCCATAAATACTTGAAGTGACACATCATCTGTGAGTACAGGAGCACCACCATCCTAAGAAACGGTAAATTATTATTCTTATTCATTACGATTAAGTATTACTGTATTAGAAAAACATGTATATACCAATGCTATTTAAGAAAATCAAGCATTTAGGTTAAATTACTACACCCTTCCCTTTTTACATTCTATTTATTAATATGCATGTGCATATTGTCATTAAATAGCCACACCGAGAGTCAGGCTGCGCTTTAGTAGAGTTTACTTCTTCATCCTGCCTTCAGTTACAACAGAGCGTTCTGGAGCGCCCTAGATATTAAAATTACTACCTTGCTTACAATCTATTAAATAAAATTTATTATTATATCATGGTATAATAAAATCATGCCTTAGCATGATTTTATCGATATCTAAAAAATTGTATTCTTGAAAAATGATTATGAATCATCTGCCATTTTCTCTTCCAGGATGAAAAAATAATACCTTTATTAGATTTTTGAACTGTTTTAAATTTTTTTTTGAATTCTCATTAACTATTTATTCTACCTTTACCAGTTTGTATGTGGTATTTCGTATTTTATTTCAAATCCCTTAATTTATAACAAATAGCACAAATAGCCTTAGTTTATAAACAAAAAATTATTGTATAATACATTTTTTGCAGAAGAATTTACAGAATGTTTAGAAATATGAAATTGATATCCAACCAGTTATAAAATATAAAAGTTAATTTACTGTGTCCTAAAGAATTGACCAACACATTTTTACAGTATGGTACCGTATCTAGGACTTTACTTTTATCTTGTGTCTTGCAAATTTGAACAATCTTTTCTTCAAAGAACTAACATTGTCACTTCATTAAACTTTTTTGCTTTTTCGAAAGTTCTAATCAGTATTTGTTGATATCAGTACGTAAATATCGTGGGGTATACACGATGTCCCACCAGGAACCAATTTGATTGATACAATATATAGAAAAGTACGTGTGGAAAATTAAAATTTGGTTGCTTACATATGTCTGTAGGGCCAACATAACTAAAATATTACAAGCCTCTGGTGTTTTCAGTTATATTGGAAGTCAATAGCAACTGTCTTATTTTAAATCGAGTTTTAAATGGAACACTATTTTTGAATCAATGAAAGATTGATGAGCTAATTTCGTCCTTTTTCTTAATCTGTTGTTATATTCTTTCTCTTTCTTAATCATAAGTGTACACAAAAGTGCAAAAGGAAATTATGTATGTACATATGTTTGTTGAATTATTTCGATTATATAAGGTTATAATTAATTATTTAATAAATACACAAGCCTTGGGTAATTCACTGCTGAATCTTCTATTAGAATATCTTAAAATTTAATAAACACAAGCCAAGAGGTACCTATTTAATTGACACTTAGATTAAACACTCGATTATTTATATTGCCAGTAATTATTTCTTTATACCATCCTTGATATTCTTCCCCTAACTGAATATTTTGTCATAAAACTGAAAATATACAAACCATTGTATAATAAAACCTCTTCCCATAAAGCAACAGTCAGGGGTTCTTTTGCAACTTAGTTTTACTTAATGAAAAAATACATCTCATAAACAAAACCAAAGATTTCGATGGTTAAACAGAAATAGCATATTTTGTCCGTGTTAGAAGGAAAGAGTAAATAATTTCAGGTAGGATATCCTTGTCGACATTATTTCGATACGAACGGTCAATTTTTCGTAACTATTTCGATAGTGACATTTTCGGGAGTACCAATTTTTCGATATATCGATATCGATCGGTTGACATTGAAACAACATTTCGGGAGTCCCGCTGCAGCTCCGTCATACCTTTCACTTCAAACATACTGAATAGTTGAATATAAGTATAGACAACCTAACATAAATTTAGTTAAAAACTTAAGAATTAAAAAATACAAAGAGAGTTGAATTTAAAATGCTAAAAAGTTAGTAACAACTAGTATAACCAGAAATTTATACACCCCACAGACATTAATAATTGACAATTCCAAAAATGAATGCGCCCTCTGCATGAAAATATTTGAACCTATTTAAGATAATTTTTGGAGGCTTGTTGATATAGTGATAAATAACATGTATTCGGGTTTGTTTAACGTAATAATTTAGAGTGCTTGTAACTTTTTTATATTGCAACGTTAAAAACAATGTGGTTAGTTTTTGTACATTTTTATTTTTACATTTTAAAATGGCATTCAAAGCAAACTAACATAACACAAACTACCGTGTTTATGGGAATCATTCTAGAAAATGTGTTAATAAATAGAAGTGTTTAAGATAGAAGTTTAGAAACAGTTCCTTCTCCAAAAGGCATGTAACAATTTAATAACAGGGAACATGTTTATTTATGCAATATAAGCACTATGTTGCAGTGTGTCCATACTTTTCTATTTTTAGTCTTATAAAAGCAGAATATATTTTAATTTAAATATAACAATTATTTAACAAAAAACACAAGCATTAATATGGTATGAATAACCATATACTTTTTCTATCGTTTGTCACACTTATTTCAGCCAAAATGTAAGTAAACCAAAACTAGAGTGCCTGTTTCAACCCAAAAAAATTCATATGAAAATTTTTTGACGCAACAATCCATTAGATTTCGTCTACTTATAATCACGTGTGCAAAAGCAACCAATAATAGTCACATTACACTGATAACAGCCCATGGGTAGTTATCACTTATGTCATCATACGTTGACAGCGAACAAAATTTTTTTGACACTTCTATAATTGTAACAATTTAAAATGTCAAATGTCTCTTTCGTCACGATTTGGTGAACAAATTAGTGCTTCAGTCGATAAAATTATAGAAGAAAATACACTAAAAAATACTGTTAACAGTAAAAAGTATACTTGAAAAATATTTATGAACTTTTGCAGCAAGCGGAAATATACATTAGATGGAAATCGTACAGTTGAAGGACTGGCGTTGATACTTAAGGATTGGGCGGCTAATATGAGAAAAAGGGTACCAAGTTTAAGGAGGCTGCAGTTAAAACTATATGGAATGTAACAAGTAAATTATTACAAGAATAATTGTATTTTTTATAAAAATTGCAAAAAAAATTCTCACCGAATACCTCTCGAGCATTGATAAATAACTCAAAATTTTCTCACAACTTTCTCAAGCACGTTATTTTTTGACGCCTACGGCGTCGGGCTGTTGTCAATTAACGTGCTTTGGAAATCTGTGATAAAATTATCTCGTTATCAATGCTCTTGGGCCATCATAGGTGATAATTAGCAAAGAACCACTTATGGGACAAATGACTGCTTTTACCACTCTTTTCATCCTTTATTGCAAATTTTCAAACATTTTTAAATCATACTTTTGCATATATTATTTACATTTAGTCCAGGTGGGACATCCTACAATTTCCGGTGGTACACAGACTATATTGATTAATTTATGGAAAGTTGAAGATTTTCAGCATTTATAACTGATGGGATACCAATATTAAAGACCACATTTGTTAGAGAAAGGACCAAAACCAATATAATACAAAGCCCATTTCCTTATCCCAAAACACCAAAATATATTTTAAAAATTACCACATTTGCACCACCCATGATCGCCTATTACGTTCCGGAACGAATATGAAACACAAAATTTTGTATTAAAGACGAAATGAAAACTATTTCCAATGGAAATATTAGATAACAAAATAAAATCATACATAAACAAGAATATATTACTCACCCCTCCATAAGAGTACATATTGTTATGAGTTTGACTTGGGTTTACTTTTGACAACAAGAATCTGGCTTGGGATCCCCCCTGCTCTGTGTCAATATACCGAGGCATAGGGAATCTTGTTTGTAGAATCTCCTGAGCATCATCCACTGGGGCTTGCAATAGCTGCCTAAAGTTTTCATACTCTGGCATATCCTGATATTTCAAGCTACGCCATTGTGCTATCGTCTAAAATATAATTTAAATAAAAAAAAAATCCTTGCGAGAGCAGTTTCTCTCTATAGTATGTTTTTTGAGAGATGAAATTTGACTAAAGAAAAAGAGCTTACCTCTCCATGGAAGATTAAAATTTGGAAAAATGTGTCCATCAACAAAATTCGATCAGGTTGTATGGAACTTGTATCTAAAAGGACAGGTTCTGGTGGACCATTAAAACTATAACTATACAAGATTGGCTGAATCATGATTAGCGACTGTGTCAGGTCTTCCCTCATCAACATGTGTCTGTAGAATGATGTTTCATCAGGCGAGTTATTGAATACTTGGAGGAACTGAGATCTTCGTAAATGATACATAAATTGAGGATACAGACTGAAATTCTCACTTAATCTGAAAGAATTTGGATCGTCTTTGTTATATTCCCCAAATTTCTGACACTGAAAACGAGAGAGAACCAATAACCAATGTTAAGAAACAAGTATTTTTAATTTATTTTAATATATTTTTATAACCTAGAAAAAAACCTGTAGTAATAAAAAACAAAATAATAAACAATAAAAAATATAATAAAGTAAAAAAATAATAACAAAATAAAAAATAATAATAAAAAAAAAAATAAACAAAATATGCAGAACCCACGAATAATAATAATAATAATAATAATAATAGGATATGTTGTTTTAAGTGAAAGCATTAGCGTATACGGTGTGTCCAAGATAAAGATGGGATAGCATTGGGATCTTGGAAATGGTAAGAGATACAAAGTTGGTCAAATTATAAAAAAGTTGAGCAGTTTGAATACCTTTGACATGGATTTTGCAAAAATAAGTTATCTTTTTCTGATTTGAAAATATTTGGAAAAACATTTTTTTTGCGATATTTGTTTTTATTTATTTCTGGCGTTATTTTAACAGCTATCAAAAAATAAAAAATACTTTTCCATTGTCACTTTTTGAGCTTAACAAGATGGCATTCATCAAGTTTTTGTCCGACGTTTCGTTTCCGAGAAACCATCATCAAGTTCTATTTTTTAAATACGGCCCTGTATTTTTAAATAGAAATTTTGATACAATTTTTTATTCTCAATTCAATGATGTATCACAATAGTTTAATTACGTTTTTAGCTTGTTGCCACCATTAAAAATTAACGAGGAAAAGCCTCCTGAGTTTAGCTCTTACCGTTTCCAAGATCCCAATGCTATCCCATCTTTATCTTGGACACACTGTATATACAACATATTTTCTAAGAGACAACTTTAAGAAGACATCTTCGATATTTTTAAAAATGCCACTCACCAAGCGAATTAACATTCTGTCAACCCATCGAAGGACATCTGGACTATCATCAGATTCAGCACGATATACTGCCATCCTAGCCATTATTACAGCCGCAGCTTCTTGGTCAAAACCGTTATTGATATGATGAATATTGGCAGTGGCGTCCGCCCAATTCCTCGCAACTGTAGTCACTCTTATCCTTCTTTGACCACTAGCATGCTAAAAAAAATTATAATAGAAATTTCTAAATTAAAAATCGAACTGCTTTAATACTCTTAGGCAGAGTGGCGACTGCAAAAATGTCTACCTGGCGGGCACAAGAAAAATTCGAATATAGATGAAATATATTATATTATTCATTATTCACACCAAGATCACCCGGTTTGCCGAAATTACGCAATTCCTGCCAATTTCTAATAACATCGTCACTTCCAGCATTATTTTGTGGTTGTTTATCTACCTATAAGCTATAAGATCTATACTTACTCCATTATGTGACCTTTTAGAGTGTTAATATAATTTGGTCTGCCTGTGATCACCTGGCTGCAAGTCCCTTGCGCCTTGAAAAACAAACGCCGTTTTACGAACGTCCACCTACTCATGGAGTACGAACAACATTTTTATGGCATTTTAATTCTGATAACATCGTCATTTCCAGTATTATTTTGTGGTTGTTTATCTACCTATAAGCTATAAGATTTATACTTACTCCATTATGTGACATTTTTAGAGTGTTAATATAATGTGGTCTGCCTGTGATCACCTGGCTGCAAGTCCCTTGCACTTTGAAAAACAAATGCCGTTTTACGAACGGTCACCTACCCATGGAGTACAAAGAACATTTTTATGGCATTTTAATTCTCTAAAAATGTCCCATTATATTATAAGTATAAATCTTGTTCCTTATAAGTAGATAAACAACCAGAAAACAACACCAGAAGGCTCAGTCTTATTGAAATATAGACCAACAGAATTTGGGCAGACCGGGTGATTTGGGTATGAATAATATATTTCATTTACATACGATTTTTTCTTGTGCCCAATGGATAGATATTCTTGCAGTAGCTAATCAGACTATCTATAGCCAAAATTATATAGTGCCTCATTGACAATATGGAGCTGTTCCCACCAGTGAAGTGGCAAAGGATCGCGATTCCATATGCGCGTCTGGTAACGTAGTGCCCAATTTTAAAAAATATAAAAATATGTCCAACTTTTTTCTTTAATTAGGTTAAATTAGGTCTTTTACAAATACTAGACAATCTCATAGTTCCCACACTTGCAAAAACAACTGTAAAAACAATGTAATAAATGACTTCATAATTAATCGTCAAACATAAGTTGGCAAAATTGGATGTTGTTGACATGTAAGTACGCATGCTCTAGCTACGTTTCGATATTAGTCAATCATGTTGCTTATTACGATTAAAGTATTTTAATCATTGGTGTATATCAACCACAGTGCCAGTCCATAAAATGTCATTATACGTAGCAAGTTGCACATTAAATTTCTATACACTCTCATTCTATCCGTAAGATTAGAATAATACGGTAAATAATAAGCTCCGATACTATTCATAAGTCACTCTATAATTTTGGAATAGGAATATAGAATGTAATTTTTATTTCTATTTGATGCTTAGAAGCAATAAATTTGAAGATTTATTTAAAAACTGAATTTTCTGAATATCAGTTTCCCATATTTTTTAATATTTTCAAATATTTAATTACCACAAAATGAAAGAAGACTTTATAACTCATATTAATTAAGTTCCACAGCTCAATTTAATAGACTATATTGGTGCTCGATAACAAACTATTTTGATAATTTACTACTACTATATGTCTACTACTTATCTAAATAACTATCCTTCTATACTTTATGCCAGAAAATTTGATTTGAATTTAACAAAAAATGTTTATTTACATAGTACATAAAAACCTATGATGTCGTATTCATACCTGATATTGGGTGATAAATTGTATGCAGCCTCTTCCTCCCTGTGGTATTGGAGCAGAATGTTGATTTACCACTTCAAAAAATAGGGCTACCGTTGCACTAGGTGTCAGTGTACACATTTTCCACTGCACAGTATTTCCCATGCCAATTTCTGTATCCGAGACTAAGGGACTCTTAACATTTAGCGATACACACGAACCAATACCTCCTTGAACTAAAATAAGATGATCATAGACGAAAGTTTAAATTTTTATATCCACGTACAGGTTGTCTTATAAAATACATTACACATAACTCATTTTACAAGGTTGTCATTTTCAGTCCGATTAAAAAAAATAAATAAAAATAAGAAAAAAAAGTAAATAAAAAATAAATAAAAATAAATAATTACAAAACTTAGTTATAAAAACATATAGCCTTCCATTTGAAAAATGTTACTTCACACTAGATTGGTTTTATGTGTGTTGTGAGCAAGTGAAATTTCAAATGAAATTTGAAAAAACTTAAATACTAAAATATAAAAAAATTTAAAAGTAGTGTCAATATGTGATAGTATTTCTTTAAAATTTTTTTTTTCAAATCTGATGGAAAATAAGGGTGTTGTGAGTTGTGACTTATGCCATTCTTTACATTACAGTATATATTGTAAATATATACTTTTCAGTAATTTACCTTTCAATTCTCTTGAACATTTCACTTCTAATGTACCATTAAAGGCCATTTTCAATTCGTTTTTCTGATCCTTTGAGAAAACTCTTTGGAATGTCTGTTTGAAGAGGGAGGAATTAAACGAGTCACCCATTACCATGTGTCCACTATAAATTATGGTCGAAAATGTTTTTATCAGTTGTTATAAATAATTATATTTATTGTTAAAACACTTTTAGTTTTAAGAGTTTTAATGAAAAATAAAATTATAAAATATATTACATATTATACAAGGCCACTGAACTGGGTGTAAGTCTGTATTAGAATAATCGTTCACCAAACCTCGCGACATGCTGATCAGCGAATATTATCGGGACTACTTCGAATTTATGGGTGTTTCGACATAATAACCAGTGGAGGCGGCTTGAATAAAATGTTGTGATACTATATAGTAATATTAGTTATAAAAAAAATACGTCACCCTGAGGAGTTACAGCACTGTTTCATTTCCATCAGCCCTGTTTGATCCAATGCACAAGAGTATATATCAACGCAGTGTCCGTTTGTAGCAGCCCTCATAGCTAAATGATCGTAATGTTTTATGGCTTTCTTCATGTATTTTGCATTATCTTTTTGAATATCATGATGTGATCTAAAAATGATATGGTTCAACAATAATGGTAAAGTGAACATCTTCTGTAACAAATTTTATCATTTTAATTCTAGTGATATATTGTAAAGCTCTGATGGTTAAACCTAGTCAGCATAAGCGTCAACACGGTGGCCCTCTATATTCTTGTTGCCTGCTTGTTCTTTATTAAATTAAACTATCAGATATTTAGAGTCATATATTTTTTGCAAAGAGGAAGAGAGGAAGTACCTACTAACTCAATATGACCGAGAACCGAATACTGAATACATATAAATGTTGCTTATGCTTATTTTCATTATTTACTTATGCACAAAATAATCCTAAAAAATGTATTTACCTACTTTAGCAGACTTCGTATAATATTTTGATAATTATTATAACCACAAGGAGCTCGAGAAATAAGAATAAAAAAAACTGTCAAGTAATTTTTTCAAATGGAAACTCCATTATAATTTTATCTTAATCACCATTAAAAATAAGGTCAAGTTTGTATAAGGTTGTCTATTCCGCAAATTTGTAGTTTTCGAAATATTGGCAATTTAACATTTTCCTGTTGCAAAAATGGTACGGCTTTTATGTCAAGGTACTCTTAGTTGACCGTGACGGCGTTAGAAAGTGTTAAATAAATGTTACTGTCACCTACTTGCTATAAATTGTCAACAAACATGCCAGGAATTATTAACTTGACAATATTTCGAAAATTACAAGAATAACATAAGTTTATAAAAACATTACATTTAAAAAAATTGAATTATGAGTTTTTTCAATTTAATATTTCTTCTTTTTTGAACACAATAATTATCAATAATTATCAAAATATTATACGAAGTATGCTAAAGTAGATCCTTTCCAACATAGTCACCAACCCAAATTAAATAATAAAGACTCCCGTATAGTCAAAATTGATAATTATTTTTCGTTCTGCAAACATCATTGTTTATATAAAATTTCAAATGTGTCAAAAACGATTAGATTTAGGTATAGGACATTATACGTGTGTTTAGAATTCCGCGTAGAATCTAAAACTGAAAGTCTATAGGGCGTTCTATTGAAACGGAAGTGTCGTATCTCCATCTTGTAATATATTTTAGCCAAATGGCCCCCATCCATGTCGGTGTGCTGACAAATTTTCAGATTTATCCTAATTATAGTTTTACCATAATCAATCGATGGAGTTCCCATTGGGATACCCTGTATAGGTATTAAAATCGCTTTTGAGTTTAGAGGTTTGCTATCCGACTAAATATTATATAGACAAATTATAGCAAGACAGTTTTGTTTCCAACAATATATAAAACAATTACTTTTGGTTTACATTGGTGCCCAAGCATTTGGTCTAATCAAAAAATGCCATTTTAGTTTACCGCCTAAATTGTTAGAGATTTTGTGACTGTCACCAATGGGCGCAGTTTACACAGGTAAGTAATCATGAATAAGCGTAGAATCGGCAATAGCGAGAAGGATCGTCATGATTTTACCATTATTTTTTAATAGTAAATATTAAATACTATTATGAATAGTGTAGTAAATATTATACACATATGTGTATAAATTGTTGTTCTTGAATATGTGAATCTTAAACTTTGTATTTACTAAAATAAAATATTCTAATTTGTACTTTTAGTTTTATAATTATTATTTTCACCCCTTAAAACATAGCCGCCCATGCTGCCTGGGCACTGACAGGAAATTTCATGAAATTGAAGTTATGTCTTTGGTTATTCTTGGAAATGACCATTTTGTATACTGACAAATAGGCAATTACTTATCTATACAATTTGATCGGAGGGTTTGCTATTATTTGTGGTGGATAATTATTATTAAGAGACACACATTATGTGATACTTATTGTAAAATTTCACAATACATCATTGTTATGTGAATTGTGTTCTATAATAAATTATTATAAGTACCTGATGGGCTGCTTCAGATCATCATTGAGTACTTGACCTGGTCCTTGCGAGCATGGACCACCTAGAAACAACATAACACGAGCACCAGTATTTGCGTAGGTGCACTCTAATAAACCAATAGCAATAGACAGAGCAGCACCAGTTGACCTTAGAGGACGTTTTCCTTGAGGCACAGGCCAAGGGTCCCTCTGAAGTTCCCCTATCAGATCAGTAAGACTCATGTCACAGTTTGAAACAGGTTGAAGAAAACGACTAGCAGGGGGAGTTGGAGCTTGATGCGGCTGACCGGGTCTAATAGGTTGTCCAGGTTGTTGGGTCATTTGCTGAGGATTCACATTTACCTTTCCAATACCTAGCATTTCCTGAATTTGCTTAGCAGTAAGATCTTTTGTGCCACGGAATACATATGATTTGCTACAACCTTCAGTACCTAAAAAATTCCAATATTTTTTTGTCAATATGTCATACTCGATCTATCATAAGTTGACGTTGATAGTGACACTGATTGCACTTTGCAGTTCAACTTTCTGATTAATTATTAATTTGTGGCACTTAGTAATTTTTGGCGAGATACCAGGTTGAAAGTGGTAACAGCGGTTCAGTTACCGGCACATTTTTGCAAAAAGCGGTAACGGAGGGGAAGGTGTTGTGACGTCACAAAATTTGTTACTGAGTTCAACCGCTATCAACATCGGTTATGAGGAGTGGCGATCACGGTGACGTCTGACAATTGAGACAATTGACAGTAGTTGACAATAAACAGTACAAAAACGTAACATAATAATATGCATATAGAAAGTATACATAAATATCAAAATTTTACTGAAATTCCAATATTTAATAAAATATTCAGGGACTGGATTATGAAGAGCAGGTACTAAATACAGCATTTGTAGAATTTTCTATTAAATAACATCAAAACATGTAGGTATGTATATGAAAAAGCAGACTGCTTTGTCTAACTTGTCTACAGTTCTGCTGTAGAACTGCTCTTTGCCATAATGCTATGTACTATACCTTCTTTTATGCATGTGTACTATACCGACGACACAAATAAAATATTTTTGACGCAAAATAATCAAAACTTTTGTATACAAGCAAATATTCGAGGTTAGAATCTAGAGCCCAAAACCGTCACGTTTAGTTTCAGTTTTCGCGAATGGAGTACTTCAAAATAATTTCCTGAAAGTGGGGGGAATAACCACCTTTAACCAGTGGTTGAACCGGGTATCTCGCCAAAAATTACGTACTGTTCTGAAACTAATAACAATAATTATTCGTCAGATGTCATAATTATTCTGTTATTATACATCATGGTTGTCACAAATCTCATTTCAAAACAAACAATTGACTAACGTAGACTTAACCCTACCTGCTGCCATTGCCGGTAATTCCGGAGAAGCAGTGAAACAGGGCAATGGAATAGACTAATATAAGGAGCAGGGACCTGGTGGCTACATGATCTAGCTGATTATGTCTAACCCAAGTTCTTCAGAAAGTCTTGAATTATTTGGTATTTGATTCGTAGACTACTATTTTATTTAAAGTTAAAAGAAGATAAAATCAGATTTTGTGAAGAATCAAATTATTGAAAGATTTTGCTATAAAATGTTTTTAAGTAGGTACCTACTCATTGAAGTATAATTTATTTATGCAATATTAAAAATATTTTTTATTTTTAAATATCTAAGATATTTAAAATAAACATATACAGTGTGTTTTAATGAAAACAAGCCACACTAAATAACTCTGTTAGACCTGTCTTCAGAGAAATCACGAGACAGATCGAAGTGGACACATATTGTCGCCATCTCTCGATATTGCACAAATACCCTAAATTGGAACCCTCCTGGAGTCAAAATGACAACAATTTAAATAAGGAATGGAAATTGAATGACCCCTCATTGTGACATCTTTACTTGTGATATATGTGACTTTAGTTATAAATTTAACAATAATGATATATTTGTTTATATTGTTGTTTTTTCTTTAAAGTCAATGTTTTGTAATTTTGCACAAATATAATGACATGCAATATCACAAAATAGACAAACCAAACAACACCAACAAACTAAATAAGTCCTCTGATGAGCCAGGCCAGCCCTGTATTTTTATTTTTGTATAAATGTCTATTCCTTTTCTTAGATAACCAGGGAGTCAATTCTAGAATCTCGATTAGTCCATGTTGTATATTACTTTCATATAATGCCTATTGAAATTTGCATGATTATATTCTGGAATCTTGTCTTATTGACATTAAGTGATTTCAGTCTCCTGTCTTTTGATAGTCGTATACAAGGAAACATCAAATCGTGGAATCCTACAGAAATCTTAAGAATTGGCAAATCAATAAACAAGTAAATCATGTGCATTATAAATATGTACTTAATCAATTATACAAATTATATAATTATTATTATTATAAGAAATTAATTTTATTGCGACGACAGAAATTTTGAAAAACAAAAACGTGTTGTGCATAATAGAAGGATGTGTATGGACTTATCTGTTCATACTAAATGATAAGTAGTATTACTTGTGTTATTGCAAGGCTATCTTACACTTCAACATTAACTGTAAAACCTAGTGAGTGGGTACTATATCGACATCACCTTAGCTGTAACGTGTCTAATTGTTTCCTAAATATTAGTTGCTTCATACTTTTAATGTAACTGGAAACCTAACCTATCACTGCTATCAGACAAACAACAATAATAAGTAATAATATTGGTGACCGTGGCACATCATATACCTCCAACTTTATTCGAGCCCCAGTATCATTTTTTAAGAAGTACTTGAAAATAATGTCACAAAACAAATAATTTTGAAACAGAAATGTAATCAAATGCAGTACCCAACTAAGAATATGAAAAATAGTACAGATCAATAATTTTATTTCTGTATCTACCTATGTAAATTTTTTTCATCCAATATTAAATACAAAACAATACAAACTATATGTGCCAATGTTAAAGAATTGATAACACTATAGGTTGTTAAACTATCATATATACTTACCTAATTCATGCACCTGTACCATTTTGCCAAAAGTAATCAACCCAATAAGAGCATTTGGTGGTAATAAACTAAGAGACATCTGTAAAGAATCTTTCAGGGCCCCCAACTCCTCTTCATCCATACAGGTATCCACAACATATAAGTATATAGGAGGTAAACATTGTGCTCTCATGATAGTATATTCTATTGTAGAAAACATTGGCATGAGTTCGGCCGGTTGATGCTGTTCGGAAATTGCAGCATACTGAGGCGGAAACTATAAAATTTATGTATTAAATTGCAATTAACCAACGTTTAACTGTGTCAAGACTACAAAACAGATACTCACAGGATTTCGTTGAAAACAGAAATTGCACACCCATAACTTTGCTCGATAGTCAACTTGGCACAAAGGGTTTAATATTGCTCTACAGTTATTTCTAGTACATAATACAGGATCATACTGAATTGGAGGCAAGTCTGGTCGTTCCTTAATTGGTTGATAAAGACATCCTAGGGGCACAACTAAACGAGTTGCTTCAATTCGGCTTGATGGCCATACATTCCATGTAAATCTAATACCATCCCTGTCTTCATTCTGTTGAATATATTCTTCATATGTAGCCATCTACAATTTACAAACATTATGGATGAATATTAATGCAAAATTTGTAACTTTTAAAATATGTGAGTATTTATTGAATTTACTACTGAATTTTCATACCTTTTAATTAGTAACAGAACATGTATATAACATGAACAATATATTAATTTTATGAAAATCAATCTTTCATATTCCACATCGCGAACTCCACGTCACACACATGTCAAATTTTTCAACACCAACCACCAACCCTAGACCATAGAGAAACCACAGAATTAATAATTCTGTGGAGAAACTAAAAAAAGAGAGCTGCCAATTCAATAGAAAAAAGTTGGCACTACGTGCGACTGTGGTGCCCCCCTTGACGTCCGAGAGAACTAAAGTAGGTCTCAACCGATAAATTAGGAATATTCCTTGTATGTAAATATCGCGGTAAATTTTGAAATTCAGGGTTATGATTCTGTTTATACATTCTACTTTTATTTTCTACTCTAAGAAAATTGAACGTACACTTTTTAAACTGTACACATACTGTGCATTAAAAACTGTATGTTCAATTTTCTTAGAGTAGAAAATAAAAGTAGCATGTATAAACAGAAAATTTATGCATTTATTTAAATTTGCTTTGAGTAAAAATAAATTATTACAATATAAATTAAAAAGTGTAGATATAATCTTTTGGAGTAGAAGTTACCACCAGTAGGATGCATAAACCAGACCGTCAAATAGGTACAAAAATATTTATTTTTTTTAGAAATGTTTTATTAAAAATTAACAAAGAAATATAATCATAAATAAATAATTCGTAATAATGGTTCATATAACAACAAAATAAACATTTTTATCCAAAAGTAGTTATCGTAAAACAGATTCTTAAATCAAGATCCCCTGGAGAATACATTTGCTTCTATACGCCAATATGGTTGTCGCATATATATAATGTCGTAACACGAACCCACGGATCACGAACCCTACGTGCTACCAGTTTATATCATCAGTTAAAACGTGACATCTTAATAATTTGGTCAGCACAAACTTGCGAACTAATAATACTGAGAATGATGACTTCTCTGTTCTCGACAACTTACAATCCTTTTTACATAATGAAGCGTTTGATGACCTAGTCCCATTGAGTGATTTGGAAGAATGCGAACTTCATAATTTTGTTCTTCCAAAATTAAATTCAAATATTGATAACTTTGATAGGATAGGATTTCAAATAACCAGCTATGTTGCTGGATTTCTAATAAAAAAAAATAAAAAATATTGATTGTGATAAATGTAAAACTGATCTTCTGTGTGCTGACTTGGAATGGCAACATACTTTCACAATTTTTAAGGAATATGATGATACAAAAAAGAGGCTGACATATGTAACCAAAGAAGTTACGATTATTATTATAAATCTTTTGCGATATTCTTTGGTTTGCGCATTTACTCCCATAGATATTCTGTGGTAATCCCGGCTTTATCCTTTATCTATCTATGGTACTATTGGTAGTATTGGTACTCCCCACTCCCTATATATATATTCTTTTGACTTTTGATGTACTTGTATACTTGTAACCTAAATGAAAAGAAATAGATGTTTTTCTTACATAGAATACGCCCAAGATGCAATTTTAGTTTCTTCCAAACCGATAGATGGTGCTGTAGCTAATGAGATAAACAAAATCGTACGCATCTAGTAGTCTAAAATATTTACTTTCCGTCGCCATTTTGCCGCGTCGTTTTTCGTTGAAATATAACCTGACATTCAAACATTGAAGTTTTCGCCGCAGTTTTTTAAAGAATTTCCTATGAAAAAAAATGCACTAACTGCTCTGTTTGATTTGTTTCCTCAGTAGCTGACAAACTTTAGTCCATTATTATCATTCTGGAAGAATATTCTGGGGAGATGTAATAATACAGGTAATGTAATTATAATTAGTTTTAGTAAGTAGTGTTCAGTTATTAGATCATTATGTTTTAGGTTTGAAAGAAAATATGCAAGAAGGTGCATGATAGACGTTTTAGAAGAGGTGCTGCAAGAAAAGATTGTACTTATTATTCCTTGGATACAGGATTACTTTATAACCTTAATAATTTGATAATTTATAGTTTTTTCAACGTAAGTTTTAGATTATATTAATGTAAAAGTGTTTGTAGAGCTTTTTATAAATTCGTGATAAATATATATAATGTCTCATACTTTTATTTTATTTGTAACATAGTAAAAAATATATTGGTTTGGTAGAGGTCAAGGATCCTGCAAGCAAATATTTCTTATGCAACCAGTTAAACGTTACTTCCATTTTCATTGAAAATATATGATGCAACCAGTTATACACCTACTTCCTTCCAAACCGTCTGAGGGCGCAGTTTTAATTCTTAAAATGTCAATATTAAGATAGTTATCTATTGTATTTTTATCTAGGACTTGTAATATAGCGAATTTTTAAATTTTCGTTGTGGTTACTTTGGTCTTTCTTTGGTTAAATATGATTCATTATTGTTGTGTGCCTTATTGTTCTTCTAGGGCGAACAAAAATCCCGAGCTTAGTTTTCACACTTTTCCAAGACCGGGTAAATCTAGAGTTTACGTGGAAACTGAGCTAGGCAGTAAAGTTTTAGTAGACAGGAGACAAGTATGGATAAAGACGCTGAAGGTTGGAAAAAAGAAAATATCAGAGAATATGAGAGTGTGCTCTCTACATTTCTCTGATTATGACTATTTCCATAAAGGTACGTATTGCCTAATAAAGAATTTGACATATTTTGAGTTAAGTTTAATTTTCAGAGAGAATATCGCGTAAAATACTGAAATCTATTGCTATCCCTACAAAAAAGCTACCTCTTCAATCTGATTCAGAACCAGGGCCATCATCTAGAGATATCAGAGCAGCAACGAGACGTAAGAAATGTAAAAAGGTTTCTGACTTCTCTCAAGAGGTAGCTAATTTCCAATACGAAATCATAGTGGACCAGGAGGGCCAAGATGACATTAAAGCTGCAGAAGTTCTTTTAGAACTCATGGAATCTCAGTCTCTACCTGCTAGATTTGATGGACCTGGCACTTACAGAGATGCAGAAGTACAAGTA
The DNA here is from genome assembly GCA_963924545.1 of Pogonocherus hispidulus. Classification (NCBI taxonomy): domain Eukaryota; kingdom Metazoa; phylum Arthropoda; class Insecta; order Coleoptera; family Cerambycidae; genus Pogonocherus; species Pogonocherus hispidulus. The sequence continues at coordinate 74,195,263 of OZ004693.1, forward strand.
AACATCCCGAAGGTACTGACATTGTGTGAACTAATAACTACTGATGATACGTTGAAAAGTTTCACCGGTGTAAATAATTTTAAAATATTTGATCCCATGCATTTGAGCTGTATTATAAAGTTAGGAGACTCCATCGGTTAAATATAAGACTGAGAATAATGTTACTTTCGACTAAATTTAAAACTAGTCTTACTTTTGCAACATTAGGTGCACTCAGGGCCGGATGCTCCCGGTGTTCAGTTGTTGTCAGCCGTGCACATGACGTCACTCATAGAGTGTTTTTCATTACGGGGATGCACATTTTGTGTCTTTCGTCTGTAACAATTATTTTTACTTACAAAAAAAAATCTCAAACAAAAGATGTTCGTTATGGTTCGTTTTATAACTTAAAAATATAAAATGTCTCAATTTCGCGAAGCTGACCTGTTAAACACATTATTCTTAGTGCAAAATTTGTTCCTCCAAAGTTTTTGTCACGAATTTCGGGAAACCGGTACAAGATAGAGTAAAATTGCACATACACTATTTTGTAGAGCAGAAAATATACTACAAGAAAGACTGGGAGGGTATTATATGCATAAAGATAATAAAAACACAAGGTTTAAAAATGCGGGGTTTTATTAATGCAGTAAAAATTTTATTCTTTTCTTTTTTCTTAACCAGTTTAATTGATTTACTTTTTAGTCCCAATAATATGGACAATAATAAACTAGCATATGTAAATATTTTTTAAAATTTGGGTAAGCTATAATTTTGGCATATTTGATAAATATATTTTATGGTCGTTAATTTCCAATCATTTAAACTTAAAGTTTTGGTTAGATAAGGATACTTTTTACTTGGAGTTTCTTTGATTTTATGCAAGCATTAGGTATTGATATATAAAAGTAAATAAATTAAACTGGCTAAGAAAAAAAAACAATAACATTTTTACTGCATTAATAAAACCCCACATTTTTAAACCTTGTGTTGTGTTTATCTTTGTGCATATAATACCCTGCCATAGTCTTTCTTGTAGTATATTTTGTTCTCTACAAAATAGTGTATGTGCAATTTTATTCTATCTTGTACCGTTCTCCCGAAATCATGGCAAAACCTTAGAGGAACAAATTTCGCAGTAAGAATTGAAAGATTAATCGAAGACTTACCTGTATGAAGATTAATCGTAATTTCCCAAGCTTGTCTTCCGATATGATTACGTTGTAGTAGTTTCTTGTTTACCATATCCATCGATACGCATTCAAAGCAATAACATTTTTTGTCGCCAATTTTTTGTCGGTGGGACGGCCCGGTCTTATTTTATCTTTGCGTCTTCATTCTGTTTTAGGCAAAATTGTCACCCTATAAGGATAGGTGGTTGGGTGGGATGTAATCATATCGGAAGACAAGTTCGGGAAATTACAATTAATCTTCATACAGGTAAGTCTTCAATTAATCTTTCAATTTCCCTTCGCTTGTCTTCCGATATGATTACGTTGTAGTGGTTCAAAGCTAAGTGGTGCAATTTTGCATTAACTCGATTCCAGTAATAATAAATTTGGCTTCTGAGTTTAATTTCTATTAATTTTTATAACAAGAACAATTGAAGTAACATTTATGATAAGAAAAAAACTTGTAACCTATTGTAGTGGAACTTATGCTTAATGCTATTTTTATTTTTATAAAAATAACTTGTAATCCTAAGTTAACCCTAAATTTAATATTGTATTAGCAAAAATGTCTTTAGGCGTACCTAAAGGTCGGTTATAGAATCTAAAGAAAGCATCGGAATTGGGACTCCAGCCCGCTGTATTCTTAATGACATTTATGTTCACTCCTGATTTGAAGGCCGCCTATGTGGCGGCGTGTCTTACGCTGTATCCCGTGAAAATATTAACATTTATGCCACTGTTTTTTAACGCTAATTTGATCCATCTACTCAGGGTCTGTGTTGTCGCGGGATGAATTGGTATATAAGAGCATTTCGATTGCGACAATTTCTAATAGTTCGGCTAATGATTTTTTAAGTAACCTTAAGTCTTTGTCCGAATTTATGTTCTTGAATGGAAATGTGCCTGATTGGGGTCACAACTAAGTTTCAATGTGATACTTCTAATTCGGCCTAACGCCTTTCTTTAGGTAAAATTCCCATCTCGACACGATTTCCTCATGCAACTCTTGCCCCTGAATTTCAGTGTCTGATGGCTTGGCCCACCTCGGAGGGTGGTAAGGCAGTTACGATCGGAGCTTTCCAAATAGCTATGCATATCCTCTAGTCCGGAATGTACTGGTGACTGGTTTGGTTGTTTAACATCCTCAGACGATGAAGACTCTAGAGCAATAGAGTTCATTTATTTTTCTAGACATTTCTATGGTCCACGACCAAGGTGAAAAAGATCACCTATTAGAGCCCTCGGCACTACAAGTTCGAGCCACCCACGATGGATTCTTTACCGTACCTAACAATATATAACAATTAAATAAGAGGTAAGGATGAGCCCCCGGCTATCCGCAAGAATGATATTAATTAATTAATTAATTCGTATATAGGTTAGGTTCAAAAGTGAGTGAGCCGAAAACCAGACCCTCCACCGCGACCATGTGGTCTATTGCGGCTCACACCTACTTATATTTCACCCAACAGGTCCAGCTTTTTAAGCTGATTACCTTATTGGGTGAGAATTTATTCAGATCCTCTGGCAGAAGTTGTCCTTTTCCAAATAATGAGTATCTGATCCTTTCCCCTTTCTGAATTCGTATATAACACCTTCCCACTGTTTAACTAAAAAGAGAGGAGATCTTTCTTTAACTTGCCCGAGGAGGTCAAAGATATGCTTTGGAATCTTTCCTTGAACTGATCCAACTCCTGTAATAATTTGCCAATTTTCTGGCGTTTCTACTTGCTATTCCCTAGTAAGTAAACCACTCCGTTTCGAGATTATTCACTCCCGTATGCCGCATACGCTTACTCGATGGATATATAAAACAGAATGAAGACGCAAAGATAAGATAACACCGGGCCGTCCCACCGACAAAAAATTGGCGACAAAAAATGTTATTGCTTTGAATGCGTATCGATGGATATGGTAAACAAGAAACTACTACAACGTAATCATATCGGAAGACAAGCGAAGGGAAATAATGTCTTTAACAGCCTAGCTTCGCGAAATTTAGACATTTTATAGTTTTAAGTTATAAAACGAACCATAACGAACATTTTTTGTTTGAGATTTTTTTTGTTATAAGTATAAAAATAATCACGTTACAGACGAAAAACACTAAATGCGCATTCCCGTAATGGAAAGCACTCTTAGAGTGACGTCACGCATCGTATTAAGGACCGCCCACTTCAGCGCAAACATCCTATCTGTGTATATCGTGGGTTCACTTTTCAGCATAGCACTAGCGTTGTGAAAAAGTAATAGCTTTGTTCTAGCAGCAATCTCAAACGGTTCCCAATCGTACGGAGTTTGCGCATAGCAATCCACGCGTTCTAGCAAACAAATCTCGGATTTTCGACTATTAGTCAGATATTCTAGCGACAGCAAAAACCCGTTTACAAACGAGTCGAATACCGTCAAAGTAGTCCACAGAAATTCCTTTGGATTTTCAGTTTGTGACATGCGCAGAAGTTCGGGATATCTGCCGCCATGTGACGATAAATTTATGTTATTCAGTTAACCTATATTTTTAACTTTTTTGTTCTCTTGTTAATTTCTGGATTGCAGCAAACTCTGAGGCAGTGGACTAGATTCACCCGTAATATTTAAAAAAAACGAACAATACATTTATATCGAACATCAAAAATTATAACCTATACATTTATACCGATATTTGACATTTGACGCATTTAAGTTCACCGGTTCACCACAGAACATTGCAAGAGTCACGGAATTGCTTCAAAGCGTTCTAGCAAATTAGAAATCCCAAACCGTTTGTAACTAAGTTTTAGGACGAACATGCGCAGTTGGTCAATCCAATAACTGGCTTCAAACCATCCGAAATTTCGTGCTAGAATAAAGCTAATATTTATGAAATGACACCTATTCTGAGTTCCACTGATATGATATATTTTTTTTCCTTTCTCCAATTTTTATTTCTGTGACTAATCCGTAATACATGAAGAAGAAAAAAATTTAGATCCTTTTTTATATTTTTGAATATGATATTCAATGGCAGTCATAGACTTAGATTGATAGATTTTCATTTTACTAATCTTGGAATCTGTGAACGTGAACAGGATTCATATATATAATACTACTATATCGCGGGTAGAGGCCCAAAAATTCCGAAAACAACACGGCGCCGACATACAATCTATCCTTATCGAGAGTACCTTAGTCAAATATGCGCATGCGCACGAATTTCGCGACATCCAATAAGCATGCAGCATAAATACTGCATCTCTGTCTACCGACTTCTTTTAAAAAAAGTTGAAAGTTGGGAAGTCTGTCAGCCCATGATACCTGTCAGCCTATAAACAGTGTGTCAGCTTCCGTAACCATGGAGATTGCGCATACGCAAATCGAACAAAGGGTCTCTGGAACAGTATAGCACTATATCTTTATCTTTTGTCCTTTAATGTTTTCGGAGAAACCGCTTATGGGCTAACATAGGAAATACGCGATATAGTAGTATTATATAGGTATATGACAGGATTGTTCACAGACCAGCAGGATTGTTGTGGTCTGTGGGATTGTTAATCTGTGACCAGAAATGTCTAAAAATGGAATTAATTTTTAAATATTTTTTAATGTTGATGTGTTTTTGATTAATATTGGTGGAACGCAAAATTACTAGGTAGTTGGAATCCAACTCTTGTGTGACTCTTCACCCTTCAAACTCAACCAAACCTTGATATGCTCTCATGATGTAGGTTGTGAAAGGTGAAAGTTAGGTTTTAAAAATATTTCAAGGTTAGATTTTAATGTTGAACTGGACTTGAAGTGCCAGTGCGTTTAAAAACTTTTATTCTGATAATTTGGCTGATGGAAATGGGGGCATATAAGGTTGGTTCTTTAATTAAATTTTTTTGTACTATCACTAATCTTCCATAGTCAATTATAATTACTATTCATGGCATATTTTTTTTTACAATTTGGAACCAACATATTGAATAAGATTTTTAAAATTTCTGTTAATAAAATTGTTTTCTGATTTGCATATTTCCTGATCCTATACCTCATTATTTCATATTATTTATATTAGTATTAGCAGGTTTTATAAATTTTAGTTTTAAAGTTTTGATAGAAATCAGTAGGTACCTCTAGTAATGGGTTATGTTAACAGCACTATTAATGTTTTTTTTTAAAAAAAGACATGTATGTATGTACAGAAAATAAATATTATGTATGCTTATCTATAATGAAAAATATTATTTGGATTATTTAGTTGCAGAATTCATACATACCATATCGGCAAAGAAAGTTCTAATTATTAAATATTTAAAATTTGTGTACTCATTCATTTGAATAATAAAATAAATATGCATGTTCGTAGACAATATTATTATCTTATCTAAAAGTGTGATAACTGTTAAGAAAATATTTTTAGTTGATACAAAAAATGGAAACTAATTGCAATAATGATAGCAATAAAGTAGGTATTAATAAAAATACCAAGTAACAAGTATATTAAAATACATATTATGCTTCTCTTTTTTAGCTCTCCAGTGATGAGTATTTATTTGATCCCCAACTTTTAAAAAATTTGGATTGGAGTTCAGTGTTGAGTTCTCTAAATCCTGCAATAACTAATGAAAATCCAGGAGAGTCATGGCTGCTCGTTCGGCCGTTATGTCTTTCAGATTACAATACAGGATATATTCAAATATTGTCACAGTTGACCACTGTTGGAAATGTATCTAAATCTGATTTTGAACGTGAGTAATATTTTATTACATGTATGTATAGAGTGATCAGCCTTTTTCAAAGATTGTCTTGGACGGTATACTGTGATAAACATAACTTCATTATTTTTAAATTAAATGCCCTGTGTATATTAAGAGAGAATACATTTTTTTAGGTTTTGCTGATTTTAGATATATATGTAGAATGTTATATCTGTTATTGGAATCATTATCATCTTTCAGTTATTTTTCCATAATTAAAATCTTTAAACCTTGGCAGGATTTCTTTGAACTTTTGATATATGCTCACAAATAATGTAGATACATGTCACTGTATACAAATAATAATTTTTAAATGTTTTTATGCTTTTATTATTAATATTTTATCCAATGCTTTGTTTTATTTTATAGTATATGTTATTTTATTGACTTTATGCAAAAGTGTGTATCACTCCATAACTTATGTTGTCATTAATCTTTTTTTCTTTTATTATGTTAGTGTTAATAATTATTATGCTCGTTGCTTTGTCTATAATTATTTATTAATTTATTTAAATCAAAACTGAAACGTTGATGTAGGAAAAATTATTTTCATTTAATCTAAAACACCACAACTACCTTTATAACTATACAATATAATAGAAATTAAGATAACGAATTATTGCAAAAACATTTAACTTTATCTATATACTCGAATGACTAATGTAACTATACTTTAGAAATTATTTTATTTCTGCATATCAGGCAACAGATTTAGGCAACCTTATTTATACTATCTATGAGTATATAGGTATTGTATATTACGAAATATCAGTTATATTTATTATATCTCTAATTAGTACTTGTGAGAGTTTTAATGCTACTAAAAATGAAAGTAACAGATTTGCATATTAGAATTAAATAATCCAAGGAAATAAATATATTTTATAGTTTTAATATCCTAAAAATAATTTAAATATTTAAACCATTATTTAAACTGCATTTTTAAAATTACAGTAACACTAAAATTAAATAGATTAAAATCATTGTATATTTTGCCTTAGGACATGAATTAAACAAATATTTCCTGTCTTGCAAAGGTCAAGTCAACCACAATGTAAGGTTAACGGCATTTTCTTACTTAATATTTTTCTTCTACAGCTTTTTCATTGCCTTAATTTTATCTTAAGATAATATTTACGATTCCAACTACTTGACATCATTCAACAACTTACTATTTATAAGTTCAGCCAAGTAAATACATGTGGAGGAAATACATTTAATTATCTATATTCTATATTTTGAAAAAGTTTTTCTAATCTGAACATTGTCTAGGAGTACTTTAAATAATTACTCTCTAATTAGTCTTTCTCGATTTTCTATAAACTGGTTTTTTACAAAAAGCCTAGATACTTACCAGTCTATTCCCACTTGTTATTTTGTTTTTTTTTTTTAACTAGAGTAGTATGCTAGTATTATATAGAGGTATTACAGATATATAGGTTTCTAGCCAAATTCAAGTAATCTCGGGTTAAATTGCAATGACAAGAGGTTTTCTAAAATAAGGGATCTTACATTTCACCTTATATAATTAAATATTATTTACAAGAAAATTTGTGTGCTTAGTGGAAGGGTCAATAAGTAGTGTCAACATGTTTTGACATTGGAAATTATAAATTTTGACAAAAAATAAATGGACAGGAAAATTGTGGACTGGTTTTAATTCTAGTTTCTGAATCTGTATATATAGTTGGTTTCAAGTTAATTTGTATGCATAGAAGAGCAGGGACATGTTTTCTGATTTTGATTTAAGTTAAAAAAATATGAGAGGCTCGCTTTAGTGTTGTGTTTTTTTTTTAAATATAATGTGCGGAATATTTACAGAGCTACAGTAATTTATAAAACTAATAATTCAGGATAGTAACGAACTAACTAGGAAAACAACAGTGATAGAAAACTTAAAGAATAACAGATAAATCCATTATATGTCTAGGGATAAATCAGTTAAGACACACCAAAATACACTTTTTGACAGAACTTAAACTGTAAACAATTTTGAGAGTTGTAACTTATCAGAAAATCAATTTAGTGAAGTGCTGATATGGCAAATTTACTCGATAACGAACTGAGAAGCTGAGTAAATGTGTACTATGCTTGTTTTATATAAAGAAATGTTCAACTAGGCATAAATGAAATCTGGAAAATGATTCACTACAATAATGATTTCTCATATGAGCATGAGGAATAATTTACTTCACAGAAGTGGTTACAGAGAAAATTTTTGGCAGTTACAATTTTTTTTTATAATAATGTATTAATATACCTTACTAACGCTACCCCTCATTCTAATCACAAGGATTAGTCCGGAAGTCTGAGACTAGTGTGTGAAGGGGGGCGGCATATTATTATTCTGCTGGTCGCATTTGGATCTTGGGAACACCTTATATGTTTACAGTTTTGTAAAAAACTGGATATGACCTCAACTTTTCAAAATTGAATGGAACATATTATTGTGTATATAATTTCATCAAGTGCATTTTCACAAATACATTGACGTAGGGGATAATACCTCTCCTCTACTCCTAGGGGGTCTACCTCTGATAGTAAAATGATCACCAAAAGAGTAATGTATTAGAGACAGATTACTGATTCAGAAACTCTTCGTACAACACATTACTGTTATGAAACATTTTAGCTCTTATGTTCCCCTACTAGAGATATACCAATTAACCCCTTATATTTGTATTTTTCAAAGTTGTTGGCTGTCTTTTATCCTTAAAGACAGTTTAGATCTTATGTGTACTTTCAAAATTTAGTTAATATACTTTGAAAAAACTTCTTTTTCTATCTATTATAACAAGAAACCAATTCTTTCGGTCTCGGAATGGTTTCTGTTGGAAAAATAATTTAACATTATTTTAAATACAATGGAAAACATTTATTTATTGACCATTGTTTTTAAATATTTTTCTATTATATATTTATAAAATTTCAGGTCAATTTTGGAATATGCGTAAAGCAGGTGGATATTACATAACAGTTATAGAAGACACTAGAATTAATAAAATAATTGGTGCTTCTTCATTAATAACGGAATTCAAGATCATACATGATTGTGGCATTAGAGGTCGTCTGGAAGATGTGGTTGTGAACAACACTTATAGGGGAAAACAATTGGGAAAACTGTAAGATTAATTAACATAATATTATGTGTTACTCATTACTACTATGTCACTATCTAATTTAATTTATAACTCCCGACTTTTTGATGATGCAAAATTTACATAGAGATGGTAAATTAACTTCTTTTAAATTTCATTTGCCCAATAGCAAATGCCCCAATATCCATTATATTACAATATTTGATCTTAATTCTGAAAAAAAGTGAATGTGGTAGATTTCTATTAATATTACTTTTGTAAGGTAGATCTTAGGAAAAGTCATTGAAAATATACTTGATATTTCAGCTGAGAAAAGTTATGGCCAACTACTTAACGTTTAGTGTTGTTAAATTTCATAAAATTTATAAAATTGAAATATTTCTAAGAAAAATATTTCAATGGAATATTTCAAATCTTGTAAGAACTTTTTGAAATTTTGGAAATATAGGAATTATTGAATTTCTTATGAAAGTTTCTGATTTTTTTTATTTCCAAAAATTTCGCAGAATTTATGAGTTTTTAAAGGAAAGTAAACTGAAATATGGGTTCTATGGCTTTTTTGAAACCTATAAAATAAAAAAAATCATGGAAATCAGCTTAGTTATTTATTATTATTATTAATTTTATTATTTCGGTTAGTTAACGTCGGTCTATTTCCGTGGTTAAGGCCAATCACTGACGCCAGGAGACGAACAATCCCTATCCTGGAATTTTTTCCGAACTCCCACTTTTGTAGAAGGTTAGGGATTTTTCACTTGCCTATCATTTTATAGACAAGGGATCTCTGGGTTTACATCCTATCCAAGGGATTGTACGTCTTTTAACATAAGTCTCGCTTAAATTTGCATTACTTCTGTGAATTCACCGGCGTACAGGCCACTAAAAGAAGCAAGCAGGCACCACGGGTCTTCCCTGCATGGTCGCCCATCCAAGTACTAACCGCGGCAAACGTTGCTTGGTGTTCATATCAATAATATGAACGCCAAGTTCATATTATCATGACCGACTACCACGGCCTGCCTTAAATCAGCTTATAAATAACAAAATTACCGGTGATTAAATATGACATAAAACTCATGATATATAAGTTGACAAATCTTTCTATAATTAGTATTTTTATTTCTGAAACCGAGTTATATTCTGTTGAAATAAGAAGGAACTGATATTTTTATATTAACACCCTGTATAACATTCACCAGCGTACAGGCCACTAGAAGAAGCGAGCATTCACCATGGGTCTTCCCTGTATGGTCACCCATCCAAGTACTAACCGCAGCAAACATTGCTTGGTGTTCATATCAATATGAACGCCAAGTTCATATCGCGTCTGACTACCACGGCCTGCCTTAAATCAGCTTAAAATAACAAAATTACCGGCTAAATATGACAGAAAACTCATGATATATAAGTTGACAAATCTTTCTATGATTATACAATAGTATTTTTATTTCCGAAACCGAGTTATATTCTGTTGAAATAAGAAAGAATTGATATTTTTATATTAATACCGTGTATAACCTAGCTAACGTGTTCCACAATAGATTGTGGTAGCTCGAGCCTGAATATATCTACCATATTCTAATATCTTCATTGAACTTTAAAAAAAATTGGGAATTATTGCTAATTATAAAATATCTGTTAATTTCACAATAAATTAACTAATAGGTACCTAAAGTCTACTTAATTAATACATCTTTAAAGGGAAGACTATAGAGAATTCTCCAAGTTTTAATTTATATACAGTGTGTCCAAGATAAAGATGGGATAGCATTGGGATCTTGGAAACGGTAAGAGATACAAAGCTGGTTAAATTATGAAAAAGTTGAGCAGTTTGAATACCTTTTACATGGACTTTGCAAAAATAAGTTATCTTTTTTTGATTTTGAAATATTGGGAAAAACATTTTTTTTGTGATATTTGTTTTTATTTATTTCTGGCGTTATTTTAACAGCTATCAAAAAATAAAAAATACTTTTCCATTGTCACTTTTTGAGCTTAACAAGATGGCATTCATCAAGTTTTTGTCCGACGTTTCATTTCCGAGAAACCATCATCAACTTCTTTTTTTTAAATACGGCCCTGTATTTTTAAATAGAAATTTTGATACCATTTTTTATTCTCAATTCAATGATGCATCACAAGTAATGGTTTAATTACGTTTTTAGCTTGTTTTTCCCACCATTAAAAATTAACGAGGAAAAGCCTCCTGAGTTTATAACAAATAAACAAGTAAAATAATTTATTTATCTTAATTATTTATTAGCATGTTAATTACAAAAGATGTTCGAACAAAAGACCATTATTTTCTAACATCGTTTAACTGTAGCTTCCAAACAATTGTTAAAGTCTATCTGGCTTAATAGTTTGAAATGCTTCTAGTACCAATTCGCGTAATTCTTCCTCTGTTTGAAAATTACGTTGGTACACATAGTTTTTATGTAGCCCCAAAGATAAAAGAATGCGGCTCTGAATGCTTGAAGATAATTTTTTTAGATAGTTTAGATGCAAGAATATACATGTACAGTAAAAACAGTACGATTTTTCTATGCACCTACCACAACAACAGTAGTAGGCTTTGAAAACAAAACATCCGTGAAAATGTCATTGTTGACAATTTGGTAGAGTTACAATACGGTTAATAATAAATATCGTTTTATAATTTGCTAAAAAATGAAAAGAAATGTTAACAATGTTTTGGAAGCTACAGTTAAACGATGTTACCTATGCTTAGAAAATAATAGTTTTTTGTTCGAACATCTTTTGTAATTAACATGCTAATAAATAATTAAGATAAATAATTATTTTACTTGTTTATTTGTTATAAACTCAGGAGGCTTTTCCTCGTTAATTTTTAATGGTGGGAAAAACAAGCTAAAAACGTAATTAAACCATTATTTGTGATGCATCATTGAATTGAGAATAAAAAATGGTATCAAAATTTCTATTTAAAAATACAGGGCCGTATTTAAAAAAAAGAAGTTGATGATGGTTTTTCGGAAACGAAACAACGTTAGACAAAAACTTGATGAATGCCATCTTGTTAAGCTCAAAAAGTGACAATGGAAAAGTATTTTTTATTTTTTGATAGCTGCTAAAATAATGCCAGAAATAAATATAAACACATATTGCAAAAAAAATGTTTTTCCAAATATTTCGAAATCAAAAAAAGATAACTTATTTTTGCAAATTCCATGTAGAAGGTATTCAAACTGCTCAACTTTTTCATAATTTAACCAACTTTGTATCTCTTACCGTTTCCAAGATCACAATGCTATCCCATCTTTATCTTGGACACACTGTATATGTAATGATTTACAGAGTTTGTGTGTGCGCAATTAATTATATCTGTATATTAGGAAATCCTAAATAAAGTTTTTCTTATTTTTCAGAATTGTACTCACAGTGTCTCTCCTTGCGAAGAAACTAGGCTGCTACAAAATGTCGCTGGATTGTAAAGATAGTTTAATACCATTTTATAAATCTATTGGGTATAAATTGGAACCTGGCAATGCCAATTCAATGATTATTCGCTATGATGGGTCTTCCAAGCCTCTAGATCCCTCCTGACAATTAGCCGCTAATGCTTCCAACGTCAAATCCAAACTTTAACTGTATTCTTTACAGTTCATGCCCTTTGTACCCATGAATATATTATGGGCACTGTAGTTCAATTTATAATGTGCATATTCTTAGTACCAGGTGTTAATTTCTATGAAAAGATTTTTCCCAAAAAATAAAAAAATATATTAAAATTATTCAGGATTATCCAGATTTCAAATAATATAAAAATTATTCATTCTATGTAATGGATCACAGAAATTGCAATTGATTGAGAAAAAAACTAATTCCTTCATACCAAGCCACTCGCACTAAAGAAATTATCCATTTTCAAAATATTAATTTATAAAATGCTAATATATCACTATCCTGTAATTTATAGACTTGAGTGAATGTGAAGGATGGACATTTTTCTATAAAATAAATTGTCAACATCAGTTTTGTTACTAGGAATACATGGTAGCAAAAGAAAAAATATCTAATAAAATTTCTGTGTTCATGTTTTACAGGGCAGATAAATAAAAAAAGGTGCATATCCAGAATTAAAAATCTAGTAGCGAATATGCAAATTAGTTACATATTCTCAATATCTTTACCTATCAGGGAGTGGTACAGCACTGGTCAGCTTAAAATCAACACCAAAATTACAGGTATTCTTGATAGAAAATTAACTACTTATTTCATTGAACCCAATTTAAAGATTGTGTTCTCTATTGCGACTTGTATTTTGGAGCTTTTTTAAATCTGTTTATTTTAATAGTAATTTTATGTTATAAACAGGTGGAACACATAATCGAGAATCCACATAAAATGTGTGTAAATATAAACATCACAAACAATAAAACACAGTTGATGCGCTATTTGCTTCAAATAAGTATTAAAATTCACAACTCCTTGCTTGTTGATTAATATTGTGACTCCTGGGGTTCTAAAGATAGGTGAGACTTTTAACAACAAAAAATAAATCTTTATTTAACACTTCATTTTTAATTGTTGATTATAAAATAGGTTTACCAAATTTTACATTGGGACTTCTTTTCCAAGTAGTAGCAGACAGTGGCGGCTGGTGAAATTTGGATATGGGGGGGTGCAGAAATAAACAAAATGCGCCGCAGGCGAAAATTTTGCATATTTCAAGGTCAAACCCCTTAAAATTATAAATTAGAAATTCGCAAAGCAAAAATATTTGCTTGAAAAAATAACTTTCGTTACACAAATATCCCCCTTTTTAATCGTACGGAAATCTCGACAAAAATTGTTACATATCAAAAATTTACATATACGTTACCTTCAAAAAGCTATAAACGAGAATTAAGGAAGCAGGAACATAACTATTTTTAGTTTTTAGATATCCGTTAATTAAAAACGATATGGCACAATGACAAACTCAAAAGTATTTTAGTTATTGAATTTATAGTTATCAAACGACACATTAAATTATTACGTAGGTAAACAAACTTCATACAGTTATTTATACACGGGTACACTCACTTTCTAAAATTGAAATCAGCTCTACGGTCTTTCATAGAAATAAATTTTTCCATAACTTTTTCATCGAAATTATTTATTGGGCAGGCAACGCCCAATTCTTTTATTTGTACTTTATCTTCCAGTGGAAGATTTGCAAAATTAGTTCTAATTATACTACTAACAGTATTCATGTTAAGTAATATATAAAATTGGCTTTTCAAAAAAAAGTTAAATAAGTATTTTAATAATGTTAAAAATATGTAATGTGTTAAAAATATGTTATAATGTTTAATAATGTTCGTGTAGGGCCGCGAAATAATTGCGGCCAAATCTCCATAATATAAGCATATGGAAAGTATCTAACGAGTCTAGAAAAGGAGATCGGGTCGGTTGCCATAGTTACCTGGGCCGCGACTCAAAATACGGCCACGAAGTTGTGTTGCTTTGCTCACTGCAGTGCAGTGTGCTGTGGTGATCCAGTAATGTGGACTGTGGAATTATGAGTTATGATAGCTTAACCGCTCGAGTCCTTCCTAATAATAGTTTTGTACCACAATAAACATGTTTTAACATTTGCATTTAATTTACAATAATGATAAATAATGGATTTCTTTGGTATTTTTGGAGCAGGGGCGCGTGGCCATGCGGCCTTAAGGAGAAGCCGCCACTGGTAGCAGAACTAGTTACAAAAGCAAAAGTGTTAAATATTATTGCTGAAGTTGCCACTGTTTCTGGACGGCAGGTAGCATTATCCTAAGTACTTACTTATCACATCTTATAATGATTTCCAATCCTTCTAATTCTGTCCATTGGAAAATATAGATAACTAATAATTAACGCGTAAAGAGCAGTGTCCAGTTTATTACACCTGGTAAATTAGTAAGGAATTCAAATTCAGATGGCAGCACCAGTGTATAATTTCACTTGTTATCTTGTCAAGTTTCCTTATGAATTTACTACTTGACAAAATAATGGTGAACATTTATTAATTGACAGCAGTGGTCTAGAATTTGACTTTCCCTTGGAGTGCAAGGGGCAATGTTTCGTACATAATGTTTTTCATAATATGTACAAATATTGAGGATTTGACGGTTAAGCATTGGCTGCTGTTTTATCGGCGCTTCGGAAACGCCCTCGTGTTTTAAACATTATCATAGTAGGGTTAATACAGTTGCAAAAACCAATTAAAAGACTACTTTATGTAAAAAATTAACATCTGCATTTTTGAGGAAATTAAGAAGAAATAATGAATAAACAATTGTAATTGTGTAAGGCTGATTTAGCTGTTATATGTTGTTTTTATGATTCTTATGATTATTTTTAAACGATTATCACATGTATTGACCCTATGGATCACAAATCATATTCAGTATAGTAACTTACGAATAAATCTTGATGTTCAGTTTCACTCAAAGAATTGTCTGGTCTAGTGTCTTTATATGTTCTGCCAGACCAATCTCAAGTCTTTTTGACAAAAAACACTAAGAAACTGGAACTTAATGTTATATTTACATTTAATTTCAGTTTCACTTCAAAAGTAGGATTTTCTGCATTCATTCGACCAGCACCATGTGAATTGGAATGGAAATTAAGCACTAAGTTCAAATTCTTAATGTAAAATTGATATATACTCGAAACAAGAATCCAAACGGTGCACGTCATCAGTTATAAAATTAGTAATATGGCGCCTAAAATATTTGTTTCCTTGTAATTATGTAATCATAGTACATCACACTAGTCTAAGCTATGTTGAGGGTTCATCAAAATTGTATATATTTTTTATATCTCTGCCAAATAACATCGTGGATCCTTTATGACGTGCAACGCTTGGATTCTTTCGTATATATTTGACCTAGAGGTGGAATTGATTTGGAATGTAAATGTAACTACAGATTTTTTAATTTAATGAAACATTTTATTACCTGTACATTAGTTTTATTCTATTTTCTTGCAGTATTTTTGTGCTATATATACCCAAACATACATTTGGTTAAGCTTTCAATTTTCTTAAGCTTGGTTGTGGGATGAAGTAATTAATATTCAGATTGGCACAAGTTGTATGTAAAATGTAAATATAAATTAACTAGTTTGTCTTATTTAAAAAATGGTAAGTTCAAGATGTCTTCATTTTTTGAAATTGCGAATGTAGGTTTTTTACATTAAATAAATAATTATATTAAATATAAAGGACATTTTTTGTTTCCCTTTACTTGGATGATGTACCTACTCTATTAACGCGTTAGTTACAATCTGAGTGGATTGAATTCCACAGATATTGCTTGGTTATTCAAAATATTTAACATTGGACTAATATCATCACAGAAGTCAGATTAAAACATGTTAAAAATGTATTAATGTAACAATTTTCAACACTCAGTTACTCACAGTTAATGCGTGTTATCAAAATACCACTGATTTTGACGAAAAATAGTTTTGCTAAAAGTTCTCAGTAGAATTTTTTTTCTGTAGATTATGTTTGTGAGTGATATACAGGTAATAATAATCAAGATATTAACGATTACAGACTGTGGAGGTATATTTAATCATATAATTTAATAAACATAATAAAATAAGGTATGGTAAATATGGCCATAGTACTTAGTTTCAGTTAGTAGTCATAGACCTCAGAGTTGAGTGACCGAGACACTAAACCCTGAGCCACCGACTCGCCAACTTATATGAGTAAGAACTAGGCTCAATCAGTTGCATAAAGCATATCTAGACAGTATGCATAAAAAATAAAATTTTAAACAAAAATTTATTATATAGGTAATTCAAATAATTAAAATATAATCAAATTATATAAACAGCTATTTACATTACTGCGACAGTTTTTGTTATATGTAAGTGCAAAAGTTTTATTTAAAAAAGTGCCTCTAATTTATAATCAAATCTTGTATTTTATTGATTTTATAAATCATTCTTCCTTTGAATTTTTCTTCCCAATATATCTACCTGTTTGCTTGATTTATTCTCTATCTCGGATCCTGAACTGTTTTCATCTGACGATGAATCTTCGTAAAATCCCAAACCGGGCAAGATTCCTACACACTTCAATCCTGATGTGAGCACTACATTTGCACTTCCATTTGAATCTTTACTATCGTCCCCTAAGAACAATTAATAAAACTACAATTCGGCATCCAGTTGTTGAAAACCTAGTAGCTATTTAAAAATTTCCACAACGTGATCTTTGCCAGTGATTTTAAAAGTTTTATCAGTCCAACTTAAAATAAATAAATATAAAATTGACCTTGTAAAGACGTATTATGATGCTAAAGACAAGATTTTTTATGAAATTCTTTCAACTTGATTGCTTGATGACTAGACACGATTAAATGTTAAACCGAAAATAAGAAAATAAATTCAGTGACTTCTTACAGCCAGTATTTTATGATTAGATTAAGGTTTGGTTAACTGATCAGATGATGTATATGTGAATATATCCAAGTTAAATGTATAGGTGTAATCACATTGTAATCAGTTAGTTAATCATGCCTTAATTGAAGTTCAAAATAGTGCTTTATTAACGGCAAGAGCACATTTATCAATATAATTTTTTTTTGTTGATATATTATGCACAAATATTTTCTTATGGAAATTTTCGAGATAATCATATTAATAGCATATTAGTATATATAATTGTGCCTTTCACTAAATGTACACTAGATGCAAATTGAAATTCAATAAAAAATTCAATATGATACCTACATTAATAAATTTAAAATTTATTCAAGAACACGATGTGACAAACATGGTTATTAAAGTATCTATGTTGCAAAAAAGTTTTAACATATTTTTGTTGCAGCTTTAAATATTAATAGGCACCTATTTGTAACTAATCTATCTCATTAATGGCACATAACTATTGATATATTTTGATTCTCATATTACAATTTCTAAATTTACATACTTTTTTGTGTTGCACACTATTCATATTAGTAATTACTGAATGCTTTTTGATACTGCTTAGGTTACATTTTCTTTTGCATAAAAATAAAACAAAATGCGTAAGGATCTTTATTTACAGGTTCACCAGGGTGTCCATCATAATACCATATAAAATTCACGTATATTACGCTAGCAGACCAACTATAGCATCCACAAAAAAAAAAAAAAATTGTAACTTGTGTCGTTCTTGAGAAAATGGTTGCTGGCGTTAAGATTATCATGGCACCCCAATTTGTTGCGCTCGTCACCTAGAAACACTAGGCCAAAAATTCTTGCGCCTGATTTTGTTTGTCTTCAAGTACTTTCGAATGGTAAGTATAATGGTTTAAAAAAAAATGAATTTTACGATTTTCTTCGAAGTATCTATACTTGTGTGCAAAATGGAAAACATGGCTTAAAATTGCTAAAAAGACTCACTTTTTTCGCTTATAAAATTTGTTACCATCGTGCACTACCTGAAGACTTGAGCTACTACCTTCTAATAACAAGGTAAAATCATGACCTAACATTTTCAAGTATTCATAGCACACACAATGGAAAACATGACTTAAAATTGCCAAAATTACTATTTCGTCATTTTTTTTTTCACATATAATTTGTTGCAACCGTGCACTACCAAAAAACTTGAGCTAATACTTTTTAATAACAAGGTAAAATAATGACTTAATAATTTCAAGTGTCTATAGATGTGCAAAATGAAAAAACATTGGCAATTTATAACCGAAAAAAAAAAAATGAGAAATTACTATTTTTGGGAATTTAAATTGGCAAAATACTAATTTCTCATTTTTTTTCGTTTATAACATTTGTTGCCATAATGCACCATCGGAAAACTTGAGGTATTACCTTTTAATAAGAAGGTAAAATGATAACCTAATAGTTTCAAATACCTGCAGATGTGCAAAATGGAATTCATGAATGAAATATGATGCAATAGTATATTACATACTGAGGCGGAAAATGTTTCATTACTGTGGAGCGCTGTTTAGATAACCGAGGTACGTAGCACCGAGGTAAGCTATAGCGCGAGACAGGAATGAAACCTTCCGCCGAGGTATGTATACGATTTTATTCACAACCATCTCTAAAAAAAACAAGAAAACGGGAATATCTCCATTTATTCATTCATATTTTTTCATACTACTTTTCAATTTAGAAGACAGTGAACATCCGTTTCTATGACGCTGACATTATTATTTAATAAAGGGGGGCATAAATTGTTGACTGTCACACTGACAGCAGCTAATTATTTTTTTAGTATTTGCTAAAAAACTAAAATCCAAAATTATTGTTATGGTAAACTGATTCTGTATAAATAAATATAAAATATAAGGGTTTTTCTGATGACTGATGCCTTGTCAAAATTAACGTCACTCAAAATACAAACATCACATATCTTTCAGATATTTTACTTTCCACCCTTGGGTGGAAAGTGATCACTTCCCGACCTGAACAGTAGCAACAGTTAGTAATGACTAATTTTCAAACTTCTAAAAAGTCAGTAATAACCTTATTACATATATGGTTGTGAATAAATAATATTTTCTTATTTATTCCTCTATAGAATTGGTTGCAATCTTGTTCATTTTGCACATCTGTAGATATTTGAAAGTGGCAGATTAGTGGAGATTAAATTATTAGAAGGTGGTAGCTCGAGTTTTCAGGTGGTGCATGGTCACAACAAATTCTATAAGCGAAAAAAAAAAAAAATGAGAAAATAGTATTTATGGCAATCTAAAGATGTTTTCCATTTTACACATCTATAGAGACTGAAAATTTTAAGTCATGATTTTACTTTGTTATTAAAAAGTAGCAGCTGAAGTTTCGTGGTAGTGCACAATGGCAACAAATTTTATAAGATAAACAGTGAGAAAATACCTTTTCAGCAATTTTAGGTCATATTTTCTATTTTGCACATCTTGGTGCTTGAAAATGCTAGGTCATGATTTTATCTTGTTATTAGAAGTTAGTAGCTTAAGCTTTCCGGTAGTGCATGATGGCAACCAATTTTATATGCTACAAAAATGAGAAAATATCTTTTAAGAAATTTTAGGTCATGTTTTCCATTTTGCACATCTATAAGTTCCAGAAAATGTTAGATCATGATTTTACCTTGTTATTAGAAGGTAGTAGTTCAAGTTTTTAGATAGTGCCCGGTTGCAACAAATTCTATAATTGAAAAAATAAGAAAATATTATTTTTATCCTTTTTAAGTTGTTTTTTGTTTTCCACATCTGCAGATATTAGGTCATCATTTTATCTTGTTATTAAAAGGTGGTACCTGAAGCTTTGGGGTAGTGCACGATGGCAACAAATCTTATAAGCGAAAAAAAAAAGAAAATAGTCGTCTTAGTATTTTTAAGACATGTTTCCCATTTTGCACCTCAGTAGATAGGTACTTGAATATGCTAGGTCATGATTTTATCTTGTTATCAAAAGGTAGTAGCTCAAGTTTCCGGGTAGTGCACGAGGGTAAAAAAATTTATAAGCGAAAGAAAATTTTATTTTACATAACTACTAAATATCGGATCTTCCATAAAGGAAGAAAATCGGGAAATAATTTTTTTTTAAAACCAGTATATCATTTGAAAGTTCTTGAAAAGTAACAAAATCAAGCGCAAGAATTTTTGGCCTAGTGTTTCTAGGTGATGAGTAACAAATTGGGGTGCTAGCGTAAACTTACACCGGCAATCACTGTTTTTCTCAAGAATGACACAAGTTACAATTTCTTTTTGTGGCACAAAATAGCAAGAAATTGTGGTATAGTTTTTTTTGGCGGGTGCCATAGTCGGCATGCTAGCGTAATATACACATAAAATTCCCTGACTTTTGCAGATTCTCCAGACAAATATTTATTTTTCCCAGTAATTAAATGGTTTGTATGACAAAGAAATGTACATTATTTTATGGTAAACAAAAATGTATCATTTATAATTTCTAATAATTGCATTGCATAAAAACTACTAAAATACTAAATGAAATTCAGGACTTGGTTTTATAGAAACGAGTAGGTACCTACCCCGATTCTCGGGCTTTACCAGATGGGAAGGTTCAATCGGGGTAGGTACTCGTAAATAGGTAAATAACAAAAATGCGCTTGGAAATATTTAGTAATAGACATTTACTCTATTGAGAAAAGCCTAATAAGCCGAAATACTAGTATATAGTGTTTTCTATATATTCCTTGAAACATCTAAATGAGAACTGTTTTTTTTTCAAAAAAGCAAAATAATTCATATTCACTGTACAGGCACACCAATTATATTTTATTTAGCCTACTATGTTATAAAAGTCGAAATCAAAAGATCTTGATATGAAAACATGCAATAAAATAGTAGTTTATGTAGAAGTTATATATCCCGGAGCTTTTATATGCACTCTCTACTAACCTATGATAAATGAGATTTCAGTCATATTGCATGTTTAGGTATATTTGTAACAGCCTAATCATCATGACCAGTGCAAATTTTTTATAGTCATAAATACACTACGATCAACGATCAACTAAATATAATATCGAGTATAATATTTATGTAGATACCTTATCCGAATATTTTTCTATTTTAAATTTTGGTTGCAACAACGATAATTTTCATCAAAAGCATATCATTATTATTCCGACATTTACCTACCAGTTTCCTCAATGCCTTTTTTGATTAGTTTGGCGTCCGGTTCACTGAGCTTAATTTCATTCTCACTATCACTCAATTTCCTCTTTAGTGTTCCTTCATTTTTTTTAATTACCACCCCTTTTAAAAGTTTTTGCTGTGAACTTCGATTATTAGTTAAACTTTTAGGTTTATTCACTACAATTTCTGCTTGCAGTCTTTCTTCTATTGACTTTTCTTGCAAAATTGCTACACGATTTCTATAGTCATTTAGTTCTCGTTCTTCTTCAATTTCTTTTTTCCGGTCTGCTTCTAATTTTGTTCTGTCTACCAAGTCGAGAAATTCTATTTCGTCGTCGTCTAGACCCTTGATCATATTTTCTAAAGAAATGAGACTGGTCAATACAAGAAATTATTACCTATATGATTATGCTGAACTTACTAAGTTTATGGGCCTCCTCATATTCCAAATCCTTTTTCTGTTTTTGTTCTTGTAATTTTTCATAAAGACTTCTATGATCGTATTTTTCTTCAGGACGTTCTAAAATAAAAATGTAAACATGATATTAGAAAAGATGTAGATGAGGTTAGACACTTACCTAATGGGTCATCAGCTTTCCTTACTTTCTCCCATTCTTCTTGCCTTATTTTCCTAATTTCAGCAGCTTCAGTTTCTGTTATAAAACCAGAACTCATTTTTATACCTTCCAATAAATTTAATAAATTAATTTATCTAACTTCAGAGATTCCAAACACAAAATACATAACTAACCAGGCGGTATTCACTATTCACTTAATGAAAAATGCCCTTTTTTCTTATCCCCCCTTTTTGTAGTTAGCGGATCCTATCACCTGCAGCGCTGTTAGCACTTCGTATCCTTTTCTATGGGAGGCATCATTGAATGAGAATGAAATGAATTATGTTTTGAAAATAAAAATCATAACCTGTTAGTTTTGCATAAACTGTTGCTTTTTGTTAGTTGTTAGTTATTGTTAAGTTAATAAATCATCTAATAATTGAACTAAATTTCAGTTATATTCACCATTAAGTATACCTACTTATGTACATATTCAATTAATTATAAAAAAAACTGCTGCTTGCTTGTTCTGTTATATCTATCCACAGGTTTATACTTTTTATTATATAGTATAGACGTTCAAAATGTTGACACAGGCAATTTGCAGAACCGATCTCTGCTCTGTGCCTAGAAAAAATAAAAAGTTATTGAATATGTGATATTCAGTTCTCGGAGGATCAGAAATTTCAAGCAGACCGTAATAAGACCAATTTGAAAAAGCACGCCGTGCCATATTTAGGTTGAGGACACTGGTTGTGAAAGGCGTTCAAAGTTTGCAGATTATGGTCTTTATGACAGGGGGAATTAGCCAAAAATGGAAGCAGCCAGTATGCTATTACTTTTCGGAGGGTGGTATGAGCACACCAGAACTCATGCGGGTAGTAAAGGAAGTAAATGAAGCACTACAGGAAATTGGATTGAAAGTAGTGGCCACGCAGTGAGTTTGATTAATATAGTTACATTCTTAATAAGGTAACATTTATTTTTGTAGATATGTGACCAACTTTCAACGAATACTGCGGTTATAAATTATTTAAAGACTAAGACCAATGAGGAATTCAGTGCAAGAAATTAAGAAAATGTTATGTATGGGTTCTGCGTGGGTGGAGAGGAAATCATCCTACTATATGTACTGTATGTATGATGCCCCTCATCTAGTTAAATGTCTCCGTAATAATATATTCAAGGGAAATGTTAAATCCACTTGGCAAAATAATGAGCAGGTAGTTGCTCAAACATATAAAGTTATTTATAACATCTGTTAATAAATAAAATATTCATTTTGTTAGAGATAGCCTCTTGGAATTATATTTTTGTCATAGTTATATACGTGCCATTAAATTTTAAGTGTTATCATTGCCTTAACGAATTAACAAGACTGGGTTATAATAGATTTTTCATGTGGGTGAATATCGGAAAGATGAATATCAATAGTTATAAATTCTACCCTCAAAAGATAGTATCTGAAATAGTTTCATGGTAGAAAGTTAGATACAAATTAATTAGTAATGGTAATAAAACAAGCCACGAAAATATCTATTGCATCTGGTTGTGTGTGTCGTTAATTGATTCATTAACTGAAAATTGCTATATTATAATTTTTAACATAGCTTAAAACACTTCTTATCCAACCATAGATCATGATTTAACATGAATCATAACTATGATTTAAATAAATTTAATATTTTCTTACTATACTCTTATTTAATTTCCTTAAATTTTTATATCTTATAGCGATATTGTTATGGTATATATAAAATTTGAAATATATTTAATTGTTCTCCTATGTTTTACAGATTCATCATAATTTGAAGAAAATAAGTAAATATTTGGTCGGATAAGTTAACAATTTCGATTTTTATATATCACGCATATAAAATTCAAACTTTATTCAACTGTTCTACTTATTTTGTTCAAATGAATTTCCATTATAAATAGTAATCAAGTGTCCAGCTATTTGTAACGGAAATTCATTTGAACAAAATAAGTAGAACATTTGAATAAAGTTTGAATTTTATATGCGTGATATATAAAAATCGAAATTGTTAACTTATCCGACCAAATATTTACTTATTTTCTTCAAATTATGATGAATCTGTAAAACATAAGGAGAACAATTAAACATATTTCAAATTTTATATATACCATAACAATATTGCTATTATTCCTACAAAATTGACCGATAAACCAGCTTTGGTAGTGCAACCGCGAAAAGTTGCCTAACACACTTAAAACTCTCTGCTCAACAAAAATTAACATCAGCGCCGCAAGTGATAGGATCCAGGTACTATTTCAGGAAAAAGTGGTGGGGGAGTCAGAATTACCAATCTATTTCAGTATATATATATCATATATATAATACTACTATATCGCGTGTTTCCTATGTTAGCCCATAAGCGGTTTCTCCGAAAACATTAAAGGACAAAAGATATAGTGCTATAATGTTCCAGAGACCCTTTGTTCGATTTGCGCATGCGCAATCTCCATGGTTACGGAAGCTGACACACTGTTTATAGGCTGACGGACTTCCCAACTTTCAACTTTTTTTAAAAGAAGTCGGTAGACAGAGATGCAGTATTTATGCTGCATGCTTATTGGATGTCGCGAAATTCGTGCGCATGCGCATATTTGACTAAGGTACTCTCGATAAGGATAGAGATTGTATGTCGGCGCCGTGTTGTTTTCGGAATTTTTGGGCCTCTACCCGCGATATAGTAGTATTATATATATGATATATATTTTATCTATGGGTAGGGGGATTCTGAACACAAAATTTTAAAAAAGTTTCACTACATCTCTACAGATGTCGCTTTCCGAGTTGGTACATATTTGATCGGAGGTTTTAATGAAGGATTTTTAACAACATTGAGGAATAGGGATCGAGCAATCCTATATAAGTTATCCTTGGGTTTTAATCACATATATTTTATGTATGTGGTTTTTATCTACAAACATAATCTATGACAAAATAACATAACATTCGTGAGGTATGCTCTGTGACTTAAACGATTTCATAATCAATGGATTTCATAGCAAAATTAATTTATATATTTATATGTTGTGTGGTTTCTTTGACGATATGAGTAGCAGAGTGGTTAGTCATATGGATATCAGTCTTATAGATATTCTGTGATATCCACAAAACCCAAACAATCTCTTTATAATCTGTGACCCACAAATGTGACTAAACCAAAACCTCTGCCTCTGACAAAACAGAAAACACTAACAGAGACCAAGAACTCTAAACAAAGAAGGACTGATCAATCAGTAACAGCCAATCACATTTGTTTAACACTTTGTGACGTCAGTGGATTCCCTTTAGCGGGAGATTTAAAATATTGAAATTTCTTTGTTTTAATTTGACAGCTTTAACCTTTTAACATAACCTATAAATGTCACATTGTCAATTGTCATGTAGAATGTCTCGGTTGTCTTTGGAATGTCATCAATGTCATCAGTCATGTCATCATTACTGCATTCTTTTCAATGGCTTGGGCAGCTTGGAGAAACTCGGAGCTGTTCCGCAGCATGTTCTTTTAACCGAGTGCGCGACGCCCTCCACTGTTTTCCCCTTTCCCCTCGAGCACTACCATTTTTGCTGGGGTTTGGCGCTCCAAAATATTAGTGAGGTTAGATTAGATCGGTAGAAACGTAGAAACATCAACAAACTACTGAATTATACTGAAAATGGAAAATAATCACAGTAGGTATCAGAATTTCAGACATATAGAGTAAAAACGTATTTACTATTTTACTATTTTCATTTTGTATTTAGGTTAAGTAAACAAACTGGCAAATGTCCCCTAAATTCATGTTCTTTTCAAGGGCTCTCTATGGTCCGCCACGAGTTTGACGCCCTGGGGCGCGGCGATCTTGAAAAGAAAACGCTGCATATCATAGTAATCTGTGCACTGATCAACATAACACAAGTTATCACAGTTGCCAAATCGACAAACGATTTTTGCACAACGCATTTCAAATCGTAAGATATATATCATAAAACACATCACGTCTTATTAAAATCACATTTGATTGCATTAATATACAGTCTCTGAAATAATATTGGGCTGGATATTTTGACTAAAAATGTTTGAAATTGCATTAGGAGCAAATTTGGCAATAGGGGATCCACTGACATGTTACGAGAAATCTGTTGAAAATGAACTTCAAATTTTTATGAATGAATTGATCAGTCCTTCTTTGTTTGGTCAGAGTATATACGCGATTCATTTTAAGATCGAAGCGCCAAAATGGCAGTAACCTATACTAACTTATGTTCACTGACATTGACGTTTGAAATTTTATTCATCAAAGATTTGTTGTCGAGAACTTTAAACCAGGTAAAAAGCTTGTAAAACTATTTTGAAAGGGGTAAGTAGTTATATAAAATTAAAATATATTTCAATATTTTTCGAGCGTTCAATCTGAAAATGAAACTTAATCTCAAAATATGTCAAATTCTTTATTGGGCATACGGCATACATACCTTTATGGAAATAGTTATCCTTAGAGAAAGGTAAGGAGCACACTCTCTACTCTGCGTTCTTTAGCTTCTTTATCCATACTTGTCTCCTGTAATTCTGTAATGATCAACTTATAGTTTCCGCGATAGCTTCAGATTTTCCCGCTTTTGGAGAAGTATGAAACTGATCTCGGGGTTTTTCTTTATACAAGAGGAACAATGACGCTCACAACAATAATGATTCATATCTAATCAAAGCAATTAACTAATATAACAACGGATATTTCAAAATTCACAATAGACATACATACGCAAAACTGAACCAATAACCCAAACGTTAGTTGTGTGTGCCGCCAGTAGATAGCGTATTGCTTAGCAAGAATCGCGTATAGAGAAACTATGGCCTAAATGAAAACAAATAGATGTTTTTCTTACATAGAACACGCCCGAGAACCATTGTTAGTTTCTTCCAAACCGATAGATGGTGCTGTAGCTAATGAGATAAACCAAATCGTACATATCAGTCTAAAAGATCAAATATCTACTTTCTGTCGCCATTTTGGCGCGTCCTGACATTCAAACATTGAAGTTTTCGCCGCAGTTTTTTAAAAAATTTGCTATGAAAAAAAAATGCTCGAACTGCTCTGTGTTTGACTTGTTTCCTTGGTAGCTGACAAACTTTAGGCCATTTATGTCAATTATCATTCTGGAATAATATTCTGGAGAGATGTAGTAATACATAGGTAATGTCATGATACAAACACTGTATCATGGGTAATGTAATAATAATCAGTTTTGTAACTAGTGTTCAGTTTAGATTATTATGTTTTAGGTTTGAAAGAAAAGGTGCAAGAAGGTGCATGATAGAAGATGTTTCAGAAGAGGTGCTGCAAGAAAAGATTGTACCTACTTACCTATTATTCCTTGGAAACACAGTTACTTTATAACCTTAATAATTTGATAATTTATAAAGTTTTCGCAACGTAAGTTTTAGATTATATTAATATAAAAGTGTTTATAAAGCTTTTTATAAATAATCCGTGATAAATATATATATATATATATATATATATATATATATATATATATATATAATGTCTCATATTTTTATTTTATTTGTAACATTTCGATTTCATAGTAAAAATGTATTGGTAGAGAAGGTCAAGGGTCCTGAAAATATTTCTTATGCAACCAATTATACGTTACTTCCATTTTTATTAAAAATATTTGATGCAACCAGTAATACATATTCCTATTTCCTTTCAAACCGTCTGAAACTATGGTTTGGTTCTTGAACAGAGACAACATTTATGTCCTTGGGAAACACTAACACCGTTGTTTGTCTTATATCATAGAGAAAGTTATTTTTTTTTAGCTTATCTCTGTCTTATATGGTAATTTCTTTATGATCTGTGTGCTGTGTGTGTGATCTTATTGTACTTACTTTTAGAAACACAAACAACGCTAACACTATCTATCAGAGACGTGATACAATAAAACATGTATCATGTATCAGAGACTTTATCCACAGCATATAAAAACAATTTATATGGTGTGTTTTATCCATATGACTAACTAAGTTACTCATATGTACTCATATGCCTAAACTATTTTAATTTTATCGCTTGATGGAACTATTCAGCGGCCCAGCGGAAAAATATATGCTTTACCGCTTTAATAAAGCGCTGCAGCTATTTTAATAAAGCGCTGAAGCGCTGCGGTTCCCTGAATGCGTCCACTTTTGATAAGAAAATTGTAGCAGTGGAAAATTACGAACCGTTTCTATAGAATAATAAAAGAGAATGTTTAACGAATCATTAGTTTTACGAAAGACTATTGACAACTTTTTCATCGTATGTATTATATACCTAATTAAATAATAGTAAGAATCACTCAGGAACAATTTAATGAGCGAATGGGCAATATGTTCAACACAGATGTTCAATTAAAAACGTTAGCATTAAGTCTATGGGCGGAATCAGGCAAAAGACGCAAAAAGCCAATTTCAGAGTGACGCGAGAGGGTATTAACGGAGTTAAAACGGAGTCAATCTAGGCGGCGGTGTGACTGCACATGGTGTCTATTGTCTATCACGATATGATTGTCTATAGAGTGCACAACTCCGAACGAAGATACTCCCATATAATATAATACTACTATATCGCGTATTTCCTATGTTAGCCCATAAGTGGTTTTTCCGAAAACACCAAAGGCAAAGGACAAAAGTGCTATACTCTTCCAGAAGCCCTTCTGGAAGAGTATAGCACTATAGAGGAAAATACTTCTACTTCAAAGGGTTTATATTCTCTAATTGCGTCTGCAAACTATATACCTATAATACATATTGTGACTGCAAACTATACGGGGACGGGGTATTCTTGACAATTTTTCAAATTAAAAGTCTTGTCTGGTAATATGTCCGCTGAATTGGCTTATTTACAAATGTTCAGTGTCAAATATGAAATAAAATTTTAGGTTTTCATTACTTACTGCATTTTTATCAGTGATGTGCCGGATAATTATCTGGTTATAATTAACCGGATAATTATCGATAATTAGCCGCCGGCTAAAAACACTATCAAAATTAGCAGGCTAAATATCCAACAAGACCAATAAAACCATGCATTTGAAATATCCGTTGTTATATTAGTTAATTGCTTTGATTAGATATGAATCATTATTGTTGTGAGCGTCATTGTTCCTCTTGGACAAAGAAAAACCCCGAGATTTCCAAAAGCTGGAAAATCTGAAGCTATCGTGGAAACTATAAGTTGGGTATTAAAGAGTTACAGGAGACAAGTATGGATAAAGAAGCTAAAGAACGCAAAGTAGAGTGTGTGCTCTTTACCTTTCTCCATGAATGACATAAAGGTATGTATGCCCATGAAACAACTACACAGATATGCCAATCCGCATAGTGACGTCACTTACGAGGAAAAAACAATTGATAAACACGAAAATAATTATATCACTGCCCATAAGAATTTTCGCATCGCATTGCCTTTTTTCCCTCGCGAATGACGTCATGCGCAAACAAACGAAAGTTATGAGCATATCTGTGTAGTTGTATCATGTGTATGCCGTATGTCCAATAAAGAATTTGACATATTTTGAGATTAAGTTTCATTTTCAGATTGAACGCTCGAAAAATATTGAAATATATTTTAATTTTATATCACTACTTACCCCTTTCAAAATAATTTTACAAGCTTTTTACCTGGTTTAAAGTTCTCGACAACAAATCTTTGATGAATACAATTTCAAACGTCAGTGTCAGGAAACGTAGTTTAGTATAGGTTACTGCCGTTTTGGCGCTTCTATCTTAAAATGAATCGGGTATAGTACTTTATAATAGATCTCTATGCTATGTCAAGCTGTGTCTATGGTTGCGCCATCTATGATCCACGAATGACATTAATTGTTACAATTTTATTTAAAACTGTTGTAGCATATATTTCCCATGGTTATAAAATAATCTGTGGTTATACCGTCTGGGTCAGATCTATAGATTTTCGTATTGTTATTATTGTTTTAGATTGCCGGTTTCTTTAATGGCCTGGAAGCATTTATACTTTTTCATGACTTGGTACCAGCTGAACATGTGTTGAATTCTTTTATTTTCCTACGTTGGTGACAGCGTGGGTAATGACGTAGATATTGAGATAAACTTATGTTGTTGTCATATAACTTTAAAATATTACCTATCTATTTTCATGATGCGGTAAAAAACAGAGGTCTCGGGCAGTATAAAACAGGTCTGATGCAGTAAAAACAGGTCTCATACAGTATAAAACAGGCCTGATGCAGTAAAAAACAGGTCTCAGGCAGCATAAAACAGGGCTCAAGCAGTATAAAACAGGTCTGATGCAGTAAAAAAACAGGCCTCGGGGAGTTTAAAACAGGTCTGATGCAGTAAAAAATAGATCTCGGGCAGTATAAACAGGACTGATGCAGTAAAAAACAGTCTCCGGCAGTATAAAACAGGTCTGATGCAGTAAAAAAACAGGCCTCGGGCAGTATAATACAGGTTCGATGCAGTAAAAAAACAGACCTCGGGCAGTATAAAATAGGTCTGATGCAGTAAAAATAGATCTCGGACAGTATAAAACAGGACTGATGCAGTAAAAAAACAAACAGGTCTCCAGCAGTATAAAACAGGTCTGATGCAGTAAAAAACAGGTCTCGGGCAGTATAAAACAGGTCTTATGCAGTAAAAAATAGATCTCGGACAGTATAAAACAGGACTGATGCAGTAAAAAAACAAACAGGTCTCCAGCAGTATAAAACAGGTCTGATGCAGTAAAAAACAGTAATACCTAGTAGTGAGTCATACATGCATGATTTTTCCTACATTATAAGTAGGTACATAATTTTCTCTAAACAAAAGGATTACCTACTGCACATGATTTTTAGGCCACTTTCTTATTTGCCTCACCCATAGGTACCATAAATTTTTAAGACACTCTGTATAGTACATATTTGGAATTCTGTTAAAGTAAAATGTCACGACCTTGGTGTCTAGGTATTATCTACGTATGCATAAAGCCTCGGTATTTTATCAAGTAGCTAGCAGGTGTTAATATAGTTGAATAGCCATAAACGATGGTCGCAATAAGTCAATGAACTAGAAAAACAGATGTCAGAGCTTTATGATGAAATTACGTGTTACTTTATATGATATAGTAGTATCAGTATAGTGATGGTGCGATAGTGGTGAAAACATGTGTGCTCCACCCCAGTTACATAACCTCAAACAGCTGTAAGTTCTTTTTTAATATCTTATATCATTATTATTCTACGTCGTAAATCAAACAAATTGAATTTCCCGTTATTTTTTAAATTTACTGACAGCCATGTTTTTTCTGTTGGAATTTACTGCGCATGATTTTTCTTTACCCATTAGGTTACTTTTTTGTTTGGTTCATCCTATATAGCTATCTTTTTGATACACCTTGTATACCTACTAATAATTTGAATTTCCCGCTATTATTTATTTTACTGACGGCCATGTTTTGGAATTTACTGCGTATGATTTTTCTCTTTACTTGTTAGGTTACTTTCTTGTTTGGTTCATCCTATATATAGCTTTATTTTTGATACACCCGGTATACTATTAATTTGAATTTCCCGCTATTTTTTATTTTACTGACAGTAATGTTTTTTTTTGTTGGAATTTACTGCGTATGATTTTTCTTTACCTGTTAGGTTACTTTCTTGTTTGGTTCATTCTATATAGCTTTATTTTTGATACTCCCTGTATACTAATAATTTGAATTTCCCGGTATTTTTTATTTTACTGACAGCCATGTTTTTTTCCAATATAATATATTTTTTGTTGAATAACTCGCAAACGGTACATTATATCAAAACAATTTTTATATGAAAGTTTTCTGGCACTAAAAGTGCATATTGTAAAAATATTTTCAATTACACAGGGTGTTCCAAAAAGTCGAGACAAGGTACAAGTTGGTTATTTCAAATGCGACACCCTATATATTATTATATTTTTAAAATCTAGGGATCACTAGTGTAGTGGCCTTCGCTTGGTACTTAACTTATTCACACTTTAATGCACTCACTAATTAGGGATAAACTGGGTAATTATTAAATAAAACACTTGTATCTATTTAACACGACTTCACTGTACACCGGTCGGATTCCAACTGCCGTTCCAGGCTGTCATCCTTATGCAATACTGATTAGTCACTTCTTTATTCTTAATAGATCATCAAACTAGTGATGGGTTGCTAAATAGCAGTCTGCTATTTTTTAACTGCTAAATGGTAGTAGCAGTAACAACTGCTATCAGCTTAAGAAAAATAGCTGCTAATTATTTAGCAGTTTGTGGTTGTATGTTATTCACTTTGCTGCTGCTAAATGTCCAAGCGCTACGCCCGGTCGCCAACCGAAGACTGCGATTGCAGAGCAAGTAAGGTAAGTAGCAGTGTGGCAGTGTAGCGTAAAGTTCACGCTACACTGCCACACTGCTAATTTACCTTACTTGCTACTTGCTCTGCAATCGCAGTTGATCGCAGTCTTCGGTTGGCGACCGGGCGTAACGCTTGGCTTGGATATTTAGCAGCAGCGTGAAGCAGTTTAGTTTAGCAGTTAGATGTTAGGTTAGCAGTAGCAGTTAGGTCTGGCGGCCAGTCTCGGTAAGGCAGCAGCCCAGCATTTAATTTAACAATCAATATTAGTAAAGCGGCAGACGGAGTTAAATTTAGGGAGGGAATATGTACCTAATTCCTACAACATTATTTTTTAACATAATTTTTTGTTCGTTCTGCCTGTTTATTTCAGCGGCATAATTTAAGAGGCTATACAAAGATTTGTACCTATCACACAGCTTAATAAATGGTTATACATGCAAATTATTTATTACATTTATAAATTATTATAAAAGTTGTTTATATAAATCACGTAAACAAAAATGTCTAATACAAAAAACGAAAATGTAATTCTGTATTCAAATTGATTTAAACTTTGAATTAAATTCGCTTTTATTAAAATTAAAAATAGAAAAACACACTCACTCTCACTACCCACTCTACAAAATTTTATTTGAAATATTTTAATATTTAATAGCAGGAACTTACTATTACAACTGAACCTGTCAATAAACAGTAAACTGAGACCGTCCTACTGTCTTATGAAATTGGGAGAGGGTGTTTGTTTACATTGGTGTTTAATAAATATGTAAAAAATACTTGGTATTATAGAAAAAGTGTTTTTATTACCTTTAGCAAAAGACATTTTAGGTGTGATCGGAGTACTTACTGAATAATAAATAGAACGTATAAAAATTATTTTATACATAAGTCATTTGAGAGGAAGGGCATACTTTTCATACACGAAATAATATTTTTGTTATAATTTATAAATCAAAAACCTTCTCTGAACTTGAAATGTAAAAAGACACCGAGAAATTAAGACTTATTAGTTTCAATTCTTAAGAAGTATTGCTCAACTTGCCCCTAAACTTATGTGCACGTGGCCGTACAGACATGCTGTTTTTGTTTTATTTTTTGTCAATTAACTGCCCGCTCCATAATCGGAATACCAAATACCTACCGCCATTGATCGGGAAACGGTACTTACAAAAAAAGAGTAATAAATCACATTTATTTTCATCCAAAACATGAAATATAAATGTCAAATTATATTTATGGCTATCGGCCACAGCGAATATGTTCATTTTTTTGAGCCAGGGTAAAATGTCAACTGTTAGCTGCTAATACAGCTCCGTTTAACCAAACAGACAACTACGCAAACGTACTAAAAAATAAATAGCTGCTAAAAAATAGCAGCTATTTTTAACTGCTAAATAAGATTAGCAGTAGCAGGAGTAGCTGCTATTTAAAAATAGCGGGTTCGACACATCACTACATCAAACTGTGTACACTATATCCCTTCCTAGTCTAGATAGTGGGTCAGCTATGTTGGTTTTACCTGGTCGATATACCACTTTGAAGTTATATGATTGTAGTCGAAGTACCCACCTTTCTATTCTGGCACATGGTTTTGATTTTGTTCCGAATATTACTTCTAATGCTTTATGATCTGTTACTAATTCGAACTCGTTTTTTCCATATAAGTATATATGAAAATGTTCTACGGCCCAGACTAATCCCAATGCTTCTTTTTCAATTTGACAGTAACGTTTTTCACAATCGCTTAAACTTTTATTACCATACGCTATAACCCGTGGACCCTCAGAATTATATTGTATTAAAACAGCACCTAATCCAATAGGACTAGCGTCAGCAAAAACTTGGATCCTGTCTTTAGGATCATAATAACCTAATGTTTTTACTTGCGACAGTGCATTTTTTAATTTTAGAAAAGGATCTGCTTGTCGTCTTGTTCACTAATATTGGCATTTTTTCTTAATTTTAGACGAAGCAAATCCCTCAATGGTCCAGTCAACGTTGGTAAATTCGCAATCCATTTGCCTACATAATTTACTAAGCCTAAGAAGCTTTGTAGTTCATCAGCTGTGTTAGGTAAACGGAAAGTTTTGATAACAGACATATATTTATCTAGTGGTCTTATTCCCTTAGGCGATAACTCGTGGCCCAGAAATTGTATGACGGGTATGCTATAAATACATTTATTATTTATAAATTTATTTTCCTTTAATATTTTTAGAGTAAATTCTAGTCGATGATTGTGCTCTGTTTCGTTTTCTCCAAAAATAACAATATCATCGATAAAATTTACCGTACCTTCACTTGCGGATAAAATGCTTTCTAATATTTTCTGAAAAATTTCTGGGGCACAAGATATGCCAAACATAAGTCGTTTATATCTGAAAAGCCCTTTACCAGAAATAAATGTAGTTATATATCGCGAGTTTTCGCTAATTTCAATTTGGTGGAATGCGTTTTTTATATCCAATCGTGAAAAAACTTTTGCATTTCTAAATTTTGGGACTAATTGGTCCATGGTTGGCAAAGGGTGATTTTCTCTTATAATGGCTTGATTTGCCCTTCTCATGTCGATACATATTCTAACGTCTCCATTGGGTTTTAATACAGGCACTATTGGAGAAACCCAAATGGCGGGACCGTTTACCACTTCAACTATGTCTGAATTTATTAATTCCTCAATTTTTTTGTTGACCTTGCTTTCTAAGGGCAAGGGGATTCTGCGATATGGTTGAATAACTGGTGTTACGGTCTCGTCAATAGGTATATATGTTTACAATAACATTTTTAAATTTGGAAATGCATTAGTATCTGTATCTACATGTTTAAGTACTCCAATGTGTAGTACACCTAAAGATTTCGCCGTATCTTTACCTAGAATATTTTTTGTGCCATTTCTAATTACATAAAATGTTGCCATAATTTCTGAATTATTGACATTAATTTTTGCATCAAAGCTGGCCAAAACATCTAGGGGTTTTTTGTTCCCATATGACATAAAAACTTTATCTGGCTTTTTTATTTGGTTAAATACAGTTACATTGGAATTCTTTAGGTGATACCGCGATTTATCGGTTGAAATGTTACATTTACTACCTGAGTCAATTAACATATGCATATTAATTCCACCAATATTACAAAGCAATTCGCAGTCGTCGTCTATATATGTAGTTTACTTGACCATCGCCGTCCCGATTTGGTTTATGGGGTTTTGACTTTTTTGCTTCTTAATACCCCACTTTCCTGCTGGGCTTCCTTTTTGTTGCCCTGGTTTTGCACTGTTCACTTGTATGTCCCTTGTAGCCACATTTCTTGCAAATTAAATTTCTAGCAAGACAATCGTCACTGAAGGATAAGTGATTTGCAGAGCCACACCGAAAACAATGTTTTCCTTCTGTTTTAGCTTGAGAATGGATAATAGGTTTTGTGAACACTTTATTAACCTCAGATGACGTTTCTCCACTAAATCCTTCCATTTGTCTATTTATAGCTTCAAGAGCATTTGCCTCAGTAACAATGTCATTGAGAGTAACTGAGTCACCTATTATTACCTAATATTTTTTTCCTTAAATCGGCAGAGTAACATTTTTCTACAATTTGGTCAATCAACTGCTCCTCAACACTGGTAATGACATTGAGAGTAACTGAGTCACCTATTATTACCTAATATTTTTTTCCTTAAATCGGCAGAGTAACATTTTTCTACAATTTGGTCAATCAACTGCTCCTCAACATTGGTAAATTTACATTTATCAGCCTGGTTTCTTAACCGAATCAAAAATTTTTCAAATTTTTCCTCTGCTTCCTGTAATAAGACGAAATTTATGCATCATAAAGCTTGCTTTGTTTAGGCAAAAAATAGGCATCAAGTTTTTTTATGGCTGCTTGATAGACATCGATGGCATCGTCACCTTCAGTGGTATGATCGTCCGGCAAATTATGGTAGATATCTTGCAGCCCTAACCCTCCTGTGTGTAATAAATTAGACCGTCTTTTTGTTGCCGATTCTATATTCGCAGCATCCAAGTAAATTTCGAATGCTCTTTTCCATCTTTCCCATCTTAGACCAACTGACATCGTTTCTCCATCGCAATCAAATGATTCTAGGGGAGTTGGATTTGACATGGCTTTTTTTCACCTAGAAAGAAATGTAATTGCAAAATATTTATATACATTTCTCCGGTATTGCTATGTGTCTAATTCATAGATTCTACATTCAGTCATGGGATTTTTATTTTGATTATCATACATTATCCAAGAAACACTAGTACCTAAGTCTAAAACACGTTTAATATTCGATACGACCATACGTTTTAACGTTTATATTGGTGCAAGGTGTCCATTTTACGCGTTTTTTCCATTTGCTGTTTATTGGGTAGGCTCTACTTTTTAGATATTATTAGACTCTACTGCTATGTATCTTATTCACAGCGTTCTTTTGCTAGGTATCTTATTCCTAGACCCTACTGCTATGTATCTTATTAACAGCTTTTATCAATTCAGCAAAATTTATTTACTATACTTTATTCTATACTTATTTTGTTTTATCCTCGTCGCCAAATGTAGTGGCCCTCGCTTGGTACTTAACTTATTCACACTTTAATGCACTCACTAATTAGGGATAAACTGGGTAATTATTAAATAAAACACTTGTATCTATTTAACACGACTTCACTGTACACCACCGGTCGGATTTCAACTGCCGTTCCAGGCTGTCATCCTTATGCAATACTGATTAGTCATTTCTTTATTCTTAATAGATCATCAAACTGTACACTACAACTAGGAACATATTTGTATTAAGGTTCCCTATATAGCTATCTCTTTTCGTTTTCGAGATATTTAACAGTTAATGGAAAAAACCTCGTAACACTGCGTTGGAAAATAAATAAAATTTCCTCTATGACACAATGTGAAAAGGAAAAAATGTACTGTCAGTTAGCACAAGGGATACCTTAAATATTGCACTTGAAATTATTTGGCCATTTTATACAGGGTGATTTTTATCGTGATTTATATTTCACAATGTTAAATTGCCTAAATCTCATTTTTTTAAATGGAACACCCTAAATTTTTTCATGGAATTAGATGTAGAATTTAATTGCCTTTCAAATGGTATTAGGATGTCTTAGGTATACGAAAAGTTGACCGGTTTCGAGATATTCACGATTTTTTGAAAATTTAGCTTCCATTACTGATAATTACAAATTATAGTCAAGTAAATTATGAAAACAATTTGTTTTGTTGTGGAAATTATTTAACTGTCAAATAAATACCTATTTGATTTTGTGTACCTAATCTGTACAATTTATATGCAAGATGCACTATTCCAAAAATGTTCTCAAAAGCACCACGAATTCTGTTCATCATGTTTTCTCGTATGGTTGATGGTGTGCTGTAAACTGAATCTTTTTTGTATCCCCATAAAAAAAATCTAATTTTGTAAGGTCCGGGTACCGAGGAGACCATGAGATAGGTCCATCCTTCCTATCCACCTATTAGTGTAGGTACTCCCTATTTAAAATCTCCTTACTGAACCGCTGTATATACGGCATCCGTCATACTGCAACCGCATCCCTGCTAAAATGTTCAGAGGAATATCTTCAAGACAATTTAAAAGTTGATTTTCCAAAAAATGCAAATAAATTTCTCCATTGACAGTCGCTTCAAAAAAATATGGTCCAATCACCTTGTGCCTAGAATCCCCCCCCATACATTTAATCTATGCTGCATGTCTACCTTCCTAAATACTGTCAATGGAGAAATTTTCTGGAAAATGAACTTTTAAATTATCTTGAAGATATTCCTCTGAACATTTTAGCAAGGATGTGGTCGCAGCATGACGGTTGCCCTACACATTACAACGGTTCAGTAAGGAGATTTTTAAATAGGGAGTACCAGGTGGATAGGAAATAGGAAGGGTGGACCTATCTCATATAGTCTCCTCGGTAGTTAGTTTTTT
Source organism: Pogonocherus hispidulus (assembly GCA_963924545.1). Taxonomy (NCBI): domain Eukaryota; kingdom Metazoa; phylum Arthropoda; class Insecta; order Coleoptera; family Cerambycidae; genus Pogonocherus; species Pogonocherus hispidulus. The sequence continues at coordinate 74,233,746 of OZ004693.1, forward strand.
TTATATATAGGGATACACAAAAGATTTAGTTTACCGCACACCATCAACCATACGAGAAAACATGATGAACAGAATTCGTGGTGCTTTTGAGAGCATTTTGGAATAGTGCATCTTGCTTATAAAATGTACCTACAGATTACACAAAATCGAATATTTATTTGATAGTTAAATAATTTCCACAAGAAAATAAATTGTTTTCATAACTTACTTGACTGTAATTTGTAATTATCAGTTATGGAAGCAAAATTTTCAAAAAATCGTGAATACCTATCTCTAAACCGGTCAATTTTTCGTAAGTACCTATAGGACATCCTAATACCATTTGAAAGGTAATTAAATTCTATATTTAATTCCATAAAAAAATTTAGGGTGTTCCATTTAAAAAAAATGAGATTTAGGCAACTTAACATTGTGAAATATAAATCACGATAAAAATCACCCTGTATAAAATGGCCAAATAATTTCAAGTGTAATATTTAAGGTATCCCTTGTGCTAACTGACAGTACATTTTTTTCCTTTTCACATATTGTGTCATAGAGGAAATTTTATTTATTTTCCAATGCAGTGTTACGCGGTTTTTTTCCATTAACTGTTAAATATCTCGAAAACGAAAAGAAATAGCTATAGGGAACCTTAATACAAATATGTTCCTAGTGATCCCTAGATTTCAAAAATATAATAATATATAGGGTGTCACATTTGAAATAACCAACTTGCACCTTGTCCCGACTTTTTGGAACACCCTGTGTAATTGAAAATATTTTTTCTATATGCACTTTTAGTGCCAAAAAACTATCATATAAAAATTTTTTTGATATAATGTACCGTTTGTAAGTAATCGAACAATTACCCACTAATGACACACCCTGTAGACAAGTTTAAATGCTTTCGCTTTCGGTGATAAAAAATAAGAATTACCTAAATGTAGCAAGAGCTACAAAAAATTGAACTAAAAATTAAATCGGGTGTGTGATACTAAGCTCTGATGACTAGGTACATACGCTGAATTATCTGATTGGCTGGGGGGCGTGGTCTAACGGCTGCGCGGTCCGTTGAAGTCCATGTAACAACTTTATTTGAAATGAATTTTAATTTCAGTAGTTTCGCCGACGTGAAAGAAGTAGCATGTGTCTGTGTCTCTCCGTGTTATTAATCTATGTTTGTGTTTGTGTTTGTGTCTGTGCAGGTGAAGTGCAGTGTCCAAGTGAGTGCAGTGAGGTGTACAAGTGTATTACCTATGTGACTTGGAAAAGGTAGGCTTAATATATAATTTCTTACTATACATATCTACATTCTACGTATTTCTTACATATATTTTATCTACAGCTATGTAAATTCTAAACTTATAGTTAGTTAACCTGGTATTGTGAAACTGGGTATTAATGTATCTAAAAATTACGTAGGTGGCTGTTTTATCTTAGAAAACTGTTTCAAGAACAAACCTTATAAAAATTTGCTAGAAAATATTCACATTCATATTCACTATAAAGTTTGAAAACATTTGTTCCTTAGTACCTAAGTACTTACGTAAATTTACTCTCGAGAAAAAGATTTGGACGTACTTATAGGTATTTCATTAAATTCACTTTACAAAATATAAACTCAATTTTTGTATAATATAACTAGGTTATCTGTTCTTTGTAACGTATGTTCTCTAATTTGAACAGTTTTTTCTGCATATAAGAATTGCGTATAGAGTTCATTCACGTTAAGTTTAAAGTGACGTTTTTAAGTTTTAAGTTAAGCTTAATATATATAAATAAAAACTTGACAACGCAGAGAAGGGTTGCCAAATATAAACCTCTTATTATGTCTATGTACAACTCTGCGTAAGTGGCAAATGCTATGCTAATTTATTGGTCATTTGTTTATCGAATATTGAAAACAATTAGGTAATTTTCCACTGAAAATGACGTCACTTTAAACTTTACGTGAATGAACTTTAAGAACCTGTATCTTATTAATGAAATATGTTTTAATCAGCCGTCATGTGACTATCCAAATATGCATAGACTGAATAGAATTTTTTTTATATCTAATAAACACACTATTCTTCCGGGTACCACCGCCCAAGTTATTTATCTATCCGAACATTCTATATAATTTATATAGGTACCTTTTAAAAGTTTTGGGCTTTCATTTAATATTATTTGACGTAATATTTCGTATCCATCGGAAATATTTAATCAAATATTAGGTAGATATTATGGAAACACCTCAAGATTGCATTAGTCATACGGATTCTAGAATATTCCAAATATACCTACCTATGTTTACTAAAAAAATTATTATTTTATAGTACCTACAAACATATAAATACTTATTTTATTTAAGACATTCCTTCAAACAAAAGTTTTGTTTTTACATTTTTTTTACTTATTACCTACTAAACAATTTTGGTCAACACGCAAGTCTTACTGGAGACAATCAACTTTTAACGTTTAGTGAAGGATTTAACAAGTCACACAATTTTTCTGAAAATACTCTAGATTTCTGAATTAGTTTGGTAGGTATATTACTACTGCTGCGAGTATCTACCTACTTGATAGTTAATTCCATATAGAACAATAATAATTACTTAGCAAGATTAATTTTTCTTCAATAATCCAGTGTGTAAAAAAATATCGATTTCACTTGTCTTATTAGGTAAATCCTTCATTTAACGGGTATAATCATCTGCCGGCTGATTCAAATTGTTATAACTCGAGTAGGTTAAGGAAGCTAGAATTACGTCGAGTGTAATTCAGTATTTTTGGGATTTAATGGAAAATCCTGTAAATTTTAGTAGTGAATACCTACTACTTTGAAAGTTCCAATCCAACCTAAGTAAAAAAGATAATGCGCAATATAAATTTTTCAAAAATATAGTAGGTACTAATAATATATAGATTGTTCGAGAGATTGTTTTATCAGAATATATACATGTGGATAGTCAGTATAATATCGAAATATATAAAATTTTAACATTTCAGTTATATATTTTTCAACCTTCAACAAATTTTTGTTTAGGTATTTTGTTTTCGTCACCTCGTTTTTAACTTTTTTGTTCCCTTATACCTATCGCTTATTTTGAATTATTTGAATTTATTATTATAACTAATACGTTTTGAAATAAATTTATTTTTATTTTAAGATATCTATTTTCAAGTAAGAAGGTCTAAATAAATAATATTTAGGTATTTTAAATTTTGCACCAACACACTCTACCAAAATTGTAAAGTCTTATATAATATAGGGGAATGCGGTAATTGCCGCCCACTTAAGTTAAATATTAAATAGCTTAATTATTTCTTATATGTTATGACAAAATCGGGAACGTTAATATTTAGCACTCACTTGGCTATCGATGTTTTATTATCAAATTATCCAAATCCATATATATTAAAACGCGTCGATTCTGTCTCGCTCTAAATTCCGTCGCCGAATCCACAAAGTTTCAAAGCTATCTACTCCGAGGGGGGATCGCGGAGCGATCCCCGCGGGCGACCGGAGGTCGCCCCCAGCCTTTCTCCAATGCGTAAGAGTATTTTCGTTCCGTTTCGTTTCCTACGCGTTCTCCCAATTTAAACACCTTTTCAAAAAACCTCTGCAAAATTTTCGTCGATCGCCGTTCGGCGAGAGAATGCGGCTAGCACCGGCGTTTGTCCTCGCGCCTAATGGCCCCGTCACGTCTGCCGAAATCCCGACTTTTCGCGGGACTCCAAGACCCTTTTTCTAATTTTACGGCTTCGAGAACTGCTTCACCTGAAAGTTCCGTCCTTTCTCTAATTGAGATTTTTTTTCGAGACCGTACGACTCCTTCTACGTCTATTTCGTCTTCGAAAATCTCGAGTCGCGTCCGTCTCAACTTCCGTCCCATGTGAGATTGCACTAATGAGACAAGCACCTCCCACGAAAACTGTCAAATTAATTAAACTTCAGATACCTAGGTTATTTTTCTACGAGAAATATTGCTAACGGAATCAATAGTACCTACCGACTGCCAAACACTTCTGATTACCAAAATACTGAAGCGGAATGCTTTTCCAATTAGAAAATCGGTAAAAATTATTTTTTCAGGTTGACACGTACAGTTTACATACTTAAACGTCTCAAGGTAAACATTTGACAACAGGCGTGGTAGCGCAACGGGAAAGTGGTAGGATTCAAAACTTCATAATGCTGATTTCGCGAGTTTGAGTCACGCTGGAGGCTAACTTTTTTTTACTTTTTAATTCCATTTAATTATTCCATTTAATTATTAAGCATATCTCCTCAATTTCATTTTCATTATCGAGATTGTCGAAGCTTTGATCATCACAGAGCTCATTCTCATTGCAAGAGGAAGCGCTTGGGGAATCATTGTCAAATTTAACCCTTTTTTTTACTCTCTTCACCGGCACTGGGACTTTCCCTTTGCTTTTTTTCTGTAACTTTCTTTCCTCTTTTTTTCCAGTTCTACTTTCTCTGGAGTTGCTGTGAGAATTTTTGATACTCCTAATTTCCCTGCTATTCTTCTTAGTCGTATTCTCAACCGAGCGGAGGGGTGTTATTTCCTCGATAGATAATATATTCTCTTTTACTTTATTCTGGTTTTTGTAAGTATTTGATAGAGAGCTAGAGGATTGAAGTACAGCTTCACGAGAGGTAGATAGTTGGGGTTTAGCTTCACGTAATGTTGAGGTCCAGATTCTTCAAGTTTCTGTTTCTGTTTCTGTCAAACGTGGATGGCGCCTTAAAAACAACTGCAGCCAGTCTTTACCCGCCATTTTCTTCTCATGGTTGAAGCAGTGCTTAATATTGTTTTTTTGAGCATAATCATATGCAATTCTTTTAAATCCATGGCTGTAAGACCATAGCACATCTTTGCTAGATGAATGCATCGCTCCTCTAGTTGTGATTCTTGCTCAGTTGAAAATATAGAATGACGGCCAAGTTAAGCTGCAGAAAAGTTATTTGTTTTAAGGCGGTCTTTTTATGTGGAATATGGTATACCTGGAAGTAAAACTAAAATAGAATTTTCCATATTAGGTACTCGTAATTCCATATACGGGTACCTTTATTTGGTATTCATACCGAATTCTCTAGCGCTCTGCCTTTTTCCCTTTCCGTCTTTAACTGTTTGCATAGCAGCTTGCAGTGCTTCTGGAGCCCACGTTGCTTTTTTGCGAGGACAATTTTTTCTTTTTGGCATTTCTGTAACATTTTGTTAAGTTAAAAATAAGCGGTATTACCCATCATCGCCATTTTTTTTAAACTATCTTTTTAAGGTCATTGTTTGAAATATGACTAGAAACGATATGTACCTACTTGAATAAGGAAATGAATAAGTAGCACAATGATCCAAAAATTATTCGAATCTGACAGAAAACATGGTACCTAGTTACCGCTTATTTTCTATTATGTTAAAATTAGATCACTGACACATCCAACCACATTCTTGTATACAAAACCATTAAAAGAGGTTTGATCCCAAGGATTGTTAACTGTTTTAACAATCCTTGGTTTGATCCTGCATGAGTCCAAGACTGTCAGAAACTGTCAGAAGCATGCGCATTACAAATTTAAGCGTTCCAGCAAGAGTCCAACGACAGTCCAGGATTTCTTGTCCTCTGTTCCAGCTTGAGTCAGGGCAGTTTGCTGATAGTTTGAAAAGTTCACTGATTCTTCGGAAACTCATAGTCCGGTGCATGCACAATGCGCATTAACCAAAACCATTTACCAACTTTAACCTCAATTATTGTACGCTGTCTATTATTAATATTATAACTCAACAAACAATAATTATTTGTCAGAAACGGATGATATTCCTCCATAATTTGTAGGTTAAAAAATTATTTGGTTATTGTTTATTGTACTCTTCTTCTGTTATTAAGTTCATCATGCGCATCAGACATGCGCATTAAATAACAATTCCTGACTATCAGGGATTTATCTGAGATTCTATGCAGGAACAAACCTATAGGTATGGATGCAAATGCGCGCGCGGCTTCTGCGCAATATGAAGAGTTTCGCAAAGGTGGGCGATATTACCCACTGGGCGGCAATACCCACACTTCCCCTACTACGTTTAAGTGTAGTGAAGTCTTTCTGAGCGAATTAGACTATTTATGGGGCCAAACAGGTTCTAAAAGCCAACGATAATATAATTTAAAGGATATTAATTACGTTTTAATTGAAAAAAATAAAAAATTTCAAGAACTGAATGATTCTTTTTAGGTCCGGCGCAAACCAAACATCTTTCCTTGGAAGACAACATTGATGGAACCCACATGGAAATTGAAAGAAACTGTAAGTTCTCTTTAACAAAATAACTATACATACTTCCATGAATATTTCCAAAATTAAATTTCGTGCTAGGTACCATTTTATGGATTTCTGTAGAAAAAATATTTAGATAGGTTATAGAGTTTTTATTAATAAGGACATTTTGTCTTATCTAAGAATTTTAGATGAGTCGACATTTGATATATATGATCCGGGACATCATTTCAGTAGTTAATGCCTTTCAAGCCTTTAGATTGGTATAATTTCTTAGTAACATAAATCTATAGATTCTCAGCTATACCTATACATACAGTGTTATTCAGACTTATCCATAATTAAATTTGGGGATGTTCAACATATATGTACAAACGTGGTAGTGCAAAAAAAAATTTTTTTGGCGGGTTCTGAAAACTATTCAAAAATTTTTCATTGCACGCCGCTGGATACTGGTCCACTGTAATGGAATGACCTTGAGACTGACAATGCAAACTGGCTAGCACGAAAAAAACTTCGGAAGTTTTGCAGCGTTTTTATTTTAAAATAAACTTCAAGATAGATACCTAGATGTGACCAAAGTGACGTGTCTTTAAAATGAATAAAATTTTGTTACACTAATTTTGAAGAATTGCGTTACTTCATTACTAGGTATTAGAAATATGAAATTTATAAAAAACTCGTAATTGATAATCCGCTAGTAACAGTGCCCCAGGCAGTTTCCTAGCGATCTGACTTGTACTTATTCGCGGATTTTCACGGACCAGATTCAACACTTGTTCTTCAGCCGCTAAAATACGTTGTGGTCGTCCACTCCAACTTCACCATAAATAAGAATCATGTCCATTAAGTCAGCATTACTATACACATGAGCCATTTTGAAAATTTTACAGTTTAACACTCCTACGATAAATAAAACACCCGCACTGAGATAGCGACACAGATAGACTGATGACTGTATAGACAATAGAGATATTATCCCCACTGCAACTCTATTCGCTCGGTCTTAACCAGGCGTTCCAGGTACAAAAACTGTTGTTTACTGTTTTTTGAAGGAACGTGATATATCAGATGTTGAAGTACAGTTGCCCATCTACGTAGTCCTTTATAATGGTATAACTTTAAACATTGTTTACGGGAAATCCTAAGACTTTTATTATACATTTTTTTGGTGATATCGATTTCTTATTTAAGGATGTACATATCCTCAAAGTTTTAGAGATAAGTTCTGAATAACCCTGTATATTATTGACATATATGCAGCAAGGTACATTCATTCTAAAAATACATTATATTGGAAATATAATTTACACGTGTTCATTTTTAGCGTTTAAAAGTATGATAAAAATGAAAGTACAATTTGTAATATTCACAAAGCTTATTCTTTCAATAAGCAATTTCTTTTGTGTGCAAAAAATAAGTTACAATATTATTAATTCTGCATATCGCACTAATATTTGTAAACAAAAAAGAATAGGCGGTACAAAATACTGTTCATGAGATCATGAGTCGTAAGGGCCTTGATAAGCAAAAAAATGATAAGCATTAACTATAGTCAAATTCACCTAAATAAAAATCGATACGATATAGTCTTTATTATGTTTGTAGTGGCGAGATACAGCGAAATACACCGTAGTGCCCTCTTTCGGTCTTTGCTACTACCTGTCTGACAATTATTGTCTAATTGACAGACAGATAACGATCTGCTTTTCTGCAGATGCCATTACAACGACCTCTATTGTCATTGAGGAAGACAATCCTACTTATTTATTGAAGGAGATGCCGAAAACAACTACTACACGGCCAATATGCCCCGATTGGCGTTGCATTACATCAACATCTCCATGGATGTCGGGGCATATTGCCGTGGAGTAGTTGTTTTCGGCAACTCCTTCAAATAAATAGTCTTTATTAGTTTCATTTTATGTCGAAAAAGCAGCATACCTATGCTGTGTAGAGCATAACCTTTTCTCTTTGTAGAATTTGTCTGCAAAATTTTTGTACCAACTTTTTAAAACATGATTAGCCGATGAATGAATTAATACTTTAGGAATGTGTATTCTTATTCAAATGTTTAATTCGCAAAATAATGCTAAATTTCATTCAAATCAGAATGATTAGCCCGAAAAGCTTCTAGACTGACTTAAAAAAGATACAGGGTTCTCAATTCATTGCCATTAAAATACAAGAATGATTCATATCTTCTGCATTACTCTGTATAATTAGAGCCAGATAGAGTCGCCATTTGCAAGTCTGCTTTTGAAATTATTTCATCCTCCAAATTCGAGGATGTGTAGCGTTGGAACCACAGACCTAAGAATTAAATAGATAGTGAATGAGCGATATATATTTTAAGTTTAGCTCTAGAATAGACCCATCCGACATACTCATAATTTTTTTGGCTCTTTGTAACAAGTGATATGCTACATAATATACTACTATCGGTCCTGTTAGTCGCCCTGAGTATATCTAAATTGGCCCTGTCGTTATTTAACAACAAGCCACGGCACCGTCAATCAGATGCAAACAACTCCTTTGTAAATGATAGGACATTATTATTTGTCTGGTTGTTCTTTAGTCTGTTGTCCGAATGGTGAATTTTGAACTTTCAGAAAACTCGTACGTCCAAGTTCTAAGATATGTTCCAAGTTATACTAATTCCTACTTACCCATTGCATCCACCGATCGTGGATTTAATGCAAAATTCAGTATTCCTGACTTCTTGAAAATTTTCACTATTTCGCATCATATAAATAAATATTTTTCATATTTAGTTTTAATACACTTGTATTGCGGCAGTGAACCTACCACGATAAACCTAAGTATATAAACTATAAACTTTACATTTAATTAGTAAGTTTTCTGTTGCAGGTAAGAACAACTGATACAAATTTGGTAAGATGGACACTTCGATTTTACACAGTTTCCAAGGTATTTATGCAAATTTACTTTATATATATTTTCTATTATATTTAATATTTGTTTTGTATATTATGTGTACCTATCTATTATTGAGTATAGAGCATTGCGAAAGTAACAAAACTTTCAATCTTGAAATTTACTAGTGTACTTATTTGATTTACTGATATATACTAGTAACATCTCGAGTGTAAATTAATAATTCACAACCCTTAATGCTAAATGTTAGGTTACGTAAGGTTGTGCTAAGAATGGATCATGCCGTTGATCTACATTCAAGGTATTTAAAAGAATAGGTCATACAGTTGATCTGTATCTATTTGAAAATTGAAATAGTATATTATATACCTAGGTTGAGGGGTGAGCTGTTATTTACCGAGAAATTTTATATCCTGCGGCACGGAAATAAGGTTTTCTCATGTTACTAGTTAAAAAAAGTATACTGCTGATCGAAACTATGTATAAGAGACTATGTATTAAAAGAGCAAATCATACTGCTGACTTTCAGATGCCGAACAAATAAATAAAGGAATAGTAAAAAGGATAGGTCATACCGTTGATCTACAACTCATCGTAATTTGAAATAATAAATCACACTTGGAAACCTCAACAATAGATAAAAGAATGGATCATACCGTTGATCTACATTTAAGGTATTTAAAAGAATAGGTTATACAGTTGATCTGCATCTGTTTGAAAATTGAAATATTAAATTATATACCTAAGTTGAGGAGAGAGCTGTTAATGTTTGTAGTAAAAAAAAGATTATAGGTACTGTTGATCGAAACTATGTATGAGAGACTATGTACTAAAAGAGCAAGTCATACTGCTGACTTTCAGATGCCGAACAAATAAATAAAGGAATAGTAAAAAGGATAGGTCATACTGTTGATCTACAAGTCATCGTAATTTGAAATAATAAATCATACCTGGAAATCTCAACAATATGTAAAAGAATGGATCATACCGCTGATCTACATTTAAGGTATTTAAAAGAATAGGTCATACAGTTGATCTGCATCTGTTTGAAAATTGAAATAGTATATTATATACCTAGGTTGAGGAGGGAGCTGTTATTTACCGAGAAATTTTTCGAGGTAAATAAATGGACTTCTCAATAGGTTAATAATGAACTACTTCCCTTTTCACAAATGAGGTAAATAATAAGGTTTTCTCATGTTAGTAGTAAAAAAAAGATTATACTATTGATCGAAACTATGTATGAGAGACTATGTACTAAAAGAGCAAGTCATACTGCTGACTTTCAGATGCCGAACAAATAAATAAAGTAATAGTAAAAAGAATAGGTCATACTGTTGATCTACAAGTCATCGTAATTTGAAATAATAAATCATACCTGGAAACCTCAACAATATGTAAAAGAATGGATCATACCGCTGATCTACATTTAAGGTATTTAAAAGAATAGGTCATACAGTTGATCTGCATCTGTTTGAAAATTGAAATAGTATATTATATACCTAGGTTGAGGAGGGAGCTGTTATTTACCGAGAAATTTTTTGAGGTAAATAAATGGCCTTCTCAATAGGTTAATAATGAACTACTTCCCTTTTCACAAATGAGGTAAATAATAAGGTTTTCTCATGTTAGTAGTAAAAAAAAGATTATACTGTTGATCAAAACTATGTATGAGAGACTATGTACTAAAAGAGTAAGTCATACTGCTGACTTTCAGATGCCGAACAAATAAATAAAGGAATAGTAAAAAGGATAGGTCATACTGTTGATCTACAAGTCATCGTAATTTGAAATAATAAATCATACCTGGAAACCTCAACAATATGTAAAAGAATAGATCATACCGCTGATCTACATTTAAGGTATTTAAAAGAATAGGGCATACAGTTGATCTGCATCTGTTTGAAAATTGAAATAGTATATTATATACCTAGGTTGAGGAGGGAGCTGTTATTTACCGAGAATTTTTTCGAGGTAAATAAATGGCCTTCTCAATAGGTTAATAATGAACTACTTCCCTTTTCACAAATGAGGTAAATAATAAGGTTTTCTCATGTTGTTAGTAGTAAAAAAAAGATTATACTGTTGATCGAAACTATGTATGAGAGACTATGTACTAAAAGAGCAAGTCATACTACTGACTTTCAGATGCCGAACAAATAAATAAAGGAATAGTAAAAAGGATAGGTCATACTGTTGATCTACAAGTCATCGTAATTTGAAATAATAAATCATACCTGGAAACCTCAACAATATGTAAAAGAATGGATCATACCGCTGATCTACATTTAAGGTATTTAAAAGAATAGGTCATACAGTTGATCTGCATCTGTTTGAAAATTGAAATAGTATATTATATACCTAGGTTGAGGAGGGAGCTGTTATTTACCGAGAAATTTTTCGAGGTAAATAAATGGCCTTCTCAATAGGTTAATAATGAACTACTTCCCTTTTCACAAATGAGGTAAATAATAAGGTTTTCTCATGTTAGTAGTAAAAAAAAAGATTATACTATTGATCGAAACTATGTATGAGAGACTATGTACTAAAAGAGCAAGTCATACTGCTGACTTTCAGATGCCGAACAAATAAATATAGGAATAGTAAAAAGAATAGGTCATACTGTTGATCTACAAGTCATCGTAATTTGAAATAATAAATCATACCTGGAAACCTCAACAATATGTAAAAGAATGGATCATCCGCTGATCTACATTTAAGGTATTTAAAAGAATAGGTCATACAGTTGATCTGCATCTGTTTGAAAATTGAAATAGTATATTATATACCTAGGTTGAGGAGGGAGCTGTTTTTTACCGAGAAATTTTTCGACGTAAATAAATGGCCTTCTCAATAGGTTAATAATGAACTACTTCCCTTTTCACAAATGAGGTAAATAATAAGGTTTTCTCATGTTAGTAGTAAAAAAAAGATTATACTGTTGATCGAAACTATGTATGAGATACTATGTACTAAAAGAGCAAGTCATACTGCTGACTTTCAGATGCCGAACAAATAAATAAAGGAATAGCAAAAAGGATAGGTCATACTGTTGATCTACAAGTCATCGTAATTTGAAATAATAAATCATACCTGGAAACCTCAACAATATGTAAAAGAATGGATCATACCGCTGATCTACATTTAAGGTATTTAAAAGAATAGGTCATACAGTTGATCTGCATCTGTTTGAAAATTGAAATAGTATATTATATACCTAGGTTGAGGAGGGAGCTGTTATTTACCGAGAAATTTTTCGAGGTAAATAAATGGCCTTCTCAATAGGTTAATAATGAACTACTTCCCTTTTCACAAATGAGGTAAATAATAAGGTTTTCTCATGTTAGTAGTAACAAAAGATTATACTGTTGATCGAAACTATGTATGAGAGACTATGTACTAAAAGAGCAAGTCATACTGCTGACTTTCAGATGCCGAACAAATAAATAAAGGAATAGTAAAAAGAATAGGTCATACTGTTGATCTACAAGTCATCGTAATTTGAAATAATAAATCATACCTGGAAACCTCAACAATATGTAAAAGAATGGATCATACCGCTGATCTACATTTAAGGTATTTAAAAGAATAGGTCATACAGTTGATCTGCATCTGTTTGAAAATTAAAATAGTATATTATATACCTAGGTTGAGGAGAGAGCTGTTATTTACCGAGAAATTTTTCGAGGTTAATAAATGGCCTTCTCAATAGGTTAATAATGAACTACTTCCCTTTTCACAAATGAGGTAAATAATAAGGTTTTCTCATGTTGTTAGTAGTAAAAAAAAGATTATACTGTTGATCGAAACTATGTATGAGAGACTATGTACTAAAAGAGCAAGTCATACTGCTGCCTTTCAGATGCCGAACAAATAATTTGAAATAATAAATCATACCTGGAAACCTCAACAATATGTAAAAGAATAGGTCATACAGTTGATCTGCATCTGTTTGAAAATTGAAATAGTATATTATATACCTAGGTTGAGGAGGGAGCTGTTATTTACCGAGAAATTTTTCGAGGTAAATAAATGGCCTTCTCAATAGGTTAATAATGAACTACTTCCCTTTTCACAAATGAGGTAAATAATAAGGTTTTCTCATGTTGTTAGTAGTAAAAAAAAGATTATACTGTTGATCGAAACTATGTATGAGAGACTATGTACTAAAAGAGCAAGTCATACTACTGACTTTCAGATGCCGAACAAATAAATACAGGAATAGTAAAAAGGATAGGTCATACTGTTGATCTACAAGTCATCGTAATTTGAAATAATAAATCATACCTGGAAACCTCAACAATATGTAAAAGAAAGGATCATACCGCTGATCTACATTTAAGGTATTTAAAAGAATAGGTCATACAGTTGATCTGCATCTGTTTGAAAATTGAAATAGTATATTATATACCTAGGTTGAGGAGGGAGCTGTTATTTACCGAGAAATTTTTCGAGGTAAATAAATGGCCTTCTCAATAGGTTAATAATGAACTACTTCCCTTTTCACAAATGAGGTAAATAATAAGGTTTTCTCATGTTAGTAGTAAAAAAAAGATTATACTATTGATCGAAACTATGTATGAGAGACTTTGTACTAAAAGAGCAAGTCATACTGCTGACTTTCAGATGCCGAACAAATAAATAAAGGAATAGTAAAAAGAATAGGTCATACTGTTGATCTACAAGTCATCGTAATTTGAAATAATAAATCATACCTGGAAACCTCAACAATATGTAAAAGAATGGATCATACCGCTGATCTACATTTAAGGTATTTAAAAGAATAGGTCATACAGTTGATCTGCATATGTTTGAAAATTGAAATAGTGTATTATATACCTATCTAGGTTGAGGAGGGAGCTGTTATTTACCGAGAAATTTTTCGAGGTAAATAAATGGCCTTCTCAATAGGTTAATAATGAACTAATTCCCTTTTCACTAATGAGGTAAATAATAAGGTTTTCTCATGTTGTTAGTAGTAAAAAAAAAGATTATACTGTTGATCGAAACTATGTATGAGAGACTATGTACTAAAAGAGCAAGTCATACTGCCGACTTTCAGATGCTTAACAAATAAATAAAGGAATAGTAAAAAGGATAGGTCATACTGTTGATCTACAAGTCATCGTAATTTGAAATAATAAATCATACCTGGAAACCTCAACAATATGTAAAAGAATGGATCATACCGCTGATCTACATTTAAGGTATTTAAAAGAATAGGTCATACAGTTGATCTGCATCTGTTTGAAAATTGAAATAGTATATTATATACCTAGGTTGAGGAGGGAGCTGTTATTTACCGAGAAATTTTTCGAGGTAAATAAATGGCCTTCTCAATAGGTTAATAATGAACTACTTCCCTTTTCACAAATGAGGTAAATAATAAGGTTTTCTCATGTTAGTAGTAAAAAAAAGATTATACTATTGATCGAATCTATGTATGAGAGACTATGTACTAAAAGAGCAAGTCATACTGCTGACTTTCAGATGCCGAACAAATAAATAAAGGAATAGTAAAAAGGATAGGTCATACTGTTGATCTACAAGTCATCGTAATTTGAAATAATAAATCATACCTGGAAACCTCAACAATATGTAAAAGAATGGATCATACCGCTGATCTACATTTAAGGTATTTAAAAGAATAGGTCATACAGTTGATCTGCATCTGTTTGAAAATTGAAATAGTATATTATATACCTAGGTTGAGGAGGGAGCTGTTATTTACCGAGAAATTTTTCGAGGTAAATAAATGGCCTTCTCAATAGGTTAATAATGAACTACTTCCCTTTTCACAAATGAGGTAAATAATAAGGTTTTCTCATGTTAGTAGTAAAAAAAAGATTATACTATTGATCGAAACTATGTATGAGAGACTATGTACTAAAAGAGCAAGTCATACTGCTGACTTTCAGATGCCGAACAAATAAATAAAGGAATAGTAAAAAGAATAGGTCATACTGTTGATCTACAAGTCATCGTATTTTGAAATAATAAATCATACCTGGAAACCTCAACAATATGTAAAAGAATGGATCATACCGCTGATCTACATTTAAGGTAGTTAAAAGAATAGGTCATACAGTTGATCTGGATCTGTTTGAAAATTGAAATAGTATATTATATACCTAGGTTGAGGAGGGAGCTGTTATTTACCGAAAAATTTTTCGAGGTAAATAAATGGCCTTCTCAATAGGTTAATAATGAACTACTTCCCTTTTCACAAATGAGGTAAATAATAAGGTTTTCTCATGTTAGTAGTAAAAAAAAGATTATACTGTTGATCGAAACTATGTATGAGAGACTATGTACTAAAAGAGCAAGTCATACTGCTGACTTTCAGATGCCGAACAAATAAATAAAGGAATAGTAAAAAGGATAGGTCATACTGTTGATCTACAAGTCATCGTAATTTGAAATAATAAATCATACCTGGAAACCTCAACAATATGTAAAAGAATGAATCATACCGCTGATCTACATTTAAGGTATTTAAAAGAATAGGTCATACAGTTGATCTGCATATGTTTGAAAATTGAAATAGTGTATTATATACCTAGGTTGAGGAGGGAGCTGTTATTTACCGAGAAATTTTTCGAGGTAAATAAATGGCCTTCTCAATAGGTTAATAATGAACTACTTCCCTTTTCACAAATGAGGTAAATAATAAGGTTTTCTCATGTTAGTAGTAAAAAAAAGATTATACTGTTGATCGAAACTATGTATGAGAGACTATGTACTTAAAGAGCAAGTCATACTGCTGACTTTCAGATGCCGAACAAATAAATATAGGAATAGTAAAAAGAATAGGTCATACTGTTGATCTACAAGTCATCGTAATTTGAAATAATAAATCATACCTGGAAACCTGAACAATATGTAAAAGAATGGATCATACCGCTGATCTACATTTAAGGTATTTAAAAGAATAGGTCATACAGTTGATCTGCATATGTTTGAAAATTGAAATAGTATATTATATACCTAGGTTGAGGAGGGAGCTGTTATTTACCGAGAAATTTTTCGAGGTAAATAAATGGCCTTCTCAATAGGTTAATAATGAACTAATTCCCTTTTCACTAATGAGGTAAATAATAAGGTTTTCTCATGTTAGTAGTAACAAAAGATTATACTGTTGATCGAAACTATGTATGAGAGACTATGTACTAAAAGAGCAAGTCATACTGCTGACTTTCAGATGCCCAACAAATAAATAAAGGAATAGTAAAAAGAATAGGTCATACTGTTGATCTACAAGTCATCGTAATGTGAAATAATAAATCATACCTGGAAACCTCAACAATATGTAAAAGAATGGATCATACCACTGATCTACATTTAAGGTATTTAAAAGAATAGGTCATACAGTTGATCTGCATCTGTTTGAAAATTGAAATAGTATATTATATACCTAGGTTGAGGAGGGAGCTGTTATTTACCGAGAAATTTTTCGAGGTAAATAAATGGCCTTCTCAATAGGTTAATAATGAACTACTTCCCTTTTCACAAATGAGGTAAATAATAAGGTTTTCTCATGTTAGTAGTAAAAAAAAGATTATACTGTTGATCGAAACTATGTATGAGAGACTATGTACTTAAAGAGCAAGTCATACTGCTGACTTTCAGATGCCGAACAAATAAATATAGGAATAGTAAAAAGAATAGGTCATACTGTTGATCTACAAGTCATCGTAATTTGAAATAATAAATCATACCTGGAAACCTGAACAATATGTAAAAGAATGGATCATACCGCTGATCTACATTTAAGGTATTTAAAAGAATAGGTCATACAGTTGATCTGCATATGTTTGAAAATTGAAATAGTATATTATATACCTAGGTTGAGGAGGGAGCTGTTATTTACCGAGAAATTTTTCGAGGTAAATAAATGGCCTTCTCAATAGGTTAATAATGAACTAATTCCCTTTTCACTAATGAGGTAAATAATAAGGTTTTCTCATGTTAGTAGTAACAAAAGATTATACTGTTGATCGAAACTATGTATGAGAGACTATGTACTAAAAGAGCAAGTCATACTGCTGACTTTCAGATGCCCAACAAATAAATAAAGGAATAGTAAAAAGAATAGGTCATACTGTTGATCTACAAGTCATCGTAATGTGAAATAATAAATCATACCTGGAAACCTCAACAATATGTAAAAGAATGGATCATACCACTGATCTACATTTAAGGTATTTAAAAGAATAGGTCATACAGTTGATCTGCATCTGTTTGAAAATTGAAATAGTATATTATATACCTAGGTTGAGGAGGGAGCTGTTATTTACCGAGAAATTTTTCGAGGTAAATAAATGGCCTTCTCAATAGGTTAATAATGAACTACTTCCCTTTTCACAAATGAGGTAAATAATAAGGTTTTCTCATGTTGTTAGTAGGAAAAAAAAGATTATACTGTTGATCGAAACTACGTATGAGAGACTATGTACTAAAAGAGCAAGTCATACTGCTGCCTTTCAGATGCCGAACATATAAATAAAGGAATAGTAAAAAGGATAGGTCATACTGTTGATCTACAAGTCATCTTAATTTGAAATAATAAATCATACACGGAAACCTCAATATGTAAAAGAATGGATCATACCGCTGATCTACATTTAAGGTATTTAAAAGAATAGGTCATACAGTTGATCTGCATATGTTTGAAAATTGAAATAGTATATTATATACCTAGGTTGAGGAGGGAGCTGTTATTTACCGAGAAATTTTTCGAGGTAAATAAATGGCCTTCTCAATAGGTTAATAATGAACTACTTCCCTTTTCACAAATGAGGTAAATAATAAGGTTTTCTCATGTTAGTAGTAAAAAGAAAGATTATACTGTTGATCGAAACTATGTATGAGAGACTATGTACTAAAAGAGCAAGTCATACTGCTGACTTTCAGATGCCGAACAAATAAATAAAGGAATAGTAAAAAGGATAGGTCATACTGTTGATCTACAAGTCATCGTAATTTGAAATAATAAATCATACCTGGAAACCTCAACAATATGTAAAAGAATGGATCATACCGCTGATCTACATTTAAGGTATTTAAAAGAATAGGTCATACAGTTGATCTGCATATGTTTGAAAATTGAAATAGTGTATTATATACCTAGGTTGAGGAGGGAGCTGTTATTTACCGAGAAATTTTTCGAGGTAAATAAATGGCTTCTCAATAGGTTAATAATGAACTACTTCCCTTTTCACAAATGAGGTAAATAATAAGGTTTTCTCATGTTAGTAGTAAAAAAAAGATTATACTGTTGATCGAAACTATGTATGAGAGACTATGTACTAAAAGAGCAAGTCATACTGCTGACTTTCAGATGCCGAACAAATAAATAAAGGAATAGTAAAAAGAATAGGTCATACTGTTGATCTACAAGTCATCGTAATTTGAAATAATAAATCATACCTGGAAACCTCAACAATATGTAAAAGAATGGATCATACCGCTGATCTACATTTAAGGTATTTAAAAGAATAGGTCATACAGTTGATCTGCATCTGTTTGAAAATTGAAATAGTATATTATATACCTAGGTTGAGGAGGGAGCTGTTATTTACCGAGAAATTTTTCGAGGTAAATAAATGGCCTTCTCAATAGGTTAATAATGAACTAATTCCCTTTTCACTAATGAGGTAAATAATAAGGTTTTCTCATGTTGTTAGTAGTAAAAAAAAAGATTATACTGTTGATCGAAACTATGTATGAGAGACTATGTACTAAAAGAGCAAGTCATACTACTGACTTTCAGATGCCGAACAAATAAATAAAGGAATAGTAAAAAGGATAGGTCATACTGTTGATCTACAAGTCATCGTAATTTGAAATAATAAATCATACCTGGAAACCTCAACAATATGTAAAAGAATGGATCATACCGCTGATCTACATTTAAGGTATTTAAAAGAATAGGTCATACAGTTGATCTGCATCTGTTTGAAAATTGAAATAGTATATTATATACCTAGGTTGAGGAGGGAGCTGTTATTTACCGAGAAATTTTTCGAGGTAAATAAATGGCCTTCTCAATAGGTTAATAATGAACTACTTCCCTTTTCACAAATGAGGTAAATAATAAGGTTTTCTCATGTTAGTAGTAAAAAAAGATTATACTATTGATCGAAACTATGTATGAGAGACTATGTACTAAAAGAGCAAGTCATACTGCTGACTTTCAGATGCCGAACAAATAAATAAAGGAATAGTAAAAAGAATAGGTCATACTGTTGATCTACAAGTCATCGTAATTTGAAATAATAAATCATACCTGGAAACCTCAACAATATGTAAAAGAATGGATCATACCGCTGATCTACATTTAAGGTATTTAAAAGAATAGGTCATACAGTTGATCTGCATCTGTTTGAAAATTGAAATAGTATATTATATACCTAGGTTGAGGAGGGAGCTGTTATTTACCGAGAAATTTTTCGAGGTAAATAAATGGCCTTCTCAATAGGTTAATAATGAACTACTTCCCTTTTCACAAATGAGGTAAATAATAAGGTTTTCTCATGTTAGTAGTAAAAAAAAGATTATACTGTTGATCGAAACTATGTATGAGAGACTATGTACTAAAAGAGCAAGTCATACTGCTGACTTTCAGATGCCGAACAAATAAATAAAGGAATAGTAAAAAGGATAGGTCATACTGTTGATCTACAAGTCATCGTAATTTGAAATAATAAATCATACCTGGAAACCTCAACAATATGTAAAAGAATGGATCATACCGCTGATCTACATTTAAGGTATTTAAAAGAATAGGTCATACAGTTGATCTGCATATGTTTGAAAATTGAAATAGTGTATTATATACCTAGGTTGAGGAGGGAGCTGTTATTTACCGAGAAATTTTTCGAGGTAAATAAATGGCCTTCTCAATAGGTTAATAATGAACTACTTCCCTTTTCACAAATGAGGTAAATAATAAGGTTTTCTCATGTTAATAGTAAAAAAAAGATTTTACTGTTGATCGAAACTATGTATGAGAGACTATGTACTAAAAGAGCAAGTCATACTGCTGACTTTCAGATGCCGAACAAATAAATAAAGGAATAGTAAAAAGAATAGGTCATACTGTTGATCTACAAGTCATCGTAATTTGAAATAATAAATCATACCTGGAAACCTCAACAATATGTAAAAGAATGGATCATACCGCTGATCTACATTTAAGGTATTTAAAAGAATAGGTCATACAGTTGATCTGCATCTGTTTGAAAATTGAAATAGTATATTATATACCTAGGTTGAGGAGGGAGCTGTTATTTACCGAGAAATTTTTCGAGGTAAATAAATGGCCTTCTCAATAGGTTAATAATGAACTAATTCCCTTTTCACTAATGAGGTAAATAATAAGGTTTTCTCATGTTAGTAGTAACAAAAGATTATACTGTTGATCGAAACTATGTATGAGAGACTATGTACTAAAAGAGCAAGTCATACAGCTGACTTTCAGATGCCGAACAAATAAATAAGGGAATATTAAAAAGAATAGGTCATACTGTTGATCTACAAGTCATCGTAATTTGAAATAATAAATCATACCTGGAAACCTCAACAATATGTAAAAGAATGGATCATACCGCTGATCTACATTTAAGGTATTTAAAAGAATAGGTCATACAGTTGATCTGCATCTGTTTGAAAATTGAAATAGTATATTATATACCTAGGTTGAGGAGGGAGCTGTTATTTACCGAGAAATTTTTCGAGGTAAATAAATGGCCTTCTCAATAGGTTAATAATGAACTACTTCCCTTTTCACAAATGAGGTAAATAATAAGGTTTTCTCATGTTGTTAGTAATAAAAAAAAGATTATACTGTTGATCGAAACTATGTATGAGAGACTATGTACTAAAAGAGCAAGTCATACTACTGACTTTCAGAGGCCGAACAAATAAATAAAGGAATAGTAAAAAGGATAGGTCATACTGTTGATCTACAAGTCATCGTAATTTGAAATAATAAATCATACCTGGAAACCTCAACAATATGTAAAAGAATGGATCATACCGCTGATCTACATTTAAGGTATTTAAAAGAATAGGTCATACAGTTGATCTGCATCTGTTTGAAAATTGAAATAGTATATTATATACCTAGGTTGAGGAGGGAGCTGTTATTTACCGAGAAATTTTTGGAGGTAAATAAATGGCCTTCTCAATAGGTTAATAATGAACTACTTCCCTTTTCACAAATGAGGTAAATAATAAGGTTTTCTCATGTTAGTAGTAAAAAAAAGATTATACTATTGATCGAAACTATGTATGAGAGACTATGTACTAAAAGAGCAAGTCATACTGCTGACTTTCAGATGCCGAAAAAATAAATAAAGGAATAGTAAAAAGAATAGGTCATACTGTTGATCTACAAGTCATCGTAATTTGAAATAATAAATCATACCTGGAAACCTCAACAATATGTAAAAGAATGGATCATACCGCTGATCTACATTTAAGGTATTTAAAAGAATAGGTCATACAGTTGATCTGCATCTGTTTGAAAATTGAAATAGTATATTATATACCTAGGTTGAGGAGGGAGCTGTTATTTACCGAGAAATTTTTCGAGGTAAATAAATGGCCTTCTCAATAGGTTAATAATGAACTACTTCCCTTTTCACAAATGAGGTAAATAATAAGGTTTTCTCATGTTAGTAGTAAAAAAAAGATTATACTGTTGATCGAAACTATGTATGAGAGACTATGTACTAAAAGAGCAAGTCATACTGCTGACTTTCAGATGCCGAACAAATAAATAAAGGAATAGTAAAAAGGATAGGTCATACTGTTGATCTACAAGTCATCGTAATTTGAAATAATAAATCATACCTGGAAACCTCAACAATATGTAAAAGAATGGATCATACCGCTGATCTACATTTAAGGTATTTAAAAGAATAGGTCATACAGTTGACCTGCATCTGTTTGAAAATTGAAATAGTATATTATATACCTAGGTTGAGGAGGGAGCTGTTATTTACCGAGAAATTTTTCGAGGTTAATAAATGGCCTTCTCAATAGGTTAATAATGAACTACTTCTCTTTTCACAAATGAGGTAAATAATAAGGTTTTCTCATGTTGTTAGTAGTAAAAAAAAGATTATACTGTTGATCGAAACTATGTATGAGAGACTATGTACTAAAAGAGCAAGTCATACTGCTGCCTTTCAGATGCCGAACAAATAATTTGAAATAATAAATCATACCTGGAAACCTCAACAATATGTAAAAGAATAGGTCATACAGTTGATCTGCATACAGCATGATCTGTTTGAAAATTGAAATAGTATATTATATACCTAGGTTGAGGAGGGAGCTGTTATTTACCGAGAAATTTTTCGAGGTAAATAAATGGCCTTCTCAATAGGTTAATAATGAACTACTTCCCTTTTCACAAATGAGGTAAATAATAAGGTTTTCTCATGTTAGTAGTAAAAAAAAGATTTTACTGTTGATCGAAACTATGTATGAGAGACTATGTACTAAAAGAGCAAGTCATACTGCTGACTTTCAGATGCCGAACAAATAAATAAAGGAATAGTAAAAAGAATAGGTCATACTGTTGATCTACAAGTCATCGTAATTTGAAATAATAAATCATACCTGGAAACCTCAACAATATGTAAAAGAATGGATCATACCGCTGATCTACATTTAAGGTATTTAAAAGAATAGGTCATACAGTTGATCTGCATCTGTTTGAAAATTGAAATAGTATATTATATACCTAGGTTGAGGAGGGAGCTGTTATTTACCGAGAAATTTTTCGAGGTAAATAAATGGCCTTCTCAATAGGTTAATAATGAACTACTTCCCTTTTCACAAATGAGGTAAATAATAAGGTTTTCTCATGTTAATAGTAAAAAAAAGATTTTACTGTTGATCGAAACTATGTATGAGAGACTATGTACTAAAAGAGCAAGTCATACAGCTGACTTTCAGATGCCGAACAAATAAATAAGGGAATATTAAAAAGAATAGGTCATACTGTTGATCTACAAGTCATCGTAATTTGAAATAATAAATCATACCTGGAAACCTCAACAATATGTAAAAGAATGGATCATACCGCTGATCTACATTTAAGGTATTTAAAAGAATAGGTCATACAGTTGATCTGCATCTGTTTGAAAATTGAAATAGTATATTATATACCTAGGTTGAGGAGGGAGCTGTTATTTACCGAGAAATTTTTCGAGGTAAATAAATGGCCTTCTCAATAGGTTAATAATGAACTACTTCCCTTTTCACAAATGAGGTAAATAATAAGGTTTTCTCATGTTGTTAGTAATAAAAAAAAGATTATACTGTTGATCGAAACTATGTATGAGAGACTATGTACTAAAAGAGCAAGTCATACTACTGACTTTCAGAGGCCGAACAAATAAATAAAGGAATAGTAAAAAGGATAGGTCATACTGTTGATCTACAAGTCATCGTAATTTGAAATAATAAATCATACCTGGAAACCTCAACAATATGTAAAAGAATGGATCATACCGCTGATCTACATTTAAGGTATTTAAAAGAATAGGTCATACAGTTGATCTGCATCTGTTTGAAAATTGAAATAGTATATTATATACCTAGGTTGAGGAGGGAGCTGTTATTTACCGAGAAATTTTTGGAGGTAAATAAATGGCCTTCTCAATAGGTTAATAATGAACTACTTCCCTTTTCACAAATGAGGTAAATAATAAGGTTTTCTCATGTTAGTAGTAAAAAAAAGATTATACTATTGATCGAAACTATGTATGAGAGACTATGTACTAAAAGAGCAAGTCATACTGCTGACTTTCAGATGCCGAAAAAATAAATAAAGGAATAGTAAAAAGAATAGGTCATACTGTTGATCTACAAGTCATCGTAATTTGAAATAATAAATCATACCTGGAAACCTCAACAATATGTAAAAGAATGGATCATACCGCTGATCTACATTTAAGGTATTTAAAAGAATAGGTCATACAGTTGATCTGCATCTGTTTGAAAATTGAAATAGTATATTATATACCTAGGTTGAGGAGGGAGCTGTTATTTACCGAGAAATTTTTCGAGGTAAATAAATGGCCTTCTCAATAGGTTAATAATGAACTACTTCCCTTTTCACAAATGAGGTAAATAATAAGGTTTTCTCATGTTAGTAGTAAAAAAAAGATTATACTGTTGATCGAAACTATGTATGAGAGACTATGTACTAAAAGAGCAAGTCATACTGCTGACTTTCAGATGCCGAACAAATAAATAAAGGAATAGTAAAAAGGATAGGTCATACTGTTGATCTACAAGTCATCGTAATTTGAAATAATAAATCATACCTGGAAACCTCAACAATATGTAAAAGAATGGATCATACCGCTGATCTACATTTAAGGTATTTAAAAGAATAGGTCATACAGTTGATCTGCATCTGTTTGAAAATTGAAATAGTATATTATATACCTAGGTTGAGGAGGGAGCTGTTATTTACCGAGAAATTTTTCGAGGTAAATAAATGGCCTTCTCAATAGGTTAATAATGAACTACTTCCCTTTTCACAAATGAGGTAAATAATAAGATTTTCTCATGTTAGTAGTAACAAAAGATTATACTGTTGATCGAAACTATGTATGAGAGACTATGTACTAAAAGAGCAAGTCATACTGCTGACTTTCAGATGCCGAACAAATAAATAAAGGAATAGTAAAAAGAATAGGTCATACTGTTGATCTACAAGTCATCGTAATTTGAAATAATAAATCATACCTGGAAACCTCAACAATATGTAAAAGAATGGATCATACCGCTGATCTACATTTAAGGTATTTAAAAGAATAGGTCATACAGTTGATCTGCATATGTTTGAAAATTGAAATAGTGTATTATATACCTAGGTTGAGGAGGGAGCTGTTATTTACCGAGAAATTTTTCGAGGTAAATAAATGGCCTTCTCAATAGGTTAATAATGAACTACTTCCCTTTTCACAAATGAGGTAAATAATAAGGTTTTCTCATGTTAGTAGTAAAAAAAAGATTATACTGTTGATCGAAACTATGTATGAGAGACTATGTACTAAAAGAGCAAGTCATACTGCTGACTTTCAGATGCCGAACAAATAAATAAAGGAATAGTAAAAAGGATAGGTCATACTGTTGATCTACAAGTCATCGTAATTTGAAATAATAAATCATACCTGGAAACCTCAACAATATGTAAAAGAATAGGTCATACAGTTGATCTGCATCTGTTTGAAAATTGAAATAGTATATTATATACCTAGGTTGAGGAGGGAGCTGTTATTTACCGAGAAATTTTTCGAGGTAAATAAATGGCCTTCTCAATAGGTTAATAATGAACTACTTCCCTTTTCACAAATGAGGTAAATAATAAGGTTTTCTCATGTTAGTAGTAAAAAAAAGATTATACTATTGATCGAAACTATGTATGAGAGACTATGTACTAAAAGAGCAAGTCATACTGCTGACTTTCAGATGCCGAACAAATAAATAAAGGAATAGTAAAAAGAATAGGTCATACTGTTGATCTACAAGTCATCGTAATTTGAAATAATAAATCATACCTGGAAACCTCAACAATATGTAAAAGAATGGATCATACCGCTGATCTACATTTAAGGTATTTAAAAGAATAGGTCATACAGTTGATCTGCATCTGTTTGAAAATTGAAATAGTATATTATATACCTAGGTTGAGGAGGGAGCTGTTATTTACCGAAAAATTTTTCGAGGTAAATAAATGGCCTTCTCAATAGGTTAATAATGAACTACTTCCCTTTTCACAAATGAGGTAAATAATAAGGTTTTCTCATGTTAGTAGTAAAAAAAAGATTATACTATTGATCGAAACTATGTATGAGAGACTATGTACTAAAAGAGCAAGTCATACTGCTGACTTTCAGATGCCGAACAAATAAATAAAGGAATAGCAAAAAGGATAGGTCATACTGTTGATCTACAAGTCATCGTAATTTGAAATAATAAATCATACCTGGAAACCTCAACAATATGTAAAAGAATGGATCATACCGCTGATCTACATTTAAGGTATTTAAAAGAATAGGTCATACAGTTGATCTGCATCTGTTTGAAAATTGAAATAGTATATTATATACCTAGGTTGAGGAGGGAGCTGTTATTTACCGAGAAATTTTTCGAGGTAAATAAATGGCCTTCTCAATAGGTTAATAATGAACTAATTCCCTTTTCACTAATGAGGTAAATAATAAGGTTTTCTCATGTTAGTAGTAACAAAAGATTATACTGTTGATCGAAACTATGTATGAGAGACTATGTACTAGAAGAGCAAGTCATACAGCTGACTTTCAGATGCCGAACAAATAAATAAAGGAATAGTAAAAAGAATAGGTCATACTGTTGATCTACAAGTCATCGTAATTTGAAATAATAAATCATACCTGGAAACCTCAACAATATGTAAAAGAATGGATCATACCGCTGATCTACATTTAAGGTATTTAAAAGAATAGGTCATACAGTTGATCTGCATCTGTTTGAAAATTGAAATAGTATATTATATACCTAGGTTGAGGAGGGAGCTGTTATTTACCGAGAAATTTTTCGAGGTAAATAAATGGCCTTCTCAATAGGTTAATAATGAACTAATTCCCTTTTCACTAATGAGGTAAATAATAAGGTTTTCTCATGTTGTTAGTAGTAAAAAAAAAGATTATACTGTTGATCGAAACTATGTATGAGAGACTATGTACTAAAAGAGCAAGTCATACTGCCGACTTTCAGATGCCTAACAAATAAATAAAGGAATAGTAAAAAGGATAGGTCATACTGTTGATCTACAAGTCATCGTAATTTGAAATAATAAATCATACCTGGAAACCTCAACAATATGTAAAAGAATGGATCATACCGCTGATCTACATTTAAGGTATTTAAAAGAATAGGTCATACAGTTGATCTGCATCTGTTTGAAAATTGAAATAGTATATTATATACCTAGGTTGAGGAGGGAGCTGTTATTTACCGAGAAATTTTTCGAGGTAAATAAATGGCCTTCTCAATAGGTTAATAATGAACTACTTCCCTTTTCACAAATGAGGTAAATAATAAGGTTTTCTCATGTTGTTAGTAGTAAAAAAAAGATTATACTGTTGATCGAAACTATGTATGAGAGACTATGTACTAAAAGAGCAAGTCATACTACTGACTTTCAGATGCCGAACAAATAAATAAAGGAATAAGTAAAAAGGATAGGTCATACTGTTGATCTACAAGTCATCGTAATTTGAAATAATAAATCATACCTGGAAACCTCAACAATATGTAAAAGAATGGATCATACCGCTGATCTACATTTAAGGTATTTAAAAGAATAGGTCATACAGTTGATCTGCATCTGTTTGAAAATTGAAATAGTATATTATATACCTAGGTTGAGGAGGGAGCTGTTATTTACCGAGAAATTTTTCGAGGTAAATAAATGGCCTTCTCAATAGGTTAATAATGAACTACTTCCCTTTTCACAAATGAGGTAAATAATAAGGTTTTCTCATGTTAGTAGTAAAAAAAGATTATACTATTGATCGAAACTATGTATGAGAGACTATGTACTAAAAGAGCAAGTCATACTGCTGACTTTCAGATGCCGAACAAATAAATAAAGGAATAGTAAAAAGAATAGGTCATACTGTTGATCTACAAGTCATCGTAATTTGAAATAATAAATCATACCTGGAAACCTCAACAATATGTAAAAGAATGGATCATACCGCTGATCTACATTTAAGGTATTTAAAAGAATAGGTCATACAGTTGATCTGCATCTGTTTGAAAATTGAAATAGTATATTATATACCTAGGTTGAGGAGGGAGCTGTTATTTACCGAGAAATTTTTCGAGGTAAATAAATGGCCTTCTCAATAGGTTAATAATGAACTACTTCCCTTTTCACAAATGAGGTAAATAATAAGGTTTTCTCATGTTAGTAGTAAAAAAAAGATTATACTGTTGATCGAAATTATGTATGAGAGACTATGTACTAAAAGAGCAAGTCATACTGCTGACTTTCAGATGCCGAACAAATAAATAAAGGAATAGTAAAAAGGATAGGTCATACTGTTGATCTACAAGTCATCGTAATTTGAAATAATAAATCATACCTGGAAACCTCAACAATATGTAAAAGAATGGATCATACCGCTGATCTACATTTAAGGTATTTAAAAGAATAGGTCATACAGTTGATCTGCATATGTTTGAAAATTGAAATAGTGTATTATATACCTAGGTTGAGGAGGGAGCTGTTATTTACCGAGAAATTTTTCGAGGTAAATAAATGGCCTTCTCAATAGGTTAATAATGAACTAATTCCCTTTTCACTAATGAGGTAAATAATAAGGTTTTCTCATGTTAGTAGTAACAAAAGATTATACTGTTGATCGAAACTATGTATGAGAGACTATGTACTAAAAGAGCAAGTCATACAGCTGACTTTCAGATGCCGAACAAATAAATAAAGGAATAGTAAAAAGAATAGGTCATACTGTTGATCTACAAGTCATCGTAATTTGAAATAATAAATCATACCTGGAAACCTCAACAATATGTAAAAGAATGGATCATACCGCTGATCTACATTTAAGGTATTTAAAAGAATAGGTCATACAGTTGATCTGCATCTGTTTGAAAATTGAAATAGTATATTATATACCTAGGTTGAGGAGGGAGCTGTTATTTACCGAGAAATTTTTCAAGGTAAATAAATGGCCTTCTCAATAGGTTAATAATGAACTACTTCCCTTTTCACAAATGAGGTAAATAATAAGGTTTTCTCATGTTGTTAGTAGTAAAAAAAAGATTATACTGTTGATCGAAACTATGTATGAGAGACTATGTACTAAAAGAGCAAGTCATACTGCTGACTTTCAGATGCCGAACAAATAAATAAAGGAATAGTAAAAAGAATAGGTCATACTGTTGATCTACAAGTCATCGTAATTTGAAATAATAAATCATACCTGGAAACCTCAACAATATGTAAAAGAATGGATCATACCGCTGATCTACATTTAAGGTATTTAAAAGAATAGGTCATACAGTTGATCTGCATCTGTTTGAAAATTGAAATAGTATATTATATACCTAGGTTGAGGAGGGAGCTGTTATTTACCGAGAAATTTTTCGAGGTAAATAAATGGCCTTCTCAATAGGTTAATAATGAACTACTTCCCTTTTCACAAATGAGGTAAATAATAAGGTTTTCTCATGTTAGTAGTAAAAAAAGATTATACTATTGATCGAAACTATGTATGAGAGACTATGTACTAAAAGAGCAAGTCATACTGCTGACTTTCAGATGCCGAACAAATAAATAAAGGAATAGTAAAAAGAATAGGTCATACTGTTGATCTACAAGTCATCGTAATTTGAAATAATAAATCATACCTGGAAACCTCAACAATATGTAAAAGAATGGATCATACCGCTGATCTACATTTAAGGTATTTAAAAGAATAGGTCATACAGTTAATCTGCATCTGTTTGAAAATTGAAATAGTATATTATATACCTAGGTTGAGGAGGGAGCTGTTATTTACCGAGAAATTTTTCGAGGTAAATAAATGGCCTTCTCAATAGGTTAATAATGAACTACTTCCCTTTTCACAAATGAGGTAAATAATAAGGTTTTCTCATGTTAGTAGTAAAAAAAAGATTATACTGTTGATCGAAACTATGTATGAGAGACTATGTACTAAAAGAGCAAGTCATACTGCTGACTTTCAGATGCCGAACAAATAAATAAAGGAATAGTAAAAAGGATAGGTCATACTGTTGATCTACAAGTCATCGTAATTTGAAATAATAAATCATACCTGGAAACCTCAACAATATGTAAAAGAATGGATCATACCGCTGATCTACATTTAAGGTATTTAAAAGAATAGGTCATACAGTTGATCTGCATATGTTTGAAAATTGAAATAGTGTATTATATACCTAGGTTGAGGAGGGAGCTGTTATTTACCGAGAAATTTTTCGAGGTAAATAAATGGCCTTCTCAATAGGTTAATAATGAACTAATTCCCTTTTCACTAATGAGGTAAATAATAAGGTTTTCTCATGTTAGTAGTAACAAAAGATTATACTGTTGATCGAAACTATGTATGAGAGACTATGTACTAAAAGAGCAAGTCATACAGCTGACTTTCAGATGCCGAACAAATAAATAAAGGAATAGTAAAAAGAATAGGTCATACTGTTGATCTACAAGTCATCGTAATTTGAAATAATAAATCATACCTGGAAACCTCAACAATATGTAAAAGAATGGATCATACCGCTGATCTACATTTAAGGTATTTAAAAGAATAGGTCATACAGTTGATCTGCATCTGTTTGAAAATTGAAATAGTATATTATATACCTAGGTTGAGGAGGGAGCTGTTATTTACCGAGAAATTTTTCAAGGTAAATAAATGGCCTTCTCAATAGGTTAATAATGAACTACTTCCCTTTTCACAAATGAGGTAAATAATAAGGTTTTCTCATGTTGTTAGTAGTAAAAAAAAGATTATACTGTTGATCGAAACTATGTATGAGAGACTATGTACTAAAAGAGCAAGTCATACTGCTGACTTTCAGATGCCGAACAAATAAATAAAGGAATAGTAAAAAGAATAGGTCATACTGTTGATCTACAAGTCATCGTAATTTGAAATAATAAATCATACCTGGAAACCTCAACAATATGTAAAAGAATGGATCATACCGCTGATCTACATTTAAGGTATTTAAAAGAATAGGTCATACAGTTGATCTGCATCTGTTTGAAAATTGAAATAGTATATTATATACCTAGGTTGAGGAGGGAGCTGTTATTTACCGAGAAATTTTTCAAGGTAAATAAATGGCCTTCTCAATAGGTTAATAATGAACTAATTCCCTTTTCACTAATGAGGTAAATAATAAGGTTTTCTCATGTTGTTAGTAGTAAAAAAAAAGATTATACTGTTGATCGAAACTATGTATGAGAGACTATGTACTAAAAGAGCAAGTCATACTGCCGACTTTCAGATGCCTAACAAATAAATAAAGGAATAGTAAAAAGGATAGGTCATACTGTTGATCTACAAGTCATCGTAATTTGAAATAATAAATCATACCTGGAAACCTCAACAATATGTAAAAGAATGGATCATACCGCTGATCTACATTTAAGGTATTTAAAAGAATAGGTCATACAGTTGATCTGCATCTGTTTGAAAATTGAAATAGTATATTATATACCTAGGTTGAGGAGGGAGCTGTTATTTACCGAGAAATTTTTCGAGGTAAATAAATGGCCTTCTCAATAGGTTAATAATGAACTACTTCCCTTTTCACAAATGAGGTAAATAATAAGGTTTTCTCATGTTAGTAGTAAAAAAAAGATTATACTATTGATCGAAACTATGTATGAGAGACTATGTACTAAAAGAGCAAGTCATACTGCTGACTTTCAGATGCCGAACAAATAAATAAAGGAATAGTAAAAAGAATAGGTCATACTGTTGATCTACAAGTCATCGTAATTTGAAATAATAAATCATACCTGGAAACCTCAACAATATGTAAAAGAATGGATCATACCGCTGATCTACATTTAAGGTATTTAAAAGAATAGGTCATACAGTTGATCTGCATCTGTTTGAAAATTGAAATAGTATATTATATACCTAGGTTGAGGAGGGAGCTGTTATTTACCGAGAAATTTTTCGAGGTAAATAAATGGCCTTCTCAATAGGTTAATAATGAACTACTTCCCTTTTCACAAATGAGGTAAATAATAAGGTTTTCTCATGTTAGTAGTAAAAAAAAGATTATACTATTGATCGAAACTATGTATGAGAGACTATGTACTAAAAGAGCAAGTCATACTGCTGACTTTCAGATGCCGAACAAATAAATAAAGGAATAGTAAAAAGAATAGGTCATACTGTTGATCTACAAGTCATCGTAATTTGAAATAATAAATCATACCTGGAAACCTCAACAATATGTAAAAGAATGGATCATACCGCTGATCTACATTTAAGGTATTTAAAAGAATAGGTCATACAGTTGATCTGCATCTGTTTGAAAATTGAAATAGTATATTATATACCTAGGTTGAGGAGGGAGCTGTTATTTACCGAAAAATTTTTCGAGGTAAATAAATGGCCTTCTCAATAGGTTAATAATGAACTACTTCCCTTTTCACAAATGAGGTAAATAATAAGGTTTTCTCATGTTAGTAGTAAAAAAAAGATTATACTGTTGATCGAAACTATGTATGAGAGACTATGTACTAAAAGAGCAAGTCATACTGCTGACTTTCAGATGCCGAACATATAAATAAAGGAATAGTAAAAAGGATAGGTCATACTGTTGATCTACAAGTCATCGTAATTTGAAATAATAAATCATACCTGGAAACCTCAACAATATGTAAAAGAATGAATCATACCGCTGATCTACATTTAAGGTATTTAAAAGAATAGGTCATACAGTTGATCTGCATATGTTTGAAAATTGAAATAGTGTATTATATACCTAGGTTGAGGAGGGAGCTGTTATTTACCGAGAAATTTTTCGAGGTAAATAAATGGCCTTCTCAATAGGTTAATAATGAACTACTTCCCTTTTCACAAATGAGGTAAATAATAAGGTTTTCTCATGTTAGTAGTAAAAAAAAGATTTTACTGTTGATCGAAACTATGTATGAGAGACTATGTACTAAAAGAGCAAGTCATACTGCTGACTTTCAGATGCCGAACAAATAAATAAAGGAATAGCAAAAAGGATAGGTCATACTGTCGATCTACAAGTCATCGTAATTTGAAATAATAAATCATACCTGGAAACCTGAACAATATGTAAAAGAATGGATCATACCGCTGATCTACATTTAAGGTATTTAAAAGAATAGGTCATACAGTTGATCTGCATATGTTTGAAAATTGGAATAGTATATTATATACCTAGGTTGAGGAGGGAGCTGTTATTTACCGAGAAATTTTTCGAGGTAAATAAATGGCCTTCTCAATAGGTTAATAATGAACTAATTCCCTTTTCACTAATGAGGTAAATAATAAGGTTTTCTCATGTTAGTAGTAACAAAAGATTATACTGTTGATCGAAACTATGTATGAGAGACTATGTACTAAAAGAGCAAGTCATACTGCTGACTTTCAGATGCCCAACAAATAAATAAAGGAATAGTAAAAAGAATAGGTCATACTGTTGATCTACAAGTCATCGTAATTTGAAATAATAAATCATACCTGGAAACCTCAACAATATGTAAAAGAATAGGTCATACAGTTGATCTGCATCTGTTTGAAAATTGAAATAGTATATTATATACCTAGGTTGAGGAGGGAGCTGTTATTTACCGAGAAATTTTTCGAGGTAAATAAATGGCCTTCTCAATAGGTTAATAATGAACTACTTCCCTTTTCACAAATGAGGTAAATAATAAGGTTTTCTCATGTTAGTAGTAAAAAAAAGGATATACTGTTGATCGAAACTATGTATGAGAGACTATGTACTTAAAGAGCAAGTCATACTGCTGACTTTCAGATGCCGAACAAATAAATATAGGAATAGTAAAAAGAATAGGTCATACTGTTGATCTACAAGTCATCGTAATTTGAAATAATAAATCATACCTGGAAACCTGAACAATATGTAAAAGAATGGATCATACCGCTGATCTACATTTAAGGTATTTAAAAGAATAGGTCATACAGTTGATCTGCATATGTTTGAAAATTGAAATAGTATATTATATACCTAGGTTGAGGAGGGAGCTGTTATTTACCGAGAAATTTTTCGAGGTAAATAAATGGCCTTCTCAATAGGTTAATAATGAACTAATTCCCTTTTCACTAATGAGGTAAATAATAAGGTTTTCTCATGTTAGTAGTAACAAAAGATTATACTGTTGATCGAAACTATGTATGAGAGACTATGTACTAAAAGAGCAAGTCATACTGCTGACTATCAGATGCCCAACAAATAAATAAAGGAATAGTAAAAAGAATAGGTCATACTGTTGATCTACAAGTCAGCGTAATTTGAAATAATAAATCATACCTGGAAACCTCAACAATATGTAAAAGAATGTATCATACCGCTGATCTACATTTAAGGTATTTAAAAGAATAGGTCATACAGTTGATCTGCATCTGTTTGAAAATTGAAATAGTATATTATATACCTAGGTTGAGGAGGGAGCTGTTATTTACCGAGAAATTTTTCGAGGTAAATAAATGGCCTTCTCAATAGGTTAATAATGAACTACTTCCCTTTTCACAAATGAGGTAAATAATAAGGTTTTCTCATGTTGTTAGTAGGAAAAAAAAGATTATACTGTTGATCGAAACTATGTATGAGAGACTATGTACTAAAAGAGCAAGTCATACTGCTGCCTTTCAGATGCCGAACAAATAAATAAAGGAATAGTAAAAAGGATAGGTCATACTGTTGATCTACAAGTCATCTTAATTTGAAATAATAAATCATACCTGGAAACCTCAATATGTAAAAGAATGGATCATACCGCTGATCTACATTTAAGGTATTTAAAAGAATAGGTCATACAGTTGATCTTCATATGTTTGAAAATTGAAATAGTATATTATATACCTAGGTTGAGGAGGGAGCTGTTATTTACCGAGAAATTTTTCGAGGTAAATAAATGGCCTTCTCAATAGGTTAATAATGAACTACTTCCCTTTTCAAAAATGAGGTAAATAATAAGGTTTTCTCATGTTAGTAGTAAAAAGAAAGATTATACTGTTGATCGAAACTATGTATGAGAGACTATGTACTAAAAGAGCAAGTCATACTGCTGACTTTCAGATGCCGAACAAATAAATAAAGGAATAGTAAAAAGGATAGGTCATACTGTTGATCTACAAGTCATCGTAATTTGAAATAATAAATCATACCTGGAAACCTCAACAATATGTAAAAGAATGGATCATACCGCTGATCTACATTTAAGGTATTTAAAAGAATAGGTCATACAGTTGATCTGCATATGATTGAAAATTGAAATAGTGTATTATATACCTAGGTTGAGGAGGGAGCTGTTATTTACCGAGAAATTTTTCGAGGTAAATAAATGGCCTTCTCAATAGGTTAATAATGAACTACTTCCCTTTTCACAAATGAGGTAAATAATAAGGTTTTCTCATGTTAGTATTAAAAAAAAGATTATACTGTTGATCGAAACTATGTATGAGAGACTATGTACTAAAAGAGCAAGTCATACTGCTGACTTTCAGATGCCGAACAAATAAATAAAAGAATAGTAAAAAGAATAGGTCATACTGTTGATCTACAAGTCATCGTAATTTGAAATAATAAATCATACCTGGAAACCTCAACAATATGTAAAAGAATGGATCATACCGCTGATCTACATTTAAGGTATTTAAAAGAATAGGTCATACAGTTGATCTGCATCTGTTTGAAAATTGAAATAGTATATTATATACCTAGGTTGAGGAGGGAGCTGTTATTTACCGAGAAATTTTTCGAGGTAAATAAATGGCCTTCTCAATAGGTTAATAATGAACTAATTCCCTTTTCACTAATGAGGTAAATAATAAGGTTTTCTCATGTTAGTAGTAACAAAAGATTATACTGTTGATCGAAACTATGTATGAGAGACTATGTACTAAAAGAGCAAGTCATACAGCTGACTTTCAGATGCCGAACAAATAAATAAAGGAATAGTAAAAAGAATAGGTCATACTGTTGATCTACAAGTCATCGTAATTTGAAATAATAAATCATACCTGGAAACCTCAACAATATGTAAAAGAATGGATCATACCGCTGATCTACATTTAAGGTATTTAAAAGAATAGGTCATACAGTTGATCTGCATCTGTTTGAAAATTGAAATAGTATATTATATACCTAGGTTGAGGAGGGAGCTGTTATTTACCGAGAAATTTTTCGAGGTAAATAAATGGCCTTCTCAATAGGTTAATAATGAACTAATTCCCTTTTCACTAATGAGGTAAATAATAAGGTTTTCTCATGTTGTTAGTAGTAAAAAAAAAGATTATACTGTTGATCGAAACTATGTATGAGAGACTATGTACTAAAAGAGCAAGTCATACTGCCGACTTTCAGATGCCTAACAAATAAATAAAGGAATAGTAAAAAGGATAGGTCATACTGTTGATCTACAAGTCATCGTAATTTGAAATAATAAATCATACCTGGAAACCTCAACAATATGTAAAAGAATGGATCATACCGCTGATCTACATTTAAGGTATTTAAAAGAATAGGTCATACAGTTGATCTGCATCTGTTTGAAAATTGAAATAGTATATTATATACCTAGGTTGAGGAGGGAGCTGTTATTTACCGAGAAATTTTTCGAGGTAAATAAATGGCCTTCTCAATAGGTTAATAATGAACTACTTCCCTTTTCACAAATGAGGTAAATAATAAGGTTTTCTCATGTTGTTAGTAGTAAAAAAAAGATTATACTGTTGATCGAAACTATGTATGAGAGACTATGTACTAAAAGAGCAAGTCATACTACTGACTTTCAGATGCCGAACAAATAAATAAAGGAATAGTAAAAAGGATAGGTCATACTGTTGATCTACAAGTCATCGTAATTTGAAATAATAAATCATACCTGGAAACCTCAACAATATGTAAAAGAATGGATCATACCGCTGATCTACATTTAAGGTATTTAAAAGAATAGGTCATACAGTTGATCTGCATCTGTTTGAAAATTGAAATAGTATATTATATACCTAGGTTGAGGAGGGAGCTGTTATTTACCGAGAAATTTTTCGAGGTAAATAAATGGCCTTCTCAATAGGTTAATAATGAACTACTTCCCTTTTCACAAATGAGGTAAATAATAAGGTTTTCTCATGTTAGTAGTAAAAAAAGATTATACTATTGATCGAAACTATGTATGAGAGACTATGTACTAAAAGAGCAAGTCATACTGCTGACTTTCAGATGCCGAACAAATAAATAAAGGAATAGTAAAAAGAATAGGTCATACTGTTGATCTACAAGTCATCGTAATTTGAAATAATAAATCATACCTGGAAACCTCAACAATATGTAAAAGAATGGATCATACCGCTGATCTACATTTAAGGTATTTAAAAGAATAGGTCATACAGTTGATCTGCATCTGTTTGAAAATTGAAATAGTATATTATATACCTAGGTTGAGGAGGGAGCTGTTATTTACCGAGAAATTTTTCGAGGTAAATAAATGGCCTTCTCAATAGGTTAATAATGAACTACTTCCCTTTTCACAAATGAGGTAAATAATAAGGTTTTCTCATGTTAGTAGTAAAAAAAAGATTATACTGTTGATCGAAACTATGTATGAGAGACTATGTACTTAAAGAGCAAGTCATACTGCTGACTTTCAGATGCCGAACAAATAAATATAGGAATAGTAAAAAGAATAGGTCATACTGTTGATCTACAAGTCATCGTAATTTGAAATAATAAATCATACCTGGAAACCTGAACAATATGTAAAAGAATGGATCATACCGCTGATCTACATTTAAGGTATTTAAAAGAATAGGTCATACAGTTGATCTGCATATGTTTGAAAATTAAAATAGTATATTATATACCTAGGTTGAGGAGGGAGCTGTTATTTACCGAGAAATTTTTCGAGGTAAATAAATGGCCTTCTCAATAGGTTAATAATGAACTAATTCCCTTTTCACTAATGAGGTAAATAATAAGGTTTTCTCATGTTAGTAGTAACAAAAGATTATACTGTTGATCGAAACTATGTATGAGAGACTATGTACTAAAAGAGCAAGTCATACTGCTGACTTTCAGATGCCCAACAAATAAATAAAGGAATAGTAAAAAGAATAGGTCATACTGTTGATCTACAAGTCAGCGTAATTTGAAATAATAAATCATACCTGGAAACCTCAACAATATGTAAAAGAATGGATCATACCGCTGATCTACATTTAAGGTATTTAAAAGAATAGGTCATACAGTTGATCTGCATCTGTTTGAAAATTGAAATAGTATATTATATACCTAGGTTGAGGAGGGAGCTGTTATTTACCGAGAAATTTTTCGAGGTAAATAAATGGCCTTCTCAATAGGTTAATAATGAACTACTTCCCTTTTCACAAATGAGGTAAATAATAAGGTTTTCTCATGTTGTTAGTAGGAAAAAAAAGATTATACTGTTGATCGAAACTATGTATGAGAGACTATGTACTAAAAGAGCAAGTCATACTGCTGCCTTTCAGATGCCGAACAAATAAATAAAGGAATAGTAAAAAGGATAGGTCATACTGTTGATCTACAAGTCATCTTAATTTGAAATAATAAATCATACCTGGAAACCTCAATATGTAAAAGAATGGATCATACCGCTGATCTACATTTAAGGTATTTAAAAGAATAGGTCATACAGTTGATCTTCATATGTTTGAAAATTGAAATAGTATATTATATACCTAGGTTGAGGAGGGAGCTGTTATTTACCGAGAAATTTTTCGAGGTAAATAAATGGCCTTCTCAATAGGTTAATAATGAACTACTTCCCTTTTCACAAATGAGGTAAATAATAAGGTTTTCTCATGTTAGTAGTAAAAAGAAAGATTATACTGTTGATCGAAACTATGTATGAGAGACTATGTACTAAAAGAGCAAGTCATACTGCTGACTTTCAGATGCCGAACAAATAAATAAAGGAATAGTAAAAAGGATAGGTCATACTGTTGATCTACAAGTCATC
This sequence comes from Pogonocherus hispidulus, assembly GCA_963924545.1. Taxonomy (NCBI): domain Eukaryota; kingdom Metazoa; phylum Arthropoda; class Insecta; order Coleoptera; family Cerambycidae; genus Pogonocherus; species Pogonocherus hispidulus. The sequence goes on from OZ004693.1 coordinate 74,272,694, forward strand.
GTAATTTGAAATAATAAATCATACCTGGAAACCTCAACAATATGTAAAAGAATGGATCATACCGCTGATCTACATTTAAGGTATTTAAAAGAATAGGTCATACAGTTGATCTGCATATGATTGAAAATTGAAATAGTGTATTATATACCTAGGTTGAGGAGGGAGCTGTTATTTACCGAGAAATTTTTCGAGGTAAATAAATGGCCTTCTCAATAGGTTAATAATGAACTACTTCCCTTTTCACAAATGAGGTAAATAATAAGGTTTTCTCATGTTAGTATTAAAAAAAAGATTATACTGTTGATCGAAACTATGTATGAGAGACTATGTACTAAAAGAGCAAGTCATACTGCTGACTTTCAGATGCCGAACAAATAAATAAAGGAATAGTAAAAAGAATAGGTCATACTGTTGATCTACAAGTCATCGTAATTTGAAATAATAAATCATACCTGGAAACCTCAACAATATGTAAAAGAATGGATCATACCGCTGATCTACATTTAAGGTATTTAAAAGAATAGGTCATACAGTTGATCTGCATCTGTTTGAAAATTGAAATAGTATATTATATACCTAGGTTGAGGAGGGAGCTGTTATTTACCGAGAAATTTTTCGAGGTAAATAAATGGCCTTCTCAATAGGTTAATAATGAACTAATTCCCTTTTCACTAATGAGGTAAATAATAAGGTTTTCTCATGTTGTTAGTAGTAAAAAAAAAGATTATACTGTTGATCGAAACTATGTATGAGAGACTATGTACTAAAAGAGCAAGTCATACTTCCGACTTTCAGATGCCTAACAAATAAATAAAGGAATAGTAAAAAGGATAGGTCATACTGTTGATCTACAAGTCATCGTAATTTGAAATAATAAATCATACCTGGAAACCTCAACAATATGTAAAAGAATGGATCATACCGCTGATCTACATTTAAGGTATTTAAAAGAATAGGTCATACAGTTGATCTGCATCTGTTTGAAAATTGAAATAGTATATTATATACCTAGGATGAGGAGGGAGCTGTTATTTACCGAGAAATTTTTCGAGGTAAATAAATGGCCTTCTCAATAGGTTAATAATGAACTACTTCCCTTTTCACAAATGAGGTAAATAATAAGGTTTTCTCATGTTGTTAGTAGTAAAAAAAAGATTATACTATTGATCGAAACTATGTATGAGAGACTATGTACTAAAAGAGCAAGTCATACTGCTGACTTTCAGATGCCGAACAAATAAATAAAGGAATAGTAAAAAGGATAGGTCATACTGTTGATCTACAAGTCATCGTAATTTGAAATAATAAATCATACCTGGAAACCTCAACAATATGTAAAAGAATGGATCATACAGCTGATCTACATTTAAGGTATTTAAAAGAATAGGTCATACAGTTGATCTGCATCTGTTTGAAAATTGAAATAGTATATTATATACCTAGGTTGAGGAGGGAGCTGTTATTTACCGAGAAATTTTTCGAGGTAAATAAATGGCCTTCTCAATAGGTTAATAATGAACTACTTCCCTTTTCACAAATGAGGTAAATAATAAGGTTTTCTCATGTTAGTAGTAAAAAAAAGATTATACTGTTGATCGAAACTATGTATGAGAGACTATGTACTTAAAGAGCAAGTCATACTGCTGACTTTCAGATGCCGAACAAATAAATATAGGAATAGTAAAAAGAATAGGTCATACTGTTGATCTACAAGTCATCGTAATTTGAAATAATAAATCATACCTGGAAACCTGAACAATATGTAAAAGAATGGATCATACCGCTGATCTACATTTAAGGTATTTAAAAGAATAGGTCATACAGTTGATCTGCATATGTTTGAAAATTAAAATAGTATATTATATACCTAGGTTGAGGAGGGAGCTGTTATTTACCGAGAAATTTTTCGAGGTAAATAAATGGCCTTCTCAATAGGTTAATAATGAACTAATTCCCTTTTCACTAATGAGGTAAATAATAAGGTTTTCTCATGTTAGTAGTAACAAAAGATTATACTGTTGATCGAAACTATGTATGAGAGACTATGTACTAAAAGAGCAAGTCATACTGCTGACTTTCAGATGCCCAACAAATAAATAAAGGAATAGTAAAAAGAATAGGTCATACTGTTGATCTACAAGTCAGCGTAATTTGAAATAATAAATCATACCTGGAAACCTCAACAATATGTAAAAGAATGGATCATACCGCTGATCTACATTTAAGGTATTTAAAAGAATAGGTCATACAGTTGATCTGCATCTGTTTGAAAATTGAAATAGTATATTATATACCTAGGTTGAGGAGGGAGCTGTTATTTACCGAGAAATTTTTCGAGGTAAATAAATGGCCTTCTCAATAGGTTAATAATGAACTACTTCCCTTTTCACAAATGAGGTAAATAATAAGTTTTTCTCATGTTGTTAGTAGGAAAAAAAAGATTATACTGTTGATCGAAACTATGTATGAGAGACTATGTACTAAAAGAGCAAGTCATACTGCTGCCTTTCAGATGCCGAACAAATAAATAAAGGAATAGTAAAAAGGATAGGTCATACTGTTGATCTACAAGTCATCTTAATTTGAAATAATAAATCATACCTGGAAACCTCAATATGTAAAAGAATGGATCATACCGCTGATCTACATTTAAGGTATTTAAAAGAATAGGTCATACAGTTGATCTTCATATGTTTGAAAATTGAAATAGTATATTATATACCTAGGTTGAGGAGGGAGCTGTTATTTACCGAGAAATTTTTCGAGGTAAATAAATGGCCTTCTCAATAGGTTAATAATGAACTACTTCCCTTTTCACAAATGAGGTAAATAATAAGGTTTTCTCATGTTAGTAGTAAAAAGAAAGATTATACTGTTGATCGAAACTATGTATGAGAGACTATGTACTAAAAGAGCAAGTCATACTGCTGACTTTCAGATGCCGAACAAATAAATAAAGGAATAGTAAAAAGGATAGGTCATACTGTTGATCTACAAGTCATCGTAATTTGAAATAATAAATCATACCTGGAAACCTCAACAATATGTAAAAGAATGGATCATACCGCTGATCTACATTTAAGGTATTTAAAAGAATAGGTCATACAGTTGATCTGCATATGATTGAAAATTGAAATAGTGTATTATATACCTAGGTTGAGGAGGGAGCTGTTATTTACCGAGAAATTTTTCGAGGTAAATAAATGGCCTTCTCAATAGGTTAATAATGAACTACTTCCCTTTTCACAAATGAGGTAAATAATAAGGTTTTCTCATGTTAGTATTAAAAAAAAGATTATACTGTTGATCGAAACTATGTATGAGAGACTATGTACTAAAAGAGCAAGTCATACTGCTGACTTTCAGATGCCGAACAAATAAATAAAGGAATAGTAAAAAGAATAGGTCATACTGTTGATCTACAAGTCATCGTAATTTGAAATAATAAATCATACCTGGAAACCTCAACAATATGTAAAAGAATGGATCATACCGCTGATCTACATTTAAGGTATTTAAAAGAATAGGTCATACAGTTGATCTGCATCTGTTTGAAAATTGAAATAGTATATTATATACCTAGGTTGAGGAGGGAGCTGTTATTTACCGAGAAATTTTTCGAGGTAAATAAATGGCCTTCTCAATAGGTTAATAATGAACTAATTCCCTTTTCACTAATGAGGTAAATAATAAGGTTTTCTCATGTTGTTAGTAGTAAAAAAAAAGATTATACTGTTGATCGAAACTATGTATGAGAGACTATGTACTAAAAGAGCAAGTCATACTTCCGACTTTCAGATGCCTAACAAATAAATAAAGGAATAGTAAAAAGGATAGGTCATACTGTTGATCTACAAGTCATCGTAATTTGAAATAATAAATCATACCTGGAAACCTCAACAATATGTAAAAGAATGGATCATACCGCTGATCTACATTTAAGGTATTTAAAAGAATAGGTCATACAGTTGATCTGCATCTGTTTGAAAATTGAAATAGTATATTATATACCTAGGTTGAGGAGGGAGCTGTTATTTACCGAGAAATTTTTCGAGGTAAATAAATGGCCTTCTCAATAGGTTAATAATGAACTACTTCCCTTTTCACAAATGAGGTAAATAATAAGGTTTTCTCATGTTGTTAGTAGTAAAAAAAAGATTATACTATTGATCGAAACTATGTATGAGAGACTATGTACTAAAAGAGCAAGTCATACTACTGACTTTCAGATGCCGAACAAATAAATAAAGGAATAGTAAAAAGGATAGGTCATACTGTTGATCTACAAGTCATCGTAATTTGAAATAATAAATCATACCTGGAAACCTCAACAATATGTAAAAGAATGGATCATACCGCTGATCTACATTTAAGGTATTTAAAAGAATAGGTCATACAGTTGATCTGCATCTGTTTGAAAATTGAAATAGTATATTATATACCTAGGTTGAGGAGGGAGCTGTTATTTACCGAGAAATTTTTCGAGGTAAATAAATGGCCTTCTCAATAGGTTAATAATGAACTACTTCCCTTTTCACAAATGAGGTAAATAATAAGGTTTTCTCATGTTAGTAGTAAAAAAAGATTATACTATTGATCGAAACTATGTATGAGAGACTATGTACTAAAAGAGCAAGTCATACTGCTGACTTTCAGATGCCGAACAAATAAATAAAGGAATAGTAAAAAGAATAGGTCATACTGTTGATCTACAAGTCATCGTAATTTGAAATAATAAATCATACCTGGAAACCTCAACAATATGTAAAAGAATGGATCATACCGCTGATCTACATTTAAGGTATTTAAAAGAATAGGTCATACAGTTGATCTGCATCTGTTTGAAAATTGAAATAGTATATTATATACCTAGGTTGAGGAGGGAGCTGTTATTTACCGAGAAATTTTTCGAGGTAAATAAATGGCCTTCTCAATAGGTTAATAATGAACTACTTCCCTTTTCACAAATGAGGTAAATAATAAGGTTTTCTCATGTTAGTAGTAAAAAAAAGATTATACTGTTGATCGAAACTATGTATGAGAGACTATGTACTAAAAGAGCAAGTCATACTGCTGACTTTCAGATGCCGAACAAATAAATAAAGGAATAGTAAAAAGGATAGGTCATACTGTTGATCTACAAGTCATCGTAATTTGAAATAATAAATCATACCTGGAAACCTCAACAATATGTAAAAGAATGGATCATACCGCTGATCTACATTTAAGGTATTTAAAAGAATAGGTCATACAGTTGATCTGCATATGTTTGAAAATTGAAATAGTGTATTATATACCTAGGTTGAGGAGGGAGCTGTTATTTACCGAGAAATTTTTCGAGGTAAATAAATGGCCTTCTCAATAGGTTAATAATGAACTACTTCCCTTTTCACAAATGAGGTAAATAATAAGGTTTTCTCATGTTAATAGTAAAAAAAAGATTTTACTGTTGATCGAAACTATGTATGAGAGACTATGTACTAAAAGAGCAAGTCATACTGCTGACTTTCAGATGCCGAACAAATAAATAAAGGAATAGCAAAAAGGATAGGTCATACTGTTGATCTACAAGTCATCGTAATTTGAAATAATAAATCATACCTGGAAACCTCAACAATATGTAAAAGAATGGATCATACCGCTGATCTACATTTAAGGTATTTAAAAGAATAGGTCATACAGTTGATCTGCATCTGTTTGAAAATTGAAATAGTATATTATATACCTAGGTTGAGGAGGGAGCTGTTATTTACCGAGAAATTTTTCGAGGTAAATAAATGGCCTTCTCAATAGGTTAATAATGAACTAATTCCCTTTTCACTAATGAGGTAAATAATAAGGTTTTCTCATGTTAGTAGTAACAAAAGATTATACTGTTGATCGAAACTATGTATGAGAGACTATGTACTAAAAGAGCAAGTCATACAGCTGACTTTCAGATGCCGAACAAATAAATAAAGGAATAGTAAAAAGAATAGGTCATACTGTTGATCTACAAGTCATCGTAATTTGAAATAATAAATCATACCTGGAAACCTCAACAATATGTAAAAGAATGGATCATACCGCTGATCTACATTTAAGGTATTTAAAAGAATAGGTCATACAGTTGATCTGCATCTGTTTGAAAATTGAAATAGTATATTATATACCTAGGTTGAGGAGGGAGCTGTTATTTACCGAGAAATTTTTCGAGGTAAATAAATGGCCTTCTCAATAGGTTAATAATGAACTAATTCCCTTTTCACTAATGAGGTAAATAATAAGGTTTTCTCATGTTGTTAGTAGTAAAAAAAAAGATTATACTGTTGATCGAAACTATGTATGAGAGACTATGTACTAAAAGAGCAAGTCATACTGCCGACTTTCAGATGCCGAACAAATAAATAAAGGAATAGTAAAAAGAATAGGTCATACTGTTGATCTACAAGTCATCGTAATTTGAAATAATAAATCATACCTGGAAACCTCAACAATATGTAAAAGAATGGATCATACCGCTGATCTACATTTAAGGTATTTAAAAGAATAGGTCATACAGTTGATCTGCATCTGTTTGAAAATTGAAATAGTATATTATATACCTAGGTTGAGGAGGGAGCTGTTATTTACCGAGAAATTTTTCGAGGTAAATAAATGGCCTTCTCAATAGGTTAATAATGAACTACTTCCCTTTTCACAAATGAGGTAAATAATAAGGTTTTCTCATGTTAGTAGTAAAAAAAAGATTATACTATTGATCGAAACTATGTATGAGAGACTATGTACTAAAAGAGCAAGTCATACTGCTGACTTTCAGATGCCGAACAAATAAATATAGGAATAGTAAAAAGAATAGGTCATACTGTTGATCTACAAGTCATCGTAATTTGAAATAATAAATCATACCTGGAAACCTCAACAATATGTAAAAGAATGGATCATCCGCTGATCTACATTTAAGGTATTTAAAAGAATAGGTCATACAGTTGATCTGCATCTGTTTGAAAATTGAAATAGTATATTATATACCTAGGTTGAGGAGGGAGCTGTTATTTACCGAGAAATTTTTCGAGGTAAATAAATGGCCTTCTCAATAGTTTAATAATGAACTACTTCCCTTTTCACAAATGAGGTAAATAATAAGGTTTTCTCATGTTAATAGTAAAAAAAAGATTTTACTGTTGATCGAAACTATGTATGAGAGACTAGGTACTAAAAGAGCAAGTCATACTGCTGACTTTTAGATGCCGAACAAATAAATAAAGGAATAGCAAAAAGGATAGGTCATACTGTTGATCTACAAGTCATCGTAATTTGAAATAATAAATCATACCTGGAAACCTCAACAATATGTAAAAGAATGGATCATACCGCTGATCTACATTTAAGGCATTTAAAAGAATAGGTCATACAGTTGATCTGCATCTGTTTGAAAATTGAAATAGTATATTATATACCTAGGTTGAGGAGGGAGCTGTTATTTACCGAGAAATTTTTCGAGGTAAATAAATGGCCTTCTCAATAGGTTAATAATGAACTAATTCCCTTTTCACTAATGAGGTAAATAATAAGGTTTTCTCATGTTAGTAGTAACAAAAGATTATACTGTTGATCGAAACTATGTATGAGAGACTATGTACTAAAAGAGCAAGTCATACAGCTGACTTTCAGATGCCGAACAAATAAATAAAGGAATAGTAAAAAGAATAGGTCATACTGTTGATCTACAAGTCATCGTAATTTGAAATAATAAATCATACCTGGAAACCTCAACAATATGTAAAAGAATGGATCATACCGCTGATCTACATTTAAGGTATTTAAATGAATAGGTCATACAGTTGATCTGCATCTGTTTGAAAATTGAAATAGTATATTATATACCTAGGTTGAGGAGGGAGCTGTTATTTACCGAGAAATTTTTCGAGGTAAATAAATGGCCTTCTCAATAGGTTAATAATGAACTACTTCCCTTTTCACAAATGAGGTAAATAATAAGGTTTTCTCATGTTGTTAGTAGTAAAAAAAAGATTATACTGTTGATCGAAACTATGTATGAGAGACTATGTACTAAAAGAGCAAGTCATGCTGCTGACTTTCAGATGCCGAACAAATAAATAAAGGAATAGTAAAAAGAATAGGTCATACTGTTGATCTACAAGTCATCGTAATTTGAAATAATAAATCATACCTGGAAACCTCAACAATATGTAAAAGAATGGATCATACCGCTGATCTACATTTAAGGTATTTAAAAGAATAGGTCATACAGTTGATCTGCATCTGTTTGAAAATTGAAATAGTATATTATATACCTATGTTGAGGAGGGAGCTGTTATTTACCGAGAAATTTTTCGAGGTAAATAAATGGCCTTCTCAATAGGTTAATAATGAACTAATTCCCTTTTCACTAATGAGGTAAATAATAAGGTTTTCTCATGTTGTTAGTAGTAAAAAAAAAGATTATACTGTTGATCGAAACTATGTATGAGAGACTATGTACTAAAAGAGCAAGTCATACTGCCGACTTTCAGATGCCTAACAAATAAATAAAGGAATAGTAGAAGGATAGGTCATACTGTTGATCTACAAGTCATCGTAATTTGAAATAATAAATCATACCTGGAAACCTCAACAATATGTAAAAGAATGGATCATACCGCTGATCTACATTTAAGGTATTTAAAAGAATAGGTCATACAGTTGATCTGCATCTGTTTGAAAATTGAAATAGTATATTATATACCTAGGTTGAGGAGGGAGCTGTTATTTACCGAGAAATTTTTCGAGGTAAATAAATGGCCTTCTCAATAGGTTAATAATGAACTACTTCCCTTTTCACAAATGAGGTAAATAATAAGGTTTTCTCATGTTATTAGTAGTAAAAAAAAGATTATACTGTTGATCGAAACTATGTATGAGAGACTATGTACTAAAAGAGCAAGTCATACTACTGACTTTCAGAGGCCGAACAAATAAATAAAGGAATAGTAAAAAGGATAGGTCATACTGTTGATCTACAAGTCATCGTAATTTGAAATAATAAATCATACCTGGAAACCTCAACAATATGTAAAAGAATGGATCATACCGCTGATCTACATTTAAGGTATTTAAAAGAATAGGTCATACAGTTGATCTGCATCTGTTTGAAAATTGAAATAGTATATTATATACCTAGGTTGAGGAGGGAGCTGTTATTTACCGAGAAATTTTTCGAGGTAAATAAATGGCCTTCTCAATAGGTTAATAATGAACTACTTCCCTTTTCACAAATGAGGTAAATAATAAGGTTTTCTCATGTTAGTAGTAAAAAAAAGATTATACTATTGATCGAAACTATGTATGAGAGACTATGTACTAAAAGAGCAAGTCATACTGCTGACTTTCAGATGCCGAACAAATAAATAAAGGAATAGTAAAAAGAATAGGTCATACTGTTGATCTACAAGTCATCGTAATTTGAAATAATAAATCATACCTGGAAACCTCAACAATATGTAAAAGAATGGATCATACCGCTGATCTACATTTAAGGTATTTAAAAGAATAGGTCATACAGTTGATCTGCATCTGTTTGAAAATTGAAATAGTATATTATATACCTAGGTTGAGGAGGGAGCTGTTATTTACCGAGAAATTTTTCGAGGTAAATAAATGGCCTTCTCAATAGGTTAATAATGAACTACTTCCCTTTTCACAAATGAGGTAAATAATAAGGTTTTCTCATGTTAGTAGTAAAAAAAAGATTATACTATTGATCGAAACTATGTATGAGAGACTATGTACTAAAAGAGCAAGTCATACTGCTGACTTTCAGATGCCGAACAAATAAATATAGGAATAGTAAAAAGAATAGGTCATACTGTTGATCTACAAGTCATCGTAATTTGAAATAATAAATCATACCTGGAAACCTCAACAATATGTAAAAGAATGGATCATCCGCTGATCTACATTTAAGGTATTTAAAAGAATAGGTCATACAGTTGATCTGCATCTGTTTGAAAATTGAAATAGTATATTATATACCTAGGTTGAGGAGGGAGCTGTTATTTACCGAGAAATTTTTCGAGGTAAATAAATGGCCTTCTCAATAGGTTAATAATGAACTACTTCCCTTTTCACAAATGAGGTAAATAATAAGGTTTTCTCATGTTAATAGTAAAAAAAAGATTTTACTGTTGATCGAAACTATGTATGAGAGACTATGTACTAAAAGAGCAAGTCATACTGCTGACTTTCAGATGCCGAACAAATAAATAAAGGAATAGCAAAAAGGATAGGTCATACTGTTGATCTACAAGTCATCGTAATTTGAAATAATAAATCATACCTGGAAACCTCAACAATATGTAAAAGAATGGATCATACCGCTGATCTACATTTAAGGCATTTAAAAGAATAGGTCATACAGTTGATCTGCATCTGTTTGAAAATTGAAATAGTATATTATATACCTAGGTTGAGGAGGGAGCTGTTATTTACCGAGAAATTTTTCGAGGTAAATAAATGGCCTTCTCAATAGGTTAATAATGAACTACTTCCCTTTTCACAAATGAGGTAAATAATAAGGTTTTCTCATGTTAGTAGTAAAAAAAAGATTATACTATTGATCGAAACTATGTATGAGAGACTATGTACTAAAAGAGCAAGTCATACTGCTGACTTTCAGATGCCGAACAAATAAATATAGGAATAGTAAAAAGAATAGGTCATATTGTTGATCTACAAGTCATCGTAATTTGAAATAATAAATCATACCTGGAAACCTCAACAATATGTAAAAGAATGGATCATCCGCTGATCTACATTTAAGGCATTTAAAAGAATAGGTCATACAGTTGATCTGCATCTGTTTGAAAATTGAAATAGTATATTATATACCTAGGTTGAGGAGGGAGCTGTTATTTACCGAGAAATTTTTCGAGGTAAATAAATGGCCTTCTCAATAGGTTAATAATGAACTACTTCCCTTTTCACAAATGAGGTAAATAATAAGGTTTTCTCATGTTAGTAGTAAAAAAAAGATTATACTATTGATCGAAACTATGTATGAGAGACTATGTACTAAAAGAGCAAGTCATACTGCTGACTTTCAGATGCCGAACAAATAAATATAGGAATAGTAAAAAGAATAGGTCATACTGTTGATCTACAAGTCATCGTAATTTGAAATAATAAATCATACCTGGAAACCTCAACAATATGTAAAAGAATGGATCATCCGCTGATCTACATTTAAGGCATTTAAAAGAATAGGTCATACAGTTGATCTGCATCTGTTTGAAAATTGAAATAGTATATTATATACCTAGGTTGAGGAGGGAGCTGTTATTTACCGAGAAATTTTTCGAGGTAAATAAATGGCCTTCTCAATAGGTTAATAATGAACTACTTCCCTTTTCACAAATGAGGTAAATAATAAGGTTTTCTCATGTTAGTAGTAAAAAAAAGATTATACTATTGATCGAAACTATGTATGAGAGACTATGTACTAAAAGAGCAAGTCATACTGCTGACTTTCAGATGCCGAACAAATAAATATAGGAATAGTAAAAAGAATAGGTCATACTGTTGATCTACAAGTCATCGTAATTTGAAATAATAAATCATACCTGGAAACCTCAACAATATGTAAAAGAATGGATCATCCGCTGATCTACATTTAAGGTATTTAAAAGAATAGGTCATACAGTTGATCTGCATCTGTTTGAAAATTGAAATAGTATATTATATACCTAGGTTGAGGAGGGAGCTGTTATTTACCGAGAAATTTTTCGAGGTAAATAAATGGCCTTCTCAATAGTTTAATAATGAACTACTTCCCTTTTCACAAATGAGGTAAATAATAAGGTTTTCTCATGTTAATAGTAAAAAAAAGATTTTACTGTTGATCGAAACTATGTATGAGAGACTAGGTACTAAAAGAGCAAGTCATACTGCTGACTTTTAGATGCCGAACAAATAAATAAAGGAATAGCAAAAAGGATAGGTCATACTGTTGATCTACAAGTCATCGTAATTTGAAATAATAAATCATACCTGGAAACCTCAACAATATGTAAAAGAATGGATCATACCGCTGATCTACATTTAAGGCATTTAAAAGAATAGGTCATACAGTTGATCTGCATCTGTTTGAAAATTGAAATAGTATATTATATACCTAGGTTGAGGAGGGAGCTGTTATTTACCGAGAAATTTTTCGAGGTAAATAAATGGCCTTCTCAATAGGTTAATAATGAACTAATTCCCTTTTCACTAATGAGGTAAATAATAAGGTTTTCTCATGTTGTTAGTAGTAAAAAAAAAGATTATACTGTTGATCGAAACTATGTATGAGAGACTATGTACTAAAAGAGCAAGTCATACTGCCGACTTTCAGATGCCTAACAAATAAATAAAGGAATAGTAGAAGGATAGGTCATACTGTTGATCTACAAGTCATCGTAATTTGAAATAATAAATCATACCTGGAGACCTCAACAATATGTAAAAGAATGGATCATACCGCTGATCTACATTTAAGGTATTTAAAAGAATAGGTCATACAGTTGATCTGCATCTGTTTGAAAATTGAAATAGTATATTATATACCTAGGTTGAGGAGGGAGCTGTTATTTACCGAGAAATTTTTCGAGGTAAATAAATGGCCTTCTCAATAGGTTAATAATGAACTACTTCCCTTTTCACAAATGAGGTAAATAATAAGGTTTTCTCATGTTGTTAGTAGTAAAAAAAAGATTATACTGTTGATCGAAACTATGTATGAGAGACTATGTACTAAAAGAGCAAGTCATACTACTGACTTTCAGAGGCCGAACAAATAAATAAAGGAATAGTAAAAAGGATAGGTCATACTGTTGATCTACAAGTCATCGTAATTTGAAATAATAAATCATACCTGGAAACCTCAACAATATGTAAAAGAATGGATCATACCGCTGATCTACATTTAAGGTATTTAAAAGAATAGGTCATACAGTTGATCTGCATCTGTTTGAAAATTGAAATAGTATATTATATACCTAGGTTGAGGAGGGAGCTGTTATTTACCGAGAAATTTTTCGAGGTAAATAAATGGCCTTCTCAATAGGTTAATAATGAACTACTTCCCTTTTCACAAATGAGGTAAATAATAAGGTTTTCTCATGTTAGTAGTAAAAAAAAGATTATACTATTGATCGAAACTATGTATGAGAGACTATGTACTAAAAGAGCAAGTCATACTGCTGACTTTCAGATGCCGAACAAATAAATAAAGGAATAGTAAAAAGAATAGGTCATACTGTTGATCTACAAGTCATCGTAATTTGAAATAATAAATCATACCTGGAAACCTCAACAATATGTAAAAGAATGGATCATACCGCTGATCTACATTTAAGGTATTTAAAAGAATAGGTCATACAGTTGATCTGCATCTGTTTGAAAATTGAAATAGTATATTATATACCTAGGTTGAGGAGGGAGCTGTTATTTACCGAGAAATTTTTCGAGGTAAATAAATGGCCTTCTCAATAGGTTAATAATGAACTACTTCCCTTTTCACAAATGAGGTAAATAATAAGGTTTTCTCATGTTAGTAGTAAAAAAAAGATTATACTATTGATCGAAACTATGTATGAGAGACTATGTACTAAAAGAGCAAGTCATACTGCTGACTTTCAGATGCCGAACAAATAAATATAGGAATAGTAAAAAGAATAGGTCATACTGTTGATCTACAAGTCATCGTAATTTGAAATAATAAATCATACCTGGAAACCTCAACAATATGTAAAAGAATGGATCATCCGCTGATCTACATTTAAGGTATTTAAAAGAATAGGTCATACAGTTGATCTGCATCTGTTTGAAAATTGAAATAGTATATTATATACCTAGGTTGAGGAGGGAGCTGTTATTTACCGAGAAATTTTTCGAGATAAATAAATGGCCTTCTCAATAGGTTAATAATGAACTACTTCCCTTTTCACAAATGAGGTAAATAATAAGGTTTTCTCATGTTAATAGTAAAAAAAAGATTTTACTGTTGATCGAAACTATGTATGAGAGACTATGTACTAAAAGAGCAAGTCATACTGCTGACTTTCAGATGTCGAACAAATAAATAAAGGAATAGCAAAAAGGATAGGTCATACTGTTGATCTACAAGTCATCGTAATTTGAAATAATAAATCATACCTGGAAACCTCAACAATATGTAAAAGAATGGATCATACCGCTGATCTACATTTAAGGCATTTAAAAGAATAGGTCATACAGTTGATCTGCATCTGTTTGAAAATTGAAATAGTATATTATATACCTAGGTTGAGGAGGGAGCTGTTATTTACCGAGAAATTTTTCGAGGTAAATAAATGGCCTTCTCAATAGGTTAATAATGAACTAATTCCCTTTTCACTAATGAGGTAAATAATAAGGTTTTCTCATGTTAGTAGTAACAAAAGATTATACTGTTGATCGAAACTATGTATGAGAGACTATGTACTAAAAGAGCAAGTCATACAGCTGACTTTCAGATGCCGAACAAATAAATAAAGGAATAGTAAAAAGAATAGGTCATACTGTTGATCTACAAGTCATCGTAATTTGAAATAATAAATCATACCTGGAAACCTCAACAATATGTAAAAGAATGGATCATACCGCTGATCTACATTTAAGGTATTTAAATGAATAGGTCATACAGTTGATCTGCATCTGTTTGAAAATTGAAATAGTATATTATATACCTAGGTTGAGGAGGGAGCTGTTATTTACCGAGAAATTTTTCGAGGTAAATAAATGGCCTTCTCAATAGGTTAATAATGAACTAATTCCCTTTTCACTAATGAGGTAAATAATAAGGTTTTCTCATGTTGTTAGTAGTAAAAAAAAAGATTATACTGTTGATCGAAACTATGTATGAGAGACTATGTACTAAAAGAGCAAGTCATACTGCCGACTTTCAGATGCCTAACAAATAAATAAAGGAATAGTAAAAAGGATAGGTCATACTGTTGATCTACAAGTCATCGTAATTTGAAATAATAAATCATACCTGGAAACCTCAACAATATGTAAAAGAATGGATCATACCGCTGATCTACATTTAAGGTATTTAAAAGAATAGGTCATACAGTTGATCTGCATCTGTTTGAAAATTGAAATAGTATATTATATACCTAGGTTGAGGAGGGAGCTGTTATTTACCGAGAAATTTTTCGAGGTAAATAAATGGCCTTCTCAATAGGTTAATAATGAACTACTTCCCTTTTCACAAATGAGGTAAATAATAAGGTTTTCTCATGTTGTTAGTAGTAAAAAAAAGATTATACTGTTGATCGAAACTATGTATGAGAGACTATGTACTAAAAGAGCAAGTCATACTGCTGACTTTCAGATGCCGAACAAATAAATATAGGAATAGTAAAAAGAATAGGTCATACTGTTGATCTACAAGTCATCGTAATTTGAAATAATAAATCATACCTGGAAACCTCAACAATATGTAAAAGAATGGATCATCCGCTGATCTACATTTAAGGTATTTAAAAGAATAGGTCATACAGTTGATCTGCATCTGTTTGAAAATTGAAATAGTATATTATATACCTAGGTTGAGGAGGGAGCTGTTATTTACCGAGAAATTTTTCGAGGTAAATAAATGGCCTTCTCAATAGGTTAATAATGAACTAATTCCCTTTTCACTAATGAGGTAAATAATAAGGTTTTCTCATGTTGTTAGTAGTAAAAAAAAAGATTATACTGTTGATCGAAACTATGTATGAGAGACTATGTACTAAAAGAGCAAGTCATACTGCTGACTTTCAGATGCCGAACAAATAAATATAGGAATAGTAAAAAGAATAGGTCATACTGTTGATCTACAAGTCATCGTAATTTGAAATAATAAATCATACCTGGAAACCTCAACAATATGTAAAAGAATGGATCATCCGCTGATCTACATTTAAGGTATTTAAAAGAATAGGTCATACAGTTGATCTGCATCTGTTTGAAAATTGAAATAGTATATTATATACCTAGGTTGAGGAGGGAGCTGTTATTTACCGAGAAATTTTTCGAGGTAAATAAATGGCCTTCTCAATAGGTTAATAATGAACTACTTCCCTTTTCACAAATGAGGTAAATAATAAGGTTTTCTCATGTTAATAGTAAAAAAAAGATTTTACTGTTGATCGAAACTATGTATGAGAGACTATGTACTAAAAGAGCAAGTCATACTGCTGACTTTCAGATGCCGAACAAATAAATAAAGGAATAGCAAAAAGGATAGGTCATACTGTTGATCTACAAGTCATCGTAATTTGAAATAATAAATCATACCTGGAAACCTCAACAATATGTAAAAGAATGGATCATACCGCTGATCTACATTTAAGGCATTTAAAAGAATAGGTCATACAGTTGATCTGCATCTGTTTGAAAATTGAAATAGTATATTATATACCTAGGTTGAGGAGGGAGCTGTTATTTACCGAGAAATTTTTCGAGGTAAATAAATGGCCTTCTCAATAGGTTAATAATGAACTAATTCCCTTTTCACTAATGAGGTAAATAATAAGGTTTTCTCATGTTAGTAGTAACAAAACATTATACTGTTGATCGAAACTATGTATGAGAGACTATGTACTAAAAGAGCAAGTCATACTGCTGACTTTCAGATGCCGAACAAATAAATAAAGGAATAGCAAAAAGGATAGGTCATACTGTTGATCTACAAGTCATCGTAATTTGAAATAATAAATCATACCTGGAAACCTCAACAATATGTAAAAGAATGGATCATACCGCTGATCTACATTTAAGGCATTTAAAAGAATAGGTCATACAGTTGATCTGCATCTGTTTGAAAATTGAAATAGTATATTATATACCTAGGTTGAGGAGGGAGCTGTTATTTACCGAGAAATTTTTCGAGGTAAATAAATGGCCTTCTCAATAGGTTAATAATGAACTACTTCCCTTTTCACAAATGAGGTAAATAATAAGGTTTTCTCATGTTAATAGTAAAAAAAAGATTTTACTGTTGATCGAAACTATGTATGAGAGACTATGTACTAAAAGAGCAAGTCATACTGCTGACTTTCAGATGCCGAACAAATAAATAAAGGAATAGCAAAAAGGATAGGTCATACTGTTGATCTACAAGTCATCGTAATTTGAAATAATAAATCATACCTGGAAACCTCAACAATATGTAAAAGAATGGATCATACCGCTGATCTACATTTAAGGCATTTAAAAGAATAGGTTATACAGTTGATCTGCATCTGTTTGAAAATTGAAATAGTATATTATATACCTAGGTTGAGGAGGGAGCTGTTATTTACCGAGAAATTTTTCGAGGTAAATAAATGGCCTTCTCAATAGGTTAATAATGAACTAATTCCCTTTTCACAAATGAGGTAAATAATAAGGTTTTCTCATGTTAATAGTAAAAAAAAGATTTTACTGTTGATCGAAACTATGTATGAGAGACTATGTACTAAAAGAGCAAGTCATACTGCTGACTTTCAGATGCCGAACAAATAATTTGAAATAATAAATCATACCTGGAAACCTCAACAATATGTAAAAGAATAGGTCATACAGTTGATCTGCATCTGTATGAAAATTGAAATAGTATATTATATACCTAGGTTGAGGAGGGAGCTGTTATTTACCGAGAAATTTTTCGAGGTAAATAAATGGCCTTCTCAATAGGTTAATAATGAACTACTTCCCTTTTCACAAATGAGGTAAATAATAAGGTTTTCTCATGTTAGTAGTAAAAAAAGATTATACTATTGATCGAAACTATGTATGAGAGACTATGTACTAAAAGAGCAAGTCATACTGCTGACTTTCAGATGCCGAACAAATAAATAAAGGAATAGTAAAAAGAATAGGTCATACTGTTGATCTACAAGTCATCGTAATTTGAAATAATAAATCATACCTGGAAACCTCAACAATATGTAAAAGAATGGATCATACCGCTGATCTACATTTAGGGTATTTAAAAGAATAGGTCATACAGTTGATCTGCATCTGTTTGAAAATTGAAATAGTATATTATATACCTAGGTTGAGGAGGGAGCTGTTATTTACCGAAAAATTTTTCGAGGTAAATAAATGGCCTTCTCAATAGGTTAATAATGAACTACTTCCCTTTTCACAAATGAGATAAATAATAAGGTTTTCTCATGCTAGTAGTAAAAAAAAGATTATACTGTTGATCGAAACTATGTATGAGAGACTATGTACTAAAAGAGCAAGTCATACTGCTGACTTTCAGATGCCGAACAAAT
Source organism: Pogonocherus hispidulus (assembly GCA_963924545.1). NCBI lineage: Eukaryota > Metazoa > Arthropoda > Insecta > Coleoptera > Cerambycidae > Pogonocherus > Pogonocherus hispidulus. Next base: position 74,290,981 of record OZ004693.1, read on the forward strand.
AAATAAAGGAATAGTAAAAAGGATAGGTCATACTGTTGATCTACAAGTCATCGTAATTTGAAATAATAAATCATACCTGGAAACCTCAACAATATGTAAAAGAATGGATCATACCGCTGATCTACATTTAAGGTATTTAAAAGAATAGGTCATACAGTTGATCTGCATCTGTTTGAAAATTGAAATAGTATATTATATACCTAGGTTGAGGAGGAAGCTGTTATTTACCGAGAAATTTTTCGAGGTTAATAAATGGCCTTCTCAATAGGTTAATAATGAACTACTTCCCTTTTCACAAATGAGGTAAATAATAAGGTTTTCTCATGTAGTTAGTAGTAAAAAAAAGATTATACTGTTGATCGAAACTATGTATGAGAGACTATGTACTAAAAGAGCAAGTCATACTGCTGCCTTTCAGATGCCGAACAAATAAATTAAAGAATAGTAAAAAGGATAGGTCATACTGTTGATCTACAAGTCATCGTAATTTGAAATAATAAATCATACCTGGAAACCTCAACAATATGTAAAAGAATAGGTCATACAGTTGATCTGCATCTGTTTGAAAATTGAAATAGTATATTATATACCTAGGTTGAGGAGGGAGCTGTTATTTACCGAGAAATTTTTCGAGGTAAATAAATGGCCTTCTCAATAGGTTAATAATGAACTACTTCCCTTTTCACAAATGAGGTAAATAATAAGATTTTCTCATGTTAGTAGTAACAAAAGATTATACTGTTGATCGAAACTATGTATGAGAGACTATGTACTAAAAGAGCAAGTCATACTGCTGACTTTCAGATGCCGAACAAATAAATAAAGGAATAGTAAAAAGAATAGGTCATACTGTTGATCTACAAGTCATCGTAATTTGAAATAATAAATCATACCTGGAAACCTCAACAATATGTAAAAGAATGGATCATACCGCTGATCTACATTTAAGGTATTTAAAAGAATAGGTCATACAGTTGATCTGCATATGTTTGAAAATTGAAATAGTGTATTATATACCTAGGTTGAGGAGGGAGCTGTTATTTACCGAGAAATTTTTCGAGGTAAATAAATGGCCTTCTCAATAGGTTAATAATGAACTACTTCCCTTTTCACAAATGAGGTAAATAATAAGGTTTTCTCATGTTAGTAGTAAAAAAAAGATTATACTGTTGATCGAAACTATGTATGAGAGACTATGTACTAAAAGAGCAAGTCATACTGCTGACTTTCAGATGCCGAACAAATAAATAAAGGAATAGTAAAAAGGATAGGTCATACTGTTGATCTACAAGTCATCGTAATTTGAAATAATAAATCATACCTGGAAACCTCAACAATATGTAAAAGAATAGGTCATACAGTTGATCTGCATCTGTTTGAAAATTGAAATAGTATATTATATACCTAGGTTGAGGAGGGAGCTGTTATTTACCGAGAAATTTTTCGAGGTAAATAAATGGCCTTCTCAATAGGTTAATAATGAACTACTTCCCTTTTCACAAATGAGGTAAATAATAAGGTTTTCTCATGTTAGTAGTAAAAAAAAGATTATACTGTTGATCGAAACTATGTATGAGAGACTATGTACTTAAAGAGCAAGTCATACTGCTGACTTTCAGATGCCGAACAAATAAATATAGGAATAGCAAAAAGAATAGGTCATACTGTTGATCTACAAGTCATCGTAATTTGAAATAATAAATCATACCTGGAAACCTCAACAATATGTAAAAGAATGGATCATACCGCTGATCTACATTTAAGGTATTTAAAAGAATAGGTCATACAGTTGATCTGCATATGTTTGAAAATTGAAATAGTGTATTATATACCTAGGTTGAGGAGGGAGCTGTTATTTACCGAGAAATTTTTCGAGGTAAATAAATGGCCTTCTCAATAGGTTAATAATGAACTACTTCCCTTTTCACAAATGAGGTAAATAATAAGGTTTTCTCATGTTAATAGTAAAAAAAAGATTTTACTGTTGATCGAAACTATGTATGAGAGACTATGTACTAAAAGAGCAAGTCATACTGCTGACTTTCAGATGCCGAACAAATAAATAAAGGAATAGCAAAAAGGATAGGTCATACTGTTGATCTACAAGTCATCGTAATTTGAAATAATAAATCATACCTGGAAACCTCAACAATATGTAAAAGAATGGATCATACCGCTGATCTACATTTAAGGTATTTAAAAGAATAGGTCATACAGTTGATCTGCATCTGTTTGAAAATTGAAATAGTATATTATATACCTAGGTTGAGGAGGGAGCTGTTATTTACCGAGAAATTTTTCGAGGTAGATAAATGGCCTTCTCAATAGGTTAATAATGAACTAATTCCCTTTTCACTAATGAGGTAAATAGTAAGGTTTTCTCATGTTAGTAGTAACAAAAGATTATACTGTTGATCGAAACTATGTATGAGAGACTATGTACTAAAAGAGCAAGTCATACAGCTGACTTTCAGATGCCGAACAAATAAATAAAGGAATAGTAAAAAGAATAGGTCTTACTGTTGATCTACAAGTCATCGTAATTTGAAATAATAAATCATACCTGGAAACCTCAACAATATGTAAAAGAATGGATCATACTGCTGATCTACATTTAAGGTATTTAAAAGAATAGGTCATACAGTTGATCTGCATCTGTTTGAAAATTGAAATAGTATATTATATACCTAGGTTGAGGAGGGAGCTGTTATTTACCGAAAAATTTTTCGAGGTAAATAAATGGCCTTCTCAATAGGTTAATAATGAACTACTTCCCTTTTCACAAATGAGATAAATAATAAGGTTTTCTCATGTTAGTAGTAAAAAAAAGATTATACTGTTGATCGAAACTATGTATGAGAGACTATGTACTAAAAGAGCAAGTCATACTGCTGACTTTCAGATGCCGAACAAATAAATAAAGGAATAGTAAAAAGGATAGGTCATACTGTTGATCTACAAGTCATCGTAATTTGAAATAATAAATCATACCTGGAAACCTCAACAATATGTAAAAGAATGGATCATACCGCTGATCTACATTTAAGGTATTTAAAAGAATAGGTCATACAGTTGATCTGCATCTGTTTGAAAATTGAAATAGTATATTATATACCTAGGTTGAGGAGGGAGCTGTTATTTACCGAGAAATTTTTCGAGGTTAATAAATGGCCTTCTCAATAGGTTAATAATGAACTACTTCCCTTTTCACAAATGAGGTAAATAATAAGGTTTTCTCATGTTGTTAGTAGTAAAAAAAAGATTATACTGTTGATCGAAACTATGTATGAGAGACTATGTACTAAAAGAGCAAGTCATACTGCTGCCTTTCAGATGCCGAACAAATAAATTAAGGAATAGTAAAAAGGATAGGTCATACTGTTGATCTACAAGTCATCGTAATTTGAAATAATAAATCATACCTGGAAACCTCAACAATATGTAAAAGAATAGGTCATACAGTTGATCTGCATCTGTTTGAAAATTGAAATAGTATATTATATACCTAGGTTGAGGAGGGAGCTGTTATTTACCGAGAAATTTTTCGAGGTAAATAAATGGCCTTCTCAATAGGTTAATAATGAACTACTTCCCTTTTCACAAATGAGGTAAATAATAAGATTTTCTCATGTTAGTAGTAACAAAAGATTATACTGTTGATCGAAACTATGTATGAGAGACTATGTACTAAAAGAGCAAGTCATACTGCTGACTTTCAGATGCCGAACAAATAAATAAAGGAATAGTAAAAAGAATAGGTCATACTGTTGATCTACAAGTCATCGTAATTTGAAATAATAAATCATACCTGGAAACCTCAACAATATGTAAAAGAATGGATCATACCGCTGATCTACATTTAAGGTATTTAAAAGAATAGGTCATACAGTTGATCTGCATATGTTTGAAAATTGAAATAGTGTATTATATACCTAGGTTGAGGAGGGAGCTGTTATTTACCGAGAAATTTTTCGAGGTAAATAAATGGCCTTCTCAATAGGTTAATAATGAACTACTTCCCTTTTCACAAATGAGGTAAATAATAAGGTTTTCTCATGTTGTTAGTAGTAAAAAAAAGATTATACTGTTGATCGAAACTATGTATGAGAGACTATGTACTAAAAGAGCAAGTCATACTGCTGCCTTTCAGATGCCGAACAAATAAATTAAGGAATAGTAAAAAGGATAGGTCATACTGTTGATCTACAAGTCATCGTAATTTGAAATAATAAATCATACCTGGAAACCTCAACAATATGTAAAAGAATAGGTCATACAGTTGATCTGCATCTGTTTGAAAATTGAAATAGTATATTATATACCTAGGTTGAGGAGGGAGCTGTTATTTACCGAGAAATTTTTCGAGGTAAATAAATGGCCTTCTCAATAGGTTAATAATGAACTAATTCCCTTTTCACTAATGAGGTAAATAGTAAGGTTTTCTCATGTTAGTAGTAACAAAAGATTATACTGTTGATCGAAACTATGTATGAGAGACTATGTACTAAAAGAGCAAGTCATACAGCTGACTTTCAGATGCCGAACAAATAAATAAAGGAATAGTAAAAAGAATAGGTCATACTGTTGATCTACAAGTCATCGTAATTTGAAATAATAAATCATACCTGGAAACCTCAACAATATGTAAAAGAATGGATCATACCGCTGATCTACATTTAAGGTATTTAAAAGAATAGGTCATACAGTTGATCTGCATCTGTTTGAAAATTGAAATAGTATATTATATACCTAGGTTGAGGAGGGAGCTGTTATTTACCGAGAAATTTTTCGAGGTAAATAAATGGCCTTCTCAATAGGTTAATAATGAACTACTTCCCTTTTCACAAATGAGGTAAATAATAAGGTTTTCTCATGTTGTTAGTAGTAAAAAAAAGATTATACTGTTGATCGAAACTATGTATGAGAGACTATGTACTAAAAGAGCAAGTCATACTGCCGACTTTCAGATGCCTAACAAATAAATAAAGGAATAGTAAAAAGGATAGGTCATACTGTTGATCTACAAGTCATCGTAATTTGAAATAATAAATCATACCTGGAAACCTCAACAATATGTAAAAGAATGGATCATACCGCTGATCTACATTTAAGGTATTTAAAAGAATAGGTCATACAGTTGATCTGCATCTGTTTGAAAATTGAAATAGTATATTATATACCTAGGTTGAGGAGGGAGCTGTTATTTACCGAGAAATTTTTCGAGGTAAATAAATGGCCTTCTCAATAGGTTAATAATGAACTACTTCCCTTTTCACAAATGAGGTAAATAATAAGGTTTTCTCATGTTGTTAGTAGTAAAAAAAAGATTATACTGTTGATCGAAACTATGTATGAGAGACTATGTACTAAAAGAGCAAGTCATACTACTGACTTTCAGAGGCCGAACAAATAAGTAAAGGAATAGTAAAAAGGATAGGTCATACTGTTGATCTACAAGTCATCGTAATTTGAAATAATAAATCATACCTGGAAACCTCAACAATATGTAAAAGAATGGATCATACCGCTGATCTACATTTAAGGTATTTAAAAGAATAGGTCATACAGTTGACCTGCATCTGTTTGAAAATTGATATAGTATATTATATACCTAGGTTGAGGAGGGAGCTGTTATTTACCGAGAAATTTTTCGAGGTTAATAAATGGCCTTCTCAATAGGTTAATAATGAACTACTTCCCTTTTCACAAATGAGGTAAATAATAAGGTTTTCTCATGTTGTTAGTAGTAAAAAAAAGATTATACTGTTGATCGAAACTATGTATGAGAGACTATGTACTAAAAGAGCAAGTCATACTGCTGCCTTTCAGATGCCGAACAAATAATTTGAAATAATAAATCATACCTGGAAACCTCAACAATATGTAAAAGAATAGGTCATACAGTTGATCTGCATCTGTTTGAAAATTGAAATAGTATATTATATACCTAGGTTGAGGAGGCAGCTGTTATTTACCGAGAAATTTTTCGAGGTAAATAAATGGCCTTCTCAATAGGTTAATAATGAACTACTTCCCTTTTCACAAATGAGGTAAATAATAAGGTTTTTTTCATGTTAGTAGTAAAAAAAAGATTATACTATTGATCGAAACTATGTATGAGAGACTATGTACTAAAAGAGCAAGTCATACTGCTGACTTTCAGATGCCGAACAAATAAATAACGGAATAGTAAAAAGGATAGGTCATACTGTTGATCTACAAGTCATCGTAATTTGAAATAATAAATCATACCTGGAAACCTCAACAATATGTAAAAGAATGGATCATACCGCTGATCTACATTTAAGGTATTTAAAAGAATAGGTCATACAGTTGATCTGCATATGTTTGAAAATTGAAATAGTGTATTATATACCTAGGTTGAGGAGGGAGCTGTTATTTACCGAGAAATTTTTCGAGGTAAATAAATGGCCTTCTCAATAGGTTAATAATGAACTACTTCCCTTTTCACAAATGAGGTAAATAATAAGGTTTTCTCATGTTAGTAGTAAAAAAAATATTATACTGTTGATCGAAACTATGTATGAGAGACTATGTACTAAAAGAGCAAGTCATACTGCTGACTTTCAGATGCCGAACAAATAAATAAAGGAATAGTAAAAAGAATAGGTCATACTGTTGATCTGCATCTGTTTGAAAATTGAAATAGTATATTATATACCTAGGTTGAGGAGGGAGCTGTTATTTACCGAGAAATTTTTCGAGGTAAATAAATGGCCTTCTCAATAGGTTAATAATGAACTAATTCCCTTTTCACTAATGAGGTAAATAATAAGGTTTTCTCATGTTGTTAGTAGTAAAAAAAAAGATTATACTGTTGATCGAAACTATGTATGAGAGACTATGTACTAAAAGAGCAAGTCATACTGCCGACCTTCAGATGCTTAACAAATAAATAAAGGAATAGTAAAAAGGATAGGTCATACTGTTGATCTACAAGTCATCGTAATTTGAAATAATAAATCATACCTGGAAACCTCAACAATATGTAAAAGAATGGATCATACCGCTGATCTACATTTAAGGTATTTAAAAGAATAGGTCATACAGTTGATCTGCATCTGTTTGAAAATTGAAATAGTATATTATATACCTAGGTTGAGGAGGGAGCTGTTATTTACCGAGAATTTTTTCGAGGTAAATAAATGGCCTTCTCAATAGGTTAATAATGAACTACTTCCCTTTTCACAAATGAGGTAAATAATAAGGTTTTCTCATGTTAGTAGTAAAAAAAAGATTATACTATTGATCGAATCTATGTATGAGAGACTATGTACTAAAAGAGCAAGTCATACTGCTGACTTTCAGATGCCGAACAAATAAATAAAGGAATAGTAAAAAGAATAGGTCATACTGTTGATCTACAAGTAATCGTAATTTGAAATAATAAATCATACCTGGAAACCTCAACAATATGTAAAAGAATGGATCATACCGCTGATCTACATTTAAGGTATTTAAAAGAATAGGTCATACAGTTGATCTGCATCTGTTTGAAAATTGAAATAGTATATTATATACCTAGGTTGAGGAGGGAGCTGTTATTTACCGAGAAATTTTTCGAGGTAAATAAATGGCCTTCTCAATAGGTTAATAATGAACTACTTCCCTTTTCACAAATGAGGTAAATAATAAGGTTTTCTCATGTTAGTAGTAAAAAAAAGATTATACTGTTGATCGAAACTATGTATGAGAGACTATGTACTAAAAGAGCAAGTCATACTGCCGACTTTCAGATGCCTAACAAATAAATAAAGGAATAGTAAAAAGGATAGGTCATACTGTTGATCTACAAGTCATCGTAATTTGAAATAATAAATCATACCTGGAAACCTCAACAATATGTAAAAGAATGGATCATACCGCTGATCTACATTTAAGGTATTTAAAAGAATAGGTCATACAGTTGATCTGCATCTGTTTGAAAATTGAAATAGTATATTATATACCTAGGTTGAGGAGGGAGCTGTTATTTACCGAGAAATTTTTCGAGGTAAATAAATGGCCTTCTCAATAGGTTAATAATGAACTACTTCCCTTTTCACAAATGAGGTAAATAATAAGGTTTTCTCATGTTGTTAGTAGTAAAAAAAAGATTATACTGTTGATCGAAACTATGTATGAGAGACTATGTACTAAAAGAGCAAGTCATACTGCTGCCTTTCAGATGCCGAACAAATAAATAAAGGAATAGTAAAAAGGATAGGTCATACTGTTGATCTACAAGTCATCTTAATTTGAAATAATAAATCATACCTGGAAACCTCAACAATATGTAAAAGAATGGATCATACCGCTGATCTACATTTAAGGTATTTAAAAGAATAGGTCATACAGTTGATCTGCATATGTTTGAAAATTGAAATAGTATATTATATACCTAGGTTGAGGAGGGAGCTGTTATTTACCGAGAAATTTTTCGAGGTAAATAAATGGCCTTCTCAATAGGTTAATAATGAACTACTTCCCTTTTCACAAATGAGGTAAATAATAAGGTTTTCTCATGTTAGTAGTAAAAAAAAAGATTATACTGTTGATCGAAATTATGTATGAGAGACTATGTACTAAAAGAGCAAGTCATACTGCTGACTTTCAGATGCCGAACAAATAAATAAAGGAATAGTAAAAAGGATAGGTCATACTGTTGATCTACAAGTCATCGTAATTTGAAATAATAAATCATACCTGGAAACCTCAACAATATGTAAAAGAATGGATCATACCGCTGATCTACATTTAAGGTATTTAAAAGAATAGGTCATACAGTTGATCTGCATATGTTTGAAAATTGAAATAGTATATTATATACCTAGGTTGAGGAGGGAGCTGTTATTTACCGAGAAATTTTTCGAGGTAAATAAATGGCCTTCTCAATAGGTTAATAATGAACTACTTCCCTTTTCACAAATGAGGTAAATAATAAGGTTTTCTCATGTTAGTAGTAAAAAAAAGATTATACTGTTGATCGAAACTATGTATGAGAGACTATGTACTAAAAGAGCAAGTCATACTGCCGACTTTCAGATGCCTAACAAATAAATAAAGGAATAATAAAAAGGATAGGTCATACTGTTGATCTACAAGTCATCGTAATTTGAAATAATAAATCATACCTGGAAACCTCAACAATATGTAAAAGAATAGATCATACCGCTGATCTACATTTAAGGTATTTAAAAGAATAGGTCATACAGTTGATCTGCATCTGTTTGAAAATTGAAATAGTATATTATAAACCTAGGTTGAGGAGGGAGCTGTTATTTACCGAGAATTTTTTCGAGGTAAATAAATGGCCTTCTCAATAGGTTAATAATGAACTACTTCCCTTTTCACAAATGAGGTAAATAATAAGGTTTTCTCATGTTGTTAGTAGTAAAAAAAAGATTATACTGTTGATCGAAACTATGTATGAGAGACTATGTACTAAAAGAGCAAGTCATACTACTGACTTTCAGATGCCGAACAAATAAATATAGGAATAGTAAAAAGAATAGGTCATACTGTTGATCTACAAGTCATCGTAATTTGAAATAATAAATCATACCTGGAAACCTCAACAATATGTAAAAGAATAGATCATACCGCTGATCTACATTTAAGGTATTTAAAAGAATAGGTCATACAGTTGATCTGCATCTGTTTGAAAATTGAAATAGTATATTATATATCTAGGTTGAGGAGGGAGCTGTTATTTACCGAGAATTTTTTCGAGGTAAATAAATGGCCTTCTCAATAGGTTAATAATGAACTACTTCCCTTTTCACAAATGAGGTAAATAATAAGGTTTTCTCATGTTGTTAGTAGTAAAAAAAAAGATTATACTGTTGATCGAAACTATGTATGAGAGACTATGTACTAAAAGAGTAAGTCATACTGCCGACTTTCAGATGCCTAACAAATAAATAAAGGAATAGTAAAAAGGATAGGTCATACTGTTGATCTACAAGTCATCGTAATTTGAAATAATAAATCATACATGGAAACCTCAACAATATGTAAAAGAATGGATCATACCGCTGATCTACATTTAAGGTATTTAAAAGAATAGGTCATACAGTTGATCTGCATCTGTTTGAAAATTGAAATAGTATATTATATACCTAGGTTGAGGAGGGAGCTGTTATTTACCGAGAAATTTTTCGAGGTAAATAAATGGCCTTCTCAATAGGTTAATAATGAACTACTTCCCTTTTCACAAATGAGGTAAATAATAAGGTTTTCTCATGTTAGTAGTAAAAAAAAATTATACTATTGATCGAAACTATGTATGAGAGACTATGTACTAAAAGAGCAAGTTATACTGCTGACTTTCAGATTCCGAACAAATAAATATAGTAATAGTAAAAAGAATAGGTCATACTGTTGATCTACAAGTCATCGTAATTTGAAATAATAAATCATACCTGGAAACCTCAACAATATGTAAAAGAATGGATCATACCGCTGATCTACATTTAAGGTATTTAAAAGAATAGGTCATACAGTTGATCTGCATCTGTTTGAAAATAGAAATAGTATATTATATACCTAGGTTGAGGAGGGAGCTGTTATTTACCGAGAAATTTTTCGATGTAAATAAATGGCCTTCTCAATAGGTTAATAATGAACTACTTCCCTTTTCAGAAATGAGGTAAATAATAAGGTTTTCTCATGTTAGTAGTAAAAAAAAGATTATACTGTTGATCGAAACTATGTATGAGAGACTATGTACTAAAAGAGCAAGTCATACTGCTGACTTTCAGATGCCGAACAAATAAATAAAGGAATAGTAAAAAGGATAGGTCATACTGTTGATCTACAAGTCATCGTAATTTGAAATAATAAATCATACCTAGAAACCTCAACAATATGTAAAAGAATGGATCATACCGCTGATCTACATTTAAGGTATTTAAAAGAATAGGTCATACAGTTGACCTGCATCTGTTTGAAAATTGAAATAGTATATTATATACCTAGGTTGAGGAGGGAGCTGTTATTTACCGAGAAATTTTTCGAGGTAAATAAATGGCCTTCTCAATAGGTTAATAATGAACTACTTCCCTTTTCACAAATGAGGTAAATAATAAGGTTTTCTCATGTTGTTAGTAGTAAAAAAAAAGATTATACTGTTGATCGAAACTATGTATGAGAGACTATGTACTAAAAGAGCAAGTCATACTGCCGACTTTCAGATGCCTAACAAATAAATAAAGGAATAGTAAAAAGGATAGGTCATACTGTTGATCTACAAGTCATCGTAATTTGAAATAATAAATCATACATGGAAACCTCAACAATATGTAAAAGAATGGATCATACCGCTGATCTACATTTAAGGTATTTAAAAGAATAGGTCATACAGTTGATCTGCATCTGTTTGAAAATTGAAATAGTATATTATATACCTAGGTTGAGGAGGGAGCTGTTATTTACCGAGAAATTCTTCGAGGTAAATAAATGGCCTTCTCAATAGGTTAATAATGAACTAATTCCCTTTTCACTAATGAGGTAAATAATAAGGTTTTCTCATGTTAGTAGTAACAAAATATTATACTGTTGATCGAAACTATGTATGAGAGACTATGTACTAAAAGAGCAAGTCATACTGCTGACTTTCAGATGCCGAACAAATAAATAAAGGAATAGTAAAAAGAATAGGTCATACTGTTGATCTACAAGTCATCGTAATTTGAAATAATAAATCATACCTGGAAACCTCAACAATATGTAAAAGAATGGATCATACCGCTGATCTACATTTAAGGTATTTAAAAGAATAGGTCATACAGTTGATCTGCATCTGTTTGAAAATTGAAATAGTATATTATATACCTAGGTTGAGGAGGGAGCTGTTATTTACCGAGAAATTTTTCGAGGTAAATAAATGGCCTTCTCAATAGGTTAATAATGAACTACTTTCCTTTTTGACGAATGAGGTAAATAATAAGGTTTTCTCATGTTGTTAGTAGTAAAAAAAAGATTATACTGTTGATCGAAACTATGTATGAGAGACTATGTACTAAAAGAGCAAGTCATACTGCTGCCTTTCAGATGCCGAACAAATAAATAAAGGAATAGTAAAAGGATAGGTCATACTGTTGATCTACAAGTCATCGTAATTTGAAATAATAAATCATACCTGGAAGCCTCAACAATATGTAAAAGAATGGATCATACCGCTGATCTACATTTAAGGTATTTAAAAGAATAGGTCATACAGTTGATCTGCATCTGTTTGAAAATTGAAATAGTATATAATATACCTAGGTTGAGGAGGGAGCTGTTATTTACCGAGAAATTTTTCGAGGTAAATAAATGGCCTTCTCAATAGGTTAATAATGAACTACTTCCCTTTTCACAAATGAGGTAAATAATAAGGTTTTCTCATGTTAGAAGTAAGAAAAAGATTATACTGTTGATCGAAAGTATGTATGAGAGACTATGTACTAAAAGAGCAAGTCATACTGCTGACTTTCAGATGCCGAACAAATAAATAAAGGAATAGTAAAAAGGATAGGTCATACTGTTCATCTACAAGTCATCGTAATTTGAAATAATAAATCATACCTGGAAACCTCAACAATATGTAAAAGAATGGATCATACCGCTGATCTACATTTAAGGTATTTAAAAGAATAGGTCATACAGTTGATCTGCATCTGTTTGAAAATTGAAATAGTATATTATATACCTAGGTTGAGGAGGGAGCTGTTATTTACCGAGATATTTTTCGAGGTAAATAAATGGCCTTCTCAATAGGTTAATAATGAACTAATTCCCTTTTCACTAATGAGGTAAATAATAAGGTTTTCTCATGTTAGTAGTAACAAAAGATTATACTGTTGATCGAAACTATGTATGAGAGACTATGTACTAAAAGAGCAAGTCATACTGCTGACTTTCAGATGCCCAACAAATAAATAAAGGAATAGTAAAAAGAATAGGTCCATACTGTTGATCTACAAGTCATCGTAATTTGAAATAATAAATCATACCTGGAAACCTCAACAACATGTAAAAGAATGGATCATACCGCTGATCTACATTTAAGGTATTTAAAAGAATAGGTCATACAGCTGATCTGCATCTGTTTGAAAATTGAAATAGTATATTATATACCTAGGTTGAGGAGGGAGCTGTTATTTACCGAGAAATTTTTCGAGGTAAATAAATGGCCTTCTCAATAGGTTAATAATGAACTACTTCCCTTTTCACAAATGAGGTAAATAATAAGGTTTTCTCATGTTAGTAGTAAAAAAAAAGATTATACTGTTGATCGAAACTATGTATGAGAGACTATGTACTAAAAGAGCAAGTCATACAGCTGACTTTCAGATGCCGAACAAATAAATAAAGGAATAGTAAAAAGGATAGGTCATACTGTTGATCTACAAGTCATCGGAATTTGAAATAATAAATCATACCTGGAAACCTCAACAATATGTAAAAGAATGGATCATATCGCTGATCTACATTTAAGGTATTTAAAAGAATAGGTCATACAGTTGATCTGCATATGTTTGAAAATTGAAATAGTGTATTATATACCTAGGTTGAGGAGGGAGCTGTTATTTACCGAGAAATTTTTCGAGGTAAATAAATGGCCTTCTCAATAGGTTAATAATGAACTACTTCCCTTTTCACAAATGAGGTAAATAATAAGGTTTTCTCATGTTAGAAGTAAGAAAAAGATTATACTGTTGATCGAAAGTATGTATGAGAGACTATGTACTAAAAGAGCAAGTCATACTGCTGACTTTCAGATGCCGAACAAATAAATAAAGGAATAGTAAAAAGGATAGGTCATACTGTTCATCTACAAGTCATCGTAATTTGAAATAATAAATCATACCTGGAAACCTCAACAATATGTAAAAGAATGGATCATACCGCTGATCTACATTTAAGGTATTTAAAAGAATAGGTCATACAGTTGATCTGTAACTCACTAAAATCTAAAAAATGTAACATATTTCTGAATTTAAGCAAAGCAACACAATAGATCATACCGTTGATCTATTATTCTTTCAAAGAAAGCTGAATGAACTTCTACAACTTCTCTACAACAATAATAATATGACATAACAGTTAAAAGAATATATCGTACTACTGATCTACAACTCATCGTAAGTTAAAATCGTACAGCACACTGCTGATCTGGTCGTAAGTACGCATGTATCTACATCAACGTAAGATCAAATTGTTCTTCTACAACTTTAGTCAAACAAAAAGAATAGATCATACTGTTGATCTTCAATCGTCGAAAGATCTCATATCTTCTTTCCCACCACAATGCCACAATGTATAGTAGGTATACATTTATTTTAGTAGTTTAATTTTTCTAATAACTACGCTATCCGTACTAAGGATTTACCTCGAAGAAGAAAACCAACAACAAAAGTTACATGTGGTCATGTACCACATCGCCAACAACAAGACAGGTGATAGATGAAGAAAAATAGAGAAGAGAATGAAGTCTGCCTATTGGGAATACCTACTATGAAAGAAGCTGTACCTCTAGGCGGTGCGGAAAGAATAAGACAATGGTTGGATGAAATACGGAAGGATACATGATTTGTTCTTGATACTGCTCGTGGTACAAACTCAAGAACCCTACTTGTACCAAGAGGCAGAAAAGTTATTCTTCTTCAGGATTATATAATGGTAAAGTAAGTTTTAAATAGTGGAGTTGGTCATTTGCCAAAAAGACAATTTGCAAGTATATACGCAGATTTTATTAGTTAATAATGTTAAGTGAAAATTGCATCTTTCGTTAAAAGCTAAGTTATCTTCATTATGAAATTTTCATTTACTTACTTATATTTTTTAAAACTTAACGTAAACTAATTGATATATTTAAAAAAAATACTAATTATACCGGTGGCCCTCATAGCAAACTAAGGAACAATTCCTGTAAAATATATGAGTAACCTCTTTTGGTATGTGTATATGTATGTTCTTATTATATATAAGTCGTTACATAATTATTAACTATAAAAAGCACTAAATTAACATTAAAATAAACCAAAATTACCACTTCTATTATTACTTTAAAAATAATTCTTGAAAATGTTAGCTAAACTGCATGCATGTAATTATACAGTTGTAACTTATACTATAATATTATCTGAATTTCCAATAAACGTAAAATTTACATTACTCTATATTAAGTAAAATTTAAATGACTCTATTAGGTATACTTTTCCAAAATTTCTACAGTAACTATTAGTTATTTAAAGGTGTTTGTTTTAGGCGAGGATTTGGAATACTTGATCGAGAAGATTGGACTATCTCCACAAAGGATTAGGACACTGGAAGAAGTGGGAAACGACGTTGTTCTGACACGCAGGCTTCGATTTATAAATATATACTTGATTTAGGTATACTTTTCCAAAATTTATAAAGTAACTTAGTTATTTAAAGGTGTTTGCTTTAGGCAAGGATTTGGAATACTTGATCGAGAAGATTGGACGATCTCCACAAAGGATTAGGACACTGGAAGAAGTGGGAAACGACGTTGTTCTGACACCAGGCTTCGATTTATAAATATATACTTGATTTAGGTATACTTTTCCAAAATTTATAAAGTAACTTAATTATTTAAAGGTGTTTATTTTAGGCGAGGATTTGGAATACTTGATCGAGAAGATTGGACGATCTCCACAAAGGATTAGGACACTGGAAGAAGTGGGAAACGACGTTGTTCTGACACCAGGCTTCGATTTATAAATATATACTTGATTTAGGTATACTTTTCCAAAATTTATAAAGTAACTTAATTATTTAAAGGTGTTTGTTTTAGGCGAGGATTTGGAATACTTGATCGAGAAGATTGGACTATCTCCACAAAGGATTAGGACACTGGAAGAAGTGGGAAACGACGTTGTTCTGACACGCAGGCTTCGATTTATAAATATATACTTGATTTAGGTATACTTTTCCAAAATTTATAAAGTAACTTAGTTATTTAAAGGTGTTTGCTTTAGGCAAGGATTTGGAATACTTGATCGAGAAGATTGGACGATCTCCACAAAGGATTAGGACACTGGAAGAAGTGGGAAACGACGTTGTTCTGACACCAGGCTTCGATTTATAAATATATACTTGATTTAGGTATACTTTTCCAAAATTTATAAAGTAACTTAATTATTTAAAGGTGTTTATTTTAGGCGAGGATTTGGAATACTTGATCGAGAAGATTGGACGATCTCCACAAAGGATTAGGACACTGGAAGAAGTGGGAAACGACGTTGTTCTGACACCAGGCTTCGATTTATAAATATATACTTGATTTAGGTATACTTTTCCAAAATTTATAAAGTAACTTAATTATTTAAAGGTGTTTGTTTTAGGCGAGGATTTGGAATACTTGATCGAGAAGATTGGACTATCTCCACAAAGGATTAGGACACTGGAAGAAGTGGGAAACGACGTTGTTCTGACACCAGGCTTCGATTTATAAATATATACTTGATTTAGGTATACTTTTCCAAAATTTATAAAGTAACTTAGTTATTTAAAGGTGTTTATTTTAGGCGAGGATTTGGAATACTTGATCGAGAAGATTGGACGATCTCCACAAAGGATTAGGACACTGGAAGAAGTGGGAAACGACGTTGTTCTGACACCAGGCTTCGATTTATAAATATATACTTGATTTAGGTATACTTTTCCAAAATTTATAAAGTAACTTAATTATTTAAAGGTGTTTGTTTTAGGCGAGGATTTGGAATACTTGATCGAGAAGATTGGACTATCTCCACAAAGGATTAGGACACTGGAAGAAGTGGGAAACGACGTTGTTCTGACACCAGGCTTCGATTTATAAATATATACTTGATTTAGGTATACTTTTCCAAAATTTATAAAGTAACTTAATTATTTAAAGGTGTTTGTTTTAGGCGAGGATTTGGAATACTTGATCGAGAAGATTGGACTATCTCCACAAAGGATTAGGACACTGGAAGAAGTGGGAAACGACGTTGTTCTGACACCAGGCTTCGATTTATAAATATATACTTGATTTAGGTATACTTTTCCAAAATTTATAAAGTAACTTAGTTATTTAAAGGTGTTTGTTTTAGGCGAGGATTTGGAATACTTGATCGAGAAGATTGGACTATCTCCACAAAGGATTAGGACACTGGAAGAAGTGGGAAACGACGTTGTTCTGACACGCAGGCTTCGATTTATAAATATATACTTGATTTAGGTATACTTTTCCAAAATTTATAAAGTAACTTAGTTATTTAAAGGTGTTTGCTTTAGGCAAGGATTTGGAATACTTGATCGAGAAGATTGGACGATCTCCACAAAGGATTAGGACACTGGAAGAAGTGGGAAACGACGTTGTTCTGACACCAGGCTTCGATTTATAAATATATACTTGATTTAGGTATACTTTTCCAAAATTTATAAAGTAACTTAATTATTTAAAGGTGTTTGTTTTAGGCGAGGATTTGGAATACTTGATCGAGAAGATTGGACTATCTCCACAAAGGATTAGGACACTGGAAGAAGTGGGAAACGACGTTGTTCTGACACGCAGGCTTCGATTTATAAATATATACTAGATTTAGGTATACTTTTCCAAAATTTATAAAGTAACTTAGTTATTTAAAGGTGTTTATTTTAGGCGAGGATTTGGAATACTTGATCGAGAAGATTGGACGATCTCCACAAAGGATTAGGACACTGGAAGAAGTGGGAAACGACGTTGTTCTGACACCAGGCTTCGATTTATAAATATATACTTGATTTAGGTATACTTTTCCAAAATTTATAAAGTAACTTAGTTATTTAAAGGTGTTTGTTTTAGGCGAGGATTTGGAATACTTGATCGAGAAGATTGGACTATCTCCACAAAGGATTAGGACACTGGAAGAAGTGGGAAACGACGTTGTTCTGACACCAGGCTTCGATTTATAAATATATACTTGATTTAGGTATACTTTTCCAAAATTTATAAAGTAACTTAGTTATTTAAAGGTGTTTGTTTTAGGCGAGGATTTGGAATACTTGATCGAGAAGATTGGACTATCTCCACAAAGGATTAGGACACTGGAAGAAGTGGGAAACGACGTTGTTCTGACACGCAGGCTTCGATTTATAAATATATACTTGATTTAGGTATACTTTCCAAAATTTATAAAGTAACTTAATTATTTAAAGGTGTTTGTTTTAGGCGAGGATTTGGAATACTTGATCGAGAAGATTGGACTATCTCCACAAAGGATTAGGACACTGGAAGAAGTGGGAAACGACGTTGTTCTGACACGCAGGCTTCGATTTATAAATATATACTAGATTTAGGTATACTTTTCCAAAATTTATAAAGTAACTTAGTTATTTAAAGGTGTTTATTTTAGGCGAGGATTTGGAATACTTGATCGAGAAGATTGGACGATCTCCACAAAGGATTAGGACACTGGAAGAAGTGGGAAACGACGTTGTTCTGACACCAGGCTTCGATTTATAAATATATACTTGATTTAGGTATACTTTTCCAAAATTTATAAAGTAACTTAATTATTTACAGGTGTTTGTTTTTTTAGCGAGGATTTGGAATACCTGATCGAGAAGATTGGACTATCTTCACAAAGGATTAGGAAACTGGAAGAAGTGGGAAACGACGTTACCCTGACACGCAGGCTTCGATTTATAAATATATACTTGATTTAGGTATATTTTTCCAAAATTTCTAAAGTAACTATTAGTTATTTGAAGGTGTTTGTTTTAGGCGAGGATTTGGGGAGTACCTGATTGAGAAGATTGGACTATCTTCACAAAGGATTAGGAAACTGGAAGAAGTGGGAAACGACGTTGTTCTGACACGCAGGCTTCGATTTATAAATATATACTTGATTTAGGTATACTTTTCCAAAATTTATAAAGTAACTTAGTTATTTAAAGGTGTTTGTTTTAGGCGAGGATTTGGAATACTTGATCGAGAAGATTGGACTATCTCCACAAAGGATTAGGTCCTGACACGGAGGCTTCAATTTATAAATATGTACTTGATTTGTATCCATTCTATTATGAAAAAACTTGTTTTATATAATTCTTGCCATTTTTTTGAAAGGCCTTAAGCCTTTTATTTATCATAGAAATGTGAAGAAGAAATTGTTACTTACCTATTCTATGTAAAAAAATATATTTTAAATAAAATTGTTAAAAGTTTACAATATAGTGTATTATTTTTACACTTATCAAATTCATCATATTAATAGGAATCGTGAGAAGTAAATTTTTCGTAATACTGTCTTTGTACTTCAGTTTTCAATTCGCAAAACAATAACTAGACTTAAATATTTCTCAAAAAGTTAGTTATTTGAACTTTTAGTAAAAATATATTCCAAAAAATATAAATCAGAAAGAAATTAAAATTAGGGTCAGTATGGATATTGTTTCAAATAGTAGGTATAATAACTATATGTAAAAAACTAATACCTACCAAAATTCAGAAAGTTTTTAATATCTCATTTTCTGATATGTAACGATATGCTCGAAGAATATCTAATAAACAATAATATGCGCGGAGCATTGCATAGACATATTTAGCAACTTAAGGTAAGTAAAGTAATGTCTGTAACTTATTTGTGGTGCGTTTTTATGATTCATAGTTTCTTTTGGGATTACACCACCTGTAAAATAACAAGAAGCAGGAAACCAGAAGCATACAAATTAAATATTCAAAGTGGAGTATCAAGGCAAACTTCTAAAGTTTGCCCCAAAAAAACACTGCATAATATGTAATAAAATAAATATTTGATAAATTAACTAAATTTCATCAGTGGTTTTTGAGTTTTATACAAAATTCTGTAATATTACAAATCAGATTTTAAATTATGTCTAAATAAAATAATTATTATAATAAAATTTAAAAGAAACTAAATACTAAACTAGTTTTTTCCTAAATTATATATTCACAATCCACTGCTTACAGAATTGTCTCAAGCCTTTATTTCAAAACAACTATACAAAATAGTTCATAAATCACTAAAAAAACATTAAAATCAAAACACTTTATCGAAACAAGCTTTTAACTTATACAGGGTTATTCAGAACCTAAACATAATAAAATTTGGGGATGTTCAACATGCATGTAGAAATGTGATAGTGCAAAAAAAAAATTTTTGGGCGAGGTCTGAAAACTATTTAAAAATTTTTCATTGCACGCCGCTGGATACTGGTCCACTGTAATGGAGTGACCTTGGGACTGACAATGCAAACTAGCTTTCACGAAAAAAATCGGCGCACCCGGCGCAAAAAATATTTGCAGCGTTTTTACTTTAAAATAAACTTAAAGATAGATAGGCGTTCCAGGTACAAAAAACTTGTTTACTGTTTTTTGTCGGAATGTGTTATATCCGATGTCGTTGAAGTACAGTTGCCCAGCTACATAGTCCTTTATAATGGTAGGTATAACTTTAAACATTGTTTACGAGAAATCCTAAGCCTTTTATTATAAATTTTTTTGGTGATAACGATTTCTTATTGAAGGATGCACATATCATCAAAGTTTTAGAGATGAGTTCTGAATAACCCTGTATAACTAAAATCCTAGGGCGTAGGTTGTATCATGGGCGTAGGTACTATACATAGACTTATGGATACTAAGTCTATGGTACTATATTATATTTTCTATGGCAGTGAGTTGTCAACGGTTCATGTCAGACAAGGAGCCACACAATATAGAGAGAGAGAAAGAGTATCGGGTCTCGCAATGACTCACTCAGATTGGATAATATTGAGGAATAGGCATCGAGCAATCTTATCCTTGGTGTAGGGTAGTCTCTGATCGATAAAGTTATTAGTAACTAATTTAGGCAAAGAAAATATCTACTTGTTTATTTAGTTGCCTATAGAGTAACAGTTATAATTAACAATTTTGATTCCGTACGCCATCTACTGTTTGCAGGCTTAAAACCGAAGGTAGTGTAGCACCGCCGCCTAGATTGACTCCGTTAAGCAAGATAATTGAGGCGGCGATGTAGTGTAGAATAGAAATCTCGGATCGATAAAGTTATTAACAAATAATTTAGACAAAAAAAAAAACACTTGTTTATTAGGTTGCCTATAGAGTAACATATATAATATACAATTTTAATTCCATGCGCCATCTACTGTTTGGAGGCTTAAAACCGGAAGTAGTGTAGCACCGCCGTCTAGATTGACTCGTTTTAGTATTGACGTTTTAACTCCGTTAGATAATCGCGGTGGCGATGTAGCAAGAACCCTAAACAAAGATTAGGGTTCTTGGCGATGTAGTACAGGGTTAGGGTGGGATCTCGGATCGATTAAGTTATTAGTAAATGATTTAGGCAAAGAAAATACCTGCTTGTTTATTTGGTTGCCTATAGATGATTTTTGCGTATGTATGTCCATATGACCATATGACTAACTAAACAAGACGCGTTGATAGCATAGGGCGGCAAGAATCACGTGCATGAGCGCCACCTAACGTGGGGCTGGCGCAAATCCTGCTTTCGGTAGAAAATGGCTACAGAAAACTGTAACACATCGGACACATCCTTTAAAAGAATATCAAAAGTTGATAGTACAACCTGTAGAGGTGGCTAGTTGGCTGTTGACTGTATAATAGTCATAGACATATAAGTGTATAAAACTATAAAATGGCTTGACTTTTTACGAGACAAACGTAGTTAGTGACCATAAACATAAAGAAACAATTCTTTATGCCACAGCCACACTAGGTTTAATATATATATTTTATCAGTATATATATATATATATATTTTATCAGTATATATATATTTTATCTATGTAACTAACCAAACACCAAACCACAGCCTACCAAATGGTAAGCTGTGACCAAACTACAGAATAAATTCTGTATCTATCTGCTATCTATAATCTGTGAAGTTAACTAAGACAGAATTTAACTAACCACATACATTTAAAGAATATGAACTATGCGCATACTACATACAAGATTTTAAATTTAAAAACTTTTAAAAATCTTTAAAAAATTTCTTCTTCTTTTTTGTCAGTGTTGCCAGTTGCCAGATTTTCTAAATGTAAACGCCGCCCAAAGATTTTTAACTGTTAACGTTGTTAACAATCCTCGGACGCCGCCAATATCCGTTGACCGTGATCATGACCTGGGATGATTTGGGGCCGAGCGGGATTATAGCACTTTACCCTCCCCATCGCTGTAGGCCTGGACTGTCTCGTAGAGGTAGACCCCATCCTTCACTAACTCCGATCACAAAAAATGATAGGTGTGGGCGATTCGTGGAATCTCCTCCTGTCCTGGCTCTACCGTGCAAACGGGGAGTCTATCTTCTGGCGCTCTTCTGTGATAGGTGTGGGCAATTTGTGGGGTCTCCTCCTGTCCTGGTTCTATCTTGCAGGCTGGGTAGGATCTTCTGGCGCTCTTCTGTCTTGCCGTCTTTCTTCGCCTGCATATCTAACCCGTCGGGGGTAGTCTGTCTCGGGCGAGGGCGGCAAGTGCCTCTCTCGTCCTGTGTGGTGGTTTGGGGTAGGTCAGGAGTGGCGGTGTAGCCTCTAAAAGAGCCAACTGGCCCTTTAGGTTTATGCAAAGTAAGGGAATAAGGAACAAGGGTACTAGAAATGAGCCCGTGACCGCTGTCGGTGGTCGCGGCTTCGAGGAGATAGGTCTGAGGGTCGTTTTTTTAGTCACATCGTAGCCCTTTACGCTTGTTCCGGGTGGAATCTGAAACATAAGATCTTACTCTCATCTTGGGTCCAGCCATCGCCTCCGCCATTATCTTTTTAACGGAGTTAAACGGAGTAAATCTAGGCGGCGGTGGGTCCAGCAGTTGCAGTCTTGGCCGCTTGTGTATAGCGGTCGCATATCGGGCTCGTAGCGCACGGCTTCCCGGATTAGCGGGTTGCTGTGCGTCTTGGCTTGCGCGAAGAACTTGACTCCCCGTCTTCTGAACGCTTCTAGGACTAGGACGTAGTCGAAATCCCGGAATATATCGGCTATCCGCAGGTATCAGGGTGCACCTATCGCGGTCTTTAACGCGATATTTTCGACGGCCTGGATCTTCTTCATAACATCTCTGCAGCAATCGTCCATGCTGCTGACGCATATGTCAACTGGGGTTGGATGACTGTTTTTATCAGGGTTCGCTTATTCCTTAGGCTGAGCTCGCTGATGCGGCACAACATCGGGTATAGCTTTAACCCTGACCAGCTTCGCCTTCGCTACGACTACGACGACGACACCGCAGCCTTTTATCCAGATCTACCGCTAGATAAGTAACGGTGTCTCTCCACTCGATGTCGTCCCCGTTCATGTTGACGTGTCCTTAGAGTTACTTAGGGTAGAGACTTAGAGTTGTCGGGATTTATACTTATCTTCCAGTTGTTGCACCAGTTCTCAAGAAGAAATACCGCCTGTTGGAGATACCTCTACCATTCTGGCCTCGGGAGACCGTGCAATGAATGCTGTGTCGTCTGCGTACAGGGCGAGCGAATATAGGACTTCTATCTTCCTTAAGTGGCGTTTACATTGGTATAGCTACTTGTACCTACTAATCCCATCCCAAGTCCAATGTTAGTAGATATACAAAGCCACTATCAGACCACTCGACGCGCGTTTCACTCATCAGGGGTTCATGAGCATCATCGGGAGGGAAGTTGGTATAAAAAGTAACTAAAAAAGTAACTAAATGTGGGTTGGTACTCCTGTGCAACGGGCGGATGTGTTTTGAAGATAAGAAACTAATAAATCTGTCAAGTTAATGTAAACAACGCGTTATTTATTGATGGCGGTTTTCTTTGATAACGAAATGCTTAGAAATGTAATTTGATATCCTGGGATGAACACCTGCGTTCAAGGTTAAGCTGAGTCAGCAAATAATCGAATGTAGTAATCTAATTAATTAAGAATGATAGGTATGTACCTGCTTCTCGAGTTGATTCAGATGATGATATGTTATTAAGATATTAATATGATTGATGTAATTTAATATTGGAAAAGTATGTAAAAATTAAAGCTGATTGGTGGAATTAATAAAAAAAGAAAATGGAGGTCTTCGGGGAGCGGAAGGAGGATGAAGCACTCTGATTTATGGTAAAAAATTGTTCGTTTGATGTGATTTCATATGCTTTATCACACACTGGTACCTACCAACTTGTTCAGACAGGTTGGAAATTACGCATCCGATGATTTCTTATTTAAAACATATTGCACAACGCATTTCCTTCTATTGAATTTAACTTGAGTACCTAGAATAGCGGTTTCAATCGAATATCATATTCTAAATACAGTAATAAATTAATACATAAATGTCGGCATTGTCCTCTGTCGGCAATGATAAAATACCAGGTTTGTTTATATAAATAAATATACTGATTTCAGTCAAATAAGCACTATTTTTAATGAAATGCTTTTATATTTTTATGAGATAAAAACGTACGTTTTGTTTTTACCATATGAATGTAGAATATTAAAATAACTTATTACATACAGAGCGATTTAATTTACGTGGTATTTCATAAGCAGATATTATTTATGTTACAAAGAAATGTACAATTTAAATTTATTCATGCAGACACTTCAAGATGATAAAAATATTGTTTTAGGTATCGTAATCTTTAGATATTTTGATTCCAGGAATTTTATATGACGCGGCATGGTATAAAGGAAATATTTTATTATATCAACAATCTTTGTTTTTATCTGAATTTAAAACGGTTAGACACCGCTTCCTTTCCCACGATGACAAGTTTCGACTCGAGGCGGCACAATCTCGAGGTTAAATGACATCACCGCAGTGGTAGAAATAAAAGAACCAGATTATATTAATACTTTATTCAAAAAAATTACAATGTTAATTTACTTCATAATAACCTATATACTGTTCGATCAGATCTTCACTCAAATAAATGGAAACATGCTGTTTTAATTGTTCATGTAGACCACACTTGGTGATTAAAGCGCAAAATTTTCCCAGGGAGATGATTTCACCGATATACAGGTCACAATACCTAAGCCCATTTTTATATTTTTCTAGATCCAGCGGAGTCAACCAAAACGAATAACCATTTTTCTGAATTTCTTGAGTAGAACTGTACAAGTCAAAACGTAATGTACTACGTAGAAAATCAACAGCTTGATTTATAGATGTAATGGGATCATTAGAGTTCATCATAATGGTTTCTTCATGTCTTAGTATAGAAGTTCCCTTTTATGTCTTGAACTTGAAAATCTTTCAGTAAGTATGTGAGGACACGTTCAAAATATTATTAGAATTCATTACTACTATCATGAAGTTGACTGCTATGCAATTTATAACCGAGATACAAGAGATATTTAATATTTTTCATTGTTAACGGATTGAGAATTACAGATGAACTGAGAGGGTGGCGGGCTCCTACCTTCTTGCTATAACGGTGGTTGGGAAATCTAAGACCCATTTCTCTTCAGGTGTAGTCTTATCGTCTCGACTTCTCCACGGAAATTGACCAGATCACAGTCCTGATCCACTATTTTAACTGTTAGACTGGCTATGCCACGCTTGGTGGATACGTTTGGTGGATGCGTTTGGTGGATTGGTGGATGCGTTTGGTGGATTGGTGGATACGTTTGGTGGATGCTTTGGTGGATTGGTGGATGCGTTTGGTGGATTGGTGGATACGTTTGGTGGATGCTTTGGTGGATTGGTGGATGAGTTTGGTGGATTGGTGGATGCGTTTGGTGGATTGGTGGATACGTTTGGTGGATACTTTGGTGGATTGGTGGATTGGTGGATGAGTTTGGTGGATTGGTGGATGCGTTTGGTGGATTGGTGGATCCGTTTGGTGGATGCTTTGGTGGATTGGTGGATCCGTTTGGTGGATTGGTGGATGCGTTTGGTGGAGATGGAGGGAGTCGGTTGGAAATTAATAAAAAAACATTAATTAAATCAATATATTTATTTAGGTAAACTAGAATACAACCAATTATGAAGCTTAAACCTATTTCTTAAACTACACATATATTTCTTAGAATTATTAATATGATTTAAACAATATGGTAAATCTTTACAGAAATCAGGTGGTTGTTCAGTAGAAACATTAAGATGCTCAATATTGACAACAGATGGCGGTGCAGATGATTCCTCCAACTCGTGTAGTCTTTTCTCAAGAAATTCCTGTTTCTGATGTCCTTTTACGTACACAATATCGGTAATATCGTTAAGCAGGTGATTACGTAATATTTCATTAAGGTCATCGTCACTCACATAACCGCTGCTATATTTCAATCCATGATGATTTCTTTCTAAATAATTTACATGTTTTTTGACGTCACAGCTTAACTTAGCGTATGGCACTGGTGGTTTCAGCAAATAGTGGCTATTTTGTTGACCATCAACAAATGATATTTCCTTGGGATAAAATGCGGGAAGATTAAATCCTTGAATATCCACAACAACCAGCTTCATGTTCCCTGATCCGTAGCTTGTCTGATACTGAAGCAATATATTTTTTTACTCTGTTTTCAATCTGTAACTTAACATCGACGGTTGAAGATTTTATAAAATCACTTCTTTTTGAGCAATCAATAAAGAATAATGGTCTACTACTGAAATCGGTATAGTCAATTTACATTCACTCCTACTACCACCTTTTTCCCACCTTACAATCATGAAATGAAACATTCGTATTCAACATAACTTCGTTTATTGAATATATGAAAAATAAACATACATTTAAAAATTAAAATAATTATTAAACAGTGTATGTATTTAACAATTAGTCACGAGGCTCAATTATTTTTGCATCTACAAGTTCCTGTATAATTAAGTTGATTTCATTACTATGAGTAGTATTTCCAGCCTCTTGAGAAGCTATTAAAAGTCTTAACCTATTTACAAGTTCGTTTGGATCATTCCAATACATGTAATCGACAGGATTATCATTCAATTTCCTCAATATGAAAGTTATAGGTAATTCTCTAAAGTTGGTTAAATAAGCATCATCATCAGGCCTCTCACTAATATTAGAATTATAATCATTATAGTTCTCATTAATATTAGAATAATCAGAGTTCTCACTAATATAAGAATCATCAGAGTTCTCAGTAATATTAGAATCATAATCATCTTCATCATTGTCAACATCATCATTATAAAAAGTATAATCATCTCCATCCTGTTTAATCACCCCACGCTCATCTTTTGGCTCGATTTTTTGCTCAAATTTTATCTTTTTCTCGCCGATGCTTTTGTCATAATCATTTATTTCTCGATTAACACGTTTAGTTATAGAACCCAGATGTATTGGACTAGGTGCAAATGGTTTTTCTATTGTTTGTCCTTGTAGCTCTAGAGCATCCAACTTGGGTTTGCTTGATACATCACTGTATTTTTGATTGAGTTCCTTAGATGGAAGTTCAGAATTATGTTTTCTAATTATATGTTTCTTTAATACATCATGTCTTTTAAACATTTTTTCGCAAAAATCACACTTATATGATTTATTTGCATGAACATTATTATTATGACGCTTTACGCTAGTAGGCCAAGAAAATACTTTGTCACACAGTTGACATGAATACATGTTCACCCTTTAAGATTATTTTAGTCAATGAGACAATATCGACTGCACTACATTCTTTTATATCCACCAAACGGATCCACCAATCCACCAAAGCATCCACCAAACGGATCCACCAATCCACCAAACGCATCCACCAATCCACCAAACTCATCCACCAATCCACCAATCCACCAAAGTATCCACCAAACGTATCCACCAATCCACCAAACGCATCCACCAATCCACCAAACTCATCCACCAATCCACCAAAGCATCCACCAAACGTATCCACCAATCCACCAAACGCATCCATCAATCCACCAAAGCATCCACCAAACGGATCCACCAATCCACCAAACGCATCCACCAATCCACCAAACTCATCCACCAATCCACCAATCCACCAAAGTATCCACCAAACGTATCCACCAATCCACCAAACGCATCCACCAATCCACCAAACTCATCCACCAATCCACCAAAGCATCCACCAAACGTATCCACCAATCCACCAAACGCATCCACCAATCCACCAAAGCATCCACCAAACGTATCCACCAAACGTATCCACCAAGCGTGGCATAGCCAGTCTAACAGTTAAAATAGTGGATCAGGACTGTGATCTGGTCAATTTCCGTGGAGAAGTCGAGACGATAAGACTACACCTGAAGAGAAATGGGTCTTAGATTTCCCAACCACCGTTATAGCAAGAAGGTAGGAGCCCGCCACCCTCTCAGTTCATCTGTAATTCTCAATCCGTTAACAATGAAAAATATTAAATATCTCTTGTATCTCGGTTATAAATTGCATAGCAGTCAACTTCATGATAGTAGTAATGAATTCTAATAATATTTTGAACGTGTCCTCACATACTTACTGAAAGATTTTCAAGTTCAAGACATAAAAGGGAACTTCTATACTAAGACATGAAGAAACCATTATGATGAACTCTAATGATCCCATTACATCTATAAATCAAGCTGTTGATTTTCTACGTAGTACATTACGTTTTGACTTGTACAGTTCTACTCAAGAAATTCAGAAAAATGGTTATTCGTTTTGGTTGACTCCGCTGGATCTAGAAAAATATAAAAATGGGCTTAGGTATTGTGACCTGTATATCGGTGAAATCATCTCCCTGGGAAAATTTTGCGCTTTAATCACCAAGTGTGGTCTACATGAACAATTAAAACAGCATGTTTCCATTTATTTGAGTGAAGATCTGATCGAACAGTATATAGGTTATTATGAAGTAAATTAACATTGTAATTTTTTTGAATAAAGTATTAATATAATCTGGTTCTTTTATTTCTACCACTGCGGTGATGTCATTTAACCTCGAGATTGTGCCGCCTCGAGTCGAAACTTGTCATCGTGGGAAAGGAAGCGGTGTCTAACCGTTTTAAATTCAGATAAAAACAAAGATTGTTGATATAATAAAATATTTCCTTTATACCATGCCGCGTCATATAAAATTCCTGGAATCAAAATATCTAAAGATTACGATACCTAAAACAATATTTTTATCATCTTGAAGTGTCTGCATGAATCAATTTAAATTGTACATTTCTTTGTAACATAAATAATATCTGCTTATGAAATATCACGTAAATTAAATCGCTCTGTATGTAATAAGTTATTTTAATATTCTACATTCATATGGTAAAAACAAAACGTACGTTTTTATCTCATAAAAATATAAAAGCATTTCATTAAAAATAGTGCTTATTTGACTGAAATCAGTATATTTATTTATATAAACAAACCTGGTATTTTATCATTGCCGACAGAGGACAATGCCGACATTTATGTATTTATTAATTTATTACTGTATTTAGAATATGATATTCGATTGAAACCGCTATTATAGGTACTCAAGTTAAATTCAATAGAAGGAAATGCGTTGTGCAATATGTTTTAAATGAGAAATCATCGGATGCGTAATTTCCAACCTGTCTGAACAAGTTGGTAGGTACCAGTGTGTGATAAAGCATATGAAATCACATCAAACGAACAATTTTTTACCATAAATCAGAGTGCTTCATCTTCCTTCCGCTCCCCGAAGACCTCCATTTTCTTTTTTTATTAATTCCACCAATCAGCTTTAATTTTTACATACTTTTCCAATATTAAATTACATCAATCATATTAATATCTTAATAACATATCATCATCTGAATCAACTCGAGAAGCAGGTACATACCTATCATTCTTAATTAATTAGATTACTACATTCGATTATTTGCTGACTCAGCTTAACCTTGAACGCAGGTGTTCATCCCAGGATATCAAATTACATTTCTAAGCATTTCGTTATCAAAGAAAACCGCCATCAATAAATAACGCGTTGTTTACATTAACTTGACAGATTTATTAGTTTCTTATCTTCAAAACACATCCGCCCGTTGCACAGGAGTACCAACCCACATTTAGTTACTTTTTTAGTTACTTTTTATACCAACTTCC
Organism: Pogonocherus hispidulus; assembly: GCA_963924545.1. Taxonomy (NCBI): domain Eukaryota; kingdom Metazoa; phylum Arthropoda; class Insecta; order Coleoptera; family Cerambycidae; genus Pogonocherus; species Pogonocherus hispidulus. Next base: position 74,320,966 of record OZ004693.1, read on the forward strand.
CTCCCGATGATGCTCATGAACCCCTGATGAGTGAAACGCGCGTCGAGTGGTCTGATAGTGGCTTTGTATATCTACTAATGTTAGTAGACGTTTACATATAAACTATGCTTTTCGGTACTAGTGACTAGTATCAGTTTTGATATTGATATGAAAATGTCTACGCTATCGTAGAATTTCGCGTTCAAAAATAATTCTGTTAAAAAATGGTATATGAAAAGTCGCCCAGTGCCTGACGCAATAAATCAATGGCTTATATCACAAATAAGCTGTACTTGACGGTCATACGACCTATGATACCATACGCTTCCGTAATTTGGGGGTCTAAAGGACCAAAATCAACCTTCTGGGTTACAGAGACCAGCATGCCTGGCCATAACTGAAGCAATTAGCTCTACACTGTCGGCACTTTGGAAATCCTTCTAGATCTACCTCCTCTTCATATAGAGAGAGGTTAGATGGGCAACATACAGACTAAAGCAAGCAGCTAACATACCGCAGTCTGGAGATGATTTCAGATGTTATGCTTGCAACGACCAACCATGAATTATATATGGTCGCAGTAACATTCTATAGACATTCATGGTAGTAGAGAAGTAATACCGATTGCGCGCCCACCGGGTGGTGGGGGGCGTGGCCTTGGGACGCGGGGTGGGGGTGACCTTGAATGACCTTGACGCTTGGGTGGTCTGACCTTGGGGTGGGGGTGACCTTGAATGACCTTGACGCTTGGGTGGTCTGACCTTGGGGTGGGGGTGACCTTGACATGTGGGTGGTCTGACCTTGGGGTGACCTTGAATGACCTTGACACGTGGGTGGTCTGACCTTGAGACGCGGGGTGGGGGTGACATTGAATGACCTCGGCACGTGGGTGGTCTGACCTTGACACGAGGGGTGGGGGTGACCTTGAATGTCCTTGACATTGGAATGCCCTTGACATTGAGATGACCTCGTCACCTTGAACGTCTTGGGTGGCCCAAGGTGACCTTGGGTCACCTTGGGCGAAGCAGATTTATCTTGAGACACGGGGTGGGGGGTGGCCTTGAAGAAATATCGACTCTATGCCCTGGAGCATAGAGTGCGGCATAGCGGTATGACCTTGAGCGATAGATTTTGTGTGTACTCGATACATGAGCAATTAAAACGACATGTCGTCATTTATTTCTTGACATTGAGATGCCCTTGACATTGGGACGACTTTGTCGCCTTGGGTGGCCCAAGGTGACCTTGGGTCGTCTTGGGTGGCCCAAGGTGACCTTGGGTCGTCTTGGGTGGCCCAAGGTGACCTTGGGTCACCTTGTGTCACCCGTGTCTTAAGATATTTTGACATTGGGATGCTCTTGACATTGGGACGACTTTATCGCCTTGGGTGGTCCAAGGTGACCCTGTGTCACCTTGGTCCATCTATCAATGATTACGGCATACTTGAGTCACCTTGGGCCGCTTGGGTGGCCTCTAGTCTCCTTGGGTGGTCCTGGGCGACGAATAAATAAAAGATGCTCAGTTAAGATTGCATAATATACTTTATTAGAAATTTGGTTACATTTGAAGCAAGTTTACATTTTACAATAATCCAAATAATATAGGTACATACTATAACACCGATGTTGGATATAATACAACCAAAGTAATTACTCTAAGTCTAAAAAAAAAAAAGTATATATTAAACTATATCATTTTTATTAATCCAAGAATTGTGATCCTTCGAAAAACCCAGCCATTTGACAAATACTTTGTTGCCTCTTTTTCTTAGAATCCTCTCCACTAGATATACATCAGAGTGTTTGGTTTTTAATAGTTCCATTTCATAAAAGCAACCCTTAATTGGGCGAGCAGACATATCTTCAAGCTCATAAGTTGTGGGATTTGTTATGTTAATTTTCACTACTTTAAAAAGCTCCGTTGAAAAGTTGGGTGTAAATCCTTTGTCAAATACGCCCTTATATTTACTTATTCGAACTATGTCTCCAACTCGAAATTTGGGTTTTAATGCAATTTTAATGTGATTATACATATTTAAACGCGATGCGGGTGTGACATCGATGGGCCTCATGCCAGTTGTACGATGCACCCTACTATTGTAAACTTTTGTAATGGTAGGCAGAATATCCAACCATTTGTATTTACCTCTAGCCGAAAATTCTTTATATAAAAAACTTTTTAAAGTACGTATTACTCGTTCCACGATTGCTGCCTTCTTTGTACTGTATGTAGAATAATGATTGATGTCGTGTTGTCTAACTAATGCGGAAAAGCTTCGGTTGTAGAACTCCGTACCATTGTCACTTTGTAAATTAACCGGAAAGTAGTTAGCTTCCTCAAAAATGCTCTTCATGGCTTGCATAACTTCGTTGCCTGTTTTATTTTTTACAGGTCTTGTCCACACAAACTTGGAGTAACAGTCAATCGCCACGAGAATATAACGATGTCCTCTATTATCACCAGCATAGGGCTGCATTTCGGCCAAATCAATCTGCCATAAATCTCCATAGCCTTTGATCACTGTTCTTCTCCTACGGAAATTTCTACGTGCCGATCGGTGTAACTCATTAACAACCTGTAATTTCACATTACTAGCCATCATATCTTTACTTATTTTGAAATTTATCTATCGCTAGCGTTTAAAAAATATTACATGCATGCTCCATGTATGCGCTTCTACATTAGTGTGGTTCACTTTACTAATGTTGTAACATTTAAAGCATTATAATTATGTTTTACTCGTGGCTGATAAACATTTTTCATCAACATAATCTTTCAGCTCAGTAAGGGATTCTCTAATATCTTTTATAGCCTTACTAAGTTTAATCAATTCATTCGTTTTCTGATAAAAAATTCCATTAACGCCATCATTATATTTTTTTATATAATTATAGAGGAAATCACGAGATACGGCATCTGCACCACCTGCAGGATCTGCAATATTCTTTAAACGTTTCTTCTGAATATCGATGTCACCACCATTGGTACGTTTGAAGCCTAGAGATGAAAGTTTTTTATCGGTATATTCCTTCAATTCGGCAATCCCAATCATGTTATCTTTCATATTTGCATTAAGTTTACTCATTTCCTCCAGTAAAATATTATTGGAAATAGCGCTAGATTTCTTCACATAATTGTATAAGAAATCACCCGATACAGCATCTCCACCATCTACAGGATTTGCAATATTCTTTAAGCGCCTATTCTCGATATCAAAATGTCCGCCGTCAGTAAGCTTAAAGCCAACACCCGGCGGCCCACGTAGAATTATCGACTTGTTCGCATCATGTCTTCTACGCCCGAACTTGTCAATAACGCCCTTCACCTTAACCATCTCTGATCACATATGATGCAATTTAGGTGCGTCAGAGTATATTATAGTTAGGGGCGCTTTAATGAATGTAGAATTAGTGACATATCTTATTTTCTAGTACACTATTTTTTCTTCCCTCAGTTCTTGAATCAAGCTCATAATCTCGTTATCGACATTATTATTCCCCGCCATTTTTGAACTCCATAAAAGACGTAGGCGGGCCACCAATTCCTGGGGCTTATTCCAGTAGACATAATCCACAGGCCTATCATTGTATAATTTCTGGGTGGGTATATTTGTTCCCCCTAAACCCTTTTTGGCGGACCTAGTTAGTATTGTTGAAGATACTAGTGGTTTTATAATAAGACGAAATTTTTTTCCTTTGCTAGTGTTCAGACCATTCCTCACGTCGTAATTTAAATAGGGCGCCTTTGTCTTCTTTAGTATATCGCCATATATTTGACCTTCAGCATCTGTGGTATTAACTTCACCACTACCCAGAATCGCAGGATGTTTCAGAAATATTCTATCATACAGCTCGGAACTGCCGGGATACTCTCCAACTTTCTTTTTACCCTGCCACAATGTTATATCTCCATTATCTGTAAAGCGTATTTCCGCATCACCAATTCGTAGTTTACCTGTAACAGCATCTATGCGCACGCCATACATTGTATCATATTTAGAATCTCCAGACTTTAGATTTTCTATATGTGTTTTAGCAATATCGCGGATTTCTTTCACACTGTCGGCAAAAGAAATTTCAGAACTTGGCGTGGTAAATATCGACGAATGGGGCGGTGTTTCCATGAAAGATAGGGAAGGCGGTCTATCAGGCACATTCATGAGAGCATCGTCGCCACTATCTTCTTCTGTATATGTCTCCTGGGTAGACATCCTCTTCTGTGCTGGTTGGATGTGTGGCTTTATTTCTACTGCCGAAGATATTGCTTTTAATGGTTTAGTTATTGGCTCATATATCTTCTCGAGTGCGAGCTGATTTTCAACATTCGCATTTTTAATAGAGTTGAATTTCTTACGTACGGCATCGGTTGCGAGAACCAATCGACGTTTTAAATTTATGCTGCTGGTAATCTCCTCAACATCACTGTCATTTTTCATCATTGTCGGCAATATAGCATATGAACGACGATATAAACTCTACGGTGTCTAAAGGACGATTGAAATATTGTTTTAAATATATCATGGATATATGAAACTGTCAAAACCTTTTCGATATCGCCCCTCGTTTACTTCTCTATCTTTGTCAATGACTAAAAATCCATATTTATCTGTCCAGCACTCTGCACACATTTCTTGAAATTGTTTAAATGTTATGTCCGGCGACACATGGTCGGAAAATATGTGGTGTAGATTCATGTCGTCCTGCTTAAACAAAACTATAAAATTGCTATTGTCCCGAATAAGCTGCTTCGGCACGCGGGAGTATGTCTGTGCCAGGTAGAAACAATCCACATTTCGATGACGGCCCATACTAAAATATGATCTTATAACATCCTGCTTTTCACATATTACATCGTCAAATATAAAGATGGAGTTCGGTTTTGCCTCGGAGGGCTCCACTATTTGAGCATTATTGCTAAATGTGTAAAATCCCAATCCTTTAATCGGCGCTAAAACATTATGCAAATACTCATACTTTGGCTGGTTTAGCGACTTTGAATATAGGTATACATTGGCAAAGCGTATTCCAAGCGGATGGGTAAGTAGAGATAGCATTACATTCGTCTTTCCGCAGTTTGAAGGGCCGATTATAATGCCGCGAACGGTTGAGGGCAATAGCGGGCCATGGCGTTTGCTAGCGCCGTCCAGTCCACATCCCACCTTTTCATCTAAATTTTCCACCAGGAAATTTTGTTTCTGCTTTACAATGCGCATCGTACCACGACTGAGATCTTTATAAGCTAATGCATGTTATATCATCGCTATTTAAATGTCACCCACCATGCGATACACATGTAAAAAACGCGAACGATTAGTAAAGATCGGCGGAGCTGGAATAGTTAATTCTCTTATAAATAAGATCCCATTTGAGTTACATCTGCCCGGAGGTTACCAGTATTGTGGGCCGGGAACCAAACTACATAAAAGATTAGCACGGGGTGATCCAGGTATAAACAAACTAGATCTTGCATGCAAGCAGCACGACATTGCCTACGATCAAAACAGAGACGATCTGGCAGCTCGACACAAGGCGGATTATAAGCTTGAACAAGCTGCTTGGGAGAGAGTTAAATCTAAAGACTCGAGCATTGGAGAAAAGGCCGCCGCTTGGCTAGTCACAACAATAATGAAGGGAAAGCAACATCTTGGCATGGGCTGTACGTCTAAAAAATCCGACAGCACTCAAAAGAGAAAGAATATCATTAAAAAAATAGCTTTCGGCTCCGGAATAGTTCACAAGGTGCGTGATACACTGCGGAAGGCTGGCGGTAAGAAAAGCGCTGTAAAAGACACAAAGAAGGTGGCTAAAATTGCACTGCAGGCAGCTCGACGGCATTTAAAGATGGCTGGAGGGAAGCGCAATATTCGCATGCCTCGTGTAATACCCATCCCCAAAGTTGGTGGAATTCTGCCTTTAATACCTATTTTTGCGGGATTGTCAGCGTTGGGCAGCATAGTTGGATCTGCTGCAGGTATAGCCAAAGCTATAGATAGTGCAAAGGTGAGCAGAGACGAATTAGCGGAGGCAAATCGTCATAATAGAAAAATGGAGGCAATTGCTGTGGGGAAGAGTGGTAAAGGACTATATTTGAAATCATATCGCAATGGATTGGGACTTTATCTTAAGCCACAGAATTCAAAAAACTACTAGACGCCCTACCTCAAAGAGCTCTTACCGACGTCGATCTTACACATTATGCCAAGAAGATGGCGATACCATATTTTCGAGGTGTTTATATGCGCGATAGTCTGCCTAGCTCCGGACCGCGTTACAACGAATCCTCCATTATAAATTTGGACGGTATAGATGGTCCCGGTACCCACTGGGTGGCATATAAGAAGCGTGGGGCGTTAGTTACTTATTTTGATAGTTTTGGAGATTTGCCGCCACCTATAGAATTAATTGTATACATGCGCAAGAGTTTAAAACCCCCTAATAAGATTTATTATAATTATAACAGACAGCAGAATTTCAATACAGTGTGGTGTGGTCACTTGTGCTTAAAGTATCTAAATTCCCAAAAACCAAATAAACTCAGTAGTGACGACCGCAATGGATCGAGACAGTATTAAGCGAATGGGACACTCACTAATTGCATTCTCTAGAGTGCGTAGTTTGCTCAAGATGACTAAGCAGCAATTATCAGATATGCCTAAGGAGGTGATGATTGGCTGTGCCGCACATGAAATTGCATTAGTGTGGGATAAGTTACCGGAGCATCTCCAGAATGATATTGATATATTGAAATATCAGTACTGTCAAGAACATTACTCCATTTAAAATGATGGCGATGGTAGCAGCAGCAATATTGATGTCAACGATGGCCCCCCACCACGAAAAATATTTTGCTGCTTCTGTAAGATGCGCGACATAAGTGTAGCATCAAATAATAGTGATGCCCCACCTCCACGGAAGAGAAAATTACATCATATTTGTTCTACACAATAAAGTAATACAGCACATACCAAGCACATTAGTTATGTCGCTCACTTTCACCCTATCAGGTCGCTCAAGCGTGCTTAGCGCAGAGTTTTATCCGGCCATCCAATTGGATGCAAATAGCCGCTATGGGCTAGGATTAACTGGATTCTACTCCTATAACTCGATATTCAATGTGGATGAGAGAAATAATGGTTTCCGATATAAAATTGATCCTAAGGGCGGATTCTACAAGGTTCGCATACTTGTGGGCGCCTATGAAATAGATGAAATCTATCTTGCACTGCTAAACATTATGCATATTGATGAAAAAGACGCAGCAAAAGTATTCTCTTTAAAGGCAAACAACAATACGTTAAAATGTGAGATTTGGTCAAAGTATGAAATAGATTTTTCACAGGGAGATTCAATAGGTAGTCTATTGGGGTTTGAAGCGATACATTTACGGCCAAATGCAACTCATAAATCCACCCTTCCCGTTGATATTATGAAAGTACGGATGATACGCATAGATTGCAACATTATTAGTGGGGCTTATCTGAACGCCGAAGAATCACATACCATCTTCGAGTTTGATGTAGATGTTGAACCGGGATATAAGCTTTCCAGGGAGCCTGCTAATATAATATATTTACCTGTTGGACCGGAAAAACGGCAGTTTATCGACAGCATCACTCTGCAGATATTGGACGACAGCGGCGATTTAATCAACTTTCGCGGTGAAAAAATCATTGTTAAGCTAGAATTAAAGAAATTATCATAATACTGATGTTAAACTAAAATGGGTTTCTGCTATAATCGTCATAAGTTATTCCCACTGAACATTAGTAGTAATAAAAACAGAGACCATTGTGGGAATAAATTCATTCGACGTAAGTGTGTTAAACAGTTAAGACATAGACTGTCAGATAAGGACCGAGTCTTTCTCCGATCTATAGGATTAAAGCTACGAAATTAATATTATTAATATGGCAGCCATAGCAACTAGTGAAAAGCTTGAAATTTTTGACGAACCTCTGCTTGATAATTCTCTGATTAGTCTACATGAGCACACATACAAACCGTATGGATCTCCAAATTTTAACAACTCAGATGAAATTCGTATTAGTATAAATTTTCAAGACCTCATTCTCGACATTGCAGACAGTTATATATTCATAGAGGGAAAATTTACGCCTAATGAGGCTGGCAAACAATGCTACTTATCCAATAATGCACTCGCATTTTTATTCGATGAAATACGTCTAGAAATGGGTGGTGAAAAGGTGGCTGAAGTACGTAAGCCTGGCATTACTACTACCATGAAGACGAGGGTCTCATTTGGTCAAACACAGGCACGAGCCCTACTAACAACTGGTTGGGGTCTCACCCAGAACAAGCAGGATATTTTTGACGCTGATAGCCACATATTCAGTGGTAAGCTGCCCCTGAAGTACCTAATGGGCTTTGCGGAAGATTATGCCAGAGGTGTAATGAACGCCAAGTTGGATCTAATTCTAATAATATCCCGCTCATTTAAAGACTCATACATCGGAGAGGTTGATGCAACATTGAAAATAAACAAAATCGAATGGAAGATAAGACATATTGTGCCCGAGGATCGGCAAAAGGTTAAGCTTTTCGATAGAATTAAAAAAAGCCGTAATAATGGTAAGGTTGGGATAGCATACCGTATGTGGGATCTATATGAATTACCTAGTCTACGTAATACATCTTCTGACATATGGGCCATTAAAACAACTACCAGCCTGGAGAGACCTCGATATATCATTATTGGATTCCAAAACGACAGCTACTCCAACAATAGATCAGAGGATGTTACGAAATTTACACATGCAGATATTAATAATATTCGGCTATTTCTAAATTCTGAAGTATATCCATATGAGCGTTGGAATCTAGATTTTAGCAAAAAGTTAGACTCGGCAGCCTATTATGCCTACGAGAACTTCCAGCGTGGCTACTATGACAGAGATATGGGCGAGCCAATGATGGACCTAGGCGAATTTAGAGAAAATCCTTTGTTTGTCCTTGACTGTTCTCGCCAAGCAGACGCATTGAAATCATCTACTGTGGACATCAAAATTGAGTTTGAAACACGAAAGTCAAAATTTCCCGAACAAACTCGAGTTTATGCGCTCATACTACATGATGCATATTTAACCTATGATGTGTTAGGAGGATCTGTTCAAACTGGTGTCATCAGCTCCAAATAAAAACACATTGTATCTCAATAAATTAGTTTTGTATAACTAGATACATATTATATTAATATACCATGTCGGTTTCCGACAGATATTAGAGTTGTAATCAAATAGGTAATAAATAATATGCTATTTCTAATATGAATATTTATTTACATTTTTCTTTTTTTACATACACAAATAATTTACAATAACTTAACATGATCTATTTGCTTGAGGACCCAACCTAAATCTATTATGAATAAAACATTTGGGTTGGTTTACATCTGTGCCAATATAGGATTTTTACTGTTGCTTACATAAAAAAAAAAAATCTAATTTGAGTTAATAAGATGTACAAACATGAATTTTCCAGAACTATAAGCTCTACCAATGAAAAAGGTTGTGACCTTTGGATTATAATTATTCATGGAGCATTTTCTGACTCGTGCTCAGAAAATGCTAAAAGTAGTGCTTCTAAATTCTCATTTCTTTCTACAACGTCATCCCCAACACTGTCTATGGCCGACATTAACCATCGTAAATTTTGTTCGGGCTCGGTTTGGTAAAATGTTATATCCGAATGACCCCAAGGTAAAGTTTTTGTTGTATTAGGAATGACGAAACGCTTATCATCGTAGCACGATAATGCCACCTTATTTTTCATTTCTGTATATATATCATGTAGGTAGCTTCGGAATGTATTCATCTTTCTAAATATTAGACCTCCTTCCTCCACGATCTTCCTATAGTCATCTATGGATAGTTCCTTTCTAATTACAGATTTTTTCACGCCTTTTGCCTTTTTAAGCTCATTACCTACAGATTGGACATAGTAGGCCTTTGCGCCTGTGCCGTAGAAACTAACTATCGGATCGGCAGGAAACTCGTCTTTCATGTTACCCAGAATTGATAGACCCTTAGGAATGTTGAAAATATTTCCCTCTTTATAATTTGATGTATCGAATTTTTCTGGATTTTCAATTATAAAGTCATAAAAATTGTCCGTAAAAACTTTTATGATTAGGGAATCCGTGTCAGTGTACAGTAGAGAGGCATTCTCGCCATATTTACGCTTAATAACATCATAGAAAAAGCCATATAGTACTGTCTTGGATAATTCCAAAACAGAAAACCCGACATAAATGGGCTTATTATAAACAGCCCTTAGCCTTCCCATCTGAATCGCAACAAAATCTTCGGAGAAAATCGTACATTTCTTAAAATTCGGCCGAGATATTAGTGCATTCGCACCCATAGATCTTCTAATACTCTCCCAATGAGTTACTAACTTTATATCTTTTCTGTTATCCACATTTTCCATAGTCTTTCCGAAAATAGCGTTATTCATCAGTTTAAATAGATCCTTTTCAAATTTACTTGCTGTATTATTTCTCATCTTGGTATTCAGATCTATATATATTTTCAACCACGACGACTGATTAAATTTGAGGGCTCTGTGTATTTTTGTTACTATTAGACCATTCTCTATAGCTTGTTTTAGGTTTCTATAATGAACAATATATCGTTTTTTGTCATTTAAATTAGGTATCAATTTTGGTAATTTCGTTTTTGCGCCTGGTGGAACAACGCTTTCTACTAAGAAGGGAAGATCCGAATGTAGGTCATGCAGTTCTTGGGGGTAACTCACGTCTACATCCAGCACCAGCCCCTGGGGGCTTTCGTTTGAGATATTCATAATATCTAGATCTATTATTTCTCTATCAGACAACCACTCAAATCCACCTGTTGGCAATGGTTGAGACATACTATGCCCATATAGGTTTGTAGCATCAAGGTATGCGATAAATGATGATGCCTCATTGGGATCATAGTTCGGCAGAAATTTATTATTGGCGACATGCTTCCTTTCTGAACACTGGCTGATTCCACCTCTTATTCCCTTCTTGAAAAAGTGAACCATGTCTATGTCCGTCAGCAGTTCTAATTTAACCTCCGTTAATTTTAGCATCGCATCCCAGGATAATCCTGGAGCAGTATAATATTGGGCGGGATCCAGTCCGTATTTATCTAGGCCAAATTTGCGGAAATTTTCAAATACATCACATAAAAGAAGCACATCTGACTTTAAATAAAGGTCTGAATATTCGCCCAAACTTTGGCAGCCAAACAGGTTCCATACTTTTTTAGCTCTATCATAATCCTCTTCTGATAGATGTTCATCATTAAGGTTATCATAAAATTGTTCTTTGGAGGGGAGATTTTTGGTATTCAACCTTTCTAAACTATCCACGAAACTATAGGGAAAAACACCTTTCCGCCTCATCAAGCTGAATTTTTCATTTTCGGGAAAAAACTTTCTCATTGTAACCATCTGATCATCTGCTAAGTCCTCGCCTAAATTTTGCAATGACGCTGCCATAAATTTAAAACTATCTATAAATCTTAGCTGTATGAATTTTCTTTTTAATTCCCCCTTATTATTAACATAATCGTGCATATATAGGTGTTTTGTGAAGGATATATATTTTTCACTGTTTTGCGGTATTACATCAATCCTATCTTTATGGCGGCATAACTCTTTTAGAAAAAGATGGCTGTCGTAGCCCGACATGTTGTGTAGTATAATGGGAATAAAACTTGGTACTTTGTAATTTAAATTACATATAGAATGTGCAGCACCGAATCTTATTTTTCCTGTTAAGTGGCAATGATCTTTCACTTTGATATCACTCTCTGTGAATGGCTTCTTACATATGCCGCAGGTCGTCGCATTTTGAAAGTCTTTCCTTTCTTGTTCAGTAAGTTTCGCCATTGGGACTATGTTTTTCATATGTTTATTATAGATTTCCCTTAGATCTGCCTCTATACGTGAAACAAAAACTTTAGCTGCATCTGGCCCTCGGTACATCTCAAATTTGGAAATTGAATCATCAAACGAGCATTTTATAAAATATGCGAAAGAGTAGGGTACATGACTAAACGTTTTATTTGTAAAAGAACGATGAGAGCTTGGTTCGCATGTATCTATTGGTTTCAAAATGGACTCAAAATCGGCATACACCACGAATGGTACCTGCATTTGTTTCTCAAAGTTTTCAAATTTTAATATATTTTCGGGCACCTCTTTCCCATATTTATCAATCCTAAATTGTTTTGAGGGTGTTGTTGTACAAACGTGATTACAATCATTTCTCTGGTGCTCCGCAAGCCGGCATTCATTTGGAAAATATAGCAAACAGCCATCACAAAAGTAATTTTTATGCCCATAAGCCGATATTTGGGATGAGACCAGCCTGGACAAATCTTTTATCCAGCAATAGTGGGTGTTGGCGCAATCTATATTGCAATGATGATCCTTATCACATTCACCGGAAATTAGGAGCAAATTTATATGTACACGCAGCTTTTTTCCAGAATAACGCAAAGGTCCTACAACTTCATACGTTACCCTATTTTTTTCAAATTTCTTTTCTAGGCCATACACATTAATTGAAATACTGTTCATTTCTTCAAATTTTGAAATATCCTGCAATTTTACTGGAAAATTCATTCCTGTCAAATTTAAAACTCTTGAATAATGCGGGTATGATGACACTCGATATGGATGGCCATTGATTGCAGGAAACAACGCCGAAGTAACGGCCCATGCAAAACAGCGATCATCATGATTTTCCACATTTACTACTGCCTTCTTATTTGATATGAACTTGGGCAATTTGATGTATGATGAGCCGCGTAGCGGACTGTACTTGTTGATATTAACCTCCACGAAATCTATATGTTCGAGGGCCCATCCTATAAAGAAAGAATTTAATAATAAACTATCATAATGATCTATCATAATAAATTTTACAAACCTGAATTGTGCTCTTGAAACTCTGTAGTTTGTGAAATCATCATATCTACAAACGTATCAAAGGCATCGCTCAAATTAGTCCCCTGGTCCAGTATTTGGTTGGAAGTATTGAACGATTTTATATCTGACACTTCTTTTGTTTGCAATATGTACTTGGCAAACGTCTCCATATTTACCTTCACTGCACTATGAGCTCGCAGTGCTTGTTCCAGTATGTGCAAAATTTCACCCTTAATTTCATTAAAAAAACTAATATAATCTAGGTGATTAGTTCCACTATGAACTCGGTAGCTAGCAATCTTATATTTGAAGGCACTCTGAATAATTTCAACGCCATCTCTTAAAGTAATACATGAATTTGTTCTATGCTGCAGTGTTCTTCTGTGATTTTTCATTTCAGCTGTTGTCAGGGCCACATTGCAGCAATCACAAGTTTGGAGATTCGCTGATGTTGAAGGAGCATTATGGCAGTTGCAAATTGGCACATTTGCAGACGTTGATGGCGCATTTTGACAGTTACATGTTTGATCATTTGTGGACGATGATGAGAGATTTGAATCCAATTTGGACCGCTTTGTTGGAGGTTCCTCTTGCTTTAAGTTCCTGCATGACTGCCTCTGGTGGCGACGCAAACTATCACTACGAGTAAAACTCGCACCGCAAGCACTGCACTTGTACATATCTTACGCTTTACTGTAGTATGTGGTCTAACTAGCAATGATTGTGTGTTGCCCTCTAGTCTCTTTTATAAATAGGGGATCGCTATGCTCACCCCCACCCCGCATCCAACCAAGGTCATTCCAATGTCAAGGTCATCCCAATGTCAAGGTCGTTCAAAGTCAAGGGCATTCCAATGTCAAGGCCATTCAAGGTCACCCCCACCCCGCGTCTCAAGATCAATCTGCATCGCGGCCAGGTGGCCCAAGGTGACCCAAGGTCACCTTGGGCCACCCAAGACGTTCAAGGTGACGAGGTCATCTCAATGTCAAGGGCATTCCAATGTCAAAATATCTTAAGACACGGGTGACACAAGGTGACCCAAGGTCACCTTGGGCCACCCAAGACGACCCAAGGTCACCTTGGGCCACCCAAGACGACCCAAGGTCACCTTGGGCCACCCAAGGCGACAAAGTCGTCCCAATGTCAAGGGCATCTCAATGTCAAGAAATAAATGACGACATGTCGTTTTAATTGCTCATGTATCGAGTACACACAAAATCTATCGCTCAAGGTCATACCGCTATGCCGCACTCTATGCCCCAGGGCATAGAGTCGATATTTCTTCAAGGCCACCCCCCCACCCCGTGTCTCAAGATAAATCTGCTTCGCCCAAGGTGACCCAAGGTCACCTTGGGCCACCCAAGACGTTCAAGGTGACGAGGCCATCTCAATGTCAAGGGCATCCCAATGTCAAGGACATTCAAGGTCACCCCCACCCCTCGTGTCAAGGTCAGACCACCCACGTGCCGAGGTCATTCAATGTCACCCCCACCCCGCGTCTCAAGGTCAGACCACCCACGTGTCAAGGTCATTCAAGGTCACCCCAAGGTCAGACCACCCACGTGTCAAGGTCACCCCCACCCCAAGGTCAGACCACCCAAGCGTCAAGGTCATTCAAGGTCATCCCCACCCCAAGGTCAGACCACCCACGTGTCAAGGTCATTCAAGGTCATCCCCACCCCGCGTCCCAAGGCCACGCCCCCCACCACCCGGTGGGCGCGCAATCGGTATTACTTCTCTACTCATGGTCTCTATGTAGTTCAACAAATTTTACTGTGTCTGCTTCAGACCAGCTCATTTTTCACAGACATCAGATTCCACTTGCTCATTAAATGCATACACTAGCATTGACGAAAAACTATTTACTGTTTATATTAGGTGAGTATATGTAAATTTCACAGCGGTGGGGGAAGGGTAGCAGGTTAGTAAAAGCCACTTGCTATGTAGTTTACAGTGTATTTAGTTTATGTCTTGGCAGTTACTGGTACAAGTAACTAACCCAATGACTATACCAATGTAAACGCGTCTTTAGGTATATTTACTTTAATCATAGCTTATCATTATTTGTTATGGTCAGTTATGCTGTAACATAAGTGCAAAGAAACCAATTTGGTTATTTTATGGCTGTAATGCAAGGAATTTATATACATGGAACGATTATAGACGACTGCGCATCCAATTTTGTGTGGAAACGTGGGGGCCGTCATTTTGATGTCACACTGCTCCCAACTTCTACATTTTGTATTGGTACACCTGACCAAGACCCTAGAATTCTAGTGTCTTTTTCTTTCTAATCTAAAAATTCAATGGTTCAAATCTTCCTAACACCGCAACAGTGGTATGGGTAAATTTGGTAAATAGCTACTAGTAAATAGTGTTTGTTTTGTATTTTTGGTGTCTTGTTGGTTTATTTTATTGTGATTCTCTCGGTTTGATTCTGTTTGTGAGTTTATTATTGTGTTCCTTTGATTTATAGACTTTGAGTGACAATATTTAAGTATTGGACTTTCGTAATTATTCCAGGTAAATTCGGATTTTATAACAAGAATTGAAGGTCTTAAGAGACATGCAATCATAGTTCTTAGCTAATATAATAGTAAATTATGAAAACTGCGAACATAAACAATACAAAAAATAGGTAGGGATAGTTATAAATTTTATATGCATAATGCATTTTAAACATTTACTTTTCTAAACGGCTAATGGTGTATTTTACATAAATAATGTGAACAAACGATGCATAGGTAGGTACACAAAATATTTCGTTTGTACCTTCATCAATTTTACAAGAAAGTTTGGTGACTGATATATTTTATTTTTCACAAATAATTGTAATGAAACTATAAAATATTGAACATTTCTTATACCTCTTTAAAATTTTTCTTACTCAAAAGTTTTACTTGCTGCTTTCTGTGGTTTTTATTTGTTATTGCTATCTAATTGAAGAGGCTAGGTTAATACTGTTAAATTTCCCACCAATTTTCAGACATCAAATGGCGGATTCAAAATTAGAATACTCGCGCAGCTTTGAAAATCGTTCCATGTATATAAATTCCTTGCTGTAATGTTATAAAGGCATATATACATAATACATGTTTAATACACATACATGTATAATACCTACTACTAGGTATATCGCGGGTAGAGCGAGTAGAGCTTGGCCTTGGGCCTTTTCTGGCCCAAGGCCAAGGCCCAAGGCCAAGGCCCAAGGCCAAGGCCCAAGGCCAAGGCCCAAGGCCAAGGCCCAAGGCCAAGGCCCAAGGCCAAGGCCCAAGGCCAAGGCCCAAGGCCAAGGCCCAAGGCCAAGGCCCAAGGCCCAAGCCCAAAAATTCCGAAAACACCACGGCGCCGAGATACTATCTCTATCCTTATCGAGGGTACCTTAGTCAAATATGAGTATGCGCAAAAATATCGTATATTCTAATTAACACTCTCTGTCTCTGACGACGTCTTAAAAAAAAAATTGAAAGTCGGGAAGTCTGTCAGACTATAAACATTGTGTCAGCTTCCGTAACCATGGAGATCGACGATATCTGCGGATGCGCAAATCGAACAAAGGGTCTCTGGAAGAGTATAGCACTATATTTTTTGTCCTTCAGTGTTTTCGGAGAAACTGCTTATGGGTTAACATAGGGAATACGCGATATACTAGTCTTATATAATAATTATACCTACAATAATTAGTGACAGTGACGGTATATTTGTTAATTACTCCATTCCTTTCACCCGTATGAGCTGCTATTAGCAACTCGGGGCAGTTTGGGGATGTATGTTCCTTTCATTGGGCTTCTTGCGTCTGATGCACATCCCGCAAGGGGTGTGTTTGAAGTCCAAAAATGAGCATTGGTATTTTAATTACTTTGCTTGGTATTTGAAATACTCTCCGGTATTTCAAATACTGTACCGCTATTTCAAGTACCTCCTACTTCTTTTCTTACTTATCCATATATATTAAAACGCGTCCATTCCGTCTCGCTCTAAATTCCGCTGCCGAATCGACAAAGTTTCAAATCTATCTCCTCCGAGAGGGGATTGCGGAACGACCCCGCGCCCCCGGCCTTTCTCCAATGCGTAGGGGTATTTTCGTCCCGTTTGAGACGATGTGAAATTCGTACCGATGTGAGATTGCACTAACGAGACAAGCACCTCCCACGAAAACTGTCAAATTAATTAAACTTCAGATAGGTTACTTTCCTACGAGAAATATTGCTAACGGAATCAATAGTACTGACTGCCAAACACTTGCCAAACACTGATTACCAAAATACTGAAACGAAATGCTTTTCCAATTAGAAAAATCGGTAAAAATTATTTTTTCAGGTTGACACGTACAGTTTACATACTTAAACGTCTCAAGGTAAACATTTGCCAATAGGCGTGGTAGCGCATCGGGAAAGTCGTAGGATTGAAAACTTCATAATGTTGATTTCGCGAGTTCGAGTCACGCTGGAGGCAAACTTTTTTTTAACTTTTTAATTCCAATTAATTATTAGTATTAGTATTTAGTAATTCTGTTTCATTATCCGTAGCTTTTATTCTTTCTGCACGTAAAGTTTAGAATTAATTCATTCATTAAGGCAATCTGTTAAATTCATCATTTTAGCTTACAAAAGTAAATATCTACAAAATTTTTGGTCCCATTGATAAAATTGATAATAATGTTTAGTTAAAAATAAATTCTACCTTCAGTACTTAAAAAATTATGATATTTGACCATTAAGAATAGAGTATCCTTACAATTCATCAAAATATTAAGAAAAATCGTTTAGTATAATTGCATCATTATTCCAGATACAAAATTTCTTTAATATGTATTTTCTTAAAAATAATATTATTTTAGATGCATTTGCCACCCGACGGGTGACCCCAGGCCGCAGGCCTGGACCTCCGGTAGGGCTAGAAACGGGAACGAAAATCGCGACAGCGATTTTCTCTATATCAGCGATCTTCTCTTTCACCTTTCTGTAAGAAAGGTAAAAGGCATGTATGTACCTAATCCTACTACTTAGAATCTGTAGTATCGTAGAATTAGATACATGAAAACGTCTCCATTCCATAATATGCTACTATTGTACTAATTGTATCATGTATGTAACCTCATTGGCATTATTGGCAACACTGGTAACAATAACTGTATAATTAATTATTGTGAATACCTCATTTACTGTTGTTGAATGTAAATATTTTGTTACCCTTTTCAGACTAAATTAAAAGTTATGTTTGTTTTATGTTTTGTTATTATTATTACTTATTTCCTCAGGCGTAAAATTTCAGCAGGTATAAATAAATATAATTCACATTATTCCAAGTACCATTTCAAATATCTATAAAAGATTTGAAATACCTTAAAATATTTGTTGGGTATTTGAAGTATAATTTGCGGCATTTCAAATACCTATAAAGGATTTTAAATACCCTAAAATAATTTTTAGGTATTTGAAATAAAACTTGTGGTATTTCAAATACTGGAAAATATTTGAAATACTTTATTTGCTCGAAATTTCAATTACTTTTCTTGAGTATTTGGTATATCAAATCCTTTCTGTAAAGCAGAGTATTTGGTAATTGAAACTGCAAATACTTTAGATGGTATTTGGTATTTGATATTTGAAATACTTTTGATGGGTATTTGGAGCAGCTCTGGACACTACCTATGTAAGAAATGTCTATGCTTTGAAAACTATTGAAGGTTAAGTTTTGTAGATACTTTACTGGAAAACTATTAATTTTATATAGGTATAAGACAAAGATAGTTTTCTTTACATTATTTTTCTTTTCCTATATACTAAACTAATACTAAAATACATATTCTAATAACAATAGTGTCATTTTCCTAGAACCACTGTATATCATTCTATGCTAATAAAGTGAAGTTATTAGGACAAATACAAGTACTTACTGTAATGAACCAGTAATTATAATTGTTACTAAAACATACTGTATAATGGCTCAAAAATAATTTACTAGTAGTAAGAAAAAGTTTTTTTTGTGGCAACAAAACATTAATATTGCATTAGAGAAGTATCTGCTATCCCCAAAAAAACACTTATTAAGCATAAAATGGGTCTTCATTACTCACAGCAAAAAATATCGATTTACAGTAATAAGAAAAAGTTAACAAAAAGTTTTTTTAATGGTAAGTAGACAGATTCAGCAAACCCGTTTATGCTGTAGTAACTATGCTGTCTATTTGGAGGCTATTTAATGCAGATATTTTGTTGGGGATATGCGATTTCTATTTACAGTTACTTGAAATTTCTTTCAGTGTATGTTTACCAAAAACAAGTAATTCTGTCTTAAGGTAAGCGCTCACTTATCTGCGCCGAACGCAACGCACGCACCACCCGAATCGAATCCAAATATGTTTTACATTGTTTTAAGTATACGCATTTGCGCTAACTGGCTCGAGCCGCACGAAACGTACTACCGAAATTGCGGCCTACATTCTTCAGAGAGAATATTTCTGCAGTGCGTCCGGTGAGTGACGACACACGCAATTCCGCACATGTACCGACTCGCACCAGTCGCATGCTTTATAATATTTGGAAATATTTTGTGTTCAGCCACACTGAAGGAAATGGATCAAATAAAATGTTTTGCTAAGACGATCTGCTTTATGATAGCACTTTTTCTTATTACCATTATATTATAAGGCACTAACCATAAGGAAAATCGTTTTGCTAATATGCTTTTACTACCTTAAATAGTCATTTTGCTGTTCCCATATAGTACGTTTTCTAATTATTTTTCCTAGCATTTCTTTTCCTAAAGGTAAGTAAATAAACTTTTATAGTAAGTGTGTGCACCAATTTGAGACTTACTTAGTTGGGGTTACTTTACCTTAGTTTATGCCAAGTCGGTCCTGACTTACCGTAACTAAGTTATTATTTGAAAGTCATGTAATGTGCAGTCGCAATAGAGATCACTATACAGATTTCTCGCTAATCGGTTACTAGCCGCACGCCATTTTACGCACATTTTACGTGTGTTCACTGTGTTGACTGGGTGTGTACCGCGTGGAGTAAACGTTATTTGGTTAGTATAATATGGTAAATTTAATTTGGTCAAAGAACGTATTAGAGGCTTGAGTAATTAGTCTTTCTAATTCTTGTATAGATTACGAAAGATAAATAAATAATTTTAAAAGGGTGTATTTATTACCTAAAACACTATAACTTCACCAAAGTAGATATGCATAGATAAAACAAAGGTGCTTCAGTTATTTGACAGTGTATTACATGACATTACATCAGTTATTATGGTACTTTACAAGAAAGTTGGTATAGGAATATGGACACTATACCTATGTAAGAAATGTCTGTGCTTTGAAAACCATTGGAGGTTAAGTTTTGTAGATACTTTGCTGGAAAACTATTAATTTTATGTAGGTATAAATTATGTATGTGGGTGTGTTAAGCTTAACACCATACAATTCCTATATATTTAGGAGTTAACATGTTTTATCTTGATATATCCTGTATGCATCTGGCAACATTATTTTTCTTTTCCTGTATACTAAACTAATACTGAAATACATATTCTAATAACAATAGTGTCATTTTTCTAGAACCACTGTATATCATTCTATGCTAATAAAGTGAAGTTATTAGGACAAATACAAGTACTTACTGTAACGAACCAGTAATTATAATTGTTACTAAAACATACTGTATAATGGCTCAAAAATAATTTACTAGTAGTAAGAAAAAGTTTTTTTTGTGGCAACAAAATATTAATACTGCATTAGAAAAGTATCTGCTATCCCCAAAAAAACACTTATTAAGCATAAAATGGGCCTTCATTACTCACAGCAAAAAATATCGATTTACAGTAATAAGAAAAAGTTAACAAAAAGTTTTTTTAATGGTAAGTAGACAGATTCAACAAAACCGTTTATGCTGTAGTAACTATGCTGTCTATTTGGAGGCTATTTAATGCAGATATTTTGTTGGGGATATGCGGTTTCTATTTACAGTTACTTGAAATTTCTTTCAGTGTATGTTTACCAAAAACAAGTAATTCTGTCTTAAGGTAAGCGCTCACTTATCTGCGCCGAACGCAATCGAATCCAAATATGTTTTACATTGTTTTAAGTATATGCATTTGCGCTAACTGGCTCGAGCCGCACGAAACGGACTACCGAAATTGCGGCCTACATTCTTCAGAGGGAATATTTCTGCAGTGCGTCCGGTGAGTGACGACACACGCAATTCCGCACATGTACCGACTCGCACCAGTCGCATGCTTTATAATATTTGGAAATATTTTGTGTTCAGCCAGTTTTGGAACAATGGATGACGCGGTAAGTACTCATAACGTTAGTGCAAAATTACTAAACTTCTGGTAGCTCATTCTAAAATATTGAAAGAACATTGCTACGTTCTCAAGTAGATCATGAAATAATGCATGAAATTCTCCTAGAATATATTTGTATGAGTTGTAGTCAGAAAGCCTCATCACTCTACTTTTTAAAAAAGTATCATTGTTTACATTATCTTGAGAATTGGAGCTACAAAATTCAGTTTAATGGGAGCACCTCTTACTTGAACAGTTTGTGAAGCTGGTCTTCGTTTCCACAGTAGCCATGAAAAACGAAGGTACAATAATAAACTGATTGTCAGTTGTGTTAAATATTTAAAGTATAGATATAAAAATGTTCACATTAGAAGAATCATACGCGTTTGATCATTTACTACTAAAGATGCACAAATGTATTGAAGTAAATGGTGGGCACTTCCAACATATGGTTTTCTAACTTACTCAAGTAATTTTTATTTATATCGTTAGTTTAATTATTTTATTTGTTATTTTTATTACTGTCATTGTGCTTTGTTGTTATTGTTAACAAAAATCGTTCCTACCGATTATTAAAGAATTATTCTTTTCTCCTTATCTTTTTTCATTTAAAAAGCAAATGCAGTCAAGTTCCACATCAAGTTTGATCAGAGGTTTTAAAATGGTAAAATATACAGGGTATTTTATTTAAAATAAGTGTACAATATCTTAAAAATGATTTTACAAAAAATGGGGTATTTTTTCATTCGTAATAACCCAAATAAGAGTACTTCTAACAAATTTAATTTTGTGGCTCCAATTCTCAATATAATGTAAACAATGCATACCTTTTTGAAACGCAGAGTGATTAGGCCTTCTGATTATGCCAAAATATACAGGGTGTTCCATTTAATATAAGCAAGTAATTTCACTCCAAAGAGGAGCGTATTCCATAAAAAATTTACCAATATATTTGGAGATTTGGCAACAGTGCCAAAAAAAACTTACAAAAATCGTAAGTCGTTCTGTCTAAACCGCATCCCGATATCTCTTTTAGTTTTCGAGATATAATGCCACGAAATGTGATACTTTTCAATGGGACACCCAGTACTTGAATTTAAACTACCGGTATAGTAACGTCTTAAAATGTTGGTTTCTTGTAAATTTGTTTACAAAGTTTATTTATGTATATGAAATTGAAGCATGTATATTATTAATACAAGTTTCGTGTATTTGTTCACTTTCACCTAAAAAATAAATTATCATAAATATAGATAGATAAAATAAATAGATATGTGGACCTTATCCACATATTTATATGCCAAAAATATTTTTTGGGATACCACATCAGCATTCGAAAATGATTTATATGTTTCCTCCATAAACAATTTAGTTATTCGGGGTCTTAAAGATGAACCCATAGGGCTAAACCTTGAATTTGTTTGTAAAACAACTTTTCAAATTAAAATACAGACACCTTATCGACTTATAGATACTTAGTCGACTTTTTGTAACAACTTATCTTTTATTTTCTTTTTCAACGTTTTGGCGGATGCGCCGCTAGTAAATTTGATATACCGGGTGCCCCATATTTTGACCCTTTTTGAACCTATATAACTTGTGAACTAGTTGAGATAATCTAGTCTTCTTATAATTTTGATAAGGTTTTTCCTGAGTATCAGTCTTTTTTGCTCACTTCCGGTGACAGCGTATTTTCGATTGTATATAGGTTGTATATTTTCGGGGACAGAGTAACTTTGTTATTTCAAATGGAACACCCTGTATATTTTTTCACAGTTGGAAGGCCCATTGTTTTCCCTTTCCGAAAATGCCATATTTGTCATGGAAATTATACATAGCGTGACAGTTTCATAAGCTTTTAAAGTGAATGTCGCGTATTACGAAATTCTACAAAAAAAATACTTAATTCATTATAGACTAGTAGACTATGGGAATAAAAGACAACATCATTTCTAAATCTCAAATTAGTTTACTGACAACTCAGGTCCTTGAGTTACTTTAAGAAAAATGTTTACTTTGAGTGAAAAAGCTAAGTGTGTAGATTTTTTACTTCCACTCAATTCCTCTCAAAAAAATAATGGAATTACGTGTATACCTAAGGTAAACCCTTTTTGAGTTATTTGCGAAAAACTTATTCTTCTGTATTTATAAGCAAATCTGAAATTATCTACCTTGTTGCTTGCGATTCAAATTCAGTTTCAATTTCAGAGAAGAACAGTAGTCAAGTTTTATAGCTAAGTAGGTACTTAAGGAACAATATTTAAAAAAAATATAAATCAAAACTATTTCCATTACACTCTAAACATTTCTTCACATAAAAGCCATAAAAGTTTCACGTATTCTCTCTTGACAATCTTCCGGAGTTGTAACAGGAGTAGCATACCACAATTTTTATGAATAACCCCAATTGAAGAAGTCAATCGGTGACAAATCAGGACATTAGGGAGACCATCTATGAGGTACATTACTTACAAACAAGGATCTTCAAATAGTTCGTTTAGAAAATTATTAACCAGGCGAAGACTATGAGGAGGAGCCCAGTCATGCTAACACCACACTTACGGCATCCTTCCACGTTTTTGACAATCTGCTGCTATAATGTATTTAGTATTTAGTATTTATTTAATTAGATTGGGAATTAAGGTCTTAAGACCTATATAATCCTACAACAAAGGTGAAAAATAGAAAATTAATTAAAAAATCAAAATTGACATCCACAGTTATACAATAACTAAAAGGCAAACTATATCCTATAGCCAGAATTGGTGCACTACAGTCACAAAATAGAATATAAGAACACATATTGTCACATAGGAGCTTTCCACGCATCATAGTTTTTCTTGAAACTGTTCACTGAGGTGGAGTTGACAACCGCGGCAGGTAACGCGTTCCACTGAGAGAAAATTCTGTTGGAAAGAAAATTTTGCCGTGCTCTGCAATGAAACCTCTCTTGGGTCAGTTTCCAGGGATGTCCACGTAGTCGTTCATTGTGATTTAACGAAAAGATATTCCCGAGTTCCACCCCAAAATTATTATTCAGCGCACGATATGTAATGATAAGATCTCCTCGTGAGCGTCTTTCACTAAACGATGTCATGTTAAGTTCTACCAATCGTTGCTCATAAGAAGGTCTTGTGGGTCCATACATTGAACGGGTGGCCTGACGTTGCACAGATTCGAGAAGTGTTTTGTCTCGAATCCAGTCCACACTCCAAACGGGTCCTGCGTATTCCAAGATAGGTCTCACGTATATATAAAATAATCTTATGAATTGTTGAGGAGATAATTCAGTAAATGTTTTGGTGAGCATGAATAGTGTTGATTTAGCTTTGTTGCATATTTTGAAAATGTGTGGAGACCAAGAAAGCTCCTCTGAAATCGTAACACCAAGGTCATTATGTGAAGACACTACTGCGATTCTATTTCCATCTATAAGATAGGGCAATCGAGGATTATCTTTTCCGACATGCAGAACCACACATTTTTGGGCATTTAAAGGCAATAACCATATCTTACTCCATGATACGATACAATCGAGATCCCTCTGTATTTGCATGTAGTTGCATTCTGGATTGTCATAAATTTTAGTGTCATCAGCAAAAAAGGACACGATAGACTTAAGAGGATGACAGATATCAGATGTATACAGAAAAAGCAACGGGCCTAGCACAGACCCCTGAGGCACTCCACTAATAACATTGTATTCAGAGGAAAGCTGATTACCGACACGAACACAGTAAGTCCTGTCTTTTAGGAAACAGCAAATCCATTCCAGTAGTAAACCGCGTATTCCCAAATGTTCAAGCTTAAAAATGAGGCGGTTGAAAGGAACACGGTCGAATGCACGAGAAAAATCAAGATATATAATGTCTATAGAGGTTTTATTATCTAAGGCTACGGTCCAATCATTTACACATCTCAGTAAATTAGTTACAACTGAGCGTCCAGGTACAAAGCCATGCTGATTAGTTGAAATCAAATTATTCTCTAATGCAAAGCTTAGCATTTTCTTCGAAATTATAGATTCCATTAACTTTGCAGGAACGGATGTTAGGTTTATAGGCCTGTAATTACGTGGATCGGTCTTGTCATCTTTCTTAAAAATGGGGGTCACTGAAGATTTGAGCCAAATATCAGGTACCGTACTGCTGCTGAACGATTTGTTCATAATAAGTGACAATGGTGTACAGATTGTCGTGGCACATGCTTTTAGCAGAAAAGATGAGATTCCGTCAAGACCAGGCGAAGTATTTACTTTAAGTTTGATTAAGAATTCCTTCACGGTATCTATATCAAAGAAAATATTTGACAATGATGAAGCTATTCGAGGAGAGTTAATTTGAGGGATGTTAGTATTATTGGGTTCTCGAGTGAATGATTCCTGAAACTTTAGTGCAAACATCTGAGACACTTGGAATTTGTCGTAACAAATATTACCATCATTATCCTTAAGTATATGAATGGATACTTTAGAACACAAAGACGAACGTACATATTTGAACAGTCGTTTAGAGTTGGAACTCGAAACAATGTGGTTTTCATAGTTACGTTTGGACAGCTTGATGGCTAGTGAAAGTCTGTTTGAGAAAGCTCTCAGCGCTGCAAAATCTCCATCGGATTTGGATCGCTGAAATCGCCTCCAGAGGCTTTTTTTAATTTTAATCATTTCCAGGATTCGATGATCAATCCACGGCTTCAGAGGATTGACGGTGTTCTGTATATACGTAGAGTTTCTGCTAACTGAATGGTTTAGAAAATCATTGAAGAATGTCCATTGCTCTTGGACGTTTTTATCAGCGAGCGCATTATCCCAATTTAATTCTCGAATATCCTCATTAACTCGTACATAGTCAGTTTTCTTGCGTAAAACCAATTTCTTACTCAAAACTTCCTCTTGAATGTACTGAATATTGGTGAGAATCACAGAGTGGTCCGATTTGCCGATGGGGGGAAGATATTTTGGAGGTGTGAGGAGATCTGCGTCGCTTGTAAGAAGCAAATCTAATGTGGATGGTAGTTGGTTTAACCTAAATCTTGTGGGTTCAGTGACAAGTTGGGACAGATTAAGATCCTGCAATTGGTCCAGGAAGTTTAGAGAACTTGCGTCTCCAGGTAACCTAATAATAGGCCAGGTAATATTGGGGAAATTAAAATCACCAAGTATAATACAATTTTTCTTAGTGCTAAGGATATTATGTATTTGTGACAGAAACAGAGTGTCATTTTCAATAGAACAGTAACCAGGTCTGTACACACATACTACTGTAAAAGTAATTTGCCTCGACGAAAAATTTGCCGTTATGGCATCTATATTTTGACATGTTATAATATTAGTTGTGATCGAGAAATCCGAATGTAAAGATTCCTTGACATAAATACATACTCCACCACCTTTTCGATCAGGTCGATCAGCTCTGTAAAGAGAATAACCAGCAATATCAATTAAGGAATCAGGGAAATTATTATGGAGGTGAGTCTCTGAAATCATAATACAACCAGGGTTAATATCTTCTACTACAGGAATAAAGTCATTAAATTTGGCAGGTAGAGAAGCTAGATTAGTGTACATAATTGGCCATTCGAAAAGAATTGGTTTTAGTTTTTTGCGACACATTTTACAATCCAAGGAATTCCATGCTGATATTTTATGGTAATATCTCTTTCTCCAGTATCAAGTCTTTGTTTAAGAGTTTGCCTTAGATTATTAAGATATGCTAGTTGGGAGGGTGTTTTATCATCTTGAAATTTGACACTGTTGTATGGTGTGCCATTAAGTTTATTCTTATTGCGCAGTATTTTCTTAGGTGTCGTTGAATCTGGGAACACTAATTTGGGAACACTAATCTGGGAACACTAATGTTTTGCACTAAATGGTATGAATATGCAGGGAATTTGTGCTTTTGTAAAATTCTGTGAACACTTTTTCCACTTATTCCCAGATCTTGTTCAGCTTCTTTCAGAGACTTCCCAAAGTATCCCAAAATATTTACTTCATTGTTGTCACTATTTATCACATATATCACTTTTACCGGCTTTCTTCTGAATAAACCATAAGTATTATAATTACTAATCAACCATGCCATGGTGTCAAATGAAGGTTTTGGTCTATCTGGATATCTCACTGAAAACGTTTCACATGCTCTAGTAATAACTATCATAAATGACTAGTAAATTGAAGAAATCTTCATTATTTAATACTAAACGCGACATTTCTTAAGAACAAATTACCTGACAAGTTGATTAAACAAGTTGATTAAGATAGGTTTTATGCCTGTTAGTAACAAATAGGAAACTAGATAATTTCAGATTTTTGATAAAGAATTAAACATAATAAAACAAATTGCTTTTAATAATGGTTACAACTCATCCATGATCAACAATATTCTAGGCAAAAAAATGTACGAAAAAGCTATTCAATCAATATATCCCTTACCTAAGAATACCATTCCTCAATATAAAACTATTACCTACATTGGTAAACCTACAGAATCTATAACAAAAATTTTAAAGAAACAAAACATTCATATTGCTTATAAAACATCCAATACTTTTAACAAACTAATAAAAAACAATAATGATAAAACGAAAAAGGAAAATCAAGCAGGTGTCTAAAGTTTTCATGTGGTACATGCCCCAAAGTATATATAGGAACTGGAAGAAATTTCAAACAAAGGATTCTGGGAGAACACAAAAGAAGCTTCAACAATAGAAAAACAGACTCTGGACCCTGCTAATCATCTTATAGAAGAAAATCATAATTTTAATGAAAATTTCGGAGTTTTACACATAAAAAATAAAGGATTAAAACTAACCCTACTAGAGTCACTAGAAATTAAATTAACTGACAAATTCTGATATAATTTTAAACGATCAATTAGAGACTAACTCGTCACCATTATTAAATATTTTTTAAAAAACTTATTAAACAAAATAGGTATCCTTCCATTTATACTAATTTAAATAATTTTATACATAGAACATCTGTGAAAATACTTGACCTGCGATTTTAGATTTTATATTTTTGCTAGTTGATGACTTTACTACTTTACATCCTATATTTATACCCTATTTTGACATTGTAACATTAGTCTAGTACTCACATCTGAAGAAGCCACTGTGTTAGCGAAACAATCGTCATGGTTTTATATATTTAAATTTAATATATAAATAAAAATTTGTGAAAATCATAAAACTGTACTTGTTTTAATTCAAGAGTTAAATTTCAGATTTACTTATAAATACAAAATAATCCGTTTTTCGCAAATAACTCAAAAAGAGTTTACTTTAGGTACCAACTTGTAGTAAATTAGACAAGTAGTAATTTAATTATTTTTTGAGAAGAATTGAGAGGAAGTAAAAAAATGGGGGTTGTCATTTAAAAAAATTGAGGTTTTGAGATTTTGTGAAATGAGTTTGTAACCGGATTTTTTAAATACCCTGCAACATTATGAACTTGTTTTCATCGATCTTACGTGTCCTTGACATTCTATATTCAGGTGATGACTCAATTGTTTTTCCTGAAAACTTGATTTTGAAATAAATAGATAAATAATAAATAATAATAATAAATAGTAATATTATAAATTATCGTAATACCTTGCAAGTGTCAAAATAATAAAAAAAAAACTAAATATCTGAAAAACCCTACATATTAGGTATAGGGATCTTGAATAAAATGTCCCTTAAATTCGTTAAGGAATTAAAAAATGTAAAAGAAAATGTAGGTATCGATTTCCGGTATAACTGGAAGTGACAGGAAGTCAAAAATATTTTTAAAAAAGCCAGCGCCATCGATTAGCCCCCCATGCAAATTTTCAAAATTCTACCTCTATTGGTTCTCCATATGCAGGTCGATACAGTTTGTCGTGTCATACCCTGTACACAGATGAATAGGGAAACTTGTCAGCTTTCTGCGTCAGCAATAATATACAGGCTTTCTATTAAAAAAAATTACTTTTTAACACTTTTATAAGCAATTTAAAAAACGTTATTTCTAGGCCACCGTATACATTACTGCTAAGAATTGGCTAGCGCATGAAAAACCCTCATTTCTTGCCTAACTATAACCCAAAGTTCAAGTTGTGATTATTTTGTGGTAGGGAGACAACACAATTTATTTTGCTCAACAATAATCAATATTTGGAGAACAGCTTGACATAGGTATACAAACATTTTAACAAAAGTTACTTGGAATTGGATACAGAATACAGAATCCAAAAACAAAGAAATATGTAGGGTATTCCAGTTAAAATAACGAATATGTTGTCAGTTTTACGTACACCTGGCAACACCTCACACTCGAAAATATTTTTGTCCCATAGAGCATACCTGCTTACTTTGGTAACCAAATTTTCAAAACAATCGGTTGACCCGCTCTTCATATGCCTACTTCTGATACCCTGAAATCACCCTGTAAGAATTTCGTGGTCCACGTGGATCCACGAATCCTGTATAAGAATTTATAATAACATTAAACATTAAAGTTTGTCGTCCACGTATCTTGTTCCATAATGTATCTATCATTTTCCTTGAAAATGTTTGGAATTCAATTCAATAAATTTCAGCTATAATAAAAACGCTTAATATTCAATAGATGCAGCTTGTAGGCGGCTTTTTGGGGGCGACTGGCTCGCCTATTCAACCCGACGAGTCACAGAGGGATCGATAGGGCCACGATAACACCGCTAAAAACCCTGTTGCCTCGGCGCGGACTGTACAGAGAAGCTGCGAATGTACCACGAACATCCCGACCAGCTTCTCGCCGCCAAGATGGAAAACGTGAAGTTTTAATTTTCCGAGTAGTTCATTAACATGGCCAAATCGACCAGCAGACTACCTATTTCTTATTAGCTGTAGGGGGGGTGACGTGAGTGAAGTGTGTGCCATATTTCCCGAGCAAAAGCGGAAAGCATTGTAAGTGGTATCGATTTTTGGTAAACATTATTTTACAAAACGATCCATCTTGGCGGCGTTTCCGCGTAGCAATTGTTTTTTGTCTTATTTCTACTGAAAGCCAAGATGAACCGCTTGGGGCAGATTCGATTGCCCCCTTTGTCGGCAGCCATTAATGTGGCCAGTCAGATTCGTCGTCAAATGATCCCTCATAGACCAGAAGAGCCTCAACGTCCATCAGGTGAAAGGGTGCATTTTGCTCAGTTGCCCGATCAAAATCACACCACCCATGGGACTGTGGATGAGCGCCATGAGATGAGTAACATAAAGACCACGAATCCTTTCCTGAGTATGGAGCAAAACAGTTACCAGAATCACCCAAATCAGGCGGAGGAGAGCTTCAATGAGGGTTATCAGAAACAGCAGAGTAGAATGTCATCTGTTGATTTTTCGGAAGGGTCTGATTTTGTGGAAGGAAAGAGTGAAGTAAAAATTAATGAATATCAGGCGGCATGGAATGTTACAAATGCTATTCAGGTGAGTTATTTTAATCAAATAGCGGCAGTAAGTCGAATTGTGCTACTGTTACATTTTTTTGAGTTTGTCTGCTATGGCTCCACATAATTTTGAATATAATCATTGTATTAGAATTTTTGATCTCGTGTTAGGTAAAAAAAAATGTTGTGTAGTAGGATGCCTTGATGCATGAATAATTGAGGATAAACATCATACTGCGCTAATTGTTTCTATGGAACTATCCGTTGCAATTACTCTTAAATATAACTTTTTTCCAATTTTATTGAGTATTTCAGTTTCAAAAAGGATTTTTTTTCTGTACCATACGGACGAGTTATTATTGTATACTGATAAGTCTTTTATTTTGGCCGTACAATTAGGTTAATGTGGTATATGACAAGTTTTATAAAGAACTAAGAAGTAACTTCGATTTTTATTTCTGTATTCCACGACATAAAACGTCCCATATACATAAACATAAAAATAACAAATACAAAGTCTCATAAATAACATTAAGTTTAAATCTAAAATGTGGCGCATGCATTGTATGATTTTAAGCACCTAAAAGTTTTCATTAAATCAGAAATAAATGTTTCTTATAAAAGTTTTCTACAGGAAACTGATAATAACATCAACGTTTTTGTGCGTAATTAAAAAGGTTAAACTATAGGATTGCTAGCACAAATGCATTTTCAGAGGAAAGAACTAAGAACTACTGACGACATAGTTTATACATCACTGTATATAAAAAAAGGAGATAAATTTGATGTCTATGTTATCAATTTTAGCAAAGTGTTGGAAATATTGCTTCACAAACTTATTTATCCTAAGATAAGCAACTAAATAGCAACACATCAACACGACTTCATGAAGAGTCGTTCTACTACAGCTACTAATTTAGTTTGCATATTCAGTTTTCTTAGAATGTTTAAATGTGCAGGAACAAATGGATGTAACTTACCTTGACTTTTCGAAGGCATTCGATAAACTTTATCAGGCGCCTTTAGGTGTTCTCAGAGATCCGTTCCCTCATGTTATTTAATATATTTATTAATAACATAACTTCAAATCTTGTGTGTACTGACGATTTGAAAATGAATTCAGTAATTAGAAATATGCGTGATTGTCAACGATTTCAACATAACTTGGATATAATTGTTTTGAAAAAAAAACATGTATCTCATTTAAATGTTCCAAGAAGTATATAGAAAACACTCTATATACTAGTATTTCTACTTATTAGGCCTTTTTCAATAGAGTAAATGTCTATTATTAAATGTTTCCAAGCGCGTTTTCGTTATTTATTTGTTTACGAGCACCTACCCCCGATTGATCCTACCATCTGGTAAAGCCCGAGTTTTTAAAGGACTAATAAGTCAAAATACTAGTATATAGAGTGTCTTCTATATATTTCTTGGAACATCTAAATGAGATCAATGTTTTTTTCAAAAAAATTATTTTCACGATGTTTCATAAAGAACCATCCGCTTCGAGTATCCACTTTAATAACTTGGATAAAATATCTCAATGGGTATTAATATATTTTGAACCAGATGATGTTATATAAATAACAACTGTAATAGTAATATTATCTGTAATAGTAGTAACTGTAATAGTAATAGTAACTGTAAAAGTAATAATTTTAAACAAGCATTTGTGAGCATGTTTGAGACGTCTTCAACGTAATATTCAAAAGATGTAGCAAATATAATATAAAAATAAATACTTATAATAAAAATAGCAACGGATTATTATTTAAAAATACCCACTTTTTATTTGCAGTAATGTAGCAAGGTTATTTTTCTCTGAAATAGCTAAACTAAATATGAACTAAATATTTAGTTAATAGGTTATCAAATAGAAAATATAATACGTAGTTCTTGCATTTGCGAAACCGCTTAGTTAGTACATATTGAATAATGTTTAGTAAGTAAGTCAATGCACTGGGAAGTTCAATAAAACATATATGACATGTAAAACAGCGATGAGTATCGAATAAACGATTTATGTAGTAACAACATCCGACGTTTCAATCATCTTTTACAATGAAGTTGGAATTAACAACTCCATTTTCACTAACGTCCTGTTCCTTAGATTGTGAATGTCCCATGTTTACTCTTTACTATTTTACTTTACTATTTTTGGAGACATTAGAGTGATATAATAAAGACGTTTATATGTTTGTGTCCTGTTTATGTGTTTGTGTGTGTGGGTATTAATTATTTCTTCAATGCAAATGTTATCAATAAACTAATTTGACATTTACAAGTGATGTTGTCTTTTATTTGCATAGTCTACTTTGTGAATTATTATTTTTTTCGTAGCATTTCGATAAAACGCTTTATTCACTTTAAAACCTTATGAAACTGTCACTCTGTATAATTTCCATGACAAGTATAACATTTTCAGAAAGGGGAAACCATAGACTTTCCAACTGTGAAAAATATACAGGGTATTCCATTTGAAATAATAAAGTTGCTCTATCCCCGAAAATATACAACCTATACAATCGAAAATACGCCAGGTCACTTCCGGTTCAACTGGAAGTGAGCAAAAAAAAGACTGATACTCAGGAAAAACCTTATCAAAATTAGAAGAAGACCGGCGAAAACCGCATTTCATTATCTCAACTAGTTCACAAGTTATATAGCAAAATATAATGGGGCACTCGATATATCAAATTTACTAGCGGCGCATCCGCCAAAATGTCCAAAAAGTAAAGAAAAGATAAATTGTTACAAAAAGTCGACTAAGTATTGTAAGTCGATAATGTGTCTGTAATTTCAATTTGAAAAGTTGTTTTACAAACAAATTCAAGGTTAAGGTTCATCTTTAAGACTCCGAATACCTAAATTGTTTATGGAGGAATCCTATACCTCATTTTTGAATACTGTGTAATCCCAAAAAATATTTTTGACATATATTTATTTTATCTATCTATATCTATGATAATTTATTTTTAGGCGAATTTGAAGAAATATACGAAACTTATAGGTTGTATTAATAATATCCATGCTTTAATTTTATATAGGTACATAAATAAACTTTTTAAATAAATTATTATTTAAGATCTACAGGAAACCAACATTTTAAGACGCTACTAGACCGGTAGTTTATGTTCAAGTATTTTTATTCCATGAACAATTACATAGGAAATGTTAAAGAAAGAAAACAATTCAATACTTTATGTACACACTATATATTATTATATAGTGTGTACAGGGTGTCCAAAATAAGATCCTCTATCCCCTTATCTCAGAAAGTATAAAAGGTAGAGAAAAATGTTAAATACAAAAGTTTTTTGGTTTTACCTGAATTTTTTATTTTTATAACCTTCTTGAATACAGGTTGTTCAGTTTCTCTGATCCAGGCATCAACTTTCTTTTTTTAAATGGGATACCCTATATTCAATTACGTTTTTGAACTCTCCTTAAAATTCTATGTCGACATTGTTAAGAGTACCCTATACCTATCATTTACCGTTACGAAGATATTAGCATTTAAAGTTAACAAGTGCTGGTAATGTTAACAGCAGCGAAATTTTTGACATCAATCAATATGCAATATTCAGGAATGACAGGTCGGATCGCAAAGGTGGAGGAGTTCTACTTGCATTCAAAAATAATTGGCTGGTCAACCAACTGGATCTGCAAAACTTTTTTAGTGAAGTTCCTAGTATTAATATTGTTGGATGTTGTGTAACTATTAACTCATTTATATCTCTTTTTGTTTTTGCTATCTATATACCTCCAGCCACGTCAGTAGAAATGTACATAAAATTCTTTGGTTGTTTTGAGCTTTTTGAGAGGGTATATGGTAAGCGTATTGTTATTTTCGGAGATTTCAATATACCCGGTTTCATTAATATGATAAATGATAACAATGTACATAATATAGATGAGCGATCTGGAGTGATTATTAACTTCATGAATTTTTATGACTTACAACAATCTAACACTGTGTTGAACACTTCAGGTCGAATTCTCGATTTAGTCATGTCTAATGTGACGTGTTCTGTTGTGAAGGAAGACCAGCCGCTTGTAAGTGTTGATAACTATCACCCTCCTCTTAATATAACACTGAGCATAGAATCAAAGCACCGTGTTGTATTTCCTATTAATCCTTTTTCTCAAATGTATAATTTTAGAAAGTGTGATTTGAGAATTGTTTATTCTGAATTATCGATTGCTGATTTTTCTTGTTTGGAGCATGTCAAAGATGTAAATGAAGCATGCGATAAATTTTATAGTATTTTATTAGATATTTTTAGACATAACATACCATTAAAGGGAAACAACCAAAGTAAATACCCAGTCTGGTATACGAGAGAAATTATATCTGATTTAAAACATAAGAACAGGCTATTACGTAAGCACAGGACAGCTAGATCAGATGCATCCTACCATCAGTTTAAATGTCTTAGATCTCAAGTTAAAACTAAAATAAATAATGCCTATAAATCTTATATAGTTTCTGTTGAAAATAGTGTACAAGTAAATTCCAAACATTTTTGGGCTTTCATAAAAAACAAAAATAAAGTGTCGCGTATTCCGGGTGTCATCTCCGATGGAGATACTCAATATTGCGAACCTAGGGCAATTGTGGATTGTTTTAGCCGCTATTTTGCTAGTGTATACTCTGTAAATGCTGATAACCCAGTAGTTGATTTGGATCAGTTGGGGTGTGGTTCTGATATACATATTAATCTCAGTCAGGTAACTGAGGATGAAGTATTTGCTGCAATTCGCAAACTAAAGCCAAAGACATGTTGCGGGCCCGATGCTGTACCTAGTTTTCTGATCAGGGATTGTGCTGTCATTTTCTGTAAACCACTAAGGAAAATATTTGAGCTTTCTTTAAAGACTTCTACATTTCCAAGTTGTTGGAAGATGGCTAGAATTTCTCCTATTCATAAAAAAGGTAGTCTAAATGAAGTTAGCAACTACAGACCCATTGCCTTACTATCCGGATTCTCGAAGGTATTCGAGATTTTTATACGTTCTTATATTTATAGCAAAGTTGAACATCTTATAAGCGAGCGTCAGCATGGTTTTCTTGCTAGAAGGTCTACGGTAACAAATTTATGTTGTTTCTCCGATTATGTAAGTACTGTTTTGGATGATGTTGGCCAAGTTGATGCAATTTACTCTGATTTCTCGAAAGCTTTCGACAAGCTAGACCATCATGTATTATTATCAAAATTACAATCATTCGGTTTTTCCTTGGATATGCTTAAATTTTTCCACTCGTATTTGACAAATCGGAGGCAATTTGTAGAATACAATGGTTTTCAGTCTGATTCATTTATACCTACCTCTGGTGTCCCACAAGGTTCAGTCCTTGGGCCATTATTGTTCTTATTATTCATAAACGATATAGCGGATAATTTTCAGTGTGAATCATTGCTCTTTGCAGATGATCTTAAATTGTTTAGTAGAATCGACAGCTTTTCTGACTCAGTGCATCTTCAGAATGATTTAAATAAACTTGATTTATGGTGTGCTGCTAATAAATTACCACTAAATATTGACAAATGTTTCATTATTACTTTCACAAGGAAATTTAATAAAGTTTTACACAATTATACGATAGGGCATCATCCACTGAATCGAGTATCCCATATCAAGGATTTGGGCGTTACGTTGGATGAGAAACTAACTTTCTCTCCACATATAATGAATGTCGTTGCATCAGCAAATAAAACATTAGGTTTTGTTTTTAGAAACTGTTCATCTTTCACGAATTCAGCAGCTCTCATGCAACTGTTTGTATCTTTGATTCGATCCCAACTAGAATATGCAAGTTTGATCTGGGATCCACTCTATTTGAAGTACATTAATGCGGTAGAATATATTCAACGCAAATTTTTAAAGTTCATGTATTTCAAGACTGAAAGAGTATACCCGACACAAGGTTACGATCATCAGATTTTGTTGAACATGTTCAATATGCAATCGCTAAAAAACAGAAGAACAATTGTTAATCTCAAATTCTTGTATGGTTTATACCATTATAATATAAACTGTGCTGAACTTTTAAGCAAACTAAATATAAATATTCCAATACACTCCTGTAGGGTTCATAGGTATTTTTACTTGCAAGCCGCTAATAGTAATATTGGTCTCATGTCTCCACTAAACAGAATATGCCAGCAATATAATGAGTTTGATTACCTGACTGACATAAATTTTAATTCTTTGAATAGTTTTCTAAAACCTATTTTAGATCGGTTATAGTGTTTATTTATTTCTGTCATTTGTACCATTTGTTTACTTATAATATCAGTGTGTTTATTTAAGTACCTATGCGTACTCGACATTATTGTACAATTTACAGTTTTTTTTTTGCTTTTTTTTACTACCACTTATTTCTGTATCACTATTATTTGTAATGTGCTTTATTATTATTCTTTTTTATCTATTATTGATTGTTATGTATTTTTTCTATCATTTATATAAGTATTTGTAATGCTCTGTAATCTTGTAATCTTTGTTGTCAAATTGCCCTGTAATTGGGATTTTCCTGTTGGGCTTTAAATTAAAATAAATAAAATAAATAAATAAATAAATAAATAAATAAAGAAAAAAATCTTTAAAAAACACCTGCTCAAAAAATCTCGGCAAAACAAATAAGACATCCAAAAAAAAGGTAAATAGGGTTTATTTCGTAGACAATTAGACTCAGAAATTACTTCTATGAATCGATATTACCTGATTAATATACAGGGTGTTTTTGACAGATGGCTCAAACATGTATATGTTAAAACTCCAGAAAAAAGAAAATCTCTTATGGAACACCCTGTGTATTATTATATTTTTGGATTCTCTATTAAATTTTAACCTTACTCTATATAACGTTCCCTATTCTTATTTTGCTTAGTTTTCAAGATATTGACGAAAATGTGAGCTATTAATCAGTATCGGTTATTATTAAAAATATATCTACTATTATTTGGTATATTATTGTAAGTGTGCCTTAATACTGATTAAGAATATATTATTTTATTAAAAACTAATATTTTTTTAAATTGTTTCATTAATTAACTAATATAAACAAATCTGTTTGTAACTTGAACCACAAATAACTAACAATAATCAACAAATAACAATAAAAATAATAAATTAAATCAAGTGTCCTATATGTCCTCAATTTTCAGCTATGCATGTTGTGTATATAACTGCTAGTTTTCTTACAGCGCAATCACATTGATTGAGCGCTTCAATTTCCATCCCGATTTTAATCTTTAAACCATCAACATTATTACTCTGAATTTGATAAACTCAGGCTTTCAATGTACCCCATAAAAAGTTACCAAGTGGAATCTGGGATCCTCAGCGCCCATGGGATATTCCCGTCTGGCCCTATCCATTCCACAAAATAGTTCTTAATAAAATTCTTTACAACTGCAGTATTGTGGCATGGAACTCCATCCATCTGATAAATGATCTAATTGGCACCTTCTTCGGCATCCAATAAAGGTAAAATGCAAATTTGTAATGAATGTCATTTCCTGATATTTTACCTAAGGTACCTATGACCATTTAAATATTGGCCAAGAAAGACAGGGCCTAAAATGTGACTCTTATAAATAGCGCACCAAACGTTTTCGTCAATATCTTGAAAACTAAGCAAAATAAGAATAGGGAACGTTATATAGAGTAAGGTTAAAATTTAATAGAGAATCCAAAAATATAATAATACACAGGGTGTTCCATAAGAAATTTTCGATTTTCTGGAGTTTTAACATATACATGTTTGAGCCATCTGTCAAAAACACCCTGTATTTTAATCAGGTAACATCGATTCATAGAAGTAATTTCTGAGTCTAATTGTCTGCGAAATAAACCCTATTTACCTTTTTTTTGGATGTCTTATTTGTTTTGCCGAGATTTTTTGAGCAGGTGTTTTTTAAAGGTTTTTTTTCTTTAAATGCTAATATCTTCGTAACGGTAAATGATAGGTATAGGGTACTCTTAACAATGTCAACCAAGAATTTTAATGAGAGTTCAAAAACGTAATTGAATATAGGATGTCCCGTTTAAAAAAAGAAAGTTGATGCCTGGATCAGAGAAACTGAACAACCTGTATTCAAGAAAATTATAAAAATAAAAAATTCAGGTAAAAACAAAAAACTTTCGTATTTAACTTTTTTCTCTACCTTTTATACTTTCTGAGATAAGGGGATAGAGGATCTTATTTTGGATCCTCTATCTATATTGTGTGTGTGTGTGTATATATCTTCCTTTTACTCCGGCCTATGTCTTCCTAGACCTAGACTATTATAAAGTGTCTATGTATTTCTTGTAGTTTTGAAATATGTGCGGAAACTTAAACAACAACCAACTATTCTATTGAATTTTTCAGGGAATGTTCATTGTATCCCTTCCATTCGCCGTCTTACGCGGGGGATATTGGGCCATAGCTGCAATGATTGGCATCGCTTACATCTGCTGCTACACTGGAAAAATCCTGGTAGATTGCCTCTACGAGTTTGATGTTCAAACGGGGAAGCAGGTGAAGGTGAGAGATTCGTACGTGGGCATCGCCAAGGAGTGCTTTGGGAAGAAATACGGGGCCCGCATGGTGAACGTGGCGCAGATCATCGAGCTGCTCATGACTTGCATTTTATATGTAGTGGTATGCGGTGATTTGATGAAGGGCACCTTTTCCGATGGACCTATCGATACGAGGTCATGGATGATGCTTGTTGGTATATTGCTGATTCCATTGGGTAGGTACTTTTGAGAAAACGTGTTGCCCAGATTTTGAAAAAAATGGTTGATAGTCAAATATGCTTTTAATATTAAGTTTAAGTTTGTTTGGTATTTTTTCTTCTATTATAGCTCCATAGTTTCTTGATTTAAATAATAATTATATAAGGAATAAAGTCTTGAATCCATTTTTCGCTTTATGAAAAAATTATAAATTTTTTTATATGGAACTGAACAACTGCTAATGTCAATTAGCGATTCAAATTACCGATGAGGGCGCTGCAAATTGTAAACAAATATGGAGGAAGGCGAGTAAAAATTTTGCATTTCATATAACATCATCTAGCAATTTAGTATTCAACTGCCACAAATATAGTGACTTCATGTGCTAATTAGGGTGAAATAAAGGATAAAAAGGGTGGTAAATGCAGTCAAACGTCCCATAAGTGCTTCATTGCTAATTACAAGAATTTTTTTGGGTTGAAACAGGTACCCTAGTTTTTGTTTACTTACATTTTGGGCTAAAATAAGTGTGATAGACTGTATGGTGATACCATATTAGTGCTTGTTTTTTGTTAAATAGCGTTTAAATTAAAATATATTCCGTTTTTATAAGACTAATAATAGAAAAGTATAGACAAACTGCAACAAAGTGATTATGTTGTATAAATAAACGTGTGCCCTGTTAATAAATTGTTATATGCCTTTTGGAGAAATGAGTGAGAAACAGTTTCTTATACTAGGGCCAAACTTCTACCTATCTTCTATCTTAAACACTTCTATTGACACGTTTTGTGGAATGACACCATTAAACACGGCAGTTTGTGTTGTGCTGATTTCTTTTGAATGCCATTTTAAAATTTAAAAATAACGATGTACAAATACTGATCACGTCGTTTTTAACTTTGTAATACCAAAAAATCACAAGCACCACTAAATTATTACGTTAAACAAACCCAAATATTATTTATCATTATATCAGCAATAAGCCTCCAAAAATTATCTTTTAAGTAGGTTCACATATTTTCATGTAGAGGGTGTATTCATTTTTGGAATCGCCAATTATGTATGATATATACGCTGAGGTCCAGAAAAAGTGATGCACTTAATTTAATAATAATAATAATAATAATAATAATAATAATAATAATAATAATAATAATAATAATAATAATAATAATAATAATAATAATAATAATACTGTGTGAATTACTGTGAGTTTTCCTTGACCCAAAACATACTTACCCTGTTAAATTGGTTGAAACACTTAAACAAAAAAGTGGAGTTCGTTTTCACACCGGGCCAAGTAGGAATACCAGGGAACGAAAAGGCAGATAAATCCGCTCGCTTGGCAGCGAATAATAATAATATTGATGATGGTATCCCTGTAAGAGGTAAAGATGTCATTGTTGAGATTAAAAGAGAATATGAAAGGAAGTGGCAAATAAAGTGGAGCGCCAAGGAAACAGGTTAAAAAACAATACATCCAAATGTAACTACTTGGAAATCTGTATTAAAACTAACTAGACGAGAGCAGGTAGTAATTTCACGGATTAGAATTGGACATACTCACCTAACATCCTTTCATTTAATCAGAGGAGGAAGAGCTCCAAGATGTTCTAGATGCTGAGTAACAATAACAGTAGAACACATCTTGATAGAGTGTCCCATATATGCATGCTTTCGACAATTGCTGAACCTAGATAACACCTTACAAAAAATTCTAGCAAATAATAAAGAATCGATTAATAAACTACTGGCATTCCTTAAAGTTATCGATATATTCGCAAAACTATAATCTTTACTGTATCTACCGGAAAAAAAAATATTGCTTATAATACACGGAAATTGTACTTGTAATAATAATGATGAGGCCAATGACCTAAGCTGTAGATGCCAAAAGGAAAAAAATAATAATAATAATAATAATAATAATAATAATAATAATAATAATAATAATAATAATAATAATAATAATAATAATAATAATAATTAATAATAATAATAATATCTTTACCCCTCCTTTTAATCACAAGGATTAGCCCGAAAGTCTGAGACTTGTGTGAGAGAGGGGGCGGCATATTATTATTTAGTAGGCCGCATTTGCGCTTTTAAATAGGTTAGGTATTACAATATTCGAATTTGACGAAGTTCTGATCTAATTTTGATAGCTGATTAGATCGATTTCTCAGCAATGTATAACCTAATTTAGCGATTATCTATACGGATGTTTTTTTTTTGGATTCTCAAACCTCACTTTGTGACTGAAGCTTTCAGTTTGCTCGCACCCAAGGATTTGTGCAAAATCCTTTGCTCGTACCGACTAATTACTCTTCATCCTGTTGCTTCAGAAACTCCTCCCACCCTCCCACTGTACGAGAAGCAACTAATCTAAGCTATATTTGATCTAAGTAGCAAATATATTTTCCAGACAGACTGCGACCTCTGTAGACATTATCTCGCAATAATTAAAGGCGAAACAAGGTTCACGTAAAAGCGTCGTATCTCAGCAAGTTTCAAAGATGGAATATTGAGCAAAAAATTAAAATATTTATTAAAAAGTGGTTTACCCAATAATAGGTAAGTTTTTCTTCGTAATTGCATGTATTACTCACAGAGTGTTTTAAAAATAGGTGAAAAAAGTTAAGAATTTTTCCAATAACTTTTATGAAATGAAAACATTTTTCATTGTTTCCAATCTCACTTATAGATAATGTCAAAAATCAAGTGTGTCACTTTTTTGGAACTGAGTGTATTAATTATTTTTTGTGATATGATTGAGAAACTGATACCCAATATAATATTCTCGTATACCTATTAGGTAAAACAAATTTGCATCTTGAGTTAAAATAAATATAATAATACATTTTCTAAAAATCTAATTCGAATCAAATTATGAATAATATAGACAACGGGTCGGGTCGGTGGCTTACAGTTTAGTATGTCGATCGTTAAAGCCAAAGGTTTGAATCCCCCCTTTTGCCGGATAATTTTTAATTAATCGAAATTGAAATAACAACTGTTTTCCAATGACTATTTGTATTTTCAGCTTTTCTAAAATCCCTCAAAAGCGTCAGCGTGCTCTCGTTCTGGTGCACCATGTCACACATCTTTATCAACGCCGTCATCCTAGGCTACTGCCTGCTATACATAGGAGACTGGGGTTGGAGTAAAGTTAAATGGTCACTGGACTTGGAAAACTTTCCTATCAGCCTGGGAGTCATCGTATTCTCCTACACATCCCAAATCTTCCTGCCGACATTAGAGGGAAACATGGAGGATCCCTCGAAATTCCAATGGATGCTGGACTGGTCCCACGTCTGGGCGGCTGTATTCAAAGCCATTTTCGGATACGTTTGCTTTTTGACGTTCCAAAACGACACGCAGCAAGTAATCACCAACAATTTGCCATCAGCAGGGTTTAAAGGATTAGTAAATTTATGTTTGGTAATAAAAGCACTTCTTAGCTACCCGTTACCATACTACGCAGCTTGCGAACTTTTAGAGAGGGCTTTCTTCAGGGGAAAGCCAAAAACACCGTTCCCCACTATTTGGGCGTTGGATGGCGACCTCAAAGTCTGGGGTTTGGCTTGGAGAGTAGGAGTAGTAGTTTTCACTATTCTAATGGCTTGCTTTATCCCACACTTTTTGATACTCATGGGTTTCATAGGTAGCTTTACAGGTACCATGCTTAGCTTTATTTGGCCTTGCTATTTCCATCTTAAACTGAAGAGGAATGGCATGGATACTAGAACGATTGCTTTTGATTATTTTATCATTTCTTTAGGGATCCTGTTCGGTGTCATCGGTATATATGACAGCGGTAACGCTCTAATCAAAGCTTTCGCTATTGGATTACCATTTTAAGTTTGCCAACATCCACTTGTAGTATTTGTTGTAATTGAGAAGTGGAAACATTAAGATTCGTCTGAAATTGTCAACGAAGTCTTCCATTAAATTGAATAATAATCATGCCTTTGTGAAAGAAATTATTAGATATTTTCACTGTCTTCCAAATTACTGTTAATAACAAGTTATATATAAAACTATACATATATTTATATTTAAGTTTAGTATGTAAATTTAGATGTGTTCCAAGATACAATATACAAGTAAGTACAGTTTTACTAAAACACGTATTTATAGCAGAGTAAGTATACTATACTACACTAATTTGAGGTTGAATTTAGTATTTGTAGATATCAGTCAGGCCACAGTCTTTAATTTGATAGTATTTGATTTTACCAATACATTATACAGTTAGTAACAAATGCGTCTGCATTCCCAACTATACGTTGTGATTAACTAATGATACTGCTATATTTTTTCCAGTTATTTGCATAATCTAACCTTATCAAGCTAAACAACATTATTATTATTATTATTAGAAACAGGCCCATCGAACGAATCGGTAAAAATATGCAGTCCCAGGTTATTACTGAAAAAAATAATTTTTAAATATTATTTTTTTATGATCTTGAAACTTTGTGCAGAAAAATAAATTTTAAAAAGATTTTATTTTTTATTGGTAATGATAAATTATTGTATTATAATTCTGAATGATATAGAATAGAAGTATGTATGATATAAATTTAAATTAAATACTATGTGTTATAATAGTATAATACTGGCCA
This sequence comes from Pogonocherus hispidulus, assembly GCA_963924545.1. Classification (NCBI taxonomy): domain Eukaryota; kingdom Metazoa; phylum Arthropoda; class Insecta; order Coleoptera; family Cerambycidae; genus Pogonocherus; species Pogonocherus hispidulus. The sequence continues at coordinate 74,364,934 of OZ004693.1, forward strand.
CTTATTCAATATTGTCTTTAACGGTAACTAAAAACTTCCAGTAAAAATATGATTAAGCAGGAAATGATGAGAAAAATTATCCATAATAAATTTTGTCATTATCAAAAATAATAAATATAAAATAAATTTTTACTATACAGGATGAGTCAGTTTTTTGTGGTAGGACTTTAACAAGAACTTTTTTTAAGAAGAAAACTTCATTAAAAATAGGTCGTAGAATGCTTCGTTTTCGAAATAGAGAGCGTTCAAAGTACAATTTAAAAAAAAAACCCATATCTCCAAACGTTAATACATAGTAAACTGAGATTTTTTGTTCATAATTGATTAACGAATTTAAAAATTATATCATTTTACAGAGAAATCCATGGGTGTACAAATTATTTTTAAAAATGGGCAGTGACCCCACCGTAGAGACGTCTCTGGTGGATGAAATGCATAACAGACATCTCTGTTTATTCATGCCAAATTATAGGTTAATATCTATTGACGTTTTAGAGATATTATATTAAGGACAATTCTTAAAAAAATACTTGATGTTATGGTTTGGTGGAAAAATCAAATACTATCAAAGTCTATAAGGAAAAGCAATAAAGATACGTATTAGGTTATTGTAACGCTATAAAGAATTTAAAGGTATGGACAGCAAACAATCCAAGAAATATTTTAAATCATTAACTGTATAATACCCTCTATTGTGAATTGTGAGGAAAGACACGTAATGGGTTAATAGATATAGGTAATTAAGAAAAACAAATTTTTAGTTGTAAATGTTGACGCAAGTTTTTTTGGATTTTTGTGTAAACAATCGTCTGTGGATATTGCCATAGCCCTTATAATTTGATAAAGTAATATTTATTTGCGTGGGAGTCTAAAGAACATATTAATTGGCAAATACGGAAGCTATAAGATATAGCGTAAACATTTATGAGAACTAGGCAGACAGCAGCGAATATATTTGATATTTTTTTTATTCTGGATATATTTAAATTATTCCATTTTGTTTATAACACATGGCAAATACTAGTCCCTTATACTAGCTTGTAAATTGTAAAGTCCCAACATTGGGTTGAGTGTTATAATCATAATCAATATTCTGGTTGCAGTTTTGGCTGTCTATAAAATTCAATTTAATTCTATGCAATTCTTAAAATACTTGTCTGCGATTCAGACACCCTACTGTCATATATTCGTGTAGGTCCTTAATGCGCCCCTGTTCTATACGGGTGGTTTTTTAGGGCACAAATTGTTGTTAGAAGACCATTCCTATTTCGATATGGTTCTGTAATAACATATTTTTTTATCCACACTGTGTTGTAGTTCTAGGATCTCCTAGGAATTTTAGACTTTCGAGTGTCTTAGAACCTACTTTATAGTGTTGCCAAGGTTTTTAGTTTTTCTTGACATTTTTCTGTTAGTTCTGACATGTTTATATATCTATTATATTTATTTACAAGTCCTCATATTTTCTTAATGAACATTTGAAGGTCGTAGATCTAGTTCGTTTAGAGTAGGTCAAACAATTTTAGGGATCCCCTATACAGGGTGCCCATTATCGATCTCCTTACATGGCTAACTCTGTTAATAGTGGAGATAGAGAACTGGTTAAATTAGCAAAATTGGGCACAATTACAAGAGGAATTCAGTGCCTTCTTCAGATCTAATTTTAATTTTAAACTTTTCGAGATATTTTGAATAAACTGAAAATCGCCAAAATTTTTAAACTCGAATATCTCGAAAACTATAAAAGATACAAATAAAATAAAAATACTGTGTGATAGTGTTTTTTACATAGCATTAAGCGGTGATATTGAAAATTTCACGGGCATCTTAGTTTATCAGAAAAAAAATAAAGTTGTATTTTTTTAAATGGCAACCACAGTTGGCTATGGTATTAATAAAAAACTTATTTTTTTCTGATTTCAAAAATATAATATTTAATAAATCGTATTTTTCTTCGTTTGTGTACATTTCACAATAACTATTTTAAGATGAACGTTTAATTTTGACGTTTATACCTAATGCGACTTTGGTGTGATCTGACATTTATATTTTATTGTTGTTTACTGATCTACGTTTGTTTTTCCTAGCTTACTATGTTAATAAATTAGTTGTTCATTACAGTAAACAAAAGAAAAGAGAAAGGTATATTAAATATTATATTTTTGAAATAAGAAAAAAAATAGACTTTTCACTGATACCATAGCCAACTATGGTTGCCATTTAAAAAAACATAACTTTATTTTTTTTCTCAAAAACTAAGATGCCTGTGAAATTTTCAATATCACCGCTAAATTTCACGTAAAAAACACTATCACAGAGTATTTTTATATTATTTGTATCTTTTATAGTTTTCGAGATATTCGAGATTAAAAATTTTTGGCGATTTTCAGTTTTTCCAAAATATCTCGAAAAGTTTAAAATTAAAATTAGATCTGAAGGAGGTACTGAATTCCTCTTGTAATTCTGCCCAATTTTGCTAATTTAAACAATTCTCTATCTCCACTATCAACAAAGTTATCCATGTAAGGAGATAGATAAAGGGCACCTTGTATATGTTAATAATAATTTTTATTAAACCTAGTACTAGGAGTACTGGGCCCTAAAATAACAGTTGAAACTTTATAGTTGACCGTTATATGTTTCTTAAAAATAATAATCGACTTGCAATAGCAATATATTTTTAATGTAGTCTTAAAAAAGATAGCTAAATACAGAAATATAATAAAAAATATAGAGTTCCCTCTAAAATATGAAAATGTGCCTCCGTCTGGTATAAAAGGAAGTAATTCTAATTGAACATAGTTTACTTTATTTTATCGGACGCACTTACATCCAATCCCATGTTTTCAAAATTATATTTTGATAGGAACCTGAAAAAAATCTTAAAGAACGGGTTACGTGCTTCACTTTAAATTTTGCTTTAAAACTACACTATGTCCTATTTTGAGTAAAGTAGGATTAGGAAATCTTATCTTCAATACGGAAAAATCGACAAAAGAATATAATAACACCGTAAATGGATTAATTTCTCCCACGCAAATAAAATCTGAAATTAATTATTTTTAAGTCAGTGTTATAGGTTTAAGGAGTAATATAAACTATGCTAAACAATTAAAAAAAGAATAATTATTGAACACATGTCTTCCATTTTAGCCTGTGGTAAATCAATGTATGTCTTCCAGAAATCGTTTACAAATTGTTGTATTTAAATGTACTGTGTAATAAATAAAAATACCTATTGTATACAAAACAATATAAGCTATAGTAAGTAGTGATGTAATTTTAAGATGATTTTTGTGCCAGTCTGAAGAAAATTTGCCATGGTTAGCAGTAAGTTTTATAAGTATGATTTTATATGTAGGTAGTTGGATTTTGAAATTAGTGCGATTAACAAAAACTTTTTGTTTTACATGGTTACTGCAAAATTATGCAGAGTATTCTTGACTTGACACGACATTAAATATGAATATTAACATAAAAATAAATATGAATTATCTATCGTTAATAAAAATTGAATACACGTGGTAAACTTACTTTATACAAAAAAACTTGTAGCAGAAAATCGATGAAATGACTATTTTTTTTCAGAAACCATTGCGTCTTCAGGTACACAAATATTTTAAACAACAGCTTCTATAACTATATTCTCGAAAGATATATTTTATCGTCGAAAATCTCACAAAATATCACATTTGTTTATTTCTTAAAATTACATTTTAGTAGAATTTAAATATTCGAAACATCAAAATCCAGATTTACACTTTTGAATTATTAGTAGGGCTGTCACAGAAAGCCGTGATTCAATGGCATGTGAAGAGGGTAAACATGAACATGCGCGAGCTGCGGCCTCAAAATGGTATACTGTTGCCTATGTTGTAGTGCGGATGTACCGTTATAAATTGTTTATTGCTTCTGTTCCTACGTAATTTATTTTATTACGCTTGTTATGACGCGTACGCCCATGTCCCGCAGCGCAGTTGTAACAGCCCTAATTATTAGTATTGCTTTTGCGTTATCATAAAAAGTTTACGATATATGTGTACCGAAAAAAACTACTAGCTGCTGAGAGCCATAAGAAAAAATAGATGTGATTTTGTGAGCAATGTGAGCAACACCTCTTATGGTTTTCAACACCTTGTATACCTCAACATTATTTTGGAAAATGCGCCTAGTTATTATTCTGCAGACATTTTAAAGATTGTTGATAACAAGTTTTGCATCGTATTTTTGATAATTGTTTCTATTGGCTACACCTCACAAATTTTTGGTTTTGAAAAATTGAAACAGAAACAATAGGATAATCTCTGTGAATAGGAACTTCATACTCACATTACAAAATCAATAATTAGCACATAGTCTTAATAAATAGATCAAAGATTTGAGCGCTATAAATAGTGGCCCATTTTCCAAAAATAGTTAATTAGAATGTAAGAATGGGCATCTTGTGTCAACTCTAGAACTACCACCAATTTGCAAACCTATAAAGCTAGATACCTGATACATAAACTATATCCAATGACGTAGAACACAAAAAATATTACAAAAAAGCAATAAATTGTCATACCTATTAACTCTTTTACAGATTTTATGATGTGGGCCTGCCACCAGGAGTATAGATAGTTTATTTTTAATAATAATACGTTTTTTAATTAACATTAATCACTACATTAAATACCACATGAGTTGAGTTAACCTACGAGTTGAGAAAAATTACCTTCGAACATGTTATTATTTTGTGGATTGTGCTTTTTATGCGGCTCTGCTTTCCAACTTTCGAAAGCTCAGCTGGTATGTAATTGTTGTTAATGTATATCTTGTTAATATAAATTGTTAATATATTGTAGTTTTTAAAATTACCTTATTCATTAATTTAATCATATCTATTTCTTTCTAAATAATAATTTTAAGTATCTAGGTTTCATAAACTTGGAGAAGGTTTTCCTAAGTTTTCCCTGTAATCGGAAATCTCTTGTAATACAGGAAATATTTCATAAATTTTGAGTTTAAGCGCGTATATGACTCTATGAAACTAAAATTAGTTATTATTATTTTTTGTTGCAGTTTCTCTACTTCTATTAAAGAATAGGCATAATTTATTCGGTATTTTATTCAGAAAATACATTGTTTGTATAAATTATTTAAAATTGTATACATATCATTGTAATAAAAATCATGTAACAGTTTTTAGAGTAAATTATCTGTAATACTAGCTGTTGGTAAACTGTATAAATTGTGTAAATCAATAAAGGATAGTCTCTACTTTCTCTTCATTATATTTTATTAATCTTCATTATATTTAGAAGAACTTCTAAAATAGCAGTTATAGATGAGAGTTCAGATGCGTTACAGATTTAAGAGCTTCAGGATTCAGAAAAACTGTAGATAAATATTATTAAAAAGTTTCTCAGTGGCCCTTCTTTCTCAAAATTAAAATAGCGCAATACTAGAAACAAAAGAAGAAAGTATATCAACACAGCCGCATTATCGGAGCGTTATTTCCTAAACTGGTTGGGGTTTGTGGTAAAATTGGATTGCTCAATGGAAACAATGGTTTGATATTAGTAGCTATATTTCCTGGCAATAGCAACGTAATTCATTTGTTCGCCAACGCCAATATCCATTGACCGCGATCATGACCTGGGATGGTTTGACCTCCGATGGAACCCCGATCACAAAAGTGATAGGTGTGGGCGATTCGTGGGGTCTCCTCCTGTCCTAGCTCTTCGCTGGAGGGTGGGTAAGACCTTCTGGCGCTCTTCTGTCTTGTGTTCTTTCTTCGCCTACATGTCTAACCCACCGGTGGTAGTCTGTCTCGGGTGGGTGCGGCAAGTGACGCTCTCGTCCTGGGTGGTGGTTTGGGGTAGGTCAGATGTGGCTGCGTAGCCGGGAATGCACCTTTAAAGGAGAAAACTGGTTCTTTAGTTTTGTGTAAGGTAAACGAAGGATACTCGAAGTGAGCCCGCGACCGTTGTCGGCGGTCACGGTTTCGAGGGGAGGTCTGGGGGTCGTTTTTTTGTCGCTTCGTAGCCTTCTACGCGTATTCCGGGTGGAATCTGAAACATAAGAAGATCTTACTCTCATCCTGGGTCCAGCAGTTGGAGACTTGGCCGCTTGTGTACAGCGGCCGCATCAGGTTCGTAGTCCACGGCTTCCCGGATTAGCGGGTTGCTGTGCATCTCGATACGCGCGAAGCACTTGACCCCGCGCTTCCTGATAACTTCTAGGACTGGGACATAGTCGAAATCCCGGTATATATCGGCTGTCCGCAGATATCAGGGAGCACCTACCGTGGTCGTCGGCGCGATATTTTCAACGGCCTGGATCTTTTGATATACGTCTTTGCAGCAATCGCCCATGCTGCTGACGCATATGTCAACTGGGGTTGGATGACAGTCTTGATCAGGGTTCGCTTATTCCTTAGGCTGAGCTCGCTGGTGAGGAACAATATCGGGTATAGCTTGGCCCTGACCAGCTTCGCCTTCGCTACGACTGTCTCGATATGATGTTCCCACAACAGCCTCGTATCCAGATGTACCCCTAGATAAGTACGTGAATATGTTTGTGATTTACATATAAGAAGCGGTATTAAATTTATGATGATGGGACAGATAATTTTTTGTTTCAGAAGCATGATATTTAAATTTATGTATAGGTTTAAGAGAGAGATAACTGTCTTCTTAAATATTCTAATTTGATGATTTGGTTTAAATACATTATGTTTGCATTACCGCACAACTTCAATTGCATAGGTATTAATTAAATGTAATTAAGGTCCGACTTACTCATATGATGTTTTTGCTGAAACTCTAATCCAACGTCTGGGTTATATTTAATTGAGAGAGCAATTTCAAACTACCAACTGAATAAGTAACGAGTACTTTAAACTTTAGTATTTTGATAACTATCTAACATATAATTTTAATATACCTATGTGAAATCTCTTTAAGTATGAATCGTTTATTTGAGTAGTAGGTATTGAAAAAATAAGTTTATATTCCCTTCTGACTGCGGTTTAAATAAAAGTGTCTTAATTAACTATATCGTTTGTTCGTAAATAAAACTTCAGGTGAAACGGTTACATTTTATTTATCTACAATGATTAAAATATAACGAACGATAAAATACCAATAAATTATATTAGAAAATATTACATTTACACATTAAGAGAATATTTCTGCACTTTAAACGCCAGTATATCCACGACTTGCTAAGTTATTAGCTTTGGCTGAACAATTTAACAAAACGTGCCATTGATTGGAGTCGAGATTTAAGTTGTCTGGATTTCCTAGACAATATTCCAGATTTCCGGGCAAAATTTGATATTAAGTGACCGGTTCTTCCATATACGAGTACATAAAAAAATTAACAGGACCCGTCTTTTTTCTTAAAAATACAGCATACAAAAAAAATCGATTCCCTTCAGTTGTGCGGCTTTTTAAACAGCCTCTGTCAACGTTAGAGATGTGTTTGAACTTTTATAGAGGGTGTTTCACGAAGTTTTTGTCAGTTGGTATCTAGAAAAATATTTGAACAAAGCTTTTGACATTTAGTGATTTTAAACAGTTCAAAGCGTTGTCCATTTGTGATATAACAGTCATTTGTTTAACTAGTACAAAAAATACACGTTTCGGGACGAGGGAAACCGGCAATTTTACGAGTCCCGAAAATGTATTTTTTGTACGAGTTTAACATAATATTTTTTTTCTAACCGCTTCTAATTAACATCTCCAGCTTACCGATTCATCGGAGTCACTATCTGTTTCTATTTTTCTATTTAATTAAACTTCAATATATTATGTGACATGCAATGTCAATGTCAAATTAATTTTCGGTACTGTACAACTGTACAATAATCTCTTTTTTTTGTACAGTTGCTATGGCGATCTTAAACAGTCCCGAAATGGCCTTCTTTTTAACAAAATAATTTAATGTTATAGTGGCTTATTCGTATGGTTGGAAAAAACGGATTTTTTCTACTGACATATATGAAAACTGCACTTTTTCCACAGTCTACTCTATGTGAAAGTGCCACTTTCGCTCTCTAGAGATGAAAATATTTTCGTCTGCATATTCATGTTGCCAGTACCATAGCAACGACTACACAAACAAATAAAACTGAAAATTAAAGCGCTTAATCGAGACACAATTTACAGGCCCTTAATCTAATACTTTATGTCAGTAGAAAAAATTACATTTCAAACTCGAGATGAAATACAGTTTTTTTCGTTCGATGAGATTGCCCCACTCGCTTCGCTCGTGGGCAACTTCTCATCTCTCGAAAGAAAACTGTATTTTCATCTCTTGTTGAAAAATATACTATTTTTATTCGTCAAATTTCTGGTCACGTGACATCCTCTTGAAAATGTTTAATAGAACAATCTGTATGCTATTACAATTTTGAGAGGCGTTTTCTAATACAATGCGCCTTTCCACCTCAAACGAATTGAAAGTACGTGTTTAATTTACAATATTCTGCTTTGAATAGAGAACATAATTTCCATATAACTAAGTATTTATTTTTCAAACCGAATCGCTAGTGTTCTCGTAATTTAAGAAATAGTTAATTGGTGACGTAATATTCGCTAAAAATTGTAGGGCGGATCTTCTTAAATACAATCTGGCAACATTGACATTACGACGAGTGCAGAGCTGGGCACTATTTGTACTTACAAATACTTATAAGTATTTAAATACTCCTCAGTATTTAAATATATTTATAGAACAAGTATTTGTGTTTATACTTACAAATACTTTGCTTGAAATATTTATACGTAATATTTAAGTATTAATATTTAACTGACGTTAAAAGTATTTAAATACTTTTTGATTATTTAAATAAGTGAAATATTTAAATGATTTGAAAAGTATTAAATTACTTTTCTAATAGGAGAAATATTTCCGAATATATGAATGATGCAGATTCACAAGTTCACTTGTCAAGACCTGCTTGCCTACAGAGCTAGCAAGGTGTGTGTTGTGTAATGCTGCTACAATCGTCATTTTGCACCATTATTCGCTCGCGACGCGTTTTTACAGGTGGTCTGATTGGATATTTGGGAAATATTTAAATACTTAGAAAGTATTCAAATACTTTTTTAAATATTTAAATACTTAGAAAATATTTAAATATTTTTTACAGAATTAAATACCTGAAGTATTGAACTGCTCGATGTCAGTAGTTAGTATTTAAATACATTTCCCTTTTTAAAAATATTTAATATTTAAACACTTTTAGTATTTCTAAAGTATTTATTATTTAATATTTAAATATTTTTTTAAGAGTATTTGCCCAGCTCTGGACGAGTATAACTGTCAAAACTATAGCTTGTCAAAACTGTTAAATGGCTGCGTTCATCAGGACATTGTTGATTAGGTAGCGATTTTTAAAAGTGATCCATCGATTGGTGATTCTGTTGAATGGTACTTTAACATGTAAACAACAGCAGGGGTTCCCGCTGCTTGCTTCTTATGTTCAAGTTTTCATTCATTTTAAAACAAATACAAATACTTAACATCCTTAATACTTTTAAAAAAATATATTTTTAAATCTAAAAGCAAAATATATGTAACTAGACCTAAAAGATTTTTTAACATTTAACAGAAACGACGGCTGATGAATCAGTAATCGGTAGTATAGCGAACTTTTATTTTGATCGAAAAAATGGCGTCTGCTGCAGGAGCGCTCCAAACTGATCACTTGACAAAACAGGTGTTCAGCAGAAAATTGTTGATCACTCCGGTATCGCTACGTCCTGATGAACGCGACCAATACCAAAGCCAAAGCACAACGCTCCATTTTTATCTGATTTTTTGTTAAATATTTTCTTCTAGTTGACGTCGCGTCGGCGTCGTTTTAGTATTTTACTGTTTGAATATGTGTTATTTGAAGTTTTGGTTGAGTAATTTAGTAATCCTGTTATATGCAGTGTGTTATTTGTCTGTGAACAAATGTCAAAATTGTCAACACAACGGGTGGCTTGATCTACGGTTGAACACTGTTGCCAGTTTTGTACAATTCCTTGAAAGTGTTTATCGCTGATAGGTAGCCGATGATTACGTCACATTGTTATCTTTGGAAGTTTTTAATTTTTTTGTGGAGAAAGTGTGGAAAAAAGTTCGTAAAAATCGTAAAATCTTGAAATAGGTGTCAAATATTTTTTTACCTTCTATACGAGGATATTTTTTTAAAAATGCATGGAAAGCCCCATTTCAACGATACGCTACTTATCATCGTTTTTGTGTAAAACAATGATAGATAATATGAGCTGTTAAATATATGAACATATTTTGTATTAAAGAACATAAAATTACAAAACAAACGAAACAAGTATATAAATATAATTAGAGAGTTGATGCTCAAATTGATATCTATCTTCATTAATGAAATATCTGGAAATTAATTTTGTTTCTGTTATCTACGTTTTGTAAATAACAATTCTGAAATGTTCATAACAGGCTGTTTGTTACTCAAGTGTCGGAAAAACATAACAAGTATGGTATCGTTGAAATATCATTTGAAAGGTCCTCCCATTATTGTAATAACATACAGGGTGTGATAAAAATTTTCAAGTTGATGTCACGTCACCAGAAATTTAAACCATAAATAAAGTTTTTTATAGTATATTTTTAATATTATTTATCGGCTTATTTAACTGTTTATATCTTTCTTTATATAAGAATTGAGCCAAAAACTTTAGTAAGAGATAAATTATTAATAAAATTATCAAGTATTACGGTTCAATAAAGTTTTTAATTTTCCTCGTTACCTATAACCTAGGTACGCAAAGGAATAACTTTATTATTTTAAGATATGTCGAAAACAATTACTTTGCGTGCAATATGCACCCCCAACATTGAGTTACAACGGTATATCTTCATATAACCTCAGCTTATTAAGCCGTACCTATATTATAAGTTGAGGTTATATGAAGATATGTCGTTGTAGTTCAATTTTGGGGGGTGCATATTGCCTGCAAAGTAGTTGTTTTCGACATATCTTAAAAATAACAAATTTATCCCTTTGCTTACCTAGGATGATAGGTAACCAGAAAAATTAATAACTTAATTGAACCATAACATTTGATAAATTTATTAATAATTTATCTCTTAGTTAACTTTTTGGGTTATTTTATACCAGAATCAGATAACGCGTTCGATTGTTTAAAATCACCAAATTTCAAAATCATATTTCAAATAGTTTTCGAGCTATCGAATGGCTAAAACATCGTGGGCCGCCCTGTATATATTTGTGTTCTCATTACCCTATCAAGACGTAAATATGTCAGCCTTAAACAGTTTTTACAGATTTAAATTATTGAGAAAAATATAATTATTAGTTACCGGTAAGTACAGTTATACAATAATAATTCATAATAAAAATCACAGATAATACATTAAGATACATATTTATAAATATACAAAATACCAAGTAAACATATACATACTAACACTGATTTCTCTGTGTTTAACTACTTTGGCAAAGCGTATTCTGCTTTTTTGTACAGTATGAGATGTCAAGGATTCTTATAATTTTGCACAATATATTTATTCTTTAAAGGTATACTTAAACGTCAAAATCTTTGACGGCTCTACTGTTCGATAGAAATTTGAAAATATACGCCATATTCAATTTTACAGTTAAAGTTTCTTAAGAATTTAGTACCTAATAAAATTGTAACCTACGTACACTTTAAGTATTAAAATAAGTTTGTTTTAGATATACACTTAGAAAAAGCTTTATCAAAATGCACCCAAAAAACTTTTTAATCGTATATTACCATATGCTCATAAGAATATAGTTACAAAATAAGTGAATAAATTAAATTAAATAACTTAAGAACTTTTGTCAAAAAATACATTTATACAGCTATATTTAGAAATTAGTGTTCTATATAAAATATACGCATATTTTGTAAAGTACTTTTGCCTTATAGATACATATTTGTACAATATTAAAAGGGTCGTACTTTAGAATAGAGAAAATGCAAAATTCAGTAGGTACATACTTTAGCCTATTTATTTAATATAGACTGAACATATCAAATGGTTTATAACAAATTTATCCCACATGAAGCTGCTACGCTATCCGTCATATGTATAAAATGGTATCTGTATAAAATAGTATGATGCTATTTGCAATAATATACCAAATGGAAGCGTTTTCCACAAGAAATGGTTATAGTGGTAAAAATCAAAATTATTTTATTTTCTTATGTCTTTGAAAGTTATAAGGTCCCAACTGAAAAATATATTTTGTTACATATTTTTCAGAAGTAGAAGCATATAGGCATATAATTGTTTCTATAAATCTTAATAATTTCAAATTACCTATTCGATATTATACAATTTATCCGTACTATACAGTATGTTACAAATTGGGTACAAAAATAATGGTCTATTGGAAACCGCTTGAGATAGAGGCTAGGTTAAAGTGCAAAGGCTAGGGCAAAATTGAGTAATTTAGTGAACAATAATATGCCTAAAAAAAGTCAAGTCCAGCATGATTAGTTTTTGAGATACTTATTTAAAACAAACTGAAATTTTGGAAATTCGTTTTTATAAAATGTCAGGCTTGTTCGAAGACCTATTGAAAAAAGGACACTTTCTCTTACCAATTTTTTACACTCTATCGAATGGCGTAAACAGTTTTTTAAATTAAATTTCCGTTTCTTTTTACGTTAGTCGACAGTATTTTTCCTTGCGAGTTCAATGATGTATCATATGCTATTGTTTGATCTCGTTTTGAACGTGAAAAACTATCATCAAACTCATCTGCGTCTGCCTGTATGTATTAGAAATAGAATAGTATGTAAAAGAATAACGAAAAAGTAATAAATCATTAACAATAAATAACAATAATAAACTAACAAAAATAAATAAACATTACTAAAATAACAATATATAATATATAAATAAATATAAATAATTTAACTATTTCACATTTTGAAGATTTTGAATTTTGAAGATTTTAAGGATCTGATTTGAAAATTTCTGATTTTTATTTTTATTATTTATTTATTTTATTTTATATGTTTCTAATTTTCTTTGTCCCGTAAAGTAAATAAATTACAGTCTGAAGCAGACATGTTGCAACAATATGCACGTATGAACAATGTGGAGATAATTGATCTGTCTATTGTCGGAAAAAATATTATTAAACCTAAAATTTATATAAACGATTATCTAATGCCGGAAAACAAGTTGTATAAATCTACTAGAAATTATTGTAAAAGACTTAAAACAACTCAATGGAAAGAGCAATGGAAGAGCAACTTGATGGACATATAATTGTAAATAAATGATAAAGATTCCTCCAACGGAAAGATATTTTTGATTACTACAGAACAGTCTCTGGAATTAGTAACTAGGTTTAATCGAACTATGAATTTTTTATCAAAATTTGCAGGGTCTTAGAAATAAAACAAACGAATTTCTTGCATCATCTATTACCTCCACCGTTGATATTATATGCTTCACCGAATCCTGGCTTCAACCTTATGTGAACAGTAGTGAATTTTTAAGCTGAGCAACTTTAATGTTTATCGTAGAAATAGAGATTATTTGTCAAGTGGGGAAAAAGGTGGAGGACGAATTATACTAGATATACATAAGAAAATAGTTTCATCAGTTAAAGAAGTTCCGCAGGAGCCTGTGAAGATTTGTGGGTGTCCATAAGCATGAGAAATGGTGAAAAACTTAAAGTGTTGTGCATGTGTATATATTCCACCACACGTTAGTTTATATTAGGGAAAATATATGTAAATTCCTATCTAAATAAAATATAACAGATATATACTCTATATAAATTGAGTTACTTTAAATTATTAAAATTAAGTTTGGATTAAGTAAGGACGATATTTGTAGTGGCGAGATACAGTGAAATACACCGTAGTGCCCTCTTTCGGTTTTTGCTACTACCTGTTTGACAATTATTGTCTAATTGACAGATAGATAACGATCTGCTTTTCTGCAGATGCCATTACAGCGACCTCTATTGTCTTTGAGGAAGACAATCCTACTTATTTATTTATTTGGAGATGCCGAAAACAACTACTCCACGGACAATATGCCCCGACTGGCGTTGTGTATTTCACTGTATCTCGCCACTACAAACATTCACTATGCCCTTAGGCAATCACCTCGCCAGATCATTCATCGATTCCGATACCTATGACAATCTGATGAGATCATAACAAGATCGAAACCGGTCATTGTCTGGTATTTGGTCTCGATGAAGAATGTGGCGACATCCATGGAGATGTTGATGTAATGAAACGCCAGTCATTATAGGCCAGCAATGGCCTATAATGCTCGCAATTGGCAATTGCTCGTGGAGTAGTTGTTTTCGGCATCTCCAAATAAATAAATTTGAGACGATATGTCACATACACAATTTTTTTTACATAAATTACTGAATAATAAAATTATGCTTCAATGTAAGATATTATGCGATTCGTTCTTCCATTTATTTCAAATCTTAACTTCGTACTAATTCAGCTAGTAATTTCCCAGTCAGTCTAATCAAAAAAACTTACTGATATTTATTACCTGCCTCTTAACACAATAAAACGCTTAGCTTCATTAGTTTTCAGATAATGGTTTTGTTTTGTTGTTTCATTTGCCTATAATTTAATAACTATTTTAATTTTATATTTGTAAATTTAGGTTCTTTTTGTTTTAGCTATAAACTTTTTTACTTTTCCTTTTGATTTGTGTAGAAGCACCATTATTATTACTGCATGTTTCATTGTGTAGCTCTGTAAATTGTAATGATTTTCCATTATGTCGGGCTGAAAATTTTCAAATAAATAAATAAATAATAAAAAAATGTTCTAGAAACAGAAAGAGTAGGTACAATTAAATCTTGTTTTGTGTAACGTTTAACTTTAAACAGATTTCATTTGATGAATCATAAATGGTAAGCTAATGACAGATAGCAATACTTTGGAAGTAATTATATCTTTATAATGAACACTTTTCTTACTTTTAAACTATATTGATATGTTTTATCGTCCGGAAATGAATATAAAAGTGTCTTAATTATAATTGAGTAAAAATTTTCATTTCATTGGCGAGCTCATGGAACTTCGGTATTCTCAATTAATATACAAATAGACTGAGGCATGGAAAATTTAAATTAAAATTCATTCAAAATTTGAAAGACGAAGAAGGAAAGACCGACGAATCGGCGGCTCGGTCCTGCGAGAGATGTCTCGTAGCCGCCTTTTACATCAACGGAATACACGCATTCCTTTTAGGAATGCGTGTTTCATTTTATATATTTTATAATACCAATATTATTATTATTATTATTATTATTATTATTATTATTATTATTATTATTATTAATATTATTATTATTATTATTATTATTATTATTATTATTATTATTTTCTTTTATTATCATTTAAACGACTTTTAAATGTTGAAGTAATCGTAAGAAAAATTTTACATTAAAAACAGAACAGAAAACCAATAGTTTTCCACAAAAACCATTAAAAAGACCAACGTATGAATATATTTTGCTTTTAATGTTGAAAATTATATTATTATTATTATTATTATTTTCTTTTATTATCATTTAAACGACTTTTAATTGTTGAAGTAATCGTAAGAAAAATTTTACATTAAAAACAGAACAGAAAACCAATAGTTTTCCACAAAAACCATTAAAAAGACCAACGTATGAATATATTTTGCTTTTAATGTTGAAAATTAGAGAAAGCTTGTTTAAAAATGCATTTTATATTCATTGTTTCAGTTTGGCACGAGACGTATGAAATGTCCTCTATTTTAGTATAGCAGCTGTAATAGCAGAGACTGTATTGCTAAGAAGAAATTATGCAGAAAAACATTTCGCAGGTTTGCATTACAAATTAGTAAACAATATGCAGAGCTGTATTGGCATATTACAAGTAATTATTTAATGTTTAAACGAGGGTGTTTGCAGCAAAATGTTATTCTGTCTCTTCCCCTGTGGGCTTTTTGAATGATACTTTTACTGACGTCGAAGTTTACTGGTTATTAACGGATATCAATTATCAAACTTATATCTTTTCAATCAATATCAAGATAACTTGGTCGTAATAGCTTAGCGTAAATTGAACAGCGCAGCGATGGAGCATATGCACAGAGCCCTCAATATGTAAGATTAACAGATAAGAAGGGGAAGAGCGAGCAAAGCTATCGGGGGAAGGCAGTATAGACTGAATAATTACGCAGGACATGACATAGGAATATCAGATCCTCAATTAAAATTTACTAAAAAAGTTACTACTTTAGTAAAAAAAAATGAATAAATCTGAAAGCATTAGGCATTACAATTATAAAATTGTATTATTTGAAGAACAATAAAAATTTTTTTTGCATCTCTATTACTATTTTATTTTGAACTGTGTTTTATTTTATTGCGTGATTTTGGTTCACCATTTCTGACTTATAATTCTAAATAATCCAGGCCTGGAGAGGCAGCCATATTCTTACAACACTTGGCCACGCTCAGTCAACCCGTTTTGGTATGAGGAAAGGAAGCTTACAGCGTCTTCCTACCATATTACCTCAATTCTTCCTTTTTACAACGGTCATTTTACCTACTGCTGACCAAAATCTTACACAGTGCCATTGAAAAATCTGAAAATGAACCTATTTATTCGTTTTCTGACATGCCTTATTTAATGAAAATATTTTTAAAATGGCTATATTTCCGGTTATACGGAATTCGAACTGGAATACAGGAATACAATGCCCCGTATTTATTTTCATACAGTAATGCAAAATTCAATTCTGTATCGACATGTAATGATATTCCCTATACGTATCTTCAACTGTTTTGCTGTTATGAAAAACTGCACTTACCTAAAATTAATTATAAATCTCCATGATTCCTCTATAGCCAGCTATGATCATGACAGATAATGTCATAATTAAATAGACAATTTTAATGATAATATATTAATTAATAATATTTTCATTATATAGGGCATGGCCCACTGTGTTTATTCTGAAATTTTCAGAAAAAAATTACGAACGGAACTTCCAATACTTCCAAGACTAAACGAGCGGTTTTAGTCAATCATCCTGTATATTCCGCATCGAGATTTCGAAGAAAACTACTGATACTGAAAACTGTGATAATAACTAAAATATAAGAATAAACATACAGCTTTATTAAAAATGTTCTTCTGTATAGTTTGGAATTTAATTAAAATAATTATAATGGTAAAAAGATTTCCGCTGACAACGTATCCAGCCTCTAATAAATTTTAATTTAATTTGTTGCCAACGGTAGCTTATATAAGCTTCATGACTTAAATGATGTGGATTAACTAGATGAAATGGGGGATGGATGAAATTACATACATGTTTGATATACCTAAGACTACAAGATATACAGAGTGCCCGGAAAGTAAACCACCAAACGTGTTTAAAAAGTTTATAGGTATAACTTTTATCCTATCTTGACCCGTTAAAAGTTAAAAGTTACAGCCTATCATAAAAGCGCAATGAAACGTTTGCCTTATGGGTATCAAGTGATCAATTTTGTACAAGTTGGCCGTGATAAACAGAAAACGATAAACACGAAACAATTGCTTAGTTACAAGCAAACTAGTTAATAATAATAATAAAAAATTGAACTACATAATGGCGTATAAAGAAAATATACAGAGTGCTTCGTTGATCCCATGTACATCAACAAATTAACGCAAACAAGTCATCATTATAAAGGTAGCCCTTCACGTACAGTTAATGTTTGCGGGTGTGGACTGGCGGCCCGTGGCGCTCCCGAACTGATGGTATGCGTTGAACCTACACGTTCAGCCAGAAAACTGGAGACTGTTGTACATTTTATTCATTTTATTTCGAAAATTTACGGAATTTGGGCTTGTGAAGATTTATTCCTTTTATTACGAAAAGTTACCAGTAGATAGGCTATAGTACGGAGCCAAAAACCCGTGTATTTTTAAAGGAGTCTAAATTTTGCAAAAAATGACCATTTTTACCCCCTCCACTCTCACATCAACTCAAACGCCAAAAACGTCGAAAACGCCTCGCAGCGTCGACCCAGCGTCGCGGTGCATCGAACCAATGTCACGGTGCGTCCACGCAGAGTCCGCGTGACGTTTTCGGCGTTTGAGTTGATGTGATAGTGGAGGGGGTAGAAATGGTAATTTTTTGCAAAATTTAGGCCCCTTTAAAAATACACGGGTTTTTGACTCCGTACGCCCATAGCCTATCTACTGTTACCGACTGCGTTTTGAAAAAAAATGAGTTTAAGTAAAAGAAAAGCAATTGCCCTGCTATGTTTAGTAACATATTCTTTATTTGCATCGGGCACAATCATCTTGCAGAACTCAATTAATTTTTGTAAAGCCCTTTCCCTCAAAAGTTTGTTAGCGTATTCCGCACTTTTTTTTTCACAAGCAGGGACAACATCTATAAATTTCAATGAACTCTGTAACAAACTCAACTAACTGAGGAGGTCCCATGTTATATCTGCAATAATAATTATTATACGATATAATATTGCAAGTTAAAATGTACCTACTACTCTTAACAATCCAAAATGCAGTCCTGAGCTGATTGCGAACGACACTGAGAGTGTAACGCACGTCTCGCTTTCGTCCACGTAAATTAGTATTGACGCTCTCTTGCTAATCGCAAACTGAAGCGCAGCTACATGCTCAGATCTTGCCTATGCTGAGTTTGGACCGCGCCAAAATAGATGTCCGATTCGATTTCTTCAGTCTGAATACAGGCTGGAAATGTTGCCTCCTTTCACGTTCAGTTTTGGACTGAACTGAAGGACTGTTAGTCGTAAACTGATGAAAACTGAATATGAAGTGCTACCTTACGCGGTTGCTTCAGGTAACGATTTGGCCTGCGGGCCAAAACTGACAGTTCCTGCCTCAAGACTGTAGAGGGCCGACTAGGTACGTCCTACTCAGCTGGTTATATGTTAATATGTTTAGCTAGTAAGAAAGTCTATATCCCCCTTGTAACCTAGTACTAGTATAAGGACAAATGTGGTGCCGCGAGTGGTGCGAGACGGGTGCATCGTACGCCAGTGTGTTTGGTTAGTGCAAAAACAACACGTCCCCTTCTTGCCGCACCTGCCAGGTCTTCAGCGAGAGCGAGGCAGTCGGGATTCTGCAACGTAACAAGTCAGGCGGGCGAAGAACCCGAGGACTATTGAGAAGAGTTCCGATTAGAAATATTAGAATAAGTTGTTAATGTTAAAACGGAGAATATCCGAGGTACAAGACCTTCCATGTAGTGTTATGAGGGTCGAGTTCTTTGTAAAGTGGAAAACATCACCGTAATCGGTTTTAATTTGTTAATGGTACGCCGAAAGGTTGTAGTGAAACCTGTTTAAGTTGTTTATTAAGTTATCCCAATTTAGTGTTTATTGGAGTTTGTTTCTCCTAATAGTAGTGTATGTTGAGGAATAAAGAAATATTCCTAGTTGATAGTCGTATGTCTTATTCCCCGCCAAACTTTTCTTTGAACCGAGAACCACACCCTAGAGAAGAGTAAAGTCGGTGTGAAGTTACAAGACGGAAACTGTGCCGCTCTTTTAGCCCTGCACGTTCAGTTGGACGGAATGTATTTCTTGTCAGTTCCTCGACGAAATCGAAAGAGGAATATTCATAGATGTAGTGAAAATATGGCGTCGTTGAAGAAGAGAAAAATGGAAGCTATTCTACTTTTCAGTATGAAAGAGGAAGAGGAAGCAGATATTAAAACAAGAAAGGGAAAGAGATTTTGGAGTAAAGTATGGTACCTCAGAAGAACTGAATCAAATCATCTTCACTTAGATACTGCGGGAAATTAATGAAAATCATCCAGAAGATGGTTATATCTACTATATAGGCAGAGACATATCGCTCAAAAGCACGTAGTTACACCGCACTGAACGGCACTGAAATGATCATCGCACGCTTCAACCCACAAGTAGTATTGATGTCTTTGTTTCTTTTCACATTGTTTAAATACTTTTGTCTCTGTCTTCGATGAACTCGGCCGACTCCCCCACTTCACGATACAGTTCTTGTCGTGGCCTGTGGTCTGTGCAGTTAAAAATATTCAACATGTTGAAAGTTCCCAGTTCGCGCCGAACAGATCAAATCGGATGCGCGCCCGGCCTCAAGTCGCCCTTTACATGGAGATTTGGACTGAAACGATGGTCTACACTGTTCAAAACTCATGGAAAGCCCATCGTGAAGCCCGTATTTAATCATCCAGCTTAATAAATAATAATCCTGAGAAATGAACGCAATAATGAATGACTTATTACTAAAGTATCTATCCCTCTACCTACTTCTTTAAATTTTCACCAAAGTGACGGCTATGCCTAATATGTCATTGAACGCGGCAGCTTGTCCTTTAAGCGTGTGGTGCTTATAATAATATGAACATAAATACTTGTATGTATAGACACTTTATTAAGGTACCTAGTGCCTACTCTCCGGTAACGTGGCATCTTAAAACTACGTGATGAATTAAAGATATCAACAGAGTATGCGGTAAAAATTTGTGATGTGACCACTGACCATGCGTAGTAATGAATGTCCTATACGATTTAAGAAATATAGTGAATACAGATAAATTAATAATAGATAGAAAACACAAAGTAAAACGTACAACTATTACATTTAAAAGGCATATACCTTTTGTCAGACGCTGTAATCCTTTTGGTGCTATATGGTGGATTTAAAAACCGATAAAAATATTAATACAAAATACAAACTAAGACTTTATTTAAAAAAATTCTTTTACATGGCAAATGTAGATATTCTAAGAAAAGCCCTAGAGATCCACTCTTTAATAAGTGGTTTCAAATCTAACATCTCGGCATAATCCTGATGTATCTGGAGAATAGCAAGATGGTTAAGTCGATCTTGTCTCATACTAGAACGGAGGTATGTTTTGAGCCTTCTAAGTGCGGAAAAGGATCGTTCTGCTGTACACGTAGATGTGGGTATAGTAAGAATTATTCTATAAAGCTTTTTAATTTCAGCTATTAAATCTGCAAAGTTTGGATTAGCCTTGAAAAAATCGATCACATCTATGAAACCGGTAGGTTCTATTCCATTCTGAGATAACATTGTATCAAGCAGGGTGTTTCTGTGTAATTTTAATCGAACTGCGTCAAATTCTGGTTCATCGTTTTTATTATTAAACTTAATGACATCATCTACAGATGAATCTGGCTTATTAATTATAAAATTCTCTAAAATCAATTGTATTAGATTGAAATCTATCATTCAAAGATGACAAAGTCATATCTATTAGGTACTTCGTAAACTTTATTTTCGTAGAATTTTCTTAGCCTTGAAAATTTATGTTGGGAATGAGAACTTCCATTTTCTAATTTTCTTTTCGAACCCTTGAAAGTATAGGAGGGTCCAATTTTAACTTAAAAGGGTGATTTTCGGCTTGGGACCATAATTCTCTAAATATTTAATCACGAAGTGCCTGGATATTTTTCTTCATAATATTGACTTATTAGTGCGACTCACTGACGCTCAGTTTTTTTTAAGTTCACAATTAAGACTACAAAGGGACTACTACGAATTATTACTGCATACGGGTATTTTAGCAATTATTCCCTCACTTGGACAAGAGTATAAGTAAATGTTAAAGTATATATAGTTTGTAGTTTCAATTTGCGTGTGGTGCTTCACATTTTGCGTGTGGTGCTCGAGCACGCGGGCTCCACTATTGTTGCCGCCACTGAAGTCATAAAAAGCAAGGAAATAGTCCCTTTGCCATTAATTTGTGAAGGAAATTGCCTAATTTATTTGTAAATCGAACCAATTTAATTTTCATCCGAAATTGGTTTTGAATGGAATTTCCGTTCGCCTAAAGTGCGTATAAATATTAGGAGTTAAAATGCGGTTATTTTGCCACTAGGTCTCTAAAGTTCGATTGTGAACTTGTCATGAGATATAAAAAAGAGTTCCTGAAATATATAGAGGGTTCGACATTTGCATGGAACAGTGTCTACAACTTTTAAATATTATTTTTATAAAAAATGTTTACATTTCGTTGATATCGCAACCGACTTTGAAGTTTCAAACGACACCATATGTTTTTATTTGTTTTTTAGAATCAGCGGTTATTTTTGAGACATCATTGAACTCGCAAGGAAAAATGCTGCCGAGTGAGGTAAAAATATTAACGAGGTCGTATTGGAAAAAATGAAGTTGATGGTTCTGAAGAGACGAAACGTTACTTTAGAAAACTGTTTACGCCATTCGATAGAGCGTAAAAAGTTGCGATGAGAAAGTGCCCTTTTTGTTTCAACAACCCGTCAAATAAGCCTGAAATATTATAAAAACGAATCGCCAAAACTTCGGGGGGCTGGGGAGTTAATACCTATAGCACGCAAATAGTTATTTTCGACATATCTTAAAAATAATGTTATTTCTTTGCGTAGGTACCTAGGTTATAGGCAACCAGGAAAATTGAAACTTTTTTGAACCATAATATTTGATAATTATTGTATTAATAATTTATCTCTTAGTTAACTTTTTGGCTTAATTTCTATATAAAGAAAAATATAAATCATTCTAAGATATAGATAATAAATCTACTTTTTACTCAGTTTATGTGCGCTATATTTTACTCACTGAATAAAATTTTACGAGATTTATAGACCTTTTTTTTTTAGAATTTTAACTAAAAAATATCTGATATATGAGTTTCAAAGGCAGGTTTTTGTCGTCAGTATTACACAATGAAATATCATTCTTTAAATGAAAAAGTAAAGAGGCAGAAAACTGAAAACGAAATTTTCTAGAGGATAACCAGCGACAGAGAGCTCAACTAGAAATCTTTCATCTTGCCGACAGGAACATGAAGTCGGGCTTTATTTAAATCGATTCCGCTTTAAATGAGTACCCACAGCACTGGGGAAAGTCAGGCGACATTACCGATGCAACTTTTCTTGTATGTTGTACTCAAATTCACTAAACATCACTAAATTCCCACAGCCAAATTTTCAGATCAAAATACTTTTCTGTTCTGGAGGTACTTCTAACAGACATCAAAAAATCACACGTATATATTTAGACATATATAGACATATTTAGACTCAGTGGCGGCTCGCGGCTTTCTGGATTGGGTCAAACTCAAATTTTTCTTTTATTTATGACTAAACACCTAACTGTTTTAAAGATACAAAACTTAAATTACAACACCGATACCGCACCTAACCTTCAGACAACCGTTACCGTTATGTTTTGTTTGCCGATGCGATGAAGCACCCAGGGCACCAGTGGCTACTTCTAAATTTTACATCTTATTTTATTAAATAAATTATCAAAGGCCTTTACACTTCTTGATTAATTTGAAATCAGAGGTAAAGTAATTGTTCTAGATTACTTTTAATATCATAGAAATACACTGTAGATTTATATTTGTAGAAAAAAGAAGTTATTATTGCAGAGTTTATTATTACCGCTGGTGGAAATTGTCTGCTCTATTCGTGTTGATACGCCACATGGAGCACATTCTTACGGGCTTGCTCACCTTGGGATTATATTAGCGAAGTTAGTTACGTCCTACGTTCGTACTTTTCGAATTACTTTTGGACTAACTTTTAGGTATAAGTCATAAGGAAGGCTATAATATACAGACGCTATGGGCTAGCCTGTTTGAATTGATACATACTCTACGGTCCCAGTATCTTACTTCTATTAACAATTCTAACTCGTAAAAACATATGATATGAATTTGACAGCTTTTCGACAACGGGCTCGCTCGCCTTGTAAACTATGTCACTTGAATAAAGGGTGGAACTACCTATTCTCTGCATGATACTATTAGTTTTTTAAACTATAAATAAGTATTTCTAAGTATTTCTATTTATAGGGAAGAATAAAGTTATATAAATTGGTGTTAATAAAGGGATGGAGATTTTGCAAATTGATTTTAGACGAGGTTTTAATTTTTTGCTGTAGAAATTTTAGGGTCGGGTCTGCTCACCATGCCCACCTCGACGAGCCGCCACTGAGTACACTAGATGCTTTATAGTATATTTTTACGGTTATTGATCTATAATCTTGGAAAATAGCAACAAACATAGAGAGAGATGTTATTTTCTACTCACCATGTACTTATACTATAGTCACAATAACTTTGTTAGTGATTTTATGATAATTTTTGCATTGTACGACAAGTTTTGAAATTTAAAAAAATCCTTAACTTGTATTATGATAAGGAAACAATTATAATATTTAGGATTATCTATATATTTTTATACGATTCAAGTGACATTTTTGTGAGAGATAATATCACCACATTTCAGCTGTTATTAAATCTAGCAAAATGTATTTTTTTACTTAAAAGACTTAAAAATATCCATCATTGCGATAGATTAAATCACTTTATCAATAATAAACGACGTGAATTGTTTAATACAGTTTAATAATATTACAGTCCTAATTTTATGAAAAATTAAAAAAAAATCACAGATTTCGTAATCCTTGCAATTATCGGAAACAATCCTTGGAATTATCCTTGCAATTATCGGAAACATTGGAAATGATAAACCATATATGAAACATAATTACAAGCGAGTCGATCGTCGTATCAAATGAAACACTACTTCATTAACATTACTCCATAACTAACGAACATAGTAAGTAGATATAGTAACAATTACAGAATGCACTTATAAACCCTATTTTCTCAAGAAACATCCAAATTAACATGAATAATCGTCATTAAATCATTACAATAATCAGTCCTAAATAACATCGATGTTAAACTTTATCGCCAATCAGAAATTAATGGGTTCTGTTTTTGCCTGATCAATTTTGAAACAATATCGTCTCTTGGTTTTTCGACATTTGGCCTTGTTTCTAAGATATTCAATGAAATTCGTGACAGTGTAGCGCCCCAGTCTCGTAAATTCCATTTAACGTTATAGCAAGCCATGCAGAACAAAACTCACGGTGATTTGTGTATACTGACGGTTGTGGAAACCATTGTCAGAAGTATTATTTCAATTTTCATTTATTTCAGATGTATTTTTATGAGGGAAAAGCGGGAAAAAATTCTTACTTCAACGCCCTCTATCTCCAAAACGATGCGATTTATTAAATAAGTTATGTCATGAATGAACATTATTTTAACCTGTTCTATCGATTCCTGAATTTATCAAGATTAAACTTGAATCACCCTGTATAGGTGTATTACCAAAAAAAAGGGTTATACCCATAGATTTATAAGACAATAACTCTATGGTTATACCATTCGCAGCGCTTAGGTTTTGTGCATAAGTGGTTAAAATGTCAGGGCGGCAAGTCTAGCCGTTTTTTTTAATGGCGATATATGTAGTCAGAAACACATGTCCTCGAATTGTGTAGATAACGCACTCTTCGGCCATTTGAAGAAAATAGCCATACTAAAAAAGTTGTATGTCACATGACATATGCCTCAAAACATGCCTTGAACGAAAACTCCTAACTTGGCTCTCGTATACATAAATATTTCCAATGTTAAAAATGTTAAACACAATTATAATTTAAGAAAATAATTTTTACATTAAAAGTACCTAATGTTTTGCATTCATTTCCAGCATTGTGAAGCTATTCGAGAAATAGTGAAATTCTAAAAGCGCTTCAGTAGAAAATGATATGTATCTGAATATCTCATAATGTAAGGATATGATAGGGGTATACATTATTATTATTATTATCATCCCACATCAACGTATTGTATGTAACTTTGTCATTTTGCAAAGTGTCTAAAAAACGACCCTTGCTACAATAATTAATACAAAAATTACTTCCTAAGTCTAATTCCACACGATTGATTTAAAAAATGAATGTTAAATACTTAGCAGTCACTCAATCACCACGGATTCAACTCCGCCATTAGTTCTGAAGAGAAAATTCGTCTTGTTCTCACTGCGAAACTTTTCAGTGCTTAATTAAACGTGTTTTGTGAGTCCCTTAATCCTGTGCGTAGTCGTTGCTCGGATGCTTCCAGTTGTGCCCACTTGATGAAGCACCGTGGGGTTGAAATCAGACAGCGAAAGTTTTCGTCGTCTTCTGGCTGGACTGGAGCCTGCTTAAAGTGAAATGGAGTTGATTCTGGATGGTCGGGACTGTCTTAAGCCGGTGTAAATAATGAAGCTGCGTTCCAGACCCTGAGCTGTCAGCCCACTAAAACAGAAAAGTCAATATTAGTGTACGAGGCATGGCTCTTAAATATTTAACTTTTGGCCAGTCAAAAGCTAGAAGACTTCTCTCATAAAAAATTACTGAAAATGCATAAATAGCGGGTGTCCTGCGGCCCGGGAGATGGACAGTATTTATACTGTCGTTCTGAAAGATGATAAAATGATGAAAATTCAATATGGAAGATAGTTCGTATGATGTGAGTACTCTGTTTCAAAATACTCACATTATATTTTGTTATTCTTTATGCAACACCCAATGTGCATGTTGCTTTTTGGAAAGAGCATAAAACTCTGAGTCGGAAACATGCTTCGGTAAAAGATTTAATTTTCGATGTAGGTGTAGCGAGACAATGAAGTGTAGTATTTGAAGGAGATACCGAAAACAACTACTCTACGGGATATGTGTCCCGACTGGCATTGCATTACTCCGGGACCTCCATGGAAGTTGTCACATCCTTCATCGAGATAAACCAGCAGACACTGGCCGGTTTCACACTTCACATTCTGTGCTCATCAAAGTGTCATAGGTAGTGGACTCGATGAACGATGTTGCGACATGATTGCCTAAAGGGCAAAGACAATTGCACTGCAATAATAACACCTGCCGAAAAGCAAGTTGCTATCTGTTTGTCAATTAGGCAATAATTGTTAGACGGATAGTAACAAAGACCAAATGAGAGCGCTACTGTGCATTTCTCACCACTACTAGCAATGAAGTGTTTCTTATATATAAAAATATATTAAAATGTGATGTAGGAGGTGTTCCACTTTTAGCAGCTTTAAACATTCATAACCTTAAATTACACAACCCGCAATTATTTATATGTGTATCGATCATAATTTATTATAGTCTATTTTTAAGTACCTACACATCTGAAATGTGCAATAAAAGTCTTGAAACCAGTACACAGATTACACAGATTATTTTTATTAAATAAATAAAACGCAGATTATTATAATAACTGTAATTAAGTACTGCTGATATGAAAAAATCAATTAATAAAACATTCATCATTCGCTGCACAGCTTGGGAAAATATGTTTTTATATTTAAGTTATTTAAGTTTATGTTTCTTCCAAAAAAGTTTACCTGAATATTTATTGAATTTATTCCATACTTTCGCCGGTCATTATATATGCAATGTAGACAAATTTTAGTTACTACTTACAAGCAAGTCGTTTTCTCAGTGAGTAAACTCGCAGATTATTTTTCATTTGGAGCTTACGTTGGTTGAATTACAAAATGTTTAATAGAAATTAATTGGCTTGTAATACGTTTAAATAGAGGAAAATAAAATTAGATTTCATACAGTGGGAAATTTGTGTGAAGTTAATATAAAAGTTGAATTGCGCACAAGTACACGGTCTTTACGTCGATTTTGAACTAATCTGTAACTTCTTAATATTTGATTTTATAAAAAAAAAACTTTGTTAATACGGATTTTATGGACTTGAAGATTCAGAATATGTTTTCAGGATATATATATATATATATATATATATATATATATATATATATATATATATATAAATATAAATATAAATAAATAAATACAACTGGACATCTGAGATTTAAAGAAAATATATTTTCTAGTAGTTTTTTATTAAACCATTTATTATATTTCTTATACTGAAATATAAATGAACTTTAGGTTCACTTTTCAGTGAGCCTATATTGCATATTTGGGATACTTTTATCGCAAATTTTATATACTGGGTGATTCCAATTTCATGTAAATTTCATATATCACTTTTTGTCAATAATGAGTTAATTAGTTTAAACTTTTATTCAACAGATTCCAGTTGTATCATTGAAAAATTATTTGATGTTATCGTGCCCATGTCATATTAGTTTATATAATTTTCCTTTATGCTCTTGGTCTAAATATTTCCCATATCATTTAAAACAACTTGGTTTCCTGGAAAGGAGAGAACCACCTGGAATTTCAACTTCCACCGTTAGAACGACGATATAAGGAGAAGCCACTTGCATCCCTATTAGCAGTATTAGGTTCAACAAGAAGGTTCAATCAGAAGCTACATCATCTTGTTCGCAGTTTCCTGAAGTTACCTTTATCTGTTCCACGTTACCAAAAATCCACTCCGACCATCATTACTGGAGATCTATTGGTGAAAGGTTGAACTATATTCTCTGAGGCCAGAAGAATATTTTTTTTATAAACCAGATCATTTCATTCTTGGCAGATACACCCTGTAAGGTGATGTTGAGTGATAACAACAGTTAGTAGTTATTTATGGTATTATTTTTAAAAATCATATACTGATTTTTCTCTAGCAATTTTTAGTTGTAATATAAAATTGTTTTTACTTGTTTGTTTCAATTCACCAAACATTTCTATTATTTATAACTGTTATCACATATATGGTTAAATACAAAATCATCCTGGCATCCACAAGGTGGTATAAAATTTGATATTAATTATAAAGCTTCGAATCTGCCTAGACCCTGGGCTCAACCAGGGCTAATGTCATGGATTCTAATTTAATTAAAGTTAATTAAAAAAAATTAAAGAAGGTTCATTGTAACATGTAAGTATGTAAAAAAATACCGGGCTTAAATTAAATTTAATATATATAAATATATGTTTTTTTTTGCATAAATCTTATTTTAGAGATTTAGAGAGACTTATTTAGATATTTTAAACAAGTATACTTTTTTCATTAAGCAAATACAAAAAAAAAAAACAGGTTTTGCAATATATGCCGTACAGTTGCTGGCAAAAAACTACGGAGTATACGATTCGTCATGTAGGAGTTACATAAATTGAAGGTGTATTATGATTTCACACCCCAAATACCCACAACCACCATCAATTTTAAAAACTCGTAGAATTGCAAAGCAAAATAAAAAAAATATTTATAAATATTGATAATAAAGGTATGATTAGCTAAATATTAATATTTTGACACCTTCTAAGTATCACACCCAGTTAAGTTTTTAACCATTACTGGTTAAAAGATGCTCAAGTATACAGTTTACCGGGCCCGAACCAGTTCTCGGACTTCCGCCTAGTTATGTAACAACGTCTATTGAAAACTGGATCATGAAAAGATCAGAGGAAGAATGGTCGAACGGGACTGGGCTGCGACCATTGAAGGCCTTCATTGAAGGGCCTTGGTCGAACGCAACTCGATCAATACTTGCGTTAAGTCGTAACAGCATAAGGATTGTCACAGGACTGTTGACAGGTCACGTAAAAACAAGCACCTTAACACTATCGGCCTTAGTGAAACTAGAAGGTGCAGGTTTTGTGGACACGATGACGAGGACTCCATTCACATACTCTGTCGCCGTGCCTGCCTCATGGTCAAGAGACACAAACATCTGGGTGCAGTATTTTTCCTGCCCCAGGACATTAGAAAGCTTCCCCTGGAACGGATGTTGGCCAATGCGCATAGCACGGATCTCTTCCAATAGCTCTTAAAAGACCTGAGTGCTGCGGGTAACCGCGCCGCCTTCCAACAAAAACAACAACAACCATTACTTCTGAATCACCCTATATACTCCTAGACAATATATTAGGGAGATAATGTATTATTCATATGTGTAAAGATATACGGACGTATTAATGTTCAATAGTCATGTCAGTTACGGCTGATCCGGAAATTAAAAGAATTTTGTTACGACTTGTCTTGTTTTTGATCCCATATAAGTACGTTTATATACATTTGATTGATGTTCCCTTAAAAATCAAAAAAATATAAGTGTGGGTATCCACCTTCCTGTTACATCCAGTGTATGGATGTTTCAACTGCGATTACTGAAGCACCTTCATCACTGAAGTCGATAATAATTGTCGATTTTACCTACTGCCTTGCAAACAAGTTTGTTGGAATTTTGTAATGCAAAATTAAAAACAGCGTTAATTACAAATACCTCTTGCCATTCAAACAGGAATGCTTTTAACTGTGGAGGGCCATAGAAGAGTGGAAGCGGAAAAGGCACTTTACGTTTCAATTACACATGACGTTATTATATATAGCATGAAAAGGTATGTTTTTGTTTTCAGCTTTCAATAAGTTCTACTTCATTGCTCATAATAATATAATATGAAAGTTTCCAGATTCGGTAATATTTTTCTTGTTTTTATTAATCCTCTAATCGTAAAAAAACTACGATCACACGACCTTCATCAAAATATAAGTCCGACCGCAAATAAAATTCATATAAGACAACCGATTTGTTTTTATACGAGAAAAGTTGTATTTTTAAGAGGGAAACTTGTTCAGCGTACCAGTAAAAATTGTATTTGGTTTATCTGCAAGAATATAAAACAGAAAATGAAAGGAAATATTACAACCCGCATGAGAGACTGCATATAAAATTGTTTTTATCATCCATGCGTTAAAATATAATAAATGTATATTTTAACATTTGGTTAATTAAAACAGCCTCAAATATTTGAAGATGCAATGAAATATAAATTCTAAAAGCAGGAGTTCACAAATACCTTCTTTCAATATTTAATAATTAATTTGTTTCGAATATTCTACAACTTTCTTCGATTTCATTTAATACTTATGCCCAGTTTTTCAATTGCATTGATTCATAGGATTATGCCAAACCTTACAAATTGATTTCGGATTTTTTAACTACTTATTAATTGAAGACGAATACTGTTAGAGAAAAAAAAATTGTTTTAATCCTATAATAGTTAAAGCAGATATGACACAGTGGCTTAATAAAATATATAAAAGTTAATAAATATCTGAACTGTTGAGTATAAAGCAGTTAAACTTCTGTCTAGATTTCATACATAGTATATTAACTATTTTAAGACCTGCAACAAAAGAAATATATGTTTAGTTTCCTTTTTAATCATTATCCATTGAAGTTAGATAGTTGATATGTTCACTATACGATGTTATATATTGATATGATGACGTGGAATTTAAAAACTGAATAAAAAATAGCATATTCTATTTGAAATAAGCGAGTTGACATCAATTTCCGGTGGAACCGGAAGTCGCACCTTAACGCCAATTTACAAATTTTCAGAATTCCAGTACGTGTAGTATTCTTTATATATTTATATTATAATTGATTATTAGCAATAAGAATACCCCAGGCTGATTAATTGATAATAAAATAAATCGGTATTTAAGAATTTATTTTTTAGAAGTCATCGACTTGACAAAAAATGTGTAGTAGGTATTTCAGGAGTAGTCATGACAATTTTGAAATGTAAATGATTCCTATCTTGCGTATAAAAGCATGTATTTTATGAATTTTGTTTAATAATTTTGTTTTCCGTATATGATAGTGGCATATCCGCGACACATTGTAGCATTACTGAAAATGCCAAATGGAACTTGAGGCTCATAATGTGTAAACACCAGCCCTTGTTAAATAATTGTATTGTAGAATAATTGAATACTTATTTGCAATATTAATATATTTCTTAATGATTTATGCTGTATTTTAATTAATAAAATATACAGGGTCCTGCACCAGAGCCCCCTTCTTTTGTAGCTCATGAACTGGTGCCTTTATAAATTTCGTTCAAATTTGACTGCAAACTATTCGTAGAGAGGCACATTTTGAAAATATTTTCAAATATACAGGATGCTCTAAAAACATGTACCATACTAAAGTTATATTTTTTTAAATGGAACACACTATATATTTTTGAATTTTTGGATTCTGCATGCAAATTTGGTGTCAGTTTGTGTTATATTCCCTATAGCAAAACTTAGCCGTTTCGAAGATATTCGACATTTTATAGAAAAAATTACAGTTGTTAGAACTATTTCAAAGTTACATATCTTATACAATTGAACAGCGTTTATTTTAATTTTTATATGTCAGATAGTTTAGGCATTGATCTTTCTGAAAATAGCTCACAGAAGTCTGTAATACATACAGAGTGTTTAATATTTACTGAGCAACACGTCAATTTTGAAACGTGCGAAACTAATTTTTTTCAAATAGCACACCCAGTATATTATTCTACAGTTGAAAGTACCATTCAATTCTGAATTGCATGATATAGCATTGCCCTATTCCTATCTCTTAAGGTGTTCAAGATATAATCAATTTTATAATAAAGTGCTCGAAAATTTAAGTTACCCCGTTTCTAAGTGGTCTTCGAATAAAATAAAACAACTAGAAACATTTTAAATTTATTGTCAGTTGCTTTGACTATAATTATGGCTATGATTAAACACAAAATGTAAAAAATTATCAACAATCATCAAAAACATCAATATTAAATAATTATTCAGTCTACAATCTTATAATAAATTTTCAAAAACTTTGACGGTTAAATTATATTCGCTAAGAGACAGTTGTTTCGTTCAGACTCAAATAATATAGAAATCATGTGAGCTAGCTCTTCTTTACTATACTTCATTATAAAAATAAATTGAAACAACTAACTAAACTAAGTACTTAACTAACTATAACAACTAAACTAACAACAAAATTATTGAAATAAGTATAAATATTTGTAATTAACTTAAATTGTCGACACACAGTTTGACAGCAAACAAATTAGACAAGTTGTTTTGTTGTCTTTACCAGGTGACCCGATTTCTTAAAGCATAATTTGATGTACAAAATTAGACTTCTTATAGGGTTACGTAACAATTAAATCTGTAAACAATTATTTAACATCGATGTAATTTTTTACATTTTGTGCTTAATCATAGCCATAATAAGACTCAAAGCAACTGACAATAAATTTGAAATGTTTCTAGTTGTTTTATTTGATTCGAAGCCACTTAGAAACGGGGTAACTTAAATTTTCGAGCACTTTATTATAAAATTGATTATATCTTGAGCACCTTAAGAGATAGGTATAAGACAATGCCATATCATTCAATTCAGAATTGAATGGTACTTTCAACTGTAGAATAATATACTGGGTGTGCTATTTGACAAAAATTAGTTTTGCACGTTTCAAAATTGACGTGTTGCTCAGTAAATATTAAACACTCTGTATGTATTACAGACTTCTGTGAGCTATTTTCAGAAAGATCAATGCCTAAACTATCTGACATATAAAAATTAAAATAAACGCTGTTCAATTGTATAAGATATGTAACTTTGAAATAGTTCTAACAACTGTAATTTTTTCTATAAAATGTCGAATATCTTCGAAACGGCTAAGTTTTGCTATAGGGAATATAACACAAACTGACACCAAATTTGCATGCAGAATCCAAAAATGCAAAAATATATAGTGTGTTCCATTTAAAAAAACATAACTTTAGCATGGAACATGTTTTTAGAGCACCCTGTATATTTGAAAATATTTTCAAAATGTGCCTCTCTACGAATAGTTTGTAGTCAAATTTGAACGAAATTTATAAAAGCACCAGTTCATGAGCTACAAAAGAAGGGAGCTGTGGTGCAGGACCCTGTATATATTTTCGTTTAAATTTCAGGAAAATAAAATTAATACGTTTCATTAGGAAGATTATAAAAGCGAAGCTTGATGCTATGCGTCCCATTTCCGTTGTTTCCAAGATCAGTAGCTAATCTGCTTACAGAATGAGTCAAATTCATGGACCACGCCCTGTGATCTGAAAAACTGTATAGAGGCACAGTGTTTTAGGCACGGGTAGTAAATGAAGTTCTGTCTGAATTAAAAAACAAACCTGAATTTTTTAAGTTTTCGAGAAATTATTTTAAGTATATGTTTGGTAAGGTTTTGACCATTGTGTGTATTTAACTGATACAATCTAAATCTGTAATCGTTGTTTACGGTGTGTGATGATAACTTTTTATTAAATTAGACCTGAAAAAATCAAAAAACTAATGTTAATAGCATATGGATATAATATAAAATGGCCATTCTCAGTTCTTTTTTTTTACTTTCTTATACGTCCGGTACTAAAATTTGATGTATCTAATAAATACACAAAATTATACCTTTTTATTTATTACTCTAATTAATGTAATTTTTTCCCCATACATGAAAAAATTAGTTTATTAATAAAAGCTTTTAAAACAAACAAGTGAAATATCAATTATTTGTTACTTCATGGCTTTTTAAATAGGATGATTTAATCAAGTTTATCCATTAAAAACAAACAAATTATCTTGTAAGTGTCAAATGCCAAATATTTGAAAATTCTGTTTAATTAAAATAAATATCACAAAGGTATTGTTACAAAATCACCGACACAGTGCGCGAGTGCGGCGATGACAAATCTATGTTTTCCCCAGCCTTGGGGAAATTGTGCGCACTCTGGCAACACCGCCTCTGGGGGTGCCTGGGACAACCCCTCAAGGGCGAAGTTTCAACCATCTAGGCCTTCAAATAAGGGAGATAGGCCTTTTTGTCCACATTTCCTGGATGTCACCAGAGGTACCTACTTATCTAATACCCTTCGTATAACTTGGCTGTCGATTATTTATTGATCTGCCCTGGTATGTGAACTATTGAAGAGTATTCAACGGACATTTCTACGAGGATGTAGAAGCCTAGTTCACCTATATAAAGGCCGAACAGTGTGCCGCCGAAGTAAGTCAGTCTTAAACAGCCAGCGATCAAGAGCAAATAAGCAATACTTAAGTAACTGCGATTTTGGAAGTGTTTTCGGCGTGTATTTATTTAGATATTGTACAAGAAGTGTTGTATTGTGTGCTGAATAAAGATTTTTACTCTTGTATAAAAGTCTGACTTATTTTTAGAGACTGTAACTCCGGAAGGAGTTACAGTATTACATTTTGAAATCATGAACAACTTTTTCAGTAGCGTGGGCCATTTGCAATACAAATGATAGCTTTGAACTAAACGAGAGTGTTTTTTATTTGTTGTACCCAGTTTAGATCGCACTTTTAGATGCCGATAATAGAAATTCATTACTTGAAAATAAGTCACATATGTAAATCTACGTATTTAAAAATCAAATTTTGTTTAAATCGATTGATGGATTTTTATTTTAAAGAAGATAAAAATTATTTGTCATAAACTTAAAAACCCTCTGTGCCTAAACGGTATACTGAGGAAAAAATAGTGCTTAGAACCGCCAATAAGCCATAGTTTTTATAACTAGATAAATAATTATTTTTCAAAATTTCTTTGTAAAGAGAATACACCTACCAAGAATTGATATAATTGTAAAAACTGTTTGTTCCAACAATTTTTAAAATATTTATTTTTCAAAACTAAATAATTATTTACCTACAAAATATATGAAGTAGATATACTTTCAGTGCTCTGTATAAATAAATTGTTGAAAATAATAATATTTGATATTGATGAATCTACTGCAATGGTTTAAATCCAACGATTAATTTTAGAACCAAATATTTATTTTTAAGAAATACCTAAATGTATTTCCAACAATTAAATATTTAATTGAAGCCGCGCTTGCGCGTACACCCTTCTCCACCCTCAAAAATCTGAAAAGTCGAGGAATGAGTTCAAAATGAAAGAGAAAATCCAAAATTCATGACTATTTCATACGATCCTCGTTTTACCCGTGGTTTTGGTAAAATTTTTAAAGGATATAGTCAGTGGTTTATTCATCAAATTACAACAACTTTTAGGCAATCCAAAAGACAAAATAGAAATTAAAGAATAGTCGGGGATTTATGAAATTAGCTGAAAAGACTGTAATCAAAAGTATATGTTGGACAAACTAGAAGGTCGCATCAAACTAGATTCAAGGAACATATGGCTCATCTCAAATATGGTCGAACAGATAAGTCTAGTGTCGCCCAACATGCGTTTGAGAATAACATAAAATAGGTAGTAGCAATTTGAGACTACTAAGGAATGTGACAAATTCCAGACAGCTGGATGCTTTTGAGAATTTGGAAATTGCTAAATGTAAAAATAGTATGAATGGCGACAGAGGACCAATCTCATATAGCCCGCTTTATTGGTTAGTAAGTCACGGTTCACTGATCCGTCGTGGCGGTTCACTGATCAGTCGCGATGGTTCACTGAGGGGTCGCGACCGTTCACTGAACCGTACAAATAGTTTAGGTATAAATAGGACACAATGTTAGTTTAGGTTTAGTTTTAATCATCTCCAGGTGATGCCAACTTGGTTGGCGAAACGCGCGTTGAGTGCAGTATAGCGTTTTGGTGTTACCACCATGCAAAGGCTCCAACCCTCTTCAAGATTTATTTCAGCAGATTAAATATTTTTCTCATTGGCAATTAAATTTATTAAATAATATTAAATATTTAATATTGACAATAAATGCCATGTTAATACCAATTAGATCTTTAATTCGCCAAATACAAATAAATAATTCAAACGGTAGTAAGAAATTCTCAATAATAATGATAATATAATTTATCTCAATTGAATTCATTTGTCAATGTACATTTGTGTAATATAAAATGGCTTCTATAGTCAAAATTTAATTCTAAGAGATCACGCGGTTACTGGTTGATGCATTTTGAAACTTCAAGAACATGCTGTACAGCCCAGAAAACCAATATTGTTTGCAATACCATTTAATACTTTTATATTTTCTTTCCAAAGCAGTGGTCACGCGGAACACGCAAACAAATCAATAGAGTTTGCTCGCGAGCTTTTTCTCTACATGACACACAGATTCTAGCAAGTTTCTAAGATGCAAGCTTTCAGTACCTACATGATAATAAATTATATGATACTTACAGATGTCATGAAACGAGTCCGTAGGTACTAGTAAAAACTTCATGACGGGAAAGTTTAAACCCTTTGCATTACGATTGGCGCATCCGCCATAAATTTAATCCTGGTGAAAATAGAAACGAAATTAAATTTCTGAGTAACTACGCTTAATTGAAACCTATTAAAAGTTTATTTACGATGACAGCCAATTACGCTTTGAATATAGTTCTGCAGGACTTTTCTACAAATCAAAATAAAGGCGTTCTATTTATATATAGGAATGCAAAATAGGTTTAAGGTTTTCATATAACTTTTATATGATTGCGCATGATGAAGTTATAATATAATGAATTTTGTATACAAAACATTACGTAGGCGTAGAAGAACCACACTATTAGTTTTTCAAATTCTGACTTTAAAGTCGGAATTTGAAAAAATAATAGTGTGGCTCTTCAAAGCCTAGGTAACTTCTAGTATTTAACTTAAAGGTGATTGCATGATGAAGTTATACATATAATGAATTTTGTATACAGAACATTACGTAGGCGTAGAAGAACTACACTATTATTTTTTCAAATTCCGACTTTAAAGTCGGAATTTGAAAAAATAATAGTGTGGCTCTTCACAGACTACGTAACTTCTAGTATTTCACTTTTTGCACTTTTTTATTTTTAATACTCTTATTTCTAAGAACTTTTATAAAATGCATTTTCAAATTGTCATATTTAGTATTAAAAGGTAATGTTATAAGTATTCCTCGAACTGTAGCTTCATGCAGTGTAATTTCTACATCTGAATTAAATATTCTACATTGTAATTTTTAATTTACACTAGATTAGCATCGCAGTTTTGGAATAGAGACACGAAATTCTGTAAATAACAAACAAAGAAATATTTTTGCTATATGCGTGTTATTTTAATAATAACAGAAAGGTGATAATATACTACTTATTTTCAGTATGAATGAACGTCTCTTTATGTTTATACCTACAAACATGAAATAAACTTTTGATTTCAAACGTTCAATCTAGCAACACAAATATATTACCAGTTTTCTATTGCCAGTAAAATTTAAATTAGTAGTTGGATATATATGAAAATTTTACATATGTAAAAAATATACAAAATTTTGCTAATTTTGTTTTTCATCTTTTTTATTGTTTAAGAATGAAATGAATGTGTGCAGAGAATGAGAAGAATATTCTTATAATAATTCTCATAAGCATAATAAGAGCGAAACCGATCAGT
Organism: Pogonocherus hispidulus; assembly: GCA_963924545.1. Classification (NCBI taxonomy): domain Eukaryota; kingdom Metazoa; phylum Arthropoda; class Insecta; order Coleoptera; family Cerambycidae; genus Pogonocherus; species Pogonocherus hispidulus. Next base: position 74,402,959 of record OZ004693.1, read on the forward strand.
GTCTGGTGGTGGGTCTCTATGAAAGATGTGGCGACTCCTATAGAGATACCGAAGTAATAGAATGCCAGTCGGGGCACACTGGCCGTGGAGTAGTTGTTTTCGGCATCTACTTCCAATAAAAAAAAAAGAAAAAATTAGGTAACCTTGAAAATGTCCGAAAACTCAGACGAAACGTAGGATATTTATCCATGTAGGTATCTGTCTGAACGTCCCCTTTTTTTGTTTTTTATTGAAGAAACAAATAACAAAATAATACATAACATGCTTATTCTGTAGTTAGTAATTATATACAGTCGAACTCTGTTATTTTCGAAAATGAATGGGTAGGAAATTTTATTCGTTATAGCCAAGTGTTCGTTATTACAGATTTTTAATGAGATATAGGTACATGTAAATGCATAAATAATGTATTTTGGAAAATAAAAAGTACTCTCTAGACTTGTAGAATAAAGTTTACTTTAAAAGCAAAAGGTAAAAACTAATTAATGTTTATTAATGAAAAGTAATCAGTTATTTTATTTTGAACATGTATTTGAAACTTCCGAATTGGATATTCCCCTTTCCAGATCCTGAATTATGTTTAGTTTTGTTGAATTGTTACGTTTTTGCAAATAACGTTTTTTTGCATCCATTTTTCACACAAAAAAGTTAATTCTTCACCAAACTAATAAACTAATCTTGAAGGGAGTTGGAACTTTGGTGTGAAGATATCACTGACGTAGTTTTCCACATAACACCAAAACACTATACTGCACTCGACGCACATAACATTGACGTCAGTAAATTAAACGTGAGTTTATAAGTAAAACCCTATACTGCACTCGACGCGCGTTTCGCCATCCAAGTTGGTATCATGATGATTAAGGGTTTTAAGCATCTCCAAATGCTGCTGACTTGGTTGGCGAAACGCACGTCGAGTGAAGTATACTGTTTTTCTAATAAACTCACGTTTAATTTACTGACATCAGTGTTACTAATAAACTCGTTTTTTAAATTCGTTTACCTCAACAGAAGTGAAGACGATTCGTTATAAAAATATGTCATTGTGGGTGGGCTGATAATACTATTAAATCATTAGTCATCATTATTCAGCACAACCAATCTTAAGAATTTTGGTTATAATAATGGTTTGACTATAACCGACCAAACTAGCATATTTCCCGTCTAAAAACCATAGCTAAAAGCTAAAGGCGATGGTTCGCTATAAATGCGTGTTCGGTATATCCATCGGTAGAAAGGTCCTATTTAAATGGAAAACAATTTTGTACTTAACATTTTGTTCGTTAAAACCAGGCGTTCGTTATAACCCGGGTTCGTTATAATCGAGTTTGACTATATTTTACCATTATTACATAATTTTACGTTGGTCACAAGTAACCAAGCTAATTTTATGTGATTTGACATATTCATTATGTATTTCTGAAAGGAAATAAGGTATTTTATATAGGAAGTAGGCTTAAACTTAAAAATTGCAAGCATTGGTTTTTACTGGAACTTGATATGATGTTTAAAATCTTCATTTTATTTAGTTTTAGAAGAAGGATGGAATCTAGTAACATTTGCTTAGGTTAAGATGCTGACATAAGAAAAAAGCGTTGATTTTACAATACTTACCTAAAATAATTATTTTGAAAGGAAATACATAATATTGTTTGACTTTTTCCAGTTCTAACTAATAAATCTGCCTCAAAATAAACGTAGGTATATCTCGTATAGAAAACAATCAAACAGTTAAAATCATCTTTAACAAACTTACAAATAATAGGCATTTTTTAAACACGAGAAAATCTTTAAAAGGACTACTACTGTCTACAACAGTCGTAGAAACGGAAGTTAGAACCACTGATTAAAAGAAATCCGATGGGCAATCCATCAATCAATATTTACCAGTGCCTATAACAGATGCCTACGTGATACTGAACGAAGTGATTTATTGATATTTCAGGTATACCTGCAACTGTAAGTACATACATGTTTATTGCTTTTTTCTAACTTGGACTATCGAAGGCATGCATTCGACGTTTTAATAATGCTGTAGTTTATAATATTGAGTAGTAAGTATGCCATCTTCCTTATTTACTGAAAAAGGAATACATTTATTGTTTACACTTTTATTTATAGAGACTAAGCCAACAAATTAACTGAGAAATAAAGAAATATATTTTTTAATAATAATAAGAATAAGAATAAGAATAAGAATAAGAATAAGAATAAGAATAAGAATAAGAATAAGAATAAGAATAAGAATAAGAATAAGAATAAGAATAAGAATAAGAATAAGAATAAGAATAAGAATAAGAATAAGAATAAGAATAAGATTAAGATTAAGATTAAGATTAAGATTAAGATTAAGATTAAGATTAAGATTAAGATTAAGATTAAGATTAAGATTAAGATTAAGATTAAGATTAAGATTAAGATTCAGATTCAGATTCAGATTCAGATTCAGATTCAGATTCAGATTCAGATTCAGATTCAGATTCAGATTCAGATTCAGATTCAGATTCAGATTAAGATTAAGATTAAGATTAAGATTAAGATTAAGATTAAGGATAAGGATAAGGATAAGGATAAGGATAAGGATAAGGATAAGGATAAGGATAAGGATAAGGATAAGGATAAGGATAAGGATAAGGATAAGGATAAGGATAAGGATAAGGATAAGGATAAGGATAAGGATAAGGATAAGGATAAGGATAAGGATAAGGATAAGGATAAGGATAAGGATAATAATAATAATAATAATAATAAATCTTTATTAATCCTTTGGACATATAAATGTATAGGACAAGTCACAGCTTTATAGTAAGTTCAACAGATAACAAGGAAAAAAAAACAAAAAAAAACAGATCTACAAAAAAATTATCATTTAAAAACTAAGAGTCTAACAAACAACAGAAAACAAATTTACACCAAATCATCACTTAAAAACTCATCCACGCTATAATAAGCCTTGTGAAGGAGTAACCTTTTTATTTTGTTTTTAAATACAGTTTCACTTACAGTTTTAAAATAAAGCGGTAAGTGATTATAAAACTTTATGCCCATGTACAAGGGGGATTTCTCAAATTTTTTAGTCCTGTGCTTAGGAATACATAACATTTCGCAGTGCCTGGTTTGATAGCCGTGATTGAAATTATTTTTTTTCAAATCTTTTAAATGTTTTCTTATGTGCTGTAATATTTTATATATAAATATGCAGGGAAAAGTGAAGAGTTTGTGTCTAATGAAAAGAGGCCTGCATGACTCCCTCTGATGAATACCAAACATATTTCGTATTATGCGTTTCTGGGCAATAAAAATCCTCTGACTCTCTGTGGAGTTACCAAAGAACACCACGTTATAACTCAGGTGACTATACACGAGGCTATAATACACATTAAGAAGTGCAGATAGAGGCATAGAATCCCTAATGCGAGAAACAGCATAATACGATTTATTAAGTCTCTTGCTTAAATCATCAATATGAGCAGCCCATGAAAGATCCTGATCCACAATAATCCCAAGAAACTTCGTTTTATCAACTGATTTTATTTTACAGCTTTGAAGTGATATCTCTATCTCCTTATGTACTAAATTATTTTGAAAGTAAATACAATGTGTTTTATCTAAGTTAACTATCAAACCATTTGCATTGCACCATTCTACAAAACATCCAATTACATTTACCGAGGATGAGACCATCTCCTCATGGGTTTGCGCTGATACCACTAATGAAGTGTCATCTGCAAATAATGTGATGATGTCGCTTTTAATATGTATAGGTAGGTCATTAACGAACAACAGGAATATAAGTGGTCCCAGTACAGATCCCTGAGGTACACCTGCATTTACTTCATGACAATCTGATGTACCTGTCCCCGCTTTTACCAGGATTGTCCTATCTCTCAAGAAGGCCATCAGCCAGTCCAAAAATATACCCCTAAATCCCAAGTTGAACAATTTACTCTCAACAAAATTTAAGTTCAGGCAGTCAAAGGCACGTGTCAGGTCAAAGAAAAAACCTGCCACATGCCTTCCGCCATCAAGGCACGCGTAAACATGCTCGAGCAGAGTAGAAGCCGCTGATTGCGTAGATCTGCCTCTCCGAAAACCATGCTGAGAATCATTCAAAATATTGAAGTCTGTCAAGAAGTTATACATTTTGTTATAAACAATGTTTTCATAAATCTTGGAAAACACACTTAAGATAGATATTGGGCGGTAGTTAGCGATATTCTGGGGATCACCTTTCTTGTGAATAGGAATGACTTTAGCAGCCTTTAAAATGGTAGGAAAAATACCCGATACAATTGATAAATTAATTAAATGAGCTAAGTGTCCACCAATACATTCAGCTATCCTTTTTACAATCTTAACTGAAATATTATCAGTGCCGCTGCTTTTTTTATTTTTTAATTCTTTTATTGCACTCAATACATCTTCTTTTGATACTGGCGTGAAGAAAAAGGTTTTATTAGTAATACTGCTTACTGTACAGCTATCTGATCTAGTGTCACCAAAATGATTTTGCAGCGTAACATCCGTCACATTGGCAAAGTACCCGCAGAACATCGCTGCCACCTCCCCAGGATCAGAATAGACTACCCCATCCTGTTTCAGAGTTATAGCATCCGATACTAATTTTTTCCTACCGATTTCCCCATTAACTAGGTTCCAAACTGTTTTAGGCTTGTTACTCGAATTATCTATTAAATTCTTATAAAACTCTTGTTTAGTTTTTTTAAGAAGGTTGTTATAGCCTTTTTTGTTTTTTTTATAGAAATTCAGTGATTCAACAGTGTTTAATGCATTACATAACCAGTATACATTTTTTAGACATTCACTAGCCTCTTTAATTTCCGTAGTTACCCATGATTTTGACTGAGTTGATTGATTACATGTTTTAAAAGGACAGGAATTGTCTATTTCTAACAACAGCTAATTTATAAAAGTTTCAAAACTAAAATTAACATCACATCCCATATACACCGCATTGAAATCTGTTAAAATCAAAGCAGATGCCAAATGTTCTAGATTTTTTTCAGATGTACTTCTAAATTTAATAAAGTTAGTAGGAACCTTAGTAATATTAATTTCTTTATCACTCAGACAGTGTTTGAGTGCAAAAACCCGATGGTCACTGAAATTGGCTTCATAAACATTAGGTATACACTGTTTGGTATTAGCACTTGTTATAATATAATCTAGTTTAGTGAAAGTTGCGATGCCCAATTTATTAGTAAACACCCTGGTAGGTGTTAGTGAAGTTACATTTAAATTAAAACTAGTCAACGCATCCTCCAATAAACGTTTCTGTATACAATTGTTATCGAGAAAATCAATATTTAGATCCCCACACACAAAGAGAATGTATTTACTCTTAAGAGCAAAATCAATTATTGAGCAGAAGTTAGAGAAGAATACATCAAAGTTACCCTTAGGTGGTCTATATAAGCTTAAAACACAGACCTTTATACCGTGGAATGACAATCTTATACCACTACACTCGAAATGCATTTCAGATGCAAACCGATTCACATCTAGCGCTTGCACGTTATAACCACACTTGACATAGATCACTGTACCTCCATGTTCTTGATTTCGGCGACAGAAAGATGAAACTTGTTTATACCCAGGTGTGGTCATCGTCGGAAGCTTATCAACCTCGCACCAGTGTTCAGCAATACTTAAAATGTCCGGATCCGCCTCACTTAGCAGCACTTCCAACCTATTAAGTTTATTTGATAGACATTGCGCATTTAATTGGAGCAGTTTTAAGTTTATATTATTTGCATTGTCATTATGCACATTAGATGGAGTCTCGTATGTCCCCTGAATTATATAATCGTCTCTTGACTCCGATAAGGATAAGGATAAGGATAAGGATAAGGATAAGGATAAGGATAAGGATAAGGATAAGGATAAGGATAAGGATAAGGATAAGGATAAGGATAAGGATAAGGATAAGGATAAGGATAAGGATAAGATTAAGAATAAGAATAAGAATAAGAATAAGAATAAGAATAAGAATAAGAATAAGAATAAGAATAAGAATGATAACAATAATAATAATAATAATAATAAAGTAGGGAGTAGCTACTGATAACTACCAGCGACCGACCCTGAGAATCGGAGCCAGGGAACCGGGCGACTGGATTAAAAAAAAGTAACTAAGTACCTTAAGTAACAATAATAACAGAAGCAAAAACAATAATGTGATATCTAAGTGAAAAATAATAGAGACGGACAAGAAAATAACAAAGCCAATCAAAAATAAAATTTCTGGATTTATGTTCTGTAATCATCAGAAAAAAACACATAAAAAAGAACTTGTACAGTTATTATACACATCCGCACCAATCAACGCAGGCTCCTCAAAGAGAACCAACTTTTGCATACAGGGTAAAATTTGATTTCTTCAGATTCAAATATATTAAGAAAATAAAATGTACTCACCTGTATACAAATTTTGGCTTCCATCTTGTGAATCCAGCAAAAATTTTTCAAAAAAAAAAATATAATAATAATCCAACGACAAAACAATATAATTACGCTAACAGTCTGCTTTAATTATTACTAGCTTACCAGGAGAATATATAATAATTGCATAAGTATATCGTATAGAACTAAGAGTAATAAAATTTATACAGCCCAGAAAGAAATCGACAATCGAGATCTAAATGACATTGACATATAGTGTTAACAAAATACAAGAATATAAAAAAGAAACAATAATTTAGCATCTAAACCTTTAGTGATGGATCTATCTAGTTACTGTTACCAGTTAATTGTAATTTTAATAATAACAGTTCGTGCTCAGTTCCGTCAACAGCTTTTTCATCTAGCTGTCTACCTGTCGTCTAGCATTTGCCTGTCCCCCAGAATCAAGAGTGTTTAAAAAACATATAAATCATGTTTCTCAACTGAGAAATGCAATCTAAATTATTTACAGCCGACTTTTTTGACATTATAAAAGCCACGAAAAACCATGTTGAAAGAGTGTAATTGAGGATTTCGGTGAATTATAAATAGTTTAATAAATTATTATTTTAAAAGATTTTCCGAAGTACAGATAGATATCTGTCTGTAGCTGTTGATAGATGAATGGCATATTTTAGCGGTTTTCCATTAAACTGGACATAGAAAGCATGGATGCATTCCTTGACAATAAAACAGTGTACAGGGTGGGCCGTATAAGAGTGCGTATCCCCTTATCTCAGAAACTATGTGAGATAGAAAAAAAAGTTTTATACAAATGTTGTTTGCGTTAAAGATGTCGGTAATTTTTTAATATAGTTATATTTGTAGCTCTTCAATATACAGGGTGATGAACTAAACTTATCTCTTTTTAAATGGAACAACCTGTATATTATTACATTTCCTGAAAGTCCTTGCAAAGACGAGTTTATTGATATATAATATCAGGGGTCTACGACACACCGTTTTGGATTAATCTGCGTTTCTCTTCAGGAATTGACACATAAGTTACATTTATATATAGGTATATATATTAATATCATATTAGTAATATGATATTAATCCATCTACATTTTTCAAATTATATATCTAGAATTTTAATAATACCATCCGAAACATGCATAACTTATGTGTCAATTCCTGAAGAGAAACGCAGATTAATCCAAAACGGTGTGTCGTAGACCCCTGATATTATATATTAATAAACTCGTCTTTGCAAGGACTTTCAGGAAATGTAATAAAATACAGGGTGTTCCATTTAAAAAAATCATGAAAAATTAAATTTCACGAAACTTGGCATCACTGTTGCAATTTTTTTTATTTTAGTATTAGACAGAAGTTTCATAAAATAGACCAAATTAGAATTTCTTGGCCCAAATTACAGCTTATCACCTCAATCAGTAACTTTTCTAGCTCGCTATAAATATTAACCTTTTCTTGAAGATAACAGTCAATAGCTCCGAAACGGTGGGCTACAGACCCATCATATTATATATCGTTGAACAAGTCTTTTGAAGAGCTTTTCAAAAATGTAATAATATACAGGGTGTTCCATTTAAAAAAAGATAAGTTTAGTTCATCACCCTGTATATTGAAGAGCTACAAATATAACTATATTAAAAAAATACCGACATCTTTAACGCAAACAACATTTGTATAAAACTTTTTTTTCTATCTCACATAGTTTCTGAGATAAGGGGATACGTACTCTTATACGGCCCACCCTGTACATTATCTACTCCGAAAGTCATCTCGTTTTTTAGTTTTTTAAATGGTAAAATATCAGCGTCAGATATCGAACTAATAAAATGTGTAAATTTGACAGTGATATTGAGTCAAAACTGAGGGAATAATTGGGAGGAATTTCCTCCCAATACATATTTGAATAATATTCTTGGGACATTTCATAGGTTAAGTTATTTATACCAGAATTCTAAATTTTCTATTTTTACCGTTTATAAAAGTTTAAAACTTGTTCGGAATCGTTTGGTTCTATATCTTGTATATAATCTGCACAAGATGTCGGCTCAAGTCTTTATTAGAGACGTTAAGTTTTTAAATGTTTATAAATAGTTATCTGTTTTAAACTTTTATAATAAAAATTATATATTTTTATACGTTGAATTTTCTAAACCGATATTATCTATAATTTCTTCGTTAAACCAAAGTTTACAGAATATAACTATATTTTTGTAAACTTTGATTAAACTATGGTGGAAAATGCCTGTTGATATTTTTGATAACTTCTTATACACGAATGGATCACAAGTTCATGGATTATGAATGTAACTAATGAATTGTAAGAAACTTAGCACTTCGGTTAACACTGGGGCAATACTTGCTTGTAGCTAGATCAATTATTCATCGCTTCTGGTAAGTTGAGGACTGCCTTCATAATGGCTGAAGTAAATTTCAAAGTTTAGAATTAGAACAATGCTAACTCTCTTCAGTGAAACTGTGTTGAGAAGGAAGTTTAACGATAATAGATACATACAATGGTTTACACTCTCTTTACAAAGCATTTTCACTAGTGTCCATATTCATCAACGAATGCATTCGAATAATTTCTCGAAAATTTATGGAAAATTTCTACTAATATTTGAACATATTTGAGCGGAAGTTTTTACGTCAATATTGATTGCATTTTTTGCTGTTGATTCTACTACGGCAGGGTTTAAATATACACAGAATTTTATTACTTCTAAATACAAATAATTTAACAGGAGCTGTTGGATAACAAAGGGCTTGCCGTATAGTCCCGTGTGCAGGTCCGTATTCTAAATAATTTTCTTGCTGAATGGTATGAATCACGTATGAATGTTTTTAGATTTTTAGTAGGTTATAAAACCTTTGAGCAGAAGTAAGTGTATAAAGTTTTCTTGAATGTATATTAAATATATCACAGGTGTTAGTATAAAATTATATACCGTTATTATACAGTGAGGACATAAAGTCCTCACTGTAAAAAAAAAACTGCCTCTAAAAAATTTTAGAAGCAGAAACAAATTTAGAAAACACGTGTTACTTCAAAAGATGTTGAAAATGACCTCCATGAACCTCCTGATAAATAAATGTTCCATGGGAAAGTTCTATTATAAAGATTATGTGGTAAAAAGATTATGTTATAAATTGATATTACTGGTTCTTATTTGGAAATTACTGAACCAAATAATCTCAAAATTGGGGGATGTTTTGAGCATAAAAATAGCTTCAAAATGAGTCTCCACTCGAGCCCCATTTCCATTTAAAAAAATGTTCCTATTATGCGCCCAGCTGTCACTTTGACATTCAGAGCTGTTATTGATGTGTCAAAAAATGCAGAATTTAGTCATATATTATCGTTCCAAATTTCATCACAATCTACCCAGTGGTTCAAAAATTAGAGGGGGGGGGGGACGGACTTTATGTCCTCACTGTATACCGTAATTATATACCATTTCTTTTTCGACCACACTGTCTATCATGGTCTGGTTAGATCCCCAGCTCCGGCACTGACAATGTCGGTGGGTATGGGATGTTTTCAATGTGTAACCCCCTGCCCCTGCCCCTGCCTTTGGCTTTGGATTTGGGGGTTGTCTAATTTATGTGATGTTTTTAATGTTTAATAATTTTTTTAAGAATTTGTCTTCAAACAACAAAATATAGTTTTTCTGATAACTTCTTTAGTTTAGTTTAGTAGAAACATCCTTAGTTTCGTTGAAAAGACAAAAATGGTTTGAAAACACATTATTTAAAATTTAAGCAAGTATAAATAATGATACTAAAAAAATAAATGTCCTGAAAATAAAAAATAAAAATACAAATATACAATACATTACAAATAAAAAAATGTATTCTTTCAAAAGATCTACATGATCAAAACACATAAAAAATATTTTTAACAAAAGGGAATTTTCTTAAAATAAAATAACAAACTCGAATTTAACGAAACGTAACGAACGTCAAACGAAAACGTTACCAGGAAACCTATTGGGATATACTGCATAGATGTACAACGTTTTCATTTGGTAGGACATTTACGACCTACGAGTATATTATTGGTCATCGCTTCGGAGGGGCAGGAAGGAATGGTCAATTATTGATAGTATGGTCTCATTCAAACTATACACAAGGAACTGATCTGGCATCTTTTTTACTGGTGGTGGCAACTCTTCTTAAAAAAAGAGAATATGGGACCCGATGTTTTGTTTATAGAGCTTGAATGGGGTTGGAACCTTTGGTGTGAAGATAACACTGACATAGTTTTCCACATAACACCAACATTCTATACTGCACTAGACGCGCGGTTCGGCAACCAAGTTTGCATCATCTGGAGATTATTAAAACTAAACCTATGCTAACACTGCGCTAACACCTATTTACACCTAAACTATTGCTACAGATCAGTGAATCGTGATTTACTAACCAATAAAGCGGGATCTATGGGATTGTCCCTCTGCCACTATTCATCTGTTATCTGTTATCGCGACTTATCTGTTCTATCATATTCTAGAAGACCAATATGTTCCTTGAATCTAGTTTGACTTGACCTTCTAGTTTGTCCAACATATTTTTGATTGCAGTCTTTATAACTAATTTCGTAAATCCCCGACTTTTCCGTAGCTTCTATTTTGTTTTTTAGATTACCTAAAAGTTGTTGTAGTTTATTTCCCGATGAATAAATCATTGACATACCTATATCTTTAAAAACCTTACCAAAACAACGGATGAAACGAGGATCTCAATGTATAGATATGAATTTTGGAATTTCGAAGTGTCTGTTTAAATTTACGTTTCTTAATCATTTTTTTACTATTATTATTAATTATTTATGTCGATTAGGGACGCCAAGTGATTTCCATCAAAATACCAGTGAAATTCCTGAAGTCATTAAATATCTAAGCAAAAGTAATTTCTCAAAAAGAAAATCCCAAACTTTCTGATATAATTAATTTAATATAAAAATTCAGAGGTAAATAATAAAAATATTACAAGTGATATACTCACTCAATTTTGGGCAACTCAGGGGAGAGAAATAATACATAACAAACAACTACAATATCAATATATGGGTTCTTACTCCCGAGAGTGCAGCTCTTGATAAAGGTAAAATAGGTGTAACTGTTTTATTACCCTTATCAATAAAACTGTCACAAAATTACCTTATAGATATTACGTTATGATTGTCCTCCAGGACCGCTGGTATAGGTATAGGTTATAATAATATAATATAGGATAAGGGTACTGCACCAAATTCATAACTTTGTTACAGAGTGTTTAAAAAATACTGCGACAGATTGACTTTGTTTTTGAATAAGTCATCTTTTGACGTAAAGTTCAGTTACCTGTCTTACTCAGTGGCGGTACATGGTTGGGCAACTTTTTTATATCAAGTAAGACACCCTGTACCTATATAGGTATCTATATTGCTGGATAGAGCGTACTCCTACGAAGGTTTTTAATATACAAGGTTATCATAAAGTAAAAGATATATTTCAGCTTGTTATGTATTTTTAACAAATTAAGTTAATAACAGGATGTGAAAGAAATTCGATTGCTTAAACAATGGGATTTATTATGTCCAACAGTGGTTAACGTAAATATTCGATATTTCGTCCATTTTGCTGCTGTACAATCACCAACTGTTCCTCCAAATTGTCAGCAAATTTTGTACACAGCATTATTCAGCATTTCTGGTTGAATTGTAGCAATTTACTCCCTAATAGTCTATCAATTCTTTCAGCGTTGTTGGTAGTGTTCTAAACATCAACTTTTTAATAACCCCACAGTCAGTAATCCGCTGGGTTAAGATCAGGCAATTTTGCTGGCCATGAATTTACAAAATGTGAACAATTTTCTAAGTCGCAATGATTACGTTTGACACTTGTATCAGCAGTTGACACGAGCACTATTTTGTTCTCCTTAGATACAGTAAAATCCTATTATTGAAGCAACTAGATTCCATTTACTTTTTTCTACTAGCTTGATTTCTTAAAATTATAAAGTAATATATTACATATTACTTTATATAAATGTATGATCTTTTGTTGTACAAAAATACATAATTTACTACCACAATCTTAAAAACTATGATAATTTTACATATCAACAATTTTCATTTTAAAAATAAAAATATGGTTAAAGGAAAATGGTAATATAATCACTAATTTATTAACATCTGAGTATAGCGTACAAAGATAGACAATACAATATCCAGACTTAATTTCATACCTATAGCATAATATCAGAGACTTGTCTCTGATAATATGTAGGTCCGATTATTGCTTTTATGGCCATTTGTACCGACTGTCACTTAAGTAAGGCTTAGCTAAACGGAGCTTAAATTTTAAGAAACCCTTAAATTACTTTAGCTTGCACCACGCAATCATATGTTTGGCTTTGTTAAGCCAAAGGGCCCTTGTACAGAGGCTACTTTATTTAGGAAATTTTAACTTTTAAGGTTATTATACCTAGTGTCTTTTACTTTTATCAACCACCAACCTTCTTACCGATGTAACGTAACCTATATATTTTTTTAATTTTACCTATAATATTCTGCATCTAATTCGCTTTTGTGTTTTTGGTTTTTCAAAGAAATATTTTTGTTCGAACTAGGGCTTCGTACTTGGGAATTATTGCAAGAAAAAACGATGTAGGATAATAAAAAAGCAAAACGAGTAAGATCCGCCAATTTTTCTGAAGAAGAAAAATCTTTGCTTTTAAGCATAATTTCGAAATATAAAGATGTAATTGAATACCAAAAAAACTGATGGAGTTTCGTAAAAAGGCTTTTAAGGCACAATTATAGAACTAAATTTATAAATACTGTAGATATTATTGGCATTAACAATGTATATTTTGTGTAAGTATAGGTACTTACTTGTAAGTAGCATACTCCAAATCTTCTTCAATTAGGTCCAATAACTGAATAACAGTTTGTTTAAACAGTCGAAACCTTCTGAAAAATGTTAAATGGTCTAAACCTTCAAAAGGACATGCCTGTACATAGGTATACTTTTCTAGGAAAACCATAATCGATTATTTCTAATACGAGTATATCCATTTCATCTTCAAAAATTTCCATATCCATGTTTCAATTTACAAATTTATTGAAAATTTTAGAATATATTCATAGAATTTATAGGTTAGGTTACATCACTTAAATTTAAGTTTACTTTAAGCCTGCAAATTTGGGGGCTTAGTTAAGTAGAATTTAAGGAACCGATAAGCCTTGCTTTAATATTGGTGCAAAAGAAATTTAATTTTTAAGTAGACCTTAGTCCTAAGCTCTCCATAAAATCGTCGGTGCAAACGGGCATTAATTTTGTAGAGAATAATAAAAATATGTAAGTATACATAAAAAAGTACATGCAATATAGCCTATCCAAGCGAGCCGTATTAAATACCAAAATAAATACCGCTTCATCCAAGCGATAATGGTATTTACGGAAACGTCATCAGTCCTACACTAAATGACGTCACGGTATTAAACAGAATAACCGGAGTCGGGAGCTGGGTATTGTACGGTTGACCGTTGTTTTCAATTTTTTTGGATGTGACATTTCGTACTCCTATTTACTGCTGAAAATGGACGAAGAGTTTTATAGAATTAGTTTAAATTACATGGGGCAAAATATACATATTGGTAGATGTCCAAGACTTTGAAACAGCCAATTTGCTCTTAAACAGTAAGTTAATAACATAACATGTAATTGGTGTTTATAAATTTTTAATTCTTTGTTGTAATTTTCAGATCAATATGAACAATTACATTTTTTAAACAGACTTTATCCGGAAAGATGTATGTAAGAAGGAATTTAAAAAGCAAGAAGAATTCCAGCAAAAGACAATTCAGCAGAGAGAGAATTTCCGAATATATTAAGGAAAATGGTTTCTAACCGAAATACCAACAAAAGATCTTTGTCCGATGTTCAACGGATCTAAAATAAACTCTTTCTTAGCAATTGTTTTACGTTTAATATGTATTTTTATTGAAGTTCCATGTTTATAATAAAATCCAGTGATTAATATGTTTTAAGACTAAATATTGACTAAGATGATTGTTTCCTCTTCGTGATTATACATTTATGATTTGTTATATTTACGTTCAAAATAAATAAATTTCCTTTAGATTTGGATCTATTTTATTAAAAAATATATAAAAATAAACCATCCTTCAACGTATCCCCTGGATTTATCCTTTAATATTATCTAACCTTAAAATCAGTTTACCAACCTGTCAAACTTTACATCCAAGCGAAAAATGTAACCGTAACGTCACTGACATAAAAAACTTTAACCGATCGTTAATTACCGAAGTCTCGCTTGGATACCTTATTAATTAAATATACAAAGGCGCATAATGAAACTAATAATAATAATATCTCTACCCCCCATTCTAATCATAAGGATTAGCCCGAAAGTCTGAGACTTGTGTGGGAGAGGGGCGGCATATTACTATTTTGCGGGCCGCAATCGAATCAGGAACGACTTACGTTGGTAGGCCCTAACCACCATTCAGTGCTGGAATGAGGGACAAGTCAAACATCAACTCATTTTAATCTCTCACATTAACACCAAGTTGACATTCTTCTCATCCTAGGCCATCGCCAGGATGGTTGCCAAGCCATCCCTGCGAATAAGCCTTGATCTACGAGTAAACAATTTAATTAAAAATTGTTTGGTGGAATGGGAATTAGAACCCACGACCTCTGGGTTGAGCGATCGAGACGCTAAGCCCTGAGCCATCGCCTCGCCAAAGTAAAAGTGGCAATTGAATAAACTTTATTACATACAAACTTATTCAAGTTTACGTAGCATGATCGTAATTGATATACAACGGCTAGAAGCGGTTACGACGTACATACTAACATTATGTATATTATGTATAAATTTATATTATAGTAATTATTAAGATGGCAGTATAGTGTTTTGGTGTTATGTGGAAAACTGCGTCAGTGATATCTTTACACCAAAGGTTCCCCTTCATGATAATTACTATAACCTTATAGTAGTGAAGTTATTTTTTACATATTTCTGTCGCTAATAGAGATAGAGTCTTATATCAATCGACTCCTTAATCTACCATCAACCAATATCTCAATATGTTCGTGGGAGAGCTCAGTCCACATAAAAATATGAAGGGTTTTTATTAAGAAATGTGATTTTATTAACAGTGTCTCATGTTATATTAGAAATATACGAAGAATCAGCTTAGTTAGGAAGCTGACATTTTTGTGTAGGAGCTCTGGTATGTTACTCTTTATTAAAATTATTATCATCGTTCGACAATCACGTCCCGTTATACCGAAAGTGGTTTACTACCAAGTTATTTTAAACGGATGGTCCTTTATATTATTTTTTTTTGGAAGGGATGTTCCCACATCCACAAATACCATTACATAGGGTGTGTTGGGTATATTTCTAATAAGAAACAATACGCTGGCTAAAACGTTAATCATCTGTCATATATTCTTTAAATTGGGTATATATTCATCATTTGGGAGTTCTCTTAATGTTGTATTAGTTTAACACTGACTCACGATGTGATGCCAACTTGGTGGGAGAAACACGCGTCAAGTGCAGTATAGTGTTTTGATGTTGTGTGGAAAACTACGTCAGTGTTATCTTCACACCAAAGATTTCAACCCCTTTCAAGATTATATTCGTTTTTCAAATTTTAAATCATTCTCATTGAATTTCAGAATAAAGGTTTTTCAAATTTTAATTAAATGTAAAAATGATGCTTCTTGACTAACCTTTAAAAAGTAACATTAGTAAATCACGTAATTCGTAGTAAATTCCATCACTAATGGTGCTTATACGTTTAAAGTGTGTGTAAAATGTGAGTCTACGATTCACCCTGGTTCCAAGATTTTAACCAGGATTATGGATTTTTGTGAAACAAGTTCGCTCATTGGTAATCAAAGTTAAACAACCAATCGCAACCGATGAACAGGATGTTTAAGGCCTTAAGTATTTATTAATATTTACTATTAGAAGAAACAAAATAGTGTGTTAAGTTTATTTAAAATATTCTTTTTATTTGGATATTTTTACTGAGTGCCTACTTATTTGACCTCAATAATTATTGGTATCACTAAAATTAGTGAAATATCAAAATTACGTTGACCTGAATATAAGAAATCTAAGAAAAGCTTTTTCGATATCGGATAATATATAATTAACGGTATTTTCTATTGTAATTAAATTAAAGATAATATATACATACAGGGTGGTCCACCAGGAACCAACACGATCTATATATGGAAAACTATTCATAGGAAAATTTTGAAAATTTGACAGTATACTAATCTCGGTGGGGGCAACTCGCCTAAAATATTCTCAAGATGGTGGCACTTCCGGTTATACCGGAAGTAGGTGCCAACTTGCTTATTTTAAATGGAACACCCTATATATTACCTCATTTTTAGATTCTACGTAAAATTTTAGGTAGATTTCATGTATCATGTCCTATACCTAAGTCTAAGCGTTTTTACATTATTTAAGTTTTTATGAGAGAAATGACGTTTGCAGGCCCGAAAGCAGTTATCCATTTTTCTTAAAAGGAAGCCTTTATTATTTAATTTGGGGTGGGTTCCTTGTTGGAAAGAGCCTATTTTAATAGAATTTTTATAATATTTCAATAACTATGAATACAGGGTGTTCAAAAAAATAGGTTAAAAAGAAAATTGGGAAAACTGCAAAAAATCAATTTTTTCAAATAAGAACCCCCAAATTTTATGGTTTTATCTTATTTAGCATTAAAAATAAGGGTAAGTTTGTCTATAGTTGTCTATCCCGAAAATTCTTAGTTGTCGAAATATTGCCCGTTTAATATTTTTATTTGGTAATTTTGCTTCGTATTTTAAGTTCAGTTACTCTTAGTTGGCTGTGACAGCGTTAAAACACAATCAAAATAAATGCTAAACAATGTATTAAACTGTAATTCGCCATTTGCAAATTATTAATAATCATGCCGGGGCGCTTAAATTTTACAAATGAAGATTATTTAAACTTATTTATTATTTATGGAGAATGTGATAAAGTTATATCAAGAACATGTGACACATTTGCCCTTCGATATCCACAAAAACAGAAACCTGATTTGCTGTTAAACAAATTATAGAAAATTTCAAGAACTTTGGATCCGTCAAGAAAATAGTGGAAAGAAATAAACCTCTCCTTAATAATGAGAATATTGAAATAGCTATTTTGGGATATTTCGCCGCTAATCCGAGAATGTCTCTAAGACAAGCTGCGTTAGAGTCAGGATTAGCCAAATCAACAGTTCATAGAATATTACGAAAACATAAATTCCATCCATACGCATTTTCCATAGTTCAACATCTGAGAGATACTGATTTTCAAAGACGAGTGGCATTCTGTGAATTTATGATAACTTGGGCGCAAGGAAACAATTTTATGGCAGGATCCATAAAAATAACAATGCATAGGAACTTTGAATTTAAAAAAAATTATTTTTTCAGTAAATGTTCAAATTGATGTCCTTAACCTTCCAGACATTTCTCGCATCTGAGTAGCACTTGTTCATGGGTCGCTTTTCTTATTGACTCAGGACTTAGATTTCTAAATTCATTTCTCACTCGCTGCATACAATCTTCCATCGTTGTTGTGGGAGTCTTATACACTCGATCTTTAATTGTACTCCAAATAAAAAAATCTAGCACTGAGAGATCTGGAGAGCGGGGTGGCCAAAGGAAAGGACCACTGTTGGCTATCCATCGATTATCAAAAGCATTTTGTAAAAAATTATCGATGAGATAGCCACTATGTGGAGGTGCACCATCATTCTGGTAAAACAAATTTCTTTGAACAGCAAGCGGCACATTTTCTAAATAGTCTGTTTCAAAATTTTGGAGAATATTCAAATAGCCTTTACCTATAATTTAATAAGCACATTTTATATTTAGAATGATTGAAAATCATCTAACTTACCATTCAAATTTTCCTGATAAAAATGTAGTGCCACGACGCTATCACTTCTTATCGCACAATAAACATTGAACTGCCAAGATTCTTGAAAATTTTGCTCCCTAAATACATTTAAATTTGAATCACTCCAATAATGGGAATTATGACGATTAAAGGCACCATTTTTTGTAAATTTAGCTTCGTCTGTCCAAATGATATTGTCCAGAAAAAAATTGTTTCCTTGCGCCCAAGTTATCATAAATTCACAGAATGCCGCTCGTCTTGGAAAATCAGTTTCTTTTAGATGTTGGACTATGGAAAATGCGTATGGTTTAAATTTATGTTTGTGTAAAATTCTAAGAATTGTTGTTTTGGATAATCCTGACTCTAACGCAGCTTGTCTTAGAGACATTGTCGGATTAGCGGCGAAATATCCCAAAATAGTTATTTCAATATTCTCATTATTAAGGAGAGGTTTATTTCTTTCCACTATTTTCTTGACGAATCCAAAGTTCTTGAAATTTTCTATAATTTGTTTAACAGCAAATCAGGTTTCTGTTTTTGTGGATATCGAAGGGCAAATGTGTCACATGTTCTTGATATAACTTTATCACATTCTCCATAAATAATAAATAAGTTTAAATAATCTTCATTTGTAAAATTTAAGCGCCCCGGCATGATTATTAATAATTTGCAAATGGCGAATTACAGTTTAATACATTGTTTAGCATTTATTTTGATTGTGTTTTAACGCTGTCACAGCCAACTAAGAGTAACTGAACTTAAAATACGAAGCAAAATTACCAAATAAAAATATTAAACGGGCAATATTTCGCCAACTAAGAATTTTTGGGATAGACAACTATACACAAACTTACCCTTATTTTTAATGCTAAATAAGATAAAACCATAAAATTTGGGGGTTCCCATTTGAAAAAATTGATTTTTTGCAGTTTTCCCAATTTTCTTTTTAACCTATTTTTTTGAACACCCTGTATTCATAGTTATTGAAATATTATAAAAATTCTATTAAAATAGGCTCTTTCCAACAAGGAACCCACCCCAAATTAAATAATAAAGGCTTCCTTTTAAGAAAAATGGATAACTGCTTTCGGGCCTGCAAACGTCATTTCTCTCATAAAAACTTAAATAATGTAAAAACGCTTAGACTTAGGTATAGGACATGATACATGAAATCTACCTAAAATTTTACGTAGAATCTAAAAATGGGGTAATATATAGGGTGTTCCATTTAAAATAAGCAAGTTGGCACCTACTTCCGGTATAACCGGAAGTGCCACCATCTTGAGAATATTTTAGGCGAGTTTCCCCCACCGACATTAGTATACTGTCAAATTTTCAAAATTTTCCTATGAATAGTTTTCCATATATAGATCGAGTTGGTTCCCGGTGGACCACCCTGTATTGTAACTTAAACTTTACGAGAGAATTTTAGAAAAATTAGGATATTGGAGGCGGACGATATTAAAAAAAAGGAACTTTACCAAATAGTCCATCGCACCAGACAACGGGTCATGCTTTCTGGTGAACTTAATTGCCACTTTCTCATAGTTTGAATTTCTGCCGCTAGATGTAGACAGTCGTAACCTCGCTACTCTCGATGTTATTGATCGATATCGTAGTCATTGTTGCCTATGGTGTCATTAAGTTTATTTCGTATTGACGATGGCTAACCAGTCAGAAACTACGCAGTCTGCGAATAGCATGAAGACTACCAACGTCAACACTGATGTCCAATGATAAAGATGCAAAACTATAGTACTCTTGTAGGTGGCAGTTAAGTTCACCACAGGACACGATCAGATGTATTTCTGGTGAGATGGAGGATTTGGCAAAGTTTCATTTGTTGAAATAAGAGAGAACCCAGAACAAGAAAATGATGTTTTTCCAAGGCCATGTTGACAAAGATATAAGAAATTTATTAAAACCTAATTTAGTTTGAGATAAGTATTAACAATAATAATTTTCATAACCATTCATATGTTTGTTTTATACTGTTACTTAACTTAAACATAAAAACACATTACAGAAATGGACAACCTCCCTTCTGAAAGCCTTAGGTTTGTCTAGAGATAACACAATACCGGGTGTCAACGGATCTATTAGACAAGCCATAACTTCTAGAGTATTGGATGTATCAAAATGAGATTTGGTATAGGTAAATGGTAGAGGAAGAGGAAAGTTTTTACATATTTTTCACGTTTAGGTTACTTCCGGTTTCACCGGAAATGGCTTCAATTTTGAATTTTTAAATGGAACACCCTGTATATTTTTACATATTTGAATTTCTGAGACAATTTTGGACTAGAAAATGACATTTTAAAAAGTTTTTTCGCCTACTTGATTTTTTTAGAGCCATTTTTAATATTGCATCTAGGTGGCCATGATTGAGCGCAAACTAATCTGAAGGCCTTAGATGATGTCAGAAAAATGTAATCGCAAAGTTATAGTGATTAGTATGGTAGATAAGAATGAGACAAGTTGGCAAAATTACTTTTTTATATCTAACTATTTTTTTTCAAATGGCAACACTTTTTAGACAAGCACTTTTCAAAAAGGGATTTTTTTTGCGAATCCAACGATATTAAATTCATTGTGATTGGATTAAAAATAAGCTCATAAAATACATTTACTTCAGTGAATTTTTTAATAAGTTCGTATACGAGTATTATACTTTAAAAGTTTTAATGTCATTTTCTAGTCCAAAATTGTCTCAGAAATTCAAATATGCAAAAATATACAGGGTGTTCCATTTAAAAATTCAAAATTGAAGCCATTTCCGGTGAAACCGGAAGTAACCTAAACGTGAAAAATATGCAAAAACTTTCCTCTTCCTCTACCATTTACCTACACCAAATCTCATTTTGATACATCCAATACTCTAGAAGTTATGGCTTGTCTACTAGATCCGTTGACACCCGGTATATGAAATATAATTATAAGCGCAATTCACGCCGCTCGCCTTTCGAGCGCTGTACCCTCATATTAGTGGAGTCGGTCTAACTCCCTAATAGTGAGGAAAATTTAAAAATTAATAGAAAATTATCGTATAACCCCCATAAAAAATCATAATGAGGGCTACTTGGCGTTTTGAATTGATATTTACCTGTCTTGGTACGCATGTATTATATTATATTTAAGATAACGAAGTAGTAGACAACGTCCAGTATAACCAGATGTGCCCGTATGATGAGAACATTTTTAAGAAAGGGATTATATCTTGATGAAATTATGGATCTTCCGAATATGTTTTCCCTTTAACGAATACATGCATTTACAAAATTAATAATTTTAGGTTAAAATTCTATGGGGCACTCGCAGATGATATCGGACACAAAAGAGTTGAAATTACAGTTACTGATTAGTTTTAATTTCAAGTTTAATTAGTAGCAAATGTGTTAAGAGAATCATTATAGAAAAATCTGAGCGATTTTGTTGCTACTTCATAGTGCTAGATTTCATCCAGGTGAACCAAACTTTAAATTAAAACATTGTTAATTTAATTGATAATAATTTTGTATGAAAGGTACATAATTAAAAGTTATCTATGTTTTTTGAAATTTTTTATATATGCACGTATGATGAAATTGGCGCGATTGAAAAATCCCATGATCCGTTAAATTCGCTCCAAAATGATTGATTTATCCTGTATATTAATTGGCTAGTTTTTATAATATGGCAACTTTGTATCGTAAACAGGGATATTAACGCGATTATATAACCTGTCAATTCGGCCAGGAAATTAATCACCGTTAAGACTGCCCTACTTGTTTATAATTATCTGTCTATCGAAAGGCAGGATGTGATAGCTTCCCTTGTAAATTGTGGCGCAATTGTGCGATGACCATACCAAATAATAACTCGATTATTAATGACGGTTTTTTACAGCCACATCGTGAAACTTACCTTTTGCACAAACTAAATGTTATCCTGTTACAGTTATTCATGTTAGATAAGTGTATAGTCTGATCTATACACATAATGAGCTTTCCAAAATTACCAAACATAATAGTTTTACAATAATTAAATTGTATACCTTATACATTATACCTATTATATTATATTTCGTTATTTTAAAAATATCCAATTTTTCACAAATCTCTCGGACCCGTCAATTTTCTTTTGCCTTTTATTTTACATATATTTAATCTTTTACAGGGTGACCCAATGAAGCTACGTCGATATAAACTTTAATGTTAGTGGTGGTAAGAAACACACCGCAGTGTCCTCTTTGGGTCTTTGCTACTATCTGTCTGACAATTATTGTGAAATTGTAAGACAGATAACGACCCGCTTTTCCGCAGGTGCCATTACAGCAGTGACCTCTATTGTCTTTAAGGAAGACAATCCTACTTATTTATTTGAAGGAGATGCCGAAAACAACTACTTCACGGCCAATGTGCCTCGACTGGAATTGCATTGCATTACATCGGCATTTCCATAGGAGTCGCCACATCGTTCATCGAGACCAACTACCAGACACTGACCAGTTTCGCGTTTATTTTGCGCTCATCAGAGTGCCATAGGTAGTGGACTCGGTGTGTTTCTCACAACTACTAACATTCACGATGCCCATTAGGCAATCGCGTCGCAACATCGTTCATCGAGTCCACTACCTATGGCACTCTGATGAGCGCAAAATAGCGCGAAACGGGTCAGTGTCTGGTAGTTGGTCTCGATGAACGATGTGGCGACTCCTATGGAGATGCCGATATAATGAAATGCCAATTGGGGCACATTGGCCGTGGAGTAGTCGGCATCTCGTTCAAATAAATAAACTTTAATATTTTATATAGGACATCCTCTTTTTTACTAATACGGTCATATAAGGTTTTATGTGTCTATCTCTAATAATAATAAAAACTCTGTGCCTAGCAATGAATGGCTATTCCCTTTCTCCAACACGTCTCTCTTATGACACACTTTTTTGGACATATATACCTTATTCTTGTTTCAACATTTTACTTTAATTACGTTTGTTGTTTCTATTCTATCCTATACTGTAATGCACGATTTGTACAAGTTTTTGGATTAAATAAACAATATACTCGTACGAGATAGACGAAACACCAGTGTTGCCATACGCTCCGGGGGATATTGAGTCCGTTGTGGGGAATGAGAAGTACCAAATTTATTGGAACTACTCATTTCCCACGCTCAGGCAGATTCGAGCCAATAAGCCTTATGTAGGCCTCCTCGACCACCAGCTCAAGACAATGTTTGTCATCAAGTTCTCGGCTCCAGCCGAGACCAACATTGTCTTGAAAGAGGAGAAGAAATGGACAAAATATCGAGACCTTCTCTTCGAACTTCGCAGACTCCATCCAGAAGATACTGTGAAACTTGTGGTACTGATAATAGGAGCCCTCGGTGGAACAAGAGATACACTGCTTTTGGAACTGAAGATCATACCGGCATGCCGAAATTCGGCAGATCTTCTAGCTGGAAGAATTCAGAAGGTGGTCATTCTGGGCTCATTACGTCTGCTCAGGGCACACGATTCCCGGACTCAGTAGTTACTCACCCCATGGACGTGAGGAGTAGCTACTGTTAACCACCAGCGGGCCGACCCTGAGAACCTGAGCCAGGGAACCGGTCGACTGGATGTCAACAAAAAAAAAATAGAATAATAATATAATAATAATAATAAGCAGGGGGGGGGGTCATCCAACATCTAAGACCTTGGTGAACAGCGACACCATATACATTATATTGAAATAAAAATAAGGGTATGTCGATTTGTAACTTTAAACATATAAGGAATAAACTTCTCGTCTGGAGTGCTATTGGTATATTTTACATTAGATGTTGAAACTTTTTCATGGAAAAATTGACAATTTTATGCGAAGTACATACTGCCTTTCGATTTTCTTTTATGATATTTCTATAAAATTCTGTATTTCCTTTAAAAGTCTAAATGTAATATATTTAACGTTCAATATTTCTTGTATTCTGGCATCTGAAAAGTAGCGAGCGTTTCGTCTTTACCAACTGTGATCCATCTGACTTGTAAAGAAATACGGAATTTAGTTTCAATATTTCGATTATTGAAGATTATGAGATGCGTATTTTCTAATGATTATAATGATCTATGATTAATGATAATAATGATTATCTACGATCATGAGTCACGATTAAAAAACATCATTTAGATATATAAAATCTAAAATACAGTGAACGTACTTTATTTTACATAATTACATTTTGCCGAAAATTAAAACTTTTTCTAAATAATTGGTGCTAGCAATAAAAAAATGAAGACTATAATAGAGTTATAATAAGTGATATAATTATTTACTAATAACAACTAATCAAAAAATGTGCCTACACCATTAACATTAAAAATACTTTGTAAAACAAGAAAAAAAATTAAATATGAACTATATGAGTTTGAAATGTTGATCATTTTTGGTTACATATGTTTAATTACTCTAAATCGGTAATGGTCATTATTTGGATTATATTCCCAACCAGCAAATACATCCTGTGCTCACTCTTCGAGTACCTACCACTGAACTATATATAATAACTGGAACGCCAATACTATATTTCACTTATGTGTCTAATTGAAACTCGCGCACAAGACCTCCCGAGTTCACAGTAAAAAAATCCGACTGATTTTAACACTGAATCCACACTCATCAGTGTGTATATAGTCCACACTTGGCAGTGTTAGACATATCGGTGTATTATTACATTACATAAAAGTAATTTAACACAGTAGATTTTACAAGGTAATGTGTAATAGTTAATTATTCACCGCGTAATTATTCCGTATTTATGGCGGAGTGATTCATTTTTAACACAGGGTTTTGTAAATTTTACTACAATTTATGAGTACTTCTACAAACTTGGCGGGTATATCGTTCGTGTAATATGAGTTCTAAAGGTTTAGTTATTATACTACCCAGTTCGTGTTAAAAATAACACTGCAGCAAATTACGATTACCATTTAGTAATTTTACCATTTGTCTTTTTTTACTGTGTTTGCGCTCAAAAAACGTTAGTATGGTCCGTCTTTAATATATTCTGTATTTAGTTATTAAACTTCATAAATGTATCCATAAAATATTTTAAAATTTAGGTTATATTATTATTTTGATTTTTCAGGTTTGATTATCTAGTACACAACTCTTGTTTTTAACTTTTTGGCAGTCAGTAAATTCATTATTGGATAAAAGATTAGCAAATAGTCATCTATGGGTAGTCATGATTGAAAATTACTTTAGTGTATGTACTTTTAACAACTGCGTTGATGTTGATAGGTCATTCTGCCATACAAATCTTTGCACCAAAGGATCATATCATTTTTTTGCGTACATATTACAAATTATTGTAAATTATTCAAAGCAGAACAAAAATTAAAAAAGTAAACAAATAACAATAAACCATCCCTAACCTAAAATAACCTAAATTAAAAAATTATGAAATAATTTAAATTAAACGTAGAGTCAGAAACAAATTTAGAAAACACGTGTTACTTCAAAAGATGTTGAAAATGACCTCCAAGAACCTCCTGACAAATAAATGTTCCATGGGTAAGTTCTATTATAAAGATTATGTGGTAAAAAGATTATGTTATAAACTGATTTATTTGGAAATTACTAAAGCAAATGTTCTCAAATTTGGGGGATGTTTTGAGCATAAAAATAGCTTCAAAATGAGTCCCCACTCGACCCCCATTTCCATTTAAAAAAATTGGTAAAAAAAAACTGCGAAAATTTGCACCCAAAAAAGTCCGTAGAATTTGATGGAAAATTGGAGAAATTCGAGCTCGAACCTTCGCAAGTCGGAGGCGAGACGAGACGCAAGAGGAATGTCGCAAAATGGCTGCTATCTCCAGGCCAGTTAATAAAGTACGCGTTTCGTTATTTAATTTTTTGAAATTACAAACTGTGGATTGGTGAATTTGCATGAAACTTGCACAATTACGGCCAATATTGAGTGCCTTATTTAACCAGCACAGAAATTTTCAAATTACTTTGCAAACGTAAGTTTCACCTAGCTTTAAGCGCGGGCCTCTTTAGGGGGTTCTCATGCCACCCTTTTACATCCAAATACGCTTTATTTTGTATTTTTTTTACCTATTTTAACTAATAAAAATATACTGTGAACAGTCAAACACTAGATGATTTTGCGAAAAACCTTGGCGTAAGGGTAATATTGTACAGTCAGCAGGAATAAGATAGAAAATGTAACAGAACTTGATAATGAACAGGAAAAACAGCCTCTCACATTATCTATGTAACTCACTGTAGATATAAATCTCTCATATATGCAAATAACCTTTTCATATGTGTAAACTCCACTTTCTTGTCTTTGTGAAAAGGTCATTGCTTGTCAATGCCGTGCACACTTTTTTACCTAAAACAGTATATTTAACAATACAACAAGGACCGTTTAGTATTATCAATTAAGCATAGGTGCTCGATCAATCAGGCAAGCGAAAAATAAAATTTTGCACACACAATAAATCTTCGCTACCAAGGGCTTTCATCCATATGGCAAGTAACGTTTTGACATTAACCTATGTGCAGTTAAAATGGATTAAGTTTCAGTTACGTACTTCAATTGCATTACCTAAACAGGATCGATTGCAAAAATATATATTACTTATGAGTTTAAACACTGAAAAACTGTTTAAAATGATTTATTTTCAATCATGTTACCTTTTCCTCAATATGAAGAAGATTCAAAATTACGTAAACCTTTACGTAAGTAGGCCACAAAAATTGAGGATGAAAACTTTTTATTAATTATTAATTACTTACTTCTTTATTACATAAGATTTGAAGTACCTAGGTATGATAACAAAACTGCAAATCACCACAATGAAAATTTTAATGATCCATAAAGATCTATTTTTACTTACGTATAGTAATTCAATCCAGGAATTGGTCCTTTATTCTTGCAAAACAACACCACGCAACCCTCACCCATTGTAATTCAAACGAATCAGAGTTCAAAGTCAGAGTCTGGATGAATACAACATAGACAATAAACCAATATATTTTATCTATGCAATAAACTAATTATTCTCTTTGCCAGAACCAAAATCAAACTTTAAATGCTAAAACTCCACATTACACAAAGCCGGACCTGACAGATAAAATATGAAGTAATAATTCACATACGTAAAATTGGACGTGATAAGTAAGCTCAGACAACCTCGCCAATAAATTTACTTCAGCGCAGACGCCCCATTTCTTTTTTCATTACGCTTGGTAGACGTAAAAATTCTTCGCGCATTTACCCGTAATGGCATTCCAGTTATTATATATAGTTCAGTGGTACCTACTGCTATAGCTTCAAGATGTTCAAACTTATAAATTTTATTCTCAACATCGCCATGTAACAAAAAATTCAATGATGTAATATCTGGTGATTGTAAGATGCCAATTCCATAGACATGTCAATGCCTATGGGGAATGTTAATGAGGCGGGCAATTAACGTTAGTTCTTCGGGAAATTATTCGATAGGCAAATCTCTCCCTTAAGATTTGGTGTTTCATCCGCTGTATGGCAGGTGGCACCGTCCTGTTGAAACCACATATTCTGGACGTCCATATCTTCCAATTGATACAACAAATAATTTGTTATCATTGTCCTGTAGCGAGTTCCATTCACATTAACCGCATCACCAGCTTCATGCTCGAAGAAATAAGGACCAATCATCCCTTCGTCCAAAAATCAAACCACATAGTCACTTTTAGGATACAGTCGTGTCTCCGATATTGTTCTTGAATTTTACTTACCCTATATTCTGCGATTCTGCTTGTTTGCGTATCTACCAATTTCGAAAAGAGCTTCGTCGGTAAAGATTATTTTTTGAAAAAAATCGTAATGGCTGCCTTCTTCTAAGAATCAATTAACAAGTTTTAATTCTTGAGTCAACTGTATCTTATAAGCTTTTAAATGAAGACCTTTCTTTAAAATGTTATGCATACTGGATATTTTAATGTTGACTTGCTGTGAACGCAGTGGCGTCGCTAGAGGGTGGGTCAACTGGGCCACGGCCCACCCATAATTGTTTTGGCCAACCCTGTCTAAGCCTGAAAAAATATACTCAACTAAATCATTACTAACTAAGTTTATGCGCCATGCCATCTCTAGTTTCTGAGCTGAGCAATGGCATAAGCATAAGATTGATTCTTAAAGAATCCTAAGATTTGTTAGAGACCGATCGGTAATCCAAGGCGTGAGATGTAGTTGCTGCTCGCAGCTCTCTGCTTTCGGGCCGGCCGCATATCCTACCTTCAGAACACCATGCCCAATGTTGGCCCACCCGTTCAAAAAACTCTCGTGACGCCACTGTGTGAACGTCGGGTTTTCATCAACACAAGACCGCATGAATGTTTGCTTCTGATCGGGCATCACGATTGTAAACATGTTGTCTATTAGATTTTATTGACCCAGAATTTTCAAATTTCTTCATAAAATTCTCCATAACTTTAACAGATGGTGCCAAATTTTTTCCGTAGAGCATCTTCTTGCAGTTTCGGCAAAACACGTCCCATTTTGGTATTGAGTTTTCACAATAAATATGCGTTCTTCAATGGACACTCCGATCCACAACTAGTCGCAAAGTTTTTACCTGACATTTGTCACTATAGGAAAACCGTCAATTAAAACTGGTATAAATGGTGGCCGATTTAAATAGGATGGTCAAATTTGAACACCCATTTATTATGCGTTTTCTATGACTAGAAAACTTCTTGTCCATATAAACATGTTCACAAAATACTTTCTAACCGGACTACAACCGCTTAAAAAGGCTACAATGGTTCAGATTTTCTCTAAAAAGTAAAAAAATTCTCGATATCTTGATATCCTGCTTAAGTGTGATGCTGATTTCGCCGATTAACTAACATTTTAAATACATGTTCTAGATTGGGAGGAAGAGACTCTACTTACTCTAGAAGGGGGAGGAAGTATGTCCCGTTTTCGCGTTAAATCTGTTATAGTAACCTTATATGCCTTAAAATGACACAGGATTCTAATTGTAAAATATTTTTTTCATAGTAGTTTAGGACCAACATACGTTTGATGGTTAAATTATTCACTTTTAGCTAACTAATTTTGTTTTTCGGACCAGCTGCGAAAAAATAGTTTATAATTTTGGTTCATATTCGTAACTAATGTAAGATAATTTTTAAATTGATTTTACTCGAAAACGATGCATCTCTCGAAACGGGGCTTTTTTCCTTTCCTTTTTTTGTATAAAATATCAAAGTTTCAAATTTTATACTGAAACGTTAAAAAAACAAGGCATTAAAAAAGTTATTGCAAAACTGACGATTTTGCTCTATGCCTAAAATCTATGTGATAAAAATTTTAAATTTTGTTTCCAGCAGCGAATTTGCCATGTAGGAATAAAGAAGTTATTTGGGTGAGCTACTATTTTGTGGCATCTAGTAATATATCATCAAAATGGTTCACACTGATTACTGCATTGAATTTACAATACAAAATTAACCGTGATATTTTGTAACTAGTTAAAATGTTATTCAGAGCTATAAAATGCAGAGTTCATGCAAATTGCCTATTTGAAACATTTTGCAGCTAGGGCTGACATTTATACGAGCACTGTAATCTTTCACATATGGTGCAACATCATAGCATATAACCGCTTGTAAAAAGTGTCTCGCTTAATTTGATTCAAATTTTTGTATAAAGAACCATCATCCTGATAGATGAGAAACATTGCAGTATTTTGTCCGGTATAATATTTAAGTAATAATGGATAATAGGATGGGATATGCGGTGGAAAATAAATGCTCGGCGATGCTGGTCGTCGTGAAAATCTTGGTATTCGAATATTTATAAATGCATTTTCATTATTATGAACTATGAAATGAACTAGTACGCAGGCTAACAAATTATGATTGTACTGGGGCCCGATTTTCCAGTTGTGCGGAAAGATTTGTGTTAGAAAATGACGTCAATATGACGTAGTTTGACAGTTATCTCGCTATAAAGAACTATCCACTTGCATCAATTTTACGTAATTTTCGTATATGAATATATTCTCACTCGAGAATCGGGCCTCTGATAGACAATACGCTGTAAAACAAGTAGAAATCCATATATTAATATAATAATAGTTATAATTATTAGAATGGATTTTTAATGTAAACAATTAACTCAATAATTTTTGAGTTAATTCTCTTTTGCTCATTTGCACCATCTCTCATTGGGAAGTTTAAGCTTAGCTTAATTTAAGTGTCAGATTAGACCGTGAGGTTTTTGGCGTTATGTCCTAAAAATATTCTATTCAGTCTGATGTATCACTTAAATTAAGCTATATTTACTTAAACTCGTTGAGCAGAGGTGGTGCAAATGGACATTAATGCACCATTATTAAAATACTCTAACCTAGGAAACATGTTATATACGAAATTATGTTTGTACATTAATGAAATTTAATACTTCAAATGTAGTTGCAAAGTGAGTATATTTATTAAACATTCATATTATTCGCATGAATCTATTTTATATTTTGTGAACTAGTTTCAATTTGTAATATATAATTCTACATGAGGTGCAAAAAGACTTTTATATGAACTGCCTGCTTTTAAAGATCAGTGGCAATTTAATTCGGTTAAATTGCCACTGATCTTTAAAATTCAAATTTTCATCTTCTTCCTTTTATCTAATCTGCTTCCTAAATCCTTTCCTTTTAAAACACTATATTTATCTATTATTTTATTTACATTACTTGTTATATTTAATCTTGTTCAATTACCTACGAACATAATATATTTAAATTGATGAGCCCGGAAGTCAGAGACTTGTATGGGAGAGGGAGCGGCATATTATTATTCCTGGCCCAGGAACCACTCACGATGTTATATCTTTAACAACTATTTAGTACGAGAATAAGAGAAACCTGGAAAACCTTATCAATTAAAGTGTACACTAGGTTGTTAACCATTTATACAGTGACATTGCAGTACTAGTTGCATATTAAGAACTCTACCAGCCTTATGTAAAGGGAATCACGGCTTGACTTGATATTCAAACTACTTGACGATTTTCTGTATGCTTAATTGAAATCCAGAAATTAGAACCTTGCCATAAAAAAATACACTATAAAAACTATTTATTATACCTATACATAACAACGAAATATACGTATTGTCCAGTTTCCTCAAAAAATAAAAGCTATTCTCCAACATGCGCGTTGTCTTCTTCTTCGGAAATACGTAGGTTAAACTGTAAATTTAAAAGCAGTCCTTACTGTCATCGTTTGCCATTGAATATCTGATTTTCCAATTCGGATGTTTATTTTCCAACACGTATTCTCATCCGCTAATCTGAAATGGTCCTGTTTCCATTTCTTCTTTCAGTACAAATATTAAAAATCAAAGAACTACAGCTGATAGTACACACACACAATTGAGACACTTTTACCGTTACAAACTGTACTAACTCTCAACTAAGTTCGACACATGCGCAGTTGTTCCAGTCAGATCGTCAGTCAAAGGGGAAATCCATACCTAGCCACGATACACTAATATATGATACACTATTAGTGTATCGTGTACCTAGCTTGTTTCTATGCACATATACAGGGTGTCCACCTAGTGCGCGTAAGTCCAATATCTGGGTTAATAAAAGAGATAACTTAATTTTTTTTTCAACAGGGTTGTCTAATATCCCGAGCTGCACAAAATGAAAATATATTTACATATTCAGGGTGTTCAGTTTTTCCTGGACAGGTACCAACTTCATTTTTTTAAATGGAAACCTATATTTTTTATGGCATTATCGAATTCTACGTAAAAAATTAGTGGGACTTTGTGCATAACACTGCTATTGAAATATTGATAGTTTTCGAGATATTTGACTTTTAATTTTTTTTCTTATGTTTCGTCACTTCTAATAGTTGACATAATTATGGTTGTATGACAGCTAGAAATTATTTTTTTTTCAGAAACTGTAGAGTGAAGATGGCTCTTTCGAAAAACGTATCAAAATTTGACCTGCGATATACAGGGGGCAACAGAAATCGTGCCAAACCTGATGGTTTAAAATTTAAAAAATCTCGACTTTTTCAAATGGAACACCCTGTGTTTTATGATTTCATTAGATGCCTTTCTGTAGACTCTACAATTTTATAATAGCTTTCCCTATACCTAAGTTGCGTAGTTTTTGCAAAAAACCCACTTTTATGAAAAATACCCGATTTGCGCACTCCTTTGACGAAAAAAATATTGTAAGGCTATTTATTTTTATAAAATGTATTAGTTTACACTTCTTAAAATAAAAATAACTGAAAAATTTAGATAATTTCAGTTTAATAAACAAGTCTTTATGGAAAGTTACCATTTATTTGTAAATAAAAGTAAAAAATCATAAAAGCTCTACATGTAATTAAGAATTAGCAAAACTGGCGTATGCTTTAAAAGAAGTTCATGGGAATTATTTGCTAGCAGCACGTATTTATAGAGATTCCCACGTGCTGACTGTTTTGAAAATGTGAAAGAAAGATTTGAAAGAACAGCAAATGGGAATTATGAGAAAACTACCAGGAGACATGGGAGTAACAACGATAATATTTAGTTTAATGTTGTGGTTTCTGCTGTTGAAAATCCAAAAATATTAGTATCAGAAAATCAGTAGAAATCTTGGAGTTTTCAAAAGCTCGACAAATAAGATATTGAAGAAGAAGTTTCATACGTATCATATTGAAAACCAAACGGTGTTACCGTAGTTAGAAAAATTATTAGTGAAATGGATGAATATACATAGAGTATTGAAAAAAGAATACGCAATACTCATACAAGCAAGCTAACCTAAAGTAAATGCTCAAAATGTCCACCGTTGTTTTCAACACAAAGCATTAATCTACGACGAAAATGAATGTGAACATTTCTTAACATTTCGGGCGTTATGGTTAGAAACTCATTTTGGATCTTTTCTTTCAAGTCTTGCATATCCGTTGGTGGTACTTCGTATACTCGCTCCTTGATATAACCCCACAAGAAAACGTCCAGAATATTTAAATCAGGCGAACGTGCAGGCCAAGGAACTGGACCACCACGACCTAACCACTTATTTGGATATACGTGGTTTAGGTGTTCTCTAATCTGAAATATGAATAGATAATAGGAAAAGTACTACAACAATAAAATAATCACAGTACCGCCAAAGTGGAATGTGGAGGGGCACCATCATGCTGAAACCATTGTTGAACCAAATAATCAGCGGGCATATTCTGTAGCTGTAGAAGGGGAAGTTCGTTTTGCAAAAAATGCAAATACACATTGGCATTTAAATTGCCTTCAAAAAAGTACGGTCCAACAATATGTTCTCCACAAATTCCAGCCCACACGTTCACTTTGAAACGATGCTGATTATCTAGTACCCTCAATAATCTTGGATTATTGTCAGCGTAGTGATGAAAGTTGCGACGATTGGGTAAGCATGTGTTTGAAAATGTTGATTCGTCAGTAAACAAGACATTCATAAAAAAGTTTGGACTTTCCTGAATTTTATCCAATGCCCAGTGGCAAAATTGCAGGCGGTTTAGGTGATCTTGAGGTAACAGTGCTTGATGGTTTTTAATATGATACGGATGAAAATTATTCTTCTTCAGTATCTTGTTTGTCAAGCTTTTGGAAACTCCAAGATTATTACTGATTTTCCTGACACTAATATTTGGATTTTCAAGAGCAGACGCCACAACATTAAACTGAATATCGTCATTGTTACCGTCATGTCTCCTGGTAGTTTTCTCATAATTCGCATTTGCTGTTCTTTCAAATCTTTCTTTCACATTCTCAAAACAGTCAGCACGTGGAAATCTCTGTAAATCTGGATTATTTGCTTTGTAAATACGTGCTGCTAGCAAACAATTTCCATGAGCTTCTCCTAAGGCATAAACCATTTTCACTAATTCTTCTTTTGAATAGTTCATTGTATGCACGCTTAGTACTTACTCTAAACTCGTACGTGAATATTCAGTAAAAGAAGAAATGACATGTAAACTGATTGTCACAAATTTTATTGCGTGACAGACGCTCACTGCGTTTTTCCCGAGAAAGGAACGTGCGCAAATCGGGTATTTTTCATAAAAGTGGGTTTTTTGCAAAAACTACGCAACTTAGGTATAGGGAAAGCTATTATAAAATTGTAGAGTCTACAGAAAGGCATCTAATGAAATCATAAAACACAGGGTGTTCCATTTGAAAAAGTCGAGATTTTTTAAATTTTAAACCATCAGGTTTGGCACGTTTTCTGTTGCCCCCTGTATATCGCAGGTCAACTTTTGATACGTTTTGCGAAAGAGCCATCTTCACTCTACAGTTTCTGAAAAAAAAAAAAAATTTCTAGCTGTCATACAACCATAATTATGTCAACTATTAGAAGTGACGAAACAAGAAAAAAAAATTAAAAGTCAAATATCTCGAAAACTATCAATATTTCAATAGCAGTGTTATGCACAAAGTCCCACTAATTTTTTACGTAGAATTCGATAATGCCATAAAAAATATAGGTTTCCATTTAAAAAAATGAAGTTGGTACCTGTCCAGGAAAAACTGAACACCCTGAATATGTAAATATATTTTCATTTTGTGCAGCTCGGGATATTAGACAACCCTGTTGAAAAAAAAATTAAGTTATCTCTTTTATTAACCCAGATATTGGACTTACGCGCACTAGGTGGACACCCTGTACATACTAGATGCAAGAGCTTGGAAGAATGTTTGCGCGTTTTCGTACATTGTTGGTCGGTTATCAAGTATCAAGTAGCTTGAAATTCCTAGACGTCAAGTCAAGTAGTAACGATAGAAAATCAAGCCAAGATAAGTATTGCCACGGCCACGGAGCTCCTGTGGCCGTATTTCGTATTTCATCTTTATGTTTACCTGTTATATAATAAATCATAGTGTCAGAAGCAAACATCACATTTTTACACATACTTTACAATGCCATTGACATATTACAAGAAAAGAGTTGGTCCTAAAATTGTACCCTGTGGCGCACCATATATATTTTGTATTGCATCTGACATAGTGTTTGTAAATTACACTTTTTGATCACGCTTATAATAAGACCAGAATAATTTATGCACTTTTCACATACTCATTCAATTTTTTTTATTACCTTCTTAAAAGTTCTCTATTAGATATTGTTTCAAAACTCTCCTGAGATCTAAAAAAGTTGCCAAAAGCACATTATTTGCATCCAAAGCCTTGATTCACTGATCCCTTATACTTAATATTAATATAAAAACGATTATAAAAACTATTTGTGTCGAATAGAGTATTAAAAATAACTTTTATATATTCTGGATAATTGTTTTTGGCAGAAGGGATATACACAGACACCCGGTGTAGTTATTTATGATGGCACTAATTTAACCAACGATGTAATGATTTTGGAAGTATCTTATCTTTGAACTTAATAATTTATCACCATTGATTTTTAAACACAATGTCCTGAATATAACCACCATTTGTATACTTATAATAAGATTAATTATTGCAAACTATAAAAACTTTGTGTTTCAATGTTAAGTGAGTGATCTTTAATGTAATGGCGGGTTTCCTTGCGCATATTGATTTCAGTTATCTGAAACTGACCCCAGAAATGTATTCTGGAAACGTAAAACGTCTTCTTAGAAAAGATTTATGAGTACAAGGGCACATGGTGATCGCATCAAACCATAATTTATATATTTGAGAATGAAATTTTGAACGCTTCATGAGAGTCGGGTGACAGTAACATCAGGAACTAGTATAAAGCCGGTGGAAAAACGCATATATTAGTTTAAAGCAAAGAAATGACTTTTTAATCATATTTGAGAGATCGAATTTAATTGCCAAAATAATATTATGGTTCAGTTACTGAAAGCCGAGTTCACAAATGTCGAGTAAATTTTTTACTTGCTTTTAGGCTTTTAGTAAAAGAATATTTTAAATTCATCCTCGTTCTTTTTGGGATTATACCACCTGCAAAATAATAATCAAAGAAATTACCACGTATTATCAAAGTATACAGAATAAATATACTGTAAACTTTGGTATTATACAGTTCCATCACAAATACGTGACGGATTTAATACCACTTTTAATATCTTACCCCTCTTATACTAAATATATATTAACCGTTGACCATATTTGTGGGGAAATAAGTATACGAGTATAAAAACAGTTAAAGGATTTTTGCTATACACTCTAAAGAAATAATCCTGAAGAATGAATATAAGATATTAGAAACCTATAGGCATGTTATATACGAAGTATCCCAGGACTTTAACAAACGTGCCTTATCTTAGTTATATGATACCTTATTTCATACAATGTATTTTATATTATTTTTATATATATTTTTATATACCTGTAGGTTATAAATATTGTTTATATCCATTGTTAGTCAGTTCTGAATAAACTGGTTGCTGTAATATCCCAACGTATATTTTAATCTAATAAAATTGTGAAGGAGAGTATGTACTATCCTGATTAATTAAATAAAAGTTCTTTAAAAATTAAATTATATCCGAACGGTTATAAAAGGCTGGTTTCTACTTATATGGGCCAATGGGGCTTTCGACCCATTGTACCTGCCGTTACTCGAGAGCTATTGGAAGAGACCCGTACTATGCGCATAGACCAACACCCGTTCTAGTGGAAGCTCTCTAATGTCTTGGGGCAGGAGAAATGTGGCACCCAGATGTTTGTGTCTCTTGACCATGAGGCAGGCACAGCGACAGAAGATGTGAATGGAGTCCTCGTCATCGTGCCCACAAAACCTGCACCTTATAGTGTCACTAAGGCCGATAGTGTTAAGGTGCTTGTTGAGATGTCCGTGACCTATCAACAGTTCTGTGACAATCCTTATGCTGTTACGACTTAGCACAAGTATTGATCGAGTTGCGTTCTACTAAGGCCCTTCAATTAAAAGCCTGGCTTGTCGCAGCCCAGTTCCGTTCGACCATTCTTCCTCTGATCTTTTCTTGATCCAGTTTTCAATAGACCTTGTTACATAAATAGGCGGAAGCTCGAGTACTGGTTCGGGCCCTGTAAACTGTATATTTGACCCTCTTTTAGCCAGTGCATCGGCCTCCTCATTTCCTGTTATGTTGTGATGTAGCCAGGTAGCCAGGTCAATCTAACGCGGCAATAATGGGTAAAAAGGAGGGTAAAGATAGGTAAGAGCTGTGGCTACACGATGCCAATATTTACAGTTCAAAATCGATCCAAATTCACTAATTGTTAGCCACGTATAAATCTTCTTAGAGAATCGTTTCTCTTAGTCAGATGGTTAGTAAGTTAATTAATGGTCTGTCTAGAGTTTCTCCAGAAATTACGTCAAAGTTGTGTGAGTGTAAACATAATATTGCATCTGCATCAAACGATAGCTACTTCATGCTTGTAATTAACATTTTTCGTTCTATACTGTTGATATATCTTTAGCCAACAATAAATGAAGTAGTATTACTAACATATACCTGGTTGTACGTGACAACTTAAAAAGGTAATGTGAACATAAGTTTGAAAATAGTTATTGTAGGTAACTGATTAGATTAATATCTAGCGGTAGCGGATACTATATTAAGGTGCATACAATAACCAGTGGCGGCTCGCGGGTTCAAACTCGCGGGTTCAAAAATGCGTGAAGAGCTAGCTAATATTTTTATATTTTTAAGCACTGACCTAGTTTTTATATATCAGGTCGATTCTTCTATCCAACCTGATATATAAAAACGACTGTTCGGCGTTTGCGAAATCAAAATTGCATTTACTTCACGACAGATCACAGATTACTGACAAGACAAGAGACAAGTTAGGAAAAGGAGTGCGCGAAGCACATTCCTACATAATGGCTGAACTCTTCACTTGCACCGTAAGGAGTGGGAGCTCGTCTTGGCTCGTCCCTTATAATGACGTCAGCTGTAAAAGCATTCCCATGGCAACGCAGTGTACTGATGCAGGTTTAGCGGTTTTGACTCGACGCCTCTTCACCACAAACGGCTACGTACATTCTTTTTATATTTTGTAACTTTTACGTGTGTGTAGCGTATGATAAATATATTAATATTAAATATATTTACTTATTATTATTATTACATTACGTTAGTAGGTAATAAAGAAAATGTATTTTGGTAATATCTTCACTATTCATACTGAGTTTAAAAAATAGCATTGAATATTTTTGGTGAAGAGGCGTCTTCACCTACTTCACCTGAATAGCCGCCACTGACAATAACTGAAGTGAAAATATCTCTTTCTACAGTCAGGTATTGCTAGAACAGTGGCGGTTTATCTGAAGAGGCAGAGTAGAATAGAGCAGATTTTTTTAGTATCTAATTTAATTAGATACATTGTAAAATTAGTTAACTGGAATTCATATATCATATTATAATGTCCTAAATATGTAAATTTAAACTAAACAGTGCAAGTTTGAATCACGAATAATTACTGCCACTGCCTGCGAGTGTTTGCTATCCCTTTATTCGTGGAGGCTTGCCTCCTTCGCTGCACTATTTTGAATATTTGACATCGACTTTTAGAGCCGGTTGTACAATGTCAATTTAACATTAATCAAAGTTTAAACACACAATATGCTGGCAGACGAGTGATTAATATGTGGTTTAAACTAATTTTAAAAGTTAAGAGAACATAAGATTGTAAATCATATCGAATCCCTTCTTAATGCATAGTGCAAATTGCAAACACACACATTTATTAAAATTTGAAATATTAGGACCACGACCAATAAAAAAGACGTCCTTTAAATCACATGGCGGAGGCCTAACTCTGGATCAATGGGAGTATGGTAACAGACAACAGAGGTTTGTGAAGTAGTGGTAGCTGTTTCTCTGATGAGGCAGAGTGCCAGAAGACCACGGCAGAGCCAAAGAGAAGTTTCTCTCTTTGGCTGAGCAGAGAAATATAATATTTGTTGTGGTTATGTGGGTAGTTTAGTTGTTTGATAACATTTTTTATTTATAATATATATAATACTGAAGGTATTATGAATACCACAAATCGATTTCCTTTTAAAACATTTTTTTAGTCAGTTGACAAACGATGACACAGTATTGATTATATAAACATTAAGAATCTTACATTGCAAAATCTTATTACAATAACTTCAAAACATAATTGCTCTTTCTGTATACAATGATATGACAAATATGAGTGGTTAATAAGTACAGTAAATTATAGTAAATTATATTGCTGGTATTAGTCAGGAGAGTTTAAAAAATATATCAATAATATTAATCGGAAAGGGGCTTATTAAACAACTGACACATCAAACTACATTTTATGAAATCATAGATGCTTTTGCCGAACACAAAAATCAACGGATTTCATTAATTTACAAAAATATTTAAGTATGTTTTTCAGATTTGTATTAATTTAAAACAAATACGAGAATATTCAATACCTAAATGAGGTACAAATTCGCGGCAATTCTTTCTTTTGTCATTTTTACTTTTCCTATCAATCACCATTGAACATTTAAGGCATTTTGAAGTATATTTTATTTTTTGTAGTAAAATTTTATTTTTATGTTATACGGTGTTAATAACCCGAGAAGAATTTATTTACATTGGTTGGTTTTTAGAGTTTACTCGAATGTTTGTTTGTTTGTTTGTTTGTTTGTTTCTTTATTTATTTATTTATTTATTTATTTATTTATTTATTTATTTATTTATTTATTTATTTATTTATTTATTATCTACTTATTTTAACAATTTCAGTTTATTATTATTTTTGTTGAGTTAAGTTTTATTTATGTTGTGTTCTTAGGGTTTATTGTTTAGGTAGCTATTATTATTATTAGCAGGTACTTTAATTTTTCCTAATTCCTCAACTCATCACAAACAACATTCACAACCCAACCTCATCTCTTGGTAAGACGTACTCTACACCTCGTAGAGGACGTTCTTACTGGGCAACAGCAACATACATTATCATTAAAATATATACCACTACTTATATTATGTACCTAATCACCTAATCATCATTACTTTCGTTTTGCGTTTCGCTGGCTAAGTAGAGATATTAGGTGAGATGCGCCCGGTAAAAAGACGTATCAGTAGTCCGTAGCACTAAAGACATTAGTTTATATTATTAGGTAGCACAGTCAATCGCTCCTTTCTTAAGCTGCCTCCTCAGGCGCGAAAATCACGATAACGAGCCACTACGCCAGAGTCTAGAAACAGCCTGGCTACTTTCAGGAGGGAGTACTTGCAGAGGAGATACACATGCCACCTTCTACATTGCATTTCGCTATTGCAGCTATCTATTGCATGCACTTTATAAATCTCATGCGCTAAAGCTATTAGTAGATATGCTATGGGTGTACGAAGACAAAAACGCGTGTATTTTTAAAGGGGGCTAAATTTTAGTCATTTTTGAGTAATTTTACCCCACATGCCCCGTAAATGTCACGTACCTTGGTGGGGAACCTCACGTTTTACGTCACGCGTATCCTGATAGGATATAAGGATACCCGTGACGTTTTTCAGGTTACCCCTGTCGTAAAACGTGACGTTCCCCACCAAGATACGTGACGTTTACGTGGCATGGAGGGGGTAAAATTACTCAAAAATGACTAAAATTTAGCCCCTTTTAAAAATACACGCATTTTTGTCTTCGTACGTTCGTAGCATATCTACTGCTATTCGTATTTCTAGAACTAGTAACCATAACCACTTATTGACAACACTCTATTTAATTAAATTAAGTATGTATATAAATAGCACAACTCTGTTAATATAACGGGCTTACAGGTTTCATACATAATAAAAAATATTATCAGAGTTGCGACCTTCATTTCGTATACCCTGTATACGTACCCACATATAATTTTACACAGAAAGGATCAAACGGAAAGCGTTTACAAACATCGACGCTAATAAATAATAATTAGCCATAAAGAAACAGAAGTGCACTGTATAAAGCACTTCTTGCATTTATTTTCTTCTTTGTTGCAGCAAGCCGGGTTTCCAACGCTAAAATGTATCCCTTTATACGCGATGTTCATGACAAAGGTGGAAAGAGAATAGAAATGAAATATAATTAATTATTAAGTGCTCTAAGAGTCACATACAAAGCCTTAACTTTAACAGGACTGAAGCGTCTTGCCCTTCATCATATAATGATATAAATCCTAGAATATTATGTGGAGGAATAAAATAGTTCTTTTTCAGTAAATAAAATTTTACAATAAAGGAGACAGACAGGCGATATCGGGAACTGATAATATTATTATATAACCATAACAACTCTAGAGCTGTGTTACAGTCAATTGGAAAATATCATCGTATATGTTTATTGTACAGAGCGATAGTTTATAAACTATTTTGTAAAATAATTACTTATGGATTGAGATAAATTTAACAAACACTAGGTACCTAACTAAAATAATATTAAAGGTACAAAGATTTATAAAAACGAAGATTATTAATAGATAGGTATCTATTAATCATCTTGTTCGGCCCACCGAATAATAATATGTCATTCCCTCTCACACACAAGTCTCAGGTTTCCGGGCTGATACTTGTGATTAGAATGAGGGCTAGAGATATTATAAATACCTTTTAATAAGTATTATATTAGATTCTTTTTTCTGCTAAAGTTCTAACTTCTACAAATATTCTAATTACTAGTTCCAACAACTAATATTAGGTATTTATTTGGTTTTGTCAAATAAACCAGAATAACTAGGCAGCATAAAGTATGCAATTTATGCTCTTCATAACAATTGGCAGTATTATAGAAATTCAAAGTCGTATATATGTATAATCACTTTTTACAATATAAAACCCTATACCGGGTTTATATTTCCAGGGCACACTATGAGAAATATTGCTAACGGAATCGATAGTACTGACTGTCAAACACTTCTGATTACCAAAATACTAAAGCGAAATGCTTTTTTAATTAAAATATCAATAAAAATTCGTTTTAAGTTAAAAGGTGTAGTTTACATAACCGTTTTAAGAGACATTATTAAACGTCATTCGGTGGACTAGTTGGTTGAGCGGCAGTGTTTCAAACTGAACCGCAAAGTTTGCAGGTTCGAATCCCGCCAAACACAACTTTTTTTTTTACTTTTTCATTAATTACAAATTATTAGTGTTTACTTATTCGAATAAATATGGTTCATTGTCAGTACCTAGTTATTATTTTTGAAAGTCACAATATTTGCTTATCAAAAAAAAAAAAACATGTTTTAATTGGTTCGTTTCCTTTATCTTTAGCTAAAGCTACTATTTTATAAAATAAGTAATCAACAAGCAACATATTTTTTATTTATTACATGCACTGTGCTTTTACTAATAGTGTACTTATCTCTGCTAATAGTTACTACATATTATACCTCAATCTGGATATTGAGTTAAACAGTATGTATTACAGAGGAACTGTCGTGAATTAGTAATAGGTTTTTTTTTAAATAAAAAACTATAATTCTAAAATTATGAGTTTTTTAAAATAAAAATATATTTTAAAACAACTCATATTTTAAAAAAACTTCTCAAAAAAAACCTATTACTAATTCACGACAGTTCTGTAACTGTTTAACTCAATATCCAGATTGAGGTATAATATGTAGTAACTATTAGTAGAGACATTATTAGAGAGAACATTATTATTAGTAAAAGCACAGTGCATGTAATAAATAAAAAATATGTTGCTTGTTGATTACTTTTTTTATAAAATAGCAGCTTTAGCTAAAGATAAAGGAAACAAACCAATTAAAATGTTTTATTTTTTTTTTGATAAGCCAATATTGTGACTTTCAAAAATAATAACTAGGTACTGACAAAGAACCATATTTATTCGAATAAGTAAACACTAATAATTTGTAATTAATGAAAAAGTAAAAAAAGTTGTCTCTGGCGGGATTCGAACCTGCAAAATTTTGCGGTTCAGTTTGAAACACTGCCGCTCAACCAACTAGTCCACCGGATGACGTTTAATAATGTTTCTTAAAACGGTTATGTAAACTACACCTTTTAACTTAAAACGAATTTTTATTGATATTTTAATTAAAAAATTATTTCGCTTTAGTATTTTGGTAATCAGAAGTGTTTGACAGTCAGTACTATCGATTTCGTTAGCAATATTTCTCATAGTGTCCCCAGGGAATACAAAATTCAATGAAATGTAATAGCCCATGTTAATTGCTATTAGTCAAATGAAATGGGAAACCCGGTATAAAAACTACTAGGTGACACTATGGTTACGAGACCTATTTGCTAATGTTAAAAGCAAAGAATATAAGCAGTACACTATTGAAAACGTTCTTCTTCGCACCGCACAAGGAACACATTTTTTACATAAAATTAAGTAACATAAATGTGAAGCGGTAATTGGATTTCCATGCGACTAAATGGATCCATTAGGTAATCAATAAAATATGATACATTTTTTGTTTCAAGTCGAACGTCTATCTGTTTATTGTTCATTTTTACATGACACTACATCTTTTATTTTATATAAACAGCACTTATACAGCTACTGCCACACTGCAGCCGATATTATAGTTTAGTTTAGTTATGCTATTAATCGAGGTAAAATATTTCAAAATATATCCTTCGCGTTTTAGTGATAGTTCTGACAAACCCTATACAGGACGTTTCCTAAGTAATCTGAAATACTGAAAGAGACGCTTTCTCAAGTTCTCAAGACGCTTTAATTTTGTGAGGAAAAAGTAATATAAAGTTTTTTCCGAAGTTTTTGGAGATACAGAGCGTTAAAGTTTAATTTTTGTTTTTTTTTAATATCTGGAGTAAACTATAATTGTCTTTTTAAATTGAAATTAATTCATCTGCCTTACACATCGCGATAGAAGGCACGTTTTGGCTGTTATTTTTTTTGTCAGCACTATCTGCGACGTGGAAGTGGGTAGTCATTTTAATATTTCTATAAAAAAAATTGGTACACCACTGGCCCGTTGGCTTTTTAATACATTTTTTTAAATCTCTATTTAGTGATTGTGATTAACAAAAAATGTCTCTTGACATTTATTGATTTAGGATGTGGTTTGAAAAACGTCATTTTAATATAAATAAAATTTTAACCCTCTGTATCTCAAAAACTAAGCCACTTAAAAAAGCTTTAGGATATGACTTTTTCTCCATGAAATCAACTGAGAAAGCGTCTCCTTTAGAATTT
The DNA here is from genome assembly GCA_963924545.1 of Pogonocherus hispidulus. NCBI lineage: Eukaryota > Metazoa > Arthropoda > Insecta > Coleoptera > Cerambycidae > Pogonocherus > Pogonocherus hispidulus. The sequence continues at coordinate 74,447,496 of OZ004693.1, forward strand.
CAGATTACTTATGAAATACTCTGTATAATGCTTTGTCATGGAACCTCTTTCAAAAATTGATATATTATTCCATTTAAAATGGTTCGACTGATGAGAGTTGTGAATTTTTAATAGAGTTGATTTTGAAAATTGCTTATATCGAAACATTTGCTTTTTGTGTGTATTAATTTACCATAGACTTCTAATAGAAACTCTTTTTGAGACAGACGATACTTACATTTTTCTCTAATGTATAGAGTTGCAAAATAGGTAGCTACTTTTTATTTCGGTAACGAGAACGTTTTGAGAAATACATTATTTAAGGTTATAACTTGCAGAACTATCGGGTCAAAAATGCTTGTAGTGCTGTAAACAGTATCTACAGGGTGTCCAGAAATTAGTGTAGTACAATTTTTTACCAGTGTGTTCTATGGTGAAAAATGGGAGTTTTTCTTCATATAAACATTGATCGAAAAATGCTTCCTAAGGGGGCTACAGCCCCTTAAAGGGGGCATTCTAGGGCCGATTTTTTCCAAATAACTCCGAAACCAGTTGAGATAAATTTATCTAATTTGCTATCCTACCTTTTGTGCTCTAACTTTTTCAACTTTTAAATGGGAAATAGGAAATTTCAATACTCTTACTAAAAGCGGTACACTTGTAAATCGCTAAATCACTTTAATTATTTACATGCGTAACACGAGATGTACGTAATTTTTTTTGTCTGTAACCCGTTTTGATATAATTTTGAGGATGCATATTTCGATCCATGCTTTTATGAAGAAAAAGTGTCATTTTTACCCATAGAACACACTGGTAAAATATTGCACACTAACTTTAAGACACCCTGTATACTGAAAATAAAAGATAATATGTATGTAGGTCAAGACCGAAATGTTTGTTGTAAAGTGACCTGTAGATCGTGTAGGAATATCCTACACGATTTGGTAACCAAACAAATCCATGATTCACTAGGAACTGCTCTCATGATAATTCCATAGAATCCTTCCTTCCAATGACTTTATCTTTGTACTTGTTCCCGATACGTGCGTTTCTTCTTATCACTTCCTTTTTAAATCTTTTTATGTCGCTCCTTTTTTATCTGAACCTCGTTGATGGGAGATGGGGCCATATAGATGGCATAATATTATTTTAAATTGATAGGTTCTCAATTTTCAGAAGCAGAATAGGGAACGAAAGAAGAGCCACAAATAAGTGGGATAACAAAAAGTTAAAAGCAAAATAAATCAGGTTTTCTGTCTGGGACATGCATGTAATTCAATATTTATGTATCGGACATATTTATTGGGTGTTATTTATGATTTAACAAAATACTTCTCGCAGTGGCTTGTTGAGTATAAATAATTTATAAATAATTTCATTTATAGCAAACAACGAAAACATTTATTTAGTTTCATAAATAAATTGGTAATTGGATTATTGGTAATACTTGTATAATGGCTGTACGTACTTATATTATAGAGTATTTATTTAAATTAAATTTAATTTGATTATGGTACGCAATTCAACAGGTCACAACAGAATTTATATTCTGTTACGAACTGCTTCTAAATAAAAACATAAAAGTATACATATAAAATTTAAAAGATAAGTCAACTAAACATATAAAAATGTATATAGGATGCACTTTTAAGTGTGGGTTATATTTATAGAGGCGATAGCTTTCCACATGAACATTTATCTTGGAAGTTTTTCCAAAATTCCGTCCTAAAAAGTAAGTAATTTTTAAACCCCTTGTACCCCGCCATTGGAAGGCGTAAATTGCATGACCACCTCTATATATGATTAGATATAACATGATAATAATGATAACTGCGAAACGCACCTTGGGAATCCTTCTCCTTGGAAAGTATGCCACGGTCTTTCAGGTGGAAGTGTTTGCTATCTCTGCATGCGTGTTCAGGAAAATCTCAAAAGGAGATATTCTACTCAGCATATCCAGATATGCACCGACAGTCAGGCGGCCTTACATGCCTTGATCTCCTACAGGATCACCGGTCTGGCCCAATTGGGACAGAACAACCAAGTAAAATTGACCTGGGTACCGGGTTATCACAACATAAACAGGAAATGAGGAGGCCGATGCCCTGTATAGAAATCATACGCAGAAGTTATAACTATATTATTCATTTTTATTTATACATTATTATTCAGAACTTATCCATAATAAAATTTGGAGATGTTCAACATACATGTACAAATATGATAGTGCAAAAAAAATTTTTTTGGCAGGTTCTGAAAACTATTTAAAAATTTTTAATTGCACACCGCTGTATACTGGTCCACTGTAATGGAGTGACCTTGGGACTGACAATGCAAACAGGCGATGTCACGGAAAAAACTTGGGACGTTCTGAGAGTATAACACCCGGTGCAAAAAAGATTTGCAGCGTTTTTACTTTAAAATAAACTGAAAGATAGATAGATGTGACCAAAGTGACGTGTCTTTAAAATTAATAAAATTTTGTTACACTAATTTTGAAGAATTGCGCTACTTGATTACTAGGTATTAGAAACATGAAACACACTTTTGGACACGCCTTATCCAATTTTGCCGCACTAAAGCGAATGTTCCTCCTGGTTGCTGATCTTGTAAACGCAAATTATTAAGTAAATTGGGGATTTTCAGCATTTTGCTGCAACAACCACTCACAAAACCTAACTCGTAATTGATAATCCACTGGTAACAGTGCTTGAACACGCTGGATATGATACGGATAAAACTGAGCTTCGTGTAGTAAGCGCTACACCGTTGATTGGGATACCCCAGGCACCTGCCTAGCGATCTGACTTGTACTTATTCGCGGATTTTCACGGACCAGATTCAACACTTGTTCTTCAGCTGCTAAAATACGTTGTGGTCGTCCTGGGCCACCATCTCGTCCATGATTTGCATGTAAATTACCAGTATCACGGCCACGTTGTACCACTGGCGTAAAAGAGAGCGACACAGATAGACTGATGATTGATAGACAATAGAGAGAATAGGCTGGGCTGACTTCATTTTGTTTACTACCGGCACTGAGAGAGCGACACAGATAGACAATAGAGATATTATCCCCACTCCAACTCTATTCGCTCGGTCTTAACCAGGCGTTCCAGGTACAAAAACTTGTTTACTTTTTTTGTAGGAATGTGGTATATCAGATGTCGTTGAAGTACAGTTGCCTATCTACGTTGTCCTTTATAATGGTATAACTTTAAACATTGTTTACGGGAAATCCTAAGACTTTTATTATAAATTTTTTTGGTGATATCGATTTCTTATTTAAGGAGGCACATATAATAAATACGAATATAGAGGCATTGTACTGATTGGGCCGTTACTTGATGAAAATTCATTATCACATTAAAACAGTAGTTGTTTTTATAACATTTTCACTTTAATTTGTTAACATAACAATTGTTTCGCCACAGAGTGCCTTCTTCAGATATGAGTATTACAACTAAAGTTTAGAGCATTGAACAGCATTATATATGTACATATTATATTGGATTTGATGTTAACAAGTTAAAGTGAAAATTTTATAAATACAACTACTGTTTTAATGTAATATAGAGGCAACCGATTTTTTTTTTGTTGGTTCTACTTATTTAATAATAACGATAACTATACATTCCAGACTGCTCAGGATATTCATCAATGGTATTTTAGTGGACTGAAAGAAGAAAATGCGGTGTAGTTGGCAAAAAAGGCAAGAACTGATTTTAGAAATAATAAATACTGATTAGAACTAATTAACATTGATTAGAACTAATAAATTCAACTACCAAATATTAAGGCTCATATAAATCTTATCTAGAGTGTACATGTATATCATCTGAATATGTCTCTCTAGGGAAAGAAGTTATTATGCCGTTGAATATAGTAGCTGTCATTCCCAACGGGTTACAGCACAGCATTTCCAGATAATTTGGCCTATATTTCGTATGCATGGGGGTTTCCTTAATGACATATAACTTTTCAATTAAATATGAACAAGTATATCATTTAATTGTATTTGTTTTAAAATAGTTATTTTACTTAGTACTTTTATATCATTTTCAGGTTTCTCTTATTCTCGAACTAAATGGTATTCTCCAACACAAGTTTTTTGACTTCCTGGCTCATAATTGCTATTCGACTTTTTTATAGTTTTTAATTTTTGGTCGTTTTCTTAGGGTCTCGGTCTTTAGATCTGAAGGTAGCGGGTTGGATTCCACGAGAAAACCAGATAATTTTTAACCGAAGTAGTAAATAAGGTTTACTCGGAAACGCGGGTTTGCAAACAATTCCGCGGAAGAACTTCGGTCATATCAGCTAAGATGGAAAAATACCTATCATGTTTCAAATAGTATTTGTTTTAAGGGTCCATTCACTGTAGATTTGACAGACATTAATGCGGGGTCGGATTGAGAGGATGGGTGGAGACTTATATATTCCCACTACCGAATTATTAAGATTTCGGAGTTGCACGTAAAACCGAAGTAAAAAGGGACATGGAAATAAAGTTAGCCATTATTGCAAGGGTACCAGATTTGTCTTATAATTGCAACCAAATTTCTTTTTAGTGTTATAAATTATATATCACGGGAAAGATCAAAAGATAAACTAGATCTCTATAGTAGCAAATGTTAGTTTGTTTAATACATGTATTTTAGAGAAAATAATTTTTGAAAATACGCTATTTTAGTACAAGATTGTTTGCCTGAAATTTTAAAAATAAAAAGAAATACCAAAAATTACTACTATAGGGACTTAGATTACAGTCTTATCTTTCAATAATTTTTTACTAAAAGTCGCTATCTTTTATAGTTTTTTTTATAATTAGACAAGAGACGAACGCCGATTAAGCTCGATTCATATCTGCCAGCAAGTAGCGTGTCCAGCACGTAACGTGACAGACACGGAACAGACAAAAGTTTTCATATCATACGACAACGTCGAGAACTCCACTCACAGACGTTAACAGACCAACCAATAGAGTTCAGAGTGCACGCGCTTAAAATGTTTTAAAATTTTTCAATTGAAGATATAGGAGTAGTAGCAATTTTACTGGAAGAAGAAGAGAAATCGGATTATGTGCAAGTGCAACGGAGGAAATGCAGGTTTTCTGTCCCATGAACGTAAAATGAAAAAAGAAAGGAGAGTTTCTATCACTCAAATCATATAGAAAGGTATATCCCCTAACTAATTCAATTAATTTTTTGTTATTCATTATGCCCAAATGTCAAGCCGTCCGATGTCTGTACTCTGTACATGCACGTTCCCTCCATTCATACTAACCGTCTGACCACACGTACAGTCACAGATTTGTACAGACACGCACTGACACAGGGGTCCGTGAAGTTAGCCCCTAACTCCTGGAGTTGGACGGCACTAATCCACAGTCGGTTAGTAAGTGGTTAGTAAGTGTTTGTAAGTCCACTGGTAACATTTGTAAGTAAACGGTAACCGTTATATTTGTTATTAATTTTTAGGGGCTAACTTCTTAGCAGCCCCCAAGTTGTTTATAATTGCAGTTTTTATGTTATCAGCTATTAGTAAGTCATTTGTAAGTATTTGTAAGTTGACTGTCGACATTTGTAAGTCTCTAATAAAAAAGTTATAACCAATTAATAAATGGCGGCTAACTTCTTAGCAGCCCCCAAGTTCTTTCAGAATGTTTTGTTTATCTTACCAGTTGTTAGTAAATCGTTTGTAAGTATTTGTAAGCCGTCTTGCAACATTTGTAAGTCGCTAATAAAAAAGTTATAACCAATCAATTAAATGAGGGCTAACTTCACACCAAGCCCCCAAATTCTTTCAGAAGGTTTTGCTTACCTTACCAGTTGTTAAATCGTTTGTAAGTATTTGTAAGCTGTCTTGCAACATTTGCAAGTCACTAATAAAAAAGTTATAACCAATCAATTAAATCAGGACTCACTTCTTAGCAACCCTCAAGGTCTTTCAAAATATTTTGTTTATCTTGCCAGTTGTTAGTAAGTCATTTGTAAATATTTGCAGGTGACTTTCAATATTTGCATGTCACTAATAAAGAAATTATAACCAATTAATTAAACGGTGGCTAACTTCTTAGCAACTCCCAAGTTTTCTGTAAATGTCTTGTTTACATCATTTGCAAGTCCCTAATACAACAGTTACTTATCAAGTAGTTCTGTCGGGGAAACTTGTTTGCCCTGTTTGTTTTATTTACTGTTAATAAAAAAAAACTATTTTGGAAGTTAAAGATTTTACTAACGTAAGATACAGATCTTGCGAGATATACCTAACAGATTAAAATATGACAAAATCAAAATCTCGTTAAAAGTATCTAGTTTAGTAGGTACCTATTTATCAAGTTTAATTCAATATATATTTTTTTAACTATTTCACAAAGGTTACTCAAATATTATTGCGCTGCAGTTGTTCAAAATAGATAGGTATGTAATAAATAATGGACCATGAATCCACGCTTATTTTAACAAAGTGAGGACTTAATAAATTTAGATCTTATAGTATTTAAGTAGGTTGTCTGTTTTCTAATGTGTGTAGTGTTTTCTAAAAAATTCGGTATACACAGCAGTAGAGCAAAGTTAAGTTAAGCAGAGAATCACGGGGACACCAAATACGGATCATTCTCTGACAACTCGCACGTACCTACATTGATTGCATTCTTAAACAATAAAAAAGATGAAAAACAGAATAAAACCAAACCATACAATAAAATTAAAATAGGAAATTGGTGTATTAGGTAAGAAAACACTTTTTGGATATTTCTTCTGTTACTAATCTAATTTAATACTTATGTTAAATCATTATTTTTAGCTATTAAGTAACCTTGAAAAAGTCCGAAAACTCGTACGAAACGTAGGATATTTGTCGTAAGTTGTTAGTAAATCGTTTGTAGATATTTGCAAGCTGACTTTCAATATCATTTGTAAGGCTATAAGAAGTTAAGCCAGTGAAGCAAACTTCATTGTTCTGTTTACCTTACCTATTGCTAATGGTATTTATTATAACATCATTTATTAGTATTTGTATGCTGACTTTTTTCATTTGTAAGATGTTAATGAAAATGTTATTACTAAATAAGTTCATATCAATTCCACAGAGGCTTACCTCTTATTAGTTCTAACTAAAAGTAAAATGTCATATCTCATATGTATAAGTCATATACTTAACGTATCTACAAGGCACTAAAAGCAGTTAGAAATCGCGGACATATTCATTTTAGTTGGGGATTCTTCTTATATTTGTAACTTTCAGTTACCTCATTCAGAGATTATAAGATAATCTCTACTTCACTCAAAACACTTTAAGGTTCATATATAGTGGGGTAGGTTATCTACCAAATATAATATTAATATAAATATAAATCTATAAACATAATATTAATATCTACCAAACCAATACCAATATTAAATTAATTGTTGGTTGGGTACAATAATAGTTGTTTAAAATAAATATTTTAAAATTTTAGTATTCAAGGGAAATCTTTATATTAAATATCAAAAAAAAAATAGTTAATTTGATGAAATCAGTTCTACATTTTTAACCTAAAGCTTTAGCCGCTAAGATGAAAAAGGCCGTCTCAAAAATGTCCCGAATCGGACTCACCTCGGTAAATAGTACCTATAGTTTTGAAAGAATCTTTATTTAGTTAATGGCATTGGTTCTTCCATTGACCAGTTACTCTTAGTTACAGAAGTTAATTTTCTTAGTTCCTAGTTAATTTTCATAGCGCATGATAAGCGCGAAACTGATCAGCGTCTGGTAGTTGGTCTCGATGAATGATGTGGCGACTCCTGCGGAGATGCCGAAGTAATGCATTGCCAGTCGGGGCACATTGGCCGTGGAGTTCGGCATCTCCTTCAAATAAATTTAGTTTTCGTTAAATACTATTCACAATGAAATATTAATATATTTTCGTTTCATTATCAAAAAGTTGTCACATAAATGACTGTAATTGTATAAATTTTTTATATATACTGTTCTTAAATCAATCTATAACGGTACCTATTGCTGACTGTCATGAGTATTACAATCACTAATATTCTAAAATTTATTTGTTGAATAAATATCCTATGTTTCGTCCGAGTTTTCGGACTTTTTCAAGGTTACCTAATAGCTAAAAATAATGGTTTAACAAGAAGTAAATTAGATTAGTGACACAATAAATATCCAAAAAAGTTTTTTCTTAGGTACCTAATATCAATTTTCTATTTTAGTTTTATTGTATGGGTTGGTTTTATTTTGTTTTTCATGTTTTTTATTGCTTAATAATGCAATGCACGTGTGAGTTAGGCAGAGAATGATCCGTATTTGGTGTCCCGTGATTCTCTGCTTAACTTAACTTTCGTACTGTTACTACCTACCGATTTTTTTAGAAAATGCTACACGCATTAGAAAACAGACAACATACTTCACTACATAAGATCTAAATGTATTAAGTCCTCATTTTTTTTAAATAAGCGTGGATTCATGGTCCATTATTTATTACATACCTATATATTTTGAACAACTGCAGCGCAGTAATATTTGAGTAACCTTTGTCAAATAGTTGATAAATATGTACCTACTAAACTAGATACTTTTTAACGAGATTTTGATTTTGTCATATTTTAATCTGTTAGGTATATCTCGCAAGATCTGTATCTTACGTTAATAACATCTTTAGCTTCCAAAATAAAACATTCATTTTCGACAACCACAGTAAATAAAACAAACAGGACAAACAAGTTTCCCCGACAGAATTAATTGATAAGTAACTGTTGTATTAGGGACTTGCAAATGATTATTTGTGATGTAAACAAAACATTTAGAGAAAACTTGCTAAGTTGTTGGAGTTGCTAAGAAGTCACCGTTAATTAATTGGTTATAATTTCTTTATTAGTGACATACAAATATTGAAAATCACTTGCACATATTTACAAACGACTTACTAACAGCTGGCTAAACAAAATATTTTGAAAAACCTTGAGGGTTGCTAAGAAGTGAGCCCTGATTTAATTTATTGGTTATAACTTTTTTATTAGCGACTTGCAAATGTTGCAAGGCAGCTTACAAATACTTACAAACGATTTAACAACTGGTAAGGTAAGCAAAACCTTCTGAAAAAATTTGGGGACTTGGTGTGAAGTTAGCCCTCATTTAATTGATTGGTTATAACTTTTTTATTACCGACTTACAAATGTTGCAAGACGGCTTACAAATAGTTACAAACGATTTACTAACAACTGGTAAGGTAAACAAAACATTCTGAAAGAACTTGGGGGCTGCTAAGAAGTTAGCCGCCATTTATTAATTGGTTATAACTTTTTTATTAGAGACTTACAAATGTCGACAGTCAACTTACAAATACTTACAAATGACTTACTAATAGCTGATAACATAAAAACTGCAATTATAAACAACTTGGGGGCTGCTAAGAAGTTAGCCGCTAAAAATTAATAACAAATAAAACGGCTACCTTTTACTTACAAATGTTACCAATGGGCTTACAAATACTTACTAATAACTTACTAACCGACTGTGGATTAGTGCCGTCCAACTCCAGGAGTTGGGGGCTAACTTCACGGACCCCCGACACAGACAAAATATTCTTGACGAAAATCCTTGCTAGTGCTGAGACGTGTCTGTACGGACACGCTCAAGTTCGCTAAATATGAATACGCCTATAGAAAATGTATGCAATGATTTTTTTTTGTGTCTGCCACGTTACATGCTGGACACGCTACTTGCTGGCAGATATGAATCGAGCTTTAGGGCTTATTTCGACCTAGTGAATGGACTCTTAACTAAATATAATATATTTATAGGAAGCAGACTAGTACGTAATGAATATTTCGCAGAAAATCGAATTATATCTACTGATGAATTCTTATTTGGTTTGAGTTAAATTTACTTATTTGGTTCCATGTTATACTTTGCTACCAAGCAGGAATAACTGTTGTAATAAAATATATTATCATTTTATTTTGTGTAATGCTTTTACTATATTTAGTTTCTTTTTTTTTTGTATGTTATTGTATGATAATCTGTCGTGCTATGGTAAAACGTAGTAACTCCAGTTGCTAGGTTTTTCATTTTGTTTGATACTCGGAAACTTCATGAGCTGGACTTTTAGCAAGTACATATACACATATTTCATATACGTATTTCTTCTTATATTGTAACTATACACCATATTTCAGTATCTTTTACTATAATTAAAGTAAAGCATAGCAACTTAACTTTCATAACGTTTAACTGTGCATTTAGAGATATGAATTATTGATTTTTGATAATGTGGGTGGTGGTACTCCTGTGGCTTTAATAGGTGATAATTAAAGTTCATGTGCGCTATAACCTAAGTGCACTGATATAATCTATGTGTTTCTGTATTAATTACGGTATTAATGGGTATTAATCATCTACCTATATAAGTGCAGTAATCTAGAAGCATTAGTCGGTTTGCTCGACATGCAGTTTTACTAAAACTATTATTATTGATTGTATAGGTTTGAAAAAAAGCGGTTTTAAGAATTACATAAAACTTGAAATACCTAATTGTATTATAAAATTTTCCCACTACCAATCATTGGGTTAGTCGTTATATAAAACATATCTTGTTACATGCTGTAATTATTGAATTTTGACTTTGACAAGAAAATAATTTATCCTCATTAAATAAAAATAAGATCAAGGGTCAATCATTATTTCAAATTTCTAGAACTCGGTAACAAGGTGGCATTTGGCAGCACTTGTTATTACAATAACAGCACTTTTTTTACCTTGAAGTAAAAATTACCTGGGAAATTGATTAGCAAAGATAAAAGTTGCTTAGTTACTTGCGCAGTCAAATGTGACAACATGTCAAATTCAGAATAAAATAGTGTTAACCATTAACCAATTTAAGTGGTTAAAATTCTGCTGAGTCATTTCATAATGAAATGGCTCAGTTGATTTATCCATGCATAGAGAAATAACATTGTTCACTAATGAAATATTCGAATTAGTAAGTGCCAAGACGGTTTGATTTTGTTCTGTAATATCGTACTGTTGTGTATATTACTTACTGATTTAATTAACTAAAAAATATAATAAATTTTCTTGTCGATCCAATAAAATTGGTTCTATACGGACTAGAGACTTGAATTGAAAAATATATCTTACTCAGCCAACATTATCTCGTTGTTTCCACCCATTATACCTACTACTTATGCCTATTTCCTTCATCCTCGTTATCCTTTCAGAGTTTGTATCTAGGTATGTTACTGCAAGCGAGTGGTCTATTCATTTTGCTGGGGATTTTAACTACTGAAGCACGAATATGGCAGATTCCAATTTCAGATTCGTGTTATGAATTTTCTCAGTTGCCTAAGAGTAAAGAGTCTTCAAGAAGTTAGTACCATGAATAGTACCATAGTTAGTATCATAAATAAACAATTTTAAACTAGGTTGACGATCAAATAATTGGTTAGGTGTATTTGTTAAAATAATCTACAGACGATATGCCGGTTTTGACCAACCTTGAGGCTAACGCTGGTGCCAACATTCGGATATTGGTTATCATTTGTAAATTGAAAACTTTCACACGACGTTTCTGAGTCGGCAAATATGTATCCATGTGTGAAATACAGTGAGCGGCTAAATTATGGAATAAATTCAATAAAACTGTAATGAAGTTGAGTGAGGTTATTTATGAATGAGAATGGATACCCGTCACCTATATAATGGATGAACTTGTTTCTGTTTCCATAATCCTTCCAGCTTCTATTGCTAGTTGTTGATATTTTTCTTTCTTTACTGTATATTTTTTTGCTATGTGAGATGGTATTGGCACATAGATCAGGTAGGTGATTCTTTTTATTTTATCTTGAAATGTTATTATATTTGGTCTATTATGGGCTGCCGTTGTATCAGTTTGTATGTTAGGTCCCAGTATAATTTATAATATTTGTTTTCTATTATAGTTCGTGGTGTTATTATTACTAAAATATATATTTTGAGAATGCACAAGAAATAAACTTTTGAATGAAAGTCTTAATATGTGTTTCATTAATAAAATAAAAAATTGGTTTATAATTTTTAAACAAACAAGACATAAAAATCTTAAAGCTGCAAACAATAATTGAAATCGGCTTTTAACACTAAAACTAATAAACATATCGCATTTTTGCCTTGACAGTTGAATTTCTACGAAAGAAAAGTTGATAGAAGCTGAGATACCCTAAAATTCCAGCGAAAATGTTTCACTCTGTTAATTAAATATGCCATTTAGGCAGGTAAAACAACATTTAGGCAGGTAAAGATTTTTAATACGTAAAATACACATTTTTGGTACAGCAAAATTCTCATATAATAGGATTTTCAATGCCCGGGTTGTAAAAGTATACGTATAAACGTGAAGCCATCTCGGAAAGCGAGTTATTTATTTTACGTGGGAACATTTTTTTGGAGGATAATAAATTCAGAGACAATTTATGCAAAGAGTGGATGTTCATTTAACAACCTTTCACAGAGCATACATTTTTTATTTTTTTTTGGAGAAATAAATTAAGTTATTGTTGCATGTGGAAAGAAAATTCTTAAAACAGTATTTTTTGAGGTCAATTTAATTAAAGGTTTTACTTATTTTTTCTATAGCAAATGCTAAAGTGTGCTTTATACAACTCAAATCAACTGAACAATTTTATCTGCAATGGTAGATAAAGTAATAGTTTAAAAATAAGGGTAGAAAAAGTACTTTAATTGTTATTTATTCATATAGGTACTGCAAGAATTTTCTATTCCACCACTGAGTAGTTTCTTCGATACTTCAACTTTATCTCTACTGAGTCTTCTATATAGGCTTCGGCCACTGAACTTCCATCCGCACATACCCTTGTCTGCTATCAGGTCAGCACCGGAATTTGTCAGCATTGTGACAGCAGAACGGCGGAAACAATGGCCGATATACATTTCTGAATTCGGTAACATCAAACAATTTTACGGAAATTTTCTTTGGAATATTTTCACATGGTTGGATAAAGGGCATGAGTAATTCACCAGCCTATTTCAGTAATTATATTAAGGGTCCATTCACTGTAGACTTGACAGACATCAATTCGGGGTCGGGTTGAGAGGTTGGGTAGCGGATGGGTGAAGACTTACATATTCCCACTACCGAATTATTTAGATTTCGGAGGTGCACGTAAAGCAGAAGTAAAAAGGCACATAGAAATAAAGTTAGCCCTTATTGCCACGATACCGGATTTGTCTTATAATTGCAACAAAATTTCTTTTTAATGTTATAAATTATGTATCACCTGAAAGATCAAAAGATAAACTAGATCCCTATAGTAGCAAATTTTTGTTTAATACATGTATTTTAGAGAAGATAATTTTTGAAAATACGCTATTTTAGTACAAGATTGTTTGCCTGGAATTTTAAAAATAAAAAGAATTACAAAAAATGACTACTATAAGGATTTAGATTAAAGTCTTATCTTTCAATACTTTTTTACTAAAAGTCACTATTTTTTATAGTTTTTTATAATTAGACACGAGACGAACGCCGATTTTGGGATTATTTCGGACTAGTGAATGGACTAAGTGAATACCCGAGTAATAAATTCTAAAAAAACGCATTACGTTCACGTTCGTAAATTAAAGTCCTCAAACTGCAAATAAAATTTAATGTGTAACAATTAACTAGGTGAACTTGAATATGATATACCGAAGAAATGCTGATGAAGGAGCACTAAACGATATAAATAGTAAAGCCAAACTCGAGCAGGGGAAGTTACAACTCTAACGCTTACCAGGTAACATATTCGGTAGAAATGTGGTAAGAACTTCCCCTATTATTATTATGGTTATTTTTAATTGTTTCACTGTAGGTCTGTTCCAAGGTATAGAATAAAATTGGTAATCATATAACACTGACGTAGTTTTCCACATAACACCAAAACACTATACTGCACTCGACGCTCGTTTCGCCAACCAAGTTGGCATCATCTGGAGATGATTAATACTCAGCTTTAATCATGTGGTCTACGTCAGTGTTATCTTCACACCAAATGTTCAACATCTCTGAGGTAGGTGATCCTTTTGTTATCTTGAAGTGATATACCTGGTCTATTATGGTGATTACCATATTATCAGTTCGTATGGTTTGGATTTGTATCAGTTGTTATTATTATTATTATGAATAATAATATTTTTTGTTTAGTTTTTACTGTTAATAATATTGTTACAATTGAATAATGAATTATACTTAACTTAAAAGTCAAAGCACCCTTAATGTATATACATCTTTGTATATTATATGTCTCTGGTCTGTTATATCATATAAAAAAAATCAATGGTTAATAATGGTTGTAAGATAGGTGAATATACCAATAATATGTAGCCCAAACATCATAATTAAGAGCCGATAATCAAGTTCGCATTGAACTTCAATAGTGTTAGACAATGCAATCATCCTGGATATTCAGTATACTGATTTAATTCTGCTTGTGATGTGTTTTTAGAAACTGCGCGTTGTTCCTCTGATGGAGTTATTAAATAAACAAGAGATAAGCTGCCATTTCAATTTTCCATGCCAGTTAGCAGATTAATTGCAATGATTGTGGATTTTAAACATTTAATTAGCGGATAACAGAATTTTCATGGGAAACAAATTTCACACTTGGGGTGCATTAAAAAATTGAAAACCGCAAAATTATATTTATCTTTTTAAATATACGTATATACCTACTAATCTATACAAATTACGACAGAGAGAGAGAGAGAGAGAGAGGGGGGGAGAGAGAGAGGGAGAGGAAATAATCCTTCATTGTCTTGTTCTTTAAATTGCGAAAACAATAGGATCCACACATTATATGGCGAGCCGCTGGCTCAGGGCTTAGCGTCTCGATCGCTCAACCCAGAGGTCGTGGGTTTTAATTCCCATTCCACCAAACAATTTTTAATTAAATTGTTTACTGGTAGATCAGGGCTTATTCGCAGGGATGGCTTGGCAACCATCCTGGCGATGGAGTAGGATGGGAAGAATGTCAACTTGGTGTTAATGTGAGAGATTAAAATCAGTTGATGTTTGACTTGACCCCCTAACTAATGAGGTTTTCCAGGTTTCCCTCATTCCAGCACTGAATGGTGGTTAGGGCCTACCAACGTAAGTCGTTCCTGAGGCGCAAATGCGGGCCGCGAAATAATAATATGCCGCCCCCTCTTTCACACAAGTCTTAGACTTTCGGGCTAATCCTTGTGATTAGAATGAGGGGTATTATTATTATTATTATTATTATTATTATTATTATTATTATTATTATTATTATTATTATTATTATTATATCTACCGTAACAAACAGAAAAATGGTCAAATGAGAAAAATTTCAAGGAATTCAAATCATTGTTGCTATACATTGTGTTTCAAGTTGGATGTAATAATTGTTCTATATTTTTGTTAATTAATTGTTATTTATTATTAATGATTTGTTACTTCTTCGTTATCCTTTTGTTAATGCATACAGACAGACGGAGACGAGTCTGTTGGTTTGCCACGTTTAAAACGTGATCCAACTATAGCATATGATATATCATTGAACTCAGAAGGAAAAATGCTATCGAGTGATGTAAAAATATTAATGGGGCTATATTAGAAGAAATTAATTTGACGATGGTTCCGAAAAGACGAAACGTTTTTTAAAAAACTGTTTAGGTACGGCATTCGATAGAGCGTAAAAAGTTGCTATGAGGAAGTGTCATTTTTTCCATACCTCTTTAAACAAGGTGAAATGTTACAAAAACTAATTTCCAAAATTTCGATTTTTTTCCAATATCTCAAAAACTAATCATGTTAGCCTTGAATTTTATTGACATATTAATGATCACCAAATTACGCAACTTTGCCCCAATGTAACCTAGTCTTCATCTTTAACGGTTTCTAAGATACCAATGTTATTGCATTCAAATTGAAACATGCATTATATTCTATATCTTACACTTTTTACCAAAATATTTTAAATGAAAATTATTTTCTCTTGACATTAATTTGATCGATGCTAGACTATTATAACATTATATGTTATACACAATACAATATGTTTGTATCAATACAATATGTTGTAAAATTTATACAATTACGTAACTACGAAATGTTCTGGCTCCGCCTTCTGCAAACATCTTATACTAATTATCATTAAAAGCACATTAAGTCAAACCGCCTCCTGGTCATATTTCACGACGAGTGCTAATTTATAAGTAAATATTTTCTGTATTTTGTGGAAGTTATCTAAAAACATTGATGGAACTTGCACGAAAACTACAAGGAAATACTTGATTACCCAACGTAGGATTACATCCCACGTAAACCGGATTACATCCTACGTATATTTTATTTGACTCAGCAGTCTAGCAAAAGTGATCATCGACCAAAGTAACTGGTTTTTGTGGGAGCTCGCGTGCACGATTAGCATTGGATATGTGTAATTAATTGGCACAATCTCTCAATCTAGCTTCGTAATCAAACCGAATCCGAATTTGTATAGACACAGACACTGTTACAGGCACAGAAATTGAATGAATTAGTTTTCATGTTTCATGTGTTAGTTTGTATATTTGTATTGTGATGCTATCGTACAGCCTACACAACACATTTGCTGCAGATATTAATCGGGTATCATTACCAAACCTTCTTCTCAGTACGCTTACACCTTACACCATCTTTTGATTTCCTCATGTCAGCCATATAAAATATTCTAGTTGTGATTCTACTCTTAGACTCTTAAAATCAGTTTTCAGTGATATCTAACTTTTCTAGAAGGCAACTTTTAAACATGGTGGAAGAACTCTGGAAATTTTTTCTGCACAACATTATGGTAGGTAGCTTTATTAATAAAATAAGCTACTCTAACAATGCTATTATAATTGAATTTTTTTAAAAAAATAAACCATATCTTATGAATGTATGTTGGCATTATACTGCTAATTTTTGTGAATTGGAAAACATACATTATCAATAACTGGTGCAGCAACTTAAAACTTGTTATTACAGGTGTTTTCAAGTGTTGGTTGCATTGATAGTAAGTGGTCAAAAAGTTGAAAATTATTAGACAATTTCAACTTAATTAGCTTTTCTTGTTTCCTTCACACGTTTAAAACTTCTAGACTTTTTTATAAAATACCAAGACAATAAATTATATTAGCTGTTTTGTTATCATTATAAATTTTTATTATTACCTAGGTATAATAATTATAATAATAATTATTATTTGTAAATTTGAATTGATGAAAAAAATCCAGATTCGTATTTAAAAAAGTGAGTTGATCGTGACATTTTAGATGTTAAGAGTCATATTAAAGAACCAGTGTCATCATTATTTAATAAGAAAAAATGTGGGTTGCTCTGATTTAACTTTTTTCGCTCACGTTAATAGTTTTTGGGATTTTCTCTAATATCTAATATCTCAGAAACTAAAATCTATTTGGCAACACTTTAAAACGTACAATGACTGGTTATTGGAAAGAGCAAGTTTTCTTTAATTTAACCGATTTCGCAGGAATAAAATTAATATAAATTCAAGGTTTTTCTGGTGATCTGGCAGTTTTCAATATTTTGGCGAATGCGCCAATTTGAAACCAGTTTTCTTGACGTTTACATTGGAATATGCAAATATTCAATGAATTCAATGAAGTTTCAATTTTCCTTATCACGTATAAATTAGTTATGTGAATGAATATGTTGTTAACATAATATTATGTTTTCTAATTAAAAAATTCAATACTTTTGTATTGAATTTTTTAAAGAATTTCCGACCCATCATAAGTAACTTAGCATAAACCCATAGTTTAGCACCGTAGCATAATAAGTAAACCGAATTAAAAAGATTAGTAATACTTCAAGAAATGGTAAAACTTTAGGTATAGGGCAGTATAATGAAAATCTCCTTAAAATTAATTACAGAATTCAAATGTGCAGCAAAATTCTATTTAAAATAACGAAGTTGAGGTAAAATATATATAGGATGTTCAAGTTTTATGTTGAAAAAATTCGGGAACATGTAGAATCAGTAAAAATAATGGTATTTTGCTATATAAACTTATTTCCAAATCTGGACCGTTTTCGAGAAACAAATATTTTTTTTCTTTTTATCTCTGACAGTACCTAATAAACTAATTGTTTTATTTGGTAGATGCTAGTATGAATCATTACTTCCACAAAAATTTCAGCTCGATGGGAATAACCAGTGGCGTGCAACCTGAACTCTTGGGATCCCTTTTCTAAAAAATATATGTTACGCTACTAACTAACGTTTAAAATAATACGTTACTTGAATGTCCCACTCATTTCTCTACAAAAAAGTATACTTACATTATTTCACAAAACATACCATTACGTAGTAAATCGATATTTTATGAAACCATGTCATGTCCTTTCCTAACAAAATAATATAATAATTATACTTATAAATCAAATTAATAAAATTATACTTATACAGGCTGAACCAAATTTGATTACCACTACAGAGATCTCGGGAATTATTAGAGCTACAAGAACGCTTAAATTGGGAAAGTAGTGCAGAATTTAATGTCGATCAACATTCCGCTGAGAAAACAATTGCATTTTATTTTGTTTCGATTTTATTTAGACAAATTCATTTTTTTCTAAATAAAATCGAAACGAATATGGCGCCCATAAGAAAAAATAAAGTTGTTGTTATTTTCTCGGAAACATCAAGTAAAAAAAATAACTAACTACGCCACTGTAAAACCAAACAAAACCGTCCAAGATTTTTTCGGTCGGACCACAAATAAAGACCACCTGTTTTTAAAAACAGGTGTAACTTCGTTCTTGTAGCTCTAATAGTTTCCGAAATCTCTGTAGTGGTAATCAAACTTGGTTCAACCTGTATATAAAATAATAAATAATATAAAGAATAATTTTATTTTATCGTACTATTTTTTTAGGACAGGATATGACATGGTTTCATAAAATATTGATTTACTCTGTAACGGTATGTTTTGTGAAAAAAATTAAAGTATACTTTTTTGTAGAGGAATGAGCGGGACATAGAAATATGTATAATTTTAACCGTTAGTCAGTGGCGTAATATATATTTTTTAGAAAAGTATCCCAAGTGTGCAGGATGCACGCCACTGGGAAGTTCCATCAAGCTGAAATTTTTTGTGGAAGTAAAGATTCGTAGTAGCATCTACAAAAAAAAAAAAAAATTTTTACAACTTCAACACCCTGTATCATATATATATTGTACGTTTTTTCAAATAAATTTCAGAGGCAGATCAATCTTTTAATGGCACGCTTTGTGTATTGGACATATTGGGAAGGACTCCTTTCACGAATACATTGATATATAGGGTTTGATAGATGTAGTTTCCACTAATACTAAGAGAGGTGACATCTAGAGAGTGTTTATAAACATAATACGTTAGAAAGAGAAAGATAAATCTGTAAAATATACAGCGTGTTCCAAATAAAAAAATATAAGTGGTAACGTGTGGTAAAGCTCTCTTTTTTGGAATACTTACAAATGAAATGTATGCCCCATTCAAATAAAATTCGGCTTGTCTCTGGAATTTGTTGAAAAAAAAAACATGTATACCAAGTTATTTTATGCAGAATATTTTCCGGGTCCGGCCCGGTTGGTTCGTCCCACGTTGTATAGGTTTAAAAATATCAATAAACCACATAGTTAGCCTACAATTTCATAAACACCAGCTTAAAATGAAGCAGAAAGGGAGCATTATAATGAATCCACTGAACACTGAATGGATTTGTTTCCTTAATTTATTACATAAATCAGTTCAAAACATAGAGGTTGTAACAAAATTTTAATCATTTTGTTCCCTTTTGTTATTTAGAGCAGTATATTACCGGACGAGTTATTATTATATCAGAAATATTTACATTTTATCCCTGAATACCACCAACCCATAACATTCCACTTTGTAATGTGTTTTGTCTACCTTTCAGGTTATTAATTTGTCGCTTTTATGAAAAAGGAGAGGGGCGCAACAAACAGGAAGTGAAGACGCGAACTCGATCACGAAGGAGGTCGGTCATTATATAGAGTACAAGCAAGTTGTAAAATCTTTGTGGCTTATTTGAAGCACATGTTATAGAAATTTATTTTTCAAATTAAATCTTTAATCATCCTCAACATTTTAGGGGATGAGTGTTTGTAAATAATAGATTTCTATCTGTGATCATCGTTTTAAGTGATATTATAGTATATCTTTTTTGATTGTCACGAGATTTGTGATTATCGATTTTATTTACATGTGGTGTAGATTTTCTGTCGAATTTTTATATTTGACGAGTTGCTGAGACGCTGGCCTAATCTTTCCAAGAACTCTACTACCGTCGTGAAACCATCATATTCCGTGTGGAACCTCTTAGGACAAATTTGAGCTGGATTCCCGAGGTTGGAGCCGAAATTTGTATACAGGTGAGTACATTTTATTTTCTTAATAAGTTTGAATCTGATTAAATAAAATTGTACCCTGTAAGCAAAAGTTGGTTCTCTCTGAGAAGCCTGGATTGATTGGTGATATAACCATATGGTTATTTTTTTGATATACTATAGTTTCTTTGTCTGTCGATTACAGAACATCTGATTTTATCCAGAAATTTTATTTTTGATTAGCTTGCTGGTATTCTTGACCGTCTCAAATTAAATTTTCTTATATTATAATATTATTGTATTTGATACTGTTACTATTGCCAATTAAGATATCTCATGTTAAAATTATGTTTTCATATTTTGTTATCACTAGTTTTTTTGTGTAGCATATTTATATACTCTATTACTGCAATTTTGGTAATTTTTATTGAAGTCTATAGTAACGTTTGTAAGTTACTTTCACCTATTAATTTTTTATCTACCGTACTTCAAACACAGTTACTCACTACTGTTGGATCGTTTAGAAAATTAGAATTCCTGGATCATTTTTTGTACAACTCTGGGACTGGGTTAATCCTGTATTTTTTTACATGTACCTATTTTCATCTTTGGAGCCACTACCTTAACCATAGCTACGTTGGACCATTGTAGTCCTCTGATTCCCTAGCACCTTGGGATTTATTCCATCGAGCAATCCATCCAGCAAGTCTAGCTAGACGTAGAATTGAACAAGAGTCAATTTATTAATCTAGGAGCAGCTATTTGGTGAGATACCTTTATACGTAGGCCAGAGAAAAGGTAAACCCAGCCCAGTACAAATAGTTTGTAAAATATTGCTAAACGCCTTTCAGGCAGTAGACGAGTAACTTCATTTTTTCTTTTTTGTAAATATAATTTATTTAATATATATTTTTCATTTTAATTTAACTTGTTTGATCTAACAGTTAAGCATTCACAAACTCTTATTTTTTTCTTTGGCAAAATCACCTGGCACCCTATTTATAAAAAAGGCTTACCAGTAAAACCATCTCATGCCTTGAGCGCAGAGCGAACCGGAGCTATGTCCCTGAACCTTTAGGGGAGAAGCTAATAATTCCAGAGGTTCAGTGCAAGGTAAGAGGTAATTGATTTTTATGTATGATTTTTTTTTTTACATGCATATGGATTTATTCATATATATATATTAATTATTTTAATCTCTAGTTGTGGTATATTAAACAATTTAGGTCCCAAGCTAAACACTAAATTATGCTACATTAATGGAAGAAGCGCAGAAAATGTTTTCCTTTTTATTTGAAAATTTGATTTTGATAATTTTTGCAATAAAAGATCAACATATTGTACATACCTCAACTTTAGTTTATTTAGGACGCTGATATGATGATCTGGCTTCTAAACCTTCTCTTTTAAAGAAAGTGTAGACTGGGCTTTTTCAATAATAACTAGCCAAATTACATGCTACATGCTATAGGGATTTCAAAAAGTATGTAATTTAGAACATAGCACGATGTCGTCAGTAGCCTGTGGGCTACTTGAGGCAGACAGTCCCAAACAGCCTCACCCAGCATCCTGAAAAAACGGCACGTTATCCTGAAAAAAAAACATGACGTTTTTTTAGGATAACGAGACGTTTTTCAGGTTAACGTGATGTTTTTTCAGGATAACGTCACGTTTTTCAAGATCAGGATGCCGGGATAAGCTGTCTGCCACTGTTTATCTTAAGTAGCCCACAGGCTATTACCGTCACCCTCTAATTAATTTGGATCTATCATAGTATTACCTAAGCTCATCTAATATTGATTTAAATTTAGGTTTGTGCCTAGGACAAACTCGTGCCTAGAATTTAACGTAAAATAATAATGGCGGTAATAAATTGTTGATCCTCTTTTTTAGAGGTATGAACATTACACAGTGGAGTCAACGAAAAGTTTCATCCTCGATTGTCTGTCAAAGGATTGGTTTCCAAGGATAATGATCGTACAGGTCGATTTCTAGTTGAAGGGTGACACATTTTTGTATTAATTACATTTATACAGGTGCCTCAAAAAAGAGAGGGTTACCACAACTTGAATTTTTGAAAAGGAACATCCTATGTATATTTACAGTTTTGGATCCTCCATGAGTACATTGATATAGGATTTGATGGATATACTTAGCTCTAATAGTGAGAGTGAGGGAGATATCCATAAAAGAGAGTTCCTTAAGCATAATGAGTTAGAAAGGGAATATCGATTTGTTGCAATCACTATAAAAGCCCTCTCACTATTAAAGCTGTATCCTCAAACCCTATCAATGTATTCGTGAGAGGACGTTCTTTCCAAATCCATAGTAGAAATACACAGAGTGTTCTATTAAAAAATATAAGTTGTGAACCTCTCGTTTTTTGGGCACCCTTATCCATAATAATCCACCCAATGGTGAATAATATAAAAATATGGGTTCCATCAAATAAAAAACGAGTTGTCCGATCATTTCCATGGAAACCAACCTTTTGACGGATAATTGAAAATGGAACTTTTCGTTGACTCACCTTGTATTTAAAATGGCGAAAAACCCTTATATACTTACGTTGTTGGCTAAACGGCGCCTCCTCCTGAAGGGCATCTGCACGCAAAACAGATTCTTGATGGAATTCCGGAATTTTCGGGAGAGAGCGCAGTATATAATGGGGTTCAGAGCCGAGTTGGCGTGGCCGAGTAGCAAAAGATACACCTTGACTTCCGAGAAGAATTTGTTGGTTGTGGAACTGCCCGTGTCTTTCATTAAGTTCATGATGTGGTAAGGAAGCCAGCAGGCGGCGAACACAAATGCCAGCAGGAGAAGGATGCACGCCACTCTCTTCCTTCCTCTCACCACTTTATTCCTCTGTAATAATAATACAATAATATAACATTAATTTAAAGAAAGAGTGACAAAAATTAACTCAAATGTCTAAGAATGCTAGAATGTTTTCCAGCATTAGACATAGGCACCGCATGGTTAAATGTAGTGCCTGTTATTAATCCAGAAAAATCTGATACATCTTTTTGAAGATTTATAATGGTTTAAAACAGTTAAAAGTATTTGATTTTCTCTTAATATCGTTTATTTATGATTTTTAATGTACAAATATTATCAGAGAAAATATTTATAACGAATTTATACCTATTTATTTTAAATGTTTGTTTTGATGGGAGTTGGATTTATGATTTTCAATTTTATTTATTAAAGGCTCCATTTTGAATATGAATCCTGTTACATATATTACGGTGAAATTGTTATACATATCAAAAATAACAAACGAGTTGAAAAAAGACAAACAGAACTAATTGAACAAATAAATCCCTTTACTTGGCGCTTTAATTTCGTTCTTCTATTTCTCGCTATGTCCGTTATTTGTCCTAAATGCAAGACAAGTTACACTTCAATTCATTTACATCTTGGGGACAGTACATTTTTAAAATACCCCAAAGAAGTAATTTAGAGTGGATTTAAATCTAGCAGACCACCACTCGTGTCAGTTACAAAATGTTGTAGGTGTAGAAAATATTGCTGCCATTGCAATTAATCTGATCGGTTAGTAGCAATTTTTCAAGATTGATAACGATACGCGAGATAGAAAAGACTATAGGAGTTCTATGACTACAAGATTTTAATTCACTTAATCAGTAAACGTTTGTTGTAATAACTCAAGTATGCAACGAAGATAAAGACAACTAAACATATTAATTAACAAAATAGGTATATTGTGGCATGTCGAACTTGCACGCAAGCAAAATAGTCTCTAGATCATTCCAATGATAATGTAGAATTCCGACTCAGAAACATACATAATCTCATAAAATTCATATATGAATAATTTCATTAATAATATAACATATATTTAGAGAAAGAGTGACAGCTAACTAAAATATACAATAAAGTTGGAAAGTTTTCCAACTCTAAAATTGTTATTAGAAAGAGTTAATGCACAACATGCCATAATGATAAGGCTCACCATTGGGATCTAGCTTAATATATAAGATATGAATTCCATTAGACAAAGGCACTATTCAGTAATGGTGCCTGTGTCTAATTATTAGTAAGATGAGTCCTGAAAATGATGAATGTAAACCCTGTGCTCAATAATTTAACAAATATAGAGGAAGACAGGGTAATCGCACCAGGACAGGCAACTGCTGACAAATAGTGTTTTTGGCTTAAATGCACTGTATACATATAGAAAAATTAGTTTGCATACTTTAGTCGTTATTATTTTCTATAATGGAAATTCAAATATTTTCAAGAACGTACGACTATTTCAGAGACCAAAATTGTGTTAATCAATTCAAATTTCGCGGCAGCTAATAAAACTGCTTTCTGCATTACTGAACGTTGCCTGTGTTTTCTAATGTATATATTTAGCTTGTCTCATAGATATTCAGTTAAATTAAGATCTATGTTTTCGTAGACCAGTTCATTTTTTGAATTTAAACTTATCAAATATATTGTTGAATGACGTTGGGGCTGTGTGGGCAAGTACACGTTCTATAAATTATGCAATAGCTATTGTCGCATATTTTAATTTCTTTCTAATTTACTAGCTACACCTAAAGCAGATTGGAGCTCAAAACAACTCTTCATATTGCTATTTGCGCTATTTTTAATATATTGACATGAATCATATAAACAAGTAACTGAATACAACTCAGTTGAATTCAACAAAATATGCTTTTGCTTTTAATGCGTGGTTGGTTTTGAAGAGTTAATAATGTCTGTAAATTATTTATGGCACAGTTGCATGATTCATTATATAAGTAGTTTCTTACACCACCTATACACCACCCCAGTATACCACCTGTAAAATAATAAATAACGAACAAATAGGGAAATTTAGAAGTATGCCCTGATACTACACTTTCGATATTTAATTTGAATACTTCTGGTTTCCTGTTTTTTATTATTTTACAGGCGGTGTAATCCCAAAAAAGATTTCAATATCCATTTAAGAAATAAGTAGCGTCAATAAAGATAAATTTCTCATAAATTTTGCATTATGTTATAAACTAATATTAATTTACCATGCGTCAAAGAGTAGTATTTTAATAATAACATGCGCATATTTTTCATTACATTATATAGAATTTACGCAAGTGGAAAATATCAGGTAATTAGGTTTTATTCATGATATTTTTGCGACTCTGTTCTACGTTTAGGAAAAAATATCAGGGAACCTGCTAGAATGATAAAAGTTATAAAATACCGAGTAAAATACTTGCCCTCCCGGGCGGTTTCCCGCTAAGCTTGCAGGGCTTCAAATATATAATTCAGTCCTTTTCCACTCTTGAATTCTTAATTCCATTATTATTCAAATCCCAAATTTTAAATAATGCGAAAAAGCTTACAATTTCAGAATTTGCTTCATCAGACAAGTGACTTAAATAGTAATAAATTGAAAACGTTTTTTATTGACACAAAAATTTCAGCATTGAGAAAAACTTATATTATTTAATAACAGGAAACAGCCCTAAAAAATTAAATTGTATTACTTGCCGGAAACATTACTGACTTAGATATGAACCAACAGTTCAGTAACGTATCATTTCGTTTCACTAAAGTACTACTGCAGCCAAGACGCATATTACAAATTCAAATGAAATAATGGTGATAACAATAACACATCACAAATAAAAAAAATGTTTGACAAATATTGCGTCTGTGAAATACTTATTACTAATTATTGTGAATCATTTATCAAAAGTGACACTTACAAAGTAAAGATGGCATTATTGTAGTTTTGTTTTAGATACTCTGTTATTCAATAGTGGCGGGTGCATATACGACGCACAGTAGTTGTTTGCGACATATTTCTTTAAATAATGAGGTTATACCTTTTGCGTATCTATATAAATAGGTTACAGGTAACAAGGGAAATTAAACTTTATTGAATCAATTTATCAAAATCAGGCGTACAAAAAATAATTAAGAAACTAATATCATGATTTTAAATTTAAATCACTACACACAATGCATCCTGGTGACAACCAAATTAGACTGGAATTTTGTCAATAGTTTCGAGTTGAATTGAGAGCAGATCCTGGTATGTTTAGTAAAATATTATAACTAATAAAAATAAACATTTTTATGCTGCTGAAAATCCACATACCGGGTGTCCCACGGTGAGGGTCCATTAGAAGTATCTGGAGAACCAATTAATTTAAAATTTGAGGTGAAGTCAAAGTGGGCCATGATCTACTTGATGGAATATTTTGCAGTTTCTACCACTTCTGGTTATACCGGAAGTCGACATTAACTTCGTTATTTTAAATGGGATACCATTTTTAATTGGTTGTCCAGATACTTCTACTGGACCGTCTCCGTGGGACACCCTGTATAATACAAGAAGTAAGACAAATGTTTGGGGTGGTCTTTTAAACGACCAAAAACTAGGCCCTTACTTTATTTCGTATCGTTTAACTGGCCAATCGTATTTCAACATCTTGTGAAACGATCTCGAGGAAATGCTAGATAATTTGCCACTCGAAACATTAAGAAACTTGAGCAGGTTTCAGCAGGATGGAGCTGGTCCTCATAAATTGTTACAGAGATTTTGGATGAACGTTCCAGATTCATGGATATGAACTAATGGTCGTGTACTCTGGCCGCCAAGGTCGCCATGCTTAAATCCTCTAGATTATTTTCTTTGGGGATCTGCAAAAAACAGATTTTTTGCCAGGCAACTAGAAAATGTTCAACGGCTAGAGGCAAAAGTAATAGAAGTGTTTCACGCAATTCACCAGAAAACATTCGAAATGTAGTAAGAAACATGGACCGTAGAACCATGTTTCAATATACTGGGTGTCCCATCGAAAAGTATCACACTTCGTCGCCTTATATCTCGAAAACTAAAAGAGATATCGGGATGCGGTTTGGACAGAACGACTTAGGATTTTTGTAAGTTTTTTTGGCACTGTTGCCAAATCTCCAAATATATTAGTAATTTTTTTATAGAATACGCTCCTCTTTGGAGTAAAATTACTTGCTTATATTAAATGGAACACCCTGTGTATTTTGCCATAATCAGAAAGCCTAATCACTCTAATTTTCAAAAAGGTATGCATTGTTTACATTATCTTGAGAATTGGAGCCACAAAATTAAATTTGTTAGAAGTACTCTTATTTGGGTTATTACGAATGAAAAAAACACCTTCTTCTTTGTAAAGTTATTTTTAAGTTTTTGTACACTTATTTTAAATAAATACCCTATATATTTTAAAATTTTAAAATCTCTGATCAAACTTGATGTGGAACTTGACTGCATTTGCTTTTTAAATGAAAAAAGATAGGGAGAAAAGAATAATTCTTTAATAATCGGTAGGAACGAGTTTTGTTAACAATAACAACAAAGCACAATGACAGTAATGAAAATAACAGATAAAATAATCAAAATAACTGTAAATAAAAACTACTTGAATAAGTTAGAAAACAATTGGTTTTAACTGCCCACCATTTACTTCAATATACATTTTGTGCATCCTTAGTAGTAAATGATCAAAAGTGTGTGATCCTTCTAATGTGAACATTTTTATATCTATACTTAAAATATTTGACACAACTGACAATACAGTTTATTATTGTACTTTTGTTCGTCATGGCTACTGTGAAAACGAAGACCAGCTTCACAAACTGTTCAAGTAAGAGGTGCTCCCATTAAACTGAATTTTGTGGCTCCAATTCTCAAGATAATGTAAACTATGCATACCTTTTTGAAAAGTAAAGTGATTAGGCTTTCCAATTATGGCAAAATATACAGGATCTTCCACTTAATATAAGCAAGTAATTTTACTCCAAAGAGGAGCGTATTCAATAAAAAATTTGCCTATATATTTGGAGATTTGGCAACAGTGCCAAAAAAACTTACAAAAATCTAAAGTCGTTCTGTCCAAACCGCGTTCCGATATCTCTTTTAGTTTTCGAGATATAAGGCGGCGAAATGTGATACTTTTCGATGGGACACCCCGTATTTCACTGTTACTCCGTTTAAAATTTCAAGTGGGTAGGTTACAAACTAAAAGAGATAGAACGGGATAAATGCAGCTATGTTTTTTGAGAATTTAAAAAAAAAATCTAAACATCTCGAAAACGATTAAGAATAAGGATAGGGTATACTTATGAAACTTAAGTACCTTAAAATTTGATGTCGAATTCAAAAACAAAATAAAACATAGCATATTCCATTTGAAATAAGCGAGGTGACATAAACTTCCACTGGAACCGGAAGTCCCTAAACGCCAATATTTTTAATCGATAGAAAATTGGGAGAAACCCTCGTTTACAAATTTTCAGAATTCTAGTACGCGAGAAAATGAAAGATACAAACATAAATAATAACTACAAATGACTACAAACCTTGACACCCTGTATCTCGCAAACAAGGTAATTTAGGTCACACGTTCATATGGATCCTTAGTCATAAAAGTGAACAAAGAATTAGCTCCTACAGTATGGAGATGACATTAAGGAACACCCTGTATATAAAAAAAAAACGAAGAAAAGCGAAACGAAAGCCCTAAAGGAAAACTGGATAGAATTTTAAAAATATTTTAAGGACGAAATATTCGGATTAAATAAAGTACCTACCTACCTTTAACCATTATAAGATTAAATTCAGCTTCGGTTGTAAAGTCAGTGCTTCCACGGTAATCATTTATAAACTTATAATAACTCGCAAAAAGAAATCACTGCTCGAAGAAAACCTACAAAACTAAGCTTGCGCATGATGTAAAAGAAAGTTTATAATAAAGTAATAAAGTATCAAAACTCACAATGAGGATAAAAAATTCCAAGTGACTTGAAAGGCGTTACGTCTGGACATGGGGTTAGAGTTTTAATGTCGCTGTCTAAAGTGAAGTAAGTGTCAGATAAAATATTGTTTAGGAAAAGTTTTATTTAAGAACATAGCAGTTCCCCTAAGTTAACTACATATTTTTCCAAACTAAACATTTTTTCTTCTAGTCTATCTCCTTCTGGGTCTCTTGATTTGTTCCTCAAATTGTAGTTAGGCCAAAGAAAGTAATTGTTATGACGTATTTTTGCATACTTCTACAAATTAACAAATTTTTATATTTGCCTTATTATATTTTGACCCTTTTTAAACCTATATAACTTGTGAACTAGTTGAGACAATGAAATGCGGTGTTCTCCAATCTTTTTCTAATGTTAATAAGTTTTTTCCTGAGTATCCATCTTTTTTGCTGTCATGTCATGCTGCCATGTCACTTCCGGTTAAACCGGAAATGACATGGCGTGTTTTCGGGGATAGGGCAACTTTGTTATTTCAATGGAACGCCCAATATATTTTTTCACAGAAGCTCATTGTTTCCCCTTTCCATATTTGTCATGGAAATTATACTGAGTGACAGTTTTATAAGATGAATACTGCGTTTTATCGAAATGCTACGAAAAAAATAATAATTCACAAAGTAGACTATGGAAATAAAAGACATAAAATCTAACTGAATTTTAGGTTCTTTGTTAAAATAGTTCTATAATAATTTGACGTTTACAATTGATGTTGTTTTTTATTTCCATAGTCTACTTAAAATTTTCACTTCAAATTTGGTGAAAATTTCATATGGTATTAGCATTATTCGTCTATCACGGCATTTCACTGAGCTATCTGTACCTAACCATAATGATTTTCCTAAATGATTGAATACATTTTTTAGGTTTTTAAAAATTTAGAAGAGGTTGTATTAATAACAACTTTATTTAAATATTGGCCTGGACTAAACAGCTTGCCTTGTACTGACATTACGCTTTCCTTCTAACTAAAAATTTTCCAAATGTAAATAAAGTTATTACGATCGAAATAATTTCGTAATATTTGTATTTAATACCACTTATAATGTGTAAACTTTATTTTACTGACGCTCCAGCTTGAGATTTTGGCATACCTACATTTTATTTTCATATATGGGGGTTATCATAAAATAAGGGGTATACTTTAAAGTCTTATATAATATGGAAAACAAAAGAGTTAAACGTAATCATTGCGATTTAGAGAATTGTTCTCAAAATAAAACTCACGTAAATGTAAATTGAAACGATTTAAACTTTAATAACATGGATCTACAAACAAGAATTGGTTTAGTAAAAAAATGGTGTTTAGAACACGACCAACAACGCTGCAAGAATTAAAAGACTCTATTAGGGAGCAAATTGCTGCAAATCAACGAGAAATGCTGTATAATGCTATGTACAATTTGGAGGAACGGTTGGTGATTGTACCCAGCAAAATGGACGACATATCGAAGATTTGCGTTAACCACTGTTGGACATAAGAAATCCCATTGTTTAAGCAATCGAATTTCTTTCACATCCTGTTATTAACTTAATTTGTTAAAGATACATAAGCTTAAATATATCCCTTACTTTATGATAACCTTGTACAGGGTGTCAAATTTAACCCCTCTATCCCCTTATCTCAGAAAGTATAAAAGGTACAGATAAAAGTTAAATACGAAAGTTTTAAAATAAATACACAAATTATTTTGAAATAATTTTGAAAAATATTAGTTTCTAATAATATAATATATTCATAATCAGTATTAAAGGTACACTTACTATAGCATACCAAATAGTAGTAGATATTTTTAATAATAGCTGATAATGATTAATAGCTGACATTTTTTCCACATTTTCGTCAATATCTTGAAAACTAAGCAAAATAAGAATTAGGGAAAGTTATATAGAGTATCGTTAAAAGTTAATAGAGAATCCAAAAATATAATAATACACAGGGTGTTCCATATGAAATTTTCGATTTTCTGGAGTTTTAACATATACATGTTTGAGCCATCTGTCAAAAACACCCTGTATATTAATCAGGTAACATCGATTCATAGAAGTAATTTCTGAGTCTAATTGTCTACGAAATAAACCCTATTTACCTTTTTTTTGGATGTCTTATTTGTTTTGCCGAGATTTTTTGAGCAGGTGTTTTTTAAAGGTTTTTTTTCTTTAAATGCTAATATCTTCGTAACGGTAAATGATAGGTATAGGGTACTCTTAACAATGTCGACCTAGAATTTTAAGGAGAGTTCAAAAACGTAATTGAATATAGGATGAACCGTTTAAAAAAAGAAAGTTGATGCCTGGATCAGAGAAACTGAACAACCTGTATTCAAGAAAGTTATAAAAATGAAAAATTCAGGTAAAAACAAAAAACTTTCGTATTTAACTTTTTTCTCTACCATTTATACTTTCTGAGATAAGGGGATAGAGGATCTTATTTTGGACACCCTGTACATATTATATTATTGTTAAAAGGTGTGTATTTATCCTTGTCATTCTAAAAATACATAAACAATATTCGAAATGTCGTATTATTACAAACATTAAATAAGGCATAGCACCGTACTTTAAACCTGCAGAATTAAAGTTGGGTTCTCTTATTAAAAAGTGTACATGCACATACCTAGAATTCAAACTAAGGGAAACCTAAATATGCTTAACACCATGGGGCGTCTAATAACTTTCTAATAATTCATAGTTTCTTTTGGGATTACACCACATGTAAAATAACGAAAAGCACGAAACCAGAAGCATACAAATTGCATCCTAAACGTTTCGAGTTGATCCTCAACTTTTCGTCAGCAGAACGTTTTTAAGAAGAGCTTTTTCTTTTACTGACGAAGAGTTGAGGATTAACTCGAAACGTTTAGGAAAAAGCTAGTTAGGTGTTTAATTTCTCTTAAATTTATTTATAGTAATTATTTGATTTAGACATATTTTAAAATATGACATGTAATGTTACAGAATTTTTTATAAAACTGAAAAACCACTGATGAAATTTAGTTAATTTATGAAATATTATTTTATCACACATTATACAGTGGTTTTTGGGGCAAACTTTAGAAGTTTGCCTTGATACTGCACTTTGAATATTTAATTTGTATGCTTCTGGTTTTTTGCTTTTTGTTATTTTACAGGTGGTGTAATCCCAAAAGAAACTATGAATCATGAAAACGCACCACAAATAAGTTACAGACATTAACCCTCTAACAAGTTGTAGAATTAAACAATAGGTATAATATTTCACAATACAGTGAAGGTGTGTACACAATACACACAAACAATAGGTATATAGGTATACCCGTTCTTAAAAACAGTTTTCAATTTTACTGAGACAAAAGACAATTTCAAAGACAAGTTCAGCATTATAACTACCTCTCGGATATTTAACTAATACCAGTTATATCTAACACTGACGGGGCTATATTCACGGGTAATTAATAAATTCCGGTTCCCAAGTATTTCGCTGCGATATTTGATCCGCGCCAAATAATTATCTGAATATGCCCACAGAGCCATGAACTTTTCGTATGGGATATTAATGCTAGAGTACTTTCCTAAATGGATCCCTATCAACATTGTTAAAGTAAGCTTAAACCAACTCATTATATACATAAACTGTTAATGTATTCATAAGCTTTTAGAAATTACGTTTATTTAATTATTTTCTGTTTTTTTTTGCAATAGAAATTTGCTTGTTTTGATTTAATATATTTATTTATGTAATATCTTCATCTTACAAACACAGCTAAATTACATGTAAGAGATTTAGAACTAAACACTATAGGGACTATAACTAAGTTAAAACACACTATAACTAAAGTACAACACACACACATACACAAAGGAACCTAAAGTATTTTAAGACTTAAAATATCCTTGGCTGTACAGTTAAAAATGTCAAAATAATACTTATTCTGACACAGATTACATTGGTGGACCATAGACTCCAATGGTAAACATCCCTTTATATTAGTAATGAATGTTATTTGTTTATCAATTCTCAGATAGATAAATTAAACTTAATGAAATTGACTAGCTGATGGTCAGTATATTTTTTATTGTTTACAATATACTACACAAACATCGCAGATCTCTCTTCGTGCTGATAAAGTTTGAAATTTGAAAGTATTTAACATAGAGTTGTTTGAGATTAAATAGGGGTAGGTATTATTCTTCCTTAAATAGAGATATCTCAAGAATCTCTTTTGAATGCGTTCTATGAGATCATTGTTCAAATCAGCTTGTGGTGACCAAATTACTGAGGCATACTCAATATGTGGACGAACCAAAGCATTGTACAATAGTATGATAGTTTCAATTTTAGTAAATATTCTTGAATTTCTTGTTACAAAACCAAGTGCTCTAAACGCCTTACTGACAACATGTTGGTAATGTTGCTTGAACTTTAAATTGGTTTGCATAACAACACCTAAATCCTTTACATTATCCCTTTTTTGAAGGATTTTATTATTTATTGAATAATAGTACTGAACGGTTCTAATTTTCTTAGTGTATGTAACTGTACACCACTTATCCACGTTAAGAAACATTTTATTATTTTTAAACCATTCTGACACTGAATGTAAATCTTGCTGTAAACACTTACAGTCTTCAGTTGTACTGATAGTCTTAAACATTTTAAAGTCATCTGCAAACAGTAAACACTCTGAATTCTTAATAACATCAGGCAATTTATTAATAAATAAGGTGGTAGGACCCAGATTACTCCCCTGGGGCACGCCAGAAGTTGCAACAAATGTATCTGAAAGATGCTTTCCTACTTTCACTACCTGTATTCTTGAGGACAAATAAGATTTCAGAAAAAGGCAAGCCTCTCTAGAGAAACCGAGTTGAGCAAACTTGGATAATAGGAGTAAGTGATCCATCTTATCGAAGGCCTTTGCACAGTCCGCGTAGAGTATATCCATTTGTTTTTTTTTATTAATTATTGCCCTTGATGTATGACAAGTAAATACACATAGGTTAGATATGGTAGATCTGCCACTGACAAATCCATGTTGTTGATCAGAGATTCCATGTTTAAACTTATTATTGATATCTTCACAAATAATAAATTCAAATATCTTTGCCAATGAGTTTAATAAACTAATAGAACGATAATTTTCAATACTAGAAACACTTCCAGATTTGTGTACTGGAATTATGATTGCCTTTTTTAATTCATCAGGAAAAATCTTATTAATAATAGACATTTGAAATATATGAGCAATAGCTTTTCCTAAATATTCTGCAGTTGCTTTATAAATATAAGAAGGTATGTATGTTACCACTACCTGTAATTTTTTTGGGCTTTAATTTTTTTCAATCCAAATATCCATCCAAATTCAAAATTTGGATTGATATCAGGCCTTTTTCAATTCATCAGGTAAAATCTTATTTAAATAGACATTTGAAATATATGAGCAATAAGTTTTGCTAAATATTCTGCAGTTGCTTTATAAATATAAAAAGGTATGCATGTTACCACTACCTGTAATTTTTTTGGGCTTTAAATTTTTTATACTCTTTTTGACCACTTTTTCTGATATCAATGCAAATTCAAAATTTCTCCATTTACATGCTCCATCAATATTACTGTCAGCATTTGAAGATGAAGGTTCATATATTATTGAAAAATATTGGCCAAAGGCGTTAGCAATATCTACAGAATTTTCTAAATTATTTCCATTGAAAGTCATTCAATGGGGATACCTCTGGTTGCTGTTTTAGATCTTATAAAATTCCAAAAAATATTTGGATTCGATTTTATGTTTTCTTCAATATTTTTTTCAAAATTATGTAATTCATAAGATGTCTGAGGTTCAGAAGTTTGGTGTTTTTTACAGGGCTTGTTCTATCTGATTGTGATTATTTTTGTAGGGCATCAGTTTTTTCCTCAAGAAGTTAGTTATTTCTTTTGAGTAACTGATTATTTTCTTCCAATAACTTATTATTATTTAATAAAATCTTATATTTTTCTTCACGTACTTTGAGCAACTTCATCACTTTTTCATATTTCAACTTTTGCAGCTCTTCTGAAATTTTTTTATTTGCCTTAGTACATTTACAGAATTCAATTCTACTGTCTCCTTTTCCATATATTATATCAGGTAATTCTCTCTTTATAACATGATATGATAAACATTTCCATAATTTACACACACACTACCACTGTTGTTTGTTTCGATTTACAACATTTAAATGATTTTTATCAGGATCTACCTCTTCACAATAATTATTGTCGGCCATCTTTTTTGTTTATTCGAAATTTTTGTTTATTTGATTTTTAAATGGAAACGTATATTTTTTATATTGTTTTTAGATTATACGTGAAAAATACTTGTGTAAAAAAGTTATATCCTAAGATTCATAGTTCTCGAGATATTTAGTTTAAAAGATTTTTTTGGTCGATATAGGGGACTTACAATTTCGAAAATTGTCATGTTTTCGTAATATCTACTGAACTTTTTTGAACAAATTATTAGGAAAGGTAGCTATTTACAATCCTATTTCAAAAAGTGACCTTGGTTGTACAGGGTGTACAAGAAGTGACGACCAATAGGAAAATAAAAATCTCGAAAAATTCAAATACAACACCCTGTATATTTTTACATCAAAAGATACAGAATTAAATTCCCTACAACTTTAATATACTTGCTCCTATTAGGCGCGAGAAGAATTCCGCGCCGCATCTCTCTCGCCGGACGGCGATCGACGAAAATTTTGCAGAGGTTTTTTGAAAAGGCGTTTAAACTGGGAAAACGCTTAGGGAACGGGACGAAAATGCGCCTAAGCATAGGAGAAAGGCTTGGGGCGACTTTCAGTCGTCCGCAGGGATCGCTTTGCGATCTCTGCTCGGAGGAGATAGCTTAGAAACTTTGTCGATTTGGTGATGGAATTTAGAGCGAGACAGAATCGACGCGTTTTAATATATATGGATTATCCAAATACTGCAGAAATGGACATATTTTCATACGAGATGTATGTAGTTTCAGTGAGCGTGTCCGCAGAGGGAAAAATATACCTTTATGTAAATAAAACGACTGCTCAGCATCTAACGACGTTAATAGGTGCATATTTAAAATGGTATCTGATATTATATAGTGGATCTGTAGGAGCATTATTATTATAAATCTGTATTAACCCGGAGAATATTGTATTTTTGCTAGCACCATGTCAAATAAACTTTTAATACAATCTTCTACCATCATTAAAAATTTGTAGCATGGTTTGCACTACATCTACTGTTTGTAACGATTCATCTAACTATTAAATAATACTACTTTGTAAATTGTTTATGACATCCAATTTTTTGTAATTTTTCGAAGACTTCAATTGTTTTTATGTGTTCTCATTTCGTTGATATGACATCAACTTTGAAATTCAAATGACATCATAAGTTTTTATTTGTTTTTTAGTATCAGCATACCTATTAAGTACTCATGATTTATTACTGCGCTAAAGTGTAAATTTTAAACCAAGTAAAAATGGTGCACCTGTCGGAAAAGGAACGAATTGATATCCTTATTATGGTCGGATGCGGAGACCGAAGAAGAACTCAACAAGATAGTGATGGGTGATGATGCTATTTAATGAAGTGTATTCCAACATACCCCATATTTTGATATCATAAGACTCTTTTTTCTAGAAAGAAAAAGTTCTTTATGATAAATTTTGAGGTAAACAATAAAAAATCTATTTATTTATCAAAATATAAATTTCTTCAGAAATTCTTCCTATGTAGCCCCAGTAATGTTTGATATAGCCGAATGCAAAAATAAATGCTGATACCAGAAAAGCAAATAAAGAAGACATTGTGAAATTTGACAGTTGGACTCCATATCAACGAAATTACGCCAGTTGGACGCCATATCAACCTAAGAACAATTGAAGGACACAAAAAATGGCGAAAAATTAAAAAAGTTATTTAATAATATAAGTAAATTAATAAAAATGTATTAACTTATTTATATTAAAAATTTTTAATTACAATAATATTTAAAAAGTTATAGACAGTGTTCCATACATATGCCGGATCCTGTAAAGCTTATACACCACCACCACGGTCTATTCCAACGTAACAAACTTCATTTACACTCCAAACATATCAGCAAAGAGCCGTCACATTTGAAATATGGGAATTTCTATAAAAACTTTCTGACATGGTGAGAGAACGGTTGTTTATTAGAAGTTTATTTCGACATATTTATACTGAGAACGGAAAACACATTATATAATATGCATACGTCGCGGATCGCTCTACAGCTACTGGTCATATATGGCATATTGTAAAAATACGAACTTCGGTAATATTACAATTTAAGTAAAAAAACATTGCAACTTGTTAATGTTTATATAAGAATATGTACTTACATAAAATAGTACATAAATATATAAAATAGTATATTAAACGAGTAGCATAAGGCGTAATTTAATCGCACGCATCCAAGTTAGAAAACGAGCCGCCAAGCGGCGAGTTTTCTAAGGGACAAGTGCTATAAACGCCTTATGAAACACGTCGTTTATACTCCTTTTTATATTTTGCACTATTTACACCTATAAAGGCAAAAAAAAATCAGAAAATTGAATTACCGTATAGGGATTTATATACATATTCTGTGACAGTTGGTATCATTGATATTTATCATTTATCATTTTTTGACATTTATTTATTTTACATTAAAACATATGTATTTTCTACTTAGGCACACGTTAGCTATATATTTGATGAAAAAATATGGCAAACAATATGTTATTGTAATTACCTGTACTTGATTAGAAAAGTTTTTTAGTTCAAAGAAAATAATGATATTTTGAAAATTTAGTTAGGTTATAATTGTTAAATTAGCACATCATACATACCATAGCAAATTTGTTGCTACCAACATTTAAAAATAAAAAGTTGAGTGTCGAAAAGGGTTTCTCTTCGATACACAATTGCGTTTCATAATTACTTGTTTAAAGACGCAAAATAGAAAAATATTATATAGTAATATAGTAGTAATAATTAATATGTAATCCGGTTCCCAATTATGAATTATTTAGGGCTGATTAACCGCAATCGCTTATTGTTGCTCTTCGCGATACCTTCCGACTCGAGTTTCTCCCGCCGCCGACACACATGGAATGTTAATCAAATTGCAAATAAAAAATCGTCCAAGAACTTCAAACTTGTACTCATTTATTCAGTAATTTGTTCTCTTCTTATTTAATTTGTAATTAACGCTTCTTCAAATGTGGCGACCAGCTCCTGAATATTACACGGCTTATTTAACTGGATATGTCTCATTAAAAACTTCAAACTGTATTTTAAGAGGCATTTTCTAAATAATAAATGATAATTTGAACAGCTTGAGCCGTAACGTAAAAAATTGGAAGCAAAATATATTTATTCCATGTAGCTCTGTGTGTCTATTTAGTGCCTAATTCTTTGATATCTGTTAAGCTATTAGATATATAGAAAAACCTCAAATGTTGCTTGGTTGCGAATGATGCATTTTTTAAAAATAATTTACAACTATACAGTGAGCTTCATAATAGCGGGACAACTTCTTATACTTAATTTTTTTTTTAAATGGAACACCCTATATTTTGTATGCGGAATTGACTCCCCTGTGAAGCTATGTTTCAAATTATAACGTCGTAATAAATGCGTAACAGTTTAATCATTACTTTTAATTTGACAAATATTTTTGCATACAGTATTAGTGTAAAAGATGATTGAAACGTCGGATGTTGTTACTACATAAATCGTTTATTCGATACTGATCGCTGTTTTACATGTCATATATGTTTTATTGAACTTCCCAGTGCATTGACTTACTTACTAAACATTATTCAATATGTACTAACTAAGCAGTTTCGCAAATGCAAGTAATATGCAAATTACGAAACTACGTACATACTTAAAAACTACAATAAGTAAATACCTTGCATTACACCATCCCTTTCAGGAGAATGACCCCCACTATGGCCATTTGTGAAGAGCATTCTCTAGTTAGGATAAAATAAACAAACCTTGTTATATCTTAGTTTGAAATTCTAATCTAATTTAATCTAACACCTTAGTTTATACATATTATGATGACAGGCCT
Organism: Pogonocherus hispidulus; assembly: GCA_963924545.1. Taxonomy (NCBI): domain Eukaryota; kingdom Metazoa; phylum Arthropoda; class Insecta; order Coleoptera; family Cerambycidae; genus Pogonocherus; species Pogonocherus hispidulus. Next base: position 74,486,755 of record OZ004693.1, read on the forward strand.
GTCCTTATCTAATACTTAATTTACTTATTTACATATTTTCGAATTCGATTTTTATGTACCATGGTTTCTCTACCTTTATTGTCTTTAATAGTACAATTCGGTTCTTCAATACTAACTACAGGGAAAGGACCATTATACCAAGGGTCAAATTTGTGACGAGTTTCATTGGTTACCGAGACTAGATCTCCTGGCTTTAGCTGGAGATTTGTTGCTTTATTATCCAACTGAGTTTTACGGTCTAACTTAGATTTTTCGAGAGATTCCTTCGCCCTTTTGTGCGCTAATTGTAACCTATATCGAAGCTCTTGATCGTACGCATCTATATTATATAGAGGCTCGACGTATGATCCCCTTAATAGTTCAGGAAGATTTGCCTTTCTCCCAAATACTAACTCAAACGGTGTATAATTGTGATAAGTGCTCGGGGTTGTATTGTAACAAAATGCATAGTATCGACTCCAAGTGGACCAGTCAGTTTTGGCCTCATTTATATACATACGCATGTACTCATTAAAAACTCTATGGTTTCTTTCGCATCCCCCAATCGATTGACTATGATAGGCAGTTGATATTTTGTGATTTATTTGTAATAATTTCGTTATATTGTCGAAGATTTGATTTTTATACTCACCTCCCATGTCTGTACGAATTTCTCTCATGGGGCCATATACAAGAATAAAACCTTCAACAATGCCTTTAGCCACGGTTGATGCTTCTTTGTTTGGTATTGGAATCACTACTATGTATTTTGTCAATTCACACTGTATTGTAACAGCATATTCATCCCCTTCGTTTGATTTAGGGAATTTACCGATTGTATCTATGCAGACAATATCAAAAGGTTTTTGAGGAGTTGGGGTAATTACCAATGGCTCGGGTTGTTTTATTTTAACCTTATTAATTTGGCATTTATGGCACTTTTTTATAAATTTGGCAACATCGCGCGACATATTTTTCCATATATAGGAAGTTTTTAACTTTTTTAGCAGTCTTTTTTGGCCGCAATGTCCCCCTAACAATGGATTATCATGAAATTTTTCTATAAGTTTTAATTTGTCATCTTTATCGGTGATCAGTTTTCTTACGTTACAAAGAATAATAGTAAGATTGTTTAAATATCTATGCCCTAATTGCTTAAATTGATTAACAGTGCACTGTTTAAATATATCATCGTCTAGGCTTAATTTCAATTTTTCGAATTTACAATCGTCAGCAATAATTTGTAGCTGATGCAATATGTGCTCTAATGCAATATTGCCATTAACAATTGAAAATGTCTTTTGAGAGCTCAACTTTCTTTTATACCTAATCATCATCCTAAGAGATGTAGGTTTAACTTGAAATTGTAATAGGGGCAGTTTTATCGTTTCAAAATTATCTAATGTTTCATAAACATTAGGCTTCGCAGGTAAGTTCACACATGGATTATGTTGGTGTGTTTTATCACTTTTTGTCGCTGACCGCGTAATTGCGAGTACTTGTGATACATTGCTATGTATACCTTTAAGTTTATCTATGTTTATTCTAGACAGCGCATCGGCACACACGTTGTCTTTGCCTTTCACGTATTGTATTTCGAAATCATATTCTTCCAGTTCTAGGCGAATTCTAGTAAGTTTAGATGTTGGGTCTTTCATGGAAAATAAATATACTAGGGGTCGATGATCTGTTTTTATAAGGAATTTAGTTCCATAAATATAACAATGAAAATATTTTATCGCCCAGTATATGGCGGTTAATTCCTTTAAAATGGTTGGTTTATGAGTTTCTCCTTTTGTAAACGCACGCGACCCGTATGCAATTGGTAATTCTTGACCATTAAAATTTTGAGAAAGTACCGCCCCGCAGGCTTCGTTCGAGGCATCTGTCGTTATTATAAAAGGTTTAGAAAAATCAGGGTACTGCAGAATCTGGGGAGAAATTAATGACTTTTTGAGTGCATCGAAAGAATATTGACACTCAGCCGTCCAAACAAATTCAGCATTTTTTCTTGTTAATTTATTTAATGGTGCTGTTATTTCCGCGAATCGAGGTATAAATCTACGATAATAATTAGTAAACGCGACGAACCTCTTTACTTCGTCAGCAGTTTGCGGAATAGGATATTTGTTTATAATATCATATTTAGAGTCGTCTGGTAGTATACCTTTGTTTGTAATTTTGTGACCTAGATACGTGACCTCGTTTCTAAAGAATTTACACTTGTCGGGGTTTAGTTTCAAATTGTACTTTCTACATGTCTCAAAAACTTTTTTTAAATTGGTTAAGTGATGATTTTGTGAACAGCCTATTACTATTAGATCGTCCATATAGAGAAATGCTTTTTCAGGTGTAATTCCTGCAAAAGCTATTGACATCATTCTTTGAAAACTATTGGGACTGACTGACAATCCAAAAGGCAATCTTGTAAATCTGAAAGATCCAGCATCTACACTAAAAGAAGTTATATTACGCGATTCGTCATCTAAGGGGATTTGGTGAAACCCTGAAATTAAGTCAATTACAGAGAACCATTTAGCTCTTCCAAGTTGATCTAATATGTCGTCTATACGAGGGAGAGGATATTTGTCTGCAACAAGTTTTTTGTTTAGTTGGCGAAAATCTATTACTAGACGCCAAGCTTTGTTACCATTTGTAGACTTTTTAGGAACTAGTAGGACCGGGCTATTAAATTCCGAAATTGATGGCTCTATTATTTCATCGTCTAGCATTTTTTCGACTTGCTTGTTAATTTCATCTTTTTGAGCCCTAGGCGTCCTATAGTTTTTTATATAAACTGGATTATTATCTTTTAGCTGTAACCGTTGTTTGTAAAAATTATTAATCGTTAATTTATCCGATTTAAGTGCGAAAATATCTGAAAATTGTTTACACAAATGCACTAGTTTGTCCTTAACATCATAAGGAATCTCATCTGTATTTAATTGCTGCATCAATTTTGAAAAACGGTTATTAGTTTCAGATTCTATTTTATAAATGTTAAATTGATCAAGGCTTATTGTTTCCAGTTCGACATGTTCTAAAATGACAGTTTGACATGTTGTATTGATAATTTTTACTAAAGGACAATCCTTTGACACTATTGTTCTAGCAACAAAAACGCCAGGGTTAATTTCTGTGTTTACTACTAAAGAATCCTGAGAAAGATTTTTTAAACTCGTTATTTTTCTTATTACTTCACACCTAGGAGGGATGACTAGAGAATAATCTCCTGGGCAATTATGTATTGGAACAGTAATTTGTTTATAACCTAAATTAATAGACATAGTCCAGTACGAGTAGTCTAAATTACATCTATATCTGGTCAGAAAGTCTCTGCCTAGGATTGCATCTGCCGGAATTGGAAAATTTGAATCAACAATGTGAAATTTATGTTTTAATTTGTAACCTTCAAGAAAAATGTCAGTTTGTATGACTCCTAAAGATTTAATTACACCTTCTGTCACACCTTTTATTTGGATAGGATTAGAAATATCTAACATTTCGTTAGGATTAATTTTTCCTCTTTTAAAAATGGATACGTCAGCGCCTGTGTCGATTAAAAACTTGTTTTCTGAACCGGTCATTTTTGTAAAAAATACGACAAAATTTGAAAATGTTAGATCAAAATGGAAAATATTTACATTTCTTCCCCCAATCGAACCTGTTGGGGGTCCAATTCGTTTCCCGGATCCCGGTTTGCTTCGACAACCCTTATGTCTCTCGATGTACCTCTAGCATAATTATTGGATCTGTACCCGTTATTTATTCTACCTATATAATGTCCTTGATACCTATTATTTCCGCGTCCACGACTGCCATGATTATTTTGCCATTGAGTGAAATTGTTACGATTAAGTTGCCCTCTGCCACGATTATGGTGACGTCTAAAATTAGAATGGTTTTGTCTAGCATAAAGCACATTTGAAGTACTAGTTTCTGAATTGGTATTGACATTAATAAATTTCGTGATGGCTTCATGTACTGTACTAAAAGTACCGGCTTCCATGACAATTCGTGCTCTCTCGGAATTTGAATTGTTACTTAGAGATCTTACGACTTGTTCTGTGGAGTACTTCCCCGCTACCTCGGAAGGTACTCCTTCACTAATAAATGCTCTTTTTAGGTTTTCCGCTAAAGATTCGACTTGTGCTGCATAACTTACAGCATCTTTATGGTTTTGCCTATAATTTAATAGTTTGGATGTTAAACAATGCGAACTTTCACCTTTAATTTTATTTCTAAGGGTATTAATTATTTCTAGAAGTGTCGTTTCTGTTGAGATTATATCACGAGCCTTACCAGATAGACGGGTTTTGACGAAAGCGACAGCATTAACAGCATGGTCTTGGGAATTTTGATCAAGTAGAGTTAGAGCATCCAAAAATGATTGTAATTTACTATGAGAACCGTCAAATTCTTGTGGAACTATTTTGCTAGCTAGGTTAAAAAAATCTAAATTTGACAGTGCCATTGTTACCTCGTCTGGTGTAAAATCTTCGTCAAGTATTAAAGGGTCAATTTGCTCTACACAAGTTACAGGAACTTTGTATTTAACGTTTAATATGTGGAATGATTTGACTACTTTATTTCTAATTACTGCAAAAATATCTTTAGCTTCACTTCTTTGCGAATTATCTAAGTTAGTCCAGTATATATTTAGAAATTGTGTTGTCTCGTTAAATAATTTCACAAGAGTATCTCGGATTTCAATTCTAACGAGATCACTTTTTGGTACTTCTTTCTTTATCGCGCGTTTAGACTGATTAATAACATCGTCCCTAAATTTGAGCAATCTTTGGTTGATCCGTTCCCAGTTGGTAGACATAGAAGTTTAAAATAGGCATATGTGATAATCATAAAATACATATGTTAGTAGAGTCCTACAAACACATTATCCACATGGTCAAGGGTCTACATGGTGAAGAGACACAAACACTGGGTGTAGTGCTCCCAGATGTTTGTGGGTTATGGTTATGTGGGAATTATGGTTATAGTATTGGTATCAAAAACAGGTGCACCGCGCAGAGAAAAAATCAGTATGAAGCAGCACGGTTAATCATTTTGGATTTCACTGTATAAATTAACTGCGCACTTTAGTAAAGAGGTATCGTATGATGTTTTACATTAAATACATATATATATATATATATATATATATATATATATATATATATATATATATATATATATATATATCGAGATATATATATATATACAGGGTGTTAGTTAAACATGCGGCAAAAATTCAAGAGGTTATTCCTTGGACTATTCTAAGGATATTTTATCCTTTGATGATTTTTGAAAAAGCGCTTTGTTGCAAATATATAGGACAAAAAAAAATTTCAACAAATAACAATTTATTACTAAAAATTACATGTAACATTTCTGAACCTACAAGAATTGTTGAAAATGGCTACCTTCAGCTTGGATGCAACCATCCAATCTTCTCCTCATAGACTCCCGAACTCTTTCAAAAACACCAGGGTCGTTTCTTATTGAGTTACACCCAGCAATTATCCTATCTCTTAAATCGTCCTCATTTTCCACTGGCCTAGTATAAATTAATGACTTTAAATGAGGTGGTGCACCATCATGCATAAACCACATTGCCTGTCTTGTAGCCAATGGTACATCCTCCAAAAACTGAGGTGGCGTTTGTATATAGGTATATATTATTGTATATAGGTATATATTTCTCTCTGGAGATTAATAACCATCATGTGTAGCGGAGTTCACGCATTTTACAAAACAGTTATTCTTATAAAAAATTGATATATTATCCCACTATAGGTACTATTATCTATAGCTCTACATAAAAATGATATATATCGTGAAATATAAACAATACGCGACACGTTACATAACATTTGCGTGAGAATAAGCCAAATACTGCCTTTATTAGTTATTTATTGAGGAATAACGTGACCTCCTGTTCCAAATACTTAATAGAAGTTGTATGTACCTTAGTGAAATTCGTTTTTATTTTATAGACAAAAACCATAAATAAACAAAAGCCGATAACATAACAGTTTTCACATAATAAGCATGGTAGGTATATAAAATATTACCTAATTACCTACTTTGTGAACTTGGAATAATTTCATCCAGCATTATATAATATTACGCAAATACAATTCTTATTTTATTATTCACATGAAATGCAATAGCTTACTTATTGTTATCTCTCCATTCTGAAAGTAACTTAATATATCTACGTGCTATAAATTGCATTTATGGACGTCCGGTAGCTATCTTACTAAACCATTCTTAGAAACCAAATTGCGACTTCACCGTCACTGCTGACAAAGCTTTCAACAAGTTATAAAAGGCAGTAAGATACCTCCCAACAGTTAGTTATAGTTTTACTGCAGTTGTAACTTACTCATCATATTATAAATATTCAACAAGACTCTTCGAAAAGCCTTTGCAAATTAATAAAAGCTTAAAAAAATATTTGTTAAATTTATGATATAACAAGCATAAAGCCTAAAAAGTAAATAATGTACTTATGTAATTTATTTATGGTGTTGTATGATTCATCATAATTTCATTTGGGGTGAACTGTTCATGGAATTAGTCGGCACACCTAATTTTTTCGTAATTTTTTAAAAACTGCATCCCGGAAATGTCTTATTAAAATAAAAATAAATCATTCTAAAGGTTCGTGTCTTTTAGAATCAGTGGCGGAGAATGATTTTTGGTGAAAGCCTGCATTTAAAGAATCTAATAACACCAACTCTACATAGGGAGTTTCTCATATACAACTCTATGCATCTTACTAATGGGTTTTTTACACTAGAAAACCCACATTGTACATAGTGTATAAAATTATAACTGTTTTAGGGACCTATTTTAATGATCAGATTCAATCAATATATGCCATTGAATTGAACTTTCTGAAAATTGAATTTTCATTTCATTTTCATGGAAAAATGTATTATAATCAGTTTTTAACTAAATTGTAATGACAAAGTGTATCGAACTATATTTCGTATTAAACCTCTTTTAATGGCCTATTCGATTGCTGCACTAATTCTTCTACAGTGCGTTAAAGAAAAAAATACACCCGAAAAATATATTTAAAATGGCGGGCTAAAATGAACAGTTTGGTATCTCGGTCGTTACGATATCTCAAAAAATTACCAGACATGGGAACGGAGTTTTCTCACCGAGTGTTTCAGAAACAATCCGACCAAACTTTGAAGGGTGGTAGGGGAAATGAAAACAAATTTTTTTTTGTTTAATAAACAAATGTCCGCAACTGAGCCGTTTTGGCAGAAAAAAATAAAAATGGTTTTGGGAAGTTTCGTTTATTACAGTGATAAATAATTAATACTCATTTACAAAAAATGTTCAGGAGGACATTAATAACTGACTTTCTGTTCGTGTTGTACTTTGCTTCATTGATAAATACATAATGGTTTACAATAAGTGTTCAAAATGTTGACCATTTGTTTCAATACAAAGATTACACCATCGGTTCACTGACTCGCGGACCCTATGGAATATTCGGGAAATATCTTTTACATGTGTATAACTGGCCATTATTCTTGCTAAGAAATTTTCCTCATTATGAATAAGCGTTTCGTAGGCTAAAGACTGAGATGATCCCAAAAGAAAAAATCCAGGGGGTTGAGCTCGGGAGAACGCGCGGGCTAGGCCACAGGACCTCCACATCCAATCCATCGTCGAGAAAATTACTGGTCCAGATATTGGCGCACGTTCAAACCAAAATGTGGAGTTGCCCGCCATGTTGAAACCACATGTTATTTCTAATGTCTTAAGTGACATTTTCTAATGCTAGAGGCAAAACATTTTGCAGAAAATGGAGAAAAATATCTGGGTTCAATCGAGCAGGCAGCAAGTGAACTATTAGATTCTCTTCAACAATATCAGCCCACATGTTTACAGAAAATGTTGCTGGTGTCTTCTAGAGACTACAACTTGAGGATTTTCATCATGCCAAATGTTTCTGCTTCTACCATTAAAATAACCATCGTGCGTGGACTATTCCTAATCAGAAAACAATACTATTCTCCCGAAGTGAGGTTCTATTAAGTTGTGACCCATAAACCATTGGCAAAAAGCTAATCGATGTGGATAATCTACAGGTTTAAAGATTGTACGCGACGATGGATGGAAGCAAAGGTTGTATGATGAGGTTGCCGGTGCTTCGGATATCTCTGTCCATGCAAGCGTGCAGTTTTTCTTTCATTATAGTTTGCTGCACCATAAGCAAAGTGTACACCGGCAATTTATTGAAATGAGAAATTATCGTCCATTTTCAATACAAATTTTTATTTAAAAATCAACAAAGTTAAGGTTCTGATGCCAACTAAATAAGTCACAAATAATACTACGTTCTTAAAATTGTCATATTTGGAATGTTTATTGTGATAAAGAAATTCTTTTTCTCCCAACAAGAAGAACATCTAAATCAAGGATTTATTTCTATGTGGGTTTGATTTAAAACATTTTATTGCTCTACAGCCCAAAAACGGCTCATTTGCGGACAAATATTTATTAAACAAAAAGGGTTTGTTTTCATGTCCCCTACCACCCCTTAAAGTTTATCGTATTGTTTTTGGGACACCCTGTATACATATGTAAATATATTATTTATTTGAACATATACTTGTATAACGCATAAAATTCATTAAAGTTAAAAATATATACCACAAAATTTGCTGAATAAGTTATGTTGCGGTACTCAGTGTAGTGTCGCATGTACTTACCGATTAAAAGCTTAGAACCCCAGAATAATAATAGAAGTCCTATACAGATTCAAGTAACTTCTATACAGTGTTAAACGATGTTTCAAGTTCTATTCCGTTGAATTACATAGTATCCTGAGCGACTAACGACTGTGGAAGGAACTTACTATAAACTTGGAGAGTATAACATACATACTCAAAAGTTTAATTGTTACAACACAACCCACAGAGATAAAGTCAAACGTGATCTTCGAAACGGTAAGAGATGCATAATGAGGGTAAAGCTGAAAGCTATTTTATACCCAATAACATATTCCAGAGAAATGTAGTAAATAGTTCTTGAGGCGTTTGTGAAAAATAGCAACATTCCATCTACACCAACATGCGTATTGACGGAAAATATTTTATCACGTATTGTAAATCCGGTTTACGGTCTGTTGCAGGTATAAAGAGGTGGTCCCGTGGTTTATAACAATGTGAACTGTTTGCGAAAATCTGTTGACATGAAGTAAGGTGACTGAATTGAAGAAAAAATGATTTTACGACATTTCGGAAGTCAAGCGTTAAAAGAAAGGACGATAAGGGCAAACTCTTGGGGGATTAAAGTCGATAGTGGTTCATAGTACGTGTCGGAGACGCTATAATTAATCGCTGCATCTTTGCAAAGAGGAAGCAATGTTGTATCTTCTCATCCACATCTGGGATATACTACTTTCACATTTTCATTGAGACATCATCATTACGAGCTCTGGTAATGTCTGAAATGCTGTTTTTCATCGATAGTTTGATATACACAATATTGCGATTACAGAAACGAGCCTGTTTTTGTTTCGCTATGAACGAGCTGTTATCTCAGCAGCGCACAAAAACAACAAAGATCTCTGAAAGAAAATATTGAAGTATTGGATCGCAGATGTGGTTGAGAAGGTGCGACATCGCTTCCTCTACGCAAAGATGCAAATACTAATTATTCATTATTATAGTGTCTTCGACATACATCGTCAGCAACTGTCGATTTTAGTCCGCCCAAGAGTTTGCCCTTATCGTGCTTTCTTTTAACACTTGACTTATGAAATGTCTCCAATCCTTTTTACTTTACTTCAATCACCTTACTTTCTGTTAACGGATTTTTACAAACAAAGCAGTTCACCACCTTAAAATCCAGCGGACTACCTCTTTATATCTGCAACATATCGTAGACCAGATTTACAACGCGTGGTAAAATATTGTTCGCCAATACGCGTGTTGGTGTAGATGTTTGTTGGTTTGCAGCGTTCGTACGCTGATACTATTCATTTTACAAAAAATGCATAAATTATAGGAAATGTTCTCTAGTTTAATTTATCCCATTCTTATAGTCATCGTAAAATGAGTCGGAATGGGGATATAAAAAAAAACTGTTTTTAGGCACCATTTTAAAAATTCGAAAAGTGCACGTCGAGATCTATAGAAATATCCATATTTATCCGCAAAACTTTCCAGGTAACCTCCTTTTTGGGCACCTGTAACTCTAGTAATAATAATTGAATATCTTAATATACGCTCGATATACACAGTCTTTCAACGAAAACTTGACTCCCTTATAGTTATAAAACTGAAAAAAAATTTGAATTTACCGAGACCCGTTAATTTCTGTTCTTGCGGGAGCATTTTTGACAGTTTTACCAACTTGATATGTTGGTATGCCCCTAACCCCTAGCAACCACAACTTAAAAATTTCAAACCCTAGTTCTAACACATCATTTTAAACCCGTCCTTTCCATTGCGAATACACTGGTGCATCGTTTTTGGGAATGGGTTGAAATATGACAGAGTTATTGGCTAAAAACGAAAAGTTGAGAAACCGACATTCGCGTACTAATTTCTACAGAAATGCCCACCAATAATAAGTAAAGCTTTTTATTTACTACAGAACCACATTACTTTTTTTATGTGTCGATCAGTTACAAAAAAAACAGTAAGAAATTAAAAAAGCTGAAGCACAACAAAAACAAGTTTTATTTAATGTATTGCTCAAAATGACCCCCGTTAACTTCCAAACAGTAATACAGTCTGTTTTAAAATTCTGTTCGAACATTACTAAAGACATCTGGTGTTATTAATCGGCATTGTTCTACAATACATTGACGCAACACCTCTAGCAGTGTTTCAGGTTGTGGCAAATACTCGCGATTTCAAATGGCCCCACAGGAAAAAGTCTAAAGGGGATAGATCCCCATCTTGTTGGAATGTTATTTCATTTTCTATTAAATTGTCGTCACTCTCTCAAATTTCTGTTATCATATGGTCAATCGTGTCTTCCAATAATTGTAAATAGGTGTTCCCATCGAGATTTCCTTGTATAAAAAATTATCCAACAAGATGGTTCCACAAAATTCCTGCCCAAACATTCAATTTTTGAGAAGTCTGAGTTGAAATTCCCTGATTAAGTGAGGATTAGTATCACTCCAATAGAGACAATTGTGTCTATTTACTTCGCCATTCAACATAAATGTACATTCGTCTGAAAAACACGTACTGTAGAGAAGATTTGGGTTCAGTAGAAGTCGCTCACTAAAATATTCGCAAAATTGCGTACGACGGTCGAAATCATTTTCATATAACTCTTGAACCAGCATCATCTTAAATGAATGAAACTTGTACTTTTTCAAAATTTTATGAAGACTTGAACTGGATGCGCCAGAATGCTTGAGACGCCGCATTGATCGACTGATTATTGTTCATCTGTAATTGATCCAAAACTGCCATGTCAACTGATTCATTTCGAACTCGGCGATTTAATTCCCGGTTCTTGTTTAGAAACTAACCCATTGCAACAAACTTATCCATCAGTTGTTTAACGTACTGATGGCTTACATGCAATCGTGATTTCGATACCACCATTGCAACAATTTCTACTTCTTCTGCGATAGAATAAATCATTTCGAAAACACGTTTGCACTTTCAACAACAGACTGAAACTAACGATTTGGTGGTCACAATAAAAAAATACCAGTGACTTTTTTGTTATTTAAGAAGAGATAAGGTTTGAATTTGTCGAAAAAATGGATGGAAAATAGCATACATAGGAGAATAGTCTTTAGAATACGCATAAAAAAGTAATGTGGATAAAAAGTAGAATAAGTAGAAGAGGTATATAAAAATGCACCAGTGTATTCGCAATGGAAAGGTCGACTTTAAAATGATGTGTTAGAAGTAGGGTAGTTCCATTTGAAATTTTAAGGTTGGGTTGCTAGGGGTTAGGGGGATGAACATATCAAGTTGGCTTGACTGCCAAAAATGTTCCCTTCATGAACAGAAATCGACGGGTCTCGGCGAATTAATTTTTTTTTTCGGTTTTATAAATAAACGGGGTTCAAGTTTTCGTTGGAAGGCCCATTTACTTTTATGTAGGTGTACTCGTTGCAAAATATTATTTATAGGATTCATATAAATGCAACTTTTTATAAAGAAAATTACTTATGGATTAGCATTATAACCTCTGTTTTATAATTAGGACCATTTATAACATTTCATAATGTTTAAGAATGCAAACTAGCAAGTATACATTCTGTAATTAAATTTAAAATTTGAAACGACCGCATAATTTAATTAAATGTAACATTTAACTTCAGCTAGACACTGTTTCACGTTTTATATTACAAAATTCCTACTTTTAGTCATGGCTGAAATATAACTGTTTATTTCTACATGCACTTTTTATTTTTACATCGAATTCATTATTCAAACCAATCGAATTTTCATATATATTGCAAAATAAATTTGTCATATTAAAAATGAGATCACATAATATGAAATATTTTGTTATTAAAATTTCAGTTATTTTTTTATAAGTCATCTATATGTATACAGGCTGAACCAAATTTGATTATCACTTCAGAGATCTCGGAAACTATTAGAGTTACAAGAAGGCTTAAATGGGGAAAGTATTGCAGAATTTAATGTGGATCAACACTCCGCCGAGAAAACAATTGAATTATGTTTAATTTTGATTTTATCTAGAGAAAAGTGAAACCAGCTTATCACTGAATCCCACACGTGGGTTTATCAATATCATACGGAACCTAAGCAAGAGTTGATGCAGTAGCCTGTTAAGGACTTCAGCCCTCCCAAGATGTTTAAGATAACCTTATCTGCAGTAAAAATAATGAAAACACTATTTTTGGGACTGTCAGGGAATTTTTTTGCATAGCGTAGTTAAACAAAATTTATTATTCAAAATGAATTTTGCAGTAACGGAAGACTACCTGCCAGCTTAATGTATCGTCTCAGATATACTATTAAAGTGAAAAGATATGAAAACTGATACAAGGTGTCTCGTTTCCCAAGACAACCATGTACCAGTGGACAATTCAAGACATTCAGAGCTGTTATTGCTTATTGTGGCTTCCAAGAAATTGAACATTCGCCTGATACTTTGGATTTAGCATCCTGTGACTGTTTTTTTTTCTGAATTTCAAAACAAAATAGCAGCGGGGCAAGATTTAAGTACAATGAGATGAGTTAAAAGCCATTTTGTGTAAAAACCAAATTATTATTTCTACAATGTGTTAAAGATGTTATTGAAACAATGTAATACCTACCTGTATTTAAAAACATGGAAATATATTGAAAAATAAATTTCCGTTGTTGCTCTAGTATTTTATTTTCATGTCTATTCCGGGAATAGAAAAACGACCCCTCATATATCTATAAAATCATATTATCTTATTAACTGTATTTATTACTTTAAAAATAATTATCTGTCACGTTTGATAAATTCAAAATAATTTTAAGGGGTCATCCCGTTTCCAGCCTTGGTAAGCATTCCGTAAATGTCGGTCAGCGATAAGTTATGGAAAAACTTGATCAATTACGGAATGCGGTTCCTGAAATATCTGTCACCACCTAACCACCTAGAAAGCTGGGTTTTTTCGTTTTAACATAAGGTGTATTCCGTTTCCAAGCTTGGTTAACCAAACGAAAAATCAATTTTGACAGCGGTAAATAACTACTTCCAGAAAGAAAGAGATAATTAATTACGGTGCAGAACGCGTGTAAGTGTTGGGTTAAATTTGACATTTAATATTAATACTTCAGGTTACGTGCACTGTGCAGTGCGTTGTGTGTTTTAATGTGTCATTTAATCCAAATATATTAAAACGCGTCGATTCTGCCTCGCTCTAAATTCCCTCGCCCAATCCACAAAGTTTCAACGCTATCTTCTCCGAGGGGGGATCGCGGAGCACTCCCCGCGGGCGACCGGTGGTCGCCCCCAGCCTTTCTCCAATGCGTAGGGGTATTTTCGTCCCGTTCCCATGCATTTTCCCAATTTAAACGCTTTTTCAAAAAACCTTTGCAAAATTTTCGTCGATCGCCGTTCGGCGAGAGAGATACGGCTAGCACCGGCGTTTGTCCTCGCGCCTAATGGTCCCGCCACGCCTGCCGAAATCCCGACTTTTCGCGGGACTCCCTAGACCCTTTTTCTAGGGCATTTTTTTTCGAGACCGTACGTCGACTCCATCTACGTCTATTTCGTCTTCGAAAATCTTGAGTCGCGTCCGTCTCAACTTCTTTCTCATTTTATCTACCGATGTGAGATTGCACTAACGAGCAACTCCCACGAAAACTGTCACATTAATTAAAATTCAGCTAGGTTATTTTCCTACGAGGAATATTGCTAACGGAATCAATAGTACTGACTGCCAAACACCTCTGATTACCAAAATACTGAAGCGAAATGCTTTTCCAATTAGAAACTCGGTAAAAATTATTTTTCAGGTTGACACGTCCAGTTTACATATTTAAACGTCTCAAGGTAAACATTTGACAACAGGCGTGGTAGCGCAACGGGAAACTCGTAAGATTGAAAATTTGATAATGCTGATTTCGCGAGTTCGAGTCACGCTGGAGGCAAATTTTTTTTTACTTTTTAATTCCAATTATTTATTAGTATTAGTATTTAGTTATTCTGTTTCATTATCCGTAGCTTTTATTCTTTCTGCACGTAAAGTTTAGTATTAATTCGTTCATTAAGGCAGTCTGTTAAATTCATCATTTTAGCTTACAAAATTAAATATCTACAATATTTTTGGTCCCATTGATAAAATTGATAATAATGTTTACTTAAAAAATTATGATGTTTTATCATCAAGAATAGAGTACCCTTACAATTCATCAAAACTTAGGAAAAATCGTTTAGTATAATTACATCATCATTCCAGATACAAAATTTCTTTTATATGTATTTTTTTAAAAATAATATTATTTTAGATGCATTTATCACCCGAAGGGTAACCTCAGGCCGCAGGCCTGGACCCCCGGTAGGGCTAGAAATGGGAACGAAAATCGCAACAGCGATTTTCTCCCATTTCTAGTTGTATATTAACCTTCCTCCAATAACAAAAACAATATATTATTTTCCTTTTCACTATCTTACATCACAATTACCATTATTTCAAAATCTAGAACTATTATCAAGAAAAGTTTCAAACTTAAAAGAATAAAGGGAAATTACAGACTCCTCTAAACTAAATTGCACATAATGATAAACAAATCGAAAAACCGAGTGTTTTGGGTGGTTATTCTTGTGATAGACATTTTAGAAACCATATTCCGTAATCGATCAAGTTTTTCAGTAACCTATCGCTTTTCGTGTTTTGATAACAATAGTGGAAATGTCGCCAAAAAATCTTAAATAGTTTTACAATATTAGTAGTGTGGTAACTTTTACAATTTAATGAGGAATAACATATTATATGACGCAATAAACCAATAATATCATGATGGATAAACCATATCGATCTGTATCTTGTGTTTTCGTCGCAACACATGTTCATTGCTATTTATAAAACTTCATGCCATACGAGTTTTAATTAAATTTTAAAAGTTTATTATAAAATTCATTGGTGTTGTTGATATAATAATTAAAGCATTACATTTTATTTGGAATTATAAGGCATAAGCTAAAACGTGGGAATGTGGATATTTTGGAACATTTAAAAAGCTTACATTTTTTGATAAAACGTAAGATTTTATTTATTTATTTATTTATTTATTCAGTTACATAATCCTACAGCCAAGCCAATTAAAGTATGAGAGAATCATTAAATATAAAATATTAAATATAAAAGTACTTTATAAATAAATATAAAAGCTAAGATTAAATTCAGAAAGAAAAAGATAACTAACATAGTCACTCTGAAACCTTAATTTATGTAGTTTAATGTAAAAATATTCAGAAAGTCAAACAGAATGTGGTCACATGTCGAGCTTTCCTTGCATAAAACACAAAGGAGAAAAAGATTAAATATTTGTCCGAGGTGTGGCAAGATAAAACGTTTTATAATGCCTTAAAGTAGATTATTATTTATTTATTATTATAATTTCCTCTTATCTTTATTCAGTATGACTGAAAAATGCAGAGCTTTCATAATTGTTCACAAGCCACGTGACCACAAGTTAGGCAATCAACATTGCACTGATTGGTACCTAATGATTAACCAAAAACTACTCCCTACATTAGGTGTAGTTACCTCGGTGTAACCCCCGATACGGTTAAGGTTCTATTAAATAAAAAAATATTTTGATAGAATTAATTAACCTTACAAGTGATCTGTTCATGATATTGAATTTACAAGGAATTTAGTGTTACATATGGATAATGACTAAGTCAAACTTCTAGTGATTATTGAATTGAATTTTTATTTTTATTTTGTTAATCAACTGTATTATAACTACAATACTAAAAGACTTCACAACTTTCAATAGGAATAAAGAAAAAGAAAAAATGTCTAATTTAACAAATTATTATTCATATTTTCGCGAAACCATTTACAATAACGTATTCCATAATCAAGAAGAAGCAACTCCTGTACAACGGCTACCTCGTAGGGATGCAAATTTAGTAATTTTTTTAAAGTTTTATGGCATGTGCCAACTGAAAGACCTACAAAAATATATACATACACCTTGATTTACATTTCAAATAAAGTTTTCAAGCTGCTGATTTCAAGTTCCAAAGCAATTTTAAAATAAACTTGTGAATAGGGTTAAACATAATACGAAAAGTTACCTATTTGAGCAGACAACTTTGACACGGGCTTTGTTGGACTTTGATTCATTCGTTGCTGCATATCATTGATAACATTTCCTGTGGGATCAGTTGGTCTGCCAGTCGATTTACCTTTGCAAAGATAGTGTTTGGATTGAAATCTGTGAAGAATTGAATATTTGTGGTTTTATATCTCATAGTCAATATTTTCCCCTGGAAATTGGTTCATAAATTGCAGGATTGTACGGAGTATGCCCATAATTCGTCTTTATTTCTAGTTTCATTCAGAAAATGAACTATTAAAGTAAAGGCGCTTTAGCCTTTTTCTGCAATAAAAGGAAATAAAGTGTCAGACTGAAATATGAATTTTTTTTAGTTAACTTTAAAATTTTGTACTTGTACTTACGTGAAACTTGAAAAGCAATGTAATTTAGCTCTAAAAAGACTGATTGATTTCAAATATGTAGGATATACTATATAGAAGGAAAAGGGAACACAGAAAGATTAGCAGAAAAACAGCGAAAACAAACGAAGACGGACGCTAATGGACAAAGCACAAATGTCAAATATTGCCGCGCCAATATCCATTGAGCGTGGTCATGACCTGGGATGGTTTGGGGTCGAGAGCTATTATCGCTCTTTACCCTCCCCATCGCTGTAGGCCTGCACTGCCTCGTAGAGGTGGACACCATCCTTCACCAACCCCGATCACAAAAAGTAATAGGTGTGGGCGACTCGTGGGATCTCCTCCAGCTGGCTCTACCCTGCTGGCTGGGTAGGATCTTCTGGCGCTCTCTTGTCTTTTTTCTTTGCCTGCACATCTAACCAACCGAGGGTAGTCTGTCTCGGGCGGGGGCCGCAAGTGCCGCACTCGTATTGAGTGGGTCAAATATTGCCCTAAAAGCTAAAGGCT
This sequence comes from Pogonocherus hispidulus, assembly GCA_963924545.1. NCBI lineage: Eukaryota > Metazoa > Arthropoda > Insecta > Coleoptera > Cerambycidae > Pogonocherus > Pogonocherus hispidulus. The sequence goes on from OZ004693.1 coordinate 74,504,396, forward strand.
CATTTACACTTAATATCGACTTTCCGTTCGTCGACGCTCAAGGTACTCACTGATTGGCTACTTTCAATCTCGAAATGACAAGTTACAAATTAACGCCAATCGTTAATGTAATCTTCACCTTATTGCTTTAGTTCCTTTAAAAGTTAGGTTAGGTTAGGTTCAAAAGTGAGTGGGCCGAAAACCAGACCCTCCACCGCGACCATGTGGTCTATTGTGGCTCACACCTACTCATTATATATATATATATATATATATATATATATATATTTATATATATATATATATATATATATATATATATATATATATATATATATATATATATATATATTGATACAAAATAGAATAATAGCGATAGCTAAATGAGAAAGAATAATATATATCAACATTAAACAGTTTAGATATTGATTTATGTAATATGGTTTGTTTAAAAATGAATAAAAGTTAATAATACCATATATTATTGTAATATGCATATCTTAAATTAAGTCAATTGTAGAAAGACAGTATAAATTAAGTATTATTTAAAGATTTTTAAAAATAAATTCATTAGAAATGCATGCATTGCAAGAAGACATTGGAAATTACCAATAAACAGCATCGATTTGTTTTATTTAACAGATGTCTGTATTTTGCTCAGATAACGAACTCCAATATCAAACAGTCAATATAACATTACGATTAGACTTTAAAATTATATTTATGTTTAAAATTGAAATTTATTAAATAAATAATTTACCTGACAGCAAATGTCAAACGATAGGTAAAGCCAGATTTGCAAGTTCCAACCGTGGTACCTACAAGAAATAAGAAATTAAAATAATTTAAGAAATATGTTAACTATTAATTATTAAAAATTTATATAAAATAAATGAAAGAAATGTATTAGTTTTAAAAAAATCAGTGAAGTGTAAGTGAATAGAAAATTTAAACAAGAAATTAAACTCATGTGGATAAACCTTTAGTCAAAGATAATATTATCAAAATCTAAGTGTACGAGGAAAAAACAAGATTTTATTTACTTGGTTACCAAAAATTTTAAGAAGAGCTTGGCGTCGTATATTGCATTGAAAAAAAAAATTGTTTAATTAGAAGGAAATAGTTGAAAAGGAAAATAAAATTACTTACCATATCAAGAAAATAGGTGATAGAAGGTAGAAATAAAATACATGGTTCCATTTAGTCAATTGAGACCTAGAGCAGAGTGGAGACCATCTGCAGGAGTTCCTGATCCATTCAAGGAAGGTGCAAAGTCTAAAAGACACCATTGTGAGGAAAAATTACAATAAAAAGGTACCTTAAAAAAAAAATTAAATCTAAAAGCTAGCATAACGTGATCACACGAGAAACAGAATATAATAATATCCACAAAGAATATAATTTGAGTGATACTTACAAACAGTTATCTCCACTTATATCCACAAAACAAGAACTTTGAATAAGAATATTTCACTAAATTCTTCATAAACATTCATATTTAGTGTACGTAAATAATAAAAAAGTTAGGTTAGGATCTTAGAATAGTAGAGCTAGTTTGTTTTCAAGAAGTGAATTTCAGATCATAGGACCAATAAGAAATTAGTGTAAAGCGTGCTGCATAAATTCAGGGGTAATTGAGCAAGTAGATATTTTACAGCAGATAATAAATTGTTATTGGTTCTATATCAAATAATGATAAGATAAAATTTGAAAATTGATAAATATTATTATTATTTTTCATACATGTGAAAAGTTTATTTTAGTTACTTATATCTAAAAGGTGGAAGTAAAAGACAATTTGTTGAAATTAAATATTCATTTATTTTAAAGTCTATTTTATTGATTGTGAGCTGAGATTGTCTATTGAAGATCTCCTTTTGAACTGACTACTGAGAGAAGAATCTTATGTTCTCATAGACAAAGTAAAAGAGTAGAAGAAAATAGAACAGGCAAAGTAATTTGAGCAGAGCTAGGGAAAATAAGTGTCAAAAAGAATAAGAAAGAAAATTAAAACATAATATTCAATTAAAAAAAAAAAAAAAAAAGAAAACCTAATCAATTAAATAAAAAAAAAAATAAATAAATAAAATCTTATAAATTCGAAATTATATATTTACTAAAATAATAACAAATCATATAAATTAGAAGCTCAAATTAAGGGTACACATACAAAAATACAATATTCATAATAATTTGGTGCCCAACGCGAGGCAAATCACAAAAATACTATATTTAATACTTAATTTGGCGCCCAACGTGGGGCTCAACGTGAAAGGGAAAAAGTAGGGAAAGAGTAGAATTGAACAGAGTCATTTGAAATTAAGAGATGGATCTAAGGAGTGGAAGACAAACAGGGGAAGAAGAGGGACAGTCAGATGAAGAAACTACAATGACCCAAGAAAGTGAAGAGAGACCAGCATGGCAGTTGATGTTGGAAGAAATGATGAGGACAATGGAAGAAAATAAAAAAAGACAGGAAGAAGATAGAAAAAGACAGGAAGAAGATCGAAAAAGACAGGAAGAAGATCGAAAAAGGCAGGATGAGGATCGAAGAAAACAAGAGGAAGATCGAAAAAAACAGGAGGAAGATCGGAAAAGACTAGAAAGTATTATTAAAGAAGATTTGACAAAAATAGAGACAGGTCGAAAAGAGGATATGCAAAACATTATTAAAGTGTTGGATGAAAAAGTGCAGAATATTAAAGACGAAATTAGAAGAGACACTCAAAGTTGGAGACAAGAACTAAGACGAGATATAGAAAAAACAGAACAAGAAGTAACAGCAATTACAGTAAAAACATTAGCAATAGAAGAAAAAGTAGAAAGCCAGGACAAGGAGATAAAACAGATTGAGAGAAATGTTACTATAAACAGAAATGAAGTTGAACAGGTGAAGAATCAGATTCAGACAGGGATAATGGTTAGCAAGGAGGAGATGGAAATGGAAAGAATAAGGACAAAGGAGCAAATAGATCAATTACAGAACGAGATAAAGCGAGTAAGAGAAATAAGAAGCACGGAAATCGAGCCTATAACCAGATTCATATGTCAAGGCGAGAATAAGATACACAAATTTACAGGCCATTATAACAAACTACATCCTAGAGTGTTTATTAAATCCATAAGCAGGAAAATAACAGAGTTAGAAGGCAGAAGAACGGGTCAAGGTAATCAGATGGAAAGGATAAAGGAAATAATACGTGAAAATCTGGAAGCAGAAGCATTAATTTGGTTTAATGGTATTGAAAATACTGTAAATGACTTTGCACAATTCGAAAACAAATTTCTAAAACATTTTTGGAGTGATAATATACAATCTATAGTAAGAGAGAAATTATATTTCGGGAAATTCAACCCAAAACTTTCTAATTCTATGACAAATTTTGCTTTAAAACTATTTTCAACTGCTCAATACTTAAGTCCTAAAATCAATGAACCTGAGTTAGTACTATACATAGCGAGACAGTTCAAACCCGAGATATCAGAGACCATAGCAGTTCAAAATATTGATAATATGGAGCACATGTATAGTTATCTGACAAGGATAGAGCGTAATATTAACAGAATGCCACAGAATTTTAACAATAATAGTACAAATTATTTTCAAAATTCAAGTAACAACAATAACAATAATAGTTCTCGAAATTTTAACAGACCAAATGATACGAATCAAAACAATTTTAATAATTCCAGGTCATACAATAATTTTAGACAGAATAACAATAATTATGAGTCTCGCAATACAATGCATAGAAATGGGAATAATTTTAACAATGATAGATACAATAATAATAATAATAGTCACAGATACAATAATTACAATAATAATAATGGGAATCGTTACAATAATGGTGGTATTAATAATAATTCAGATAGGACAAATAATATACAGAGAAATCAATATTATAACAATAATAATCATAGAAATTTTAATAACAATCAAAATTATTCAAATAATTATCGAAATGATGAAGGTTTTCGACACAACACTCAAAATACAAATTTCCAATCAGCACGTCGAGACCAAGATCAACCACGTAGACAGGTAAATTTCCAGCGACAAGATAGATCGAGTAGATCACAGGAACGAGAGGAAAGCCAACGAGCTGAGGAAGGTGGTACACGAACAAACAGGACACAATCACTAGACAGGTTACCTACAACAGAAAACAATAACATGAGTCAAAATTTTTAAATACATGCAAGCCAAATACACATATTAAATTATACACAAGTCATTATACACACCCAAAGGAATTCATAAAATTAGATGAAAATTTAGTAATTAATCAAAATAATAGTTTAATTTATATAAATTCAAAATTTCAAAATACAAATATTAAAATTTTACTTGATTCTGGTTCAGAAGCATCTCTAGTTAACAATAATATACTTAATAAATTTCCAGAACTTAATAAGGATATAGTTAAAGTGAATAAATTAATATTGGTAGGTCCAAATGCAAAGAAACTATACGAGGTTAATAAATTAGTAAATATTAAATTAAAGATAGGTCAAAAAGATATATTATTTCAACTTTTAATAGTACCAAGCATGTCAATAGATATAGTGATAGGATCTGATTATTTGCATAAATATAAAGCTAAAATCGACTATGAAACAAAAAAATTGCGTATTGATGATATATGGGTAGAGTTAGAAAATGAAAATCAAAGTATTATGAATATAGAAAATGAAACAGGGGAAGTAGATAAAGATGAAGGTAGGAATGAAATAGGAATGTTTAATATAGAAGGATATGATTATTATGATAATGTAGAAGAGGATGAATTTAATATAAATAATTTAATAATTAATGCTGATAGTAATTATAAAGGTTTAGTAAAAGATATGTTAATAAAGAATGAAGGTTTAGTATCAGATAAGATGAGTTTGGCAAGAAACTATATTCATAAGTTAGAAGTACATAATTTACAAAATTTTAAATCAAGAACATACCCCATACCATTCATGCACAAAATTAAAGTTAAACAGGAGATTGACAAACTATTAAAAGATGAAATAATCGAACGAAGCGTAACACCATACATAAATCCAGTCGTGATAGTCCCTAAGAAATCCGGAGATATACGAATATGCCTCGATGCAAGGACCATAAATAAATACACAGTTCCACAATATGAATCTCCATTAGTAGTAGACTCGATATTGGGACAAATAACCAATGCAACAATATTCACTAAGCTAGACCTTAAGCATAGTTTTTGGTTGATACCACTAGACGCAGAATCTCGTAAATATACAGGTTTTATGATTGATGGGGAGGTATTTCAATTCAGGGTGACACCATTTGGCTTGCAGAGCTCTTGTGCTGCTTTGGTGAGAGCATTACACGGGATTTTAAATAAATATGATACATTTGTGCTACACTACATAGACGATATACTCATATTTTCTGACACTATCGAAAATCATAAATTACATTTACAGACAGTACTACAAGAACTTGACGAAAATGGTTTGAAATTAAACATAGACAAATGCAAATTTTTTCAAAAAGAGGTAACATACTTGGGTTATTTGGTAAATGAAAAGGGAATACGAATGGACGAAGACAGAATTAAAACTATAAAAGAATATACGCGACCACAAAATTTAAAGACTTTAAGGGGATTTTTGGGAATGGTTAATTATTTTAAAAGACTAATACCAGACTTGACAAATTTTGAACTACCGTTGATAGACCTTTTGAAAAAGAATGTAAAGTGGACTTGGACTGACAGACAAGAGACAGCTTTCCAAGACATTAAAAATCTCATCATCAGACAATTACAAGTTTATCATCCAAATTACAATTTACCTTTCATGATACGGACAGACGCATCAATTAACAGACTAGCGGGAGTATTATTACAAATTCAGCAACATCAAGAAGTACCAATTGCATTTACATCAAGAGTTACTAAAAAACACGAGCAAGGCTACAGCGTTTCAGAAATTGAATTGGCGAGCATAATTTTCACAATTACCAAATGCAGATTTTATTTACTAGGGAAAAGGTTTAAAATTCAAACTGATAATCAAGCTTTAACAGCTATATTAAATAATAAATTTGGAAATAATAGAATTCATCGATGGGCTTTGTTACTTACAGAATATGACTTTGAAATTGAGTACATACCAGGAAAGACTAACATACTTGCAGATGCATTGACACGAATGGACGATAGACAAAACGAGGACCAAAGAATAGTTAAAATTGGGGTAAATATATTAAAAGACGAAGAGGGTTTATTTTCATTAGAGACAATAATTACAGACCAACAAAGACTGACGGACGTTGAAAAAAATAAATTACATTACAGAGACAATATTTATATAAAAACAATAAAAGACCAGGAATTATACGAAATAACGAGTGACTTGACCAAACAAATCATTGCCACACTACACGAAACATATGGACACATAGGGGTACACAAAACATGGAAGATATACAGGGAAAATTATTACAACAAACACGATAGAAACATCACCAAACATTTCATAAAAACATGCCACATATGCCAATTGGCTAAGGAGAAAAACTTACACTACCAAGGACTACCAAAGACAATAATATCAACAAGACCACGAGAAATCATAGCCATAGATTTTATTAGCAACCTTATAACAAGTTATAATGGTAATAAACACATATTTATAATTGTAGACTATTTTTCAAAGTACGTGAAACTTTACCCTTGTACAAAGACAAATACAAAGACTGTAATAAAACTACTTGACAAATACCGACAGGAAGAAGGATTTTTTGAAAACTGTATTTTGGACAACGCTACCTATTTTAGAAACAGTAGGATATTAAATTATTTCAGCAAAATTAAGACAAGACCACGATTCATTAGTATACGTAATCCTAGGGCCAATTATGCAGAAAGGTATATCAAGGAAGTGTCCAAGTATATGCGTATACTAGTGAATGACGACCACCCAAGGTGGGAAGACCACATAACAGACGTAGAGACTTATTTAAATCATACACCAAACAACATTACAAACGCTATACCTATCACAACATTCAAAAATACACAACCTGAAAGACCATGGATAAACACAACACCACACTATGATACACTGATACAAAAGGTAAATGATAGACTAAGAAAGACAGCAGACAAATACATAAAACGAATGACAAAACGACAGAAAAACATTCGACATTTCAATAAAGGGGATTTAGTTATTGTGAAAGCACTCAGAGTACCAAATCAAAGGGAAAAAATATGCAAGAAATTATTGCTACCTTACGATGGGCCATTTGAAATTAATACACCCAATGGACAAAACAGTTATGAATTAAAATACATAGGGACAGACAAAATAAAAGGGATATATAACATAGACCAAATACATCCATATTATGAACTTTGACGAAGTGCAGTACAAATAAAATCATTATTTACATGAAAAACAACATGACACATCACACATTACACAAACACTGAAAAGAAATCATCATCGATAAAATTTATTTGACAAATTATCTTATGCAATCTAATTTACAAATAAATTTGGGAATATTGATACAAAATAGAATAATAGCGATAGCTAAATGAGAAAGAATAATATATATCAACATTAAACAGTTTAGATATTGATTTATGTAATATGGTTTGTTTAAAAATGAATAAAAGTTAATAATACCATATATTATTGTAATATGCATATCTTAAATTAAGTCAATTGTAGAAAGACAGTATAAATTAAGTATTATTTAAAGATTTTTAAAAATAAATTCATTAGAAATGCATGCATTGCAAGAAGACATTGGAAATTACCAATAAACAGCATCGATTTGTTTTATTTAACAGATGTCTGTATTTTGCTCAGATAACGAACTCCAATATCAAACAGTCAATATAACATTACGATTAGACTTTAAAATTATATTTATGTTTAAAATTGAAATTTATTAAATAAATAATTTACCTGACAGCAAATGTCAAACGATAGGTAAAGCCAGATTTGCAAGTTCCAACCGTGGTACCTACAAGAAATAAGAAATTAAAATAATTTAAGAAATATGTTAACTATTAATTATTAAAAATTTATATAAAATAAATGAAAGAAATGTATTAGTTTTAAAAAAATCAGTGAAGTGTAAGTGAATAGAAAATTTAAACAAGAAATTAAACTCATGTGGATAAACCTTTAGTCAAAGATAATATTATCAAAATCTAAGTGTACGAGGAAAAAACAAGATTTTATTTACTTGGTTACCAAAAATTTTAAGAAGAGCTTGGCGTCGTATATTGCATTGAAAAAAAAAATTGTTTAATTAGAAGGAAATAGTTGAAAAGGAAAATAAAATTACTTACCATATCAAGAAAATAGGTGATAGAAGGTAGAAATAAAATACATGGTTCCATTTAGTCAATTGAGACCTAGAGCAGAGTGGAGACCATCTGCAGGAGTTCCTGATCCATTCAAGGAAGGTGCAAAGTCTAAAAGACACCATTGTGAGGAAAAATTACAATAAAAAGGTACCTTAAAAAAAAAATTAAATCTAAAAGCTAGCATAACGTGATCACACGAGAAACAGAATATAATAATATCCACAAAGAATATAATTTGAGTGATACTTACAAACAGTTATCTCCACTTATATCCACAAAACAAGAACTTTGAATAAGAATATTTCACTAAATTCTTCATAAACATTCATATTTAGTGTACGTAAATAATAAAAAAGTTAGGTTAGGATCTTAGAATAGTAGAGCTAGTTTGTTTTCAAGAAGTGAATTTCAGATCATAGGACCAATAAGAAATTAGTGTAAAGCGTGCTGCATAAATTCAGGGGTAATTGAGCAAGTAGATATTTTACAGCAGATAATAAATTGTTATTGGTTCTATATCAAATAATGATAAGATAAAATTTGAAAATTGATAAATATTATTATTATTTTTCATACATGTGAAAAGTTTATTTTAGTTACTTATATCTAAAAGGTGGAAGTAAAAGACAATTTGTTGAAATTAAATATTCATTTATTTTAAAGTCTATTTTATTGATTGTGAGCTGAGATTGTCTATTGAAGATCTCCTTTTGAACTGACTACTGAGAGAAGAATCTTATGTTCTCATAGACAAAGTAAAAGAGTAGAAGAAAATAGAACAGGCAAAGTAATTTGAGCAGAGCTAGGGAAAATAAGTGTCAAAAAGAATAAGAAAGAAAATTAAAACATAATATTCAATTAAAAAAAAAAAAAAAAAAGAAAACCTAATCAATTAAATAAAAAAAAAAATAAATAAATAAAATCTTATAAATTCGAAATTATATATTTACTAAAATAATAACAAATCATATAAATTAGAAGCTCAAATTAAGGGTACACATACAAAAATACAATATTCATAATAATTTGGTGCCCAACGCGAGGCAAATCACAAAAATACTATATTTAATAATAATATATATATTTCACCCAACAGGTCCAGCTTCTTAATGTAGCTGATTACCTTATTGGGTGAGAATTTATTCAGATCCTCTGGCAGAAGTTGTCCTTTGCCAAATAATGAGTATCTGATCCTTTCCCCAGCGGGGCAGGTGCACAATATGTGTTCTGCCGTTTCATCATCTTCTAAGCACAGGCGGCATCTTCTGGTAGGCCGAATTTGCACAGATGAAATTTTAAACGGCAGTGACCCGTGTATAGGCCAATTAGAGTTCGTAGGTGAAACCTGCTTAACTCTAGAAGTTTTTTAGTTCTTGTTTTTGAATCGTTTATCATAAACGCCTTCGAATGAACTAATCGTGGTAGTTCCTGCCAGTACTGAAGGATTTGCCTCTCAGCCCAGGTCAAGAGCGTTGCTTTGGCAGTACTCGAGGATATGCCAAGCACCGGTTCTGGTCCAACAAATTCAGCCTTTAAAAGTTACTAGCATTGTGATGCCAAGGTGAAAAACATGCATAAATTTACTATTTCAAAAATACCTAGTTACTGGTCACGGGACTTGTGGACATTTATGAAGGTACATGTGTACATTGTTTAATTCAGTAACATTAGGTATAATAACTTGCAGTAGATAATTTTTTCCACGCATCTCAATGATTAAGCTTTGGCTTCCGGTTCGTGACATTATATCTCTCAGATAATGACTTTCAGCTATAATAAATATTATTAATAAAAACTAAAAGACTGTGCTGTCGGCACAGATTCTGATGCCAAGCTATTTGAACCCTTTTAGAATAAAGAAATGAACTAATATAGTATGAAAATTGACTGCAGCATTAAATTGTCTCATCTTGTAGAAAACACTCGACTCTGAACGTTGAACAATTTATTATAAGCCATCATATTCTTTAATGCCCGTAATTAGTTTCTCGCAACGAAATCCAATACATTTTAAGACGAAAATACTTTAGGAGGGCTTAATATGAAAGGTCATACAAAAGCATAAAGATATATTTTATTACTGAAATTATACATTTATACATTTCATTGATGTGTTTCCACGTGTGAGCTCGTGTTTCTTATTTTCAATGTATAATCTGGTAAATATTGCTAGAGCACTAATTTTTGGAAACCATACAGTTATATTTTACATCAAACATAATTTCATATATAAGCACTAAATATGGAACTCTTACTACTACTCATTAATGTTATCATAATTTAAGTATCTATTTAAGCTGTGATAATAGAAAATATTAGGCAAGTTCACATTTAATCGATTATCGGCGATACATACTCCTGGTATTACCATTTTTTGGTAAACCTTACGCCACGCACTGGTGGTTTTTACTAGAACCTAATTTAGCGAACGATTTGTGTAAAAACACAATTGGGTTGTTTGAATCGACACTAGCTGACGAGACAACACCCTGTAGTACACGGACGCGATGAACCTCTATTCTTGTATATGGCTTTTTGGCGAATTCCACAGCCTGCGGCGATCGACGTTATCTGCTCAGCGTAAAGCACGAAACACGCCAAGCGCCCAAAGTCAAATTTCCGCTAATATTCCCAAGTTCCACCCGAATTGGAAAAACAGTAAATCGACGACGCTAAAACATACAAGGCATCATGGGCGTCGCCTCCAAAATATCTAGGAGGGGGGCGAAATAATTTTTTGTTAGAATTTGCCTTCAAACATAGAAATACAATTTTTCTATTCACTTCGCACTGAATAGTAAAAAACGTCTTTAGTTTCGTTGAAAAGACATTATTTGAAAACATATTTCAAATTTAAGCAAATATAGGTATAAATGCGACAAAAAAATAAATGTCCAGTAAAATAAAAAATACCACATCACAAATAAAGAAAAATGTATTCTATCAAAAGATCTACATGATCAAAACATAATAGTTATTTATTGTATAAGACGGTAAAAAGATGCTTTACCTGAAATTGAAAAATGTTGATTTACAAAGGACGAAGGAGCGAGTGGATTCCACGAGCAAGTGAAGTCTTTTTACATTCGCGTCGTGTGTAATCTTATTTTATTCTTGAGCGGAAATATTTAACAAAAATTGATAAAAAGGAAGCAGTTTGAATTATTATTGGGATTTAAATTGATTTGATCGCTGTAGTGTTTACGGTTGTTATGGATAGTAATGCGACTTGTTTTGACTTTTATCAATATTAGTTACTTTTGGTTGAAATTATGCCTTTAATAAAGAAAACGAAAATAGTGATGAAGATGTTTTGTCAGAAGATATAGAAATTGAAGCTGCAGATGCCAAATAATCCATCTCATATCAATCTGACCACCTCATCTAGTTCGACCTTTCCAGGATCATGTGAGAATGGTGTTCCCGCTATAAATGTTTCTAGTAATCAAATTGTACGTTTAATATTTATATAAATTCGAAACGCCAAGCATGAATTACATAATTACTATACGCGATTCATTTTAAGATCGTAGCGCCAAAACGGCAGTAACCTATACTAACCTATGGGCCACTGACACAGACGTTTGACGTAAAAAAGCTTGTAAAACTATTTTGAAAAGGGTAAGTAGTGATATAAAATTAAAATAGATTTCAATATTTTGTGAGCGTTCAATCTGAAAATTAAACAACCTCAAAATATGTCAAATTCTTTATTGGACATACGGCATACATACCTTTATGGAAATAGTTATTCTTAGAGAAAGGTAAAGAGCACACACTCTACTTTGCGTTCTTTATCTTCTTTATCCATACTTGTCTCCTGTAACTTTAATTCTCAAATTATAGTTTCCACAATAGCTCCAGATTTTCCCGCTTTTGGAAAAGTATGAAACTGATTTCGGGGTTTTTCTTTGTCCAAGAGGAACAGTGATCAAAACAATAATGATTCATATCTAATCAAAGCAATTAACTAATATAACAATTGAAATTTCAAAATTTACAATAGACATACATACGCAAAACTGAGCCAAAGGCCCATGCGTTAGTTGTGTGTGCCGCCAGTAGGTAGCGTATTGCTTAGCAAGAATCGTCTGTTCGTAGTAGGTATATTATTAATTTTGATAAATAAACAAATAAAACTGACATTTTCGGGATCTGATCAACCCTAGCCATTACCACATCAATGTTTGTTTGTAATCGGCCAACACGACTGTAAAGTTACTGAGAATTTTATGAAGGAATTTGACCAGTCTGGATCAGTAAAATTCTCAATAACTTTAACAGATGGTGCCAAATTTCTTCCGAAATGCGTACAGCATCTTGTTGCAGTTTCGTCAAAACACATCCCATTATGGTAATGAGTATTCACAATAAATATGCGTTCTTGGATGCCACAAGTAATCGCAAAGTTTTTACCTGATATCTGTCACTATAGAAAAACTGTCAATTAAGATTGGTATAAATGGTGGCCAATTTAAATGGGAAGGTGAAATTTGGACACCCTTTATAACTTGTATAAGTGATTTATCGAAAAGATTGCGTACAAACTTATTTCAGACTCAGAGTTATGAAGACTCGTAAGTCCTCGAAATAAAACAAATGTAAAATCAACAGTGTTTTGAACAGAACCTATAATATAAAAGTGTTAGGAATGTGTTTTTATTAATCTTCTTCATCCGAATAAAAGGTAAATATTTCTAAAGAGAACGTAATTCACCAACATGTGAATCCGTATGTTAGAACCGATTTTGCTTTGTTTTAATCTTACAAATGATGTGAATATAGGTTGGAATCTGATTTCTCATGAATTAATGATGTTTACTTTCATTATTCTGCCGTTAATAAAATGCGGGCCAAATAATATTATGAGCCCTATTCCACTTCCACATATAAATCTCAAATTTTAGAGATAAATGTTGTAGTTAGAATAAGGGGGTAGACAAATTATTAATTTACTATTACTATTATATTATTATTATACTCGTTATTATATTCATATCTTGTATAAAAGCTTCTAGTATAGATATCTAGTCGAGGATTAAATTTATTATTTTCTAACTCTTCTCTTCATCCTGTATTTTGTATAAATTCTATGCGTCCTTAGAATTAGGTTAGAATAGGTTAATAATAGGAATATGAATAATTTAGGTTATGTTAGATTAGGTATAATTCAATTAAATTTATTTACACTGACAATTTAATTTATACAGTGAGGACATAAAGTCCGTCCCCCCCCCCTCTAATTTTTGAACCACTGGGTAGATTGTGATGAAATTTGGAACGATAATATTTGACTAAATTCTGCATTTTTTTGACACACCAATGACAGCTCTGAATGTCAAAGTGACAGCTGGGCGCGGAATAGGAACATTTTTTTAAATGGAAATGGGGGTCGAGTGGGGACTCATTTTGAAGCTATTTTTATACTCAAAACATCCCCCAATTTTGAGAACATTTGGTTCAGTAATTTCCAAATAAAAACCAGTAATATCGATTTCTGTTATATAATTTTTTTGCATACATATTACAAATTATTGTAAATTATTTAAAGCAGAACAAAAATTAAAAGTAAACAAATAACAATAAACCATCCCTAACCTAAAATAACCTAAATTAAAAAATTATGAAATAATTTAAATTAAACCTTAAAAAAAAAATTTAGAGGCAGAAATAAATTTAGAAAACACGTATTACTTCAAAAGATATTGAAAATGACCTCCATGAACCTCCTGACAAATAAATGTTCCATGGGTAAGTTCTATTATAAAGATTATGTGGTAAAAAGATTATGTTATAAACTGATATTACTGGTTTTTATTTGGAAATTACTGAACCAAATGTTCTCAAATTTGGGGGATATTTTGAGCATAAAAATAGCCTCAAAATGAGTATATCACTCGACCTCCATTTCCATTTAAAAAAAATTTCCTATTGCGCGCCCAGCTGTCACTTTGACATTCAGAGCTGTCATTGATGTGTCAAAAAATGCAGAATTTAGTCATATATTATCGTTCCCAATTTCATCACAATCTACCCAGTGGTTCAAAAGTTAGAGGGGGGGGAGACGGACTTTATGTCCTCACTGTATATAAAAAATCGCATATGCCACAGTGCAATTGTCACTTTGACAGCGACAAAAGTTACCTGCAACTTTTACAGTGACAAATGCACTAGTGGTTTTTTCATTTATTCATTTTTTATCATCAATTTCGCGGTGTCCGTTGCCAAAATAAATAGGTTGACATTTCTGTCAACAAGTTATTGAATTATTAAACACTAACAATGAATCTATTCGGTAACGCTCAAATAAAAATGTGTTTATTTTTATTGTTTCATAAATAAAGTTTGCATTATGTTTCTAAATTTCTCATTCATTAAATTGTCCTGCCGAATTACACTCGAGGTTTGTATTGATACCGGATAAATTTGTGTTGTTTAAATTCTAAATTGTTTCCTTTAGCAATTTGACTCGAAAAACTGTCCACCTTCGGTGTCGCGTAATAGTTGACAGTTTTTCTCGTCTAATTGCTTGGCAACAGTTTCTCATTAAACAACCCAAATTTATCTGGTAAAATACAAACCTCATGTGCAATTATGTGCAATTGTAAGTGATAATCACTTTCTTCAACTCATACCCTAATATCACAAATTTCAATCCTTAACTGTTTTCTCCTGTTATGAATTTAGTTGCTTTAGTATTGGAATGTTTTTATTCAACAATTTTTACTTCTAAAAATAGAATATGAGATACCTTTTAAAATATTATCAGAAAGCACGTAACTCTGTTTAATTATGCAGTTTGCTGTTTGTTGAACTCTTCTATATTATTATTTTGTTGTTGAAACTACGGGTTGCGAGTAAAATTATAGCGTCGCACAAAGATAATGGGGTTCACTTAGTAATTTATCAGCGTCACCGTCCTTTCAAGGATAAAAGGACCGAGTTCTATTCTTTCGTTGCTTGTTGTGAAATGAATCTTATGTAATGGAGCTAATTGTGGAGGGATTCGCTTTTTATCAATAATTTCTATTGCATATCTACCTTTTTCGGAGGTATCATTACAGTAGTTAGTATATTATTAGAGTGAATTTGTAATCATGCCCGCACCGTTTGTCATATATAGCATACTGAAGAGAACTAATAAGCTCCGAAACTGGTATGTGCCTGGTGTCCGATAAGTGCCAAGGATCGAACCCAGACTGTAATAAACAGTGTGACCCACGCTCTAGCCCACAGCGATACCATGACCATTTATATGGCGATACCTATAAATCGACAGTTTTAGAGTTATATAATAGATAAATGGAAAACAGTCAGGAAAACTGCGAACTTAAGCAGTTGACAGTTTTCCAAAAGTTTTCAATTTAGCTGATATATCTCTAAAACTGCCTGTTTTCTACGGATAGTATCTTCCTGAAAAGTTTAGAACTTATGATTTTTCTGGAGAAATAATGAATTGTATACTATGAGTTCCTGTGATCTTTTTGAAGTTTGCTCTGCTCTACTTTTTTAAATAAATTACTTTGAGACTTGTTTGTAAAGCATATTTTATATAAAGAAATAGCAGCACTTTTTATGTAAAACTAATCATGTAAAAGATTTATTATAATAAAATGTCGGCAACAAAATTAATTATTCTCGTTGAAATTATCTATGCTCTTGAGCTAATTATTTGATGTATGTTATTAAATAACGAGGTACAAATTTCGTCAAAACCACCACGCAATTTTTCAGAAGGACGAATACGAATGAAAAAAAAATTTTTTTTGGATTAATTTTCTTGGTTTAAAATAAATTTACTTGCTAGTAAAGCTAAATTAACTGTACGCGTTTACATCATATGTTAAATTAATTGAACATTGTATTAATGATTTATCCCGTTTAGCGCCCTGCTTGTTACAGAAGTAATTAGCAATTCATAAATAGGCAGTTCATAATGTATCTCACAAGCTAGTGGGAGTAATCTATTGTATAGAATTTTAGATATAATAAAATTAATTAGGCACATATTTGTTAATACCATTTTTCTTTCAAAATAATGTGTTAAGTAATTTACTAATATTACAAAAGCCGTTTATATACAAACCAGTGAACGCAAATTTCAGTATTAGAATGAGCTGTGTTCACGAACCATCATGAGCCAAATAAAGTTACTAATAAGACATAACATACAATCCTATATCTAATCTAGTTTTCGTATTGACTTTTAATCACATTTTATTTTTATTTTTTATTATCAATTTTTTTATACACTATTCAACAGGTAAAGCCCCATTACAGAATAGGAAATTGGACAGTACAAATCAACAAATTACAGATATGACAAGATAATTATAAAATTCAAATGGATATGAACAGATACAGGGTGATTCAGCTGACCCGTTAGAATTTTTTTCGAAAATTTGGATGCGGGGGTTTTCGATAAAGTTCTATTCATCTGAAGTATTTCCGTTTTTATGGCGCTTTCGGTTATACCGGAAATGGCTATCAACATTCTTATTTTAAATGGAATACTCTATATTTTTTCCATTTTTTATTTCTTCACTAAAATATACGTTTTTTAAAGTGGCACACCCTACATGAGAGATTAATAGTTTTTTAGATATTGTATTTTTGTTTAAAATTGATTTTGTAGTACCTTATTGAAATGCTTGTCTTCGATTGACAAGGAAAGTAATGGTAACAAGTTTTGGCTGATGTTAGGCAGTCCATCGAGCTTTCAGAGTATGTGTACTTTTATATTTTATTGTTTACAGGGTGTTCAAAAAAATAATTTTATTTTGACTAATTCGAACTGCCTAAAAGTAATTTTTTTAAATGAAAATATATATATTTTTTAAATCAATGTATCTTATTTATCAATCTCGTAATCGTGATTTTTATTTAATTTTCATGGCCCTCTAACCACATGCAAGGAAATAGAAAATTATCAAAATTATTATTAAAATTATTATCAAAAGTAAATACGTCGATAGCAAAAAAATGGTAACAGATACCTAGGGAATCCTAATACAGATTGAAAGGTTACTTTACTCTTCAGCACATCATATTTCATCACAATTGAAATTAGTCAGAATCAAATGTTTTTTTAATACCCTGTGAATAATAAAATATGAAATTACACATAATACTCATACACACATACAATATCAAACCTTATCTAAATTTCAATAATAAATATTAAATATTTGGCAACTTTAAACACCTACTGCCTCATTCTGGAAAACCAAAATTTATTTCCCAATAGTAAATCTAAATTAAGTGTGCCAAATAAATTTGTTTGAGAAAACTAATCATTTAATTCAGCAGATTAAATATTTTTCTCTTTAGCAATAAAATTTATTAGCTAATATTAAATATTTAATGTTACCATTGAAATAAATGCCCTGTTAATACCAATTAAATCTTATTATACAAATAAATAATTTAATTGGTGGTAAGAAATTTTATTTATCTCAATTAAATCCTTTTCTCACTGAAATTGTTTGGGTAATAGTTCTGAGGCAATTTTATTACAGTATTTCACTATACAGGGCGCCCTATTTCTTGACCCGTTGCATGGGTAACTTTTTTATTAGTAGAGATACAAAAACGCTTAAATGAGCAAATTAGTGCAGTTTCGTATTAGTAATTCTACGGTAAGGCGAAAAATTATATACGGGGGAAGGTTGAAAAGTTATTGACAAAAAACGAAAAATCCAACTTTTCTATTATCCTTCGTAGCTCGTTCATTTGAAGAGTTAGAGAAAAATGCTTCACATGTTTTTGCAGTATTTTTCATGTAAAATGACATGCACTTGCTACTTTTTATATATCTCTTAAAATGGTTGAGAATCACAGTAAAATATATTTTTTTTAAATGTAATGGATAGGTGGCTGTGACATTAACCGAAAGTCCCCTTTTTTCTCTTTCAGATGATATAACATAGTCCATATTTTATCCTTACAAAAGTAATAATAATCGTTGTTTTTAAAGAAAGTTTATTGTCACATCAAGAATGCTATGGATTATGGAACAAAAGAATGTTTTGAGAACAGAAATTATTAATTAATTAATTATATTGAAGTAAATGTTCGAAATGACCACCATCCTGTTGGATACATAGGTAGTAAGCAACGTTTCTGGATACTTCTTAAAACATTATTTATTGTATGTCCATGTATGCTTCTAATTGCATCTTGAATCCTAACTTTTAGATCCTCTATATCTAGAGGAGCTGTCACATAAACTTTATCTTTCAATAACCCCCAAAGAAAGAAATCTAAGGGGGTCAAATCAGGTGTTCGCGCTGGCCAGTCGATATCCATTCTATTTCCTATAACATTATCAAACTGTTCATGTAAATATTGTTTTACCTCGCGGGAATTATGCGCAGGTGCTCCATCGTGTTGGAAGTATTTAAGATTTCTAAAAATATGAAGTGGTAATTCATTTAAATATTCCTCTGTTAGAGTATTCCTTAGAAAATGAAGGTAATTATTCGCATTCAAATTATCTTCGTAAAAATATGGGCCAATAATTTTGCCACAAAAAATTCCACACCACATATTTATCCCAAATTGACGTTGATTTCTTCTTTCAGAAACAAGATGTGGATTTTCTCGGCACCACATTATGTTATTATGGCGGTTAAAAATACCATTGTTGGTAAATCTACTTTCATCACTGAATAAAATCTTTTTCCAGAAGTCTAGATCCTCTTCGCATTTTGAAATGTACCATCGACAAAATGTCATCCTTCTTTGATTATCAGCTGGATATAAAGTATTGCATATGGAATAATGATAAGGCTTTAAATTGTTACCTTTTAAAATAGCTCTTACAGTTTCCTTGGAAGTGTTGCAGTGATGTGCAATTTCTGCAGTTGAAGAATCAGGTTTAAAATTTACATAAGCCAAAACATTTATTTCAGTGTCTTCATTGAAGTTTCTTTCATCCTTAGGCTTTGAAAAAGAATCGTATAATCGTATATTATTTTCCAGCTGTCTAAATATTCTATGATGGGGTTGTCTTCGTTCCATGTAAGTTTCAAAATAAAGATTCGCTGCAGCTTGTGCATCTCGATTTTGGTTATAATAACAAAATAGCATATCATTTTTCTCTTCGTTGGTGTACATATTTGCAACACTATTATTTTGTATGCAGTATTAATAATAAACAATAAACTAGTTAACAAAAACTAAAAATGTCACTTATGATCTGTCAATAATTAAATGCCAACTAGACGTTTTTAAAAATATCAGGAATCTTATTTTTTGTTTTATTTCCATAGCATTCTTGATGTGACAATAAACTTTCTCTAAAAACAACGATTATTATTACTTTTGTAAGGATAAAATATGGACTATGTTATATCATCTGAAAGAGAAAAAAGGGGACTTTCGGTTAATGTCACAGCCACCTATCCATTACATTTAAAAAAAATATATTTTACTGTGATTCTCAACCATTTTAAGAGATATATAAAAAGTAGCAAGTGCAGCATGTGAAACATTTTTCTCTAACTCTTCAAATGAACGAGCTACGAGGGATAATAGAAAAGTTGGATTTTTCGTTTTTTGTCAATAACTTTCCAACCTTCCCCCGTATATAATTTTTCGCCTTACCGTAGAATTACTAATACGAAACTGCACTAATTTGCTCATTTAAGCGTTTTTGTATCTCTACTAATAAAAAAGTTACCCATGCAACGGGTCAAGAAATAGGGCGCCCTGTATACTGCCATTATTTCAATAATAATGCAACATGGAAATGCTTAGCTTTTTATATCACAAGTGGAACTATTTTCTCCTTACTTTTTTAATCTATTCTTTACTCAGTTTCTCACATTCTACAAAATGCAGTAAACTGATTTGCATGTTCACAGTGTGTGCATTAAAATTGGGCAAAGCCCGACAATAAACAGATTCATAAAGACATTTTTCATACAAAACCCCATGAAAGATAAGTGTTTGGATAATAAATTACATACCTGTTGCGTGCAGGTGGATTCATTGTTGTCGAACGGGGGCATCACGGCGCACAGCGTCCTCCCCATCATAGAGTAGGCGAAGAGCATTATCACACCTGGAACATTTAATTAGCATTACCGCTGGAAGACACCTGAGAGATATACAGGGTGTACCACTTAAGTGTATGTGGAGCATAGCGGCTAAACCGTAGGAGCTAGAAGAAAATGTTTGAAATAAGTTATTTTCAATCAAGTGTTCTATAACTTACAATTATTTTCGATTATACAGGGTGTTTAGTGTAGGCTGGGCGCAACACAACTTCGTTATTTTAAATATAACACCCTGTATATTATTGCATATTTGGATAGAACGTTGTCTGACGAATACAGTGATATAAAGTTTGATGGGTCCATCTCTAATAATAAGGAAGATATGGCCAAAAGAGTGTACCATAAGAGTAGTGTGTTAGAAAGAGATTGTCAATTCTTTGCTAGGGTACAAGGTCTTCGTCTAACACATTACTCTTATGGTACACTCTTTTGGCCATACCTTCCTTATTATTAGAGATAGATCCATCAAACCTTATATTACTGTATTCGTCAGACAACGTTCTATCCAAATATGCAATAATACACAGGACGTTCCATTTACAATAACGAAGTTGTGTTGCACCCAGCCTACACTAAGCACCCTGTATAGTCGAAAATAATTTTAAGTCATAGAACACTTGAATGAAAATAACTTTTATCTAAAACATTTTTTCTAGCTATTACGGTTTAGCCGCTATGCTCCGCATACGCTTAAGTGATACACCCTGTATACTACAATTAAAATTTTCGCACTCTTAATTAAGCAAGTAAGACCACTGAGACTGGTCTCTGGAAATTTCATAATAAAAGTTTTCGCCTTTGTATTGGGAGAAATGGGAATTTGGGATTTGTTTGGCTATCAGTTAAGAGAACTTACTGTAAAAAGTTTTCTTTCGTTTAATATGAACGATGTGATCAAAACAACACACCGTGATTAAGCGTGTACTCGGTCCACTATACATGAATCTTGTGCATCAAGAATTCATTTCGAAATTCTAAAATGTATGTAGGTAAAATTTGATTAAAATAGAATACTGAGATAAAACGAGATTTTGCAATTTGCAAGGTATACGTTTTTCAAAACCTTGCCAAATTACGCATGCAGTTACGTATAGTCTACTAGAAGGTGAAGAAGTTTTTCGTATAGTGATTGTAGTGTATAGTCGTAAGGATGGTATTTCTGATTGTTAATAAAATAGGAATGTTATTTTTCTATACTCCAGAGTAACTCTCCTGCGTACACGAGAAGGTGCAGGTTTTGTGGGCACGGTGACGAGGACTCCATTCACATCTGTGTGTTGCACCCAGACACAAACATCTGGGTGCAACATTTCTCCTGCCCCAGGACATTAGAGAGCTTCCACTACACCGGGTGTTGGCCTATGCACATATCACGGGTCTCCAATAGTAGCTCTCGACTAGCGGCAGGCACAATGGGTCGAAAGGCCTGTGTGCTGCAGGTAACCGCGCCGGCTTCCAACAACAACAACAACAACAACTCTCCTACGTAAGTGAATGTGCAAATAACGCCGCTTTGGAGTTTCAGGAAAAAACTAAAAAACTGTATTTAAATTTAAAGTACGCATCGCCACAGGGCGTTCATGTAAAAAGTATTACACCAAATATATGTTTTTTTAAATAGAACACCCAGTATATTATGACATTTATAGAGAGTTCTATGGAGAGAGAATGCTGATCAAAATGATATTTATATACCTTTCTTATGCCCATTGGCCTATACAATTATATAAGAAAGTTTATGAAAATCTGCATTTAGTGATTCCAAAATATACATGTTGCATTTTTTCCACCGCCTATATATGGAATCTATACTATAGAAACTTTTTTTTGTGAAAACTCGGTATCAATATCTCAAATATGTTGGCCATTTGATACAATCACCTTTTTTCCCAATCAACTCCCTGTAGCAGGAGAATGGATGAAAATAACCCCATATAACTTAGTATCATTTTTATCAGCATTGATATGACTCACCTTAATGTACTGGGTGTTCCATTCAAAAAACAAGTTTGGTGCAACACTCTGTACATTAATACCCTGTATAAATAAAAATAATTTTAAAATGTGCACACGTGGAGTAGCTATCGTCTTGAGGAAATCGAATTTTAATATACAGGGCGCCCTATTTCTTGACCCGTTGCATGGGTAACTTTTTTATTAGTAGAGATACAAAAACGCTTAAATGAGCAAATTAGTGCAGTTTCGTATTAGTAATTCTACGGTAAGGCGAAAAATTATATACGGGGGAAGGTTGAAAAGTTATTGACAAAAAACGAAAAATAGAACTTTTCTATTATCCCTCGTAGCTCGTTCATTTGAAGAGTTAGAGAAAAATGCTTCACATGTTTTTTGCAGTATTTTTCATGTAAAATGACATGCACTTGCTACTTTTTATATATCTCTTAAAATGGTTGAGAATCACAGTAAAATATATTTTTTTTAAATGTAATGGATAGGTGGCTGTGACATTAACCGAAAGTCCCCTTTTTTCTCTTTCAGATGATATAACATAGTCCATATTTTATCCTTACAAAAGTAATAATAATCGTTGTTTTTAAAGAAAGTTTATTGTCACATCAAGAATGCTATGGAAATAAAACAAAAAATAAGATTCCTGATATTTTTAAAAACGTCTAGTTGGCATTTAATTATTGACAGATCATAAGTGACATTTTTAGTTTTTGTTAAGTAGTTTATTGTTTATTATTAATACTGCATACAAAATAATAGTGTTGCAAATATGTACACCAACGAAGAGAAAAATGATATGCTATTTTGTTATTATAACCAAAATCGAGATGCACAAGCTGCAGCGAATCTTTATTTTGAAACTTACATGGAACGAAGACAACCCCATCATAGAATATTTAGACAGCTGGAAAATAATATACGATTATACGGTTCTTTTTCAAAGCCTAAGGATCAAAGAAACTTCAATGAAGACACTGAAATAAATGTTTTGGCTTATGTAAATTTTAAACCTGATTCTTCAACTGCAGAAATTGCACATCACTGCAACACTTCCAAGGAAACTGTAAGAGTTATTTTAAAAGGTAACAATTTAAAGCCTTATCATTATTCCATATGCAATACTTTATATCCAGCTGATAATCAAAGAAGGATGACATTTTGTCGATGGTACATTTCAAAATGCGAAGAGGATCTAGACTTCTGGAAAAAGATTTTATTCACTGATGAAAGTAGATTTACCAACAATGGTATTTTTAACCGCCATAATAACATAATGTGGTGCCGAGAAAATCCACATCTTGTTTCTGAAAGAAGAAATCAACGTCAATTTGGGATAAATGTGTGGTGTGGAATTTTTTGTGGCAAAATTATTGGCCCATATTTTTACGAAGATAATTTGAATGCGAATAATTACCTTCATTTTCTAAGGAATACTCTAACAGAGGAATATTTAAATGAATTACCACTTCATATTTTTAGAAATCTTAAATACTTCCAACACGATGGAGCACCTGCGCATAATTCCCGCGAGGTAAAACAATATTTACATGAACAGTTTTATAATGTTATAGGAAATAGAATGGATATCGACTGGCCAGCGCGAACACCTGATTTGACCCCCTTAGATTTTTTTCTTTGGGGGTTATTGAAAGATAAAGTTTATGTGACAGCTCCTCTAGATATAGAGGATCTAAAAGTCAGGATTCAAGATGCAATTAGAAGCATACATGGACATACAATAAATAATGTTTTAAGAAGTATCCAGAAACGTTGCTTACTATGTATCCAACAGGATGGTGGTCATTTCGAACATTTACTTCAATATAATTAATTAATTAATAATTTCTGTTCTCAAAACATTCTTTTGTTCCATAATCCATAGCATTCTTGATGTTATAATAAACTTTCTTTAAAAACAACGATTATTATTACTTTTGTAAGGATAAAATATGGACTATGTTATATCATCTGAAAGAGAAAAAAGGGGACTTTCGGTTAATGTCACAGCCACCTATCCATTACATTTAAAAAAAATATATTTTACTGTGATTCTCAACCATTTTAAGAGATATATAAAAAGTAGCAAGTGCATGTCATTTTACATGAAAAATACTGCAAAAAACATGTGAAGCATTTTTCTCTAACTCTTCAAATGAACGAGCTACGAGGGATAATAGAAAAGTTGGATTTTTCGTTTTTTGTCAATAACTTTTCAACCTTCCCCCGTATATAATTTTTCGCCTTACCGTAGAATTACTAATACGAAACTGCACTAATTTGCTCATTTAAGCGTTTTTGTATCTCTACTAATAAAAAAGTTACCCATGCAACGGGTCAAGAAATAGGGCGCCCTGTATAGTCTCAGTGAGGAGCTATCCTTCGTCCTCACACCGATGGGACACGCTGTATTATAAATTTTTGGCGTAATTTAGTTGAAACCAAAACTTCAGTTACACAAGTTGTTACATCTATTGTCAACTCAGCACAACCTGTATATGTAGCTACATCCAACGACACACTGTTGAACATTTTCTTGATATTAAATACATTCCTCTGTTGGAAATTTTATGTTATGCGCTATGTTAAAGCTAAAAACTCGCAATGAATTCCAAATTTCTTGTAAAATGACAAAATTAATTATCGTATAAATAGTAAAGGCGCGCTTGAACATTAAAAGTCGAATTGGCATGACAAAAATGACAAAAAAAAATGAAATACAGAGTTTTACTATACTGGTCTAGAGCTATGACTAATTACTTAGCATTATACAAGAAATTTTATTTCAGAGAGAAAAAACGTGTAGGTAGGTATATCCTTGTATTTTCGTAAAGAGCATACAAGTTTAAATCGAGAGCATGTAGCAAATTTCCAGACCTCCTGTTTAAAAGATTTTCTTTATATTACATGAAGAACTTTGCACATGCAAAGTCTTGTAAGACTTTTTTTATACAGAATTCACCGTTGGCTTAAGAAAAGCTAAATATACCTTCTACTACGTCAATTCAATATCGAAGCATTTTTCAGGATATATTTTGCCAACTTCAAGGCTTGAAAATTATTTTATTCAAATGAAAAGAAATTTTTGAGAAGATTGGAATTATAGATGTCGGCCGGTAATTTTTAACGTTTGTTATTATTTTTTTTTTTTATAAAGCGGAATGATTTCCGCTTTATAAAAAGCCTCATCGATCGAGTATTTCAAACTATCAGGAAACATTGACGTAAGTAAACACATTAAACAAATGAGTAAGCAATGGTATATACATTTCTGAAGTGTCAATAATGAGGTTAACATTTAAACCATAAATGTCCAAACACGGAGTCATTTTTACAGATTGGATAGCTTTATGCACAGTAAACTGAACTAAAGACATTGCTGCTTGCTCAATACGGTACCCACCAAATGTCAGTATGTACCTATGTATGAACAATCTCTGGAGGCTGGTGTCAAAACATTGGAGTAGACGTAAACATCGGTTATTTCTTTGAGATAGATGCTTCTACAATAATAGAAGTCGAGAAACATGAAATCTAAATATAAAATACGGTAAGTAGCTTAATGATAAGAAACCAGTACCAGGAGCTCCAAGGACAATTCTCAGAGACACTGGAAATACAAATGTGGTTATTGTACTTTTTCTCATGAATTTATGATATGTATATAAATTTATTAAATTTTTACAGTTATTGAGACTTTTTGTATCATTTTTGGATATCTGGAATATCTAGGTATATACGAATCTCGCCAGGGGAGAAATGGCACCTTTCCCAGGGAATGGTTGTGTGTTTGCGTTTTTTTTCATGTGTACCCTCCCTCTACACAAGCCTGAGGCTTTCAGAAGGGAGGTTGTCCATTTCTGTGGTGTGTTTTATGTTTATGTTTATGTTTATACATTCATACATACAGGGTGTCCACCTAGTGCGCGTAAGTCCAATATCTGGGTTAATAAAAGAGATAACTTAATTTTTTTTTCTACAGGGTTGTCTAATATCCCGAGCTGCACAAAATGAAAATATATTTACATATTCAGGGTGTTCAGTTTTTCCTGGACAGGTACCAACTTCGTTTTTCTAAATGGAAATATATATTTTTTATTGCTTTTTCGAACTAAACCCTTGATTTTAGTAGGACTTTCATCAGCCTTCCCTATACCTAACTTAAACTGTTTTTGAAATATTGACGGGTGAATATTGACATTTTTGCAACTTTGACACCCTGTAAAATCTAAACGGTTTGAGATCAAGCAAAACGGTTTGCACATTCCTATCTTAACTTTTTATAAGCTATCGTTTGATACTAATTTCAAATATATCCAGGAATTAAAAATTTTGCGAAAATTTTGAAAATTTTAAATTCTTGGATAAATTTGAAATTAGTATCAAACGATAGCTTATAAAAAGTTAAGATAGGAATGTGCAAACCGTTTTGCTAGATCTCAAACCGTTTAGATTTTACAGGGTGTCAAAGTTGCAAAAATGTCAATATTCACCCGTCAATATTTCAAAAACAGTTTAAGTTAGGTATAGGGAAGGCTGATGAAAGTCCTACTAAAATCAAGGGTTTAGTTCGAAAAAGCAATAAAAAATATATATTTCCATTTAGAAAAACGAAGTTGGTACCTGTCCAGGAAAAACTGAACACCCTGAATATGTAAATATATTTTCATTTTGTGCAGCTCGGGATATTAGACAACCCTGTAGAAAAAAAAATTAAGTTATCTCTTTTATTAACCCAGATATTGGACTTACGCGCACTAGGTGGACACCCTGTATATGACCATATAAGCACAAGAAAAATAAAATATCTAATAACTAAACTAATATTTTAATAAACGCGATGCTACAGCTAAATATGTCAGCTAAAACAGCTAAAACTTTATTTAAAGAATTGCACATGTTGTATAATGGGGAATACTTTCTAATATTAATACAGGTGTCGGTAAGATAAAATAAATTTGTTTGACGTGATTATGATGAAGTAAGGGGCTGCAATTTTTCTATTTTTATAAATTATCCCCTTTTGACGACATAATCCCCTTTCAAATCATCCCCATCTTATCATCTTATTCCTGATAAATGATGTGAGACTAACCAGTTACTTAATTTTATCATTTATAACCACCCTGAAGCTAAATAGTTGATGGTTGAGTGATATTTTCGTAATTTCAAGAATTTATTTTGTGGCCACTGCTTTATCGGTTGTAGACCCACCCAAATCTATGGATGTGGATGTCTTCATACTGGTCAGATAGGCATAGATCTATTTTTTGTTTAAATTATTAATAATATTGAAATGCCTAATAGAAACAAACATAAATCTGGATATTTTAAATCAAATGAAAATGATAAAATGGCAATTTAAATCTTCTCAGAATTAAAACTTATATTTTAAATCAATTTCAGTCAACATTATTATAGAATTCGCTTAGTTCAGTCTCGCAATATTATCGTCGACATTATTAAAATTAAGAGGAAGAATGGTCGAACGGGACTGTTCGACGATCAATACTTGTGTTGTTACGCCAAGTCGTAACAACACAAGGATTATCACAGAACTGTTGACAGGTCACGGACATCTCAACAAACACCTTAACCCTATTGGCCTTAGTGACACTAGAAGATGCAAGTTTTGCGGGCACGTTGATGAGAACTCCATTCACATCCTTTGTCGCTGTGTCTGCCTCCTGTGCCTGCCAGCATTTCTCCTGCCCCAGGACATTAGAGACCTTCCACTAGAGTGGGTGTTGACATCTGCGCATAGCACGGGTCTCTTCCAATAGCTCTCGACTAGCGGCAGGCACAATGGGTCGAAAGGCCTGAGTGCTGTGTTGGGAACCGTGCCGGTTTCCAACAACAACAATTAAAAATACCAAATGAATTAGGCAAACGTCAAATGTAAAGCCAAAGGTTGCCCGCCCATATATCCCCGGATTTTGGATTTAGGAGCGAACCCAGATCATAATAGGCATTGTAACGAGAAATGCTGTCACAAGACGCTCTAGCTCATTACACTACCGTGGTGGTAAGTAAAAGACATGAGACAGCGTTACATGTAAACTATCCTTACGAATGTTGATACTTAAAACACTATTATTTAAGTTTTCAAGTCACTTACTTAAAATTCTTTCCAGACTTACATTTCTATCTGAAGTATCTTTATATCTCATATATATAATCAAACTCTTTTTCTACTCACAGAGTGTAAGGGTGTACTTCTGGTAAATTATAATTCTTTATAAACTTATTCCAATCCTTTCTATTTTGTGCGATCTTCTTTGCCTCTGGCCCCGTTGTTCCCTTCTTCTTAAAAACCTTTCCTAATATATTATGCCATGTCTCTTTTGGTCTCCCTCTTGCCCTTCTTTCTATTGTTTTTGCTTCCCAAATCCTTTTAACTGGTGTTGAATTTTTTATTCGTTGTAAATGTCCCCACCACCCGAGTTGTCTTTGTTCAATGAATTCTTCTACCGATTCTATTTCAGTTCTTTTCTTATTTGTTCATTTATAAATCTGTCCCTCCTCGTCACTCCTTTCACTTTTCTCAAGTATTTCATTTCAGCAGCTCCAATTTTACTATTTTCTTGATAGCACTCATGATTCACATCCATACGTGAGTATAGGTCTATTTATAGCTTTGTAAACTTTAATTTTAATTTCACTTGTTATTTGTTTTTGTTTATTAGTCACCTTCTCATTGCATGGTATACTTTGTTTGCCTTTTCTATCCTACTGTTTATCTCGGCTTCTTGTTTCCCTGTTTCCTCTATTATACTTCCCAGATAATTATAACTACAGACCTGTTCTATCAATTCTCCTTCCACTAATATTTATATTTATTTCTTTTCTCGCGACACAACCATAACTTTCGTTTTTAGGTTATTTATTTTCATTCCATTTTTTACCAAAACTTCATTCCACACATTCAAGTTTCTTTCCAAATCTCTTTCACTCCCTGCTATAATTGCTACATCGTCCGCAAAGGCGTACTCGGGGACCTCGATTCTTTCCAGATTTCTACGAGTATACCCAATAACAGTGGTTTTATTGTTCTGATTAATCCATCCAATAATGTAATGAACAAATGACACTCACAAATGAGACACAAATGAGACTCAAGCTGTCTCCTTGTCTCATCCCCTCCGTTGTAATAAATGCATCCGATTCCATGTTTTTACAGATTATGCTGTTTCTGGTTTCCTTATACAGACTTTTAATTACTCTCATTAATTTGTTATTTACGCTCCTTTCCTTGTTTCCCATATTTTTGTCCTTGACACTTTATCAAATGCTTTCTCCATGTGTATAAATGCTAAGTAAACTGTTTTCGATCTTGATAATGTTTTATTTATAACTTACTAATTCTTTCCAGAGTTACATTTATATCTGAAGTATCTTTTAGAAATTAAAACAATTTTCCTCAGTTCTCTAGATACATTTTTCTTTATTATAGGTGCATTAAAGAATAAAAACAGTGCTAGATATAATGAATATTGGTTTGAAAACGAGTTTAATCCAAGCGGAATTCTTTAGCACCTTTACACCTTAATACCAGGTACTTATTTTCTAATATTCATTTACTAAAATGAGGTCACTGTAATGAAAATGTGACAATAATGGAACTATATGAAGAGTTCACGGGAAAGGCTTTTTTTAGATTAATGTTGACATTTTGCCACGCCTAACGTAGTCATCGGAGCGTAATTGTTTGAGAAAATCAAATAAAAGTGTTTATTCTGGGCTATTTCTGAATAATGGGAAGGAATATCTAGAGAATAATGTCAGTTATGATACATTGAACACTTCAAAGAATTATACGAAGTGTACATATTGATGAAATGAAGTGAGATGCATATTAAATAGTTTAGCGGCTTTCAGATATGAAACGTGAATTTGGATATGTTTAACAAACTTTAATTTTTGCTGTACCTAATAGTCATGAAGTAATGAAAGTGTTCGAGAAAAGCAAACTTTCTTCAATTAAAGTAGATGATTAACTTTAGATTTGTAGAATTGAAGCAATAAATCAAAGTATTCTAAAGACCATAAGCACAGTTTAAATGCAAAGTTTTAAAGATTGCTCCAAGAAACCTCCGGTTCATCAAGTGTAATGCAAGAGGTTATTTAATAATTGAACATTAGTTGCTTTTCTAGTTTATTGCTAAAGAAATAGGTATTTGAAAAATGACTTATAAGTATTAAAAACAAAAAGCCAATTAAGTTTCTAGCACATATTTCGTTCCCGATACTCGGTTCGATTTCAATGAATTAGTTATATTTTCTCACATTGAGTGACATTTTTATTTAAAAGTCACTTTCACTTTTAACACTATTTAATTCCCAATTTCCAAATACACGGTCATTACTATAAAACTGCATACATACACTTTTTAATTCTATTTATTTTCTGTCTAAATGTTTTCTGTTTGTGTCCAATTAACTGGGTGACTCATAAATCTTATTGCTGAAGGGGACTAAGGGCTGGTTTTTCAATGCACGGTTAAGGATTGATAACTATCAGTTTAGAACTAGCTGATAGTTAAAAGGTTTTCCAAAGTCTGACAATTGGCCAAAAGAACCCAAAATATATTGGGATAAAAATATATAATCATGGCGTCAAAACACATAAATGTTTTGAAGAGAGGTATACATTATATGATATTAAAAATAAAATAAAGTCGTTACTTGTAAGTAATCATTTCTACTCCGTCGAAGACTTTCTTAAATAATCTGTTGTTTGTTGTTCATGTTGTATTTATAACTATATAGTTCCATATTGTATTATGTGTTCTAAAGTAGCAGTTTTGTTTTGAACTCTTATATTTGGATGTATCCGCATGCGTCTCTAACTTGTATAGGAATTTCTTATTCTTGTATTCTTGTAACTGTTGACGAGCTAATAATATTGGATTAGACGGCTTCCGGCTAGAAGATCTGCCGAATTTCGGCATGCAGATATGATCTTCAGTTCTGAAAGCAGTGTATCACCGAGGGCTCCTATTATCTGTACCACAAAATTTACAGTATGTTCTGGATGAAGTCTGCGGAGTTCGAAGAGAAGGTCTCGATATTTCGTCCGTTTCTCCTCCTCCTTCAAGACAATCTCGGCAGGAGCCGAGAACTCGATGACAAACATTATATTGAGCTGGTGGTCGAGGAGGACTACATAAGGCTTATTGGCTTCAATCTGCTTGAATAATAATAATAATATATTTTTTATTAGTTGTTATATTAACATTGTGGTGGTGCAAAAATCATCTTGAAATTGGCGAGTGTTTTCGTACAACATAGGGAACAGTACAAATTAGTTCTGTTATACTTTCGAACATAACTTGTAGATAAAAATACATGTATTTATTATATGTGAATATAAAGTAAATTAAACAAATACGTCGATGGTATACTAACAGGAAAAGGTAGATGAACATATTTACATTTTTCTAATATTGATGAATAATATATAAAACTGAATACATAAAATCGAATTTGATTAATTTACTGATACTATATGTAAAATATAAATCCGAGAACTTGTGTATAATATAGGTAAATGAGAAAATAATTACCCCATTTCCTTTTGTAGATGCACCGATAAACTATTTAAATATAATATTCTTAGTAGGCGCCATATTGTGCCCTATACTGAGTTCGTTCAGCATAAAGAGAACCACTAGTATTACATTTTTAATTTGAATATACTGACTGTATTAAAAATTCTGTTTTTATCGTGTTCATAGAAAATATATGTTTTTTGATTTATATAAATATTTTAATGTATAATGAAAAATATTCCGCGACATAAAGAATTTGTTATATAGGTGATGAACGTCACGTTTAATATATATGTATATATAGTACCAGTAGCTTTATATTCAATTATTCTAACCAGATTCATCTACGCTGTCGTGCTGTACACATTAACAGTTATTTTTAAAGTTAATTTTTGAACTTATTTACTTGTTTTTCACTTTTTCACGAAAATAGATAATTATATAGGCCTGAATGAAAGAAAAACTTTATATTTTTCTCGATGGTTACTATTTCTGTTGTAACTTGTGTTACATTTCTAAGGACTATCAGGAATGCATAGCTACCGTTAATCATAAAATAAAATAATTTACCTGGAACTGCAAACATGAAGACAAACCATACTATTCCCAGGGTATGCTGCGATATGAGGAAATTGGTCCAGTCTTCAATGCAAACAGCAACAGTCACATTATCATTATTGAGGGCGTACACGTCGACACGTAAAGTGTTAATCCATAGTATAGGTGAGAAGAGAGCCAGAGAGGTAAGCCATAAGGCAATTATGACGATCACTGTCGTGGTTTTATTGAAGCATCTATAGACCATTCCAAAGGGCCTTGTTATGGCGAGGTATCTGTCTATGGCCATGGCTGTTATGGTGAATATACTTGAAGCAACAGCTACACCTAAAAGTGAGAGAATTAAGTTATACAACTGAGAAAAGCAACAATAAAATATTAAAACGAAAAGTAATAAAATAAAAAAGTAAAAATATTGAACGAGCGAGGCCAATCCCTATAACGCAACATATTATGCATTTTTGTGGGTCATGACGACTGGATGTCTTATCAATATTTCTTTTTTCAAAAATTGCAAAAGTAATTGACGATAATTATTAATAATTAATGAAAAGTACATATGGATAGAAATTACATTACTGCCAACTGGCAGGTATCTGTCGAACTTCATAGTCCCGGTCACGCAATATAACTGATATTTTGAGTATCTATATCTCATAAATTACACTCGTAATTCGATGGACATTCTTTTACATCCATCTAGGAGGTGCTGTCATGAATGTTCGACGAATACGCGTGTATAATGCAATAATGAACTTGTGTAAAATTTCACAGTGATATAAGAAAACACTGTATTGGTTATACATATTCATAGTTTTTCAGTCGAATTTCTTCTTATCATGAAGCTCTGTTTATGCTAGTAGGTATTGTTAAATATATGTTTTTGCTTTTTTTTAATGATTGTCAGTATAACGCTGGCATAGTTTTCCACATAACACCAAAGCAGTATACTGCGCTCGATGCGCGTCTCACCAACTAAGTTGGCAGCATCTGGAGATGATTAAAATTGGTTTGGATTCTCAGTATAATTCATTCGTTTCTAACCTGAGCAGTGCAATGATAACAGACCAGAACTTTGTTTCATACACAGTAAAGCAAAACTTCTTTAAAAGCTTTTAAGTTGCCTAACGTATAACTGCTGCTAGAGATTTTGAAAGACGTTCAGCCTGTCAACTTTAAACAAAAATTAGTAGAATAACATGCAGATCAAATATTTATATATGGGAAATAAAAACAGCTTTTTATGGATCTGTTGTGGGTTATGATGTAATACAAGAGGAGTATGTGTAAGAATATAGATAGTACTAATACTTTTTTAAAACTAGTCTTTGTTAACTTAAAAGTTGGCTGTGGCTGAACATATCAACGCACATGCATAAAAATAAAGAAATAATTTTAATATTTTTGGAAATTCCAGGGCTTGGTTAGTTTACGTTTTAGCTAGCAGAACACATGCATGAAATCAAATAATAGTCTGTTTGGGATTTTACGGAAGTAAGAGTAAAACTTCCATAATTATAAGTTTATAAAAACAGGTCATCTCCGATGATGTTTTTACTTTTTGAGTTATTTTGACAAATGTTAAAGTTTTCAATTTTAGTTTTGTTCTTATTATGAGATACAGAAAAAATAAAAATTTATCATGACCATTTTCTAAGAACTACATTGACTTCGGTTTCAATTTTATTCCCGGACGTTTCATCTTTGTATAATTGACATACTTTTCTTAATTATAACTCTGTTTCTC
This sequence comes from Pogonocherus hispidulus, assembly GCA_963924545.1. Lineage (NCBI taxonomy): Eukaryota > Metazoa > Arthropoda > Insecta > Coleoptera > Cerambycidae > Pogonocherus > Pogonocherus hispidulus. The sequence goes on from OZ004693.1 coordinate 74,538,618, forward strand.
GCGCATTTGTAAGTTCTTTTATTCCTAATCTACTGATGTAATTTAATTAAAAATAACATTTGATCCTTCCCCCAAAATTTGAAAAATAGATTAAAATTTCTTTATTTTGAGGATAATACGGTTAAACAAATGAAATAAGAAGTCAAGGATTAAATCTTATTTGTATAAATCTTAGGAGATTTTAAAAATGAGGCAACGTCTAAATATAAGAATATTTGCTATTATCAAGGCTTATTCAAAGGGACATATACAGTGCTTTCATTTGAAAATGAACCACCCTGCACCTTATATCTTTTGGTTTTGACGAAATTTTATAAATACAAAAATCATGTCAATTGAAATATCAACGAGGAAGTTTAATCACACATTGGATTTAATTTTAGCTGTCACCCTTCCTGCAGCTACCATCACTTTGAACTGTCAAATGGCAATACCCATCGAGTGTTACGTTGTTGGAAAGAGCATCCAATTTCCTATCCAACTAGACCCAGAAACGTAAAATCGGTTGATTGATTCACGAGTTTGATAAGATATGCGGGCTTTCCTGAGATATGCCTCATTCTAAGACTTCTAACAGGTAAATGTTTATCTTAAATTTAACACCAAGTATGTTTATAATAATCGTAAAGCTCAGTTTGTTTATAATGACGATCAAGAGTAGGTACCCAAAGATGTCAAACATCTGAAAGGTGAAGATGCATGTGAAACAAACAAATAATGGCAATTTGATCAAATATTTACTAATAATATCCCAAGTACAAAATTATTGTGTCGGAATTTTTTTCGAGGTGGCGAAATTTTTTTATTTTTGGTACACTCCGTGTATTTTTAAGCAATTAAAATTTGGAAATTAGAATAAGATTTTATAAGACAAATCAAATGGGTCTGTCTTTTGAAATATTAAAATATATTGTGAATTAAGTTAATAAGGGCACAAAGATAATTAGATAATTATAATTAGCAGATAATTAGCACAAAGGATAGTATAGGATAGGATAGGCAGATAATTAGCACAAAGGACAGGATTTCAGATTTTCCAATTCCCTTTGGCCATTAGCCATATTTCTAAAAACTTTATTATAATGTTGACATTTTTAGAAAAACTTCTCGCATACTATTTCAGTATAAAAATGTTGTGGTTTTAATTTTCAGCCGCCTTGCATGTAAAAATATATATGTAGGTTGACATCTATGTACTTTGCATTATATAAAACAAACAATGACTTCTATGTTTCTCCTATAATTTAATTAAATGTAAACAAGATTTACGTAATGGAATTCTAGTTTTTAGTTTAACCATATTTGCAGCACATTTCAGAATATTTATTATATATGAATTAACATACAACAAGGTAGTAAAAGGAATCAAATCATATTATTTCATGTATGAAATGAATTAATAAAATAAAAAATGAAATTTAAATAACTAAGTATTTAATAAATAACAGTTTGACGGCATAAACAAAATACTTATAAGGGTTGCACCTAAATAACAAATTGATGTTTGATTGGTTATCACAAACATTATCAACAGTAGATGATTATATCGACGATTAAGAAACATGAGCAAAACCATTTTTATGGGTTATCACGCAAATAAAATTATTTTGATATTGCTTGTATAGATCTTGAAAAATAGGCAATATGTTTTTATTAACCGAAATATGTCTACTATTTATATACTATTATACTATTTATATGGGTCTTGAAGGGGGTTGGAACCTTTGGTGTCAAGATATCAGCTTACTAAGCTTCCCTTTAAACAAGGATAGGTTTGAAAAAGAAAAGGCATTGATTAGGGATATAGGTGCAAGTATTGGATATTCTGTAAGTTTAAATGATAAAATAGTTAAGAAATGTAAATTTAAAGAGACTCTTCGAAATTCCTTGACATTTCAAAATAAAAAAAAAAACCCAAAACTCATATCTATTCCTTACGATCCGCGTTTCACCCGTGGTTTTGGTAAGGTTTTTAAGGACATAGGTATGTCAGGGGTTTATTCATCGGGAAATAAACTACAACAACTTTTAGGCAATCCAAAAGACAAAATATAAACCAAGGAAAAGTCGGGGATTTACGAAATTAGCTGTAAAGAAATTCTGTAGCTGTAATTAAAAGTATGTTGGACAAACTAGAAGGTCAATTCAAACTAGATTCAAGGAACGTATCAGGCTCATCTCAAATAAGGTAGAACAGATAAGTCTAGTGTCGTTCCACATGTGTTTGAGAACAACCATCAAATAGGTAGTAGCAATTTAAAACTAACTAGGAGTGTGTCAAATTCCAGACAGCTGGATGCTTTTGAGAATTTAAAAATTGCTAAATGTAAAAATAGTAAGAATGGTGACAGAGGGCCAATCCCATACAGCCCGCTTTATTGGTTAGTAAGTCACGGTTCACTGAACCGTAGAAATAATTTAGGTATAAATGGGACACAATGTTAGCATAGGTTTAGTTTTAATCGTTTCCAGATGATGCCAACTTGGTTGGCGAAACGCGCGTCGAGTGCAGTATAGTGATTTGGTATTATGTGAAAAACTACGTCAGTGATATTTATATGGACATTTTTTAAAAGCATACACATTCTTTTTTATATATTTTTACTATTCAACAAATTTTAATATAATATAATAATCTATACTGCGTTCATAATACATGGCAAGTGAATAGGCCTTTCGTAACAGGGCACATACGTAATTTGAATTTCTGCTGTCCGGATTTTTCCAGAATTACTGCGAAAATTTAAAAAACAGCCGTGGTTTATTGTGTCGTGTGTTGGTGCAAATATGAGGTTTGTTCCAACACAGAATTCAAGATAGTTCGTAACTTGGTTCCGGATTTAATAAATACGCATGCGTCAATTGGAATCGGTTCAGAATTTGGGACTTTGTTGGAACGCTTTTTGAGAATTCGAATCAACCACGGAATATAAAATTATTAACGATGGATTCGGAAAGATCACAACATAAACCCTTGTCCCTTGTTGATATTGTGTGGCATAAACTTGTACCATACTTGTACGTACATAACCTAAACAATACAGATTACCATTTAAATTTAATATTTCCCATATGACTCCGTTCTATTATCTACGTTTAATACAATGGGTCATAGCCAAGGCCCTTCAATGAATATAGGTATGACATATTTGGCGCACCTTTTATTTACATCAACTAATTAGTAAATTTTTGTAGATGTAGATGAATTTTTAATATTTCAACTAGAATAGTTATAATTTTAATATGAACTAGATAAATCAAAATCACTTTCTTCAAAATCAGACATTTTTTGAATAAATTTTTCAAAACAATGAGGTTACCAGCAGGGAACATATATAAGGGTTACCAGCAGTCTTTTAGAAGTTAAGTTTTATGAAGTCAAAACGCTTGACGCGCATGGTCAGAATTACAAATTCTCGTAAAATTCCAGAACTATTTGAATCGTTCCTAACTGGTTCAAAAATCATGTTGGAACGGCGAATTGGATCCTCAAAAAATCAGTAATGGTTCTGAATTTGTGTTGGAACACGAAAATTAAAATGCGCAGACGCATTACAATTCGGAATCATTCTGAATTTTAGTTGGAACAAACCTATGCATTATTCATCATTCAAAGTGGAAATTTTACAATTTCTATACCAAGTGGTAATGAATTGTTTATATCTTAGGAAGAAACACATGGCTTGGCCAAGACGAAAGATATCTCAAGCTAACTAGATTCACTATATCTACATCTTTACTTACGTAAATCGTTTTTGTCTATTCTGGCGTGTGATTGCTAAAATAAAAATAAAAGCAAGCGAAAGTTACAAATTTATCCAGAGCTGGTCATGATTAGCTTTAGCTTGCATTACCTATATAAAACGGCGATGTAAATTTATAAATAGAGGGTTTCCCAGATGGCAGTATCAATTTCCTTGTTTTTAATTCAATGTTACATACTTGTTGTTGCATACTTGTATTATGCTCAATATTTTAGGTACTTTCGTTAAGTTTCGCTATTTCAGTCCGGCCGCTTTTGACAAGTCTTATTTTTGGAAAAGTTTAGGTTTGATACCATTTGAAATTATATGCTGTGATTATTTTGAAAATGGAAAAGGTGGTATAGAGTATTAGAATAGTGTGCTATGGAATTATTAATTAGTGACATTGACTTATTGAACGTATAATTGAATATGTTCAAGACTAAGTAGATTAAGTAAAACTCAAAACCCATTGAAATTTAAGAAGAATTCTTTTGAAATCTTTTGATATTTAATTCATATTCTGACATGGGTACAATTTTGACATATTAACATTTTTTTTGTTAATCATGGGATTTTATCTGGGAATCTGGATTTCAAATTAAAGACTTACAGAAATGGATGTACAGAAATACGCCCCAGCAAGAACACAAACGTTAAAATAACGTTAAAATTGACGGTAACCAACCGTTGAGTAACCTGTGTATTACAACGTCGAATCAACAGAAGAATGTCCCGCTGTTCAACGTATATTTCAACGCATGTTACAACATTTTAACTTTATAACTTTATTTATAACTTTATTATAACTTTATTTAAAACGTATAACTTAATATACTACGTCTCTATAACACGTTTATTAAACGTTGAATTTGATCGCAAAACAAATAGTATTTAACCGCTAATAAACGTTAATACAACGTGTGTTAGAAACGTGTTTCAGACACATTCCAAACAATGGTCAACGTTGATAGAACATTTTTATTTTCGCTTTTAAGTTAGCTTCTAAATTCTAAATGAAAATACCATTCTAATTATACCAATAATAATACCATTTCATCTGACTAAACATTTATTTAAAATACTTAATATATCTATAATATATCATATTTGATCTTGTACGGAGTACCTGAAAAGTAAAAGTATTTTAGTTTAGATAATAATCATTTTCACTAATTTCACTGCAAATCAGAATTTATCACTTTACAATCGAGAAGTTAATTTTCAATAGCGAACTTTTCTAGATACTAGGTGTTGGTAGTCATTTCACCTCGTATTTCACTGTTACAATTATTATCTGATTTGTAGGTATTAAATTATGTTACCCAAGTAACATAATTTACTTAAAAACATTTTTCTATAAATTGGGTAGGTACAGGAGGTAGGCACCTATATCGTTACGTACACACGTAGTCATCGACGGTGTCACCCACCTATTATAGTTTTTATAGCATATTTTTTATTTTAATGCAATGTGTCGATCCCTAAAAAAACAAATTAGATAAATAGATACTCTAAGTAAGTCAGTAATATCAACTTCATTTAACAGAAAATTTAGAATGAGTAAAGTAAACTGATCTTCGAAAAGGCTGTATCATTTTTTCAACCTGATAACTCAAAAAATAAATATTTTACAGTAATTTTAAAGCAGGACAAAATTTAATTTACTTACCTCTTCGTAGACAAGCGTCAAAGCAAACCTAAATTTAGCCGAGGTTGAAAAGAAGTTAAAACAATTAAAAAAGAATGAACTACCGCACCTGTGATGCCACGGCCATATTGAAATAAACGTGTATGGGTACCTAACTTACCTACCTACATACCTTTTCTGGACATGCAACGAAAACTATTAGTATGAAAACAAAACAGTAATGCATAAACTTGCAACTAAATTGCAACAATCCACTAAAAATGGTTTCATAAACTTACTTTTCACTAGTTATTGCCTGCCAATAGTGACAATTTCTGCACCAGAACACGACACATTACACATCCATTATACGTTTATACGAAGTACGAACGAACAAGTAGCGGTTGGCGGAACTAGCGGGAGATATAACATGTGACCAACGTGACGGAAAAGGGAACTAACGACTGACATCATGCTTGCTTACTGCCATCGGTTTCAACGACCAATCACGATTATTACAATTGACATCAGCCATCAAATGTCCGCTTGCTGATTGGTTAGATGCAACCTTTCGGATTGTGAAGTTGGAAGTTGATGTTGACCCCGTAAAAATTTGAATTGAACTGAATTTGTATTTCGTTTTTCGTTCGTAGCCGGGGGACGAGGAATTACTTTTATGGCAATTTTTATAAATACATTTTTGCACTTCAACTGCCCAAAATAATAATGAAAAATAATATTGATTTATTTTGTGCAGAAATGCCAAGTGTTTCTAAGATCGCCATAAGAATAAACTACCTATACCAATATCTAATAGCTATTATTGCGATAGATACTACGAAAAATTTGACATTTCATCTTGTGTATAAAATCATAGATATGTGTAAAATTGTGTTAAGGCCGTTTGTTACTTTATGATATTTTTCCAATAATTCTTAAAATAATTACTAAAAAAATTTCATAATGAATATCCATCAATTGCAAACAGTAAATTTATGTATAAATTTTTCAAGAAATTTTTTAAGAAATTATTTTCAACATGTTCTATTTTCTCGCCGAAATCGACGCGGATATCTGCGCATTGCACGACTTTCAATTATTGTCAGCTGTTTGAGTTTGACTTGACGATTAACGATAACGACCTCAAACCTCAACTTAAATTAACTTTATCTATGTGCGTGCATGTGTTTTGTTTGTAATGTACCTTGATTATTCTGATCTCAGAATCAAAAAATCTCAGGATCGTGACCTATATTCTTAAACTTATGAAAAATAACAACAGATGGTGCTGAAACAAGAAGCTTACTGCGATTGCGTATAAATGAAAAATGGAAAATAATTTAGTTAACATTGCAAACAAGCAATTTACAATTTTCAAAATAATGTTTTTAAAAATGCACCAAGAAATTTTCTGTGAAATTATCTGATAAATATCGTGAAGTTACAAACGGCCTTTATGATCTTGAAATGAATGTCAATAATGATTCACCATTTTCATGTTGGTTTATTAAAATTATCTATACGTAAAAAATTAAAGATACTCGTAAAATTATTGTGTTGAAAATAGTTGAAGTATTATTTCTCTTAACGTTTATATAACGTGCAGATTCTAGTTAAATGTAACCTTATTATTTACGTTGAAATAATGTTCAAAACCACTCAAGCTGTTACTTTTTATTATAAAGTTTACGTCATTTTAACGTACAAATTACACCTTAAAATTACGTTCATATTTACGTTTAAATAATGTTAACAGTCATAGCTCAAATTAACTTGATTAACCAACGTCAATTTCACATGAAAATATTACCAATACTAAACAAAGTGTTGAAATATTGTTCCTTTTAACGGTTATATCTCGTGCAGAAAATAGTTAAATATAACCTTGTTATTTACGTTGAAATAACGTCGAAAACCACTTAAGCTGTTAATTTTTATTATAAAGTTTACGTCCTTTTAACGTACAAATTGCACTTAAAAATTACGTGCCTATTTACGTTTAATTAACGTTAACAGTCATACAGTAAATTAACTTTATTAATCAACGTTAATTTCCCATGAAAATATTACCAATATTAATCAAAGAGTCGAAATATTGTTTCTCTTAACGTTTATATAACGTGCATGTTATAGTTAAATATAACCTTATTATTTACGTTTAAATAACGTTCAAAACAACGCAAGCTGTTACTTTTTATTAAAAAGTTTACGTCCTTTTAACGTACAAATTACACTTAAAAATTACGTGCATATTTACGTTTAAATAACGTTAACAGTAATAGCGCAAATTAACTTCATTAACCAACGTCAATTTCCCATGAAAATATTACCAGTATTAAACAAAGAGTTGAAACATTGTTTTTTTTAACGTTTATATAACGTGCAGGTTATAGTTAAATATAACGTAATTATTTACGTTGCAAAAACGTTACAAACCAATCAAATTGTTACTTTTTATTATAAAATCTACGTTTCTCTAACGTTAACGTTACCCATTGAATTCTACTAATAAATTCACGTTTTTATAACGTATAAGTTACACCTTACGTTGATAACGATTGTTGAATAGACGTGTTCTGAACGTTTGATTGAAAGTAGGTTCTTAAACAACGTTGGTTTTTTCAACGAGTAACGTTTATTCAACTACAGCAACGTTATATACACGTTAAAACAACCAACCTGTTCTCACTGGGGCATATTTGATTTAGGGATGGAAACAAAATCTGCCTTATATTTAGATGAAGAATATAATAAAAGTAAAAAACGATGAAACAATAGAATGGTGAAACCGATATTAATTCGGTTACTCATTTTTTCAGGAAGGAATCAGGAGGAAAGCCACTTTTAAATAAGGAAAGACATAGAGGGTGTCTCATTTAAAAAACATAAGTTTATTCCGTATCCCAGAAACAAAAGGAGATAGAAAATATTTAACTAATCCACTGCAGTCCATTTACGTAAGTATTTTTAAAAACTTGTGACCTCACTTTTCCATATCTCACAAAATAAGAAAGTTACAGGTCCTGTTGTAATAGACAAGATTCCAAAATCTTCCTGTAATTGGAAAACATGTTATAATAGAATTGATTTGATAGCACTATCAAACCTGGCCTTGAAAAAGTAGGTGGAGATTGTGCAATTAATTTGTCCATAACTTTTACCGTTTTTAAGTTATCTTGGATTCCCATAAAAAATTGACTGCTAACTGTTATTTCTTAAAATTTCCACATTTCGTTTGCACATTATTAAAACAATATTTAATTTTGCTTTTGATGCCATTAATATTTCAGTAAGACGTTTCGATATCTACCTAAATACCATTATCAACTTTATTTTTTCTTATGGATGCTATATTGGATATTTCATATCTAAATAGACACTTCTTTTCTGAACACGGCAATATGCCATGTGTCATAATTTGTTTCAAAAACAATTATAGTATAGTATGAAACATAGTCTTTCAGTAAAATTCTAGGCGTCTGTGAAAAATTGACAATTATAAAACAAGCGCAACATATAATGCTTCTGTTGTTCGTTTCAAAGTTTTATTACATCTGTAATAAATATCCATCATATCCTGTTTTTCCTCATTTGAGAACATTACTAGTGCCAAAAAGTAATGGAAATATGTAAAAAGCACTAAATAACTACTTACATAACCCCTAAGATAACGCTTAAGAAATGTTAATCGTAGCGCTTGTTTTATAATTGTCAATTTTTCACAGCCATCTAGAATTTTTCTGAAAGACTAGGTTTGATCTTATACTATACCTAATTGTTTTATAGTATAGTTAATTGAAACAAATTATGGCATATTGCCGTATTCAGAAAGAGTCTACACTGCTGGCCACTCGAACGTACACATAGAGACTTTTAGGTAAAATTTAAAGTTCAATATTTTCAACAGTAATGCAAATTTTTGAACGCGGCTTGCAAATTTTAAGAGCTAGTTTTTTTCGGATTAAGCTGCATGACGTATATTTATCGTAGGACCATAGGTTTATTATATACGGGGTGATTATAGAAGTCATGCAAAAAATAAAAAAGTTTGTATGAGTGAAATTTCCGCAAAAATTTTTTTTTGTCGTTGCAATACGGTTCGTTACTAAGATAACATCAATATCTCTAGACGTTTTTGTCAGTTTTTGGATTAAGGCCCTTAGGCCTTGTACACACTACTCAACATAAAATTTGGGTAGCAAAATTTTTAAAATGTTATAACTTGACATTGGATTGACGGTTCTTGATGATTTTTGCGGATTTGGAATCCTTATTTCACGTAGATTTTCTATGGTCTAAAAATTTTATTTGAGGGTTGAAATTTACACATTATACCGGGTCGATAATAAACAAAAACGTAAGGTACGATGCGCTGTAAGGTTTGGCATTATTTAAGTTTTTGTAAAAATAAATTCTCACCTCAAGTTGTTTTTATTTAATGTTCTTCTCACTGTTCTGTCCGAAACTCACACCACGAAGTTTGTTGCCTCAAAGAGTCATTCAGTTTTACAGAGTTATTTGTCCACCCCCATGCCAATAATTATGATCGGGCGTAATTTCTATTATTCATATTAATTTCTATTAATATTTATTTCTATACAATTTGAAAGTAGGCATTGGAGAAACAAATTTGTTGCTATGGAATTAAACTGTTAACATTATTTTAGAAATAATCTGTCACATTTCAACGTTATAATTCTGTAAATTTTAATTAATATGAGGCGTAAGGAATGTCAAAAGAACAAATTGCGCACATTTACAATGTGAGCCGAAAGACAATTTATAATTTGAACCGTCGCGTCGAAACTAGTGGTGATCATAATTATGAGCATGGGGGTAGACATACAAAAAAAAAATAAACCAAAGAACCGAAAGAATTTTAATGAGAGAAACTATGCAGAATAGAACAAAGAACTCTACTGTAGAAACTAAAGAACTCTACTCTAGAAAACTAAATGACTCTTTAAGACAACAAACTGGGGTGAGAGTTTCGGACAGAACACTGAGAAGAATATTAAATAAAAACAACTTGAGGTGAGAATTTTTTTTCAAAAACTTAAATAATGCCAAACATTACAACGCGTCGTACCTTACGTTTTTGTTTATTATCGACCCGGTATAATGTGTAAATTTCAACCCTCAAATAAAATGCTTAGACCATAGAAAATCTACGTGAAATAAGGATTCCAAATCCGCAAAAATCATCAAGAACCGTCAATCCAATGTCAAGTTATAACATTTTAAAAATTTTGCTACCCAAATTTTATGTTGAGTAGTGTGTACAAGGCCTAAGGGCCTTAATCCAAAAACTGACAAAAACGTCTAGAGATATTGATGTTACCTTAGTAACGATCCATATTGCAACGACAAAAAAAATTTTTTGCGGAAATTTCACTCATACAAACTTTTTGATTTTTTGCATGACTTCTATGATCACCCCGTATATAATAAACCTATGATCCTACGATATATATCCGTCATGCAGCTTAATCCGAAAAAAACTAGCTCTTAAAATTTGCAAGCCGCGTTGAAAAATTTGCATTACTGTTGAAAATATTGAACTTTAAATTTTGCCTAAAAGTCTCTATGTGTAAGTTCGAGTGGCCAGCAGTGTATTTAGATATGAAAAAATCCAATATAATAATAATAATAATAATAATAATAATAATATTTATTCACATAAACATAATACAATACAATACACTACAATAATCAAGTTACAGAATAAGTAAATAATAGATACAAATATCTGTATCTGTAACCATACTGGACATTAATGTAAATAAATGATACTCGATAAGTGTATTCAAACACTTGTTTCGAGACAATAAATAAAACGAAAATGATGTACAGGGTGGGCAAATAAGAGAGAACGCCGGCTGTATCTCGGAAACCGCTTATCGGAGAATTTCCGGAAAAAAATTTTAATAGTAAATATGGCCAAGAGAAGTCGCTGGAAATTATTTTCAAGTTCCTGAAATGACCGCTAGGGGGCATAACATCCATGGCCAACTAGAAAAATGAACTTTTCTAGAAAATTTGCCTAATAAAGTAGTACCGGAAATAAGTAAATATTAATCTAGAGGAAATTTGAAACTTTTTTGTGCAACTAATTTTTCTCTATCTTTTAAAATAAAGTGGCGGGGGGGCGCCAAACTTTCTTTCCTTTAAACGTTAATAACTCGGCTCAGGATAAACCGAATCTAACAAGCTTAGTCTCATTAGAAAGAGCTTTTTTTGGTGTATATTTAGAGTCATGAAAGCTGGTTTTGTTACTTTTATTATAGCCGCTAGAGGGCGCTATCTGCCAACATAACAAATATGGCGGATTTTCTAGAAAATTTCAAATGGCACGATATATTTATTGTCACATATTTAAATAAAGGACAACAATCCCTAAAATTTAGTGAAAACCGCAGCTTTCTATCTCATTCTTAACGAAAGGTATTACCAAAAGAAATGCAACTGGAGATTTGTGATGTAGCTTTTCACCTTAGCATTTAAAGTCGACTCGTGATAGCCTATTCTTAATAAAATATAAGAAAAAAAACTGTTGCGGACCTGAAAAGTCGTTAGTGCTTATAATTTTTTCAAAAAATATAATATGAGATAAAAGTAAAAATTATAAAAATTTGAGATAAATTTAAACTGATGCGGTAAAAGCTGACTTTGTAAATGAATTCTTTATGAAATAATGTGGTGGTTCTGAAAACGACTGATTTATTTGGGGACGTGATGCTCTCTGGCCTCTCAAATGTTCAAAATGTCGCGCATCGTTTTTAATACACAGTTACAATAACTGTTCTTGGGTAGACGAAACCCGGCTAGGTATTATATTAAACAAGTTGAAAATGAAATTTATTACATCTATCTATTCTATAGATCCCTGATTTGACCTGTATGGACTTTTATTTATGGGCCCGATTAAAAAAAACTAATTTACGCAACGGGGCCTGCCGCTACAAGGGAAGTGATGATCGAACGTATTAAGGTGTATTCCCCGTATTCCCGTACCAGAAGTGGAAAATGCAGTTTCATCTACCCAAGAACGGTTAGAACTGTGTATTGAAAACGATCGGCGACATTTTGAACATTTAAGAGGCCCTTGAACATCACGTCTCCAAATAAATCAGTCGTTTTTAGGACCATCACATTATTTCATAAAGAATACATTTACAAAGTCAGCATTTGCCGCATCAGTTGAAATTTGAAAGTTTTTTTATACTTTTAAACTTTTACTTTTATCTCATATCATATTTTAAAAAAAAAATTACAAGCACTAACGGCTTTTTAGTTCCGCAACAGTTTTTTTTCTTATATTTTATTACTAATAGGCTATCACGAGTCGATTTTGAATGCTAAGGTGCATCACAAAGGCTACAGGGCTACATCACAAATCTCCAGTTGCAATTCTTTTATAATATCTTCCACTAGGAATGAGATAGGAAGCTGCGGTTTTCACTAAATTTTAGGGATTGTTGTCCTTTATTTAAATATGTGACAATAAATATATCGTGCCATTTGAAATTTTCTAGAAAATCCGCCATATTTGTTATGTTGGCAGATAGTGCCCTTTAGCGGCTATAATTAAAGTAACAAAACCAGCTTTCATGACTCTAAATATACACCAAAAAAAGCTCTTTCTAATGAGACTAAGCTTGTTAGAATCGGTTTATCCTGAGCCGAGTTATTAACGTTTAAAGGAAAGAAAGTTTGGCGCCCCCCCCCCACTTTATTTTAAAAGATAGAAAAAAATTAGTTGCACAAAAAAGTTTCAAATTTCCTCTAGATTAATATTTACTTATTTCCGGTACTACTTTATTAGGCAAATTTTCGAGAAAAGTTCATTTTTCTAGTTGGCCATGGATGTTATGCTCCCTAGCGGTCATTTCAGGAACTTGAAAATAATTTCCAGCGACTTCTCTTGGCCATATTTACTATTAAAATTTTTTTCCGGAAATTCTCCGATAAGCGGTTTCCGAGATACAGCCGGCGTTCTCTCTTATTTGCCCACCCTGTACACATAAACATAACGACTGAATGAATAGTCAATAACAATACCCAACCAATATTTTATAAGACATTTTAAATCTTAATTTGAAAATATTATTTAATAAAGTTATAAAATCAGTTTGAAAAATTAATGGTAAGTATTTTATTAATTTATTTATTCATTAACTTTCTTATTTTCTTTTTTTTTTTTTTTTTGTTTCTAGATTTCAATATACTTATGGACTGTCTCTCTGGAAATAGATAAAATATGCTGTTTCAATTTTCTTTTAAAAAGAAATATATTTCCAACCTTGACATTGTTGGGAACTGTGTTATGCAATCTTGGCGTCAATAAGAATAAATATAGTTGATGATGGTATTAAAAAATCGAAATGTCTTATTGGAATATTAATGGGGGCATCAAAAGCTAAATCAAAAATTGCAAACAATGTGCAAACGAATTATGGAAATTTTAAGAAATAACAGAGTTATAAAGAAGAAAACCAAAATTAAAATAAATGTTTTCCTTGCCTATCTCGCAAACGAATTCAGATAAGAATGTTTCTTCAGCGGCATCTTTTTAGGCAGAAAATTCCGCAATTTGGCAAGTTTAAACCCACCCTCTATCTCTAATAATAAGCAAGATCCCTATTGAAACACGAATATGAAACACAGTGTACACTTACGGCTGCTCGAATTTCTAATTACAGGTAGAGAATAATAAGACATAAAAAAAAAATAAGTAAAATGAATTACTCATCTCCAAGTATAATAAAATAAGGGAATTGTTTTGAAGTCAGTTCTTTGTGTGACTATTAACTGATGGACAAGAAAGAGTTCTCATTTTTATGCGGCTATTGTCTTCGCTTCATTTTGAATGGAAGTTGTCGTGCGCTTTTACAAGTTGACGGTGACAAACTTTTAGTTATTTATCAACTAATTACTTACTTAATTAAATAGTACAGTCAACAAAAAGAATGAAACAGTTCTTTTAAAATTTAAAATAAAGAGTAATTACATTTTGGTGTAAAGGAATTACACGATTTAAACTGTTAATCTAGTTTATCAAACCGACTGATGCTCAATGGATTCTTTTATATATGTAGAGTTGTCTGAAATTTATGTTAATTAGTGTCTGTGACTTATTTGTGGTGCATTTTCATGGTTCATTGTAGTCTTCTTTGGGATTACATCATCTGTAAAATAATAAAAAAGACGAAACCTGAAGTATTCAAACTAAATATTTGAAGTGTAGTACAGTATCAAGGAAAACTTCTAAATTTGTCTTGCCAAAAAACCACTGTATAATATGCAGTAAAATAAATATTTGATAAATTAACTAAAATACATCAGTGGATTTTCAGTTTTATACAAAATTGTGTAATATTATAATTCATAATTAGGTTAAATTATGTCTAAAAAAAATAATTATAATAATAAAATTTAAGAGAAATTACAAGCTTTACCTTACTAGTTTTTTCTAAACGTTTCCAGTCGATCCTCTATTCGTCGTCAGTAGAAGTTTGTAAGATAAAAAATTGTCAGATTGACATTTTTAATTCAAAATGTCATCACATGCACTGATCACTACGTTATTAATAATTTTCCACTGGTAACATCCTTCTGGAGTAGAGGAAGAATATTATTTCTGAAACAATATTGTGACGTTTGATCCAAGAATATTGTTTCTGTAACAATGTTCTTGGATCAAACGTCGCTTTCTCTACTCCAGCAGGAGGTTACCAGTGGAAAATTAATAATAACATAGTGATCAGTGCATGTGATGATACTTTGAATTAATAATGTAAACCTGATAAATTTTTTATCATACAAATTTTCTACTGACGATGAGTCGAGGATCGACTTGAAACGTTTAGAAAAAGCTTGTTAAGTGTTTCATTTCTTTTAAATTTTATAATAATTATTTTTTTTTAGACAATTCAAAATATGTTTTATAATATTACAGAATTTTGTATAAAACTAAAAAACCACTGATGAAATTTCGTTAATTTATCAAATATTTATTTTATTGCATATTATACAGTGGTATTTTTGGATAAACTTTAGAAGTTTGCCTTGATACTTTGAATATTTAATTTGAATACTTACTGCTTTTCTGTTCTTTATTATTTTGCAGGTGGTATAATCCCAAAAAAGACTACCATGAATCTTGTAGTTAGTTAATTTTAAACTTATTGCTCTAGTCATATTTCTATTAGAAACCGATATATATATTTTTTTAAATTTTGGTCATTGGTCACTTGGTTACTCTCAATTTGGGAGTATCATAAATTCAGTGGCGCAGTTAGACTAGAAGTAAAAAATTGCTAACCCTTTTTTGTATTTTTGGCCTTGAAAAAATGCGAAATAGATCTTGAAATTTTAAATTTCATTCTGAAATTTGACATCATAGGAGAGTTATTGAAGCGCTATCATTAAAAAAAATTGTTTAAATCGGCTAACAAATCAAATTTTTAGAGAGATGCTCTCCTTTCAATGGGTCACTCTGTATATAAAAGCATAAAAGCTTGACAGTGCCAAACTTTTTATTGCTTAATTTATGATTGCAATTTTCATCGTGAATGAGAATTTGCTTTAGAAGGTTTGAGTTCTTATTATTCTGGTGCCTGGCGAGCACAAAGCGAGTAATATATCCTTCTACATGGATATTTTGAGACATTATTCAGAACTTCTACTTACTCGACATAAATTTGTCTTGAACACCTGGATTCGATTAAACCAGACTGCACTCGAGAACCGTTAATTTCGTTACCGTGGCACATTGCCTTACACACACTTGTGAAAGTATTAGTATATACAGTAAGTAAGTATATAAGTAATAGTTTATTTTAGCAATAGCTAACAAAACTAAGTACATTTAAAATTTAGAATAGAAAACAAAATTTAAACCCATTTAAATACTAAATTGATTCGTAAACAGTCATACGACATACAACATAAAACATATAACTACTTCATGTTAACAAATGTGTTTTAGCAAATATAATTATATTAGACGATCCTTTAACAAACCCTGGTAAGTTATTGTATTGTGTCATACTATTATCATACACACAGATATATTCTTTTTTGTCTTCTTCGTCAATGTAGTACGTATCTGTACATGATTTTTTTCTCGAATTATAGTTATGAATGTCGCTTCTGAATTTGATATTTTCGGATAAATACATTGGCAATAAGTTATTTAATTATTTATAAAGAAATATCAATATTCTAAAATAATTAATATATTCTAACTCAAAGACAATTTCGAGTCAATTTCATAATGTTTGTATTTGTTAGATCTTAATATAAATCTCATACAGCGATTGAATAGTACTGAAGATTACCATTCCCATTACACATATATAAAATATAAGAATAATCCTTGTATATATGTATAGATTTTTATATACTAACGAATAATCAAAATGAGGTTTAATAATTGAGTTAAATATGACAAAAAACGATTACGACTTCAGCACACTTTGTATACAATCATGTATTGGATTTATAGCTTATAGAATATTTAGATTTTCTGTGATTTACAGAAAAACTAATACTTACCTATTCTTTGAATCAGTTTGTATTTTTTAAATTATTCTTGTAAATTTGATTATTAGTTGCAAAGGAAATTATTAACTTCAGCAGGTAACTGTTAATAGTACACACAATTAACAAGTTAACATGGTTAACTTTTTGCCTAATGCCTCGCAATATACAGAGTGATTCACGGAGGATGGAGTATTAGAAGGATATGAAGAACGGGTCAACCAATCGTTTTGAAAATTTGGTTACCAAGGTAACCAGACATGCTCTATCGGTCGAACTATTTTCGAGAGTGCGGTGTTGCCGGTTGTACGTAAAACTGGCAACGTCTTCGTTAATTTAAATAGAATACTCTATATATTTTTTCATTTTTGGATTCTACATGAATGTTTGAGTAACTTTTGTTAATATTTGCCTATACCTATATCAAGCCGTGTTCGAGATATTAATTAATTTTCAAATTTACTGAGCAAAATCCGTCTTTAAATAAATCGTGTTGCCTCTCTACCACAAAATAATCACAGCTTGAATTTTGGGGTACAGTTAGACATAAACTTAGGGTGTCTGATCCTTTAGTCAAATATTTGTAGTAATATACAGGGTGGACAAAAAAAAACTTTTTTTAAGTGACTTATTAAAATGATCAAAAGTCAATTTTCTTCAATGGAATGCCCTGTATATTATTGCCGATTCAGAAAACTGACATATTCCGCTATTCATCTATGTACATATAATGTATACTGTACCTATACCCAACTAGCAGCGTTTTCAATATAATATAAGCTTTTATTTATAAATTTGTCCCAGAATACATATTTATACTCTTTGCTCTCTTATAGCTGGTAGGCCATGTGGTCTTCGCAGAAATGTCATTTATTCACAGTAAGTTATTGTCACTTTTTGCTTATTTTTGAGTTTTCCACAGTAATTGTGAGTTGACAGCAAAACCTAATGGCAGAGAACAATAATTACACAAATACAATTCTAATGGATTTATTTATTATGCATGACAGTGTGATAAGAATATCAGCAGAACTTGTAGAACATTTAATGAGAAATACCCGAATTTACCACAAATGAATAACAGAAAATTTATACGGATCCGGAGTAACTTTATAAATATAATAGTTTATAACTTTATAAACTATCCACAAATATACTTACAGCAGATGCAATACAGTTAGACTGATGTGTGGGAGAAGTATTGCTAACTAGTGGTATAATTTTAAAAAGTAAATTTGCACACATCTTAATATTCTGAATGCAAATAACTAAGTCATCGATAGTAATTATTGTTACTGATTCAAGATCCAAAGATATATGCATTTCCTTATTTTCGCGGCAGGAAGTTTTAAAGTCATGTGTTTCGTTTTTTATTAAAATTTTCAGTAGGGACGTTTTTAGTAGTCACAGAGACATACCTGAACGTGAATGCATAAATTGTCGAAGACACGGTAGTTGAATGAGTTAAAACGAAGTTTTCATGCCCGAGTTAGCAATTGCTGGCTTGGTATTCAAATTTTATTCAATGATAGCTGTAGCAGTATCTCTGCATCTATTTAACATTTTTTATTGACGACAGTAAACGTTTTCCTGTCCTTCTGCATAGTGAATATAAAGTTTTATTCTAATATACACTGAGGGAAAAATCTTACCTAAATCAGCTACTAAGCTATAGTTTTTTAATTTTGGAAAACTAAAGTTAATTTTTTTATAGTAAACTAAATTAAATGTAGTCAAATAAATCCATTCGCGAACACTAAACATTTAATTTAGCACATTAAATATTTTTATCCTTAGCAATTAAATTTACTAGATATTTAATATTACCATTGAAATAAATGAAGTAATTCGTCAAATACAAATAAATAATTAAATCTGATGTAAGAAGTTTTATTTATCTCAACTAAGTCTTTTTCTCAGTGTCTCAGGCAAAATTCTACTGTTATGTTTACATCAGTGTCACTGAACTTTTTAACAATCGATTGTTTGATGTAGAACATAACATGAAGCCGTTAAATTTCTTGTTTTCTTATATCGGGCGATTTATACCTTATCCGAATTTTTCAATGAGGACTGTATGCACCTATCCACAAAGTGAACGATCAAAACGTAATTTAACGTAATTTAATTTGTTACAATAATTATTATACTTTAAAATTTTGAATAATATAATTTGACTGCTGCAATCATTCGAAATTTTGTCCGCCAATCTACAGCACACCCCAGTTAGTTGACATGCGTCAGCAGCATGGACGATTGCTGCAAACACGTATATGAAGAAGATCCAGGCCGTCGAAAATATCGCGCTAAGGACCGCGGTAGGTGCGCCCTGGTATCTGCGGGCAGCCGATATATACCAGGACCGCGACTACGTCCCAGACCTAGAAGTCATCAGGAGGCGCGGAGTCAAGTTCTTCGCGCGTGCCGAGACGCACAGCAACCCGTTAATCCGGGAAGCCGTGGACTACGAGCCCGATGCGGCCGCTGTACACAAGTGGCCAAGACTCCAAGTGCTGGAGCCAGGATGAGAGTAAGATCCTCTTATGTTTCAGATTCCACCAGGAACAAGCATAGAGGGTTACGAAGCGACTAAATAACAACCCTTAGACCTTCCCTCGAAGCCGCGACCGCCGACAGCGGTCGCGGGCTCACTTCAAGTACCCTTCCTTTATCTGCACAAAGCTAAAGGGGCAGCTGGCTCCTTCAGAGCCTGGCTACACAGCCACTCCTAACCTACCCTCAAACCACCACCCAGGACGGGAATTTAAGTCAAAAAACCATGGAGGCTATACTACCGGTTCACCGCGTCCTATCTAACATAATCCTTGCAAGATAATCTGAAAATCAAAGTACATACCATTGGTCACATTGGTCATATTATGGTCACATTTTCACCAAAGCCAGACTTTCTGAAGGACATATCGTTTAGAAGAAATAAACCATTCATTTGATTAGTCAAGATATACTCGTACTTGCGTATTTCATATGTGGATTCTCATATATGTGTATTATGGATATTGTTTATCCCATTTCGCATAAATTAAACTTTATTTGTGACTACTATAGCAGCTGTGAATTGGATATTTTCACTTATAATTGCATAAAGGTGGAGTGCCAATCAGGCGGCTGCAGCGGCTAGAGCCGCGCGGCTGGAGACGCGCGGCTGGAGACGCGCGGCTCTGGCGACTGCATCGGTCACTAGTTTACGTGTAAATATATGAACGCGTTGTCAGACGCGCCGCCACAGTCGCTGCAGACGCTTCTGTCGTCACGCTGAAGTCGCGTAATTGACAAC
Organism: Pogonocherus hispidulus; assembly: GCA_963924545.1. Lineage (NCBI taxonomy): Eukaryota > Metazoa > Arthropoda > Insecta > Coleoptera > Cerambycidae > Pogonocherus > Pogonocherus hispidulus. The sequence continues at coordinate 74,558,830 of OZ004693.1, forward strand.
GCGTTCATATATTTACACGTAAACTAGTGACCGATGCAGTCGCCAGAGCCGCGCGTCCTGATTGACACTCCACCTTAAGAGATTTGTATTTTACCGGATAAATTTGGATTATTTAATGAGAAACTGTTGCCTAGCAATTAGACGAGAAAAACTGTCAACTACTTATTAAAAACGTGACACCGAAGGTGGAGCGTTTTTAGGTTGACAGTTTTTCGAGTCAAATTGCTGAAGGAAACAGTTTAGAATTTAAACAACACAAATTTACCCGGTATCAATACAAAACATCGAGTGTAATTCGGCAGGACAATTTAATGAATAAGAAATTTAGAAACATATGAATGCAAACTTTATTTATGAGAATTCTTTTTAATATTTACTTTGTAGCATTTTAGCGGTGGTATTCCAAATTGTTTTAACTACCGCTTCCTTATAATCTTTTTCGTCACATTTTCGCATATTAAAAGCCCAATCTTGCAATACTATACTCAACTTCTCGATGGAAGTATCTGGTTCAAATTTATATCGTTTCGCATCGCAAAAAGTAGAAAATTGTCGCCAGAATTGTCAGTATAAAAGCATAAAAATACTCATACGCTATAATACTTCTTTTAAATTATTATTAAACTCAACTACCTGATCTAAAGGTACATTTAAAAATGTATGTAAGAAAACTGTAACTCGCTAACCAATGATCTGCAGGGAGCAATGCTTGAATATGGTAAGGGTATAATAATTGAGGCTCTTGCAATAACCACCAAAATGCCATTTGAGACACTCCAGGCATCGTTGGTGTAATCTGCGATTAGATTGACTCGATTTACCTAATTTGAGGTAGTGGGAAGTACGACTTGTTTATTTTGTTATAAACAGGATCCATATGTGACTGAAAATATAGATTAGAGTCAATTTGTGTCTCAAGAAGTTTAGTAGAAGGGAGGCGCAGGTGCAATTTAAAAGATATTGACGAGATTCGAATTCCCACCCTTTCCAATGCTAATAAAACTTGGCAAATCATTCATAAAAAGTAAAAAAATTAAAGGCCTTAACACGGATTCCTCCGGTATCCCGAGAGAAATATTAGTCATATTTAACATTTGTATTTAATTTTTACTATCAGCTTTCTGGAATCAATCCAATGCAGTAAGGAGTTGTGTGATAAAAAGCTAACATGAGGCTATTTCTACCGATTATTTACCTCTAAATCCATGATGCAATGTTGTAAGAAAGTTATGGGTATCAATAAAAATCAACAATTAGGGAGTTATAGACAACTAATTTAGAAAACTCCCAGATTAATAGTAATGATGATAATTTTCAATAATTTGTAAGTTGCTCTTTTTGTGTAAAGGGATAACTAAGGCTGTTTTCAAAATATCAGGGAAAGTGCCAGGTATGAATGGCAACTCATATCAACTGAGCGGTTTCACAATTTCTGAAATTATTATTTTGACTAGTTTTGTATTTATACCATCCATTATACCAGGAGCAGTTTTATTTTTCATTTTGTTGACTAAACTAAGTAAATGCATATATGATTTGGGCTTAAATTTGGCTGACATATTTACGCAAAATCAACAAATCTAATCTATTACTGATAACGTCAGTATCAGTAATTATTATTTCATATCCGTCTTTTATGGTATTTTGCTCTTGATTGATTTTCTTTCGCCATAGTACCTCATTGACAATATTCTGCGTTAATATTATATAAGTAATTTTTAAAAAATTTTTGAGATAGTCATTCACAATTATTTATACTCTCACGTGGAGAGATATATCTGTGAGCATCAACAAGGTTTCGTGAAGGGGCGGTCGACTACAACCAACCTCGTCAACAAAGTGCAGTATATATATCTGAAGTGCTCGATAGAGGTGGTCAAGTAGACGTAATATACACCGATTTTTCTAAGGCTTTTGATCGCCTTAACCATGATCTCTTAATTAAGAAGCTGTATTTAATGGGTGTATCTGATTCTCTCTTGACTTTGTTTCGTTCTTATTTTACAAATAGATTCCAATTCGTTCAGTACCGGGGCTTTCAATCAAGTAATTTTTCGCAATTGTCAGGTGTTCCACAGGGATCGATTCTGGGACCTTTATTTTTCATTATATTTATCAATGATTTGACTGATTTGTTCGATGTTAATTATTTAATGTATGCTGATGATCTTAAGTTATTTATTGAGATAAACACGGCATCTGATTACTCTAAATTACAGAACAACTTATCTGTATTAGATCGCTGGTGTGAAGATAATTACTTACCGTTGAACATCAGTAAATGTAATATCATGTCTTATAGTCATCGGAAAAATGTTCAACGTCTTGATTACATTATGCACAACACTATTTTAAATAGAGTCACGCAATTCAAAGATCTAGGTGTTATATTTTGTGATAATTTATCATTTGACACACATATTCAGTCAGTAACTGAATCTGCATTTAAAAGTCTGGGTTTTGTGTTGCGCAATTCTAAGAGTTTTCGAAATGTAGCCACATTTAATACGCGCTTTAATTGTTTTGTTCGCTGCAAGCTGGAATACGCCTCCATTGTCTGGAGTCCAATTTATGACATTCATATCACACAAGTAGAAAAGGTGCAGCGGAGATACTTAAAGACATTACATTTCATCAACTTTGGCACCTATCCGGTTCGTGGTATTCCGCAAGACATTTTGTTATCCACATTCAACTTAATTAGCTTACAACGTCGGCGCATTATGTACTCTCTAATCTTTTTGCATAAAATTATCAATAATTCTCTGAATGCACCTTCTCTGCTGTCTCGAATTTTATATCGTGTTCCTCGACTCAATTCTAGATCTAATTCAGTGCTGCAATTGCCAACACCCCGTACAAACATTCTCATAGCCTCCCCTCTTTATCAAATTACTGTTAACTATCAAATGTATGAAGATCGACTTGATATATTTTTTCATTCAACTGAATATATTAAAAATTTATTTGCATAGTCGTCTGTATATTGTATTGATGTTATATCTTTGTATTTCTTATTTGTTGTTTTTGTATTTTTACTCATGTTGTCTATTTGATGATTTTATATTATGTATTTTTAATGTAGTTTTTCAAACCTTGTTCTGTAACTGGGATTCGTCCCGTTGGACATTGTACTCTAAAAATAAATAAATAAATAAATAAATAAATATTCGCAGATAAGATTGAATATTTCATTCGTCACCACCACTATCACTTAAATAGCAATGCTGACTTAATGACAATATAACACCAGTGACCTAACGACCTAACACAAACTATAATTTTTGCACTTCGCAGACTGAAAGTGCTATTTTATTCCCTCATTTTAGGGGCTGAAGTGTCACTTTTAATCCCCTGCCAGGGGATTAAAAATAAATTTAATCCTCTGAAAACTTTAATCTCTCAGATACCACTTACATGATAAAATATGATGATTGTTTATTTACACGCATTTTTTGCTAAAGTACATATTTTTTTAATGGACATAAATATTTGAAATTTTAATTAATTTAGTTACTTAATGGTTATTTTTTTTAACTTGTACTATACAAAGTGCAAAAAGTAGCGTATATACCATGGGACTAAAGTGATTTAATCCCTTGACTAGCTGTTGCAACAAACCCTACTGGCGGGATTAAATGATGTATAGTGTATATAAGGACAATTGGAACTGGCCAGTGTTAAGGCACAGGACCGTGCGCACGTATCTTGATATTTCGTCCTATGTATTTAGCAATGATATCGTGATTCGAATAGTAACTAAAACTGTATATGTGAGTCCTACACTGGACATCTAATCAGCCCGATGAATCATCTACAACTGCGCGCTGGTGTAAAGAGAATAAACAGACTGGTCTGTTGGATGTAAATCATTTTTTTGTTTCCCGTGCCGAGTACTGAAATATCATCAATAGTTTTCCAGTGCAGCGCGTAAATACCCAATTACCAAGCGTAGTTTAGTTTTGTTAAATAAACAATAAAAATAACAATAATAAAACATGTTATTGGCTACATTGGCTACAAATAATAGGTATCTAATAAACACAAAATAATAAAAATGAATATAATTCTCATATAGATCTCTATAACATTTTCTTAATAGCAAACATTTCTACCTCCGCCCATGAACAATAAAGAGATGCCGACTGTTTTTGCTGGATTTTAGTTTTTATACGGTTTCAATTGTGCTTATATACACTATACTTTAGTCCCTTGGTATAAGGGTACTATTAGATAATAAGCAAACGACGAACAACCAAAAACTCAAATGACAAGAGGATAAAAATAGGTCATAACCACACGTCGTGCGCACATACCTAAAAATAAAAATGTGGTCGTGCGTTTAGGGATATTTTTAAAGGCTTTTATTTGAGTAGGATATAAAAAATGTTTAATGTCCCCTCAACTAAATTGCGATGGTTTTAGTCAGGAAATCGTGGAGGCCATGCTACTTGACCACTGCTCTGCTAATCCACCGTAATCCTTGCGAGATAATTCGAAAATAATACAAAATTTCATAGATTTCATATATTTCATTAGCGGTCTAAATATAGCTATCTAGCTAAGTAGGATTCTACAGTAAAATATTTTTTGCGCAAGATCTAATATTTCTTTTATGTATCAACTTCAGTTTTTATGTCGCATGCCTACTTAAACTTTTTCGGATAAGATTGGGATTTCGGATAATATTGTATATTTGTTGGGATCTACTGATATTGAAACATCAAAGTATTGTATTCCAGATTCATTATTATGTTTCAGTCATCATTGGGCTGAACATATTCTTACATATTTGTAAAATGCACTCGTATAACAAAAAATCTGCGTAACCAATTTTATTGTCTAAATCACGTGGTTTTTCATTAAAATATTCAACTATCTAATTTAAAAGCTAACGATTCTGTACATCTTAAATTATTTTCAAGGGTTGCCGAACAAGATATTACAATATATTAGAAATAAAAAGATACGTTAATATTGAAATAGATTGAGTAATAACTGTTAATTTTATTTATTTTCAAGTCCTTAATTTCTAAAGCAATATAAGTATATTTATTAGCTTATTTAATGCTACTAAGTTTTGTCACGCAAGCCGCAATCAGCATAATATAAAAAATAAAATAATTTCTTGAAAGGACACGCAATGGGGGTAGGTAAGTCTAACAAATTACTATAGCCCTGAAAGACTGAATTATTGCTCTAATAACCTACAGATTCTAGAACTTGTTGGCTTTATTTCAAGTGTGGAGGAAATCTGATAATTTAGATGCTAGAGATAGATGCTCCTTGTCTCTTAGTATTTTGATATACTTATTTCAAATATTTATATGTTTTTCACATATATTAAGGTACCCTGTCTCTTATTTGTAATAAGAGAAGCAAGAAATTCGTTTTTAAAGTAATAGTACTGACTGACAAAACGAGAAATTCCGATTTTGTCGATTCCGATTATGTTCTTTACCTAATTATAATTACAAGTAAATTATTCCGGAAGTCTGATACTTGTGTGGTAGAGGGTACGGCATATTATTCAGCAGGCAGCATCTGCGCCTCAGTAACGACTTCCTTTGGTAACCCTTACTACCATTCAATACTGAAGTGAGGAAAACCTGGATAACCACGTGACTCTTGACGTACGTCAAGATGGTTACCAACCTATTCCTGCAAACAGGCCTTAATATAGAAGTAGACAATTTAATTAAAATGGTCCGGAGGAATGGAGATTCAAATACTCGACCTGTGGGTTAAGCGATCAATACAGTAAACCAGAACCAGAACATTAAAAATATATATTGCAATTCATATTGAAATTATGACTATGATCTAACTGATTTTTATATTAAAATATAAATATTAAGACCTATATTATTAAACGCCGAACATATCTTATGGACTATGAGTAGGTGCTTCTTATAGAAATAAGGGGCTGTAAGAAAGTGAGGTGAAAGAATTCTTGAAATGTGATAAATGGTAGGTAGGTAGGTACCACTTCAGTGGTTTATAAAAATATAATTCATATCGGTCAGAAATTGAGAATTCTTTCTCCTCATTCGTCTTCCTCATACTATACCAACTTCTTTGAAAATTATTTGCTTATATTTTGTTTAATATCTAGGTTGCATCAGGATTAATTTAATAACTAAGTATAATTTGAAATATTTATATTTACCTAATTGTAATTTTAAAGAAATAAAAATAAAATTACATTTGAAAAGAAGTAAACATATTCCTTAACAATTTTTATCGTTCCGTATTAGTAATTGTTTATTTAGTATTGTTTCATATTATTCATTACTACTTTGTATATTGCTACAGCTTTTAATAATATTGTTAATTTCCTTTCCTTTCTAAAATTAAAGACGGACCCATATGCAATCAAAATATCTCTTACGATACCACTACAAGAATATAACGTAGATATATAGAGTGTGTAACGATGAGATGTCAATATAATAATAATAATAATAATAATACGACTTTATTCGGAGTTTGATAGTTATAACAATATAAATAAATACAATAATAATACTACATCGAAAAGGCGAAGTGTCACTAATTACAGTGTTTTTCAACTTAACCTAATAGGGAGAATCTTACCTACATGCATGTTTCTATTAATATAGGTGCATAATTTGAGAGCTAATGTTTAATATATAATAATAATAATAATTTTAATTTCATAAAATTCAAACATTTCAGTTGCCAATCAGAATTAATCGTCCTTGTGTCCATTCCGCGTGATTGTTTTTGAGTCACTGTTGCACTAAACGGATTTTAAGTTTTTTCTTAAAATTTAGGATTGAATAGTGGGCAAATTCAGGAGGTAAGAGACCATAGTATTTGCTTGCATTATACGAGAAACTGCGCTTATATATAGGTGTGCGATGTTTGGGAATTGCTAATAACAATCTGTTTCTCGTATGAAAATTATTTATATTCTGGAATCTCTTCAATCTTCTCCGCAAATATTGAGGTTTATTAGTTATCAGAATTTTATGTGTCGCTGTTAGTAAATGTAAAGTACGAAGAGAAGCTAAATTCAATATATGATTGTCTTTGAAGATGTGGCTAATATGATCGTACTTACGTATTCCAAAACAAAATCTTATACAAGAATTTTGAATCTTTTGTAATCGCATTTCATCTTTTTTATCAAGTGCTGGACCATAGATTACATCACAATACGAAAGTTTGGATGTTATGAGAGAGTCACACAAATGAAGTTTAAGTTTTTTATTTAAAATCTGCTTCTGAGTATACAACTGTCTAAGTATAAAGTATGAAGTTTTGCAGAGATAACTTACATGTTTCGAAAATCTAAGTCGGTTGTCCAACCAGAGACCCAAATTTTTGCTTTCTGTAACAACTGGCAGATTGTCACCAGCTATCTGTATACTCATAAAACCCTGAGCAATTTCTCGTTTTTGTTTGGGTCCGAAAAACATTACCATAGATTTACTTGTATTCAATTTTAAATTATGTGCTGAAGATATATCAAATAACATAGCTAAGTCATTGTTAATTAATGTATTTGCTAAATTATAATCACTGATTTGAAAGCTAAAATATATCTGGGTATCGTCTGCATAATGATGAATACTTGAGTGCTTTGTAATGGAATGAAAATCAGATATATATATTGAAAATATTAATGGGCCCAAAATAGAGCCTTGGGGGACGCCTAGATTTATTGAAAGTATATCAGATATTTGTGAATTTAGTGAGACATATTGGGAACGATTACTTAAATAACTTTTTATTAATGTAATGGCATTTTCATTGAAACCAAAATATCTCAACTTACTACAAAGAACTAAAGGATCAAGAGTGTCAAACGCCTTACTATAGTCAAGCAACACCAAGCAAGTAACTTTACTTTGATCTATTGAAGCAAATATATCATCGGTTACACTAGTCAATGCTGTGGTAGTGCTATAACCTTCCCTAAATCCCGACTGAAAATTTGGAATTATATCATTCTGAAAAATATACGCAGAAATTTGTTTTTTCATAATCATTTCTAGAACCTTTGAAAGACTCGGGAGTATACTTATAGGCCTGAGGCTGGATAAAACTGTAGCGATATCGAATATATCGATATATATCGATATCGATGTAGAATATATATCTTTTAAATTCATTTATATATGTAATCAAAATTTTACTTTCGAGCATATAACGCCACATTATGGTAATATATGGTAATAATGGTAATTCTTTATTACTTTCATTTTATGGGAAATATAACTACATCAACTTCCTTATTTTAAATTCAAAGCCAAATTCCAAATTTTAAATATGTACACATATTTTGATAATGTTTTCGCTGATGAATACATTTTATATGGGATTTGACGGGCTTATCTTTAACAGGAAAGGAGAAACAGATAAATGCTGTGTCACAATTATTACTGATCTAATCAGACACAAACAATATTTATTGACTCCAAGTCATCCAATATTCTACTAGGAAACTACAATGCTCCAAAAAATTCCATCGTTAGCCCATCACTATTATCCATATACAGGTTCTTTGGGCGTCTCTTAGAAGTATCTAGAGAACGGAAAATTACTTTGATCTGAAAATTTGGCAACGTGTATTTTCTGATAAGATCTATTTATGGAAAATATTTTCCAGGTGAAAGTACTTCCGGAAATACCGGAAGTTGACCCTGATTTCGTTATTTTAAATAAAATACCCTATATATTGTATCATTTCTGGATTCTACGTAAAATTCTACACAGATTTCATGTAGGATGTCCTATACCTATCTTCAACTGTTTTTGAAATATTGACAGGTGAATATTGACATTTTGCAATTTTGACACCCTGTAAAATCTAAAGGGTTTGAGATCAAGCCAAACGGTTTGCACATTCCTATCTTAACTTTTCATAAGCTATCGTTTGATACTAATTTTATATTTAGCCAGAAATTAAAAATTTTCGATTAAATTTAATCTCTTGGTTCTTCATCATCAAAGCCTTTCATCAAAGGGTTTGAAATCGAGCTTGTTGATATATTTTGTTTTAATTCCACTAACATTTGTGTTTGTCAAAGCCTACCACTTAATTATGGAATTGTTGGCATTACTTTAACATCTGAACTTAAGTCAAATGGTGATATTTTGCGTCGGAGATGCAATTATTGGGCATTGTAAAACTTGACATTGATCCAGATTTTCACAAAAAAATAATCTTTCAGCGATGTGGCGGATTTCGGGCTGAATGGTTTTGATAATAAGCACAACTGTCATATCTCGTCTGAGAATCATCCAAAATAAATTCATCAAAAACCATTACATCGTCTTAAGTTAACTGTTTGGTCTGCATTTGATTGTGGAGTCGTCATTGGGCCTTTTTTCTTTTTTGACGATGCTGGAAATTCAGTTACGGTAAATGGAATTTGTTATCGCTCGATAACTTGATTTGAATTTGATGCTATCGACTTGGCAGGTAAGTGGTTCCAGCAAGTGGCGCCACTTGCCACACTGCCAATACAACGATGGCTTTATCCATCAAGAGAAAAGTTCGGTAATTCGATTATTTCCAGAAATGAACCAGTCAATTGGCCACCACGGTCATGCGACTAACACCCCTAGACTATTTCTTGTGGGGCTATGTTGTCGCTCGTTTACAGTAGCAAACTAACAAGATTAGATGCTTTGGGGTTGAACATTCGAAAGCTGAGCGTAATTGCTGATATTCCGGCCAGTTTGTGTCTAAAAGTCATGGACAATTGGTTCAACGAATTAATTCATGCAGACGCTTTCCCGGAGGACATGTGAAAGATATATTCCACAAATAATGGTATGCAATTACTTACAATCAAAATAGAAATGAACTTGACATCTATCATAGCCTTAGATAAAAATAAAAAATTCGCTCCGAATAAAAAATACTTTTTTACAACCATACGAATAAGCTACAATAACATTAAATTATTTTGTATAAAAAAGGGTCATTTCGGGACTGTTTGAGATCGCCATAGCAACTAGCACATCGCAACAGAAATTTTTTATGCAGTTTCAATTGAGATTATAAAGATTATACATATCCTCATATTTATATTGTGAGTGATGATAAGTGAAATAAAAAATATATATGTAATTATACTCTATATAATGTCAATTGAAACTGTAAAAAAATTCCGACGAAAGAAACACCTGCACCTCGACAGCGGCCTCTTTGTTTATGCACGTGTGTCGTTTGTCGGAATTTTTTATGCAGTCTCAATTGAGATTATAAAGACTATACACATATATGAAACGTTTCAAACTTAGAAAAACTTTCGGTGTAAGTATTTAATTTAGTATTCTGGTTAAAATATATTGCTTGTTCCGTTCTAAAAAAAGAGTACTGGTATTTACAACTACTCATAAATATCTTTAGAATATTATTTAATATATACCAAAGATAGTTTCATAATTATGTTTTTTTTCCAACCAAACGAATAAGACACTATCAGCCTTATTAATAATAAAACTTAGAATGTTCTAAGACGTAACTAGAATGTAATTAGTGAAAACTGCATTAATAATGCCATTTAAATGCATGTTAACGCTAGAATGATGCTAAATCACTAGTTATCAGTTTGGGTATGTTTTACAATAAGTCAAAGTTAACCTAAAAGTTTGACAAAAATGTCAGCAGTTTTTCTTTTCCCTCCCAATTAACAGATCAAGAACGTTTTTCTGAAATATTAAATAATTTAATGCGAAATTTTCCGTATTTATATGTCAGTAACCTCAATAATTATATAAAATTTTATTATGGCATGGTTACTTATCCAATTCATTAGGGGGTTTTTGAACCCCAAATTTTAACACGTCGTTATCGTTATTCTGAGCATGTGCAGTTCCAAAAAGAGTATCATTTTTGGTACTACGCGTGCTCAGTATAACGTTTGCGATAACGATAAGGTAAAAATTTAAGGTGTTCAAAATCTCCCTATTATAAAAGGCAAAGTTAATGCTTATCAAGGGCGGATTTACCATGAATTCAAATTTTACATTAGCAAAAAGCAAAATCGTTATTATAGTTAAAAAAAATATAAACGTACTTCACTAAGGATATTTTATTAAACACTTCTATTTGCTATTTCATATTTGTCCAAAGAAAAACGTACCTATCTAAATGCACAGATAATTTTTAATTTCACAACATTTTTTAAAAATGAGGTTCTTTGAGATACTTCCCCATGTTGTAAAGCTAAATCCGCTCTTGATTGATTATTAGCACAAAACAATTTTGACACAAGACACTTGTCAGTCTTGTCACTTTGGGTAAATATTTGTAAATGCAGGTAAGATTTATTGCAGTGAAATTAGCTCTATCTATAAAATGAGATGTTGTCACATTAACTTCTTATTTAGCATGCTGTTAGTTATTTGTCTATAAATATTTAATTATTAATATGAACTACTTAGATTGATTTAAGAATCCGGTTAGTTGTCATTAGTAAACATGATGTTATTGTGATTATTATTAATATGGGTGAAAAACATTAAATTATTTTGTATAAAAAGAGGGCCAATTCGGGACTGTTGAGATCGCCATAGCAACTGTACAAAATAGTTATTTTCCTAACAAGTGTGGAAGTGATACTTTTCCGCACGCGACTGCAGACAAGCAGTGAGTGCGGAAAAGACACCTTCCACATGTGTTAGGAACAACGTTTTTTCTACGGGCGTGAAGAAAATTGACATAAGAAAAATAAATATTTTAATTGAACAGCACACAATGCTGTCTAATAATTAGAAGTGTCAAGCATTCCTTTTTCTTTATGTCAAAATCTGAACAGTGACAACATGATTTTTTGGAATTAAGATAATTATTATGATCACATTGCAAGTAATACATAGGTATTTATTTTCCGCACTAGTGCGGAAAAGTGCAATTTTCTACACTCAAATGCGTGCAGAAAATTGTAACTTTCCACACGCCCGTAGAAAAAAGAGATTATTGTACAGTTGTACAGTACCGAAAAGTAATTTGACATTGACATTGCATGTCACATAATATATTGAAGTTTAATTATAAATAGAAAAATAGAAACACATAGTGACTCCGATGAATCGGTAAACTGGATTTTACCGGTTTATTATGTTAAACTCGTACAAAAAATACGTTTTCGAGACTCGTAAAATGCCGGACTCCTCTACGCGTCGTCCGGCAACCTTTCCCCTCGTCCCGGAAACGTGTATTTTTTATACTAGTTAAACAAATAAGTATTATCTATATATCTATGGTGTCCGTTAATTACATTAAATAATAAAAAGAAGCTGTGCTAATGTTCCTAATGTAAACAAAGTTCTTAATCATCGATGTTACGAGCACATTCCGTAGTTACTGCAGCTTAGATAATTAGCATCGGATTAAAAATAATCACTTAAAGGTAAATTGTTTAGAAATGGTTAGTCATTTTGGGTTTTCTTATCGTCTGGGTATCCGCATAGCCTCGAGATAACTATGTAATTTGAAAAATGTTAATAATAATAATAATGATAATATAAATAGATTTTAAATAGTGGTTTTGCTTCTCAAGCACATCTGCTTAATTTGCAAGATGTCATGACCACTCTGATAATAATGGAAGCTAAATTGTTAGATTAAATGAACCTACTAATTGATGCAATCGTTTGATAATATAAATTGCTTAATTTTAGGACTAAAATCTGTTTTTGAAAGGATTTGTGTCCCGATGTAATCAGAGCTTTTAATATAAATAGAAGAACGAATACTAATTATTTGAAAAGGGTTTAATTTAAGCGATTTTGTTTCACAACCCACGATACTTACACTGAAATAACTGATCTAGATTTTAAAAGCGATCATTATTATGTCTTCAGTTTTTTTCATATATAATTAGCCCTTATTTGATATTTCGAAGAAATTAAACAATCTACCCTTATAGGAATAGCTTTTGGAATGTTCCACCTCGCTCCTAGTTGTCAAACACAATTGACAGCAATTTCTAAAGCATTCAACTTTAGGTGTTTTCCTTTCAGGTTGACAATACAGTGAGGACAAAAAGTCCGTCCCGCCCACCCTCTAATTTTTGAACCACTGGGTAGATTGTGATGAAATTTGGAACGATAATATATGAGTAAATTCTGCATTTTTTGACACATCAATGACAGCTCTGAATGTCAAAGTGACAGCTAGGCGCGCAATATGAACATTTTTTTAAATGGAAATGGGGGTCGAGTAATAACTCATTTTGAAGCTATTTTTATGTTCAGAACATCCCTCAGTTTTGAGAACGTTTGGTTCAGTAATTTCCAAATAAAAACCAGTAATACCGATTTCTGTTATATCATTTTTTTACATACATATTACAAACTATTGTAAATTATTCAAATCAAAACAAAAATTAAAAGTAAACAAATAACAATAAACCATCCCTAACCTAAAATAACCTAAATAAAAAAATTATGAAATAATTTAAATTAAACGTAGAAGCAGACAAAAATTTTGAAAACACGTGTTACTTCAAAAGATGTTGAAAATGACCACCTTGGACCTCCTGACAAATAAATGTTCCATGGGTAAGTTCTATTATAAAGATTATGTGGTAAAAAGATTATGTTATAAACTGATATTACTGGTTCTTATTTGGAAATTACTGAACCAAACATTCTCAAGATTGGGGAATGTTTTGAGCATAAAAATAGCTTTAAAATGAGTTATTACTCGACCCCCATTTCCATTTAAAAAAATATTCCTATTGCGCGCCCAGCTGTCACTTTGACATTCAGAGCTGTCATTGATGAATTCAGTCATATATTATCATTCCAAATTTCATCACAATATACTCAGTGATTTAAAAATTAGAGGGGGGGAGGACGTACTTTATGTCCTCACTGTATAAAATATGCCACGTATACTTCGGCTTGCAGATAAGAAGTGTCACTTTGACGCCTGAGTATCGGTTTCTCTTTTGGTTTGTCTCGGGCACCAGTTCCTGTTTATAGTGCAGAAACACTACTACTCAGGTAGCTACAGTGAAGATACAGTACGTCGTTAGGGAAAATTAGACTTCACACACAGCTATAAAAATACACCAATACCAATATACCAATAAAAGAAATAAGAAAACATTTTTCTACTCCATTGTATTCCACTTAAGTAGGTAGTTTTAAAAATTAGTCATTTACACTTTTTCTATATCTCTCAAAGTAAGAAAGATGCAGGGTCTTGTTGAAATAGACATAATTCAAAATCACCCCTGTAATTAGAAAACATGTGACAATAGAACTGATTTGACAGCACTATCAACCTGCCCTTGAAAAATTAGGCGGTGACTGTGCAATTAATTTAGAGTCAGGATTTCAAGTCCTACACGTCACGACTATTTGTAAATAAATTGTAATAATAAAAATACATAAAGTCGAATCCACTTTTAAGCACTGTTAGTTAAATTGGTGTACAGAATGTACTTTCAATCCATTAAATAATTTAAAATTAAGTTGGCACCGGCAAGGGTTTCATAGCCTCACTCATGACGTGTAGGACTTGAAATCTTGACTAAACCATATGTAACATTTACACTTTTTGAGATACCATAGCCTCCATAAAAAATGAACTACTCTGTATATATTATTCAAAGTTATATATCAATTCTGTCAAAATTATCACCCTATTATTCGATCACATTTAGCTGATTTATATCTTTGTAACAAAACTAATTTCTTAATAATAGCAATTTATGAGCCAGTCAGACCATGAAACTAAAATATAATTTAAGGGAAAACTGGCTGCTAATACCTTCTTGAGTGCGTAATATCCTCTAATAATAATATGCGGCAACAATTTTAAAGGCCCTTTATCCAAAATTTAATTAAATCAGAATGGCGCAGAGGAATATTAAGGTATCTGGATTGGATACGGTATTTTGCTTAATTTTATTAGGTGACTTCAAAATTGAATTTCAAAACTATTAAAATTAAAATTAAAAACTAAACGCAATATTTCTTGTGAACCGAATCAGCTCTGCTATTGCATAATCTACTATTCAAGTCGTCAGTACTTTCATATGAGGATTAGATAATTGACAATTCCCAATAAACAACGTAGATTTATCTTTGATGGATCAAGTTCTAATATAAATGTCATAAATAGGCAGTGTGTCAAAAAGACGTTACAGCTTCATAAAAAAATAAACCTAAATTTACTGGTACTTGAGCGAGTTTCTGTATATAATTAGGGGTTTTGTTGGAATATTTTTTAAACTATTAACTACAAATTTAAAACTAACTTTTATAACTTACTTTTTTGACAAATTTTAAAAAAAATTTGTGTAACATTGAGTGTCTCAAGCTACTAAAAAAGTTACGGTTATACTGTTACTGATTAATGACCAATAATAATATACTTTAGAATTTTGGTAGGCACAATCAATCCACAGTATCTACACCGTCTCGTCTAATACAGTGTCTTTGAGCTACATTAAATAAAAGTATTGTATGTATCGTACTCAATAAGTTTGTATTTGTGTATTTTATTTTCCTTTATTGAGACTCAATGTTTAACAAAAAAGTGTCAGCTATCCATGACGTTGCAGTTTATGTTTTATATTGTAAATTATCTCTCACAATGGTCTCATCCTCGGAATTATAATTGAATCTTTTATCAAATAAATTAAAATACATTGTATATATTTTCAATATAATATCGAATCAGTTGATTAAACGAAGTTCTTGGGATTATTGCAGATCACAATATGGAATTGGCTGATATAGACAGTTTAAGCGAAAAACTTACGTATCATACTATTTTTCGCATTAAGAATTCTGTCTCTATCTACTGCTTTCTTAATGTGTACTATACTATATATGATTTGTACGCATCGCGTATAGATAGCCACCTGAGGTATAACATCTTGTTCTTAAACAATTCTACAGAGAGTCGGAGAATTTGTATTGCACAGAAACGCATAATTCAAAATATATTTGAAGTGCATCATTCAGAGGTCGTTTTTTGTGTCATTTTCACTTTTTCTTGTATATTTATCAACAAAATTTTACTATACATTAGAAAGAATACATTATAATAGTAATTGAAAAATTCTATCAGAACTATCACACTAGGCACTGCGAAATGTATTCCAAACTACAGGACTAAAAAAAATGAGAATCCCCGTTGTATATGGGCATAATGTTTTACACTCACTTACATATACCCTCTCAATTTTAAATTATAAATTAAACTAATTTTAAAAACAAAGGATGAATTTTATAATGATAATTTAGTGTAAATGTGTTTTCTGTTATTTATTAACTTGATTTTTGTAATCCATATATATTAAAACGCGTCTATTCTGTCTCGCTCTAAATTCCGTCGCCAAATCGTCAAAGTTTCTAAGCTATCACCTCCGAGCGAAGATCGCGAAGCGACTTCCCGACTTTTCACGGGACCCCCTCGATCCCTTTTCTAATTTTTACGGTTTCGAGAACCGCTTCACACGAAACTTCCGTCCTTTCTCTCATCGTTTGAGATTTTTTCGAGACCGTACGTCGAGTCCTTCTACATCTATTTCGTCTTTCAAAATCTCGAGCCGCTCCATCTCAACTTCTTTCTCATTTTATCTGCCGATGTAAGGTTGAACTAACAACAAGCACCTCCTACGAAAACTGTCAAATTAATTAAACTTCAGATAGGTTATTTTCCTATGAGAAATATTGCTAACGGAATCAATAGTACTACCAAACTGCCAACTGCCAAACACTGGTGATTACCAAAATACTGAAGCGAAATGCTTTTCCAATTAGAATATCGGTAAAAATTTATTTTTCAGGTTAACACGTACAGTTTACATACTTAACTGTCTCAGCGTCAAACAATAACGAGTGACGCAGTGGTGTAATGGTATGTCACAGAATTTTAAATTTCGTAATGCTGAATTCGCAAGTTCGAATCACGCTGGAGGCAACTTTTTTATTTCACTTTTTAATTCCAATAATTTTTATTTATTAGTATTATTAGTGTTTAGTTATTCTGTTTCATTGTCCATAGTTTTTATTCTTTCTGCAGATAAAGTTTAGACTAAGGACTAATGGACAATTCGTCCATTTTGGCAGTCTGTAAAATTCATCATTTTAGCTTCAAAAAGTATACAGGGCGCCCTATTTCTTGACCCGTTGCATGGGTAACTTTTTTATTAGTAGAGATACAAAAACGCTTAAATAAGCAAATTAGTGCAGTTTCGTATTAGTAATTCTACGGTAAGGCGAAAAATTATATACGGGGGAAGGTTGAAAAGTTATTGACAAAAAACGAAAAATCCAACTTTTCTATTATCCCTCGTAGCTCGTTCATTTGAAGAGTTAGAGAAAAATGCTTCACATGTTTTTTGCAGTATTTTTCATGTAAAATGACATGCACTTGCTACTTTTTATATATCTCTTAAAATGGTTGAGAATCACAGTAAAATATATTTTTTTTAAATGTAATGGATAGGTGGCTGTGACATTAACCGAAAGTCCCCTTTTTTCTCTTTCAGATGATATAACATAGTCCATATTTTATCCTTACAAAAGTAATAATAATCGTTGTTTTTAAAGAAAGTTTATTGTCACATCAAGAATGCTATGGAAATAAAACAAAAAATAAGATTCCTGATATTTTTAAAAACGTCTAGTTGGCATTTAATTATTGACAGATCATAAGTGACATTTTTGGTTTTTGTTAAGTAGTTTATTGTTTATTATTAATACTGCATACAAAATAATAGTGTTGCAAATATGTACACCAACGAAGAGAAAAATGATATGCTATTTTGTTATTATAACCAAAATCGAGATGCACAAGCTGCAGCGAATCTTTATTTTGAAACTTACATGGAACGAAGACAACCCCATCATAGAATATTTAGACAGCTGGAAAATAATATACGATTATACGGTTCTTTTTCAAAGCCTAAGGATGAAAGAAACTTCAATGAAGACACTGAAATAAATGTTTTGGCTTATGTAAATTTTAAGCCTGATTCTTCAACTGCAGAAATTGCACATCACTGCAACACTTCCAAGGAAACTGTAAGAGCTATTTTAAAAGGTAACAATTTAAAGCCTTATCATTATTCCATATGCAATACTTTATATCCAGCTGATAATCAAAGAAGGATGACATTTTGTCGATGGTACATTTCAAAATGCGAAGAGGATCTAGACTTCTGGAAAAAGATTTTATTCAGTGATGAAAGTAGATTTACCAACAATGGTATTTTTAACCGCCATAATAACATAATGTGGTGCCGAGAAAATCCACATCTTGTTTCTGAAAGAAGAAATCAACGTCAATTTGGGATAAATGTGTGGTGTGGAATTTTTTGTGGCAAAATTATTGGCCCATATTTTTACGAAGATAATTTGAATGCGAATAATTACCTTCATTTTCTAAGGAATACTCTAACAGAGGAATATTTAAATGAATTACCACTTCATATTTTTAGAAATCTTAAATACTTCCAACACGATGGAGCACCTGTGCATAATTCCCGCGAGGTAAAACAATATTTACATGAACAGTTTGATAATTTTATAGGAAATAGAATGGATATCGACTGGCCAGCGCGAACACCTGATTTGACCCCCTTAGATTTCTTTCTTTGGGGGTTATTGAAAGATAAAGTTTATGTGACAGCTCCTCTAGATATAGAGGATCTAAAAGTCAGGATTCAAGATGCAATTAGAAGCATACATGGACATACAATAAATAATGTTTTAAGAAGTATCCAGAAACGTTGCTTACTATGTATCCAACAGGATGGTGGTCATTTCGAACATTTACTTCAATATAATTAATTAATTAATAATTTCTGTTCTCAAAACATTCTTTTGTTCCATAATCCATAGCATTCTTGATGTGACAATAAACTTTCTTTAAAAACAACGATTATTATTACTTTTGTAAGGATAAAATATGGACTATGTTATATCATCTGAAAGAGAAAAAAGGGGACTTTCGGTTAATGTCACAGCCACCTATCCATTACATTAAAAAAAAATATATTTTACTGTGATTCTCAACCATTTTAAGAGATATATAAAAAGTAACAAGTGCATGTCATTTTACATGAAAAATACTGCAAAAAACATGTGAAGCATTTTTCTCTAACTCTTCAAATGAACGAGCTACGAGGGATAATAGAAAAGTTGGATTTTTCGTTTTTTGTCAATAACTTTTCAACCTTCCCCCGTATATAATTTTTCGCCTTACCGTAGAATTACTAATACGAAACTGCACTAATTTGCTCATTTAAGCGTTTTTGTATCTCTACTAATAAAAAAGTTACCCATGCAACGGGTCAAGAAATAGGGCGCCCTGTATATTCTACAATATTAATTTTCTGCAAGAATTATGACAGCAATATATGTTTTAACGCCGCTGTTACACCTTTTCGAAGGGCGGGCGGGGCTCCGAACATTAGCGGGGGGCCCCATTGGTAAAATTGATAAAAATGTTTACT
This sequence comes from Pogonocherus hispidulus, assembly GCA_963924545.1. Taxonomy (NCBI): domain Eukaryota; kingdom Metazoa; phylum Arthropoda; class Insecta; order Coleoptera; family Cerambycidae; genus Pogonocherus; species Pogonocherus hispidulus. The sequence continues at coordinate 74,578,299 of OZ004693.1, forward strand.
AAAAAATTAATTCTACTTTCAGAACTTAAAAAATGATGGTGCTTTGCTATAAAAAATAGAGTACCCTTATAATTCATCAAAATATTATGAAGAAAAGTCGTTTAGTATAACTATATCATTATTCCGGATACAAAATTTTAGCTTTCTGTCTCTAAATTTATTATTTCATATATACGATTATCTCAAATTTATTTAATATGTATTTTCTTAAAAATAATATTATTCTAGATGTTTTTGTCACCCGAAGGATGACCCCAGGCCGCGGGCCTGGCCCCCGTTAGGGTTAATATGGGAATGCTATAGCGATTTTCTCCCATTTCTAGTTGTAAACATTCAACTGTGACTTGCATTATATACATTTATATGTCTAAGGGCCGGTTAAGTGCTTGTCAATTTAACAAATACTTCAAAGTGCCTGTTTGCATACCAACGTCCAGTTAAGAGAATAATAACCTAATTATTTATTGTCAAAAGTAACAGTGATTTGTAATTATTACAAATTTTGTTATGTATGATCTTAAAAGATAATATAAAAGATAAGGATAGGATTGAAAATAGAAGTTTTTAATCTTTTTGGAGATGAGGATCAATTTATGGTGGAGTTCTTAAATGGTGGAAGACCCTACACAGTTAGGGAAAGAAAGAATCCTTTTGAAGAATAGGATTGACTTGGATTTCTTTATTAGATTTCAATGAAAAAAGGAAACAGTTCTCTGAATTTTGAAATAAATTGAAATTGACAAATATATTATGTATTTTACATACATACCTATTTCTTCTACTAATTATATGATGATGTGATAACAAAACGCTGGTAATAACCAAACAAACGTTAACATTGAATGTTATAATTAGACTTCGTGCGAGCGCGGAGTTTAACAGGATCGTACTAAGGTTACAAATGGAAATATCAATAAATTATGACGCAATGTGCATATTATTATTACCAAATGCCACGAATAAGTCGAGGATATAATATCTATATAAATTAAGAAAATACCTACGTAAAAGTGACAACTCTTACCTGACAATCCTTAGTGTTCAGAGAAGGTTTCGCTGGCAAATTGGCGGTTGTTATAACATATTATCACGTATTTCTCTAAGTGTTCTGGAGTGAAACGGCGACGTCTATCACTCAGTATTAATTTGTGCAGGGAAAAAGACCGTTCAACGTCTACTGAAGATAACGGGCAGTACGGAAAATGGTTGAGGCATCAACTGTACATTAGTATATTGGCTGGCAACTCCTGACAGGTCCCAGCTAACACTTTGCTTATGTTTTCCAAAATGGGATATCCTGTATTCCTTTTTAACACGTTTTGCATTTTTTCTTTTATTGCATTACCGACTGGACGTATATTACTGCGTATATTACTACGTATATATGCGAAACTGTTCTTTTAACGGTAATCCATGTGTTTCCAATTTCGTGATTGCAGTAACTAAGAAACCATAGTGTTTATTAATGTAGTGTATGTCATCGCGGATACTTTGGTCCTTTAGTATGTCATGGAGTCTGTGTATGGCGCTGCTTTCATTTGGATTAAATCTACAAATAACATCTTTTATACCATGGAAATGTTTGGTATAATACCCTACGGCTTCTAACCAAGTACCCCATCTAGTTATAACTGGTTCAGGAGGCAGAGGTATGTCTGGTAGAACCTCCCTAAAACATCCCTTCGTATAGGCGCCTTAATGAAAACCTTTTTGACGGTTGTTATGAAAGTATTTACTAAAGGGAAACTTTCCCTTATTTTCTCTGCTACCCGATTGAGTTCATGAGCAGCACATGTAAAATGAACCATTTTCTTATATTTTTGGGATAAAATCTGTCTTGCTTTTAACATGTATGCGGCTGCGTCACTTAACATGACAAGGACTTCATCTGAAGAATCTTGATCGGGCCACATATATTCAAAACAATCAATAACAAAACTTTTAATGGTCTCATGATTGATTTTGTCCAGCACCTTACAAGACAATAGGTGGCTATCACTAGCAATGTCACTTTTTAACGCACCAATTAAAAAGTTGGCGACTGAACGCCCACAAGCATCAGTTGCTTCGTCTATAATAAAATACACAAAATTGTCCGCAATGTCTTCACGAATTGATGTCACTACATCGTTGTAAACCCGATCGACATATCTTAATCTTAACGTGCTTTCATGTGGCAGTTTTCGGACAGTATATTTTTCTAAAAACGTACGTAATTTAGGGTTCTCTAGTTTGCTTAACGGAATATTACTTGCAAGAAAGGCTTCTGTAAGTTCATAGAAAAATTCCGAGTTATCAGCGCTGGACGAGGCATGGCTCTTCAAATGTCTATTCACTTTAGTTTTGTCAGAAGAATTTATAATGCGATCACACACAGTACAAAACAAGTCACTTTCTTTAATGCGTATGTCCTTGTAATATTCAGGATCACTGTCAAACCACATTTGAAATACTTCACGTCTATTTCTTCTCTCCTTTGGCATCTTACTTGATTTACTTCTCTCATTAATAGTTATTGATAATAATATTAGTAAACGTTTATAGTATACACGGCGAATACGAGCACGCTAGAACGTAAAAGACGTAAAAGAGAAAGTTATTTATGCGTCACCGACCGATTATTACAACGTTCCGTAAATAACTAAAAGTTATTTACGGACTGTCAGTCAGCTGGCAAGGCCAGTGACCTGAGTACGACTCTGTTAAGACTCCGCGCTGTACGAAGTATAGTTATAATTAATAATAGAAGCTAATTTTCAGTTTGTTGACAATGACAATTAATATTTTCATATTTAATGGGTAAATGTCCCAATTATCCAATGTAAATAAAGAAAATTATCCAATAACAGCAAAGTATTTAAAAGTCACTCTTGCCACAATATTTTGCTACCAGAGAGTTAATTAATTGGCAGATAAATTTAAATTGGAAAAATGCTTCTAGAGATAATAGGCACGTTGACTGTCAGTCAGCCTTAACTGCAGTTATTTCGAAGACAGTTTTAACAGCACATTGAAACTATTTCGCAGACAGTTTTAACTGCACACTAGAAAACCGGACCTTAAAGATTATATTTATTACACTTATCTTATTAGGCATTCCAGTGCCTCCAAGTTTATTTACAAACAAATTTTAATTGCCAAAGGTAGGATACATCTTATAAATGCATGAAAGTGCTTTTAACCTGATGTAACCCATTTTTTTTGTTATGACAGACAAATGTACCATAAAACTCATTCCTATCACTATTTCTAAATTTCAGTAAAATATTCAATTTCCTTAATGTTATTTGAAGATAAAAAGTGGTTTTAGAATTTCTGAATATAAGAGGTATTAGAAAAAAAAAACACAAAAACTTGACCCACGGAAGCCATTTTGTTTGCACGTGTTCTGGAATGCCTAATTATTGAGATAGAAATGTTATATCATTAAGCCATAAACTGTCATCATCCTGACTCTTTTATAAATATACAGGATGTACCATTTTTATGCTGAAAAAAATCGGGAACATTTAGAGCCAGTAAAAATAATGGGACTTTGCTAAATAAACTTATTTCCAAATCCGTACCGTTTCTGAGATACAGGATGTTGAAGTTGAAAAAAAAATTTTTTTTATTTATATTTCATACAGTAATAAACCAATTGTTTTCAAATTTTATTTGGTAAATGCTACTATGAATATTTACGTCCTCAAACAGTTTCAGCTCAATGGAAATAGCCAGTGGCGTGCAATATGCACTATCGGTCCCTTTTCTAAAAAATAAATATTACGTCACTGACTAATATTTAAAATAACAATATTTCGATGCCCCACTCATTTCTCTACAAAAAAGTATTCTTTAATTTTTTTCATAAAACGCATCGTTACGGAGTAAATCGATATTTTATGAACCCATGTAATGTCCATTCCTAACAAAATAATACCTTAAATTAAAATTATACCGATGTAATTTTATTTTAACGTATTATTTTGTTAGGAAAGAACATGATATGATTTCATAAAATATCGATTCACTCCGTAACGGTGTGTTTTGTAAAAAAAAATGAAAGTTAATAAAATCATACCGATATTTAAGGTATTATTTTCTTAGGAAAGGATATGACCTGTTTTCATAAAATGTCGATTTACTCCGTAGCAGTACGTTTTATGAAAAAAATGAACGACGACTTTTTTGTAGAAAAATAAGTGGGACATCGAAATATAATATTATTTTAAACGTTAGTCAGTGGCGTAATATTTATTTTTTAGAAAAGGGGCCCGCGATTGCAAGTTGTACGCCACTGGCTATTCCCATTGATCTGAAACTGTCTGTGGAAGTGAAGATTCATAGTAGAATTTACCAAATAAAATTTGAAAACAATTGGTTTATTACTGTAAGAGATATAAATTAAAAAATAACTTTTTTTTTTCAACTTCAACACCCTGTATCTCAGAAACGGTACGGATTTGGAAATAAGTTTATATAGCAAAGTCCCATTATTTTTACTGGCTCTATACGAATTTTTTCAGCATAAAAATGAGCCACCCATTATGTCCTTAATAATGGCACATCACCTTTCTCTTTTTGGGTATTATGCACTTCCCAGTTCTTCGTTGATTTATGTTCCTTGTAGACCGATTAGTACCAATTGTAACAAGAAATTATTTTGTGTATATAAACGATCTTACTATATTGCAAGAATGAAGTATGGCTGCTTTTGTGACTGGGTATACAGGGTACTTCAAATTCGATGCAATACATGGGGATCTCGGAAACGGTAAGAGATACGAAGTCGGTTAAATGGAGGCAAAGTTGCGTATTCAGGGGGGCAACATAATGGTGAAAAGAGATCAAGGCTAACTTGATTAGTTTTCGAAATATTTTGAAAAAACCGAAAATTTCGATTTTCGTTTTTGTTTTTTTGCGGGCCTATTTGATGAGGTATTAAAAAATAAAGAGCACTTTTCTATAGCAACTTTTTGCCTTTTTTCGAATGGTGTTAGTGAATTTTCCGAAAAACGTTTCGTTTCCCGGAAACCAACATCAACTTAATTTTTTTAAATACGGACTTGGAATTTTCTTTCAATTTTTTGGAAGCACTTTTGTAACTTGATAGAATGCCACCATAAAAGGAACCAGATTTAAACGTTTTGTCTAAGAAAAATCCATCATTAATAATTTCCCGTGGTCCTCTTAGATTTAGTTTTATCTAGGCAAACGTTTCTATGACAAACACATTTCAATGTTGTGTCAAGCACTATCGGTACTTAAAAATGGCTTTCAGCAATCTAGAATTTTTTAATTTTATTTAAATTTCCTCATAATTCAGGAATTGTGCGCAACTACTTAAATGAAATATTTCCAAACAGATGGATTGGAAATCATGGTGCTGTAGAATGGCCAGCAAGAGCTCCTGATTTATCCCCATTAGATTATTTCTTATGAGGACGAACTAAAAATGTTTTATATAAGAATCAATATAATAACATTGAGGATTTGAATGTCACTATTCGTGTTCTGAATGCAATACCTGCAAGGGAAATCGAAAGATCTATCTATTCAAAACTTAAAAAGACGAATACGCCTCTGCATGAATAATGACGGAGGATTATTTCAACATCTGCTTTAGGGTTTTTATAGTTTTAACAAATTTTGTTGTTTTATTCATTGTTTATCCAATTAGATCAAAGTTTATAGTTGTTAATTCGTTGTTTTATTATTAGCTTTTGTTTATTTATCGTAAATAAAAATGAAACCTCAAAAATATTTTCAATATCTAGAATTAACAAAAGTCGAAACAAAAAAACGTTTAAATCTGGTTCCTTTTATGGTGGCATTCTATCAAGTTACAAAAATGATTAAAAAAAAATTGAAAAAAAATTCCAGGTCCGTATTTAAAAAAATTAAGTTGATGTTGGTTTCCGGGAAACGAAACGTTTTGCGGAAAATTTGCTAACACCATTCGATAAAGGGCAAAAAGTTGCTATAGAAAAGTGCTCTTTATTTTTGAATACCTCATCAAATAGGCCCGCAAAAAAACAAAAACGAAAATGGAAATTTTCGGTTTTATCAAAATATTTCGAAAACTAATCAAGTTAGCCTTGATCTCTTTTCACTATTATGTTGCCCCCCTGAATACGCAACTTTGCCTCCATTTAACCGACTTCGTATCTCTTACCGTTTCTGAGATCCCCATGTATTGCATCGAATTTGAAGCACCCTGTATACACTTTCTTCTAGACTAAATTGAGTGAGGTGATTTATCAATGAGTATGGAGAATCCCCGTTACCGATATAATGAATGGAATGATACGAACTTGTTTCTGTCTCCATATTCTTTTAACTTGTCGGATGGTACTGCCACATCGATGAGGCAGGTGATCCTTTTTATTTTATCTTGAAGTGATATATTTGGCCTATTATAGGCTACCGTCTTATCAGCTTGTTATGGTCGGGTCCCAGTATAATTTATAATATTTGTTTTCTATTATCCTTGGTGGTGAATATTGGTAGCACGCTTGAGGCTCCGATAGCAGATTATGTCTCAGGGCTCAGGCCTGGTTAATAATTCTTGCCACTGCATTACGTCTATTGGTATATTGCATACCTGTTAGTAGGTTATACGTCCAGATGGCAATTCAGACGCTACACAATTTTAAAAGTGAGGCATGTTGTATAATCCAAAGTAAGATATGTAATATGTAATATTCAAGTAAGATATTAAATTGCAACTGAGTAATTTTGCTGTTTATAAAAATGGTGGATGCGCCACGCGCATCCACCGCAAAATAAAATTCATCATAGGTTATTTTGAGATTTAGTTGTGGCGCATTCGCCATTTTTAAGGAGATTTGTGTATACAGGGTTATTCAGAATTTATCTCTAAAACTTTGAGGATATGTGTATCCTTAAATAAGAAATCGATATCACTAAAAAAATTTAGAATAAAAGTCTTAGGATTTCCCGTAAACAATGTTTAAAATTATACCATTATAAAGGACTACGTAGATGGGCAACTGTACTTCAACGACAATCTGATATACCACATTCCTAAGAATGTTGTAAAAAAAGTAAACACGTTTTTGTACCTAGAACGCCTGGTTAAGACCGAGCGAATCGAGTTGGAGTGGGGATAATATCTCTATTGTCTATTCAGTCATCAGTCTACCTGAGTCCTCTCTTACTGCCGGTGTTTTATTTATCGTAGGAGTGTTAAACTGTAAAATTTTCAAAATGGCTCATGTGTACAGTAATGCTGAGTTAATGGACTGTTACCAGTGGATTATCAATTAAGAGTTAGGTTTTGTGAGTGGTTGGTGCAGCAAAATGCTGAAAATCCCCAATTAACTGCTGATGGACAATATTTCAAACAACTTTTGTAACAAGGTATGTGCAAATTTTTTATAAATTTCATGTTTCTAATACCTAGTAATCAAGTAGTGCAATTCTTAAAAATTAGTGTAACAAAATTTTATTCATTTTAAAGACACGTCACTTTGGTCACATCTATCTATCTTTAAGTTTATTTTAAAGTAAAAACGTTGCAAATCTTTTTTGCGCCGGGTGTCGGTATACTCTCAGAACTTCAGAAGTTTTTTTCGTGCTAGCCAGTTTGCATTGTCAGTCCTAAGGTCACTCCATTACAGTGGACCAGTATCCAGCGGCGTGCAATGAAAAATTTTTAAATAGTTTTCAGAAGCCGTCAAAAAAATTTTTTTTTACACTACCACATTTCTACATGTATGTTGAACATACCCAAATTTTATTATGGATAAGTTCTGAATAACACTGTATAAGGTCAGAATTTCAAAGCGGTTCTCTTTAGGCACCAAATTTAGTTATATTTATCCTAAATATAGAATCAACTGTTCCTACACATTGCACAGCTGTTTTAGCACTCATTAATAAAAATTATTTAAATTATTTTGGCACTTCTTTAGTCTACTGAACACTACTCTAATCGTTTAAGAACGCCATATTAAAATAAAGCCAAATTTCGTATTCTTCATAAAAAGTAATTGAAATATGCATTATTCTATTGTTAATAAAACATTAATACACGTGGTAAGAAAACTTGTATAGTCGCAGATATATATATCGTTAAAATGACTGATTCTTTTAATTAACCCCGGCATCTTCTTTAGGTACACAAATATTATAAACAAAAGAATATTTTATAACTAATTTTATATAATCGTACTCTCAAAAGATCTATTTATTTCAAAGTGACCATTAAAAATGTCGCATTAGTGGATAAATATATAAAATTAATTATCTAATTTTATATTTTATCATCGAAAATTTGACCAAATATTAGTCTTTTATATTAAAATTACATTTTAGGGGAATTTATATGTACAAAACCTCCAACTTTATACTTTGGAATTATTACACGATTTTTCAGTTTGAGAGTCAGGGTCAGGGTTGCCTTCACTGATTGATCTGAAAGTAAACAACCATGAGACGTTTTGCAAGATATGAGAAACATGTTCTAAAACTTTTGATTTAATATTTTTGTCTGGGATGTATGATGAAAAATAGAGGCAAGAATGTTACATGCATATTAACATACATTAACTTTGTTTTCTGCATTATTTGACGAAAAATATATTTGGAGAATATCTAGCAAACGTTATAAAATTCATGGTGCGTTTTATGAAAAGAAAATATAATACTGAAGGTAGTTTAATTTTCATAGTTTAAGTAGCATCCTGTGCTTAGTAGCATAATTGTGACATTTTCCCATAAATTCAAATTTATTTGCCAAATTTTGTGAATTTAAACTTAAACCGAGCAGAGCTGTATTTACTTCTCGGTACTTTTATTTAAACGAATAAGAAAAGTTGATTCGGAAGCCAGAAAACATGATTTATGTATGAAAAAGTGGGACTTATTTAATTAAGTCTTCGTTTGTGGCATTAAGCCCGAAGATATGAGCCATAATAGAGTTAATTAAGTGTAAGCGGTTTTAATATTAATGTAAGAACTTTTCCTTAAGTACGCAAATTGAATACGGCTATTTGAATAATGCAGATGGAAATATCAGGGTAACGAAATCTGATATGCAGAAGACGTGTGGCTGTTCAGCTAAAGTCGTCAGCGTTACTTCTGTGCTACATGTGACGGTGCTACGGTACGGGGTGGTCAAAATTAAATGTAGGTAACAATAAAAAATGGATACCGAAAACTCAAAAAATAATTTAATATTAAAATATCTACACAAAGGTAATAATTATTATTGATGTATGGATATACAGGGTGCCCATTATCTATCTCCTTACATGGCTAACTTTGTTAATAGTGGAGATAGAGAATTGGTTAATTAGCAAAATTGGGCAGAATTACAAGAGGAATCCAGTGCCTCTTTCAGATTTAATTTTAGATTTCAACTTTACGAGGTATTTTGAAAAAACTGAAAATCGCCAAAATTTTTAAACTCGAATATCTCGAAAACTATAAAAGATACAAATAATATAAAAATACTCTGTGATAGTGTTTTTTACGTGGAATTAAGCGGTGATATTGAAAATTTCACGGGCATCTTAGTTTTTGAGAAAAAAAATAAAGTTATGTTTTTTTAAATGGCAACCATAGTTGGTTATGGTATCAATAAAAACCTTATTTTTTTCTGATTTCAAAAATATATTATTTAATAAATCATTTTTTACTTCGTTTGTGTACATTTCACAATAACTATTTGAACATGAACGCTTAATTTTGACGTGTATAATGTGACTTTAGTGTGATCTGACATTTGTATTTTATTGTTGTTTACTGATCTACGTTTGTTTTTCATAGCTTACTATGTTAATAAATTATTTGTTCATTACAGTAAACAAAAGAAAAGAGAAAGGTATATTAAATATTATATTTTTGAAATCAGAAAAAAATAAACTTTTCATTGATACGATAGCCAACTATGGTTGCCATTTAAAAAAACATAACTTTATTTTTTTCTCAAAAACTAAGATGCCCGTGAAATTTTCAATATCACCGCTTAATTCCACGTAAAAATCACATCTCACACAGTATTTTTATATTATTTTTATCTTTTATAGTTTTCGAGATATTCGAGTTTAAAAATTTTGGCCATTTTCAGTTTTTTCAAAATATCTCGAAAAGTTGAAAATTAACATTAAATCTGAAGGGGGCACTGAATTCCTCTTGTAATTCTACCCAATTTTGCTAATTAAACCAATTCTCTATCTCCACTATTAACAAAGTTAGCCATGTAAGGAGATAGATAATGGGCACCGTGTATACACCACCTTCTCTTTGCAAGCATAATAATTTCAAGCGTTGTTGAAGATTGGGTATTTTTTGGATTGGATACGTTTTTATTGGATTGGATTCGATGCGTTTTTATTCGATTGGATACGTTTTTATTGGATTGGATACTTTTTTATTGGATTGAATACGTTTTTAAGTAGCGGTTCATGTAAATTTTGGAAAAATTGTTCTATTGCGGTTTTTAATTCTTGAATTGTCTCTGGAGCATTTCCGCTGAAAATGTTATTTTCTATCATACCCGCATTAGGAGTCAGGATGAGTCAAGTCCGAACTATATGGTGGATAAACGAAGTCAGTTTTTCTGGTCTGTTCTATTCTGTTGGCGAAATGTTGCCTTAACATCGCAAGAGTATACCATTAGTGATGCGGCTGATAACACCGTCTTGCTGGAACTACTGTCTCCGATAAGACAAGTTTTTAGCTCTGCAGAAGCGTTTTAAGTATCTAGCAAATAACTCTGTGTTGTGTATATCTTACTTGATTCACTATTACATTGTGACCTTCATCCTCAAAGAAGTAAGGACTCAAAATTCCATGTCCAAAAACTGCGCATCAAACAGTTACTCAGTCACCGTGGTTTTGCCTGTAGGATTTCTTGTAATCTTTCGGATCCAAGAAATCTGTACGACTGTCAATTGACATGCCTTGATAATAAGACATGCAATTCGTCAGAAAACCATATGTTTGATAAAAACACGGAACACCGGCATAATATTCTACAGTAACTACTTATCGGCAATGTTTAACTTACGAAATGTTTGAATTTTATATTCAATATCTTAACACTTTTAAAATTAAGCGTGTAGATCCTTTCTTTTCTTTTGGATTAGAACAATGCTTTTAAGTTAGAATTTCATGACATTGCGCCTTACTGTTGTGTTTGTTCTCTTCCATATTGCTTTAAAAACTTTCAGGTAATTGAAACTTGGTCCATTGTTTTTGCCGTTTTCGTATGAGCGGTTGTACTTGTTTTTGATCGTCAAAAGGCATCTTGTTTAATTATATTACGCACCCATATTAATAATAATCATAATAACATCAAGTTTACTAATGACCACTAACCGCATTCTTAAATCAATCTAAGTAGTTCATATTAATAATTAAATATTTATAGACAAATAACTAACAGCATGCTAAATAAGAAGTTAATGTGACAACATCTCATTCTATACATAGAGCTAATTTCACTGCAACAAATCTAACCTGCATTTACAAACATTTACGCAAAGTGACAAGACTGACAAGTGTCTTGTGTCACAGACTGTTTTATGTTAATAGCAATCAGGGGCGGATTTAGCTTTTCAACATGGGGAAATATCTCAAAGAACGACATTTTTAAAAAATGTTGTATAATTAGAAATTATCTGTGCAATATGTGGACAAACATGAAATAGCAAATAGAAGCGTTTAATAAAACATCCTTAAGTGAAGTACGTTTATATTTTTTTTAAATAATTACGTTTTTGCTTTTTGCTAATATAAAATTTGAATTCATGGTAAATCCGCCATTGATAAGCATTAACTTTTATAATAGGAAGATTTTGAACACATTAAATTTTACCTTATCGTTATCGCAATCGTTATACTGAGCACGCGCAGTGCCAAAAATGATAACTCTTTTTGGAACTGCGCATGCTCAGAATAACGATAACCATAACGACGCGACGTGCTAAAATTTAAGGGGTTCAAAAACTTCCTAATGAATTCGGTAAGTAATCATGCCATAATTAAATTTTATATAATTATTGAGGTTAGTGACATAAATACGACAAAATTTGCATTACATTATTTAAGATTTCAGATAAACGTTCTCGATCTGTAAATTGGTAGGGGAAAAGAAAAACTGTTGCCATTTTTGTCAAACTTTTAAGTTAACTTTAACTTATTGTAAAACATACCCAAACTGATAACTTGTGATTTAATATCATTCTAGAGTTAAAATGCATTTAAATGGTATTATTAATGCAGCTTTCACTAATTACATTCTAGTCAAGTCATAGAACATTCTAACTTTTATTATTAATAAGGCTGTCTAAATTTTATTATTAATGAGGCGCTGTAGGCTTTTTCTATAATACATCCTACATAATATAATGTAAGTATGATTATACGCTTGAAGAAAAACAATATTGAAAAGGTTCCAAGAATATGTTATTGAACATGGACCAACATTGATTTAATTTCAACTGTTTTATGTAGTTTTATGTCAATAGTTTCTGTAGTTGGTTGTTTTCGAGGTTGCCATATTTGATTTACTAAAATGTCATTGTATTCAACCGAATCGAAACGTAGTTTAAAATTTAAAAAGGAAATAATTAAAAAATAATAATAAACCATGTAACTTTAGACAATTATCTTTAATTATTTTAGAACGACCAATACAAATAAATACTCCTCCGAAAATCTTCGAGAAAAATTCTTTGAGGGTATTCGAGATACAGTTTTAATACACATTTTTCCTTCAAAAGTTGAGAGTTGTCCCAGTTTCTATTGACATACCATGAAGACTGAAATGTATTTCACAATTTATGTTTCCGGCGTTCGCAAATGTAAATATCTCTAGGTGAAACCCAAAAGTTTCGTTTACACTTGTGTTAAACTTGAAAACCAAGCTATCAATTTACGTTTGAGATAAAATTAGTAGGCACTGGTTATTTTAATAAATAACTCCTGAAAATCAACGTACATTTAGCTATATGGGACATCTGAGCCTACTGCAAGAGTGACAATTAAGTTTTTAGAGGAGTTTCATGGTAATAGACTAATTAGCCGAGATTTGTGGCCAACCAGGTCACTGGATTTAACTCATTTAGATTATTTTTTGTTTGGACATTTATAGAATAACGTTTTTAAGGATGCAATGTATAATATAGAATAATTAGAAGCAGCGATAATTCGAGGAATTAACAATATAACTGACCAACAGCTGCAAAATGTGTTTGAAAATATGCATAGGAGAGTAAATTTGTGTATATATTTTCAACATAATATCAAAATTTTTTTAATGTAACTTCTAAATAGTTAATAAAACGGGTATATTGTTAGTATAATGGTACAGTAAATCAGAGAGAAGCATGTACATGTGTAGAATGAGAGTAGCAGTTTTTTCAACGTGAATTGTTTGTTACTAATAAAAAATAAATGTCACAATGTGTTTCCTTTATTCTGAATATGAATTAAAATAATATTTATAATTAATTATTAAAGCTAGACAGCATCTGTTTTTGTTTATTTCTATTAAAAGTTGTGAAGTCTTTTAGTACTGTTTTTTTAATACAACAGATTAAAAAATACAAATAGAAAATTAGATCACTAAATTACTAATCACTAGAAGTTTGACTTCTAGAATTTTTTTTCGTCATTATCAATTAGCCATATGGAACTACCAAATTCTATGTAAAGTCATTATTATAAACAGTTCACTTGTGAGGTGAGGTGAGGTTAATTGATTCTGTTAAAATATTTTTATTTAATTGAACCTCAAACCATGTCGGGAGGATTACACTGAATCAAGGAAGTTTTTAGTTAATCATTGCACACTATGCAATGTTGCTTATCGATACTTAGCGGTCACGTGGTTTGTGAACACTTATGAAGACTCCCCCTGAGGCAAAGTCATTAAAAAACATTTAACAATAAAAGCAGATAATCAGATACATTGTAAGGAACATTCGGTATAGAAATTAATGTTGTTAGACTTCGCACTAAAAGTAAAGGAAGAACGTAAACGAGTCAATGTTAGACTGTAGCATAGAATATTTATAACTACTTATTGAAACTTTCGACATAAATAAATTCATAATTTAAATAAAATAAGTAAGAAAAAGCAACTAGTAAACTAACAGAATTTATCTTATTTAACTATAGCCAAAAGTAATGAATTAAAGTAATAAAATTATATATTAAATATATCGTTTTATTTTATTAATTAGTAACGTTTTCTACCTTTTTTAAAATTAATCATTTGCATTTATATTGAGTGTTTTTTTATTATGGTTACTACATAAGTTTACGATCATATATCAATATCATTTTAAAAAACTATGGCTTTTCGAAGCATGATAATGCAATAAAGACAAAAATGGCATTGGTGTGTAATTTCAAGCGTGCGTAAATGATGTGGTAGTGGCCAGTGTAGCCTCTTGTGTAAATAGATGTTGCCTCTTGAAAATTGGACGTGTACGAGACCCTTTCGCTTGATTTCTACTTCAAAGCCGAGTGTGTTCGTGATATTTAGTTTCATCAACACAAAACACCATGAAACCTTGAAAGAACCAGATAAACAACGTGAAAGTAAACTTCTAGCTTTTCGCTAAAAATGGGATATAGTAGTAGTAGTAGTAGTAGTAGTAGTAATTTATAGATTACAAAAGAAAATCTTTTTGGCAATTCTAAATAGAAAAAACCAAAAAAGGGTATATAATGTAAAAAAAGGTAAAGTGTTTACACAGTAGGTACACCAAAATTTAACACACATACATAAAATGTAAAAAACGATATAACATTGTGTACAGGGTATTCGCGTATATTTTGACCCCTACCTACAGGGGTTATTAAGAAAGTTAGAAAAAAAGTTTAAATATAAAAGTTGTTTGGTTTTTTACGTATTATCTTTTGGCTAGGTCGAAAAAGAAATTGCATATCGTAAATTTGAGGAATCCAACTGAACATAATATTTTTAAATGGGACACACTATATAATTTTAGACGCTTGGGAAAACAATTTTTCTCTGATCTCAAAAATATATATTTTGCTGACATTTGCACTGACAGTTTTCGAAATATTTAATATTTAATGTTTAGAATAAATCAAAAAAAAATATTAAAAAATGAAAATATTGGAAAATGTTTAAATAACTAAGGAGGTTACATCGAAAATCGTAAAATATTTTTTATTACTGTTGGTTTCTACTGTTAAATATTTTTAGTTCTTTGTATTTTTTGTATTTTTTATGGTACTCGCTGTCGAATATTTCGAAAACTGTCAGTGCAAATGTCAACAAAATATATATTTTTGAAATCAGGAAAAGAATGTTTACCCAAGCGTGTAAAATTATACAGGGCGTCCCATTTAAAAATAATATGTTCAATTGGTTTTCCTAAGTTTACGACATGCAATTTTTTTCGACCTAGCTAAAAGATAATACATGAAAAACCAAACAACTTTTGTATTTAAATTTTTTTCTAACTTTCTTAATAATCCCTGTGGGTAGGGGTCAAAATATACGCGAATACTCTGTACATCTTGATTCCAAAATCTCATACCGAAAATTGATGTATCTTTATGTTATTTTGATTTACCTCTTTTTTTATATATCTGTTTATATTATATTTTTCAAGTCCATTATTTTATTTTTATATATTATTATTAGAATTTATATATTTTTGAAATATAAACTTTTTTAGCTTAATCATCCCTAATAAAATCCAGAGTACTATATTTATTGGACAGCACTATATTTATTGGACAGCCAAATTTACTGATACTTTTAACAATTCTGAATCATTTCACTAAAATATTTAATAGTATTTCATAGTAGTAATGATGATATAATGATATTTAATGGGTATAATGTTACAAAAAAATATTTGGGGATAGATAAGATAGAATGCAAATTAAACTTTTATTTAGTTGTTTTCCTTGTTTCTTTAGCCTAGGCTTAGTTTTAATCATCTCCAGATGATGCCAACTTGGTTGGCGAAACGTGCGTCGAGTACAGTATAGTGTTTTGGTGTTATGTGGAAAACTACGTCAGTGTTATCTTCACACCAAAGGTTCCAACCCCCATCAAGAAAACTTATTCAGTTAAAATATGTAAAAATATTTGATTTAGCAATAGTGAAAGCCTCAGCAAATTGGTCGTGTATTTATTCGTCCTTCTTATATACCTACCTATATAAAACACAGCGTGTTCTATTTGAAAAATTGGGACGAAAGTTGGCACAAAATTATGAAAGCCCTGTATAAAGGGTCTGGCCTTGTGTAAAATTTGAAGTATTTCTATGCATTTTCTAAACATTTAAAGGCTCGATTAGCCACTAATTGTTTGATTAATTTATCAAAAACATGATATTAGTTAATAGTGAAACAAATAATGTTTCCAAAACAATTAAAATATTTCGAAAAATAGTAAGTTTAGGTATAGGAAGGTGTGATAAAAGCTCTACTAGAATGAAGAATAGAATAAAAAAAAAAACGAAGTTACCTGTCCAGAAAATACGGAACATGCTGTAAAAGTAAATTATTTTTAATTTGTGCAATTGTAGAAGTCTGGTAATATCGCAAAAAAGAATTAGCGTATTAGCGTAAATCTTTTATCAACCGAAATATTGGACTTCCGCGTCTAGGTGGACACATCAAGTGATAGGAAGTCCTCTACACTCCTGTTATACGTAATTTAATATTTACACTGATTTGTTTTGATGAAAATGGAATCAAACGAGACCTTCCTGAGATTTTCAGTCGAAATTTCTGTAGATTTTATCACCCATAGCATTCTGATTTTATATCATAGAAGTTGGTAGTTTCAAGGTCTAAAAATACATATAATTTGCATATTATATATAACCACCTTTATTTGCAATCAAATAGAGTTTCAGTCTCTGTTTTCTCGTCATATACCCAGTATTAAATACTAAGTAGTATCCTATATTCATGTTATAATAATAAATATGTAGTTTCATCATCTTAGTGTTAAATATAAAAGCAATAATAAAAGTGATTAAATATAACAGTGTGGCATCTCCAGTTTGTCGAGGAAATATTCTAGTCAGGCCAGTTTAAATCATCCTTATCTTAAACATACTATGCAATATCCAATCAGATTACAAAGTGCTTGTAATATATCTCAAAGGCAGGCACAAATCGTAAGGGTAGAAACTAAGGCCGAGAAATGAAGGCATTCAATTCATTCAGGCTATCAAATTGTTATAAAATATTAGTAGACCCAAGAGGAAGGGTACCAATCCTTCACTCTCGTATTTTTTACTCTTGTAGGTATATAAAAAATGTTTAATATCCAAAATAGCAATACATATACGACATTTTTGATATGTCTAATCAAAATCTAATCTATATCGTTAATTATGTTCAATGGTTCAAGAAAATACTAATATGTACATATACTTACATATAGGTATATATATTTATGTGGAGATATAAGAAATAATACACTGATATTATAAATTAATGCAAAACTACTGGATTTGAACTATAGACAATCAAAACATAATTTTTTACTAAAGTAAATCTGTGTTGTTATAAAATTGTTGTATATGTTGTATTTTTCTATCAAAAAATAGAGTAGAATAATATTTTTTAAATAGTTTATGTGGTTCTAAACAACATAATAAATAAAAAATATACTTACATTGAAAGTAGGCAGATATCTTGCATGTGTATTCACCAAAATTGTATATTGTAGTGTACGCTCTCCATGCAGCATTGGGCATACATACCAAGGTCACCAGCAAGTCTGCTACCGATAAATTAACTAAAAAGTAGTTCGTTACACTGCAATAAAAAAACACAATTAATTGAACGTAAATACATCACGGGAATTTATATCTATAATAGCTATTTAATTTTTTAAATTAACGTAAATAAATGTACGTTACAAAATCGCCGACACACTGCCCGAGTGCGGCGTTGCCAAATCTACTTTCCCCCAGTCCTAGTGAAATTGTGCACAATCTGGCAACACCGCCTCTGAGGGTGCTAGGGACAACTCCCCAAGGTCGAAGTCTCAATCCTCTAGGACTACAAATGAGAGAGATAGGCCCTTTTGTCCACATTCCCTGGATGTCACAAGCGGTACTTATCGAATTTCCCTCGTATAACTTGGCTGTCGATTAGTTACTGAACTGCCCTGGTATGTGGATTATTACATAAAAGCCTAGTTTAGTTATATAAAGGCAGCGGCGTGCTGGCGAGGAGGTCGGTCTTAATCAGTCAGCGATCAAGAGCAAATAAGCAATACTTAAGTGAAATAACTACGATTTTCGAAGTGTTCTCGGTGTGTATTTATTTAGATATTGTACAAGAAGTGTTGTATTGTGTTTGAAGTGTGAATAAAGAGTTTTACTGTTGTATAAAAGTCTCACTTATCTTCAGAACCCCGGAGGAGTAACAGTATAATGGATAATTAAAGCAAGTTGATTTAATTAATTATTATGGTTAAGACTTTAATGAAATCATTTTATTACCATATGTATTTTGAAATATAAAACTGGAAGATACAATGAAGTCATTAAATTGGTTTTATTAGATATTATCTACTTATTTATTTGATAAAAATTAAATTTTTTATTTATAAAAATGTAGATTTAGATTAAGTTTGGTGTAACTATATAAAACCTCTCAAATCTCTCCAAAACTGACTGAAGTTTGATTAAAAAACGACGCCAAGAAATAAGAAATAACATAGAAGGTATTTCTATTTCTATACATATGTTGATTCGTGTTCAGAAGTTGCGAATAATTCCAGAGTATTCATAAGAATTACTCGGTATGAAGTTGCTTATAGAAAATAGAAAAGAAATTTATTTTCTATTCGGTTACAAAGGTCCACTGCTGACATCTCTGAAAATTTTCACACTGATAAATAAGGAGAAGCGACTGAGGTGCATCATATTTAGAAAATAAAAATATTATTAATTAAATTACCCAAACATTGTAATCCAAATAGGTTTTTATTTTACTCTTTACCTATAATTTACAAGAGAATAACTTTATTACATATAGGTATCGTAAACAATTACTGTACGTGCTATTTTCACTACCATTATTGAATTATAACGACGTAGGTATCTTGAAATAACGTCAACTTATTGAATTTTCATTGTTTTATCTTTTCAATGCTACCTATTACATCATTATCTTAAATGTGGAAATATTTTAAATAACTAAATATTAGTATTTTTTGTTTTGAATTTTAAAATAAAAAATCATTTTTTAAATCTATATTATTAGCTTTTCTTTTCATTGATAAATCTGAAATTATATATCCTCCTCAGTATAATCTACGACATGTGTTTTGACTGAATCCCTATCGATAAATAATATACCTACAAGGTTATTATAAAGTAGGGGATATATTTCAGCTTGTTACGTATTTTTAACAAATTAAGTTAATAACAGGATGTGAAAGAAATTCGATTGCTTAAACAATGGGATTTCTTGTGTCCAACAGTGGTAAACGCAAATGTTCGATATGTCGTCCATTTTGCTGCTGTACAATCTATTCAACATTTCTGGTTGAATTGCAGCAATTTGCTTCCTAATAAAGTCTTTTAATTCTTCCAGCGTTGTGGCTGTTGGTCGTGTTCACGAAATGTTTTAAATAACCCCACAGCCAGTAATCCGCTGGGTTAGGATCAGGCGATCTTGGAAGCCAAGAATTTACAAAATGTGTACAATTCTCTAAATCCCAATGATTATATTTGACACTTGTATCAGCAGTTGACACAAGAACTCTAGTTTTCCGTAGATGCAGGAAAATCCAGTTATTGAAGCAACCATTTACTTTTTGCTACTACCTTGATTTCTTAAAACTATATAAGGCTTTAAAGTATACCCCTTACTTTATGATGACCCCATATTATATAAAAAATATAGGTACTACTAAGAGTATTAATCTTAAACGTGATGATATACTACCCTGTACTAAATAAGTTGCCAATTCCCCACTGACAATATTTATTATTCATTCAAAATCAGAACACTATATCTGGATGATCTAATGGGACCTTTTTAATTTCCAATACGCAGGATCCAGCACGAGGGATTAGTCGAATATACCTTTGTAATTTCGATCACAAAATGAACATGTACTGCATTAATGAAATGTGTGATTTAAAACGGAAAACAACAATAATGAATCTAATTTATTTCTGTTGTACCTACAATTAAGCAAATGTATACAGGGTGTGTAACGACGATTTGAAAATACATGTAACTTTTAAACTAGTAATTGAAATTTTTTTTTCGAATATCTAAAAGATTTGTATGTAGATTTGTATATTGGTATGGGTGAAAGTTTGTACAGTCTTGCTGCATTCTCTTTCTAATACATTAGGTTTGGTATACAAACAATCAATCTCTAGATATGTGTATTCGTGAGAGATCACTTTACCCAAATACACGAAATGTGTCCCATTAGAATCTATAAAATAAGAAAGTTAATATTTACTTCCCGTGGAAGTGGTGGTTATAAAAGATGACGAATATTTTGAATATTGAACCTGATATATAGCTGAAACTACATTTCAATTACGTAGGATAAAAAATGTCGCTTTTAATTTCAAAAACACTTAAGTATACACTATTTTTCTCCAAGGAATTTCTCCGGTTCTCCGGACAAAAAAATTAAATCGACCTACTCCGATGGTCTATCTGCTGGATGAAAGGTTATGATGACTTCAAAGGGGAGCATAACCATAGAAACATTTAATAAGTGGCTAGATCATTTTATAGAATACGTGTCATCTCCGCCAGTAATTTTGATTTTTGATGGTACTAAATGTCACCTAGACATTACTATTACCGAGAAGGCAAAAGCTCATGGAATGTATTTATATTGTCTGCCAAGTAACATTACGCATGATCTTCAACCGATGGATAAAGCCGTATTTAGGGCATATGAAGCGTATTGGGAGCATTGAAGCGTATATGTACTAAGGATAATAAGTTGATTAATTAAGTACTGGGATAAACATCCTACTCGTGATTTAAATCGAGAGCGATTTTCTGATGTTTTCGTACCGACATGGAAGAAAACAATGACAATTGCTAACAGCAACGGATTTTGAGCCTCAGGGATTTGCCCTTATGATAAGGATGTTCTTCCCGTTGAGGCATTTGCTACAAGTCTGGTCACTGAGCGAACTTACCGCGAAAGAACTGCACTTGATGACTCGATTACGATTGAGGTGACTAAATACCCTTAAATGAAATACGCCAAAAATTATTCGTCAATAGTTTTTCAGAAGTGTTATCAACACCAAATCTGGCGAAGAAGAAATCCGTACCAAGACGCAAAGCTATAAACTACAAAGCAATTGAAGGCAAGTGATCTGTATTTTCAAAAGACGTGGAATCTGAAAATGAAGCAGTCATTTCCTATTCCTCCTCTACAGTGGATTCTGAACCTGCGCCATCTTCACCAGGAACAGACGAGAAATGGGAATGTGCAATTTGTAACACAGAACGTGGCAGATATGAGAAGATGTGCTTCTTGTAGTCTTTGGGCCAATGAGGAGTGTGCAGGGCTTACTGAGGAAGATGACTTTTTGCGTATAGAATGTATGCCTTAGACTAGATTGTAACTTCTACCAAGGTAAATAATTTTTTTCCCTTATTTTCAAGAATTTTTTTGTTAACTTATTTCTTATCATTACTGTAAGATTGTTTGTAAGTTTATCTCTTGATTTGTAATTCTCAGAGTTTTTTAAAGTTTTTTAGTTATTTATTATTAATAGTGGGCCTTATTATGAGCAGATGCCGATTTTAAGGCCCAAACAGAGCATTTTTTAATTGTTAAATCTAAACATTTATTTGCCAATAATTTATGTTCATAAAGTTTTATAATCCAGTTTCTATTATATTGTAGTAATATAGTTTTGAAAAATCACATCTTTTTCATTGTTTTAATTATTTTTCCTTAGGTGGGCCTTCTTACCCCCAGGTACAAATGAGATTTTAATAAACACTATATAATTTTTTTTTGATGTGATTAATATCATGCAACAAAAATATGCTGTTATTTTCAATGGTCTTCAATAATCTGTTTCCAATAATTAAGGTGCGGTCTAAGTATAATGCATTATAAGGCATACATAAAACGTACTCTCATCATATTTTTATGGTGCATAAAACGGTAATCAGATAATGGTGTTACATATATAGGTATGACGAACTGCAAAGCGCTAAAGTAAATTAAACTTCACCCTGAAAACTTCATTCAACTTACAAATTTGGCTTTTCTGCAATAAAACTCCGAAATTTTATTACTATTTTTAATCAATCAGAATGACATTAATCATAATTGTGCACAAGTCCAATGATCAATACCTGCACTAGCACAATTATCGACCTATAGGTAGCTATTTTTTGGCTCAATTTCGCACCAAAAAATTTATTGTGAATGATGTTCAGTGTAGGTAGGATATAGTTTTATTTTTATATAAAGGTGTTTTATTATTCAAAGCACTTTATTACTATTGAAAATGTCTTCGTACTCAAAATGACTGCATATTTTACTTGGCTATTCATTGTTAATTCTTCGGATATTGATGAAATAGATAATTAATAAAGTTAGCATAAAACATAATAGCTTTACAGTCTTTTATGAGACAAAGTATTGATATTTTTGTTGTAAGAGATTAACTTATAGTTATTTACTTTTAACGAAGGACATTAATACATTAATTTTATTTAGGGTATACAAGTCTCTCACCATATACAGGGTGTCCCATTAATAATGCGAAAAAATTCAGGGGGAGTTTCCTTGACCAAAAATAAGAAAGAAAGTTCCTATAAACCTATGTCCGAAAATGCTTCGTTTCGGATATACAGGGTGTTGAAATTTAGAGAAAATAAAAGGTTTTTACTAATATCTGGAGAACTCTAATTCCATAGCCAACAACATACCAAATTTCAAAAAAATCGGAATTAGGGTTCTCCAGATATTAGTAAAAACCTTGTATTTTCTCTAAATTTCAACACCCTGTATATCCGAAACGAAGCATTTTCGGACATAGGTTTATAGGAACTTTCTTTCTTATTTTTGGTCAAGGAAACTCCCCCTGAATTTTTTCGCAATATTACTGGGACACTTTGTATATTGCTTGAAAAATACATGGAAGTTAAAGATGTTTTAAGGTTCTGGATAAGCTACAAAGTTTGCAGAAATTTCTTGGAAAGAATAATCAGTTTATTGCCAATATAAGAAGAACTGTTAGTATTACTGTAATTCTGGAAATCTTACTTCTAGGAATTTAATTAACAGCGCATAGATGTGTGGAATTAAACATATTAGTAATTAAAACATATTTTATTGTTATTTAGGCTAAGGTTAAGGCTATCGGTTTTAGCTAGTGTAAAATTATATCACTAAAGTTACACCTTACAGCTAAACCTACAATACACCTTAGAATGAAGGCATTTAAGCATTAAAGTTTCTGCATATTCCTAAAGATCTTCTATTAATCATTTTTATATCAGCATAAGAGAAGCGGCGACTGGATAAATTTAACTTTGTTATTTTGCAATTTTACTTACTTTTCCACAATTTTAGTACAATCAATGTCTCTTCTATTAATAAACTTCCACCTCTGCATATGTTCTTGATGCTGGCTGATCTTGACTCTAAAAGGTTTTGAGGTTGAATCAACATAATGCAGTCAAGTAATTTTTTTTTAACAAATCTAGGAAAACGGACTACTAACACATTATTGGATTCTGGTAAAATTTTGGTAAAACAAAATAATTACACTATATAAAAGTGTAAATAAAAGTTTATCTGAAATATTTCATAATTAAAACAAATGTTTCTCAAATGTTTCATCATACTCAGACTTGTTAGCTAAAATTTTGGCACCATTATTAGGGATGACGTACCTAAGGAAGTATAAATATTTTCTATAACTATTAGTGTTTGGAATTTTTAAATGTTCTCTTTTTTATTTAGTATTTTGCAGCACTTCTAAAGATATAAAAACAATAATAACAAATAAATTGTAATAATTATTATTAAACACACGTTTCGAATATAGAAGATCTCGATCACCGGAAATATATGCAAAAAGAAAGAAGGAATTTGAATATCTAAAAATTTGCGAACACATATAAAATGATAGACTTATAATATTGTAGCATTCGGAGAATAAATTGTGGAAAAGAAAATAAATTATATAGAACATAGTTAAAGGAACCGGTTATAAATGAGTGTCAATTTTTTACTATATTAAAATCTGTGTTGGATGACATTACTTAAAAATGAGGTACGAAACTATAGAATAAATATTGTCTAATAGCTTATATATAGAAAAAAATAAACAAAAATCAGTATCTCGTTACATTTGGATTAATTTGATACCAGCTCAAATTCATCCAAATGTAACAAATTACTGTTGTCTGATGAATTTCTTCTTTGGATACCCCCTTTCGTAATACCAACATTTTTGAAATTCTCTAGTCGTGATGGTTTCTGTTTATGGAGATATCGATCAGCAAATGTATCGCAAGTTCTTATTATAACTTTGTCACATTGTCCATAAATTACAAATACATTTAAATAATCTTCGTGAGTATAATTTAATAGTGATGGCATCTTTATTAACACTTTTGTGGACACAAACAATACTGACGAAGCTTCGGACAACAAATTTGACACTTGAGATAAACTAAATTGTTTTATTTTTTTTTCAGTCTACTTAGCTAAAGGAAATATTTCGATTTTTACACGTTTCTATAACAAAATTCGTTGTAACTGGGAAATGAAAAAACTCAAGTTTTGTAATTTCTTAAATTGGTAAATTGGCTTATAAATTTTGAGGGCCCTGTATGTTCCTCAGACATTATGCAATCATTTTCAGATGTAGCGATGCTTAAACCATTACTGTTGCAAATATTGTAATTAAAGATCTTCCACTGTTCAAGATTCAACATTTTTAATATGGTGCTCTAACTGTTACTTTTTTCCTAAAACTGGAGATATCTCGAAAATAACTGAATTTAGGTATAGACAACTTTATACAAAGTTAACTTAAAATTGAACATAGAATCCAAAACTGCAAAAACATACAGGGTGCTGCATTTAAAATAAGCAAACTGATATCGACTTCCGGTTATACTTGAAGTGCCGAAAACGTGGAAATATTTTATAAGGGTAGTCCCCACTGAACCTTTGTAAATAACCAAATTTTCAAAATCACCCTGTACGTACTTTTCCATATATCGATCGCGGCCTTTCCTGGTGGGCATCCTGTATGTAACTAGTATGATGAAAGATGCAGAAGAAAACTAAACATAAAAGGAAACGAAATGTACTTCCTCCAGATTGTCAGAACAACTAGATAATGCATATAATATTATCAATAATGTGTGTTCAATTTATCGTGGGACATATGATCCTTTAAAATAAATTGATACTATCCAGAAAACGTCACCTTAGATTCTGACCATTGTCTGCTAAATCGGACTACCTGATAGCTTTCCCGTCTCTTCCGTTTATCCTTAAATTGGAATTTACAGTTCCCGATGACAAAACATGGTGACACCACTTAAGAGATAGTCAAATTAACGATGTAATCAAATACAGATTCGATACGCAAATTCACAACATTCTACAGACAACATTTACATAGTCAACCAGATTTCGAATCTGATTATACTCAAACCATCTATCTTTACCTATATTTACTTGTGTCTCGACGAATAAAATTTCGCACCCGGTAACTGTTGAATAATAAAAAAAGAGAGAAACGATTTTACTTTTTTATTCTCAATTATGTATCTCTCTTTCTTATTTCTATCTGCTAATCTCAGACTTATTCTATTGGCGCCAGAGGTTTTTGTTTTCTTACAGATGGTGTGTGATATACAGAAAAACTTACTAAATTATGATTTCTATTAAAATCTTGTTTTGTTTTCCAGTACTATTTAACCCATCATTTAAAAACGGACAGAAAAACAAAGAAAAAATGTTTTAACGATGATTTTACAATAATTGAAGTTATGACTTTGTCATAACTTGATTCAGTCTGCCTACCATACCCAGGGATTCATTATTCGCAACTGCAGGGATTTCAGCGACGCTTCATCAATCAAACTACTTTATTTTAGTTTGGTTAGGATGAAACTTGAATATGCTTCCTTAATTTGGAGCCCTATATACGCCGAGTATTCATCTGCTGTAGAAAAGGTGCAGAAGAACTTTCTTAAATTCTTAAATTTCAGGGTTCATGGGGTCTATCCTCCAAGAGGTTGTAATTACAATGAGCTGATGAACAGCTTTAACTTTATATCGCTGAAAAAACGTAGAAAACAAGCGTCCTTGCTGTTCCTGTATAAGCTGTTACATGGTAGAGTTGACTGTTCGGTTCTTTTATCAAAAATTGATATATATGTACCAAGGCTTGCATCTAGAAATACTTCCACTTTTTTGTGTAAAAGGGCTAATACTAATATAATGCTTAAGGCACGTGTGCACTTCATGTGCACAAATGCAAATAAATTATCTGATGTTTGTGACATATTCTGTTGTAGCATATCTAAATTAAAAAGTTATTTTAACGCACATTTGTAATAATTTTGGTTTAACTGTATACTATATTCTTTATTTTATTGTAACTTTGCTCAGTAAATGGGTAACTGTTGGGCAATAAACGCTATTATTATTATTATTACTATTATTATTACTTTGTGATAATCAATTCATCTAAATTAAATTATTAAACAGCTGTCCTCATATACAATATCCCAAAGTGAAGTACCCAAACTATTTCTCATTTGCTTTAAAGTCGTTAGCTATTAAACTTTATTCTATATGATCTGTCGGAGAAAGTAAATCAGCACATAAAAAGGGTACTGGATAAATTAATTTAGCAATATGGATCTCCTAGGTCAGTCCCAGTGGATGTTAATAGAGGAATCATTTTAAAAGTGTTGTATATTTTACTGTATTGCTATATAAAACTTTAATCAATAAAGTGACTTACATAACTTGCGTGAATCTATTAATCCATTCCGAATTTTATGGGTATTAAACCCCAGGCACTTTTTGAATTAGCATATTAATACACTCTGCTAATATTTGAAGAAGGCATATTGTTTTTATGAATTTTATATAAAATTGTTATTATTCTAAAATGAGTCATAAATTATACATGCATTGACATGCAGTAATGTACAGAATATAATCTAAAAACTATTATTTTTTATTACCTATGCAGAAACAATGAGAAGGAGAATAGTAAATATTCATTATGAACAAATTGGATTAATATTTACTATTAAGGAAATAATCTAACTTCATTAAGTGACCGAAGAATCCGGGGTAAACTAATACAAACTTATAGAATCGCCTCAAACACATTCTCTATAAACTTACAGGAAATGTTTTCTATCAGCAATGAAAGAATGGTCACAGCCAAAAGTTAATTCGTGAGAAGTTCAAAACAACTACCTGTTAGATTTTTTGCCTAAGCGTATTTTTCGCGAATGGGACTCTTTAGAAGAATACATATCGTTCCTTCGTTCCTTCTATCAACTCATTCAAGAATCACTTGGATTCCTCCTCCTCTAGTGCTAGACATATTAATGATCCATTGTTATTGAGCTAGTGAATTGTTATTTCTTCTTACACATACTTGTTTTATATTGTGTTCGTGGATGCCACAACGATAGGTCAGTCTATTAGGTGCTGGGTGGTAGCTTCAGACTAACAGAATGGTTAATTGCGGCGCGAGTTCGAATCCCGCCAGGGGAGAAATGGCACCTCTATCAGAGAATGGTTGCGTGTCTGCGTTTTTTCATGTGTACCCTCTCTTTACACAAGCTTGAGGTTTCAGAAGGGCAGTTGTTCATTTCTGCGATGTGATTTATGTTATTTTTTAAGTTCTCTTAAGTTATAACGAGGTTGATTCACATTTCTGCAGTGTTTTTGTTTATGTAATGAGAAATATATGTGAATAATAATAATAATATTAACTGCAAGAGCAACGCTTCACCCAAGAGGCTGTTGCCATAAAACACGCTCTCCGAGGCAAGTATAGACACCACCTCCGGAAGATTTAGTCTTCCAAAATGTCGGATAAGTTGAGTGCTACTAATATGCTTGCCGTTCCGATCCTCCTCTACTCATTCGGAGTAGTAAAATAAACACAAGAGGAGCTGCGACAATTCGACATAGGAACACGCAAAATGATGTTCCACGGTTGTACTTCCAGGACATCGGGGAGGCCGGGGACTTTTGAGTTTGGAATGTCTACACAACAGAATGGTATTGGATGAAGCTTGCAAGGTAATCACGAGTTCGGATCCCCTCCTCTGCATGGTCCAAGACCATGAAAATGCAGGGGTCGGAGCATTTTTATTTAAGGCAGCACGAAGAGTAGCTCATGAACTCGGTCTGACCTTCGACGTTGAACGGAGAAACGCAGACTCTGTCACCGAGCTGGGATCCGTTCAGTTGAAAGCCCAAGTTAAAGCTGCAGAAAGCCGTAATCTTCTGCAGCTGCATAAGGACAAGCCATTGTACGGTGTCTTCTATAAGAGCCTTGAAGACCATGGCTTATCCGAAAGGCTGACTTTTGCTTTTTTAAGGTCAGCGGGGCTTAAGTCGGAGACCGAGGGATTCATAATAGCTTGCTAGGATGGTGTACTTAACACCCTCGTCTATCGAAGCCATGCCATGTGTATGGAGGTCTCTGATGTCGACTGAAGTTATGCTGATGTGAACTGAGTCCGTTGTGGGGAATGAGAGGTGTCGAATTTATTGGAATTACTTATTTGCCACGCTCAGGCAGATTCGAGCCAATAAGCCTGATGTAGTCCTCGACCACCAGCTCAAGACAATATTTCTCATCGAGTTCTCGGCTCCTGTCGAGACCAACATTGTCTTGAAAGAGCAGGAAAAACGGACGAAATATCGAGACTTTCTCTTCGAACTGCGCAGACTCCATCCAAACATACTGTGAAGTTTGTGGTACTGATAATAGGAGCTCTCGGTGAAGCAACAGATACACTGTTTTCAGAACTGAAGATCACAGGGTCCGGTCGACTAGATTTCGAAAAAAAAAATAATAATAACATTCGATAATACTAATTGTCGAAGTTGTAATCATATAGTTCAGAAACAGGCATACAACAGAAAAAAAATAATTTAGATTGATGAAAACATTAACATGTTAATTATTAACGAAGTTAATATTCAAGATAGGACCTACATAACATATGTGGGAAACCGATCCGTTGGATCTGCTTACGAATTCAGAGAATCATTCAAAAGATTACCTCTTTTCATCAATACATAATTAATTAACTTGTGTTTTCGAGAACACGTGCGTCTTTTGGGTTGTGGTTTTAATGGGTTTAATGCTAGAACATAGGAATTACTGGTTTTTAAAACCAGGACGGAATCATGTGAAGGCACTCATGGAAGGCTCTTTGCAGAGAAGAACTGCAGAAATGCTGGGCATGAGTAAACCTCGGTTCAGGAGCTTGACAGAGCTCATAACAGGGCACTGCCATCTCAAGAAGCATCTCTATAATTTAAGATTAGCAGAAAACCCGGTACGCAGAAGCTGCGATGATGCAGAAGAGACTGCGCTTCACATTCTAAGTGAATGTGAAGGCTACGTTCGTACGAGGCTAACGCTCCTGGGTAAACCATTTTTGGAACCTTGTGAGCTAAGAGAAATTTCAGCGAGTAGACTTTTGGACTTTATGCAAAGAATAAAGTTCTGTGCATAAAAGTATAGAGAACCGACCCGCAGGAGAAAGAAGAAGAAGAAGATGGTGGTCAACAATCATTGGAGGTCAAGAATCATTGACAACAGGGCAAGCCGTGGTAGCAACTTGGCGTTCATATTATGGATATGAGCGCCAAGTAAGGTAGACCGCGGTTAGTACTTAGATGGGTGACCATGCAGGGAAGACCGTCGGTGCTTGCCCGCATCTTCTAGTGGCCTGTACGTCGGTGAATGCACAGAAGCTATGCAAATTTTGGCTAGATTTGCGTAGAAGACGAACTATCCCTTGGATAGGATGTAAAGCCGGAGATCCTTTGTCTATGAAAAAATAGACAAGTAAAAGATCTCTACCCTGCTATAAAAAGTGGGAATTCGGCAAAATTTCCAGGTTGGGGGTTGCTCGTCTCCTGGCGTCGGTGATCCGGTAGCTGTCGGTAGGCCGACGTCAAATAATCGAAAAAATAAAAAAAAAACTTTGACAACTCTGAATTAGTATACCGGTTTACATGATTACCACACCGGGATTACCACAAACTGTCTAAGTAAATTTATTTTTTAAATATCATAATAGCAATAAATTATAATTAAAAATGCCATAACCATAGTAGTGTATTGATAAAGCGTAATGTTTCCTTAGTGTTATTATCATAGACGTATAACAAAAACACGCTAAGACATTATATTAAGTATAGCAGGTACTAAATATTCTGATTTTTAACCGACTTTAAGTATGCAGACAATAAAAGTGTACAACCACGTACAGCCATGTACCTAATCGTCCGTGTTAACTAGATGGAAACCTTGAAGTTTAGAAGTCTGTCTGTATTTATAATATAAGTTTTAATTAGTTTATTAAAAAGAATGCTACTAATATACTAATAACAAAATGATTAAATGATGTTTCTTGAATGTATTATGTAATTCTTTTAATATTATCTTGATCCGTATACGTGTGCTTTTTTACTTTGACGTTGCTTTTTTCATGTTAATGCTCATCACTCTTTATAAAGTATTACAGGGTAAATCTCCGAGCAAAGAAAATTTTAGCGCGTTAGTTAATGAATTTTCATTAGGAGATCCGGATATTCTGTCTTTTTTATTCCATCAGAACTGGAAAATGAATGTAAGTCAATTAGGCTTCAGTTGGTTCAATTAATTCCTTGGTTGGAACATTAATGTAACTAATTCTACTGCGATTTGTTGAACTAGAGGTTTTGAGAAAGATTACGGTTTTGTATACACAGTAGGTACGCGTCTAAAGTCCGCCCCCTGCTAACTTTTGAACTAATAGGGTTAGGGACTCCGGACAAAATACAGTGTAAAATGTATTATTTTTTGATGATAAATTCACTTTCCCAAAATGAAATATGGCGCCTCGGGCGCTGTCAAATAATATTTTTTTAAAAGTAAGGTGAGACGTCTTGCAAATCATTTGAAAGGTCTCTCAATTCTCCGCATACTAATCTTTGAAAAACTGAAATCGGTCTCTCTGTTCTCAACATATAAGAGTTTCTGTGAGTAAGGATATAAATGAATAAAAAGCAGTCATATTCAACAGTTTAATAAAGAAAACAATATTTTAATAGGTATAACTAAAGATTTTATTCAAAATGAGTACACTGGACCTCCTGACAGAAGAAGAACCTATCAGACATTTCCTGGCGCACGTTGTAAAATGTTTGCCTGGGGATAGATGCACACTCGGTGATTCTCTACTACAAATCCAAAAGATTGTCTGGTTGAGTAATGATCAGCTTAGATTTAATGTATTAAAGAAAAAAACTATAGAAAAATCCAATGGACTCAAATCCGGTGAATGAGCAGACAACTGAAGAGGTCCTCGAGCTGTTAGAATTAATGTTATCAAGAAAATTCCTAACATCCCTTGAATAATGTGGTGGCGCACCGTCCTGTTGATACGTTATTTTAAGCCCTTGGAAGTAATGGTCATTATTCTAAGAGATCACATCATAGGACTCTTTTTCATTGAAGAAAATTTTACAGGTCATGTATACCTTGACTTTTAGAAAATAATATTCAGCCTGCAATAGCTGAAATAGTCCAAAAGAATTTCCATGAGTTTCAAGGGCTTAAGGACATAACGGATCAACAGAACGGTGCGCCGCCACACTATTTTAGGGAAGGCAGAAATTTTCTTGATAACTTTTATCCTAACAGGCGAATTGCACGTCAACGACCTCTTGACTGGCCTGCTCGTTCAACGGATTTGAGCCTGTTGGATTTTTTCTATGGGGTTATCTTAAATCTAAGTGTTAATTATCCAATAACCAGATAATCTTTCGGATGTGCGGTAGAAAATCACCAACGAGTGTGCATGTACCCCCAGGCAAATCTTTTACAGCGTGCACGAGGAAATGCCTGATTCTTCTTCTGTTATCTTCTACTGTCAAGAATTCCAAGGTGCTTATTTTGAATAAAATCTTTAGTTGTTGCTATTAAAACATTGTTTTCTTATTAAACTGTTTTTGACTGCTTTTTATTCATTCATATCCTACCTCACAGAAACTCTTATAACTTGAGTGCGGATGGACCGATTTCAATGTTTAGAAGACGAGTGTGTAGAGAATTGAGAGACCTTTTAAGTGATATGTAATACGAGTAGATAAGCTATAGGCGTATCGGAAAGAACTCCATGTAACAAGAACTCCATGTAAAAGCCCATAAGCCAAAAACGTGGTCAAAATTTGTTCCCAGATGGATGCCCAGACGCTCTTGAGTTAACTGCTCATGTCTCCACGCCCCCCAGGCAATTGGACCACTTGGGTGGTTCTGGTTGACCTTGGGCGAACCGGAGTGACCTGGTCGCCCGGGTCCGGCCAAGGTCACCCCGGTCCGCCCAAGTCGGCTCAAAGTCACCCCGGTCAGTCCAAGGTCACCCAGGACCACCCAAGTGGG
The DNA here is from genome assembly GCA_963924545.1 of Pogonocherus hispidulus. NCBI lineage: Eukaryota > Metazoa > Arthropoda > Insecta > Coleoptera > Cerambycidae > Pogonocherus > Pogonocherus hispidulus. The sequence goes on from OZ004693.1 coordinate 74,610,956, forward strand.
CCCAATTGCCTGGGGGCCGTGGAGACATGAGCAGTTAACTCAAGAGCGTCTGCGCATCCATCTGGGAACAAATTTTGACCACGTTTTTGGCTTATGGGCTTTTACATGGAGTTCTTGTCCCGATACGCCTATAGCTTATCTACTAATACGTCCCATTTTATCATTTAAAAAAATTTATTTGACAGCGCCTGTGGCGCCATGTTTCATTTTAGAAAAATGAATTGATCGTCAAAAAGTAATAAGTTTTACCGTTGACTTTTCACTTAACGGTTTTACATGATTCACATTGTATTTTGTCCGGAGTCCCTAACTCAATTAGTGCAAGAGTTAGCGCACTACATATTTGCGGTGCTAAAATAATTATTTCAAGTATGGTGCTTGTTATATGTTATAATATATTACTATGGTGCTTGTAATATATGTTATGTCTAGCGGCTATATTATATAATGTGAATATAAAAGCCTCTGCTGCAATAAGCTATCAGTAGGTATAGAATTCTCTACTTTCTGATGTAACATTTCGTGAGTCTACAAAGCTGATGGTCGTGGCAATATTCAGCTTTAAATTTTTAATTAGTAAGGTGGGTTCCATTGCACATAGTCTTTTATTTGGACCTAAGAGCGGCTTGATTTTTTAAATCCATCTGTTCATTCCGGACCCACGATAGTTTGATTTGGTTTTCCATCAATATACAGAGGTCGTCGTAGGATTTCACTTAGTCTTTTTAAGTAAAATACAGGGTTAGGCGGAATGACGTATCTATTTTTTAACTGGATTTATTCAATAATGTAAAAAGATCTAAATTCAAATCAAATCGCCATGTGTTCCCGATACATGGCAATTTATGACAGTTGCCAAACTGCTTGCGTGAAATGTCAGTTTAATAGTAAAAATGGGGCGTTATAATCGTAACGATATCAACTTGTATTACAAAATTTTGAACAACTTCATAACGAAGGTGTAGACTTCCGAACACTATGGTTTCAGCAGGATGGAGCCACTTCCCACACTGCTAGGCAGCCTATGGCAATTCTGCGAAGAATATTACCTGGTCGTGTCATTTCAAAATTTGGGGACGTCGCGTGGCCTGCACGGTCACCAGATTTGTCAGCTTGTGATTTTTTCTTATGGGGCTATCTAAAGTCAAAAGTATTCGCTAATCGACCTCGAACTTTGGAACAACTGAAGCTTAATATTCGAACTGAGATTAACGCAATCCCAATTGAAATATTGCAGCGAGTGATGCAAAATTTTTGTATTAGACTTCACGAGTGCCAGCAGCGAGGCGGAGGTCATTTGACTGATGTGATATTCAGAAAATAAATTGCCATGTTTACTTAAGAACATTTTGTTTCAGTTTTTGATTAAAGTTTAACCATTAATGAATACCAGTACATAGAAAATAGATACTTCATTCTGCCTAACCCGTTATTTATAACTTTCTGCAATTTCCGATTCTACGAGAATAAGCAGAAAATTTGCCTAATTTAAGCGATGGATCCTATATTTTATTAATAATAATAATAATATCTGTATCCCTCATTCTCATCTTAATGATAAGCCCGGAAGTCAAAGGCTTGTATGGGAGAGGGAGCGGCATATTATTATTTTGCGGACCGCGAGTGCGCCCAGGAACGACTTACGATGTTATAACTTTAACTACCGAGAAGTAGTTAGTACGAGAATAAGGGAAACCTGGATAACCTTATTAATTAAAGATATACAGTCTGTTCAAAATTGAGTTTTTCTATTGAAATCTCAGTTATTATAAGAGATAGAAGAAAGCTTAAATAGGGAAATTTTCGGAGAAATTGTTTGCTTTATTAAGGACACTTTTCAAAGATGAAAATTTTGACATTACCAAAAATTGCAGGTCATTTGTTTTTGAGTTGTCAACTTCAACTTTGTTTTTTATGCCTGCCATGTTGCATTTTTAGCTCATATTGTTATAAAATTACTCTTTCCACGATATGTCATATGCCTATAATTTTTTTTTACATTTGCGTAATAACAAAAAACATTTTTTTCTTTCTCAATCTACATTTACAACTTTTTTTGAGTCAAATTAGGTCCTTATTATAAACTAGTAATCTCCGAATGGAGAATATGCCTAAATATTTCTATACTTAAATATACTTAAAATGGCTGATTTCCAATTTTTCAGTTCAAATTCATTTGTTAAATATTTTTTAAGAAAACTTGAATTGTGCTATAGGAAAAGTCACCTTCAGGATATTAAAATGAAAATTTATTTTTTAATTATCCTAAATAAGAAAAGTTTTTCAAAAAATTACAAAGCTACATGGCTTTGAAGTTATATTTTTAAAAACAACTTACAGAGGATGCTAAAAACTACTTTCAAGGACATGATGTGCCTTTTTCAAACGTTAACCGCATGTATCCAGGGCGAATTATATGTAACATACTGAAGAGACTGTATTGATTAACTGTTTAATTTTTTTAGATGTCTGCCTACAACGAACCAAAGTAAACAATAATGGCCGATAATGGAGAGGTACAAATTATTGTCCTTGACTGATTTTTCCCTGCACATCCTACTGCCTGGTTACCTTAACCAGACATGGCATTTAAATTAATAGTATTAAAGTATATTAATATTAAATTTTAGAAATCGTTATTTGAATATCCTAAATGTAATAATACTTATTATCAGTATATTCTTTCCAACTAAATAGACAGAATGATATCTTTTTATTGTAAATAGTATATTTTTAATATTATCTATGATTTATATTATATTTTAATATTTGATAATTTCATTAATAATTTATCTCTTAGTTAACTTTTTGGCTTAATTCCTATATAAAGAAAGATGAATCCAATAAATGTTTCATCGACTTCAAAAACGCGTTGCTATAAAGGGATTTCCATTTAAAATAACCGACTTTTCTCACAAAAAATGTAAAATTTGAAGGGATAACTTGATTTTGAATTATTTGGAGGTAGTATCTATTCTAGTATCCATTCTAGTATCTATTTTAGATTAGTAATAGGTGCTACGTATTTTAGGTATTAAGTATCCTACATAAAATCTGGTACATGGTGCTATGAAAAAGAAAATCTGGGTATGATATTCGATCTCGTACTGTCTTTTACACCTCATTATAAATTCATTAACTAAACTGTCTAAAAGTTTTTGGTGGTTTCATAATTAGAATTACAAAGGGATTTACCAGTATTGATTGAAAGATATCAATGTCATAAGGACTTTTTGTCAGCCGTCGCTTAGAATACTGTTTCCTGGAATCCTTCTTGTACTGTACATATAAAATTGTTTGAGAAAATACAAAGGAAGTCTTGGTAAATATTTATACTTTATAAAATAAAATAGATATCCTGAGAGGAATTATAATTATTGTGAATTACTGCGAGAATTTGAATTTTATCCTTTGTTTATTCAGCACGAAATATTGAGTAGGGGAGTGTCGTTCAAGAATGCGCAGTTAATATTTTAATATTTGTATGTTTAATACTGAATCTAAAAAAGAATAAGAAAGTGTTGGGTTTTAATAACATTTCAGTCACAGACATGACATGTGTCATTTCACGGGTGTTAAATTAAATTTAATGTACAAACACACGGGAACCAATCAGGTCAAATGAGTACTCTTGGACATTGATGCGTTCAAGAGTGTGCATTGCATTTGTCCAAGACTGCACAACCTATCAAAAAGCAAAATAGTGGTTAATTTAAAAAACAAAAAGAAAATAATGCAATGATTTTTGTAATAACAAAAATTTTGTAATAAAAATAAATGAGAATAAATAACTAGGCAATATAAAATATTAGGTACAAAAATCGCAGATAAAATAAAAAAATTGAAAACATGAGTGTAAGCGGTACATACTTTGTGGCACCAATTGTTACACGCAGAACATTGAATAATATCGAAATCTGGAGGATCAGTATACTGTTCTCCGCACGTCCTGGACAAATCGGTTCTTCGTTTTAATTTTTTTCAAAAACTACTTTTTTACTTTCTCCAGGTTAGTTTTTTCTTTGTTAATATGTTTATTTTTCTGTTGTTTTACCGTTCCCTTACTGTTACTTGGAGTTGTTTTTTGTTTCTCTTCATTTCCAGTTCGTTCTTGAACGGAGATGCTGTAAATATTTCCGATTTTTTTCCGAGCTCTTTTACTTTTTTTAGTTTGCTTGCAGCCTTTGGCATTTGTCCGTGGAGTACTTGTTTTCGGTATCTCCATCCAATGAATAAGTAGGATTGTCTTCCTCAAAGACAAAAGAGGTCACTGCTGTAATGGCGCCTGCAGAAAAGCGGATTATCAGACGGATAGTAGCAAAGACCCAAAGAGGGCACTATGGTGTGTTTCTTACAACTAGTAACATTCATGATGCCCCTAAGGCAATCATGTCGCAACATCGTTCATCGATTCCATACTTATGGCACTCTGTCGAGCGCATAGCAAGCGCCAATTGGTCAGTGTTTGGTGGTTGCTCTCGATAGAGGATGTGGAAACTTCCATGGAGATTCCGAAGTAATGCATTGCGAGTCGGGACACACTGCCCGTGGAGTACCTAGTTGTTTTCAGCATCTCCCTCTAATAAATAAGTATCTTTTATATGTTGAATTTTGAAAATTTGTAAATAAATACATATTATTGTTATTATTATTATTATTATTATTATTATTATTATTATTATTATTATTATTATTATTATTATTATTATTAACACATAAAATATATATTTTATATTATTTTTTGTAGTGTATCCTATTTTATGGACACAAATTTTTGTTGGATTTCAGTTAACATATTATTATTAGTTTCGTATTTTTGTGTATTATATACAGCTCAGTTCTTCGCTGGTTTTATGTTTCTTGTAGACGAGTTAGTATCAAGTCTAACAAAAAATAATTTTTGGTTTAGAAACGATCTTACTATATTGCATGTATTGCAACTGCTTACTATGTTGCTTACTACATTGCAAGTATGGCTGCTTTTTGTGAGTGGTAAGTATATACTACTATACCGTTTGGATGCGAATGAAAATAATTTATATATAATTTATTATGAACTCAGCATTCCTACGAGATTGCTAAAATAAGCTTTTTATTTTATATACTTAATAGGTATATAAATAATATAGCTATATACATAGCTATATACATAATAGCTATAATAAAGGTTAGAGAAATGTGAAACATAAGAAGGCCTAACGTGACACTAATATAACTATTATGAAGCTAATTTTAAATTTAACCGAGGAAATGGATTATTCAATAAGGGATAGGGCATCCGTTTAAATTAAGTAATTTACCCGCTACCGTAGATGCGGAGTTGCAGAATATTGGCAATATCTTACTTGAAGACACGGTAAGCGAGACTAATTTTATATATAGGTAGCTGTGAATAGTCTACAGTCTTAAACTCTGTATCCACGGAGAACTAGGGTTCGCTCCTTCATGGTTTCTTTTTGATTCATTATTCTGTAGTGGGTCTTAGTCTTTATACATATAGTGCTGTGCTTCTTGACTTCATAGGTATGTTATCTTACTTCAACACTTTAATTTTGGGACTTTTATTTTAGAGTTTATTTAGTTCTCTTATTTGTACATACAATGTGTCTCACTTTTCACTTTCACACACCTGTCAAATTTTACCGAGCAGCACGATTTGGATACTTATTTTTTTATGAATAGGTATGCCTATATGCCAAGGGTGAGATTACCATTCCACGACATGCTATAATTTTTTTTCGACGATATTTTTCGAGAATTCATATTAGCGATTTTTTTTACTGATAATCGAACAATATAGCATTCTTCAGTGCTCTCTAAAACCTAAATATCCCGAGTTACGTCAAATTTTCAGATAAAATAACTTTTCTATGGAACTTTCACGGATGTAAAAACTTTCAAAATTACGAAATAATTATTTTAGTTAAACGCGCAGAAGGCTTTTGAAATAAATGAAAACTGGACAACTAAATACAAAAGAAGACATAATAAATATTGTGACAATTGAAAAACATATTTGAAACTGTGCTGACTTTATATATTCATTATATCAAAAAGAGTGTCAAAGACAGATCTGAATAATTAATGTTTCAATTTAATAATTGAATGTTAAAAAAATTAACTCACATAGGTAACTAAATGTAATTTCTTTTCATTAACACCCCTCCGCCATCATGTTTTATGCACTTTTTAATGTGTTTTTAATGTTATTAATGATATGAACCTTTCCATTCTTTTCCTCTTATTTTTTACATAATTGTTGAATTTTCGTTCCTCCCTATATCGAATATTTCTGGTGTATGCTTTTCTTGTTTGGTAAACCCTATAAAAAGTGCATAATATTTTATGCGGGGTTAGTAAAAAGAGATAAAATTTAGTTACCTGAATTTAGTTAAAAATGAATTTATTACAGTGAAATGTTAGTTGAAACAGATAAAATTGATTTTTATTTATGACATACGAATATAAAAATTCAGCACAGTTTAACATTTTTTTTTTCAATTGTAACCATATTATCATTTGTCTCCTTTTGCATTTAGATATTCAGTTTTCATTTATTTCCAAAGCTTTCTGCGTTTTAAACTAAAATAATAGTTTCGTAATTTTGAAAGTTGCAAGTTTTATAGAAAGGTTATTTTATTTGAGAATTTGACGTAACTTGGGATATTTAGGTTTTAGAGAGCGGTGAATAATGTGTTGACGATATTCCGTAAAAAAATAAAATGTGATTTCTCGAAAAATCGCGTCGAAAAAAAATTACAGCTGACCGTGGAATGGTAACCTCACCGTCGTACTAGATTGTAGAAGTACATATTAGGCATAGGTACCTATTCATAAAAAATAAATATCCATATCGTGCTGCTCAGTAAAATTTTGCAGGGGTGTGAAGATGAGAAGTGAAACACACTGTATATACCCAAATTACCGTAGTCATTTATGTTTTTATCAATGTAATAGTGCTCTCTCGGTCTTTAATGTCTCATAATTGATAATTCATTAGCCATCTAAATTCTCTATCATGTATTCTTTAGGTTAGAGTTATTCTTCGGCGTGTTTTCCCTGCTGATTCATTTATTTGACAATAAGCATGCAGCCTTTGTAGACTCGCAACGGAGTTATATTTCCTTATGAACACATTTCCTCAAGACATAACCCCAATTTCACAAAATTTCCTGCCACAGTGCTCAATGCCATAGGCGGGTATATTTTAAGGGCGTCAAAATAATTAACGAAACTCAAAATACACGGAATATTTTATTATAGTCAACAGAAAGTATGAGATTTGCATATTTCAAGAGCAATAATTTGTAATAGAATATAAACAGAGACTAGAGAAAAGAATTTGAATAGATTTATTGAACCCTCTGAGCAAGCGGGAAATTTAAATTTTTTAACAACTTATGTATCTTGCAAAAAAGCATTCTTTACTTATAGGTATTTGTAGAAATCTTTTTTATTTATGAATAGTAGTATAAACTATTAATTTTTTACACTTATTTTAGAATAGCCTTATAACCTGCAGAGGAAGTCACAATAACTTAAATTTCAATTTAAAAGTTTTAATTTTGTGACTAAATGACACTGGTAAACCACTAAATGGTGGTGCGCCACTGGCAGTTTTTCCTTAAATGAATTTATACGTGGTGATAGAGGTATGCAATTGTATTGTTTATGTAAAATTCGAGAAAAAACCTACTTAACTAGTTTCCGAGATATAGCCAAAAAGTAATTATTTCTATAAATCATCCTTTAACGCCCTGTATCACAAACATGAAGCGTTCATCGACACATTTTTATTAAAATATTTCTTAAATTTTCACCATACACGCAATCTAGTGGTATAGTATGGCCCATTTGTTATTGAAAACTCAAACGTAAGGTATATCTTTAAAACTGTGTTGGCCTCCGCTCGGTGATGGTATTTTTCCACACGAAGTATGAAAAATTCTCTCGATAATGGCATCGCCTTCTTTAGTTAATATGCCGTCGTAAAACAAAAGCTTTTCAAAGTAATATTCGATCATCTTAAACACATTGTCGCACGAAGACATTTATATTATGCGAGCAGTCATCAAGTGAAACGAGGTGAAGGTCGTCCATTTTCCAAGTCACTGATAAATTAGGCAAATAAGTTTCCTATAGAAACTTTACTTAATGACGTGACAACTTTTTACCCGCACCCCTCAATGAGGGACAAGATAAATTATACCTAAGCCGAGGACCTATTCTACTGTTTCTTATTTAAGTAAACCCATGTGACGAAAGTTAAATTAACCGGCAGGTTTGTTAGGGAATTTTGTTGTAAGGCAATGAGGGCGGCAACTTAGTCTCGTACGGGAACTTAATCGTCGGGGGATTTTCTTTCGTAATCAGTTACTAGGTCAGGAGATAAGATGTGCACAGTGACTTTCTCTGTTCAGGAGATATTTTACGCTTGTAACTAATTTCCAAGAAATTTACTTACAATGCTAATTTTAAGGTCCCTTTTTCCAATTAAAAACAAGTTTCTATTCACTTATAATATCCCAAGTGCAAAATTATTGCCGGAAATTTTTGTAGGTAGCGAACATTTTGAAAATTATCCCGAGTCGAACACGAGGGCTCGTTTTACAAAAATATTCACCGCCGTGAAAAAATTTCCGGCAATTAATTTGTACACTTGGGATATTCGCAAAGAAAATTTTACACCGAAAATTAATTTAGAATTTCAATGTCATATTATTTTGTTGTCATGAAAATATGAAACTAATATTATGAAGAAGGCTTATGTCATAATTTATTTATCGGATTTTGAGAGTTTGACGCATATTAAGTATAGGTCTAACCTTCAAAAAAACATCAGGTTTTTTCACGTTTAAATTGTGATTATAATTTGCAATGTTTCGTTACGGAATAGAGGATCCTTCAGAAATTCAAGATAAAATTCAACACATGATTCTGGTGGTAAGTTTCTATATTATAATGTCAATTTTAAACTCATCTCTTAAACGTCAGAAATATGCACTATAATTTCACTGAAAAAGCATAAGTTTGTGCCTTACAGGTACCGGGATTTAAAAAATTATCTTGGTCAAGGGTGGTTGTGGAATGTAAAACGTGTGTCTTACTTTAAATTTGAAATAATTATGTCACTGTCACACTGACATCATCAATAACCTACAAATTTCATACCTATTTATTTCAGTTGTAAAACAATAATGAACTACAAATTATGAAATAACGGTTTTAATAACAAGAAAAACTAAATTACAGTAATTGTTGGAAATGTCCCTCGTTTTGTTCGATGCACAAGTTGACGCGCCTCCTGATGCTGTGAAAAGCGTTTTGCAGGCTTCGCTTCCATACGTTGACGAACGTCATTGACAACTTCTTCTGTACGAACTCTTGGTCTACCAGCACCTTTTTTATGAGTCATACAACTAGTTTCGCGAAACACTTCAACACAATTTGTAAGGCACGCATAAAAATTGTCCGGTAATATTGCCACGTTTGGGAAGTGCACTCGAAAATTGTCCAAACACAAACGTTGACTGTATTGCCAATTTCCATTAACTAGCGCACCCGTTCGAAAATAGGCTTCAATCATGAAAATTTTGTGCTGTGTGGTAAGAGGCATGATTCAAAAACTGGATTAGAAAATTTCAGCACAATGACTTGACAGATTCTGACACAACAAAACATATTCAAAAATTTAAAGTAAGACACACGTTTTACATTCCACAACCACCCTTGACCAAGATAATTTTTGATATCCCGGTACAAACCTACACAGACGCCGGTACCAGGAGATCAAGACTGCCCATAATGTTTGCCAGATTGATATCCTATTTCAAGACCTTTTTGATGTTGATATTTATCAACAAACGGCCCTATCCGTATGCCTCCTCGATCACGAGATATAACGCCTGTGGATTTTTTCGTTTGGGCATATTTGAAGATTAGATTGTGGTGTATAAAAGGCGGTATGAGAATCTTGAGGATCATCCAACAAAGCATCATTCATGCTATCAATAATATTGATGGTAGAATCATTACCAGGGCCACTAGAAGCGTATGCGTGCAAGCGGGCTCAAAAATGCTTGGAGCAAGAAGAGGGTGAAAATTTAAATTAGATGCTCAAAATCTAATTTAAATTTTGTTGTTGAAGTTTATAGAATAATTTGAAATAAACGATATATACCGTTTCACATCATGAATATTCCTTTTACTTTCTACTTTATGGCAAGGCAAAATAACGACAATTAGAACAGCCATCTTGACGAAGTTGAAAAATCATCAATTACTTTGCCATTTTTAATTTTAGGATAAAATGTCATAGGACAATTATTGTTGAGAATTCAATTTCCTATCGATTGAGTATTTGGTATAGTTATTGTCCTATTTGAAAAAATGGAACTTTTTGACATAACTCCCGAATGCGTTTTCGATTTTTATTCCATTTTCACCATCGTAATCAGCGGAAAAAATGCTACTAGTTTACTAATTTAATAGATCTCGTACCTTCAATAATAACGAAGTTAGCAATAGTGCCGACTTAAGTTTAAAAACCCTGTATAAATTAATTATATTATTTTTGCAGAGTATAGTAGTAATAATGCAATTTCTTAACAGAAATATTATAAAAATTTTCAGTTGACAATAACACAAAATGAGATCAGACTTTCACGTATTAGTAGCAGATACATCATTCTGTTTTTTCTTATATAGGTGCCTGCCTCAACAATTCGAGGCTAATGTCAAAATTTGTGAAGCTCAGTTATATTTAGAGATACAAACTAAAACACCTGGTTATGATTGTATCTTTGCAAGAACTTAAAGGCGATTTGCAAGAACTCCCAGAGGTTTTGAAAAATGGTTATATAGTCAGTTTGTGGACTCATTGGTTGTCTTTAGTAATATTCTTGAATCATTCCGCTAACACAACTGGTTTTGAAGTTATAGCATTTTAAGTAACTACCTACTTATGATTCAATAAGATGTTAATAGAGGGTGCCCCATTTAAAACGAAACACCCTTATTATCTCGAGAACAAAACGCTGTATTTGGTTTGGGGTGACAAGTTTTGGAGCATAAGTGAAGGTCGACTCCTTCTCCCCTCTCCCCTTCCCAAGGGGACACAAAATTTCAATTAGGAATATGGGTTGACTGGCACCTTATTTGAAAGGCGTTTTTATTATCTATTCAACGGCGTGCTTAGTTTTAAAATCGGTTGAATCGTTATCAAGTAATTGACGTTTGAAGTTGCATAAAGAGAAGAAAAGGAAAAGAAAACGAAATTTTATTTAGTACTCAAAATGAACAATGTAAAAACTAAATTAAACGCTCAAAACGTGCACCATCAACTTCCATGCAGTAATATAAACGTTGCTGGAAATTATTGTTAGTCTTAAATTAAGATCATTTTGTATTACCTAACAATTACAATGTTAATATTTAATATTTACAAAGTAAACTTTGAAGTTTTGACAGTACAACAATAGAATCTTCGTTTCTGTTCATAATTCGTGCATCATTTTTGCAATAGTATAGTATTCAAACTTTCTTCACTAGGTCGAGAAATTTTTTAGTGCTTAAAATAACAGTACTCATTAAATACATTAGTTATGAACAGAAGAGATGATTCTACTGTTGTATTGTCAAAACTTCAAAGTCTACTTTGTAAATATAAAAAATTTTAATGTTAACATCTTGTTGAATCAATAGTACTCACTTAAAATGCTATCACTTCAAAATCTGTTGTGCTAGCTAGAAGAATGAATCATGAAGATTAGTAAAGACGACAAATGAGTCTACATACAGATCATATAAAAATTTTTCAAAACCTTTGGAATTAGGCCATGGCCGCATTAAAGTTTTTGCAAAAAACCATAACAAGGTCTTTTAATTTGTGTTTCTAAAAATAACCGAGCTACACGAATTTTGACATTAGTCTCGAATTGTTGAGGCATGCAAAAGGAAGAATAATGTATCTGCGACTTATATGTCAAATTATATATGAAAAGATATGTGACATTAAATTTGACACAAATTCATTCCGTTGACCACTTAATGTCCATCAGTTTAGTTGCAGTCCAAACGCAATCAGTTACCTACAATTTAAATTCGGCAGTCTATATTCAAAAATATTTATCATCACTAAAAAATTAGACATCCCTTTGATACATATTTATGTGCACCCTGTATACTTCACTTTTTGGAAATGAAATCAAGTCAGTGGCTTAGCCTGAAGTACATTCATCTTTAGACTCGGAGATAATGTGTTCGTTTCCACACGATCCCACAATTTTTAATTAAATTGTGACCCTTATAGTGTTTATCTGGAGACACGGGTTGGCAACCGACTCTGCATATTAACCGAGATGGAAACTGGCTCTACCAGGTCAAGGATTGTTAACTGTTTACAGGATTGCTCGATCGCTCAATTTTGTCATCCGCCTTTGTGACGTCATCGAAGATATATGTAATCGAATTGTCAAAATATACCTATTTTGTGTTTGTTATATTTCACATTTGCAAGAGAATTTTCGTATTTGAATGATTATTAATATTATTATTTATTAAAGTTTGTAATAACAGTATAAAGTGTACCTATTTCTACAAGTTCGAGATCTTTGGATCTTTGATGACGTCACAATTATGGATTACATTGTAGTATAGGGATCGAGCAATCCTGTAAACAGTTAACAATCCTTGCTACCAGGTATTAATGTGACAGGTTAATATAAATATGTGTATAACTACTGCCTCAATGACGGTTTTTAGGTATTTTCATTCCTATACTAAATGGTGATTGGAGTTTATCAATTTTAAGTTATTCCTAATGGCCATTGCGGCCTACAAAATCATAATACGCCTACAGAGGTCTCTGACTTTCGGAATAATAATTGTGAACGAGGGTAGGCCCTGAAACACAAACAAATCAAGCTTGTAATAATTTCGTGCTGGGTTACGACATCGGCTGAAAATCATGTCTTACATGGGTTACCGATATTATTTAATAAATCTAAACTATTTTATAGTTTCAACCAATATAATGCAAGGTTAATAAAGGAAACAGTTTTATACTTCTATATTGACCATATTGTATATCTAGGTTAGTATGCAGGGATGTGAATTACAAGATTGTAAATATTAATGTACGAAGAATGAAATCCTAATGATAATAAAATACAGGAGGAGACAAATTCGATGGGACTGCAAAAAATCTCAGAAACTACTAGAAATTTAGAGGAACGCAATTTCTGAAAATCCTAATCACCTTTAACCCTCGTACTAAATAAGCTACGACAAGTATACTTCTCTAGATATTTTTTTTTTAGGCGTAGACTGGAATGGTATTCGATTAGAATGCTAAGGAATAACATAATAATAAGTAATTTCTTGGCATATCTAATTTACAAGTAACAAAGGAAATTTTAATTTCATTAAATCATATTGGAATAATTTCATTAAGCCAATAAGTAATATAGAAATTATATTAAACTACTAAAAGTATATTTAATATTATATGGGTTCGTGTCATGGGTTCAATACCATGGGTTCGAATCCCTATTCCACCAGACAATCAATTTATATTAAAACATGTCGATTCTGTCTGCCTTTAAATGTCTGTCTCTGGCTCCAAGCCTTTCTCCTATGCTTAGGCGCATTTTCGTCCAGTTTCCTACGCGTTTTCCCAATTTAAACGCCTTTTCAAAAAATCTCTGCGAAATTTTCGTCGATCGCCGTTCGGCGAGAGATGCCGCTAGCACCAGCGTTTGTTCTCGTGCCTAATGGCCCAGTCACCCCTGCCGAAATTACGACTTTTCGCAGAACCCTCTCGACCCCTTTTCTAATTTTTACGGCTTCGACAACCGCTTCACACGAAACTTCCGTGCTTTCTCTAATCCTTTGAGATTTTTTTTCGAGACCGTACGACCGCCCCTACCACCACCGACCGTACAAACACCCCGATAGGGCTAGAAATGGGAACGAAAATCAGGATAACGATGTAAATTGTGTACGCGTAGATTAAGGCTTCTTCGCAGGAATTGGTTGGCAACCACCCTAGGGATGGCCTAGGATGGAAAAATTGGCAGCTTGGTGTTAGTGGGCTTTCACACCAAAGTAGCATGCAACGTGCGACTTGCTGCCAGGAAGCAGGAAGCACGTCGCAACTGGAGGCTTCATGATTTAGTTTCATACCAAAGTCGCTCAGTGGGACTTCATTTATCATCAGACCTCCGTTGGTAAATAATAAAACAGTTGCCCAGATGTCGTCACAAGAAGACAATATTGCGTTGATTGCTGCTGTGATTACAAGGAGGAGGAGGAGGAGGAAAAAAAGACTAAAAGTCTGGATTGATCCGTATTTACGGGATAATGCTGATACACATGGCACGTTTATTGTATCGCATCAAAAAAACGCTAAAACGCACAGCAATTAATTAATAACTCGGCCACTAAACACGTCAAACAACGTCTGCGTAACATGCTACTTAGGTGTGAAAGCCTACTTAATGTGAGAGATTAAAATCAGTTGATGTTTGACTCTCCCTCTTGCTTATGAGATTTTCCAGGTTTTCCTCATTCTAGCTGTTAATAAACATTTCGAAATATACTAGAATTTTACATCTACATACATGCCTCATGCCAACTTTCTTACCTGATCATGATAGTAATAATTATTAACCAAAATATATTTTTTAATAAAAATTTTTTTGCAAAGTAGTAAAATAGTTGTTGGTAGCATTAGATAACAGACAATGTTGTATCAAAATAGCATACATGGTTTGAAATAATTCTTCAGAGTAAAAATAATAATGACTCTTTTGACGCTCCCTTTAATATTTTTTGAAGGCCAGACACATTTTACTTGAACAGAATTACTAAGTAGGGTTCTACGAGCCAAATAACTTGAAATTAATTTTCTTCCATTAGTAATATTGAATGTAAAATCGATATTCGTATATTAAAATTCAAGGTATGGAAAGCTTTTAGTTTCCCATTATCAGCTGCTCTTAAAAAATTGATGAATTCTAAAACCAGATTGTGTACTTGGACTTATTTGGTTATTTGATACGTAGAAATAAATGTCTCAGATACAGACACTTCATTTATTTTTTGTAGAAGGCAGCACACCTCGTTATTTTCAGATACAAAATACAATTCAGGATATCTCCTATATGAAAAATAGTTATAAATGATTTTATATATCTTGAAAAGTATGTGTTTAAATAAGGTATTCACTCTATTGTAGCATTTGTAAATTACAAATGAAAGTTTTTCTAATTTTGTATGATCTAGTGAATATGTTCGTGTGAAGTTGGTACTATGAAATAATGTCATTTCCGTAAATTGAATGCTACCAATCATTATGCTCAGTCCGCTGACGCAGATTCTGTTTTCGCCGTTCTTTTACACTCTGTTGTTAGAGAGTGGGGAGTAACGAGACGACATGGCGACGATCTAGTTTTGAAGACAGGTTGATGAGAGTTATTAGCTGCTTTAAGCGATTTGTTTGCCCTATTTAAACCTCTCAATTATAAAACCGAAAAACAATTTGTTATTCGCGGAGACCCGTCGATTTCTGTTCTTGAGGAGAACATTTTTGACAGTCACGCCAACTTGATACGTTTTGTTATTTAAGAAGAGATAAGGTTTGAATTTGTCTAAACAATGGATGTAAGCCTGGAACAACAGACAATAGTCTTTAGAATACGCAACAAAAAAGGTAATGTGTTTGTTTAGTAGATAAAAATCTCATTATTGGTAGGATTTCTGTAGAAATTAGTAGCAAATATCGGTTTGTCAACTTTTCGTTTTTAGTCAATAACTCTCTCAAATCTCAACCAATTTCCAAAAACGTTGCACCTATGTATTTGCAATGGAGAGGTCTTTGAAATTTTAAATGCTCCCTTCCCAAAAATGCTTTCCTCAAGAACGAATCGACGGGCCTAGGCAAATTCTAATTTTTTTTCGATTTTATAATTATTATAGAGGGGGGAAGTCAAGTTTTCGCTGAGAGACCCTGTATATCAGGAAGGGGGTTGCAACCTTTGGTGTGAAGCTAACACTGATTTAGTTTTAAACATAACAAAACACTATACTGCACTCAACGTGCGTTTCGCCAACCAAGTTGGCATCATCTGGAAATGAATAAACTGACTGTTTTAATCATCTCCAGATGACGCCAACTTCCTTGGCGAAACGCGCGTCGAGTGCAGTATAGTGTTTTGGTGGTGTTATGTGAAAAACTACGTCAGTGTTTGACCCTGTATATACCGAATAAAATTCAAACACGTAGGTACATACCTGAACTTTGACATATTGTAAACAGATACAAGCCTACCTAGAAATCCTAGAATTATCCGTGTTGTGTTTATCAAAATCTATTCCAACCATTAATCTCCTCATAATTGCTCTAAATCCAGGAAATAGGATTCTGCTAGTGACAAGTTGAGGTAATTTGATGTGAACCCAACTGCATCAAGTTTATCAATGGAATAAATTTAACATGCCTCTTGGGGCGTACAGAGGAATTACTAAAATACTTTACATCTAATTGGAATATGCTGCATGAAATTAATTATGCACACGTTTTAATGGCAAGCGATTTGTCAAATAGGCAGAGGAAAGGTAATATAGTTTATATAAAGGGTACAGCCTCAGTCATACTTATATATGTATATGAAGGCAAATCCTTATTCGTTTCTAGAGGTTACCGATGAATTTTAACAAATAGCTCCGGTGTCAAATGCCAATGTAGGTAATTTACCCCTACGAAGATACCAAGAATTAATAATTTTTCTAATTTTTCTCTGTGAGGTATGGTTGTGGAAAAGATTAATTTATTTAAAAAAACACAAGAGTTACGAAACATTTTTTGTTGTAAAAAGAATGTATAGACTGATCGGCAATCTGGAAATTTCACTGTAAAGATATAACATTTTCAGCATTTAAAATGTTGGGGTTTATTATAAGGAACTGTAATGGTTTTAATAGTATTATAGTACTAAAAACTCTTTACTTTTCATATGTTAGATCACGGCTTGAATTACTGTAGTACTGTGTGGTCCTCAATTTACAATGCACATAAACTTATATTAGAAAGAGTGCAAAGAAAGTTTTTGAAGTTTCTCAGTTTCAAAATTATTAATGGTGTATATCCTATTAGAGGCTATGATCAATTGCTTCTCTCGCAGTTTAATATTCAGTCACTTGCTATTGTTGGAAGGCGGCGCGGTTACCCGCAGCACTCAGGCCTTTCGATCTATAGTACCTGGCGCTAGTCCAGAGCTATTGGTAGAGATCCGTGCTATGGGGTATAGGCCAACACTCGTTCCCGTGGAAAGTCACTTGAGTTACGTAAAATGCAACAATGTATTCAATTTCTTTCTATTTTTTTATTAAACAACAGAATTGATTCTATCGATTTGTTACAAAGAATTATCTATCATTCGACTACATTTACTACTCGTAAACATGTTACCTTTCACCAACCATATGCCAATTCAAATGTTTTATTTACATCTGCTGTGTTTAACATACTACGTTAAACTTTTATGGTATCGTTTACACATGTGATATTAATTTTGATATATTAAGTATAATTTTAAACAGATTAACTACAAATTTTAATTTTAGAATTTAGAATTGTTTACTTAGTCGCATGGACTTACTATTTCTTTTTATATTATTCTATTTTTTGACTACTATATACCAATGTCATTTGGCTCACGATTGCCGGTTTCTTTCTGTGTTGTACAAAATGTATTGTTCTTAGTTGTATTGTACTATACAATATATTGAATTATTATATATTGTACTAGTAAGTAATCAAGTAACAATTGAGACAGACTGCTAGTGTAATTATATATTGTTGTTGTAACCAATGTTATTATCTGTAGGTACTGCTGTGTCTGTTAGACATGTGGTCTTGTTTATTTTATCTTGAAGCCTTATGTTTGGTTTGTTATGAGGTATAGTTTTGTCTGTATGTATGGTTATGTCGTAGTATAGTTTAAATCAGTTATTTTCTAATACATTGTTTGGTGTGTAGTTGTAATATGGGATTTTTATAGTTATCAAGCCAAATTCAATTGCTAATGCCTGGTGCTATATTGTCTTTCCGTGTATGCTGTGCCTGCTAGAATTTTGCATCCTCCTACTCGTATATGTTCAATCGTTTCCTGGTATTGATGGCATTTTCTGCACATCTCATTTATCTGTGTTTTATTATTATTATTATTTTTTTTTTATCGAAATCCAGTCGACCTGTTCCCTGGCTCCGATTCTCAAGATCGGCCGCTGGTGGTTAACAGTAGTTACTCCCCACGTCCGTGGGGTGAGCAACTACTGAGTGCTGGAATCGTGTGCCCTGAGTAAATGTAATGAATTCTAGCCGGCAGATCTTCCGGCTAGAAGATCTGCCGAATTTCGGCATGCCGGTATGATCTTCAGTTCCGAAAGCAGTGTATCTCTTGCCCCACCGAGGGCTCCTATTATCAGCACCACAAGCTTCACAGTATGTTCTGGATGGAGTCTGCGGAGTTCGAAGAGAAGATCTCGATATTTCGTCCGTTTCTCCTCCTCTTTCAAGACCACGTTGTTCTCGGTAGGAGCCGAGAACTCGATGACAAACATTGTCTTGAGTTGGTGGTCGAGGAGAACTACATCAGGCTTATTGGCTTGAATCTGCCTGAGTGTGGGAAATGAATAGTTCCAAAAAATTCGGCACTTCTTATTCCCCACAACGGACTCAATATCCACTCAATAATTAATAATAATAATAATAATAATAATGATAATGATAATGATGATGATGATGATGATGATGATAATGATAATGATAATGATAATGATAATGATAATGATAATGATAATGATAATGATAATGATAATGATAATGATAATGATAATGATAATGATAATGATAATGATAATGATAATGATAATAATGATAATAATGATAATAATGATAATAATGATAATTATTATTATTATTATTATTATTTGTTAAAATCCAGGCGACCGGATTCCTGGCTCAGACTCTTAGGGTCGGCCGCTGGTGGCACCTCCGTGGGGTGAATAACTACTGAGTCCGGGAATCGTGTGTCCCGAATAGACGTAATAAACCCAGAATGACCGCCTTCTGCTATCGATCTTCTGCGAATCGATAACAATTTTCTCAGACAGCCAAGCAGCTCTTAAAGCTCTTGGTTCCTATCGCTGTAACTCAAAAACGATATCGGGCTGTCAGCAGGCGCTCGCTCATCAGGAAATTCTAGCCATGAAGGGAATGAAGAAGCCGACTCTCTAGCAAGGCAGGGTGCTACTTTATCGGACCAGAATCGGTGCTTGGCATATCCTCGAGTACTGCCAAAGCAACTCTCTTGACCTGGGCTGAGGGGTAAAACCCTGAGGGGGTAGTTCTTGGTAAGAACTACAAAGATTAGTTCATTCGAAGGCGTTCATAATAAACCTTTCAAAAACAAGAACTAAAAAACTTTTAGAGTTAAGCAGGTTACACCTACGAACTTTAATTGGCCTATATACTGGTCACTGCCGTTCAAAATATCATCTGTACCAATTCGGCCTAGCAGAAGATGCTGAGTGCCGCTTATGCTTAGAAGATGATGAAACGGCAGAACACATAAATATTATGTATCTGCACCCCGCTGGGTAAAGGATCAGATACTCATTATTTGCCAAAGGACAAGGATCTGAATAAGTTTTCACCTAATAAGGTGATCAGCTTCATTAAGAGGCAGGACCTGTTGGGTGAAATATAAGTAGGTGTGAGTCACAATAGACCACATGATCGCGGTGGAGGGTCAGGTTTTCGGCCCACTTACATTTGAACCTAACCTAACCCAGATAGGTTTGGAGATATAACAATAGAGTTTATCCGAAAACGGACAATGCTGTAACGATATTTTATTTAGTTTTTTAATTACAGTTAGTTTGTAATTAAAACCGAATTACAGAAACAGCATGTTAGACGAATTTTGTAAGGTATTTTGCAGGGTATTTAATCAAAAAATGTCTCACTAGACATGCTTGCGATGTTTGTGAACAATATTCTAAAGCCCACCAACATTTGAATCAATCGGCTTTATTTTGCTACTATAAAGCTTACGAAAATGCCAATTTGGATTTATTTGGCAATTTAAATATGCCTCACAATAATTTTGTAAGCTTGATATCGTTGCTTGTAGTTTTATTTTAGTTAAACTTTGAAAGTATTGTCAGAGATTAACTAGTTAATCTGTGGTAGTGTTTTACAAAACAGGATTATTAAAATGTTAGTAGTGGTGAGAAACACACCGTAGTGCCCTCTTTTGGTCTGTACTACTATCTGTCTGACAATTATTGTCAAATTGATAGACAGATAACGTGATATTACCCGTGGAGGAGTTGTTTTCGGCATCTCCTTCAAATAAAAGTTTTGAAAACATTAGTAAACATATTAAATTTGTACACCCATGGAAAAATTTTCCTCAAAATTATTTATAAAACTGTTTAGTATAGTGAAACTATATTATACACTTAAATGTATACACAGAAATTTTAGAATGACAAAAAACCAAATATAATTTGGAAAAATCAATAAATGTTAGATATTATTTGCTTAAATAAGTGCTTGTTTCATTTCATCTAAAAAATTCTGATTGTTATAAAGAAATATAAATCAATTAGGTATGTCTATGGAAATAAAGTATCCTCCAAAAAACGTCTCCGTTTTGGAACAGAGGTTACGAATCTATCGATAGCCACATCAAAGTGCCACCTGTGAGATATTCTTTTGGTTATTTATTATTTTTATGTCTGAAGGAAGACGGAAAACAATTATTTCATTTGATTTCTAATAAACGCATCAACTTTGTTACGTAACGTTAACTCATGTAGCAATTGTGACCTTTTGGTAAAGAAATAGTTATATTTCGTTAGTCTATTGTTATGTTATTATAATGTGTCTTTTCCGAGTAATAAGTTATACGAGAAATTTCCGTTAAACAAAAACCGCCTGGGAAACTATAGATCTGTTGTCACGGCAAAGCGTAATTGAGTTTTAATGTACCCACTCAATTTTTTTACGTAGCTAATAATGTCACATTTCAGGCTGCAGCAGTTATTGTTTTACATCAATAGTAACTTCAGCACCTAGATAAAAGCTCCACCGAAGCATTATTCACTTCGTGTTTATAATGTATTTTTGCTGTACCTACTATACGTAGCACCACACATAAATAAGCAAAAAATGTTACAACATGAGTTGACGACAAAAGTTTTGCGGATTTTAATATGGTAAATATTTTCTCTATTTAATGCCTCTTGAAAGACATCAAATTTGGTACAATAATTAAGCAGCTTAGAGATTTAAAATACATCAAGCAGTGATGTATATAAGGGTATCTTTTACAATAAGCTTTATGTAATGCCAACCATACGCAGGCGCAAATGCGGCCCGCGAAATAATAATATGCCGCCCCCTCTCCCACACAAGTCTTAGACTTTCGGGCTATTCCTTGTGATTAGAATGAGGGGTAGAAATATTATTATTATTATTTGTAAGAAATATTCTAAGTAAATGTATAAGAAACGCTAGTCGGTGTTATTCCTATAGTAATATTGATTTATTTATATGATTGTGGGTTTTTATCGATACCTCTCGACTGCCGATAGGGTATCGGGAAGAACAGGTAGCAAGGCAGTTTTAAAAATAGTATCTAGAGAATGTTTGTAGTTGTAGAGTGCTAATATATTTGTTATATAGAAATAATCTGAACTAATTATTTCTCACCCTTACAAAGCAGCGGTGGGATACTTCTCATTTAATTAAAGTGTGTTGTTGGCTGTTCGCTACATAATATTGAGTTATTTTGTCAAGTGTTAAAAGACATATCTTATCAATTAGTGACAAAATGGGGCGCTCTAAAAACAAGTCCGAATCAAAAAAAAAGGGTAGAGGAAAAAGACGACGCAGTCCCTCTTCGTCAAGTTCGAATTCCTCGGAAAAAGAAAGTGTACGGTGCAAGTTGAAACGCTTGGAGAAATTAGAAAAATACGTTTCTAAATTACAAGGTGCTAGTACTTCGTTATGTGATGAAAGTGTAATACCTCCATTTGATCCTCAACAAAGTGAACAAAGTGTTGAAAAATGGGTAAATCGTGTCGATGAACTGGCAGAAAGTTATGGATGGAATAGTGCTACTATTGTCAAATTAGTTGCTAACAGACTTCGAGGTATGGCAAGGCGTTGGTATGATATGCAAGATCACATGCATCCTGACTGGAAGGTAATAAAAAGGCAATTAATTAATCAATTTAAAAAACCGCTGCCGTTTGGGTACTTGTTACGAGAGGCAGCTCTATATGAAGCCAAACCGGGACAAGACTTATGTGAGTATTGTTTTGACAAACTAAATAAATTAAAAGCTTTACAAATCGATATACCTCAGGAGTATTTAGTTGATGCTGTTATATCTGGCATAAAAAATGAAAACATACAACGGGCAGCAAGATCATGTAGAATTTCAACTACTAGTGAATTGTACTCGTACCTTAGCACTCAAAAGAATATTCCATTAAGTAATAATTATAGTAATTACCAGAAAAGCGTTCGTACTGAGCGACCTTCTAATTCTGATCGTCCCAATTCAGCTGCCTTCTCTAAACGTGATTCAATTAGTTGCTTCAATTGCAAAGGTCCGCATTATTCAAAATTCTGTCCAAAACCTAAGCTTGAATGTTTTAAATGTAAGAGACTGGGTCATAAACAAAATAATTGCACCTTCAAAAATGAAAAGTTTATTAGAAAAGAGGCTGTTAACGAAGTCAAGGGCAATAATGTTATAAATCCTTATATAAAAACAATTGCTGTAAATACTTTAAAGATTAAGGGTCTGATAGACACAGGTAGCTCTTGTACAATTTTACGAAACCGAATTGTTCACATGTTAAATCTTGAAATCACCTCAAATGATAATAATCCAATGTTGAAGAGTTTCTGTGGTAATTTAACTACAAGTCTAGGAGTAGTCAAGGTAAAGTTAAGGATTGCTGAAACTGATGCCGAACTAAACGTTGTTGTTGTTAATGATAATCAAGTCGCACATGATTGTATAGTGGGACGCGATTTTCTGGATTTACCGTATGTTCTTTTATACAAAGTTGGAAATAACGTTATTATTAGACCAATGGGTAAAATGAAGTTTAGGAGTGAACTGACTTGTTTTGAGGTAATACGGGATCATAACTTAAAAATTATTATAGGAAGCATTTCGGAAAGCAATAAATTAAAATGTGAAGAACTTCTAAATGAATTTAGTGATAGAATTGCAACCTCGCTAGCAACATTGGGTAAAACAAATTCTGCTAAATTGGTTATTAAATGTGTCTCTGAACACATATAGATTGTATATAGTCCCTATCGAATTTCGGTGGCAGAAAAATTTATTTTAAATGACATTATTGAAGATTTGTTACGAAATAATATTATTAGGGATTCTGAGTCTACTTATGCCAGTCCTGTGTTATTAGTCAAAAAGAAAACGGGAGATTACCGTATGTGTGTCGATTATCGACGGTTAAATGCTATCACGATAAAGGACAAATATCCATTGCCATTAATCGAAGAGCAAATTGATAGGTTAGGAGGTAACAAATATTTCACGGCATTAGATATGGCCTCTGGATTTTATCAAGTGCCTGTAGAAGAAAAATCTATTTCTAAGACTGCATTCGTAACTCCAGATGGGCATTATGAATTTTTAAGAATGCCTTTTGGGTTGTCCAATTCTCCTGCTGTTTTTCAGCGTTTGATGAATACTGTTTTGGGAAAACTGAAAAATACTGTGGCCTTCCCTTATATTGATGACGTTATAATACCTTCAAAAACTATAGCTGAAGGTTTACAAAACTTACGGTTGGTACTGGAGGCTTTGAGAGAAAGTGACCTAACATTGAAACTTGAGAAATGCTCATTCTTCCAAACTCAGATTAACTATTTGGGGCGTGAAATTTCGGCAGAAGGTGTTCGACCTGGGAAGGATAAAGTCAATGCTGTTATGAAAATGGGCCCCCCAAAAACAATTAAACAAGTGCGTCAATTTTTGGGGCTTGCTGGATACTTTCGCAAATTCGTCAAGAATTTTGCAAGGATTGTAGGACCTATATCAATGTTAACTCGTAAAAATATACAATGGCAGTGGGGAGCATTGCAGCAAAATGCTTTAGATACCGTGAAAGATATATTAACATCGAGACCAATATTAGCTATTTTTGATGCTTCGTTACCAACGGAACTTCATACTGACGCGAGTTCTGAAGGATTTGGTGCTATTCTCATTCAGATTAAGGACAACAATCAACATGTTATTGCTTATTTTAGCAAGCAAACAACAATTGACCAAAAGCGGTATCATTCTTATGAGCTGGAAACCATGGCTGCAGTATTTGCATTACGACATTTTAGAGTCTATTTACTGGGTCTACAATTTACCATTATAACAGATTGTAACGCACTACGTACAACTTTTTCAAAAAAGGACTTAATTCCTAGAGTAGCGAGATGGTGGTTAGAAGTACAAGAGTATACCTTTGAAATAAAATATAGACCTGGTCAACGTATGAGGCATGTTGATGCCCTAAGTAGGAACAGTATAGTTGAAGTTAATAAAGTAGATCTTACTGAAGCAGATTGGATTCTGGCAGCTCAGATGCAAGATGAACAATTGGCACGTATACGAGATATTTTAAAAGAAGGAAGACAAAATTCTCAATCACGTAAATATTTTGACGAATATGAGTTAAGGAACGAAAAGGTTTATCGCAAGTTACCTGACGGACAAAAGTTATGGGCAGTACCGAGACTTGCTCGTTGGCAGGTTTGTTGTTTGTGTCACGACAAAAATGGTCACCCAGGAGTGGAGCAGACAATTCAGAGGATCAAGCAAAATTATTGGTTTCCTAGAATGAGACGCATTGTGACCAGGTATGTGAGTGCTTGCCTTAGTTGTGCATATTACAAAGACACGATGAGAAAACAACAAGGAAAGTTACATCCTATTGAGAAGACTGCTATTCCATTTCATACCATACACATTGACCATGTTGGGCCGTTTGAAACCAGTACAAAAGGAAACAAATACATTTTGGTAATAGTGGATGCATTCACAAAATTTTCGATATTCGAACCAGTTAAAAGTACCAAGGTCAAAACGGTAGTAAAGGTGTTAGATGGAGTTATGTGTTTATTTGGAGTTCCTAATCGGATTATAAGTGACCGTGGGAGTTGTTTTACCTCAAAAACATTTCATACGTTCTGCAATTCTTATTCAATAAAACACACCTTGAATGCTGTAGCAACACCACGTGGTAACGGGCAGTGTGAAAGGTATAATAGGACATTATTGAATATGTTGGCCACAACAGGTTCATATAAAGACAGTTGTTTATGGGATACGCTTGTTAAACAATGCCAAAGTGCAATGAATACTTCCTTCAATAAAGGTATAAACACAACTCCTGCGCAAGGTCTTTTGGGGTATCAACCTTGTACGTCCGCTGAATCAAAGTTATTGCATTAGATTCAAGATGAATTAGACCGCGTGGACATTTCGATTCTAAGGAGTAAAATGAAGGGATATATAAGTGAAAATCAAAGAAAACAGAAGGAACGGTACGATCGAAACAAGAAGGATGCGAGAAAGTATCAGGAAAATGATTTGGTACTTGTTCTTGTTACAAGTGATGTGAATTCCGGATCTAGCAAGAAACTTTTGGCCAAATACAAAGGACCATTTAGGGTATCTAAAGTGTTATTTAATGATCGGTACGAAGTTGAAGATTTGAGAGAAGGCGTTAAACATTGCAAGACAGTTGTTGCTAGTGAGAAGATAAAACCATGGGTGGTTGTGTGCCAAGATGAACAGTGAATGGTAACTGAGAGGGTTGTAGCCTTCGTAGGTGGGTTGTAGCCCAATATAAAAGTTTAGGAGGTTGAAGCCTTCGTAGGTGGGTTGTAGCCCAATATACCAATTTAGGAGGTTGAAGCCTTCGTATGTGAGTGGTAGTCAGTATAACAGTTTCAGATAAATCAGGTTGTAGCCTTTATATATGGGTCGTAGCCTTTATATATAGGTCGTAGCCCAGCATTATGGTTTAGTGCCAAATTCAGAAGGTTGTAGCCTTCATGTTTGGGTTGTAGCCTAAGGCAACGGTTTAGTTAGGTTAGAGTGCATATATAGATTGTAACTTAAGTTTAAGATTATGTAAGAGTATTGTTAATTATAGGTACATATAAGTGGTTGAGGACATCCACAAGGCAGCATGGCCGATTTGTAAGAAATATTCTAAGTAAATGTATAAGAAACGCTAGTCGGTGTTATTCCTATAGTAATATTGATTTATTTATATGATTGTGAGTTTTTATCGATACCTCTCGACTGCCGATAGGGTATCGGGAAGAACAGGTAGCAAGGCAGTTTTAAAAATAGTATCTAGAGAATGTTTGTAGTTGTAGAGTGCTAATATATTTGTTATATAGAAATAATCTGAACTAATTATTTCTCACCCTTACATATTATACAATTTTTTATGTTGTTTGTTTTCCATCAGCCTATTTTTTGCGACTTATGGCAAAAATGTGCCAGAAGTCAAGCATTGCTCAATCTGGTAATTCTGGAGATCTCTCTGTATTTCGTCATATAGTGTTTTTTTGGGGCAAAGTTTATAAGTCTGCCTTGATACTATAGTTTCGATATTTATTTTGAATAATTTTCTGTTTTTTATTATTTTACAGGTGGTGTAATCCCAAATGAAAATAAAATGAAAGATGAACTTGCACCACAAATAAGTTACAGGCATTTTCTACAATAAAAAATATTTTATTAACCTGTGACATTTACAAGATCCATTTTTTTGCTACAAATCCGGAAATACATATTTGAACATGTCCGTTGTAAAATTTCTTAACTCAAAATAGTAAAAAACAAGGTACACAATAATTCATCTAGGTGTAGGAAAGAATATTTTTATCCCAATAATTAAATGCGTATTTAAATTGATTAAATAATAAATGCAATTTTAGGAAATAATATTTCGAGGGTCTAGTAAGTGATTCCCAACCTTTTCTGGACCATCGCCCCCTTTAGAAGAGAGCAAAAATTTCAACGCCCCCCTAGTCTATAATAGTTATTTTATATGAAATATTAAAATATTGTTGCATATTATCTGTACCTAATTTATATGTTTATCCACGACCGCACTATATTACGAAGGTTCAATACGTATGTTTTTTGTGGATTAGAGGCCTTCTGTATTAGAAGGAATAATTATAAAAAAAATATTAAATATAATATAGTATATTGTTATATTAGGATTAAAAGTGTCACTTTTTTGGCGAGCAAATTTTGTATTTGCGAGACGAAGCGTAGCGTAGCCGAGCAGATGCAAAATTGCAGACAAAAAAAGACCCTTTTAATCCAAATATAACATGTTATTTTTTCTCCAACCGGGATCCCCCATTTAATTATTAATTTGTGCTTTGAAATTATTGAATTATTTCATCGTTCTCAGGATTAAAAGTGTCAACTTTAGCTCCTAGGATTGAAAGTGACTATTTTTGTTACTAAGATATCTTTTTTTTTTTCAGTAAGGAAAATGTCATCCTTGCAGACTCCTGACAGTAAAAAAAATATCATAGTCTTGTGACAGTTGGAGAATAAATTTACATTATTTATTTATTTATTTCATCGCCTCTCATGACTGCCTCAACGCCCCCCAATTTCCTCTGGATCCGCCACCGCCCCCATGGAAGGCTCCAGGGCCCACTGGGGGGCGCTATCGCCCCCGTTGGGAATCACTGGTCTAGTAGAATTCATTTGGTAATTAATTACTTACATTTTTTTCGTAAAGTATCTTGTATTTATTATCTGTGGGTATTTGTATGTGGTATTATTAATCAACGGTATTATCCACATATTTGTGATATCTTGGGTAACTAATCTGCCACAAGAATATCAAAATTTTTGAATATCAAGTTGTTTCTATTGCCTATATTTATTTATGTTTACTCCTATAATAAATAAATGTTGAAGATCTTGAAAACATAATCTAACAGTGATTAGGTAATTCTGCAAAAGAACCTATTGATTTTCGAATACCAAGCAGATAAAATAAATGCGATTACAGTTTTCCCCCTTAGGTGCAGATAACAGATTCAGTTCCACGTAGATGACTCAAATGTTCGTTAAATTGTCGATTCGCATAGATAAAGCTTGGTCGAAGGATATAATTGGTAACCACTCTACAAGCAAGTTAAACTGGAGAATGGTTATCAACTGTTCAATCTGCATTCAGCTCAGTGTTAGACTCGCTGCCTAACTAATGAGTTTTTTAGGTTTTCCTCATTCTTGCACTTAATAGTGGTTGAGATTTTTTTCGTAAGTCGTTCTTGGGTGATAATGTAGTCTATAGAATATTTAATCTACTGCCCCGTCCGCAGCGGCAGTAGCTCAGTCTGTTAGGTGCTGGGTCTCACTCTCTTAGGTGGTCTATATAGCTCAAGCTATATAGCTTGTGACTAACAGAATGATATATTGCGGGGTGAGTTCGAATCTCGCCAGCGGAGAAATGTCACCTCTCCCAGAGAATGGTTTTGTGTCTGCGTTTCTTACGTATACCCTTTCTCTACACAAACCTGAGGCTTTCAGAAGGGAAGTTATCCATTTCTGTGGTGTGTTTTATGTTAGTAGTGGTTGTGAGAAACACACCGTAGTGCCCTGTTTGGGTCTTTTCTACTATCTGTCTGACAATTATTGTCAAATTGACAGACAGATAACGACCTGCTTTTCCGCAGGTGGCATGACAGCAGTGACCTTAAGGAAGACAATCTACTTATTTATTTGAAGGAGATGCCGAAAACAACTACTCCACGGACAATGTGCCCCGACTGGCATTGCATTACTTCGTGTGTCTGGTTAGTTGATCTCGATGAATGATGTGGCGACTCCTATGGAAATGCCGAAGTAATGCAATGCCAGTCGGGGCACATTTCCCGTGGAGAGTTGTTTTCGGCATCTTCTTCAAATAAATATTTATGTTTTATGTCTAACATAAAAGTATCAGACGTTAGGATTAATCTTTGTGCTTGGAATTAAGAGTTTAGTACGAAGGAGTAGAAGGGTCACGATCTAAAAAAATATTTTTTTCTTAAATTTCTGAGTTTAAACTCGGAATTTTGTTAATTTCCGACTTTAAACTCGGAATTTTGTAAATTACAGACTTTAAAGTCGGAATTTTGTTAAATTCCGACTTTAAACTCAGAATTTTGTTAAATTCCGACTTTAAACTCGGAATTTTGTTCATATTCCGACTTTAAACTCGGAATTTATTTTTTTAATATCATTAATATTATTATAATTCCGAGTTTAAAATCGGAATTTAACAAAATTCCGAGTTTAAAGTCGGAATTTAACAAAATTCCTAGTTTAAAGTCGGAATTTAACAAAATTCCGAGTTTAAAGTCGGAAATTAACAAAATTCCGAGTTTAAACTCAGAAATTAAAGAAAAAAATATTTTTTTAGATCCTGGCCCTTCTACGCCTTCGTAGTTTAGAGATATTAAGTATTGTTATTATTCAACCAGGGAATTTCTAAGATGAATATTTCATTTGCCTCACCTCCACATTATTTAACTGAAAAAGAATAATATTATTATTTCTTGAAATTAGGAATAATTATAATATATCAAAGCTCATAGATATCCTTTGGCTTTATATATATTAGTAAATAAGAAAAAAAGTGGGATCATTGTAATTTATTAAATTGATTCCAGGCTCAGTCTTCTATAAAATTATTTTATATACAGAACATTAAGCAAGCATTGAAAAACGATTACTTGAATATAAGGGCACAAGGCATAGCAATAAAGGAGTCAGCACAGCTAATTTTACTTGGGCTTACAAATTGTTAGAATATGGATTTATTGGGAACACCAAGTTATATTTGAATTACTTGTTACATTTGTTATTCTTTATTTTACTATAGAATCATATTTTAGTATCTTTATTACTTTCTTAGAATTTGGATTACAATTTCCATGAAATATGGTACATAAAATGTATATTTAGCCATTCGGACACAATTATACAGTTAAAACTTCTTTTTGCACTACCTACTGAATTTTTTGTTTGATGTGAGTGCAACGCCTTCTTCAACTGATGCACAATTTTATTAGGTACAGAATAGAGTTCTGTGTTTACAATACGAGTATATCTTCTCTGAGTTCTAGAGTAGGTACTTTGTTATATTTCTACAGTTCTTTAAGGTATTTCAGTATATGTCTTCAGGTACTTTCTATAGTTCTTGGTTTGAATTTTCTACTAAAACATGCAAATACAGTCATAATAAGGTTGGTTTTTATAATGAATATGTATCAATAAACATTATTGCAATCTTGTTTTCATTTGACAATATGAAAACATTTAGTAGGTAGTAAAGATATTTTAATTTGTGGTTAATTTAGTTATTAGCCTGTTGATGTTGAATATTGCAGTGCTCTATGGGGATTATACACAATTTTATTAATCAATTAAAGTAGATATCTGTGAACTAGCAGAATAAATAACCTCAATATCAATGTTAGCGGCACCCAAATAAAAATTTCTAATTCTGTTAAAAATCCAAGGTTAATTCTAGATGAAATTCTCAAGTTTCGAGAACATGTGGCTAAAATCGTTCAGAGAGAATAATTGCTATATCCACATAAGCATAGTTTAAACCTGGGTATCATATCACTGCTATATGAAACATTGAGTTTGTCACAATTAACTTTTTGTGCAGTCTATGGTCCATGTCCAGAACAAGATTCTGTGAATAAAATCCAACGTGTGTAAAACGCATGTATTATTCATTTTCAGCATCAGAAAGTATAATCATGTTTCCCACAGATTAAAATTACTGAAATTGCTTAATATGGCAGACCGTCATTATGCAAATGATCTCTGTTCATTTCATAAAATTATGATAAGTAGGCAGCCGACATATTTATATAATAAAATATATTTTCGTTCAGATGTTAATAATAATATACACTTCCCCCTTCTTATAGAACTGGTTTACTTATTTAAATGAAGTTACAAATTTAACATTTACAAACTGTACAATTATATTCCTCATGAGTACAAAAACTATTGCATTAAATTTAAAAAAGCATTTTCTATATATTACGTACACAAACATTTATTCACTTTTATTTTTTTTTTTTATTTATTTTGCAAGATATATTTAAGCTGCATTTTAGTTATAGTTATATTATCATTCACCTATGAAATATTTAATTAATTGTAGTATTGTTATCGAATTGTAGTCTATTAAGCTTTATTTTTCTTATACATATGCAAGGGTTGAATGGAAGAGCACAGAATAAGTGAACTTCCATTGAGATTTCCCTCCTTTTTACCATTTTTATTATATTACATTGCTGTAACCTCTTGATTTTGGCGAACCTAGGCCAGACAAGGATACCATAAGTTCTTGAATTTGAAGTGGAATAATTATATAAAAGTCTGGGGTATATTTTACTATAAGCTGCATATTGGCCCTATTAGAAGCTTGACAGAGAATACAATGGTAAAGTTACAATGGATGTGTAGTAAACATGAATACTAACGAGTAACTGTCAGTAACTAACTCTTAGCTTGAGAAGGTAAAACTTCAACAGCTAAAAGGAAGCAAGTTGTGATTATTTACTTTACATATTATTTTTATAGAGACTAATGCAATCCAAGTAGCAATATAATTTATATATCTAAACTTACTTCTTTGGAAGACTGCTTGATTCTATTTCTAATGAAAATAGTACGACATTTTCGCACGGGAGATTATTGTCAGTAAGTGACAATGGTACAGGTAAAGGTGCGTACAGATATGCAACAGAACTTCGTATCGTAACACCGTCGCGCTACAAGTTTGGACGAGACTGCGTAACAGCGTAAAGACCTTGCCGCCTTTTATATAAAACGGATTATTCGTTGTATCTAGAAGTCTTTCTGCACATTTAGATGAAACATGTCAACTCTCATCAACAACGGTTGTGGAGCAAGAGACAAACAAATATTTGTAAAGATTCCTCAGATAATTGGACAACTATAATATACGTCAAGGACGGTCTATAGTAAGTAAATTGTGTATTAAACAGAGATCAACTTAGAGATTAAACAGAGGCATTAAATGTTGTATCAATATCTATGGGTGGGAGGTCCGATACGAGTGACAGTGGTTAGAGGTGTGGCCGCAGATCTGTGGGTGTGGCTCTCAGCTGCGTTCCCCCACTAAATAACGAATTAGAAGTATTTTTCCAGTTTTATGTTATTGTTATTTTTTATTTGGGAACCTGTATAATATAAAACCTGTAGTTATACCAGAAAATCTATTTTCTTGAAGACATGAGACTTAGGCCCGTATTCATAGTCGCTGCCTGAGTATTAAGGACGACTTATTTCAAGTAGGTAGTTTGTTTTAACCGAGGTTTTAACAGTTAATTCTTTATGTTTAAGGAAGGCCTATATTAGTTCTTATCTCAAGGCAAGTCCGAAGGTCTCTTGAGAAGTCTTTCTTTGTCATTAGCCATCTTTTCTAACCAAGCATACGTATACACATGTTATCTGTTCAGCAGTATACAGGGTGGGTTTTTGAAAACGAAACAGAGCGAATAACTCTCAGGAAAATTATTTTTTCGAAAAACGCCGAGACAGGTCGATTTTTGATCAAAAGGGGACATCTTTTCCCATACTTTTGATGCTCCAGTCTCACCCCCCTAGGGGCAACCCCCTCAAATATCTTAATAGGGAAGAAGGGTTAAATGACACATCATTTGAAAGGTACTTCAATTATCTACACAACCCTGTATTAGTTTTTTAATTTGACTGGTTAGTTTTGAAAATAAAGGTTGTTAATAAAAAACTACTTTTTACGGTTTTATTTGCAAACTTTTTCTACATCAGCCAATTAAATATTCAAATTGATGACCTCCAGCCTCCATACAATAGTATAAGTTTTGCACAATGCGATCACGTACGTTTTACAACATTTCTGGAGTAACTTGGCGGCATTCGTTAATAATGCGTTGGCGTAGATCTTCAAGGGAAGTAGGTGGAGTGGCATAAATTTTGGACTTTAAATGACCCCACAAGAAAAAATCCAAAGGGGACAAATCCGGCGATCGCGCAGGCCACTCTATGACGCCTCTTCTCCCAATCCACTGATTTGCAAACGTACGATCGAGATACTGCCGAACAGGCAAGGCGTAATGAGGAGGGGCTCCATCCTGTTGGAATATCAACTGGTCTTCTAGATAATTTTCATTATTCTCTATAATGTGTATCAGCTCTGGATAAATGGAGTTTTCCAACAAATCCAGGTACATCTCCCTGGTGAGATTACCTGGTAAGAAAAAAGGACCAACAATGTGGTCACCAAAAATTCCAGCCCATACATTTAATTTTTCCTGATGTTGTGTATGAGTCTCATAAAATATCCTGGGATTAGAATCGGACCAATAACGACAATTGTGACGATTGACATTGCCATTAACAGTAAATGAACACTCATCCGAGAAGCAGATATTAAAAATTAAATCTGGATTGTTAATAGCTCGTTCACTCATTACTTCACAAAATTGTAGTCGGCGGTCAAAGTCATCTCCATTAAGTTCATGTGCAAGGTGAATCTTATAGGGATGGAATTTATGATGCTTCAAAGTTTTACGAATTTTGTTTCGCCCAAAACCGGATTCAGCTGCCATTTGCCTCGTACTCGTTCTAGGATTTATAGCAACATGGCCTAGAATAGCTACATCTTCTGCTTCATTTCTTTCGGGGTGTCGCTTTTTATTACTTACAGATCCGGTCTCCTGAAATTTGGTCACTAACTCCAAAATGTACTTCCTGTGAACATTTTTACCCAAGTGTTGCTGATTAAATATTTCTGCTGTCCTATTAGCACTCCGATTATTTGCATAAAAAAGAGCAATTATTTCCACTCTTTCTGGAATCTAATAAACCATAATGTCGACAAACTGTACAGGTAACAATAAAATAATAATTCACTCAATACCCGTTCTGATTGTATTATTTAATATTTCAATTTACTGCGAATAATAAAAGGAAATGTCACTCTGGCATAAGAGGTGACACTCGTGGACGACTATTGTATGGAGGCTGGAGGTCATCAATTTGAATATTTAATTGGCTGATGTAGAAAAAGTTTGCAAATAAAACCGTAAAAAGTAGTTTTTTATTAACAACCTTTATCTTCAAAACTAACCTGTTAAATTAAAAAACTAATACAGGGTTGTGTAGAGAATTGAAGTACCTTTCCAATGATGTGTCATTTAACCCTCCTTCCCTATTAAGATATTTGGGGGGGTTGCCCCCCTCCCTAGGGGGGTGAGACTGGAGCATTAAAAGTATGGAAAAAGATGTCTCCTTTTGATCAAAAATCGACCTGTTTTTCGAAAAAATAATTTTCCTGAGAGTTATTCGCTCTGTTTCGTTTTCAAAAACCCACCCTGTATATATTTAAGAAATAATGAAAAATGATAATTTTTATGTACACTTTGATATGAAAGACAAATATAGCAATCCCACGTTTCCCTAAAAGGCACCTAATTAAGAAATTATGAAAACCTAATAGAATTTTATGAAGAATCTCAATTTCAAAGAAGATACAGGTTTTGACAAGGGAGTGTGATACATATACTACTCTCATTAGTAGAAAGGATTGTTCATTATTAGTCTGATCCATATGTTACTTACTTTAATGCAAAACACACAAAATACTGACGCTAACATTTAACAACACTCAGCAATCATATTTAACAGTGAAACAAACACAGTTATACTCTAACTAATAAACTATGCACTTATTTATTTATGTGAAATGTAAGCTTTCTGTGTTTTAACCACATTACAAATAAAAAATACTAAACAGGTTTTCCTCTGTTGAGGATTTATGGAGTATCATCTATGAAATTTATGACAAATAAGGAGGGTTTATATTTTAGGGAAACCTTTTTCAAGGAAACGTTTTCCTTATCTTGAGTGCGAACTATGAATTCCGACCTTAGAGATTAATAAATAATTTATATTACATTTATTTATAAAAGATTACTCTAACTGTGCTCATATTATCTAATATTTCAAAAAACAATAGGAATATGAAAATACTTTTAAGGGCGATTAACTGCAGTAATTCTTTCCAACTCAAATAATAGTTTCTTTACTATTTGTATCAATTAATGTTAGATGATGAAATGCCTTTTAGTAAGAGAAGAATGGGTGAAAAATATCTGTAAATGCACTTAATCACCACTAATCATTGTTTGAGACTTGTGCGTTGAATATTAAGATGCAAAGTACCGAACATGAATTTAAAGAACTTGGGGGTGTTATAGCTGCCCCTTAAGTAAATTGTTAATAATGAGTCATGAGTAAATAATGAGCCAGCCTAAATCAACTGTGATTTTATACGGCTTAACCCTATTTGATCCACCATGTCGTTATTCGCAATTGAGGTCAGTTTAAAATTTATGAATTTAACATTTTAGGGGATATTTCCTACCTATTAAATCATTAGTGAGACAGTTTATTTCAACAGTGACCTTCGTATAATCCAACCCTATTTATCCAACATGTCGTAATTTTAGATCTAGTCCAGTTGACGGGTTATATATTTAACATCATAGAGGGTAGTTTTTTAAACATTACACCCGTTACCATACTTCTGTATTTTGATATTTGACGAAGTTTGTAACGAGCTGAATTTTAAAAGTATAATCTTGATATAAGCTTCAATTCTTATTACCCTTATTTATATTATGTATATACTACTTGTTTCTATATTGTTTTAATGCAGTGTGTGGTCTTATATTGTCCTTTATACATATTATCTGTGTAATCATGGTTGCTTTAGTGATTAGTGTGTGTGTGTGCAATTATGATTAAACCATAGAAATTATATATATAAAAAATATAGAATGCCAATATCCATTAGATGACACATAAAAAAATAGTCATTCTATGCAGAATACCAGAAAACGTAACTTTATGGAATTTACTGGGAATTTTTACACCACACCATGGGATACGACCCTGTAAGCATTGGTAGCATTTAATCCCAATTAAGTGTTAAGTTAAGAACCTTTGACGTTTATCAGCTATCAGCCTGTGTTAATTGCTTTGAATATTTGAATATTATTCAAAGCAATTATTAATTGTTCTTGTTTGTTTTATGGCCTCCACATTATTTGTGTATTTGTTGTTCTTACCGTTTTGTTGGTAAATATTACCATACTTTATATTTTAATCTGTTACCTGAACAACTGTTTCGTTTTAGTTTATAGTGAGATAAATGGCCTTTGGGTAATAAAATGATTTTGTGCAAATTTCGGCTTTAAGGGTTCAATCTGTCCAAAATTTTGGTAAGGATTATTCTACTATTAATAATAATGTAATGTAACCGGCCATTTAGTATTTATTTAGCATGTTAAGCTAAAAACTGCGAATCGGTGAATATTATGACAAAAATTCCAAGTGGTTGCAAATAACCTAAGTCATATGTAAAAATACATAATTTTTTAATTTCCCACCCGGCTACTGATGCGAAGCTAGATGCTAGTGTGACCAGAGCTACCTATACAGACAACCAAAGTTGCTAGAGTTACGTTTTCTCCATAGGATTGCCATTTTCAGACTCCATACAAAACTTCTATATTTTTTATAATCTCTATGGATTAAACTGAAACCAGTTATAGAGTGCACCCGTAACAATAGAGAGAGAGAGCTATAGGGAAGCTAGAGATGATGATAAAACGGTAGCCATCATGCCAATATTTCTACGTTGTGAGAAAAGTTCAATTATATGGTTGAAAAATAAATTTAAAAATACCTAAGTGTTTACTAATTGTCGATCTAGGTATATCCATTCACTTCTGCTGAGATACAAGAAAAACAACATGGCGAAACTCGAAGAAAGCTATCTGTTACAGGCGCCAAAAAGTATTTTTAATTGAGTGCAGTATCGTCATATATGGTAATATATTTGGTGGGTGTTTGTAGTGGCGAGATACAATGAAATACACCGTAGTGCTCTCTTTCGATCTTTGCTACTACCTGTCTGACAATTATTGTCTAATTGACAGACAGATAACGATCTGCTTTTCTGCAGATGCCATTACAGATTGTCTTTGAGGAAGACAATCCTACTTATTTATTTATTTGGAGATGCCGAAAACAACTACACCACGGCAAATATGCCCAGACTGGCGTTGCATTACATCAACATCTCCATGGATATCGATTTGGTGGGTGTCTAATAAGCACAGATTTTGTACCAGTGAGTATTCCTTCTCTACTACCTACTGAAATATTGCCTTTGGCCAATTATAATGTTTCGTTTAAACTTCAACATCCTCCATTGAGTTGTAGATGTTAAACTAAATTAGTTCTAGTGTTTCCGTACGTGATTCCGTTTGTAATCTTTAACTAAGTTGTAATTTAATCTTCCTGAAAGATTAATGTTTCTTGTACTTCTATTTATAGACTTTCTTACAGTGGTTATGTTTATATTATTGAAATTTCCTTAATTTCTGATTAGTTTAATGTAAATGATTAGTGTTTGTACTGAAATATTTTGTCATGTTCTATTTCTTTTACGAGTCTGTTGTATAGTTGTTCATTTATGTTATGCTTAACGTAATAAATGCAAAGTATTATTATATTAGCCTGTCTTGCTGAAAGTAAAAATATAAGTTTGTTCTGGTTTGTTTGTGTGACATTACTTCAAACCAGTGGTGCCCTTATTTCAAGTTAACCAGATAAGTCTATCGAAATCACCACCCACGCTTAGATAAGAGTTTCATAAGTAAGTATTGTTTTGTATAAATCTTGAAGAGTACCTTATAAGTTTTAAAATTAAATGTACTGATTTTAAAAAATATTTACAGATTGTATGGTGCTTTTAATGCGTATATTGAAAGAA
This sequence comes from Pogonocherus hispidulus, assembly GCA_963924545.1. Classification (NCBI taxonomy): domain Eukaryota; kingdom Metazoa; phylum Arthropoda; class Insecta; order Coleoptera; family Cerambycidae; genus Pogonocherus; species Pogonocherus hispidulus. The sequence goes on from OZ004693.1 coordinate 74,648,981, forward strand.
CATAGATTCAGCCAAGAGTATATTATGTTTCCACGTGAAATGTAATTCAAAAAACTGTTACGCCGCGATAACGTTTATTTTCAGTGACGCAAATTTTTTTCAAAATTTGTAATAATTGACGGATGGGATAATGGAGATTCGAAATATGTCTACAAAATTAACATGCATTTAAAAAGATGTACACCAAATGTCTCTATTTCTATAGATTTACATTAGCATTCTCTCACGCGTACATTGATATTTATTTTGAAGCGGAATATGTTTTGACGTTTACTCTTATTTTTGGCATATTTTAATGATCCTATTCAGGACAGTTGTTAAGGTTATAAGATTTTGTTTTTCTCACCACTTACTATTTTTATTTACAGCTTTTAGTAAGAAAAACAAGTTTTTGTAACGCAATATTCAGGTGAAAATACGCCAGCGGCTCGTCGAGAAAAAACGAAAATAACAATGTTTACTTCTTCACAGAGAAGAAATTGCTAAGAAAAATAAATAACTACCGAATAAACCATATATTTTATAAAAGTCTAAATAGACTGACATATTTGTAGTCTATTTATCCACACAGTATTTTCCTAAAATAAATATACTTCCAATTAATTTCATTTACACGGCCATAAAATTATTATAGGAACTCGTAAAATATTTAAAGCACGAACTCAACACATGAGCATTACAAAACCGTAAACTACGTGACACATCATCAAAGAAAAAATCTTTAAAAAATAGTAATAATGTATGGTCAACCATAATTAACGATGCACGAGTTTATAATTAGTATACATGTATAAAATAGGTTGTTTATAAGTTTATTTAACACAATTTTCACGAGTTTCACTGATGCTACTCGGTGTAGGGGTACATTAACATCAGATGCGCTTCATCAACTTGGAGCCACGCGCCGTTTAGTGTCAAACGAACTTCCATGTGTTTATGTCAGACGCGCTTGGCTTAGATTTCGGCTGACATCAAAGCGAACCTGCATAAACCTCCCTATTTTTATTTTTTATCTACTCTGTCTTTAAAATAAGTCTATTTTAGATCCCTACGAATACGACATTAATATTGCACATAATATGGTACATACATTTACATTACCCACCCTTCTTTCCAACTTCGTCTCCTAATTATTTCCAATTTTTTTTTTCAATACATGCACATTTTTATGTAATTAATGTTTTGGATTCCAGATAGCCACTCTTTTAAAACCTGCAGTGATCACTTAGCTTTCCATTGTTATAAATACTAAACACTGCACTGTGCTGAAATAAGCAACACGCGGATGGCTTTCGGAGTTCTCTAAGTGAAGCAAAACCGACACAACGCATTTCGCCGCGCCGCATAGGATACAAACATTTATAAACTAATAAAAATGCTCTATTCTCCTACGTTTTCCGGTAGGGTGTATGTTAATGAACTATTAATAATGTTTGTGGACTGTATTTAAACAAATGTAAATTGATGACAAATGCAAGATCTAGTGTAAGTTCGACTCACCTTAGTCCAGGAGTTGGAGATGACAATTTCTTCTGTTTAAGGCGAAGCGCGTTTCTCTAGCTAGATCCGGCACTCGCGATAGTCAAGCTAATAATCCCGCGTACGTGGACACTACTTATCGCGATAAAGGCCATAGTTCCAACTTACACCGATGTCGGACAAAATTAATTTTATAAGATTGAAAATAAACCCAAAATTATAATAAAAAACACTTATAACTAAGACTAGGAACGGAACATACCGCCCACCAAAATGCAAAGTGCATTTTATTCATGAAGCTGGTAATGGTGCAATTTTTGTCACGGGTCTTTTAAGAAGACCGCGGCTAGTACGTAATGTGACTACTCTACATATGCCATCGCTGCCTGGGTGTCTCTCTACCACACGGCCAAGACGCCACTGTAGCGGAGGAATATTATTCTCTTTTAATAAGACTAATGCATATAAAGAGATATCAGAAGCACTAGAATACCATTTATGACGTTGTTGCAATGTGTTCAAATATTCAACGTGCCAGCGTTTCCAAAAATCGGACTGCATTCTTTGTATCAATTGCCATCTAGATAATCTATTTAAAGGTAGATGCGAAAAGTCATGATCAGGTAAGCAAGAAAGCGGTTCTAGAGTTAAGAAATGACCGGGGCTTAAGGCGACAATATCCGTGGGATCAGAACTAGTCGGACTCAGCGGGCGTGAATTAAGAATAGCTTCTATTTGTGTTAGTAAAGTATACATTTCTTCAAATGTTAAAATCTGATCCCCAATGACCCTAATCATATGGCTTTTGACAGATTTGACACCACTTTCCCAAAGTCCACCCATATGGGGCGCTGAGGGTGGGTTAAATTGCCAAACAATATTCTGATTTTCAGAGGCCTCTTTCATTAACTGTAAGATTTCCCGATGCGCACCTACAAAATTAGTGCCTCTATCGGAAAGTATTTTCGAACACCGACCACGACGTGCAATAAACCGGCGCAACGCTGCTAAAAAGGCTTCCGATGACAAATCTGACACTAGCTCTAAGTGGATAGCTCTTGTAGCACAACAAACAAAAATGCATATGTACGATTTTTTAGATTTGATACCACGCATTTTCAGCGCCGTCGTAAATATAGGTCCTGCAAAATCAACACCTACACAGGAGAATGGTTTCACTTGGTTAACACGACAAGCAGGTAAATTTCCCATCTTGGGTTGTACAAATTTAGGAGAGACGCGAAAACACTGTAAACATTTAGACAGTACATGACGTATGGCCCTTTTTGGAGAAAGAATCCAAAAATGTTGTAATATTAAATAGTGTAACGTTTGTAACCCTACATGTAAATAATCATGATGATATTTTTCTATAATAAGTTGAGTAAGACGATGACTCCTTGGTAATAATATAGGAAATTTTCGACTATAGTCTAAACTAGAATGTGTAAGGCGTCCGCCCACCCTGAGCAAATCATCTTCAGGACTGATGAAGGGGCTTAATTTTCGAAAATGTTTCGGTAACGGTTTATTATTTTTAAGAGCAAGAAGTTTGTTGAACAAATGCTATTAATTTCAATAAAGCTGTATGTAATTCTCCTAAGCTAAAAGCGTGATATTTTCTATTATGTGGAATTTTTAGATTATGAACAAAACGAATACAGTATGCTATTATGCGTTGAATTTTATGTAAAGACGAAAATCTGTTCAATAAATCTAAACATGCTTCAAATGTAAAAGTACTTAATAATGTAATTTTTCGTTCTTCCGGTGAACTTATTGCAAAATCTTCTATTTTACACTTTGGCCAACATTCTATATCTAATAAGAGCCAGGAGGGTCCTGACCACCACAAATCATGTGTTAATAATTCGGATGGTAGTAAACCGCGAGTGGCACAATCTGCAGGATTATCTGCAGATGGAACATAATACCAATGTCGAGGTGGTCCTTTATTTTGTATGTGGCACACCCGATTTGCTACAAAAGTTTTCCAGTGATGAGGAGAATTTTTAATCCAATGAAGTGTAACAGTGGAATCAGACCATGCATAAATGTTAGTGAATTTTATTTTTGTTTCATATGTTTTAACAACGAATTCTAAGATATCACTAAGTAATACTGCAGCACATAATTCCAGTCGTGGGACAGAAATTTTTTTAAGAGGAGCTACTTTAGATTTTGCGTATATGAGACGAGTTAGTCGAGTGTCATCTGAATAAGTAAAACAAAAATATATAACTGCAGCATATCCACGTTCCGAACTATCTGAAAAGGCATGTATTTCACAAGACTGGAAATTATCTAATGATAAACAACGAGGAATTTTTAGTTGTGAAAGCATATGTAAGTCAGCTTTATAGCGTGTCCAAATATGTTGAACATTTTCTGGTGGATATTCATCCCATTTTAAACCTAGTACCCAAAGATGTTGGATAAGATGTTTAGCTAAAAATGTTAGAGGAGCTAAATAACCTAAAGGATCGAAAATTCTAGCAAGTTCGGATAAAATTGTGCGCTTTGTTGCAGGCCTATTCAATACTTCTACTTTATATGTAAAACAGTCTATCGTTGTATTCCACATGAACCCTAGTACCTTTAAAATTTCTTGAATTGCAGAGTCAAAGTTAAGCGTACTATGAACACAATTTGATTCAGGAATATTTGACAAAATTGATGGTTCGTTAGACGCCCATTTACGTAATTCAAATCCACCACAACGAAACAATTCTGTTAATTCATGAACCAGCTGTTTTGCTTTATTTACTGAACTACACCCTGTCACAATATCATCTACATATATATCAGAAAACAAAATACGGGCGGCGTTAGGGAATTTATCCCCTTCATCCTTAGCTAATTGTTGTATAGTGCGTAGAGCTAAAAATGGGGCGCAATTTATCCCATACGTAACCGTGTTTAGCTGATACTCTGAAATTGGTTCATCTCTGTTAAAACGCCAAAAGATGCGTTGGTAATTTATATGAGATGGTGCAATTAAGATCTGCCTATACATTTGTTTAATATCCGATACTATAACGTAAGTATGGAGGCGAAAATTAAGCAAAATTACAGAAATATCCTTTTGAAGTTTAGGTCCAATACCAAGCGTATCATTTAACGATAAACTAGAAGGTCCATGAGGTGATGCATCAAACACTACTCTCAATTTTGTAGTTGAGCTACTAGGTTTTATAATACAATTATGCGGAATGTAAAAATAATTGCAATTATTATTTTGCGATGAATTAATTAATGACATGTGACCTGCTTCTAAATATTCTTTCATGAATTCAGAATATTGCAAATATAAGTCATTATTAATTATTAAACGTTTTTCAAGACCAATAAAGCGGCGAAGTGCAATATCTTTCGACTCAGGAAAATGCTAGTTAGGAAAATTTGATTTAAATGGCAAAGATACAATATATCTACCCCCTTTGTTACGAGAATGCGTAGACAAAAAAATATGTTCGTCATATTCAGAACTTTGAGAAGGTTTTGAGGGTGTTTCCTCTATTTCCCAAAATTTTCTAATAGTATTATCTAAATTTGACTCAACCAGCGCGCAAAATGATTTTACTGAATGCATATTACTATTATTGCAACCAATTTTGCCCATCAAAATATAACCAAAAATCGTGTTAATTGCCACAGGTTCATCTACCTTTCCCACTAATTTACCATCACGTAAAATTTGAGGAAATATATCGGCTCCTAAAAGCTCATCAATTTTCCCTGGACAATTAAAAGTTGGATCTGCCAAAGTAATATTTTGAATGTGTTTCCAAGTAGACGAGGGCAATTTATGAGTTGGCATTTTTTCACAAATTTGTGGGACAATTACGAAATCTGTGTCAAGATTAGGCTCTATGAAACCTACTGGACGAATAGTACCCATCGCTACATAAGAAGCAGCTGATGCTAAGTGACCTAGGCAATTAATTGTTATGGGTAATTTGGTTTTAACTAAACCTAATTTGGTAAAGCAAGATTGCGTCATAAAGCTAGCTTGACTTGCACAATCTATCAAAGCGCGAATAGTGTGATACACACCACGATAATCTGCGACCTCCACTAAGGCGGTAGCTAATAGAACAAAATTATTTTTATTAGGCGAAATAGAGTTGGTCATGTCATTGACTGAAAACGTACTAGGCGTTTCCAATGAAACTTCGGTATTCGCTTCATTACTACTCGTATTACTCGTATCTTGAGAACATTCTCCAACCGGAGTTGACTGCGTACCAAAATGTAACATAGAATGATGTCTACTGTTGCAAGTTTTACATGTAGAACTTGACTGACAATTTTTTATAAGATGTACGTCACTTAAACAATTTACACACAAGTTGTATTTTTTGATAAGTGCGTAACGATCACGCGGTGAATTTTGATTGAAAATGCGACATTTCATTATAGAATGATTGTTATTATTACATAAAGGACAAGAAACTTTATGTTTATTGACATTAGTTACCAGCGAATAACGTTGACTTGGTTTTTTCGAATAAGAAATATTTTTATTGAAATTTCTATTTGGTTTGCAATCAGTTTTTTGTACAGATAAATTAATCGCTTCAAAAGCTGTACACTGGCTTTCCAAAAATGTAATTAAAACTTTAAACGACAGTACTTTAGTTCAAAACGTTGAATTACATCTGGATGCAGTTTTTATAATAATAGATGAAATAATACAAAATCCCACTGGTCAACAGGGAGACCTAGGTTTTTTAAAGAATCTAAATTTTCAGAAACAATATTCAGGATATGTCTTAAAGCTTCAGCAGAGTCACTCTGACATTTAGGCAAATCTACAATCTCTGACCAACAAGAACTGGTTAAAAACCGTTTATTGGTGTATCTTTTGACTAATTTATCATATGCTATTAGATAGTTCTCTTCGGTAATTTGAAGACCTTTAACTAACTTTAAGGGTTCTGGAGCTAAAGACGAAACCAAGTATTGAAATTTCTCTACCTTTGAAAGTGAGGCATTCGAATGAATTAAAGAGTTATATAAATCCATAAATGGTGTCCAATTGCTATAACTAACATCGAAAATATTCAAATTAAGTTTAGGTAACTTTACATTACTCTGCTTAGAAGTACTAGGGACTTTGTTTAAATTTTCATTACCCATAATATTATGATATATAGTTTTTATTGTGTAATAATTATCATCAACTTGTTTACGAACATTTTCCTCGGCTTCTAGAGCTTCAGGTTCAGACACTGACAAAAGAGCTATCAAATTAGAGTTTTGCGTATTGAAGTCTGCATAAATTTGATCTATATCTTTATACCTTATCTTTATGCCTTGAAATATCAGTAACCGCGTCATTTCCAATATCTAATAATTCAGTTATGCGATTTATGGCAGTGGAACGAAATGTCCTAGCTTTTTTAATAGCATTAATATTCGCCATATTATTTGAGTTTATTATGATAAACAAAATTCAACAATAATTATGTGTCGATGACTTATTGATACAAAGCACAGTTTATTATACCTATGTATAATATATACTTATATATGCGAATGCAACAATTAGCAATAAATAGTACCAGCACCTGATAAGATAATAACAATTATTTATTAAAGAATAACCAAAAAATACCTCTTTACTATAAAACAGAGCGCAAAAAATATATAGTTTTTCGGCCGCGTAGCGGACAAGAAACTCAAGAAACTCAAGCGTTTTAACGTTTTAACTACCTACTATTTTAACGATTTATTTTAAAGCATAATAATTATTAATGTTTATAAAAATAATAAAATTTAACCATTAGCAAAGTTTTAACTATTAGCCTCAATTTGGCGATTTCAAACTATCCGGAGATCGAAGGTCCAAAAAATGTTAATGAACTATTAATAATGTTTGTGGACTGTATTTAAACAAATGTAAATTGATGACAAATGCAAGATCTAGTGTAAGTTCGACTCACCTTAGTCCAGGAGTTGGAGATGACAATTTCTTCTGTTTAAGGCGAAGCGCGTTTCTCTAGCTACATCCGGCACTCGCGATAGTCAAGCTAATAATCCCGCGTACGTGGACACTACTTATCGCGATAAAGGCCATAGTTCCAACTTACACCGATGTCGGACAAAATTAATTTTATAAGATTGAAAATAAACCCAAAATTAAAGCCAATTTCAAAAAACCATGGTAACTATTGACCAAATAATTAAATGAAAGAAAAAAAATAAAAAACATTTATAACTAAGACTAGGAACGGAACAGTGTATGTAAGAGGCGTTACTCCAAACAAAGCATACCTGATGTGAACACACACTAATTGAGCGGTCATAACGGAGCGCCGACCTTGGCTCCTTCATAGTATACGCACCTTTGATCGGAGTCATGGTTTTGGCGAGGGTCCTCGTTATGTCCGCCGCCTAAAGCCGCGTGCTCCTACAAATTCGGCAGTCGTTGGGAGCCGCGACTGGGTAGCTGCTACCAATTCGCCAGGCCTGCATTAATGTAATTTAAATACGACTGTTTTCCTACAAATTCTCGAGTCGCTGCTACCAACGATTCTTCGCCAGTCGTTGGTCGTTAGTAGTTTGTCTCGCCCGAGAGCAGTACAGGTGCTATTCGCAGCGAATTGATGGATGAATTTACTGCAGAAAATGACAAACAGCTTGTTCATCTCGTTAGTTGATTGTTGTATCAAATTTAAAATAAAATTAAAATGATACCGCGAAATTCTAAAAAATTCTTTAAATTTTGTTCCATTGTCACTTATAGATGGTTTTTAATTAAAATGGATTGGAAACCGTCTCTCTGTCTATTTTTAAACATAGCCAGTTCTTTCTTCCTATGACTCTCATTTTGTAGTAATACATGTAAAATTAAAGTCTCCTCTTCCGCTTGGTAATGCAACAACATTAACATAATGCCTTTTTAGTAATATTTATTTTTAATATTCAATTTTTCCATTCACTAGAACTTAAAAAGTGTACTGAATATGTACGTAGGAAAACAATCTTGGCGGCAACTGACACCTACTCGGTGGTGGCTACTAGTGACCAGCGAATCTGTAGGAGAACACTCGGGTCGTGGCGAATTGGTAGCAGCTACCCAGTCGCGTCTACCAACGACTGGCGAATTTGTAGGAGAACGCGGCTTAAGACATGGTCGTTCGCATCAGTTACTATTTTCAAAACAGACTTTTAGCCTGATTCATAGTTTCTTTTGGGATTACACCAAAACAAAAGAAACTATGAACCATGAAAACTCACCACAAATAAGGTACAGATATTATCTACAAGAAAGATATAGACTTTCAGCCTGCCGCGCGTTAGCCTTAACCTAACAAAATTTATGCACTTTTTCCGTTTAAGAACCGATTAAAACTACCGGAGCAAATTCCAACCGACTAGATTGTGCATTTTTTCGATTATGAAGCTATTAAAATATAAAATACCTCTTTTTAACCGTGGAACAATAAATTATATACACAAGAATTTATTCCGAGTCTAACTGACGTATAGTAATTTTAACGAAAAATACCGTTAAAATTAAGATCTTCTAAAAGAAAATCTTTTCCAAAAATGTTTGTTGTGATGAATGCAAATTTTTATGGTTGAGAATTTATAATGGAAAATTTTAATAGCACCGTTAAATTTAACAGATATAGATTAAAAATAAGCTTCATAAAACCGTATCTATAACAGGATGTATCGGTGCTAAAAATTGCACTAAAAGATATCGACTAGTTTATGTCAACATTAAAGATAAATTGAGTCTTTTCAGAAAACATTTTCTTCGGTTCAAACTCATCGAAATCTGATAACCAGCTAGCTGAGAAATGATCTGGAATTTGCATATTGTATATTGGGTATTGTCGATAATCAGGTTGAGGTTTATGCGTGTTATTAACTGGGATATCTCGCACAGGACAACGGAAATTTATTGATATAAACAAGATGACCACCAACAGTTGATTTTATACAGTTTCAGGCTGTGAGGACTACATGGACCCTAGTCTTTACAGCCTGAAACTTTATAAAATCAACTGTTGGTAGTCACACTAATCAGATATTATTGTTAAAGATATTGGGCAGGAAGTATGGCAGGCGTTGCAAATCAACCTAGTTGTGGTCCGTTACTGTCAACGTGCTACCAATATAAACGTAATAAGGATATTTTTAAGGACTATGGTTCAAATTTAATGTATTTTAAGAGTTATGAACATTTGTCAGAAAAAAGGCAATTAAAGGTACTGAACTTCCAGAACAGAATTACCAAAAGGGTGACCCATGATTATTGATTGGCAAAGAAATCAAGGGGCGGAGCTCTATTACAGTATAAAAATGCACTCAGATACTATCATAGAAAGTCCATCTATATGTACAGGTATTGCTTTTTATGATTGTCTATTAGTTTATTATGGATTGATCAGGTTGTTAGAAACATAGTATTTGTGGTTGAGTTTCATGCCCAACATGTCCGATGTGGATAGAATGTGTCTCTGCTTATCTCATTCAAAATGTTATTATTGTTTCTGTTTTCGCCGTCTTATTGGATTCGTCCACCACCTGAGTAGACTTCAGGTGGGCAGTACGGTCCAGGTATTTCGAGCGCATTTTTTTTTCGTATTTTTGTGCTTTTTACTGTTTACTTATAGTTTGTAGGAAATAAAGTTTTATGTAATTGTGATATTAATATGATATTTTACATTGGTTAAGTGCAATTAAGTGAAAGTGACATAGTGTATGTTTGCAACATTGTAAAAATGCGCGCGGCCATGACTGGTACCAACCCTGCTACGATTAGTCGATGCACTATCAAAAAACATTTTAGAAGCGATGTACTTTAGTTCAGGTGACCATATTCTAATTTTAATTTGAAATTTCAATGTTTTGCGCTCTTTAAATTAATTCTTGCTTTTTTAAATATTCGATAGGCCTTTAAAACAGATATACCTAAAAATTTTACAAATAAAAATTCTCACACAGAAAAATGCAGCTAAATATCTACCTATTGTTAAGTAATTGTAAAACCTTGGGTTTTAGTATCTATTAATACTGAAACTACTACTTTCGAAAATATTTTCAGTATCTGATACATTCGATTGAAACAATAGTAGAAACAAGCACATATTGAAGAAAACCTTATCAGTCAAATTCAATAATATTTTTTATTTTCTAGTATTTGATTTCTAGAGAAGTCTGTGTTCCGTAACAAATTGTTTAGTATTATTATTACGGAACTGACTGGTAAATTAAGAAACACTTTGTCTGTAGTTGTACACACTGTTTCACAATATGTGGTTAAAATGATGGCCTCCTCTATACTTTATCCTTTAGGAATTAAGGTAGTTACTGAGAGAACAGATAACACAAACTGTTCCGGTTTGATTAACATAGCATTGTGAACAGTGAAACCACAGGCGCAATGTATTCCATAAGCTTATGTAATTTGTACAAGATTAACGATTTTCGGTTATCTCAATGTCAAGAGAGCCTTTCTCCAAAGAGAGCCTTACAGTGAAAGATCACATTTTTCACCATCATTCGTGGAAATAAAATAAACGAATACCATTTCTTTCTATTTGTAGATACATTTAATCTTCTACTTCTGTTTTTAACTTAACAAAACGATAGATATGATTTCCAATAATACGCCATTAATAAAAAGTTATATGCAGATGATCTATAATTTTGCATGTTATATACAATAATTCAACTATCAAACATTGAAAGCGATAGCACCAATCGATACAAATAATCACGATCGAGCGTTCATATATGCAAAATATATCACACACGCAATATATAGAAAACACTCTATATACTAGTATTTCGGCTTATTAGGCCATTTTCAATAGAGTAAATGTCTATTACTAAATATTTCCAAGCGCATTTTTGTTATTTATATGTTTACGAGTACCTACCCCGATTGATCCCACCATCTGGTAAAGCCCGAGTTTTTAGTACCTTTTCTAAGAAGGGCGAAAGTGTGAAATCTATATGATTATTCGTAGTACAAGGAATTATAATTAAAGATTTTTTAATTTCTAATTGTTCTAACAGATCTAAACGGTTTCCTTTCTTTCTCTATGCAGTACCTTTACATTTTTCAGATCTACAAAATGATTGTTTTCCATACAATGCGTCGAAAATCCTGAATTTTTTGCGTTATTTAATATGGATTTTTTTATGTTCTTTTACTCTAGTTTCAATACTTCTACCGGTTTGACCCACATACACGGCATTACAATCCTCGCAGTTAATTTGGTATACTCCCGATTGTTTTAATTTATTAACATTTCTTTGTTGTTTATCAAAATCCTCCCAATATTACGCTTGTTGACACTGGTCATTTTACACCCGTTTCGTTCTATAAGTATTCGTATATTTTATATTTCGTAATTCTACATTTTATATTCTATATTCTAAATTCTATATTTGGTAAATTCGTAAATTCTATATTTCTAAATTCTATAGGCGTAAACTCTATAATTATTCGTAAATATTCGTTAATTATAAATCTTTGTACTACGAATGATCAGATAGATTTCACACTTTCGCCCTTCTTAGAAAAGGTACTAAAAACTCGGGCTTTACCAAATGGTGGGATCAATCTGGGTAGGTACTCGTGAACAGATAAATAACAAAAACGCGCTTGGAAATATTTAGTAATAGACATTTACTCTATTGAAAAAGGCATAATAAGCCGAAATACAAGCCGTATATAGAGTGTTTTCTATATATTTCTTGGAACATCTAAATGAGATCAATGTTTTTTCAAAACAATTATTTTCACGATGTTTCATAAAGAACCATCCGTTTCGAGTATTCACTTTATAACTATCGGATCCTCGAAATTTTTCGATCTGATCTTTTTTTGTTCCTTCTTGCCTTACATTGTAACAATTAGATTGAAAAAAAAACATTTATTATTATTATTATTATTATTATTATATAGGGTGTTGCATCTAGGTTTTAAAATGTAAGGGTAATTTACGGGAAAACGAAAACAATTGGGATTTTATGGCGTTTAAATTCATTATTTGGTCCATAAGTATGCCACAAGTGCTACAAGTTGACATGTCTTGAAAAATGAAAGCGAAAGTTAGAAGTTTTGAAAGTATGACTGAAAATATTGTACTAATTGACAATACGAACTATTTCATTAACAAGTATTTTGAAAAACTGTTTTCTCTAAAGATTATTAGTTTGTTTGTGAGCTTTTTTATTTCGTTCTTAAGCAGTTTTATATATAAAAATGGATATGACAAAATTGATATTTTTGTCATATGAATTGATCGTTTGATTGATATTTGACATTTATTTATTGTAAACAATAAAAAGCATAACTTGTTAAACAACAAATATTACCTTAAAAACATTCGTTCTCATTCTCTTCTCAACAGTTTAAGAAAAGTGGTGCAACTATTTAACAAATTATAAAATGAATACGACTTTCTGGAAACGGAATAGGGTAACGGATAAACTATCCATTGGTGGGGCCTAAAGACGCATATCTCATGCTCTGAGGGGCTACGTACGTACACGGCAAAGAGCGTAGCTTGATATTCTGTCAATAAAAACTACCTCTGAGTAATTTATAAATCAACACATACCCACCTTGAAAGTCTACGCGCACTGCAAAGTATATGTTTGAATGTAAAATTGGATAGGAAATAGGTACAGACGGCGAAGTCCTCCTGGGGCGCCTACGCATGTCACAGGTTATTCATCAAGCATGTACAAAAGGTTCAGGACAGGTACAGACGAAGAAGTCTTCATTAGTACGCACATCGCAGATTTTTCATCAACAATTCACCAAAAGTTGTAGGAGAAGAAATCTCCTATCTCTTATGGCCTATTCTAGACCTACTCTACTGTTCCTCTATAGTCCTCAGCCGAAGGCTGAGCCAATCAGAGTGATGGATTTCATTGTATGACCATGAATGGTCTCGGATTTTCTATTTTTATAGAAACAATAGGGAAAAGCAAACAAAATTAGTGGGCAAATATTTAAAAATGTATGTTATTTATTCACAATCATATTTCACACTGTATATAAATATTATAATTAAATCAATTCGCAAATTACTGAATTGCAATAAACGCCTATCAAAGTTAAAGTCTTATGACAATGAACTAGTAAAACTGCACAGTCGGGGAAAATTGCCGATTTATTGATACTTAATCAAACAGGGTCATATAGACCGGTAGAGTGCTAGCTTTCCTACAGTGACTATTTCCCCAAGTCCCTCCAAAGTCTGAAATAAATTAAGTATAACTTAGTGTAGTATTGAATTATATTATTTCTTTAACCTTTCCTATTTTGTTCATGGCACCAATAAATTACAATAGAATCTAAAATAAATGTGCTTGCAAATAGTTTTTTGTAATAAAATCGAGTGATTTACTTGTGCTGCAATAACGTAATATTTGGTGGAGGCGCCAGGCAAGGGAGTTATTTTGCAGGAAAACTTTTTTTTACTTTTTCAAATTTATAAATATAAAATATATAAATATTATAAATATATGAAATATAGAGCATATAATATATATTGATTTGCAAAGTATTTTAGGACTTGGGTAAAAAATTTATTTCAAGAAACAAACAATAATAATTAATCAGAAAATTCAATGATTTACTATAATTTTGAAAGTAATTTACTGGTCGTTTATTAACATTTTAAATATGGCTTGTAGTAGAGTGAATGGAGCTATAGTACTTTTTTTCATGCGAGCAAGTAAGGTTTGTTAGATTGCATATGTATATGTAAAAAATACCGAATATGTTCTCGAAATAGGATCCTTTTGAAAACAGTATTATAACTCAAGTAAACAGGTGAAAGCAATATTCAAAATTATATCGATTTTGTGAAAAGTAATCGGACTATATTGTAACAAAAACTCATGTGGAGGCGTCGGGTTACACTTCTGTTTGGAAATTAAATATGTTTAGAAAGGAAGAACATCCTGCTTAAATATGTCGAGTTCGTAGAATCGTTTCTGGTTCTTTAGCAAAAATGTCATTTTGGTCATAAGTACTATTCAGAACTGTTCTGGTTTAACAAATTTTTGGTAATGTAACACAAACCAGACTCGCAAATCCGGGGGGCGGAACAGTGTTTAGTAGACAAAACGCCAAATGTGCATAGCAATAATAACAGTCAAGTAAATTATATGAGTCATAAGTTTGTTCATATTAGAGTACTCTGTACATGTTCATGGTTCCTTTATTAGTTTAAGTATTAGGTTAAGAATTAATTTAAGAAAAGGATTAAGTGTGAATGACCATTAGGCTAGACTTCTGCCCATTGTATATTTCTTTATAGAATTTGCAATAAACGCATTTATTATTATTATTAAATAAATATTGTAATGTAAAAAAATCATTAACATTGGATATTCACATAGATACTTTGTTTTTTATGTAGATATAGTTTCTGCCTAATGTTTAATATTTTCGTTTTACAGTCGTAAAAGATTTTATCAAGAAAGTGCTACCAAATCAGGTTCTTAGCAATAATCACCAAAAAATAAAAGATAAACAAATATAATCTTCAATATAAAATGGAACTTTTAAAGCTCTGTAAAAGTTAAATAGATTAGGAATGTAGGCCGCTCGGTACCCAGGTGTAAAACGCTGTTATAGAGATATATAGGGATTAAGAGAACTAAGTATGGTAAAGAAAAGAGGTTTCTATCAGCGAGTGTTCTTTTAAGAATAATCCGATAAAGTTTTCGGGGAAAGAAAAAAGCCGCAAGAGCTTTTTGTACAACGAAACAAAATAAGTTGACCAGAAAATTACTCATGTCCTTTCAAGAAGCAAGAAACATTAATCACTGAAAATTCTGAAAACATATCAAGATATTCTGTAATGACACGGTAAGATAACGTTTTCAGTGAAAACCAGGGGGTTGTTTGTTACGACATTTAGATTTGATCTGGGATAAAATATACGGCTCGTAAATGACGAAAAAGGAACTACATGAGTGTTTCGTGAAAGTTAAATGCATGCGATTTGTTGCAGTGATACAGTAAGGGAATTTTTTAGAGTAGCCTCATAGATACTCAATTACAGAAATATACTGCAATGAATTACTGAACTTCATCTAACTTTGAGTTAAATTATTTCCTACCTAAAGAAAATGTAATGAGTTTATTATTTAATAAGTTATATACAATATGAAAAATAATGCAGATAGATGGGGGACATCTTCCACGCGACCATCTTTGTAACAACAAAGCAAACAAAAAAAAGAGCATACACATAGGAATGAGAAATACTTACACATCCATACATAAAAAATCCGTTTATACACAATCACATTATAATAGGAGTTTTATCCACACTAATAAAGCATATAACGTAACCTATTATTCACTAGTGAAATAAAGTAACTTTATTCCACTAGTGAAATAATAAAAAAATATTATTTCACTAGACCTACATCAACCAAATATAATTTATTTATTAAAATTAACATTAACATTTCCTTTTATATTAAAAGGCATTTCGTTCTTCGATTTTTCATATTTCATTTCGTTTCCGTTAATATTAAGCTTGTAGTTGCAATCATTCTTGAAACTAATTATGGATGTCTCCTCTTCTGAGGAACGACTTGAACTAGAAGAACTTTGGATTTTTCTTGCAATACCAAGTTTATTACGGAGTCCTCAATATTATTGAGGACTCCGTATTTCGGCCTACTTCTATTGAGTGTGAAAGAGCTCTGCCACAGCAGAGCTCTTTCACGCACTATGCCGCTTGATGGTTTTAAGGTCGGCACCTTTATTAACCAATAAAGTTGTTGAAGTGCGCCTCATACAGTGGCCACTATAAGCTTCCGCGTTTGCCAAGTTCAAAAGCGATGCAACTTTTGATGGAACTTTTGCCAATGTGTTGATTCCAACAGACTGAGAAACATTTTTGATTCTTATAACGTAAAAAGAATCTGTTTTGTGATAAGTTCTTTGTTCGTAGGGAAATTTTTCTACACATCTCCACAACGTTGAGAGAAAATCCTTCATTTATAATTATAAACTTTCGTGAAATGCCGGTCTTGGTATCTGATATCGAAACAAGTAGATACGCGCCAGTGTTCTGTACATCCCTCATTTTCAAATTCGTCAACTCGCAGCATCGACAAGTATCAGACACTCCCATTATTAGCGCAACCTACAATAATTCAAAGTTTATTACTTAATACACACTGTCTAAAAAGTTAAGAGTTATTACCTTAATCATCAAATATTCTTTATCGCAAGATTTAGTTAAAAATTCTTCAATCTCCATTCTTTCCAAAACTGCAGGTTTTTTCACCTTGTATCCTTTCGATTGATTCTTCAGATAACCAGTAAGCCTACTATATTTTCCAATATCTACGTTTTTATAGACTTTTATAGCAGCCTTCAACATTGAATACTTTGACACATGGATGAAATTGCATATTTTTTCTTCAAATTTAAGAACTACGATAGCATGACATCTTCATTTATTGTGATTACCTGCCGTTTCTCTCCCCATTCGTTAAATTCGGCAAACGCTTTTTCATAGTGTTCTCTGGATTTCGCAGGCAATACTTGGAGAGTTGCTTCTTAAGCTTCCTCAAGAATTACAGAAGGAACGCAATCACTTTCTTGCGTGTTTCAAAATTTCACAGTTTTTGTTGTCAACAACGAACCATACCAACCGGTGAGTATGACAGCCTGCCACGTTTCATTTTATGAATACGAATATTTTTTAATTCAATTTCAAATAATTCCATTCCATTAATGTAGTGATTGTGGATGAAACGTTGTATTGTAAGCGTGTTTTAGATACATTTTATCCATTTAAGAAAATTAAACACTAGAACTTGCGTGTTCGCGTTTAAACAATCTTGCGTGGATAAAATGTTATCAAAAACACTTATTCAATAAATTACTATTATTGAAACCCTTTTAGAAATTAAGATAAATTGCTACGTAATTAATTACTTATAAAAATACGTAACTAATAATACCGAATATAGTCAAAAACCTAATAGTAAATTAGTAACATAATAGTCAATTACGTAACAAGTCCGGAGAATACTGTTTTTTTTTTATTAGTAGACAAGATTCCAGGATGAGCTGTAGGCGAGTCCTGGAAGTCTGCGAGTCCAAAAAAAAAGAGTTTCCGGGAGTGTTGCGTACACTATTTTTTCGGCAACTGTGTGGAATAACAAATAAATAAAGTACGTTTCTTTATAATATTAATTTGTAGAACAAAATTAGAAACATTCTAATTTTTGTTTATATTAATATTTGTATTGAAATTTGAACAATTGCTGATATTAAAGGGATTCAATTTGTTTGAAATGTTTGGTATATTTAAATGCCTGTTGTTGAAGTTGAAACATGAAGGTAAAGTATTCGATTCATGCTGATTGTTTTCATGTGATAATTTTTTAATGGTCTTGGCAATTTCATTTTTGTTTGGGAGTGAATTGTCTATATATCCTTCAGCAACATTAGTTTCATACAGTTATTATTTTTATTTGTTTTATTATTATTTATTAATAAATTTCATACTATTATTTGGTTATTAAGTATAATGACAACAGCGATGTAATTCTTCCCGGTCTAGTCCGGGAAATACGTACTTCTGGGACTAGCCCGAAAAAGTGCTACTTTCTCAATGAAAAAGCGTCCTGGAAGTGGATACTTTCTGGATGGTTGCTGAAAAAAATAATTTTCGTGCATATATCATCGATTATTTCGATCTCTATACATTTTTAAAAATTATTTATATAAAATATAAATAAAAATTAGAAATTATATATAATTAATTTTTAATGAGAATCATGTGCCTTTATTAAATAGGATTTTATCTAAAGCTTTTTAAAATTAACTCGACAACGAAATACTACTTTGCCTGAAAATTTGTGTTTTTAATTGGAATAAAAAAGTATTTAAAGAATCGTTCTCTAATATTCTCTGTATTTAAAGTACAAAAAATATACTAAACATCGATCACAACTAATTAGTACTTATTATTATTAAATGGGCAGACTTTTAGGTATAGGTATATAGGTTTGCTTTTTTGCGTCTTGCCATAGAATTCGGCTAATTACAATTTTTCTGTGAAATATTTGTCGTAGCACCAATGTCTTCTCTTGTCCCTATAAAAACTTCAACATCCTGTTTTTGATCGTTCTGAAAAAACAATTTTTTTGTTGAAAAGCTTTTGTGACAAATTTTATAGGAACAAATTAATATCCCGAACACTATTAAATTGGATCATAGAGATATTAATTGAGAAACTTAAAACAAGGCTGTCCAACTTCAAATGACCTGTAAAGAAAATTGCGGTTGTGAGGGCCACATCATATAATACTTCGTATGCAACTTTATCAGTGATTTGTACAAAAAGTTTTTTGTTTGTATAACTATTTTTATTTATTAAAAAAAAAATAACAAATATTTAAAAAGAAATAGTGGGAAGTTTGGGAATGTTGGTTTTCACTAACCAGTGTATCAATATTTGTATCAATATCAATATCATTAATATTTGTCGTTGACGAAGCAACTGAGTAAGTGACTTATCAGACAGGTAACACCTATATTTGATTTTCTAAATTTCATGTTGGAAAAGCTGCTTTCGCAAAAATACTGTGCTACTCAGCATTGAGCCAATTATAAAGTCTGTTTCGCAAGTTAGAGTAACGTTCTCCTGGGAGTAACTTAAAAAAGTTCAATCCTATTTGGGTTTTTCCCTAATAAAAAGGATCTGACTGCAAATCGCACAATTCCAGTTGAAGGCCTGCCCTGCTTCCGTTCTCAACAGAAATAGTAAGTGGCTGAGTAAAAACTGAAATTTCTTCTTCGATTTTCTTAAAGTCGCTGAATCGGTTTTCGAATTCTTCTGCAATTGTGTCAATGCACTTTATTTGAGTTAGATATGAAACTCTCTCAACATCCTTCATTTCTTCAAAGTGCTCTTTATAGCTTGGAAAAAACGGAATATCAGGTTTTTCTTGTGAAAACTTGAAAAGCTTAATTTTATTTTTAAATCATCTTATGTAATCATATAAATTGACAATATTCTGCTGATTTCCTTGCAGCTTTAG
This sequence comes from Pogonocherus hispidulus, assembly GCA_963924545.1. NCBI lineage: Eukaryota > Metazoa > Arthropoda > Insecta > Coleoptera > Cerambycidae > Pogonocherus > Pogonocherus hispidulus. Next base: position 74,668,529 of record OZ004693.1, read on the forward strand.
ATTTGATTCGTTAAGGTGAGATGTCAAGTCTGTTAAAAATGCGAGGTTTGATAGACATTTTGAATCTACAATTTGATTTTCCAGTTCCGTATTGTCGGACATCATTTTGAAGGAAAATGAAAATCTTCTTCCGTAGAGCAAAGACACGTCGCGAACAGTTTCCGGCGCTTAACCAATGAATATCGGTGTGAAGTAACAAGTGCCTATATGTAGCATCTACTTCGGCCAAAAAATCACGAAACTTTCTGTGATTCAAAGCACGATTGCCCCCTCTTATAATATTCGTTATTTTAACAATCACTTTCATTTGCCCAGTATGTACCACCGACCTTGTGACAGGTCGGTGTCACATACTACACGACAATTAACATTTCCTGTAATGTTAATTGCTACATATACAGCCTCATTACTTATGGATGCCTAACTATTGGAATATGAGAAACAGTAAGGGATACAAAATAGGTAAATGTAGAGAAAACGAATGCTATTTTGATACAAATTTATTATTGTCAAAAAATGTGGCTAAACTAATATAACGAGATATTTTTATCTAAAATGTGGCTAAGCATATTTTAGCTAACGAGATATTTTTATATTGTAACGTACATTTTAATGTCGTTTCATGAGGTTGACTATTATGCACCCCGTAAAACACCCAACCTAATTGTTGGTGGCTCGAGTTCTCAAATTTTTCAATAATGCGTTGGAGGACGCGGATTGGCTAGAAAAACGGTGGCCTCAAGCGAGAACGCCGGTGTAATTTATTCACTTTCATTATTGGTTGCGATTATAATTATTAGTACAGAAATACGATCATAGCGATTTGTTGTTATTATTAAGTAATTATATTTCATATATAATCAGGATTTACCTGGATTTTAGGTAAATTATTTAGGCGTGGTCTGTGAGATTTTTTTGTCACCCTATATGGTGATCAGGAATACGATTCAGAACATTAGAATACTGTTTCAATATTACATTATAAATTTGTGAAGCTGTGCTCTAGTCAGGAGATTATAGAAAACATTGTTTTTTTAAACCAATAAATTTGAGTTTTCTTGCCTCCATTTTGTGTGAATCGGATTGCTACTAGTCAAAACCACGTGTTGTGCCCTTTGGGAATTAAGTTCATTTATCTTATCTTTATCTTATCTTCTCTTATCTTAGCGTTATCATATATTGTATGTAAGCTATAGAAAATTGCTAATATCGTACTTTCTGCACTACATTAATTAATTAGTTTCTTTGTAATTATCTACATTTGTTTAGAGGTAGTGTGGTATTGCTTTGCCTACCTGCGTAGATATTTGATTTTAATAACTCACATGCACGCCGATTAGAAGACTGGAACAGTTTCCTAATATTTGTAAATTCATTGATTATTGTTCTTTGGTAACAAATTTGTACAATCAATCAATACGAATTTTTACAACTTGTCACTCAGTATTTGAAATATTAATGAAATAATTTTTCTCTTTTACCTAATTAGAGTGGTAATATTTCCTTGTTTAACCGGTTATGAAACCGTTGTTTTTGGAATTTTGGGTCAGATAATAGAGGGTTTTTTTATTGAATTTATTTTTGTTCCTTCTGAACTATAGTAAGTTTAAATATTAACGATTAGAGTTTTTATTAAGAAATTGTCGAGTGCTGAACTGTAATCAGTTCTTTTGAATGCAATTTTTTAGGTAATTTTATTTGCTTCATTCTGGGTCGGGTCACTAAAGGTTGACACCTTCCAGGTTTTGTTTTCATTTGTTTATAATTTTCCCTGTGATAATTCACAGAGTATTTGACAACAACCATATTTTATGGTACATTCCCTTCAGGAATTATCTATTAATTTTTAATCTTGGCTACACTAGCCGTCAACGTTCATCTATATATTTGTAAATTTTGGGGCACTCTTAACACAAACAATTCTTTGTATGTACTCTTCTGAGACGAGGCTGCTATAACCTGCTAAAGAACCCTGGACGCTGATCATCTACAAATCCATAGATAAGAGGATTGGACTTAGCCAGTACGTGACCGTCATCTGGACTAGAGCTCTAGCTTCCCCACTTTGCCACGGAAAGTCCACCTGGATCCAATCATCAGCACAGGTTAAGGGTGAGAGTACTGACCTCATAAAGAAGGAACGAGATTGTCAGAGTGACCCCGAACCTCATAAAATTTATGTAAAGTTAGCCAATTTTAAAATTTCATTTTACCTTTTTTTTTCATTTTTTAGTCAATATTACATCATTTTTTTAATTACTGTTAAATAGTAACTTTATTATTCAATTGTAATTTCAATTCAATTTGCTTATTTGATTATAGTGTATTCAACTAACTTTTATATAGTTTTCTTTTATCTTATATTTAAAAATTATCCTGGTGCCCAAATAACTTGTCAACATTCAAAGCAGCCCTACGAATACTACGCCCTAGTGTCATAAATCTCCCTGAGCTACCGGAGCTAATGTCAATGAACTTAAGCTAGTGGAATTGCACATCCCTAGCTTAGTTGAGTTTATTGTGACAATATGCCAGTGTTAAATTTGGCGCTAAATCTTGAAAATATTACAAATACTCCAGTTTCACTTTTCTAGGGTGTCTAAGCAGCGGAAAAGTTTAAAAAATTTTGAAATATTGAAGATAGTAAATATATTTTTCTTAGTGCAGAGCATCCTGAATACATTTACAAACTCGTAACGATCCTTTCTCTAAATTAAATAATTTCTATATAGTTCACATTAAAGAGAGGGACAAATATGTAGCTTCTATGAGATTCTGGTAGTAAGTTCTGATATTAGGAAATATACCTGAAAAACATACCTGTTTTCGTGTAGGCATAAGATAAAAAAACGACTATCTACAGTGTTCTTAAGAAAGTATGAAACGGATAAAACGTAAAAGCAGGGAGATATAATGAACTTACTCGACAGTGATTCACCAAATTGCGTCACCTTTATTTCAAGACGCAAACGGAGGTCTGAATGGTGGAGTCTTATCGAAAGATCTTCTCTTGACTCTTGTAATTTATGCTGATGCCGTACTGTAAGCCCGTATCGTAGACGCCAGGCCCTCATTCCAATCTTTCTGCTTTACAAGCCTACAAATTAGTCGTGGGGGTAGGTAATTATACATCCCTATTCACTTGTCCTTGTTTCCACTCTAGTTCATTATGTAAAGATTATGTATATATCTAAACAGGGTGTTCCAAGCAAAAGTAGACGGCCTGAATAACTTTGGAGGTAAACATTTTCTGAAAAATTCAAATGGCAAGGGGGAATCGAATGATACATCTTTTGAAAGGTCTTTCAATTCTCTACAAAACACTGTATTAACAGTGTAACTGTGTAGCATAACTGTGTATGTATAACTGTGTACAAAACTACATTTTGTTGTGCTTTGAAATTGGTACCAGTTTTTTCAACAAAAAACACTTTCCTTGTCGTTTTATTTTAGAATACTATTTTAAATCAAGATACATTTTATCAGAGTAAGTTATCAAAATGGTTTAAACCGTTCAAGAAAGAATACAAATTAACAGAACAGAAATATGTTCTACGCAGTAGCCCTTCAGGTCATCCGTTTTAACTCCCTTGGATTTATTTAAGGCAAATTAAACACGAAGAAATATTTCAATAGGAACATGTGAAATCGAAGGTATTTGCAACAAAACTCTCATCTCTGGAAAAGTTACATAAAAGAGTTCGATAATGTCGTTCATTGAATAAATGTTCGTACGGAATTTCAAAATAATTACTACTGTATGGATCTCAGTGGGAGTCATTTTGAACAATACATACGATAATTTACAGTGCTTCTTTTATTTTTGTTTCCCGAACCTTAAATAATGAAGCTGTTATTTCTCAGGAACGAATTGATAAATGTTAAAACAATACAGTTATGTTGAGAATTGAAAGGTCTTTCAAAAGATGTATCACTCGACCCCCCTCTTGCCATTTAAACTTGGGGGGGCAGCCTGTGTAGGGCAAAGGATTATAATAGGTATACAAGTATTATATTAAATTATGATCCCCTTGGAAATAATTTCGACGTGTTTCACCAGTTTCAGACAATATTTACCTCCTGAGTTATTCAGGGTGCCTTTTGGTTGGGACACCCTATATATTTATATAGAATACTAACAATGTCATTTCCATATTTCCTTTCAATAAACACCCGTCGATGTCTTTAAATTTGAGAGATATTATTCAAGGTCAATTTTATTATATTTCAAAATAAGTAATTATTACTTCGTAACGCAAACAGCTATATCTAAATTAAAAGAAATATCATTCTTTTACATTATTATTATACTCGTAATAAAAAAAGCGTAAAGGGACCCGTTTGATAAAAGATGCTATTGATGCCATGAGCCCTCAGGCGCCTCTGCTTCTATGATAATTCAGGGGTTGAGCCAGACTATTTTATCTAATAGGTGAAACTTTCGTTTATTTCTAGACCAAAACATTTGATAACCGTACATTCATTTCATTTTTAATTTATTACGATTCTTCCAAGATGTTCGCAATAAAAAAAAATATATCAAAACCCAACTTTATGGGTACTAATGAATTCGTAAAATAAAGAAGCAACTGATGAGCGACGATCTTCCTATTAAGAAAATGAGATTTTTGCAAAAAACTAACATTTAAAGATGTAATTAAAATAATTGATAGTGAAATAAATGGGTATTTTATATTTTCCCATGACAAGTGATTGAAAAATAATGACTCTGCAAAATATATCTAAAACTCCGGCAACATAATTAGAATTTAGCCCCGAATAAAAATATTTAATAATATACAGGGTGTTCGATTTAAAAATCGAGAGTTGGGATCATTTCCGGTGAAACCGGAATGTTGAAATTTGTTTCATATTAACAAAAGGCATTTTTATAGGTGTAGGTTTATAGGTATATAAGGAATAGTTCCACATTACCAAATTTCATTTTCATATTTCAATGAGCAAGCGAGTTACAGGAGTGAGCCACTATTTTGTGGCACCCAGTATTTGTCAAAACAGTTTACAAAATAGCATGTAGCCATGCCCCGATCAGGGGACTTTCAATTCAAGAGGGATTAAATCTTATAACTTCTAATTAAATAAATTAAACATCCTAGTAATGTCGTAGTAAGATAATAAATTCTAATTAATTAGAATACATACGCTTAAAATTTTAGTAGTGGTAGGAATGTCTGCCTCATTGTGTCAATGCACTACTGCATGATATTAAGAACAAATAGCATTGCATAATTAATTTAAAATACGTATTCATTACTATACTACTCAAAAATTAAGATAAAATGGTTAGACGAAGTTAAAGGGATATTACAGATATATTTCTTGGCGAATATTTATTTACAAAAGTTTACAAATTACCTACTCTTCTATAAGAAAAAAAAGCATGTGCTGCTATAGTGCAATCGTAAACCCTTTCTGCCTAGAAGTTCCTTTTGATATGTTCTTTCTTTAAAAGTAATAAAATGGTATATATATATATCTGAACTCAAGGATACGTCGGGTTTAGGAATAATTGTTAACATAATTAAACTTTGTATCTACAGTAGGATTAGTAAGTCTAAGTGTGTAGAGAAGTCTGTCTCTAGTCTGGTAATAAGGACCGTTTACATCTGCATGATTTTAAGCCGGATTTGTTATTACCGAGATTAATAAATACCATAATTACCTTAGAATGGCAATATATTCAGTTATAAATTACCTATATAATAAATCTTTGTAACTATAGGTAGAGTATAGTTAACGAGTAAACTTCTACTTAAAGGCTTTATTATAAACCTGTTCTTGGAGGCAGTTTATTAAACAAAAACAATGTTTTAGCATTAGAGTCATAACGTAGGTAACTAAATCTTCTAAACAAATATATTCTTAAGGACCGAATTAAGGATAGAATTTAGAGCAAGAAATTGTATGCTCATTAAAACGCTACTCTTGTATTATCACGTTGTTTCTACAGTGTTGTGTATGTAACTGAGTAAATTACTGGTCAAAATTTCAGAATTATCAATATGACGAAGCATCTGCTCATAATTCATGAAATGGTACTGAACATCCGTCACAACGTTTTACTAATTGGATTGGTACTGCTGGTCCCAATTATTGGCCCACAAGATCATCAGACATAATACTACTTGATTTTTTCTTTGGGTGTCATAAAGAATAAGATTTACGTCGACAAACCAAACAATATTAAGGAATTAAAAATAATATTTCGACAACAATAAGAAACATAAGTCTACACACTTAAAAAAAACGATGCCAGATATCGCGATGTCAGATATCTTAATCAATACTTAATGTGATTTAATTATTATTGGATTTGTTATATCTAAACAGTTTCTCTATTTCTCATAAATAATTTTTTGTTAAAATTGGTTTCAGAGAGAAAAGAAATTGATTATTTCTGATTATTGAATTATTCTTTTATTTGAAGGAGATGCCGAAAACAACTACTCCACGGTAATGTGCCCCCGACTGGCGTTGCATTACTCCGACATCTCCATGGAAGTCGCCACATAAGACCATCAGAGTCTGACCGGTTTCGCACTTATTATGCGCTCATCAGAATACCATAGGTAATGCAATCGATGAACGATGTTGAGATGTGATTGCCTAAGGGGCATCGTGAATGTTAGTAGTGGTGAGAAACGTGGTACAGTATTACCCTCTTTGGGTCAAAGAGGACTCTACGGTGTGTTTCTCACCACTACAAGAATTATTCTTCTTGCAGGTATAATAACAAATAAATGTCGCTTGTTAATTTATTTATTGTTTTATTTTACCAAGTGTATTATATATTTATACATAGTACACTTATAGCTTAATAATTAGGTAATATTCAGTTCAATAAAATAATTTTTGCTTCAAAAACATACCAAGAAAGAAATAGATATTGAATCTTATATCTATTAAAGGCAGAAAGAAATAAGCTTTTCATTGGTGTCACAGCCAACAACTATGGTTGCTATTTGAAAATACTTTTTTTATTTTATATCTCAAAAATAAGGTGACCATGAAACTTTGGTGACACTGATAAATTAGATATAAGAAACAGTATCGGAGGGTACTGGGACCATTTTTCTATTTTTTTAATATCTCGAACAGTTGAAAACGAGAATCAAATCTGAAGGAGTCATTAGATTCCACTCATAATTCCACCCAATTTTGCTGACTTAAGCAATTCTATATCTTTTATAATAACTAAGTTAGCCATGTGATAACAAAAAAAATATGAGAAAATGGGCACTCTGAATACGTATCTACGTATACAAATTTTGCACCCTGTATAAGCAAATTGATATTTTAAAATTTACTGCTCAACAAATAAAATAGGGTTACCATAAACAGTTTATCTCTAAAATATACGAAAACGTAGAACATAATGAAAGAAAGAACATTTTGTGGTATACATATCTTGATTTATAAAATATGCTCAGAAAATGAAATTTATAAGTCAGATAAGGGATGGAGACGGTTACTGGCCCTATTCTTGTGATCTTGAGAAAACAGTAGCTAAAGAAGGCTTTAGACTGCAAGCGTCCTCGCAAATATTAAATACAAGAGATTCATCAACATATATTAAGGACGAATATTCGTGTTTTTTGTGTTGTAGTTGAATATTTGGGGGGGGGGCGATTTTATAGAGGACTATTTCGAGTCTGATCGTAGAATAGTATATTGTGATTACAAAGCAGTGAAATTCTTAAGGTTACCAGCTAAATGTGCGTAGTCAGTAAGGTCTTATATTTTATTGTTTTATGTTGTGTTAGGTTTTAATTATAAAAAAAATTCAGTATTAGATCTTTTATCTACGCAAATATTGAGAAATTTCATTCATATAATACATTATACATATTTGCACAGACGGTAACAACTATAATTATCAACAAGTGGTATCATATAACAATTAGTAAATATGTGAATATAAACCATATTAATACGAATGAAATATTTCACTAAGTACTTTCATAAGCAGATGGAAGACACGGTTTAAAATTGTAATTTTCTTTCTACATAAATTTTGTCGTGTTTATTCCATTTGTATTTGTAGTACAACTTTTACTCATTAAGGGAACACAGGGAACTATTACACATTAAGAGAACTATTTTCTTACCACGTAACTAAAACTTCAGAAGCACAACGCACATAAGTTGCGGCGTTATATCACTTGAAAACGTGTTCTGAATACCACTGTAACAAATTTTGACATTTACATGTGAGATTACAGAAAATCATAATACTGAGACTGAAATGGAAATGTATTACTTGCTGTATTAGTTCAACTAATTTAGAGAATGGCACATAATTCGGAAAATATAGTTTAGTTCAAATAATTAACAATGATGACTCTTTAAGATATATACATAGTTTATTGCAACAAAAGCCCATATGGTGAACGTCAAGTGGCACTTTTGTTGGGAAATTAAATATCTTTGAAAAGTAACATCCAGCCTAAAGAAGTAGAGTTCGTGGAATCATTTCTCTAGTTAGTAAAAATGTAATTTAGGTTATAAATACGGTTCAAATTATTCTGTTTAGAGATGGAGGATATGGGGGTATCCTTACTACATCATATCGTAGTTGTTTGTTTTTGTTAATTACATTAACCATCTGTTAAGCTGTAGAACTCTTTTTCTACACCCCGTTGTCAAATTGTTCTGGTTTAACAAATGTATTGTAATGTTTAAGAATATCGGCACCACTTGTAAAAACCCTGGGGACGGAGCAGTGTTTAGTAGACAAAAGCCCAAATGTGTAGGGCCATAATAAACCCAGTAGATTATATAGATTATAATGAATTATGTGACACATCAAGTTCTCAGAGATATGTTGTATGTTCATAAACAATGAAAAGGTACAGGTCAACCTCGTTTTTTTGAGGAGTTTTTCCAGGAAGAAAATCAGTTGAGAGTAAGCCATAATTCCTCCCTCTTCGGGACGAGGATAATATCTAAGGGTTTTGGGTTTTGGTCATTAGTTAATAAATACTATTTTCATTGAACAGCGTAACAGAAACATGTCACGATTCGTGGTACTAGACAGAGGGGAGGGATGTACTTAAAGTACACTCCTCCAACCAATGGGATTCGTGTATTTGAATTTTAAAGAAACGAAACTTTCCTTGGAAAGTTTCGACTTACGAAAGTTAGTTACATTGGCGCGGCTTCAGAACGGATGGTTGGTATTTATTTGGGGCTTTTCTCCATATTATGAGGGCAAACCACCAAGGGCGGGTAAAGTACGTTTCTCGGATCCTAATTAGACGCCGTTAGTTGTTTTATATAGAGTCTTCCAGATTTAGGGTTCATTAGTGTTGTATATATTCGTTTTCTTAGATCAAATAGTAATCCAGTATTTTGTATTTCTCTTTTGTTAAAGTTTTCAAATTCTATTCTTTTGTTATTAAAATACCCTTGTTTAAAAGTGCCGTGTTTTCATGTAAATCCGCCTAACTACCCTCTCAGTGTTATCATATACAAACATCGAGTTTCGGGATAATATATCCCACAATAAGTCAAGAAACCTTTTTTATACGTAAATCAAAGCATGTCTCGAACCCAGCGACAGAGAAATTGATTCAGTAGTAAAATTTGACTCCCTTTCGAGATAAATGAATAAATACATAATTTTCGTGAAGTTTGTATAGTACAACGGGCGGTCTGTTACATTATTATATTCACATATAGAAATATGTATTTAGCCGAACATGGAATAATAATTTTAAATTAAGTAAATAAAAAAGTGGACCAACATTTCTAACAGATAGACATTAACACATTAAACTTCATATATAAAATGCGGCCCGCATGCTACAAAAGCGAGTATAAAAGTCATTATCTGAACAATGAATAATTAAAAATTGCTTTATCATTGGTTATTGACATATTGTTAATATAATGCGTATTGATTTCGAAGTACTATAAGATGGGAAGGAATGTTTTAGCATAAAACACAAGAAATGGACTGTTTCATCAAAAATACCTATACTTCCCTCGATGTGCGTTTCACTAAGATCATATTGCGAAGATATAAATTTAGATTTCTGCAGAGAAGATCTACAGATAATTTTTGCTAATGATTAATGTTCAAACAATAGTAAAATCAGCAATGCAATTAGTTAAGTAAATATTCTTGCAAATAAAATGCTACTGCATCACAGTAATGCCATTTTACCAAGTAACATAAAAATAATTTCTACAGTGTTTCTTCTAAAGAATGATGTCAAAACATATCATATTTACAGTGATTTGCAAAATCAATGGTTAGGTACTTTGTTGCCAATAAGTTAATATAGAAACCACATGTTAGTAAATGTATGTAAATGTGCTAATATGAAAACCACATTATTATAAAGCAAAGGTGACTAGACACAGGGTCATCAGTTACAAATGTCACCACCTGAATTAAAATTTTTTTAAGACAATTGTCAAATATTGAGGATGTAGAAAATAACTTAAATCATTTAAATAAAAGAACCTGCTTTTCCGCAGGACTGTCTGTCAATTTGACAATAATTGTCAGACAGATAGTAGCAAAGACCCAAAGAGGGCACTAGGTGTGTTTCTCACCACTTCTAACATTCACGATGCCCCTTAGGTAATTATGTTGCAACATCGTTCATCGATTTCAGTACCTGTGGCACTCTGGGGCCTTATTCTGTATTTATTTTTTGTAGACCGAATCGCTCGGTTCGGTAGACTATCGAACGGCGCAGTAGTCGAACATTCGGTTCGGTAGCGTACATTGTAATTCAGTATCGCTTATCGGGAACTATTCCGTTCGGTTTGATAGGAATCGAAGGGCGATCGGGAAAGTTGCCGAACGCCATGCGATGTCGCCCGATTGCTATGCTCCCAACCAATCACAGTACGTGTGTTTGTGTTTGACAGTTGACATCAGTATTTTTTGGTTAACTGCACGTATGACACGAGGCCATATAGTGCTCAAGCTAATTGACTTTATAGTAAGGTAGGTAAGTTTACTTAAACCGATATATTACTTTGGTCTAAGAAACATTTGGAAACCAATATTTCAGGGTGATTTAGGGCACCTACCTCTTTGTCTAGGCACCTGCTCACAGCAGACTGGTTTAGGGCCGGCTTTTCAATGCTTGGTTAACACGGTTTAACCAGTAGTTAGGTAAGCTATATTTACCTGGAAAATTTTATGAATAACTCACATTCTAAACATGTAGTTATAACTCTAGGTTAAATTACGATAACCAAGCACTGAAAAACCGGCCCTAAGTCCTAAACTAAAGTCACAGCTTTCAGAATGAGCCTTGCCCGAAGAAATTCAGAGCACATAATACCTAAGAAAAAAAGTAGGATAATTATTAGGACAGTTGTTTCCTATATAATGAAAGCTAGGGTGTAGATCATTGACAAAATATCACATTATGTTGTACTGGCATTCCCGTAGTCCGTAGTTCTCTCAGGCTCATGCAAGAAAGGTCGAAGCTCTTCAATGAGTGCACGAACCAGATCTTTTGACAATCTATATCTACCCGTAAAAATACTATCGGGTAATGTGAATAAAGAGTTAGAGGCATCCGGAAGATGCCTCTCTCTAACCCTTTGACTTTACGGATTTGCTCTCGTCTTATCGCTTCCCTTCTGTGCCTTAGAATATATCTATTGCGTAACACTTCAATAATATCCATGGCTGCAAAGCAGATTGAATCAATTCACCTTTCACTTAAAACACTACTTAATACTCAAACACTATAGAAAAACATAAAATAAAAGAAAAATACTGATTAAACTTCCATTGTCACGCGTCAAGATAACCTCGAAAACCTTTACCGAAATCCAATTCGAAACCCACAGTGCTCTCGGTTAGCGAACCGAGGCTTCGATTGAGTTACCGATCGGTCCGATGCTACGGAATAGCTTTTACGCTACCAAACCGAAAATGACGTCACAATCGAAGAAATCCTACCGAATCGAACGGTTCGCCAGTTACAGAATAAGGCCCCTGACGAGCGCATAATAAACGCTAAATCGGATGTGGCGATTTCCATGGAGTGCCGGAATAATGCAACGCCAGTCGGGGCATATAGCCCGTGGAGCAGTTGTTTCCGGCGTCTCCTTCAAATGAATAAGTAGGATTGTCTTTCTCAAAGGTAATAGAAGTTACTGCTGTAATGGCTCTTGCGGAAAAGCAAGTATTTGTCTGGCAATTTGACAATAATTGTCAGACCGTTCAGTGAAAGGCCGTTCTATCTAAATGTGCAATATACTTATCCAGAATGTTATACAGGGTTCTCCATATTAAAGTATCCATTTTAATATTCGAATAAATGGGGTTAAAGTTAATTTAATTTAATAACTTTCATGTGGTCTCAGTCATCCATCACGCAGTAGTTTATATTATTGAAAGGTGATTTAGGTAAAGTAGTAGAACAAATTTTAGATATTGAAGAGTTGAAAACTCTCACGAATTGCATATCAAAAATCTTAATAGTCTAAAAGGAAAAAAAGCATAAAACAAAAGAACAAAAAAGTAAAAGTCAAAGTGTTGTTTGTCGCGATGTAGGCTCATCTGGAATCATAGGTTCGTATTTTTTGAGGACTATAATACAATTCAATAACATGTTACAAACGTTCCTAATTCGGAAACTTAATAGACGAATACTGCTTATGGCTTATTGTTGGAACCATATGAAGGAACAGCCCATAATACTAGAAACACAATGATAATTTTACGACAGTTATTTTAGATTTGGGAATTTACTCCTCAAGTCCGCCCACTTAACTGCCCCTGATTTCTTTTTATGAGGATATTTAAAAGAAAAAGGTTTACGCAAGAGGTCCAGCAAATATTAAGGAGTTGAAAGACGCACAGCACAGTCCGTGATGAAATTGCAGAAATAGGGAGATATAGATATACATGGTGTCTCACAGTGACGGTCCATCAGAAGTATCTGGAGAACCAATTAAGCTATTAATTTGAAATTTGAGGTGAAGTGGGCTATGATCTACTTGATGAAAATATTTTGCAGTTTCTACCACTTCCGGTTATACCGGAAGTCGACGTTAACTTCGTTATTTTAAATGGGACACCTTATACAGGGTGTCCACCTAGTGCGCGTAAGTCCAATATCTGGGTTAATAAAAGAGATAACTTAATTTTTTTTTCTACAGGGTTGTCTAATATCCCGAGCTGCACAAAATGAAAATATATTTACATATTCAGGGTGTTCAGTTTTTCCTGGACAGGTACCAACTTCATTTTTTTAAATGGAAACCTATATTTTTTATGGCATTATCGAATTCTACGTAAAAAATTAGTGGGACTTTGTGCATAACACTGCTATTGAAATATTGATAGTTTTCGAGATATTTGACTTTTAATATTTTTTTTTCTTATGTTTCGTCACTTCTAATAGTTGACATAATTATGGTTGTATGACAGCTAGAAATTATTTTTTTTCAGAAACTGTAGAGTGAAGATGGCTCTTTCGAAAAACGTATCAAAAGTTGACCTGCGATATACAGGGGGCAACAGAAATCGTGCCAAACCTGATGGTTTAAAATTTAAAAAATCTCGACTTTTTCAAATGGAACACCCTGTGTTTTATGATTTCATTAGATGCCTTTCTGTAGACTCTACAATTTTATAATAGCTTTCCCTATACCTAAGTTGCGTAGTTTTTGCAAAAAACCCACTTTTATGAAAAATACCCGATTTGCGCACTCCTTTGACGGAAAAAATATTGTAAGGCTATTTATTTTTATAAAATGTATTAGTTTACACTTCTTAAAATAAAAATAACTGAAAAATTTTGATAATTTCAGTTTAATAAACAAGTCTTTATGAAAAGTTACCATTTATTTGTAAATAAAAGTAAAAAATCATAAAAGCTCTACATGTAATTAAGAATTAGCAAAACTGGCGTATGCTTTAGAAGAAGTTCATGGGAATTATTTGCTAGCAGCACGTATTTATAGAGATTCCCACGTGCTGACTGTTTTGAAAATGTGAAAGAAAGATTTGAAAGGACAGCAAATGGGAATTATGAGAAAACTACCAGGAGACATGGGAGTAACAACGATAATATTTAGTTTAATGATACTAGATAAGTTGTTGGCTGTTATAGTTGAATTTATTTCTTCAATAAAAAAACCAAAAGAAAATCTTTTTATTTTTTTTTTATTATTGGAGGACTTTCAGCTCATTTTTTTTTATATTACATTGATACCTTCTGACGTTTCGTCCGAGTTTTCGGACTTCTTCATAGGTTACTTAAATAGGTACTGAAAATAATGTTTTTACATGAATAATTAAATTAGATTAGTGACAGAATATTTATCCAAAGGAGTGTTTTCTTACCTACTAGAATCTTTCTATTTTAACTACCTACTACATTATGGTTTTATTTTATTTTTATATGTAAATTTGCTCCATGATTTGAGCAGTGATCTGACTGTTTTAGGTGTCGCCGTCGATGTGTTTCTTTTTGAAAGCAGGTACCTAATTAAGTCAAGTGCGTATGTTAGTGGTTCAGATAGCCTAATATTGATGGTCCGAACGACAGAGTTATTATAAACATTTTCACGACTCGAGAGTGCTATTGAGAAGAGGTTTCGCAGTTTGTTCATCTACTGGGTGTTTGAAAAGTAATTTACTATTGTATGAGATTGCGATATATGCTACTCAGATTCTCTATATCTGTTTGATAATTAACTGTCTTTTTGTTGTTTTGTATTTCTGCCATTTCCAAAAACATACGTTTTTTGGTATTTCTTTCTTTATGTAGTATAGTTGTATTCGGAAAATTAAAGTTGTGTAATTTATTTACGGCGTGTTCAGTTAATGCCGTGCTACATGAATTAGGCGTTGCTATGGAATTTCTAATTGATAACTTATGTTGATTTATACGTTTGTTTAAATACTGTTGGGTTTGTCCTATGTAGCATCTATCGCAATCTGAGCAGTCTACTTTATAAATAACATGAGTTTGATTTAATTTATCTACTGGATCTTTCAGTTTTGAATATAGTTTGTTTTTTATGCTATTGTCATTTCTGTGTGCTAATTGTATATTATATTTACCTAATTCTTTCTGAACTTTTTCTGATACTTGTGGTATATATGGGGCCGATATGTATATTTTGTCTTTATTTGGATTGCTTAGATTTCTGTTCTGGTTTGTGTTGTTGAATATGGGTCCTAAACAGTTAGGTTGTAAATCTATGTCAGCCTGATTTTGATGGGTTTTGTTGTTTATTATATGTATTCTCTTTTGCATGTACTTGTTTATGAATGGTAGCGGGTAGAAATTACTTAAAAGAATGTTTTTAATTTTGATTATGTTTTCTTTGTGAAACTGTTTATCTGATAGTAACAAGGCCCTGTCTACAAGGCTGCTTATAACACTAATTTTGTACTTATTACTAGTTTTAGATAGAAAATTGGTATACCGTCCCGAATTGATGCTTTTTTGATACCAATTGGTTTTAATTGTACCGCCAGCTCTAATTAGAGTCAGGTCTAAGAAGTTTATTTTATTTTCATTTTCTATTTCTACTGTGTATTTAATTTTTCTGTGTTGTTCATTGAATTTCTGCAATATGTAAGATACTTCATTTTTATTAACGCATAGTAGACAATCGTCTACGTATCGTTTATAAAATGCAATGTTATTTGAAAGCGTGGGTATTAGTTGGTTTTCGAGATACTCTAGAGTTAGATTTGCACACACTGCCGATAATGGTTGGCCCATAGCTAGTCCTTCTGTTTGTTTGTAGAATGTTTTATTGAACGAGAAGTATGTTGAATTTAATATGAATTTTATGGTTGATATAAATTCTTTTTCATTTATGTTTGTAAATTGTTTGATAACACTCCATTTGTTTTGTATGGCTTCTATTGTCAAGTCTATTGGTGTATTAGTATAGAGTGATGTAATATCAAGAGAGATTAACATATAATTTTCAGGTATATTTACTTCATCAATGAATTTCTTTAACTCCCAGGAGTCTTTGACACTATAAATAGTTTTTCCTACAACATTTGTTAAGATGTTTGATAAAAATTTTGAAAGTTCGTAGTTTGGCGCTTGTACGCAACTACAGATTGGTCTCATTGGTATATTAGGCTTATGTACTTTTGGTAAACCATATAATTTTGGTGAAATGCCATTATGCGATATTAATTTGTTATACATTCTTTTATCAATAAAACCTTTGTTACAGAGATCCTTAACTATTGTATTATTTTCTTGTTCTCTGAAAGAAATAACATCAGAGCTAGTACCTGTAATATTTTAACTAATTATAAAAACAAAGTACATTCTAATAATAAACACAGTAGATTAAATAATAATTTAAATAAAACTAGGAACTTTTTAAAAAACAATCCAGAACTAATCATAACAACTGCTGATAAAACCAATAAAACAATAATCATGACACAAACCCAATATTTAAATAAGATGAATGATTTATTAAGTGATAACAGCACATATGTAAAATGTAAGGATAAAACGCGAATTACCCAACAAGAAAATAATACAATAGTTAAGGATCTCTGTAACAAAGGTTTTATTGATAAAAGAATGTATAACAAATTAATATCGCATAATGGCATTTCACCAAAATTATATGGTTTACCAAAAGTACATAAGCCTAATATACCAATGAGACCAATCTGTAGTTGCGTACAAGCGCCAAACTACGAACTTTCAAAATTTTTATCAAACATCTTAACAAATGTTGTAGGAAAAACTATTTATAGTGTCAAAGACTCCTGGGAGTTAAAGAAATTCATTGATGAAGTAAATATACCTGAAAATTATATGTTAATCTCTCTTGATATTACATCACTCTATACTAATACACCAATAGACTTGACAATAGAAGCCATACAAAACAAATGGAGTGTTATCAAACAATTTACAAACATAAATGAAAAAGAATTTATATCAACCATAAAATTCATATTAAATTCAACATACTTCTCGTTCAATAAAACATTCTACAAACAAACAGAAGGACTAGCTATGGGCCAACCATTATCGGCAGTGTGTGCAAATCTAACTCTAGAGTATCTCGAAAACCAACTAATACCCACGCTTTCAAATAACATTGCATTTTATAAACGATACGTAGACGATTGTCTACTATGCGTTAATAAAAATGAAGTATCTTACATATTGCAGAAATTCAATGAACAACACAGAAAAATTAAATACACAGTAGAAATAGAAAATGAAAATAAAATAAACTTCTTAGACCTGACTCTAATTAGAGCTGGCGGTACAATTAAAACCAATTGGTATCAAAAAAGCATCAATTCGGGACGGTATACCAATTTTCTATCTAAAACTAGTAATAAGTACAAAATTAGTGTTATAAGCAGCCTTGTAGACAGGGCCTTGTTACTATCAGATAAACAGTTTCACAAAGAAAACATAATCAAAATTAAAAACATTCTTTTAAGTAATTTCTACCCGCTACCATTCATAAACAAGTACATGCAAAAGAGAATACATATAATAAACAACAAAACCCATCAAAATCAGGCTGACATAGATTTACAACCTAACTGTTTAGGACCCATATTCAACAACACAAACCAGAACAGAAATCTAAGCAATCCAAATAAAGACAAAATATACATATCGGCCCCATATATACCACAAGTATCAGAAAAAGTTCAGAAAGAATTAGGTAAATATAATATACAATTAGCACACAGAAATGACAATAGCATAAAAAACAAACTATATTCAAAACTGAAAGATCCAGTAGATAAATTAAATCAAACTCATGTTATTTATAAAGTAGACTGCTCAGATTGCGATAGATGCTACATAGGACAAACCCAACAGTATTTAAACAAACGTATAAATCAACATAAGTTATCAATTAGAAATTCCATAGCAACGCCTAATTCATGTAGCACGGCATTAACTGAACACGCCGTAAATAAATTACACAACTTTAATTTTCCGAATACAACTATACTACATAAAGAAAGAAATACCAAAAAACGTATGTTTTTGGAAATGGCAGAAATACAAAACAACAAAAAGACAGTTAATTATCAAACAGATATAGAGAATCTGAGTAGCATATATCGCAATCTCATACAATAGTAAATTACTTTTCAAACACCCAGTAGATGAACAAACTGCGAAACCTCTTCTCAATAGCACTCTCGAGTCGTGAAAATGTTTATAATAACTCTGTCGTTCGGACCATCAATATTAGGCTATCTGAACCACTAACATACGCACTTGACTTAATTAGGTACCTGCTTTCAAAAAGAAACACATCGACGGCGACACCTAAAACAGTCAGATCACTGCTCAAATCATGGAGCAAATTTACATATAAAAATAAAATAAAACCATAATGTAGTAGGTAGTTAAAATAGAAAGATTCTAGTAGGTAAGAAAACACTCCTTTGGATAAATATTCTGTCACTAATCTAATTTAATTATTCATGTAAAAACATTATTTTCAGTACCTATTTAAGTAACCTATGAAGAAGTCCGAAAACTCGGACGAAACGTCAGAAGGTATCAATGTAATATAAAAAAAAATGAGCTGAAAGTCCTCCAATAATAAAAAAAAAATAAAAAGATTTTCTTTTGGTTTTTTTATTGAAGAAATAAATTTAGTTTAATGTTGTGGTTTCTGCTGTTGAAAATTCAAAAATATTAGTATCAGAAAATCAGTAGAAATCTTGGAGTTTTCAAAAGCTCGACAAATAAGATATTGAAGAAGAAGTTTCATACGTATTATATTGAAAACCAAACGGTGTTACCGTAGTTAGAAAAATTATTAGTGAAATGGATGAATATACATAGAGTATTGAAAAAAGAATACGCAATACTCATACAAGCAATAATATTTGACACTAATATTTGGATTTTCAACAGCGGACGCCACAACATTAAACTGAATATCGTCATTGTTACCGTCATGTCTCCTGGTAGTTTTCTCATAATTCGCATTTGCTGTTCTTTCATTCTTTCACATTTTCAAAACAGTCAGCACGTGTAAATCTCTGTAAATCTGGATTATTTGCTTTGTAAATACGTGCTGCTAGCAAACAATTTCCATGAGCTTCTCCTAAGGCATAAACCATTTTCACTAATTCTTCTTTTGAATAGTTCATTGTATGCACGCTTAGTACTTACTCTAAACTCGTACGTGAATATTAAGTAAAAGAAGAAATGACATGTAAACTGATTGTCACAAATTTTATTGCGTGACAGACGCTCACTGCGTTTTTCCCGAGAAAGGAACGTGCGCAAATCGGGTATTTTTCATAAAAGTGGGTTTTTTGCAAAAACTACGCAACTTAGGTATAGGGAAAGCTATTATAAAATTGTAGAGTCTACAGAAAGGCATCTAATGAAATCATAAAACACAGGGTGTTCCATTTGAAAAAGTCGATATTTTTTAAATTTTAAACCATCAGGTTTGGCACGATTTCTGTTGCCCCCTGTATATCGCAGGTCAACTTTTGATACGTTTTTCGAAAGAGCCATCTTCACTCTACAGTTTTTGAAAAAAAATAATTTCTAGCTCTCATACAACCATAATTATGTCAACTATTAGAAGTGACGAAACATAAGAAAAAAAAAATTAAAAGTCAAATATCTCGAAAACTATCAATATTTCAATAGCAGTGTTATGCACAAAGTCCCACTAATTTTTTACGTAGAATTCGATAATGCCATAAAAAATATAGGTTTCCATTTAAAAAAATGAAGTTGGTACCTGTCCAGGAAAAACTGAACACCCTGAATATGTAAATATATTTTCATTTTGTGCAGCTCGGGATATTAGACAACCCTGTAGAAAAAAAAATTAAGTTATCTCTTTTATTAACCCAGATATTGGACTTACGCGCACTAGGTGGACACCCTGTATATTATTGCATTTTGGCATTCTACGTGAAATTCTGAACACATTCCATGTGTCCTATTATACATCTTCAACTGTTTTTAAAATATTGACAGGTGACTGACTATTGACATTTTTCAACTTTGACACCCTGTAAAATCTAAACGGTTTGATTAAAAAAATTAAACAAATTCAAAAATTAGAATTTACGCGCCATTTATTATTAAATAAATTAGTCAGTACTGTAATTTTACAAAGTCTAAACACTTCTACAGACACATTATCTTGTAAACGGTAAGTAGCAAACCTCTAATATGGGGTACCACTGTACTGGGAAAATTGTGGCAATTCCATTTCTATTTAAAATACAGGGCGTTACAATTTAGAAAAATATATGATGACGTCACAACTCTAAAACAAAAGCAGATAAATAAAAATTTCACATGTCACCACGTGTCTTTTTACAAAACAAAATCGACCTGTCACGGCGTTTTTTGAAAAATGACTGTATAAAAGTTATGAATTTTGTGCGTTACTTTATCACTATACTATATATAATATTAATAATAATAATAATAATAATAATAATAATAATAATAATAATAATAATAATAATAATAATAATAATAATAATAATAATAATAATAATAATAATAATAGTAATATCTCTATCCCTCATTTTTATAGAGTTGCGTATAAAAGGGAGCATATTATTATTTTGCTTGCCGCAAATGTGGCTAGAAACGACTTGTTATTATAGGTAACTTTTAAGTATCATTCAGTATGGAGTAAAGGACATCTGGAAAACCTATTACCTAATAAAAGTGAACAGTAGATTGTCAGCCCATTAATACAATGTGGTTGCAGTACTGGTTGCATATTAAAAACTAACAGTTGTATGCACACTAAATTAATATAGGAGCAATTAAAGAAAGCTGACCGGCAGCGAGATTCAAACCTTCGTCAAAATGGAGAACAATTAAAATAAAATACCTTTAGGGATGCAATTAAATAATTTAGTACAAAACAAATATATTATCCGTATTATGTCTAATATTAATTTATATTACATTTCATGGGAATAAAACAAATATAGTTAAAATTACATTGCATGCAGAGATATTGCCAATTACATACAAATTAATTAATAATTAATACATATGAATAATTACATTAATTATCTATGTTACAGAAACATGGGAGTGTACCATTTATGTATGGACCACGGTGTATATTATTATATTATATATCACTATCACACAATTAAATCTCTTTGTTGCAGTATATTTTCTAAAATTAATTTACGTGGTAACTGTCTCCAACAAGAGATCTAAGACATTATTTTCCTGAAGTACAGTAATCAACAAGAATAATGCGTTCTAATGTACACGTTGTTGTTGTTGTTGTTGTTGGAAGGCGGCACGGTTACCCGCGGAACTCAGGCCTTTCGACCTATTGTGCCTACCGCTAGTCTAGAGCTATTGGAAAAGACCCGTGCTATGTGCATAGGCCAACACCCGTTCTAGAGGAAGCTCTCTAATGTCCTGGGGCAGGAGAAATGCTGCACCCAGATGTTTGTGTCTCTTGACCATGAGGCAGGTACAGCGACAGATGATGTGAATGGAGTCCTCGTCATCGTGTCCGCAAAACCTACACCTTCTAGTGTCACTAACTACATGTATACCTTAATAACAAATATAAATTGTTTAATCTATTAAAATAACTTTGTACTGTATTGTCTAATATTAATAAAAATATTGTGATTAAAAATGTTTCAAACCTTTTAAAAATACTTGCAGTATTCGTAAATTATCCCCAAATAACAATTAAGTATTATGTATCATAAATTCATCATTGCAAATAATGATAATCATTTAATATTATGTGATAATACATAATTCATAGAATAATATGTTCAGTTTATCTATTAGCCTACGGATATTTCTGATTCCAAGTATTCCATTTGTTTTATTAATATTACGTTGTCCGCTGAGATAATAATATACACATAACATATTTCTCTTCGTAACATTTATTTGATGAAAAATTCATACCTAAAAATGTCATATCCTAAATAAGTGATTATCATGTTTTAATGGGTGTCGGAATGAACGCCCTACGACACTAAATCATTACCTATACCTATAGGGTATCCTGTAATAACCATGAAAATTTAATATAATGGATTTCTAATGTAAAATTCCTTTATAAATTTTATATAACCTTTTGTTTTGAAAGACACCGTTTGTAAAATAACAAGCTGTTAAATTTGATTGGATTTCTAATGTAAACTTCCTTTATAAATTTTATATACCTAAACTTTTGTGATGAATGACACCGTTTGTAGAAATAACAAGCTGTTAAAGATCATAATAAAAACGGTTTTCTTTAAAATATTTTGGAAAATATAAACATGACAAAATAAATGAAACCACTTAATTGGTTTGAAGGAGACGGCGAAAAAACTGCCAACTCTACGGCAATGTGCCCCGACTGGTATTGCATTACTCGGACATCTCCATTGGAATCGGCACATCGGCACCAACCATTAGACACTGACAGGTTTCGCGCTTATTATGCGCTCGTCAAAGCGTCAAAGGTAGTGGAATCGATGAACGATGTTACGACATGATTGCATAATGGGCATCGTGAATGTTAGTAGTGGTGAGGTACACACCGTAGTGCCCTCTTTTCGTGAACTAAGGTCCATCCATCACCGATGTCAGGAAACGGGGAAATCCCAAACTGGAAATTTTGCCAAAACCCCACATTGTCGTTAAGATAGGTTTTTACATAGGCAAAGCACCTCCGGCTTTATATCCTACCCAGAGTGTGTACAACTTCTACATAAACCTCGCCAAAGTTTGTGTAGCTTCGGTCAATTGACCGACGTACATGCCACTAGAAGTTGCAGGTAGACATCCCGGGACTTTTCTACATGGACCATGCAGAAAAGTCCCGGGATGGGACAAATGACCATGCAGCATGGTCATTCATTCAAGTACTAACTGCGAGAAACGTTTCTTAACTTTCATATGAGCTCTAAGTCTCATATGAACTCTAAGTCGCTATCACGGCCTGCCTTATGTAAAATAGTGATTTTATACTTTATTTGTAAATGAAGCTTCCACTGAAATACTTAAATTGTCCACAGATATGCTCTGTGTCAGACACGTATTGAAATATTTCCATTACCTTTATAATGTGCAACTTGCCGTCAGTTTTCGTTAAGTAGTAACAACGTAACAATTGGGTTAGAATGTATTTTGTAATAAAAGCACACAACAGTAATGGTAATATTACAACCCCCGCGAAATTAACTCATTTTCTTTTTGATGTTTGACTGGCTTTTTACATGAATTTATTCATATAATTTTTATGTTCTCTCTCGTAAATCATTACATCATAAACATTTCGGTTTCAGAAATAGGGATGCCCATCTGATGATGCGTTTTATATGTCGAGTTTTTTCAACAAACAACACAATTTATTACCTAATAAAATGAGACCTTATGACTTTTAATCGGAACCAATTTGAATACAGGAATTTATTACAGCCTCAAGAAATTTATGGTAGTATGACCTGATATATTCACCTTTAATAATCATTTGATACACTATTCCTACTGTTCACTCTCTTTTAAGATATTCTAACGATTATTTCTCTTTTATAAGAACTTCTGACTTCTTCGTATGTCTGAGGCTCGTCTTATATGCATATTGAGGTTATTGTGGAAAAAGTTTTAAGAAACAGTAAGAAGCAAACAAATATATTTAAATTTATATCGAAAATTAAAAATAAAACAGAAATAAACATAGTAAAATACACAATATAATAAAAATGAACAGTATAGAAAAATAATGTCGGAATTTTATAGTATTATTAGACACATAAGATCATTAGGTGTACAAATTATGGTCCCTAATACCAAAGTTACCAGAGGGTTGGGCCCCTTGAATTCTATACTACTATTAACGTTAATAAAAATAATTTAGGAAAAATGTTGGTAAACAACAAAGATAAAACGTAAAAAATTATCAGACCTGGGATATATAAAATAGAATGTAAGAACTGTAAAACGGTATATGTCGGAGAAAGTTGAAGAAATATTATATATTATAATATTATATATTTATAATATTATATATTATAAAAAGCACTTAAATTTCCACGTATTAAATATAGAATAATAATTTTATAAATCTGGATAAAGTTGACTTTTTACACAGAGAAATAGAGGGGAATCGGTTTAATTTACCTTAAAGTACCAGAAATCTATGAATATAGATAGGTACCTAACTGTAATTTGTGATTAGTTTCATTTTAGTTTCATCGACTTCATTTAAAATTTGAAATTAATTAGAAAATAAATGAGGAAAATACTTTGATGTGTAGACAAGAGGTGAGACACCCTGTACATAGATGAGAACATTTATCTGTTGCTACGCCACGAAGACTGCGAGTTCCTTGTCCAACTTATAGCTCTTATAGCAAAGTCTTTGAAAAATATCTTCCTTATAATTATCAGAGACACACCCATCAAATATATATAGTGTTCGATTTAAATTAAATAATATAGTTATTATTTTTTATATAGAGTGTGTCCCACAGTAACTAAACAAATATAATTTTTTTTCTAGATCAAATTAAAAACAAAACACTGAAACAGGTTAATCCGAGCCGGTGGCTCAGGGCTTAGCGTGTCGATCGCTCAACCCAGAGGTCGTGGGTTCTAATTCCCATTCCACCAACAATTTTTCATTAAATTGTTTACTCGTAGATCAAGGCTTATTCGCAGGGATGGCTTGGCAACCATCCTGGCGATGGTCTAGGATGGGAAGAATGTCAACTTGGTGTTAATGTGAGAGATTAAATTAAAATCAGTTGATGTTTGACTTGTCCCCCTAACTAATGAGGTTTTCCAGGTTTCCCTCATTCTAGCACTGAATGGTGGTTAGGGCCTACCAATGTAAGTCGTTCCTGAGGTACAAATGCGGGCCGCGAAATAATAATATGCCGCCCCCTCTCCCACACAAGTCTCAGATTTTCGGGCTAATCCTTGTGATTAGAATGAGGGGTAGAGATATTATTATTATTATTATTAGTATATAGGTAAAGATTTTTCTATCATAGCTGTTAAAAAATTTAAAAAATCGTCTTTTTTGTCGCACTGATTATTTGCTGGCCTCTTCTGATGCCGAGATAAAATCCGTGATCGACAGGAGGTATGTGACTTATTTCACCATAAGTATCCAAACCAGCGAATTAATCGAGATACAAGTAAAATATTCACAAAGTTTGGAGAAACCGGAAGTATAAAAGATTTACCTGGATCAGGAAGGCGAATAACGGTAAGCGTTACTGAAGCGGCTTCCAACGTTGCTAACCTCTTCCAAGAACTATGGGCAGATGACACAGACAGAAGATTTCAGTTTTGTGAGAAAATTAGAAATATATTTGAAAGACAGCCCAACTTAAAAAAAATCTTATAATTTTCATTGACAATGCAACTTTTTCCTTAAACGGGATTGTGAGGAGGCAAAATATTAGGTTTAGGAGCTAATAAAATCCTCACTGGATGGAAGAAAAACATACACAATGGCTGCAAAAAGTGAATGTATGGGTTGAAATAGTCGGAAATCGCATACTGGGATCTTAAGTATATCGAAGCAGGCGAGTGCCCTGTTGGGATTTTTTGTGATCTCAGCAGGGCATTTGACTGCGTTAATCATCAGAATTTATTGAATAAGCTCGCAGCATACGGTATTAGAGGAGTGGCTCTCGACTGGGTTCGCTCCTTTGTTATAGGACGGAGTCAGTATGTTAGTCTATCATATCAAAGTGATGGTCATGTGCATAGAGTCAATTCAAGTCGTGCGGAAGTAAATATTGGAGTTCCACAGGGGTCAATATTGGGCCCAGTACTATTTTTATTATATACCAATGAAGTTGATACTTTGACTTCTGAAGCATTCTTTACAATGTATGCAGATGATATGTCCCTCGTAATATCTGACAATCTGGATGCAGCACTGATATCCAAATGCAACAATGTATTGAATTTATTAAGTGGTTGGTATTCCCATAACTCCCTGTATTTTAATATAAAGAAAACAGAATTTGTAAGGTTTCACAATAGGCAAAAGAATTGTTCAAGGTTACAATTAAATATAAATAATGTGCCCCTTAAGGAAAACAATAGTGTTAGTTTTTTGGGTCTCAGGGTGGATGAGTTTTTAAATTGGCGGGATCAGTGTTGCACTGTTTCATCCAAACTGAATTCACTTATATATTTGTTTAGGAATTTGAAAGCTGTCCTATCTGAGGAACAACTGTTGGGATTATATCATTGTCAGGCTGAATCTAGAATAAGATACGGTGTGTGTTTCTGGGGTAATTCTACCTTATCATCGACGGTGTTTATTGCTCAAAAGCGAATACTTCGATGTATTGAGGGTGTTAGTAGCACTCACTCATGTAAGGAAATCTTTAAAAAGTATAATTTGTTAACTCTGTCAGGTTTATATATTTATGAATTATGTGTGTATGTGTATGTTAATCGAAATTCCTTTAGTACAAATGAATTTTATCATTCTGTTAATGTTAGAAATAAAAAAGATATCCATGTACATTTCTGTAAGTATAAAGTGTCTTTGAACTCTCCAAATGTTATGGGCCCTAATGTATTTAACCGCCTGCCAGTTAACTTAAGAAATATCCAATTATTATGTCGTTTTAAAAAACAACTCAAACGGTATTTAGTCGATAAGTGTTTTTATTCTTTAGATGAATATTTTCGACCTTAGCTTTAAGCTTGTTATGACTATTCCTATACATGCCTGTAATGTCTAGAGGAAAATAAATATTATTATTATTATTATTATTATTATTATTATTATTATTTATTTGACGGCAGTCTGATAGGCGACATTTATTTTGATTTTGTGCTGATTCCACCACTAGAATAAATTTTTCTTAACCCTAATGACGATATGCCTGCTGGTGATGTCCGGCTCCAATAAGATGGTGCCCCTTTCACATTTTCGCCTCGATGTAAGAAATTACCTTAATGAAGTTTTCCCAAATCGGTGGATAAGCAGAAGAGGGCCACCACGCTCCCCTGACTTAACCCTGACTAACTTTTTTTGTGAACCCTGACTAAAAACCAAACTATATGTAAACAGACTAGACACTATCGAAGGATTGAAAGATCGTATATCAGAGATGAAG
Organism: Pogonocherus hispidulus; assembly: GCA_963924545.1. Taxonomy (NCBI): domain Eukaryota; kingdom Metazoa; phylum Arthropoda; class Insecta; order Coleoptera; family Cerambycidae; genus Pogonocherus; species Pogonocherus hispidulus. The sequence continues at coordinate 74,695,641 of OZ004693.1, forward strand.
TTTGAAACATGCCAGACAGTATTTATTCAAAATGTAATTGATGAATTTGAACACTGAATTGGGCATTGTGCAATAGTTAATGCGGACCATTTTGAATATTTGTTATAAGAAAATAAAAAGTAGTACCAGTACAAAAACTATTGTTTTCATTGAATTACTTCTTACACAATTTTTTACATTTTTTAACGGTATTTTGACAAAAAAAAAGTAGGTGTAACCTTATACCGCTGAATTGGTCTCTAGAAGGGCTATGAAATTCGTCTCTAGAAGGGCTATGAAGTATAGAGCGCCCTATTTAAAAAAAAAATCGATAAATAAATACGCAGAAAAGTGGTAATTTCTATATACCTACTAACTGACCTAATTCAGCATTTTTTAAAATCTTAATAAGAAAGAAATATGGATTGTGTTCCATTATTTTGAGGTACACTGTATAGAACGTGATGACGTGATGGACAGACGAAACCGCCCTAATTTCAATTACATATCTAAATTAGTTTCAGTGATACGTCTATTGTCAACTCGCTTTTACACACACTGTACAGACAATATATATGTACTTACAAAAAAATAAAAATAACAAGCGAAAGGTACAACAAGACGATAAAAATGTAGTGATATTTTCTTAAAAATTTTTCCAGATTTTTTTGTAGGTATAATCATATACATAATATAATGTTAGTAACTAAATGTGTTTATATTAACTATAGGTTAAGACATGCGATGATCCATGCTACAACTAGCTCCGTTCTATCATACTGAATTTTTGTAAAGAATATTTTTTAAGACAGAGCCTCTGTTTAAAAGTCTACGCTTCTTTTATGTTCATTTTATTTATTTCAGCATCAGCATACAAAATAATATAAACGCCTGAAATAAATGACAAACATGATATTTATATTATAAATAACTTTACACTGGAATGTTGGACGCGATACAATTCTTTGTATTATATATTCGAGGACTACACAGTCCATGTCAACAAAATTGAAATTTAAGGTAAATACTTCAGAAACATCCTTTTAATATTTACATCTGAAAAACTAGTCTTATAAAAAACGTAATATACAGATCCGTTTTTGTATTTAGGGATATATATCCGAATAAGAAGAATAAATGGTCTATATGAATGCAAATTTTCGTTAGGGTCTAACAAATTTACAGCCTTTGAGATGACCACTTGTGACCAACAGGAGTATCTTTTTTGATTGGAATTTCTTTCTGTGTTCTCAGAAGCCTCAATTTATCATTATTATTTATTAACAAAAGAAATAAATAAGTAAGAGAAACGAGAATAGATATTCTTAGTCGTTTTGAATATGGGTTGAATGTTATTCATTTAGATACAGAAAGGATAATTTTTTTACTGCGCATATTTTTGATAACTCTTATCTGTTGAGGAATTTCATTTTCCTCATACTAATTTATTGGTTTTTTCCAATTATTTAAAAATATTGGTAAATATACATAGAGGTTAGATAATATTATGAGTCTACATAAGGAAGATATGTAACATCTCGTCGATTTTTCAAAAGAAATACGACCGAAGAACATTCTCTGAGAAATTCTCGACGTTTCTTAAGTTTGCACTTTTATTGAAGGCATATTACAATATTTTGACCAATCTGTTAATTCTTATCGAATGCAAGATAATCTCTCTGTAAGATACATTCTTATAAATCATATATTGATTATCAGTCAATATGTAACCAATACACAGAGATTATATAAAAAATACATCTGTATATAGGTATTTTTAGATTTTCTTTCTACCTCCAGATTCAATTAAATTATACATAAAGGAAATACACCCCCAAAACTCATACTATATTGAACCGATTCCCATTTCACAGAGCAGAGAATCAATAACTATTATATTTCTGTTGAGAACTGTGCTAGAACTAAATGAGCTTAGACTAAACACGATACACAAACAAAATCGTGAGACTAAAGGAATATACGTTAGGTATGCCATACATGTTATTTGACTAACTAGTTACATGTGGTTAGTATATTTGCTCAGAGTAGAGACAGTTATGCAGTGTTTTATGTTTAATTATCTTAGTTTATTTAGTGTCTGTTAATTATTACAAGGAATAAAATTTTATTCTGTTCTGTTCTTATAGGTACTTTATAATAAGTAGAGCTATGTAGTTTACATGAATAGGAAAACTATTAAATTCTCAGTATTTTACATCTTTTTTATTGTAAATGTGTGGAAAATCGGTGGCAAGAATTGGAGAAAAATTAATATTAATTGATATTTATCAGTAAATTCACTGAAATTAAAGAATTTAATTTTGTAGTTGTCATTCTCTAAATATTTACTGTTGATATCATTCTGCCTACATAACTTGAAATTCCGTGAACGATTTTCAGTAGCCCTCAGTAGATTCAGTTTTCAGTAGATTTACCCATGCTAGAATCTCATGAAAATATAAATTAACTCATACATATAAATTCAGGTAATAGCGCTTACGAGAGCAAAAAATGTTACATCTCCCGAGAGGTTTTGATTAAAATGTGTCGCTTCAACCTTGGCTTTACGCATTGCGTTATAGACCAGTAGATGTTCTTCTATCTTTTCATGCGTTTTTATCTTTATAATATAGAAAAAACGTTTTCTATTCTTTAAAATAGTTTTATGGAATGATGATAAAAATATGCAATTGATAATTACCACAGAAATATGGAGAACCAGAAATATCTTCCGTTTAACTCATGTAAAGTCTCCCGACGCATCGTTACTTCGGTACAGTTTCCATGTATTACTAATCAGTAATCAGGTTCCTGAACTGCGGTGCGAACCTTGCTCTATAATTAATCCTTGAACCTGAGACCCGAATTGTAGTACGGGAAAATGTAAGGTAATTTTGTTGTAAAGATATTAATTTTCCATAAATTGTTGCTTTAAAGCAATTTTCCTACCAATTACCATTACCAATTACTACCAATTACCATTATTATGTATTTACCTGCATATTTTTAAGGCTTCTACAAAAACATACAGGGTGCCCATTATCTATCTCCTTACATGGCTAACGTTGTTAATAGTGGAGATAGAGAATTGGTTAAATTAGCAAAATTGGGCAGAATTACAAGCGGAATCTAGTATACCTTCTTTATATTTAATTTTAATTTTCAACTTTTCGAGATATTTTTAAAAAACTGAAAATCGCCAAAATTTTTAAACTTAAAAATCTCTAAATTCTATAAAAGATACAAATAATATAAAAATACTGTGTGATAGTGTTTTTTACGTGAAATTCAGCAGTGATATCGAAAATTTTACAGGCATCTTAGTTTTTGAGAAAAAAAAATAAAGTTATGTTTTTTTAAATGACAACCATAGTTGGCTATGATATCAATAAAAAGCTTATTTTTTCTGATTTCAAAAATATAATATTTAATATACCTTTCTCTTTTCTTTTTTATATTTTGAACAAAAAATCGTTTACTGTAATGAACAAATAATTTATTAACATAGTAAGCTTTGAAAAACAAACGTAGATCAGTAAACAACAATAAAATACAAATGTCAGTGTCATCACACTAAAGTCATATTATACACGTCAAAATTAAACGTTCATGTTAAAATCGTTATTATGAAATGTACGCACGAAGAAAACGATTTTTTAAATATTATATTTTTGAAATCAGAAAAAAATAAACTTTTTACCGATACCATAGCCAACTATGGTTGCCATTTAACAAACATAACTTTATTTTTTTTCTCAAAAACTAAGCTACCCGTGAAATTTTCAATATCACCGCTTAATTTCACTAAAAAAAACACTATCACACAGTATTTTTATATTATTTGTATCTTTTATAGTTTTCGAGATATTCGAGTTTAAAAATTCTTTCGATTTTCAGTTTGTTAAAAATATCTCGAAAAGTTGAAAATTAAAATTAAATCTGAAGGAGGCACTAGATTCCTCTTGTAATTCAGCCCAATTTTGCTAATTTAACCAATGCTCTATCTTCACTATTAACAAAGTTAGCCATGTCAAGAGATATATAATGGGCATCCTGTATATGTTGGGATGCGGATTTTTACAATAAAAATTAAACTTGGAACGGAATGGCTCACACGTATTGGTGATTAGACACAACGATATGGTGTTAAATGCCAATATATTTGATGGAAAAGTAAAATTTTCGTCGGTGTAAATTTTCACTAAGAAATCAGAAAATTTCACTACTCTTCCGGAAATCGGTTGTTCTTCAGCAAAATCCATCGCCCGCTTCCTCAGGATTTAAACATGTTAAACAAAACAGATGTCACAACCACTTTCCAATAATTTCACAGATGTGTCTAATGGGTTTTTCAATAAGAATGATATGATTTTGATATGGCAACCATGGTAATAAATTTATACCTGTCACTAGTTGTCATTTACGTTCAGTATACTCAAAAAAATTCATTATGGCTAAATACACGCTTCAAGAACATTTGGCTATTATCCGTTAAGAAAACACGTTATTATATTAAGATTTTAAGAAAATAGACGTTCTTCTGTGAACAGTTATCGCGCACTTCGCGAAAACTTTGGTCCAAATAATCGTCCTTCTTTGCTTGCCATTCGTCGCATCGTTGAGAACTTGAGAATAATTTTACTCTTCACAATAGAAAAACGCCAGCAAGACGCCGAAATTCAAGAACTGTTGAGAATATTGCTGCTGTAAGAGTTAGCGTTGCAGAGGATCCAAATTTATCAATTCCTCGTCGTGCTCAAGAGTTAGGGCTTAGAAACACGAAAACTTGGCGAATTTTGCAAAAAGACTTGAATTTATACCCGTATAAGTTGTTTTGATCCAAGAACTTAAACGACTGGATCAGCGTCGGCGCCGAAAATTTGCTGTTTGGAGTTTAGAACAACATAGAAGGGATTTTCCTTTTGCGAAAAAAAATCTTTTCAGATGAAGCTCGTTTTTGGTTAAGTGGATATGTTAACAAGCAAAATTGCCATTGTTGGTGTGAAAACAATCCACAACAGATTCACGAGATGCCTTTGTATCCGCTAAAGGTAACTGTATGGTGGGGTTTATGGTATGGTAAGAGATGCAGTTACAGTGAATGGTGAACGATACCGACAGATGTTAAGAAATTTTTTGTAGACAAATTTAGATACACTTGATTTGGAGGATATGTGGTTCCAACTAGACGATCCCACATGTCACACTGCTCATAAAATTATCGACGTATTGCAAGAAAAGTTTGACGATAGGATCATTTCTCACTGGCCTCCAAGAATCTGTGATTTAACTCCTTTAAATACATTTTTTGGAGCTATTTGAAATCTAAGGTCTATGCAAACAGACCACAAACACTTGCAGTGGCGGCTGGTGAAATTTAAGAATGGGGAGTACAGGGCAAAAAAATGCGTCGCAGGCGAAAATTTTGCATTTTCCAAGGTCAAACACCTTAAAATTAAAAATTAGAAATTCGTATAGCAAAAATATTTGCTTGAAGAAATAGGTTTCGTTGGGCAAATATCCCCTTTTTTGATGCGATTGACAGAAATATGGAAAAATTATTTAAAATAATATTTAAATCGGTTCAAAAAAAGTATACATGTCAGAAAAACGGCAGGCGAAACTTCTGTTTTCTGCTAGACCAGAAAAAACTCAGATAGATAAAAAAAAATAAATAATAAAACCCATTTAAGTATTTAACCTAAACCCATAACAAATCGGTGTGCTTACCTTACAATCTGCAACCACCCGCTCGTCCATCGAAAACTAAACTTAGTAACTTTTAAAATGAAACTACATTCTTCTTGACTTATCATTTGCAAAATGTTCGATAACTTGTTCGTTAAAATCAGTCATAGTGTTTACTAATTTTTTCTCGATGGAAAGCATTGCTAGAGCACATAACCTTTCTTGTGACATCGTGTTTCTTAAAAATGTCTTTATTCGGTAAGTGTTGAGAAGCAGCGTTTACTTTCGACTGTAGTCATAGGAATTGTGCACAATATAGTTAATAGTTCAACCTATTCCGAAAATGTCACAAGTAAATTATTTTTATTTAACATTTGTAATAAAGCAACCGCACCACTATGTTGTATGAAATCATCTCTAGAATACATTATATACAGCTCATTTTTTAATTTTGTAATGTTGATCTTTGGAAATAAGGCACACACTGTTTTAATATGTTCCAGAGGAAAAACTACTCTATAGTTTTTCCGCCGTCCACAGACGGCGAACCGTGAAGCGGTCTAGACGCTACACGGATATGTATGCACCAAATGATTCAATATTCATGATGAAAAATTAATAAAAAATCCACCAAATTATAATAATTATAAAAGTTTATAAAATATCACAACAATCACAAGTCTTATGTGCTTACGCATAGGGCACGTGCCCTTGTGCCCATTATGTCTAGCCGCCACTGAACTTGACACATTAAGATTGAATATTTAACGCTGCATTCGTCAGATCACGCCCGATTTATTGCACAAAGTTATCGAAAATTGGGTTCGTTGAATTCGCTCGTGTAGACGAAGTCGAGGTGGACATTTAAACGATGTGTTATTCAAAACATAAATGTTATCCACAGTACTTTAAAGTAATGTTAAAAGTTTGGTTGTATCTGAAATAATTAGAATTTTCTCTCATTTTATAATATCGTTCTCATTGAAAAACCCTTTATATTCTGTAGCCTAAGCCATTTTTGTCCCGTACTGCAATTCAGGTTGGGGATTAAAAACACTTGGAAAAACCATCAGAGTCTGATGGGTACGGAATCACGGTACTTATGATGATCAGACCGGTACGGTCACGGTACGTCTGATGATCAATGATGAGGTACTATGACCGTATCTCAATTGGCGTAATTACTGTGATTCATGTGATTATCACCTTCGACTTCGGCCCGACAACAATAAATTTGGAATTCGGGAGGAAATGACACACCTTTCTTCCTAGTTATAGAGGTAATAGTTACCAGACACGAGGTGTCTGTTATGTATAAAGTTTTTCCGGAACGTACTGTTCTGATCCATCTTGTATACAGTTGCAGGTTTAAATGATTCAGTACAAATTATATCCCTGCCATTTATTTAGTTTAATCCTAATTATCTAACCGGAATCACGTGTTCGTTGTTTGTGATGAGGGGTATCTGGAAACTTATTTATCTTACTAACTAATAAGCTACCTTTTAAAATGACAAATGATTGGCACCTCCATCCGCCTCTCCTTCGGGAAATTAGTTGAAAACAGTGGAAACATCGAATTTCATTATAGGATTTTTAATGTGAATTGTATCAAATGTAATCCAATGTAAGCTAATCTGACACAGCATGATGTTGGACAGCTGATATCGTGGAGTGCATGTCAAACTCTACTTAAATGATAATTAATCATATAGCGAATCATATTGTATTAAAATAATGTTTTTTTCTTAAACACATGAATAGGAAACAAAAAGCAATATAATATTACAGGTTGAGTATTTGTATATTGAATAAATATAAACATTATTAAATCATAATCTAATAAAAAATTACCAACACATAAAATACAAAATTTATTTATCTTTAAACTATTCCAAATGTTGGATGAATATGCAACATTCGATAACAACAAGAAAATATACAAAGCTGAATGACATTATAATACAATATACATCAATATATTACTATAATACAATACAATATATACATCAAACGCTGCATTGTATGTATGGCATGTGGTTTCTATTTAATATAAAATCCATTAGAAGATTTTGATAGAATAGTAAAGTTTAATAGATTTTGCCACGTATTTAAAAAATTTCCCTTATTACAAATTATCCGTTTTTCCCTGCAAAGATATCAGAAATCATCGAGTGTTATCTCTTATTGACAAAATTGTTCACCAATTCATAGAGGATATACATGAAGTATAGTTGGCGCAGAGAGGACTAGTTTTCTATTATCTGGTATGTTATCGGCGGTTCAGTCATGGGCGTCGCTTCCAAAATCTTTAGTGGAAGGGGCGAAAAACGGTACAAATATACATTCTATTTAAAAAAGTCAGATATTTTAGAAAATCTATTCTATCTATTCCAGAAAATAGATAGGTTTTGGAGAAAAATTGTGTGCGCTGTTTACCATATCAGATTTTTTATATCTTTAATACTTCAGAAGATAATAAGCTGGACAATGAATATGAGTAAAAAAATGTTGTGTTACTTTATTACATCAACACACGTAAGTAATAGGTTGTCAGCTGAATAAAAAATATAAATATTAAATTACCAGTTTGCATATAATTATTAAATATATTAATGAAAATAAAAGTATAAAAAAAGTATGTTATCATAAATTTATAATATTATAATAACTTTTATAATGTTACAATAAAGATCTGTCTGTCTGTTATTCTGTCAACTCAATTCTTACATTTAAAATATTTATTTAAGACTATTTCTATATGAATATAGATAGATATAAGAATACATTCATTTAGATTATTTTCAAAATAATATATTTTCTAGTTAATAATATATTCAGTTTTATCTTTTTCAGTGTAAACCTGTAAAATTCTATATTTAATTCAAATGATTCTACATATTGAATATAAAACACATGGGACAAGATGGTGATTGAATAAAAATGTCAGTCTTCGAGTATTTTCTAGGTTTCTGTTTTTGTAACATTTTCTCTTTGTATATTTTCCCAATTCAGTATAAAAATTCGACCCCTTTTGACATGAATGATTGATTTTCTTAAGAACAAAAGGTAACAATAAAAGCCTATTGAATTTTCCATTCCCATATGTCTTTTGAAGTATGCTTCTGCGGTAAATACGTAAAATGCGGTGGGATGTTATTAGAGTAAAACCAATATTTACATTAACTCAGGCTACAAGTTTACATCTTTGGGAGAATCTTTTAGAAATCGATTGTTCTAATAAAGAACCCCGTTTATCTGATTTCTGATATAAAAACTATTGTGTAGTGTTCTACCACATTTATTTCGTTAGGTATTTTTTTAAATTATTAATTAATTCATTTTTATAAAATGATTCTTCAAATGTAAGTTTGCTGTATAAAATCATGTTTTTAATTTAACTACAGACTAAAAATGGGAGAAAATCGCTCTCGCGATTTTCGTTCCCATTTCCAGCCCTACCGGGAGTCCAGATCTCCGGCCTAGGGTCACCCTTCGGGTAACAAAAGCATCTAAAATAATATTATATTAAAGAAAATACATATTAAAGAAATTTTGTATCTGGAATGATGATATAATTATACTAAACGATTTTTCTTAATATCTTGATGAATTGTAAAGGCACTCTATTCTTGATGGTAAAACATCATAATTTTTTAAGTGCTGAAAGTAGAATTTATTTTTCAGTAAACATTTTTATCAATATTATCAATGGGACCAAAAATATTGTAGATATTTACTTTTGTAAGCTAAAATGATGAATTTAACAGACTGCCTAAATGAACGAATTAATTCCAAACTTTACGTGCAGAAAAATAAAAGCTACGGATGATGAAACAGAATAACTAAACACTAACACTCATAAATAATTGGAATTAAAATGTAAAAAAAATTGCCTCCAGCGTGACTCGAACTCTCGAAATCAGCATTATCACGCTTTGAATTCTACGACTTTCCCATTGCGCTATCCCGCCTGCTGACAAAAGTTTACCCTGACACGTTTAAATATGTAAACTGTACATGTCAACCTGAAAAAATAATTTTTACCGATTTTCTAATTGGAAAAGCATTTCGCTTCAGTATTTTGATAATCAGAAGTGTTTGGCAGTCAGTACTATTGATTCCGTTAGCAATATTTCTCGTAGAAAAATAACCTCTCTGAAGGTTAATTAATTTGACAGTTTTCGTGGGAGGTGTTTGTCTCATTAGTATAATCTCACATCGGCAGATAAAATGAGAAAGAAGTTGAGACGGACGCGACTCGAGATTTTCGAAGACGAAATAGACGTAGAGGGACTCGACGTACGGTCTCGAAAAAAAAATCTCAAAGGATTAGAGAAAGGACGGAACTTTCGCGTGAAGCGGTTCTCGAAGCCGTAAAATTAGAAAAAGGGTCTAGGGAGTCCCGCGAAATGTCGGGATTTCGGCAGGCGTGACGGGACCATTAGGCGCGAGGACAAACGCCGGTGCTAGCCGCATCTCTTTCGTCGAACGGCGATCGACAAAAATTTTGCAGAGGTTTTTTGAAAAGGCGTTTAAATTGGGAAAACGCGTAGGAAACGGGACGAAAATACCCCTACGCTGGAGAAAGGCCGAGGGCGACCTTCGGTTGCCCGCGGGGATCGTTCCGCGATCGCCCCTCGGAGGAGATAGCTTTAAAACTTTGTGCATTCGACGACGGAATTTAGAGCCAGACAGAATCGACGCGTTTTAATATATATGGATTATGTACTTTAAAATAAAATGTACCTCATGGCTCACTTTTATTAGAGATAAACCTTAAAACCTTCTATATCCCGACCCTATTCGTAAAAAAGAGTTGTTTCCAAAATTTAGAAAAATACATGCTGACCCATTTAACATATTAAAATTTATGCACCTTTCTTTATATAGGAATTAAGCCAAAAAGTTAAATAAGAGATCAGTTATTAATGAAATTATCAAGTATTATGGTTCAATAAAGTTTTATATTTCCTCGTTACCTATTATCCTAGGTACGCAAAGGAATAACCTTATTGTTTCTAAGAGATATCGCAAACAACTACTTTGCGTGCAACATGCACCGCCCAACATAGAATTACAACGGGATATCTTCAGATGACCTCAACTTATTGTCTAATACCTTTTTCTTTTTAATAGTATTATCTACATTTTTTAAATAATGAAATATTAAACAAACATCTTCATTACATTGAAAATTATTTTTTTTTTCGTTACATGTTGCATTTTGTCACTGCATGTTCACGCAAAGTAGTTGTTTACTACATATCTTAAAAAATAATAAGGTTAGTCCTTTGCATACCTAGATTAATAGGTAACGAGGAAATATAAAACTATAGAACCATAGTATTTGATAATTTCATTAATAATTTATCTCTTAGTTAAACTTTTTGCCTTAATTCCTATACCTATAAAGAAAGATGTAAACAGTTAAATAAGCCAATAAATAATATTAAAAATATACTATAAAAATTTTAAGTTTATATCGACGTATTATTTATAAAATAACGAATTTTTCCACTACCTACTTTACGAAAGCACTGTAATGTAAAGTGACTGTAAATGTTAGGTATTACTATTATTTCCTGCAGGTTAACGGTACAATATCGGCTATAACTATCGTTAACTTGAACGCATTGTACTTATGACACATTAATTTCGGTACATTTCTTAATATTAAAAACAGATTTACAGACATTTTCTTCAAAATAATAATAATAATAATAATAATAATAATAATAATAATAATAATAATAATAATAATAATAATAATAATAATAATAATAATAATAATAAAATAAGGAGAAGGAGCGGCGATTTATAACCGACGATCCTGTAGAGACTCAGCACTAAGAATATTACTATGCTACGCCAACGTATATTTTGCTTAAAATATTACTAATTTGTTAATATAATAAGTAAAATTTTGTGGTACGTTAACTATTTCACTTGATTATTTTTGGGACTAAAATTTACATTAATTAAGTACGGTATTTCTGAGTATATCCAAATTAATTACACGTCTGTAAATACACTCGTTTAAAGGAGGAAATAGTTTTTGATACAACGAAAAGCACTCAGGAATTGATGGTTATTTAGACATAACGTTATATAATTATTAATTACCAGTGTAGGACAAACAAATCTGAAGCTTATTTTATTGTTAGATTACAGCAGAAAGAATTGTAGTAGCAGATAGGTAAGTAATGTGACACAATGTTTGCATAACGTTAGAATTAGTATATTTTTGCACTGATTGATTGTTAAACTAGTATTTTTCGCAAATTTGAAAAAACATCAGTAAAAGTATAAAGATGCGGAGCAAAAATTAAATTAAAATAAAGTGGATACTGGAAGCGGATGGTTTTTCATGAAACGTCGAGAAAATAACTATTTTGAAAAAAACACAGTTCTCCTTTAGATGTTTCATACGAAAGCCTAGAAAGGATATCGTGTGAAATAATTTTATAATTGCCAGTTTAAGCTATCAACTATCATTAAAGTGGATACTCGAAGCGGATGGTTCTTTATGAAACATCGTGAAAATAATTGTTTTGAAAAAAACATTGATCTCATTTAGATGTTCCAAGAAATGTATAGAAAACACTCTATATACTAGTATTTCGGCTAAGTAATAGACTTTTACTCTATTCAAAAAGGCCTAACAAGCCGAAATACTAGTATATAGAGTGTTTTCTATATATTTCTTGGAACATCTAAATGAGATCAATGTTTTTTTCAAAACAATTAATATCAACTATCAACTGTCAATTATACATAATTGTCAGATCAAACTGTCAATTATACATAATTGCCAGTTTAAACTCTCAATTATACATAATTGTCAGTTTAAACTGTCAATTATACATAATTGACAGATCAAACGGACAATTATAAATTGTCAATTATACATAATTGCCAATTTAAACTGTTAATTAGACATAATTGCCAGATCAAACTGACAATAATTATCTATAATTGACAGTTTAAACTGGCAATAATAAAACTATTTCCTGTGATGTCCTTTTATAATTGTCAGTTTAAACTGTCAATTACAGATAATTGTCAGCTTAAACTGGCAATTATGTATAATTGCCTGTTTAAACTGTGAATTATACATAATTGCCAGATTAAACTGACAATTATCTATAATTGACACTTTAAGCTGGCAATTATAAAATTATTTCACACGACGTCCTTTCTATGTTTTCGTAGTTTCAAGGAATATATAGAAAACATTCTATATACTAGTATTTCGGCTTGTTAGGTCTTTCTCAAGAGAGTAAATGTCTATTACTAAATATTTCCAAGCGCAGCTTTCTGAATTGAAAGAAATCTGAATTAATAAATGTAATAAAGGTATGCATTAACCGATTACCTATGTGTAGTCCTATTTCTCCTTTGCTAGCTGAAAATTTTATGAATAATTTTGAAAACTCACAGTTTAATAGTGGTAATTTAATTTATATATAAAAAATCGCATATACCACACTATTCATTAACTTGTCCTGCCGAATTACACTCCATGTTTGTATTGATATCGGGTAAATTTGTGTTGTTTAAATTCTAAAACTGTTTCCTTTAGCAATTTGACTCGAAAAAATTTTAAACCTAAAAACGCTCCACCTTCGGTGTCGCGTTTTTAATAGTTGAGTGTTTTTCACGTCTAATTCCTAGGCAACAGTTTCTCATTAAACAATCCAAATTTACAACAATCATTGTCGATGCCCATGCCGTAAATATTAAGTTTTTGCACTTGTATAAATATTAGCATATTAAACTTATTAAAGAAGATGCATGGATGAATTTTGTTTTGTAAACAATAGGCACCATTTTCTGTTGTCATGGCATGCATTGGCAACTTGTTTTTTTAAATATGATCTGATGGTTGTTTCATCCGACCAAATATTATATAGACAAATAATAGCAACACAGTTTTGTGACCAACAATATTTAAAACAATGGCTTTTTGTTTACATTGGTGCCCAAGCATTTGGTTCAATCAAAAAATGCCATTTTAATTTACCGCCTAAATTGTTAGGGATTTTGTGACTGTCACCAATGGGCGTGGTTTACACAGGTAAGTAGCCATGCATAAACGTAGAATCGGCGATCGCGAGAGGGATCGTCAATGATTTTACAATTGTTTTTTAATAGTAAATATTAAATACTATTATAAATAGTGTAGTAAATATTATACACATATGTGTATAAATTGTTGTTCTTGAACATGTAAATCTTAAACTTTGTATTTACTAAAATAAAATATTCTAATTTGTACTTTTAGTTTTATAATTATTATTTTCACCCCTTAAAACATAGCCGCCCATGCCGTTGGGCACTGTGACAGGTAATTTCATGAAATTTTTTGTTATTCTTGGTCACATTATTTTATATACTGATAAATAGGCAATTACTTATCTATACATATTTGATCGGAGGTTGTTTCAGTTTCGAAAATGTCCAGTTGGTCAAATTTTGGCACAATCGCCTAATAATATATCCTGGAGTTAAATTTCATTTGTTGCAGAGGTTTTTGAAAATGTATTATACTGTTGTACTGTTTTGTTCTTTTTAATAACAAAATTAATAAATGTAATATTCTCTAATAATAACATTAGAGAGAAATATTAAATAGTACATACACTTGCGTGTATTGAAATCGCCTCACCGTAAATTTTTGACTTTAACTATAATTTTTTAGAAACTATTAATCAGAATAAAAAAAGATATGTTGTTTGAAAAACAATTTAAAATGGTTTGATATAAGTTTAAATTTATCAAGAGTACTTATCATTTACATGCATAGCAACCGTTCAACAAATTAAACGTATTTATGTGGTTGTTATAACGAGAATAACGAACTTGAAATAATGAAATTATTGCTTTTGCAATTGAAATTAGCATATTATTCGTTTTTCATTATTTGATTAGCTTTCAAGTGTGTTAGTTTAATGCATACTACACCCCAAGTAACCGCCCAAGTAATTTAATGGAAAATGGACTTAGCCAGCGAGCTGTTGCTCCACAACTAGATATGACACGCGCAGCGGTTCGAAGATTGTGCCAATGTTATGAGGAGACTGAATCCTTTCATAGGCGTAATGGAACAAGCAGAAAGCGATTTACAACGGGACGTGATGATCGTTTTATTGTGTCCACAATATTAAGAAATCGTGGCCTTAATAACGTTCAAGAGCAACAACTGCTCCGTGAAATACGAGAAGTGGCGATTAGTTAGTGGACAGTAAGATGAAGACGGCAGGAAAGTAACTTGACCCCTAAAACACCTGCGATCGGTCCAAAACTTAGGTACCCCATTGTCAAGCACGCCTGAGTTTTGCACGGGATCATCTGAATTGGACATTGGAACAGTGGGGATCTGTTCTGTTATCTCTGTTCTCAGAAGAAACCAGGATATGCCTCTGCGGTAGTGAGCGAAAAAGAAAAGTGTACCGGAGACCATGTGAGCGATTTGCAGAATGCAGTTACAGTGAACAGCGGACTGCTTATGGATGTGGTTCCTGCACAGCCTGGAATGCAATTTCTATGAGAGCACGAACCGACCCTGTTTTCATCCGTAGAAACGACCGTGGTTACAAGAGAGGAGGTTTAACGGGTGTTAGATACATCGAGGAGATTTTAGCAGTTCATCTGATACCTTACGTCGACTACATTGGAGACCAATTTATTTTTATGACAATGCGAAGCCGCACGCCACAAGATTCGTGCAAAATTACATCACAGAAATCGGTTTTCGGGTTATGGAATGGCCAGTACGCAGTCCCGACCTAAAGCAGATATAACGTTTATGGACAGCTAAAATGAAGACGTGCCCCAACCTTGATGCCAGAGTTTATTGTTGCAATAGAATAAGGGTGGTTTAACAAACCAAAAGAAACAATATTGACCTTTATTAGATCTATGCCTAAATCGTATGAAAAATGTTATTAGGGTAAAAGGGGTGTCAATAATTCTAAAACCCTGAAAGAGATGTATGGTATCATAATATTTCTGTCATGTGTTCAAAGGTCAATAATTTGTCCCTCTTTTTGTAAAGTGACTTACATGCACTATCTTTAGGTTAAGGCCATCTGGCATTCTTGTGCAGTTTGTAGATATTCAAGTCAGTTCTCTATGTAACTCCGTATGCTAATGTTGCATATGTTAAATATACGTTTTTGCACCAGAGACGTATTAGATGTATAAATGTCTTTGTTAACACTAAAAATGCGAATTATTTCTACATAATAACTAAACAAAGAAGTTAAATAAATACAGTCCATTATACTTAACTACAGGGGGTTATACCCATTATTAAAAATTGAATGTTAATTTAGATAATTGTCAATAAACCATACTTTTAATAATACAAAAGTTAATTTGTTTCATGCTTTAATTTCACAATTTTAAGTCTAAGAAGCCGTAATAAATTTTAATAAATTTAAACTCATTTCAAAGCATATTAAATTTTCTTTCAAACTGCATATATTTTCTTTAATCTGATGTATAGTTTCTAAAATAAATATAGTTAAAGTCAAAAGTTTACGGTGGGCCGATTTCTATGCATGCCTTCATGCCTATGTATTAGGACTTCATTCAACAATTTTTTTTACCATTATACCTACTTTTAGTTTAAAAGCACATGAATGACTTTATCTAGAATGTCATACAAGAAATATTATTTTCAGGACAGTATTAAATCTCACACTACTGCATTATAGACTAAAAAGTTTGATATTGTTTTTCAATATCAGCAACAATGAAAGTATTTAACTTACTGCAAGTTATGTTATTGGGCACCTGAAGACGGAACTTTCCCCCGATAAGGGTCCCCCAAACCAACGCGGATAATCGCAGCACCTGCGGAAGTTCGCACCGCTTGCGATTCGCATCATTTTGTTTCCATTGCGTTAAATATGTACGTTCACACCAACACGATTTTTTTCGTTTAGACTGCGAATTATCTGCGTTTATTTCGTACGGAGTAAGAAAGTAATTAATAAAATAGAAAAAAACATTTAATTAGTGCGAAAGTATCCTATATTAGACGACCTTTCTCATGACGATTACAAAAATATTCGAAAAAAGTAACAAAAATATAACATAGATTCTCGTCTTTTCGTAATTGCGGCATTAATGTATGAAATTCCCTATATTGTCGTCTTTTTTTATTAATATCATGAACCCATTTTCTTTTCTTCTTAAAGTTAGATACATAATATGATAAATTGTCTTCTTCCAATGCAAGTAACACAAATGCTTCTTCTTCATCCGATGATGTATACATATTTTTGTATGATAGGTAAGTATGTAAGTACAAGTACAAATTGTTTATTTTTCGTTTTCAGCAATAGCAATCAACCTTTTCGATACTGAAAATATGACGCATATGATGCGATTATATTCGCTTTGGTGTGGGGTTCTCTGCGGATTCCGCCACGAATTTCGCTGCGAACTTTCCGTTGCGAATAATTCGCGTTGGTTTGGGGGAGCCTTTAACTTCTTTTATCTCTTGTGGTTTGCGAAATGTCTATGCATAAAGTCCAAACTGAATCCTCTGCATATAAGTTTTATACCTATAATAAAAACGAACCTACCTTCTCATATACTGGTCCTTGAAGACAACTAGAATGACAATTACATTGGCGAAGAATGCTGACAAACACACAGGAACGTACAGGCCTATGGCCGTATAATGGTTCACAGAATACGTATTATGTATAAATGATGGGGATATGTTCAGTGAACCCATGTTGTCCATCGTTGTATTGTTCGTGTCCATTTTGGGCGATCACTGTCTCCAATCTTTCAAAGAATTATCTGCAACAATAGATACAATTAAATGATCCAGTTCAATGACATCTGGCTTATACAGTGTCGTACAGGAAACTCCGTCGATCGATTATGGGAAAATTATAACTAGCAGAAATCTGAAAATCTGGTAGAATACCCACGTCGATGGGGACCATTTGGCTAAAATAGTTTCAAGATGGTAGCATCTCGGGTTACATCGGAAGTGGATGTCAACTTGCTTATTTTAAATATCACACATTATATACAGGGTGTCTACTTTTATTTATATACATACAAATAAGTATGTAAAACCTTTATTTTTCAAAATAATTGACTGCGCTTTTTTTGTTTCAAAGGGCATTTAAAACTACTTCTATTGACCCTACTACCGCTTTTAAGACGTACATGTACAGGGTCAGTTTTATTAATGTAAACCCCATCTTAATATTTTAATTATTGACAGATATAAAAAGCTTGTAAACTGGTCTTATACAATTTTTTATGTAGAATCCAGTTATTCTAACACTTTTGCACTAGCAGGTTATGTATACAGGGTACACAAAAAAGTATATTTTTTTTATATGGAACACCCCGTATATTTTAATATTTTTGGATTCGGTACGTCATTCTGATAACAAATATATATATATAATATATTCTATAATTGGTTTCATATTCTTTGTTTTATTCTCCAAAAACTATGGAAACTTTATGGTAACAGAAATATTATTATTATAGATTACAAAATATATTCGTATTAAAATAAATCTCATAACATTTTCAACATATCCACCGTTAACCTTGATGCATTTTAAACAAGGTTTTATAAAGTTCGCACGAATATTTTGGAAAAGTGTTATATTCAAATTCAGGATATTTATGTTTTCCTCAATTTTATTTTGTTATAGGTATATTATATATTATGTATATATATTTGTTATAAGAATGATTTACCGAATACAGGGTGTTCCATATAAAAAAACAAACTTTTTTGTGTACCCTGTAGACATAATTTATCAGTGCAAAAGTGTTAGAATGACATACATTCTACATAAAAAATTGTATAAGACCAGTTTACAAGTTTTTTGTATCTGTCAATAATTAAAATATTAAGATGGGGTTTACATTAATAAAACTAACCCTGTACATGCTGCAATTCTTTTTATACAACCGAAATTCAATATAACCATTTAGGGATTTTTTTATTTAAAATCTGGCAGGTTAGTGTTAATTAGAACCCCTTAGAGCCCCCGTATGCAAAATCTGAACAAAAAATATACAGGGTGTTTCTTTCCACATGATACCAAATTAAGAAAACATTGAATTTGAAAAGCACTAGACGAGGCAAGTGTGCCACGGAATTATGTCAAAGCAGTTAAATGTTATATGGAATCATTTAAATTTAATTTTCTGCCCAATATTTTTCTCATAATTTTTATTCTTATACTGATGGCGCCCATTAATATTTTTCTTACTACAGTTACTCTTAGTGGCCAAGACGGCATTAGAAAGTGCTGAACCAACTACTGTTACCCACTTGCTAAAAATTATCAACAATCATGCCGGAAATTATTTGTTTATTTATTTATTTATTTATCTATAGATACTACTGTCCTACAGACGAATCCAATTATGGGCAGAGAATTACAAAAATAATTGACTTAAACAGAAATATTAACGATAAGGGACTTAAGGATTTAACAAACATTAAATTGAAACAAAACAATACTTAATAAAATAATTATTGACAATTATTGTTAAATTGCCAATATTTCAAAAACTACAAATTTTCGAAATAGACAATCTTATACAAAGTTAACCTTATTTTTATGCTGAATAATATAAAATTATAAAAACATGGAGTTTCTATTTGAACAAAATAAATTTACTTTTGACAGTTTTTTAAATTTCATTCTTATTTTTCTTTTTTGAGCACCCTGGTGTTATTACTTATCAAAATATTATACGAAGTCAGCTAAAGTAGGTGCCTTTCTATATAGAAACCAATCTGATATTAAATAATTATAATAAAGGCACCCGTACAGTCTAAATTGGTAGGTAATTATGTTTCGGTGTGCAAACGTCATTTTTTATAAACAAATTTGAAATACGTCAAAAACGGTTAGACTTAGGTATAGGACATTATACATGAAATATATAGGGTGTTAGGTATACTTAAAATAAGCAAGTTGACATATACTTCCGGTGCTTATAACCGGAAGTGCTACCATTTTGAAAATATTTTACCCGAATGGCCATCTACGACGTTGGTATGCTACCAAATTTTCAGATTTCTCCCAATTATTGTTTTCCCAGAAGCGATCGATGGAGTTTTCGGTAGGACACCCTGTATATCTATTAGCTTTTCGTCTGTTGCAAGAAATAATAGACGCATCAAGAAAATATTTTATTAATGGCAATGAACCTTTGACAAATTATGGGCAAAAAATCCATATTTTTTCTATATATTTTTGACATAAATTTTTAAAATTTTTAAAATTTGAAATAATTTATATATACCTTGAAGGGGGTTGGAACCTTTGGTGTGAAGATAACACTGACGTAGTTTCCCACATAACACCAAAACACTATACTGCACTCAAGAGTGCAGTATAGTGTATAGATGGTTAATTTGGTGATGTTATAATAAACTTTTATCATAACTTAATTATTTGTATTGTTATCTTTCCTTCCAAACATCTGTTTAAACATCCATTGAATAATTTAAAATTGGGATTTTTTTCTATAACTATGCATTTATGGGTTATCTATTTAATATTTTTATATCCGTTAGGAGGTATTTTAATGTTTTCCTATTTAACTTACTACAATTTACGTTACGCTTGACATCTTGGTAGAGGATCTACCTATCGGTAGCAAAACACTATAAAGCACACTTATATTACGTATTATATGTATCTCTTTATATTCCCTTGTATAGTTTTTGTATTTGTGAAAATATATATAACTTCTTTTATTTAATTACAAAACCAAATTAAGTATCTACTTTTTTGAAATAAAGCGGATTGTGATTCTCCATAAAAAAAATAAAAATTTTATTCCACAGCTCCATAAATAGTCATTTCTGATAAAAAATTAATAGGATTTTACGGCCAAAATTATTTAGTTCCAAGAACAATGATTTTTAAAGCCAGCAAAAATACTCCATTTATAATTTGAAAGAGTGCGTTTAAGCCTGCGAGGCTTATTTAACAGTTACAAAACTCCTACCCAAAAAAAAAATTCCTGAATCGACCGCGTCTTTAGTAGAATATAAAATGGTACCTTTTAAAGAGAATGCCAAATTTATAATAATATAGAAACAAAAAGCCGTAATATCCTTTGAGGATCAACTAGAATTTAGTTTTTTGAATATATTTTATCTAACATTAACAGCGTTGATATTTAATCAAGTTCATTTGGACAAAAAAGGGCTTATTTATATTAAAATCCTAAACAATAGAATTCTGTTAAAAACAGGTACATAATTCAGAACTTTTTGCTTGTTATAAAATTGCGATTTAAATTTTTTTCTGCTACTAAATCAGTGCTCTTGGAACATGAATACACTAAAAGCTGGCGACGTAAAAACTGAATTAAAGACAGCAGTTATTTCAGAAGAGATAAATGATTTTAGAATTTTATAGAAGTGTTAGACTACTATAAAACGACGTATATTTCTGTCATTGCTTTGAAGACTTTTAGGTCGATTAATATGCGGTGAGAAGGTGAAAGATCTCATCACATTAAGTTTGCTGCTACATTTACCAATGGATCCTGCTTTCATTGTATTATGATGCTTTTCTTAATTGCTATTTGTATTGTAGTATTATTCACTAGTGATTATGTAAATATCTGAACAGAATATTTACCTACTATAAAACAGGCAGTTAGTATTCTTGCAAATCATATACATGGTGAGTCAGTTTTTTGTGGTAGGACTTTAACAGACGATATAACACCTTTTTTAAAGAAGAAATTTTCATTAAACATAGGTCGTAGAAAGCTTCGTTTGTGATATACAGGGCCGTAAAAAAAAATTTTTTTTTAAGAATTTCCCTTAACATAATATACAACATATACAACCTATATAACAATAGATATTAACCTGTAATTTGGCATGAATAATACATCAATTATGGTGAATAAAACAGACATATATGTTAATTATTTCATTCTTATGTGCCTAAATTGACAGCAAATCTGTTAGGCCAGAATAAAAAGGCCATCATAGTGGGTCTCCTGACAGGACACTGTAGACTGTAGACTAAATAGGCACATGAATTATGGGACTGTCAGAAGAAGCAACTTGCAAATTTTGTCAAGAAGTACAGAGTACAGGAAACCTCGGTACACGTACTGTGCCAATGCGAGGACCTGACAAGACTGATATTTCAAATACTTGGGGAAGGAAGACCAAGAGCCAACAGCTATATGGAGGAGCCTCTATCAAGGCTGTGGAGTCTAATGCAAAGGACAAAGCTGAACAGCGTACTCTAAATAGATTGGGAGTGCTACAACAGATCTTCTAAGTCGCAGTGGATTAGGCCAGGGGGCCCATTCGTATATATAAATCCAATCTAATCTATTTATTTCATCCACCAGTAACGTCCCTTCGGGGGGAGGGAGGTCACTGGCTCCTATTTTAAAATTATTTGTACGCCCGTGGAGTTCTCCGTAAAATAATATAATTTTTGAATTTCTTAATCAATTATGATAAAAAAATCTCTATTTAAACTTTTTGATAAAATGAAGGGTTTTCAAATAAACTGAATAAACTGGTAAAAGTAACTAAACAATCACTATAAGTGATGAACTTACTACAAAGGAGATCTTTGAGTTTTCCAACAAGTGAAAGTGAAATATTGAGCGAAAGGCCCGAGGCAGCCTTGCAAAAAACCAACTGCGGCAACTCAGAGGGTGATAATGTCGGCTGAAGATGCACTTCAGGTAAGATATCAAAGATGCACTCTTGATGAATGCATCTTTTATATCTTACCTGATAGATTTGTAGTTGGATAGATTTTTATCACCAGTGCAGATCAGGCGAGTGCCTCAAAAGTGTAATAAACCACTTTCAAACACTGGAAAGAGCTAGTCTGGAATTCATGCAGAGCGAGGATGTATCGAAGTCTCATATCTATACAGGATTAAGCTGGCAATCAGGTTACTACCGACAAACCCAGGCAGCTCTGAGAGCTCTTTGTTCCTACTGTTATAACTAAAATTGGCTAAAAACTTTTGAACTATAAATGGATGCAGTTAATAAACAATGTAACAGATTTAAACAGAAACTGATTCAACATTGTGGAGTGTTTGAGTTGTCCACAAAAAAGTCCGAGAGGCAAAGATGCGGTGATGACGCACTATCCATCTGTTAGGAACAAAGTAAACATATTCAAAATACGCTTGTTAATTAATACTAATAAATATGATTTTAGTTCTTTAAAGTTTTTTTGATACTTTTATATACTTTTCGTTGGCTATACAATTAAATAATATCTATAATCAGAGATTTATATAATCTACATAAGTCTCTGATAGTAGCAATTTAAGACTAATTAGGAATGTAACAAATTCCAGACAGTTGGATGCATTTGAGAGTTTGGAAATTGCAAAGTGTTATAAAAGTATTTGGCAATTATATATAATAGACACATTAAACCGAGCTTTAAACTGACAATTATGTAGGTATAATTGACGGTTTGTCAGTTTGAAACTGTCATTTATACATAATTGCCAGTTTAAACTGAGAAAATTTTCGGTTTAAACTGGCAATTATACATAATTGACAGTTTAAACTGGCAATTATAAAATTATTTCAATATGTCCTTTCTACGGTTTCGGAAAATGGTGGCGCCCGATATGAAAACTGAAAATAAATTAGGAGCGTCACAAGCTCATCCTGTATAGTCGTACAGGTCGTACAGGAAGTACAATATTTTTAAACTTAAACTATTACTTATGATTGGGCTAGATTTTCATTTTCTCAGAGTTTTATTAAATAAATAGAGCTAAGAATTTTTATTTAAAAATAATAATAAGGCCTGTTACTACTTAGATTAAACATATTTATTTTGAAAAAAATTGTGCTTAAAATGCTCAAAATGCTTAAAAAAATTAACTGAATTTGCTGCAATTTCAATGTTGTTGAACCTACTAAATATTTATTATTTATGTACAGAGATGAATTTATTAATTAAAATACGTGCAATGTTCTATGTATAATATGACAGAATAGGTAATGTAAATAAAAGGAAACCACATATTTTACACAATTGAAGTTAAAAGAAAACCCCACTGAAGGATTTTATTCATGATTCTAACATGTTTGTGTTTGTATTAGGTTGTTCAGATTATTATCTTAACAAATTTCTATAGAAATGTGAAATAATAGACGTTTCTTTTGTAATTTACAACTTTGAAGTAACGAGTGAGAAAAACATGAATAATTACCAGACATTGTTGATTCATCATAATCAAAGAAAATATGAAAGGTCTGCCTGTTAACAGCTTTAAAATGTTTATACAATGTAACCATATTTTCTTTTCAATTTTCCTTTGTTACAGTTCCACATAACCAAACAGATTACGTTCAGAATTTGTTTTAAGTTTTAAACGTGCCTCGGGCGACAGACAATGTTTGTCTTTCAAAAGTATTGTGTTTATGAAGTAAGTAAGTTATACATAAATTTAACAACCCTGTGAACTGCTGCCGTTTCCCAGAAAAATTATATAAAACTTAGTATTTTCGAGCTTTATCGAATTCTGTTCTCAAAATAAATTCATAATAATTTCGTAAATAAAGAACGTTTGGAATTCTGAAAACAAATCTGTTTAACTTGTTGCATTACCTCTTCATGAATAAATTAGTTTGAAAATACATCATCTGTTTTTATTTTTCTCGACAAATCACAGGGATTTAATTATTTCCTTCTTTCATTTGTAGATGATTGAAAATATTTATGCCTATGAATTACGACGT
The DNA here is from genome assembly GCA_963924545.1 of Pogonocherus hispidulus. Classification (NCBI taxonomy): domain Eukaryota; kingdom Metazoa; phylum Arthropoda; class Insecta; order Coleoptera; family Cerambycidae; genus Pogonocherus; species Pogonocherus hispidulus. The sequence continues at coordinate 74,720,089 of OZ004693.1, forward strand.
CACAAACTGCCATCAATCTCAAATCAGTTTACTGTGTTAATAATTGTTGTATACGTAATTGTCAAAAAATTTATATTTCAAAATATAAAATTGTTTTACTTTCGTAGGCAAAATCATTTAATATTTAAGTAAAATGTTGGCAGCAGAATTGGTATCATATTGAGTCGATTAAAAAAAAATTCTTGAAAATGTTCTATATGGTTATTATAAATATTATAATTAAATATATAATATATGATACAAGGTGTTTTCGATATGAGTATTCAAAATTTCAGAGTAGGTAGAGCAAACTGAAATATAACGAAAACCCCTATATGGTTTTCCTCTAAAGAAGCTACAACCCCTTAAAGAGTGCTTCCGAAATTGGTTGTTATGAAATAACTTCATCGACGTATCAATACAAACTACGAAATTTTGGCAGGATGCTATCTTTTTTATGCTTAACGATATGTAATGAAAAATATAAAAAAATGTTGTGATAATAAGTATTAAAAAAGTATGTCAGAGTACACTTTTCTGAATATGTGGATATGTTATTATTATTTATTACTCCTAAATTTAATAACATATCCACATATTTAGAAAAAGTATACTCTGGCATACTTTTTTATTATTTATCACTTATCACAATTAATTTTATTTTACTATAGGTACTTAAACAATAATATTCAAAGTCAAATGACACCGATTCAAATTTTAATAGTTAAGTTAGTTTAACTTGAGGTTTGACTTAAATGTCAGGCAATTTTTCTCATTGCACACTGAAAAATTAGAGCATATTAGAGTAAACGGTGTAATTTTAAAATCGACTTTATTCGAAAACTGTACATTTTATCGAGATTTGTCAAGAGTGCATTTTTTACGTAAAAACTCGATCACTCTATTTTCTCAGATTTCCGATCCAAATTTTTTAATATTTTCTTCTAAATATTGTTAAACATAAAAAGTATAGCATCCGGCCAAAATTTCGTAATTTTATATTAATACCTACGTTCTAAAGTTATTTTATAAAAACCGTTTTGGGGACTGCCCCTTTAATGGGTTGTGGCTACCTTACGAGGCACGTTAGAGGAAAACTATATAGGGGTTTTCTTCATATTCCAGCTTGCTCTACCTGCTCTGAAATTTTGAATACTCATATCGGAAACACCTTTTATATAATTTTATACAATGGCTTTTATCCATCAAAGGGTTTGATTACTCAGTTCTATTGGGAATGTTTCAGTTTGAGTTGTTGGCTGATAGATAATTTTACTAGACAACATCTTATTAAGTCACCTATCTACACCTATAACATTTTAAATCACGTCTTCAATATACATTCTATAATGTAGTAAAGAGTGATAAACACAATACTCCCTGACATGATTCCATCTGCTACTCAGAGCATTTATGAACGAGTGCAGAATTGTGTAAAAAGTAATGATATACACTTGGAACATTTGTGTTGAAATTTAAATTCACAATTTAATTTGGTTTTGCTTTATCTGTGTTGTTTTGTTCGTTGTTGTTATTGTTGTCTTTGTTTTATGTAAATAAAGTTTTCTGGCACATTTTTCCTAAAAAGTATTAAAAATAAGAAATATTAAATTAATTTATAGAAAAAGTTTAATATTTCACATGGCTACTTGACTTTTTTTATTAAAATTGTAATTATATTCAATATCTTGGATATTTCTTTATGAAAACCGCATAAATTATACATTATTATAAAAATAATTTCCTTTTTCTTTTAATGAGGCAAAAATTCAACATGGCGCCCATAGCAAAAAAAGTTGACTATCGCTCGGCATACATTTTTAGAAATACGCAGAAACTCACAACACATCGATTCCTCACATCATCTTATATCAAACTATAGATTTTTATCAGAACTGCCCGTGTTCTGATAAAAATCTATAGTTTGATATAAGATGATGTGACAACCCAAGAGGAAACAACTACGCAGTTCGAGAAATCGGTGTTTCGGAGTTGCTTCTCATCAGTGTAGCGTAAGTACAGGAAAATCTAGAATAATGTAGATCTGGGTACAGTCTTATGGTATATGGAACTCATATCTTAATCCTTTAGTTTAGTAGTAGTTTAGTAAAGGATCTCCGTAGCCAAATGGTTAAAGACGTCAGGTTTTGAATCATTCTCACAGTTGTCGATGGTTCGAATCGGAATCGGCTCCTATATTAAATCTGTGTGCATAAAACTGGTAGCATCCTTAACATGCAACTAGTACTGCAATATCACTATAAATGGCTAACAACCTACTATTCACTTTAATTAATAAGGTTTTCCAGGTTTTCCAGGTTTCCCTTATTCTCGTACTAAATGGGAATTAAAGTTAAAACGTCGTAAGTCATTCCTGGGCGCAGTCGCGGCCCGGAAATAATAATATACCGCTCCCGCTCCCACACAAGTCTCTGACTTCCGGGTTCATTATCAAAAAGAGAATGAGAGATAGAGATATAGTTAGGCTACACTGAAAAACAGCAATAACTCCAAAAGGTGGATAAGTGTGTCATTGTTTCCTCTGGAGACTCTGGAGAATTTATTTTGTTTAATCATTCTCACTTTACACCAGCAATGTCATCATCCCAACAATATGGATTACTGTAATTGTAACCTTCGTCGCACCAAGTCCTAGATATACGTATCCTAGATATATTCCTTTAGATGTGCTACATAGAACAGGGGCAAGAACTCTGAAAATTAACCGCTACATCAATACATCAAAGAAACACTATTTTGGTTCTCATTGATTTATGGAATATTTGCTTTTAATACATATTATATGGTGATATTTTGTGATAAACTTTCAATATTTCTGATACCATACACATACAGCGTTTTTTAGAACTTATTATTTTTGAGTTTCTTGATGAATCACCTAATTATTTATTTATTACTAGCAGTAGTTGATCTCTTCTAAATAATTCCTATAATAAACCTCCTGTTTTGAACATAATGAATATGAATTGGTTTCACTGATTTTTTAAATGAAGAATACTGTCAATACTTACTGTCATGGATACAAAAGAAACGCTGTTTTTGTAGTGGCTTTCTAATAAAATAACAATGGCGAGCTCCTGCATCAATCATTGACTGTGCGTTGTTCATTCAGAATGTAATAAATCTTTTTTGCTAGGTCAATATCACAGCTAAAGCAATCATTAAAAGAAACAATGCGTAGAGGTAATAGGGAAACCGTTCACAAACTTACACCGATTGCGGTAATCCCCTCAGGATCCTGGCAATTTTGTGTCTGACTTATACCGACTTTCCAATTCGACTTATAACGTAACGGACCTTTGTTCTATAAATTAAACAAACAACGGATATTTAATATTTCATAACATTTATTGAAAGGAGATGCGGAAACAACTACTTCACGGTCAATATGCCTCTACTGGCGTTGCATTACTCCGGCATCTCCACGCAATGCGCCGCTCGCTTCATTGAGACCATAACCAGCGGACACTGACCGGTTTCGCACTTATTATGCGCTCGTCAGAGCGCACTAGTAATAGTGGAATCGATGTACCATGTTGCGACATGATTGCCTAAGGGTCATCGTGAATGTTAGATTAGATTAGTTAGATTAGTTAGATTAGATCTAATCGTGAATGTTAGTAGTGGTGAGAAACACACCATAGTGCCCTCTTTGGATCTTTGCTACTATCCGTCTGATAATTATTGTCAAATTGACTGACAGATAATGACCTGCTTTTCTGCAGGTGCCATTACAGCAATGACCTTTATTGTCTTTGAGGAAGACAATCCTATTTATTTATTTCAAGGATTTATTGGCCATATATTATTGGCCAATAAATTGGCACATTGATACATTTATAGCAAGTCACAGTAAAATAATATATGGAATACAAAGATGTAAGTTACTTTATCAAAAATAAAATCTATGAATAAACAGTAATTGTATACAGGCGTTTATATAAGGAAGCGTACACAAACACACGTACACAGAAATAAAATGCACCTTTTGACAAATGTATGAGTCCTAAACATCATAGGTAAATGATAATCAGCCCAACCAAACAGCAATCAGTCCGACAAGAAATCATTAAAAGTAGATAAATGTGCCTCTATATATTCAGCAATGGAGTAAAAACAAAAATATTGCAGATATTTTTTAAACGTTTTCTTGAATCTCAGATCACTCAATTCTTTTATTTTGTCGGGCAGTTTATTGTATAAATGAATCTGTAATGAATTTCTTTTAGATGTTACTATAGCGATGTTGGCGCTAGTAGCAAACTACCATTTCTGGTAGGATAATTGTGAATATTAGTATTGGTCTGGAAACTATTTTTGTTTTTATGTACTTCAGTTAGGTTATGTAAAATGTACAAACAAGGCAATGGCAGTATTTTAAGTTTTATAAAGTGTTTTCTGCATTACTCCGGCGTCTCCATGGAAGTTGCCATATCCAAGGGGCACTACGAGTGCCAAAACCCAAAGAGGGCACTACGGTGTGTTTCTCACCAGTGCTAACATTTCATAACATTGTTGTAAAAACAGCTTTAGAGTAGAATCATCCAATTATAAATACTAATTTGATATGCTAGTAAAAATGTTTATGTTAATTTTTTGGGGTCTCGTTCACTGCTCTTGTTTAACTTATTTTCATTTCATTGAAGAACGTATTAACTGAATTAATGTAAATCTTATTAACACAATATTGCTTTATCCATTTATGTAAAAAAACTTTGTTACTGTTTTATGTGGATGAGTTGATGAATAATTATGACCCAACGATGATTTATATTTCAAATTCTCCTCTTTCCCTCCTCTTCAAATCCTACTAGATCGTGCTGATGTTTAGGCATAAAAAACGTAATTTGACTGAATTGTTTGCTTGTACTGTTATTTGGGACTTATAGTATAAAGAATATGCAATAGCGTTGTTGGTATTGAATAACTCGAAGACATACGACCGTATACAGCAGAATAGAAATTTCTGCCGCCAATGCCGGCCAGAGCAGCAGTGCCCGCAGTCTCATACTTTTTTGAATAAATTTATTTTAGATGACAGAAGCTTAGCCATTTAGCTATATAATACAAGAGGCATCTACATCGGAGGATAAATGATATTCACCATCAGTCAGTGGAGGTTTCTCTGAGGAGGCAGAGGAGGCCGGCCCTCCCTGGCCTAACTTGGACTTTTTCAGTATCTAACTTAATTAGGCACATTAGTTATTTAACTGAAATTCATATATCATATTATAATGTCCTAAATATGTAAATTTAAACCAAGCAGTGCTAGTTTGAAGTTTGAAGCACGAATTCACAGAATATCTATAAGTCACGAATTATTACTCGAGACGCTGCCGAAGCATTGACAGCTAGCAGCCCTGCCACTGCCTGCAAGCGGGACTCGAGTAGGAGGGTTTGCTATTCCTTTATTTGTGGAGGCTTGCCTCCTTCGCTGCACTATTTTGAATATTCGACATCGACTTTTAGAGCCGGTTGTACAATGTCAATTTAACATTAATTTAATTTATTTAATTAATTATTTTTATTATTATTTTTATTTAATTAATTTAATTTTAGCTTTATTGAGCACATTAATAATGTAGTATCGAGTGCACTCCAGACGTATGGATTTATAAACCGTAATTGTAGATAATTCAGGGATGTACATGCTTTTAAAACCCTATTCTGTTCACTAGTTAGATCCAAGCTAGAATACGGGTCTATTATATGGTACCAGATATACGACGTACATTGTCAAAGGTTGGAGTCAGTCCAACGAAAATTCCTTAAATTTTTAGCATTTTCACAAGATGGATTCTATCCACCTATTGGTTTTAATCAAACAGGGAGTTATTAAACCGTTTTAACCTAGAGGCACTAGAAGTACGGAGTAAAATTGCTCTAATACGTAATTTATACAACCTTTTGAACAATAAGATGGACTGCTCTACACTTCTAAACAACATTTTCTTTGGGATTTCAAGAGATAACTCAAGGCAGCAAGGATTATTTTATTATAGTGCTCCTAGAACAAATCTGTTGATGAAGTCTCCAATTTCTCTAATGTGCAATTTACATAACAAAATTGCTACAAACTGTGATATCTTTAGTGATAGCTTAAAATTGATTTGTTATTGTGTATCTCAGTTAGGTTAGTCATGTTAAAATTGTAGATATGTTAATTTTTAAGTGTCTATTAGAAATAGACACTTAATTCATGTACTTTCTAACTTTTTAATTGTTATTGCTTATTCCTGTAATTGGGACATTGTCCTGTTGGAATAATAAACATTATTATTATTATTATTATTATTATTATTAATCAATCAGAATATACTGGCAGACGAATAGTTAATATGTGGTTTAAACTAATTTTAAAAATTAAAAGAATATACATTGTAAATCCTGTGGAAGTGCATAGTGCAAACTGGAAACGGGTATATATTTTTTGTTGCAAACACACACCTACTAAAATTTGAAATATTCGGAACACAACCAATTAAAAGCACATTCTTAAAACCACGCTGCTGAGGTCCGACTCCCGACCAGTGGGAACCCGGTAACAGACAACAGAGGTTTGTGAAGTAGCGGTAACTGTTTCTCTGAGGCCGCAGTCAAAGAGAAGTTTATTCTCTTTGGTTGAGCAGACGAATATTTATGTAAACTCCTATTTATATTAACTCCCGTCCTTTGATCTTTCATGCGTTAGCAGGGTGTCGTGGTTATGTAGTGTCAGTTGTTTGATTACATTTTTTATTTATAATACATTTTATACTGAATGGGACGAATAATGATGGCATCTAACTAAATACAAACAATAACAGTATTAGTAGCTGTATTAAATTAGATACTGTCAATTTCCTTTTAAAAACTTATTTTAATTAGTCAGTTTAACTATATACTATGACAAAGTATTTATTATAAAAAACATTAAAAAGACCCCAACCTACATTGCAAAATCTTATATAATAACTTCAAAACATAATCGTTCTTTCCGTATACAGTAACAGTGGTATGATAAATGTGAATGGTTAACAAGAAGTACAGTGCAAAATAAATTATATTACTGGTATTATTAGTCAGGAGAAGTTAAAAAATATATCAATATTATCAAACAGAAAGCTCCTTATTAAACAACTGACATCAAACTACATTTTATGAAATCGTATATGCTTTTGCCGAACAGTAAGATCGGCGGATTTCATTAATTTATAAAAATATTTAAGCATGTTTTTCAAATACGAGAATATTCAATAAATGAGCTATAAATTCAAGGCAATCCTGCTAGTCGCATTTCTTCAATTTGTCATTGTTCTTTTCTTATCAATCACCATTGAACATTTCAGGCATTTTGAAGTAAGTATATTTTATTTTCCTATAGAATTTTATTTTTAAGTTACGGTGTTAATAACCCGAGAACAACTTATTTAATATTTGTTGGTTTTTAGAATTTATGTTTATTTATTTATCTACCTGCTTATTTTAAAAACTTCAGTTCTGTATTGTTTTCGTTGAGTTTATTTTTATTTATGTTGTGTTTTTAGAGTTTATTGTTTAGTTATTATTATTAGTGGATATAGGCACCTCCATTTTTCCTAATTCCTCAACTCATCACAAACAACATTCACAACCAAACCTCATCCCTCGGCAAGACGTAGTCTACACCTTGAAGAGGACACGTTCTTGCTGGGCAACAACAACTTACAACTTGCCTACATTATCATTAAAATATATACCACTACTTATATTATGTAATTATCATTATTTTCATTTACGTTAGCAAATTATTATCAAAACAATGCGTTTCGCTGGCTAAGTAGAGATATTAGGTGAGGTGTGCCAGGAAAAAATACATATCAGTGGTCAGTAGTACAGTCTCTCGCTCCTTCCTTAAGCTGCCGGCTCAGCCGCGAGAATAACGAGCCGCCACTGCCATCAGTGGCAGGTGGTACCTACATTCAATGTTCAGCAATATTAAAACTAATGCGTATAGTGGTGATAATATATCGTCTACTACTTTAACATATCGAAGTCATTTCATCGATCCATTTATTAGTACCATTATTAATTATTTACTATATAGAGGAATAGTTATTTACATTACAAGCTGCGAAAGCTTACTTTTAGGTGCGAGGTGTATTTAAATGGACGAGGCGGAGCGAAGCGAAGCCGAGGCTATTTGAATATCTCCGAGCACCTGAAAGGGCTTTTGCAGCGTGTAATGTATTAAACTTTTCATTCTCCCCTCGATTTTATATAAAATAGGCGGTGTATTGCCATAAAATTTCCATTCTAAATAAAAATTTGACATTATTTAATAATTTAACGTTTTATTTTTTCGTCGTTCAGGGCGCGAAAGTTGTTCATGCCTAGCAACCGACCTAGCATGTTTTACTTTCGCTTTCGCTCGCCTCTTTAAAATAGAAAATTATACTTTCGTAGGGGGGAGAATGAAAAAGTATTTATCTCATATTTGCAGAAAGGCAATTGGTCCAACTTGCAACAAATTTGCTTACATCAGAATAATTTTTCCAGATCAATAAACAAATTTTGGCAAAATATCCTATAATCTAATATAAATATGCCTATTTTTTAATAATAAGTAATTACTTTGGTCACAATGTGCATTGAGAGACGGGTATAGTACGTGGCTTTAATTGCTTTCTTGATATGTTTTGATATCTTTAGATATCTTTATAAAAACCCAAGGCAACAAATTAGTCAGTTGATGCTGCCAGGTATTTTGAAGGTATTTCTAGGTTCATCATCGCAATGATGAGCCTAGAAGTCGGAAACGTGTGAAGTTGGCATATTAGTTGGACATTAAGAACGCTACTAACTTTATGAGGACTAATTCAACATAGCAGTAATTGGAAAAAAGTTTGAGCGGCTAGATGCGAACCATCGTCAAATGCTGTTAACGATTAACATTTGTGTATATTTACCTGGCTCCTCCGCCATAATATAGACTGTCATAATAGTAGATTACATTCCGAGGAGGGAAGTTATCTATTATAGCCGAGCCTCAGAGTAACTTACCGAGGTAAGCTACAGACGCGAGGCTGGAAGGAGTTCCCCGATTTTGTTAAATCTGACAGTTAGGTAATCATTTTTACTACCAGTTACATAGGTATAGGACGACATTTTTAATAATAGAATTGTCTTTATATACTTAAAAATATGTCTGACAGTGGATTTGAACGTACCCCACCAGAGCTGCGAGTAGCTGCAGAAAAAGCTATCGAAGGCACCATTCCGGAAAAAATCAGAGGGAGAAACGAAACCACTTACGAACAATACAGTGAGGACATAAAGTCCGTCCCCCCTTTCTAACTTTTGAACCACTGGGTAGATTGTGATGAAATTTGGAACGATAATATATGACTAAATTCTGCATTTTTTGACACATCAATGACAGCTCTGAATGTCAAAGTGACAGCTAGGCGCGCAATAGGAACATTTTTTTAAATGGAAATGGGGGTCGAGTGGGGATTCATTTTGAAGCTATTTTTATGCTTAAAACACCCCCCAAATTTGAGAACATTTGGTTCAGTAATTTCCAAATAAAAACCAGCAATATCAGTTTATAACATAATCTTTTTACCACATAATCTTTATAATAGAACTTACCCATGAAACATTTATTTGTCAGGAGGTTCATGGAGGTCATTTTCAACATCTTTTGAAGTAACACGTGTTTTCTAAATTTGTTTCTGCCTCTAAATTTTTTTTTTTTACGTTTAATTTAAAGTATTTCATATTTTTTTAATTTAGGTTATTTTAGGTTAGGGATGATTTATTGTTATTTGTTTACTTTTAATTTTTGTTCTGCTTTGAATAATTTACAATAATTTGTAATATGTATGCAAAAAAATAATATAACAGAAATCGATATTACTGGTTTTTATTTGGAAATTACTGAACCAAATGTTCTCAAAATTGGGGGATGTTTTGAGCATAAAAATAGCTTCAAAATGAGTCCCCACTCGACCCCTATTTCCATTTAAAAAAATGTTCCTATTGCGAGCCCAGCTGTCACTTTGACATTCAGAACTGTCATTGATGTATCAAAAAATGCAGACTTTAGTCATATATTATCGTTCCAAATTCCATCACAATCTACCCAGTGGCTCAAAAATTAGAGGGGGGGGACGGACTTTATGTCCTCATTGTATAGTAAATGGTGCGTGACTAAAAGTGTGCAGCATACTTCTGAAACGGTACTTCTTGCTTATTTTTGTGAATTAAGTAAGTACAAAATAAAGCCTCCACATTATGGTCAAGGTATTCGATGTTGCGAGCAATACAAAATATTAGGCATAATGTTGATATCAGTGCAACTTTATGCAAAATTGCGAGCATACTTGAAAAGGCAGAATGTGGGATACAAAGCTAAAAAGTCAAACGTTCTATCCGAAGCAGACATCGATAAATTCCTAAATCATGCTCCGATAGAATATCTTCCTGAAAAGGTTGCTTTGATTATTGGCATTTCACGAGTTTGCAGGTGTGATGAACTTTTGAAAATGAAAATACCTAAGTGATCTGGATATTTTAGAAAATCGAATAATTAAAATAGTGATTCATGTAACAAAAACCTACTCCTCCCGTACATTTGTAATTACCAACCCGGAATGTATAAAAATAATAAAGCAATACTATAACTTTCGCATCAACATTGAATCTAAAAGGTTTTTTTACAAATGAGGTTTGGCAAAGTTACATGACAAACTTTTGGGCATAATGCTATCGGAAGTTTTCCCAAAAGAAAAGCAACCTATTTAAAACTGGAAAATTTTAATGGGTTTACACGACATGTGTATATAGTTTAAGATTATTGTTTTTTTTTAAATGTGAAAGTTTTATTTTGCTAAGTGAAAACTAAGGTTCAAAAACTCAACCACTTACTGATGCTTTTCGCGTAGGGCTTTACATTCTAAAATTTTCTAATATTTACATAAGGGTCGCAAAGTACCTAATAAAAGATTATCATAAAAGCCATAACTGAGTGGATTAAGACGCCAGGCAAAAGTATTAAATCTGCTTATGAAGCACTCATCCTTAATTCATTTATAATTATTTTCGGGAAGCTCCTTTAAACATGAATTTAATACTTCGGTGAACCGAATATTTTCAGTGTATGCAGAATACGCCTCTGTGACATTAAGTGAAAATTTCATACTATTATCTATATCTTATATATCTATAAGAATTAGAGATTTGCAAATGAGGAGAGTCAACTTGCAAATCCTTGCAAACGACTACATAGCTAATACGTGGTAAGGTAAACAACACATTCTGAAAGAACTGTGGTGCTACTAAAAAGTTAGCCACCGTTACAGACAATAAAATTTTCTATTTTTAACAAGTGTAATACCATAAGATACTTTTCTTTATATAGGAATTAAGCCAAAAAGCCAACTAAGGGATAAATTATTAAAGGTAAATATTATGGTTGAATAAAGTTTAGTATTCCCTCGTTACCTACCTATTATCTTAGGTATGCAAAGGAATAACCTTATTATTTTTAAGATATGTCTTAATTTATTGAACCATAATATTTCATTAATAATTTATCTGTTAGTCAGCTTTTTGGCTTAATTCCTATATAAAGAAAGATATAAACAGTTAAATAAGCCAATAAATAATATTAAAAACCAATAAGATACTTGTTTTGTCATCTATAGTATGTAAAATAAACTTTTTCTACTTCCATCTTTAAAATGCCAAATAATTTATTTATTTACTTATTTAAACATACAACTGCCCAGACAGATGAAAATATACAAGTAAAGGGCAGGAAATTACTAACAATAACAAATACATACATAAATATCATTATACAATCATTGTATCATGCGTAAATATAACAACAATTTGTTCTACAAAAATAAGCAGTAAAATCTAACATTGATAAGGTAAAGCATTGATAGTAAAACAGAATAGGGAATTATTTATCTAAAATACATACGATACATTAATTTTGCAACATTACAATTAAAAATATCAAGAAACGACTGATAATGGTCATGATTACATATGTTAAAAATGGGCGAGAATTTTAATATGTTGGTTCGAGGAGTAGGTAAATAAAACGAGGAATAAGAACGAGTTTGAAATGGCGGAATATTGAAAGATATGGAGCGTAGTAGATCAGGAGAATCTATTTTAGCTACATCAAAATACAGGGTGTCCCAAGATAATGTGACACATTTTATTGGCTTACTTCAAGCCAAAATGAGATAGCGACGAGCGGTTTTCACTGGTGCTCTTAATTTTACAAAAAGTTTTCTTCTGTCATTGGTACTAGTTTGTTTTACTTCTACAAGTGCTTGAAAAAAAATTGACACTTTTTAATTCAAAATTGTGATCATTTTTCAAATGGAACAGTTGATTACATTCAATAGAGACACTTTTCCTCTTTTCAAAAATATATAGTTTGATAGAGTTGTACCAAGAAATAAAGTAATTATTTCAATTTACACACCAGCTCTTTTCAATAGACCATAATTTTTTTGGAAGATCGCATTTTATTTTTTTTTACGTTATCAGTACAGAACAACGGAATGCATCAAAGGATAGATAGGTAGAGCCGGACCAATAGAATGGCCTGCACATTTTCCCGAATTAATGGTACCTGATTATTTCATATAGGGTTACGTTAAAGGTGGTCGTTGTTATAATCCTGTTGTACAAAATATAAAACAACTAAAACATAACTAACGTTTTTCGGAATTTAACACCGAAAATGTTAGAACTTCAACAATATGCACTTTAGATTGCCAAAGTGAATTGAAGAAAATGGTAGGCACATTCAGCCATTTAACCTGAAATATTAAAGATGTACAATACATATATGTGTAATATGAAATCTGAATTCTTCTTAATTGGTGTTTTTGTTTCAATAACTTGGGAATTTATGCTGTAATGTAACTTGTATAATTGAAATAACTCCTTTATTTTTTAGTTTAACTCTATCAAACTATACATTTTTGAAAAGAGGAAAAGTGTCTCTATCGAATAATAGTATATAGGGTGTTCCATTTGAAAAATCATCACAATTTTGAATTGAAAAGTGGCAATTATTTTTCAAGCACCTGTAGAAGTAAAACCAACTAGTACCAATGAAAAAAGAAAACTTTTTGTAAAATTAAGAGCACCAGTGAAAACCTCTCGTCGCTATTTCATTTTGTCTTGAAGTTATAAGCTATTAAAATGTGTCACATTATCTTGGGACACCCTATATATCCGTCGTTGCGTTAGGTCATTTAGATTGAACCTAGATAGTAACTCAGAGTGTAGGGTGCCAATAGGTGGGTAAACTCGGTCGATGTTATAAGCAAGGTATTTAGCATACTTGCGTTGAACATGCTCTAAATTAGAGATATGAATGTTATAGCTCGGATTCCACACTACAGAAGCGTATTCCAATTTTGACCTGTTGAAAGCAGAAAACAATAGGGTAAGAGTTGAGACATTCTCAAAGTGTTTAGAGTTTCTCAAATAAAACAAAGGCTTTTGTTGGCGCTTGCTATAATATAATTAATATGTGGAATAAAAGTTAAATTAAAGTCGAAAATGACACTGAAATAATTTGAGTACCTATTCTATACGGGATTGTTATAGGATTAGATTTTCTTGTGAACATCATAAGGTTGTATTTGGATATATTTCATGGTAATTTATTATTTTCACACCATGAGTTGATTTTTGTCAGGTCTGCCTGCAGTCTGATACTGTCAGCTTCACATGTAATAGTGGTAAATAACTTAAAGTCGCAGTGAAACTAATGCGCATACATTAACGCATTAGTTTCAACTTGCTCACATATACCATTGATGAATATAATAAAAAGTAATGGACCAAGGTCTGAGCCTTGTGGTACTCCTGATGTTGCAGACGCTTCGAAAGACGTAAAACCACTGTAGAATATATCTAGTGTTCTGTCAGGAAGGTATAAAGAGAAAAACTGAAGGAAGGTGAGAGCCCTTATATAATTTTCTCAATAACAGGCCATGATCTAACCTATCGAAGGCTTTAGACAGATCGGTAAAAATTACGTCCACCTGCTTATTCTTGTCCAATGATTGGGAGAGAAAATGTATGATACTCGTAAGGTTACTGATTGTAGATCTACAAGCCATAAAACCGTGCTGATAAATTCATGCAAAAATGCACTGAGAGGTAATGTGCTAAGTGTTATTTTAAATACGACATCTATTTAGATACGGGTTGATATAGATTCGGATTTTTCCGGTAATTCAATTATGAGCCGATATTTCTTTAGTCGTGACTTGTATTTATGTCACATCTAGTTTGAAATGTGTCACTTTGGCATTCAGCGTTAAGCACGTTAAGCACCGTTAAGTACAACATACAAAAATTGACTCAGAGAGTAACACTTCAAGGACAAATTGAAATTGGACAAGCAGCAGCAGGAAGGACCGCTTTTTGTTACCGGAAAACTCGCGGTATCAATATGAGCGGGCTTAATAATAATAATTAGGATGAGGGGTGAAAATAAAACCAGGTAGGATCTTTTTCTGAGTAAGGTATGTTTGCGAACTTTCAAAATTTATAAAACTTTCATTTTTGCAACGAAAATCAGACCCAATCAGAAACCCAAAAAATCATTTTGTCATAGAAAACGTATTAGAATTTGTTTTCTAGATACTCGTTTATTAAACACTTTCGTTTAGCTCGTGCCTGAAAAAAATCGTGACAAAAGTAGCACTTATAAATAAAACTTGTTGCATAATATACTATTGTAGGCATACATTCATAGTTTATGCCTATTGCCTAGTATTTTTATTTATTATTTATATTACTTTTATATTCGTATATTATATTGTATACAGGGTGTCCACCTAGTGCGCGTAAGTCCAATATCTGGGTTAATAAAAGAGATAACTTAATTTTTTTTCAACAGGGTTGTCTAATATCCCGAGCTGCACAAAATGAAAATATATTTACATATTCAGGGTGTTCAGTTTTTCCTGGACAGGTACCAACTTCATTTTTTTAAATGGAAATCTATATTTTTATGGCATTATCGAATTCTACGTAAAAAATTAGTGGGACTTTGTGCATAACACTGCTATTGAAATATTGATAGTTTGCGAGATATTTGACTTTTAATTTTTTTTTCTTATGTTTCGTCACTTCTAATAGTTGACATAATTATGGTTGTATGACAGCTAGAAATTATTTTTTTTCAGAAACTGTAGAGTGAAGATGGCTCTTTCGAAAAACGTATCAAAAGTTGACCTGCGATATACAGGGGGCAACAGAAATCGTGCCAAACCTGATGGTTTAAAATTTAAAAAATCTCGACTTTTTCAAATGGAACACCCTGTGTTTTATGATTTCATTAGATGCCTTTCTGTAGACTCTACAATTTTATAATAGCTTTTCCTATACCTAAGTTGCGTAGTTTTTGCAAAAAACCCACTTTTATGAAAAATACCCGATTTGCGCACTCCTTTGACGGAAAAAATATTGTAAGGCTATTTATTTTTATAAAATGTATTAGTTTACACTTCTTAAAATAAAAATAACTGAATAATTTAGATAATTTCAGTTTAATAAACAAGTCTTTATGGAAAGTTACCATTTATTATTTGTAAATAAAAGTAAAAAATCATAAAAGCTCTACATGTAATTAAGAATTAGCAAAACTGGCGTATGCTTTAGAAGAAGTTCATGGGAATTATTTGCTAGCAGCACGTATTTATAGAGATTACCACGTGCTGACTGTTTTGAAAATGTGAAAGAAAGATTTGAAAGAACAGCAAATGGGAATTATGAGAAAACTACCAGGAGACATGGGAGTAACAACGATAATATTTAGTTTAATGTTGTGGTTTCTGCTGTTGAAAATCCAAAAATATTAGTATCAGAAAATCAGTAAAAATCTTGGAGTTTTCAAAAGCTCGGCAAATAAGATATTGAAGAAGAAGTTTCATACGTATCATATTGAAAACCAAACGGTGTTACCGTAGTTAGAAAAATTATTAGTGAAATGGATGAATATACATAGAGTATTGAAAAAAGAATACGCAATACTCATACAAGCAAGCTAACCTAAAGTAAATGCTCAAAATGTCCACCGTTGTTTTCAACACAAAGCATTAATCTACGACGAAAATGAATGTGAACATTTCTTAACATTTCGGGCGTTATGGTTAGAAACTCATTTTGGATCTTTTCTTTCAAGTCTTGCATATCCGTTGGTGGTACTTCGTATACTCGCTCCTTGATATAACCCTACAAGAAAACGTCCAGAATATTTAAATCAGGCGAACGTGCAGGCCAAGTAACTGGACCACCACGACCTAACCACTTATTTGGATATACGTGGTTTAGGTGTTCTCTAATCTGAAATATGAATAGATAATAGGAAAAGTACTACAACAATAAAATAATCACAGTACCGCCAAAGTGGAATGTGGAGGGGCACCATCATGCTGAAACCATTGTTGAACCAAATAATCAGCGGGCATATTCTGTAGCTGTAGAAGGGGAAGTTCGTTTTGCAAAAAATGCAAATACACATTGGCATTTAAATTGCCTTCAAAAAAGTACGGTCCAACAATATGTTCTCCACAAATTCCAGCACACACGTTCACTTTGAAACGATGCTGATTATCTAGTACCCTCAATAATCTTGGATTATTGTCAGCGTAGTGATGAAAGTTGCGACGATTGGGTAAGCATGTGTTTGAAAATGTTGATTCGTCAGTAAACAAGACATTCATAAAAAAGTTTGGACTTTCCTGAATTTTATCCAATGCCCAGTGGCAAAATTGCAGGCGGTTTAGGTGATCTTGAGGTAACAGTGCTTGATGGTTTTTAATATGATACGGATGAAAATTATTCTTCTTCAGTATCTTGTTTGTCAAGCTTTTGGAAACTCCAAGATTATTACTGATTTTCCTGACACTAATATTTGGATTTTCAACAGCAGACGCCACAACATTAAACTGAATATCGTCATTGTTACCGTCATGTCTCCTGGTAGTTTTCTCATAATTCGCATTTGCTGTTCTTTCAAATCTTTCTTTCACATTTTCAAAACAGTCAGCACGTGGAAATCTCTGTAAATCTGGATCATTTGCTTTGTAAATACGTGCTGCTAGCAAACAATTTCCATGAGCTTCTCCTAAGGCATAAACCATTTTCACTAATTCTTCTTTTGAATAGTTCATTGTATGCACGCTTAGTACTTACTCTAAACTCGTACGTGAATATTCAGTAAAAGAAGAAATGACATGTAAACTGATTGTCACAAATTTTATTGCGTGACAGACGCTCACTGCGTTTTTCCCGAGAAAGGAACGTGCGCAAATCGGGTATTTTTCATAAAAGTGGGTTTTTTGCAAAAACTACGCAACTTAGGTATAGGGAAAGCTATTATAAAATTGTAGAGTCTACAGAAAGGCATCTAATGAAATCATAAAACACAGGGTGTTCCATTTGAAAAAGTCGAGATTTTTTAAATTTTAAACCATCAGGTTTGGCACGATTTCTGTTGCCCCCTGTATATCGCAGGTCAACTTTTGATACGTTTTTCGAAAGAGCCATCTTCACTCTACAGTTTTTGAAAAAAAAATAATTTCTAGTTGTCATACAACCATAATTATGTCAACTATTAGAAGTGACGAAACATAAGAAAAAAAAATTAAAAGTCAAATATCTCGAAAACTATCAATATTTCAATAGCAGTGTTATGCACAAAGTCCCACTAATTTTTTACGTAGAATTCGATAATGCCATAAAAAATATAGGTTTCCATTTAAAAAAATGAAGTTGGTACCTGTCCAGGAAAAACTGAACACCCTGAATATGCAAATATATTTTCATTTTGTGCAGCTCGGGATATTAGACAACCCTGTAGAAAAAAAAATTAAGTTATCTCTTTTATTAACCCAGATATTGGACTTACGCGCACTAGGTGGACACCCTGTATATTATATTTAAAAAGTGGCCAAATGGGTAAGTAATATTTATTATTATTTCAAATAATCTTATAGCATGCATATGAAAAATAGTGTATTTCCATAAAAATGTTATAATTAACATAAAAAATGGAATATTAATGAATGTAAAACTCCATATTTCATCTTTGTTTGCCAAAACATGTAAATCTGTGAAACACGCAAGCCACCGCTAAATGTATAACGCCCACACTTTTATTGTTAAGCAATTAAGAATTTTCGGTGAATTATGACGTGTTACTATTTGAAAGTATTCAGGAACCTCTAATTATACAGGACGTCACTTTAATATATCGCCGTTTATACATTTCATATACATATCAGATAAAATATGTAAATGAGAGCACATTTTATGTGAAATCAGAAGGATTTTAGAGCAACTAACTGTTATCGTTATGGCCAAGTATTTCACTCCGTATAAACTTGTGTTTGTTGTAGTCCGTTCAAGGACTAAACAGGGCATCAAATATAGTATGAGGGGACATGTTTTCATACGCCTAATGGCCGTCAAATCCAGACAATATATATGTTTGGGATCAATGCTTTAAGATTTCTTACAAAACCTTTGATATATTCTCCAGGACGTCTTCATATTTCGCAGATGGCGAAATTTTAAAATTTAAAATAACTAGATGCCTCTTTCAATGGACTAGTTTTAATCAGTAAGGACGGAAGATTTTAGATTAGTTTTAATAATAGCCATCCGCTTTTCTGATTTATATTTCCCCAACAATTTTTAAATGTTTTACAAAATCTTATATTTTCTGATATACCATCAATCGCAATATAATTTTCCCGTAGTTCATTTAAATTAAATGTTTTTTTTTCTGAAAATAGTGCCTCATGATCAGTGATAATTATATGTATGACATAAATGAAACACTAAATGGACGATGAAATACTGAATTCGACGAACTTCACTTTTTCTGGCTTACACAAACAAATTAATAATTAATACAATGTCATACAAATGATTTCTTTGTTTAAATAAATGTGATTAAATAATTATTTACTCTGCTTCTCATTGTTGAAATGTGTGCTTATTAAATAATATTTCATAATTTCATTAAGAATTTATCTCTTAGTTAACTTTTTGGCTTAATTCCTGTGTAAAGAAAGATATAAACAGTTAAATAAGGCAATAAATAATATTAAAATATACTATAAAATAATATTAAATCATTCATAGTTTGTTTCTTTTGGGATTACACCACCTGTATAATAACAAAAGGCAGAAAACCAGAAGTATACAAATTAATTATTCAAAGTGTAGTAACAAGGCAAACTTCTAAAGTTTGCCCCAAAAAACCACTGTATTAACGTGTGATAAAATAATATTTGATATATTGACTAAATTTTATCAGTGGTTTTTCAGTTTTATACAAAATTTTATAATATTACATGTCATATTCTAAAATATGTCCAAATAAAATAGTTATAATAAAAAATTAAAAGAAATTAAATACTTAACTAGCTTTCGTCTAGACGTTTCGAGTTGATCCTCAACTCTTCTTCTGTAGACTATTTTTATGTTGAGAACTCTTTATATGAACGAGAAGTAGTTCTTGTTAGATTGACAAGAACTATTTTTTTGTATACTTCTGGTTTTCTGCCTTTTGTTATTTTACAGGTGGTGTAATCCCAAAAGAAACAAACTATGAATCGTCAAAATACACCACAAATAAGTCACAGACATTAATATTAAATCATTTTACGATCTTCCTCGGTCTTGCCTAAATTAAGCATAACTTTCTTTAAAAGTTATGCTGAATTAAATATTGCCAGCGATGTCGCAACTTCTGTATTATGTATTAAATTCAAAAGCCATTTACTGTAGGAATATAGAAAAACACATTTTCTTAATTACAGATAAAATACCGATAATGAGTAGGTACGAGTCAGTTTTAATAATGAAACTTTAAAAACACCCTTGGGGTTTTTCAATCCATTCAAATCGGCTAAGCCTGCCTTTAAAGAACGATTACATTTTAAGTACAAAATAAAGTTGAAATATATTATTTTTATATCCTCAGTTGGCCCCATGTTTAAAAAACCTACCGGCCTCCAAACTCCTAGAAAGACTTAAAGCTTATACTGGCAATCGTTTTAGTTCTCAGCGTTAATTTAATTAAAACATATTTCATTGTCAGCGGAATCGAAACCGATTGGATTAGATAGGCGAGTTGAATGCTCGACCGCTACTGAATATCTTTTGATTGACTACCAACCCCTACTCTGTGTCATTTATTTTCCAAAATAATAATAATAATATCTATACCCCTCATTCTATTCACAAGGATTAGTCCGAAAATCTGATACTTTTGTGGGAGAGGGGCGGCATATTATTATTCAGTAGGCCGCAATTGCACCTCTGCAACGACTTACGTTGATAGGCTATATTTATTTATTTATTTATTTATTTATTTATTTATTTAAAATTCGTGTTAATATACACCAGGGTGTTTACACTCGTCACAAAAACCGGAATACGGAGATTACTTACTAGCTAGAGTACAAATAATCATATTAATGTGCCTATTATTAAAAGATTAAGATCAATAAATAACAAGTAGAATTATAGATACATACATATTACAAACAATAAATTAAAACAAAAAAATACTACGAACAAACAAATTTAAAATAGTCACTAGATCTCGCGAAAGTCGCTTGATAAAAATTGATTCAAATCATAAAACGCGTTCATCAGTAAATAATTATAATTTTTTTTTTTAATTTATTCAAGTGTAGAGTCTTTAAATGGTCAGGTAGGACATTAAAAAATTTTACACCCAAATAACCAGTACCATTTCTTGTTCTTGTTAACCTTAGGTATTTATCTGAGGAGTAATTTCTGTTACGGGTGCTATATGAGTGACTTTCATGGTTGCAATGGAATGACTCTATATTTTTCTTAACATGAACAAGGCAATGGAATATATAA
Organism: Pogonocherus hispidulus; assembly: GCA_963924545.1. Taxonomy (NCBI): domain Eukaryota; kingdom Metazoa; phylum Arthropoda; class Insecta; order Coleoptera; family Cerambycidae; genus Pogonocherus; species Pogonocherus hispidulus. The sequence continues at coordinate 74,741,011 of OZ004693.1, forward strand.
GTACAAGGAAACATGAGTACATTCAACTTAACAAACTGATCTCTACAATCATCTCTGTATTTTAAACCCGCTATAACCCTTATAGCCTTTCTTTGCTGCGAAAATACTTGATTGCTAGAAGGTGCGTGACCCAAAACAAGTATCGCGTAGGATAAAACAGAGTGCATAAAACTATGATACACCATTAATAATGTATTCCTGGACACTACACGTGCTAGACTTCGAAGCAAGTGGATATACTTAGACATTTTAGAGCAAACGTAGTTGACATGCTGGTTCCATAATAATTTATTATCCAGGTGTACCCCCAGAAATTTTACAGAATCAGGATTACTTATATGTTCTGAATTTCGTAACGTGAAAATCATAGTTTCGGTTTTTGTCGTGTTGAGACTTAAGTTATTAGATGAAAACCAGTTATTAACATGTGATAGAGTTTTATGCCTTTTTTCTGTCAGTAATGTGAAACTATTACACAGAACTTACTATTACTATACAACAGAAATTACTATTTCTATTTATTATATTAGTATCGTCAGCAAAAAGTATACTACTTAAATTATCTTTATCTAACGAATTTGAGAAGTCGTTTATATATCAAAAAAAGAAGAGGGCCTAATACTGAACCCTAAGGCACCCCATGTAAAGGTATTTTAATATTGGATTTGACTTGATTGTATTGAACATATTGAGCTCTATCACTTAAATAAGATTTCACCAAATTTGAACTATCACTTGAAAAGCCATAATAATATAATTTCTTTATCAGGATAGAGTGCGAAACACAATCGAATGCTTTTGTTAAATCCAAAAACTGGGAGGCTACGTACTCACCATTCTCAAAACCAATATTAATCATTGTTGTTAGATAGTCAATAGCCAATGTAGTTGATAGGTTATTACGGAAACCATATTGATGACAGCTGAAAAGCTTGTTAGACTCAAAATATGTTGCTATTTGTATATTTAATAAATTCTCATAAGTTTTTGCCATGACCGGCACTACGGAAATGGGCCTATAATTTGATGGGTCATTGATATCATTTTTTTTATATATAAGAACAACCTTAGCTATTTTAAGGCACTGAGGAAATATATTATCCTTAATAGAATAATTAAGAAAAGTGATAGGGCTTAACACACTGTTAATTGTACTTTTCAGAATTTTAGTTGACCAGCTATAAGTATCCACTGATATTTTATTTTTAAGGTTACTAACAACATTAGCAACCTCCCAGGGCGAGACACTCGAAAAAGAAAAGCTATTTAATACGATAAATTGTTGTAGATATTTCTGAAAGTCACTATTTTTAGATGGTAATCCCTTTATTATGATGTCAGCAGCATTTATAAAATAATTATTAAATTCGTCGGATGATATATTTGATGGACTCTGAGAATTATGTTTAAGTACTTTATTCAAATTATTGACCAGGTTCCAGGCAGCTTTTACTGGATTAGTATGATTTTGGATATAGTTGTCATTTGACAGTTTCTTAGCATTGACGATTTCTTGACGGTACCTCGATCTAAATCTCCCACAGATATCCTTGTTACCTTCAGTTGGATTTTTTTTTATAAAATTCAAGAAGGAAGTGCAAGTGGTTACGCATTTGGCGCAAATTATCATTGAACCAACTTGTATTTGACTTGTTGAGTTTGTTTATTATGCGTGATTTCATGGGAAGGTGTAATTCTATACCTTCGGTTATGAAGTTTATAAACATTTCGAACCCTTTACTTATGTGAATTTCAGTCGTGGATAAAATCCCAATTTGCAGTATCCAAATATTTACATAGCTGCAACAAATTAGAAGAACACAAAGACCTATAAGAGATTTTTATTGGTAGAAAATTGGAATCTATCTGAGCTTGCAGATAGATAGCAAAATGGTCAGACATGTTTGTGTCTAATGCTTTTGAATTAATCCTGCTTAATGCAAAATTTGTGAAGATATTATCAAGACAGTGAGTATGTCTTGAGAAACCATAGAAAGGCTGAGAAAACCCAAAAGAAGTGAACATATTTATTACTTGTATCGATCGTTTGTTGTTAGACTCATGAAAGTATACATTAAAGTCCCCAGAAATAAACATTATTTTATTGCAATTTGTGAAATAACTTAAGGCTTGATTTAGTACTTCTAAGAATAAATCGAAATCGCCAGTTGGTGATCTATAAATAGTCATGACTCTGATATTATCAATATCACCAATAACCACCATTCAGTGGTGGAAATGAGGGAAACCTGAAAAATCCCATTAGTTAGGGGGACAGTCAACATGAACCAATGTTAATCTCTCACATTCACACCAAACTGACGTTCTTCCCATCCAATATTGTTACCATCTCATAACTGCGAACAGGCCTTAATATACGGCTAGACAATTTAAATAAAATTGTCGGGTGAAATGGAGATTCTTAACCCACGAACTCTGGGTTAAGCGATCGATCATGGTGTAGAGTTATGGTCTATATACATGGTGATCAAGACATCATGCTGGACAAACATGGTGTACAGTCCATAAATTACATTTAAATGAAAAAGAAATGATTTAAATTGATTTCTCTTTAGAGTATTCAGTTCTTATAACAACACAGATATTTCTGGATCTTCGAAAGACGTTTGACAGCGAAAAATTATCTTTTACTACAGTCGATCTAAAAAGTCTTGTTAGTGCATTGACCGGTAAACATCAACAAATATTGCGCTGCACTGTTGTCACACTTAATTCTAAAATTTCTCTATCTAGGTTAGGTTAGGTTCAAAAGTGAGTGGGCCGAAAACCAGACCCTCCACAGCGACCATGTTGTCTATTGTGGCTCACACCTACTTATATTTCACTCAACAGGTCCAGTTTCTTAATGTAGCTGATCACTTTATTGGGTGAGAACTTATTCAGATCCTCTGGCAGAAGTTGTCCTTTGCCAAATAATGAGTATCTGATCCTTTCCCCAGCGGGGCAGGTGCACAATATGTGTTCTGCCGTTTCATCATCTTCTAAGCACAAGCGGCAATCAGCATCTTCTGCTAGGCTGAATTTGCACAGATGATATTTTAAACGGCAGTGACCAGTATATAGGTCAATTAAAGTTCGTATGTGGACCTGCTTAACTCTACAAGCCTTTCTTAACTCTTAACTCATGAGCCTAAGACTAACGCTACTAAAAATATAAAAGATTCATATTCGATTAATGAGCAAGTCGTTCTAGCGATCCAAGACGTCCTATTTATCTCTTAGGCATGCAGTGGTAGTTTTGGTGGTAAGTCCTTAATAAAGATTAATACTTAAAAATTTATTTTCTCGTAGGACTGTAGGACGTCAAACTGACTTCCAGTGATATTTATTTATGAGCTTACACATTGAATCTTTGCAACTAATGTCCTGTTCACTGCATTGTGCCCTAATCTTACATTTTTAGAATTAATTTATGTTGATAAAATACTTCAATCTACACGAAGTAAGATATTTTTGTCCGAAATTTCTAAACCAATAATTAGAAAGAACGTTCGGTGTACAATAAAAAATACCTTGGAATATATGTAGGTATTCTTTCAATAGGAAAATTCTGGAAAACCGGAAATACCCGCCTTTCAGTGCTGTATTATGGTGTCAATTGCCATAATATCAAAGTGATCGCAAGCTTTTCAAATATTTTTATTGCAGCTTTGATATATTATGAAAGCCAATACTTTATAACGCTACACGAAAACATTCCTTTGATAAATATTGAAATGATGATATTTTTACAAACGTTTATTGGTTATTAGATAGGTATTTCCATTCATGAGAAAAGTAAAATGTAGGTATATAGGGAAGAAGGCTTTTATATCCACTGTACGATTATCGATTGTTACACACATACAGGTAAATAGGGAACTCTACAATAATATTATTTAAAAAAGTATGCCGAAGAGACTGAACACACTGAATGCAGTGTCTTTCTAAAGTATTTTTAAAATGGTTGGTGGAGTAAAGCTATACCGTTATTGTAAAGACTATACGCGAGACAGATTTCTACCAAAATATATAATAAAACCAAGAACTGATACAACTTTGCTATGAAACCCCTGTATAGTTTATTATACAATGAACAAAGCTGAGTTAATGCTTTAATATAATATAATAATCTTATAATTATATAATTAATAACCCATAATTAGAAATATATTATGCATATATTGTTCTTTTTTTCTTTGTTATCGGTGCTTATGTATAAATAAATAAACATTATTATATGTAAATAAATAAATAATAATTAATCTTATTTATTTGGGTATTATGCCACCACTGAAAAATACAAAAAATTAATAATGAAATACTGCGCCAACGGATCAGTCAAAGGTTGGTTTTTTGAAAAATATGTCTAAACCAATAACCATATATAACATTAAACACATCACTTAAAAACGTTTTCGTTATCAAAACTTTTCGTGTAACTGACTTACAGAATTGTGTCATTCTGAACGTCAGTCACACGCAAAGTTTTGATAACAAAACGGAAGAGTTTTCGAAACGTAATAGTATATTACATACTGAGGCGGAAAATGTTTCATTACTGTCGAGCGCTGTTTAGATAACCGAGGTGCGTAGCACCTAGGTAAGCTATAGCGCGAGACAGGAATGAAACCGCCGAGGTATGTATACGATTTTATTCACAACGATCTCTAAAAAAACGAGAAAACGGGAATATCTCCATTTATTCATTCATATTTTTTCATACTACTTTTCAATTTAGAAGACAGTGAACATCCGTTTCTATGACGCTGACATTATTATTTAATAAAGGGGGCATAAATTGTTGACTGTCACACTGACAGCAGCTAATTATTTTTTTAGTATTTGCTAAAAAACTAAAATCCAAAATTATTGTTATAGTAAACTGATTCTGTATAAATAAATATAAAATATAAGGGTTTTTCTGATGACTGATGCCTTGTCAAAATTAACGTCACTCAAAATACAAACATCACGTATCTTTCAGATGTTTTACTTTCCACCCTTGGGTGGAAAGTGATCACTTCCCGACCTGAACAGTAGCAACAGTTAGTAATGACTAATTTTCAAACTTCTAAAAAGTCAGTAATAACCTTATTACATATATGGTTGTGAATAATAATATATTACATACTGAGGCGGAAAATGTTTCATTACTGTCGAGCGCTCGTTAGATAAACGAGGTGCGTAGCACCGAGGTAAGCTATAGCGCGAGACAGGAATGAAACCTTCCGCCGAGGTATGTATACGATTTTATTCACAACCATCTCTAAAAAAACGAGAAAACGGGAATATCTCCCTTTATTCATTCATATTTTTTCATACTACTTTTCAATTTAGAAGACAGTGAAAATCCGTTTCTATGACGCTGACATTATTATTTAATAAAGGGGGCATAAATTGTTGACTGTCACACTGACAGCAGTTGATTATTTTTTTAAGTATTTGCTAAAAAACTAAAATCCAAAATTATTGTTATTGTAAACTGATTCTGTATAAATAAATATAAAATATAAGAGTTTTTCTGATGACTGATGCCTTGTCAAAATTAACGTTACTCAAAATACAAACATCACGTATCTTTCAGATGTTTTACTTTCCACCCTTGGGTGGAAAGTGATCACTTCCAGGCCTGGACAGTAGAAACAGTTAGTACAAGCCTAACTAGAACAAGCCTCTAGAGCCTACAAAGAACAATGACTAATTTTCAAACTTCTAAAAAGTCAGTAATAACCTTATTACATATATGGTTGTGAATAAACGTTTTTATTCACAGCCATATATGTAATAAGGTTATTACTGACTTTTTAGAAGTTTGAAAATTAGTCATTACTAACTGTTGCTACTGTCCAGGTCGGGAAGTGATCACATCTGAAAGATACGTGATGTTTGTATTTTGAGTGACGTTAATTTTGACAAAGCATCAGTCATCAGAAAAACCCTTATATTTTATATTTATTTATACAGAATCAGTTTACAATAACAATAATTTTGGATTTTAGTTTTTTAGCAAATACTAAAAAAATAATCAACTGCTGTCAGTGTGACAGTCAACAATTTATGCCCCCTTTATTAAATCATAATGTCAGCGTCATAGAAACGGATTTTCACTGTCTTCTAAATTGAAAAGTAGTATGAAAAAATATGAATGAATAAATGGAGATATTCCCGTTTTCTCGTTTTTTTTAGAGATGGTTGTGAATAAAATCGTATACATACCTCGGCGGAAGGTTTCATTCCTGTCTCGCGCTATAGCTTACCTCGGTGCTACGCACCTCGGTTATCTAAACAGCGCTCGACAGTAATGAAACATTTTCCGCCTCAGTATGTAATATACTAATAAGTCATGTGTTTAATGTTATATATTGTTAATCTGCTTTTTAGTGTGAGAATTATTTATTAGGCAAACATATTTTTCACCTAAACCTTTTTTTTTTCATATAAACCTTTGACTGATCCGTCGACGCAGAGGTTGATTATAAATTTTTTATATTTTTTAGTGGTGGCATAATACCCAAATAAATAGAAGTAATTAAACAATGCCACAAATAAATACTTTCATGCATTATAAATAATAATATTTGCATAATTTCAGTAATAATGTATCTGGTAGATGATTCTTTTTTTGAATCCCTATAAATAAATATGCAAATATGTGTGATAATTTGAAGGAGATGCCGAAAACAACTACTTTACGGAAAATGTACCCCGACTGGCATTGCATTACTTCGACATCTCCATAGGAGAAGCCACATCTTCCACCGGGACCAACCACCAGGCACTGACTGGTTTCGCCCTTATTATGCACTCATCAGAGTGCCATAGGCCATAGCCAGTGGACTCGATAGACGATGTTGCGACGTGATTCCTTAATGGGCATCGAGAATGTTAGTAGTGGTGAGAAACACACCGTAGTGCCGCTAAGAGGGCACTACGGTGTGTTTCTCAGCACTAGTAATGTCTGATAATGTTGGATGCATTTGCCTATTTTATAATTTTAAGAGCCTACAAAGGGGCTGTTCACTAATTAAAAAAAAAAATATCCTCGTAAAGAACGTAAAAAAATATTTGACATCTATTTGACCATTTCTGCGAAAACTAATCGCTTTTCCGCAAAAAAATAAAGCCTTCCAGCCTAAGCCTAAAAATGGTATTGTGATATAATCATCGGCTAGCAATCAACATTCAACGAATTTTACAAGCTGCATGACAACAATGTTTAACCCTATGGTTGGCCAAATCACCCGTTTGTGTTGATAATTTTGACATTTTTTCAGAGGCAAATAACACACTACAAAAAATATGATTACTAAATTACTAGACCACAACTTCAAATAATACAAATACAAAGATTAAACACTAAAACGACGTTAGCTAGAAGAAAATATTTAACAAGAATCACATAAAAATGGAGCATTGTGATATTGTTTGTCCTGGTATTCTTTGGTATTGTTTATCAGTTTTGACAAGATATGATTTTGATAGTGACACACGTCGCAATGTCAATATTGCCAGATTGTATTTAGGAACATGCGCTCTAGATTTTTAACCAATAATACAGGGTGTGTCACCAAAGTGGCCTATTAGACGTTATGGACAAACTAGAAATAACTCGAATTTGAAAATTTGTACTCTAGAGTTTTGGAATATGGCTTGGCTTTTTTAATGAAAATATTTTTAATTGCGCAGCACTTCCGGTTATACCGGAAGTCGCCACCAACTCCGTTATCTTCAATGGAACACCCAGTATATTATTGCATTTTTGGATTCTACGCATTATTTTAGGGGTACTTTCATCAAGATTTCCTATACCTAACTTTACCTGTTTTAAAGATATTTTGATTTTACTGTGTTTTTTTTTATTTGACAGTACATGTTTGAAAAGTATCCATAGCAGGTGTTTTAAGAATCAGCAGATTTAAATTCACAGTGTTTGTAATAGAGCCCCTCTGCTTCTGAACAGAGTGTTTAGTTTTACTCATTAATGTACGGGGTGTTCAAAATTTCCTTACCATTTTGCAAAAATTGAAACCGTCAAAACTCGTTTATCTTAAATACAATGCCCCATATTTTTTTATACGTCCTGATGCAGAATTAAATTCTGCATCGTTCTATGTTAGTATTCCCTAAATGTATCGAGGACTTGTCGCATATTTCGTGAAAAATTTCCAAATAGACCAAGACCTAACAACAAAAGTCTAAGAACCTAAGATTTTTACCATATTTTTAGATGTACGAACCGAGCAGTAATAACAGGCGTAGCATTTTTGGCAAATATTCACTTGGATATATAGAAATTAGGTTATATGTAATATAATGTAATAACAAATTATATAACTTTCACAATTATAAATAACTCAATGTCTTCGGTATTATCAAAGAAACTACAGAATAAAGAATATAATAGAATTATTGAGTCTGTTGTATTCTATATATAGAAACATACTAGACATATAATATATGAAATTTAATTCAGAATTCCTCTTTCGCTTTCGTGTCAGTATTTGTCTCTGGTTTTATCGGCGTCCTTAAAATTGTTTCACATTGGTTTTAGGGTATTATTGTCTTTGAGTAAAATATTTTGGGTCTAACGTCGTCTAACGTGACATGAACACATTTGTAAGTGTTGTATTTATATATAAAATAAATATTTTATAATGGCCCTATTCACCTCAAACGAATTTAAAATACGTGTTTGGCTTAAAATATTCTTCTTTCAATGGATAATACCCAAATATTTTTCAAATCGAATCGCTATTTTTCTCGTAATTAAGAAAAAGTTAATTGATGATGTACTTATCGGTTATGCATACAGGGTGTGTCACCAAAGTGGCCTATTAGACGTTATGGACAAACTAGAAATAACTCGAAGATGTTACTCTAACAGATGTAAGGTGTAAGATGGTGTCGTGTAAAGGTGTACTTTGTTACGTACGCGGCCGCACCAGAGATAAAGCAGCTTAAAACTCACTCATATTGTTGGTACAGGGTGACATATTATTATTCAATAGGTTTCAATTGAACGAACGCCTCATGAACGACTGACGTTGGTAATTCCTAACCACCATTGAGTGCTGCAATGAGAGAAAATAGGGAAAACCACATTAGTAGGGTTGGGCGAAATGCGCGGCGGGACATAGGCGTACGCATCATAATAAAAGAAATATTAGGTAGTAATAAAAGCAATAAACTGTAAGAATCGGCTGAGGTGGTTCGGAAATTTCGGGACACTGGCTGTGAAATACGCGGAGCAGTTTAGGAGATAACACTTTTTTGTGCAAGATGTAAAGCATGCATAAAGGACGTAACATGGACCAACTTACAACCGTGTTCTTGAAGAGAACGACTTGTCGTCTCGTCAACACATAACACAGCTGTGTATATTTTAATGCACATTTGATGTTATTTACAATGTCTTCGCGTACAGTTGGTACATATATAATTACGTAAGGTTGCGCGACTTATTAGCGTCACCTGGAGATTGTATTTATTCCAGAACTCCTGAAATGGTTGTTTATCCAGTATGTGCAACAGAAAATTTCAGGCAATCAGCATTAACAGCAAATCAAATATAAACTGTGTTATCCAAAGCACGCCACATTTTTTTATTTTTATGTTACACACTAGTTACGTCTACAATCGCGTTTGTGTATATAAGGTTTCTCTCGGATGCTTCATACATTATTGTAGCACCATTAAGGAATAAATCCGGGAATTCGCTGATAAATGTATTAACTTTGTCACCGTATAGCCGTTTTTATCCTTGCGCATACTTATATTAATAAGTATGAAACTGATATTACTAATAAAATACAACAAATAAAATTAACAAGAATGAAACAACATACACTACAACGGAAAGGAATTAAATAATATGCACACATCAGGACGACACGACGGACAACAAGCAACGGATCACAGCATTATGGACTAACATGACAAGCAGACTAGCGGCTGCGGCTTGCTAATTCCCCCGTAGGCTAGCCCGAAACACCTGCACGCCTGCACTGAACTGCGGCGCGACTGGCCAACCCTCATTAGTTATGGAGACAGTCCAACAGCAACTGATGTTAATTTCTCACATTAACACGCAACCATCCAGGAATACGTGCTTGGGATAGCAAGAATGTTACTTTCTATCCTAAGCACGCACTCGTTGATGGCCAACTGACCCCTGTGAACAGGCCTCAATATACGAGTAGACAATTTGATTAAAAATTGTCTGGCGAAATGGGAATTCGAACCCACGACCTCTGCAATAAGCGAACGAGACAATAAACAGTGAGCTACCGACTCAACAATTATTAATTGTAGTCATGTATTAATCGTACCTAGTTTCCAGATGAATACACGTTTGACCAACATCAACAGAAATGTTACAGAAAACTTTGGAAAGAAATTTAGTAAGTGTATGAATATGAATTAAGTTAAAACACTGGTCATCAGATGAAGAACGCCAAGTTAGCTTTTTGCTATAACACTAAATAGGTTATATAAGCTTTTATTTTCTCATATTCAAGCTGGGATTAAGCTTCAATATCTAAATTTTATATACATAATAAGTAAAATTAAAGTTCAAATTTACACAATTCCAAAAATATAAAAAGGACCTATTAAAGACCTCAGTGTCGCTTTTCCCCCATCCCACTAATAACGCCAGCGCCCAATCAACATTTTACAAAATAAGGTTTTCTCCTTTCAACCGAAAAATAATATATTTTACTTCTTTTACAACGCCTCCAAATTTGTTTACGAAGTTCCTATAATAGATCCGATGTGAGGTTAACTTTTGTTTCTCAGTGTATAGACATAGTACCTACCTCTGCAGAATCGATTTAGGTAAATTGCTTCAATGTTCAACGTTATTAACTCCAAGCACCATCCCATTTATTAAATGAAATTATACTCTTGCACAACGTGGATGTCAAACATGAGGAGCCTTTATAATACATACTTTTTATCGGCTATATACCAACCAACTCATAAAACATTACGCTTCTCTAGTTCCTTGTCACATAATAAAATCCCACTTGATTAAAATGGAAAGTGGCTGTCTTACAAAGTGGCTGTCTTCCCGAACTTTCCAGTATTCATATTTCCGTTTTTGTGTCGTTCCATTCGAGGCAATTTTCCTTGAGGAATATCAATAAATTACAGGTGAAATTAGGTTTACCTACACTACTTTAAGTCAAGTTAGATTCATATTTTGTACGTTTTTAAAAGAAACACAAAGTTAAAAAACTGAAATCTGCGTATAAATATTTTCGTATATATAATCTATGATAAATATCAATCGCTATGACAGTGCGTCGTCACTATGACGTGCGCCGTCACTGTGATCCCAGTCATCGAGATCGAAGTATAGAGTGTGTTTCTGAATGCTCACCGATGAGCATCGGTAGCATCAAACTGTTTTTTAATGAATCCCGATGGTTCCGATGCGTCCTAACAAACTGTTTCTCAACTCATCGATGGTTCATCGATTGCTCACCGTTTTCACCGACAATTTTTGCCGGTGAAAACGATGTAAATTTGATGAGCTGCTGTTTCCTTTCTTCTCTAGGTTTTGTTGTTAGTAATTTGTGGTTGCTGATATTTTGACTTTGAAGTTGTGGTTGTTTTTATTTGTAAAGAATTTAGTTTAATAAGAAAATGCTAATTTTAGCATCTATGGACCATACACCATAAACTCATTGCATGGACCAGTGAAATGAATATACTACGTGACGTCAACCTTTTAACAAGTTGTTTCTAAAGTGGTAGCACCAGATTGCTACCAGTAATGAAAACTACAGTGACATCGGTGCCATCGGTGAAACATTTAGAAACACACCCATTAAGATAAAACTGATGTGTGAATCCAGGAACCGAGATAATCGTATAATAATCCTTACATTATATTATGTAAGACATATTATAGGCAAGGTCTATTCTTTTACTGGTAAAGAAATATTCTCATTTTTTTACTAATACAAAGAAGTAGTAATAGTAGTAGTGGTGGTGTATGGGGCGGCCAAGACCTGGCAAGTAGGCCACAAGCGGGCCCTTTTTGCCTACCCCTGTCGTGCCCTACCTAACTCCGTCACCTCTTCCCTCGTCGAACCTTCCCGACCTTCTAATGTAGGTCAGAATATCGGTCCATTCAAGGGAACTGACCTCTTCCTCTTGCAGCTCCCTGGCCCCCCAGACGTCGTGTCTTAGTCTGCCGAAAGCCACACATTCTGCCAAGAAGTGGAAAGGCGTTTCGTCGCCCTCCCCGCACTTTGGGCAGATAGGGTCTCCCTCAACACCTATCAATGATAGATGTCTTCTAAGCCTACAGTGACCTGTTAAAACTCCCACCAACTGGTTTAGAGCCTTGCGGCTACGACTTAACAGCCAGGCCGTCTTGGTCTTGCTTGGCTCCACTTTCAAGTTCCGAGCTTGTCTACAACTTCCACTCCTTATCCAGTTTTTACTTAGTGTTCCATGAGCCCAATCATTAAGAGCCATGTTGACCTGCCTCCGTGTAATGCCTAAAATCGGTTCTGGTCCTTGGCTGGGTCCCTGAGATCCGAGTCGAGCCAATTCATCGGCCCTTTCGTTCCCTGGGATTCCACTATGCCCTGGTACCCATACCAATTTAACCTCTTTTCCTCTGGCCAGCTCCTCCAGGGTATCTTCGCACTTTTGGACAAGAGCGGATCTTCTCCTTGGAAATGCTAAAGCCTTTATAGAAATAAATACAAAGAAGTAAAAGTGTAACTATATTAAAAGGATTAAAAGAAGAGAGTCACATAGCCATGATTTCTCAGAACTGTCAGTTTGAAATTAAATGCCACGTCAGATCGATTTCTATACAAGCATGAATGTCTGAAGAAATACAGTTGTAATTGTGACGCTTGATGCTTGAGAAAAATAGTATATGTCACTCGGAGTATGTACTGTGCGTTTCACGAAGTTGTATCCCGGATTGGAATGTTCGGGTTGTCAGGATTCGCTGGCAAATCCTGTGGGAGACTGGCACGCGCGCTTAAATCACACCACCTCAATTTGTAGCGGTCCGTAACCGAGATGTGCCAATGGATTGAATTTAACTAATAACATGACGACGCTCCATACTTTGGAGATATATACTAACATTCCAATCCGGGATACAACTTCGTGAAACGCACAGTATAAAGCCCTTTATGCTCCGAGATACATCGCTAACGCCTCGGGCCTCGGGGTAAGTTTCTGGACTGAACAAATAATGTTCGCCTTCTGCTCCTAGTAACATAATATAACATTTTATCGATGCTAGGTACTTACAAATATCATTCTAAAAGTCAGTCTTATATACAGTCTTATATTCTGTGTGAAAACAGAAAGAAACCCTACAGTATTGCCTAGAAAGAAATCTTACAAAAATACGTTAATAATAAAGAACGAAGTCAATATATCAACTTCTTCATTATCCTCTTATATTAATCTGAATTCAACAATTTAAACCGTCCATGTATTTAATTTATATTATATCGAATAATTATTTGCTTTTAAAGAAGATATAAAAAAAATTGAGTTCAGCGATATAGCATTTTATTATACTAAAAATATAGTAATATTAATTTCATGAGCTACAAAATTACTCCCAATGCTGATCTACCATGTGACAATAACATTTAAATAGTACCTCAACTCTTTTAGGTGACTTCTTTTGAATAACTTTTTTTTAAAAGTCATTCGTTGAACTATACGTTAGTATATTTTTTTTAGATAAGTATACCAATTGGCGATTCGAAAAATGAATATGCTTCTGCATTGCTGTTTTAAAAGTTGATATATTATACTCTCAACTTTCTGAAATATCCTGAAATAACTTAAAATGGTCCATTTCTTTCATGTCTAGTATCTCAAAACCGGCTCATGTTGGGGAAAAGTTCGCAACTGCGCCTAATAAGTAGAATTATTTGCGTAAAATCCAAAGCCCCCAATGTCATAGCTAACTTATTTTAAGAGATATAAGATAAACTTGATTTTTTTTATCTCATCGAGATACCTCCAACATGATAAGTTTTAATTATTATTCTTTTGAGAAAATTACAAATTAAACAAGTGGACTTTCAAAGCAACAGTGTCTTTCTAATAATTGTCATACATGGTTTATTAAGTTGAAGATTATTATTATTATTATTATTATTATTATTATTACAAATTCAGTAAGGGCAGAGGACAGATGTCCTATAATGCCCCAAATAAAATACAATTTGATAACAAGAACATTATAGTAAATAAAGACCTAGTCTATAGAAAATAATGCCCCAAATAAAATACAATTTGAATAACAAGAACATATTATACCTAGTAAATAAAGATCTAGTCTATAGAAAAGAGGTAATTGTCAATTTTATTTTTGAACAAGTTCACCGATTGCACATTAATCACATCATTTGGCAGGTTGTTCCAAACTACAAAGTTTCTATTACTCAGGAAATGCTGCCTGGTCCTTGTCTTGAAATTTTCTTTCTTGAGTTTCAAGGGGTGTCCTCGAAGCCGATGATCAGAATTTAGCGGAAAAATCGAAGCTAAGTCACCAAAATTATATTTTATGATGCGAAAAGTTAGAATTAAGTCACCACGAAGACGTCGCTGCTGGAATGTCATGAGATTAGCCATTGACAGTCTATCCTCGTAAGTCGGCCTTACGGGACCAAACGAGAGTCTTGTTGCGCTACGTTGCACTCTTTCCAGCATATTCTGGTCACGAGCTAGATCTGAACACCACACTGGTCCAGCGTATTCGAGTATCGGGCAAACATACGACTTGTAAAGTTTACAGGAGGTTTCGAAAGACACTTTTGAGAATGTTTTTTTAATTAGAAACAGTCTGGTATTTGCACGTTTGCATACAGCGGCGATATGATCACTCCAGGTAAGGCTTGTGTTCACTATGACACCGAGATCATTATGTGACGTCACTGAATTTAAGGACCGTCCATTTATAAAATATGGTAAATTAGGATTGTCTTTACCGATATGAAGAATGACACACTTATCTGCATTCAGCGGAAGGAGCCAGTCAGAGCACCATCGTTGCAAGGAATCGAGGTCACCTTGAAGGCTGTGATAGTCAGTGACGGGATCAGCAAATATTTTGGTATCATCAGCGTAGAACGAAATGGAGTTGGAAATATGAAGTTGAATGTCACTCGCATAGATAATAAACAACAAGGGGCCGAGAACTGAACCCTGTGGAATTCCGCTTGTTACTGGCCTTACTTCAGAATGTTCTTGGCCAACTCTAACTTTAAACTGTCTATCACTCAAGAAGTCAGAGATCCACATATTAAGGTTACCCCTGATGCCTAAATATTCTAGTTTATATAGAAGTTTATATAGATCAAATAGAAGTGTAAAAACTGGGTTTCCAATCAACATGATTTTACTGAGAGACAAGAGACAATGAACTTTGACCAATTGGATTTTAAATTGGATGATATCCCAGTTGGACATATCCGTCTGTTCTTCAACTACATAAAGCATATCCGTCTGCTCTTCGACTACATAAAGTTAAACTTGAAAGATGTTGGAACTATGCTGCACTCGATGCACGTTTCGCCAACCAAGCTGGCGTATCATCTGGAGATGATTAAAACTGTTTTGATAAAGTTAAACAATATTTGACAACTGTCAGAAAGATATTTTTGTTTTCAAAGCATCCTTGATTGACTTGTAATTCTCTCAAAACAATTAATAATAATTAAAACTGTTCATTTAGGAGGTATCTATATAAGATGAGCACAAAACATTCATAAGGTTGAAATGAGACGCTCATTTTTAATCCGTTGTTATGGTCACACTTTTAATTTTTTGTACTAATAAAAAAATGAGAATATTTCTTTAGTAGTAAAACAATAGGCCTTTTCTTATAATAAGTCTTACATAATATAATTTAAGTATTGTAGGGGAGAGGATTTCGGTGTAGAATTATGCTCTCCTTATACACAAAAATTGTATTTTGATGATATAAATTTGTGATTTGGTGAATGGCGCCCCACGTTGGGCGCCATTCATGTAGGGGAGAGGATTTCGGTGTAGAATTATGCTCTCCTTGTACACAAAAATTGTATTTCGGTGATTATGTTTACAGAGTTTTAAATGACTATGTACTAGTGATATGGCAAACAGATTTAGTTCAGAGATAATAGTGACAAGAAAAAAATAATTAGTAAACAGTAGGGTTAAGGTAATATTAGTACAGCGAACCAGGTGATTCGTAAAATCTACAAAATGCGAGAACGCCCACAAAGTAGTGCACAACTCGTAACACATGTATAAAACACGGGGGCACCGATAAAGGCGAAAATAAACTAGAGCGATGCACTTCACTTAGACATCGAAGCTAAACTAGAAGAAATTCTGGCGAGTTCGAGAAGGAGTCTGGCACACGGTTGCCGGTGTTAAAATGCTTGGCGGGAAAGCACAATACTCTCGTGTTAGGCACTGGTGACACGGTGGCAACGTGGAGCACAGTTAGGCAGGCGAAGCCTGTATTACACTGGGAAATATTTAATTGCTACATTATTATTATACGCTTGTAGAAAGAATATTGAATGATAACCATTATTTGTTATTTATTGTATTATTTAAATATTATACATATGTTTCTCCTCTAAAAGTTTTTAATTGTGATATAGAATTGTTTTTATTTGTTTGTTTTAATTCACCAAACATTCTCTATTACTGATAACTATTTTAGAACAACTTTATATAGATAAAGAAAAATACAAAATTATCCTGGCGTCTACATTAATTATAAAGCTTTCAATCTGCCCCTACCCTAAGCTCAGCCGGAGAATATCATGGAATCTAGTTTAATTAACGTCAGTAAATAAATTAAAGAACATTTGCGAACCTTTTCAATGAAATCTAATTATTTCAGAAATTAAAGAATCCCATAGAATTCACTTGTTGTGTGCATTTCGTATTATTATCTGCCAGTTTCTTGGCTGATCAGGGAACAAATATTTTGAGTCTCAAGCGACACGGTGCTGGAAGATATCGACGAAGTAAATGTAATAAATTTGATAATTGGAAAATCCTCGAGAGAGCTTTCAACATCAAGAATTAACTCAAAATGTGAGTAAAGAAAATAAATTTAAATCGCTGAAAACCGAAATTCAGACAGTTTTGCCTTTATAGATTTACCTAAATAGCTGCTCTGGATACAGTATTAATATTAATCTTAGTTTGGTTAAAATGAATAGGTACCGTTCGAACGGAAAGCAATGGAAATTTATTATTATAATTAGCTTTTGCAATTATTTCATTCTCCAAATTCGGGAATGTGTAAAGTCCGAACGGTAAGACACAACCCCTTTTTCAAGAGGCCTAGATGAAACATAATTTTATTGATATTACTGTAATGGGTCTTTTGTCTAGATCGAACAATAGTCGTTTATTTTAAATTTGTTTTCCTATACACAGTAAAAAAAGACAAATGGTAAAATTACTAAATGGTAATCGTAATTTACTGCAGTGTTATTTTTAACACGAACTGGGTAGTATAATAACTAAACCTTTAGAACTCATATTACACGAACGATATACCCGCCAAGTTTGTAGAAGTACTCATAAATGGTAGTAAAATTTACAAAACCCTGTGTTAAAAATGAATCAATCCGTCATAAATACGGAATAATTACACGGTAAATAATTAACTATTACACATTACCTAGTAAAATCTACTGTGTTAAATTACTTTTATGTAAAGTAATAATACACCGATATGTCCAACACTGCCAAGTGTGGACTATATACACACTGATGAGTGTGGATTCAGTGTTAAAATCAGTCGAATTTTTTTACTGTGTAGCGTCTATGCATCGGAAAAATGTGCAACGTTGCAATCTGTCTTCAGTAATCTTCAGATTTATCCGAATTGATTTTCTCAGCGACGTGTCTGTTATTTTAATTTTCGGTGTCTTCTGAATAGGCTGGAGTCAAATAATCCAACTAGATTTTATTAAATATTTTCACTATTTGTAATTTGCCTTTGCAATGTTTTATCTTCAATAGGTAAGAGATGACCACCCCTTCAATTAGCTCAGATGAAATATAATATAACTAGGAATAGTACGAATCTACTTTATATCCGCCATCTGTAAACGCCACCATCTTATATTGCACTGACGAGAACATAAAAATATCGAAATCGGTCTGCATTTAGTGACCTCCAACGATGTGAGGAAGTATTTACTCGTAGTTTTTGTTGCAATCCGAATCCTTGTATTTTGATTCTAACTGTGTTAGACAAAATATGGCAAAGTTTTGCTTTGTAATTCAGCGCTCGGCGTGGCATATAGCCAGGAGAATGGGCTGTTTTGGCTTAATTTGTTTTAATCCTTATTTAAATAAGGCGTTTACAGATGGTGGATATAAAGTAGATTCGTACTATTCGTAGTTATGCATTATATACAATCCATCTGTCAAGTAGTTTCTACATCCCGATATTGTATTGTAATTTTATTGACATTGACATTGTAATTTTTTCTCAACGACATGTTTGCTATTTTAGTTTTCATGATCTTTTGAATATACTCGAATCAATGCGAATGAGAAAATTCACTCGTAAATGAAACATTTTTTTAGTCGCGATCTTTGCGTGAGAGGTATACTACTAGCTCCCATGAATGATTGGAATGTAACAAAGTTATATTTATTTGAAGGAAATGCCGAAAACAACTACTCCACGAGACATTGACCGGTTTCGCGCTTATTATGCGCTGATAAGAGTGCCATAGGATGTTAGTGGACTCGATGAACGATGTAACGACGTGATTGCCTAATGGGCATCGTGAATGTTAGTAGTGGTGAGAAAGCAGGCAATAGGGCTGTGTTTCTAACTGTGAGAAACGCACACTGCGATGTTTCTCTCATACCACTACTTAGATTTGTCATTAATTAGTAATCGTGTAACAAAAATAGATGTAGTTGGATGTAAAATTCAGATAAACCGGTTTTATACCGGCACACCAGGTAAAACAGTTTTACATTTTACGTCCCAACAGTGAGTTTAATTTTAACTCCCTTAATAAAGAGCAATGTGCTTTTCTTTTATTACGTGTGGAAATCTGGCTTACAAAAGATAGCTTTATGAATTTCTCGAATTGTTCTGATACCAAAAGATATAACTTTCATAAATCTAATTACCCTGATTTATACAAGACTTTATTGTGTACTGACTGACTTTAATCTTATTCTGACTTAACTTATTATGACGTTACGCTAGCTTGTGTTAATTTGTATGGAAAATTAACATCAATTTTAATAATCATGTAGCTGTTTATGGTCGTAAGAAGCGCAAATATCCTTCATGGTACACATTGGATATAATTACAATATTAACGGTCGGTTTTACATTGTATTCTAACCATTAGTTTACTGACTATAAGTATATATTATGAATTTCTTTAACATTTTATCTACAACTACACACATTTTAAACTTACAGTTAGTTAACTGTCGGATAAGTAATGGTAATAAGTTATTGTGAAACCAAGCCATAATAAAAAAATTATCATAGGAAGTTTAAATCAACCAAAAATCCAGTCCATTAATGGACTAAATTATTGAAAATTATGGTAAAATTCTAAAAAAATAAGATATTTTTTTAAATGTAAAATTAATGTTGCATATGTTGTTTATTATAGATAAATTCATACTTAGTGTTGGAGGGAGATTGAAGAGTGATCCCAAATTTGTTTGGTCCTATACCTATTCAGTCTAAAAAAAATAATAGAAAATAAAAAAGGTACTAGAATACCAGTCAGGTTGGCCAATGAAGATGTAGTACTTACTACCCCAACTTGTAGTAGATAGGTTTAGTGATTACCTTGGGGTGTTTTTTCAAAATCTACTAATCTGATTTTTCTAATGTACCTACAAACTAATAATACACTCGTTTTGCATATCAATGAATTTACTGATAACGCTAGTTTCAAAGTCAGACATGACCAAGTTACAAATTTTCCTGTTAAGGACTGTAAACATGCTTTTGTTCAGGCTTTGCTTAAGTATATTATTTCATATGATCCTTAGCACTGGTACTTTTCCAGATGTTTGGAAACTAGTAAGAATTTTCCCTGTGCTCCAATCAAGAAATTCTTCTTTATTACATAATTACAGACCTATTAGAGTTTCTTTGTATAATAGAAATTATCCACGTGTTAAAAATGTAATATTACCCCTTCAGCATGATTTCATGGAGAACCAGTCCACAGTTACAAATTTGGCAACGTTTTCACAGTATGTATCTAATCTAATTAATAGTCAAAGTCAAGTGGACTTAATTTACATAGACTTCTCTAAGGCCTTTGTCCGGATAGACCATGGAATCATGAATAAATTAAAGGACAGATTTAATGATGCTCTTGTAACATTATTTACATCATATCTTAACAACAGATGGCAAATTGTATCGTATAACGGTTTTAATTCATATTTTTTTTGGTCTTCGTCTGGCGTTCCTCAAATATCGAATCTCGGACCCCCATTGTTCTTAATATTTATCAGTGACATTACGCATATTATTAACTCCAACCAGTGACTATACAATCTATAGTCACCGCTGCAACTTAGTTTTATTTACTGATGATTTAAAAATGTATAATGATGTAGTAAATAGTATTGAGGATTGCGTATTTATTCAATATGTCAAATTCAAGAATTTGCACCTTGGTGGCACATTAATAGATTACATCAACATTCAGAAATATAAAACTATGAGTTTCACTTTAAGGAAACAAGCGCTTGAACTTGTATATTCAATAAACTCAACAGATGTAAATCGTTGTGAAGTCATAAAAGATTTAGGCAGAATTTTTGACACCAAATTCACGTTTAAGAATTATATATTTATCAATCCGTTATCTTCTTTGCATCTATTGGGTTTTGTTACTAGAAACTGCAGAAATTTTCAAAACATGCAAGCACTAAAAGTTCTTTATTACGAAATTAAAATATGCTTCACTTATTTGGTATCCATTTAATAGTAATCAAAAGTCCTGTATTGAAAATGTACAAAGAGATTTTTTAAAATTTCTACCTTATAACGTTTATAGTTTTTATCCTGAAAGGGATACGATAATCAATTACTGCTTAATACGTTTTATAGACTATCACCATACTTGAGGCGTATTTTATTTAGTACAATATTTGTTTTTAAATTATTGCACCATACACCATGAAATAGATAGCATGTATCTGCTCGGGGAGTTATACTATCTAGTACCAAGACTTTTATCTAGACAAACAGATTTTTTTAGTTTACTAATTTTAGGAAAATTCTGTTACAAGTAGTTAACTTTGACAACAACGCTGTAATTCCAATTTAAAGGGACGAGGTCAATCAAACGAATAAAGATCAAAAGAAATTAGCCTGTCTACTCCTGACTATCTCTAATCATTGGTGGCATAACAAACCACTACCTCTGTTTGGTTCGAATGGCTTCAACTTAAATAGATAGCTTGAACTACTAAGTCACGGTAGGTGGTGTGAGAATAATAGGTAGGTATACCAAAATTAACAGATAGTTTATGAATAAAGTTAAAATATAACAGTTAATAAAAATAAAATATACAGACAGGTTATAAAACAGTACAGAAACTTATTATCCATAAAAATGACATACAAATTTGTAAAACCTTCTTATTGCTCGTGGATGGGCCTATTTAACAAATAAATGTATGCATTTTTTATTACTACCTGCAACTATTGCGCTAGTTAAACTATAAATCGTAATTTGAATGCTTTGCGCATGGGTAATACACGGTAGAATAACATGGACTTTAAATTAATAACGCCAGGAAACCTACACCTAACACCCTGTTGATATATAAATAAATGCAGCTTCTATTGAAATGATGTACCTATAGTGTGTCTATTAATATATAGAATTTTATACAAAAGAGAATAAAGTTGCAACCAAGAAAAGCATAATGCCGACGACAAACTATTATAAAATATTTTACTCGGTGTTTTTGTAACATTTATATATTCCGGTTTGTAACACAAAATGTATGTATTTATGAATGTAGTTATTATTTTACAAAGAAGTACTGGTACCTATTCTAAAATGTAGGTTAAGGCCATTGAAAATTTTCTCTATGCAAATAGGTTTGCTTTTCTGAGAATTATAAGTAACTCAGAGATTTTGTACTTTATTAACGGTTTTGTAGTAGTCACGTTAACGTTATACTATGTGTTTGCCTGAAAAGCTAGAATAACATCCAAATTGTTAAGACGCAGATAGTTAAACATGAGTATCACATGGTAGTAATGATGAGAAACACACAGTAGTGCCTTCTTTTGGTCTTTGCTACTTGTAACAAAATTTTAATCATTTTGTTCCTTTGTATATGACGAGCAGTATATTTCCGGACGATTAAAAATAATATCAAAAATACGTATAATTCTTTCCCTGAATACCCGCAACCCAAAATGCTCTCTACATTGTAATGTGTTGTCTACCTCTAAAGTGTTTCTGATTGGTCACTTTTATGAAAAGGTAGGGACGCAAAACAGACAGGAAATTAAGACATTTTTAAAATTCGGGAGTCTGGTTTTCAACAGAGTACAAGCAAGTTGACAATTTTACGCTTATTAAAGCACATGTTCTTAAATTTTACTTTCATTTAAATCTTGAATTATTATCACTATTGTTAGTGATCGGTGTTCTGATATAATAGAGTATTATCTGTAATAAGCTCATTAATTGATATTATCGTATATTTTTGTTGTTGTCACGAGATAAGTGATAATAAATTTAGTTTACACGTGGTGTAAATTTTCTGCCGAATTGTTTATTTTTTTGCAGAGTTGTTGAGACGTTAATCTTCCCAGGAATCTACTTTTCTCGTAAACCATCCAATTCCAGGTGGAACGTCTTAGGACATAGGTATTTAAGGTGGATGCACGAGATTGGAACTGCACTTTGCATACAGGTGAGTACATTTCATTTTCTTAACAAATTGAATATGATTAAAGAAAATTGTACCCTGTGTGCAAAGGTCTGTTCTCTGTGAAGAGCCTGGGTTGGTTAGTGCGTTTGTATATAACCATATGGTTATTTTTGATATACTGTAAATTTTGTCTGCTAATTACAGAATCTATTATATCCAGGAATTTTATTTTTGATTACTTGCTGGTATTCTAGACCGTCTCACATTAATTTTTTTTCAATTTAATTCTATTTCATTGTTCTTGATGTTGTTAATTTTGCATTTAAAATCTCATGTATGAATTAGAAATTTTCACCTTTATGCTAACCAGTTTTTTTGTGTAGCACAGTTACGAATTTTGTTACTGCAATTTTGGTAATTTTTATTGTAGTATATAGTACTGGTCATAAGTTATTTTTTTCTATTACAATTTTTATATATTGTCCTTCAGACATAGTTGCTCTACGGTTTGATTGTTTACAAAATTCCAATTCCTGGATCATTTTTTTGTACAACTCTGGGACTGGGCTAATCATACAATCTTTTACATGTGCCTGTTTCCACCTTTGGAGCCTGAAACCTGAAACCTAGCTACGGGGGATTTACTTACATCCATCCATGCAACCCCAGCAAGTCTAGCTAGACGGGGACCTGTTCAGGAGTTCCGGATTAATCTAGGAGAGGCTAGTGGGTGAGATCAATCCATAAGTAGGCCGAAGACTGGTGAACCCAGCCCAGTAAAATTGTTTTGTAAAATTTTGATAAACGCTTTCAGGCTGCAGAGTCTTTTTTCAATTTAACATAAATTGAGTTGTAAATATAACTTGTAATATATACTTTTATCTTAACGTAATTTGTTTGTTCTTACTTTCACGCATTCACAATTTCATATATTTTTTTTCTCATTTAAATTACCTGGTGCCTAATTTTTTATAAATAAGCTTAACAGTAAAATCCAATCCCCGCCTTGAGCCCAGAGCTAACCGGAGCTATGTCCCTGAACCTTTAGGGAAGAAGCTAATAATTCCCGAGGTTCAGTGCATACTATCCCTCTGACAAAAATTGATTAATTAATTAATTAATCATTGGTGAAATGGCACTTGCGGAAAAGCAGGTTACTATCTGTCTGTCAATTAGTCAATAATTGTCAGACGGATAGTACCAAAAGAGAGAACTGCTGTGTTTCTCAGCATTACTAACATACCAGATGCCCGGTCCCCTTAGGCCGGTCGTACATATACGCAACATGTCTACAACATTTTTGATAAGACATGTAGTGGACACATCTCATCAGACAAATGTCGTAAACAAATTACAGACCTCGTCCATTTGAGTGAATCATGTCGTCGGATGAGGATGCATTACTGCTAGTGGCATTAGTACGAATAAGAAAAAGAAATAAAAGTAAGCGAAGATTTCGGATACATCCATATTCAGCTCAGCATATACATCGCAATGACGAGCTTTCAGGGACTTCTTGATAAAGTCGGATCAAAAATCAAGAAACAAGGTTCAAAATTTCGTGAAGCTATTTTACCAGAGGAGAAATTGTCGATTTGAATAATTTTCTTGGTTGGAATCATATAATACTTCATATTTTGTCACTATATTAACGAATTTAATAGTAAAAGCCGGGTCGTCCTTCATATTTGCTAGGAAGTACTGCATGCACCGCAAGATAAACGACAAATATGACGCTTGAAATTAGAACATGCACGGTCGTATGAAAATTGTCGTCGACAAGATAGGGCTTGTTTGCGACAAGTCTGTCAGATGTACGAATCTCGGTTAATAATTAAGTGTTTTAAAATGAAACGACATGTCGCAGACGTGTTGCAAACAAATGTTGCATATATGTACGACCGGCCTTAGACAACCATGTCGCAGCATCGTTCATCGAGTTCATAAAGAAAGTAAATATAGTGATTAATTGCTTGGGTTATTTAAATTTGATATTATATTTATATTTACTTAAAATTGAAGTTCACGTGACAACTATTTGCTTTTTACTTTGCACGTTCCCTAATTATTATTGCTTTAATGGTTATTAATGTAATAAAAATAAAAAAACGAGAAGAAGCAAGAGCAAAAGGCTGTTATGAGAACTTTAAATTTTACAATAAAGACTAGGTATATATTTTATCTCTAATTTATTTTTTTTACAAATACATGTTTTCAATATGAAAATATTTCCAACACCTCTTTTTCAGTTGCAATTTTCCACAACTGCCCAGAAATTTTCTTTTCTACCACTAAAAAATGTTACAGGAATTAACAACACAAAAAAAACGATCAAGAAATACTATTACCTGGCTCCTCTGTAAGTGCTGTCATTTATCCCACAGAGATAATAAAAATAAATTTTATTTTGTTGATTCTGATTTATCTCGGTTTTGTTTTCAAGGGCTCAAAGATCCAAGAGTATATTATTTTTAGATATTTCTTAAGAAAAAAGTCAGTTTGACGTATCCAACAATAATAACAAGTAAGTGAAGTATACTATTTTAAGCTACTAAATAGGGTAATCTATCATGTTTCTTAATGACTTGTCTCGTGCATTTGATTGCTTAAATTTCAAATTTATTGAAGATAAGCTCTTTAATTTGGGATTCCGTGGAATATTTCTTGACTGGATAGTTAATTATCTTTCTTATAGAAAAATGTTTGTTAAAGTATGCGGGTACAACTCTAATCTTCATGAAGTGAACACCGGAGTTCCTCAGGGATCTGTGCTGGGACCGCTAATTTTTATATTATTTATAAATGATTTACCTGCAAATATTAATAATGCAAATGTAATCACACTCTTTGCTGATGACACATCCTTAGCGGTCTCAGCTAGAACGCATGATGAGCTCCGGTTGCTAACTAAAGCGCTGGTTGAGTCTTTCATAGATTGGTGTGAGAAAAATGGCCTAATTGTAAATATTGAAAAAACTGAGTGCATTTATTTTCGAAATATAAATGCAGCTCGCGATCTTTCGTTAAATTTCACTGTAAACAATACAAATATAACTTCTAAAGAATGCACAAAATTTTTGGGAGTGTATATTGATCGCAACCTAAGGAGGTGTGAACATATTAATATATTAGTCAAAAAACTCAACCAGGTTTATTATGCTATATCTAAAATAAGACAAGTAATGCCTTTAAATTCATTGCTTAATGTTTACTACAGCCTCGTCTATTCTCAATTGATATACAATGTTGTACTTTGGGGTAATGCTTCCGATAGTGAAAGAGTCTTTATATCTCAGAAGAAAATTATAAGGACCATATTTAACATCAGCTCTAGGGAGTCATGTAAGCCTATATTTGCTGATAATAAAATTATGACTTCTCCATGTATTTTCATTTTTCGTAGTCTGCTGTATATCAGAGAAAATATTCATAATATGCTGTAAGTTCATTACACCACAATTATGAAACAAGATATTCTAATTTATTTGTATTGCATAAACATAGAACCTCTAAATTTGAATATTGTCCTTCATACCTAGGATTGAAATTGTTTAATCATCTTCCTCTGCCTTTAAGGGAGCTAAATATTGGTATGTTCAAAAAAACACTTAAAAATATATTATTGTCTAAATGTTATTATTGCCTCAACGAGTATTATGAGGATAGAGATTTTTGACTGTTTGGATATTTTGTTAAATGTATAACTAATATTTTACATGAATGTTTTACTTAATATGTCTCCTATATGTACGTTGTTTATTGTTTGTATATTATATGGACTTGTATAGTTTTACCTTAATGTATGTTTTATACTTCTGTATAGTTTTGTCTTAATGTATGTTTATACTTCTATTTTTGACTTGTCCTATACATTGTACAATGTCTAAAAGGATAAATAAATACTATTACTATTACTATTACTATTAATTATTTATATACAGCCTTTTGCTCCTGCTTTTTCACGTTTTTTCTTTTTTATTATATTAATAACCTTTGAAGCAATAATAATTAGGAAACGTGCAAAGTAAGAAATAAATAGTTGTTGCGTGAACTTACTCCTATATAATAGCAAATTTAAATAACTCGCTAAAATGCTTAGTTCTTTCCTGTAGCCAAAATTGGCGCTAGAGTAGCTGTGACGTCATAGTTATTAATTGTTTACCAAGCAAATAATCACTTTCTTTATTTTATTTTCTCTGTGATCGAGACCACTACCTAAGGCACTCTAATGAGCATAGAAAAAGTGCGAAACCCATCAGTGTTTGGTGGTTGGTCTCGATAAAGGATGTGGCGACTCCTATGGAAATGGCGGAGTAATACAATGCCAATTGGGGCACATTATCCGTGGAATAGTTGTTTTTGGCATCTCCTTCAAATAAGTATAACATATTTTTCATCTATATGGATATATAGGATCCTGGTACCACATCAATAGCACATCGAAGTATGTGCAAAGTTAACTGCAAATAAGAGAATAATGGTCACCTTGCAAGCAGCACATGGCGTAGTACTCTTTAGTAGTACATTCGACAACAGATTTTTGGAGAAACTTTGCATTTATCCTAGCCATTGATACAATAAAAATTCATTATTAAAAATTAGGTTACTTGAAAAATCTTAACCAGTAAAGTTATTTAAATCGTTTTGTACTTAGGTCTGTTAATACAGAACGATATAGAAATAATTCATGCCTTATCTCAAAAAAAAAAAACAACTACGCAACCATAAACCTCGACGTTTCTAAGTTTTTGTTCCTCTTCAGGTGTAGTATTTTCATGAATTTATCGTAATGCTATATACTCCAATCATGACCATTTAATACATTGGGCTAAGAAGCCGGCCTAAAGGGTGACTCGGGCCATAAAAAGTCTTCAACTCGCGGCTGATTCATAGTCGATGGGCCACCTGAGCATGGAGTCTTTATTCTCATTAAATATAACTTAATTCTTATTAATTATAATTTATTCTCCATGTTTTTACACCGCATTACTCACTCACGTCATCTTTCATACGCAGGTTATACCATCGCGATAGCTCACCACATAAACTTCTCCTAAACATAAAACATGTACAGGGTGACCCATTCGTCTGGGATTCCTTTATTTCTCCACTATTATCAACTTTAGAAAAAATATCTAATACAAAAGTTTTCAGAAATAATAAGGGCTACAATTTAAAATTAGTTACAAATATACAGGGTGTTCACATCCTTGCAAACCTATAAACATTTTCTTATTTTAAATGGAACACCCTGTATATTATTAGCTCATTGGATTCCTCATCGCAAGTGCTTTCAGTTCATATAACATTTGTTATAGTTAAACTTTATAATTTCGAAAATATTTAATATTTTGTGTAAAAAATGACAAATGCAGACTTTGGTGAAAATAATAGTATCTTCCTTAATTTTTATATTTCGATAATAAATATTGGTATTCGTTTAGTATAAGCCATGGCGAATATTTTGCTGTATATAAATGTTTTATAAATTATACAAGGTGTTAATAATCTCGTAGCAAAATTGGAAAACTGTAAGGCCCAATATCTCGTTTATTTTAAATGGAACACCCTGTATATTTTTAATGGATCCGATTCAGAATTGAAAACTCTATCGATCCATATTAGTATGTTATATACCCAAAGATAATAGTTTTCGAGTTATTTTGAAATTTAAAATATTTTACTCTTTGGTTACAAGTAAACATAAATTTGAGCCTAGATGGCCTGGAAAAGAAAATTTATCAAGTGAATTTAAATCATAATTAAAATCATGATTTAAATCAAACTCTTGTAATATTTTTTTTTATTCAAATAAATAACTAACGTAACATGATATTTTTAAAAGTTATCAGTACATGTAATAAAAATAAATTTTTGATTTTTTTAATATAAATGAGATTTTGCTCAATCCTTCTAAAGATTAACCTATGCTTAGACAATAACAGTCTTGTTAAATTTTATTTTATTTCATTTCAAACAGTCCACCCTGTTGCTGAATGCACAGTTCAAGTCTTGTTCGAAATGAAACTTGCACATTTCTTAGGATATCTGGTGTAATGTTTCGGAAGCAATATCTAATTCTTTCTTTCATATCGTCCGCTGTCAGAGACATGCTGTATACTCTATCTTTGACGTATCCCCATAGAGAAAATGCAGACATGTAAGGTCTAGAGAACGCGCAGGTCAATTTACTGAACCCCCTCGACCAATCCATCTATTTGGAAAATGTCCGTTAAAAAAATTCCTTACATTAACGCTATAGTGCCCGGGGGCACCATCCTGCTGAAGCCATAGTCTTGGTAAGATATTTAAGCCAATAGATAGATATTCCTAAAGATAATTTTGTGAAAAATCTAAATATGTCTCTCCTGTAAGTGGATTTTCAAAAAAATATGGACCTATTATGTGCTCTCCTAAAATTGCTCCCCAGCAATTTATAGTCCATTAGCCTTGATTATTCACAACTCTCAAAAAATTTGGTTGTTCTGTTGAATAAAAATGAAACTTGCAACGATTCACATTTCCATTTTTATGAAACGTTGCTTCGTCGCTGAACATTACAAAATTTAGAAATATTTCTTCATTGTTTATTATTTCCAACATCTGTTCGCAAAATTGTAGTCGTTTTTCAAAGTAATTTGGACGTAGAGTTTGATGTAACGTAATCTTGTAGGGACGAAATTTGTTATCCTTTAAACACTTACTAACTTGTGTTTGACTAATGTCTAGGCTCATAATTTATGTTTACTTGTAACCAAAGAGTAAAATATTTTAAATTTCAAAATAACTCGAAAACTATTATCTTTGGGTATATAACATACTAATATGGATCGATAGAGTTTTCAATTCTGAATCTGATCCATTAAAAATATACAGGGTGTTCCATTTAAAATAAACGAGATATTGGGCCTTACAGTTTTCCAATTTTGCTACGAGATTATTAACACCTTGTATAATTTATAAAACATTTATATACAGCAAAATATTCGCCATGGCTTATACTAAACGAATACCAATATTTATTATCGAAATGTAAAAACTAAGGAAGATACTATTATTTTCACCAAAGTCTGCATTTGTCATTTTTTACACAAAATATTAAATATCTTCGAAACTATAAAGTTTAGCTATAACAAATGTTATATGGACTGAAAGCACTTGCGATGAGGAATCCAATGAGCTAATAATATACAGGGTATTCCATTTAAAATAAGAAAGTTTTTATAGGTTTGGAAGGATGCGAACACCCTGTAAATCTGTAACTAATTTCAAATTATAGCCCTTATTATTTCTGAAAACTTTTGTATTAGATATTTTTTTCTAAAGTTGATAATAGTGGAGAAATAAAGGAATCCCAGACGAATGGGTCACCCTGTACAGTACAAAAAGGTGTCCCAAAAAGGTGCAAAGAAACATTATTTACGTTCTTTACTAATTACGCAAAATGGGGCTCTTTTCTACGCGCTTTCTTTTGGGGCTCCATGATCTAACAGTTCAAGACATGAAGTTTTAATCATGCCCCATACGTGACTAGGGTTTGGATTTCTATATCGGTCATCTTCTTCTAACGCCACCTGTACGCATAAAACTGGTAAACACTTAATATGGAACTAGTACTGCAACCTCACTCTATAAATGTCTAACAATCTACTGTTTAATTTAATTAATAAGATTTTATAGGTTTCCCTTATTGTTGTACTAAATGGTAGTTATACTTATAACATGGTAAATTGCTCCTGGCTGCACCCTCAGCCCGCAAAATAATAATATTTCGCTCCTTCTCCCACACAAGTCTCCAACCTCAGGGCTCGTAGCTACGGTGAGAATGGTAAACCCTACACGTACATACACAATTCATTATCAAGACCATACATAGGTCTAAAGAGTTCGAACCCGCACTAAATTCATAGACATGCGGTCAAAATTAATTACTATTGAGATAAGGGTAATATAACCCCTAGGGGAACATCTATCCGTCCTGGATGAAGTTATTCGTTTCATTTTTCACTAATCTCGGAGTCGGTTTATAACTCTGTACAGGGTGCCCATTTAGTATCCCGTTCGTTATTATACATTTTATTGTCATTTAGATTAAAATTAAATTGGGTACGGCTTAATGATATAGAAGGATGATTTTAAAATTATTAGAACTTATATTGGATGTCTCAAAGGATTGCGGGGTGTAAAATTGTATTTTCGCCAACCGTTCAGAAATTACCCACTTCCCGGATGCTTTTTCTTTGAGAAAGTAGTAGTAGTAGAGTATGTCGCTGAAGTAGTAGTAGTAGTAGTAGTAGTAGAGTATGTCGCTGAAGGATTTTTTAGACAATTTACTTTATTAATCAAACAAAATTAAAATTACCGAGACGGAGTTGCCGAAAAAATAGTGTACGCAACACGCCCGGAAATTGTTTTTTTTTTTTTGGACTCGCAGACTTTCTTGAAATCTTGTCTACGCGTCCAAAAAAAAAAACAGTATTTTCCGAACTTGTTACGTAGATTACTATTTTGTTAATAAATTACTAGACATTTCCTTGCATATTTGGAATATGTATAAAATTTTCCTAAAACCCGAGATGCAATTGATGTTATTTTGATGCTCAGTATTCCACAGAAAAAGTTGCAGTCCAGCCACCATTTTAAATTGCAGTAACTCCTACGACTACGACTCAATCCTTTCCTAAAATTCTTCTAGACCCCTAGAATTTTGGTCTAACCTTTGGTAGACTGACAGTCGATATTAATGGCTGTAAGTTAGTTTTGATGCGAATTAACTAAATTATACAGAATGATAATAAAAAAGTAAGTTATTTGGCGAGCCGGTTTCTCAGGATTTAGTGTCTCGATCGCTCAATCCAGAGATCATAGGTTCGAATCCACATTCCACCAGTCAATTTTGAATTAACTTATCTACTCGTAGACTAAAGGTTGTTCATAGGGATGGATTGGCAACCATCCTGGCGAGAGACTAGGTGTAGTCCGTCGGAAAGCCCGGTCTAGGATGCACAGAAAAAAACCGAGGTATAACCAAATGGGACCTTCACCATTTGGAAAATCATACTTTTTTACATAAAAAATGGAAATTGACGACTCTCTTCATTGGTCGAGACCAAAAATATAGGCAAAAAACTAAAAAAAAAAGGAAAACATTTTTTTTAACTTTGAAGTCTCATAACTTTTTTCCAAAGAAAGTAGAACAACATTTTTTTTTTAAGTTTTTTTCCTCATTCAATTTCCTTTCTTTTGATATATATTTCATTAAAAAAAATTATAAACTATATTTAAGAAACAGTAATATTCAGAAAAAGACAACAAATTGCCAACATTTTTTTAAACTCACCTTGCCATAACTTTCTTATGCAAAGAGCTAATTCAATGTTTTTTTTTTTCAAAAACTGCGCAATTTAATGGACATTATTTTGTCTCGATTACTATGTGGTCTATTTTTAAAAATAAAACCGGTAGCGGCTTTTAAACGTCGGGGCGCATGCCAATGCGGCGGGCTAGACGGCGATTTTTTCCCATCGTGACCGCTGCACATCGCGTCTAGTTACAGTATTTAATTTGGTATATTTGCACCTTATAGTGAGTAGATATCGAAAATTTTATTCTCAAAAATTCTGTGTTTAGCTTTATTTATAATTGTTGAAGCATTTGTGCTGGTTTTATTTGAACAAATTTTAATATTTGGTTATATGTATAACCGGCGTGAAGATAGCAGCCTGAGTTAGCAGCTAAAATCTCCGAATTTGGCCGAACACAGTTAAAGAAGTAAGAATATCAGAGAGTGACAACATTTTTTTTCTAATTTCTTTCAATTCCCATACGTCGCTGATAATATTTAAGGGAACTCATAATACTAACATTTTCTATTAGGGTAGTAACTACAAACCCTTTTAATAAAATTTTAAATATATCTCGACTCGCCGATATACGATCTTCATGAAATTATGTAGATATATTTCTATTCAATATTAAAACAGAATTCAATTTATGCCGTTTAGTCATATATTTTTTTTAGGGTAGTTACTACATGCCCTCTAAATAGTATCAAAAATATCTCGACACGCACACACATACGATCTTCATGAAATTTCGTAAATATATTCCAATTCGATATTAAAATAGAATTGTATATATGCGGTCCATTCACAATTTTTTTTAGGGTAGTAAATACAAACCCTCCTAATAAAATCAATAATATCTCGGCTCACAGACATACGATTTTCATGAAATTTCGCAGATATATTCTTATGTGATATTCAAACAAAATTCTGTATATGCGGTTCACTCACAATTTTTTTTTGGGGTAGTAAATACAAACCCTCTTAATAAAATCAATAATATCTCGGCTCACAGACATACGATTTTCATGAAATTTCGTAGACATATTACTATTCGATATTCAAACAGAATTCTGTATATGCGGTTCACTCACAATTTTTTTTTTGTGGGTAGTAAATACAAACCCTCTCAATAAAATCAGTAATATCTCGGCTCACAGACATACGATTTTCATGAAATTTCGCAGATATATTGCTATTCGATATCCAAATAGAATTATCTATGTGCGGTTCACTCACAATTTTTTTTTAGGGTAGTAAATACAAACCCTTCTAATAAAATCAATAATATCTCGGCTCACAGACATACGATTTTCATGAAATTTCGCAGATATATTGCTATTCGATAATCAAACAGAATTCTGTATATGCGGTACACTCACAATTTTTTTTTAGGGTAGTAAATACAAACCCTCTTAATAAAATCAATAATATCTCGGTTCACAGACATACGATTTTCATGAAATTTCGCAGATATATTGCTATTCGATATCCAAATAGAATTCTCTATATGCGGTTCACTCACAATTTTTTTTTAGGGTAGTAAATACAAACCCTTCTAATAAAATCAATAATATCTCGGCTCACAGACATACGATTTTCATGAAATTTCGCAGATATATTGCTATTCGATAATCAAACAGAATTCTGTATATGCGGTACACTCACAATTTTTTTTTAGGGTAGTAAATACAAACCCTCTTAATAAAATCAATAATATCTCGGTTCACAGACATATGATTTTCATGAAATTTCGCAGATATATTCGATATCCAAATAGAATTCTCTATATGCGGTTCACTCACAATTTTTTTTTAGGGTAGTAAATACAAACCCTCCTAATAAAATCAATAATATCTCGGCTCACAGACATACGATTTTCATGAAATTTCGCAGATAAATTCTTATGCGATATTCAAACAAAATTGTGTATATGCGGTTCACTCACAATTTTTTTTTTGGGGTAGTAAATACAAACCCTTTTAATAAAATCAATAATATCTCGGCTCACAGACATACGATTTTCATGAAATTTCGCAGATATATTGCTATTCAATATTCAAACAGAATTCTCTATATGCGGTTCACTCACAATTTTTTTTTGGGGTAGTAAATGCAAACCCTCTTAATAAAATCAATAATATCTCGGCTCACAGACATACGATTTTCATGAAATTTCGCAGATATATTGCTATTCGATATTCAAACAGAATTCTCTATATGCGGTTCACTCACAATTTTTTTTAGGGTAGTAAATACAAACCCTCCTAATAAAATCAATAATATCTCGGCTCACAGACATACGAAATTCATGAAATTTCGCAGATATATTGCTATTCGGTATCCAAATAGAACTGTTTATATGCGGTTCACTCACAATTTTTTTTTAGGGTAGTAAATAAAAACCCTCCTAATAAAATCAATAATATCTCGGCTCACGGACATACGATTTTCATGAAATTTCGCAGATATATTGCTATTCGATATTCAAACAGAATTCTGTATATGCGGTTCACTCACAATTTTTTTTTGGGATAGTAAATGCAAACCCTCTTAATAATATCAATAATATCTCGGCTCACAGACATACGATTTTCATGAAATTTCGCAGATATATTGCTATTCGATATTCAAACGGAATTCTGTATATGCGGTTCACTCACAATTTTTTTTTAGGGTAGTGAATACAAACCCTCCTAATAAAATCAATAATATCTCGGCTCACGGACATACGATTTTCATGAAATTTCGCAGATATATTGCTATTCGATATTCAAACAGAATTCTGTATATGCGGTTCACTCACAATTTTTTTTAAGGTAGTAAATACAAACCCTCTTAATAAAATCAATAATATCTCGGCTCACAGACATACGATTTTCATGAAATTTTGCAGATATATTGCTATTCGATATCCAAATAGAATTCTCTATATGCGGTTCACTCACAATTTTTTTTTAGGGTAGTAAATACAAACCCTCCTAATAAAATCAATAATATCTCGGCTCACGGACATACGATTTTCATGAAATTTCGCAGATATATTGCTATTCGATATTCAAACAGAATTCTGTATATGCGGTTCACTCACAATTTTTTTTTGGGATAGTAAATGCAAACCCTCTTAATAAAATCAATAATATCTCAGCTCACAGACATACGATTTTCATGAAATTTCGCAGATATATTGCTATAAGATATTCAAACAGAATTCTGTATATGCGGTACACTCACAATTTTTTTTTGGGGTAGTAAATACAAACCATCCTAATAAAATCAATAATATCTCGGCTCACAGACATACGATTTTCATGAAATTTCGCAGATATATTGCTATTCGATATTCAAACAGAATTCTGTATATGCGGTTCACTCACAATTTTTTTTTGGGGTAGTAAATGCAAACCCTTTTAATAAAATCAATAATATCTCGGCTCACAGACATACGATTTTCATGAAATTTTGCAGATATATTGCTATTCGATATCCAAATAGAATTTTCTATATGCGGTTCACTCACAATTTTTTTTTGGGGTAGTAAATACAAACTCTTCTAATAAAATCAATAATATCTCGGCTCACAGACATACGATTTTCATGAAATTTCGCAGATATATTCTTATGCGATATTCAAACAAAATTCTGTATATGCGGTTCACTCACAATTTTTTTTTGGGGTAGTAAATACAAACTCTTCTAATAAAATCAATAATATCTCGGCTCACAGACATACGATTTTCATGAAATTTCGCAGATATATTCTTATGCGATATTCAAACAAAATTCTGTATATGCGGTTCACTCACAATTTTTTTTTGGGGTAGTAAATGCAAACCCTTTTAATAAAATCAATAATATCTCGGCTCACAGACATACGATTTTCATGAAATTTTGCAGATATATTGCTATTCGATATCCAAATAGAATTCTCTATATGCGGTTCACTCACAATTTTTTTTTAGGGTAGTAAATACAAACCCTCTTAATAAAATCAATAATATCTCGGCTCACAGACATACGATTTTCATGAAATTTCATAGATTCCTATTCGATATTGAAACAGAATTCTCTAAATGCGGTTCACTCAAGAATTTTTTTATGGCAGTAAATTCAAACCCTCTTAATAAAATAAAAAATCTACTCTTGCATCTGCTAATAATCTAATTTAGTCGTAGTTGAGTTCCGAATAATTATACTAAATTTTTATTAGTAAATATTGTGTATTTGTAAATGAATAAATAAAACAGAATTCTGTATATGCGGTTCACTCACAATTTTTTTTTGGGATAGTAAATGCAAACCCTCTTAATAAAATCAATAATATCTCGGCTCACAGACATACGATTTTCATGAAATTTCGCAGATATATTGCTATAAGATATTCAAACAGAATTCTGTATATGCGGTACACTCACAATTTTTTTTTGGGGTAGTAAATACAAACCATCCTAATAAAATCAATAATATCTCGGCTCACAGACATACGATTTTCATGAAATTTCGCAGATATATTGCTATTCGATATTCAAACAGAATTCTGTATATGCGGTTCACTCACAATTTTTTTTTGGGGTAGTAAATGCAAACCCTTTTAATAAAATCAATAATATCTCGGCTCACAGACATACGATTTTCATGAAATTTTGCAGATATATTGCTATTCGATATCCAAATAGAATTTTCTATATGCGGTTCACTCACAATTTTTTTTTGGGGTAGTAAATACAAACTCTTCTAATAAAATCAATAATATCTCGGCTCACAGACATACGATTTTCATGAAATTTCGCAGATATATTCTTATGCGATATTCAAACAAAATTCTGTATATGCGGTTCACTCACAATTTTTTTTTGGGGTAGTAAATACAAACTCTTCTAATAAAATCAATAATATCTCGGCTCACAGACATACGATTTTCATGAAATTTCGCAGATATATTCTTATGCGATATTCAAACAAAATTCTGTATATGCGGTTCACTCACAATTTTTTTTTGGGGTAGTAAATGCAAACCCTTTTAATAAAATCAATAATATCTCGGCTCACAGACATACGATTTTCATGAAATTTTGCAGATATATTGCTATTCGATATCCAAATAGAATTCTCTATATGCGGTTCACTCACAATTTTTTTTTAGGGTAGTAAATACAAACCCTCTTAATAAAATCAATAATATCTCGGCTCACAGACATACGATTTTCATGAAATTTTGCAGATATATTGCTATTCGATATCCAAATAGAATTCTCTATATGCGGTTCACTCACAATTTTTTTTTGGGGTAGTAAATACAAACTCTTCTAATAAAATCAATAATATCTCGGCTCACAGACATACGATTTTCATGAAATTTCGCAGATATATTCTTATGCGATATTCAAACAAAATTCTGTATATGCGGTTCACTCACAATTTTTTTTTGGGGTAGTAAATACAAACCCTTTTAATAAAATCAATAATATCTCGGCTCACAGACATACGATTTTCATGAAATTTCGCAGATATATTGCTATTCGATATTCAAACAAAATTCTCTATATGCGGTTCACTCACAATTTTTTTTTGGGGTAGTAAATACAAACCATCATAATAAAATCAATAATATCTCGGCTCACAGACATACGATTTTCATGAAATTTCGCAGATATATTGCTATTCGATATTCAAACAGAATTCTGTATATGCGGTTCACTCACAATTTTTTTTTGGGGTAGTAAATGCAAACCCTTTTAATAAAATCAATAATATCTCGGCTCACAGACATACGATTTTCATGAAATTTCGGAGATATATTGCTATTCGATATTCAAACAGAATTCCGTATATGCGATTCACTCACAATTTTTTTTTGGGGTAGTAAATGCAAACCCTCTTAATAAAATCTATAATATCTCAGCTCACAGACATACGATTTTCATGAAATTTCGCAGATGTATTGCTATTCGATATCCAAATAGAATTCTCTATATGCGGTTCACTCACAATTTTTTTTTAGGGTAGTAAATACAAACCCTCTTAATAAAATCAATAATATCTCGGCTCACAGACATACGATTTTCATGAAATTTCGCAGATATATTCTTATGCGATATTCAAACAAAATTCTGTACATGCGGTTCACTCACAATTTTTTTTTGGGGTAGTAAATAGAAACCCTTTTAATAAAATCAATAATATCTCGGCTCACAGACATACGATTTTCATGAAATTTCGCAGATATATTCTTATGCGATATTCAAACAAAATAAAAAAAGTGTCGGGAACAAAAAAGTATTGTCAACAGTATGATATTTGAAATTATCTTATTTACTTATCCAAATTTAGAAAGTCAAGATACAAATAAAAATACAATTTTTCAAGGCAAATTAATTACCCTGGTGTATAAAAATATTAAACAGCCGGTATAAAAATTATTCCATAATATTTATTTCTCTTTACAACAGTAAAACAGTTAAACACATTTCTGTTGAGTCATTTATTAACAATTGATGAACAATTGGGAATGGTGGAAAGGCTGTCATTATTTGATTCTGAAATGTCAACAGTTTGGCTCTGTAGTCTGTAGTCACAACCCATCCTCAAATGGCGGCCTGTGGGTAGGTTGGTTTATTATTGTTTATATTTTATATCTCGCCCTTACCCTATTTATTTTATTATTGTTTAAATAAAGCTGTTGCTATGTTTTCAATCATATTAGCAGTCAAGCGAATTTCTCAGTTTGATAATTTCTAATCACATTCGTGCCATACCGTAGCACCTTGAAAAACAGTATTTCGATTTGAATCTTGAGTCATTAAATTTTGATAAATAAATAAAATAACTCTAAATCTCATATTACTGACAATATCAAAATTTCAAAAGGCAAATTTGGCGAATCAGGGCGGGCGAATCAATCATCATATCATCTCCAACATTTAAATCTCTGAAGGAACACGAGATACAGATATGCGAATAAATTACAAAATGAAAACTCGAAACATATATTTTTCCAAAATAATACAAAGACTACGTAATTTGGTACTAAAACTTTATCAAAATTAAACAAAATCAGTAATCTTACCGTTTTGCAAACCCGTTTTGTGAGGATCGAATTTGACACACCATATAAAAATATCGGGGCCCTACACCACCTACTTCTGAATTGTATTTATTCATTTACAAATACACAATATTTACTAATAAAAATTTAGTATAATTATTCGGAACTCAACTACGACTAAATTAGATTATTAGCAGATGCAAGAGTAGATTTTTTATTTTATTAAGAGGGTTTGAATTTACTGCCATAAAAAAATTCTTGAGTGAACCGCATTTAGAGAATTCTGTTTCAATATCGAATAGGAAGGAATCTATGAAATTTCATGAAGATCGTATGCCCGTGAGCCGAAATATTATTAATTTTATTAAGAGGGTTTGTATTTACTACCCCTAAAAAAAATTGTGACTGAGCCGCATATACAGAATTTTGTTTGAATATCGCATAAGAATATATCTGCGAAATTTCATGAAAATCGTATGTCTGTGAGCCGAGATATTATTGATTTTATTAAAAGGGTTTGTATTTACTACCCCAAAAAAAAATTGTGAGTGAACCGCATGTACAGAATTTTGTTTGAATATCGCATAAGAATATATCTGCGAAATTTCATGAAAATCGTATGTCTGTGAGCCGAGATATTATTGATTTTATTAGGAGGGTTTTTATTTACTACCCTAAAAAAAAATTGTGAGTGAACCGCATATAGAGAATTCTGTTTGAATATCGAATAGCAATATATCTGCGAAATTTCATGAAAATCGTATGTCTGTGAGCCGAGATATTATTGATTTTATTAAGAGGGTTTGTATTTACTACCCAAAAAAAAAATTGTGAGTGTACCGCATATACAGAATTCTGTTTGATTATCGAATAGCAATATATCTGCGAAATTTCAAGAAAATCGTATTTCTGTGAGCCGAGATATTATTGATTTTATTAGAAGGGTTTGTATTTACTACCCTAAAAAAAAATTGTGAGTGAACCGCATATAGATAATTCTATTTGGATATCGAATAGCAATATATCTGCCAAATTTCATGAAAATCGTATGTCTGTGAGCCGAGATATTATTGATTTTATTAAGAGGGTTTGTATTTACTACCCCAAAAAAAAATTGTGAGTGAACCGCATGTACAGAATTTGGTTTGAATATCGCATAAGAATATATCTGCGAAATTTCATGAAAATCGTATGTCTGTGAGCCGAGATATTATTGATTTTATTAAGAGGGTTTGTATTTACTACCCTAAAAAAAAATTGTGAGTGAATCGCATATAAAGAATTCTATTTGGATATCGAATAGCAATATATCTGCGAAATTTCATGAATTTCGTATGTCTGTGAGCCGAGATATTATTGATTTTATTAGGAGGGTTTGTATTTACTACCCTAAAAAAAATTGTGAGTGAACCGCATATAGAGAATTCTGTTTGAATATCGAATAGCAATATATCTGCGAAATTTCATGAAAATCGTATGTCTGTGAGCCGAGATATTATTGATTTTATTAAGAGGGTTTGCATTTACTACCCCAAAAAAAAATTGTGAGTGAACCGCATATAGAGAATTCTGTTTGAATATTGAATAGCAATATATCTGCGAAATTTCATGAAAATCGTATGTCTGTGAGCCGAGATATTATTGATTTTATTAAGAGGGTTTGTATTTACTACCCTAAAAAAAATTGTGAGTGAACCGCATATAGAGAATTCTATTTGGATATCGAATAGCAATATTTCTGCAAAATTTCATGAAAATCGTATGTCTGTGAGCCGAGATATTATTGATTTTATTATGAGGGTTTGTATTTACTACCCAAAAAAAAAATTGTGAGTGAACCGCATATAGAGAATTCTATTTGGATATCGAATAGCAATATATCTGCAAAATTTCATGAAAATCGTATGTCTGTGAGCCGAGATATTATTGATTTTATTAAGAGGGTTTGTATTTACTACCCTAAAAAAAAATTGTGAGTGAACCGCATATAGAGAATTCTATTTGGATATCGAATAGCAATATATCTGCAAAATTTCATGAAAATCGTATGTCTGTGAGCCGAGATATTATTGATTTTATTAAGAGGGTTTGTATTTACTACCCTAAAAAAAAATTGTGAGTGAACCGCATATAGAGAATTCTGTTTGAATATCGAATAGCAATATATCTGCGAAATTTCATGAAAATCGTATGTCTGTGAGCCGAGATATTATTGATTTTATTAAGAGGGTTTGCATTTACTACCCCAAAAAAAAATTGTGAGTGAACCGCATATACAGAATTCCGTTTGAATATCGAATAGCAATATATCTGCGAAATTTCATGAAAATCGTATGTCTGTGAGCCGAGATATTATTGATATTATTAAGAGGGTTTGCATTTACTATCCCAAAAAAAAATTGTGAGGGAACCGCATATACAGAATTCTGTTTGAATATCGAATAGCAATATATCTGCGAAATTTCATGAAAATCGTATGTCTGTGAGCCGAGATATTATTGATTTTATTAAGAGGGTTTGTATTTACTACCCTAAAAAAAAATTGTGAGTGAACCGCATATAGAGAATTCTATTTGGATATCGAATAGCAATATATCTGCAAAATTTCATGAAAATCGTATGTCTGTGAGCCGAGATATTATTGATTTTATTAAGAGGGTTTGTATTTACTACCCTAAAAAAAAATTGTGAGTGAACCGCATATAGAGAATTCTGTTTGAATATCGAATAGCAATATATCTGCGAAATTTCATGAAAATCGTATGTCTGTGAGCCGAGATATTATTGATTTTATTAAGAGGGTTTGCATTTACTACCCCAAAAAAAAATTGTGAGTGAACCGCATATACAGAATTCCGTTTGAATATCGAATAGCAATATATCTGCGAAATTTCATGAAAATCGTATGTCTGTGAGCCGAGATATTATTGATATTATTAAGAGGGTTTGCATTTACTATCCCAAAAAAAAATTGTGAGTGAACCGCATATACAGAATTCTGTTTGAATATCGAATAGCAATATATCTGCGAAATTTCATGAAAATCGTATGTCCGTGAGCCGA
This sequence comes from Pogonocherus hispidulus, assembly GCA_963924545.1. Classification (NCBI taxonomy): domain Eukaryota; kingdom Metazoa; phylum Arthropoda; class Insecta; order Coleoptera; family Cerambycidae; genus Pogonocherus; species Pogonocherus hispidulus. Next base: position 74,783,383 of record OZ004693.1, read on the forward strand.
GATATTATTGATTTTATTAGGAGGGTTTGTATTTACTACCCTAAAAAAAAATTGTGAGTGAACCGCATATAAACAGTTCTATTTGGATACCGAATAGCAATATATCTGCGAAATTTCATGAATTTCGTATGTCTGTGAGCCGAGATATTATTGATTTTATTAGGAGGGTTTGTATTTACTACCCTAAAAAAAATTGTGAGTGAACCGCATATAGAGAATTCTGTTTGAATATCAAATAGCAATATATCTGCGAAATTTCATGAAAATCGTATGTCTGTGAGCCGAGATATTATTGATTTTATTAAGAGGGTTTGCATTTACTACCCCAAAAAAAAATTGTGAGTGAAGCGCATATAGAGAATTCTGTTTGAATATTGAATAGCAATATATCTGCGAAATTTCATGAAAATCGTATGTCTGTGAGCCGAGATATTATTGATTTTATTAAAAGGGTTTGTATTTACTACCCCAAAAAAAAAATTGTGAGTGAACCGCATATACACAATTTTGTTTGAATATCGCATAAGAATTTATCTGCGAAATTTCATGAAAATCGTATGTCTGTGAGCCGAGATATTATTGATTTTATTAGGAGGGTTTGTATTTACTACCCTAAAAAAAAATTGTGAGTGAACCGCATATAGAGAATTCTATTTGGATATCGAATAGCAATATATCTGCGAAATTTCATGAAAATCGTATGTCTGTGAACCGAGATATTATTGATTTTATTAAGAGGGTTTGTATTTACTACCCTAAAAAAAATTGTGAGTGTACCGCATATACAGAATTCTGTTTGATTATCGAATAGCAATATATCTGCGAAATTTCATGAAAATCGTATGTCTGTGAGCCGAGATATTATTGATTTTATTAGGAGGGTTTGTATTTACTACCCTAAAAAAAAATTGTGAGTGAACCGCATATAGAGAATTCTATTTGGATATCGAATAGCAATATATCTGCGAAATTTCATGAAAATCGTATGTCTGTGAACCGAGATATTATTGATTTTATTAGAAGGGTTTGTATTTACTACCCTAAAAAAAAATTGTGAGTGAACCGCATATAGAGAATTCTATTTGGATATCGAATAGCAATATATCTGCGAAATTTCATGAAAATCGTATGTCTGTGAACCGAGATATTATTGATTTTATTAAGAGGGTTTGTATTTACTACCCTAAAAAAAAATTGTGAGTGTACCGGATATACAGAATTCTGTTTGATTATCGAATAGCAATATATCTGCGAAATTTCATGAAAATCGTATGTCTGTGAGCCGAGATATTATTGATTTTATTAGAAGGGTTTGTATTTACTACCCTAAAAAAAAATTGTGAGTGAACCGCACATAGATAATTCTATTTGGATATCGAATAGCAATATATCTGCGAAATTTCATGAAAATCGTATGTCTGTGAGCCGAGATATTACTGATTTTATTGAGAGGGTTTGTATTTACTACCCACAAAAAAAAAATTGTGAGTGAACCGCATATACAGAATTCTGTTTGAATATCGAATAGTAATATGTCTACGAAATTTCATGAAAATCGTATGTCTGTGAGCCGAGATATTATTGATTTTATTAAGAAGGTGAGTGAACCGCATATACAGAATTTTGTTTGAATATCACATAAGAATATATCTGCGAAATTTCATGAAAATCGTATGTCTGTGAGCCGAGATATTATTGATTTTATTAGGAGGGTTTGTATTTACTACCCTAAAAAAAATTGTGAATGGACCGCATATATACAATTCTATTTTAATATCGAATAGGAATATATTTACGAAATTTCATGAAGATCGTATGTGTGTGCGCGTCGAGATATTTTTGATACTATTTAGAGGGCATGTAGTAACTACCCTAAAAAAAATATATGACTAAACGGCATAAATTGAATTCTGTTTTAATATTGAATAGAAATATATCTACATAATTTCATGAAGATCGTATATCGGCGAGTCGAGATATATTTAAAATTTTATTAAAAGGGTTTGTAGTTACTACCCTAATAGAAAATGTTAGTATTATGAGTTCCCTTAAATATTATCAGCGACGTATGGGAATTGAAAGAAATTAGAAAAAAAAATGTTGTCACTCTCTGATATTCTTACTTCTTTAACTGTGTTCGGCCAAATTCGGAGATTTTAGCTGCTAACTCTGGCTGCTATCTTCACGCCGGTATATGTATATAGACAATTATTAATGTATTTCTGATACAAGGATTATTTTCCACATGCTATCCTTCAATAAAAATGGTAGACTAGTCGTAAAGTGTGATGACACTGATGTTCTAGTACTATTAATTTATTATTATCCTACTCGCGAAAATTTTAGTAATAGTAATACCAAAGAAATATTCATGGAAACTGGTGGGACAAACAGAACAACTAACAAAAAAAGATATATTCCTATTCACGTCATTTCAAAAAAATTAGTGAATTTTATTTAATTTTAAATTGGCATGTAGGCTTACCAAGTTTTCACAGCCTCACAGGATGTGATACGACCAGTTCCATTTAAAAAAAAATGGGGGAAAATGCTTGGGGGGTGTAGGTACTACAAAAATTGCGACAAACTCAACCTTCTCAAATTTGCCAAATTTGTATAAAAATTTTTTTATACAAAAATAAAAATGCAAAACATCTGATTTTTTAGTTTTAATCCTCGTTCAATTTTCTTTTTTTTTTGGTATATATTTCATTAAAAAAAATTATAAACTATATTTAAAAAACAGCAATATTCAGAAAAAGACAACAAATTGCCAACATTTTTTTAAACTCACTTCGCCATAACTTTCTTATGCAAAGAGCTATTTCAATGTTTTGTTTTTTCAAAAATTGCGCAGTTTAACGGGTAAAAATCGAAAGTCGTTAATTTTCTTCTAAAAAATTGTAATGATTTAGAAAAATAATAGATAATTGTGGAAAGTATATTAAATAAAAATTTTGAAAAGGTTTAGAAACTTTGCTGTGTAGATAACACAGGCGTAGTTTTGGAAAATGTGGAAAACTACGTCAGTATCAAAACAAAATTAAAACAAATTATTTTCGAAAAATGTATCGTCATCAGGATCTCCAGCTTTAGTTTGATTTTCTTCAGGTTCGCGATTAATATTAATGCAATTCATTTTGCATTTGCAATTTGAGCTACAAAATACCCTTTCTTTTTTTACACTGACATTTTTGCGTGTTGCAGCTTTTGTCATTGCATAATAAGGAAATAATTTTCCGTATATCTTTTGGAACTAGAACTTGAATCATTTTCGGAACCCTAAAGTTCATCCATATAACACGAGATATTTTTTGGTTACCTCACCAATACACCTATTGACCCATATAAATGTTTGATAATTTGACCTAAAATTGCACATTATAATAAAATGTGCGTACATTACAAATTTTTGCTTTATAAATTCACCTAAATACATGTAGTTTGAAACTATCTTCTGTAGGGGGCAATTCCTGAGTTTGTATTTTGCTCTGATTTGTATGGTTTAACCGAATTTAATTCAGATATTTTGTATTTTTATTTTTGTATAAAAAACTTAAAAATTTTCTGGCGAACCTTATTCCTTCGTCAGGTGCCATTTCGGCAAATTTGTGAAGGTTGAGTGTGCCGCAATTTTTACAGTACACCTCACAAGAATTTTTTTTTCCTATTTTAAATGTGATACGCCCAGCCGTATCACATCCCCATCACGTTGTATCACATTCCCATGTGATACGAACAGTTCAAAGTGAACTGGTCGTATCACATCCTGTGAGGTTGTGAAAACTTGGTAATCCTTCACATGCCAATTTAAAATTAAATAATATTTACAACTTTTTTGAAATGAGGTGAATAGGAATATATCGTTTTTCTGTTAGTTGTCATATTGTTGTCCATGAATATTTCTTTGGTATTACTATTACTAAATTTTTTGTGAGTAGGATAATAATAAATTACAGTCTACCATTTTTATTGGAAGATACCATGTGGAAAATAATCCTTGTATCAGAAATAAATTAATAACTGTCCATCCATCACCAAATATTAAAATTCATTAAAATAAAACCACGACAAACGTTTCAGCAATTATAAATAAAACAAAACACAACATTTTTAGAATAAAACTTGCGATCTCTTCTCACTGCAAAGTGCAAATATACCAAATTAAATATTGTAACTAGGCGCGGGTGCAGCGATTCCCATGGGAAAAAATCGCCGTCTTGCCCGCCGCAGAGGCATGCGCCCCGACGTTTAAAAGCCGCTAGCGGTTTTATTTTTAACAATAGACCACATATTAATTGAGACAAAATGAAGTCCATTAAATTGCGCAGTTTTTGAAAAAAAAAAACCATTCAAATAGCTCTTTGCATATGAAAGTTATGGTGAGGTGACTTTAAAAATATGTTGGTAATTTGTTGTCTTTTTTTAAATATTACTCTTTTTTTAATATAGTTTATAATTTTATTTTAATGAAATATATACCAAAAGAAAGGAAATTGAATCAGGAATAAAACTTAAAAAAAATTGTTGTTCTACATTCTTTAGAAAAAAAGTTATGAGTGTTCAAAGTTAAAAAAATATATTTCCCTATTTTTCCAGTTTTTTGTCTATATCTTTTCTCTCGACCAATGGAGAGAGTCGTCAATTTCGATTTTCTATGTAAGAAAACATGCCTTTTCGACTGGTGAAAGTCCCATTTGGTTATACCTCAGTTTTTTTAGCTCCGAAACTAGAAGGCTTTTTGCGCTCCATCCGACGGACTAGTGGGAATATGTCAGCTTGGTGCCAATGCGAGAGATTAAAATCTATTGATGTTTGACTACCACCCTAACTAATAAAGTTTTTCAGGTTTCCTCATTCCAGCACCGAATAGTGATTAGGGCTTATTATATCAACGTAAGTCTTCCTGAGGTCAAAGCTCACATGCGTTGATGCTGACGCTCAATGTGTCAGACTTTCGGGCTAATCCTTGTGATTAGAACGAGGGGATATGTGTTTGCAGGCCTTTGAGGAAGAACAGCTTATGCTGATCAGAGGACCTTTTGACCATACTTATTTATATTTATAAATTTTAATTTGTATTTGGGTTTCATATGGTCAATAAATATTATTATTATTATTATTATATTATTTTCATTAATACAAGATTTTCAAACGCTTGCCACTGAACTCTTTCCAATGAGACGCCTTGAATATCATTCTATAATTCTATTAAAATAACTTTATACTTATGTAACATAGTGCCAACTCAAAATTTATAGTTTTAAAGCAAATATATTTCAGAAGGAATACAAGGAATTATCAGAAATCATAATATTAAATATTGTCATGAGAATAAATTGAAAACAACCTCTGAAAAATTATTACTTAAACAAAGTTTCATAACCAATAACAAACAAATTAATTTAAACCGCAGAATTGGATAATTAATAAATTGGGTAAATTTTCGTTTAATTTATCACTCGAAAGCCATTTTAATCGATTTTACAATTACAGAACAAAATACAAGGAGCTTTATTTAAAAAATATTCAGTTATAAACACAGGTTCATCCAAATTTGATTATTCTTTACAGCGCCACTTGCCAATATAGCCGTTATTACGAGTATATAACTATTATTAGCTTGGATTAAATGCGTTCTATTGTTGATGACTCAAATATCTTCTTTATTGTTACTTTTTCGATGGCAGGTGTAAAGGTGTCTTACTTATAAATGCATAGATATTCACTTATTTTGCCACAAATGATGTTCAAATTAAATTTACAAGGCCATGTGTCGCGATTATGTTTTTGTCAGTTGAGTAAATTAACATATTATGAGGCTGACCTTTTAATTAAGCTTTGGCTTAAGTACAAATCTAGAATTTTCTCCGTTATTTTATTAAGAAAGGATGTCAGACTTATGGGACGGGATGTCAGATTTTTTTATATATTCTAAATCAACGCCGGAAATATAAACTTCTATTTTAGCGTACTTCGTTACAGCCTGTCTTTACAAATAAACTATTACTGTTATTACTTCAGGTGAAGTTTTTTAGTTACTTTCTTTTGGAAGCGTCCGATCTCTTCTACATTGACAGAGAGTAGAAAGCGCGTTTAAGAAAGTAACCTGACAATTTTGGATACGACTGACTGGAAGCTGGGATTCCTCTGTTGGACCGGTCCTCTGGAAACACGTGGACTCTAAAAATTCATGTTTTTGCGTTAAAAACTCCCGAACATGTTTGCTTCGGTTAGAGCAAGCAGGACTTCGAATACATCCATGTTTAACCAAATGAAGTTATCTAAAACTTTTTAATCTGGTCTGATAAAGGCCTAAAAAAGCTTACAGGAGCAAGATTAGCGGCGCTTAGCGATTAACATTTATATTACATTTATATTTGAAAAAATACTTTAAATACGGATAAATAAATTTATTAAGAAATGTGACTTTATATCTCCCAATCAGTTTGGTTTTCAGGACGGCAGGTCAGTGTCAGATGCCATTAAAAGTCTTACCGATAAAATTTATGTGTCAATAGATAAACAACGACCAGCACTTGGTATATTTATCGATTTGGCAAAAGCTTTTGACACTGTGAGTCATCTGATGTTGATCGAATGTCTTGAAAAAACAGGTACTTATAAAAGATTTACCGCTAAAATTGTTCAGAAGTTACTTGTCCGACAGGAAACAGTCTGTAAAAATTGGAGATGCACAGAGTGACTGCAGAATAATTGAGTGTGGTGTTCCACAGGGGACAATTCTGGGCCCACTACTTTTTACTCTCTATATTAATAACTTGTTCCTTGTGCAATCTCAGGGTCATATAATCAGCTTTGCAGACGACACTGTTATCTTCTATGATGCAGATACATGGATGAATTTAAAAATTAAAGCATAAAGTGACTTTCCAAAAATTAAGGAATGGTTAGATTACAAATTATTAAGTATAAATTTTGATAAAACAATTATTATTCCATTTACATCCTATAAACCTCAACTGCCAGATTTCCAAGAACTTGTAATAACTTCTAATTCAAAGAGTTTTAGTATGTCCTGTAAAAGCTATGTAAAATACCTAGGCATATATATAGATCAGCATCTTCGTTGGGATGTAGATATAGCTGAATTATTAAAAAAGTTAAGAGGAATCATTCCATTGTTTATACGGCTTAGATGTATCTTAAACATAAAGCAACTTCTAATAATGTATAAAGCTTTTATAGAGTCTCATTTATATTACGGAATCATAGGTTGGGGTGGTGTTTTAAATGTTCATTTATCAAAGCTAGACATTTTTCAAAAAAGGGTACTAAAAATTATATTAAATGAAGACTATACTTGCCAGACAGACCAGTTGTTCAAACGAGCGAATGTATTGGATGCTCGACAATTATATTTTCTCTCTATTGTAACGTATTATTTTGAAAATAAAGACATATTGGAACAACACATACACCAATATCAAACACGTAATGTAAATACTTTTCTCGTCCCTAGAATGTCAAAGATCATCTTCTTTCATTGCGCCTAAAATATTCAATATGTTGCCCTCAGATATAAAAGTGATTGAAAATAAAAGAAAATTTAAAGCTGTATGTAAAGATTATATTTTAAAGGCTGAAAGACATATATTTCATGATTTAATTGATATGAAAAATGTTTAGAATGCTTGAAAAACTTGTATAATATAATATATGGATCAGTTTCGAACTTACTTTATGCAGTGGAACAAAGTTAGTGTTACTAATATTGTATTTGAGATGGTAGTAATAGGTTACATCTACATGTTGCAGTTTTCATAATTTTCATAATTTCTTTTTTTCTTCTTTGTATAGGTTTATAGGTTAGGTTGTTGAAATAGTTACCATCTTGGTTTCGTTCATGTATTGTTATATATACTTAGAGTAAGGTCCTGTATATATATAATATGGTTGTCCCAGGTAGAGACATATTATAGTTATTACGGCTGTGATGTTATATTTCTATTGTGGCGTCTCCCCTGAAGACAATCAGTGTGTGCACGTACAAGTATCTCCTAGATACTTCTGTGTTTTGTTAACTTTGTTTATACATCCATTCTGTTATGTATTGTGATATACATTTCTTTGTGTACTTGTGTGAATAAAGTTATTATTATTATTATTATTATTATTATTATTATTATTATTATTATTATTATTATTATTATTATTATTATTGTTATTATTATTATTATTATTATTACTGATAAGAAAAGTGGCACTGATCGCGATTTGTACTTGAATGGGTGATTATGTAGGGAAAATCCGTGAAGCTTACCCCGGCCAAAAATCCATCTCCTGCCGATACTTTACCACTTCAGCTACGAGTTCCCCGCTGAGCAGGCACTGCAACGGCTACGGATATGTGTGAAGCCACAGACCGCCCTCGTATATGGCCGTTCAGCGCAAGGAGTGTAAACGAAAATTTATAATCCGCACATGAAGTTAATTTATGGCCGTCTACAAAAAATGCCGGAATTTTAGGACAGATCAAAAGAGTGGATCTATTGTGTTTTATATTTATATACTGTGCCTCGTACTGTGCTTAGGGTTTGTGTAGACTCCATTAGATTTAAAACCAATGGTCTCTTGTCTATACAACGATAGAGAAGTATAAGATTCCTGGTTCACGACAAAGTGAATATTCAGCAAAATTTCCAGATTGATTGACCTTAGTTCTGGAATTAATCAGATGTTGAATAACGAAAAACCAAAAACTTACACATGATGTGCTGAATCAGTTTTTACATTAGTTCGCCTTTATACTGACAGTTCTACTAACTTTGATAACGACAGTTCTTTTTCTCCACAACTTCAGCCATGGACATTTTTCAAATAAATGCTCATATATCAGTGAAAATGAGGATCATCAAAACTTCCATTATATATATTATAACATAACGGTCCCATTTTAAGATATTTTCCGACAAATACTCAGTTGATTGAAATTCTAATTGAAACTAGACTGAAATATATCTAAAGATTTTTTATGTGGACTTTAAAAAATTGACCGAATTGACCTCTTGTAAATTGTTTTCTGCTTAAATGGAAAAAAATAATATTGAGAAAACACATAGATAACGATTAAGTGTTGTTCAGAAGATGTACCTATGTACCATTATCAAAACACTCATAAACAATATACGATAGTTCAAGAACAGAGTTCTGTTTGATATGATAATGACTTATTCAAAAATTGTAATCCTCATCCATATATATTAAAACGCGTCGATTCTGTCTCGCTCTAAATTCCGTCGCCGAATCGACAATTTCCCAATTTAAACGGCTTTTCAAAAAACCTCTGCAAAATTTTCGTGGATCCTAATGGCCTAATGGCCCCGTCACGCCTGCCGAAATCCCGACTTTTCGCGGGACTCCCTAGACCCTTTTTCTAATTTTACGGCTTCTAGAACCGCTTCACTCGAAAGTACCGTTCTTTCTCTAATCCTTTGAGATTTTTTTTTCGAGACCGTACGTCGAGTCCTTCTACGTCTATTTTGTCTTCGAAAATCTCGAGTCGCGTCCGTCTCAACTTCTTTCTCATTCTATCTGCCGATGTGAGATTGAACTAACGAGACAAGCACCTCCCACGAAAACTGTAAAATTAATTAAACTTCAGATAGGTTATTTTCCTATAAGAAATATTGCTAACGGAATCGATAGTACCGACACCGTCAAACACTTCTGATTACCAAAAAACTGAAGCGAAATGCTTTTCAAATTAATATGGTTGTCTCAAGGTAAATTTTCGACAATAGGCGTGATAGCTCAATGGGAAAGTCGTAGGATTCAAAACGTGATAACGCTGATTTCGCGAGTTCCAGTCACGCTGAGGGCAATTTTTTTTTTTTTACTTTTTAAATCCAATTATTTATTAGTATTAGTGTTTAGTTATTCTGTTTCATTATCCGTAGCTCTTATTCTTTCTGCACGTAAAGTTTGGAATTAATTCGTTCATTTTAGCAGTCTGTTAAATTCATCATTTTAGCTTACAAAAGTAAATATCTACAATATTTTTGGTTCCATTGATAAAATTGATAATAATGTTTACTGAAAAATAAATTCTACTTTCAGCACCTAAAAAATTATGATGTTTTACCATCAAGAATAGAGTACCCTTACAATTCATCAAAATATGAAGAAAAATCGTTTAGTATAATTCAATCATCATTCCAGATACAAAATTTCTTTAATATGTATTTTCTTAAAAATAATATTATTCTAGATGCTTTTGTCACCCGAAGGGTGACCCCAGGCCGCAGGGCTGGACCCCCGGGAGGGCTAGAAATGGGAACGAAAATCGCGATAGCGATTTTCTCCCATTTCTAGTTTTGATATTAATTAATGTATTTCATGTGAGTAGTTTGTAAGGTTGCCGTAGCAAAAAATTATAAATATTTGATGAAAATAGGGTGTTTCGCAGTGACCATCCACTAAAATATGTCAAAACCTACTTAGATTTAAAAAGTGGAAATTAGAACCTTGAGGTTTTTGAGAGTATGCTCTCCTCAAATAAAATAATGGTGTCCTCGTGACACTTCCGGTTACATCGGAAGTTGCTGTTAACTCTCTCATTTTTTAATTCTACTCGTTATTTTAAGAGGATTTTCATTAAACTTCCCTATATGAATTCTCATCCGTTTTTGAAAAAAACTAATTTTTTAAAAATATTTGTAAAGTTCCTTACCTAACTTAAAATATAATATTTCTCTAAAAAAATTATATTTAACCAAGATATTTATATAGGATATAGGATTTATAAGCTTTGTAGCTCTTATATTTTGTTTAAATTTATACAGGGTGCTGAAAATTTAGTATCAAGTTTTATTAACAAACCCAGAAAAGTAGAATTTTTAAATAGAACACCCTGTATATTTTGCATATTATGATGTAGTATTTATTCACTACCAATCTCTATTAAACTTCCCTATACGTATCTATTTTCGTTTTTATGTTAATAAGACTCTTAATTTTAAATTCTTTGCAAAGATGGCAATGAAATTATAAGCATACGTACTCAAAAGCTGATATTTAAAATTTGTGACACTCCCCATGAATAAAATGTAAATTTATTAGGTATATCAGCTTTTGAGTGAGTAGGTTCCATAGTAGATCCATTTTGGTTCAGAATGTTTAAAAAAAGTTACAGCAGTATTCAGTAACAACAAATAATTAACCAATAGCATATAAGTTGTTTATTTTAATGTTCTGCTTACCATCTATGCAAGAAATTTAAAGATTTTTGTTTTTGTAATTAAGAATCTTAATGACCTAAAAACGAAAAGGGATGGATATAGGGAAGTGTAATATATCGTCATACTAGTCTTTGTTTGCCCTATCTCCAAAAAGCTAATTGTTGGGAAACTGAAGTTGAACTGTAATTAGGACAGCACATTAAATCTATGATATTTTAAGGTAATTTTATTTATTGACAGTCTACCAGTGTGTATGACAAACGAAATTTTAGTATAATAATTTAACTATTTTGAGTAATTTTAAAGAAAAAGAGAAATTTTGATTTGGATATAGGTCAAAATCGTTAATTTTGTTGCATAATCAAATAAATAGCATGGATATAGAGCAAATGTCATAATTTGAGAGGATATAGATCAAGCCAATAATGTTTTATTGTTAAATGGCTGGATATGGAACCTTATAAAGGGTTTTTCAATAAGAACGCTCGATCTTTGTAATGTAATAAAACAAATTGTGTAAGTTAAACTGACATGTTTTTATTTTTATTTTAAAACATATGTGAGCACATTATGTTTTAAAAATTATATCAGCTAAATGTCCGCCGCGGCTTCGCCTGGTGACTCGAATCCTGGAGATCCAATTTTCGATGACGTTATCGCATAGAAGTGGCTCAATTTCACCAATGACGTGTCTGATGTTGGGCTTTAAGGCGGCAACCGTCTGTGGTTTTTCGGCATAGACACGAGATTTCACAAAGCCCCAGAGAAAAAAATCCAGTGGCGTTAAATCGCATGATTATTTTTTGTCCAAAGTTAGGATCAACCTCCAACTGCTCTAGCGCCCACTCAGCGAATGCAAGCGGCTGTCTATGATCGTTGGACTTTAGTTCTTAGGTTAATTGCACTTTACAAGGGTGAAACCCTAAGTCCTTATGCAAGATTCGCCAAACTGACGTCGAAAAAAGGCCAAGTTCTTGAGCACGACGTGGAATGGTTATGGACTCTGACGCACATTTTCCCGGACTGCAGCAATATTTTCAACGGATCTTGCGCTTCGCTGACGTACAGGCGTTGTCTGATCTAACAGCGACCCTGTTGCTTCATATTTATATTGTGGACTCTGAAGGACGACCATCGACACCATAAATTGGCCGAAGTGCACGAAACGTTTGCCGAATAGAATATTGATTTTGATAATCAGTTTTAATCATTTCGAGGCGTTGTTGAATCGTATAGCGTTCCATAATGAAATGTAAAGACTAACTGAATACGTCTGTCAAAGATACAACCTGTCTGACTACCGACTTCGTTATACGCTGTTGCCAAACATCGAGCGTTCCTATTGAAAAACCCTTTATTTAAAAATATTTCTTAGTTGAAATAAGTGATATAGGGCATGTGTATATGGAAATTGATATAGGTCTATTGCATACCAATAAAATGTGTATATCTTTGAACTAAATCCTTATTACCACGGATATAGCACCCATGTGTTTTATGTTACTGAATAAATAACTGATCGATATAAAACTTTTGATGGTCTGAGTGGGAAGGATATAGGAGAATCGTTCTCCTGACGGATATAGAACAAAAAATGGTCTCAACCAGTAAAAAATGTAGGATATAGGGCAGTAATTTACTGAAAATCTTGTTTATTACTGAAAATATGTACAATCTGACACTGGATTTAGATCCAATGTACTTTCAGGTTCTCAGCTATGTACTTAAGTCAAAACCGCTAAAAAGTGGATATAGGGCAAACAAAGACTAGTATGACGATATATTGGTAGAGAATAAAATTCTACATCACAACATGCAATAATATACAGGGTGTTGAGAGGAACCACCTCTTTGAATTTTATTTTGTTTTGGTAACTTGAAGATTATTTATTTTTGTAACCCGAATAAAGAACACCTGATAAGAGTCAAGGCGTTTGCTGCACGGGATGAGAAGGGGATGTTGACGAGGACGGTAATGAGAGGGACACGGGAACGCGGTTCAGGGGAGTGTGGTTTTAGGAGTGCCTCGAACAAGTCATATTAATTACCTCTAGTCTTGAGCTAGTTCTTTAGTTTTTGTGAATTGTGTATTGTTGGATTTGGAGAAATTATCTAATTTACAGGTTAGTGAAGTACTTGTTGATGTTTAGGTTATGTTGCTTTTACGATATATAATTTTTGTTTAATGTCATTTTTTTTTATTATTATTAATTATTAAATAACTCAATTTCTTAATTAGTTATATTCACCTTCATGAACTCACCTCAATAATTTCTATTATTATTCAAATAATATAATATACCTAATGTGTTTGTACACTCATTTAATTTACTGTGCTTATATTCGAGGTAAGATAATTTAATTACCTCAATTGAGCAATAAATTTCTTGTATTGTATGTTTAGTTGGAATCGAAGTTATACTGTTGAGATTGATATTGTTTTCTTATTAAAACACAGGGTTTTACTGCTTATTACTGGAATTTACAGTACTATTCTGTTAGATACTATGATAGAGCCTTGATGAATTTATTAATATTTTCTCCCGTGCTTGAGCGAACATCCGAGTATAACAAAGAATAAAATATGATAAAATATCGAGATTTTAGCTCAATTTCAACTATTAGCTGAGTAGCCGCCGTATGGGACCTCAGTACCTTCCGACGGCTGTCGGCTAACTAACCATTACCCTTTTCAGTTTTGTATTGAGAATGTATGTGTGATACTGTAAATTCGAGTACTTCAATATTTCATAAAGGCGTGTAGGTATTATTTCCTTTATCACCTTGCAACAGTATAACAGAGATTCGTTTGAATTGAGATCGGAGGTTTCTCTGCCGTGCTCTTTCCCTCCGTGAATTCAAGGCTGAGTACGGCACTGGTAGTTTTTCCGTAACTCAATAAAGTAGGTGTATTTACGAATTGGTGTTATTATTATTATTATTTAAGATTTTCACCTTCCTTCAATCTCCCTATTCAGTGACTAATTAGCGCATTCGAGGTAAGTTAATGATATTTATTCCAAATCACCGCAATAAACACAACGTAGGGTATAATTGGTTGTAAAATACTTATACTTGGAGATTTTAATATGCCCCTATACTCATCTTATATTTCAAGTAACGTATATAACAAAAATATCAACTCTTTACACAACTTTATGAGTTACCTTAATTTGATTCAACATAACTCTGTGTTGAATACTAATAATAGAATTCTTGACTTTGTTTTATGCAATGAATTTTGTGATGTAATTCGAGCACCTGAAATTTTGTTAACAGAAGACAGTCATCATCCAGCCCTTTTTATCGAAATTTTCATCTCTGCTTCCGATTACAATAATGCATTTCCCCTAAGCCAGACCTGTGGCACATCCTCAGAACTCAATTTTAGAAAGGCTGATTTTGAGGCTTTATATCTTGATTTATCATTAGCTGATTGGTCTTGTTTATCATCTGTTTCAGACGTGGAAACTGCGGTCGACTTATTTTATGGTATCTTGAAGTCTATCTTGATACAGCATGTACCCACCATGAAGATTACAAATTTTAGCAGACGGTTTCCACCGTGGTTTAATAGGGAAATTATTTCTCAATGGAAAATAAAAAATAAAGTCTATAAGAAATATAAATCTTCCAAGCTGCCTCAGGACTTTGATAACTTTCAAACACTTAGGTCTTCTCTTAAGTATCAAATAAAGGAAGCATACAAAAAATTTGTGTCTGACGCAGAAAAATCCGTTAGAACTAATCCTAATACTTTTTGGTCATTTATAAACTCTAAAAAAAGCACGACATCTATTCCATCTTCCATGATGTATAACACCCAAGAGATAGATGATCCTCAAACAATAGTGAATACATTTGCCAGCCACTTCTCCGAGGCATATTTAACTCCCGCTAGTACTGATATTGACGTTAATGAGTTTAATGTGAATTATACAACTGTCTTGCATTTGATGACGGTTTCTGATAGGGATGTCTTACCTGCACTTAAAAGGTGTAAAAATAATATGTGTATGGGTCCGGATGGTATACCTGCTTTTTTGTTAAGGGATTGCTCTATTGTTTTCGTAAAACCACTAGTTATCTTGTTTAATTTAATACTATCTACACAAAATTTTCCTAATATCTGGAAAATATCTAGAATTACACCTATTCACAAAAAAGATGCAAAAAATAACTTTGCTAATTATCGCCCGATTGCCATTTTAAATAACTTTAGTAAAGTGTTCGAATCTGTTATGCATAATATTATATCAAATCATGTATCTGATATTATTGTACCACAACAACATGTATTCATTCAGGGTAGATCCACAGTGTCGAATCTCGTGTGTAAGACTGAATTTATTTCAAAGGTCGTAGATGAGGGAGGTCAGGTAAATGTTATCTACACTGACTTCTCCAAGGCCTTTGATAGACTTGATCATTCACTTCTAGTCAGCAAACTTAATGATGTTGGACTATGTCCTGCCTTACTTAAGATGTTCAAATCATATCTTACTGATCGTTCACAATTTGTACAGTATCGCGGTTTCAAGTCTGGCACTTTTCATCAATCTTCAGGTGTTCCGCAGGGTTCGATACTGGGACCTCTTCTATTTATAATATTTATTAATGATATCGCCACTGCTCTCGATGTTCAATATTTGCTATACGCAGATGATCTCAAGTTGTACTGTGAAATTTCCTCGAAGTCTGATTGTGACAATCTTCAAAGCAACCTCGTGCTACTTAATAACTGGTGTTGTAATAATAAATTGCCACTCAATGCTAAGAAATGTAAGGTCATGTCATTTCATCGTAAAAAAGTACCAATAATTTCTGATTATACAATTGATGGTGATTTGCTAGAAAGACCGGAGATTATGAAAGATCTAGGTATTATTTTTGACCCAGAGCTCAGCTTCACAAACCATATTCAAGCCTGCGTGACTGATGCATATAAAAGTCTTGGGTTCATTTTGCGTAACTCGAAAGATTTTAAAAATATTTCCACACTACGTTTATTGTTTACAACGTTTGTTAGATCGAGGCTGGAGTACGGGTCGATTATATGGAGTCCTATATATAACACGCATATTGTTTTGCTAGAACGTGTTCAGAGAAGATTCTTTAAGACGGCACTGTTCTTGTTGGATGGGGTCTACACTGTCAGAGGGACACCACAAGAGTTGTTTTATGAAATATTCTCATTACATAGTCTTTTGTGTAGACGTAAAATGTTATCGGTTGTTTTTCTTTTTAAACTTGTTCACTATATTGCAAGGTGTGAGTCACTTACGGCAAATATTACATATCGGGTACCTAGAATGAATAGCCGACATAGCAACTTATTTGTCTTGCCATTTGCGCGCACTAATTTACTGATAAAGTCGCCATTATATCAAATGTTAAACAACTACGCTGAAATTGAAGGTTCTTTAGACATCTTATGTTGCAATCTGCAGAATTTAAAAAAAGTGTTTTTAGTGGACTGAGGCATGTTTGGCTCTTTTTGTAATGTTCATATTTTAGGTATTTGTTTTAAATAATTTATCGAATTTTGTACAGGATCAACTTTACTGTTCATTTTATTGTTCATTTTATGCTTGTATGTGATATTTAATTGTTTTTTAATAAGTATTTTTGTTTTTCTTTATACATGTAAATTCTAAATTATGCTCTGCTACTTATCCTGTAATTGGGCTTCAGCTCGTTGGATATTTTATGTAATAAATAAATAAATAAATAAATAAATAATTCTTCGATTACTGGCCATAATTAATTTACTTCATTCAACTTTGTTGAACGGACCCGGGTGTGTTCTATTTAAAAAAAATCTTTTCTGGGCTTGAAGTAAATGAAATTTGATACTAAATTTTCAGCACGTGATACATTTAAACAACTGTTATGGTACAGTGTACAAATCTTAGATATTTAACAACTTCCCGTATGAATATCTTTGTTAAATATACATTTTTTATAGAAATATTTAATTTTAATTTAGTTGGGGAATTTTACAAATATTTTTAAAAAATTTGATGAAGGGAAAATTTAAGCAGATAAGTGAGATTCCTTCCCCACCGGAAGTGAGCTGTCATTACCTCGGCGGGCACGCGTGACGTGTACCTACCTGCAAAACACGTGACGTGTACCCGCAAACACGTCACGCGTGAACCTCACTTATCTACTGATTCCTGCTAAAATATTGTGTAGGATCCAAAACCCAAAACTGCAATAATATACGGGGTCCATTTGAAATAAGAGAGTTAATAACAACTTCCGGCATAATAGGAAGTGTCAAGAGGACGCCATTATTATATTTGAGAATAGCATACTCAAAAACTTCAGTGTCCAAATTTTCATTCTATAAATCTAAGTAGTCTCTGACATAATTCTAATGGGTGGTCGCCGTGAAATACCCTGTATACTGTTCTGTAACACTTTCGTTCGTTTAATAGATCTTTTACGGCAAAACATAAAATAAATACATACTATTCTTCCGAAATATAATACCTTTACCCACGTAACATGTTACAAATATATTCTCGACGTGACCCCCATAATAATAAAATATGGCAGACACGAACTTATTCCATCAAGCAGCGTATGGTCATTTATAACTACCGAGAAAGGCATATAATGTGTTAAAAGGTGAGAATTTGTTCCAACACAGAAATTCAGCTGAATGAGCGTATTATGAGATAAGGTTCTGGGATATATTTTAGAGATTTTATGTCGTAGGCACTTCACGAGTAGGGATAATACGTCGCACGTTATCTTCTTCTCTTCTAAATTAAAGTTTATTGGTAGAAACGTGTCCAACTGAACCTCTGCGATTTCTCTCAAGTCTGTCGATTATTGTTCTGGCACAGCCTTCTCTAGTACTAGCCATGAACTGAGAAAATTGCAACACTGCATCCCGTCCTAATTTCAGACCGAGCGGATACAGTTTTGGTAAATGGTGCGTCTGTACTTGTGGTATTAAATCATCCTATATATTTGTGTTAAATAGCGTTTAATTATAAGAGATAATTATTTCAGACCGTTGTATATTAAAGTATAATCAATGTAGATAGTGCCGTGTATTACCAATTTGATATGTAATATCATTTTCCCGAGTTTTTACATGTTCTATTTATTAGTTGGGGGTGAAGTGAAATTAACCTTGAATAGTGAAAATGCCGGCACGGTGCTGTGTACCAGGGTGTAAATCTAATTACGATTCCTCTGTAAAAAGTAAAGGGATAAAAAATGTTTTTGGATTCCCTAAGGACGACACATTTAAACAAAAATGGCTCAAACGTATCCCTAGGAAAGAATGGTCACCTACAAAATATTCCGTTGTTTGTGAGTTACATTTTGATCCTAATAATGTCGTTAAACTTGACAGACATCTTTTACCAGACGGTACATTAACAATGATTGCTTGTAAAGCAAAATAAAAAGTGGATGCTATCCCATCTATTTTCCCAAATTTGCCTAAATATATGTCAAAGGAAAAGTCGATTGTTCGAAAAGATCCTGAATGTAGGCGCCAACAGCAAGTTCAGCAACATGAAATGTTGATACAAAATTTTGAAAAGTCAGATCTTATTGCAAATTACAATGATTTTATAAATAATTTTTCGGAATAAGTTAATCTTGGTGAAAGTTGGAATAAAAAAGTCTTGACATCTAAAATAATTTTTTATACAATAAATTTCGATGGTGAAATAGTTAAAATTGAAAATCAGATATCAATAAATAACGACCTAACAGTTAAAATATTTGTAAATCGCAGTGAACTGTATTTTAATGAATTAAAGTGGATTTTAGATTTTGATATGAAAATTAAGAGATGGTCTCAACTTCAACTTCATCAAATTTATTAGATAGATTTAAATATACCTATTATTCAAGTAACTCAGAAACAAGCAATATTCAAAATGCATTGCAACAGGCGTTGCTGTATTTAAAACAAGCTTTAGATTTTTGCGATAACGAGACTTTTTTATATTCTAAATAATTAAACATTATCGTAGATCAAATTAACCAAATGACAAAGTTAAAAAGGAAATACTCTGCCTCCACGATAATAATGGCATTTATGATTTATATTCAGTCTCCTACTACATACAATATGTTACATACTTTTTTTATTTTACCTTTAGACTTTTTTACTTACGACTCTTTAGAAATTGACTTCCTTAAAACTGAAAACCAAAAAGATTTGCTGCAAGTTTAACTTTAGAAAGTATAGCTTCGGATAACTTTTACTTAGACTTCTTAGACACCTGTGTCTGTGGAAATAATGTAAATTATATTTTAGGAATAATTTGTTCAATATTTGCAAACGTTCTCTTAAATAACTATGTCAAAAGTAGCTTATTACAAACAAAATTGGGAATGCACGTCAAATACGATCGGCCACAGCCTTCTCTGCTAAAGAGGCTGTGGGTCGGCAATCGGACTAGAACATCGGCGTGGAGCGGTGTTGCCAATTTCATTTCATGGCTAGTACTAGAGAAGGCTGTGGTTCTGGCAAGGGTCTCAAACTCTCATTTTAAATGTTTGAAATAATCTTATCGCTTAGTATTAAACTTTAGGACTTATATATCCATATCGCTGAAAACAGAAAAAAATATCTAACTATTTCTAACTAAATCATAGTAGCCTATGATTTTCATTTAAAAATAAAAGTTTATGTCATAACATAACTCAAAATATGTTAGTATTTGAAAAAGATGCCGAAAACAACTACTGCACGCACTATGTACCCTGACTCGCATTGTATTACTCCGGCATCTCATAGAAGTCACCACATCTTTCAGTTGGTCTCGATGAAAGATGTGCCGACTTTTATGGAGATGCCGAAGTAATACAATGCCATTCGGGGCCCATAGTCCAAGTTGGTTTCGCGAATTTCCTTCAAATAAATATACTATCCAATAAGTTTGTGCTTTTGACAAGCCTAAAATATACTGCTAACAAGGGATACTTTAAAGAGGAAGAGAAACATCCCGATGTACACGGTGTCTCAAAGTGATATTCAATTCATCCAGTTAAACCGGAATTCTGCATTTCATATGAAAAAATACCAAATAGTAGTGTCGAGAAACAATTGTCTGTCTGCCAATTATTGTCAAATTGACAGACAGATAACGACCTGCTTTTCCGCAGGTGCCATTACAGAAGTGACCTCTATTGTCTTTGAGGAAGACAATCCTACTTATTGATTTGAAGGAGATGCCGAAAAGAACTACTTGTATGATGCCGATGTAATGCAATGCCAGTCGGGCATATTGTCCGTGGAGTAGTTGTTTTCGGCATCTCCTTCAAATAACTCAAAATTTTATCCACTTATTAAAATATGTCTACGCCACTGTATTTAAAAAACTGTCTGCAGAACATTTAAGTTGTTTTTTTTTATATCTAAAATAACTGAGATTTCGGCAGGCGCCGAAAATTTTAAAAACCGAATTTTTGCCAATAACTTAAAAACAAAAGAAGGTGGACTATTTTGCGTTTCGGCATTAAATTTGTTTTAGAAAAAGAGATCGAGAAAAGAGGGTCAATTTTTTTGTATCTCTCTTAATTTACAAGTTGTCCTATAATAGCAAACAAATTTGGCCAGGCGGTACCTACAGTTTGGTCCACGTAAAACTGATACCGATATTTTTTAATTCCTTTATTTTTAAAATGTCACTCCGTTTTCAAAATTTTAATTACCTAAACAATATACGGGGTTTGCCAAAAACTAACCTTTTTTAATGGAATACCCAATATATTTTGGAAAAACTTAAATCTGCTATCTTCCTTAATCCAACATTATATAACTCTTTCGAGTTATCTTCAATCGTTTTCGAGATAGAAAAACTGCATATCCTCGTTATAACAAATATTAATCACCTAAACAACGATGAAATTGTTTTTGAAAGCGTTAATCATGTTATTAAAAGGTGAAATATTTGTATGGCAAAAAGTGACACTATAAAAGAAAATCTGCTTTTTTTAGTTTGGAAATGTTGTAATTCTGTTAATTTTAAGTTTAATTTGTTGTTATCTTTTACAAATTAGTTTGCTTCCTCTAACATGCTTCTGTAATATCTTTTGTTTATTTGAAGGAAATGCCGAAAACAACTACACCACGGACAATGTGCCCCCACTGGCACTGCATTACTTCGGCATCTCCATAGGAGACCAGGCACTGACCGGTTTCGCGCTTACTATGCGCTCATCAGAGTGCCATAGGTAGTGGACTCGATGAACGATGCCCGTGGAGTAGTTGTTTTCGGCATCTTCTTAAATAAATAAGTAGGATTGTCTTTCTCAAAGACGATAGAGGTCACTGCTTTAATGGCGCCAGCGGAAAAGCAGGTCGTTATCTGTCTGTCAATGACAAAATGATTGTCAGACTAATAACAAAATACTGTATGATTATCGATAAATTCAATAACGAATCGTGGGTCTGGTTTTTGAAACAAAAAAAAAATAATAAAGGTTTTACGTGAATCACACGGTACAATGATTTTGTGGTTTCCAATTTGGGCCTAATTGAAGTAATATATCAACATTTATATAATACGCTACATATGTATATTAGCTTATTCGTGTTCCCCATTGAATTTGCATTACAAAATGCTATTTTATTTGTATTCAAAGAGACTCAATAATGAAACAATATTGACTAACTCCAATAGGTTTTGTTAGAACTATGGCATAAATACATATAATATTAAATACTGCATTGTATACGTTTTGTACTGTTTCATTGAATAGTTCTTATTTTCTTTTTTTTTAGTAAAGTGTACTAGCTTTAATGGAACATGAATAACTTATAGGTAAAAATAGCATTTCCATTTGTTAAAAAAATAAATCTGCTTTCATACTACTTTGGAAATGTAGGTAATCCCCACGATTCGTAAACTATAATGGGTGCCTTACACACAATTGTCCAATAGGCCTGCGCTAGCACGGTGACGTAGGTCAGAATGCTGAATTTCGGCAGAGAACACAATTGCATTGTATATAGTTACGGTGTCCTCTTCCTGTACATCGCCATAGTTAATTCTTATACAGATTAACTAAAAAATATTTAGCCGAAATCTAAAGAGGGACGAAGCGATGTAGGTAACAATGTGATAAACAGAGAGTCCTCAGCGAATGGGTGAAAGGCATGCACGTTGTGGTAGACGTAGAGTCACCGCACAGCTAAGTGGAAAGGTACGCTCGCTCTCTTGGCAGGGGCGGTTTACCGATCCACGCGCGCCACTTGTTAGGCCCGCCTTTGAGAAGAGAACAGCACAGTGGCGAGAGTTTCGAACCGAAATAGGGAAATCACTTTGTGTTGATTATCGATTAAGCCAGCGACGTAGTTATTCTTGCGAATTTATTTTGAGTGTAATGTTTTGTGTTTATTTATTGCGCTTTTTTATTGTTTTGTTTTCTATAGTGTTCCTTTTTTCATTAGTGATAATGAGTAATAGAAAAACAGGAAACGTATGTGCAACTAAAAACTGCAATAATAAAAGCTATAATTGTAATAAGAGCTTTTTTACCTTTCCTAAGCAGGCCCATCGGTAAGTAGATAAAAATGTGTTATACATAAATGTAATTTAGTATGTTAACTTAATTTAGGAAATTCATTCATAGACAGCCAATAATATGGTTTATACAATCACTCAATTTAAGATTTAATGAATTTACGTTTAAAAGTTGGCCAGCTGTTATATTTTAGTTTTAGGAAAAACAAAATTATAGAACAGTACTGCGCATGTAGTCGAGTATAATTTTTTTTTGCTAATGTTTTACGGCGTGTTTAAAAATAATTTTAACTAATTTTTAAAAAAATATAAATTTTTTTAAGGCAAGAATATGGCTAATGAAAGCCAATAGGGAAGGCCTTTTGGACAAATTGGACACACTTCATAAAAGCCAAGCCAAGCTTCAATTTTGAAAATTTATATAGGTGGAATGGAAGAACGGCAATGCCGAATTCTTACCGTTTGTGTTTTCTTTTTTCGTTAAGAACACAATAAAGATTTTTTATTATTATTTATTATATGTACCTCATTGTAAAGTATTGTCTATTTTTATTTTTGTAAATAATGAATGTGTAGTAAACATATGTACATAATTACTATCTCAAATTTCTATTTTAAAACTTTCCCAAATAGGTAGATCTGAATCCCATTATTATACTTATTTCTAAATTAGGCATCACTGTATTGAAGTATTGTCTATTTTTATTTTTGTAAATAATTAATGTGTAATAAACATATGTACATAATTACTATCGCAAATTTCTTTTTTAAAACTTTGCCAAATAGGTAGACCTGAATCCCATTAGTACCTTTTCTAAATTAGGCATCAACGTTTTATTCATGTCTATTTCAAAAGTTATTTATAAAATGTTTCAAGAGTTTTTAATACGGCACTGTTATCGCGCATTTACGATAACTACAAATATTATACGTCAAACTCATACTTCTCTTCTCAGTGCGAGAGCGATAGCGAATGTCGATCAAGCTGTGGTCACCTGTGGTTGTATTGTACTAGCTGCCGGCTGGCCACCGCGCCCGCCGGAGGGAACAGAAGACAAAGGCGTGGCCTGGGCCAACCGTACTTTGCCCACCATCGTCGCTGTGCTTGTTTACATCGCTTCCTCTTTCTTTAGATTTGGGCTAAAGATTTTCTAGTTTATGTGTATAGTAATGCAGGTGGAAATTTATGTAGTTTTACGTACTGTTAAATATTTATTAATGAAGTGAGGTAACTGTCTAACTGTCTGGCACCATTAGAGGGAGTTTAGATATTTGTATTTCATATTTAACATACAATGATTTTCAAGCGATTGTTATAGCTGTTAACCTCGTTTTGGGTACTTTTACTTACAAAAATAACACAGTTTATTTATATCAATTCAACAACAAATAAGAAGCTATGATACTAGGATTACCAATACATATTTTACAACTATATAAATTATATACATGACTGTTTAAATATAAGTTAAAACTTAACACTGACAAAACTACGACTAAATGTATGGTACTTTCGTACTAAAGCCAATTGTGAAAAATATCTTAATAGCAATAACAATTTACAAATAAATAAGACAAGTATTGAGTTTGTAAATAAAATAAAATACTAGGAAGTTATTATGGATCAGCAGTTATTAATTGCTTCTCATGTACAGAGTGTCCAGTTTTCAGTGACTTTGAGGGGTATCACGCTTATTTATAAAGATACAGGGTAGCGGTTTTCGCGATATTCAGATACTTTTTTGAGAAACGACAGATGCTATAAGCAGATTTTCCTCAGCACTGTTACTTTCTGAACTATTTTCAAGCACCTCTCGTATGTCGTTACCTTATAGCGAATTGGAAAAACGTGCTTGTACGCAGTTTTTCACGTAGAATCCAGTAGCGTGCTTACTTTTTTCTGAAAGGGTCAATTTCCGAGATATAGGGTAAACTTAAACATTTTTAAACGGAACGCCTTGTATATTTTTCGCCCCTTGAATTGCAGCCGCTTTATGCTTTTCAGAAATATATAATACTCGGGAGGGCTGCTGAAGCGAGATACCCCTCAAAAACAATTAGGAAAGATTATTAGGAGAAGAAATATCTTCTTTTAGAAGAATTTTTAAGACGATATTCCCTAATTTTGGCACAAGTTTCTATATTTCACACAATAATGCTGTCTGCATCACCCGCGCCAACGAACTTGCGTTTGAAGCCACCGTGTAGTTTACGAACCGTGGGTAATCCCCACATTACAAAAAAAAAGCGAAACAATAAAAATTCCCTTAAACATCCTATTCCTAGCGTAATCATAATCCCTGCTTTTTTTGATTAAGAGGGTATTTAAAATACAATTTTAATGGTGAACATGAATATACAGGGTATGTCATGACGAGCTGAATCGATCTGTATTATGAAGAGTCAGTAGAGGTGGAATATTGATAATTTGCTTGGGGAGCTTATTGATGGATGGATTTTTGACTTCCTGTCACTTCCGTTTACACCACTACTCGATAGCAACTTCCTTATTTTAAATGGAATACTACTTTTTTATTGTATTTTTTAATTCCTTGATTAATTTAAGGATAATTTTATTCAGGATTATCTATACCTAATTTGTACCGTTTTTGACGTATTAAAAATGACTGAATTTTTTTTATACTAGGTAAGTACTACTAAATATTTAAAATTTTCAAGATCAAGTCATCAAGAAAAAAATTTAATTACAGCCTTAACATAAAATGTCAAGGTTATCCAAAGTTAAAGAAAAAGGGTTTATATTATTGTATAGGGTATTGTGGAAATCCAGCTGACATCTAATTTTACAAAAACTCATTTTTGTGGCATGTGGCAAAGTGGCAAATCCCATTTTAGGGTGTTCTCTTAATACTTCTCCATATACAGATCGATTCAGCTCGTCTGTACAACAGCTTGTATAGGTATCCAAGGTGTCATTTAAAAACAAGATGCCTACGTTCAGCTTAAAGTACACAGACATTTTTAGGCTTTGTTACCTATAAAATAATATTCTAAAGCTGTAAAATTCCACTTCAGTTTGTTATTACACAAGTATATACAGAATACAATCAAAGTATATAGCGTGAAATAAATTTCAATTATCTAAATGTTCGTTATCGGAAAATGAACATTGAGTTACGCGTTCTGAAGTTTCTTGAGTAAACTCACAAATAGTAATTTCTATATAATGGTAATGGTCACATAATGGTCTTTCATAGTCTATGAAAATAAACTATGTAATAAAATGTTCCAGAAATAAATAACCTTCTACTTTTATTTTTTGATTATATCGAAAACAACGTTAATATTTGATATTAACACAACGGATGAAATCATTTAGACATTGAAATGAGACAACCAATAGTAATAGGAAAATGTAATAATTTTTATTTTATAAAGATTAGGTATTAAGTATAATAAAAGTTCATTCGGTTCTATGAGATAATAAAATAATACCTTTCATATTATCCTATCAATAACCATATACAGTGTGTTACGCGATTGATGTAACCTTGACATCTGCATATTGGATGAAATATTTGGTATTGTCTGAATTTAATGAATTTAATACCTACTTTGGGGTCAAGCTCTATGCTGAGTAAAACCACAGAATAATTAAGATCTCTTTGGTAAAACTAACTTTGAGTATGCTTTTAACTTTTTGCAAATGAAAAAAGATCAATAAAAACAAAACATATTTTATTTTTGGTCAAATGCCCTTCTTGTGCGTTCTGGAAAAACGTACGTTCTTCTGCTTTATTAATTAAACACAGAATGTGAAGTTGACGTCTATTTATTTCAAATGTAGCTGGGGAAGCGTTGCACAAAATGTTAATTCCAACAATGTGTTTTTCTGAAATTAAACAAGATAGAAGATCGCAACAGAGATGCCAAGTATGACTAATTTTGTTTGCTCTGCAGTATCTTAAAGTACGTATCTAAAAAATACTTCTTGACAAATAGTCTTGCATTAGAGCAGTTGATTTTCCTATAATTTTGTATAGAACCGCATTTCCGCATTCTAGACAAGTTTTCATAAAAAAATGCTGCAAAAACTACAAGAACAGTTTTTCCAATCAGTCAAAGCTTCCTTTATGAGAATAACGACAATGGAAACTTGTAAATACCATCCCAGTGTATTTTCCGTATGACTGCAGTTAACTTCAGCCGGATTAAAGTTATGTTTTCTTTTTTAATTTTCGTAATTTTCGTCACATTTAATTAAGCATTTGAAGGTAGCACACAAACATGTATAGTTTTATGTTTTTTTTAAATGAACATGGTGTATATTAGCTTCCTGGCATATCTAATCATCAATGAATCCATTATCCATTTTCAAATGAAAATTTGTAAATAACGAAACTAATAGTTTGGTGGATCTATCTCTAATAATAAAAATGTTATATTCAGAAGAATATTTATTAGTTTTGAAAATATCTCATATTTCTTCTTATTCGATGGAGAAAATATGGACAATCCATAAAAAAACTAATATTCTATAAGGTCTAACGTCCTAAAACGGATAAAATATCGATTCAGTAAATTGATATTCTTCGAATTGTCACTCTTTGATTCTAAAACCAATCTCCTACATTATTTTTATTAAATCTCAAAAATTACAACATAAAATTGGATTGTCTTAATGGCTCACATTGCGTATACAAGAAACGTATAAATCGCAGTGTAGCGAAGCAGATAAACCATTCAGAAACGGGCTGTATGGAAATTATTCAGCCCGTTTTAGCCTCAAATTAAGCAGCTCTTAGAACTGTAAGCAAGTCTTCCACAACTCAAATTAAAACGTAGCAAGCAGTACTGATAAGAAGCTCAAGTTATTTGTCTAATTACACAGACAAAATAATTAGAATGAGGACGTTGGTAATCTATGGTATTTCCACTCGATGATTTAAGAATCTTCCGATTAGCTTTCTGTCTAGTTATTCAAGACTAGTGTATGCGAGTGCCAAAGAAGCGTTAAATGGCGTGGAATGACGTTTTATGTGGTGGAAAAAGTTTCCGTTGGACTAGCTTCCTATCTTTGATAATAATGATAACGCTTTTAAGTCACTGGTGATTCTCGAAGATGAGATTGACAGCACTTAACTGGTCTTTCAGTACGATAACGTATAGGTTGTCCATTTAGTTCACTTTTCGATTTGACCCACATACTAGTATTGAGTTTAGATAAAGTAAAGTACAATGATGTGTAACATTAAAATGTTTAATTTATAATTTCATATTATACACAACGTCTTCTAGAAACTATGCTGCTCCACATGCGTTAGATGTGAAACTGTTAAATCCAATCTTTACAGATCCATAAAAATTGTATATAATACAATAAGTATACAGGGCCCCAAACAAAACTTTTTTCAATTTGGAGTTAAGGACGGTTCGATAACGTATCGGACGGTAAAGTGTATATTAAACAGAGAAAAAAAACGGTGCATGGGATGGAAGTTATGGTGGGACCCGAGATGTCAATAGGTTTGTTCCTACTCAATGCCAAATTATCAGCAAACTGTCAGGAGTCTGCGTAGACCATATTTACCCGCTCCAACATAATCTTTCTCAAACTAGCAGTAATATTTTACCGTTCCAACAAAAAAGTTACTAGGTTTCAAACGGTTTGATGACTGCAAAGCGATTTGAATATTATTTGGAAACTACTACTCAGACACATGCGTAGTGGATAGTGGATAAAATCATAGAAAATGAAACTGGCAAATCTTAACTAAATCAACCTAAATTTTGAGAGAAAATCGATTATTTAAATTTTGCTTGAAGTGTTATAATTTTATTTTCATTATGCGAAATTAATTGCCACTAATAATGTAGTGAATAAGTAATAGCGTAGACAGTATGCCAATAATTTCGAATTTGCTCTGCACTGCAGCCTACGTTCCCTTAGAGCAAAAATCGATGGACTCCCGCCGATTTTTCAAATTTTCGTAGTGCAAAAAATCGTAGTGGGGAATTTTCAATTGAACACAGAGTGTATATCTTTGTACTTAATAAACAACGTATTTAAATCTACAGTCTGTCCATAAAGTAACCCCCCCCTTGCTAACTTTTGAACGAATCGAGTTAGAGAGTTTTAACAAAATACAGGGTAAATCACGTAAAATGAAGTTGATTCTGACAATAAATTCGATTCTTCAAATTCAAAGATGGCGCCACGGGCGCTGTCAACTCAATTTTTTTTAATGACAAAGTGTGCCGTGTTGCACCTCATTTAAAATGGCAATCGAGTTAGCCGTTCTCTAGATACAAGCGTTTCTGTTTCTAATCTGATCCATGAATAAAATGTTAATTACTATTTTAATAAAACAAATTTTGAATAAATATTTATTAAAACAAAAAATAAAAGAATTAAATAAGTTGTTCAAAATGTTGTCCATTGACTTCTTGGCACATAAAAAGTCTACTTTGAAATTCTTGCATAATATTTCCTAAAATTTCTGCAGGGATATTTCTACACGTATGTGTTAGACGTTGCTGTAGTTCGTCGATATTTACTGGAATAGTTCTGTAGACTTTTGACTTCAAATATCCCCATAAGAAAAAATTAAGAGGAGTTAAGTCCTGGGAACAAACCGGCCATTCTATAGGGCCCCTTCTGCTAATCCATCTGCCCGGGAAATGGTTATTTAAAAAATCGGTAACAGGTCCATAGAAATAAGGCAGGGCCCCATCTTGTTGAAATACAATACTTTGATTGTTATTGCCTGCTATTCTTTCTAAGTACCGCTCTCCTCTTAAATTTTCTCTTAAATCTATCAAATCGAATAACTTAAAAAAATAATAAAAAAAATCTGTAGAAACTTTCAAACACTCTTAAATTGAATGCTAAACTACTTTCTCGAACCTTATTGACGTTTCAGTGACAGTGGCAAGCAAAGGCAAGGAGACTTGATAAAAGCAAAATTTTTAAATATCGTTAATACAAACGCTTGTAACTAGAGAACGGATAACGCGATTGTCATTTTTCAAAAACAAAAATGTAGAGAATTGAATTACCTTTTAAAAGGTGCAACACGGCACACTTTGCCATTTAAAAAAATTGAGTTGACAGCGCCCGTGGCGCCATCTTTGAATTTGAAGAATTGAATTTATCGTCAGAATCAACTTCATTTTACATAATTCACCCCGTATTTTGTTAAAACTCTCTAACTCGATTCGTTCAACAGTTAGCAAGGGGGAGGGTTACTTTATGGACAGACTGTATATGCAGTATAAGCATAGAGAGTTGCACTGGTTTTGTGACACATTGTATTTTACATTAAAATCGTCAGAAGTATCAATTTCGCTATCTAAATTTTCTGAAGAGTAGCAACATAAATAGCACTCTGGCCTGCCCTATAATAACCAATGTAACACAAGTTTGCTATATAAAGCATGTTTTAATACACTTCAGCAGTGAAAACAGATATCAACATTATTCTGCGTCAACAATCTGGTAGATCAGATTCCATTAAATAATCCAACGCGAGACAGAATGTAATCAGGACTATCAATCAAAAAAATTACTTTCCACTTTATCAAGTGCCGCCGAATGGTACTTGGGTGACAGAATCATTTCATCAATTAATTATTTGTCAAGATCCCAACTTATGATACTTCTAATTATGGAGGAGTTGGATAATGGTTCTTTCTGTAATAAGTCTAAACGAATTTCTGGATTATAAGGACAAGTGCGGCACTAAAATCAGAATGCGTTTAAAGTTTATTATCAATTATTCAAATCACTTAGTTGATTCAGTATGGCTGGTCTATTACCAGTTAACGTTTTACTCATCTTACACGTTCATCGTTTTACGGTTTTGTAAATAAATGCACTGCATAAATTTCGTTGAAAAATTTAATATAACCCTGTAAATTCAATGTTTGTATACAGGGTGAGTTTTTAGTGCGTATTTCTTCTATAACTCCGTTATTATTAGAGATAGAAAATAATCCTTCGCGGGAGTTATTTGTGCCTTTTCTTGGCATTTTTCAAAAATATTGACAGTATACAGGGTGCTCAGTTAATCATGTACCGCAATTAACTTTCTTATTTTAATTGGAACACCCTATATATTCATGCATTTTTGGAAAAATCTTAAACACTTTAAGTCGAAAACATGACCCAAACCCAGCGGTTTCGAAAATATTTGACGTTTTATAAAAATTTTGGTAGATGCAAGGGTTTGTAAAAATGTTTATAACTTTTTTATAGACGAGATCTTCATTTATTCTTTGGATATGGAAAGAGCATAAGATGAGATACCTTCTACAGTTAAATTAAATTCGAGAATAATATACAAAGTGTTCCAATTTATCTTGTTTACCATGACCGCAAGGTCCCCCACCTTCAGGTCATGGTAAACAAGATAAATTGGAAACATTAAAGAAGGCTGTGCAGGACCTATTTAAAGGAGTGACACTAGAATCCAACGAATAAGAAATTATTTTATTGAAAAACTGCGATTAAAACGGCAGAAGTGCCGGAAAGGCAGAGTGAGGAAATAAAAATTAGATGTATGAGAAACAAGAGAAATGGAAGTCAGACGACAATAATCTGCACGCCGAAGAATGTGACGACGGCATTGAAAACGTTAGGTAGGATAAGGATGGGATTGGCGGTGTGCAGGGTAAGAGTAAGAGTGAGCATCGCCAGATGTTATAGATGTCTCGAGTTCGAACACCAAATATGGACTTCTAGATGGAAGGATCAATCGTTCTACCTCTTGAAGTATGGCGAACAAGGACATAAAGTAAAAGACTGTCTCGGGGTAGATTACTGTATGAACTGGAATGAAGTTAGATATCAGGCTAACTCTACAAGTGCCCAATGCTGTAAAAGAATGATAAAAGAAGCAGAAGAAACTGGGGGAGGACCTGATAGAAAGCCCCCAAAATGAGCTCGATAGAGAATGGTAATAGTAAGGGAAGAGGAAGTAGGGAGAGTGCTGCAGGCTAAGCTGAATAAGACAGGAACGGTGCATGATCTAGTTTATGCTCCTGCAAAAAAGAGAGAAATGAGAGATTAATCATGGGGGAACCAAATAAGGTCGTGATTAAAAGAAACATCTGGATAAAAGATAAGGGAATGTATGTTGAAGTATACCGGGTTTCCCATTTCATTTGACTAATGGCAATTAACATGGGCTATTACATTTCATTGAATTTTATATTCCCAGGGCACACTATGAGAAATATTGCTAACGGAATCGATAGTATTGACTGTCAAATACTTGTGATTGCCAAAATACTAAAGCGAAATGCTTTTTTAATTAAAATATCAATAAAAATTCGTTTTAAGTTAATATTTGTAGTTTACATAACTGTTTTAAGAAACATTATTAAACGTCATCCGGTGGACTAGTTGGTTGAGCGGCAGTGTTTGAAACTGATAAGTGTACTTATCTCTGCTAATAGTTATTACATATCCTCAATCTGGATATTGAGTTAAACAGTATTACAGAGGAACTGTCGTGAATTAGTAATAGGTTTTTATTTAAATAAAAAACTATAATTGTAAAATTATAAGTTTTTTAAAATAAGAATATATTTTAAAAAAACTGATGATATTTTAAAAAACTCCTCAAAAAAAACCTATTACTAATTCACGACAGTTCCTCTGTAATAATGTTTAACTCAATATCCAGATTGAGATATAATATGTAGTAACTATTAGCAGAGATAAGTACACTATTAGTAAAAGCACAGTGCATGTAATAAATAAAAAATATGTTGCTTGTTGATTACTTATTTTATAAGACAGTAGCTTTAGCTAAAGATAAAGGAAACGAATCAATTAAAACATGTTTTATTGCTTTTTTTTTGATAAGCAAATATTGTGACTTTGAAAAATAATGACTAGGTACTGACAATGAACCATATTTATTCGAATAAGTAAACACTAATAATTTGCAATTAATGAATTAGTAAAAAAAAAAGTTGTCTCTGGCGGGATTCGAACCTGCAAAATTTTGCGGTTCAGTTTCAAACACTGCCGCTCAACCAACTAGTCCACCGGATGACGTTTAATAATGTTTCTTAAAACAGCTATGTAAACTACACCTATTAACTTAAAAGGAATTTTTATTGATATTTTAATTAAAAAAGCATTTCGCTTTAGTATTTTGGTAATCAGAAGTGTTTGACAGTCAGTACTATCCATTCCGTTAGCAATATTTCTCATACAAATAGAGGTAATAGAAATTCAGGTAGGGCGCGGGTTTATATTGATAGGATTAAAAAAGGTGAACATAGTCTGCTGTTGTAGCTCGCCAAATATGCACATTGAGAAATTTAAAAAGGAAATGCATGAAATAATGGCGCAAGTGCTAAAAAGCCCGGGGGAACTCATAATTGTGGGGGATTTAAATGTAAAGTCGGCTCAGTAGGACGCGAAGACGATGGATGGATGGAAGAGGCGGTGACAGTATTTTACAGACTGCTTGGCAGTAAAAAATGTGATAACGCATAATGATGGTAAGATTATGAGATGAGGTCCAATGCGTGAGAAGGGAGAAAATTCCAATTTCATAGATATTACTTGATCGGCGCATATATTTATCTGGAATATGTTCTATGTTTTCTTCAAAATAATAACTTAATTCAGTTAATTTTTTTTACTTTCTCAGTGATTTTAAGCCAATCGAAATGTATTAACAAAAGTAATATTTTATTCATTTAATTAAAAAAATGCTTATTTTAAATTTATATCGACTGAATCAATTTGAGTAATTTAATATTATAATTATAATAACGTATACCTACCTAAATTATAACAACCTATGAATAATAGTGCCTACCTACACTAACATATTAGAGCCATATAAAAAAACAAATATATTTCATCTAATTTAGTTGATTTATAACTAATGTGCAGGAGTTAAAACGGGAGGACAGATTAAAAAATGAGGTTCACTATTGTATTCTACTCTGAAAATATATATGTTGTGTGAAAATGGGAGAAATGGATACCTTCTGACATTTTAAAATTACTTCATAACTGAAAAGTATATCGAGTAATGAGATGTTGTAACAGTTGATGTATTTAAGAAACGGAAATAAATGCGTTCTGGCGATACAAAACGTGAACGTAATACAAAAATATATTTACCTCGACTACTAAAATATTTTCTTAGATATTAGAATCTCAAAATTTATAGTTTATGATGTACCGAGAAAAATAGATTCAAGGGGAAGATACATACCTCACTACTTGGATATTTGATTGGCTTCCATCTGAAACAAAAATATATCTTAAATCATCGTTCTGTATTCATAATCGTGTACAAAATTATCACATAAGATTCTAGCTTTAACCTATCTTTAGATCTTATTTTTACATACCTAACAATTTCTTTTAAAATGTCTTACGCTCATTAATCAAACTATATTTTTTTTTAATTTAGCCTGTAGCGCAACTTAGAGGTTGCACACACTTGAAATAATAGTGTTAAATAAATTAAACATGGTACATATTTATTGTAGTCCTTTTTGGGATTACACCACCTGTAAGATAATAAAAACAGTAATAACATAATTTAGTTAGTTTAGAAGTTTGCCTTGATACTACACTTTGAATATTTAATTTGAATACTTCTGGTTTCCTGTGTTTTTATTATTTTACAGGTGGTGTAATCCCAAAAAGGACTACAATGAGTCATGAAAATGCACCACAAATAAGTTACAGGCATTAGGTATGTATGGTACATATATTATTTAGAGGAAAGGGCATTATATTTAACTATATTCTTGAAATAACGAGGTAAAAATAAGATTTTCTGGTAAAACTATCTACTACAAATGAAAATTGGTGGTGAATATGTTGTCCAATTAATTTAGAATTTACATTATTTCCACATTATTAACTAAACAAGTTTAAATTTCATTAAGTTACATAGATAATTACAAGTTTAAAAATTAAATTTGCATTCTTCTCTTGACTTATTTATGTTATTTTGCTGGCATACAGAAAATAAGAATTCTTTTAAGATGAGATGCCACTCAATCCCAACTGCCAGTTAAATTTTTTTGCTATTTAAAAAAAGGAGTGGTGGCTCCTGTGGTAGACAGTAAGGGCAGAGAACAGGTAAGGAATTTGCTGCCAACTGTAGTTCGAAAGTGATGTCCCTTGAAATACAAATTTTACTGTCTCAGCATATTTCTGTATTTTTTTATTTGCGAGATAATAATGGTGTTTCGTTTTAAACGAAAACTGGAGAATATGAAGAAATGCAAATGTAATATTCTAATATATAAATACTAAATTTGGGTATTACAAATAAAATTAGGTTAAGTTAAATAGCTATAATTTTGAGAAATGTAAATACTCAGTTTTTTAATAAAGCTATCCCAGAAACTGGAAAGTTGAGATGCCATTTGCTAACAACGTTGAGCAATATTTGACAAAATGGCTTATATTCTCTCTAATTTAACCTATTTATTATTTATTTCTTACCATTAAGTAGATGTATATATTGGAGGTATCTTTAGAGCGCTTGATTGATGGTTTTTAATTAGTACTTGGTGGCCTTAGTAGTTTTTCACATGGCTGTATTAACTTCGTTAAAATATAACTTTTTCCTCTGAATTTTCTATTGTTTTTTTTAACTAATTTGGAATTATGTAGCTAAGAATAGTAATTATTATTATTATTATTATTATTATTATTATTATTACTGTTATTATTATTATTATAATCTGCAGCTGCATAAGGATAAGCCATTGCATGGTGTCTTCTATAAGAGCCTTGGAGACCATTGCTTATCCGAAAGGCTAACCTTTGCTTTTTAAGGTCAGCAGGGCTTAAGTCGGAGACCGAGGGATTCATAATGGCTTGCCAGGATGGTGTATTTAACACCCTCGTTTATATGGCTCGGAAGCCATGTCATAGGTATGGATCCCTAATGTCAACTGCAGGGCCTGCCATAGGGCGCCGGGGACAATTATGCATCTGCTCTCCGCTTGTTCAGCATATGCAGTATCGGCCTATATCCAGAGACACAATGTGGCTTTGCGAGTGCTCTACTACTTTCTACGGCACTCGTACGAGATAGACGAAACACCAGTGCTGCCATACGCTCCGGGGGATATTGAGTCCATTGTGAGGAATCAGAAGTGCCGAATTTATTGGAACTACTCATTTCCCGACCACCAGCTCAAGAAAATGTTTGTCATCGAGTTCTCGGCTCTTGCCGAGAACAACGTTGTCTTGAAAGAGGAGGAGAAACGGATGAAATATCGAGACATTCTCTTCGAACTCCGCAGACTCCATCCAAGAATATACTGTGAAGCTTGTGGTACTGATAATAGGAGCCCTCGATGGAGCAAGAGATACACTGCTTTCGGAACTGAAGATCATACCGGCATGCCGAAATTTGGCAGATCTTCTAGCCGGAAGAATGAAGAAGGCGGTTATTACGTCTA
Organism: Pogonocherus hispidulus; assembly: GCA_963924545.1. Classification (NCBI taxonomy): domain Eukaryota; kingdom Metazoa; phylum Arthropoda; class Insecta; order Coleoptera; family Cerambycidae; genus Pogonocherus; species Pogonocherus hispidulus. Next base: position 74,819,516 of record OZ004693.1, read on the forward strand.
CTTAGGGCACACGATTCCCAGACTCAGTAGTTACTCACCACACGGACGTGGGGAGTAGTTACTGATTATCACCAGCGGCTGACCCTGAGAATCGGAGCCAGGGAATTGGTTGTCTGGATTTCAACAAAAACAAAACAAAAATAATAATAATAGTGATAATAATAATAATAATAATAATAAAACAAATTTCTTTAAGCATATGAAAGTACTATTCATTTAAAATGCATGAAATGTGTTTGATTATTGGAAACCCAAATTAATATAATATCGGACACTTATGACATGTAATATGTCATAAGTGACTCAGTGATTTATTCAGTAATATTCAGTTGTTTATGTAACAAATGGGAACTTCATGAATTATTTAGTCCTTACTCTTAATGGGTGATGCATTTGTACTAACTATATTTGTAATTCATTCCGTGATATATTCCATGATTTCATGAACCGTAGATATACACGTAAAACCTTTAAGTTTAATTTACAATTCTCCATGCTCTAATATTATTTCTTAGTATGGTATATTATAACATATACGTAACGCCAAAAGTATTTTTTGCCCACCCTATTTTTTATTGATATCAATTTCACTCTAGAGTCCGAAACAATTAATATACTACAGGTGTTTCTTCACCAAAAAGTAGAATCAGGACAGTTACTAGTCGTTTTTATGGATAATATCAAACTTAATACTTAACTAGGATAGGAGCATCTCCATTTTAATTAAAATAAAATTTGGTGTGTAACAAAACTATGAATGTACAGGGTGATTCACTATATTTTGACCCCCCTGTTAACTTTTTTTTTTGCAGAATTATAAAAAAAAATGTGAAATATAAAAATACGATTTTTTATGAAGTTTTCGAAAATTATAGTAGAAAAGCAAATGAAGTCCAAACAAAATGGCCGCGGATGTTAACTTTGTTAATTTAAATGGAACACCCTGTATATTTTTACATATTTGGATAGAACGTTGTCTTACGAATACAGTTAATATAGATATTGATGGGTCTATATTTAATAATAACTAAACTTAACTATATATGTTAGCAACCACCCTTGCACTCCCCTGCTTGCCACTCTATGTTAATGTTGATATGCGAGAATCCTCGAAGACGCTCGATGTGACACGAAGAGGAAGCAGTGGTGGGACAGTCAGATACGTCGACGAGATCGCGGTAGCCATACTTAAAATATTATTATCAAAAGTTTAAATAAAGTGTTTGTGCTAATTTTGAGTTTTACTGGGGTAACAACCCCTCAAATTAGTGCATTACTAACATCAGAAGTGGGATACTACCCTAAGTGATTAAAAACCAACAAAAATTGTGATAATAGTGAGAAATCAGTGATTAAAATGGCGGAAGAGCGTGCACAGCTCGACAGTCTAATGTGCGAAATTGGGCAATAACCAAGAGGAGAAAGACAGTATCTACGCCGCATCTTTAACTGGTACACTACACGAGCAAACAACGTTGTAGTTACAGCAATTCAATATGGCGACCGGGCCAACAACATAACACCAAGATCGGCTTCCTCCTTGCCAGATTATGAAACTGCGCAAGCGTTGATCAGACCGAAATATTCCGAAGGCTGAATTCAATTCAAATACAATTATTATACAGAATGAGTTGTAATAAAGCTCAAGGACAAACTTTAAGTGAGCAATGTGCTGATGAAGTAAAAGCTGGAAAGCTGGAAATAACACTGTTCGCGTCTAGCGCGACAATTATTTTGCCTTTGCTTGTGTTACAGCTAAATTTGTTGCTTGTAACGCTTACTGCAGAAAAAGAGAAGACGTGGGTCGTTGCTCTGAAAGATATAGAAACCAATTAAATTTGACAGTGCACAAAACAACAGGTCATATTCCCAATGTTCTGCAATTAGGCACGAATCCACAATTAATATCGACCCAGCAGTTTCTAGTAAACATTCCAGTCAATGTCGACGATAATAGTCCTGACCAAGACAAGGCCATTGGAGATGCTCAAAAACATATTGCTCAGTCAGCAAATGCCCGGGCTAGGGAATTCAATGTCAAGCGATATAAGTCGCCTTTGTTCGATGTGGCGATGTCGTCGCAGTAGCAGACTCGCAGCTAGCTGGTGGTGGCAAACTGAAGGCCAAGTATTCTGGACCGTATACAATTCGCAAGATTCTTCCCAATAATAAGCGTTAGGTTGTAAGAAAAAAAAATAGAGTAAACGTAAATGTTAAAATCCACTATCTGTGAGTATAAACCTTTACATTTCTATCAGTCTAAAATTGCAAGAATTTACACTTATTTCATTTCAGAATTGAGAGAATTTGTAATGTGGGAGTACCACGACTAAATTATAAAACTGCCAAGTCTAAAAAAAAAAAAAAGTGGGAGTACCACTCGTAGCTGATTTGCGATGACAGGAGTACTGTCACAGTTTCCTCTAGTTCCACCGCCATTTTACAGTTTCTTGAGGTGGGAGTACCACCACCATTTTACAGTTTCCTCTAGTTCAAGTGGGAGTACCACTTGTGCAAATGTACCTGGGCAGGAGTACTGCCACAGTTTCTTGCGGTGGGAGTACCACCGCCATTTTACAGTTTCCACTAGTTCAAGTGGGAGTACCACTTGTGAGTTTCAAATGCGCCTGGGCAGGAGTACTGCCACAGTTTCTTGAGGTGGGAGTACCACTACAATTTTAAGAAACCGACACTAAGTATTGTAGGAGAACTACAATAATTGCTTTTGGTGTAAAATTGCGCTATTTCAGTAATTTAAAAATTTGTTTTGACTTTTCAACAGACCTTAATTTGATTAATTGTCGAATGCTAATGTTTACATTTCTTGTTTCGATTAGGTGGTGCGAGGTCGCCCCATTAACAGGATGGCCGTGTTAGCAACCACCCTTGCACTCCCCTGCTTGCCACTCTATGTTAATGTTGATATGCGAGAATCCTCGAAGACGCTCGATGTGACACGAAGAGGAAGCAGTGGTGGGACAGTCAGATACGTCGACGAGATCGCGGTAGCCATACTTAAAATATTATTATCAAAAGTTTAAATAAAGAGTTTGTGCTAATTTTGAGTTTTACTGGGGTAACAACCCCTCAAATTAGTGCATTGCTAACATATATAACTATAACTATAAATTAATATATATTTTTTATAATTCTGTAAAGAAAAAAGTTAACAGGGGGGGTCAAAATATAGTGAATCACCCTATACCTATAATACCTCTTAAAATATAAATCTCTACCCCCCCATTCTAGTGGCAAGGATTAACTGGGAAGCCTTAGACTTGCGTGGGAGAGGGGGTGGCATATCATTATTCAGCAGGCGGTAATTTCGTCTAAGGAACTACTTTACATTGCTAGACAATAACCACCATTCATTGCTGGAATGGGGGAAATCTGGAACACCTCATTATTAGGAGAACAGTCAAACATCAACTGATATTAATCTCTCACATCAAAACCAAGCCGACAATCTTCTAATGCTAGACCGCACGCCAGGATAATTAAAAATTATCCGGCAGAATGGAAATTCTATCCCATAACCTCCGGGTTGAGCCACCGAAATACCAAACTCTGAGCCACCGCCCGATTTAAAACGAATTGAAATTTATTGTACAATTAGTAGCCGGAAAACCTCCTATTCAAGAGAAGCGTGTTTAGGCGCTATTCGAATAATAGACGACAGCCATTTATTATGTTGCCTTAACATCAGTTTCGCCTCTATGTAGATTTACTCGACATTTTACGGAAAATGAAGTAATTCTGTTTATTTATGACATGTGATGTTCTACTTATAACTTTCAATAGGACCATAAAGGTCCTTAAAGTATCATAAGGAGTCCCTGGATGCTTGGAAATTCAATCTTACATAAGCCTCTCTCGAGCACCCCTTTGGACCAGACGATGAAGTAATAAGGTGTCTATGATAGTGGGTCCAACGCCAGTGATAGAATATGTGGGAAGCTGAGACTAGTGAAATCAATACAGTTGAACAGATTAATCGCACACTTATTTGTTTTTTTGACTGTCATACAGGGTGTCGCACGTTGACCACCCATTAGAATATTTCAGAGATTATTTCGATTTCAATTTTGAAAAATCTGGATATCGGGGTTTCGGGCATGTCCTTTTCAAATAAAATAATGGCGCCCACGTAGCACTTCCGGTTATACCGGATGTCGCCATTAACTTCCTTATTTTTTTAAACACACCCTGTTGTGTTACGTTTGAGAAACACCAGATTTTTTTTTTGCGACTCAATTGGTATTTAGCATTATTACATTTAACTTTTTACTGGAAGAGATAGGTACAGGGAATCATGATACCGTTCGAAAGAGAATTACCTTACACCAGACTATGGAAAACGTACAGGGTGTTCCATTTGAAAAAAACAACTTATGGTGGTTTAATGTTAACTTAAGTCGGCATTAAATTTCCACCACCCTGTATGCAATTAAGCTACTTTGAAAGTATGGATGGGAATTTTAATTATAGTATCTCTATATCCCTCCTATAAATTTTGTCGCTTTATCTTTCTTACTGTAAAATACTAGTTACGGTTTCTCTTTATTTTTTTGAAAAAACATTATCTCGAAAACGGTTAATTTTAGGAAGACAGAAACTTGATGAAAGTTCACTTCAAATTTTACGTAGAATCCAAAATTTCAATAATATAGTGATCCATTTAAAATAAGCAAGTTGTTGGCGAATTCCGGTATAAGCTAAAGTGTTACGTGGGCGCCATTATTTTATTTGAGAAGAACATGTCCCAAAACTCGATATCCCAAACTTTCAAAATTCAAATCGAAGTAGTCTCTGAAATATTCTAATGGGTGGTCACGGTGAGACACCCAGTATATATTTAGATATTTACGAAGAAATATTAACTGAGATGAATACATAAATATGTAAACGATTGCGTGTTGAAGCAGCATTTCTCAGTCACACAGCTTATTATGGTTAGGGTTCAATTTGCAGCTCCGGCATTGGCAATGTCGGTGTGGATGGGGTGTTTGTCTGCGTTTTTTAAGTATTCCCACGTTTAAATCTTAAACCCCCATTTCGGAAGTTCCGGACATCCTTTGGCTTTGGATTTTCGAATTGTCTTATTTATGTGGTGTTTTAAATTTAGATTTAAAATTTATGTTAAAAGTTATGTTATTGCTAAATATATTGGGCATGCTCCTTACATTACTACGACTGATAAAATTATAATTTATTTCCTTCCTAATACCAAACCCTATTCCTCTATTAAGGCGGCCTTAGATTTCAATCGTTTCATCGGTTGGTGATGCTGAACGGTGCATGTGGTACAAAACTGTCGTATTACATCGTCGAGTAAAATATCTCCTGAAGTTGTTGAATCCACTATTTTGGAGACGACAGTCATCGTAACAAATGGAGACTCTCGGTTGCAGATAATAATGTGCATCTGCGATATAAGGAAATATATCGTAGAAATTTTGTAGAAGTTAGTAAAGTTCAAGTATATCCTAGTCTTTAACCTATTGCATTTATATTTTCTAATATCACCGCTTCTGCCGTCACTGCTAACACTTTTGGCATTTTATATGGCTATAGAAACTCCAAAACTGAATTTTATTATAGCGTACATTGGTACAAACCAATGAAAAAAAGCGAAGTGTGTGGCTTGCTTTAGCTTGAAATGTCCTATTAGAGTTTGATCTGTAAATATAATACATGGTCATTCCTTTAACAACCACATCAACGATATATATACAAACTGCTATGGTCAATGCTTTATATAATTGGAAACGTCTCGATCGTAAACGAGAATGGTTAAACCTACCTATGTGTTTCACACACACATGTCTGTATAAAACTTTTATAGTTCCTTTCTATGAAATATATACCGATATATATACCTTTGGGGGTATAAATTTCTTTAATAGAATTTGTCCGTCCGTGGAAAAATATCACGTTTTATAAGTAACTCAAGTGGTAATACTGTATTTCTCTAAAATATTTCCTATCTACATTACTTACTGAATTTAGAAAGTAATCCCTTGGGTTATTTTCAGTAAAAGTTTCTTGAACACTCCTGTATCTCGTTTCAGATACAGAAGTGTTCTGAAAATATACGGGCAAATCCCTGAAGATATACAGGGATATCCCTGAAGATACACGGGGATTTAAAGTTCTAGTTTGTTTTGTGTCTTCATTTGAAACATATCTTTGAATTATCTTTTGAAACAAACGAATTTTCAAGATCAACTTGAAATTTGGTCTGATAAATGATTAATTTAGCATGAATTTCGCTAGACAGGATGTATTCTCTTCTGTGTTCTCCCACCTTCAAAGGTTATGTGACTTCTTGTGCTTTACGTTACTGAAGAAACGTTCATTAAGAAACTCATTAAGCTCTTAAATTAATATTTGCATATGGTTTAGGAGTTATATACAGTTGCAGGTAAGCATTAAAGAACCTACATTCTTAACCATTCTCTCCATACTTGAGTACGAATCTTATGTTCTTAAAACACATTTATAATGCCAAAATTAAATAGCTAAACCTTGGGAAACGACAGAAAAGGTGAACATATTTGGACTTTATTTGAAGGATGCCTAAAAGAACTACTCCACTGACTATGTGCCCCCACTGGCATTGGATTACTCCGACATCTCCATGGAAATCGCAACATCCTTCATCGATACCAGCCACCAGATGATTGGTTTAAGCCTGGATATCCAGGTTTAAACTATTCAATTTTTCACATGTCAGTTAAAATAGCCAAGTTCATCAACCACTGTACGTTATCTAGTTGTTGAAGCGTTTGATTTTTTGAAATAAAGATTTTTTTATCACTACTAGAAGATCAAAAAATCGAGCAAGTGCCTTTCCTTTACTCAACCACCTTTATATATGTATGTAGGATTAGGTTAGCTTGGAAAAACTCATCCTTTTCGACAAGGGCGTTAAATAATCTGTGTGATAAAGCATTTGCTCGAATTTTGTTAATTATTTTAACAACATTCGTAACAAATTCAAAGGATAATATTTTCGCATATATAATGATTCTTGATATATGAAACAGTGATAACATATTCAGTTCGGAAAGGATTAATCTTCAGCGCTTCAGCGGTCTTCAGGAGAGTTTTGTTTTTCATGGCTTGCTATAACGTTTAATGAAATGTATGCGACTGGGGCGCTACACTGTCACGAATTTCATTGAATATCTCAGAAATAAGGGCAAATGTCGAAAAAACAGGAGACGAAAATGTTTCAAAATTAATTAGGCAAAAACGGTGTGCAGCTGCTTTATTGACATATTTCTTTTGTTGACGTTTTGAAGTAAAGTAAGAGGGTGGGTTCCACACAAAATACATTTCTAAGAGGGGTAGGTGGTTCAAATTTAAGAAGCTTATGTAAGATCATAAGGAGTGTCTGTATTCCGAATTTCACTTCAATCGGATGAGTGGTTCAAAAGTTATGAGGGAAAAGCGGGAAACAAATTTCTACTTCAGCGCCCTGTATCTTCGAAACCAATCCACGGGCAATATCCTCGAAATCCACGGGCAATATGCCCCGACTGGCATTGCATTACATCGGCATCTCCATAGGAGTCGCCACATCGAGATCTTCTATCAGACACTGGCCGGTTTCGCGCTTATTTTGCGCTCATCAGAGTGCCATAGGTAGTGGACTCGATGAACGATGTTGCGACGTGATTGCCTAATGGGCATCTTATTTTAACCTGTTCTATCGATTCCTGAAGTTATCAAGATTAAACCTGAATCACCCTATATATCATTTATATTAGATAAAATCCTTGTAGTTTCTTCTAATTGGCTTACAGATGGCGTATTCCCAAAATATTTTTTTATAAACAATATTTGTTATGTTGAATAATTCCATCTTCTAAATTCTACGTAGAAGCATGGGTATCATTAAAACAATCAGTTATTTCTGTAATATGTCTCCAAATACAATGCTATCCTCTCAGTCCTGGTGGTTTGTAATAGCAATATGTTAAAGTTCTTTTAAGTTAACGTTTGATAACACTCGTATCACGTACAATTTTTTTCCAGTAATATGTAGGGCGTAGGTAAATTTGTTCAATTTAGTGTTTGGCAACTGATAACCGACTTTCAAACAGTTTCTTTCAAAAAAACTATCGATCTATAAATTTGTAATATCTACCTAATTATAATATCAATAAAGCGACGCTCTTAGCTATATGTTTTCTTTATCGAATTTCCATGTATGTTACGTAGTTGTTCTCTGGGATATATATGGAAAACTGTCGACCTGTTCTTAAAAAAATTGTGTATTGCCTTTGCCAACTATTTTAAAATACTACCAGGTCTATTATATACCTTCTATTACCATAACGCCTGGAACTATAATGTTTGGGGCTTTTATGTCGACAGAATTAATAAGAAATACTTAATATTAAAAATTCTTATTTCACTTTTAATGCTTTACCTGAAGTAAGTCAAGTAAGGATTCAGTTTTAATCAACTGAAGTATGTTTTTTTCGTAAAGAAATAAATGCAATAGCAGACATTTTGAGTGATAGTTTTAAAAGGTTTGATGGGTTTGCTATTTTATGGTTGTATAAAAAGTAATCAAATATAGTAATTAATAATAGGTATAATGCAGTACTAAAAAAAACTACTAGATAAATAACGTTTTCCCAGATATTTAAGTCTTTGGACAGAACGTAGAGCCCTACTTATTCAAAACAGTCACTGTAGGCTTCCACAGCCTTTACCTAACTTATTTTAACCTAAGATTTCTTTCTGTCTATTGCCATATTTACTTAGATATTTACAAAAATAGTTTAAGAGATATATTTTTAATGAAATTATTTGAATATTAATATCTAAGAGTTCGTCGGAGTCTTCCTAGGTACCTGGAATCTAAGGATAGAAAGGAAATCACCTCATTATATAAAGGATTTTGTCGAAAATAACTACTCTAGTACTATTTGCACCTTCCAGGATTGGAGCCGCATCTCCTGAAATAGCCTCAAATAATTACAAACCAATAACGAAGATAAAAAAATATACCACCTATGGTTTACCTATAATATTCTGAAATTAGGGTATTTTAGATATCAACATCATGACTGCATTACTGAAAATTGATGTTTATTGTATTTGCGGTACATTTCTACGTCCGTTAATGAATTTATGTCAGAGTCAACGAGCAAAATTTGATAACGTGTCTCATAAATTTCTGTCGCTCAATGCTAGATTTATAGTAATGTGAACCAGTCCAGTTATGAGCTAAGCTCAGTTTACAGGATGAAAATTTCCATTAGGAACATCTGAAAGCTCTTATTATTCATATACTTATATATCTTATTATAATACTGATGTGGATTGCTCAGCAGCCGCGGTACAGCTGGCCGGTTCTAACGTCCAGTCTTCCCCGCAGTTTTTTAACTCGGAACCCATTAAAACAAATCCACGCACTCAGTTAGGACACGGATCACACTCTGCACTAACAGTAGATTCATTGTCGCCGTCCTCTTATTCTCTACCTAAGGTGCTGTCCCCAAAAAACCGTCAAGTCGTCCTATCACTAGAAGAGCTGCACATAATACATTTCTGTAGGTCATTACCTAATAATCTTACCATCTACTATCAAAATGTTCGGGGGTTAAAAACTAAACTTAAAGATATTTTTACTTCCGTGTTAAGTGAAAATTACCATATAATTTGTCTAACTGAAACATGGTTGAATTGTAAGACCCTAAATCGTGAAATATTGGATGACCGTTACAGTGTTTATAGAACTGACAGAGACCAACATAACAGTAATAAAACTGAGGGCGGTGGTGTTCTCATCGGAGTCCTCAAGAAAATTACATCCTTCGCAACTCCTGGGGTTAATAATGATACCGAGGAACTATGGGTAACAATTAAAGATGGTTCTACGAATATACTGATTGGTGTAGTTTACATCCCCCCAGCTTCTAATATATCTATTTACGACAAACATGTTCAAAATTTGAATAGCTTGAAAAGCCGCTATTCGGATTCGAAAATACTAATATTGGGCGATTATAATCTGCCTAATATTAACTGGGTCGCTAGTCATGAGCATCCAGGCTTTATTCCAACTAATGTGAAGACGGACATCGAAGAACTTATTGGTGATAACTTTTTTTACCAAGATTTGATTCAGTTTAACTATGTGTTTAACTCGCGCGGTGTCTTACTTGACTTATGTTTCTCCGATTTAAGTGTTAATGTAAGTGTCTCTACCCCCATCATCAGATGTGATAGCCATCATCCAGCTTTAATTATCAATTGTGAGGTCTTGTTGACCAACAACTTAGAACCCCCTTGTTGTTACTTTTTTAATTTTAAGTGTGCTAAATAACTTCAACGCATATGGTGGAGGTATCGATATTTTTAATCATGGCCTTAATTTATTCTATAAGCGAATTCGTTCTGTCCTCTATTAACCAATCGCCTAATGTTCTTAAATTGGTATGTGTCCTGTCACTTGTTTGTATTTATACTGCTATATAGGTATACAATTTACTGTTGAATTATTTAAGTATAGGTATGTTAAGTTTGTTACATGTTTGTGGAGATATTTAATATGTAATATTTATAATATGTAATAGTTATATTCTCATTTTAATGTCTATATTGTATACCATTTTAATGGACACTTGTTCGTAAATAAAGTAAAAAAAAAATATATATATATATACTAGATACTATACCATTCTGAACATAACTTCGCGTCAACTCACTCTCTTGCCCTGTACGTTGATAGACATGTTTCATTGGCAATGTGGCACATATTTACAATAGCCATCAACCAATATTTGTACCAAGTTTTTTTAATTAACTTTTAATATAATAATCAGCTTCTGTCGTTGTAATAATAGACTGGAATTTTTTTATTATCGTTAGACGTACCTAAATATGTTTAAATGACAAAATGTCATAAGTGATTAAGACTACTTTTTATTATTAATACATTTTAATATCAAAAAACCGTCATAAAAGAAATAAAAGTGGCTTTATTGTGTAACTCATAAAGATAAGGAAAACACAGAAGAGAGAATTTATGTTCTAAATTAAGGTTTTTACTGCAGGACCCTTATAATTGAGCAGATATGTTTTGGCTTTGGACGGTGTTGAAAAGGGGTACGGCAGGGGGGCTGCTATAAATCTTAAACTTAAGTATATAATAAATTTGGAATAATTTAAAATTATGGATCTAACATCTTAATTAACGTTGGGTAAGAATATATTTTTTCTGTGGGTACGAAATAGTAATACAGGGTATGTCACCATCTCGTATATGGGAAGAAACTCAATTTGAACTTAAATTTAAATATTATACAAATATTAACACTAGGAGTTGTCGAAATAATCTACATTCATATTCACATACCGGGTTTCCCATTTCATTTGACTAATGGCAATTAACATGGGCTATTACATTTCATTGAATTTTATATTCCCAAGGCAAACTATGAGAAATATTGCTAACGGAATCGATAGTACTGACTGTCAAACACTTCTGATTACCAAAATACTAAAACGAAATTCTTTTTTAATTAAAATATCAATAAAAATTCGTTTTAAATTAATAGATGTAGTTTACATAAGCGTTATAGAAATGTCATTTTACGTCATCTGGTGGACTAGTTGGTTAAGCTGCGGGCTTTCAAACTGAGCCGCAAAATTTTGGAGGTTCAAATCCCGTCAGAAACAACTTTTTTTTATTTTACTTTTTCATTAATTACAAATTATTACTGTTTACTTATTCGAATAAATATGGTTTATTGTCAGTACCTAGTTATTATTTTTGAAAGTCACAATATTTACTTATCAAAAATAAAATAAAACATGTTTAATTGGTTTCTTTCCTTTATCTTTAGCTAAAGCTACTATCTTATAAAATAAGTAATCAACAAGCAACATATTTTTTACAATAAACACACACCAACATATTTTTTAATAAATAAAAAATAATAAATAAAAATATTTTTTAATAAATAAAAAATATGTTGCTTGTTGATTACTTATTTTATAAGATAGTAGCTTTAGCTAAAGATAAAGGAAACGAACCAATTAAAACATGTTTTATTTTTTTTTTTTGATAAGTAAATATTGTGACTTTCAAAAATAATAACTAGGTACTGACAATAAACCATATTTATTCGAATAAGTAAACACTAATAATTTGTAATTAATGAAAAAGTAAAATTAAAAAAAGTTGTTTCTGACGGGATTTGAACCTGCAAATTCTGCGGTTCAGTTTGAAAGCCCGCCGCTTAACCAACTAGTCCACCTGATGACATGAAATGGCATTTCTAAAACGCTTATGTACATATGTTAATTTAAAACGAATTTTTATTAATATTTTAATTAAAAAAGCATTTCGCTTTAGTATTTTGGTAATCAGAAGTGTTTGACAGTCAGTACTATCGATTTCGTTAGCAATATTTCTCATAGTGTGCCCTGGGAATATAAAATTCAATGAAATGTAATAGCCCATGTTAATTGCCATTAATCAAATGAAATGGGAAACCCGGTATATACTGTCTATTTATTTTAAATTAAACATCCTGTATGCTTTTGTATTTATGGAATCTGCATACAATTCCAGATTGACCATATTTTAAACTGATGTTAAACGTTTTCAAGATGTTAATAAAAATAAGTTTTTAAGAGTTCTTCCATTAAACAAATTAAAAATCGGCAGTTTACACAATGTATTATTTAAATACATATTTATTTATCTTTTCTAAGACTTTCTAAATAATCTAATAACGTGGATATACTACCCAGTAACAACAGAACGGAAAAGAAATAATAATAAAATCGATGCTGTTTATTTTAGTTATTATGAAACAGGTACACAGCATCATAATATTTTAAGCAGAATTACAATCCAGTGCCAAAAGTAGTAGTGGTATACTTGCCGCAACTTGGTATCAAATTCCATAGACAAGGGATTGCCGATGTTAGATTGATATCAAATACATCGTACTTAGCCTTCCTAAAGCGACTTCTATCAACAAAATTTTGGTATGGCTATGGGTTCTTCATTATCTCCTATTCTAAGTAATATATTTATGGAATATTTTGAAGAAAATTATATCAACAATTTAATTAAAAAACCTATTATTTGGTGAACTATATCAATTGCAAAGAACCATCAATTAAATTTACAATAGATACTTCGATAATTTACAATATTAAGACATATGAAATAAGTGTTTTTAGGAAACCTACTCACACAAATAGATATTTATTTACATTTTAATTCAAATCATAATATTGCCATAAAGATAGGGTGTTGTTAAGTATGATCATAGGGCTAAATTAATATCTTGAAAACACGAAATTTTAACAAACGAATTAGGATTAATAAAAAATTAGTAATCAGCATCCCGAAAGTTTTGTTGATAGAACTTTTGAAAGCATTAAAAATAAGAAAAACAACTAAGTACATCAACGTAAAATTTCATATACCTTAAAAATTCCATATATACTTGATCTATTTGAAAGATTACGAAGAATTGGTAATATATTCAAAATTAGAACGGCTCTTGTTCTGTGTGATAATACTTTACCGGTAGTTTTATCAGATACTCGGCCAAAAAAGAATTTACAAAGTTCAAAGTACCTACTTCATTTACAGTGTACCATGTGAGTGTAATAAACATTATGTAGGTGAAACATCAAGACTAAATGTGCGGATCGGAGAACACCAAGATTATATTAAAAGAAGATAATTTGAAAAGTCGAAACACAATTGGGAAAATGGCGATAGGGTACAGTGGGAGTCAGTTAACATTTCAGATAAAGTACAAAACAACATAAAAACAAAAATTAAAGAGTCCGGGACAATTTTATTAAATAGAGACAAATGTGTATTCAATATTTCTGTAAATTTTGATAGCTGTCGGTTATCAATTCTGAAAGACGAGGTAAGTCAAACTAGAATGAAAATCGACTAATATCTAATATGCCCATGGAAGTAGATAAACAAAATAAATTACAAACTGTCGTGACACTCTGTATGTCAGTCATACTTAAAGTTAAAGTTTAAGTAGTATTAAAGTTTTGATAACGAAAACGGATATGTTTTCGAAACGTAAACGTTATTAAGTGATATGTATTTAATGCTATATATTGTTAATCTGCTTTTTAGTGTGAGATTTCTTGTTTAGGCAAAAATATTTTTCAAAAAAACCAACCTTTGAGATTGATTATTATTGTTTTGTATTTTTCAGTAGTGGCATAATACCCAAATAAATAAGAGTAATTAAACAATGCCACAAATAAATACTTTCATACTTTATGAACATTCATATTCTACTTTAATTTCTCAGATGATTTGTTTTTCCAGATCTGTCCATGTGGCATTCAGGTTCCGTCATCCCAATCCACATAGATACTGTAGTTGTGGTGGTAAAATAAAATTACTTAATATGTATTATATTACCTGTGCCCAATTCTTTGCGCTTTAGTCTAATATACTAAAGGGCAGAAAATTAGACATACAGAAATCTCCGGTGGTGGTTTCTTAAATAATATTAATAACAATATTAATCTGTCGCTGTACTCTCCAGTAATATTTTATTTTTTGTATCCCTATTTCTATACTCAGTAGCCTTGGTATCTCATAAAACTGTATTTTCCTTGTATATATATACTCATCAAATTACAAGTCTCGTCTTTTGACCACTCTTTAAATAGCTACCGTTTTAAATAATTATGAATATTACAAATACACTAATCCCCCATGGTATAATAAATATAAATTGTTACAGATAACGTTAAAATATTAACTGAACAACATTTCTTTGGATTTCCACATTAATCATAAACCGGACATTGTTTCTTTGTGCCGTTAAGGCGCCTGAGATAATCGTGCAGGGCTGATTTGGAACTTGGCGTTGTAATAGCTGGGGTAAGCTTGCCGTATTCGTACTTTATTAAATGTTGATTCAATCAATCTACACAATGAATGGGTGCTACTAAAAAGTGTTTGTCCGCTGAAAATATTTATTTTCAGAAAATACGCTAAAATATACCTATTTAATAATCATAATTTAGAATAGAGTATAGTATTAAAAGGTACTAAGCCTTAAAAAATCTATTTTAATCTAAATATTTTTCTCAGTGGTCGTAACAAAACTAATTTGCCCTTTAGTACATGTTTTACAGCAAAACGTGCCTGCTTGTGATACTTCATATTTTGCACAGAGAAAATATTTTATTTTCTCTATGATATTTTGTAACACGTTGCCAATGGTAATCTGTTATAAAAAGCGTAAATTGCATAATTTGCACGTTCCTTTCTGACGGATTGTTTGACAATCCCAAACTGGGTAATAATTATTATTCCTGAAGTGACACGAAATATCTTATTATAATGTAGATAATTCAATTAATTTTAATATTTCTGCCAAATGCACGTTCACATTTCCACTCCACGTGTCGCGATTTTTTCCTCTTTTTACATAAAAAGTATTTCTCATGGCATGTCATAATGACATCATTATGTCATTTGATTATAGTGACGTAAGTAAGTTCATTATGATCCTAATCCATATATATTAAAAGGCGTCGATTCTGTCTCCCTCTAAATTCCGTCGCCGAATCCGCAAAGTTTCAAAACTATCTCCTCCGTGGGGCAATCTCAGAACGATCTCCGCGGACCACCGGAGGACGCCCCCGGCCTTTCTCCAATGCGTAGGGGTATTTTCGTCCCGTTTCCTACGCGTTTTCCCAATTTAAACGCCTTTTCAAAAAACCTCTGCAAAATTTTCGTGGATCGCCGTTCGGAAAGAGAGATGCGGCTAGCACCGGCGTTTGTCCTCGCGCCTAATGGTCCTGTCACGCCCGCCGAAATACCGACTTTTCGTGGGACCCCTGAGACCTTTTTCTAATTTTTACGGCCTCGAAACCCGCTTCACGCGAAAGTTCCGTCCTTTCTCTAATCCTTTGAGATTTTTTTTCGAGACTGTACGTCGACTCCTTCTACGTCTATTTCGTCTTCGAAAATCTCGAGTCGCATCCGTCTCAACTACTTCCTCATTTTATATGCCCATGTGAGATTACACTAACGAGACAAGCACCTTCCACGAAAACTGTCAAATTAATTAAACTTCAAATAGGTTATTTTCCTACGAGAAATATTGCTAACGGAATCAATAGTACTGACTGCCAAATATTTCTGATTACCAAAATACTGAAGCGAAATGCTTTTCCAATTAGAAAATCGGTAAAAATTATTTTTCAGGTTGATACGTACAGTTTACATACTTAAACGTCTCAAGGTAAACATTTGACAACAGGTGTGGTAGCGCAACGGGAAAGTCGTAGGATTGAAAATTTGGTAATGCTGATTTCGCGAGTTCGAGTCACGCTGGAGGCAATTTTTTTTTTACATTTTAATTCCAGTTATTTATTAGTATTAGTATTTAGTTATTCTGTTTAATTATCCGTAGCGTTTATTCTTTTTGCACATAAAGTTTAGAATTAATTCGTTCATTAAGGCAGTCTGTTAAATTCATCATTTTAGCTTACAAAAGTAAATATCTACAATATTTTTGGTCCCATTGATAAAATTGATAATAATGTTTACTTAAACATAAATTCTACTTTCAGTACTTAAAAAATTATGATGTTTTACCATCAAGAATAAGTACCCTTACAATTCATCAAAATATTAAGAAAAATAGTTTAGTATAATTACATCATCATTCCAGATACAAAATTTCTTTAATATATATATTTTCTTAGAAATAATATTATTTTAGAGGCATTTGTCACCCGAAAGGTGACCCCAGGCCGCAGGCCTGAACCCCCGGTAGGGCTAGAAATAGGGCTCCCATTTCTAGTACCATAATGAAATTCCAGAAAATCCTAGTAAGTACCATAATGAGATTCATAAAGTACTATTACAATAATTTTATTTGACTTGTGTAAAAATTATAAATCTTTTCCATCAACAAAATAAGTTTAAAAGAAAAAATATGTGCTAGACATTTTTATTCAAAATACATAACATTGCAACTTAACTATTTATTGTAAATTTTAAAGAGCAATAATTGCAGTTGGCTATATTAATACCATTTGACTCTATCAATCTTAAATTTTTTGCGTTATTTTCGCCCCCAAAACTATGTGTTCCCCACAAAACTGCTTCTGATATTTTCGTCTTTTGTTCTTTCGAATTTTCAATATAGCTTTCACCAACAGTATTGCTTTTCCAACCGCCGTGCCGTTTCACTGTATGTACACAGAATCAGCACCAGAATCGGCCAAACATGAAGCAGACGATCGCTAAAAACAATGTCCGGTATATTCTGCAGCGCATGGTAAATTAAAAAAAAGTGGGAATAGTATTTTGCATTTTACCAAAGGTATGAATTCCAACTGGTTGTTTCGTATATTTATTATTAATATAGGAGACAAAAAACTGTTGATGTTTTGTATTACCTAAAGGGCTGCATTTTCGCCGCATTTTCACATATTGTCTGACAAGTTCTATCATTTTCAGTCCTGGAATATTCCCAGATGTTACAAAAAATTATCGCATAACTTTGTTTTTGTATTTGGTAAAATAATTCTGAAAACTGAACCTTCTTCATCTATTACATTTTCTTTAAGCATATTTTTTATCAGTTCCTCTCTACTGCAAGCTCCAGTTCATCCAATAATCATAGCTACTTTTATAAGTAAATTTATTACTTATATTATTATTATTATTATTATTATTAGTTTTTGAAAGTAATTTTTTCTTCTGCTTCTGTCAAAAATTTTGTGACATCTTTTTAGTAAAAATTTTTGATTTTTTAGCTCTGTAACCTTCTGATTTCGATTTTAATAACGTAATCAACTGTATCTACTTACTAATGTCAACGTTTTTTCTGATTAATAAAATACTCCCATTGAATAATAGGGCCAGAGCGAAGATGGTTCTCTTTCTTTAGATGAGCATTCAAAGTATGCTAGTAAGATCTTTTCGTGGATTATATTCTTCGTGTTGTTACTGATACACAATTCCTCATAACCAGCAAACACAGTATCATATACCAGCCGTGATTTTTCAGGCAAAAAAGAGTCCACAACATTTCCTGCAATTTTTTCCTAATTGGAAGGTAAACTTTCATCAGAATCACCGATTATCTAAAGTTTGAACACGTTTAATACAAGTTTCATAGTTTCTTTTGGGATTACACCACCTGTAAAATAACAAAAAGCAGGAAACCAGAAGAATACAAATTAAATAAAATGCAGAATCAAGGCAAACTTCTAAAATTTGCCCCAAAAAACATACTAAAATAATAATAACCTGACAAATTTTTTTTATCATACAAACCTGCTCTAACGACAAGTTAAGGATCAACTTGAAATGTTTAGGAAAAAGCTAGTTAAGTGTTTAATTTCTTTTAAATTTTATTATAATTATTTTATTTAGATATAATTCAAAATATGATTTGTAATATTACAGAATTTTTTATAAAACTGAAAAACCACTGATGAAATTTAGTTAATTTATCAAATATTTATTTTATTACATATTATAACAGTGGTTTTTTGGGAAAAACTTTAGAAGTTTGCCTTGATACTGAACTTTGAATATTTAATTTGTATGCTTTTGGTTTCCTGGTTTTTGTTATTTTACAGGTGGTGTAATCACAGAAGAAACGATGAATCATAAAAACCCACCACAAATAGGTTACAGACATTACGTTTACAACTTGCTTACAATTTGCAACTTATAGCATTACTTGGCAGTAGGTAAATAAATAATTTGCCGCCTCACCTAATAAAACGCCTCGTCTGATAATGTTCACTTCTAGTACCGTAAAAATTGTCTTTATGATCCCTATTACATAAATAACTATTTTTTACAGCTGCCATTAAAATTGACATTTTCAATTGCTGAATTTCAATTTCAATTGAAAAAATAAATAGATCTGAAAGCATTAGGCATTACAGCAATAAAATTGTATTATTTAAAGCACAATACACATTTTTTTTGCATCTGTATGACCATTTTTCGGGCCGGTGGCTCAGGGCTTAGTCTCGATCGCTCAACCCAGAGGTCGTGGGTTCTAATTCCCATTCCACCAACAATTTTTAATTAAATTGTTTACTGGTAGATCAAGGCTTATTCGCAAGGATGGCTTGGCAACTATCCTGGCGATGGCATAGGATGGGAAGAATGTCAACTTGGTGTTAATGTGAGAGATTAAAATCAGTTGATGTTTGACTGTCCCCTTAACTAATAAGGTTTTCCAGGTTTCCCTCATTCCAGCACTGAATGGTGGTTAGGGCCTACCAACGTAAGTCGTTCCTGAGGCGCAAATGCGGCCCGTGAAATAATAATATGCCGCCCCCTCTCCCACACAAGTCTCAGACTTTCGGGCTAATCCTTGTGATTAGAATGAGGGGGTAGAGATATTATTATTATTATTATTATTATTTTATTTCAAACTGTGTTTTATTTCATTGTGTTATTTTGGTTCCCCACTTCTGACTTATAGTTGACACGCCCAGTGAACCCTTTTTTTATGTCATTGTATAAAGAATGCTTACAGCGTCTCCCTACCATACTAGATTCCACAATTCTGAAAATTTACTCCACAAAGTTTCCGACTGCCATATTTTTTATTTATTTTCAAGATACGCCAAAGAGACAGAGGTCAGTGAGGTCCCCTTATACGTTCTTCAATCTGCACCAGTCGAGAATAGTATAAGGAATATCGTACCTACGACTGACACAATTTTTTAGGTAACAGTTCAACAGTAACTCTTTTTGCATCCTCTTCTATAGGTATCCAAGGAACAGACAAATCACTACTTTTATGTGGAATATTAATTTTTCTACGGGCGTGCGGAAAGTTACAATTTTCTGCACGCATTTGAGTGTAGAAAATTGCACTTTTCCGCACTAGTGCGGAAAATAAATACCTATGTATTACTTGCAATGTGATCATAATATTATCTTAATTCCAAAAAATCATGTTGTCACTGTTCAGATTTTGACATAAAGAAATGGGAATGCTTGACACTTCTAATTATTAGACAGCATTGTGTGCTGTTCAATTAAAATATTTATTTTTCTTATGTCAATTTTCTTCACGCCCGTAGAAAAAACGTTGTTCCTAACACATGTGGAAGGTGTCTTTTCCGCACTCACTGCTTGTCCGAACTCCGCTTCGCGTCGTTCGGACAACTGCAGTCGCTTGCGGAAAAGTATCACCTTCCACACTTGTTAGGAAAATAACTATTCTTTATCAGTAGTCATTTTCCACACCAACACGAACTTTTAATTATTGAAGTATTGTTTGTAAACAACCTTTTGTTTGTAACTATAACGACACTTAGTTACGATTTCATAACAAACACGATGCTTGTTAAAAAATTTTATAAAAACCAAAAATTAATTAACTGTCAAAAGTGTCTCAAAGTATACGATTTAGATATTTTGTTATCAAAATAGGACATTTGCACAAAAACCATTGTATTATTCATAGTTTGTTTCTTTTGGGATTACACCACCTGTAAAATAACAAAAAGCAAAAAACCAGAAGCATACACGCTAAAGTTAAGCATACATTTAACTTGTATGCTTCTGGTTTTTGCTTTTTGTTATTTTACAGGTGGTGTAATCCTAAAATAAACAAACTATGAATCATGAAAATGCTCCACAAATAAGTTACAGACATTATCAACCATTGTATTATATTTATGTTAAAAGTGATTTAATTTTGTTCAAGAGGAGTTGCTGAACTCGCTTCTCTGGTTTCGCAAACTTCTCCACCCACAAAATTAAATGTCACTTTTAACAATCGTGTCATAAATATATATTTAAAGAAAAGATGCAAAAATAACTTTGCTAATTATCGCCCGATTGCCATTTTAAATAACTTTAGTTAGTAAAGTGTTGGTTAGTTAGCATCTGTTATGCATAATATTATATCAAATCATGTATCTGATATTATTGTACCACAACAACATGGATTCATTCAGGGTAGATCCACAGTATCGAATCTCGTGTGTAAGACTGAATTTATTTCAAAGGTCGTAGATGAGGGAGGTCAGGTAGATGTTATCTACACTGACTTCTCCAAGGCCTTTGATAGACATGACCATTCTCTTCTAGTCAGCAAGCTTAATGATGTTGGACTATGTCCTGCCTTACTTAAGATGTTCAAATCATATCTTACTGATCGTTCGCAATTTGTACAGTATCGCGGTTTCAAGTCTGGCACTTTTCATCAATCTTCAGGTGTTCCGCAGGGTTCGATACTGGGACCTCTTCTATTTATAATATTTATTAATGATATCGCCACTGCTCTCGATGTTCAATATTTGTTATACGCAGATGATCTCAAGTTGTACTGTGAAATTTCCTCGAAGTCTGATTGTGACAATCTTCAAAGCAACCTCGTGCTACTTAATAATTGGTGTTGTAATAATAAATTGCCACTCAATACTAAGAAATGTAAGGTCATGTCATTTCATCGTAAAAAAGTACCAATAATTTCTGATTATACAATTGATGGTGATTTGCTAGAAAGACCGGAGATTATGAAAGATCTGGGTATTATTTTTGACCCAGAGCTCAGCTTCACAAACCATATTCAAGCCTGCGTGACTGATGCATATAAAAGTCTTGGGTTCATTTTGCGTAACTCGAAAGATTTTAAAAATATTTCCACACTACGTTTATTGTTTACAACGTTTGTTAGATCGAGGCTGGAGTACGGGTCGATTATATGGAGTCCTATATATAACACGCATATTGTTTTGCTAGAACGTGTTCAGAGAAGATTCTTTAAGACGGCACTGTTCTTGTTGGATGGGGTCTATCCTGTCAGAGGGACACCACAAGAGTTGTTTTATGAAATATTCTCATTACATAGTCTTTTGTGTAGACGTAAAATGTTATCGGTTGTTTTTCTTTTTAAACTTGTTCACTATATTGCAAGGTGTGAGTCACTTGCGGCAAATATTACATATCGGGTACCTAGAATGAATAGCCGACATAGCAACTTATTTGTCGTGCCATTTGCGCGCACTAATTTACTGATAAAGTCGCCATTATATCAAATGTTAAACAACTACGCTGAAATTGAAGGTTCTTTAGACATCTTATCTTGCAATCTGCAGAATTTAAAAAAAGTGTTTTTAGTGGACTGAGGCATGTTTGGCTCTTTTTGTAATGTTCATATTTTAGGTATTTGTTTTAAATAATTTATCGAATTTTGTACAGGATCAATTTTACTGTTCATTTTATTGTTCATTTTATGCTTGTATGTGATATTTAATTGTTTTTTAATAAGTATTTTTGTTTTGCTTTATATATGTAAATTCTAAATTATGCTCTGCTACTTATCCTGTAATTGGGCTTCAGCTCGTTGGATATTTTATGTAATAAATAAATAAATATTTTATACGATCATTCACAAAAATATGCTTTCAAACGTTTTGGAAGCAAAAACCGTTTTTACACCATTGCAGAAAGTAAAATACCAGCTATTAATTTATTTATCATTTTAATTTATTTTATTGATATTAATTGGTTAGTTCACTAAGGAGCTTCGAATTATTTCGTAGTTGAAACAGTTTTCACGTTACTTCTTCTGTTAGAAACGTCTGACCAGTTAAGTTGTGTAAGCACTCTCAGTTTAGTGTAAATATAGTGATATTTACACTAAACTGAGAGTGCTTACACAACTTAACTGGTCAGACGTTTCTAACAATTCGGAACTAATCCGGGACTGCTTCGCTAACAAAGCTATTAATATTACATCCAGAGCAATTATTTACGTCGATGTTTTGAGGGCAATTCAGTCTGAAGTAGAGTTAACAGTGTTTGAGGACTATTTCATGACTCGCACTTTCAGAGTTAATCGTTGATGTTGAAAGCTCTCACGAGTTTTTTCAATTAGGAAATTTGTTACGTTCACTTTGCTTGCCATTGATTCTTCCACGTATCCCTTAGGCTTAGTGGTAGACTAAGCTCCACTCCTCCCCAGTTTATAGAATCTGACAATTCACTGGGATATTCTGAAATGTACAGGGCCTATTTACAGGGTATATTGTAATGTACAGGGTATAGTTCGAACCAGCCTCTAACTCCTTGATCTTTAATTTTATAATAAAAACTTGCTGAAAAGATTCCGCCTTGAATAACTTAGTATAAAAGTTTTTTTAGACAAATTCCATACACAGGTCGATTTTTATTTTAAAGGGGACACATTTTCGTATTATTAATATTTATACTGTTATCCCAAAAAAAGAGAGGTTTATCTAATTTATATTTCTTATTAAAGTGGATACTTGAAGCGGATGGTTCTTTATGAAACATCGTGAAAATTTTGTATTTGGACTGGTACTGAAAGAAATTTAAGCGGCTTTCTCAATTTTTTAAATTCGATTAACGATAATATTCAGTTTATAATGGAAAAGGAGGAAAACAATCAATTAAACTATTTGGATATAACAATAAGAAAGGTAGAAAATAAATTAAAATTCTCGGTTTACAGAAAACCAACAACTTCCGGCGCAATTGCAAGAAACAACGGATATAAAGAAAAACTAATAGATAACATGCTAAAAAACAAAAGCAGGAAATTAATTCGTCGGGAGCTTTACAATATTCGGGAAAAATAAGCCACCTATAATTATATTAATCACGTCCCAGGTTATAGTGAAAAAATAGCTCGCAGAATAGAACGAAACGGGTGTAAAACGATTAGTGTCAACAAGCGTACTATTGGGAGAATTTTGATAAACAACAAAGAAAGGGTTAATAAATTAAGGATTTTCGACGGATTTTCGACGCGTTGTATAGAAAACAATCATTTTATAGATCAGAAAAATGTAAAGGTACTGCATCGTGAAAAGAAAGGAAAGCGCTTAGATCTGTTAGAGCAATTAGAAATTAAAAAATCTTTAATTATAAATCCTTATACGAATGATCAGATAGATTTTACACTCTCGCTCTTCTTAGAAAATGTACTAAAAACTCGGACTTTACCAGATGGTAGGATCAATCGGGTGTAGGTGCTCGTAAACAAATAAATAACGAAAACGCGCTTGGAAACGTTTAGTAATAGACATTTACTCTATTGAAAAAGGCCTAATAAGCCAAAATACTAGTATATAGAGTGTTTTCTATATATTTCTTGGAACATCTAAATGAGATCAATATTTTTTTAAAAACAATTATTATTTTTTTTAAATGGAACACCCTGTATATTTTTACAGATACCAAGTCTTTCTCTAACACATTTCTCTCATGGTAACTATTTAGTCAAATCTACCTTACTATTACAGCTATAAGCATCAAACTCTATATCAATGTATTCGCGAGAGAACCTTGTATCCAAATATGAACACAGGGAGCAACATTTAAAAAACGTAAGTTGTAGTCCGTTCTTTTTTGAGGCAATCGTCTGTCTGTATAAATGTCAATAGTATGAAAATATTTCCTTCTTGAAATAAATATTGACCTGTCTCTGGAATTTGTTTGAAAATACTTTTATACCAAGTTATTCAAGGTGAAAACTTTTCGTTAAGCCACCTAGTATGTGATACAGAACTTATAATATTAATGTTAATATCACATATAAAAACAGTGAAAATTACATTAAACTTATTATGAAAGATTTCATTTATACGACTGACTTTTCTTCATTTTCATAAATAATGAGTTTATAAAAAAAATGTTTTCAACAATTGCATTTAATTGGTAAATTGCTATACGATCATTTGCATTAAAACGATATAAAATAAACTAACTTTTCTAATTCAATTTGTGTTCCAATTATGAATTTATCTTCCAGAAAATTACACAATGTTTTTCATACGATGTTAAATTTTATATAGAAACTTAAACTAAACTACTCGACAAAAAGAACAAGACCAGCAATTTTTAACACCCTTTTTTAATTGTTATGGTTCGAAAATGAGTCAACGAATTTCTAATTGTTATGGTTCGAAAATGCGTCAACGAATTTCTATGAACTTTTCGGATTATGAAGGCTCATTTCCTTTACATTTTGTCCCACAATGGTTTTTCGTATGGTAGTAGCACGTTCTTATTTTCCAGGGTGGCGAACAAGGTAATGTAAAAATAGGAAAAGTTGAAGTGTCTGTCAATTCGTAAATATTTTTTTGCGTTGAATTATTGGAGGTATTTGAAGTCCAACTTGATATTTCTAAACAGTTTTCAATTGTCAGCCTAAAACCAAAAAAAGTCCTGTTTCTTCTCCTGAAAAAAGTTCTGTTCCTGAAAATTGATTGTATGTATCTTTGTCAATAAAATTGCTACAGTAGAGGTGTTAACGTATGTAAAGTTCAAGGTAGAAGTCGAGAAACAGACTTTTTCGAAGAAACAGGATTTTCTTCGGTTATAGGGTGGCAATTGAAAAACGGCTAAAACAGTTTCGAGATATCAAGTTGGACTTGAAATACCCCCAGTAATGAAACGCAAAAAAAATTATTTACGAATTGACACACACTTTACTATTTTCTATTTTTACATTACCTTGTTTTCCACCCTGTAAAATATGAACGTGCTACTACCATACGAAAAACCTTTGTGGGACAAAATCTAAACGAAAGCAGCTTTCATAATTAGAAAAGTTCATAGAAATTCGTTGATCCATCTTCGAACCATAGTAATTTGAAAAGGGTGGTAAAAATTATTGTCTCGTTCTTTTTGACGAGCAGTTTATATTGACTTTTAGCATATATCTTAGCAACTCAAACATACTGTACTTGATCGATTACAGTTTGTCACAATTATTTGTACAATTTTCAAGCAAACTAGTTTTCGTAAAAAAATAAATTATCTTATTGTTTTTACGTCCGAGAATATTTACCGTTCAGTTTAAATTTAGGGTTCGATCAGCAACCCAACAGTAATTCGTACCTAACTACCTAATTTCCAGAGAAATTGAAAAGTGCTGCAACCGATCTTCAGTCTATAACTAACATGTTAAGTTAACTGCTTCCTGCGATATCTGGTTTTAACATCATATAGTAATAAAGAGTTCGTAATTAAGTTTTTTATCAAACCGTTTATTTTACAGAAAAAAAATATCATTAATCTCCCTCAAACTAAAATTCTCTATAAAAGGGTCTGTACAGAAGGCATATTCTTTATATTTAAATCCTATATTTCACTTTTCCTGTGTGCATTGATTTGATAATTGTATAGCTTTTATAATGTAATCAGTTCTTGCCAATTAATAAATATCAAAGTGGATACTGGAAGCGGATGAAAGATCGTGAAAATAATTGTTTTGAAAAAAACAGTTCTCATTTAGATGTTTCAACTTGAATCTAAATGAGAACTGTGTTCTTTTCAAAAGAATTAATAAATATTATATCGACTATATATAATATTATGTCATAATTAAATTACAGCACTTAAATATGTGGCACGCATACACAAATATGAATGGCTATAACTTGCACATACATACCACGGTTTTTTTTCTGAAATCGCTAAAGAATGTCTACTTTCTGTCTACCTTATTCTAGTACCTTAAATTTTATGTGTCTGTACTTAAATCTCTGAATAGAATATCTAAAACTGAATAATTTATGAGTATTTTAGATATTAATTAATAAAATATTTTAGAAGTTGGTGAAGACTGGCCAACAACAAAATTTCTGTATTATACATTCGGATACAATTTTGCTGTGAACGTTACAAAGTAAATACAAACTTCTGCAAAATAGCCAAAATTTAAACCCACTCACCTATTATAGTTGTTCGCTGAAACGTGAATTTGAATCATCCAATGCATGAAGAAATATTTGTAGATACAGATATTGTTCTTGTATATACAGATATATACGAGTATATATAAATAACAAACTGAGGTACTTTTTGAAGTGTTATTTAAAATGTTCGTATTTTGTTCGTTACAACAGAAACACTTTTAGTGCTTTTAAAAATGTAACTAAATTTCTTATTTAGGAGCGGAAGCAGGAAGGATTAGCTGTCGTATGAAGTACGCTGGAGGGCTTATGAAGTGGATCACACAAAATGACGCTTTATTTAAATAGCTTTTTACTGTGACAACGGATCCTTTCCTTTCGTAATCCTCGCTGTTCTATTCAATAATAGATATTCATTCAGTCATGCATTCGTAGATTATATGGTCCGTCAATCTGCATTTAGTATACATGTATATTAAGGTGTACATGTATATTTTCAAAAATTCATATTTTTTTATTATATCTCAATTATATTATGGTTTTATTTCAGTAAAATATGGTTTCAATGGTCTGATTTCAATTCGTTTTGAACTTGTTTTACCTGTTCGTAAGCAGCAACATACAGCAGATTTCATAGCCGAGCAAATAGTGGAGGAATATGTTTCTCTAGTACAAGAACCAGGTTCTATTTTTCTAGGTCTACAGCCCCCTCATACAGTCTAGAAGAGAAGTTTATATGATAAAAAATTGTCAATCTGACAATCTATAATTTGTAACATTATGCAATTTTATATCAAACTAAAAAAAAAACTGATGAAATTTAGTTAATTTGTAATTATATACAAGGTCATCCAACCAAAACTTGACCCCCCCCCGATCTTGGGAAGTAAGGATATCCCGGAAAATTCCCAAAATACATCAAAACAGATTTTGAGGGGGAAGAATTTTGATGTAAAAAACAACCCCCAAACGTCACCCCTATGCGCGTCACATCAACCCTCTTAAGGATTTTAAAGGACACGAGGGGTCATGTAATACATCAAATTAAAGGTATTTTTATCCTGTAAATAACCATGTTTTTGTTTTTGATGTGCTGATCAATGTAAAAGAAAAAATTCAGTTTGAAATAAAAAAGCTGAAATTAAACAAAATCAATTTTTATTTAATGAATTGCTCATTAACTTGCAAACAATAATAAATCCTATCATTCAATACTCACATTACTGAATACTTCAGGTGTTAATTAATCGGCATTCTTCTACAATTCTTCTAATGTTTCAGGTTGCGTAGCGTACACTCGCGATTTCAAATGGCCCCACAGGAAAAAATCCAACGGAGTTAGATCAGGTGATCTGGGTGGCCATTCATATTTTTCGGGAAATCCTTACTTCCCAAAATCGGGGGGGGGGGTCTTCTTTTGGTTGGATGACCCTGTATTTATATTTATTACATGTTAACCAGTGGTTTTTTGGGGCAAACTTTAGAAGTTTGTCTTGATACTATACTTTCGATATTTATCTTAAATAATTCTGATTAAGCCAGAACAGAAACAGAATATCGATACGTTGCTAGACGCCGTCTTTCTCCAACACCTTGCTCATTTTTTTGGTCATATCTCCGTTATTATTAAATATAGACCCATCAATATCTACAGGGTTATTCAGAACTTATCTCTAAAACTTTGAGGATATGTGCATCCTTAAATAAGAAATCGATATCACCAAAAAATTTATAATAAAAGTCTTAGGATTTCCCGTAAACAATGTTTAAAGTTATACCATTATAAAGGACTACGTAGATGGGCAACTGTACTTCAACGACATTTGATATACCACATTTCGACAAAAAACAGTAAACAAGTGTTTTGTACCTGGAATAAGACCGAGCGAGTAGGAGTGGGGATAATATCTCTATTGTCTACCAGTCATCAGTTTATGTGTGTCGCTCTCGCAGGGCGGGTGTTTTATTTAGGTATCGTAGGAGTGTTAAACTGTAAAATTTTCAAAATGGATCATGTGTACAGTAATGCTGAGTTAATGGACTGTTACCAGTGGATTATCACTTGCGAGTTAGGTTTTGTGAGTGGTTGTTGCAGCAAAATGCTGAAAATCCCCAATTTACTTAATAATTTGCGTTTACAAGATCAGCAACCAGGAGGAACATTCGCTTTAGTGCGGCAAAATTGGATAGCTTCAGGGACCAAATTTCGAACAGCTTTTGTAACAAGGTATGTGCAATTTTTTTATAAATTTCATGTTTCTAATACCTAGTAATCAAGTAGCGCAATTCTTCAAAATTAGTGTAACAAAATTTTATTCATTTTAAAGACACGTCACTTTGGTCACATCTATCTATCTTTAAGTTTATTTTAAATAAATAAAGTAAAAACACTGCATATCTTTTTTGCGCCTGGTGTCGGTATACTCTCAGAACTTCCGAAGTTTTTTCGTGATAGCCAGTTTGTATTGTCAGTCCCAAGGTCACTCCATTACAGTGGACCAGTATACTGCGGCGTGCAATGAAAAATTTTTAAATAGTTTTCAGAAGCCGCCAAAAAAATTTTTTTTTGCACTACCACATTTCTACATGTATGTTGAACATCCCCAAATTTTATTATGGATAAGTTCTGAATAACACTGTATATTACTGTAGTGGTGAGAAAACGTTCTATCTAAATATGCAAAAATATGCAGGATTTAAATTAACAAAGTTAACATCCGCGGCCATTTTGTTTGTACTTGGACATTTGTTTTTCTACTATTACCTATTTTCGCAAACTTCATAAAAACTCGTGCAACTTTAATATTTCACATGTTTTTATAATTCTGTAAAGAAAAAAGTTAACAGGGGGGTCAAAATATAGTGAATCACCCTGTACTCAGGGGTCATAAATTGACCCTAAAATGTAAAAGCCTCGATGTCCGGAGGGTTTATTAGTAAATGTATATTTTTTATACGTAATGAGCGTTTATTGTGACTATTCACCAGTGCTGATGGTAGCCGAAACAAAGAGAACGGTGACCTCTGCTCAGCAGGCTAGGTCCCTCCCTGTACGTTTCCATTGTATCATTTAAGGTTGTCTGCTTGGGAGTAATTGTAGTCATGACTTATTAAGTTCTGCGAGAAGTTCTTCAAACAGGATTAATCCTTTGCTTTTAGTACACCCAAAGTTCTTGAATAAATCTAGTGTAACGCCTTTATGTGCCTAGTATAATATTACAATGACAAGTAAATCTTATACTCTCCCAGTTAAAACAAACAACAACATGAAATACGCCTACGAAAAGTATTAAAATACTCAATATATAATTTTATGTCTATTTACATAAACTATTGAAACCATACTCTTTGTTTAGCCAAATGATCCATAAATAATCTCGTAGACTCTGTTCATATTTTAATAATAATAATAATAATATCTCTACCCCTCATTCTAATCACAAGGATTAGCCCGAAAGTCTGAGACTTGTGTGGAAGGGGGGGCGGCATATTATTATTTCGAGGGCCGCATTTGCGCCTCAGGAACGACATACGTTGGTAGGCCCTAACCACCATTCAGTGCTGGAATGAGGGAAACCTGGAAAACCTCATTAGTTAGGGGGACAATCTCTCACATTAACACCAAGTTGACATTCTTCCCATCCTAGGCCATCGCCAGGATGTTTATCAAGCCATCGCCAGGATGGTTGCCAA
Source organism: Pogonocherus hispidulus (assembly GCA_963924545.1). Lineage (NCBI taxonomy): Eukaryota > Metazoa > Arthropoda > Insecta > Coleoptera > Cerambycidae > Pogonocherus > Pogonocherus hispidulus. The sequence continues at coordinate 74,849,915 of OZ004693.1, forward strand.
GCCATCCCTGCGAATAAGCCTTGATCTACGAGTAAACAATTTAATTCAAAATTGTTTGGTGGAATGGGAATTAGAACCCACAACCTCTGGGTTGAGCGATCGAGACGCTAAGCCCTGAGCCACCGGCTCGCCATTTTGCTACCAATATTTCTGTTATAACTTATAATAAATAAAATACTCTGTTGTTTTTGTTTTGTCAAGATTTATTTTATTTCCACTAGGTACGACTAGATACGTAACAATTATTATAAAATATACGAAAAAATTGTGCCTAAACATACATCTATAGTATTGCTATCGTTACAAGATTACAATTCGCAGTGAAAAGTATAATAGCAGAAAATACAGTTACAGAATTCTCTGTTATTAATTGTGTGAAAACTGGCAAGTACTTGTTTTAATAAGAATAATTTCTAGAGGCTTTAAAAATGATTAGATGGCAAACTAGAAGGTCAATTCAAACTAGATTCAAGGAACATATGGCTCATCTCAAATATGGTAGAACAGATAAATCTGGTGTCGCCCAACATGCGTTTGAGAACAACCATAAAATAGATAGTAGCAATTTAAGACTAATTAGGAATGTAACAAATTCCAGACAGCCAGATGCTTTTGCGAGTTTGGAAATTGCTAAATGTAAACATAGAATGAATGGTGACAAAAACTTTTCTAAAATCAACAAGCAGAATCAAAGAATGTAATATACCTAAAGTTTATCATTCCATTAAAAATAACAAAATTGGCAGCTACGTCCGGTTAACCTTGAAATTATTTTGGTTGAAAAATTTGTAAATGATAATCTAAATGGCCAAATTTTCAGAAAAAAATTATCATCTCATGTTTTCAAATGTCTAATGAACCAGTTGCATGAAAGACCCTGTACAATCAATAAATACAATAAATACAGTAAATTGCATTAAACTTATACTTAAATTGTTTGATACAAAAATGTTTGATTTGAAGCAAGAACTTTTTCTATTGTTATTCCCAAGATACCATAAAGATATAATATCATTGTCCTTGAATATATAGACAAAAATTACAGGGATAGACTATAAATTATTTATTAGGCTGAAGTTGAAACAGACATTTCTCGATAAATCATCAAGTGTTTGTTGCCGGTTGCTTTATCGGTATCAACTAAAGCACAGATTATTTATTTTGTATATCTATCTAGAGGGCGCGTCTATGGTGCTCCTGCTATTTTTAATACTTACCATCCTATTAGAGACAAGATAATATTCAGAGTGAATAAATACTACAAAAGAAATTCTTTGATGATTAATTGTTTTTTTACTAATGAAAGATGGCGTTACAGTCAACTAATAATGTTTAAATAGTAAGGTGGTATGTTATACATTTTGTTACGATTACGTTATTGAAAGGTAGGTATTTCAATCTACATACTAGTTTTTCTCCATACTAGAGTTCTCCATTCTTTACTTTACTTTTCTTTATTTAAAAAGGAAAGGGATATTTTTATAGGAATCATAATAGATCTAATTGATAGATCTAACGTCGTGGGCTAGTTCAATAACTGCATGGTTTGTTCGGAGTATTTGAGTCCTTTTTTGAGATTTTTTTGGAATTATTTAAAACTAAAAATATTCAATAATCAACAAGTCTTTTGACATTCAGAAATATCCACAAAATAAGTTCGAGGAACTGAAACAGTTCGGGCGAACAATGAAGCGTTTTATGATGACCGATTGATACATTAAGATACGAAATGGCTATTTTCAATTTCATTTGGCCTATTAACAAATTTGTTTGCTTTATTCTATTCATTTTCTAGTGTTAGTCACGAGATTGCTTGTAACTAGAGGACAAATAATTCGATTTTCATTTGAGTGTCTAGATAATTAAAACATCTCTCAAATAATCTAAAATATAACTGCTCGATTTTGATATGACAGCTCCTGTGGCCACATTTCTAACATTTTTATTCTAGTGCAAAGTATTTCTGTATTAGTAGTTTAATATAGCAATTTGGCTACTTCTAGCGTTCAGTTCCACATTTTAATGTATTAAAGATGTAAAGTTAATAATTAAGTAAGTGAGATTAGTAAGTAAAATTTTGAAAATCACCTTGAAGATACTGTAAACCTTTTTATTAGAAATTGGAGAATCCTAGAGTCACCGAAAATATTTGTTGTCCGAGTAGCTTTAAAATTATATTGTATAACTCGTTGGTTCAAAGTCATTTAGAGTCTTGTATGGAATCCACATTGTTGTTGTTGTTGTTAAGTCTTTCGACCCATTGTGCCTGCCGCTAGTCGGGAGCTATTGGAAGGGACCCGTGCGATGCGCATAGGCCAACACCCATTCTAGGGGAAGCTCTAATGTTCTGGGATGGACCCAGATGTTTGTGTCTCTTGACCATGAGGCAGGCACAGCGACAGAGGATGTGAATGGAGTCCTTGTCATCGTGTCCGCAAAACCTGCACCTTCTAGTATGGAATCCACATTACTTTCAATATATAAATAGATAGGTTGAAACTAATTCTATAAATGCTGTTAATTAATCTTCAGTGACTTCTTGAAAATTAAATAAAATGCAAAACTATACGCAGGACTGTAAATAGTTCTACGCAACATCTAAACAAAATAAAATTTGCTGTTGATTTTTGTTTAGATTTGTCTGTAATGTTTGTATTCCTAATATTAGTCGAAAGGTCGCCTACTCTGTTTTATCCCGACTATTAAGTATAGTACAAATTTGTACTTAATTCCCCTTGAGTAACATCCCAACATTCGTACAATTAGTACTTCTCACAAATTATTGTATTTAATCATTCCTCCCCATTACCTATTAGAGTTGTTAATCTTTTCATTTTCAATTTATGATAAGTATTGCCAATATATATGTATTTAGTTTTACAATGTTCCTTCTTAGGATTTCTTGTGGTTAACTACTTGTTAAAACGTTTTTTAGTCTCTATTAATGAAATGAAAATACAGTTGAATAACGACGTATTTACAGCTCACGCTTTTTTGTCATCATGTAAATGTCTTCGTAATCCTTCGATTTTCTACCTACAACGTCTATGTAGGTAGAACCACACTCAGTCACCAGTCACCATATACAATTTTAATTAGGTACTTAAATTAGCTGAAAGACATGAAAAAACTTTTTAACGCTGTGAAAATCTGCGTAAAAGGATAGCAAAATGCGTATTTAATTGAGCCCTTTTTAAAGGGTATATTAATGACAAAATACCACTCAAAATGCCGTTGTCACATTACATTACGAATCCATTTGTAAATTTCAATGTTGCAATTAAATGTAATGTATACATTTGTCATATAATAAAATAATAGAAAATGCACACATCACCATTTTGTTTTTATCTTGAAATAATATTACTATGAATAATATTCTCAAATTTTCTAAATTTACGGAATAGTTTGACTAAGGATTAGCCTTGAAGACCAGGACTTATCCGAAAGGCTGACCTTTGCTTTTTAAGGTCGGCGGGGCTTAAGTCGGAGACTGAGGGATGCATAATGACTTGCCTTGCCAGGATGGTGTATTTAACACCCTCGTCTATCGAAACCGTGTCATGGGTATAGAGGTTCCTGATATCAACTGCAAGGTCTGCGATAGGGCGTCGGAAACAATTATGCATCTGCTCTCCGCTTGTCTCGCATATGCGGTCACGGTTTATATCCATAGACATAACGCGGCTTTACGGTTACCGTAATACTTTTTACGGCACTTCTACGAGATAGACGAAATACCAGTGCTGCCATACGCTCCGGGGGATATTGAGCCGGTTGTGAGAATGAGAAGTGCCGAATTTATTGGTAGTACTCATTTCCCACTCTCAGACAGATTCGAGCCAATAAGCTTGATGTAGTCCTCCTAGACTACCAGCTCAAAACAATGTTTGTGATCGAGTTCTTGGCTCCTCCCGAGACCAACATTGGCTTGTCAGAGGAAGAGAGATGGACGAAATATCGAGACCTTCTGTTCGAAGTCTTTAGACACCATCCATAATATACTGTGAATCTTGTGGTACTGATAATAGGAGCCATCGGTGGAGCAAGACATACACTGCTTTCGGAACTGAAGATCATACTAGCATGCTGTAATTCGGCAGATCTTCTAGCCGGAAGAATGCAGAAGGCCGTCATTCTGGGTTTACTAGCGCTACTCAGGCCACACGATTCCCAGACTCACCCCCCGGAAGCGGGGAATAGCTACTGATAACCACCAGCTCCCGACCCTGAGAATTGAAACCAGGACCGGTCGACTGGATTTAAACAAAAAAAGTAAAATAATAATCATATAACACATGAATCATACATTGCCCATCCCTCTTTATAGATCATTTAGAAAATATTTTCTATTTAATGAAACTTACAAAATCATAATAGTCGACGATGAATCTTGAATCACTCAACTATAGACCAAACACTCAACTAACTCATATTCCAAAGGTTATTGTAAAAATAAGTCTCAGAAATATCATTTATTTTTGAGTTACCGAAGTTTTAACGAACCATAAAATTCATTGAACAGTAAGTATGTAGTAATGCAGTATTTCTCACTGGTTTTTCTTATTATTCTACTTATATAAATAATTAATTAAAGACCTTTTGAAGCTATTTAAGTTAAAAGCCAATTGAAAGTAATACTTTCATCAAATCTATTTTATAAACTAATGATACTACATTTATTTATTTATTTATTTATTTATTATTTATTATCCATACAGGCCTGCTTAGCCTAATTACATGGATAAAAATTATTAATTATCAAACAAATGAAAGGTGCTTTACAATGAATGTAGTACATAGTTTTAAGACTACAATAATAACTTAACACTCATATTATAGGTAAGGGTCAAACACAAACTAAGGTAATTAATTATATCTTATGAATTTATCAGATGATTAAGAATTATATTTTTAAAAGTATTAAGAGACATTGACCAATCCAAATTTATAAGGGTGTTCAGACAATTAGCTAGCCGAAGTGCGGTCACGAGAGGCGCTCTCATAGTAGTGAATATCAAGGGAATGTTGAAAATAGTTGTGGTTCGGGTACGTCGAGGAGGTATGTTAAAAGGCAATAGAGAAAGAATTTCAGGGGAATTTATTTTGTTGTTTATAACTTTATATAGAAACATAATGACTGTTAAATTACGCCTAAGAGCAAGTGAAAAAATTTTAAATTCAGACCTAAGATCAGTTGATCGTACTGTATCAAAACGAGGCCAAACTTTATGTTTTTTAAAATACAAATGTCGTAATAGTTTATTTTGAATTTTCTCAAGTATAGCTAAAGTAGTTTCATATTCACCGAACCAAAGAATTGATGCAAATTCAAGCTTGGGTCTTACTAAACTATAATATAAAGTTTTAAGCGTATGCGGATTATGAAAAGATGTCGTTTGTCTAATGATAAATCCTAACATTCGGTTTGCAGACTTAGCAATAGATGAAATATGACTTGAAAAAGAAAAATTACTATTGTATGTGACACCCAGATCCCTAATTTCAGACTTGCGTTCTAAAATCGCCCCATTTATACGGTACTCAAAAATTACAGGTTCTTTTAGGCGGGTTATAGTCAATGCACAACATTTTTTTATATTGAAATAGAGATTATTTTCAGAGCTCCATTGATAAATACTATTTATATCCTTTTGTAGCATTACGCAATCACATACTGTTTGTACTCTTTTAAAAATTTTTAGGTCGTCCGCAAAAAGCAGGCATTCAGAGTGCCTCAGCACAGATGGCAGATCATTAATAAATAAAACAAATAATAAAGGACCCAAATTAGACCCCTGAGGTACTCCTGAGCTGGCCAAAAATTTCTCCGAACTATTATTGTTATGCTTTACAATAAAATATCTTTGTTTCAGATAGTTTTTAATTAGTTTTAGAAAGCCGTCTCCTAATCCGAATGAGTTTATTATTAGATTGAAAATATAAAGCAAAGGAATTTTCAACCAATCACTACAAGTTTTCAATATATACGGTGGTATACCATCCGGGCCAGCAGATTTTTTAGGTTTTAGTTTTTTAGATGCCTCTATAAAGTCTGCCTCGGTTATAGAGCCAATAACAAATGTATCGTTTGTAACATAGTTGGCACCTAGAAAATCCAAATTATATGTTGATGGAGTAGAATTGTATACTGATACGAAAAAACGCGCAAAAGCATCCGCTGTTTTATTGGCAGGTACATTGGTACCCTCGTATGTAAAATTACCCAAATATTCGCTATTTTTTCTTTTATTTTTAACATAACTCCAAACTCGTTCACATTATCAGTTATTCCATCTTCAATTTTTTTTGTATATTTATTCTCTTCCTTTTTTATAAGTTTTTTTAAATTTTTGGGATGTCAATATATTTTTGTTTATAGAGGTCACTCAAATCTTTCAATTTTCTTAGCCTATTTTTCTCCTTTAATAAATCTTTTATTTCTTTAGAAAACCATTTTGGATATGTTTTGCTACTTCTAATAGAATTAAACTTAGGAACGCACTCCTGTAAAATATTTTCCCAAATATCGTAAAAAGTTTTCAGCGCTGCACTAGCATCATTATGTACCAAAACTGGTTCCCAATCAGCATCCCTCACCTTCATACTTAACTCAAGAAAATTTGCCTGTTTGAAATTATATCTAGTTTCACTTAATGCGGTCTTATCAGTAATTCTTTTTGTATTATGATGCATAGTTATAGTAATATTAAGCGCCGGGTGATACTGATCTTCATTAACTAGTGGAAAATATTCTCTCTTTACCGAACACTTACTATCCTCTGAACTAATTACTAAATCCAAAGTTCTACCCTGCTGATTTTTTATGTCATTATATAGTTTAAAGGTATTGAATTCCATAAATCTATTCAATATATTAATTTTGTCGTTAAAAATAGTAGAACTTATATTTACACCCGTAATTTCATTTAAGTTAAAATCACCAAAAATATACGTCCGATTGATATCAGTTATCTGCTCTTGGATAAAATCTGTAACTGTCTCATACACAACTAAAGCACTCTTAGGAGGGACATAAACAGCACAGAAAGTATGCTTTTGATTTCTAACTTTACAACTAACAATTAATCCCTCAAAAAAACCATTATGTCGAGTAATATTCACTACCTTCAAATCTTTTTTTAACGCTATCAACACTCCTCCTCCAGTACTCTTATTGGTAAATTCGAGATTTCTGTCTGATCTGAACACATTATACATTGCAGTATCAATAATTTCTCCATCACTTACACCTTCTCGTAACCATGTCTCAGTAGCCAATATAATATCTAAATCATTCTCTAAGCATCTCCTAAAAAAATCACCTAATTTTGTGTTCAACCCTCTACAATTTTGATAACAAATATTAAGTGAATGCATATATGTCGCTAACAAAAACATACATACATACTGAGCTCCAAATAAACCACAAATAAATATACTAGCGGCACCTATTTAACAACCCAAGTTTAACTAACCAATATACTAATATGCGTATATTTAAAATTTTTACATATAATTATTTTGTTAAAATTAGTATTAATAGAGTTGTACATACATATGAATTACAGTACATACAGTTGTATTCATACATATGAATACTTATACTAAAATAGTGTTGTTATAATAAAATTTACAAATCTAAATTATTTATGAATTAGTAGTAGGTAGTAGTATTTATGAATTAGGTACCTACATAAATATATACATTAAATTAGCTATTTCTTTTGTAACTTAAAAAGGTAAAAAGACAAACGTATTTGCTTGAGTTTTTAACAATATAAGTAGGTATATTTTTTACACTTTCATAGGTATTAAAGAAGTTCAGCTTCTACACTAAGTCTTTTCACATTGTTGCCGTCTTTTATAAAAATTCTGCAATTTTGGGTCCACACGTTCTTAGCTCCAAATTTCTTTATAGCCAACATTTGTAAACTATATTTTTTTTTGGTGAGATCTTCATTGAGAAATATACCAGAACCTTTGAGCTGCGATTTGGCCATATACACTTCATTTCTTTTCATATATGAAACAAAATTTATTATGACTAACCTTGGTTTTTCCTGATTTTCTTTTTGTTTTCCAACGCGGAATACATTATTCAGCTCCACTAACCCACATTTGACTTTAAGGACGTCATTGACTAATGTTAAAATTACAGACGACAAGTTTTCATTTTCTTGTTCTTTAATTCCTACAAGTCTCAAACTATTCATTTTTGAAGTTTGCTGAAAATAATCCACACTCTCGTTGACTAGTTTTACTGATTTTCTGTTATTATCGATTAAACATTCAAGAAATGTCAGTTTGTCAACAATACTGGTGATCTTACTCTCCGCACTCCCAAATTGCTTACTCAATTTATCGAGCTGATCTTCTATCTTACCAATTAATTTTGGTGCTAATTTGATCGCAACTTGTTCTATAAGATTTTCATCTATCATAGCATAATTGCTGCGAGTTTTCGTCTTATTTGCCATAATGACTCCTCTGGCAACACTGTCCACACCTTTACGTGTGAGAAGAATTTACTGTTAATAAAAAAGAACAAATTATGCTTTTTCCTTAATAACTCAAATTCCGCTAACCACTACAGCAAGTAATACTACAGGTCTCTAATTCTGCCAAAAAACAAAAAAAAAAAGTACTTTTAATACTCGAAAATACCACTATATTTTAACAAATATCGGGAGCTCACTAATACGATGTTCAGCGCACCATTACCAACCTTATACCCCTTTTTAGGCACAACAATCATGTATATGTCTCTAGATCGCTTCGTGTTATTCTGGATTATTAATCACATTTAATAAACTCCCATGTCTGTGTTGTACGCGAGCAATGAGCAATAGTGCGTTTTACTGAGATGCCGTCAATAAAAGTAACTTCTACATGTAACTTGATTAATGCGGTTTCCGAAATTAATTGCTTCAGTAGCTACATTCCGCTTATATTATGTTGGTTGAGAAAGATAAGGCAGAGAGAGACTGAGGAATACGCTATTAGACCCAAATCAACGTTCCCATCGAATAAAAAATCCTTGAAAATGCTTCAAAGTTCCAACATAGGAATCCTCACATTTCATAGAAATAACAAAACAACGTAACTGACAACTTCTTATAAAAAACTACGTAACTACTCTTAATTTCACTGAATAGATCTCACTACACAAACTAGAAAGGTATCTACAAATCCTCTAGAAAATTAGACTTCTGTCTCCTTGTTGTTTCAGTAGCTTAGTTTCGACTAAATTTGAACAAACCTCACACAGAATCTCGACCCAGAGCCTCACTGTTAAAATTTGTATAGAAACTTCCATTGCATTTGAGCACCTATATTTAAGTAAAACACTCGTAAAAGCTCTCTCCAGAAGTTTTACTAGATATAGGAGATTTAATTATAAATACCCTACTTTGGTTTAGAGCTGGATTAAAAGAGAGCTGAATTCAACTTACCGGATTACTTTAATTACAAATATCGGTTTTCCGTCCATTACAGCTATCGTTTTTTTTTCGATTTTAAATTTTGACAAGAAGGGAGTCAAAATTCATCAAAATGATATTGTGTATGAAAATGTAATTTATTTTCACCCTTTCCGAAGGCTTGTACGGAGCTGCGTTGTTGCTGATTTATTTCTAATTCTCTTCTAGTAACATAATATGTATCATAAATATAAATATATTTTCTCGTCCTTCATAGGTATTTGATACGTAGATACCCGCAGACCAGTGAGTACTTTGGGGTTTCTATTCTCTTCTCTTCCTCTAATATGTTATTTCTTATTTGATTTGTCAGTTCGACTTTTATGAACGACCGTCATCATTCGGTGAAAATAAGAAGGGAGATTATCATTGAAGGTCATCGGCCGTGAATTTTTAATATCAAAGCGCCGCCAGATATCTGACCATACTTGATATACAGGGTGTCCCGAAAATATACGACAACGTTTATGGAGTGGTAGTGGACATGAAAACAAACCTTTTTTGTTTAATGAACATATTATGTCCGCAAATGAGCCGTTTGGGATGTAGAGCAATAAAATGTTTTAAATCACACCAAAATAACTAAATTAATTCTTGATGACATCACTGTATTTCGCTCAACATTTTTTATTTCAACCACGCTTCTTGTTGGGAGAAAAAGAAATTATTTATCATAATAAACATTCCTAAGATGCCAATTTTAAGACCGTAGTATCATTTGTGACTTATTTAGTTGGCTCAGAACATTGATTTTGAAAATGGACGATAATTCCTCATTTCAAGAACTTATCGATATGCACCTTGCTTATGGTGCAGCAAATTGTAATGAAAGAGAAGCTGCACGCTTGTATGGACAGAGATATCCAATATACCGGCCACCTTATCAGACAACCTTTGCTTCAATCCATGTCACCTTAGAGAAAGTGGAAACCTAGCGTCCTGGTGGTGATGGTGGTCGTTCAAGAACAGCTCCTACGGTGGAATTTGAAGAAGGAATTTTTCACTGTATGGAGGAGAATCCACCCAATCAAGTGTTTGCGCAATTGCACACCAAATGGGATCCTCCAGGTCGACGGTACACCGTATCATGCATGTGGATTTTTTCTTTTGGGGTCATTTGAAATCTTTAGTCTACGAAACGCCTATTCGTAATGAGAAAGATCTCTTAGCAAGAATAATAGCCAGTATACATGTATACATGTAGAAGCTACTCCTGGAATATTCCATAGGGTGCACGAGTCAATGAACCGACGGTGCAATCTTTGTATTGAAGAAAATAGTCAACATTTCAAACACTTATTGTAATAAGTGTTTGAAATGTTGACCATTTTCTTCAATACAAAGATTGCACCGTCGGTTCATTGACTCGTGCACCCTACCATACCAACCATCATTTATTTATCAATGAAATAAAGTCCAACACAAACAAAAAGTGATTTATTAATGTCCGCATTAATGTCCTATTAACAGAAACATATATGTCGCACTGAAAATACAGTCGGCCAAACAAATTGTAACATTTTAATCAAAAACCATACTGGTCGACTGCAATTTAGGGATTTTTTTGTTGCACGTCACATATTTAGTAGCCTAGAAAAGTCGACCAGTACGGATTTTGAATAAAATGGTTTTTGTATTTGTTTGGCCGATTTTATTTTCAGTGCGACATGCCCAAGTTCACACTGAATACGTTTAATTAATCTTTTGACTGCTTTGAAGAGAGTGTAAACACTGCCTTAAGAACGCCAACATTAAGAACAATGCTTTTTTGTAAGTAAAAAAATTGAACCGCGGCATTAGGGGTGATAACGTAACCTTTATATTCACTAAAAGCGAAGGTGGCAACACAGGAAAAGTGAATTTGGCAGTCAAATGCTTCTTAAAATACTTTTCATGTTTTTTCTACATGATACACATCTAACACACTTACCTATGCGAAGATATACCTACAAAGCAAGCGCAATAAAATGAAAAAAAATAAAGTGCACACACCATTCAAAGTAAAAAAATCCAGCTGATTATTGTATATATGTTATAAATAAACTTGAGAATCACATGAATCCGACTGACTCTGATAGACAACATAGAATACATAGAATAACAGCGGAAATATTTTCGATATAGTTTCAATCTGTCACTGCATCAATTGAGTTTATGTCTAGATTATTTTTGTGTCTATTATTGCTTGGTGGTTTGTGTATGTACCACATGTAAATATTTAATCATGTGCTAACAAAAGTGTATGTGAATGATTTGTTGGTAATAGAATAGTTGGTCCTAATTTGTTTTATTATGAGGCAGCAATTGTGGCCCTATCACATACAGCCGGTGAATCAAGTGCATTAGGAATATTTCTCCAACAAAGGCGACGCATATTATATTCAAGACAGGTAAATTGTATGGCTAATATCTGAAAGACAGATGAAAATACTTACACGTGACAGTATTCGTAATAATAAATGTTTATAATTTAAACTTGTACGCTGATACATATGCTGAAGCTGTAGGAAATATATTTGCAGTAGTTCCTGTGAGACTGAATGTACACATTCAGAATATACCAAATTAACGGGGGAAATTATACCTCAATTTTGCTAAAAATACTCACTTTTATATATTAGGAATATATCCCATAGAGGGATATTTAATTTTCCGGCAATTAATTTATGCACATTCGGTAAGAAAATTCCACACCGAGCAAAAATTTATTTAAAATTTCAATGTCATATTATTTTTTTGTCAGGAAAATATGAAATGGGGGAAATAGGAATGGGGGGATTTTGAGAATTTGGCGCATACAGGTCTAACCTTAAAAAAAACTTGTGGTGTTTTCACATTTAAACTGTTATTATAATTTACAATGTTTCATTACGGAATAGAGATTCCTTCAGAATCGCTCCTTTTATCCAGTTGCCACTATTCTTCCTTCATATTTAACCCATAACAATCCACTATTTTTGCGTTCGTAAATGCGATTTTTTATATGAGTGGATTTGTCACTTATAATATCACAAGAGTTTAAATTATTTCCGGAAATTTTTTTGAGGTCACGAATATTTTGAAAATTATCCCGAGTCGCGCAGTGACGAGGGATAATTTTCTTAAAATGTATGTGTGGTATTCGGTAAGAAAATTTCACACCCCCAATATCAAACCTGACATTTTAAATTAATTTCACTGGTTGTGAAGTCGGCCAAGGTATTGCTGTTGTTGACATTATGTTGATTTGTAATTTTCGTTTAAACGGTTCTGTCATAGATGTTAATTACTAGTTCTAAGCGTATGTACGTTGAGTTTAATAAGTGTATAGTGAAATGTCGTGATTTGGTAAAGAAAATCGCATGATTGTAAATTGTAAAGGAAAAAATGGTTGTAAAGAAAATAGCAAAGATGGCAATGTGTAGGTCATATATGCTTGCCTTCTCAACTGTCAAAAAATGTCCACTTAATTATCACCTCACCTCGAAAAAATTTCCGGAAATTTTTCTGGTTGCTTTGGTAATGAGTCAAAATAAAGGCACTTTATTTGTTTTAAGTAGAGGGGTGAAATTTTCACTTGCAATCTCCCTAGTGATTGAATTATTTCTGGAAATTTATCTGAGGGCATGAATATTTTGAAAATTTTCTTAAATAATTTAAGGGATATTTTTTCATTTTAGGATACAAAAGCGAAATTTTCACTAATAATATCCCTAGTGCTTAAATTATTTCCGGAAATTTTTTCGAGGTCATGAATATTTTGAAAATTACCCCGAGCCGCAGGCGAGGGATAATTTTCTTAAAATATTCATGAACGAGGAAAAATTTCTGGTTTTTAATTTAAGCACGTGGGATATTCGGTAAGAAAATTTCACACCATTACTTTATAAATATTATGCCAAAACTGAACATTTTAATTACGAATGACAAACATTCATTCTTCATAGTGAGCCATGAGCAATAACAAAAATTTTGACGACTGTCAAGTACGGTACCTTGGTCAAGTTCTACCAGTTGTCATCGTGTCATTGTGTTTGTGCAATTTGCTGATTTATTGGATTGTATTTTTGAAAATGTTCCGCTTTGGAAAGAAAACATTTATTTCTGATAATTATTCTGAAGTACTTCGAGCATTGCAAATATTATGCTTAATAAAATGTGAGTTTTCTTAGTGAAATAAAATGTCATTTTCTTAGTTACATACATATTTTGCAAATAACTTAAAAACATATTATATTTTTGTTTCTTATTAACTTTGATCTACTAATATTGGTGGAACATCATTTATTTTTGATAATTATTCTGAAGTATCTACTTCAAAATTTATGTTTAATAAAATGCGAAATCTCTTAGTGAAATAACATACCATTTTCCAAGTTTAGTTACATGAACCTTTTATAAATAACTTAAAAACATTATATTTTTCTTTGATCGACTAATATTGGTGGAACATAATTTAATTTTGAGAATATTACTTAATTTCGAGCATAGGAAATGTATTGATTCAACTCCCGCGTCTTTATTTTGACATTTTAAATGACAGAAAAATTTCCACTTATTAATTTGACACAACGTTAAAAATTTCCGGAAATTTTTTGGGTTGGCATGGTAACTGAACAAAAAACAAGCCGCCGATTAGTTAAAATATGGCGGTGTGAAATTTTCACTATAATTTTGCTTTTGTATCCTAAAATGAAAAAATATCCCTTAAATTTTTTCGTTGACATGGCCACGACCTAAATTTGACACACCTGATTGACTAATGAGTGGAGTTGTGAAATTTTTGTCAATGTTATTGTAACACATTTCATCATCGGATACTAAATTGAGAGATTAATTCAAACAATTATTAGAAAAATAAGTGATATAAAACATACACATGATTTATTTTGTCGACAGTTATATCCAGATATGTGATATTTGCATACTCACAAACACACATATATCACGATTATTTTCAGACAATACCTAGTTAAGTTTTTATAATAGGGAACCGTATATATTTTTTTATATTCTAACAGCCCGTTAAAATATCCATAAAAAAATTGTAAAAGGAACTAAAAAATGTATAGGGTGCCCTATTTAAAATACATAATTTTGTAGTGACGCGCTTATGAAAGCCACCCTAAGAAAATGTATCCTTTCATATTCTAGAGACTTTTTGTTTGTAACATCTTAAGGGTTTTTCAATGAGAACGATATGATTTTAAAATGAAATAAAATTAAAATTATTTCAGATACCACCAAACTTTTATATTAGCTTAAAGTACAGTCAATAACATTTATGTTTTGAATAACACATCGTTTAAATGCCCACCTCAGCTTCGTCTACACGAGCGAATTCAACGAACCCAATTTTCGATGACTTTGTGCAATAAATCGAACGTGATCTGATGAATGCAGCGTCTTGGCATGCAGCGTCTTACATGCATCTTAGAATGCAGCGTTCAATCTTAATGCATCAAGTGTTTATGGTCTGTTTGCATAGACATTACATTTTAAATAGCCCCAAAAGAAGTAATCTAAAGGAGTTAAATCACAGCTTCTTGGAGGCCAGTGAACCGTTGTATTCCTTGAAATTATCCTTTCGTCAAACTTTTCTTGCAATACGTCGATAGTTTCATGAGCAGTGTGACATGTGGCACCGTCTTGCTGGAACTACATATCCTCCAAATCAAATGCATGTAAATTTGGTCACAAAAAATGTCTTAACATCTGTCGGTATCGTTCACCATTCACTGTGACTAGAAAGGCTTCTCGTGAATCTGTTGTGGATTTCATACCAAAAACGGCAATTTTGCTTGCTAACATATCCACTTAATTCAAAATGAGCTTCATCTGAAAAGATAATTTTTTTCGCAAAAAATTAGGATCCCTTTCAAATTGTTCTAAACATGCACAGCACATTTTCGGCGCCGACGATGGTCCAGTGGTTTAAGTTCTTGGGTCAAAATAATCTTATACGGGTGTAAATTCAAGTCTTTTTTGCAAAATCCGCTAAGTTGTCGTGTTTTTAAGCCATAACTCTTGAGCACGACGAGGAATTGGCGCCTCCCATAATAAATTTGGATCCTCTGCGACACTAGCTCTTACAGCAGCAATATTCTCTACAGTTCTTGCATTTCGATATTTTGCTGGTGTTTTTACATCGTTTCCAAAGTTTTTACCAAAGTTTCCGCGAAGTGCGCGATAAGTGTTTACAAAAGAACTCCACAGAAGTGTGGAGTAACGGTAAAGAAAAGTTATTAATATACCTGTTAGTAATGATGGAAATGAGTTAGCAGTTTTGCTAACAGTTCAAGAAAATCCACATGTAAATTCTGAAGAATATACACGAAGAACTGGCATTAAAAAAACAAGTATTAAAAATATTTCTAAAAAACATGTGTCACGCGTTTCATATTGAACCACATCAAGAATTATACGATTTAACTATGGGCAGAGAGTTACAATTTGCACCTGGATGTTTTAAAATTGAGGCACGAAAAGTTTCAGATATTTTAAACAAAATATTATTTAGTGATGAGGCCCCGTTTAGGAGTAATGGACTACGAGTAGTAAATAAACATAACATGGCATTTATTTGAAGGAGATGCCGAAAACAACTACTCCACGGGCAATGTGCCTCGACTGGCATTGCATTCGGCATCTCCATGAATGATGTGGTGACTCCTATGGAGATGCCGAAGTAATGCAATCCCAGTCAAGGCACATTGCCCGTGGAGTAGTTGTTTTCAGCATCTCTTTCAAATAAGTAGAATTGTCTTCCTCGAAGACAATAGAGGTCACTGCTGTAATACAGTGCCGAAAAGCAGGTCGCTATCTGTCTGTCAATTTGACAATAATTGTCAGACAGATAGTAGCAAAGGCCCAAAGAGGGCACCACGGTGTGTTTCTCACCACTACTAACTTAACATGCATTATTATAACGCTGAAAATCCTCATTGGATCAGACATGTTAACCACCAAAACCGCTGGTCACTAAATGTTTGTGGAAGAATCTTAGGATCATATGTTGTAGGAATTAACTTTTTCGAAGAAAGACTCTCAGGAAAAGCCTATTTAAGTTTTTTAAGAAATGATCTATCATTTCATCTACAGGACGTTAAAGTAGCTCTCCTGAGAGATTTCTGGTCCAGCACGATGGCGCTCCTCCTCACTATCATGTAGCAGTGAGGAATTTCCTCACTGCTATCAACTGCTGTTCAACTGGAAGGAAGATAAGTGGATAGGAAAAGGAGCGCCCGTTACTTGGCCACTGAGATCCCTTGATTAAACACCACTCGATTTCTTTATGTGGAGATATGTAAAGGCACGAGTAAGTATACCGAGATCCTCCAACTACATTCGATGATATGAAACAGAGAATAAGGGAAGCTTTCTGAAGTATATCGATAGAAACCTTAAATAGGGTTAAACTTAATTTCGTAAGGCTCCTTAATAAATGCATCCAGGTCGAGGGGAGAACTTTCGAAAATATTTTAAGAAATTAGGTCGGTTTGTCCTTAAAGGATTTGGTCCGTCTAGAATTAAGTTAAGTTTACGTTCAATTACATTTATTGTAGAGATAGAATATATGTTTTGAAACAAAATATTTTTTTTAATTATAATTTTTAATTTAAAAAAAGCAAAGGGTCCAGGTTGGATCCCTGCGACCCTCCACTTGTTACTATGAACGTATTTGAGCAATATCCATTATAATAAACATACTATTGTCGATTATGCAAATAAGATTCTAGAAGGGTTACATAAGTGTGGCCAAAACCGAAGCTTAAAAGCTTGCTAAGAAGTATTTGGTGACTGATCCTATCGAAAGCCTTGGAGAAGTCCATATATACCGCATCTACCTGCTCTCGTTGACCTAAGGCGTCACACAAAAATTAATTGAAGACTGCCAGGTTACTCGTAGTAGGCTTGCAATTCATGAATCCATGTTGGTAGTTAGATATTTTGTTACTCTCGCCATATATATACGATTGTAAAGGACACTCTCCATGACCTTTGCAATGTTATTTTAAATATATATTGGTTTATAATTAATGATAGAGGCACGATTTTGAGATTTGTATAATGGGCAAACTTTCGCAACATTCAAGGCATCTGGAAAAACTGATGTTTTTAAAGTTAAATTAAAAATAATTTGTAAGGCATGTGCCAGAACTCTTAAGCAATCTTTTAAAAGAAAGTAAGGAATTTTATCTGGCCCAGCTGTTAATTTATTCTTTAACTTTTTCCCGCCTCCAAAATCTCGGCCTCAGTTATTGGTTCATAATTAATGTGTATTAAACTATTGACATAATTTCCAAAATTCAAATTCTCACTATTATTGTAAGGGTGAGAATAAATACCACTAAAAAAACTACCAAACGCATTCACTATTGATTGAGGATTATCACACAATTCATTCTCGTATGTCATTTGACCGGGTATTCTAGATGTTTTATTTTTATTATTTAAAAATGTCCAAACATATTTGGGTTCGTCTTTTAACCGTTTTGAATATTTGGTAGGTATAGCATATATGCATCTTTAATTTTATTCTTAATCTACTGATTTCTTGATAATATCCAACGTTACTTGTTTCTTTGAATTTTCTACGCAATTTAGCTTTCTCTTTAATTATTGGTATATCCACTTTATACCAGGATGGATATTTATGACTCCAGTTTTTGTACACAG
This sequence comes from Pogonocherus hispidulus, assembly GCA_963924545.1. NCBI lineage: Eukaryota > Metazoa > Arthropoda > Insecta > Coleoptera > Cerambycidae > Pogonocherus > Pogonocherus hispidulus. Next base: position 74,868,055 of record OZ004693.1, read on the forward strand.
GAACATGCTTATTTAGAATCTCATAGAATTTAGTATAGAAACTATCAACAGCACTAATACTATCAATTAAGTTATCTAGAACATACCACTTACAGTTTAGAAAATCGTTATACACCGCGACAAAATCACATTTCTTAAAACTATATGCTTTATTTTTACCATTTACTGGGAAATTATCTTGTTTCAAATACAGGCCCTCTAGTTCAATGACAAAGATGGGTGATATGTATCTTCGGGTACTAATAATTCGTTGTAAATTCACGATTTACAACGCAATTAAAATTACTCACCACTAAGTCCAACAGCTTATTACAATTATTAAAGGCACCATTAAATAGCTGCATATCCAACAAATCCTACCAGTCATTGATAGTGCGAGTTTTCCTATCATCAAAATTAGCATCAACAAAATTGAGACTATTAAAGTCCCCCACAAAAACTACATGATCAGAATGAGATACATCCCAGCCTTCAAGAACTTCAAAGAAATGATTGAACTTTTCTTAAGACAGTTACGACGGGATGTACATTATCTCTACATAAAATAATTTGAAAAACACTGTACATTTATATATTATAAAGTCAATCTCAAAAAACTCTTCACTAAATTGAGAAGTGTCAACAATGGTAAATTTTATTGAGTTATCAGAAGCCAGCAAGACTCCACCACCAGTTGTTAAATTTAGACGATCTAGCGCTGGATCACTTCGATAAACATCATAATTAGGTGGAAACAATTCATTGTTCACCGGATTTTAACAAGAGTTAAAATTCGGTTTCCCACTATGCTGTATTCACAATCACTCACACTTGGAAAAAAGTTATCTCTTTTGCTTTTGCAGAATGTTAGAGGACTTAACCTCTAACATTCTGGTAATAGACATAAATAGGTTCACTGTTGTTATTGAATCTGTTGGGCTTGTTTCGTTTAAAGATTCCACCCTGGGAACTCCGTTGATGTACTTAATACAGCAATTAGTCTCACTAGAGTTGGTACGAGCCGATAGTTCTTGTTTAACGGCTTTGTACTGCTCAACTTGTCTCTTTATCCGGTCTGATGAAACAAACATTTCTATAGTTATTATGTGTTCCTAATTTTTTAGAATTCCTAATAATGTTCTAACAATTCTTGAAAACACTTCTTGAAAAGTTACTTTAATTGGTCGAATTTTAAATTCAGGGAAAGCCCCAACCTGCACTTTTCACAATAGCATCAGAAGATACATCAGCAGATAACACATTAACAATTCCTGAGATTGCCCTATTATCAGTATTATCAGTATAGAAATAGCGACTCTTCATAGCTCACTGTATTTGTGACGAAATATTCAATCCAAATATGCAGAATTATACAAGGTTATTCCTTAAAAAATGTCGATCGGAACAAGAACCATGTGCAACAAATGTAACTGATGCATAAAATCCTCAACGAAAAATATAAAACGACCTATTGCACATACCCAGTTTTCCAAGCAATATATAGAGATTTATTTATTTAATTAGCACACTATATCTGTCATGTCATGTTTCTATTAATAGATGACAAACCAAATTTAATTTGATATTTATTAATGATGAAGAAACAGGAGTTTATTTTAAGTGGGTGAGACTAAATATTCTGCTGTATACGTGATGTTAATACAAGATAAATAAAAAATCGAATAATAGAAGTAATCAGCTGGCCTGGGATGATCTCGAGGCTTCTTATAAATACCTACAGACTATGTTGACGTTCACTTGGACGTAATTCTTGGTAAGTTATCGGCTGCAACCGTGGGAGTAGACACATTAAATAAACAAATAAAAATATATTTCTTATTCTTGCAATAATATTTACAAACAACGGTACTAATTTTAATGTTTTTCCTCGAATTTATGGGAAAAGGAAACATCAGTCGTTAATGCAGGAAATTCATACTTCATTATCTATTTATTGAAGTATAATCGCAGTCCATTAAAGATTAGTTATCCTTAAATACCTACACATACATTCAAGATTTGTGAATTAACTGAAACAGTGTAATTTTCTACATTCATTAAAAACGCAAATTGCTTTAGATTCTTTCAAGTATTTAATTATGATACAATAAGTCTAATATAGAGTACTAGATGTACTAAGGCATTGATCGGTAATATCAAGTAAAATTAGATACGTATAAAATACGTAAAAGATACGTATTTGTTAAATTCAAAATAGTTTACCGAAGCGTAGCTGAGATTGATATTCACCAATTATTTTCTTATTAATTATAATGTAGGTATAATTATTCATTATTTTAATAAATCTTACAATAATAAGAAATACAAAATACATATCTCATATAAACCACACTCTCTTTTGAAACACATGTATGTATAAGTTAATTCTACAGTAGATAAAATTTTAATGTTAACATTTAAATTATACCTAAATTATAACTAAATTATAACAATTATAAAATAACAGCTTGTACCGGGTGGCCAAATAAGAATGGACGCCGGCTGTATCTCAGAAACTACTTATCGTATAACTTTGGGAAAAAAATTCTAATAAGTAAATCGGACAAGAGAAATCGCTGGAAATTATTTTCAAGTTCCTAGGATGACCTCTAGGGGTCGCAATTGCTATAACCAGTAAGAAAATGGGATTTTTCTCAAAAATATGCCAAGTTAAGAGGTATTTTAAATAGTGGCATTGTAATCTTTGTAAAATTTGCAATCTTTTTCTTGTAATGCATTTTGCTCTATGTTTAAAAATAAAGTGGTGGGGGAAGGCTATACTTTATTTTATTCAAATAAGGATAACTCCGGTTTGGGTTAACAGAATTAAACAAACTAGGGCTCGTTTAAAAGAGCTTTTCTTAGTGAATAATCTGCAGTATATACTGTTCCTGAACTTATTTTACCGTGGTAGCTAGAGGGCGCTGTTTGACATCGTAACAGTTATTGCGCGTTCTCATAAAAATTTTAAATGGCAGGCTATATCTCTTTTTACATAGTTAAATAGAGCACAAAATTTCCAAAAAATCAGCTCAAACCGCAACTTTCTATCTTCTCTCTAACGGGAGATATTAAGAGAACAAATAAAGTTAGGTTGCCGCCTAGGCCTATAACAGTCTAATTAAAAATTATACTAGTAGGCTATGTAACATAAAGAGGTAAATAGGTACGTCAAAATATTAAAACGTTTTAGTTACATGTTAATGTCATTTAGTTAATGTCGTTTCATGTCTCATTAAGTTTGTATTGTCCGGGTTTTTCTTGTTGTTGTTTGTGCTGTTTTCTTGTTTATTCTGAATTGTAGTTAATTGTTCGTTTTTTCTTACAAAATGATTTATACAAACGAAGAGTTATTTGACATGGTAAGAGTTTATTTTGAATCAATGAGAAACGCTACAGTTGCTGCGAGAGTATATGCGCAACAATATCTTGATAGACGGCACCCCAATAAAAAAGTTTTTCTTCGAGTAATTCACCTTCTGCGAACAACTCGAAATGTTCATCTAACTGTATACCTTAGACAGCGCAGAGGTCACACCGAAGGGAACATTATTAATGTGTTAGCTTATATAGAATTTAATCTTCAACTAAGTACTAGAACTATTGCGAAAGACCTTGCAGTAACTCAAACTACGGTTTAAAACAACTCAACGAACATAGTTTTTGTTTCATAGCCTACTAATATAATTTTTAATTAGACTATTATAGGCCTATATAGGCGGCAGCCTAATATTACTTGTTTTCTTAATATCTTCCGTTAGAGAGAAGATAGAAAGTTGCGGTTTGAGCTGATTTTTTGTAAATTTTGTGCTCTATTTAACTATGTAAAAAGAGACATAGCCTGCCATTTAAAATTTTTATGAAAACGCGCAATAACTGTTACGATGTCAAACAGCGCCCTCTACCTACCACGGTAAAATAAGTTCAGGAACAGTATATACTGCAGATTATTCACTAAGAAAAGCTCTTTTAAACGAGCCCTAGTTCGTTTAATTCTGTTAACCCAAACCGGATTTATCCTTGTTTGAATAAAATAAAGTTTAACCTTCCCCCACCACTTTATTTTTAAAGATAGAGCAAAGTGCATCACAAGAAAAAGATTGAAAATTTTACAAAGATTACAATGCCACTATTTAAAATACCTCTTAACTTGGCATATTTTTGAAAAAAATCCCATTTTCTGATTGGTCATAGCAATTGCGACCCCTAGCGGTCATCCTACGAACTTGAAAATAATTTCCAGCAATTTCTCTTGTCCGATTTACTTATTAGAATTTTTTTCCTAAAGTTATACGATAAGTAGTTTCTGAGATACAGCCGGCGTCCATTCTTATTTGGCCACCCGGTACATAGGATGTTCCTTAATGTCATGTCCATACTGTAGGCTAATTCTTTGTCCAATTTTATAACTAAGAGTACAAATAAACGTGTGCCCTAAATTGCCTGGTTTTCGAGATACAGGGTGTTAAGGTTTTTATAAAAATCGTTTTTTTTTTAAGTGGTATCCAGAGAAGTAAAATAAACTAGTACCAATGACAGAAGAAAACTTTTTGTAAAATTAAGAGCACCGGTGAAAACCGCTCGTCGCGTGCCTTGAAGTTATAAGCCGTTAAAATGTGTCACATTATCTTGAGACACCCTGTATATAATATTATTTCATGAGGGCAAATGAAAGAAATTTATTATTAATATTATTAACTGTACATATATTATTTTCATATTATGATTATAAGAAGTTTTATTGTCTAATATTTAAAAAATATAATTTCTTAAGGTGGTCGTTCCCGACGCCCAACAGAACATTTCAGACCAGTTTTTCGGCATATGAATATCGTAAATTTTTTATTTATTATTTAATGTAAAAGCAATACTAATAATTCAAAAGTCTAAAATTGGATTTAGATGCTTTAAATATTTAAATTCCCCTAAGGGTGACATCCTGTGAGATTTTCAGCAATAAAATATGAACCTTAGATAATTAATTTTATATATTTATCTACAGGGTGTCCACCTAGTGCGCGTAAGTCCAATATCTGGGTTAATAAAAGAGATAACTTAATTTTTTTTCTACAGGGTTGTCTAATATCCCGAGCTGCACAAAATGAAAATATATTTACATATTCAGGGTGTTCAGTTTTTCCTGGACAGGTACCAACTTCGTTTTTCTAAATGGAAATATATATTTTTTATTGCTTTTTCGAACTAAACCCTTGATTTTAGTAGGACTTTCATCAGCCTTCCCTATACCTAACTTAAACTGTTTTTGAAATATTGACGGGTGAATATTGACATTTTTGCAACTTTGACACCCTGTAAAATCTAAACGGTTTGAGATAAAGCAAAACGGTTTGCACATTCCTATCTTAACTTTTCATAAGCTATCGTTTGGTACTAATTTCAAATTTATACAGGAATAAAACATTTTCAAAATTTTCAGAAAATTTTAAATTTTTGGATAAATCTGAAATTAGTATCAAACGATAGCTTATAAAAAGTTCAGATAGGAATGTGCAAACCGTTTTGCTTGATCTCAAACCGTTTAGATTTTACAGGGTGTCAAAGTTGCAAAAATGTCAATATTCACCCGTCAATATTTCAAAAACAGTTTAAGTTAGGTATAGGGAAGGCTGATGAAAGTCCTATTAAAATCAAGGGTTTAGTTCGAAAAAGCAATAAAAAATATATATTTCCATTTAGAAAAACGAAGTTGGTACCTGTCCAGGAAAAACTGAACACCCTGAATATGTAAATATATTTTCATTTTGTGCAGCTCGGGATATTAGACAACCCTGTAGAAAAAAAAATTAAGTTATCTCTTTTATTAACCCAGATATTGGACTTACGCGCACTAGGTGGACACCCTGTACTAGTATGGCATTTTTCACGGTCAGTTTGAAACAGATAGATCTTTCGAGAGTACTATTATAGAAAATTAAGTATGAAATATTCTTTTGTTTAAAATATTTGCGAACCTAAAGACGCAGTGGTTCCTTAAAAGAATCAGTCATTTATCGATTTTCTACGACTGTACAACTATTTTTGTGGAAAGTATGTTTACCATGTGTGTTAAATTTTTATTAACAATAAAATAATTAAAATTGCAATTACCTTTTGTGGAGAATAAGCAATGGTACGGTGCCCTTATAGACCAGGCAAATCTTATTTTTTCAATGAAGTTTAAGGGGACATTTATTTTCTAATGGGAATCGATAGATGTTATATTCAGGAACAAATATACAAAAATCCCAAAAAATCCGTTGTGACCTAAAAACGTCATCTTGAAAAAACATGGCCGCCCCTTCAATTTTTTTAAAATGAAATATCTTCTTATCCCTTGGAGCAATTTTAACATTTTTTTTTATTTTTACAGGATTTTAAGCTTAAAACATTAGAAAAAAATGGTATTTTAATTTAGATATAACCAAAAATATAAATTTCCTAACAAAAAAACGAAAAAGAAAACGATTTTTTTTTAATTTTTTTCATTTCCTACATTTAACATTTTAATATCACTAACTAACTTTACAATCTAGTTAACTACACAAACTCAGTCATTTAAAAGATCCTCGTACATATATATTGTTTTGGCAGTCATTTCTACATTTACAGTCACGATATACACACAGAAGATAGGATGTTGTGCGAAGTGGGCGATCCTTAACATGACGCGTTACGTCACTCAGAGAGTGCTTTTTGTTACGGAGATACGCACTTTGTGCATTTTTCGCAAAAGATGTTTGTTATGGTTCGTTTTATAACTTAAAAATATAAAATGTCTCAATTTCGCGAAGCTGAGCTGTTAAACACATTATTCTTACTGTAAAATTTGTTCCTCTAAGGTTTTCGCCACGAATTTCGGGAGAACTGTACAATATAGAGTAAAATTGTACATACACTATTTTGTAGAGCACAAAATATACTACAAGAAAGACTATGGGAGGGTATTATATGCACAAATATAAACACAACACAAGTTTAGAAAATGTGAGGGTTTTATTAATACAGTCAAAATTTTATTCTTTTTTTTTTCTTAACAAGTTTAATTTATTTACTTTTTATATATCAATGCTTGCATAAAATCAAACAATCTCCAAGTACAAAGTATCCTTATCTAACCAAAACCTTACGTTTAAAGGATTGGAAAGTAAGCACCATATCAAATATGCCAAAATGATGGCTTACCCAAATTTTAAAATATATTTACATGCTAGTTTATTATTGTCCATAGCATTCGGACTTTTATATTTACTACCTACCTCATAATCTTAAATTTACCAATATTTAATTTTAAATAATTTAACCTAGACAAGTTCACCAATTTATTTATTTATTAATATTTTCCTGGATTGTTACACCGTTCTTGACGGTATTTACAAAACACGCAATTTAAAGTATACAATATACATACAAATACAACACATAATTCGATGATCGAAAGTATGATGATCCAATTCCAATCCTTTAAACTTGAGGTTTTGGTTAGATAAGGATTCTTTTTACTTGGAGATTGTTTGATTTTATGCAAGCATTAGATATTAATATATAAAAAGTAAATAAATTAAACTGGTTAAGAAAAAAAAGAATTAAATTTTGACTGCATTAATAAAACCCTACATTTTTAAACCTTGTGTTGTATTTATTTTTGTGCATATAATACCTTTATCCGGGGCTAGGAAATTTCCTGTCCATTGCTGTATTTGAAGATAGGTCCTGAAAATATAAAAAAAAATATTTGCTATTAATGTAATAACCATTTGAAACTACCTTAAAATATGTTGCTTTAGTGCAACTTTCGTTGGGGGAAGAACGTCCAAATCAAAAGATTTTTCGAGTGTCCGCTTAGCTATACCATTGTTGTAAAGCTTATATCGTTCTTCTATAATGTCTCGGGATCCGTCTAATCCGTACATAAAGAAAACAAATTTATAACCAACGTTTAGTAGTTCATCTAGATCCGCATTCTTATCACTGAAGACTAACAATTTGTCATACATGAATGTATGCTTCTTAAACACCTTAAAAATAATGCGAGCGGCCATGTTTTTTTAAATGCTGACTTTAGCTCACTTTCGATTTTTTGGGATTTTTAGATTTGCATTCTATGATAAGAGAGCTATCGTTTTCAGCAAAAAAAATAATGTCCGCAAAAACTTCACACTTAACGTATATTTCTTTAAAATTTGCCTGGTCTATTAATATATATTAACAGACAGATCCCGTAAACAGAAATATTTAAAAAAAGGGGGATTTACATAGTTATCTATATTTACCTCAGCATAACATGAATATTTAAAAAACTCCCCTGCAAATGCGTCGGATGTTCAGTACGCTTCCGAATGTAAAAAAACAGTAAAACTGAAATTTAAAAAGGCTTTTACGCAGCATTTGTTTTTATACCGTAATTAAAAATTCCAATTAAGCTTTTACAGTGACTTCTGTATTAGCAACTATCATAAGAAACGTTGAAATTAAAATACAAGGCTATTCTACAACTGACATGTCTTATAAAATTATTGTGGAAAAACTTAATACTGATTTATGGCTTACTGTGAAGTTTGAAATAACAAAAAGTTCTGAATAATAGTGAACTGACGCATATGTATGTACAAAAAAAAATTAAATACATTTTAGAATGTGCTATTTTATTATTAGTAAATATTATATGGCTTCAATGGCATTCGTAGAATCTTTAATTAACGAGTTTTCAAGTTGATAATACAGAGTCATGGGTCATGGGTAGCATACAATAGTATGCAACTTTTATAGGTTTCTTGATTGGATTGTGTTCTGAGGTATAGTCTATATAATGTTAATTGAAACTGTAAAAAAAATTCCGACAAAAGAAACACCTGCACTTCGACGACGGCCTCTTTGTTTTCGCACGTGTGTCGTTTGTCGAAATTTTGTGTGCAGTTTCAATTGAGATTATAAACACTATACATATAATAATTTTATTAATAGCTTAAATTAACATCAAAGAATATTGTACGAAAATCATTTGAAAAAAGTTGATTATAATAATAATAGCATTTATTTCCAACAGGTTACACCCAATTACAGGAAGTACAAAATTTAGTATAATTAGTGCAGTAATATAGATACACAGAAATACAAAAAAAAAGAACAAAACTATAGGAAAAAATAAAATAGAAATCATATAATTGAAATAATAAATAGCAATACATTAATATGATAATCTAGACATTGCACAATTTCAAATCACAGCTAAAGAATCATTGTTAATGTCACAAAGACGACATAACTGATCGAAATTTTGACACATCGCAAATATAGGACAATGGAACATTACATTTGTATTGATGCTACGGTTATAAAATGTTACCGATTGTCTAGATTCTATACGAGGAAATAGCCAGTTAACCATTTGAAGTAAAGATGGACAATCAATAATGTTATGTAGTAAGCTATATAAAAATTTAATAGAATTTACTCTTCGTCTATTGCCCATTGATATTTCTCCAAATCGTATTTCATGCGAAAATCCTCGTATGTGGGTATTGATGATCCTCCTTATACATTAGAAACTTTAAAAACCGCCTTTGAACGGACTCCACACTACTTATGTGGCAGCTATATAATATTGGTGACAAAATCAACGCGCCATAATCCAATTTGGATCGAACAAATGTGTAATACAGCAACTTCATCATGTTAATGTTGGTAAACTGTCTACTGTTACGAATAATAAAACCTAGAACTTTAAAAGCAGATGAAGTCAATTGTTCGATGTGTTGCACAAACGTAAAAGTGTGGTCAAACAGTATGCCTAAATCTTTAACATTATCAAGTCTGTTCAAAATTGTGTCATTAATACTATAATCGAACAAAACAGGATCTCGTTTTCTGTGGAAGCTAACAATGTTACATTTATCAACAGTAAGATCTAATCCATTATGGATATACCAATTCGCAATAACGTTTATATTATTTTGTAGTAACAGGCAATCATCAGCGGATTTTATTTCGGAGTAGATTTTTATATCGTCAGCATAAATCAGTTTACTGCACCTAATCTACCCGATCCAAGCATTGATAAAAATTAGGAAAAGAATCGGTTCAAGATTAGATCCCTGAAGCACGCCTGATAGTGGTATAAACGGCGGGGATCTTAACCCTTCAATCTCGACAAACTGTGGACGGTCGATCAAATATGAGCGAAAAAGAGAAAGTAATTGAGCTGTTGCACCGAATTGTTCTAGTTTATGTAAGAGAATGAAATGAACGATCTGGTCAAAGGCCTTTTTAAAGTCGGTATAAATAACATCGAGTTGGCCCTGCTAATCAAGGTGTTCGCAAATGTGTTGTGAAAGGGTAGCTAAATTAGTTATACAAGATCTATGATTATCCACTGATGTTAAGGTCGAAGTTGAACAGATCAGGAGTAAGATCAGTTTACAGAATGTTTAAAACCACTGATTCCAATTTTGGCATTTTAAAATCGGACAGAAAGAAAGTAACGTGAACCTTTCAATCTCGACAAACTGTGGACGGTCGATCAAATATGAGCGAAAAAGAGAAAGTAATTGAGCTGTTGCACCGAATTGTTCTAGTTTATGTAAGAGAATGAAATGAACGATCTGGTCAAAGGCCTTTTTAAAGTCGGTATAAATAACATCGAGTTGGCCCTGCTAATCAAGGTGTTCGCAAATGTGTTGTGAAAGGGTAGCTAAATTAGTTATACAAGATCTATGATTATCCACTGATGTTAAGGTCGAAGTTGAACAGATCAGGAGTAAGATCAGTTTACAGAATGTTTAAAACCACTGATTCCAATTTTGGCATTTTAAAATCGGACAGAAAGAAAGTAACGTGAACCTTTCAATCTCGACAAACTGTGGACGGTCGATCAAATATGAGCGAAAAAGAGAAAGTAATTGAGCTGTTGCACCGAATTGTTCTAGTTTATGTAAGAGAATGAAATGAACGATCTGGTCAAAGGCCTTTTTAAAGTCGGTATAAATAACATCGTGTTGGCCCTGCTAATCAAGGTGTTCGCAAATGTGTTGTGAAAGGGCAGCTAAATTAGTTATACAAGATCTATGATTATCCACTGATGTTAAGGTCGAAGTTGAAAAGATCAGGAGTAAGATCAGTTTACAGAATGTTTAAAACCACTGATTCCAATTTTGGCATTTTAAAATCGGACAGAAAGAAAGTAACGGAATTTATGGATGGCGGTGTTTGTTACAAGAGAGATTTTATATACATAAATAGAAAAATCATAAACATAAGACTCGTATAAGACATTTATTTCTTATTTTTAAACATGTTGTTTGTTTCCTTTTAAGCGGAACGACTTAAATAAAATAATAAATATGATTCAAAGAAATAAAAACAAACTCGACTGTTTTCACGCCGGTAACATAACTGTAAGTCAAAATTAAAATTTAACAAGAATTTTAAAGAAAATCGACCTTAAATCACGGCAAATTCCGTAGCGTATCCTTTATATGAAACCAGTAGAACCTACGTTAAGTACCAACTAAAATAAATGGTAAAAATGTGCTAGGTTCTTAAACAAGACTATATATTTATGCAGCAATTCTTTATTGTGATTTACTGGCCATCTTGATAAATATTTATGATATGAATGAGAGTCGTAAAATCTCTAATGTTTTATTCCGTACATTTTTAATCTTGGCGTTTAAATATTTGTTACAGTAATGTACACAACGTGATGTTCACTTAGTGAGGATTGAATAATGTATATTTATTTTTAATATAAATTTTCAACAGATTTTATGCGCGGACCCTCATTAAATTTTCTTCTCGTATTTCTCATGTCATAAAACGCGCCGACGAGTAACGTCCATTATTTACTTTGTTCTTTTCACATAGTATTGTAAAAACTTGACTACTTCCGTGACGGCATTTAGTTTTCTTTTCTGCTTTAACTATTTTTCAACTAATCCATGCATAGCTATGACTAGACAGGCAATATTTTATGATTCCAGCTTATGGCAACAAGAACAAAAAAGCAATATATCAGATTTGCATCCTGTAATTATAAAATATTCATAAATTTTGAATATTCTTTTACTAAAATAAATATTTTTAGGATATTTAGCCGTTATTGACTAATTGCAAATTAATAATTATGTGAGTATTTTCGCCCTGACAAATTATTATATTCTTATGACAATGAATATAATATTTAAAAGACTGAAGGCTAAGAGAAAATAATTACGAAAGCATCCTGGTGTCAAACACACTTTTTGTTTCTAGGGAACTCAATATATTGAAATTATTTCCAATATCTTGGACTTTTTTCTCAATAACTTGACATTTTTCTCAATATAATGAGAAGAATCTCAAATATATTGACTTTTATGTGGACATTTTACAAAAAGGAAAAAGAACATACAGACATTCTAGTGCTTTAACAAAAACAAACAACTACGAGTGTAGTAAGGATACCCTACCCCCATATCCTCCATCTATAAACATGCCTTATAAAATAAGGACTGAACCAAATTAGGCCAAAACAGCCATTCTCCTGGCTAATGCCACGCCGAGACGCCGAGCGCTGAATTACAAACCAAAATTTGGTGTATTTTGTCTAACAAACAACGTTAAAGTCAAAAATACAATGTTTTGGATTGCAACTAAAACTACGAGGAAATACTCTGGACCTCACATCGTAGAATGTCACTAATTGCAGACCGGTTTCGACCTTTTTATGATCTCATCAGTGCAATATAAGTGAGCATATCCACGGGCTGGGATCTTATATGGGAATAGCTGGAGTCAAGTTGTAAGACAGAGATAGAATATTAGTATTTTGACTACATCTCAGAAGATGGCGCTAATGTATAAATAGAGTTGCAATCACATTGTGGCAGAAACCACAGAACACACTTCAGATTATATATTTGCTACATTGATCGCATTGAACATTGAAACTGAAACTACTAACTCAATACCCAATTTATTCTGTGATTGTGATTTTATACATGATACAAGATTTTATATTTGTTTTGTTTTTGAGGTTTGTTAATGCACTTTGAGTTTTGTGAATAATATTTGTGTTTTGAGCTTTTTCTATACTTTTTAATTGACCTGAGAAAACTATCAAGGTAAGTCAAGAAAATTAGATTTTTACATTTTATGAGCATTTAGATATTAATTATAAGTTTAAGTTTGTTTACACTTATCAGTACACCAGTATTATTTTTGTTTTTGAGTAAAAATTATATCAAAGTGCTGCATAATTAGTCAGAGGACCATGATCCTTAAAGTTTAATTTCATATTCGAATTACCGAGCATATCACATTTCTAAAAAAATTTTTAGATGGCATTTACATGTGCTGTTCCCGATTGTGAGGATAGGACATCTACAAGACTTCGCTTCCCAAATCCAAATAAGTTTTTAGTAAAATTTAATAACTGGCTGGAGATTATTGGAAATGACCATCTAAATAGCTTGGAACCCTCAAAAGTATTTGGTAATTACAGAATATGTCACTGACATTTTGCAACAGAAGATTTAAGTACAAATATGTATCTGAATTCCGAAGCAAGCCCTACATTATGCCCTATTCCAAATAAAATTACAGATGCAATGTCAGCAGCTACTTTGAATTATTGCAGAAGTTGAGGAAATGCTACAAACAAATATATGATAAATTTGCAGCAACGAAAACAATAACTGAAGATGTCATTTTGGCTTATTTTGCAAAAAAGTCAAAAATGTTGAAACTATTAAAAATTGTAATGTATTTTTTTAAAATAAGTGACGGTTGCAGGAAAAATAGTGTATGTAACTTACCCCGAAAGTGTTTTCACTGGACTCGCAGGCTTGCCCACTCGTCCAGTAAAACATTCCTTTCGGGACTAGTATGTAAATATCTATTTTCTTCAAGCATATAGTAATACTTACATTATTTTATGTAAGACGTATTATAGAAAATACCTATTGTTTTACTAATAAAGAAATATTCTCATTTTCTTAAAAGTACAAAAAAGTAAAATTGTAACCATAACAACTGATTAAAAAAGAGAGTCATGTAGCCATGATTTCTCAGAACTGTCAGTTTGAAATTAAACGTTACGTCAGATCACTTTTTATACAATCATGAATGTCTGAAGAAATACAATTTTAACTTTGATGCTTGAAGAAAAAATAGTGTGTCACTCGGGAGTATAGAGCTCTTTATGTGTTTCGCCCCAGTTTACACAGCCTTGGCTAACTCCTTGGCAATATATGCTTCTGATCTCAACAAATAATGTTCGTCTTCTACTCCTAGTAACATAATATACTATCGTTACTATTGCGGGATGTTTTTTAACTGCATATCATATTTTAGTGATAAGGTAACAAAACTAAATCTTTTTTGTCTCTTAATCCTACCATACAGTAATTTGGTAGTCCGTGGGTATTTCCGATTTTATATTCAAATTTATTTTATCTTTTTGAAACTTGCGTCTTTTAAGTTTTTTTTTATTTTATGTTCACAATAGTTAATACTAAGTAGTGTTCGAATAAATGTCTAGACATTAACCAACCCTATTATTAGAACATATACATATATTTGAAGTATAATTACATGATATAATTTAACTAATACTTTCATCATGTGCACCAAACCCGTTATTAAAATATGTGACTCCCAGCAATGTCTAGTATCTTAAAAAAGGTTGGTCACTTAACAATCCCTGAAATATTGATACAGAAATAAGCAACATTTTATATTATCACTTTCATTATTGCTTTATATTTTTCTATTTTTCATGTAGCATGTAATTATAATAAATCTCCAGTACCTATACTGATTTGATGTTTATAAATTTTTAATATTTTGGGTGAGATAGGTTTTAAATAATTTAGTCTACAAATGAAAAATTTGTAGTTCTCATACTTCAAATTTTAGATTTATAGACTAATTTATTTAAAATTAAATCTTATCCGGAATATATTTTCCCTCCCCTCCCTTTTGAGAATGAAAATATATTAAAGTTGTTACATCAACACTGGGAAGAAGAGATAGTTCAACTACATCTCTGCAGATGTCGCTTTCCGCGTCGCCTTGTCGGTAATAGAAGATTCCTATCTAAATCTATGTAATCTATGAGCATATCTACGAATGCAAAGATCTGAGTATTTGGCACAATGGGTAAGTCTTGCGTACGCAAGCCCTAAGGCGCCACCTCTTGGTAGTTCTCGCAACACAATCCAAACCCAACGGGGAATCTAACAACGGGGTGTAGAAAAAGAGTTCTACAGCTTAACAGATGGTTAATGTAAATTAACAAAAACGCTTCAATTTATTGATAACATTTATAAATTTGCCGAGGAAAATTCGTCAAAATTTAATTTATTATATGTATAAAGTAATATGTCAACAAAAACTTTTAATTTCTGTATTATAGTACTTCCTGCCCTGTAACCTCTTGATTGTAACTCATCACCTAGAGTTGTTCTTCTACAAACTCCAGAGCGAGTAGTTGAATTATTCGTGGCCTCTCTAAAGTATAACGCAGACCCATTAAAAAGTAGTAAGTAAATGTAGTTTTAGTAAAATTAAAAAATCAACAAGTTATATAAATCCATTATTATGATACATTTGTAATTACTTATTATACAATTACAGCTTGTCAAGAATGAGAACAAGCAAACAGAGAACAATGTAAATTAACAAAAACAAACTCTCAAACTTACTACTCTCGTAGTTGTTTGTTTTTGTAGCTGTAGAACTCTTTTTCTACAACCCGTTGTTAGATTCTAGTGCTTGTTCTCATTCTTGACAAGCTGTAATTGTATAGTAAGTAATTACAAATGTATCATAATAATGGATTTATGTAACTTGTTGATTTTTTAATTTTACTAAAACTACATGGTTAATTATATTGCTTACTACTTTTTAATGGGTCTGCGTTATACTTTAGAGAGGCCACGAATAATTCAACTACTCGCTCTGGAGTTTGTAGAAGAACAACTCTAGGTGATGAGTTACAATCAAGAGGTTACAGGGCAGGAAGTACTATAATACAGAAATTAAAAGTTTTTGTTGACATATTACTTTATATAATAAATTAAATTTCGACGAATTTTCCTCGGCAAATTTATAAATGTTATCAATAAATTGAAGCGTTTAGCACCAAAGCACCAAAGTGCATGAATATTTGCACTTTGGCACCGAAAATAATTTTGATAAGCACATATAAATAGAGGGATATTAGAGGGATATACCTAATACACACCAAGTGCCAAAGTATACCGGGAAAGTATACCCAGTATACCCAGGGTTTGGTTCAGATATTGTGGATGATATCTTTGCAGTGTTTAATACAAAAATCACTGATATTGACAACTTTATTTCTAAATTGAATAGTCGTTTCGCGTCAGTTAAATTTACATATGAAATTGAAAACTCTGGACAACTACCATTCTTAGATGTACTAATAATTAGAAATAGTGAAAATAAGTTACAATTTTAGAATCAAGAATAAAGAATTCAGGATCAAGATACAGAAAAGATACCAGTACTTTAAGATATATCCCTAAAGACTCTCACCATTGTGCTCAACACAAAATGGCGAGTTTCAATTTTTTAATTCATTGCCTTTTAAGCTTCTCTCTAAATAAGAAGAGGTTTGAAGAAGAAAAGGCATTGATTGGGGATATAGTTGCGAGTAATGAAAATTCTGTAAGTTTAATTGATAAAATAATTAGGAAACGTAAATTTAAAGAGACACTTCGAAATTCCTCGACTTTACAAAATGAAAGAGAAAAGCCACAATTCATATCTATTCCATACGATCCTCGTTTCATCCGTGATCTTGGTAAGGTTTTTAAAGATATAGGTATGCCAGTGGTTTATTCATCAGGAAATAAACTACAACAACTTTTAGGCAATCCAAAAGACAAAATAGAAACTAAGGAAAAGTCGGGGATTTACGAAATTAGCTATAAAGACTGTAATTAAAAGTATGTTGGACAAACTAGAAGGTCAATTCAAACTAGATTCAAGGAACATATGGCTCATCTCAAATATGGTAGAACAGATTAGTCTAGTGTCGCCCAACATGCGTTTGAGAACAATCATAAAATAGATAGTAGCAATTTGAGACTAATTAGGAATGTGACAAATTCCAGACAGCTGGATGCTTTTGAGAGTTTGGAAATTGCTAAATATAAAAATAGTATAAATAGTGACAGAGGGCCAATCCCATATACCCCGGTTCACGGGGTAAGTCACGGTTCACTGAACCGTCGAAATAGTTTAGGTATAAATAGACCAATGTTAACATAGGTTTAGTTTTAATTATCTCCAGATGATGCCAACTTGGTTGGCGAAACGCGCGTCGAGTGCAGTATAGTGTCTTGGTGTAATGTGGAAAACTACGTCAGTGATATCTTCACACCAAAGGTTCCAACCCCCTTCAAGACTTCAAGATACCGAGAAAGGTATTAAACAGTTAAACAAAAAAGGTACGACGGGATATGAATCATTTTGACTTGAGTAGATAAAATTCCATAGTTTTCGATTACTTCATTGAAATCCGCAAAGAAAAGATGCCAAAAAACAAGAACCGTTGATCGTCAACAACAGTCAAACAAAACACTATTAGAGGAAAAATATATTTAAAAAAACGTTTACCCTGGAATTTATATCAATTATTGTGGGTATCACTTTTGGGTTAGCAGTATCTACATCTACTTTTTAATATTTTGTGTTAAACGACCATTTTATCGTAAATTTTCTTCTAAATTAATTGATATAGAAACTTTGTACTACAACACTTAAAATCAATAAAGCCAGGAAGCCCACTACAGAAATTCATGTTAAACTAGAAGTGTGCCTTCTGGTTTCTTTGTAGACCATTGTTATTTTTATAACATTTATGTTCCCTTACTTTGTATTTGGGATATTATTTGAGAATTAAGATTTAGAAAACAAAATCCATTTAGTGATAAACTGGTAAAATTTAATAAGACCTTGAAATAAATTCCGGAATACAATTTTGGACATAGTACACCGATAAATTAAGCAGCACACTTAATCATTGTAAGAATGAAGTATAGAAATATACAGTGCTTCCGAAAAGTAACGAATATATTCATTATTTTAGAAATTGAGAAGTTTTCGAAAAAATCCCCTGACACGTCGATTTTGTTTTTAAAAAAGGCACTTTTTGACATACAACCCATATTTGTGACGTCATCGTTGTTCGAGATATGACGTCATCGACAATTTTTTTAAATAGCAACCCCCAATTTTGACTACGCTATTTGAAAGAGCGTATCATTCTACATACGCATCATGAAAAATCATGGTTGCCTGATAGTAGCTTTAGCGACCGAGAATTTATTGCTGTCAGATAAAAACTTGAAATCGTACTTTATTAAATAGTTTTTTCTGTTTTTTGAGTTATTTGTTTAGTTCTTATCTTTTGTTTGGCAAAAGCACTGCATTTGAAGTGTTTATTGAGTAGTAACTTTGTCATTTTATAAAAAAAAATGGTTAAATTAACTGAACGAGAACGAATTGAAATTCTTTGCATGATCGGATTTGGAGACAGGATGCGCACCCAAAGAGAAGTAGTTGAATTGTTCAATGAAACTCATCCGGATCGACCATTAGCCAAAGCATGGTAAGCAATATTGAGTCTAAATACCGTAACTTTGGACATGTTCGTGATCTTCCTAAATCTGGTCGATCGCCAAAATCAATAGATGATGAGGTTAATGTTTTGGCCGATTGAGTGGCCAGCCAGATCGCCTGATTTGACACCCCTAGATTATTTCTTGTGGGGATACTTAAAAAGCAAAGTATACGTTACTAGATCGGTTAATTTACAATATTTAAAAGCAAGAATTCGTCACGAGATACATCGTATATCTCCTGAAGTTATAGATAATGTCCAAAAAGAATGTATTAATCGTCTTGGCTACTGTCAGGCAACCAACGGTGCACAATTTGAACATTCAATTTAGTCAATTTTTTACATAATCATTATCATTGTCAGTATTGTGAAAATTAAATTTTAAGATCTTCAAACATTATTTTCTTGAAATTTTTGTTATGTAACACCATAATTTTTCATGATGCGTATGTAGAATGATACGCTCTTTCAAATGGCGTGGTCAAAATTGGGGGTTGCTATTTAAAAAAATTGTCGACGACGTCATATCTCGAACAACGATGACGTCACAAATATGGGTCGTATGTCAAAAACTGCCTTTTTTAAAAACAAAATCGACATATCAGGGGATTTTTTCGAAAACATCTCAGTTTCTAAAATAATGAGATTATTCGTTACTTTTCGAAAGCACTGTAGTATAGTCTAGTATAGAAAATAATTTTTTTGTCATAAGATTTACTCATCTAAACAATTATCTGGTTGGAATGACAGTTTTTGCAAAATCGCACCTCCACCCAAGAGTCAACTCACTAAAATGGTTTTCAGGCTGTATACATCAGCAATGCTAGGAATGCAGGAAGATAGCCAGACCATCATTCAGCATCAATATGCGGCGAGCTTGATGCATTGTTTGCAATTATATTAAGTTCTGATTTCCAATTCCTGCAGTTATTAGCTATGATTAGGTAATCAAAATAGTTTGATAAACATTGTTAGGGTAATAATATTTGTTTCTTCATGTGGTGTTAACAAAGGTAGCGCAAGTTTCTCAGTTCGTAATAATATATATGTTTTTGCATACAAAGTCAGCTCAAACAGGATTTTTATTGTCAATTTTTATCTATTTTTAGCCACACATTTTTAAAATAAATTTTCATGCATACAGGGTGACTCAAGGAAAATATATCAAGTGACACATATTTTTTTTAATTAAAACCTCATATTTTTTTATTCTACGTAAATTCTAATAATGTTTCATGTATCATATCAAAACGTATCTCATGGTACATATTAAGGGTAAACACGATCAATTTTACTGAAATATTTAACATTAATAAGAACTTTACGTGTTATCTACATTAATTTATATTGACATTGATGCTGAATCTCTGTCAAAATCTCAATAGAAGTTACGAGTTGTTTAACAAAATATAGAGCAACAAATAGAGCACCTATATCTCAGTCCACTGTTAGTAAAATTGGGGCATGTAAGAGACAATTATACTTTCTAAAAATATGTGTATGTGAATGTGCCAGTGGTAGTTATTCAATAAGTGCACATGGGCACGTGCACCTCCAAATAAAGTCTTTTGCAAGTCCCAAGTAAACCTCAGTTCTAAATATACACACCCCACAAAAATTATCGCAACACTAAAAATTTGCTATTATTTTGATATTCGTTTTCTCTGGAACTAATTGTCCGATTTAATTAATTTTTTTTTGTATTGTAGGTTGATTCGTTAGCAATGTGACTGGTTTAGTTACATTCTCGAAAAAAATAATTTTGAATACATACAGGGTGAAACAAGTGTAACATGATTTGTCACAGAAGTTTAGAACACCCTGTGGAGTTAATCAGTTATGGCAACATAGTAAAACTTAATAGGAGTTAAAGCGACTTCTTTTCTTAACATAATCGTCTTGGTTTCACATCGATATCTCAATAATTAAAGGAGATATTTCAAAATAAAGGGTTAAGTGTCATTTTAGTAAAAAAAATCGATTACAAGTGCATCACTAAACAAATTTAATAAAACAGTATACCCTTACAGCAATAAAACACGTCATAAAATTAAAATAACAATTTTCAGTATCGGGTATTTCCTCCCCTAGCCTCAATTACCGCTTGAATACGCTGTGGTAGACTTTCAAACAGACTGTGTATGTAATCTTCCCCTATATCATTCCAAATCTCTTGAAGCTTGTTCTGGAGCTCATTTAATGTTCGGCAGGGGATTTGACCCTCCTTGATTTTCCATGACATGTAGTTCCATACATGCTCAATTGGATTTAGGTCTGGACTGCGAGCAGGCCAGTCCATTGTAGCAACATGACTGTTTTCAAGATATTCTCTTACTATACGTGCAACGTGAGGACGTGCGTTATCTTGCATTAAGGTAAAATTATTACCCAACAAGCGTCCATATGGAATCACATGAGGAACTAAAATATCCGTTATGTAACGTTGGGCAGTCATGCTGCCATTGTTGACAGGCACCAGTGCCGTACGCCCATTAACAGAAATTCCTTCCCACACCATTACCGATCCACCTCCAAAATTTTCGATCTGTCGAAAATTGCACTGCATATGCCGTTCACCTGGCCTTCTGTATACTGGCATACGTCTATCTGACGAATATAAACAAAATCTTGATTCGTCAGTAAACAGTATACTAGACCATTCTTCTAGGCCCCAGTTACTGTGTTCCCTAGCAAATTGGAGACGGGCAACTCGATGTTCCCTGGTCAGACGTGGTCCCTTGGCTGGAACCATAGGACGTAAATTAACTTCTCTAAGACGGTTTCTAACAGTTTGTAAAGAAATGTTTGCATGTCTGGCTCCCAAAATTTCTCGTTGAAGCATACGAGCAGTACAATGTCGAGTTCTTAATGCCGAAAGTCTTAGAAATCTATCATCTGCAGCTGTAGTTACCTTTTTACGCCCTTGTCCTTGCCTTCTGGAATGTTGTCCTGTTTCTCTATAACGCCTGATTAATCTGGAATTGGTACTTGGTTGAACACCTATTACATTTGCCACATATCTTTGACTTCGTCCGTCTTCAACGAGTGCAATTGCTCTTACTGACTCTTCATTTGACAAATGTCTGTTTAACGAAGTTCAGCATTCATTTTTTTTAAATTTAGCACGCAAATTAAAAGAGTTTTAACAAAACTGTAACAATCGTATTTCTGTAGAAATAATGATTGTAGGAATGACATTTCAAATTTTGTTTTCAGAGCCTGCTAAGTTTTCGTAAAATCTGTAAATGTTTGTTAAGGTTTATTTGATTTTTTTTACTGAAATGACACTGAACCCTTTATTTTCAAATATCTCCTTTAATTATTGAGATATCGATGTGAAACCAAGACGATTATGTTAAGAAAAGAAGTCGCTTTAACTCCTATTAAGTTTTACTATGTTGCCATAACTGATTAACTCCACAGGGTGTTCTAAACTTCTGTGACAAATCATGTAACACTTGTTTCACCCTGTATGTATTCAAAATTATTTTTTTCGAGAATGGAACTAAACCAGTCACATTGCTAACGAATCAACCTACAATACAAAAAAAAATCAATTAAATCGGACAATTAGTTCCAGAGAAAACGAATATCAAAATAATAGCAAATTTTTAGTGTTGCGATAATTTTTGTGGGGTGTGTATTTCAACCAGTTAAAATTTATTAATGAAATGCAATAAATTAAATCTGTTTCTGATTTCGAAGCCACTATCTGCTTAAGTGGCAAGAGTACATCAATGTTAAGCTAAGAACGGTCCAAGGTCCGTAGCGAATGCAAGGCGACCAGATATTAAAACAAAAACACATCAGGAGGTAAACCACAAAATAAAATTACAAATGCAAACACTTAATTTTGCTAACAGAGAAAGTTATAGACTATGGTCTGAAGAGCAGAAAATTGAGACAATTTATGCAGTGGCCAGGGCAAAAAAATATAATGATTATGTGGATACTAAATTAAAATTCTAGGAAAGTAAATCCTACATTTGCAATCGTAGTAATTCAATAGGTAAAATGTGGAATTTTACTTTGTGGTTTACCTCCAGATGTGTTTCTAGTTTATTATAAGTTCCACAGACTAACTTATTTTCAGTACACAATGGGCAATCGATAGATCGACATCGATCAAATCAACAGATAGGTATAGGAAATCCTAATGCAGGTCAAAAGATGACTTTATTCTCCATCACATAGAGCAATAAAATGCAGGGTGTACCATTTAGAAACAAAACTTTTGAGCAGTTGAAATTAGTCAGAATCAAATTATTTTTTTGAACACCCTGTAAATAATAAAATATGAAATTACACATAATCTGAAAGCTTCATGGCCCACCTAACCATAGCCCAAAACTTGCTACCATAACTTTCCTTGTCAATCGATAACAAGCATTTCAATAAGATACTACAAAATTAAATGTTTTCAAAAAAATTGAAATATCTAAAAAACTATTAATTTCTCGTATAGGTTGTGCCACATTAAAAAACGTAGATTTTAGCGTAGAAATCAAAAATGTAAAAAATACGGAGTATTCCATTTAAAATAACAAAACCATTGATAGCCATTTCCGGTATAACCAGAAGTGCCAGAAAAACGGAAATACTTCAGATGAATAGAGCTTTCTCGAAAACTCCGGTATCCAAATTTTCAAAAAAATATTTCAATGGGAAGTCCTTAAACTGTTAATGAACGGATTAGCTTAATCACCCTGTACAATATACATTTATTTGGTTCATTTCTTGAACCTTTATAATACCTATCTTAAATTTCTTTATACAAAATACATCTCGACATAGAATAATAATTATTTTTATTACTGAATTATATGAATATAAAAACTGTAATCTGTGGAATCTGTAAAATTAAAATAGACTAGGATTACTGACAATCTGTAGATTTTATTCACTTGATTTTATCTAAGAATTTCAGATATCTACTACAAACTTCAGTTATCCAACAATGCTCAATTTATTTCGTGTTTCAGGAAGTTTAACAAAATTGATATCGAAACCTAACAAAGTGACACGGTTTGTATAAACTAGTAACTTTGGAATTTCAAATTGATTGAGCATATTCACGAAAATTTACGTACTATGTTGATTATTGAATTATATTTAGATTTCACTATTCAGTTGTTTATATATTGGGCAACCTGCTTTAGATGAGAAACAATCTAGCCAATTACAGAATATAGACGAGACACTAATATAAATTCAGCACCTGATATAGGGTACACGATTAGTAGGTATTTCTTAGATAACATAGTTTTTGTATTTTTACATGGAATTAAGCCAGAGTTTAAAATTAAATATATCTAGTTTAGACTATACAGGATGTCCTAAAATTCACACCCGTGCCTCTATGACTTTATTCACTTTATGAAGTCAAATCAAATTGAAAATCAAGAGTAATTAAAAAGAATATAAGGTAAATGTATTATCTGTTGTCACACATGATACAATAAAGGAAGGTATGATATTGCGCATATCCCTCCCACATCCGTGTCGTCACCGAGAGCGCAAATTTGACATTTTACAGTGTTTACATATGTAAAGGTGTGAAAGTTTCGTGGTTTTTACTACATTTTGTCCTCTAAATTCATTTTTTTTTGCAGAGTATTTGTATAATTCTAGTGTATACTAATTATAATCATATGTGAGTATAGTTAAAGTTAATTTTATATTAACACGTACCTAAACTAAAAGTGCAATAAAAATGCGTTGTGCTGTGTGCTTGTATAATAGTGATAATCGCAACCGCAAGAGCCCAATAATTTAAATAATATTAGGTAATTATATTGCTATGATATTTAGACAATGTAAACATTGCACTATCTATTATGTTACAAGGTTTTTCACGTTTCCACGGGATGAAGTAATAAAGAAACTATGGGTGGTAGCTTGCTGTCGAGCAGAAAAGTTTAATGTACATACTGCCAGAATATGTTCCAAACACTTCACCGATGATGATTATGAGATAAATTTAAACCCTGTAATAAATTATATAACCTGTAATAGATATAGTTCTGTAATGTGGTCATTAAATAAAAAAAAATGAGAAACATTTAAAATTTTCGAATAATTAAAAAAAATGAATACATTTAATAATACAGTCAATTTAGAATCTTAACCGAGCTTAAATTTTCACTTTTAATCGTAGGTGTAAGGCGAACGGTATATGTATAAAAGTTAACTTGTTGCCCACATCCTATGTTTATGAAGCGTTTATCCTATATTTAAGTACTAATCATTTTACACACGAATCAGAATAACTAATTACTTATAATAAAAATTGCAATAATCACCGATAACAGTTATTATTATTGAAGTAGGTAAGAAATTAAAAGAGCCAATTTTAAACCACCAGGGATTACTAGGGCATTTTGTATATGATAGGTACCTACCATATGGAGTATATCTAATCTGTGCTTATGATTATTAAAGAACACATTTAAGGACACTGGTTAAATTTCCCAATATTTTCCTATTCGGGACACTGTTTTGTGCCAATTATATGAAAGTTTTGATAATGTTTCCATTGAAATCGTATATAACATTTGTATTTAGCGATCATTCTGCGCTCTCGGTGACGTAATGCGGACGCATTTTCTCATGGTTGTCACATAAAGTATTCAGATAAATCCTGCCTCCTGCCTTAAGATAGGAGGCGCTAAATTTACCAGCGCCATTGTTCGATGAAGTTCCTTTAATAGCAAGATTGAATTACTGGTTCCAAAATGATGGTGCGCTTGCTCATTATGGAATTGTAGTGAGAAATTTCCTAAATGAAAATTTCCCTAGTAGATAGATCGGAAGAGTTGGACCGATGCCATGGCTTCTTAGATCCTTCGATCGTAATCCATTAGACTTCTTTTAATGGGGATTTTTACGTTTACTGTGAATCTGTTGTGAATCCTGAAGATGTTGTAGCTCGTATTCACAGCTACGATCCATATTCAGTAATAATATGGATCGGAAGAGGTGGACCGATACCATGGCTTCTTAGATCCTTCGATCTTAATCCAGTGGACTTCTTTTAATGGGGAGTTTTGAAAGAAAATGTTTACTGTGAATGTGTTGTGAATCCTGAAGATGTTGTAGTTCGTATTCACACTTCAATAATAATATGGATCGGAAGAGGTAGACCGATACCATGGCTTTTTAGATCCCTCGATCTTAATCCATTGGACTTTTTTCTATGGGGATTCTTAAAAGAAAATATTTACCGTGAACCTCTTGTGAATACTGAAGATGTTGTAACTCGTATTCACACTTCAGTAATAATATGGATCGGAAGAGATGAATCGATACCGTGGCTTCTTAGATCTCTGTATCTTAATCCGTTGGACTTCTTTCTATGGGGATTTTTAAAAGAAAACATTTACCGTGAATCTGTTGTGAATCCTGAATATGTTGTAGCTCGTATTCACACTTCAGTAATAATATGAAACGGAAGAGATGAACCAATACTATAGCTTCTTAGATCCCTGGATCTAATCCATTGGACTTCTTTTTATGGGGATTTTTAAAAGAAAACATTTACCGTGAACCTGAATCCTGAAGATATTGTCACTCGTAGTCACACTTCAGTAATATTCATAGATTTTGTGTTCTTGTTAATTTCTTTTTAATAATAAAGATTAAAGAGTAAACTGTAAAATTAATTTTTCTTGAATATAACTCGAACCCAAAGGACAATCAGAATTTTTTCTACTCTTGATTTGCGATTTGTTCTGACTTCCTATATTACGTCCTAGAAGCATGGGGGTGAATTTTGGGACACCCTGTACATACTGGGTGAAAATTTAGAACGATATTTTCAATATTTTAGTGACCATTTCGTTTTGTGAAAATGGAGATCAGTAGGTTTTGACGATGATCAAATTTTAGTTGGTTATGATAACAAAAGCGCATATAGGAACTGGCGATGTTAGCGACTTAATATTATCAACATTAAAAATTAAGCAACGTTGGTCGTAGTTAATAGTTGGATGAACTACCGTGCATCGTTGTTACTACCGTTGTCATATAATATAACAGTATTATCAGACAAACAAGCAATTTATCTGTGGTATTGAGCTAATATTCATTTACATGAGTCTCAAATATCAGAGATCTTGACTGCCAGGAGATCAATATGCCCTTTTCTCTTTACAATAATCTAGCTATGATTACTTTCAAAACACAAATTTAATATTGCTAATCTTTGAGTTTCAGGAAGAATATTCGACCTATTTGACTAGACCAAGGCTGATAAAGTTCAGGAAAATTCGAAAAAACTTGTATAATATAACAAACGATATGGACAAATATGGAACAATTTCCACTGTCACGTAATATCACCCATATCTGTTCCTTATAAAGATATTAGAACTTTGGACTGTGCACTTTGCCAAGTAAATTAATATAGACAGAGCTAATGCTCTAGGCAGGCAGAGCAAGTTTCTATTAGTGGAAGTAAACACTAACAACTCCCAAAGTTAGTTCCTTGTTTCTAGTGAGAATGCCAGCAAAAAGAGATGGGTTTTTTAAACTTTTACCGTTTTAAGGAAAATATCGAAAAAATTGTGAACAGCCAATTTAGTTTCTGAGAGATTGATAAGACAACTATTAATTTTAGTTACGCTGTTTCTTTTTTATAGAAAGTACAGTAGTATTTACTATTTCTTCCTTTTAGACCATGATCTGTGTCTTTTTAAAATAATACAAAATTTACTAATAATATCTGTAACTTATTTGTGGTGCGTTTTCATGATTCATTGTAGGGATTACACCACCTGTAAAATAACAAAAAATAGGAAACCAGAAGTATACATATTAAATATTCAAAGTGCAGTATGAAGGCAAACTTCTAAAGTTTGTGTCAAAAAACCACTGTGTAATATGCAATAAAATAAATATTTGATAAATTAACTAAATTTCATCAGTGGTTTTTTAAATTTTATACAAAATCATATCTGTAATATTACAAATCATATTTTGAATTATGTCTACATAAAATAATTATTATAATAAAATTTAAAAGACACTAACTAGATTCTTTCTAAACGTTTCAAGTTGATCCCCAACTCGTCATCAGTAGAAGGTTTGTATTAATGAAAATTTTGTCAGATTGACATGGCAGAAACAATATTCATGGATCAAACGTGGCTTCCTCTACTCCAAAAGGATCTTACCAGTGGAAAATTAATAATATCATAGTGATCAGTGCATGTGATGACATTTTGCATTAAAAATGTCAATCTGACAAAAAATTTTATCATACAAACTTTCTACTGACGACGAGTTGAGGATCAACTTGAAACATTTAGAAAAAAACTACTTAGTTAGTGTTTAATTTCTTTTAAATTTTATTATAATAATTATTTTAATTAGACATAATTCAAAATATGATTTGTAATATTACAGAATTTTGTATAAAACTAAAAAACCACTGATGAAATTTAGTTAATTTATCAAATATTTAATTTGTATGCTTCGGATTTTCTGATTTTTATTATTTTACAGATGGAGTAATCCCAAAAGAGACTACAAAGAATTTACTAATCTTTTTATTAATTTTCCAATCTGTATATGTATTAGTTATATCGTTTAATCAGCGTTATCACTCGTGTACAGATATTTCAAATGACATCGTAGTTGACAGTGTGATGAATTAAAAACACCACTATACACATTTTTATAGATAAGGCGCAAATCAAAGCAATAATATTAATTACTAGAGGTGCAGGGTAGTGTTTGCCTGACAATGTTAACAAATGGTTAAATTATGTACATAGTTAAGGCTCATGAAATATTTACAATGCTTTTGAGAGCACCTATCAAATATGTTAAATAAATTAATTGCCCGATACTAATTTTGCGTATAAGTTTCCTCATCAAAATATAGATTTTATATTCACATGTTTTTCAATTATATGTTTTTTCTCTTTTATTCCCGAAATTAGACATTTCAAAACCATATCTATGATTCGTGACAAAATACTTAGGCACGTTTTATTTAAAAAACCATGCTTTATGAAAGTTGTCAATAAAAAAGGATCAAAAGCTCACTAGAATAATTTTGTTTGTAAAAGTACTTTCTAAAAGAAATTGGAATATTAAAATCTGTCCATAATGTTATGATCAATCTTTGTATGATTTGAACCATTTTATAGGAAATACACCGTTTTAACACACCACAGTGAACGAAAAAGATACGTTAATAAAAAAGTTGCAATTAGGTATAGAGAAATGTTCATAGAATAGAAAGAATGGTAATAAACCTTAATGAAAATGATATAAAATATAGGGTGTTTCATTTATACAAATTTAGAAAAGTGGTTGCGAGTTTTGGTTCGCCCTGTATACAAGTAAAGCCATTTTGAAGAAATCCTATAGAAGGAAAACTAGACCATAAAGCATAATTTATTATTCATTTAGTATTTATTTTCTTAAAAAAGATACAGTGTGCTCAATTCGTTGCGATTGAGATACAAAAATGCTCATATCTTCTGATCTACTCTGTATAATACTAAGAAACCCTATATTGGCGAATTCGGAAAAATGATCCGATTTCAAATATGAAATAAAAAATACGTCATCTCATTATATTTATCGAATCTATGAACTATGTCTACCTTGGGAAAATAAATTGATTAATTGAATGTATGCTTTTGTGTTCGTTGAGGCAATAAATATCTTCATTGAAATAATGAAAGTAATGCATTGAATCAAAGAACACTTATATGGAAGTTACGAATATTTGTGCATTAATTAAATAATTTAATATTTCGCTGAATTTATAAACTCTTTATAAGTGAGTAATTCATAGTAAATTCAAGTGAGAATTAGTATATTTGATAGTAAAAGTCGTCAAAGGCAAGTGGTTCATGATATTAGAAGAACCAAAAATGAAATAATGGTTGGTTGCAATATTTTATAAGTTAATGTAATGTACATTCTAGGTACCTATACACTGTTATTCAGAACTTATCCATAATAAAATTTGGGGATGTTCAACATACATGTAGAAATGTGGTAGTGCAAAAAAAATTTTTGGCGGCTTGTGAAAACTATTTAAAAATTTTTCATTGCACGCCGCTGGATACTGGTCCACTGTAATGGAGTGACCTTGGGACTGATAATGCAAACTGGCTAGCACGAAAAAAACTTCGGAAGTTCTCAGAGTATACCGACACCCGATGCAAAAAAGATTTGCAGCGTTTTTACTTTAAAATAAACTTAAAGATAGATAGGTGTGACCAAAGTGACGTGTCTTTAAAATGAATAAAATTTTGTTACACTAATTTTGAAGAATTGCGCTACTTGATTAGTAGGTATTAGAAACATGAAATCTATAAAAAATTTGCACATACCTTATTACAAAAGCTGTTCGAAATAATATTCCTCGACTTGTACACATTTTGGTCACGCCTTATCCTATTTTGCCGCACTAAACCGAATTTTTCTCCTGGTTGCTGATCTTGTAAACGCAAATTATTAAGTAAATTGGGGATTTTCAGCATTTTGCTGCAACAACCACTCACAAAACCTAACTCATAGTTGATAATCCACTGGTAACAGTTCATTAACTCAGCATTACTGTACACATGAGCCATTTTGAAAATTTTACAGTTTATACTCCTACGATAAATAAAACACCGGCACACAGAGAGTACACACATAGACTGATGACTGAATATACAATAGAGATATTATCCCCACTACAAGTCTATTCGCCCAGGCGTTCTAGGTACAAAAAACGTGTTTACTTTTTTTTACCACATTCTTAGGAATGTGGTATATCAGATTGTCGTTGAAGTACAGTTGCCCATCTACGTAGTCCTTTATAATGGTATAACTTTAAACATTGTTT
The DNA here is from genome assembly GCA_963924545.1 of Pogonocherus hispidulus. Classification (NCBI taxonomy): domain Eukaryota; kingdom Metazoa; phylum Arthropoda; class Insecta; order Coleoptera; family Cerambycidae; genus Pogonocherus; species Pogonocherus hispidulus. Next base: position 74,898,516 of record OZ004693.1, read on the forward strand.
ACGGGAAATCCTAAGACTTCTATTATAATTTTTTTTGGTGATATCGATTTCTTATTTAAGGATGCACATATCCTCAAAGTTTTAGAGATAAGTTCTGAATAACCCTGTATAAGTAATATAAAACTAATACGTCCCATATAGTCAATTCTTATTCAATTAATGCTCAAATTATAGAAAGCCTTGACTTTACCCAATAATTGCCACAAGTTTCACTACATATGACTTCTAAATCAAAATATTAATAATGTTTTCGGATGTGTTGGAAAATACCCAATAAAAATAAGAGTATATATTGTTGTTATTTATATTCAGTTGGTGAACATATTATTAAATTAATATTCTCACCGCTTGATATAATGAATTGTATCAGTACACAACCATTCCGAAGTATTTGGTTCTCTCATTCCCGATAACGTTTATCGGCCATGCAATAAGAATTATTTCAATAATGTAATTCCTAAATTGTAAAACAAATTATATCTTAGGTAATTGTAGTTTTTTTACCTAGTGTTAAGTATATATTAGATATCTTGCCAATTTGTCATACATTCTATGTTGAATCATTGTTTTAAAATGATTTTATATGTCCAAACTGTACTCACAATATTTTTGTAAAATATACAGTAGTAAAATACATAGGAGCGTGTTTAATTGTTTTATATTATCTAAGGCCTCAAAGTTCTAACCTTTACTTTAAAAAATCATCCAATGTTGTTCGAGTATCAGTTGAGAGGATCTACCAGTTTAAATCGTTGGGTTAGTACTAACGATCATGGTGTAGTGTTTTATTCTAAATTCACATTTAATCAGCATATCAATGAAACTTTATCTTCTGCATTCAAGAGGGAATGTAAGTAGGCAGGGGGAAGGCTTCAGCCCATCCCCACCACTTTCCCTTCAGACCACGCCTCCGCCAGTGAAACAGAAAACAGGTATTTGCAAACAAGTATGGAACAGAAAACAGGTATTTTGAAACAGGTATAAAACAGAAAACAGATATTTTCAAGCAGATATAGAACAGAGAACAGGTAATTGCAAACAGGTACTGAGAAAGAAAACAGGTATTTGCAAACAGGTAAGGAACAGAAAACAGGTATTTTCAAACAGGTACGGAACAGAAAACAGGTGCTGATTGACTGGGGGCGTGGTCTGAAGGGAAAGTGGTGGGCTGAAGCGTCCCCCTGCCTACTAATGTACTATTCCAGTCGTAACATTTATAATTTATCACCGTTAAAAATACTTTATAAGAGTATACTTTAAAAAAAAAAATACTTTTTTATTTGCTTTTATAAGAGCAAAATTGGAATATGGCTTAAATAAACAATTTATAGAAAATGTTTAAAGAACATTTTTAGAAGTGTTTACACTTACAACCACTATTTACCCAAAAAAATATATTAGAATCAGAACTTGATTTTTCTACTAAAAAAGCTGTAAATGTTGATCAAAAAAGGAAACAAATATTTTTTTAATATTACTCAAATGTTTAAAATTTTTTATAGGCATATGACATATTGTTGAAAGGGAGATTTTGAGCTTTAAGATAGCGGGGATGAAAAACCAAAGTTGAAGTTGACAAATTAAAAATAAATGAGGATTTGGAGAAAATGTTCTTCTTTGAAAAGTGTCCTAATATAAAAGTTTTATAAATGGTTACCAAATAAGCAAGTTATAAGCCAAAAACGAAATCATCAATTTTTAAATTTTTTTTTTTTTAGTCATCAATTTAATTAACTTGATAAACAATTGAATCTCGATAACTGTCAATGCATATTTGAAATCAACATACAAATCTCTAGAACTTTTCCTATTTAAGCTTTTCTCTATCTCTTATAATAACTGAGATGATAACTCAGAAACACGCGGGTCAACTCAACTCGATATATATACATAAGTGTGTCTTACATCACAAAAGACATCCAGAACGTATTTATTATCCACTACTTTTTTTATATAAAGGCATCATATTACAACCTTTAGCTTACTATTGTAAATATTTCTGGATTCGACCTCAAAAGTCAATATTGCGCTTTTGCTACGGCTGATCCATCCTAAGACAACAACCCTGTGTGATTATCCCTGAAAGATAAATAGTAGAAGAGGTTTGACGGTCGTTCGGAATTTGTATCATACAGTAAGTAACAGTTCTAGAGGTTTGTAAACAATGGCGACTTGTGTTAACAATGAGTAATGTTCTTTTTCCAGATATTCTATTTAGATATTTTGCGCTAAAGAAGCAGAACTAAAGCAGAAATAAATTTCTTAAATGTATCTGGGTAGAAACACTAGTTTTAATAAGCAAGACAAGTGAATTTCAGAATTTACAGAATTTTACAGATTTTTTAATAAAATTGAAAACCACTGATGAAATTTAGTTACATAATTTATCAAATATTATTTTATTGCATATTATACAGTGGTTTTATGGGGCAAACTTTAGAAGTTTGCCTTGATACTGCACTTTGAATATTTAATTTGTATGCTTCTGATTTCCTTTTTTTGTTATTTTACAGGTGGTGTAATCCCAAAAGAAACTATGAATCATAGGTATAGGATATTTTCCTTCTGATGTGCCACTTGTAATCGTCATTACAGAAAAATTCACTCTAAGCAAGGAAACATCATGTTTCAGAAAATATTCCTTTGAGCAAACATCCTTAAAAGAGCACCATCGAAATTCAGTATTTTCAGAATACCAAGAAAATGAATTATTAAAATTTAGTACACGATCGAGATTTATCACGTGTAAAAATATTCATTGGTTCCACTCAATACGCCCCATGTTCAGGGGCGTACATGTTGAGTGTCTTGCGTTCCCACATCCTTGAAAATGACGTGAAAAATGTTTTTTATTCTAAGACACTAGGACTAAAATTCTAACAAATCTCTCTTTTTATATGGATTTTTAGGTTGAATACTATACAGAAAATAAAACTGTTTATATCTCAAGGCCTATAACTACATTGAAGAACAATATAGTACAAAAATATGAATATTTCTTTACTAGTATAATAATAGGCCTTTTCTATAGTACGTCTTATATACTTAGAGAAAAACTTTATTTTAAGGACCGCCTCCCCCATTTTAGATGCCGTGGCGCCTAAGGAAAAAAATGCGCATATATTGATATAAATGTTTCGCCACTGAACAATAAAATCGAAAAACTTCTATCTTGAAAAATATTTAAATTCTCTATACTATCTGATGCATGAGTAATTGAAAAAGTTGTAAAATATTGGAGCGTAGGCAATATTTAAATCAATAATAGGGAAGCTACAGATAAGTACGGATGATAAAGTGGGTATCCAAGACGAATATATTCTAAACTTCGTCACTCAACGATTCTAAACCTCGATCTGCAAAATAACTGGGGGCCAACGTAAGTAATCTTTACAATACTTACATAAAAATTCTGGTATGCTTATAAGCATACGTGAATTATGTGATTAGGTTAGTCGCTAAAAATAAAACGGAAGCGTTGGAAAATCAAATTAAGTCTTACCTACCTGGTTTATTCCACCGTATCTTTGGGATTCACAAGGAATATCCAAACCCACTAATTAATTGAAATTATGAGTGGATGAAGGGTCCATCTATATTACATTTCGGATCAATAATGTACTGAAGAAATAAGTAATACCGACAACAAGAGATTAACATAAATTAAAATATGATGAATGTGCATCAGATTTCAAAAGAACTTTTATGTTGTCCCAATATGTTATTAAAATTATCTACAAAAAATGCAAGATCAGAAAATTTTTCATTTTATTGCTATAATAACTGTTCGAAGCGAGAAATATTAAGCCGTATAATTTCTCGTAATAATTACTATTCAATTTATCAACTCTGTCTTGAATTGTGTCTTAGTGAGGGGTTTAACACTTTAAATCTTGATACAACTGTAAGTACTAATTTGTAGATAGAAAACAAGTAGGTAGTTTCTAAAATAAAATTTTCTGAGAACAGGGTTTATCGACATTATGATACGTAGTAAGTAAAAGTTTTTATAAATTTTATTAATATGTTTGATTAGCATGTTCACGTATAATTTATAACATTAAACTGTTTCAATTATGTCAAACAAAAGCTTTAGTTAATTTGTTAAATTTACTGAATAATAAAATTCTGCCTAAATACTACACAGAATACTTCTATTTTCATGTTTCTTATTTTGAATATGACGCCGTTGTAATCCCAAAAGAATTTCTTGACGAATCATATATGTACCACCTGTAAAACTGAACCTGAAATCACACCATCTATCTAACCACACTGAAGGTCTCCCGACCTACCATACAATTTATTTTAATTAAAATTTCATCGACTTATCCTTTACCGGAGCTGAAGTACACCTTAAATACAAAATTAAATTACAATCTCGTTTTCCTCCAGCTACATTCTCCATCCTACAGTTATGTCGCCAACTTGAATGTATGTAAATCTACCTACTTGAAAGCTTCAATTTCAATCAGCCGTAAATGAGACACAGCCCAGAATCGTAGATACCTATTAAACTGTATTATAATAATAATAATAATAATAGCTTTATTGCCCAACAGTTACCCATTTACAGAGCAATTTACATGCAAATTCTTAAAATTAAAATTAAGTGGCAAACAAAAAGATAAAGATATAGTTTAACAAGAAAAACAAAAAGCGTACAAAATGCTTGGACTAACATCATAGTTCAGTCGCCAATTGTATCTCGTACTTTGCTTTTGATCTCATGTATATTACAAGAGAAAATATCACATACATTAGCAATTTTATTTGCGTTAGAACACATTAAATTAACAGGTGACTTTAATAACAAGTTGGTTTGTGCTCTTTTACAAATGAAGGTAGTATTGTGCCGTGAAGCCAACCTAGGTATACATATGTTAACTTGAGATAGCAATGCGGGACAATCAACTTTACCATGTAACAATTTATACAAAAATATCACAGCTGCTTGCCACCTACGCTTCTCAAGAGATATAAAATCAAATCTTGTTAGTAACTCAATATAATCACTACCTCTAGGAGGATATATTCCACTGATCCTAAAATTAACAAACTTTAAAAAATTTTTTTGAACTCCATCAATCGCAGTTGAGTACTGAGTGTATATAGGATTCCAAATAAGAGAAGCATATTCTAATTTTGTTCTAACCAAACTAAAGTATAATGTAGTCAAAGCAGATACATCAGTAAAATTCCTACAGTTACGAATAATAAAACCCTGCGCACTAGGTATATGCTGATTTTACTATTATAGAATATTATAGAATAATAACATGAAACTGAAACTGACATAATATAATACCATTAAATTGGTATTAATGTAGAAGTATTGACAGATTCCTAGGAATAACCAAGGCAACTAAATGTCGTCTGACCGTGTTTTATCCTAAAACTGATTAATGCTGCTGCAAGATCTTGCTGCAAGATTTAATCTTACTGTTTATAGTATGATAGTTAAAAACAAGCAAACTACTACTACTAAAATTTGGGATTACTAAAACTACTACTATTACTATATTTTTGGGATTATTAAAAAACTACTACTACTTAGGATTACTAAAAGTGTTATCAGATTTTTAATATTTGTTAATTGTTAATTGAAGTAAGAGTTTCGTATTATAAGCAGCCGCGTAAAAAGTGGATACTTGAACCAAAAATTGATTTACTCAGTCGAAAATGTATAGTGCATTTCTTTATATCCTCAATGTATCTTTGAACATAACACAATATATTTTTATAAACTCTACCGATGTTTCGGTCTCTTTTAACATTTTCAAATAGAAACATTTTCAAGAATCACCTGAAGTGATGTGTTTTATTGGTAATTTTATTATTTGCAATACAAGAACTTTAATTTTTAATTAGTTACAAATAAGTCTCAATTGATTGAGACTTAAGTCGTTGATTGAATGTTTTGGTGCAAAGATTTACTCCATTATTTTTTAATTTATTTGTTCAATAATGTTTCAGACTACCCAAAACAGTACTGGAGTATATACAGGGTGAGTCAGTTTATACTAGCAGGACTCTGGCATTCGATAGAACACCTTATTTTAAGTGAAGTTTGTCATATAAACATATGTCGGGAATCGCTTCGTTTTTGAGATACAGGGTGTCAAAGTTTTGGTTTTTTTTTAGTATTTTCCACACAGCTCCTACAGTTTTTAAGATAATTTATTCAAATTTTATGATGGTTCACAAGTTTTGACATACGTAAACCATTTGAAAACGTACAGGATGATATTTTTTCGGGGGTCAGACCCCCTTTTATCATCCAGAACTTTTTTGTGGTGCGCTACTGACTGCTGATTTGTCAAAATTTGTATTCTATGTTCAATTCAGAAACTTTTTCGTCTTTTGCATTTTTATCGTAGCTGTAACAGTTTTCTAGTAATTTGAAAAAGTCTCTGAAAGAATATTTTATTAAAGAAAAATATTTTGTCAAAATTTTCACTAAAAACAATTATTGTCAAACGAAAGTTTATTAATCTAAATTGTCAAAGGTTACATACTTACAGTACAACTTTTCCCACTAATTATTTATTTTTTTGTAATATTTCAAAGACTTTTAATAAATCAGTAAAATAACTAAGAACTGATAATAAACCAAGGTCTACATCCTGGCGACGAACAACGCAGAGTAAATTTTTGTCGTTGGATACTTAACACATTAGAAAATAATAGAACTTTCTTATCCAACGTATTATGGACTGATGAATCTTGCTTCACCCGACATGGGATAGTAAATTTCAAAAGTCAACATATTTGGGCAGAGCAAAATCCACGTGCTATTAGGCCAAGAAAATTTCAAAATGAGTTTAGCATTAACATATGGGTAGAAATTTTTGACAATAGTTTGTTTGGACCATATTTTTTGCCAGAAAGGGTCTGTTCGCAAAACTTCTTAGAGTTTTTAGAAACCGAGCATCCTAATATGTGGGAAGATATCCCTCTAAATTTAAGACAGCAAGCTTGGTTCCAGTTAGATTGCTGCCTAGCTCATTTTGGAAGAAATGTAAGAGCTTGGTTAGACGAAAATTATCCAGAGAGGTGGATTGGACGTGCAGGTCCAATCGCATGGCCCCCACGCTCTCAGATATAACACCAATGGATTTTTTTTGTGGGGCTTTCTTAAAGAAAAAGTGTATGCAACTCCTGTTCAAGATGCTGAAGATCTTAGAGGGCGTATAAGGCATACTTGCGAAGACATAAGAGTTCTTCACTTAGTTTCAGCAAGAAGGTCTATTGAAACGCGATGCCGATTATATATCCAACAAAATGGATCGCATTTTGAAAATTTTAATTTGAAAATAAAATTATTTCGGGTTATTTGTAAAGTTATTTGTATTTGCCTTGGTTTATTATTAGTTCTTAATTATTTTACTTAGTTATTAAGTCTCTGAAATACTACAAAAAATAAATAATTAGAGGCAAAAGTTGTACTGTAAGTATGTAACCTTTGACAATTTAGATTAATGAACTTTCGTTTGACAATAATTGTTTTTAGTGAAAATTTTGATAAAATATTTTTTTTTAATAAAATATTCTTTCAGAGACTTTTTCAAATTACTCGAAAACTGTTACAGCCACGATAAAAATGCAAAAGACCAAAAAGTTTTTGAATTGAACATAGAAAACAAATTTTGACAAATCAGCAGTCAGTGGTGCCCCACAAAAAAGTTCTGGACGATAAAAAGGGGTTTGACCCCCGAAAAAATATCACCCTGTACGTTTTCAAATGGTTTACATATGTCAAAACTTGTGAACCATCATAAGTAATCTATGGTAAAAATTTGAATAAATTATGTTAAAAACTGTAGGAGCTGTGTGAAAAATACTAAAAAAAAAACAAAACTTTGACATCCTGTATCTCAAAAACGAAGCGATTCCCGGCATATGTTTATATGACAAACTTCACTTAAAATAAGGTGCTCTATCGAATGCCAGAGTCCTGCTAGTATAAACTGACTCACCCTGTATATTGACAAAAATAAATAGCTGGAATTAGTAATTTTCTGTAGCAAATGAAAGGAAGAAAATCGTAGCTCTGTTCCTACAGGAATCACAAACTAGTCAGATCCAATCAAATCATTCCAAATCAGTCAGCAATTTGTTTTCAACTAATCACAATCCTGCTGACTAGTTTGGTGTGATTGCTGCAGTAATAGGCGTAATAAAACAGTCAACTGACTGTTTTACATTTAAAATATAAATTTCCGGAAAGATGATTGGAGAAGTGAACCCATTGCTTGGCCTGCTAGGTTACCTGACCTAACAAAGATGGATTGCTTTGTGATAATTGTGCTTTTGGAAAATTAAGTACCTACCTACATACGATACCTCCTGCTACTAAAGAACGTATTAAAAAATAGAATCCGAAACAACTCTTTTGAGCAACGTATACAATTGCGCATAGTTCAAGACGGACGGCATTTTTAAGATCTGCTTTAATATTTTATTAATATTCTTTCTTCAATACACGTTCTTTTGCCTTATGTAAACGTTAAGTTCTCCTTCAATGGACAACCAAACTACTCTATTCACTATATGGGTGAATAAAACTGAAAAAAATTAGTTTTACATAGAGACCCAATTTATCCTTTAAAATTTTGTTTCCATTCATAGCGTACTTCATATAATTTTTACAAAAAGTCTTTTGAAAACTGTATAAAATAGTAAATATCTCAAAAAATTGTAACCTCAACCCAGACAATGCCTACATCATATTAAAAAAACTTAATTTTACATAATTTTATGTAAAAATATACAGGTTGCTCTATTTTGAATTAAAAATCTTTCGCGATTTGAAATTCGTAAAATGTGCCTTCAAAATGGAACATTTTGTATGCTATTTTCAAACTTCTTATAATTCTGAAACAATTACCATCTTCTTCTTCTCTTGTACCAAAAACCAAATAATTATTTATAATTTTTAAAAAGATATACAGACTAGAACAAGTAGTTCGATTCAGAACTTTAAACTGTTTAATAAAATGTAAAAATATACAGGACATTCCATTTAAAAAATATATCTACTTTACCACTGTTACATGAAACATTTTGAACATCCCAAAATAATTTTACAAAGATGTCCTCTTAATATCTTGTAATAACTTTGTCAAACTATTGGCATTGGTCCACCCTGCATACTCATATACAGGGTGGCCCAATATTGTGACAAAGTTCCATAACTCCTATGCCGTAATAAACAAAAAAAAAATTGGCATCTCATAGAGCCTAAGGGGATGCACATTTTATAAATATATATTTTTTTATTTCATATTTGAATTTGGATCATTTTTCCGAATTGGCTAATAGGGTTTACTAGAGTTATACAGAATAGTTCAGAAGATATGAGCATTTTTAAGTCTTAATCACAATGAATTGAGCACCCTGTATCTTTTTTAAGAAAATAAATACAAGATAATTTTTGGCTCCATTAATTACGCTATATGGTCTAGTTTTACTTTCTATAGAATTTCCTTCAAAATAGCTTTACTTGTATACAAGGCGAATCAAAAATCTCAACCACAGTTTTCTCAATTTTATAAATGAGACACCCTGTATTTTCTATCATTTTCATTAAGATGTTTCACGACTCTTTCTGTTCTATGAAACATTCCCTATACCTCATCGCAACGGTCTTTGAGATATTAGAGATTAATAATTGATTAATTAATTTTGTATTGCATTCTGCTACACTAAGTACATACAGTATCAAAAAAAATATTTTTTTATTGAAGATCGCTCTCCGCCCCTGACTCTACAAGAGTCGAGCTTTTAGGTTTTCATATTTAAAAAAAATTACGAAAAAATTTGCTGTTGACTAATTTTATGAGAAGATTATTAGCGAAATTCGCGGTTCATTAGGAAAATTTAAAAAAAATCAGTAAAAAGAAAAATTATATATGGTTTATTTGAACTTCTTATGTATACTGACTACACGGTGAGTCTATCCCATACTTCTAAAGAAATTGAGAACTTAGAGTATAAAACCTCTAATATCTCAAAGACGGTTGCAATTAGGTATAGGGAATGATTCACAGAATAGAAATAGTCGTAAGAGACCTTAATGAAATTAATATAAAATATAGGGTGATTCATTCATAAAAATTCAGAAAACTGTGGTTGCGAGTTTTGATTCGCCCTGTGTACAAGTAAAGCTATTTTGAAGGAAATTCATATCTTCTGAACTACTCTGTATAATACTAGTAAATCCTATATTGGTGAATTAAAAAAAAATGATCTTAATTCAAATACGAAATAAAAAATATGTCATTCCACTTAAAAACACATAAGTTTGATATGGTGCCGGGTTTATAGAGCACCCTATATGACTATATATTTTTAAAATGTGTGTCTTCTTAGGCTTATGAGATCCTAAATGTTGTTTGTTTATTACGGCATAGAAGTTATGGAATTTTGTAACACTATCAGGCCACCCTGTATAAGAGCAAGCCAAACATAGCATCTACCTATGCCTATCTATGGTCTAAAAAGTAAATGTTCACTCAAGCTTTCTAATGTGGCGGATATCAGCTATATATCCCACGGTGTTATTTTAAAATAGCAGTAGTTAGTGGGATGACAGCATCCGGGGTTGCTATTGTAAAACACGTGGCGCTTGACTTAATTGCCCGAGGAATTGCCCACGCAGCGTCGGTTACGCGTTGCTGCGCTGAGCGTTCAAAACCATCTAATTTATATGGTATGGTGGGCCGTAGCTAGTTAGAAATGTGTAGTCCTGAGCGAAGTAGTTCAAATGAACTATTTATTCGCTATGAAGAGCGAAAGGAATTAGTTTGTCAGTTATTTAAAGGTTAGTTCACTACGCATACTACAAAAATAGAGTGACAACAAAATCAAGTACTTCCGTCGGTCGCCCAAGCTTGGTGGGATCTAATAAACAAAATGATGAAAGAAACGACTAATTTCACGGGTGGGAACGAAATAACGAAAGCAACTAGATATAAAAAGGGGGAAGCTCAGCGATTAAACGTTTGGTATAGGTTGTTGCGTCAAGTAAGGAGGAATCTCTTTACTTATGTTCATGTTTTTTTTTTAGGCATACCGTAAACCTTTGTTACTATACCCATTGATTTTTTTTAACAAACAACAAATAAATGGAGGATAATAATTCACCAAAATCTTATTCCACTTTTTGTTATACTTAACAGCAATCTTCCAAATTTACTTATATTTCCGAAACCGATGTTTCAGTAGAATAGACCATGTGACCTAATGTGAACTAAAGAACTAGTTCTTCTTATGAAAGAAAACTATCATTCCCAACTCTAGTTTTAGTGTTGACTACTGAAATTATGTTTCGAATCTTTCGCTCAACTAAGTCTAATCCGAAAATACACAAGAATTGACTCTAGAATCGTCTGTAGGTCAACGAGAAAAAACGGTGACTGATGCTTTCCCAAAGACAATCAGTGACGACCTACGAATCTTGATATTTTTTAAAGCTTAGCGAAAGATAAAATTATGCTGATAAAGCATGGTTTTATCTTTCCGAGTTTATCAATTTTCAAAATATGCGAACATCGAAAATCCACATATTTTTGTTGAATCTACATTACATGCTCGAAAACTTCGTGTTTGGATGACAGTTTCTCGCAGAAGAAGAATTGGGTCTATTTTTTTCAATTTTACTGTCAATGCAGAGACGAGTACAAAAATAAGTTTTCATACACAATTTGACTGTCCTCCGAGGTCACTTCGTTTGACCAATATTGACTATTTCGTTCCCTCACTTTAAAAACTATATTTTTAGGTCCTATAAATAATTTACAAGATCAGGAACAAAGAATTATTGAATAACGTATGATCATAATGCCAGAAATGCTTCAAAATGTTTTTGGTAGCATGAACAGGCGCGTAAACGTGTGCATTAAACAAAGCATAAACACCTTTTTAGTCTTTCATTTAAATCTTCGACCTAGTAGTTCATTACTATTTTATCATTAGAGTTAATAACAGATTTGCACGTTATTGATGCTTGGATAGCCTGACCATAATCGGCTAAATAATGTCACTTGTGCCTAACCAGGACCAGGCGACTTGATCTAACCGATTATGCCTGACAAACTTTGGCAGCTAAGTCGAAACCGCCATTTTGTATTTTATGGCAACCTTTAATCAAGATAATTTTTGATATAGGTACAAACCAACGAATTCATATCCCGTACAAACACCACCTCCTAGATAGAGTTAATATCCATCCAGATGGTGGTGGGTTGGGTGGATATATATTAGTTTATTTTGAATGCTTGTGGCAATCATTGCTGCTTGGATATATTCTCGTTAGAGGCTCTAGGAAGCAGTGGTGGCAATCTATCAGATTTAGGCATTCCGTAAACTTGACACTAGCAACTCCAGCGAATGCGAAGTATTGCAGTGCGTTGATGTTGATTGCCAGACGCAGCAGTTGATGCCAGGTGACTGATTTAAATTCACCATAACTTTGAGAACCATGTTTAACAAATTTATTAACTCATCGTTAATTAATTCTATTTCACACAAATATTCATTTATAATTACTGCTCGTTTACACAAATTTTGAAATATCAACACTGATTATTCATATCAAAGTAATGCCAATTTCAAAATAGATAGTAATATCTTTTCAGTAAACTCAATTTACTTTAATCTAAGAATTTATAACTTCTGCAATTTCTGGAGATGTAGCATGAAATTTGTTTTTAAGTATTTTCTTCTGACGTATTTACGTATCGCAGAATTTTACTCATTTCGTCGTCTATTTACTGTTTGCACTTGATTCTTCTGAAGATTTTATATTTTCTCGGTAGGACTTTCACAATTAAATTTCAGAAATCAGTTAACAACTTTGTTGAATAAAAGGTAATAATTGAAGAAAAATAGTTTGCGGCAAAAACATATGGGCAGATACATCTATGAAACTCATAGAGAAATTTATAATACAGGATGGATAATACAGGATTATGGATTGTGTAAAAAGTTAAACGGCATAACAAACTACTAAACTTTAATACAATAGTTATTTTCAAATAAAACCGGATATTTTTATGATATGTCTCTTAACTACCCGTTCAACTGTTTTTTAAGATATTGCAGATATACATAGTAGTAATAAATATCATAGTTACACATACAAGTACAAGTATTTATATCTTTCTTTATATAGGAATTAATCCAAAAAGTTAACTAAGAGATAAACTATTAATGAAATTATCAAATATTATGGTTCAATAAAGTTTTTAATTTCCTTTGTTACCTATAACCTAGGTAAGCAAAGGAATAATTTTATTATGTTTAAGATATGTCGAAAACATCTACTTTGCATGCAATATGCACCCCCCCAAAAGTAAATTCAGTTCATTATATTATTATTCACCAAACAGCTAATTACGCTTACTTTACTTGCAAAGAAAGACACAACAATATAGAAAATTTATGTGCCATGACTACTATATTGGCTACTGTCCGAGAAGTTGGAGAAGATAGTGTACGCGCAAGCGCGGTTTCAATTAAATATTTAATTGTAGGAAGTAAATTTATTTCTTAAAACTAAATATTTGGTTCTAGAATTAAATCGTTGATAGAGCACTGAGAGTGTATCTACTACTAAATATTTTGTAGGTAAACAATTATTTAATTTTAGAAAATAAATATTTTAAAAATGGTTGGAACAAACCATACAGTTTTTACAATTATGTCAATTCTTGGTATATTCTCCAGACAAAGAAATTTTTAAAAATAATTATTTAACTCTAGTACTTAAATATAATATGCAAAAATAAATAAATTACCATTCCAAAAAACTATGGCTTATTAGCTGTTTTAAGCAAGATTTTCCCTTGTTTGATGTTTGAAGCTTGATGTTTCCCTCACTGTACAACCTATCTTAGAGAGAGAGACATTTCTTTAGAGACGATATTTATTTAATCTATGAAATATAGAGCGTCCTATTAAAAAAAATTTCGGTATTGCTCCGCCAAACATTGCTCAAAATAATAGGAAATATTTTGAGAAAAATGGCAATTTCTAATATAGTAATTGACCTGTTTCAGGATTGTTTTAATCTCAATTAAAAAAAAATTGCATTTTGTTCCATTATTTTGGGACAGACTATATATTAATCCGTAAGAGGGGGATTTGAACGTATTTGTTTTGTCTCCAAAAATGTAAATAAACCACTTTGAGCAATGTTAAAAGATGTTGATTCAAAACTGGAATTCAGACTGGAAAGGATTATTTTGCTGTTTTTCAATATATTATTGGCTGTAAAATAACTTTGAATAGCTATTATTAAAGATGTTAATTGATATTTATGAACTTTAGAACTATGTATATTTTGAGAAGAAAATATATAAAAATTGGTCACTAATAATACTAAATCATTCAACATAAATGCTTATTAACCTCAAATTGGTGGATTTTGAAAACCAATTTCCTGACAATCACTAGAGTAATACTTATTACTTATTTGATTTTGAAATGGGCACTTGAAGCCCACTGCTACGAAAGCGTAGAAAAGACATCGTGTGAAATAATTTTATAATTTCCAGTTTAAACTGACAATTATATATAATTGTCAGTTTAATCTGGCAATTATGTATAATTGACAGTTTAAACTGTCAATTATGTATAATTGCCAGTTTAAACTGACAATTATACATTATAATTGTCAGTTTAAACTGGCAATTATACATAATTGTCAGTTTAATCTGTCAATTATGTATAATTACCAGTTTAAACTGTCAATTATGTATAATTGCCAGTTTAAACTGACAATTATACATTATAATTGTCAGTTTAAACTGGCAATTATATATAATTGTCAGTTTAATCTGTCAATTATGTATAATTACCAGTTTAAACTGTCAATTATGTATAATTGCCAGTTTAAACTGACAATTATAAAATTATTTCTCACGATGTCCTTTCTACGCTTTCGTATACTGCAGCATGGAGCATGGAGCAAATTGGAACAAAATTAGCTATCCTACCTTAGTAGTTTTTCTAGAAGTAAGATTTTTTCACACTTCTATCTATAAAGATTTACAATTTTTTTCTAAATTTACAAAAAAAGTAGCAGTTAAGGTATTGAATTATATTCAACTCACTGATATTGATTGATATTATTTGTTACTATTTCCTAGATAAATAATAATGAATAATTGCTTTATTCTTAAACATAATTGGACAAGTATAGATATAAAAAGTCAGTAAAGTCTTACTAAGAAACATTCCGTTCTACAAGAACAATGCGCACGTATAATTTCCTGAGCGGTGGCTACGGAGATGACAGTTATCTCTTTGGGACTCACAGTTGGGGTTTACTTAGGTTTTGCTTAAAGTTCTTATGACTGAGATTATCTAAAGCCATCTTCGTCGCTTGTCAACCCTTCGTGTTATTTAACCTGAATTTTTATAATCCTTTCTACAAAGACAGGTTTGTTTCAAATACAATTCAACAACAATTCTCAAACATATAGACATATAAATATATATATTTTAAATGTGTTTAATAAAATAGGCGAAAAACTCTTGAAACCCCAAACAAATTGAAATATCTTAGAAAATTGTAAACTTAATCCTTACAATGCCTATACTCGAAGAAAAAGAATTTAATTTTGCATAACCCGGACCAAAAAAATACAGGACGTTCCATTTGAACTAAGACCAGTTCAAGTTTTTGCAGTTTGAAATTTCCAAACTTAATTTCTTGAACTTATTTTAATTGCACAGGGTAGTACACTTTAAGTTCTTACTGCATGCCAAAAAACTAATGAGAATCTACTATACGAAGAAAGTTACAAAGGTTCTTACAAAGTCTTGCAGCTGTCAATTTTTTTTATAAAATATTAAGTATCTTGGAAACGGCTAGGTTTAGGTATCGGATACACCACACGTTTTCAATTTCATATTGGATGGCCGATTCAAAAATGTAAAAATATACAGAGTGTTCCATTTGAAATAACGAAGTTAGTATGAATTTCCGGTAGAACCGGAAATACGTCACAGCTAAAAGTATATTCATTGAATTAGGAATCTCTTAAAAGTTAAGTTTGCAAATTTTTGCGAATGACGTTCAAACAGTTCCCGAGATTTGGCTAACTGACGGTCGTCGTGAAACACCCCGTATATGTATTCGCTTCGCTTCGCGTTACAAATTCGCTTTTCACCATTGGAATCTCGGAAACTATAAGAGATATGAGAAAGCTTAAATGGGGGCAAAGTTGCATAATCAGGGGACCAACATATTGCCCCAAAAAATATAGGCTAACCAGTTTAGGTTTTGAAATAAATAAAATTTATTTAATAAATCAATAAAAACGAAAATTTGAAAATTTTTTAAATCTTATTTGAGCAGATACACTTGAACAGGAAGGGAACAGGAAAAATGAGGAACACTTTCTGAAAGCAGCTTTCCTCTTATTGGTCAGGATATTTATATTTTCAATGTGACGTTTCGTTTTGCCAGATTCATCATCAACTTAATTTTTTTAAATGCGGACCTGAAATTCTGATACCATAATTTGCAAACCTCTTTTACCCCTAACAACAGGCTTTCCCAGAATAAATCATATTTGGACGTTTCGAAGAAAAAAATAAAATGCATCTTCAATCTTTGCGTTCCAAACTGTACAATTTTTTATTTACATACCCATTTTTTGCTCATTTATCGTACACTTAAATGTCAGTGGAGTTTACTAAATTCAATTACACCCTTGCATTTATGAATTGCGTTAAAATATGAAAACTACTAACTCGTGTTGAAGCTACAAATAACAATTAGGTTATGCTGAACGTTTATGTTATTCTTATTCCGGGTGATAAAAAAATACTTTTCATCGCAGTCGTTTTAAAATTAGAAAATGTAATTAATTTGTAGCTTCATAATTATCAACTACGGAATATTCAATTTAGATTTACATTCAAATTGATCAATAGAAAAGTAAGAATCAAATAGATAGATATACCTTTTATTCTTGGGTAACCATTGCAGAAATATTATTGTGATGATTGGAATTCAATTCAATATTAAAATGAAATTAAAAAATAAATGCTTCTAAATTAAATACAAAAAGATACATACAGAATGATTATCCGAAACTGGATCGCACCACTTTTTGTTCAGTGATATTTTTCACAACATTTCAGAAATATATTTAAAACACTCCTAAAAATAATATGTCACTGAATAAAACGTGTTGTGTTTTCATCTAGCACAATAATTCTGTATTTCTCGTTTTAAAAATAGATGCTTTGGTTTCACATTTCTATGAGAAATTGTGTACATCGCTGTAGGAAACTATAAATTAAATACAGTTTCTAATTTAAAGCCACCCACGGTGAAAAGACTTTTTGGTTACTCGTTAACTAACTTAGATTGAACTCTAATAAGACCAACCTCCTTTTAAAATTAACTTTAGGAAAATTATAGTTAATGTCCATCACCATTTCATAAATGAACCTGATTTATTTTTTATTATTTTACGGCGAAACACCAATTCTCTAATATACTAAACTTATCTTGAATAACCTGAATTTCTCATTCCTAAGATGTAGAATACTGACGACTGAATGGCAACGAACACCTTCAAGCGATAAAATTTATGATTTTCGCACATGCCAGTACAGTTGAAAAGAAAGGCCAATTTACTTGTTAATGAGCTCCGCTTAAAACTTACCCATCGTTGAGTGACCAATTGGTCACTCAACGTACTCATTCAATAACTATAGTAAGCAAGAACAGCACTTGGGATCGTAACAAACTGCTCACAGGTAAAATACATCTCAATAAGCATATTAGTACTAATATTGTCGAAAGTAACAGTTAGATCGAGTCTATCATATTTTTGAAAATATGTTTCCATTGCCTTATATCAGATCACTTGTATCAATCACTTGTACCAGAAAATAAAGGACCCTTTAATTATAATAATATCTCTACCCCTCATTCTAATCAGGAGGATTAGCCCGAAAGTATGAGACTTGTGTGGGAGAGGGAGCGGCATATTATTATTTCGCGGGCCGGCATTTGCGCCTCAGGAGCGACATACGTTGGTCGGCCCTAACCACCATTCAGTGCTGAAATGAGAGAAACCTGGAAAACCTCATTAGTTAGGGGGACAAGTCAAACATCAACTGATTTTAATCTCTCACTTTAACACCAAGTTGACATTCTTCCCATCCTAGGCCATCGCCAGGATGGTTGCCAAGCCATCCCTGCGAATAAGCCTTGATCTACGAGTAAACAATTTAATGAAAAATTGTTGGTGGAATGGGAATTAGAACCCACGACCTCTGGGTTGAGCGATCGAATTGAAGCTTTAAATAAGCTCATTTAAATCTATAAGGTGATATTTACAAAATTTAAAGTGTACAGCTAAAACGTAAATGAGAAGAGATGGTGACTACTGAGACAATATCCCAAATTGGTGATGGAGTGCGCGAAGCTTTGCTAGGAACTAATAATAGCCGGATGTGAAGTAATCCACATCCACGTTTTAAAGAACGACTATAATTGATAAAATTGTCTCAATCAAAAATCTCAAGATTTAGGTACTAAGTAATTATAAAATGGTTTGCAAACAATCGTAGTATGACCTGATCTATAGTACCACATATCATTTGCAAAACGCATTTGTGAAGTTATGTAGAGGAATGAAATTGTATGAACATTTTAAAATAAGCAATCGTAGAATACCGAGTTGGGTGTCAAGTTTTAATATCATAACAGGTGGATTGAAAATGAACAATTACACTATAGTAATATTGAGTACTCTAATATGTCAAGATAATCTAAGGGTATTCTCATCCACCATCCTTAGATGGTAAACGATATATTTTTTCAAATGGTAGAAAGTTCAATACTGCATTGCCGTGTTAAAAAAAAAAATGAATCGATAAAAAAGAGTTGCATCAGTGAAGAGTATTACTTTTGTTTGTCTATCCGTCCGAGGAGATGAAAAGAATCCATGGTTCTATTAAAAAATCGTAAAAACTTGAGTCGTCGAATTTTAAAATGAATATAGTTGAATAAAGAAGAAAAAGATGCATCAGAAAATAATATTGCTTTTATTTGTCACCTCTGACGGGTGTCTGAAGTGACGAAAAGGAGCAAATTCAAAATGCATTGTCGACTTTTAAAATCATGTGGATGAATAGAAAAGAAAAAGATACAACAAAAAATAGTATTACTTTTATTTATTTTATTTATTTTTAAACGCAAACTTAGACACTTTTTATCTGATAAATGTTTCTATAACATTGCAGAATTTTTGGATGAAAGATTTTAAAATTTTACATTTTAAATTATATGTTTTTAAATAATTATTTATTTTATTGAGGTGTATGTATGGGCAAACTGTGTTATATTTTAGTTTGAATACTATTGTGTTATTTTGTGTAATACTCATTGTATTTCTTTATATTGACTTATCCTATATCTTTGCTGTAAGATCTAAAGGGATGAATAAAATATTATTATTATTATTATTATTATTATTATCAGCTTGTCTGAGGGTATAAAAAGGGGCAAATTTTCTTTAAAAAAATCATAGCAAACTCAAATTGCGTTGGTGAGTTTTATAATACATATGGGCAGATAAAGAACAAAAAGATGCATAAAAAATAGTAAGACTTTTATTAGTCCGCCCGTCTGAGGAGATGAAGAGGGACGATTTTTTAAGAAAAATCGTCCCTCTTCATCTCCTTTCAAGTTCAACCTCGTAACTTAATATTGGCACATAGATAAATTAGCCAAAATGACTTTCAATTTCTTTTTTGAAGAAAAATTTGGCATATTTGAGTACTTACTAAATTAAAAGCCAGAGATATGCAAAAGTTGCAATAAATGTTCACTTTTAAAATTTTCCCGTAAGTCATCAGCTTAATTCAAATTATTTTACAAAGCTTCTTGAAAACCTGCTTAATTTTGGAAAACTTAAGAAGCCGCTGGCTAAAAATTATACCAACAGGAATGAAAATCGTGATGCTGATATTGAATAATATTTTGATGAAATTCCATCTTCAACCAGGACAGCTGGAACAGAGTATATACTCCAAAATATACAATTCAGAGTCAGAGTGAAAAGCAAATATCGCCCTTATGGAACTAGATTACAAGAACTGCTGGACGGCTATTATCTTACACAGGAGACTACAATTATAATTGATATGTAAATGGATCTCAGGGAAATCAGAACTTGCCGAACAATGTCATCTGGACAGACAAAACCCTATTTACTAACTGTAATGTCTTATAATAACTACCATCACTTATATCAACACTAAATTGCGAGTACAATGTAGTTTACGTAGACGATTTGAATTTGTGTAGTGCGGTATTTATCGTAAATTAACCTAAGAAAATCTCCTATTTGTTTCTAGTATTAGTCTAAAACCAGTATTTCTTTAAGAAATTGACTATCGGCTGATTTTTCTATGACCACAGCCATCCAGTCAAAGGTACTTCAATACTCTAGCCCTCATTCTAATCGCAAGGATTATCCCGGAAATCTGAGACTAGTGTGGGAGAGGGGGCAGCATATTAGGATATTATTATTAAGTAGGCTATATTCACGCCTTAGCATACTAGCTTATTATTATTCAGTAGGCCATATACACGCCTTAGGAACGACTTAGTCTAGTAAACCTTAACCACTTTTATGTACTTAATTTGAGGGAAACCTGGAAAACCTCATTAGTTATAGGGATAATCAAACACCAACTGATATTACCTCCCACATTACTACCAAGCTGACGTTCTTCTCATCCTCGACACGAGCGCCAGTAGATATACTTGCCAACCCAGCACTGCGAACGGGTAGGTACTTATAGTAGACGAATCAATTAAAAATTGTAAGGAGGAATTGGGATTCGAACCTACGACCTATGGATTAAACGATCGATACACTAAACTCTGAGCCACAACCGCCCAATCAATTATTATAACAACTATTCGCATAAAGCAGTGCTGTATATGGGATTTGCCATAGAAATCTCCCACTTGACTTTTGTTTATGGGTAAATCTAATAAACGAAATTTTTTAGTTTAATCCTTTTGGAAATAGAGAAGTTCTCCAATAAATATCAGAAGAGGTCTTTGCTACAATTAACCTACAATACCTACTTTCAGTCAAATTATATGAAACGTTTTAAAAAGTGTCAGAAATGTATTGACAAAAACGGTTCACACTTTGGACTTTAAATTTTAAGTGAAAGTTGCAGTTAAGAATTGTCTAGACAATATTTTATAATTGTAACTTATTTGTGATGCAGCTCTATGGTTTATTGTAGTTTCTTTTGCGATAACACCACCTGTAAAATAATAAAAAACAGAAAACCAAAAGTATTCATAACAAAGATTGAAAGCGTAGTAGCATCAAATCAAACTTCTAAAGCTTGCTCCAAAAACCACTGCATAATATACAATAAAAATAAATATATGTGACAAATTAACTGAATTTCATTAGTTTGTTCATGTAATTTCATTGCATATTATCATAGAGTAAATATTATACAGTGGTTTTTTGGGGCAAACTTTAGAAGTTTGTCTTGATACTACCGAACCGAGCTGGTGGCTCAGGGTTTATTGTTTCGATCGCTCAACCCAGAGCTCGCGGCTTCGAATCCTCATTCCACCAAACAACTTTTAATTAAATGGTTTACTCGTAGAACAAGGCTTGTTCGCAGGATTGTTGGCAACCACCCTGGCGATGACCTAGGATGGGTAAAATGTCAACTTGGTGTTAATGTGACAGATTAAAGTCAGTACTGTCCCCTTTAACTAATGAAGTTCAGATATCCCTCATTCCAGCCCGCGAAATAGTAATATGCCGCTCCTCTCCGATACAAGTCTCACACATTCGGGCTAATCCTTGTGATTAGAATGAGGGGTAGAGATATTATTATTATTATTATTATTATTTTTTTTTTTTTTGAAATCCAGTCGACTGGTTCCCTGGCTCCGATTCTCCGGGTCGGCCGCTGGTTTTATTATTATTATTATTATTATTATTATTATTATTATTATTATTATTATTATTATTATTATTATTATTATTATTATTATTATTATCATTATTATAATAATAATAATAATTATTATTATTATTTTTTTTTTTAATTTCACAGATTACTCTGGGTGTAGCTCGTACATCCGGGATATCCAAGGACGTTAAGAGGTGGCTACTAATTAGAGAAGACTCTTCGAACTATTGCAGTGGTGGCCAAAATTACAGCTTTCTGCATTGGTCCTATTAGCTGTAGGCTCAGTTGCAGTTGTTCCAGATAAGAAGCAAGTTTTCTGTGCACCAAACCATTTGCCGAGATGACTATCGGCATGATGATAACCTTATTTAGTTGCCAAATTTGCTTGACATCTTGGGCTAACTCATCATATTTGGTTATCTTACCGTTATGTGCTCTTTCAATGTTTTCATCTAGCGGAACTGTAAAGTCGATGAAAATTGCAGTTTGTTTTTCTTTATCGAGCATAACAATATCTGGACGGTTATGCGCGACAGGCCTATCTGTGACAATCTCCATATCCCAGTAAATTTTAACTTTTTGATTTTCAGTCACTGATGTAGGTAAGTATTTATAGTTTTCTTGTTTGACTGTAATGAGTTTTTCTTTCAGGCACAAGGCTTGGTGTACAATCCTTCCCATACTGTCATTCCTTGACTGGTAGGCAGTGGATGCCTGTGCGGTGCATCCAGATATTAAATGCTGAATGGATTCCTGGGAGGCTTTGCACAATCTACAGGTCGTATCATCTATGTGATCTTTAACTATATGCCTCCTGTACATTTTTGTGGGTACCACTTAGTTCTGGATTGCACAAAGAGCTCCCTCAGTTTCCGGGAATAGATATCCTTGTTGCAGTTAGGTAAGAGAGTGCTGCTTATTTATATCCTTGTTTTTTAGGTGGTTTGGATATCAACCATGAATGGATTTTTGACACCAGTCCTTCTCTAGCTTTTCATTGATATTTATTTGCTGTTCGTATTGGTCTGCAGCTAAATTCAAGGGAGATAATTGTATGTATACTTGCCTTAATGCTCGATGGACGGGTGAGTTATTATTTAAGAAATATCTTCTCATGTTCTCACACTGGGATTGATGTGCACTTTCCAGATTAAGAAGACCTCTGCCTCCTTGGATTCTCGGTAAATATAGCCTCTCAAGGGCAGCTTTAGGGTGGTGGATCCTGTGTGACGTGAGGGTTGTTCTTATTTTCCTGTCCAGGCTCTGCAGTTCCGTGGTGGTCCATCTCAATACGCCAAAAGTATATGTTAGTACTGGAGTTGCCCATGTGTTAATGACTTGAAACTTATTTTTGGCATAAAGGTGAGTACTTAAGATTTTATTTAATCTCTGAAAGAATTTTTGTTTAATTTTGTTCTTACTTAGGCTTTCGTCAAT
Organism: Pogonocherus hispidulus; assembly: GCA_963924545.1. Lineage (NCBI taxonomy): Eukaryota > Metazoa > Arthropoda > Insecta > Coleoptera > Cerambycidae > Pogonocherus > Pogonocherus hispidulus. The sequence goes on from OZ004693.1 coordinate 74,921,949, forward strand.
GTTTAAAACCTGCTCAATGCCAAGGTACTTATAGGCGTCGTCATCAAGAGAGTTTAATGTGGTTCCGTCAGCAAGGGTCATACTGCCACTTTCACGAGTTCTTCCTCTCGTCACATGCAGCAAAGCACACTTCTCTATTATTCTTCTCTTATTATTATTATTATTATTATTATTTTATTATTATTACTACACTTTCAATCTTTAATTTGAATACTTCTGGGTTTCTTGTTTTTTATTATTAATTTGTAATTTAATATTATTGATAAAATTGAAAAAAGTGCGAAAAATAATTAAAGATTAATGTTTACCTATGTTAATATTGAGTCAGTGTGTTTATTTAATGCGACTTTAATTGAGACTACCGTTGTTTCATTTTTAAAGATAGAACAGTGGAACGCACAAACGCACATCATAAAAATAACTATATTCTATTCAACAAATGCGAATTAATTGATTGTTGGACGTATTTCAATCGTATTGCTGTACTGAAAGAATTAAATAAGCGAATTAGACCTTAATTTGAATAATCGGAATTAACTCTGAAACGAAATAACTGAATTTAGATATATTGAATTACAAATAATGCAGGTAGGTATTAAGTTATTTATATAAAAAAAAAGAAAGAGCGGATCTACACCTATTACCAATTCAACAGGTTAATCAGGTCTGTTGAATTGGCTATAATATATAGAGACTGAAATCTGTTGTCGACGGAGGCATACGCCAAATATTTTAATCTCTGGAATTATATAATGTATAAATTTCGAATTAATATGCCTATCAATGTAGTTAAACCACATTCCAATTAATTAACCTAGACAGCATATACACGGGAAATGTATATTTCAAATCCAGCTTTACATACTGATATTTCATTAAAAAAAATCGCTTTTCAGTTACAAACCCGCCCAAGCATAGCTTCTGGGCTGTATTAGTGTTGTTATACATATACAGGGTTCATAGTTTGTTCCTTTCGGGATTACACCACCTGTAATATAACAAAAAGCAGAAAACCAGAAGTATACAAATTAAATGTTCAAAGTGTAGTAACAAGGCATATAACAAGTTTTCTGCTTTTTGTTATTTTACAGGTTGTGTAATCCCAAAAGAAACAAACTATGAATCGTCAAAATACACCACAAATAAGTTACAGACATTATATACAGGGTGTTTCATAATAATCTGAATTACTTCCGGACACACTTCCTCAAGTAATTTCATGAAGAAAAGGTCATAAAAATTTTTCCTAAGTGGCTTAGTTTTTGAGATACACCGAGTTTGAGTATAATATTTTAAGTTTTTTTTGGAATAAGTATCTCAGGAGTAAATTGAATAAACTGTCTTTTTAAATTACTGTGACTTACCATGATATAAGGCATGTTTTGCTGTAACATATTTTTGTCAGCACTATCATGGACGTGTAAGTGGATATGTACGCCACTGGCTTTTTAATAAAATTTGTTGAATCTCCATTTAGTGCTAACAAAAAATGTCTCTTGAAATTTTTTTATTTGGGATGTGGGTTAATAATAATAATAATAAATAAAACTTTAACGCTATGTATCTCAAAAAATAATCCAGTTAGCAAGAAGCCTTATATGGCCTTTTCTTCATGCAATCACTAGAGAAAGCGTCTCCTTCAATATTTCAGATTACTTAGGAAACACCCTGTATTTACATTAAATACTATGATCAACAACTATAGCTACTAGGTATTCTTATATTTCAATAGATCGACTACTGAAAACATAATTACAAACAAAAAAGTCACTCAGTCTCTATGACTGAGTGAGAGACTAAGGGTATAACAATATTAAACATAATTACATTACTAAATTATGGAATTCTGTATTATTGAACGCACAGTGAAAATATTTTCTCTACTTAATTTTGAGTTGAATAATTTAAGTATATTTTAAACATGGTGTTTTGAGTGATTTGAAGACCATGCAGAGAATTATCATATGACCCAGCCCATACAATATACAATATTTAATTAAAGGTAGTACTAGTGAATCATAAATTATAAGCAATGATTTTCTCGCTGTTATATTCCTTAACTGGGAAACATTTTGCGATCCGCGTATTAGTATGTGATCATTCCGTCTGGGGTGCTGATCAACCATAACACCAAGGTACTTTATATTTTTGTTTTACATTTACAGTTTGTTAAGGTACAGTTTTTATGCATTTTTATATTTTTTCTTTCAGGTTGATCTGCTTATGCAAGTAAAAATGTTATAAATTTAGTTTTATCTACGTAACCATTGACATGCCCTTTTCAGCTGTTTTATATACATTGTCTGCAAAAGATATTATGTACCCATAAAAATTATATATTTTATAGATGTTATTATTGATACATAAGAGAAATAGGCTGGGACCTTCCTTCAGCTCATCAATGTTGTTTGATTTTTTAATGTAAACTTTACATTTGAGATGTCCCCACAAAAAGAAATCCAACGATGTAAGATATCTGAAGACCTTGCTGGCCACTCAATAGTACCTTGTCTTCCAATACACCTACCGGGGAAAATTTTGTCTAGATATTGGCGAACAATAACAGCGTAGTAAGTAACACAAAAATTAGTTTTACATTCAAAAAACAAACAACATTGATGAACTGAAGGAAAGAATAAGAGATGAAACCAGGGCAATAACACCGGAAATGTTAGGTAATGTAAGGGATGAAGCCTATCACAGATTAGGATGTTGCCAATAAGTGAATGGTGCACATTTTGAGCAATTGTTATGTTGAAAAATAATTAAACTTAATAATTACATTTTAATGTTATGCAACTCCCAACCTGTTGAAAAATGTTTCGCTGGATTCATCTTTCTGTCACCTTTCCAATGAGGGGTCACACGCCATAGTGTTGCATTTGAAAAAACAAAGTTGGAGGTAATTTCCGCTCTTCCTGAAAGGCTATATTTCGCATATTGCTTGGAAAAGTTAGGTAAATACCTAGGAGCTAGGAAACGTTGACGTGTCTCAGAAATTTCTCGAAATATTATTCAGCTCCCCGGTAGCGAATTTATTCCTGTTACAGTCTCCACCTTGTATACTACTGTCTTAGTTATAAATAGCATAAATAACATTATTTTCATGAGTATATACACCATACAAATTAACTGCATTGCGTTAATTTCTACAGAAACCACATTCATTTGAGTAAACAAATAAAAAAGTGATGCAAAAGTCCTGGAACTGTCTACCCATGTAACACGAAGAAATGAATGTTCACTATATACATCGTTTTACATCGGATAAACAATACTCCAAAATCCAAGAATACTGATTGTTCAGCATTAATTTAGCGATGGTTACACACACGCATTGTAATAAAATATTTCATAGGTTTACATGTTGAAAAAATAACTGTCTTACCTTTGTTTCAGGTAGTTATATTCAAAAGGTACTAATTAATCAACACTATTAATTTAACTATGTAGCTTTGTACTTTTTATGTTGAAACTGGTAAAAAATTATACTTATAAAGTGTGACACAGATTGATGATATAACCCTCTATCCCCTCTTATTTTTTTAGATACAATTTTCAAATTTGGCATGGCGTAGTTATTAAAGGCCACTTTTTGACATAAAAATTACCTTTTTGTCACATTCGGTTTTACGGGAAGTTCTACTAACTCTCGATTTTTATATGGAACACCCTGTATATTACTAGATTTTTGAAATTTACGTTATTCTGAGTCTGAAGTCTGAGTCTACGTATTTTGATTCCAACAATATAACATAAGTGACATTTCAGCTGTCAAATTACTTTTCGGACTCTATTTTAAGTTCTAAATTTAGAGTGCCCTGACCATCCCCGATTAATTCTAATCTAAGGGACCATAGCAACCATAAAAAATGGAGTTAAAGTCACAAGTCAGCGACAAAGAGTAAAAAACATTCAATTTCTCTACTTATAGGGCCTTAAAATTCTTCGACGTGATGAAACTAGTTTCTTTTAAATAATACCACAATGGTACTGATACTACTAAAAATTACAATTAATAAGCAATCTATCCATATGCTTATTTTATCTGTGGGACCAACAGAACTGAAATTACAGTTGAGAGAAGGCACACAAAATTCAAAAGTAAAATAGAGTAGAAAAAAGTAATTTGACAGTTGAAATGTCATTTGTGTTATATCATTGTATTCAGAAGATGGCGTAGACTCCAAAAATATAATAATATATAGGGTGTTCCATATAAAAATCTAGTTGGTATTACTTCAGCTAAAACCGGAAGTGGTAAAAAGGTCATTTGTATGTCAAAAAGTGACTTTTAATAAGTACCTCCGCCACAAGAACCCTCAACAAAGAAGGACAGTAACAGCCAATCACATTTGTTTATCACTTATGTGACGTCAGTGGATTCCCTTTAGCGGGAGATTTAAAATATTGAAATTTAAATATCTTCTTTTGTTTTCATTTGACAGCTTCAACCTTTTAACGTAACCTATATATGTCACATTGTCTTGTAGAATGTCTTGGTTATATTTGGAATGTCATCGCACTCTCATCAGTCATGTCATCTTATCAAAGTATTTCTGTATCATATCATAGTAATCTGTGCACTGATCAACACAACAAATCATCACAGTTGCCAAATCAACAAACGATTTTTGTACAACGCACCTCAAATCGTAAGATATATATCGTAAAATACATATAAAAGTTCCTTAAAATCACCTTTAATTGCATTATTCTGAAATAATATTGGGCTGGATTTGAGCTTGATTGGCTTGAATTTTACAATTTTTGAAATTGCATATTAGTTCTCTTTTGTTCAAATTTGACAATAGGGGATCCAGTGACGTGTTAGGAGAAATATGTTGAAAAAGACCTTCAAATTTTTATGAATGAATTGATCAGTCGTTCTTTGTTTAGGGTTCTTGCCTCCGCGATGCCAAATTTGAAAATTGTATCTAAAAAAAGGAGAGAAAGAGGAGTATACCATGTCACACTGTATATTGTATATGCCATATACAATATATTGGTATTTTGTCCACAGTTTGGACAAAATACAAAATGACAAATATGCGGAATGAATATTTTTCTATAATAAATTTGGTGCGCTGTCAGAATAAAATGTTTAAATATCACCGGTAATCATGCTTCTTACCATTTGAAATGTTGTTCATTCTTGAGTTCCATCCATTTAAAAAATGCAGTCAATTCAGCCATTAGGTATAATTAAACAGAGAGAAATGTTGGTTTTAGGGTGGCAATTAAAAGTTACATACAATTATCATTATTACAATAATTATCACTATTAGAAGTGGCGAACAATTATCTCATTTTCTACGTCTATTTGAAGATACTCAATCCAAGGTAAAAATAAATATACCTATGTATACTCGTATAGTTTTAGTGTGGGTGCCTCAACTAAATATACTTTAAGGCGGAGATTAAAATTGACTAAAATCGCCTAAAATGCTTTGAAAACATGTCTCGTATTATGTAATTTTCGGCTTATTGAAAGGGAATTTGAACGTTAAGTTATAATTAGTTAGGAAGTTATGATATCAAGGGAAGGTTGTAGTACATGTTGAAATGATTTTTAGAAGTAAAATTGCCATTTTATTAGATATAAAAATTATACATGAAAGTTGCCTAACTACGTGTACCTATATTTTAGGCAACTTTCATGTATAATTTTTAATTAACAATCTGCCTTAGCCAACAAGCCCATAGAGCCTGAGTGCGTGAGAGAGTGTATAATTCTGTGGTGTGACGTTGGAACCGCATGAATACCTACACTCTCACTGGATCTAACGCCCTTTTATTTTTGCCGCTTTACACTTACAGTTCTGCTATTTGAGTTCCTCGAAGTTTTTTGCAGATTTACGTCGAATACATTATCATTTTGTATTGGAGATAACTCTACAAAAAGTTCGATGATCTCAGACATCAGAACAACGCTCTACGACTTCCTATCAACCCGTTGGGCATAAGGTGGTAATTTTCAAATAAATCTTTGTTTTTTAATAGTAAAAATATGTTTTTGTTTCATTAAAATATTCCAATTGGCTGTGTTTTATTAATTCCTGAATTTACTCGATAACGCGTTTTCATGCTGTTAATTATTCAAAACCGGATATGTAGAGAATTGAATTTTTTTAAATGATTTGCATTTCAATTACGATTAAGTTAACGCTTGCTTAAAAAACAAATTTATCACAAAAATAGTAATTCTGTATTTTTTCCTATATTTTGTTCGAACCTCAACATAATTAGTTCAAAAATTATCAAAGGATGAGAACGTTTAGACGCGTATTGTATTTCATTTTATTGAATATATACCATTGTGGAAATCAATAAGTTCATTAGCTTATACTTTAGCAGCCTCGGTAAGTTTTTAATATGTAGAAGAAAAATTTATTTAACCAGATTATTGAAATCGCTATATCAGAACACATTTTTTACAATCATCCCAAACATTAAATAATCCCTTCATAAAATTTGTCAGAAGATAACCCGCATTGTTTTACGTTTGAAACTTTGCTGGAGAATCTGTAATTTTCGTTTAAAATTTACCTATTTCTCAAATATAAAGTTAGGTTTAAATAAATAAATTATGCAAAGACTGGCAACACTTTATTTGAAAGTATGGCCTGAAACGATACATAGATCCCTAACTGAAATTAAGTCGGAAGTTTATGAAAATATTGTTTTAAACACATTTTTTATAATTAGGAGAGTTTAGGTTAATAAAGTAAAGTGACGAAAAACGTAAATAGACGACTCCAGTCGATGTGACTGAACTCATTTTTAATTAAAAATAATGAATTATTCAAAGGAAGAGTTGGTAAATATGGTGTACGCTCTAGGACAAACTCATGGCAATTGTTTGCTAGCAAGTCGTCTTTACAAGGGAAATCATCCAGATTTACAACGATTCCCTCGTACTGACTGTTTTGTAAGTTAGAAGTAAAGATTTGAAAGAACAGGAAATGCAAATTATGAGAAAACTACCAGGAGATATGAAAGTAGCAACGAGGAAAATCAATTCAATATTGTGGCGTCTGTTATTGAAAATCCAAATATTAGTATCAGGAAAAATAGTAATGACATCGGAGTTTCCAAAAGTTTCACAAATAAAATATTGAAAAAATTTACGTTTCGTCCTTATCACAGCGAATATCACCATTATTGGTATTGGTATATGGTTTCTTATATAATTTTTGAGAAATTAAGCTAATAGCAAAAACTAAATGGAGTTGCTCGCAGCAAAAATCTAGTTACTTCAATAATGGTATTTTATTATTGGGAAACAAAAGTGACATCATTACAACTACTGATACAAGTATCAAAAACAGAGTTATCTTAATTTAGTAGATTTCTCGTAAAATAAAAATTACCTTAACAAAAATTGAAGCACTTCAAACTTAAAAAAATCATACCTTACAGCAAAATTTGCAATCGTCTTGATATCGCATTCACACTGCTGATTACTAGCGGATTAGTACTGACTATGTTTTGATTTTCCTGAAACGGAAATCACTAATTCGTGGCCTTCCTGATCTCGGAAGATCAATTACAGACTATTCTTTTAAATTTGCCTAATCAAATTACAGTAAGTAAGTATGCTTTTATTTTATAGGGCGTTTCTGTCACACCCACTTTCGTGCGAAATATTTCTGATCCAGCAATTCAAGAACTTCCAGCAATTACAGCAGTGTAATTTCTATCACATTCATAATAATATTTTACTAATCCTATTTTTGAGTTCTACTTTTTTTAGTTTGAATCGCATAAATTTACGTTAACGTAAGTTTTATTACAAGAATAATTCACTAAATTGTGATAATTTTATTTTGATATTTGTATCATAACGACAATTTTGGTTCCATGGCCCATAGACACAATAAAATCTCATTATTGAAGCAACTAGATTCCGTTTTGTTTTTACTATTATCTTAATTTATTAACATTGCCTAAGAATTTTAAATATACCCCTCCTACTTTTATATCTAGTTTAAATAAGGAATATAAATTAATTTAGAACTTTTAAGTATTCATTATTTTATATTTTATATAGACAATAGTTTATAACCATAATCTAGACAGCCAAATTTTCAGAAAGAAATCATCACCCAAACTTACCAAATGTCTAGCAAATCAGTTACGTAAAAGTCCCTGTATAATTAGAATGATGATTTTAACTCTCCAGTACATTGAACTCTCAGATGTATAATGTCAAACTTTTTGTCTTACACACTGTACATACTGTATATGTACACTTAGATGTAAAGCGACAAAAAGTAGCTGAAAAATATAAAAAAGACTGGAAAAAGAAAGCTCTTTCTCCAGAAAGGTTTTGTGGTAGATAAATTTATTCAGTAAATGAATATATATATATATAATTAGTGTAAATACTCTACGACTGTCTGAGTTAAGAAACAAAAATTCTAATACTGGACGGGGAAAACAGTCATGAAAAAGTTATACTCTTTTTATTTTTCAAGCTTTCGAAACTTTATTTGTTTCTTCATCAGGAAAATCTACAAGTGGATATTACAATTAATACATCAAAATAAAAGGTGAAAACACAGTACTTACTAATTTGAGATTGAATTCGAAGTCAGCAAACATGAGTGGTGTAATACCATGGTACACAATAATAAAACATTAAATAAAAACAGACCAGTTAAGATCAAACAAAAATTGCACTTATTACATCTATGTTAAGGTAATTTGTTAAAAACTAGAAGAGAACTAAATCAGACAAATTGAAAGAAACGTCTATCATTGATGCGAATAGCTGTATTATAAAAACAACATGCAAAGAACTTCAAGCGTCGAAAAAAACAAGGAAAAACATTTATTAAAACTACTAGTAAAACATTTTGTTAAGTTAGGAGTCATTGTACAAGGTGTTATTCAGATTCCTGTCCCTATTATTATTAAAGTAATGGTGTAATAAAAATGTATAAATAACACTAAGACCATCAATATCCGTCATTGCATTCATTGCATTCTCCTCCCTTGAGATATGACACATTTCCAAAAATTTTCGTTTTTTATGATTGGTTTCACAATCTAGTATGGTCACCTCGTCGTAACTAATGTTGTGACCTTCCGATAAACAATGTTCGGACAGCATACATGTGTGTTTGTTATTTCTTACGTCACTTTTATGTGACGTAATTCTGTCCTTCAGTCGACGACAAGTCTGTCCAATATATTTAGAACCACAATCCAAGCACGGGATGCAATATATCACACTAGATTTATTCATTTTGGGATCCTCATCTTTGAGTTTTGAAAATAAATTTTTAATAGTAACCTGATTCCTAAATGCCAATTTGAAACCCTCAAATCCAGAAAATATTTTTTTAATTTTATGTGAAATTGTACCCAGATGGGGTAATGAGAAATAAACACTATTATGAATCTCTAGGTTGTCATTGTTCTGTCTTCCTTGGACATCATGCAATTGCGACCTCGAAAACAACAGACTCTTAAGAAGTGGTGGTGGATAACCACATTTAATAAATAAATTATACAGTTGTTTTAAATTGTTATTTCTTAGAGAATGATGACTAGTTGCAATAACTCTCGTTTTCATGCCCAAAATCAAATTGATTTTTTGTTGTTGTGAATGGAATGACTCATAGTGCATAAATCTACCTGATGATCCAGGTTTTCTGTACCAGGAAGTAATGAGAGAATTGTCACCTCTTCTTATGACCCTAGTATCTAAAAAAGGTACACTGTTGTTGGTGTCCTCGTGTTCGATGGTAAATTGTAAACATGGGTTATAATTATTGAAAACTTCGAGTAATTGGTTCACCCTTGTACGGGGAGCACTTAGTATGATGTCATCAACATATTTTTTTAAGAAAGGTATTTCAAAGTCAACATTCATAAGACAATCGTTAATGAGGTCATCCATTACATACTGTGCAAGGATTGGTGATACAGGGCTGCCCATGGGCATTCCTAAAATTTGTTTATAAAATGTATTATTATAACTCAAAACAGTGGTGTCAAATAAAAAATCCAAAAGTTTCAGAAATCTAGTTTTAGTAATTTTACAATGTAATTTAATGACCTCCCAATGTTTATTTATTGATTGTTTTGTTAACTCCAATGTGATATTATTGAAAAGAGCCTTCACATCTAAACCAACAATTACAAAGTCCCTGGGTAACTGAAATTCATTTATAAACAAGCCGAAATCAAAAGTCTTTAACAAAAAAGCGATTATTACTGTCATATGCCAGGGTCAGGATATTTGTAAATAGCCCCAACAGAGGTGTTGCCCAGTTAGTAACAAATATCCTGACCTTGGCATATGACAGTAATAATCGCTTTTTTGTTAAAGACTCTTGAGAACTTAACAAAATGTTTTACTAGTAGTTTTAATAAATGTTTTTCCTTGTTTTTTTCGACGCTTGAAGTTCTTTGCATGTTGTTTTTATAATACAGCTATTCGCATCAATGATAGACGTTTCTTTCAATTTGTCTGATTTAGTTCTCTTCTAGTTTTTAACAAATTACCTTAACATAGATGTAATAAGTGCAATTTTTGTTTGATCTTAACTGGTCTGTTTTTATTTAATGTTTTATTATTGTGTACCATGGTATTACACCACTCATGTTTGCTGACTTCGAATTCAATCTCAAATTAGTAAGTACTGTGTTTTCACCTTTTATTTTGATGTATTAATTGTAATATCCACTTGTAGATTTTCCTGATGAAGAAACAAATAAAGTTTCGAAAGCTTGAAAAATAAAAAGAGTATAACTTTTTCATGACTGTTTTCCCCGTCCAGTATTAGAATTTATATATATATATATAGATATTGCACCATTGAAATATATATATATATATATATATATATATATTTCAATGGTGCAATATCTAGACTATAATATAGGATAGTTTAGATATAGCATTGTTTAGGTATACCTATGCTAGGTGTACCCAAAAATAATGAAATTCTTCAGAATGCATTTTAAGACAAAGCAGACGTAGTAGTACTGTATTTGAATGTAAAAAATGACAATAACTTATTTTATTTTTCAAGTCTCCTGATCAGTTCTAAGTTAAAAAGAAAGTTAAAAAAATAATCAATTTCTGTACGTCTGCAGGTATTATTAAAAAGTTTATATTCGTATAATTCATCGTTCGGATAATATCTCCTAGATACACTTATTATTAGTATCTTATTATTATTTATATTATTTTTATTTATATTATTTATTATTTATTATAAAAAATTCCAGAGAGTTCCAACCATGGCATTTTTACTTGGTACTACTTGTACAGAGACCTACCTTAGGCACAGTAAAATATTCAATATTTAAATAAAAATTGTTAATATTGGTAATTATACCATAATTAAATTAAAAATAATTAAATCAAATAGTGTTTAGACACTGCGCAGTGCTTTAGTCTAAAAGTCGACATTAAAATATTGACTTTTTAAATACTTTCGTTAGTATTTATTCATTAAATTTGAATACATATGTTATAGGAACAACACAAAACCATATTGGAAAAATGATGAAATCTCGTTAAAGTGGCGTAATTATAATAAGTAATTAAAAAAATAGGGAGTATTAAAAATATTTAAAAAATATCAAGCAATAATAACTTAAGCTTAAGATAAAGAATGAATAAATTTATTCAAATAATATATAGTTAACAATATATAATATTTTAATTTTTTATATGACCTAAGTAACAAAATTCTCAAATTATTTTGTCATTTTAAAATATATCATATTGAAACATCAGTTTTTAATTGCTTTGAAGCCTTATGCGTATGTGATCTATAATAATAATATTGCAGACTGTTTATTATTTGTAAGCTTTAAAAGTCCTGGAAGCAAAAAACTTGTATCCTTTATACCAAGGATAAATTTACTGACAAGCATAGATTGCGAAAAACCTTAAAACTATAAGTATTCACTTTTCTATTCATAGTATAGGTTTCCACTTACTGGCCCTTCAGTTACCATATAAGGGAAATTTATATATTTTTCCAGTATGTATAAATTGAAAATATACATAAATTATGCAAATACACATATTAAAATCAATTTGACAGCAAATATTAGATGAAAATAAAACTATTATAGCTTAATATTAAACAGTAAGTAAGAAATTAGAGTTAAGTAACAAGAAATATTTCCAAACTTCACCAAAACGCATGACACTTACCGCGAAACTCAAATAACAAGAATATTCAATTTTTCATCTTTGAAGAAGCACACAACTCACATAATCACCCAAAATGTCCACAAAACTTCTTACGTATCGCTTTCAACTTTCAAGAACTTTTTATATGCGGAAGAGACGCGCGATTTTCCCGTCGTGTTTCAACTTCCCTGTCGTTTATCCTGGAAAGCGGACGCACAAGCACTGAAAAGTTGTTAGCGACACGCTCCACCCACGAAGAATTCAAAGGAGATGCGCTCGCGCCAAGCCATTTTCCCCGTAAGCTCCCCATTCATTTATTCAGTGGAAGTTTATTAATAAAAATGGAAAGTAAACTGTGAAATCCGATGGAACGATTTACAATCCTTTTTAAATTAGTCACATGTCCTGATGATTTATTGATGATAGAATTTTTGCACTAATAGGTATAAAATTCAACATCTTATGGATGATAAAACGATATGTAAACCAAATTAGGTACATTTTTATAGTATATTTTTAATATTACTTCTTGCTGGCTTATTTAACTGTTTATATCTTTTTTATATAGGAATTAAACCGAGACGTTTTTAATTTTCCTCGTTACCTATAATCTAGGTACACAAAGAAATAACCTTATTATTTTTAAGATATGTCGAAAACCACTAAATAGGCACCCCCAACATTGAATTACAACGGCATATCTTCATATAATCTCCAACTTATTGCATCTTAATGTCTGATACATTTTTCTTTTTAATAGTGTTATCTACATCTTTTAAATAATGAAATATTATACAAGCATTACATTAAAAATAATTATTTTTCATCACATACCTTTTGTATTGAATTTTAATGAAACATTTTTTATTTTTTACTGACAAAACTGAAGTTGTAGCAATCCTCCTTAGGCTAATGTACGATACGTATTTCTGCTTCCGGCGTCTTCAGGCACATGTGTGGCAAGAGGTTTAACATGTAAAACGGAAAAAATTTATAAAATTTCATTTTTACAGGAAACTATATTAAAAAACATCTAGGTAAGTTAGTGTTACAAAATCGCCAACACAGTGCCCGAGTCGGCGTTGCCAAATCTACGTTTTTCTCAGCTTTAGGGAAATTGTGCTCAATCTGGCAACACCGTCTCTGGGGGTGCCAGGGACAACCCCCAAGGGCGAAGTCTCAACCCTCTAGGCCTTCAAATATGGAAGATAGGCCCTTTTGGCTACATTTCCATGGATGTCACCCACGATACTCATCGAATATCCCTCGTATAACTTGGCTGTCGATTAGTTTACCTATATATAGTTTGGGGCGTGCCGGCTAGTAAGTCAGTCTTAATAGAACAGCGATCAAGAGAAGAAGCAATACTTAAGTGAAATAAGTGCGATTTTTGAAGTGTTTTCGGTGTGGAATTATTTAGATATTGTATAAAAAATGTTGTATTATGTCTGAAGTGTTAAATAAAGATTTGTACTGTTGTATAAAAGTCTCACTTATCTTTAGAACCCCGGAAGGAGTAACATTATATACATTCTGACAATTTTTACATTCAAATTGTTTTAATTTTAAAATCAGTTTAATTGTCATATATTTCCTGTAATTTTTAACAATTCTTAGATGTTAAACCTCCTGCCACACATGTGCCTGAACACGCCGGAAATAGAAATACGTATCGTGCATTAGGCTAAGGAGGATTACAATTTCAATTTTGTCAGTAAAAAAATTTGTTTTCATTAAAATTCAATACAAAAGGTATATGACGAAAATAATTATTTTTTATGTAATGTAGATGCTTGTTTAATATTTCATTATTTAAAAGATGTAGATAACACTACAGAGAGTATATACAGTGCTTTCGAAAAGTAACGAATAAATTCATTATTTTAGAAATTGAGAAGTCTTCGAAAAAATCCCCTGACACGTCGATTTTGTTTTTAAAAAAAGCATTTTTTGACATACGACCCATATTTGTGACGTCATAGTTCTTCGAGATATGACGTCATCGACAATTTTTTTAAATAGCAACCCCCAATTTTGACCACGCCATTTCAAAGAGCGTATCATTCTACATACGCATCGTCAAAAATCATGGTTGCCTGACAGTAGCCTTAGCGACCGAGAATGTTTTTTTATTGCTGTCAGATAAAAACTTGAAATCGTACTTTATTAAATAGTTTTTTCTGTTTTTTTGAGTTATTTCTTTAGTTCTTATCTTTTGTTTGGCAAAAGCACTGCGTTTGAAGTGTTTATTGAGTAGTAACTTTGTCATTTTATAAAAAAAAAATGGTTAAATTAACCGAACGAGAACGAATTGAAATTCTTTGCATGATCGGATTTGGAGACAGGATGCGCACCCACAGAGAAGTAGTTGAATTGTTCAATGAAACTCATTCTGATCGACATCCCATTAGCCAAAGCATGGTAAGCAATATTGAGTCTAAATACCGTAACTTTGGACATGTTCGTGATCTTCCTAAATCTGGTCGACTGTCAAAATCATTGAGGTTAATATTTTGTTGGCAATACAAGAAAATCATCACTCAACACTTAACCAATTGGCTTCTGATTTCAATATGGCAGCGTCCACAGTTCACAAAATTATGAAAAAAGCAAAGTATCATCCTTATAAGGTATGTCTTGTTCGTGAGCTATCTGAAGACGACTTTGATTGGCGAAATCAATTTCCCCGATTCCCGATCCCCCTGGGTCCCTATTTCTTTGACGTCAACCTAACTGGTGCAAGATATTTGGATTTTCTTTGAGACGACCTCATTCCTGCACTAATAACTTTATATCCAGATCTAGAGGGACGTGATCTTCCAAGAAATGACATGTTCTTCCAACAAGATGGCGCACCTCCCCATTATGCAGGACCTGTCCGTGTTTATTTAGATGAGCTGTTCCCGAATTGTTGGATAGGGAGAAAGGGGCCGATTGAGTGGCCAGCCAGATCGCCTGATTTGACACCCCTAGATTATTTCTTATGGGGACACTTAAAAAGCAAAGTATACGTTACTAGACCGGTTAATTTAGAAGATTTAAAAGCAAGAATTCGTCACGAGATACATCGTATACCTCTTGAAGTTATAGATAATGTCCAAAAAGAATTTATTAATCGTCTTGGCTTACTGTCAGGCAGCCAACGGTGCACAATTTGAACATTTAATTTAGTCGATTTTTTACATAATCATTATCATTGTCAGTATTGTGAAAATTAAATTTTAAGATCTTCAAACATTATTTTCTTGAAACTTTTGTTATGTAACACCATAATTTTTCATGATGCGTATGTAGAATGATACGCTCTTTCAAATGGCGTGGTGAAAATTGGGGGTTGCTATTAAAAAAAATTGTCGATGACGTCATATCTCGAACAACGATGACGTCACAAATATGGGTCGTATGTCAAAAAGTGCCTTTTTTAAAAACAAAATCGACGTGTCAGTGAATTTTTTCGAAAACTTCTCAATTTCTAAAATAAAGAATTTATTCGTTATTTTTCGAAAGCACTGTATAATAAATGATAACACTATTAAAAATAAAAATGTATTAAAAAAAATATGTAAGTTGAGGTTATATGAAGATATGTCGCTGTAATTCAATGTTCGGGGTGCGTATTGTACGCAAAGTAGTTGTATTAGACATATCTTAGAAATAATGTTATTCCTTTGCGTACCTAGGTTATAGATACCTAACTAGGAAAATTCAAAAACTTTATTGAACCATAATATATGATAATTTCATTAATAATGTATCTCTTAGTTAACTCTGGATTAATTCCTATAATATTATTTGTTGAAAATTTATTTATAGAAATAGAACAACAGTATTACCATAATAATGCATTATAATTAAAATTAATAACTGTATGTTATTAATATAGTGTTAATAACTGAATTGTGTGAACAATTTCCTACAATGCCTTTGGAATTAACGTTACAGTAGCAACAACGTTAAAGTTTTTTGTTTTTATAACAGATACAGGTACTTATACATTACAAAAAGGGTGAAACATTAAAACAAATTTATGTCAATTGTACATCACCAGTATGGCACACGAATTATGGCAGTGCGGCAGAGGAGGTAAGAACATTATTTCCTGAAGCAATAGAAAGCTCCAAAAGAAGTTCAATTCTTTCGAGAAAAATTTCCACAGATTCCACTTCCCCTAGAACACGTAGTAACAAATAATTGATTTCAAAGTTGATTAAATTTCTAATATTGTCTGGCAACTTGTTGCGCATAATTTCCATTCTTCAGATTTCACAAGATGAAAAAGGAATGTTCAAAAAGTAAGCTCAATTTATTAGTGCTACAAACATGACACAGTTACAAGACTGAAAACTATGGATTTACCTCTTAATCAACCATTTCAGAGCGGTTGCACAAAAACCCCTATTTAAAAAAACATAAATTCATAGCAAATGTTTTAAGGACACCAATATTTCAGATACAAATATAAGTTTTGTGGTTTTTTTAAAATATTGCCCAGTAAACATATTTTAAGTGACAGACAAAATTTTACAATTCAATTCAAAAAAATATACTGTTATTATGTATTATTATTATAAATATATATATATATTATTATATATAAGCCCTTGTAAAACTATGTAAAGTTTTAAATAAATTTTCAATCAATATTATGTCTTTTATTGCCGCTTTATCCATTCTCGTCGACCTGAATACAGCCCTCTTACAGGAATAAGGACGGCGGACCCAAACAAAACATATTCGACATTAACTGAAAACCAAATCTCGCATGGAGAAAATCAAAATATGGATTATCCGTGTGTGTACTGTGCACTCTACTGTCTATCCTGTGTAAATCTTGTCTGGTCTGGATTGTCAAGATCTATAACCAAGAGTTAGAGAGAAAATCTCATTCTCAACAGAGTCACGTACCGCTCAGCGTGGCATCGAAGAAAAATGAGCCAAGTGGGATCGCTCCCACCAAGAGAATCTAACAGCGTGTTTAACTGTATAACTTTTCCTGTGTCACTTTTACAGTATTTTCGAAGAAAACGTGTATTTAATAAAGGAAATCCGAAAACGTATTATACCATTCAGAACCATAATAACTTGTGGCACGAATTATATCTTCAAGAGTTCGTGAGGCAAAAAGGAATCATATATAATATATGCATCTATTCACTTGTCATATTTTTATAAACATTTTTATGAAATTCACTCATCCTAAAGAACTCGTGAAATTGAGAAATGCAGAAAGCATGCAATCGTAAAAAATTATTGGTAATTTTAAAGCTCTTTAAACCACTGAAAAATAAATCGTGATAATATCCGAAGCGCGAAAAAAGCAAAGACACTTAATAGTTTTGAACTCACAACTCTAGTTATGCAACCTGCACCAATTCTAATTCGAGTTTAGACTTAATACTATATTGTTATATTAGGATTAAAAGGGTCACTTTTTTGGCGAGCAAATTTTGTATTTGCGAGGCGAAGCGTAGCGTAGCCAAGCAGATGTAAAATTGCGAGACAAAAAAGACACTTTTAATCTGAATATAATATGTTATTTTTTCTCCAACCGAAATGCTTCATTTAATTATTAATTTGTGTTTTGAAATTATTGAATTATTTCACCGTTGTCATTTCTAATGTCACAACATCTGAAAATAATCTAACTATTAATGAAAAATCTAAGAATTAAAAGTGTCAACTTTAGATCCTAGGATTAAAAGTGACTACTTTTGTTACTAAGATCATGATAGGTACAACTTGTATCATGACTAAGATATAATTTTTTTCCATTAAGGAAAATGTCAACCTTACAGGCTCCTGGCAGTCAATAAATGTTATAGTTTTATGACTTAAGGTTGGAGAAAAATAACTTTATCCACGATCACTATATTAGGAAGGCTTAATACTTCTGTTTTCCGTGGATTAGAGGCCTTCTAATACACTAGTGGCTTAAAATTCATAATACCATGCTGTCATAGAAACGACTCCAAGACTTTTTAGTTTTCAACTCAAAATCAATATTCTTGGTCAAAACAAATTTGTCAAATCTGACGTTTTTTCAAAACCAGAATTTTTCACCTGCTCTCACATGGCTTTCACTTTCCTAATTGACCGGTGAAACGTTGAATTACATTCGGAAATTAACAGTTTTTAATCTTTCGAAAAAATATAACTCTCGGCTGGGCCTCGAGTGCCAATTTTTTCTCGTGGATTAAAGGCTTGTGAATCCCCTTATACAGGTAATTAATAACTATTTTCTCCAACCGTCAGAAAACTATAGACATAAGGTAAGGTTGGTAAGGTTGACATTTTCCTTACTGTAAAAAAAAATTACATCTTGGTAACAAATGTAGTCATTTTTAATCCTAGGAGCTACTTTTAAAGTTGATACTTTTAATCCTTAGATTTTTCCTTAATAGCTAGATTATTTTCAGATTTTGTGACATTAGAAATGACAACGGTGAAATAATTAAATAAATTCAAAGCTCAAATTAATAATTAAATGGAGTATTTTGGTTAGAGTAAAAATAACATGTTATATTCGAATTAAAAGTGTCATTTTGTCTCTCAATTTTGCATCCGCTCGGCTACTCTGCGCTTCGCCTCGCAAATACAAAATTTGCTCGCTAAAAAAGTGACACTTTTAATCCTAATATATCAATATACTATTTTTACTTCAAATAGTGCTTGTATTTTTATTTTAATGATTACATATTCCAAACTATCTATATGCTAACACTTACCTACTATATACTCTTATTGCTGGTTCTCCTTTATGTAACATATCCCGACAGGATATATTTGCCTTACAGACTTGAAACCTAAAAATAAAACAAAAACATGATAAAAATCTATCGTTTAGACCTAAAATGTACTTGCTGACTACCTATTGGCAGTAACTGCGTCAGAATTAAAACGTAAATAAGGATTGTTACTTTGCAGAGAGACTTTACCTCTCTAACTTCTGAACCATTTATAACTGGATAACGAAATTTCATAAGATTGTACAAGAAGTAAAATACTACTTAAAATAATACTCGGTTAAGAAGAAATATTAAATTTCCCAAGATAACATTATGAAACATGGTATGGAGGTAACACCACCATTTCCAAAGTCGAATAATGTTTCATTCAGTTCCAAAACTTTATATCATTCTGCCATTAATTTCAAAGTGAGCTATCTAAATTTTCATTACAAGCGAAAATTAGGCCCTTATAAATAGGTTTTGGATCCAGTCTGCAACTTAGTAATTGGTAGTTAAATGCATCATCAAGTGCTTAGTAATCTTTACTATCTAAAAAAAATCTGGAAATTGTTAAATTTTGTGCTTGTTGTTGGATATTGATTTATCGAATCATAGATTTATAGATTGATCGATTTTTGGATGGTCGACACATCTATCAATTTATCGATCTATCTATATATCGATTTATTGATATATAATATATATGGCTCCCAGCTTCGAATCGTCATTGACATTTAGGTAAATATCCAAACTACAGCGAACTAGCAAACAAGAAAACTTTTTCCAAGGTTACGATGCGTGAAATATATGCAATATAGATCTGGAATATACATTGAATATGAGCAATAAGTCCGAAACACTAATAACTGCGTCGTTGGTTACTTTGAGCACTATAACAAAAGTATTACTTTACTCTACTTCTCTAAAAATCTACAGGTCCCTCCCTGTTGTTTATCAATATTTGCCATGTGGAAAGATGCTGCTCTCCACATGGGACTTGATATGAGAGACCGCATTATATGTGGTCTAATTGTGCACATAATTTGAATTTTATTTTGTTCGAAATATACACGGTGTCCCACCGAGAAGGGCCGCGATCGATATATGGAAAAGTACGTACAGGGTGATTTTGAAAATTTGGTTATTTACAAAGGTCAATGGGGCCTACCTTTTTAAAATATTTTCACGTTTCTGGCACTTCTTGTATAACCGGAAGTCAACACCAACTTGCTTATTTTAAATGGAACACCCTATATATTATATCATTTCCGGATTCTACGTAAAATTCTAAATACATTTCACGTAGGATATCCTATATCTATCTTCAACTGTTTTTGAAATATTGACAGGTGAATATTGATATTTTGCAACTTTGACACCCTGTAAAATCTAAACGGTTTGAGATCAAGCACACGGTTTGCACATTCCTATCTTAACTTTTCATAAGCTATCGTTTGACACTAATTTCAGATTTAACCAGAAATTAAAAATTTTCCATTCAATTTAATCTCTTATTCATTATTATTATTTATTTTATTTATTTATTAATTTTTGTGGAAAAGACTCGCGTTTAAGACTTCAAGAAGTATTAGAACATTAGAAAGTACTTTTTACTACCTGTTGGCTAACCGATGAAATAATCAGTTTCAATAGCAGCCTGGAGAGTATTAGTTGGATTGTATGTAACTTTCCCAAATAACTAAATTAAATACCGATAGGAAACAATGAAATGGCGATTATTATGCGACTCACCTTTGTAGTTCCGTGGAGAAGACGCTTCCAGCCTGTTGTTCTGGAGAGGGCCCTGCTCCTGTTGTCAGCGGTACGTGGGATGGCACTTGCACAATCGAAAGCTCGACACAATAATCAATAATGCAGTATGTACTAAATCAGAGTGTGATTTTAGTAGCGAATAATGTTTGATAACAATGTTAAGAAGTTAGTTATATCAAGGAACAGTTAAAAAAGCGGTCGAATTCGTCTATGCGGGCACGCGTATATATCCCAATTGTTCTCTCAAATCCATCGTTTTCGAGGTAGGTGGCCGCAAAAACCATTTCATTGCTGAGCGCGCAAGTAAAACAAAAAATTTGAAAAAGACTATTCAGGTAAACAAGCAGGTATTATATCAATCTAAGTTTACTAATATTATTTAAAATTAAGACAATTAAAACTAAAATTAAAGTATAATGGACCAAATTATTAAAAACTCAACACTACCTATTTACATTTTGACAGCAAAATTGACCGGCCCTCCATATAATTTCGGAAATCACATCTAATCACATTTAATTCATCATAACAGTCATATTATCTTATTGTGACATAATAATAAATTGACAATATTCCTGAGTACTTAATATTACTCAACATGAAATACTAACTTCGAGCTAAACAATAAGTTATAATAACAAGCATGTTCATATACCAGTAAAATTTTAGTAAGTCAACACCAGTGGCCAGTGGGTGAAAAGAGATTAATGAAGCAGAAGGATGGAATTATTTGGAACAGACCAACTGACTAAATTCTGATAATTAATTATAGTTAGATTCTCCTCGGCCCACTATATACCTATTCACTTCCATTCATACAGGGAATAAACTTCCATACCCTAGTGTCTAGTCTCCAAAAAATTAACTTTTTATATCAGGAAGTCCTAAATTAGATACACAATTAGGAATCCAACTCAAACCTGATATTATTGAAAAAGTTGATATTGTTGATATTATTCCTACAGGAAAACAAGCTCGATGGGTCGTACGGTTACAATTCGCGCAATGTAATACCGGAAGCTTGGGCAGTCCATTTTTTTTTAAGGGAATCGAGGGTAACTCAAAAAGTGTAAAAGTTACGGACAAATTAATTGCACAGTCTCGACCTACTTTTTCAAGGCCAGGTTGATGGAGCTATCAGATAAATTCTATTATCACAGGTTTTCGATTTACAGGGTGATTTTGATGAAAGTACTTAAGTGAAATGCAGTGTAGTTTTGGCAGAAGAAAGTAAAAATGTTTTTGGTAAGTTTTGTTTATTTCAGTGATAACTAATTAATATTCATTTACAAAAAAATGTTCAGGAGGACATTAATAAATCACTTTTGGTTCGTGTTGGACTTTGTTTCGTTAATAAATAAATTATGGTTTACAATAAGTGTTCAAAATGTTGACCATTTGCTTCAATAAGGCGGTTCGCCTCGGTGATAGCTCAGTCTGTTAGGTGCTGGGTGGTAGCTTGTGACTAACAGAATGGGTATATCGCGGCGCGAGTTCGAATCTCGCTAGGGGAGAAATGACACCTCTCCCAGGGAATGGTGCCTGCGTTTCTTCTGTGTCTGCGTTTTTTCATGGGTACCCTCCCTCTACACAAGCCTGAGGCTTTCAGAAGGGAGGGTGTCCATTTCTGTGGTGTGTTTTATGTTTTTTTTTTATACAAAGATTGCACCGTCGATTCATTGATTCGCGGACCCTATGGAATATTCCGGAAATAGCTTCTACATTATTCTTGCTAAGAGATCTTCCTTTTTACGAATAGGCATTTCGTAGACTATAGATTGCAGATGATCCCAATCAAAAAAATTCAGGGGATTGAGATCGGGAGATCGCGCGCATCAGGCCACGGGACCTTCCAATCCATCAGAGGGGAAATTGCTGGTCCAGATACTGGCGCACGTTCAAACCAAAATGTGATGTTATTTCCAATGTCTAAAAGGACATTTTGTAATAATAGAGGCAAAACATTTTGCAAAAAATGGAGCTAAGTATTTGAGTTCAAACGAGCAGGCAGCAAGTAAACTATTAAATTATCTCTAACAATACCAACCCACATGTTTAGCGAAAATTATTGCTGGTGTCTTCTAGAAGCCACAGCATGATGATTTTCATCATGCCAAATGTGGCTGTTTCTACCATTAAAGTAACCATCGACCATGAAACATGCCTCATCAGAAAACAATACTATTATCCTGAAGTGAGATTCTATTAAGTTGTGATTCAAAAACTATTGGCAAAAAGCTATTCCATGATAATATTCAGGATTTAGAGCTTGTACGCTTTGTAAATGGTAGGGGTAGAGGAGTTGTTCATGCATGAAACGGTGTACCGTCGACTTGGAGGATCCCATTTGGTCTGCAATTGCGCGATAATTTGTGGATTGATTTTCCTCTACACGGTATAGAACCCCTTCTTCAAATTCAACCGTACGAGCTGTTCTTGGACGACCACCACCACCAAGACGCTTTAGGTTCCCACTTCCTCTAAGGCGACGATGGATGGAAGCAAAGATTGTATGATGAGGTTGCCGGCGTTCCGAATATCTCTGTCCATAGAAGTGTGCAGCTTTTCTTCCATTACAATTTGCTGTACCATAAGCAGGGTGCATATTGGTAAGTTCTTGAAATGAGAAATTATCGCCTATTTTCAATACAAATTTTGATTTAAAAATGAACAAAGTTGATGTCCTGATGCCAACTAAGTAAGTCACAAATAATACTACGGTCTTAAAATTGGCATCTTTGCCATGTTTATTGTGATAAAGATTTTTTCCCCCAACAAGAAGGGTAGTTGAAATAAAAATGTTGAACGACATACAGTGGTGTCCGACTAAAAATAATGAATTTAGTTATTTGGGTATGATTTAAAACATTTTATTGCTCTACAGCCCAAATGGCTCATTTGCGGAGATTCTCTTTATTAAACAAAAAAGGTTTGCTTTCATGTCCTCTACCACCCCTTAAAATTTGTCATGTTTTTGGGACGCTCTGTGTAGTGTTATAGTCAGGAAGAAAAGCTACTTTTAAATAAAGAAAGGGTGTCCCATTTAGAAAAACATAAGGTTATTCCGTAGCCCAACAATTAAAATAGATAGAAAAAATATGGCTACTTCACCGCATCCACTTAAGTAATTTTAAAAAATAGTCATTTAAAATTTTTCTATTACTATATACCTCAAAATTAAAAAAATACAAGGCCTTGTTGATATTTCAAAATCACCCTGTCATGCGATTATGATCTCATAATACCATCAATCTTGTCTTGAAAAAGTAGGTCGAGACTGTGCAATTAATTTATCCTTAACTTTTACACTTTTTGAGTTACCCTTTTGAGGTACCCTGGATTTCCATACCCTCTGTACAAAAAAAAACATTATTGTTATTTTAATTAGGTAAAATTTTTAATGCCAAGAAAATGTTTTCCTTGAAACAACACAAAATTAATCGAGCCACACAAATTTTCCTACAGCGCGGGATACTTCTGCAAACCTAATATACTAGAGCAGAAATAGCATCAATCTAGCTGGCCACCTGAAATTCTTATCATAGTTTGGCACACACTTCCACCTAACCGGAGAACGTGTCACCGAATATATGAGTGACAAGATATCGGGAAGATGTGGGAGTCACTTTTCTGTTATGTATTAAAAAAAATTGCTGTATGGGTATGTCATAAGCCTCTTACATACGAGTATAATATATTTCACAGCCCGTCTCCTACTAGAATATCCATCAATCTTGCCAAAAGACATGTTAGTACACACGTTGATTGTAGCATATTTATATACGGAAATCTGCTTTAAAAAGTAGAGCTACCTAAATACGGCTTTCACCTCCACGAGCTACATTTTTACGAATGAAGTGCCTCCGTCTACTATTAATTTTTCAAACGGTTGTTGGCGTCTGATCTATTTAGAAAAACAACGTAATTACATGGACGAAATATTATTTTGACGTGTTTTTTTAAACAGGGAAATCTTAATATTCTACTATTTTATTTCTTCCTGAAGCCAGGATACAATTCAATACAGGATATAAAAACCAGGATTTGAACCGGAATTACAAAATGATGATTTATTGTATATTATTTAAGCATAATCTCTTTATTGATTTGAATAAATAAAACATTTACAGGTTTATTAAATGGTAACATCTTAAATCTTTATGTTTCTTATAATCAATATGTCATCTTTTAATTTCTTTCAATAGAATAAGAAATAAGGCATAGAACTAACTAGAGAATATCTTTATCAAACTGAATTGTAGTTTAGTATCAGTAGTGCCCATAATAAACGATGCCTCATTTATATGATATGTCGATATGTGAAAACCGATTATTCTAAATGTAAATACTGACACTATAATCCACCACTGTCGGCAACATTTTGCATTTTGCCGTCATCAGTCATCAGCTATGAAGTCACTCTCTTTTACAAATAGTGTTTTAGTTTATTTTGAAAGAAATGAAAATTCATTCATGTAAGTGTATGTATGTGACAGAACTAATACTAATTAAAATCTTAAATTATTGTGGTGTATTTTTTAATAATATTTCGGTTTTTTAAATCATTCGTCTTAATGATTTTGACAACTAGGAGGTATAAAATCTCAAAATTCAATCTTCAATCTTCAAAAAATTACAGTTGTATAATAGTACATAAATAACAATATCTCTAAATATCTGTGTTATTAGTTATAAGTAACATTTTTTGTAGCCAATGTCTGTAACTTAATTGTGGTGCGTTTTCATGATTCTTAGTTTCTTTTTTTTTTTTGGTTTTTGTTATTTTACAGGTGATGTATATCCAAAAGAAACTATGAATCATATTTTGTAACCGTTATTATACATGGATCAGTGCATGGGAGCTGTAACTGTGACCCAAATTTTTACAAAATTAAAATCATGTTGCCGTGATATAGATACGAGCGGAATATCAGATTTAGGTAATGCACTTTTAGCAATCATCCAAACGAAAACGCTATTCCGATAGGTATATCTGATACCCTGCTACCAAACAAGGTGTATAAACTCAAATACAATCACATTAAAAATTTGATGGCTCTCTGAAAAGTGGACACATCATGTTATTTTCAAAAATGTCTACTGGGTAACTAGTCAGTTGGTATAGGTTTAATAAAACATTATTTGAACTTTAGAATTATAGATTTTACTTATGCTTAAAATATGGATCATAAACATCAGGAAACGTAAAATATAACTGTACTAACAGGGCGATTCATACATCGGGTCTACTTCATATTTTCAACTTATTATTGAGATAAAGAAAACATTGAAGGTTGTTGAAACTCGACATAATTCCATCCAATCCTTCACGACTAATTTTCACTCGCATTTCATTGATCGTCGCTGGTTAATCTGAAATATTTCGAAATCGAAACATTCAAGTGAAATGTTAGTGGTGGTGAGAAACACTAGTGCACTCTTTTGGTCTGCTACTTTCCGTCTGACAATTTATTGTCTCATTGATAAAGAGATAACGACCTGCTTTTCCGCAAGTGCCGTTACAGCAGTGACCTCTATTGTCTTTAAGGAAGACAATCCTACTTATTTATTTGAAGCAGATGCCGAAAACAACTACTCCAAGGCCAATGTGTTCCGACTGGCATTTTACTGCGGCATCTCTATGGAAGTCGCCACACCTTTCATTGACATCAACCACTAGTCACTGACCGGTTTCGTGCTTATTACGGGCTCGTGGATGTTTCGTGCTCATCAGAATGTCATAGGTAGTGTAATCGATGAACGATATTGCGACATGATTGCCTAAGGGGGATTGTGAATGTTAGTAGTGGTGAAAAACACACCGTAAGTGCCCTCTTTGGGCCTTTGCTACTATCTGTCTGATAATTATTGTCAAATTGACAGACAGATATCCCCGACTTTTCCTTAGTTTCTATTTTGTCTTTTGGATTCCCTGAATAAACCACTGACATACCTACATTTTTAAAAACCTTACCAAAACCACGGGTGAAACGAGGATCGTAAGGAATAGATATGAATTTTGGGATTCATATCTATTCCATACCCCAAAATTCACATCTATTCCATACGATCTTCGTTTCACACGTGGTTTTGGTAAGGTTTTTAAATACAAACTAGGGAAAAGTCGGAGATTTACGAAATTAGCTGTAAAGACTGTAATCAAAAGTATGTTGGAACATATGGCTTATCTCAAATTGGTAGAACAGGTAAGTCTACTGTCGCCCAACATCCGTTTGAGAACAACCATAAAATAGATAGTAGCAATTTGAGACTACTTAAGAATGTGACAAATTCCAGACAGCTGGATACTTCTGAGAGTTTGAAAATTGCTAAATGTAAAAATAATATGAATGGTGACACAGGGTCAATCCCATATAGCCCGCTTTATTGGTTAGTAAGTCACGGTTCACTGATGGACACAATGTTAGTATAGGTTTAGTTTTAATCATCTCCAGATGATGCCAACTTGTTTGGCGAAATGCGCGTCGAGTGCAGTATAGTGTTTTGGTGTGGAAAACTACGTCAGTGATATCTTCACACCAAATGTTCGAACCCCCTTCAAGATTAATAACAGACGTTTTTATAAAATAATAAAACATATTCTATAACTTGATTTCTGATTTCTTTCAAAAATATTACCTAACTAATTAATAAAAAGGACGCTTGATTCTTTTTATGGCTTAATGGCTTAGTACTTTTTAATTTTTTTTAGCAACTCGAATTAATTACATATTTGTGATAGGGGTATCCTAAAAACAGTAGAAGCTTTGCTAGGGTTTAATCCATAAGGTACAATTTTATTACGATAGATAGCCAGCGGCTAAAAGCGCATATACACGCTTAATACCTTTACAGCATTACAAAGAGCTCATATTTTCCACAAAGAATGCCATTTCCAGTATAATTCATGCTGTCCTTTTTTCAAATAGAAGTGTGCGATGATTCATATGACTTAAAAAATCAGCATTTCTCACTGTCAACGTTTTCCTCAGTTAGTCCGTTTGAAAAGTGTATGGTGAAGAGTTAAAAATATCTGGCACTCATTTATTTTTCGTTTAATTATTCTAGTTTATTGTGTTATATTGTGAAACACAAACCGAATAAATTACAGTATTTATTTGGGTAATTATAGGTACCTTCAGGGAATATATACAATTTTCACTATTAATATAATATTTTATATAAGCGTAGAAACATATAAAAGCCGAAATTCAATTCAGCGTGAACTATTCGGAATCTATATATACAGAGTATCCCAAAAATATACCGACAAACTTTAAAGGGTGGTAGGGGACATGAAAACATACATATGTCCGCAAATATGCTGTTTTGGCAGAAAAAAAGGAAAAATGGTTTTGGTAAATTTTGTAATAATTTCAAGTTCCCATTGTAGTAATTTCAATGATAAATAATTAATACTCATTTACAAAAAATGTTCAGGAGGACATTAAAAAATGACTTTTTGTTCGTGTTGGATATTTATTGATAAATAAATTATGGTTTACAATAAGTGTTCAAAATGTTGACCATTTGCTTCAATACAAAGATGCACCGTCGATTCATTGACTCGCGGACACTACGGCATATTGCGGGAAAAGCTTCTACATGAACACAACTGGCCATTATTCTTGCTAAGAGATTTTCCTTATTACAAATAGGCGTTTCATAGACTAAAGATTTCAGATGACCTTAAAAGAAAAAATCCAGGGGGTCGAGATCGGGACAAAGCGCGGGCCAGGCCACGGGACTGGGTATTTAAGTATATATTGGTATACTGGGTGAGTTTGGGTAATGATTTAAAACATTTTATTGCTCTACAGCCCAAACGGCTCATATGCGGACATAATATGTTTATTAAACAAAAAAGGTTTGTTTACATGGTTTGTTTTACCACTCCTTAAAGTTTTTCGGTATGTTTTTGGGACACCCTGTATAATATATTAATCATAAATAAATTCGGGTATCCTGAGATACCTAATCTTGATCATGATGTGCGCCGATTTATGTAGAAAGATGTTTCTATATAATTTCTCGGAACGCTCTCTATAACGAATAGTCAGCAAATTTAACTTATGTCAAATACTTATATACATTTTCCAATGATACAATTAATAAAAACGCTTGCTAGTCTTCAAAAAGTTCCCTACCATTTGTTAGTCAATTGTAAAACACGGAAAAAACTGAATCCGTAATATTTCAATATTCCAATATTTTTACTATTCCATTAATTATTTATTTATTTATTTATTTATTTATTTATTTATTTATTTATTTATTTATTTTACAGCTACCCAGACAGATAACAATCCAATAATAGGGTAGGGAACATTACAATAACTATTAACATATAACATAATAAGATACATAATATATAAAATGTAAGATTAAGCATCTAATCACTAACAGCACTAACTAGTTACAAGTAATATGCAAATAAATAATACACAACAATTGACAATTCAATAAATCAATAATATGTACTGATAACAATTAATTATCATTTAGTAAAACGTGTTTAATTTTACTAATATTGCAGCAGAAGATATCAAATTTGTCATTTACAGATTCATACTTTGAACACATTGAATGTAGGGGGGGACGAAGCATATAAATTAGTACGTGGAGTATGTAAGTAAAATGTGCTATTAGAACGGGAAAGGAAGGATGGCGCGTGCAGATTTATGTAACTGAGCAAAAAAGGACAATCAATTTGGTTGTTCAATAATTTGTACAAGAAAATAACTGATAAATAATTGCGTCGGGATTCTAGGTCAGAAATATTGAACCTCTTCAGTAAGTCAACTTGAGGAGTGCCTCTAATTGGATAAAAGCCATCATTTTTGTGCCAAAGATATTTACAAAAACGTCTTTGTATTCCCTCTAATTTATATTTATGTAGCTGATAACCTGGACTCCAAATAATAGATGCATATTCTAATTTTGCTCTAACAAAACTATTAAAAAGCAATTTCAAGGTGGCAGTATCTGCAAATTCTCTGGAATTCCTAATTATAAAACCTAAGTTCCTGTAAGCACTGGCCACTACTTCGTTGATGTGTGGTACAAAGGTTAACTTGCTGTCAAATATAACCCCTAGATCTTTAAATTGATTGAGTTTTTTCAGATCAACACCATTTAACCTGTATTTGAAGTGGATAGGATTGATTTTCCTGGTAAAAGATACATAACTGCATTTGTCAATATATATATATTATGACGAATCAAGACTTATTTACACGTAAATATTCAACATAAAAACAGTTTTAGCTTTGTGAAACAGCATTTGAATTTCCCTCAAAGAAAAACTAAAGTTATGTTTATTTGCAATAGTCCCAAAACTTGGTCCAGAGATACTGAGTTACAGTGACGCCTTATATATGAACCTGGATGTTAGCAACTATTTATTACATTCCAACTAAACTAAATTAGTGGTTAACTGAAATAGTGTGTTCTATAAATGAACTCACTAGTTTAAATGGAGTATAAAATATTAGAAAATAACCTAAGCAAATTTGCCTAAAAATATTTTAATACACTGAAAACACTGAAATGAAATGAAACACTATCCAAGAGTAACAATCGCGAAGAAAAAATGCATACCCAGTTTTTTATGATTATTAGTCTCATTCTTATTATTTTATTATGATTACATGCAGACAACGGCAGAGGTAAAAACATATGCCAAAAAAAAGAAGTTAACATATATTAATTACATAAATAAATACTATACCCACAGAAATGTGAATCAATCGCCTTATAAATTAAAGAGGACTTAAAAATAACATAAAAAGTGATAATTTCAAGACTAAGCCACTATTAAGCAGATTTCAGAAGTGCACGAACACAATATAAGACAAATGTGTAAGAATAAACATTCACTAGCACAACAAAAACTATTCCTTCATTATCTCTGGTACTAGAGGAGTAGGAGGAATCCAAGCGGTTCTTGAATGAGTTGATAGAAGGAGCTGAGACTATGTATTCTTAGAAAGCATTCCATTCGGGGAAAATACGGTTAGGCAAAAAAGTCTGATGGGCAGTTGTTTTGAACTTCTCAGGAACCAATTTTTTACTGTAACCACGCAGTCTTCTATCATTGCTGATAGAAAACGGAAAACACAAGTTCACGGAGAATGTGTATGAGACGATTCTGTAAGTTTGTATTAGGCCGCCATGAATTCTTCGGTCACATAATGAGGTTAGCCCAAGATAGTTTGGCTAACCTACCGTCTAAGCCTATAGTCGTGAGGAACGTTGGCAATGGAGGAAAGCCATTTAGTAAACCGTCGCTGAACTCCTTCGAACAGGAAGATATCTTTTCTAAGGTGTGGCGACAATATAACACAATTATACTCCAGTAGTGGTCTTACATATGATCTATATTGTTGTAAGAATAAGGCGACTGTATTAGGCGACTGAAAAGACTTTTTTAGGAGGTAGCACACAGCGTTGGCTCTAGAATAGAACCATAGAAGTTATGTGTTCAGATCAGTTTAGTTTATTATTCATGACTACTTCCAGATCCACTTGGGTTTCCACTGTTGCCACCTGCACATTATCAATATAATAATAATGTTTGAGGTATTTACACATATCTGAAGTACTGTACATTTATTGGGATTGAGAGGTATTAACCACTCATCACACCATTTCTTTAGATGATGCAAGTCTAATGATAAAAGAAAACAAATACCAGGTGTCTGAGCAACTAGGCGTGGATAAGTGTCGTAAGAATATGGCTGGCCTCGCCTGGTCTGGATTATAAGTGAGAAATGGAGAACCAAAATAACGCAATAAAATAAATCTCAGTTAAATTATTGTTCTTTAAATAATACAATTTTATTGCTGTGATGCCTAATGCTTTCAGATTTATTAATTTTTTTTTACTAAGAAGCATATTTTTAGTAAATTAGCTTTAAAAATTGAACAATGTATCCTGCAATGCTATGCTGTATCCTATGATATATTTAGAAAATTTTAGTTGAGGATCTGATATTTCTAGCTCCTGGGTTCCAGGTAATTCTTCAGTCTATGCTACCCTACCCCCGATCAAGGATTGTTAACTGTTTACAGGATTGCTCGATCGCTCAATTTTGTCATCCGCCTTTCTGACGTCATCGAAGATCTATGTAATCGAATTGTCAAAATATACCCATTTTGTGTTTGTTATATTTCACATTTGCAAAAGAATTTTCGTATTTGAATGATTATTAATATTATTATTTATTAAAGTTTGTAATAACAGTATAAAGTGTACCTATTTCTACAAGTTCGAGATCTTTGGATCTTTGACGACGTCACAATTATGGATTACATTGTAGTATAGGGATCGAGCAATCCTGTAAACAGTTAACAATCCTTGACCCCCGATAACTTTGCTCACTCTCCCCCTTCTTATCTGTCCACCTTACATATTATTCAGGGCCGTGTGCATATGTTCCATGGCTGTGCTGTTTAATTTACCCAAAGCTAGTATGACCAAGTTACCTTGACAATATAATTTATATATAAAAAATCGCATATGCCACAGTGCAATTGTCACTTTGACAGCGACAAAAGTTACCTGCAACTTTTACAGCGACAATTGGCACTAGTGGTTTTTTCCATATATATAATACTACTATATCGCGTATTTCCTATGTTAGCCCATAAGCGGTTTCTCCGAAAACATTAAAGAACAAAAGATATAGTGCTATACTGTTCCAGAGACCCTTTGCATAGATTTGACCCTTTGTTCGATTTGCGCATGCGCAGATTTTGTCGATATCCATGGTTACGGAAGCTGACAAATTGTTTATAGGTTGACAGACTTTCCAATTCTCAACTTTTTTTTAAAAGAAGTCGGTAGACAGAGATGCAGTATTTATGCTGCATGCTTATTGGATGTCGCGAAATTCGAGCGCATGCGCATATTTGACTAAGGTACTCTCGATAAGGATAGAGATTGTATGTCGGCGCCGTGATGTTTTCGGAATTTTTGGGCGTCTACCCGCGATATAATAGTATTATATATATGGTTTTTTCACTTATTCATTTTTTAATCAATTATCGCGGTGTCCGCTGCCAAAATAAATAGTTTGACATTTCTGTCAACAAATTATTGAATTATTGAACACTAACGATGAATCGGTTCGTGATGTTCAAATAAAAATATGTTTATTTTTAGTGTTTCATAAATAAAGTTTGCATTATATGTTTATAAATGTCCTGCCGAATTACACTCGATGTTTGTATTGATACCGGATAAATTTGTATTGTTTAAATTCTAAACTGCTGTTTCCTTTAGCAATTTGACTCGAAAAACTGTCAACCTAAAAACGCTCCATCTTCGGTGTCGCGTTTTTAATAGTTGGCAGTTTTTCTCGTCTAATTGCTTGGCAACAGTTTCTCATTAAATAATCCAAATTTATCCGGTAAAATACAAACCTCTTGTGCAATTATAAGTGATAATTGATTGAAAATTATATAAGTTTGATAATTAATATCCGTTAATATCCAGTAAACTTCGACATCAGCAATAGAAACCTCGCATCCACAACAAAGCAGAAGAGACAGAATACTGTTTTGCTGCGGACACCCTCGATTCACCGAAGCCACTAATGTTTCCTCCAGTAGGGCTATACGTATTAATCTTTCCCAGGGCCCTATATCTAGCCTATCCACCTTGAGATGTTTTTATGTTAGATCTTATTAGTTCGATCTCTACTCTTCTACCGGGGGTCCAGGCTTGCGGCCTGGGGTCACCCTTCGGGTGACAAAAGCATCTAGAATAACATTAATTTTAAGAAAAACACATATTAAAGAAATTTATATGTGTATATGTATTGAAGAATTTATATTAAAGAGATTTCGCTTAATATTTTGATGAATTGTAAAGGTACTCTATTCTTGATGGTAAAACATCTTAATTTTTTAAGTGCTGAAAGTAGAATTTATTTTTCAGTAAACATTTTTATCAATTTTATCAATGGGACCAAAAAGAAAAAAAATGTGCCTCCAGCGTCACTCGAACTCGCGAAATCAGCATTATCACGTTTTGAATCCTACGACTTTCTTTACCCTGTACGTGTCAACCTGAAAAAATTATTTTTATCGATTTTATAATTGGAAAAGCATTTCGCTTCAATATTTTGGTAATCAGATGTGTTTGGCAGTCGGTACTATCGATTCCGTTAGCAATATTTCTCGTAGGAAAATAACCTATCTGAAGTATAATTATTAATTTGACAGTTTTCGTGGGAGGTGCTTGTCGCGTTAGTGCAATCTCACATCGGCAGATAAAATGAGAAAGAAGTTGAGATGGAGGCGATTCGAGATTTTCGATAACGAACTAGACGTAGAAGGAGTCGACATACGGTCTCGAAAAAAAATCTCAAAGGATTAGTGAAAACACAGAACTTTCGCGTCAAGCGGTTCTCGGAGCCGTAAAAATTAGAAAAAGGTCTCGGGGATCCCGCAAAAGTCGGGATTTCGGCGGGCGTGACGGGACCATTAGGCGCGAGAACAAACGCCGGTGTTAGCCGCATCTCTCTCGCCGAACGGCGATCGACGAAAATTTTGCAGAGGTTTTTTGAAAAGGCGTTTAAATTGGAAAAACGTGCAGGAAACGGGACGAAAATAGACCTACGCATTGGAGAAAGCCAGAGGGCAACCTTCGGTTGCCCGCGGGGATCGTCCCGCGATCGCCCCTCGGAAGAGCTTTGAAACTGTGCATTCGACGACGAAATTTAGAGCGAGACAGAATCGACGCGTTTTAATATAGGTATATGGATAGTTACTTGTAATATGCCAAATACAGATCTGCATATTATTTACTAATTTGTAATGTAAACCTGTAAAATGTTATTCTGCATAATTTCTTTTTATCAATACAGTCTCTGCTATTACAGCTGCTATGGGCGTACAAAACCATTATTTTTTAATGTTGAAGGTATATAAATTTTCAAGACGTATGACGTATTGACGTATGTGCCACAGACGCTTGTCAGTTTTGACCAAAGTGTTGAATCAATATGGCGGCACCGATGCTATTTTTTATTACGAGGGGTATATGTATAATAAATGCTACGAGATAGCTCCTCCCTCCCTAACTCAATGGGTTTTTCAGATTATAAACTCTTTGTCAGCAGACAGTTAATTTACAAAATTATCATATTTAAAAGAACTGTCTACTGACGAAAAATCGAGAATCAACTTAAACGTGTAGAAGGAGATACGTTAAGGACACATAGTCACTCTCGGAATTGGAAAACGAAAAGCCTGACTGCAGCGCACAATAAGAAGGTATAATATAATGTTAATAGCGCTGTTAAAAGCTAGTTAACGTATCAGTTTGCAATAACCATTCATTAGGGAATTAATGGCTCAGTTTGGGAATCAAACATGCATGTGTTCTGAGGCAAATGGCAAATTAATTTCTTGTTCAAGTAGTAAAATTTCCAATTAAATTACTTCGTACCTACTGTGCCTAATGCTTCTTGAACTTTTTAAATTAATATAAGGAGTATTTGTGAGAGTTCTCATCCTCAGTAACTTGTTATTTCTCATAATGCAAAAGATGGTATTTTCTATATTGTAACTTATAGTAAAGTATAATGTTTCAAATTTGTACTGAAATGTATATTTATTTAAGTTAATGATTTGTTATAAATTTTTGCCTCGAAGAAAATTAAAGATAAGATCTACTAGATTTGGACATGAATTATTTTATTTAATGAATTTGTTAGAAAAAAATTAGGTGTACCTATACTTTTACACAAAGTATACATCTTGATGGAAAGACTATTTCTTCTCATTTATAGTGTTGATCCATTTTAACAAAATATCGTTATGCAAATATAACTTTTCAGCAGTATGTACAGTTTAGTAATAATACAAATTTAGACTCACTATTATTATAAAATATTACTATTATTAATAAGTAAGGAAAAGCCGTTAGGTACCTACATTAAGTTATTTTGTTCAATTCAGTAAACAATTCTCCAAATCTCAAGTTAAATTCTTTGATAAAACCAAATAAACTCTGAAAGTGTCATGAAATTTTATCGAATACCTACGAATGTTTGAAAATGTAATGTTTATCACCGCAATAAAATAAAATGTTATGGCAAATAACAATACTAATAGAGTCTTTCTAGTCTAGAACAGTAATTTAAAAGTTCTCTTTGTGAATATATTATAATGAAGATTCTTGAAAATATAATTTCCAGGGGAAATTGAGATATTCTAGACAGAAAATATGGTTGGCTCACATTCATTTGTATTTTTGACAACAGAAAAATTTAAATTATTATTTAAGACACCCAAATCAAAAATTGTAGATAAAACTCTCACTTCAAATTATACTCCTGTAGTTTCAGGTTTTGAAGGAATAGTAAAATTCTTGCATAACTTCCACTAATGTACTTTTTTGCACAGTTTTTTTTATATACTTAGATCCTCATTTAACCTAATTTCTATAAAACCTAGATATCCTTTTTGTTGTAGATCATAATCTATCACAATTTAAACAAAAACGTTTCTATGTCTTTAAATATAGGTATCTTATTTTGTATAGATATCTATCTAGCAAATTGTAATGGACGAGCTACGCTTTTGTATGGACCGAAATATCCGTAACGCCGACAACCTGATCATACAACCTTTGCTTCCATCCATCGTCGTCTTAGAGGAAGTCTGGTGGAGGTGGTCGTCCAAGAACAGCTCGTATGGTTGAATTTGAAGGAGTTCGACACCGTGTGGAGGAAAATCAATCCACAAATGTTCCCGCAGTTGCACACCAAATGGAATCCTTCAGGTCGACAGTACACCGTGTCATGTATGAACAACTCCTCTACCCCTACCATTTACAACGCGTACAAGCTTTAAATCCTGAAGAATATCCACATCAATTAGTTTTTCGTCAAAGGTTTTTGGGTCACAACTTAATAGAACTTCACTTCGGGAGAATAGTATTGTTTTAAACATATTTCACGCGCGATGCGGTCACATTTGACATGATGAAAAGCCTCACGCTGTGATTCCTAGAAGACACCAGCAACAATTTTCTGTAAACATGTGAGCTAGTATTAGTGGGCTGTGGTGCTCTATTATTAGAAAATGTCCGTTTAGACATTAGAAATAACATGTGGTTTTAACTTGACCGGGCACCTCAACATTTTGGTTTGAACTTGCGCCAGTATCTGGACCATAAATTTCCCCGCCGATGGATTGGAAGAGGAGATTCCGTGGCCTGGCCCGCGCGATCTCCCGACCTCAACCCCCTGGATTTTTTCTTTTGGGGTCATCTGAAATCTTTAGTCTACGAAACGCCTATTCGTAATGAGTAAGATCTCTTATCAAGAATAATAGGCAGTTGTACATATGTAGAAGCTATTTCCGGAATATTCCATAGGGTCCGGGAGTAAATAAACCGACAGTGCAATCTTTGTATTGAAGCAAATGGTCAACATTTTGAAGACTTATTGTAAACCTTCATTTATTTATCAATGAAACAAAGTCCAACACAAACAAAAAGTGATTTATTAATGTCCTCCTGAACAATTATTCGCAATTTGCTTACAATCTGAAATGACAGTGTCTTTATAATTCATTAGACTTGAAATTTCTAGGTTATTGTTTTTCATATAAATAATTATAATAGTGAAATAATACTAAGTATAAAGTGAACTAAATACTCACAAACTTTACAAAATTATTGTTATTATTTGTTTTTTTCATGATAGCATTATTAAACTTATTTAAGCATTCAAATTTTAACATTTATAATAGTTAAAATTAATATGCCGCCAAGAGAATCAAAAAAATTACAATAACCGTGGTTCTTTAATGTATCTATATTAATCACGAAATTCTGTTTTTATCTATCCACTTTATTTCATTATTTGAATAAGCAAATATAGACTGAAACAAGTGGACATGCCTATATACATGTAAACTCTTTGAAAACTGATGCTGAACAATAATTGTGTGGGTCGACCCTTACAACAATATTATTATAAAGGGATCGGCAGAATTCACTTTATAATTTCAACTTGAAATAAATGTTTAATTTGTGAAGGTAAAAACATTTAACAAGGAATTTCACCAAGAAAAAGAATTGGAGTTATTTTTAAGAAAAAACTGTGTGGGTTAAAAGGCGCCCTTCCATCTCCATACACTCAAATAACCCACGATCGACACCACTCATTACAGCTCGTAACACCGCGCCAGGAATTCCATGAAGTTCGTCGCGAACCGCTTCTTTTAATTGGTCGATGTTTCGTGGCTGTCGTCGAAATACCCTACTTTTGAGAAAACCCCACAACAAATAATCAGGTGCAGTCAAGTCGGCTGATTTGGAGGGGAGGGCCAGTTTATGTCACCATGGCGGCATGAGATTAGACGTAAAGGCAGAAGATCTCTACAAGCAGTTAAACCTATATCTGCGGTATGATTGGTAACACCGTTCTGATGAAACAAATACTGGCGTTCATCGTCATGAAGTTCAGGCTCAAAAAATGTTCTCATCATATCTGCATATCTCCTAGACGTGTCAGTCACTGCACGTTCGTCTTCCTCAAAAAATGTGGTCCAATTATTCTCGTTGAAGCTAAAGCATACCAAATAGTAACCCTTTACGAATGTAGAGGTCATTGATGGAGTAAAGTTGATTTTCTGTGGCCCAATGTCGGACAGTGTGGAGCTTCATCCGACATAAATAGACGGGTGTTCAATGTCTGGATGCTGTTGTCGTAATTCTTGGAATCTTACGCAGAACTCTATTCGACTTGTCTCGATTACTTAGTTATTGCTCAGTTGAAATTTTGTAAGAGTGAAATTTTATGTTATGAAGCATTCTCCGAATCTAATCGGATATACCCAGGTCTTGGGCATGTTGCTTACCTAATTCGTTTTGTTGGCCTTGCTGTAATTATTACATCACGATCTCGCCTTTGATTTTCTTGCGTGTTTACTGATCGCAGGCGACCTGAATGTTTAGCGTTGACAATGGATCCTCCAGTTTGTCATTTTCTGACCCAACACATAATTGTCGGACGCGACGGAACATTTCTCACCCAAAAAGTTCTTCTAAAATCACGTTGCACTTGAATAATACTGTCAACTGTCAAAGAAACTCCAAAGCATGCTTTATTTAATGGATAGGAACGTCTTATGTTTAAAAAATATATATTGATTTTAGAGCAATTTTAAAATTGTAAAGTCTATTCTGCCGATCCCTGTATATGCCGGGATATCAAAAATTAGCTTGGTCAAGTGTGGTTGTGGAATGTAAAACGTGTGTCTTACTTTAAATTTTTGAATATGTTTTGTTGTGTCAGAATCTGTCAAGTCATTGTGCTGAAATTTTCTAATCCAGTTTTTGAATCATGCCTCTTACCACACAGCATAAAATTTTCATGATTGAAGCCTATTTTCGAACGGGTGCGCTAGTTAATGGAAATTGGCAATACAGTCAACGTTTGTGTTTGGACAATTTGGACAATCGAGAGCACATCCCAAACGTGGCAATATTACCGGACAATTTGTGTTGAAGTGTTTCGCGAAACTGGTTGTGT
Organism: Pogonocherus hispidulus; assembly: GCA_963924545.1. NCBI lineage: Eukaryota > Metazoa > Arthropoda > Insecta > Coleoptera > Cerambycidae > Pogonocherus > Pogonocherus hispidulus. The sequence continues at coordinate 74,961,173 of OZ004693.1, forward strand.
GACTCATAAAAAAGGTGCTGGTAGACCAAGAGTTCGTACAGAAGAAGTTGTCAATGACGTTCGTCAACGTATGGAAAAGGAGCTTGCAAAACCTTTGAAACGTCTTTCTCAGGAAATTGGACTTTCTTATGGAACATGTCATAAGATTTTAAAGAAAGACTTGAATATGCATCCATATAAGATGCAAGCACATCAAGCTCTTCTGCCCGCAGACCACCCCAGACGCCTTGCTTACTGCCATTGGTTTGTCAATAATTTAATGAATGACGATCTTCTGGACTTAACTTTTTTTTCTGACGAAGCGTGGTTCCACCTTTCGGGATACATCAATTCTCAAAATATGCGAATGTGGAGCAATGATAACCCTCATGTTTTTACTGAATCGCCACTATATGCTCAAAAAATTGGTGTTTGGATGGCAGTTTCTCGCAGAAGAATAATTGGGCCAATTTTTTTCGATTTCACCGTCAACGCAGAAAGGTACAGACACAACTTTTTGGCTGAATTTTAAACGATGATGAACTTCGGTACGGTTATTTCCAGCATGACGGTGCAACAGCACATACTACACGAGAAAATATTGCTTTCTTCCGCGAGTTTTTTGATGACCGGCTGATAAGTTTGCATACAGAAATTGAGTTTCCTCCGAGATCACCTTGTTTGACAATTATGGACTATTTTATATTTCCTTACTTAAAAAAGAATTGTTCGGCAATGTGCAACCATAACGCCAGAAATGCTGCAAAATGCTTTTCACAGCATGAGGAGGCGCGTCAACTTGTGCATCGAACAAAACGGGGGACATTTCCAACAATTACTGTAATTTAGTTTTTCTTGTTACTAAAACCGTTATCTCATAATTTGTAGTTCATTATTGTTTTACAACTGAAATAAATAGGTATGAAATTTGTAGGTTATTGATGATGTCAGTGTGACAGTGACATAATTATTTCAAATTTAAAGTAAGACACACGTTTTACATTCCAAAACCACCCTTGACCAAGATAATTTTTGATATCCCGGTAGAACTCGAAACTGATTCGCTGTTCATAATCTGAGGCTTCCCAATTATGGATTCTGATTGGTTAAAAACTTTTCATCGGAATAAGACATCTTGCTGACTTTTTTCTACTACTTGGTAAACTTGTTTCGCATAAGACTGGAGTTTATAACAAAATGTTGGTTATTATTACCAAATCTAAGTTTTACGCAAATAATTATGTTACTAATCCAATGTTAGCATTATTTAGAACGAATATATGTTTACTTGCATATTTTCATGAAGAAAATATGCAAGTAAATATTAAACGTTGGCAAATTACTAAAAAAATTTACAATAAATAGGAACTTATACAAACAATTAGAAAATGGAAAATAAAGTACTGGAACAAATTAACACTAATCATTCAAATAAGTTCTTAGAGTCCTGGATAAATCTTAGAAGCCTGATAAATATTTACAGCCATGTAAATCGACTAATTGATTAATAGCCTTGTTATATATAGATAATAGCATACTAACGGGATGTGAAAAACATATGATAAATAATTTTAGCATTCTGTTAACAACCACTAAGTATTTATTAGTATGACTTTGCCTCTTCCGAAATAATTATAAAACGAAATTAGAACATATTAACAATGATATCAAATAAATATAGCCAAGTTATTACCACCAAAACGTAGCAAGTCTTTAAGATTAATCTTAAGTGATTAAATTAAGGTGAACATCCGTTTTGGGTTAGGTTTTTGTCGTGTGACAAAAAGTCAATAAAAAGAGACACATTTCTTTTTTCACTTGATAAATCCGCATTTAAATTTAGAACAAAAGCTTTAGCTTTCCTTTCACCGATATCTATATAGTGAAATATATAATAAATGGTAACATAATCTTTTATCGACAGATTTTGAAGTTCTGATACCGTATTAAATGACCCTTATGTATTCTAAAAATATGTTCACATTAAAATTTAGTGTCCATCTAACGCCACAAGACTTGTGGGAAAAAGGATTCTTCGATTTTTAATTTATGCTCACAGTATAGAGATGGGTCAGATCCAGATTTAATATAATGCCGTTTCTATAATTGTTCCATATTTATTAAAATGGCCTACTATTAGTTATACTAGTTAATTATATCCACTACGAGCATATTTACTTACTTTTAATTTATTAAATTTAAATTAATTGAGTATTAAATCTAATCTGACTCAACTAATTTATTTAACAAAAAAAAAAATCTTAATTATTATAAATTTGAAATTTAAAAATGTAACAAAAATAGAAAGTAAGTTCTTTATAATAATTTTCGCAAGCAGTTCATACCGATGCTCGAGTTTTTTATAGTAAAATATAATTTTAATACTGATTGTTAAAATAAAGTATCAAGTCAAACTTCAAATCAGTATGACATCAAGTGAAACGAAAAATCATCATCGACAAGTCTTTGATTCATCTTTAATAATCACGAAATGCTGTTGTCGTCTATCCACTGCATCACAAAGTCCCAATCTTTTTACAAGCACGTCATTATTAGAATGAACAAATGTATAAAGCTAGACTGCAACAATTGGTGCGGTTGAGAAAAACAGCAAATAAAACCAGCAACAACTACTGATGTTGAACAACATTGTGAACAAAAAAACTGACGTTGCTTTCCATATAACACAAAAACACTATACTACACTCGACGCGCATTTGGCCAACCAAGTTGGCATCATCTGGAGATGATTAAAACTAGTTTGGGTTGAGTTTTAATCATCTCCAGATGCTGTCAACTTGGTTGGCGAAATGCGCGTCGAGTACAGTATAGTATTTTCATGTTATGTGGAAAACTATGTCAGCGTTGTCTTCACACCAAAGGTTCCAACCCCTTTCAAGAACATTGTAAACAACAGAAATGAGCAAGACGGCATATATATGACATTTTATTCCTACCGTTAAAGATAAAAAAAATTTCAAGATATGAGCTGCTACATCAAGTATCGATGTATTCGTAACAGATAGTTCAAATATACTGGGTGCTCCTTTTAACATAACACGGGCTATTGAATCGGAAGTCCAAAGTATTTTTTGCAATGTTTTATCTTTATGGGTAACTAATTACCGTATAAATAAGATTGTACATCAGTAATACGTGCTAAAGATGATCTATAGACATTAGCGCTTAACATGAAGAGAAGAAATACCAAATATCTAGAAAGATAATATGTAAGTATGCTATTAAGAAATAGATCAACCCCAAAATGAATCTCTTGATAAGTAAGTAGAGTATGATAGAGTTTAATATATTGATCATTCCTCACTTTAACATTGCCCAGAACCTTTTAAATTAAATGATGTAGTAGGCATCGGATTGGGTTTATTCTAGACTTTTTTTATTATCTATTTTATTCTTTAAAATTATTCGTTTCTTACTTTATCCGTTCGTTATTGAAGACTATTAGAGATTATTTTCATAGATTGCTCTTTATGCCATCTTGATTAGAAACACTCCTTCACATATATTTGTATGACTTTTGACCATGCAGAGTAAAGAATTTGAACTTGTCATGTCTTTGAAAGTTTCATCTAGCTTATCTTATCCAGAATTTCTATTTTTATCCAGAATACTAACGCAATCCTGAGGCTCCGCTATTTCCCTGCCAGGTGGAAAAAAGCCGATGTGATACTCATCCCAAAATCAGGTAAGAACCTAACCCTTCCCGTAAGTTACAGACCCATCAGCTTACTTCCGGCAATAAGGAAAGTGGTGGAAAGGATAATCCTGGCCAGACATCCCCGATGAGCAATTCGCTTTCAAGAGGGAACACTCCATCTAACAACAAGTCGTGAGGTTGGTAGAACACGTGATCGAAGGATTCAGCCGAAAACAGGTCACAGGCGCGATTTTCTTGGAGTCGCCAAAGCGTTCAACACGGTATGGCACGACGGCCTGCTGATGAAGATGATCGACGCGGGCTACCCTGCCGCGATGGTGAAGCTCATCGAGACGTACCTTCGAGGAAGAGAGCTTAGGACGAAGGTAGAAGGTGCCCTATCGGCGTATCGTCCGTTAGAGGCCGAAGTCCCCCAAGGCTCCGTCTTGTCACCCCACTTGTTCGCCATTTTTACGTCGGACCTACCTAGGACGCACAATACTTCGCTCGCCCTGTACGAAGACGACACGGAATTCATTGCACGGTCTCCCGAGGCCAGAATGGTAACGAGGTATCTCCAACAAGCGGTGTTCCTTCTTGAGGACTGGTGCAACAACTGGAAGGTAAGTATAAATCCCGACAAATTTAATGCTATTCTCTTTTCTCGCAGATACAGACAGACGCTAGCTGGACACATCAATATGAACGGGGCCGACATCGAGTAGAGAGACACCGTCACTTATCTGAAGGTACATCTGGATAAGAGCCTGCGATGGAAACACCACATCTAGAAACGCCACAGCAATGCTGTGGCGCACCAGCGAGCTCAGCCTAAGGAATAAGCGAACCCTGATCAAGAATGTCATCCAACCCCAGTTGACATATGCGTCAGCAGCATGGGCGATTGCTGCAAAGACGTATATGAAGAAGATCTAGGCCGTCGAAAATATCGCGCTAAGGACCGCGGTAGGTGCACCCTGGTACCTGCGGACAGCCGATATATGTATACCGGGACCTCGACTACATTCCAGTCCTAGAAGTCATCAGGAGGCGCGGAGTTAAGTTCTTCGCGCGTGCTGAGATGCATAGCAACCCGCTAATCCGGGAAACCGTGAACTACGAGCCCGATGCGGCCGCTGTACACAAGCGGCCAAGACTCCAATTGCTGGAGCCAGGATGAGAGTAAGATCTTATTATGTTTCAGATTCCACCCGGAACAAGCGTAGAGGGCTACGATGCTACTAAGAAAACGACCCTCAGACCTCCCCTTGAAGGGGAGGTGTGGAAGAAGAAGACAAGAGATAGAAGAGCGACAGAAGATCCTACCCAGCCTAAAGGGTAGAACCAGGAGAGCAGTTGACCCCACGAATCGCCCACACCTCATACTTTTTGTGATCGGGGTTGGTGAAAGATGGGGTCCACCTCTACGAGGCAGTCCAGGCCTACATCGATGGGGAGAGTAAAGAGCGATAATCCCGTTCGGCCCTAAACCATCCAAGGTATGACCACGGTCAATGGATATTGGCGGCGGGATCTCCAGCTATACATCCTATCCAAGGGATGGTATGTCTTCTACTTAAACTTCGCCTAAGTTTGCATAGCTTATGTGAATTCACCAATGTACAGGTCACTAGAAGATGCGGGCAGGCACCGCCGGTCTTCCTGCAGGGTCACCCATCCAAATACTATAACCGCGGCCGACCTTGCTTGGCGTTCATATCGATAATAATATGAACGACAAGTTGCTACCAAGGCTTGCCCATATTTATTCTTGTGCCCTTCTTATAACTCTAACATACGTTCCTTTCATAATTTGCTCAATCTTAACCAGTTGCGGCTAATAGTTTCCTGTTCAGGCAAAAGAATTATTAATACCTCTATTACGGCTTAATTAAAGTAAACGCCACAGAGGCCAATCCCTTATTTACTGCTATTCACCGTAATGTAGATTGTACATCAAGGCGGCACATTTACCTCAAATGTGTTTTTGTTCTCCACATTACCGCACATAAAAAGCCGGCCAAAGAAAACAAAGGAATGGACGAGAATATACGTTTGAATAATAAACATAACGCAAACACGTGCGAAATTCACAGTTTTGTCGTTAGTAGCCTGTAGCGGTTTGTTTTATTTAAGAATGTTTGAAGTTCTAAAACGGAAATTGAGAATTTAACTTTATTAAAACCGCCACAGCTAATACATTTTTTTATTGGCATTTTATACAATTCAGTCATTTTGCAGATTCTAAAAAATACATATTTTTGTTTTGTCAAAACTGTTTGCCAAATACATTTACAAAATTACATTTTTGAGGACGATTTATTTTTATACAATTCTCTTGCCCCCCGAAAACTTTTGATAATGCTTAGTGTGTGTTTTTGAAATATTATTTGAATTTGTAGATTTCCGCTAACCACCATGATACTTACTATTGCTGCACAGGTTCTCCTAATGAAATTGTCTACCTGAGGTGTTCAACAGCTTCTACAATAATTAGTTATTTTGTTTGAAGGAGATGCCGAAAATAATTATTACTCAAAGTAATGCAATGCCAGACAGGGCACATTGCCCGTGAAGTAGTTGTTTTCGGCATCTCCTTCAAATAAATAAATACGATTGTCTTTCTCAAAGACAATAGAGGTCAGTGCTGTAATGGCACCTGCGGAAAAGCAGGTCGTTATCTGTCTGTCAATTTGACAATAATTGTCAAATAGTAGCAAATAGTTTGACAGATAGTAGCAAAGACCCAAAGAGGGCACTCACTACGGTGTGTTTCTCACCACTACTAAAATTAGTTATTTTCTTTCAAAAAAAGCCAAAAAAATACTGTAAAACTGTGCCCTTTCTAAACAAAACTGTTTAAGCGTTTTTTTCTAGTACCTAGCTTATTCCAATAAAAGAAAAGTTAGTTATAATTTATAGTTAGTTAATTTATATAGTTGTATAAGTTATAATTAATACTACGTATTGAGTGGTAGTAGCATACGTAGTAAAAAACTACTTAATTATTCATATAATTATATAATTATAAAGGAATGTTAAGAGCTTAATTTAAATTAATCTCGAAACTGCAAAAAAGGGTCAGTTGTATAATGAACAGTGGCGACTTCTCCTTAAGGCCGCAAGGCCGCGCGCCCCTCCTCCAAAAATACCAAAGGAATCCTTATTATTATCATTATTATAAATTAAATGCAAATGTTAAAAGTTAAAACACATTTATTGTGGTACAAAACTATTATAAGGAAGGGCTCGAGCGCTTGAGCTATTGTACCCATAATACCACAGTCAGCATCACTGGATCACAGCACGCTGCCACTGCACAGTGAGCAAAGGATCACAGATTCGTGGCCGCATTTTGAGTCGCGGCCCAGGTAACTATGGCAACCGACCCGATCTCCTTTTCGACTACACTCGTTAAATACTTTCCATATGCTTATATTATGCAGATTTGGCCGCAATTATTTTGCGGCCCTACGCGAACATTATTAAACATTATAACGTATTTTTAACACATTACATATTTTTAACATTATTAAAGTACTTATTTAATTTTTGTGAAAAGACAATTTTATATTTTACTTAACTGAATACTGTTAGTAGTATAATTATCAATATATATTTAATCTTTGATTAATGCTAATTTTGCAAATCTTCCACTGGAAGATAAAATACAAATAAAAAAGTTGGGCGTTGCCTGCCCAATAAATACTTAATTTCGATGAAAAAGTTATGGAAAAATGTAATTCTATGAAAGACCGTAGAGCTGATTTCAATTTTAGAAAGTAAGTGTACTCGTGTATAAATAACTGTATGAAGTTTGTTTACCTACGTAATAATTTAATGTGTCGTTTGATAACTATGAATTGAATAACTAAAATACTTTTGAGTTTGTGATTGTGCCATATCGCTTTTAATGAACGGATATCTAAAAACTAAAAATAGTTATGTTCCTGCATCCTGAATTCTAGTTTACAGCTTTTTTAAGGTAACCTATATGTAAATTTTTTATTCTAAATATTAATTACCTATTTAAATATTGTTTTAAATAATTTTTGTCGAGATTTCCGTCAATCGTATTAAAAAGGAGGATATTTGTCTAACAAAAGTTATTTTTTCAAGCAAATATTTTTGCTCTGCGAATTTCTAATTTATAATTTTAAGAGGTTTGACCTTGAAATATGTAAAATTGGCGCATTTTTTTATTTCTGTGCCCCCCCATATCCAAATGTCACCAGCCGCCACTGATAATGAAATAATAATAGCTGAAACAATGTATCTCATTAACGACGTATTATTTTAAAAATTAATAAAGAAATACCCTAGTGTCCTCTTATGTAGTTTGTTTAAGGGATTTATAATTAAAGTATTAAGGGTGCAGCAGCGTGGCTGAACGAGTCGACGATATCACGTTGGCGCCGTCAAATTAGTACAACCAGCACACGTTATCGGTTAGGAGATGTACAAATTATCCTCAAATAATAACAAACTACATGTTTTAGATATTATTAGAACAATCACATTAAGAATTAACCTTATTCTCTTAAGAATTAAAAAATATATCTGACGAATTTGATAAAAATTTTAACGAAAATATTCAATTTTTCTTATGTAAACTGAACTATCAATAGTATTTGATATGAAGTATTTATTAATTGGGTGACAATATGCTATAACTAAGAGAAAATACAAAGCCGTAATTTATATCCAAAATTAAAATGGTTTAACACATACAAGAGAGTTATATTTAATAACGTACCTGTAAAGTGTAATTCCCTCTAATTTCTTCTCTTATTTGTATACTAAGTCACAACAATTTACCGTTACTTCAATCTCACAAAAACATGCAGTTCTACTCACTATACAAACTAAAATCAAAATCGTAACAGAATTAACGGTGGAAATTTCAACGTTTACCACCAATTCAATGGCTGCTACTTCAAAATCCAATACAAGAAACTATACGGCACAAGTTGCCAATTACGAGTCCCCTCTCTTTTTTAGTCCAAGGGGCCAACTGTTACTAAAAATTGGAAAAAGCAAACAAATATTATGTTTGTTTTCAATTTATACAATTTGAGAACCAAATGCTGAGTTGAACTATTTGAACTGAACGAAATTTGTAACATTACATTTTTTAGTAAATTTGGCTGCACCTACCGGTTGTTGATTTATTTCTAATCTTTCTACTTCAACAATCTTTTGGGGTAAACTCGTTTTTCAAGAAAATAATGAGCGATTAAATTTAGAATCAAACATTAAACACACCACTTAAGCCACCTACATCAAAATATTTTATCCTTCAAAGTCTACAGAAAATGAAAATATTTCAATACAAACATTAGTTTTGTCATAAAACACGTATAAATAACGATTTCTTTAATCATATTTATTTTATAATGATTAGAGGGTACCTAAAACTCAAAAGAATTAAATTTCCCCCGTTTAAAGTTTTGATATTATGACAGCACAGTTCAGCCAGATGAAAGGTGCAAATAACATGCTTTGATCAATGATGTGGGTATACTAGTTTTACAAGAAAATAATAAGCATTAAAATATTGAATACACCACATAAGCTATACTTAACTAAGAGTCTATAGAAAGTGACATCAATTTTAATGTAAACATTACTTTCACCATAAATGAGCATTTCCTTAATCATGCTCATACGAATTAAATTTCCTCTGTATAAAGTTTTGGTTATGTATCGTCTCATGCTAGCAATAATATCAATTTAGCTCAGAAGCAAGGTGTAACTGAATACTGTCACTCATTGTTATTAATACAACTTTAATCAAAACTATTTTTACTTAATCAAACTTTAATTTATATACGTAGAGATTAAATTATAATTGTGTTCAATGGGCGCAACGCAACATTATCTGTAGAAACACCATGAGGTTAGATAGTGGAGTTTAAAAATGATTCTATCGTGTCACTCTGTTTGCACTTTATTGCTAAAATGTATAACCTATTTTATATCCAAAAAATTGTAAAAATTTTTTTTTGCTTAATTTACATCTACACAACATGTTTAATCATTCCTGAAAGCTTTGTTCTAAAATTCCAAGAGGAAGTATTTTATTTTTAATTTTAAATTATCTGTGCAACACGCTCTTATATGGAGTTGCTTAATATAAAACGCCTCGCGCTGAAACATCGAAATTGCAATATCGTTTACACTAAGATAACTCAAGAATGCTAATTCTAATCAAAAAAACACTTTCTATGAACGTTGTAGATTAAAGATCAAGGATTAAAATGCTTTTTTATTTTTAAAAATCCGACAAATAGTTTCGTCAAAAAACTGTAAAATGTCAAAGCATGTCGTTACCACCGCGCTCCGACGCGGAGATGCGAGGATGGTTGAAAATCGCGTGATCCGCGGTTTATCTGAATGTTAAAGCTCTCCTTATGTATTTTGGAGCTTAGACGGTCGCTTTTCGTTTAAAACAGCGGAAGATACACTGTTACTATAGCAACCGTTCTGATAATCTAAGATATTATAAGAATATAGTGGCTTTTAGTTTATGTACCTATTTGAGTATTGAGTAGGTATTTGTACATATCTTTTCAAATTCAATTAAATAAATTAATAACAGTTAAATATTAATAAACATTATTTCAAAAAATAATTTTATTAATTATAGGTATCAATTATCAATTACAGCATTTAATTATGCTAAAATCCGCGTTAAAGTAGTCCAAAGGTAGGATAGTAAAATTGTTTATAGTTAACGCTTAACCTTTTTAATAAAGTCTTTGATAATACATAATGTGTAATAAGATATAATATTGAATACTTGTGAAGTTGTGATATACATATCACAAATATTATGGGTGCTTGTGGAGTCGATATTTCGGAACTCGGAATTTTCTTCACTATCAGATAACATTTTCTGGGAAGCATTTGTGATTTTTAAGTTTTTCTTTACTTTATTTGCACGTGTAATTTGAGCCATATATTTGCAGGACCCAATGCAACAGATTTGTTTTTTCTTGCAGGAACATTAAGGTCCGTTGCAATCTATAAAAATGTTTACTTAAATTAATAATATACTTATAATAATAATTTCTTTACCTTTTTTACAAATGCAACATTAAGGTCCGTTGCAATCTATAAAAATGTTTACTTAAATTAATAATATACTTATAATAATAATTTCTTTACCTTATTTACAAATGCAAATATTTAAAGTATGGGTGTTCTCGGATAGTATTGATACTGTGGTTAAAATTGGCACCAGTTTTCCGTCAACAATTTTCCAGCCACAATCGGATACCTACATCTGGCAAGGATGGTCTGGGTATCGTACTGTTTAGCCATATTTTAGTCTGGTAGTATACACGAAGAAAATGCTATTTTAAACTGTCTAAAGTTGGAGGTAATTGCTGATCGGCTTTGAGGACGCTAAGATCCCTGTAAGGTCATTTATGCAATGCATATTTTCGTTGTTTGTATAGACTCGCATTACAAACTTTACTTTATTTTAGAAGATTTTAATTTTAATAAATCTTCTTCTAAATTGTCACTTATGCCACCATTACTAAGTAAATTGTGATGTGATAAAAACACTTTCCAGCATGGTTTTTTGGCCATTCCCACAAACTGACTGGTTGTATCACAAAATGTCAGTGCATGAAACGCTGGTAGGCATTTTGTCATTGAACTGTCCATTTTCAATTCATGGATTGATATAAATATTGTCTGGTAAAATAGAAGGATATACAAGATGCATATTGGATTGTAAGGATAGATATATTTTGTTACTATTGGAATTTCAAAGATACTGACGCCGGACATTGGGATGAAAGTTCGAACAAAACAAATCAAAAGATTTATAGCAATCCATGAATTGAAAATAGACAGTTTAATGAAAAAATGCCTACCAGCGTTTCATGCACTTACAGGTTGTGATACAACCAGTTAGTGGGAATGGGCAAAAAACCAAGCTGGCAAGTGTTTTTATCACATCACAATTTACTTAGTAATGTTGGCATAAGTGACAATTTAGATTTATTAAAATTAAAATCTTCTAAAATAAAGTAAAGTTTGTAATGCGATTCTATACAAACAACGAAAATATACATTGCATAAATGAGCTTAGAGGGATCTTTAGCGTCCTCAAAGCCGATCAGCAATTACCTCCAACTTTAGACAGTTTAAAATAGCATTGTCTTCGTGTATACTACCAGACTAAAATATGGCTAAACAGTACGATACCCAGACCATCCTTGCCAGATGCCAGATGTAGGTATCAGATTGTGGCTAGAAAATTGTTGACCGAAAACTGGTGCCAATTTTACCCACAGTATCAATCGGTGCTATCCGAGAACACCCATACTTTAAATATTTGCAGTTGTAAAAAAGGTAAAGAAATTATTATTATAAGTATATTATTAATTTAAGTAAACATTTTTATAGATTGCAACGGACCACAATGTTCCTGCAAGAAAAACAAATCTGTTGCATTGGGTCCTGCAAATATATGGCTCAAATTACACGTGCAAATAAAGTAAAGAAAAACTTAAAAATCACAAATAATTCCCTGAAAATGTTATCTGCTAGTGAAGAAAATTCCGAGTTCCGAGCTAAATGCTGTAAAATAATTTTGTAAGTATATTAATATTATATTCTTATTTACCAATTATTATTTGTTTATTTACAGAAATAGATTTTACCACGAAATATCGACTCCACAAGCACCCATAATATTTGTGATATGTATATCACAACTTCACAAGTATTCAATATTAGATCTTATTACACATTATTATCAAAGACTTTATTAAAAAGGTTAAGTGTTAATTATAAACAATTTTACTATCCTACCTTTGGACTATTTTAACGCGGATTTTTGCATAATTAAATGCTGTAATTGATAATTGATACCTATAATTAATAAAATTATTTTTTGAAATAATGTTTATTAATATTTAACTGTTATTAATTTATTTAATTGAATTTGAAAAGATATTTACAAATACCTACTCAATACTCAAATAGGTACATAAACTAAAAGCCACTATATTCTTATAATATCTTAGATTATCAGAACGGTTGCTATAGTAACAGTGTATCTTCCGCTGTTTTAAACGAAAAGCGACCGTCTAAGCTCCAAAATACATAAGGAGAGCTTTAACATTCAGATAAACCGCGGATCACGCGATTTTCAACCATCCTCGCATCTCCGCGTCGGAGCGCGGTGGTAACGACATGCTTTGACATTTTACAGTTTTTTGACGAAACTATTTGTCGGATTTTTAAAAATAAAAAAGCATTTTAATCCTTGATCTTTAATCTACAACGTTCATAGAAAGTGTTTTTTTGATTAGAATTAGCATTCTTGAGTTATCTTAGTGTAAACGATATTGCAATTTCGATGTTTCAGCGCGAGGCGTTTTATATTAAGCAACTCCATATAAGAGCGTGTTGCACAGATAATTTAAAAATAAAAATAAAATACTTCCTCTTGGAATTTTAGGACAAAACTTTCAGAAATGATGAAACATGTTGTGTAGATGTAAATTAAGCCAAAAAAAAAATTTACAATTTTTTGGAAAACCACCCCTAACTACCCCCTGCACACCACGATTTTTTGACGACCAGGCGATTTTGCTTTCTTAAGGCATAAGGAATGATATAAAATAGGTTTTACATTTTAGCAATAAAGTGCAAACAGAAATCTTTTCTAGAAGGAATATCTTCGCGTTTAAACTCTACTAAGATATAATTCAACACTTTTAGTTAGTTAGTAGGTGTCAATATTATCGATAAGTATATTCTGTTTTTCACCCTAAATAACCTTTACGGACAAAGTTAACATTTTGTAAGTCGTAAACCAGCATTGTATAATACAGGTTTCTTGGCACTGCAGTTATTTGAAATAAATATTTACTTAACATCACAGCATACAGCAGTCTTTTACGTGTACCTATAAACATTCATAAAGATTTTTCATAGAATTGTTACTAGCTTTTATACTAATAGCAAAGAAAATAAACCGCACCTTGCTTTGTTCTGTCAAGGTAAAACTTCAATGTACATGCCATTTTCTAAAATACATATAATGTCGAACATGACCGTCAGTGCTGAGGATTAACTTTGAAATTTTCAACAACCACACTGAAACTATTTTTTCTGTAAAGTGTTTTCTTAATTGACTGCTTCTTTTGTGAATCGGCAGTAAATTGGGTTTGTTACTGTAACCTGTTAAACTACTTAGAGTTATTAACAGTAGGTAATCAGCTGAGCGTTTAATCATAACCTTAACTGTCATTCCTATAGATTACTGAGTCGGTAGCTCAGAGTTTAGTGTGTCGATCCCTTAACCAGTAGTCGTGGGTTCGAATCCCCATTCCGCCGGACAATTTTTAATTAAATAGTCTACTCTTATATTAAGGCCTGTTCACAGGGATGGATTGGCAACCATTCTGGGGTGCAAGCCTAGGATTGGAGTAACTGATGTTAATGTGCGGGATTAACATCAGTTGATGTTTGACTATTCCCTAACTAATAAGGATTTCCTCATTCCAGTACTGAATGGTGGTTAGGGCCTACCAACGTAAGTCATTCCTGAGGTGCAAATGCGACCTACAGGATATTAATATGCCGTCCCCTCCACCACACAAGGCTAATCGTTGTCATTACAATGAGAGGTGGAGATATTATTAATAAATCATGACAGGTAAATGTATCATACACTTTCCATAACAGCAAAACAAATGAAGAAAAGAATAGGGAATGCTTATTACAGGTTGCCACAGAATTGAATTCTGCATCAAAATATGAAAAAATAAAATAATACTAATAATAATAATAATAATAATAATAATGATAGCTTTATTGCCCAACAGAAACCCATTTATAGGGCAATACACAAGAAAGTACAATGTATAAATAAACAACTAGATAAAATAAAGTACACAAATGGTATAATCTTAAGATATACAAGAATAGAAAATAATAAACAATAATAAAAGTAAAAGTAGCAACTCAGTCAGCAAACTGCTCAATAGCTAGTTTCTTAATTGCTTCTAATGAACAAAAGAAAATATCATGCGGCTGTCGCAAACAATTAAAGTTTTACACATAACGTATACAGGTGACCTCAATAAGATATTAATCTTAGGCGTGCTACACACGAAAGTTACATTAGTCCTTCAGTTCAACCTAGGTAGATAAAAGTTAATAGATGACAACAAATCTGCACAGTCAATTGAATTATGCAATAACTTATACAAAAATGTCAGTGATATACCAATTCTCCTAACTTCTAAGCTAACAATTTCATGCCGACCAGTTAAGAGATTATAACTTATTCCTCGTTCAGGATAACGACCATCCTCTTTAAATACCAAATTTTTTAAGAATTTCCTTTGAACCCTTTCAATCAGCAATTTTTGACTCTCATAATAAGGATACCAGATCAAAGCTGCATATTCTAGTCTCGAGCGAACGTATGCAAAATATATAGCCTTTATAGCCCTTATATCAGTAAACTCTTTACAGTTTCTTACTATTAAACCATAAAATTTTAGAGCCTCATTAGTTTTAAGTGATATATGTTCATTAAACGTAAATTTTGAGTCAAACAACACACCAAGATCTTTATAAGAATTACACCGTTCTAAAATATTATTATCAATAGTATAGTCAAATGTACATAGTGTTTGTTTCCTACTGAAGTTGAGGACCTTGCATTTAGAAGGATTAAGATACAATTTGTTTGTAAACACCACGACTGAATGTGGTCAAGTTCCAACTGCAAGCTCCTACAATCACTCATAAAAGTTATATCTGAGTAAATTTTTAGGTCATCTGCATACAAGAGCTTACAACAGTCAATCACGTTATTTATATCGTCAACAAACAATATAAAAAAGGAGGGCTTAGGGTAGAACCCTTAGGCACTCCCGAAGTGGCTAAATAATTAGCAGAATCGAAACCGTTATAACTGACATATTGGAGTCTCCTCTATAGATATGATCCAATAAAATCAAGAAAATTAGTGCAGAAGCCAAAATTCGCCAGTTTTCCAAGTAAAACTTCATGACCCTCAAAATATGGGGTATATATTCGGAAATCGTGAGAGAAATGCACCTACGCCTTATATGTTATTTTTACTTCTGCAATTCTATAAAAGCTTAATATAGTTTTTTAATAAACAACAGACATTTTGCACTTACTGCTGCAATGAACTCATGTAATAATTGCATTACTAAATGGCATGTACTTTTGCAAGTTATAGGAATTCGAAATGTCATTTTATAGATTTACTTCATATTAGTATGAGATGTAAATCTACCTTATACGAATATCGATTAATTTTTCAGATTCACCACTTAGTAATGTAATCTCTTTTACAGAATACAAAATCCTGCAAACTCATGCCCACATATCCGTAGACTTTACACCATTCGCCCGGTGTTCGTCAGGGATCTGTATTGTGTCTTCGTCTATTTGCAATTATTTCAAATGACATCGTACTAAATTTCCATTGAATGTCTCTCTTATACTCGGACGACTTAAAGATGCTTTCACGCAGATTTAACTAATAAGTTGGTGCAACAAATATACTCGTAAAGTACTTCTGAATATTACGAAATACAACACTGGCGCACTCGCCAAAAAATAAACATGGCAAAATTCAACCACTATATCAACTTTTCTTACTAAATCTTTTTAATACATCTAAATATTTTGTGGTATATTCGGCTTACAATTATACTTTAGGCATGACTACCTTTACCGAACAATGTTTTTCCAATGAATCAAAGTTACAAACATCCTATCTATACAAACAGATAATTGCGACATATTGCATCACGTCCCATCCAACTAGTATAAGTGGAAAATTATTGCCGGAAATTTTTTAGAGGTGGCGCATATTTTGAAAATTATCCCGGGTCGCAGATGAAGGATAATAATTGGAGATGCTAATTATGATTGTGGATTATGAGTGAAATTTTCAGAAGAATACTTCTAATGAACGATTTCAAACATTTACCCTACGCACTAATTCACACTATTATACGTTAATGCTCGCCTTCTATTCTCTAATATATGTTGAATACATGGGAATTAATAAAATTACAGTTATTTCCATGATATAGAGTATGAGTAAAGTAAGTAAATAAGAAAGAGGGATTAAAGTTTCTAACAAAATTAATTACAATCGTTTCTTGAAAAATCCTAGAAAGATAAATTCTACCAGGAAATGATAATTATATTTGTATTAAAGATTAAAAGAGACAGCTTTAGTCATTTATTCGTTTATTCATTTAGTAGGTTTTCAAAAAGTTTAAAAATATAATTCATATAGCAATAACGCTATTATTATTCAATCTAATAGTGCTAATACCTGAATTTTCGTTTTTCCATATTTTTATGTCAATTAATCATTCCGAATATAAACGATAACTTGTAATAAACCATAGCTGTCATCAAAATTTAGTGGGGAACACAAAATGTAAGTTCTTATTTAAAAGCAGAAAGTTGACATCACTTTCTCTCAGACTGAAAATGAACTAACTAAAAAGGTATTATGACACAAAAATTTCAAAATGGCCCGACTATAACAGTGGGAACCTTGACGCGTGACTAATTTAGCTAACACTCGGTATAAGTGAATTGATTTTTTTAAAAATTTCGTTGCTAGGCTACAAAATCTAACATATTATTTACAATTATACGAGCCGGTGGCTCAGAACTTAGTGTCTCGATCGCTCAACCCAGAAGTCGTGGGTTCGAATCTGCATTCCACCAAACAAATTTAATTAAATTGTTTACTCGTAGATCAAGGCTTGTTCGCAGGCGCATCCTGGCGATGGCTTAGGATGGGAAGAATGTCAACTTGGTGTTAAATGTGAGAGATTAAAATCAGTTGATGTTTGACTGTCCCCATAACTAATGAAGTTTTCCAGGTTTCCCTCATTCCAGCACTGAATGGTGGTTAGGGCCTACCAACGTAGATTTGCGGAAAATATGGAATACTCGTACCAACGATATTTAAGTTTTCTGACTGAGAAGGCTTTGAAAACAAACAAGTTTGACGTTTATCATTATTAGAAGCGTGTTAACACAAATCAAAAATGGTTCGTTACTCAAATGAAGACAAATACAATTTAATAAATGTTTTAATCTAAGAAATGGAAATGCATGTAGTAAAATTAACATAATAATATTTCACACAATGTGATTCCATTTCAACGTATTCATAGAAGTCACGACCAAGCTAGAGAATTTCCCAAAAATTTAAATTAACTTGAATACTCATGGATCTTACACTAAACAAGTAAATAAAATTTACACCAAGGCTAATCGGGAGGAGTAAGAAAATTATGAGAAAGCATAAGGCATAAGCATTTGGCATGT
Organism: Pogonocherus hispidulus; assembly: GCA_963924545.1. NCBI lineage: Eukaryota > Metazoa > Arthropoda > Insecta > Coleoptera > Cerambycidae > Pogonocherus > Pogonocherus hispidulus. Next base: position 74,979,186 of record OZ004693.1, read on the forward strand.
AAGACCAAATCCTAATTATATTTTATTCTATATTTAATTATATATTATAACTAGACAAATAGAAGTCAATAGTGGTGCTACACAAAATATGGTACTAAAAATTTTGAAAAAATAATAATTTTTTGAGTAAAATGTAAGATTATATTAGATATTCAAATTGTCTGCCTTCTTCTGCAATGTAACTCAGACAACGTTTAGTAACGCTAGCAAGAGCATTTCTGTTGTACGAAAGTGTAGAAAGGACATCGTGTGAAATTTTATAATTGCCAGTTGAAACTGTTAATTATACATAATTGCCAGATCAAACTGACAATTATCTATAATTAACAATTTAAACTGGCAATTATAAAAATTATTTCACACGATGTCCTTTTATAATTGCCCTTTTACACTGTCAATTATAGATAATTGTCAGTTTGATCTGGCAATTTTGTACAATTGAAAGTTTAAACTGGCAATTAGGTATAATTGCCAGATCAAAGTGACAATTATCTATAATTAACAGTTTAAACTGGCAATTATAAAAATTATTTCACACGATGTCCTTTTATAATCAATTATGCATAATTGCCAGATCAAACTGACAATTATCTATAATTAACAGTTTAAACTGGCAATTATAAAAAATATTTCGCACTATGTCCTTTTATAATTGCCCTTTTACACTGTCAGTTATAGATAATTGTCAGTTTGATCTGGCAATTTTGTATAATTGAAAGTTTAAACCGGCAATTATGTATAATTGCCAGTTTAAACTAACAATTATCTATAATTGACAGTGTAAACTGACAATTATTAAATTATTTCACACGATGTGCTTTCTACGCTTTCGTACTGTCGTCATATTATATATTATGACGGTTCTAGGGGAAAATATATTTTTTACTGGATTTATTATATGTTCCCTTCCCAACGCGATTAAAAATAGCATGCTTTATTAAAAAGGAAGAATTGAATATCATTCATTTCTACTCTTTCTAATATTCTCCCCGGCTTCGAGTCAATAATTAATACGATGTTATTAATTTTTTCATAAAGCATCAAACTTGTTTTCTGTAAAATTAATTATAAGCATAAATCAAGACATTTTTCTTATTTCTATTAATACCCTCATCAATATGCAAAGTTAATGAATAGAAATCGTATAAAGGAACAATTTAACTAAAAAATTACATTAATTATAAAAAATATGTTAATTAAATATATGACATTACTTATAAATCGAAGGCAATCAATAAATCCATTTTTGAGAAATTAAAACAACACCATAATAATCAAGATTTATTTAACTAGCATAGCAACATAGTAAATAATAAATCAAAATACAATAATAATTTACAGTAAACATGTAAACTAATGCCAATAAGCCTGATGTAGTCCTCCTCGACCACCAGCTCAAGACAACGTTTTTTATCCTTGGCAGTTCTCGGGTCCTGCCAAGACCAATATTGTCTTGAAAGAGGAGGAGTAACGGACGAAATATGGAGAAATCCTCTTCGAACTCCGCAAACTCCATCCAGAACATACTGTGAAGCTTATGGTACTAATAACAGGAGCCCACGGTGGAGCAAGAGATGCACTGCTTTCGGAACTGAAGATCGTACCGGCATGCCGAAATTCGGGAGATCTTCTAGCCAGAAGAATGCAGAAGGCGGTCATTCTGGGTTCATTACGTCTACTCAGGGCACACGATTCCCAGACTCAGTAGTTACTCATCCCACGGACGTGAGGAGTAGCTACTGATAACCAGAGTTAGGATTTGAGGCCAGAAGCCCGGCCAGGCCAAGCCCGGCCCGAAATCAGGTCTGGCCGGGCCGGGAAAATGTGCATATTTTACTGGCCGGGCTGGACCTGGCCGGATGCTTTGTAATACCTCGGCCTGCAATTGAATTGACCAGGCCCGACTGGCCGAGTCGAGTCTTCGGGCCTCGATTAGCCGGTCCAGGCCGGTTAGGGCCTGGCTTTGACGGTTCGGGCCTGGCTTGGCCGGTTCGGGCCTGGCCTGGTCGGTTCGGGCCTGACCTGGTTTGGCCGGTTCGGGCCCGTTCGGACCAGTTCAGACCTGACCTGGGCTAACAGATTTGCCGTATAACAATTTTAAAATACTATATCTTGGTCTTCGTATGAGGAATTTGATTTCATAATAACGTGAGATGTTTCACTCATTTATCTGACCACTTACAGCCAATCTCACTGATACTACTTAAAATTTAAGGTGCCCTTAAATGTAAAAATTATACTTAACAATAATATTACTCTGCTATTTAAGCACATGTAAATTTTTATTAATGTAGTTGGATAGGCCATTAGATATCTTTTCCAATATAAGCATAAATATTTACTATTGAAAAATTAAGCCGCAAAATTCTTCATACAATCAACATAATTCATTTATTTTAACTTTAGGACCAAAAATGATTATTTGTAATGTTAACAGAAGTGCAGTATCGCCTTACGAAATATTTTATTATGAATATTATAAAAGTCACTAGTGGCAATAATATGACATTATTTTTCATTTCCGTGCGTTATTCCGAATCCGCCTCTCTTATTTTGCCATCAAATAATGTAAAAATACAATGTTTTTGTAATTTTTCCGTTGTTGTTCCCGACTTCAATCTGGCTTGGTCGGTTCTGGCCTAGTCTGGCCTGGCCTGTTCTGGCCGGGCCATTACTGTCAAGAGACCTGGCTTTAATTGTGCCAAACGTTCGGTGAGTTTATCTGGCCTGGGCCTAGCCGGGCCTATACTCTGTCGGGCCGGGCCTGAGAATCGGAGCCAGGGAACTGGTCGACTGGATCTCAACAAAAAAAAAAAAATAATAATAATAATAATAATAATAATAATAATAATAATAATAATAATAATAATAATGATAATAATAATAATAATCATAACAACAATAATAATAAGTTATTGCACTTACAAACAGATATTATAAAATAAGAGCTACTTAGAAGTAACATATAGTATATCAAAAAACAAAAAAAAATAGTTACCATACCAGTACGAATACTTCATAGTCACCCACTTGCTTACTCACTTAGTCAAACTAATTAAATCTGTCTTGATTTTGGTAAAACTTAGTTCTCCTCTGATTAGTCTAGGTAAGTGATTATAATATTTAATGCATGAATAAAAGCCTCTTTCCACTATTGCAAAACTATATTGGGGAAAATTAGAGTTTGCATTAAGATCATGAATACTTGGAACCGATTCAATAGACTGTAAAATTATTTTTTATAGAAAGAAATACAGTATAATGAAAATTATATTATTCCAAAAATTTACTCAGCTTTCACATCTTTTTAATAACATAAGTAAGCACACTTTATTTTGGTAAAGAAGTTCCCAATGGGACCTAGTAATGGACAAATAATTAAAAATTAGTATTAATTTTTAATTACTACGTATTAAAACTAAAGAAATAATACATTTATCTGTCATGATGTTTTAATGACACTGGCAGAATAAAGGAAAATGCAAAAGTGCATTTCCCGCGCAGAATCTATTATAATTTTTCAGTTAAAAATAAATCGTTGCCATAAATATTTCCCGCAGTGTAAAATGAATGACGGAAATAATCATTAAAAGTTTCCATTCATTATGCACTGAAACAAAAACGAAATTAACTAATTTTCTTTATCCTGTTTTCAGTCGTTCATTTAAAAGGGCTTCACTTAATGGATCTACTTTGCAGCTTTCTGAACAACCGTTTGCGTGGAAAATGTCAGACATCTGAAGACCTAAGGTCTAATTTGGTATAACAATGAGAGACTCTAAATTCAAATTATGTTTACCAACGCGTGGTGACGTGTTTTAACTTAATGAAATGTTTGTTTTCACATGTAATTTCACAAACACTAACAATATTATTAACTATGATTACATTAAAACTGTGGATAGAATCTCTAACCTGGATTTATTTATCTGCACAAAAGTGTCAGACTTTTTCGTCTGCTTGTTACTTTAAAACGGACTTAATTCTGTCCAACTCTTTTTGTGGTTTTGTTCAACTATTATAATAATAATAATGCACCTTTATTTACCTTCTTAGCTATTACAAAAAAACAAACACTAACATCACAGTTAGTGTTTGTCACACACTATTCTACACATACTACCTACTTATAAAAATTTATAATTTATAATTTATCGAGGTACAGTTTATTAACAGCTCTAGAAAAACTCCCTACACTATACATATTCTTTATTTCATCAGGCAGCGAATTAAATAATCGTATTCCATCATTAAATAAGGACTTTTGCAGATAAGTCGTTTTAACAAAATCTATATTATAATTAGTGCCACCTCTCACATTGTAATCATGCATTTCTGCTCTTGTTACTAAACAATTTTGTAAATAGCTCGGCAGACATTTATTCTTTATTTTAAAAATAATCATAGTATTGGCTTTTTCAATTATTCTTTCTACTGAAATCCACCTTAACCTTTTTTGCATTACATTAATTGACGTAAATCTGTCACAATTAAGAAGTATTCTCATAATTTTATTCTGTAATAACTGGAGCCTATTCACTTCCGCCTTTGTACAAGAGATAAGCAAAGATGAACAGTAATTAAAATGAGGAAAAATGATAGTGTTGTAAACTAACCTTTTACTCCACTGAGATAAGTGACTACTTATGCGATATAAAAAACCAATCTTTTTCGCAATTTTTTTACATACATAATCCACGTGGTAATGAAAAGATAGCTGAGAGTCCAAAATACTAAATATTATGTTTTGCACCATTTCAATTTTTTCGTTATTCATAAATACCTGTATAACATCTGTTGAATATCTCTTGCACATATTTTTGGATCCTATTAACATACATTTAGTTTTACTTGCATTCAATTTAAGTCTATTTACACAGAGCCATTTATACAAAATTTTAAGTTCACTATTTAACACATTCATTATATCTTGTATATTTTCACCCGAAACAAATTAATGTATCATCCGCAAATAGATTTACAAATGACTCTTTCAGAACTTTACTCACATCATTCATATATACAATAAACAAAAGAGGGCCCAACACACTGCCTTGTGGAACACCATAAACACTATCTGTTTTACTTGATAATTTGTTGAGAACTTTGGTTCTATGAAACCTGTCTGACAAGTAATTCTTGATCCAAACCAGAGCATTCCCGATCACACCATACTGTTGTAACGTTGTAACTTCCACACTAGCCTCGAACGATCTATAGTCTCAAAAGCTCGTTGTAAATCTACAAATACGCTAATCGTGCATTTGTTTTCACTAATGGCCTGCCTCCAATTCGCACACACGTACTGCAATGCTGACTCACAGGAATGATGTTTCCTGAAACCACTTTGCCCACTATACAAAATTGAATTTGATTCAAGATGTTTTTCCAGCTCTTCACACACCGCAACTTCTATAATTTTATCTATCACCGGCAATAAATTGATCGGTCTAAACTCCGAGGGTTGGGTGGGCTTTTGCACTTTAGGTATAGGTACAATAACACTAATTTTAAGATCTGAAGGTACAACTCCTGTAAGGAGGGAAGTATTTATTAAGTTCAGTAGTGGAAAACTAATAACATCAAACAAACCTTTCATTAATGAAATATTAAGATCGCTGTCACTAGTAGCTTTATTTTTAGGTTTACTACTATCTTCCTGAGCTTATTTATACTAAGTATATGCAAATTCGATAATGTTTCGCTGCTGTTGTTTCCCACATACGAATCAAAGTTCTCATTTATTTCCTCTATACTGTCTGCTATTTCCTCGATACTATCTGAATAAAAACTATTAAAATTCTCTTCAAGTTTTCCCCTATCCTTACTAAACTCAATGTGATATTCGCAATTATTTTTGTCATTGCCTCCAATTAATTCCTTTAAATTCCTCCACATTTGCTTACAATTTCCCCTACACTTATCAATGTTTTCTTCCCAAAATCTTTTCTTTTCCCTACGTATCGTACTAACGACCTTATTTCGTTTTCTTGTATAATCCTCCCAGTCCGAATGTAAGTTTGTGATTAAAAACTTACTATAAGATTTGTCCCGCTCTTTTTGTGCTAAATGTACGTACTTACTATCCCATTGCCTTTGATGAGTTTGGATTTCTCTTAGCGGAGCGACTATATCTACCGAGTCGATTATATTATTCAAAAGGTCCTGATATAGGACATTTACATCAGTAGAGGTATAATTCCACGTTTTACTTAACAGATCCTCAGATATCTTCATTAAATTTAAGGTGTCTAAATTTCGCTTGAACCGATTATTAAAATTACTTTCTACAGCTACCATACACAAATTAACACCAAGTATACTGTGATCAGTAATTCTCGGGTAAACACGAGGTAATTCTTTAATATTATAATTATTTGTGATTATAAGGTCAATCAAAGATGATGAATTTGCTACCACTCTAGTATTTTGGTTAATAATCTGTCGCAGCCCACCGGATTCAATAATATTTTTCAATTTTTTGGCGTTGCAATTATCATACTCCATATGTATATTAAAGTATCCCATCAACACTAATTCTTGACTACAGATAAACTGCCGAATCATAATATCTTCAACCATATTCAAGAACATCTCCACATTACTCTTGGGCGCCCTGTATATACAACCAATAACTATACTCCGCTGAGCTAAGGTAATTTTTAAAAATAGTGCCCACCAAATCCAATCTACACTTTCATTATATATTATTGATATTTTAATACCTTTTACTTGCCTCACATATATTATAACTCCTTTATTATTGTAAATTATAATTTACAACATTGGATATAAGACTACCATAACAATATTTTTATTAGTGATATCTTTATGTTTTTATATTATTTATTGGAGTTTGTGTACCTACACCTGTCTTGATATTTAGTAAAAATGTTACGGGATGAATTTTTATTAAAACCATTTATAATGAACTTTTTAAGGAAGTTGCATTTTTTTATTTAATAAATACTACTTAACAGATTTTCGAAAACGGGATTGCCTACCACATGTAGCTGAGGAGTCCGAAAACAAAAACACTTGGAGGACCGGTTTCTTAAAACTAATTTTTCTTAAGATACCCAATACGTAAATATTAAATGTAAAACTTAACAGTATTTTGTACTTTTTAAAGTAGACCTAAAGTGGATTTTTCTTAAATGAGCTAATATACATACACTTCTTTCAGTTGTCAACTGTCTATCCACACTTGCCATATGGCGAATTTACAAGAGTATAGTAGCTAAAGCATGTATCTAAAGCAAGTAGCTAAATTTAGCTACCATAGGTAGTGAACTCGATGAACGATGCTGCGACGTGATTGCCTAATGGGCATTGTAAATGTTAGTAGTGGTGAGAAACACACCGTGGTGCCCTCTTTTGATCTTTGCTACTACCTGTCTGACAATTATTGTCAAGTTGACAGACAGATAAAGACCTGCTTTTCCGCAGGTGCCATTACAGCGGGGACCTGTATTGTGTTTGAGGAAGACTAATCCTACTTATTTATTTGAAGGAGATGCCGAAAACAACTACTCCACGGCAAATGTGCCCCGACTGGCATTGCATTACATCGGCATCTGTATAGGAGTCGCCACATCGTTCATCGAGACCAACTACCAGACACTGACCAGTTTATACTATTCGAAGGGCTTAGGTTTTGTGCATAAGTGGTTAAAATTTCAGAACGGGAAGTCTATGCGTTTTTTTTTAATGGCGATGTATATACTCAGAAACACTTGTTTTCAAATAGTGCAAATGATCCACTCTAAGACCATTTAAAAAAATTGCCCTGTTAAAAAAAGTTAAAGATCACACCACATATGCCCCAAAACATGTTCTACAAAATGGTAGAAGTCTCAAGTCTTGAACGAAAACTGATAACTTGATCCCCATATACGAACATAAACGTTTCCAATGTTAAAATCAATCCAGTACCTGATATTAAATATAGTATCATAATCCAAACTCTAACAAACCTTTAGAAATATACTACTGAGCCTGCCAGGTTCAGTAATAGTTTCTGTCAAAGAGCAGAAACATTTTTAAAGCTTTGATCAAAGTTAAATAATATTGGTTTGTATCAGGTATATTTAGCAGAAGTAATTTAAAGTAAAATAATTTCCAGTAGGAAATACATATATAATTAACAAATACCTATAGCTAGTTTTAGTTTATGTTTGTTGAATCTTATAAAAGACGATTGCCAAAGCTGATGAGATAAAATATCTAATTTGGAATAGGTTAGCGCAACATTACTCCCGAATTTACCATGGAGCAGGTAATCAATTAAACGTTATCTCTGGTGTCGCTGACAACCAAGTGGCATCATAATCAGAAAAACTTTCTAACTGTCCTTGGCATGTCATGTCTATATGATGTTTTTATTATATTTTCGGACATATATTCCCTGTGAAGCATAGTCGAACGTTTTAGGCGCGCTAAGAGAAAAACATTTTTTGTGTTCTAAAAGCTTTATACAGATAAAATACACTTGAACGCGTTCAAGGATGTAACCTTTTTTTATTTGTTTCGTAGATAAAATATTTGTTGTATATATAAGACGGATAAAAAGTTTTTTGCATACGGCGTTGATTCGACTTTAGGAAGCTTGCAGAGAGGTTTGCAGGAAGTGTGGGCCGCCAGCGCCTGCCAAGATTTGTTTAGTTGAGTACAAAAAAAATGTTGCATGTAGGTTTTTTGTTTTAGTTTACTAGCTATAAATATGTGTGTGTTTATACAGGGTGTACCACGGTGACGAGACATTAGACATATTTCAGAGACTATTTCGATTTTAATTTTGAAAATTTGGGCAATAGTGTTTTTGGGCATGCCCTTCTGAACTAAAATAATGGCGTCCACATAACGCTTCCAGTTATACCGGAAGTTGATGTCACCTTCGTTATTTTAAATGAAACACCCTGTATGTTATTGCAATTTTAGATTCTACGTCAATGTTTAGGTGAACTTTCATAAAGGTTTCCTATTCTTAAAGTTAACCGTTTTTGATATAGGTATTTAATTTTTTTCAAGAAAAATTAAAAAAGCACTGCCTAATTCAAAAAGATGTGTATTTTACAATAATAAAGTTAGAGCGATAAAATTTATAAAGAACATAACTAAAACTCTAAGCTTCCCTGCCATAATTTCAAAATGACTTAATTTCATACAGGGTGGTAGAAATTTAATGCCGAATTTAATCAAATTTAAACCGGTTTTAAGGTATTTACTGTTTTTCATGCAGTCAACGGATATCGCATAATTTCTTGCGAGGATGACTGTGAAATTTTTAGTGGAACTTCAAAACAAACACCTAATCTGTCACCAGTTTATTGTTGTCAATTTAACACATACAGTGAATGTTTATTTGAGTATTATTTATTGTTAAATAATGGAAAACATTAACATTTATTCGAATGCTGACATTCTAAATTTATTATTTATTCATGGAGAGTGTCACAAGATAATAAATAGGACTGATGTTACAGATGGGGTAACAAAAAGGATACATGTTTACAAGTAGATGCGGTGGCCACTTCCAGCAAATTAATTAGATTTCTAAAAATAATTATTATTCGTATTATGTAGTTTCATTCTGTTATCTTATTCAAATTATTTTTAATTTATCTCTACTGATTGGTAGTACAATAAGTGCATCTATCATTAGATACCCTACAAGTCCTATTTATTTATACAATTTATCTTGTGACACTCTCCATCAATAAATAATAAATAAAAATAGAAAATTAAATAGAAATTGGAAGGGGTACATGTTGCCACGTCAAATTTGGTAGCAAAATATGTACCCCTTCAATCAGAAATCGGCCTGTCTCGGGATTTCTCTGGAACCAGAGGGGTAACGGAGTTATTCACACTTTTGATTAATTCCAACGTATTTTGTTAACAACTAACAAACTACACTCTTGGTATGTGGATAAAATAATTTTAGTACAGTACACACATCTTCGAATATGATCTGATACCTAATAATAATAATAATAATAATATTAATAATAATAACTTTATTATGTCCAACAGGAATACCCACTTACAGGACTATAATAGAAAATTGTTCAATAAGTAAATAATATGACAAAAATCAGACTTAAAAAAAGTAATGATGAAAATATAAAAACATAAACATAGGAATACACAATCATAGATTAGAAGAACCATGATAAGACTAATGTAGCAATAACAATTAAGACAATAAATAAGCACTAGTATACATAACACAACATAACCATAATAACATAAATAGCAAAATTTATAGCGTCAGCAGAGTGATTATACAGAGTGTACATCGAAAACATATTACGTGTTTTAACTAAACAGAACATACAATTCCTAATGTCAAACTCTGTTAGAAAAAGAATAGAGAAAAAAAATTTAATAATAGCTGCCAATAATTAACATAATAATTATTGGCAGCTGCTAACAGTTGACTTAAACTAGAATAATTATGACTATCACATCTATCTGATACTAAATTGAAATTGTGTGTCATATTGTAAATTGGGGACTTCAACATTATGTTTGTTCTACTAGAAGGACAGTATACAGTATGGCATTATACTTCTACTAGATTGACGGGGTACTAGAAAGTTTATTTGAGATAAAATATTTGAACAGTCAACTTTACCATGCAACAAATTATGTAAAAACCGAAGTAATGAAATAAACCGTCTATATTCTAACTATGCAAAATTAAATCTACCTAACAATAAAGTATGATCAATTCCACGCTCTGGGGAGTAACCTTCTACTCTATAAGCAACATATTTCAAAAATTTCCTTTGGATCTTCTCCAAATCATATACGTGGACATATGATAAGGGGACCAGATCAAGGAACAGTACTCCAGCTTAGATCTAACAAGAGCGCAGGATAGTAATATACCTATTAATTTATTCTCAAAGTAAACTCGCAAATCCCTCATAGTGTCTGTATGCCACGTATCAAATTGCCTGAGTTAATTTCATAGTTAAATATTATAGGATATGTTTACATGTTAATGAAATAACTTTGGTAATATCTAAATTTATGTGATGTAAGTCACACGATTTCAACAGCCTATTTCGTTATTAAGATGGATGAACGATCACAGTTTTATATGTATATAATAATAATAATAATAATAATAATAATAATAATAATAATAATAATAATAATAATAATAATAATAATAATAATAATAATAATAATAATAATAATAATAATAATTATAATAATAATAATAATAATAATAATAATAATAATAATGTTTTGAAAAGTATCACATTAGAGCGTTATGCGCTGGTTCGAATGCGATGCGATGCGAAATAAAATGCAATTAACTAGATTTAATGAGTAGGCACTTACCACTGCGTTTCTCTGCGCTGAATGACACTTCACTGTACCTTGGGACCGGCGCCGGGTAGGTTTTTCTAATATATTGAGTCGGTTTGGTAATTTTGTTACGAGCAAAATTTGGTAGGTACACGGCCGATTGCTGCCTTCTTTCTACTGTCGTCCACCTGTTGAGATTCGCGCATGCGGCGTTGTGCCAACTCAAATAAAGCCTTTAGCCTTTACAATGTATACAAAAATAAACTCTTAAGAAATAGAATAACCAAAAATATATATATTTCTATTTTAGAAAACAACCCAAATGAAAACACATAAAATAATAGTTACAATTTCTAAACATACTCCCCCCCCAAAAGTATATTGAAAATATATTTTGTTATGCTTGGCCCGGAAGAGGGCATAGCTTGACCAAAGGTCTCTTAAAAGTACCCTGTTGAGTTTGGACGGTGGCTAATCTCGGTACACCAACTCGGCCTGGATGCAAAGCAATAATGCGCCCCAGCACCCATTTAAACGGAGGTGTTACATCGTTTTTTATGAGAACTAGCTTATCAATTGTAACAGAAGGAGACGTGGGATCTAACCACTTTTGTCTCTGCTGTAGATGATGTAAGTATTCATCTCTATACCTTCGCCAAAATTCTTGTTGAAAGCGTTGTATTAACTCATACCTATTTAAAGAATTTAATTTGCAAGTTGTATAATCGGAATCTGGAAGAGCCGTCAAAGGTTGTAAATTAAGAAAATGTCCAGGTGTCAACACTGATAAATCATTAGGATCATTACTGAGTGGATATAGCGGACGAGAATTTAAAAGTGACTCGATTTGACATAACAAAGTATAAAATTCCTCAAATGTGAGAATTTGTTCCCCGATTACACGGTGTAGGTGCGTTTTTACGGATTTAACGCCAGCTTCAGCCAAACCTGCAAAATGTGGAGCTGATGGTGGATTAAAATGCCATTCAATGAAATTGCTCTCAGCTGCATTTTTAAACAAAGCCTTAATTTGCTTATAACCTCCCTGGAAGTTTGTCCCACAGTCACTATAGACCTTTTCACATCCCCCTCTACGAGCTAGAAACCGCCTGAAGCAAGCTAAAAATGCGTCACTGCTGAGATCTGATGCTAGTTCTAGGTGAATTGCTTTTGTACTAAAGCAAACAAAAACGCAGATGTACGACTTAAAAGTTTTTGCACCTCTAATTTTTCCTAAATTGGTGGTAAAAGGGCCTGCGTAATCCACTGCAACATGAGAGAATTGTTTAAGTTGTGAAATGCGGGCGGCTGGCAGATCGCCCATTGGAGGCTGATAGGGTTTTGGAGAGACACGCCAACATTTCACGCAATTAGAAACGCATTTTTTAATTGCACGGCGCATGGATAAAATCCAAAATTGTTGAAGAAGTAAGAATTGTAAAGTTTGAACACCTGGATGTAAAAATGATTTATGAAAGTCTTCAATAATCATTTCTGTTAAACGCGAGGTTCTTGGCAAGAGCGCGGGAAATTTCGCGTCAAACGATAGCGAAGAATTTTTTAGCCGACCTCCTACTCGCAAGACACCCCTGTCATCAAGAAATACGTTAAGTTTGCGTAACGGTTTAGAGGGTAATTTTTTCTTTAGTAACTGCGATATATCTTGAGAAAATTTATTATTTTGTACATGTTGCACTATTTTTTATTTTTTATTTTTATTTTATTTTATTTATTTTATTTATTACAGTAATCTACAGACATTAAGTCCAATAATTGATTACAATTTCAACAAAAATTACACTTATATATTACTAAAAGTATGTTGATATCATTTACATAGCATGGAATAAGAAACAGTCAACACTAGCAAAAAAACAGAAAATAACAAGCATTTATTCACAATTACTAATTTTAAATAGTTTTACAATTTTATTTTTAAAACTTCTTTGACTCTCGAAGAAAATGTCAATATCATTCAATCTGAATGTGCTCCCTGGGTAGCACATTCTATACAGAGGCGAATTTTGACCCAAGTTGGTATGAGCTGTATGAACACAAAATATATCCTTATTTTTACTTAAATACTGAGGAACTAATATTCCTATCTTCATTAGGAATTGACTACATTGAATTTTATTATTCAAAATCTTATACAAAAAAATAAGACAAGATATTTCCCTTCTATTCTGTAATGTAGAAAAGTAAAATTCTTCCAGTGTATGGTATATCAAAGTAATATACGCCATATTTTCTAAAATACAAATACCTTAGAAATTTTTTTTGGATTTTTTCAAGTGCCTCAATGTGAACGGTATACGAGGGAGACCAGATTATAGATGCATACTCTACTATACTTCGAACATAGGTGTTATAAAGACTAATGATGGTATTCAAATTATTGAAGTTATGTGAGTTGCGAATTATAAATCCCAACATTTTATATGCCTTTTTGGTGATTTCTGCAACATGCCCATTAAAGGATAAACCATTGTCAAACAAAACACCAAGGTTCTTAATTTCGGATTTTCTTATAAGGCTCCTATTATTTATGGTGTATTCATGGTTTACGATGTTTTTTTTCTTTGAAAACGTGAAAGTGAAACATTTGCCTATATTAAAGTTCAGATAATTTCTGGTAGCCCAGTCATAAATTTTATTAAAATCTTTCTGTAGCAGATCACAATCCTTAACACTGTTTATTTATTTGTAAATTTTAAAATCGTCAGCAAATAACTGGCATTCCGAATGATCCACAGCTCGAGGAAGATCTCCGACTAAACATAAGAAAAACAAGGGTCCCAGATTTGAACCTTGGGGCACTCCCGACGGTACGAAGTATTTCATCGATTTTGCTCCTCTATATACCACATATTGTTTACGCTTTTCCAGATATGATGAACATAGTTTCAGTAATCCCTCTGAAAATCCAAACTGATGAAGTTTACCAAGTAGTACGCAATGGTCAACTTTATCAAAGGCTTTTGCGAAATCTGTAAATATCACGTCTAATTGACCATTATTATTTAACGTTTCATTTGCTGTTTGACTAAAACATGCCAGATTTGTCATAGTAGATTTTTGTCTCATAAATCCATGTTGTTCAATGGGGAGGCATGGAGAAACGTGATGATAAATTTTATTGTACAATATTGACTCAAATATTTTACTGGGTGAACAAATTAAGGCTACCGGTCTATAATTTTTAATGTCACTTTTGTCACCACTTTTGAAAATAGGTGAGACTTTCGTTATCTTCCATGCATTTGGATAAACAGACGTTTTCAATATAAGATTAAAAATTATACTAAGGGGTTCTAATAGAAACTCCTTGCAACCCTTAAATACATATGGAAGTATTTTATCAGGTCCAACCGATTTTTTTGGTTTCAATGTTTTAATTGCAGACATGATTTCTTCTTCTGTGATCGACTTTATAGCTAATATATCATTTTGAAAAATGATATCATCAGTAATATTAAGTGTTTTACTATTTGTAGAATAAATACTGCAGCGTATCCCTTTTCAGACGCATCTGAGAACCCATGCAGTTCACAAATTTTATAATCAGTAACAATAAGACGGCGCGGTAAATTAAACGTTGAAATGTGTGGTAGGTCGAAAAGAAATCGTTGCCATTTCTCACAAACTGTAGATGGAGGGAATTCATCCCAATCCAAGCCAAGGCACCACAGCTGCTGAATAAAGCATTTTGCAAAAAATGTAACAGGACTTAAAAATCCAAGCGGATCATAAATACGAGCGACATTTGATAATATAAGCCTTTTTGTACAGGTCATGTCGAATTTTGGTTCAATCTTGAATGAAAAAATATCTGAACCCGGACGCCACTGGAGGCCTAAGATTTTTAGCACAGAATTATCATTGTTTGTAAAAGGAAATGATTCAGAGTAAATATTTGCCTCCGGTAAGTTTTCTAAAAATTTTGGAACATTAGAAGTCCATTTCCTAAGTTCAAATCCACCGCGATTACACAATTGTATTAGTTCATCGCGTGCGCGTATAGCATTTTCAAGAGAATCCGACCCAGATACTATATCGTCAACGTATATATCGCTTTTTAGAATTTTACTGGCGTTTGGAAAATTCGCACCCTCATCCTCTATCAGTTGCATAATTGTTCGATTTGCCAAAAAAGGTGAACATGATAAACCAAAGGTGACTCTCAATAATCGATAATCTTTGATATCATCAAGTGGTGAAAATCGCCGCACTAATCTTTGGTAGTCGACATGTCCTTTTCCTACACATATTTGTGTAAACATGCCTTTGATATCGCTAGTAAATACTACAGGGTGTACTCGAAAATTCAGTAAAATGCAAGCAATGTCCTTTTGCAACTTTGGACCCGAGAGAAGCTGATCGTTTAAAGATCCAAAATTTGTTTTTGCCGAAGCATCGTAAACTATACGTAATGTTTTAGAATCGGACTTAGTTACATAATGGTGCGGAATGTAATATACTTGATAATCTTTTTTACTGTCTGTAATAATTTCCATGTAATTCTTATCAATATATTCTTCAATTATTAATACTCAAAATGTAATTCAGGATTTTTTATAAATTTCTTTTCTAGTGAAAGAAAGCGTTTTATAGCGAGATCCCTCGTATTGTTAAAGTCGAAAAATGGTTCGGAATTTCGGAAAGGCAATTCGACTACGTAACGTCCCTCGGCTGTTCTAGAATGCGTTGTTTGATAATGGTTTTCTGCTAGATCGTCCTCGGGAGAATTCTTATCAGATTCAGGGACTTCCTCTATTTCCCAAAATGATTTTATTGTACTCTCAAGATTGTTCTGATTTTTAATAAAAAATGAGTGCGTATTATTCATATTAACGGAGGCGTCTAATTTTCCCATTAGTACCCAACCAAATATCGTTTCGAGTGCAACCGGTTCATTAATTTCACCGAATCGTTTATTGCCTAACAAGATATAAGGTACGATTTCAGCCCCTAGCAAAATGTCAATTTCAGAAGGTTTATAAAAATGGGCATCAGCGAGAGGCAAATTTTTTATGTGGGACCAATCTTTGATATTTTTTATAGTGTAAGTAGGTAATTCATTACATAATTCAGTGAAAATTACTGCGTCAAATGTTACTAAAGGATTAGTTTTTCCGACCGGTTTTATGGTACACGTAACAGCGCCTTTTGCCGTAGAGTCTTGCATAGAGGATAGACCTTGAACTGTAACGGCATAATTATATTTTGCGAGACCTAAGAGTCTGTAACACCTCTCTGAAATGTAACTCATTTCCGAGCCACAGTCAATCAGAATACGTATGGTTTTATATTGCCCCCGTATAACTAAGATATCAGCCTTAGCTGTCGACAATAAAGTTCGAGTTTTTGACGTTAATTTGCCACAGAAATTAGAGGGATTATGTGATTGATTACTTGATGAGGTATGAGGAGTATTTGAAGTGATCGATGTGGACTGTATGTTTGCGGGAAGAACCTCTTGCGAGGACGCGATGTTATTTGACTGAGAAGCGAAATTTAGCGAATCTGTGCGAGTTTATTCATCATTCCGAGAAATATGTAATAAAGAGTGATGATTAGCGTTGCAGAACTTGCAAGTAGAGTTAGACTTGCAATTTGTTTTATCATGGTAGGGACTTAAACAATTTATACAACAGTGCTTTTGACGAATAATGTTATTTCTTTCTTGGGCTGTTTTTTTATGAAACACCGGGCATGAATACAGTTTATGCACCGCACTACATAAAATGCAAGATGTTGAACTTTTATTTTCTTTTAGGAAGAATGCGTTACGAGATTTCTGATAAGAGTTATGTGATCTATTCGAAATGCTCGTTTTAGATTTTTCTGGAAATGATGTCTTGTACGTCGTACTGAAGTTTCAGCTTTATTACGGCGCGATGCAAAATCGAATAAGGATTGATAGGAAGCCATTTCGTTAGTACTTGGAAATTCTAATTCAAATTGCATAAGTGTATTTTCATCAAGGTGTTTAGAAAATAAATAAAGAAGCAAGAAATCCCAATTTTGTGTGCAAAATCCCATATTATTTAAACTAGCAACATTTTCACTGTAAATAAGCAAATTGTTTAAATCTGATATGTTTTTTGAGTTTGTTACAATAGGTGTATTTTCCAACCCCTGTAAAAGAGTAAAAGCTATCGCCTTTTTATCATAAAAGCGTTCTACGAATGAATCATAAGCACTTTGATAGTTTTCTGTTGTTAGCGGTGTTTTTTGAACATGAGACAATGCTTCTCCTTCCAAATGCGTAATTAAAAGATTGAATTTTTCTATAGGTGCCAGATCAGAGTTGTTATGGACAAGGGTATTGTAAAGATCAAAAAATGCCTTAAATTCAGTTATATTTTCACCTGAAAATTTTGTGAATTCTATACGAGGCATTTTCAAACTCTTACGGTTTTTTGTATTGGAAGTGCTATCACCTGGATCGGACTTAGACGGCTCTACCTTAGGTCATTGAGTTTATAAACCAAGAGAGACAGTCCTTAAGAAATGTACTTATAGTTGACACAAAGTCGGTCAGATGTCTCCCTGTGTACAATTTACGAATTTATTTGAACGAAAGAAATTAATCGCAAGCCTCCGCCAGTAAACAAAAAACTTGTGCCCGGCAAAAAACTAATAAGGAGATCTGAAAGGCGGAGTCGATATCCCACCAAGGCTCAGCGTCCAGCCATCTCTCGATGTCAATCAAATATAGAAATTTATATGTGCAGTTTCTTATAGAATAGAATAATCTCATGGGGCCTCAAAAATCTTATTAGAAAAATGTAACAGAATAAGTATTTTTTAAGTAGGTAATTTGTGAGCATATTACGTCTTGATATTTCTCGTATGCATTTTGGTTATCGTAATTTAATTGATAGTAGGATTAATATAATTATTTATAAGTAGTTTTAAAGACATTATTTTTTATCCCAAATACATATTAAAAAAGTATAAAAATATAATTAATTATTAATATATCATGTATCATGATTACCTACTGACAAACCACGGATAAACTATGTAATTTTTTGATAAATCAAAATCATTATACCCCACATTATTATACCTACATCTCCAAGAATTTCAGTTTTATTTTCTTTTTATATTATAAATAATATACCTAATATAAGTCATTTTTGGTATGTTTTGTTTAATTTATTTCTATGGGTTGCAGAAATATTTTTTCGATACATGTTGTAAAATAAGTACCTTATATTTTACAATAATAATTTGTAAATTACCTATTTCTCATTTTATATAGTAAGTACCTCCTTTTAGTAGCTTTAATTTAATTGAGCAAAAATAATAGGTATAGGTATGTAATTTTTTAGGCACTTTTATCAAATAAAGGGTAGTTAGAACAATTCAAAACGGTGTGAAAATAATGTATTAAACAAACAATATATTTTAGGTATAATATAATAAATATGTACGATTCCCATGTGGCTGAAGACAGACACAGAATCAGATTCGAAAAACGGCAAATTACAGCGGACCAGTTCGTTGTTGGAAATAATGCGAAATTATTTAATACACCAGTTATTTCCCATATGAGTGTAAGTTTAACTTATTAAACAATTAGTATTCTACTAGTCACGTTTACTTAGATTCCTAAAAATGTTTTTCAACCCCCAAAAGCAATTTAAATATCCTATATATAAATATATAAAGATCAGAAAACTAATTACCAGTTAGGTAGGTATACCTACTTATTTCTATGTAATTTTCTCATTGACTCTCACTTCTTCAACACCACAGGTTACAGACATACAGGCCTGGTGTTCTAAATAATAACAGTTAGGTAAAAACACCGAGATTTTAAGGGATATAATTTTAATTAAGGGAGTGAAAATCATTTTTCACTCCCGTCAAGTCAAAACAAAAATCGTGGATTTTACAAATAAAGGTGTTACACATTTTAGTTTACAGGTTATCATTATAGACGTTCTACAATCGTACTGGTAGACGGAAATTAGAAAATTCAGAGTTTAAGGGGATGAAATTCATTATTCAATCTGAAATAATAAAAAAATCGCGGATTCTATAAAAAAGGGTGTTACACATTTTCATTTACAGGTTATCATTATAAACATTCTACAATAATGTTGCTAGACGGAAATTAGAAAATTTAGAGTTTAATGGGATGAAAATAATTTTTCAATGAGATAAATCATGAAAAAATCGCGGACTCCACAAATAAGGCTGTTACACATTTTCATTAACAGGTTAACATTATAGACGTTCTTCAATCATGCTGGTAGACGGTTAATGAAAATGTGTAATACCCTTATTTGTGGAATCCGCGATTTTTTCATGATTTCTCATTGAAAAATTATTTTCATCCCCTTAAACTCTGAATTTTCTAATTTCCGTGTACCAGCTTGATGGTAGAATGTCTATAATGACAACCTGTTAACGAAAATGTGTAATACCCTTATTTGTAAAATCCGCGATTTTTTTATGAATTCGGATTGAAAAATGAATTCCATCCCCTTAAACTCTGTATTTTCTAATTTCCGTCTACCAGCTTGATGGTAGAACGTCTATAATGATAACCTGTAAATGAAAATGTGTAACACCTTTATTTGTAAAATCCACGATTTTTGACTTCTCATTGAAAAATGATTTTCACTCGTTTCCTAAAAACTCGGTGTTTTTACCTAACTGTTATTATTTAGAACACTAGGCTGTACGTCTTTAACCTGCGATGTTGAAGAAGTGAGAGTCAATGAGATAATTGTTAAAGGAAGTAAGTAGGTATACCCTTAATCTATGGGTATACCTACCTAACTGATAATTAGTTTTCTAATCTTTATATAGTTATATAAGTATAAGCTATTTAAATTGCTTTTGGAGGTTGAAAAACATTTTTTGTAATCTAAGTAAACGTGACTAGTAAAGTACTAATTATTTAATAAGTCCTCATATGGGAAATAACTGGTTTTTTAAATAATTTCGCATTACTTCCAATAACGAACTGGTCCGCTTTAATTTGCCGTTTTTCGAATCTGATTCTGTGTCTGTCTTCAGCCACATGCCACATACAATTCCCAAGTTTCACTGACCATCCTATCGTAAATGCACAGGGTAGTTAGTGCAATAAAGTCTATTTGGTTTATATTTGGTCTAAATATCTGAAATATCTTTATATAGATAGGTACCTAGTGCCTTTATCAAAAATTTTTATAAGAATCATGTTGAGGATATCAGATTACTACCACCAATTATGTGTTCAAGATACATATTACATATTACATAATTATTGGTAGATATTTTTTGGTACCATTAAATTATCATCAAAACTGATGATGCTTTCATTGTTTTTCTTGAAAGGGGTTGGAACCTATTGTTTTTCCTGGAACCTATTGGAATTATTGTTTTTCTAATAAACTGACCCTACTTCAGGTTGCCGTCGCCACATTCTTAAAACAAATTACAGATATAGATGTATGTGCAACTATTTCAGCTAAAATAAAATTTGTTCATTGTTATAGTAATAAGTAAAATAAGTTATAGATACTAATGAACAAAATAATGATTTGCGTGTAAAGAAAAAATTTACCAATTTTATTATTTTGTTTAATGAAGTAGGTACTGAATGCATTGTTAATTTAATATTTTCAATTCAAAAATATAATTATAGGTACCTACTCAGATAAGTACCTACATACTATTATCTGTTAATAAATATTGCATTACCTACTAAGTAACAGTAACAGATTTTTAGTTTTAAATAATGACAAATTATTATCTATTAGGTACATTAAATAATACTGTTATTTGAATTTTTGTTTCGATTAAAAAGGAGATGTTTAAGTGGAATTTCTCTATTGATTAATTTATGTTAAAATTTGTTTAAAAATTATAACCAACTGTTTTCAGCAATTACATAATTTTTAAAAATATAGGTAGTTTTGTATAGGTAATAAAGGAATAATTTTGATAAATTTATATAATACAAATTTGTGTAAAATATGCACAAGTGAAATATACTACAATTACATTACTTTTTCCAAAATGCGTAATGGGACAATATTCTAAAGGGTTGATGTATTTTATATCGATCTGATTAAATAATTAAATACCTAGGTACTTAAATATGATATTATGTAGATATTGTATACCTAGTACAAAAACCCATTGTCTTAATCGATTTTCATCTTTATATGGAAAACGGAAAAGTCTGAGTCTTGGAGAGCTTCTCTTGGTTTTATTGCAATTTAAATATACACATTTATTTCCCGATTGCCTAGACATGGTAAGTAAATAACTAACAGTAGCACTCGAGTTAAAGAATAATATAAAATGAATAATATGCCAACAGGTATCATACACTGACAACGGTAACACAACGATAACGCAAATTATAATTAGGAAAATATTTAAGGGGTTTTAGGGTA
This sequence comes from Pogonocherus hispidulus, assembly GCA_963924545.1. NCBI lineage: Eukaryota > Metazoa > Arthropoda > Insecta > Coleoptera > Cerambycidae > Pogonocherus > Pogonocherus hispidulus. The sequence goes on from OZ004693.1 coordinate 75,000,923, forward strand.
AATAAGTAATAAAATAGAGCTATAAAATACATGTCGTGCTCCAAACCAATCATATTTTAAAGGCGGAATCTAGATTTTATAAACCAGAATTTCTGTGCAACATTATGCCACAGCATGCTGTGATTATGCCATCTGTTAGCGCGAGGTCCAAGCTTACCGCAACTATTTGAGTTGGTCTCCCATCAGCCGAGAAATGGTCTCCCAAACCGGCCAACCTAGTCCCGCATTACTTTGGCTAATCTTAGTAATATAGTCAAAGCTTAGGTTCACTTCCCACAATCTCCCTTAAAACTGTCCTAACACGCGATAATTTAAGTTCAAATTCCTTACGAACATTTTCTTCTGTATTGTAATTGGCTCGTCCTGTAAAGCGATGAGCGTAATAACATTTTCATGTTGTTTTCTAAAATCTGTTGCAACTTGATCAATGCTAGAAGTTAACATTTTAAACTGATCACGCAACATTTGATCATCTTTTGCTCTTTCTGAAAATTCCAACATTTCTGAAGCTTGGTTGCAACATATTTGGCGTAGAGCCTTAGATTGTTTTAGTTTATTTGAGTTAGCCATCTGAAAATGTTCGAAAGGTTCTTAGAAATACCTGGATAATGTAAAAGGTATCAAAGTAAATGTTATGGAGACGATAAGATATTTGTTGATTTTACTAAATTCAAAATGTAAACAATTATTATTACTTTTTATACCGAAATCAGCTGTTCTCACAAAAAACAAGTATGTGAGGCGCACCAAAAAAGTTCGCCTTCTTATCAGACGTACCGAGTGTAGACTTGCGACCTTGACTGTTTTATGAACTTGAACTAAATAATTTTGTGAATTCAATAGAATTCAGAAGGAATTAGTTTTATATAAGAGCTTACTTTTGTATCCGGTAATGAAGGATCATTTAATGTTTTGAAAAGTATCACATTAGAGCGTTATGCGCTGGTTCGAATGCGATGCGATGCGAAATAAAATGCAATTAACTAGATTTAATGAGTAGGCACTTACCACTGCGTTTCTCTGCGCTGAATGACACTTCACTGCACCTAGGGACCGGCGCCGGGTAGGTTTTTCTAATATATGTAGTCGGTTTGGTAATTTTGTTACGAGCAAAATTTGGTAGGTACACGGCCGATTGCTGCCTTCTTTCTACTGTCGTCCACCTGTTGAGATTCGCGCATGCGGCATTGTGCCAACTCAAATAAAGCCTTTACCCTTTACAATGTATACAAAAATAAACTCTTAAGAAATAGAATAACCAAAAATATATATATTTCTATTTTAGAAAACAACCCAAATGAAAACACAAAAATAATAGTTACAATTTTTAAACAAATAATAATAATAAGTTTATTTACACCAATAAATTATAAACAATAGAAAAACAAATGTGTCTTGTATCCATTGTCTGATATTATCTAGTGTGGTTGGAGGAGTTTGGTAGACAGTATTCTTAACATGTCCCCACAAGAAATGAAATAGTCTAATTTAGTCAAGTACATTTACTGTACATTTAAAAATTATCTAACACACAGGGCGCTATGTGCCATGATGGTTGGAACCATAAATTTTCCCTAATATTTGGAGGCAAATTTATCAAAAGTTGTGGCAAATCATTTTACAAAAAACAAACGTATTGATCCTCAGTGAAGTGACCAAATGTGGGCCAATAATATAGTGGCCGTCAATCTTGCTCAAAATTTCTGCACATTCAATAGCATTATGACGTAATTTATATAAAAAAGTAATGGAAGCTAATTCCATTAGCTTAGAGGAAGTTTTTAGTTAACAGTCTACACGAAATACCTCTGTCGTGATATACATTAACTTCTTTGTAAAATAAATATTTTTAGAATTTCCTTTGAGGCGTTTCTGTCAAAACTCTGTAACGCGCATAGAAGGGATGCCATACCACCGAATATTCTAATTTTCACATAGCCGTAAGCATAGAATAAACTGAGACATTAATATTTGTAAAAGATCTACAGTTACGGACTATACGTACATACGCTTTCATTACCTCTTTAACCTTAGAGACAAAGTGACATGAAAACGTTAATATATTATTGAAACATAAAACGTATATAGATTAACGTATAAGATTATAAGCCTGTTTTCATCAATTTTAGCCACTAATTTTCCCAACCTTTACATTTTATTTTAAGGCTGTAATTCCATTGTTCTTTGTTCAATTGAATTTAAAATATAGGTGTTGTAAAATCATACAAATCTCAATTGTTTTTCAAAAAACTAAGTATCTCAAAAACGATACAATTGAGGTATAGGGAATCCTGAATAAAATGATCCTTACATTTTTTCAAAGAAAAATACAATAAAAAATATAGTATTTCTTTTAAAATAACTCAGTTGGTATCGACTTAAATATCGGTATCGGTATCGGTCATGCAATGAAATGTGACATATTTCAGTGAGCCACTGTCTGATGCAAGAATTGGGTGAGAATGGGGGGGGGGAGAAAATCTCTGCTTACGGCTATCGTGTTTCTTATTTTATACCCATGGGTCAGTCACGTACTCTCGATGAACTCAAGGAGAATATAACGCAAGAGATAAGAGGAATTGATGAAAAACTTTGACGCGTAGTTTTGAACCACATACAAGACAATATTGAAAAATGTATAGAGTATAATGATGGACATTTAAAATCTTTCATATTTAAAAAATAATTATTCTGTCAAAAACTGCATTCAATGAGTATTATTTTTCGTATATTTTAAAATTTTTTAAATTAATATTTCTCAGAATTATAGTATAACAAAAACGTCACATTTCATTGCCAGACCCTATATAACCAGAAGTGGCAGGATATCAATTAGCCTCCCTTACACATTTTTAAAATTCTACAATAAATACAGGGTGATTTTTTTTGGGCATCTCTTACAAGTATCTCGAAAACGGAAAATTATTTTGATTTGTAAATTTGACAACGTGCATTCTGAGATAAGATCTATTTATGGAAAATATTTTCCTGGGAAAGTACTTCCGGAAATACCGGAAGTTGACCCTAACTTCGTTATTTTAAATGAAATACCCAACGTTTTATTATTGTTTTGGAATCCGGACTTAATTTTGGGTTACATTTGTTAAAGCTTCCCTATGGCTAAATTTAATATCTTTCGAGATATTAACTTTTTTCAAAAAATTTGACAGGAAAGCTTATCAACAAAATATTTATTTTTTCGGTAATTATCATTAGCAGGGTGTCGACATTTTTATGCAAGGAAGAGAAGACATTGGGGCTGCGGGTAATTTAAAAACATCTTTCCAAATATTTTACAGAAAAGTGGTAATTGGTCGCATTCTATGACTAAGTATAGACAAAAACATCAAAATGTCGATTTTTTAAATATCATGCCCTACAACTAATTGCATTAATCGATAGAAAATAATATGCCCTATCTATTTATTCATGTATGATGTTCCTATACCTATACCGGGTGTCAACGGATCTATTAGACAAGCCATAACTTCTAGAGTATTGGATATATCAAAATGAGATTTGGTATAGGTAAATGGTAGAGGAAGAGGAAGGTTTTTGCATATTTTTCACGTTTAGGTTACTTCCGGTTTCACCGGAAATGGCTTCAATTTTGAATTTTTAAATGGAACACCCTGTATATTTTTACATATTTGAATTTCTGGGACAATTTTGGACTAGAAAATGACATTAAAACTTTTAAAGTATAATACTCGTATACGAATTTATTAAAAACTGAAGTAAATGTATTTTATGAGCTTATTTTTAATCCAATCACAATGAATTTAGTATCGTTGGATTCGCAAAAAAAATCCCTTTTTGAAAAGTGCTTGTCTAAAAAGTGTTGCCATTTGAAAAAAAAAATAGTTAGATATAAAAAAGTAATTTTGCCAACTTGTCTCATTGCTATCTACCATACTAATCACTAAAACTTTGCGATTTTTCTGACATCATCTAAGGCCTTCAGATTAGTTTGCGCTCAATCATGGCCACCTAGATGCAATATTAAAAATGGCTCTAAAAAAATCATGTAGGCGAAAAAACTTTTTAAAATGTCATTTTCTAGTCCAAAATTGTCTCAGAAATTCAAATATGTAAAAATATACAGGGTGTTCCATTTAAAAATTCAAAATTGAAGCCATTTCCGGTGAAACCGGAAGGAACCTAAACGTGAAATATATGCAAAAACTTTCCTCTTCCTCTACCATTTACCTATACCAAATCTCATTTAGATACATCCAATACTCTAGAAGTTATGGCTTGTCTAATAGATCCGTTGACACCCTATACCTAAAATGCACAGTTTTTCTTCAGTTATTTACGGTTCTCTTTATACTTGCTATTCTAAGCAAACAATTCGGTTTTGGAATCCATAGTAGCCTATCCATTTTGACAGATAATAATTACTAACTAGTTGTCATCAGTGTTTAGTATTTTTATTGTTTAAAAATGGCAAATAATAATATTAATTATACTCGACCTCAGATATTTTTAATTTATTCAGCATTCATGGGCAATGCCAAGGCATTATCCGCAGAACCTGCAGAATGTTTAATCAAATGTATCCGCATTTACCAACAATGAATGAACAGAAATTTAGAAGATTCAAATCCAATTTTATTACCTTTGGTGGCATACATGCAAAGCGAACATTGCGAGACCTGTTACAGGAAATGATGATAATGAAATTACGGTAATTGCTTTTTCTATTCACATCCAAATGCTTCAATTCGTTCAGCGGAAGCGGAATTGGGAATTAAGTATTCATAAATTTAATAATACGACAATAATACATATAAAAGAAAAACAAACAAACAATTTTCCGTTCTCGAGATACTTCTAACAGACGCTCAAAAAAATTCACTCTGTATATAAAACATTATGTAATGACTAATTGTATACTTTATGTATTATTTGTCAAAAGTAAACAGCAGAGTAATATTATAAAATTATATATAATTTTTATTGATGCCAAACTCCGATTTCTTTTTATATAATTTGGCGAATGCGCCAATACTACAACTTAAAACAACTGTTCTGAGATCGACAGCCAAGAAAATATAAACATATCGTTAAATATCTATATAGATGTAATTCTAGAAGCTAAACTAACCTAAATACACATAGAATAACATGCAGGTAACAAAAAATACTAATACAAATTTAATTTGGATGGTTAAGTGTTTCAGAAATTATAATACAAGTTTGTTTTTTTATAGTATATTTTTAATATTATTTAATGGCGTTTTTAACTGTTTACATTCTTTATATAGGAATTAAGCCAGAAAGTTAACTAAGAGATAAATTATTAATGAAATTATCAAATATTATGATCCAATAAAGTTTTATATTTCCTCGTTACCTATAATCCTAGGTATGCAAAGGAATAACCTTATTATTTTTAAGATATCTCGCAAACAACTTTGCGTGCAGTATACATCCCCCAACATTGAATTACAGCGGCATATCTTGACATAACCTCAACTTATTGCCTTTATACATTTTTCTTTTTTTAATAGTGTTATCTGTATTTTTTAAATAATGAAATATTAAACAAGCATCTACATTACATTAAAAATAATTATCTTTGGTTACGTGCCTTTTGTATTGAATTCTAATGAAAACATTTTTATTTTTTCTGACAAAACTGAAATTGTAGCAATCCTCCTTAGCCTAATGTACGATACGTATTCCTGCTTCCGGCGTCTTCAGGCACATGTGTGGCAGAAGGTTTAACATCCAAGAATTGTTAAAAATTACAAGAAATATATGACAATTGAACTGGTTAAATAAAAATAACTGTAATGACAAAATTGTCAGTTTGTATATTGTTTGTTGAACTTCATGTTTTTTAATAAAATTTTCCTAATTTCCTAATACAGAGTGCGGCATAAGTTCCGCCCCACTATCAGGTTCTTACAGCGCGACGTAATCTGGTGCAGTACAACTTCGGCCTCGTTAGTTTGCGTTCTCAAACGATTGTGGCAAGGTGTTCGGTATATTATTGTTGTCCGTACGTTCATTCATTGTGAAAATGCAAGCTGGTGGATTTAAATTTACGCTGGAAGAACGAATTTTCTTGTTAACGTCGTACATAAGAAATGATGCGCATTTCCAAACAATTTGCGAAGAATTCGCGCAACAATTTCCAAACCGTCGTCATGTGAGGAGACTGTACACGAAATTGCAGCAAACAGGCTCCGTTGCTGATGCGTCGAGAGCGGGTCGTCCTCGTAGCATGACGACTGAAGCGAATATGGAAACCGTGGCGCTATCCTACGTCGAAGAGGCGAACGTCAGCGCTAGAAGGCTAGCGAGAGAACTGCAGATTTCGGATCGTTCCATACGTCGAATGTTAAAGCGTATGAATTACCGTGCGTACCGTCCTCGCCTAATTCACGCGCTTCATGAGGATGACTACGATCGGCGTTTGGAATTCTGTGAGTGGTTTATCGGTTGCCAAGAAGACAATCAATTCTACCGCTCGATCTTATGGAGTGACGAAGCCACTTTTAAATTGAACGGTACCATCAATCGACACAATTCTGTCTATTGGGCCACCGAAAACCCCCACGTAACCATTCATCAAGAACTTAATGCACCCGGCGTCAGCGTATGGGCTGGCATTCATGCTGGCGGACTAGTTGGTCCCTACTTTTTTGATGCCACTGTGACTGCAGAAACCTATCTGGAACTTCTCGAGGATCTACGAGGTCAAATGGATGCTGACCCAGATTTGGCCCACATCATCCATTTTATGCAAGACGGTGCCCCCCCACATTACGCTTTAATTGTGCGGGAATTCCTCAATGATCACTTCGGAGCGTGGATAGGAAGACGTGGGGAAATTGAATGGCCAGCGAGGTCTTGCGATTTAACACCTTGCGACTTTTTTCTCTGGGGCCTGATGAAGGATCGAGTGTTCGCAAGACGAGCAACAACAGTCCAGCAGTTGAGAAGAATCATCGAGGAGGAGTTCGACAACATCAGGGAACATTACGAAATGTTCCGTCGTACGTGCCAAACTGTCGTCACACGGTGCCGCAGATGCGTTGACCAAGATGGTCACCAATTTGAACACTTGTTATAAACTTATTCTAAGCTGTAAATATCTTATTTTCTGTAGCATACTCATTAAATTACATTTTATTCGCTTTTTCTATTATTCGCTTTTTCGTGCAAAATGGGTTAGACAGGTATATTATACCTGTCTAACCTATAATATATCCTAATACTACTTGCGTTCTATAACTCTGGTACTTTTTTATAGTATATTTTTAATATGATTTATTGGCTTCTTTAACTGTTTACATCTTACAACAATACAAAAACCGTACAAAATTAAATGAACGGTTTAATTTTCCAAAAACTACCTATATAACTAATAAAATTTTACGGTGGATACATTCATAAGGTGGATTCATTTATATAACTAGAATTAATAATATGCTGCAATTATTACATACAAGACATAGGGTGTAACGTACATTTTAATGTCGTTCCATGAGGTTGACTATTATGCACCCCGTAAAACACCCAACCTAAATGTTGGTGGCTTAAGTTTTCCATTTTCAAATATTCTGCGTTGGAGAAAGCTGATTGGCTAAAAAACGTTGGCCTCAAGCGAGAACGCCGGTGTGATTTAGGAATGAAGATAGACAGTCCCCGTCTTCGTGGATAGGCACATGTGAGTTATTTAACTATTTGATATATATAATTTATTCACTTTCATTATTGGTTGCGATTATAATTATTAGTTCAGAAATACGATCATAGTGATTTGTTGTTATTATTAAGTAATTATATTTCATATATAATGAGGATTTACCTGGATTTTAGGTAAATTATTTAGGCGTGGTCAGTGAGATTTTTTTTGTCACCCTATATGGTGATCAGGAATACGATTCAGAACATTAGAATACTGTTTCAATATTACATTATAAATTTGTGAAGCTGTGCTCTAGTCAGGAGATTATAGAAAACATTGTTTTTTTTAAACCAATAAATTTGAGTTTTCTTGCCTCCATTTTGTTTGAATCGGAATGCTACTAGTCAAAACCACGTGTTGTGCCCTTTGGGAATTAAGTTCATTTATCTTATCTTTATCTTATCTTCTCTTATCTTAGCGTTATCATATATTGTATGTAAGCTATAGAAAATTGCTAATATCGTACTTTCTGCACTAATTTGTACAATTAATCAATACGAATTTTTACAACTTGTCACTCAGTATTTGAAATATTAATGAAATAATTTTTCTCTTTTACCTAATTAGAGTGGTAATATTTCCTTGTTTAACCGGTTATGAAACCGTTGTTTTTGGAATTTTGGGTCAGATAATAGAGGGTTTTTTATTGAATTTATTTTTGTTCCTTCTGAACTATAGTAAGTTTAAATATTAACGATTAGAGTTTTTATTAAGAAATTGTCGAGTGCTGAACTGTAATCAGTTCTTTTGAATGCAATTTTTTGGGTAATTTTATTTGCTTCATTCTGGGTCGGGTCACTAAAGGTTGACACCTTCCAAGTTTTGTTTTCATTTGTTTATAATTTTCCCTGTGATAATTCACAGAGTATTTGACAACAACCATATTTTATGGTACATTCCCTTCAGGAATTTATTTATAATTTTTAATCTTGGCTACACTAGCCGTCAACGTTCATCTATACCTATATTTGTAAATTTTGGGGCACTCTTAACACAAACAATTCTTTGTATGTACTCACTCTTCTGAGACGAGGCTGCTGTAACCTGACTGCAAGATCCATAACCTGCTAAAGAACCCTGGACGCTGATCATCTACAAATCCATAGATAAGAGGATTGGACTTAGCCAGTACGTGACCGTCATCTGGACTAGAGCTCTAGCTTTCCCACTTTGCCACGGCAAGTCCACCTGGATCCAATCATCAGCACAGGTTAAGGGTGAGAGTACTGACATCATAGAAGGAACGAGATTGTAAGAGTGTCGCCGAACCTCATAAATTTTGTAAAGTTAGCCAATTTTAAAATTTCATTTGTCATTTTTTTTTTTTTTCATTTTTTAGTCAATATTACATCATTTTTGAATTATTGTTAAATAGTAACTTTAATATTCCATTGTAATTTCAAGTCAATTTGCTTATTTGATTATAGTGTATTCAACTAACTTTTATATAGTTTTCTTTTATCTTATATCTAAAAATTATCCTGGTGCCCAAATAAATAATTGTCAACATTCAAAGCAGCCCTACGAATACTACGCCCTAGTGTCATAAATCTCCCTGAGCTACCGGAGCTAATGTCAATGAACTTAAACTAGTGGAATTGCACATCCCTAGCTTAGCTGTGTTTTATTGTGACAAGGGGTAATACGTAAACATACAACCAAATACCTATACAGTGAGTCTCAGAAGTAATGTCTAAATTCATTTAAAATTCAGCACTGTGTTTTTTGGAAAAACGCTCGAACCCGTCGATTTTTATTTTTTAATGCGGTTTTTTATGCTGAATTCATGTATACAGGGTAGCCCAAAAATAAGTTCCGACCATCAACTTTATTTTTCAAATGAAAACACCTATTTTTTATTTCATTTTTTAATTCTGCATCGAATTCTGTTTTTGAAATATTGACAGGTGAATATTAACATTTTGCAACTTTAACACCTTGTAAAATTTAAACGGTTTGAGATCAAGCAAAATGGTTTGAGATCAAGCAAAACGGTTTGCACATTTCTATCTTAATTTTTCATAAGCTATCGCTTGACACTAATTTCAGATTTAGCCAAAAATAAAAAATTTGCGATTAAATTTAATCTCTTGGTTAAATATGAAATTAGTGTTAAACGATAACTTATGAAAAGTTAAGAAAGAAATATGCACACCGTTTTGCTTGATCTTAAACCGTTTAGATTTTACTAAATGTCAAAGTTGCAAAATTTCAATATTCACCTGTCAATATTTCAAAAACAGTTGAAGATAGTTGTAGGACATGGTACATGAAACAGACTTAGTATTCGATGCAGAATTCAAAAATGAAATAAAAAATAGGTGTTTTCATTTGAAAAAGTTGATGGTCGGAACTTATTTTTGGGCTACCCTGTATACATATATTTAAGACAAAAAACCGCATTAAAAAATAAAAATCGACGAGTCCGAGTGGTTTTCCAAAAAACACAGTGCTGAATTTTAAATGAATTTAGACATTACTTCTGGGACTCACTGTATATTATATTCAAATGTATACGGGTATCCCACGACGTGCGTGAGTTAGACGTAACACAAAAACAAAAATGCCTCAAATTTGAAATTTAATTTCTAGGAGTTGCCAACACTGCTGATTTTAATAAAATATTGACAGTGGCGTACCATTTCCGGTTATACCGGAAGTGACCAGCAACTTCGTAATTTTAAATGAACCCACCATCTTTTGTTCCTTTTTCGGATTCTACATGGTACTTTACCTAAACTTTCATAAGGGTACCATATGTCACAAATTGATCGTTTTGGAATTATCTGGTCATCGATATTTTCGAAAATTTTGCAAAAATTGAAGTTGTACGTCCAGGCACATATCTCTGATAATAAGGCAACCAGCAGATTTAAATTTGGTGGGAGTATTAGCTGTTGGTAGTAGAGTTTTGCAAATTTGTACACAGTTCATATATGCAGATAATATAAAGGGTGTGTTCGATTTAAAATAAGTAAGAATTTTGGACCTGAAGTTGCCAAAATTTGTCTCGGAATTTTGAACACCCTTATAAGCCGTATAACTTTGTACTAATTTGAAAATTCTAATACAAATAGCTAATACTCCCACCAAATTTAAACCTGCTGGCTGCTTTATGACCAGAGATATATGCCTGGACGTACAACCTCGATATTTGCAAAATTTCCGAAAAAATAGATATAACTCCAAAACTATCAATTTTTGACATATGATATCCTTATGATGCAAGTTTAGATAAAACTTCATTTAGAATCTGAAAAAGGAAAAAAAGTGGTGAGTTGCGTTTAAAATAATTAAGTTGCTGCCCACTTCCGGTATAACCGGCAGTGTACGTCACTAATAATATTTTCATTGAACTTGGCAGTGTTGACAACCCTTAGAAACAACATTTCGAATATGAGGCATTTTTTGTTTCTACGTTACGTCTAACGCACTCTGGGATACCCTGTATTATACAAATATATAAAATAACCCAGCAATAAGATTAGACCCCATTACATAAGCAGAGCGCCCATTTTGTCATTAAGCTTATTTTTGAAAAGGAGATATGCGAGAAGGACATGCGTGGAGGCCACTAGGTTCTACCTGAAATAGCAGACTTTAAGGGAAAGATTTCAAAAACTGTCGAAAACGATCCAACAACGAGCACTAGGTATATATCCAAAGAAATTGTGAGTGACCAAAACCAAAATATGAAAACTGATGGGCACAATTTTATTGGTAACATTATCAAGGGATACAAGATTTAACTACATTGCAAACTTCATCTACTCAATTTTGAAGAGCACACTGTATATGCTAAAGCACTTGTTTCTTCCTTCCATAAATAATAAAAATAGGTTATCCAAATACTATTATATTTTTACTTCCATTGTGTTTCTCAAGCAATAATATTAATATTTATAGAATTATCAATTTCCCGCTGTACTAAATAATTCCAGAAACAAATTACATAGTTCAGAACAAGCTCAAGTTTCGCCCTTCGTATTTCACTTATTCCCGAAATTATGTAGTCAAAACAATTGAATTTGTATTCACAATTAGCATACGCTTCCTCTAACACACAAACTAATTGGTTTTAACTACAATTTTAAACCAGAAGGTCCTATAGTATTTTTAATTAGCTATTCTTAAATAGAACCTTATTTATATAAGAAACTCTAAGTAGTCAAAATATAGAAATGTTTATTTTTCTTTAGTATATAAAATATACTTAAACCCCTTTAAAATATATATTAAACTATTATATCAACAGTAATGCATAAGATTGGTTGTTTAACAAGCAGGACCAAAGATTTAGTAAATAAGTACTTTATAAAATACAGGGTGTCCCAGTTTTATTCTGAAACAATTCGGGAGCATGTAAAACCAGTAAAAATAATGAGGCTTCTATATAAGTTTCGAAATAAGTTTATATAACTTATTTCGAAATCTCAACTGTTTCCGAGATACACGATATTGAAGTTGACATCTGTGACAGTAATAAACCAATTGGTTTAGAATTTTATTTAGTAGATGATAGTGTTACGGAAGCTCACCTACCTTGCTAGTGAATCTGCCTGTTTTGTTAATTCATTTCTTATTGTTTATAAATTAATATTTGTAAAATCTTTAGGTTGACGTTTCTAATCTAGAATTTTCATTTAAGTCATAGAATCGTTCCATTAGGTTCCGGAATCCAAAAAGAAGCTCCCGAATATTCCAGAAGTTTGAAAAATATATAAATACTCGTGATTTCAAGAGGACGGGGAGTTTTTGAGTCGAAAGCGTGAGCGCGTTAAACTGAAACGTCAAACTAAGGAATTTGTGTTGACAGTTGTGAAAACGAGTTGAAGTGTGTATCTAGTGACAATAAAGATTTGTGTTGTTTTGTCGAACAAGCTGGTTTAATCTGTTTGGAGGTTAGACAAACGTTACATTTGGTGTCAGAAGTGCGACGTTCCACGACGTGAAACGTTCGAAGATTAAAAAAAAAAAGGATCAAATAGTAAGTGTATGCCAGTTACCAGATCGAAATCGATAAAAATGGATGAGACCTTGACACAATTAATGGAAATGATGAAGGAAATCAAGAATAACCAAGAAGAAGTGAAGAACAACCAAGAAGAATTAATCAGGATGTCAGGAATCGATGCCCTAAAAACACATCGGAACAGGACCAGGGAAACGCCAACTAGCCAGCTTTGAGGGGCGAAAGCTGGTGAGGTGCTACCCTCTTCTTATGTCTATGGGTGCTACCAAGCCCCACCAACCATGAAGATCAAGGTTACCCGGCTGCACAACAACGGCAACAGCTTGGTAGTACCAGGGCGAATATGCGGCCGGGAATGCGAAATGGTCCTTGATACTGGCTCAAGTCACACCATAGTAAGGCCAAACATCGTAGCCCATTGTAGAATTCAGAAGCCAGACAGAAACTTCATTTTGGAAACAGCAAATGGGGAAGTCATACCAGTAAAAGGCATCCATGTGGCAAACATCTGTTTAGGAACAAATACATTCCAACAAGACATCCTTGTAGCCGACATCACCGATGACGTCATTCTTGGTCTGAATATCATGACTGAGCATAATTTTATCCTGGATCTTCCTCAGAGACTACTAAAGACCAAAGGTGAAGAAATTTTAATGCATTATACTGAACTGAGAAATCTACCGATTAAAACCGTTAAAGCATTAGAAGACATTATTCTACCCGCGGCATCAGAAGTAACTATTGAGGCAATTTGTAACAGTTCGGCGGCTTTTGAAGAAACAGTAATTGTGGAACCAGAACCGGAGAGCAATCTTTCCAAAAGAGGAATTTTAATAGGAAAGACTCTAACACAAAAGAAGAACGACTCAGTGTTGGTGAGAATGTTAAATCTGAAAGACTACCCACAAGAAGTGAAGAAAGGAAAATCCTTGGGAGTTTGTCAGATAGTCGATGTGGTTTTCAAGAATGTAGAATCATCAACAGCACGCTGTGATCCTCGAGTACTGCCGGAAATTCTGCAAAACCTTGTTAACCGATCCACGTCATCATTGCCATCGGAGGACGTTCATAAAGTAGAAGAATTATTAAGAGAGTACCAAGATGTATTCTCACTAACTGAGAACGATGTAGGAAGAACTGACCTAGTTCAACACCGCATAAATACCAGCGGCACCGCTCCAATTAAGCAAGCCCCACGAAGAATTCCATTGGCCAAACAGGAAGAAGTATCGAAATTGTTGAGCGAGATGCAACAACAGGGAGTCATTGAACCATCGCAAAGTCCATGGACCTCTCCAGTAGTTTTGGTGAAGAAGAGAGACGGCTCTACTAGATTTTGTGTTGACTACCGAAGATTAAATGATGTCACCAAGAAGGACAGTTATCCGTTGCCAAGAATAGACGACACTCTGGACACACTATCTGGATCTCAATGGTTTTCTACTTTAGACCTGAAAAGTGGCTACTGGCAAGTACAACTTCATGCGGATGACAAAGAAAAGACAGCTTTTTCCATTGGTACAGGTTTGTGGCAATTCAACGTTATGCCGTTTGGACTTTGTAACGCGCCAGCCACGTTTGAAAGACTGATGGAAACAATCCTCCGTGGAATGACGTGGAAAACCTGTCTAGTCTATCTTGACGATGTGATAATACTTGGCAAAAACTTTGAAGATCATTTAAAGAATGTACAGGAAGTCTTGCAAAAGTTAAGAGAAGCCCAACTGAAGCTAAGTCCCAAGAAATGCATGCTCTTCCAAAAAGAAGTCAGGTATTTAGGACACATTATTTCTACAGATGGAGTCAAGACTGATCCGGAGAAAACTGAAACCATTTGGAAATGGCCAGTGCCGAGAGACAAACATGAATTAAGGAGTTTTCTGGGACTTTGCACATACTATCGGAAGTTTGTGAAAAATTTTGCCGATATCGCCAAACCTCTGCATCGACTTACCGAAAATAGCCAACCATTTATGTGGACGGAACAGTGTCAGGAAGCTTTTCAGAAGCTTAAAGGCGCCCTGTGTTCTCCCCCGATCCTGTCATATCCAATTCCTGGAAAGAAGTTCATCGTAGACACTGACGCCAGCAATACTGGAATGGGAGGGGTACTATCGCAAGTAGAGGAAGGACAAGAGAAAGTGATTGCCTACTTTAGCAAAGTCCTTTCCAAGCAAGAGATGAACTACTGTGTGACTAGGAGAGAGTTACTTGCCATTGTCAAAACAGTGGAGCATTTTCACAAGTATCTCTATGGTCAGCCGTTCATTTTGAGAACTGACCATGCTTCATTGAAGTGGCTCCTGCAATTCAAGAACCCGGAAGGCCAAGTGGCAAGATGGCTTCAACGTTTGCAAGAGTACGACTTCAAAATTGAACACCGAAGAGGACAAAGCCATCGCAACGCTGACGCTTTATCCAGAAGGCCATGCCTTCCTGATTGTAGATATTGCTTGCGACAGGAAGCAAGGGAACAGGACGATTTTCATTGTCGAAGAATTAGCATCCAAGGCCCAGAACATTGGGATAGTAGAAGCCTTGCTAAAGAACAGAGTGAAGATCCAGAGTTTGGCCCAATTTTCCAATGGAAAATAAATAAAATGGTAGACCTGATTGGCAGGATATTTCCAATAAATCTCCATCTCTGAAAAGTTACTGGGCATTATGGGACTCCTTAGTTGTAGAAAATGGTCTACTAAAAAGAGTATGGGAGAGTCCGGACGGCAAAGAAAGGAACTACCAGACTGTATTACCCAGGACAAGAGTTCCAGAAGTTCTCCAAGCGGTTCATAGTGGCGTTGGTGGTGGACATTTTGGAATCAATAAGACTTTGAACAAGGTCAGAGAGCGATTCTACTGGCTTGGGAGTCGTTCCGATGTGGAAGAATGGTGCCGGCGTTGTGAAACCTGCGCCTCTAGTAAGGGACCAATGACTCGAAGTCGCGGCCAGATGAAGCAGTATAATGTCGGTGCTCCATTTGAAAGAATAGCTATTGACATAGCTGGCCCATTTCCTCGAAGTGACTCTGGCAATCGTTATATCTTGGTAGCTGTGGACTACTTCAGCAAGTGGCCAGAAATATATCCTATACCTAATCAGGAAGCAGTCACCGTAGCAGAGGTTCTATTTGAAAACTGGATATGCCGTTATGGAGTTCCGAGGGAAATCCATTCTGACCAAGGACGGAACTTCGAATCTGAGGTATTTCAGAATGTTTGCCAACTACTAGGTATCTCGAAAACTAGAACAACACCTCTTCATCCACAATCAGATGGAATGGTCGAGAGATTCAATCGAACCATTGAAAATTTCCTGAAAACTGCCGTGAATGAAAAGCAGACCAACTGGGACACCTGCCTTCCTCCAGTTCTCTTAGCCTATAGAGCGGCAGTTCACGAAACCACTGGTAAAACACCAGCCAGTGTGATTTTTGGCAACGAATTACGTCTACCGATAGACCTCATTGCAAATAGACCAGAACATCAGGAAAATATCAGTGACTATCTTCGCCACCTGAAAGATCGAATAAAGTTGGTACATGAGGAGGTACGAGAAAAGCTGAGAATAGAAAGTGACAGAATGAAGACCCGTTACGACTTACGTGCCAACAGTAATGGGTTTCATGAAAATAATAAAGTTTGGCTATACAACCCAAAGAGGACTAAGGACAAATCACCTTAATTACAGAGATCTTGGGAAGGCCCTTATTCGATTGTGACCAGGTTAAACGATGTCGTGTATAGGATCCAAAGAAATCCTCAATCCAAAATGAAGATTGTTCACATAGATCGACTGACGCCTTATCAAGAACACCATGCGGACAATGGAGTAACCTGATCGAGACGATCAGTTCTGAGAGGGGAGCAGTGTTACGGAAGCTCACCTACCTTGCTAGTGAATCTGCCTGTTTTGTTAATTCATTTCTTATTGTTTATAAATTAATATTTGTAAAATCTTTAGGTTGACGTTTCTAATCTAGAATTTTCACTTAAGTTACAGAATCGTTCCATTAGGTTCCGGAATCCAAAAAGAAGCTCCCGAATAGTTTGAAAAATATATAAATACTCGTGATCTTAAGAGGACGGGGAGTTTTTGAGTCGAAAGCGTGAGCGCGTTAAACTGAAACGTCAAACTAAGGAATTTGTGTTGACAGTTGTGAAAACGAGTTGAAGTGTGTATCTAGTGACAATAAAGATTTGTGTTGTTTTGTCGAACAAGCTGGTTTAATCTGTTTGGAGGTTAGACAAACGTTACAATACTATGAATCTTTACTTCCACAAAAAAATTCAGCTCGATCGGAATAGCCAGTGGCGTGGAACCTGCACTCTTGAGATTCCTTTGCTAAAAAATATGTGTGACACAGCTGACTAATTTTTACTATACGATATTTCTATGTCCCACCCATTTATCTACAAAAAAATATACATATTTACATTTTTTTCACAAATCACACCGTTACGGAGCAAATCGATATATAATGTCTGTAACTTATTTGTGGTGCATTTTCATGATTCATAGTTTATTTCTTTTGGGATTACACAACCTATAAAATAACAAAAAGCAGAAAACCAGAAGCATTCAAAGTGTAGTAACTAGGCAAACTTCTAAAGTTTGCCCCAAAAAAACACGCTAACCATATTAACTAAATTTTATCAGTGATTTTTCAGTTTTATACAAAATTCTATAATATTATGTCATATTTTAAAAATATGTCTAACTAAAATAATCATAATAAAATTTAAAAGAAATTAAATACTTAACTAGCTTTCTTCTATACGTTTTCTATGACATTTTTAATTTTGTTTTAATTTAAAATTTAAAATGTCAATCTAACAAAAAGTACTTAAAGTAAAAGTAAAGTACTTAAAATAAAGTCGTACGTAAATAAACACGGTTTTTTGCTATCAATGTTGCTTTAGAAACAATTTCGCTGTCACAATAAACTTGTAATTTAAATATAAAAAATAATTTAACATTATTTCAAATTTCAAACATTATACTAAAATGCCATATTATAAATTTTCTAATACTGAGTATGCTGATATTGTGAATTGTTTCGGATTGTGTGATGGTAACGCATTAAAGGCATCTCGAGAAAACATAATGAGGTTCCCCGAGAGAAAATATCCAGATTCTCAGGTATTTACTGATGTCCCCCTGTGATGATTTAAGTCAAAATAGATTGAAAAATGAACGAACAATTAGAAACGGTGTGAGGCCTATGTTGCCGCAATTGGTCCGTAATTTGAACAATTTTTAGACCTAGATTTTTTAATTTTCGTCAGAATAAAACATTTCTTAAAATGTTACTAGGTATACCGAGACAGTAACTTCTTTATGTTCAGTTTGTTTAGTCTTATGTTGTGTATTGTTACAATTTTTAGTTAGTAATTCCTATAATTTTTACACTTATTAAATTCTTGAAATGATGTTTTCGTTTTTACATTAACCGTTTGTTAACATTTTTAAATAATAGTGCATGTGTAGGAATTATCTAAAAAATGTAGTCAATATTCCCATGCGGGATGAATCAATAATAATGTCAATATAAAAAAAAAATAATCGTTTGTGACATAAACTCACCACTTTTGGTTCGAATCTGCAGCTGCAACCTGATAGCTATTTTCTGAAGACCCGGCCTGTCCGGCCTGTCGTTTCTCTTCAAACTTCAGCGAGTAGGTACACAACCACAATAATGCGCAAATTGTTTCTGATAATGCATAGTAGTAACAAAGTTGAGTTTATTAATTAGATAATAAGCGATGCGTTTTTACTTAACAGCGTTCGGAACTGAAATCCTTGTCCCTTGTTCGCAGTCTTTTTTCTTGTCTGTCACAAAAAGAAGGAACGCGCAAAAAAAGGATACAATTTAAAAGCTAAACACACATACACATAGAACGATTTTGGTATGCAACCAACATTCCAATATTTAAATGGATTCCAAGTTTGGCCGCAAATTCAAAAACAAGAAAAGTTTAAACAATTACTAAACATATACGAAACAGTGCATTCATCAAAATGATAACTTAATTCCAAAAATAAGAATATGAACTGAACACACGACAAACGACAAAACATCACATTATCAACATTATTCAAATGAGCCAGTGGCGTACTCAATCATTTTTGAAATACAGGATGCTGAAGCCGAATAAAAAGCTTAACTCTTCCATAATTATTATTATTATTATTATTATTATTATTATTATTATTATTATTATTATTATTATTAGATATTTCGAACGTTTTTTAGAATCATAATTGTGGATGGTTTCATAAAATATCGATTTAGGTACCTACTCCGTAACGGTGTTTTGTAAAAAAAAATGTAAATAGACTTTTTATAGATAAATGAGTGGGACATCGAAATATCGTATTTTTTTAAACGTTAGTCAGTTGCGTAACATTTTTGTAGAAAAGGGGTCCCAAAAGTGCATGATTTTATTAACTTTCATTTTTTTCACAAAACACACCGTTACGGAGTAGGTAAATCGATATTTTATGAAATCATGTCATGTCCATTCCTAATAAAATAATACCTTAAAATAAAATTATATCGGTATAATTTTATTTTAAGGTATTATTTTGTTAGAATAGAACATGACTTGGTTTCATAAAATATCGATTTACTCCGTAACTATGTGTTTTGTGAAAAAATGTAAGTATACTTTTTTGTAGAAAAATGGGTGGAACACCGAAATATCTTATTATTTTAAACATGATTTTAAACGTTGGTCAGTGACGTAACATATATTTTTTTAGAAAATATATGTTACGTTACTATTGTGCCTACTCTTACCGTTTCCAAGATCCCAATGCTATCCCATCTTTATCTTGGACACACTGTATACATACCTACCGTTTCTGAGGTATAGCGGCGTTGAAGTTGAAAAAAAATTTATTTTTTTATTTATATCTCTACAGTAATACAGTACAGTAATACACCAATTGTTTTAAAATTTTAGTTGGCAGATGCTACTATGAGTCTTTACTTCCAAAAAAAATTTCAGCTCGATGGGAATAGCCAGTGGCGTGCAACGTGCACGCCACTAAAAATAATAGTCTTTTGTTCGAACATCTTTTGTAATTAACATGCTAATAAATAATTAAGATAAATAAATTATTTTACTTGTTTATTTGTTATAAACTCAGGAGGTTTTTCCTCGTTAATTTTTAATGATGACAAAAACAAGCTAAAAACGTAATTAAACCATTACTTGTGATGCATCATTGAATTGAGAATAAAAAATGGTATCAAAATTTCTATTTAAAAATACAGAGCCGTATTTAAAAAAAAAAGAAGTTGATGATGGTTTCTCGGAAACGAAACGTCGAACAAAAACTTGATGAATGCCATCTTGTTAAGCTCAAAAAGTGACAATGGAAAAGTATTTTTTATTTTTTGATAGCTGTTAAAATAACGCCAGAAATAAATAAAAACAAATATCGCAAAAAAAAATGTTTTTCAAAATATTTCGAAATCAAAAAAAGACTTATTTTTGCAAAGTCCATGTAAAGGGTATTCAAACTGCTCAACTTTTTCATAATTTAACCAACTTTGTATCTCTTACCGTTTCAAGATCCCAATGCTATCCCATCTTTATCTTGGACACACTGTATATTTGGAAATAAGTTTATATAGCAAAATTCCATTATTTTAACTGATTCTATCATTCTATATGCTACCGACTTTTTTCAGAATAAGACTGAGACACCCTGTGGAACACTACTGTAGTTCTTTGTTGAAATTTATAGGTAGTTGAAATATTGGTCGCTGTGAACGTATAAATTGAGACAAATATCACATAGGCATATATATAAAAAAATCTGATGCTTATGTAAAACAGTCTTCTGATATCTGTAATATATGTATCTATAATACAGAAATATATCCATGCATATATAGACGTATATAAGTCAATAACCCATCTGGAAACGGCAGAAAATGTCATTACTCTTCGAATATATCAATAAAATATTTTATTTGAAGTGAAATACGTCTTGATATATATGAAGAGGGTGAAGCATTAATTTATTTATTTTTTGCAATATGTACCTATTCAACTTTAGCTGTTCTCAAAGCTTCTCCTCGCATCTGATATGTTTTACATATACATAATAATGTCTTTCAAATGAAGTGCTATAGGGATAAATTATTAATGTTTGCCTTGTATGGATTTATTTTAGCTAAAGGGTAGTTAAAAACTAAAAACTAAATATACTGATTTAATGGACTGTTATTATTCAAAAATAGAGCAGACGATAACTTTAAACAATTTAGGGTTATATTTTGAGGAAACTCTAATTTGTAAAGTGCATATAATAAGGTAATATAATAATACCCCCTCCCCTCATTCTAATCTCAAGGATTATCCCGAAAGTCTGAAAATTGTGTGTGAGAGGAGCAGCATGTTATTATTCAGTATAGGCCGAAATTGGACCTCAGCGACTCACGTTGATAAGCTTTAACCACCATTTGATGGTGGAATGAGGAAACCTCAAAAATCTCATTAGTTAGCTTGGGTTAATGTGAGATATGAACATCGGTTGATTTTTTACTGTCTCCCTAACTAATTAGTTTTTCCAGGTTTCTCTCATTGGTTTCTCACAGGTTTCTCCAGCACTGAATGGTGGTTAGGGTTTACCAGTGAAAGCCGTTCCTGAGGTGCAAATGCAGCCCAATAAGAAATATGTAGCCCCTGCCCCCTCTTCCACACAAGGGGCCAATTCTTGTGATGAGGGATATGATATAATAATAATGATAATAATAATAATAATAATAATAATAATAATAATAATAATAATAATAATAATAATAATAATAAGTATTATTATTATTATTATTATTATATTTTTTTTAATCCAGTCGACCGGTTGCGTGGCTCCGATTCTCAGGGTCGGCCGCTGGTGATTAACAGAATCTACTCCCCACGTCCGTGGGGTGAGTACCTAACTACTGAGTCCGGGAATCGTGTGTCCTGGTCCTGACCTGAGTAGACGTAATGAGCCCAGAATGACCGTCTTCTGCATTATTCCGGCTAGAAGATCTGCCGAATTTCATGCCGGTATGATCTTCAGTTCCGAAAGCAGTGTATCTCTTGCTCCACCGAAGGCTGCTATTATCAGTACTACAGGCTTCACAATATGTTCTGGATTGAGACTGGTGAGTTCGAAGAGAAGGTCTCGATATTTCGTCGGTTTCTGCTCCTCTTTCAAGACAATACTGCTCTTCGTGCTGCCTTAAATAGAAATGCTCCGACCCCTGCATTTTCATGGTCTTATTCTTATTATTCATTGCTCATGATTTTTGAAAATCTGACAAAATCAATAATATCTCAAAAAGTTGAAATTTCAATCCCTACAATGTTCTATTCGAATTAGACAAGTTTTCGCGATTTGAAATTCTCAAAATGTATCGTGAAAAATGGAATGCTTAGTGTATAATATATTTGTATTTATTTTAATTTTGGACGGTACCTACTCCACTTTATGTTCTTTTAACATGGCAAAGGACGAATGAAAATCTCTTACACGAAAAAAGTTACAGTCTCTTACATATCCTTGCAACTTTCAAAATTTTCATAGATTGTCAAATAACTCCCCAAAGGCTGGGTTTAGGTATAGGGTACCTACGCTATATGTTTTCGACCTAATAGCTCACGGACTTAATGTCACGATCACAAAAATATGTGTCGTGCATTTGTAGATCTAATTTATCTAAGCACTTTATCAAATGAAAGGTGGACGCGTACATTCTTTCTCTGCATCTTCTTTCTTCGGCCACACAGTTACCAAGTCAATGATTCTGAAATAACTAAATGTTTGCAATTTGAAGTTAATATAAGTTATTTTCTTCCACGTATTTATTAATTTGTGACTATTTTGTATATTTTTATTTCTAAATAAAATCTGTTTTATAAATATATTTCGTGTTTTAATGATACCTTTTAGTTGTACATATTTCCCCTAACTTATGAGGTTTTCCCTCCTAACTAACAAGGTTTTCCAGGTTTCCAGCACTGATGGTGGTTAGGTCCTAAACCTAAAAAACCTAAAAGGTACCTACGTAAGCCGTACTTGAGGCGCAAATGCGGGCCGCGAAATAATAATATGCCGTCCCCTCTCCCATACAAGTCTCAGACTTTCGGGCTAATCCTTGTGATTAGAATGAGGGGTAGAGATATTATTATTATTATTATTATTATTATTATTATTATTATTATTATTAATATATAATAAATATGAATAGGGATGGCAATATCATTATCTTGAACTTTAAAAATAAAGCTTTACAAGGTGCACCATACTTTGCTCCTTCGATAATGCGGATAGCTTGTTCCTGGAGAATAAAAACTTTATTGGCAGATGTAGAATTGCCCCATAGTAGAACTCCGTATGTAAGGTGGGAGTGAATTAAAGCATAATACAGCTCGCGTAGCATATCACAGGTAAGTGTTTTCCTCAACTGTCTTAAACAAAACAATTGGGATGATAACTTTGAGCAGACGAAATCAACTTGCGGAGACCAATTCAACCTGGTGTCGAGGTAAATACCCAACAATTTACAATGCGATGTCGAATCCCATCGATCAGAACTAAATTTTAAAGTTTGTGTCTTGGAATCATTCAATTTAAGTTTGTTACAGGTGAACCAGTCTTTGGCAAAAGTCAGTCTGTCATTACCCAAAGCTTCTGCTCCCTTGGCAAGCAATGTTGTGTCGTCTGCAAATAACACACAAAAATCCTCACCTATAGAGTAAGGTAGGTCGTTAATAAACACGAGAAAGAGAACAGGGCCTAGGACAGAGCCTTGGGGGACACCGTTGCTAGTTGGTAATAGACCTGATTTGCTTCCATTAACATCGACATACTGATATCTGGGAGATAGATAGGAGGAAATCAAATTTAACATATTATCACGGATACCGTAGAACTCCAATTTCTTTAAAAGGATATCAGTATCAACACAGTCGAAAGCTTTGGTAAGGTCACACATCGTGGCAGTCGAACATGTGCTCTCATCAAAACCCTCCACCACCGATTCAACCACCTCCAACAAAGCAGATAGAGTTGATTTATTTTTTCTGAAGCCAAATTGCGACTTGGAGAAAATTTGCGACTTTTCAAAATATTTAATCAATCTAGGTTTGATAATTGTCTCTAAAATTTTACCAATCAGGGGAACTATGGCAATGGGTCTATAATTATCAAATGTGTTCCTGTTACCTTTCTTGTGCAGGGGTGATACTTTCGAAATTTTGAGAGACTCGGGCCAAATGCCTACATCAATACATTTATTAAACAATAAAGTCAGTGGTTCAATTAATGATTCAGCTGATGATTTTATCATAGAGCTATTTAGACCGTAATAGTCTAAGCTAGACGAGTTTTTTAAACAACAAATAGCATCACTGACATCCGCATGTTTGTTATTGGTAGCATAAAAAATGAAGAGGAAGGCTTAGGTGCATTATTCAAAAACATTAATGGGTTAAAAGAGGAATCATCGATTGTAGTAAATATCTCACTACAAATTGATGTAAAATAAAGATTAAAATCCTCTGAACAAATAGGAGTGTCAAAGTTTGGCTTCCTAGTTTTCCTCTCGTTATTTACAATATTCCAAATGGTTTTGTGTTTGTTATCTGAAATACTGATTTCAGTCAAATAAGCAAATATTCATATTTGAGACATTGCTTAGAATTCACCAACGCCGACACATAATCCCCAAACATTCGGATATTCACAAGCATAACACGCGGCATGCAAATTATTTGGTTCCGGATTACTCTCGAATTAAAATTACTCAGAGTAACAAACTTAATATTGATATTTACAATACGCGATTCTTGCTAAGCGATACGCTACCTACTGGCGGTACCCACAACTAAAGAATGGGGTATTGGTTCAGTTTTGCGTATGTATGTCTATTGTGAATTTTGAAATATCCGTTGTTATATTAGTTAATTGCTTTGATTAGATATGAATCATTATTGTTGTGAGCGTCATTGTTCCTCTTGTACAAAGAAAAACCCCGAGATCAGTTCATACTTTTCCAAAAGCGGGAAAATCTGAAGCTATCGCGGAAATTATAAGTTGGGCATTAAAGAGTTACAGGAGACAAGTATGGATAAAGAAGCTAAAGAACGCAAAATAGAGTGTGTGCTCTTTACCTTTTCTCCAAGAATGACTATTTACATAAAGGTATGTATGCCGTATGTCCAATAAAGAATTTGACATATTTTGAGGTTAAGTTTCATTTTCAGATTGAACGCTCGAAAAATATTGAAATATATTTTAATTTTATATCACTACTTACCTCTTTCAAAATAGTTTTACAAGCTTTTTACCTGGTTTAAAGTTCTCGACAACAAATCTTTGATGAATAAAATTTCAAACGTCAGTGTCAGGGACCGTAAGTTAGTATAGGTTACTGCCATTTTGGCGCTTCGATCTTAAAATCAATCGCGTATAGATTTATTCATCTCTGGTAAGGTCGGTATCCTTGACATGAACTACTGTGCGTTTCACGAAGTTGTATCCCGGATTGGAATGTTAGTATATATCTCAAACGTATGGAGCGTCGTCATGTTATTAGTTAAATTCAATGCATTGGCACATCTCGGTTACGGACCGCTACAAATTGAGGTGGTGTGATTTAAGCGCGCGTGCCAGTCTCGCACAGCATTTGCCAGCGAATCCTGACAATCCGAACATTCCAATCCGGGATACAACTTCGTGAAACGCACAGTATTCTTGTTTCTATCGTATAGCCAAAAATTGTTTAACTAAGAATTGTTTTTATAGTATATCCGATTTTATGGACTGTTCTGCCGTTTATGAAACTTAGTGCACACATATTTATTGTTTTATTGTGACTTCAAATGTACAAATTGTATATAATGTGGTCAATAAACTCATAAACTACTCTCTCTCTCTTTCAGTTGTAAAAAATGAAGTTGTTAAACTTGCATAGTTTGACTTCATTTTTTAAATCTTCCAGCTGAAAATATACCTATTATTTACTAAAGAGGGTAGAATATATAATAAAATTTAAAATTCCCTCCAAATAGTCTGTATCTGTTATGCGCTCATAGACCAAGGATTTCTAAAAACAGTTAACAGTCCTTGCCCATAGTCGTATTAGTTATTTTAGTTTTGAGTACATTCACTTTGGCGCTGTATAAAGCAACTATATGAACATCAGAGTAATAAATTACTCTGATATATGAACTAAAGTCACTACTATGAACTTATCAACAGGTTAAATTAATACCGGCAGATACAGATATGCATCCTACATAAACAGTGAGTTCATAAAGTCCCGCATAAGTTCTTAGCTGAATAGGACTGATAGGAAAGGACTCTTTTTTACGAATATAGTCACTATAACGAGTCCCGGCTCAAAATAGGGGAGCAGGCGACGTGATTTAGCCGATTATGGCTATACTCCTCCTTCTCCTATCTGTCATGACTCTTCTATGTTCGATTGGTTCGATTTGTGCATGCTAGGGATGGGTTGCAAAATACCTGTCTGCTATTTTTTAACTGTTACATGATAGTACCAGTAACAACTGCTATCAGGTCAAGAAAAATAGCTGCCAATTATTTAGCAGGTTGTGGTTGTATGTTAATCGTTTCGCTGCTTCTAAATGCCATGGGCCAAGTCTATGCCGGTCGCCAAGCTAACCGAACAGACTGCAAGTGAAGAGCAAAGTAAGGCATGAGGCAATGTTTTTATTACCTTTATTAAAAAAATTGTAGGTGTTATCGAAGTTATAAATAATAAATAGAAGGTAAAAATTATTTTATACACCTAGTAGTTCGTTTGAGATGAACAACATATACCTATTTACCAAACATGAAATAATATTTTTCTTATAATTTAAAAACCATCTCACAACTTGAAATGTAAACATCTATTTTGATCCGAATGGTAAAAGATAAGTAATGTGAAGATAAAATTTCAACTGTTGGCTGCTAATACAGCCCCGTTTAACCAAAACAACTATGCCAAGCCAAAGTACTAAAAAAAGCTGCTAATAAAATAACAGCTATTTTTAAATGCTTACTAAAATTAACAGTAGCAGCAATAGCTGCTATCGAAAAATAGCGGGCTTGACACATCACTAGTCCATGCGCATATTATATCGTCGATCTCCATAGTTACCGAACAGAAGCTGACACAATGTTTATGGGATACAGACTTCCCATTCCCAACTTTCAATTTTGTTATGTTAATGCTGTATGCCTTTGTACGCATATGACTATAAGATAATCTCGAGTAATATAGCATATTTGTATAGAATTCATTGGCATAAAGTAACCATATAGTCCCTTTATGTATAGAGATAGTACGTCGGCGCCGTGGTGTTTTCGGAACTTTTTGCCCTCTAGTATTAATATTATATATATGGTAGAAAATGGTTGACCTAGCCGATTATGGTTCTATGGTTCTTTTCCTTAGCATGATACAACTATCATGCTCCTTATTATTTTACACAATCTTCTTGTCACTTTTACCACCGAGTACTTAGACTAGAAACCATGAAATATATTAAGTACTCGAACTTTCATAGTAGTCTACTAGTGATCTACCATGTGATCTACTATTAGTAGATCTAACTGGCTCACTGGCTCTGGCTACTGGCTGAACGGGAATTTCTGTCATATAATGTGTAGCGATTCTGGCATTTCAAACTCTGCCTAATTTTCCCAGTCAGCAAGGAATTTATTCCTTGCAGTTAGTCGATTGGGCTGAAGGCTGACCAGTAACCACCGAAATACGAACCGACTGGTATGACCATTCGCTGAACACAGAAAAATTTAGTTCCTGTCCTGTTTTGTAGCCAACTTGATTCTATTTAATTTATTTTGTTCTTCCATAACTCTAAATCTGATCAATTTTTTATTGTATAAAATATTAACCAAATAATACTAAACCCGAGAATAGCCACCCTATTCTCGGACTAAACTACATATATATGAATTAAATCAAACTTGTCAATCATCATTATTTTTTGAAATTCAAATGTATTTAGGGAATTTTATGATGCTAAAATTTTTGTAAGGTTTTTAAGTTGGTGGCATGAATTAGTTTTGTCATTTGTCAAACAAAACATTAAAAATTTTATTGCAATTTTTCAAAGAATTTTCATAATTTATTTTTTATTTAGTTAAGTGGATAACTAATTAGAAATCTCTGTTATTGTTTATTTTTTAGGATTGGTCGGTTTTCATTTGAAAATATTTTATGGCATAACCTTATATGACCTGTCAACTAGACTGTTAGTATAGAAGATAGAAGTGTTAATATTATGGTAAATTTATTTATAAACAATGTGCTATAGTTAGTTTTGTAATTATGTGATATTTCAGATTGTATATGGTCTCCTTTTTAAGAAATACAAGCAGTTACTGTCACTTATCTCGACCTAGTGCTATCGGAAATGTAAAAATTATGAATAAAAATAATTATAATTAATAAGAAACCTAAAGATGTTCAATTCAGGGATTAAAGGAAATCAAAGGTAATTACAGAGCAGAAGACTAGCTTCATAATAACATAATTTATTATCAAGCAATGTTAAATGTTGCTACAATATTTTTCAGGTGTAACGGGCTAAAAACATCACCTGCTGTAGATCAAATATTTAATGAAAAGTCACTTTATCATACGAATTATAGAAGTAAGAACAAAATAGCAAATAGAGACGTATACAATAATGAAAATCACGAGCGAGCATATGGTAAAGTCCCAGTATATTTATCAAATTCTGTACATAATAGCAGTAAATTGGCAACCCATGTGAAATTAGAACCAGATGATGTAGGTTTCGAGGATAGAATTGGTACCAACAGTATTATAGGTAAATAAATTTGTCAATTCAATATAGAATATAGTGGCTTTGATATGAAATCTCTGTATAAAAGAGTCTTAATAGACTAATAATAGAGCCAATATTTATAAATGAAAGAGGTAGCCTCTTTGGCAGTCCTAGCCTGTCTATGTAATTAGGATAATGATGATGCTCGAATATCACAATTATATAGACCAGCAATCTAATTTACAAATATTGGTAGATAACAGTGGCAATTAAAAAGAATATACCACTAATGAATTAGTTGAAATAATATAATCTTTATTATTCAGAGAATAGATGAATAATAAAAATTATTAGGTACAATAATAAGTTGTAATAACATGTTCTTGAAGCTCACTAAAGGTGGATATTTATGTTAGGAATTAAATATTGTGCACAAGAATTATATTATTTGAAAGACTCAGTGTTGTGCCTGATTTTTCTTATTTTTATATAATTGCCACTGCTTGAACTACTAAAATGTCACAATACTAGTGGTTCTAAGAATTGATTGACATTAAATTAAAATTTAGGTTTAAGTGAATTGAGTGCAAAAGGAGATGCACACAAAGATCCGGCAATAGTAAAACCAAGATTTAAGAGGGGAAGTATAAGAGAAACTCATCATGAAGTTCTGCAACGGATAGATTCTGAAACGGATGTTTGCAATCATTATCAGCAACATTGGTTTAGTGCAAGTCTTGAAGTAAGTGATTTTTGTATAATCCAGTTAAGTATATTATTAAATATGTACATGTTAATTAAGGTTAATTTAGACATGGCTTCGAATTTCCTGATTTAAGTATTTTATTTTTCTATGAAATCGAAATTTTCATCATAGCATCACAAAGTGCACTTCACCAAAATTGCAAAAGATTTTCATTTTCAAATAACCTCATGAGGTTAACCTATCAGTCTTGATTAATTAAAACAATGCAGTAAAATGCTCTAGATGAAAAGGTTTATAACCTTTAGCATGTTCACCAACCTATTCACTCCAAGTTTTCATATGAAAAAGCCTTTCGGGTTTGCACCACCCAGGAGCTTGTGCTTCACTTCACTATCTCCGGGAGTTAGCCCTTCAAACTCTTAGATGTTAAGAGAAAGACTGATTCTTTCTCTTCATTATAGAGTTTAGAAATGGGTTGATCATTATACCGGGATATCAAAAATTATCTTGGTCAAGGGTGGTTGTGGAATGTAAAACGTGTGTCTTACTTTAAATTTTTGAATATGTTTTGTTGTGTCAGAATCTGTCAAGTCATTGTGCTGAAATTTTCTAATCCAGTTTTTAAATCATGCCTCTTACCACACAGCGCAAAATTTTCATGATTGAAGCCTATTGTCGAACGGGTGCGCTAGTTAATGAAAATTGGCAATACAGTCAACGTTTGTATTTGGACAATTTTCGAGAGCACTTCCCAAACGTGGCAATATTACCGGACAATTTTTATGCGTGCCTTACAAATTGTGTTGAAGCGTTTCGCAAAACTGGTTGTGTGACTCATAAAAATGGTGCTGGTAGACCAAGAGTTCGTACAGAAGAAGTTGTCAATGACGTTCGTCAACGTATTGAAGAGGAGCCTGTAAAACCTTTGAAACGTCTTTCTCAGGAAATTGGACTTTCTTATGGAACATGTCATAAGATTTTAAAGAAGGACTTGAACATGCATCCATATAAGATGCAAGCACATCAAGCTCTTCTGCCCGCAGACCATCCCAGACGCCTTGCTTACTGCCATTGGTTTGTCAATAATTTAATAAATGACGATCTTCTGTACTTAACTTTTTTTTCTGACGAAGCGTGGTTCCACCTTTCGGGATACATAAATTTTCAAAATATGCGAATGTGGAGCAATGATAACCCTCATGTTTTTACTGAATCGCCACTACATGCTCAAAAAATTGGGGTTTCGATGGCAGTTTCTCGCAGAAGAATAATTGGGCCAATTTTTTTCGATTTCACCGTCAACGCAGAAAGGTACAGACACAACTTTTTGGCTGAATTTGTGCAACAGTTAAATGATGATGAACTTCGGTACGGTTATTTCCAGCATGACGGTGCAACAGCACATACTACACGAGAAAATATTGCTTTCCTCCGCGAGTTTTTTGATGACCGGCTGATAAGTTTGCATACAGAAGTTGAGTTTCCTCCGAGATCACCTTGTTTGACAATTATGGACTATTTTATATTTCCTTACTTAAAAAACAAGATTTTCGCAACTCTGGTAAATAATCTGCAAGAACTGCAACAAAGACTTGTTCAGCAATGTGCAACCATAACGCCAGAAATGCTGCAAAACGCTTTTCACAGCATGAGGGGGCGCGTCAACTTGTGCGTCGAACAAAACGGGGGATATTTCCAACAATTACTGTAATTTAGTTTTTCTTGTTACTAAAACCGTTATTTCATAATTTGTAGTTCATTACTGTTTTACAACTGCAATAAATAGGTATGAAATTTGTAGGTTATTGATGATGTCAGTGTGACAGTGACATAATTATTTCAAATTTAAAGTAAGACAAACGTTTTACATTCCACAACCACCCTTGACCAAGATAATTTTTGATATCCCGGTATATAA
This sequence comes from Pogonocherus hispidulus, assembly GCA_963924545.1. NCBI lineage: Eukaryota > Metazoa > Arthropoda > Insecta > Coleoptera > Cerambycidae > Pogonocherus > Pogonocherus hispidulus. The sequence goes on from OZ004693.1 coordinate 75,032,055, forward strand.
CCACATTATATAGATGTTTTCTCAAGGCACAGTCTCCACTTAATAATACAGTTGCCTATCTTGTATGGCTCTTCTTAAATGCAAGATATCTGTAGTAATTACTTGTTCTCAATGAAGTTTGGCGTCTTTGGAACTAAGTTTGGCCCCAATAACAGTGGTGTTGTGTTTTAATCCACCTAGTTGAAGTAACCCCGCATTGATGATTTTTTCTATTCCCAGTATAGGTTTTGGACGTGTAAATTGGTCAGCAGATCTTTTTCCAGCTAAAGGATTATAGTTTCAAAGTACATTATTCTTTGCTAGCTTTATGCCTTGGCACCTACTTGAGTAGTGTTACTTCACTGCATTTTGCCAGTGACACCACTACACTTCAGTGGCGGCTCGTGGCTCAGTAAATAGGTGACGCGGACTACGGACTGCGGTGTGCCGCAAATCCGGAAATAAAAATAGCGCCGCAGACGAAAATTTCAAGCAAATTCAAGATCATTGCAGTTGCCTATTGCTTGTGAACTTTAATATAGTTGAAGCAGACAAATACTAAGCGGCGAATTCTCCATCCAAAAGTTCCTTAAAATTGCCACGATTGTCTGAACACTCCGATTCTATGTGACCTCGAAATGCCAACTCTTGTGTGCCTAAATAAATTGCTGCGCGAATATGTAATTGCATAAACCGTCTATTTAAAAGGACGTCATCGTTAAATTGTTTAATATATAGTCTGGAATTTTCCCTCAAAGCGTCTTCGATTGTATTGAGGTTTTTTCTAAATTCTGTGAACATTAATGCACACCGTATATCTTCTAAAGAAGCATCGTGCTTACGACAGCCTTGCGTAACATTCCCAAAATTATTAAATCCCTCCTTATTCCACACGCCAAATTTTTTTACACCCACAATTAAACACGGCATACAAAAAAGTTTTTTTAAATAAATACTTCCACACAACCACTTATACTCCGAATACCACTCATTCCGAAACTTCCGAACGACACTTTGTCTTTTGACTTTACCTTTTTTTCAAAATCGAGAGAAGGCACAGGTCTCTGCCCATCTAGACAATGGTGTTTCTAATAAAACACAAACTGAATCATACAGGAAATATTTCTACGATTGATAGAAAACAATGACTATTTATTATTAGGTATAAGAATTGTTTTTTAACCGACGCGTATAGAGGCAAACTGGCCAGGACGGAGGACGGTAGGAGTGATGTGAGATGTGATGCGCTATCGAAATCTGCGGCATTCATTCGCCCACAGGACAGTTTAGTCACGTATCGGCCGCATTGTTGCCATGGCAACCGCCGTTCTGACTGTCGTAGACTCTTCAAAGTAGGCTTCAAAGTTGAAAATTAGAGTTGTGAGGTTTGATTGTGAGGTTCACATTATCAGGGATTATTAGGGATCCTGCATCATTACAGGATACCTAGCCAAGATTTTATCAGGAACTAATATATTTAATGGTGGCTTGTCATGTCCCAGGACAGGCACTCTAATAGAAGTATCTTCTTTCCAATTGGACTTAGAGGGAATAAGGTGTCTGGACTCTTATCATCACAATTCTTTATATCTTTAAGATTATACTCGTATGAATTACACAATAGATCCTCTTTGTATTTCTTGGATTTTGATACTCTACTATTAGCTTTTCAATCTTCCAGAGCACAGATAGTATTCCATTCAGAATACCTGTGATCCAAGAGTGATGGTTTCTCGAGTGGTTGCCATCAAGTTACCTGTGAGCGAACCACATACAAATCCTGGAAAAGTTATATGAACTGATAATTTTTAATGTCATGTGTAAAAGTGGTAATTTGTTTGTGATTCCTCGTGGGAAGTGGATTTAAATATATACAATTCTGTTTTGATCTTTGCACACATGGATCCATGCCATACTTCATGAGCAAAGCTTGACTACACCACTGTTCACTTTTCCAACAGCAAAAGCAACATATTGCATTACTCCTATTTACTTGGGTATTATGCCAGCATAATTATTTTTCAAAAATCAACCTTTGACTGAACCGTCGGCGCAGAGGTTGACTATTAATTTTTTGTATTTTCCAGTGGTGGCATAATACCCAAATAAATAAGAGTAATTAAACAATGCCACAAATAAATTATACCCCATAAAGATTATAAATAAAGCAGCCAGCAGCCCCATTTCCTTTCAAGCCATTAGAGTGTGTAGTTTTATGACTTTAAAATGTGTTTAGAAATCGTTGCCTATTATTTTTTAATCTATGCATTTGACGTAAGATTCAAAGTCTTTGTTTTACTAAAGAGACTGGAAATAGAAAATAATATACCTATATTACTAAAATACAATACAATGATACACTCACCTCAACATTTTTGAAAATAATGACACAAATTTGCGTATTCATTCATTCCTTATGCAAGAGACCTTTCACGTCGTAAAACCAAATAAACATATATTATATTGAACAACATTACTACTTACTATCTTCCTTCTGCTATACCTAATGTGTATTCTACTCTTAAGACATAACAAACAGTGGTATAAATAATTATAATATAGTTATCCCTTTGATGTTTCTGTTTGCTTTTAAATTTTTGACAAGAAGCTTTTAAATGCAAGTAATTTTAACATATTTCTCTTTTAAGAAAAAAATGTTTATTCTAATTTATTTTAATTATTATTAAATACACAAGATTTCATTTCACATAATGTTAAAATTACCTACTATATGTCTAGGTCACAATATACATTGAATATCCTTCTTTATAGTTTACCAGTAATTATAATAGTCCAGTATCCCTTGAATTAAAATTATCACTATAAATTCCGTTTAAACTGACATGTGAATAGGTCTTATAAATTGGCATTTTTTGTTTATTTGCTTTTTTTTTTTCAAGATTTAATTGAGGTCCTTGGGGTCACCTTATTGGCTAAAAACTTGCCTTATGTTGGATAAAAAGAATGTCAATCCTGCAATCGACAATGCAGACAAATCTGAAAGTCATTTGTTTGTTTACTATGCAACTTCTGAAAAAAAATTATTGTGTGGCCTGTGACCTTAATTTTTTACTTTTGTTACTTTCAAGCCCTATAGAAACTAAACGTTAAGTCTCGGCCGCCTACAGTGGACAAGCATCTTTTTACTACTATTTATTTAACATATCGTCGACCTAATCTGTAAACTGCGTAACGCTACAATTCCTTGAAAATTTGTTATTACTGCCATCTATTGTAAAGTACTGTTATGCATCACCTGAATAAAATGTATGTCCATGTTTTTAACAGGATGAAAAACCCAACAATTTGTTGTATACAGAAGTTACGTTGAAAAAAAACACTTTCAATTTGCTACAGGTAGTTTTTTGTGTCTCCTGTAAAATTTGTTGCACTGGAAATACGCGGTTTACAAATTAGGTCGACGATATATTGATTGCTGATTAATTGTCATCTAAGTGACATTATGTTGTGTCAGAGAATATTAATGGTATCAGCACCTGAAAAAATGTGGCCACTCACATGCTCCTCAACGTCTTACTAATACATAAAGTCAATCCCACGTAAATCTTACAAATACAATTCACCATAGTTTCTTTTGAGGTAACACCCGCTGTAAAATAATATAAATGACGAAATATCAAAATTAAAGTATGCCTTGATACTACTACACTTGAAATCTTTATTTTGAATACTTTTGGTAACCTAGTTTTCTTATTTTAATAGGTGGTGTAATCCCAAAAGAAATTGCAATTAATTGTACTGCACAGCTGCACCACAAATTAGTTACAGACATTTTACAAACATTCTACACAAGTCTATATACAATGTCCTCCAAAGCAGATAATTACACTAATCAACTAATCACAAAATACATTGGTTGATATTTCGAAATTGAAATTATTTAAAATTTCTTAAATTTGAGACTTAATAATTTTGTTTATCTGGTTCCATAGATATATAGGCTAGTAAAACAATACTTATAAAACAATATTTATTCTACAATTGCTTATGTCTTTAATAATACGTTTCTATATTGGAAACACACTTGGTTTAATTTAATCAAATTATAGCTCAATAAGGCACTAAAATTAGATTTTTTACTTTTACTAACTACTTTTATTAACTAAATCTCCACAGAATTTAGTTCCACTAACTATATTTTTTTAGTTTATGTAGCCATAGTTAAAATATAAATGTATTTAATAATGTTAATGTTCTTTTTACTTCAGAAATTTAAGTTAGAAGATAGATCTAGAGAAGAAAGGATTGAAATAACTAGGCATGAATTTAGAAGACATATTCAGCAGTTAGTAAGAAGTAATGTAGGGCAACCAAATAAATTTCCCGATCTATCAGTTCAGTACATCAGAAGTTCTTCACCTGCATATAGAAATAAATATAAAGCTGGTTATAACAGACTTGTGGCACCGAGAATATGTGACGTAGAAAAATGTTTACGACCGGCCTTACCTTGTACGAAACATTGTACTTTACACATTATGTTAAATACAGAACAGGTGTTGTTTGAATATTGTACGGCCAAATTTGCGGACAATACCCAATGTGCGGCTCCTGTTTTTGATATCATGCATGAACTGCCACTCTGTGCAGAACATGCAAGGAAAAGGGTAAGTTGACATCTACGTGGTTAATAAAATCAAATATGAATCTAAGCACACTACTATTATAGGATTTAAATCTATTGAGTCCCCTTTTACAGGGGACTAGTTAATTTATACTAAAACCTACTTTCGTCAGTACTCCTGTCATTAAAATTTAAAAGGTCATTATTTCTCCATGATTAATTAGTAGTTTAGATAAAATTTTATGCAAGGATGAAAGACATTTTACATGCAGTAATTTTTTTATCCAAAATCTTGGTCAATACTTGGAAGTATATTCTCACTTATGTTCAGTTATTTTTTTTAAATAAAATGATATAATTCTTTTTAGATTATTAATTATACAAACAGTTAATTTGAATAAATATTTAGAAAAATGTTAGGTATAAAATATTTACAACTTGTCACAGAAGTAAATAGAGATAGATACAGTGTAATCCAAAGGGGAAGACATGACAAAGGCAGAGGCAATAAAATAACAATTTACAACCAGTAGTCTTTAATTTATGCGCACATTTACTTTGCAATCTATTGTATAGATTGTTTCTCACAGAAACTCGCAGAATTTCATGATTCTTGAAATTTGTCTCTAAAATGGAACAACAAAGATAAAATCTTTAATAAAATGATATACCTTGATCATCAAAGCTAGTGGGAGTGTGAGATATCCCAGATTATCAAAAACTAAGAGTACACAGTTCACAATTTTCATAAATAATTTCCGAGATCTTGAAAGGGGGTTGGAACCTCTGGTGTGAAGACAACACTGATGTAGTTTTCCCACATAACACCAAAACACTATACTGCACTCGACGCGTGTTTTGCCAACCATGTTGGCATCATCTGAAGATGATTAAAACTGAGTGAAAATTTCTGAGAAACAAAAAAAGAACAAAAAATTTGTCTGTATATTTTATTCTTTTCATCTTTACACATACATAGATTCTGTAAAAAACAGAATGAAAGTAGATATCTGCAACATAAAGCATCTGGTCGACTTATTCAACTACTGACCAAGAATCATACCTCTTCGATCTAGTCCTCTTCACTAAGAAAAGGAAGTTGGATGGTTTTAAAGCACCAACCATTTTCAATAAGACCATCCAGCGTTCAAAGATGGTCAAATTTCTGGGAGTTATCCTAGACGAAAAGTTGTCATGGGTACCCCACATAGACAGACAAATACAGAGAGCCACCGCGTCCTTCTGGACATGTAAGAGGCTCTTTGGAAAAATGTGGGGGCTTAATCCGAGAGCCACCTTATGGCTCTATACCTCGGTTATTAGACTCTCCTTTCTATACGCGTCGATTGTATGGTGGCCAGCCGTCCGGCGGGTTACCATCAAGCAACGGCTAAATCAACTACAATGCCTGGCGTGTGTAAGCACGACAGGAGCGATACGCACGGCTCCCACAGAGGCTCTGGAGGCTCTCCTGTCTCTCCCTAAACTACATATAGTGGTTGAGGGGGAGGCAAGGAGAGCCTCTTATAGGGTCAAGCAGTGGGGGCGGTGGCTAGGTAAAAGCCACGATGGTGGACACACAAGTATTCTTGGGGAACTTGTGGGAGGAGACAGTCTACTGGACGCACCCAGTGACAGGATATCTCCCACTTATGTGTTTCTCAAACCTTACATAGTAGAGATACCGGACAGGGACGCTTGGCTCGGAAATCCTGATGCTCAGGTCTCGAATGGGCTCGTCTGGTTTACGGATGGGTCCAAGGGCTACCAGGGCTCAGGGGCGGGAGTCCGGGGCGTGCGCCCGAGGACGAGACTATCCTTCTCCTTGGGAAAGTATGCCACGGTCTTTCAGGCGGAAGTGTTTGCTATCTCTGCATGTGTTCAGGAAAATCTCAAAAGGAGATATTCTAATCAGCATATCCAGATATGCACCGACAGTCAGGCGGCTTTACGTGCCTTGATCTCCTACAGGATCACCTCCAGGGCGGTCCTAGAGTGTGTTAATGGTCTGACCGAATTGGGACAGAACAACCAGGTAAAATTGACCTGGGTACAGGGTCCGAACCAGTGCTGGGGCTTCCGCCTAGTTATGTAGCAAGGTCCATTGGAAACTGGATCAAGGTAAGATCAAAGGAAGAATGGTCAAACGGGACTGGGCTGCGACAAGCCAGGCTCTTAATTGAAGGGTCTTGGTCGAACGCAACTCGATCAATACTTGCGCTAAGTCGTAACAGCATAAGGATTGTCACAGGACTGTTGACACGTCACGGACATCTTAACAAGCACCTTAACACTATCGGTCTTAGTGACACTAGAAGGTGCAGGTTTTGCGGACACGATGACGAGGGCTTCATTCACATCCTCTGTCGCTGTGCGTGCCTCATGGTCAAGAGACACAAACACCTGGGTGCAGCATTTCTTCTGCCTCAGGACATTAGGGAGCTTCCCCTACAACGGGTGTTGGCCTATGCGCACAGCATGGGTCTCTTCCAATAGCTCCCAACTAGCGGCAGGCACAATGGGTCGAAAGACCTGAGTGCTGCGGGTAACCGTGCCGCCTATCAACAACAACAACTACAACAAGAATCATACCACTTGAGGAATATCTGTGCGGTTGGTGCTATTAAAGCTGAAACTAAATTAATGCTTCATTTTAAATTAATGCTATAACATGTTTAGTAGTATACATAAATTTTAGACAATTAAAATTAACATTAAAATTATTAGTTTTATAATCAAAATTATAATATTTTTCCAGAACTAGTACAAATTGAATTGGTATTAGCCCATTTTTTAATGAATAAATGGTAATAATAAGTTTAATTATATAAAAGAATTACCATATGATAATCAATATTCTGTAGTGCAGGTAATCTGAGTAGATTACTATTACCTAAGAGACAGCTTATTTGTAGTCAATTATTTAGACCCTAATCCGCAAGTTTTGCTTACCGTTTATTTTTATTAAATGAATTTGACTAGGCACCACTTTCCTAAACTTTCAGTACTATTCTCTTGAATACAATAATACAAACAGTACATAACCTTATCATCAATTATGCGGTCCATCTCATTAAAAGATTAAAAAGTATTTGTTATTTTTATTGGTTAAAGGTTTTTTTTTTGTAAAAATGTTAATATTTACAGAAATTTTACAAAAGAAAATTAGTGGAAAATTGACATTAGAAAATTAGAAAATTAATTGATATATAATAGAAGCTTATTGGTACTTTTAATTTTATTAATATAGTATGTATATTTTCTGGGATATATGAAAATCTGGCATAGTCAACATCTTTAAAAGTAGAACTTTTAAAATATGATTTTACATGTCTTTAAAATTTTGAGGAAATTTGTTAATATTTCATTAATGGGGCTTTGACGGCGTATTTTTATATGGTTTTACATACAAACTTTGAAAGCACCGTTTAAAAAAATTATGCATGTAGCAGAAACAAAACACCTGTTACTCGATTAATAAAGGTTGGCTACAGTTGTAAACAATAATTTTGATCATATTGAAACAAGGAAAATAATTACAGTGAAAATTGTCTAATTTTCCAGGCTACTTTTGCAATTTTTATCTAATTTTCGAACACATATATATCAGCAATCTACTGGCAACCGATTCACTATACAGTGTGAGTCAATAAGAACGAATTCTTTAGTAGCTCCTTAAGTAATGGAGATAGAGCAAAATATTGAAAAGGGGTGTTGTTTCATCTCTTTTTTTCTATAATTTAAAATTATTTTTAGATATACAGGGTGCACCGTTGAGGGGTTGCAGCATCCAACATTTGTTTTTTATATGGAACACCCTGTATTTTATACGGATTTTGATTAAGCTTAAAATTCCCCATACATTGATGCCCCGCTTGCTGATCTTGTATGCGGGGTTGCCAAGTTATTTCGGTTTTTCTAAAAATTTGGGCGAAAGCATAACCTTGTAAAAAAATCATAGTAACCTTGTTTCCGATAATTAAAGGTTGAGATTCGGTATTTAGATAATCAAACCCTTATACTATAAACCGATATCATCGTAAAATTATTTGCTTGTACAGGGTGTTTTTTCTAAGCAACTGAAGTGGTCTGAATATATTGTGAAAAAACTCGTTTTTCTTTTATGGAACCCTCTGTATATTATAACATCAGACAAATGAGTATTAAATAAGCTCTCAAATGATATATAGTTTGCTATATCTAACTCTAATAGTTTTCAAGATATTCAAATTTATACAAATATGGCAGTGACTTCTTTGTCACTTATTTATTCAGTAATTAAGTATTTCAAGAAAAAAAACATATTTCCTAAAATTTTTCTTGTTTTGTTCAAAACTGTAGTTAACTTTTCTTACTACCATGAACAATATTTTATATCAATTAAACATCCAACGGTATTTCCGTAATTTCAAAAACACATGAGTTAAAAAATCTGATAGGAACCTGATAAACTGATAAACATTGAACAATATATTTTTTAAATAAATTAAAGAAATCTAATACTAACAAAAAATAATAAGGGATGAAACAACACAATTTTAAACGTCCACAAATTGAATATATCAATTTCTAATATAATATTATAAATACTGCTGGAAATGTCCCACCACCTTGAGCAGTGCATCGTATAACGCGTGTTACAAAGGAGTCTCCAACGTTTGTGAGCACTTGTCTGTTTATCTGTATAAACGAGTTTATTATTCTTTCTTACATATCGTGAGATGTTGTGAGTGGCATCTGATAGACCATATATTTTATAAAACTCCAAAGAAAAAAAATCCAATTTATTAAGATATGGCGATCTAGCTAGCCACATGACTGGACCACCGCATCCAATCCATTTGCATGGATATACCTGATCAAGATCATGTCTAATTGCAGCAGTATAGTGAGGAGGTGCTTCATCTTATTGAAACCATAATCTGCGAACTGTTGTCAGTGGCACATTGTTTAACAGATCTTGGAAATCATTTTCTACAAAATTTAAATAATTTTGTCCATTTACGTGTCCAAGTATGGGCCCACTAAATGGTTACCAACAATCCCACCCAAACAGTCACAGTCCAGTTGTGCTGAAACTGAGGGTTTCTGTGCTGATCACATGAGGGTTTTGATCACTATATTTTTTTCTTTGGGGTTTTATAAAAGATATGGTCTATCAGACTCCACCCACAACACCTCAAGATATGAAAGAAAGTAAGAAACTCGTTTGCACAGGTAAACAGACAATAGCTCAGAAACGTTGGAGACTCCTTTTGGAGACATGTTACATGATGCTTGCTCAAGGTGGCAGGCATTTCCAGCAGTATTTATAATATTATATTAGAAATTGATGTATTCAGTTTGTGAACATTTAAAATTGTGTTGTTGCATCCCTTATTATTTTTTGTTAGTATTTGGTTTCTTAATTTATTTAAAAAATATATTGTTCAATGTTTATTAGGTTCCTATCAGATTTTTTAACTCATGTGTTTTTGAAATTACGGAAATACCGTTGGCTGTTTAACAGATATAAAATATTGTCCATGGTAGTAAGAAAAGTTAAAAAAACTACAGTTTTGAACAAAACAATAAAAATTTTAGAAAATATGTTTTTTCTTGAAATACTTAATTACTGAATAAATAAATGACAAAGAAGTCACTGCCATATTTGTATAAATTTGAATATCTTGAAAACTATTAGAGTTAGATATAGCAAACTATATATCATTTGAGAGCTTATTTAATACTCGTTTGTCTGGTGTTATAATATACAGGGGGTCCCATAAAAGAAAAACGAGTTTTTTCACAATATATTCAGACCACTTCAGTTGCTTAGAAAAAACAACCGATGACATCGGTTTATAGTATAAGGGTTTGATTATCTAAATTCCGAATCTCAACCTTTAATTATCGGAAACAAGGTTACTATGATTTTTTTACAAGGTTATGTTTTCCCCCAAATTTTTAGAAAAACCGAAATAACTTGGCAACCCCGCATACAAGATCAGTAAGCGGGGCATCAATATATGGGGAATTTTAAGCTTAATCAAAATCTCGTATAAAATACAGGGTGTTCCATATAAAAAACAAATGTTGGATACTGTAACCCCTCAACGGTGCACCCTGTATATCTAAAAATAATTTTAGATTATAGAAAAAAAGAGATGAAACAACACCCCTTTTCAATATTTTGCTCTATCTCCATTATTTAACGAGCTACTAAAGAATTCGTTCTTATTGACTCACCCTGTATATTATTGGTTCTTTTTCGCAAATGGTGCTTTGAAAAATAGTTATACATTTTGCTTGTTATTCACCTTGTTTGGTCCAGTTGCTTTATTACAGTAAATTACAGTAATCATCCAAAATCATTTTAGAAGAAGGTTGACAGTTTTCAAGATAGTAATATCTTGAAAATGGCACTATAAGAAAACAAGCATACAGAAATTAGTAATTAGTATTTTTGTCAAAACCCGGCATTAACTGGTTTAAAATAGCTGTATAATAAACACATAATTTTTTATATTCTCTGCTATACCGTTTTTAGATATATATTGTTAAAGTGCGAGCTCAATTTATTTAAATCCTATAGTAATTAGAATTTCAAACCACAAAACTGCTACCATTGCATAATAATTATTATTGTTTCCTATACATTAGAATTTGATTCATCTAAACTAACGGTGAAGTAATTTTTATAATTTTGATAATATGTAAAATGTCCGTTTCAAAACCAATTTACTTCACTTATTACGCAAATATCCCACTTGTTACTAAGATGAGGCATTTCTTAACTGGTTACTACATAAATAGCTATTATACAATCTACCCTAAGCATCTTTCATATTGTGCTAGAGAGATATTAAATTAAAAAAATGTAGACACAACCAGTACCCGAAGTAATACTCAACCTGTTGAGTTACTGTCACACTAAATTCTTAAGTTTTTCATGTAATCCAAATGCAAATATTCAATAATTGTTTTCATTTATTTTTGGTATGTATAGAAAACCTTTTATACGAATAATTTGTTAATCTGAATTTGATTCCCCACTCATAAAGTATTTGGTATTTGTATAATATATTTACCACAATTTTAGGATAATTATAAACTCTATCAAGAGGCCAAACCAAAGAAATTAAGGAAAAAGGTTAAACCGTCTGCAATGATTAGGCCACAAAAAAGGAATAAGAAGAAGAAAAAACTCATTAATAAGAGTAATGAATCATCTGGGCCCAGTGCAATATTAGAAGTTCCCACTAGAACTTCTCCCGGATCAGGTACTTTAGATATTATTTGTACTTTTATAAAGGTGGTCCAGATTTAAATCCTCTACCTTTAATAGACGACAGAAATTATGAATTTAGAGGAGTATAAGTCTACAAAACTCCATTTCTGAGTTAGAGTGTTGAAGTTTATCTGATACGTGACATATCCTAAGTTAATAGTCATTTCCCAAGAATTAGAAAAAGCTAGTAATAGTTCACTTCTACAAGTCGAGAATTCAGATTATTGTTAAGCATTTCATTTTTTGGGTCTTTATGCCCTAATTTAATTTTTGAAATTTTATTGTGTAAAATACAAAAATTATGTAACAACTCATAGAATTGGAGTGTACGAGGGTCGTTCACAAAGTTAGTTTCCCTATTTTTGAAAACGGAATAAAACAGCAAACACATTAAAAATCCAAAATGCTTATATTTATATTCTACAATATGTAATAATTTTTCAACATAATAGTCCCCCTGGATCCAAATACTTTTAATACCGAGGATCTAGTTTTTTCAAACCCTCTTTATACCTGTGTGCTACCATTTGGGAAAATCAGTAGTTCATCTCTGTTTTGAGCACTTCCTTATTCTTAAAATGCATACCCGCTAAGTGTTGCTCTTGGCCACCACTTGGCCAGCGGATGTTGTGACTTTTGCTTTTTGTGGAGCCGGTTCATCTTTTTTTTCTTTTTCAAACCATGGTTTGATTCTTGGATTCCGGTGTCTAGTGGTGGATCCAGGCTCCGTCCACGGTCACGATTCGAAAGGGCATCGCCTTGTTATATGCTACTGTAATTAAGCAAAAAGTTCCAATGTTTCTTATCGGCATTTGAAGCTACTCTATGTACTATTTTATCAGGTTCCCTCTTATTATTTGTTTGACAGATTGTTTGAAAATGAATAATTTATTATACAAGTTACTAAAATGTTGATTTAAATCTGTTGTGTTTGATATATTGAAGAAAAAATAAAAGAAAAGCTTTCAACACTCAGATCTCTGAAATTGTCTTTTTAAAATAGCTTTTATAGTCTAGTGTATTAAAGTTTCATTTAATTTACTTTTTTTTTCAGAAGAAGTTAGTGAAATAATAGAGGAAGAGTCTCCAGAATTAGAAGTTGAAGACATGCAAATGGTAGATCAAGTCCTGGGGCTAAATGAAAATGGCTTAGAACAGGCATTAGTAACACAAGCACACTTATTAGAAGAAACTGAGATTAACACTGTGCTTAGTACGATACAGGTCGATGAATTTAGTGACTTTTTTACTGGTAAGTTACATTTTTCATACTTTTATTTGTAGGAATTTTTCTTATCGAAGTCGTTTTAATAACACCTATCTATAATCACTACACATCTCTTACAACAGCTTATTGTCAGTCAAGTTCTCAGTAGAGCATCTAAATTAGGGAACTATAGGTTATTCACGTTAAGTTTAAAGTGACACATTACCTTGTCAAAAAGTGTGCCGTTGTCAGATGTGACTTCTTTGCGGGCGGGAGTTTGAAAAATATCACAAAGGTTTTAGTTCTGAGAAGAACTGTTTTTAATATAAATAAAGTGAATAACTAGAAAACATAAATAGAAAATACACAAGCAAAATTTAAGCAGAACCAAACACCAAAAAATCAGCAAACAATAGATAGGCAATATAAATAAATAACAACTTGATAACGCAGAAAAGTGTTGCCAAATATAAAACTCTTTGTAAATGGCAAATGCTATGCTAATTTATTGATCATTTGTTTATCGAATATTGAAAACAATTAATTACTAAATATGCCGTTACTTTAAACTTAACGTAAATGACCTTTATATTAATTTTTTATATTACATTAATTATTATACAGTGTGTATCAGTCCTCGGATAGTTGGTTTTTGTTTATCTCTGATGCGTTTACAATCCCATCAAAAACAAAGATTGTCGATGATTTACTCAAAATGTATTTTTGGTTTCGGAAATAATGAATTTGTTCTAACGAAGTGCTACCACTAGAAGAAGCTTTCACTATTCAAGTTAACTCTTTTTATAGTAGTCACACACTAAACAAAAAGCTGCCAATGAAACAGAGACAGAGGAGACATTTCGTAAACAAGAGACACAGTGACAATGGAGTGTTGTTAAAAGTGGGTCACATTTTATCTATGAAATATCCACTGATCACCCTTTTTATACACATAAGACACTTTGTTTATGAATGATACTTAATATCTCTACTAATACTGAACAGAATATTAGTCAATACTGATCAACAGCAAACAATGCCAATACACTAATACTAATGGTTGCAGCTGCCACTGCCACTTATGACTTAAAACCGATCAATAAAGTAACGAGTATTTCCGAGGTGCGGCCATACCCGAAGTATTGCGTCCATTGAATGTTTATAATCATTGTCGGCTTGTTTACATACGTTCGCAAACAATTGCAAGTCAAGTTCCTTCTAGTGGTAGGAATTTTTAGTAGGAAGGCGTAAAATTTTTAATCATTTCCAACGATGGTTTGGATTTTGCCGCCTGTCAACGTTTTCTAATTGCTCTTATATTAAATCTCTGCACATCAATATGGCAGTGTTCTTAATATACAATTAGTACTGCAACCTCATTGTATATATGATTAACAATCTACTATTCATTTTAATTAGTATAGTTTTTCGAGTTCAACTATGTCTTAGTTAACATTAATACTAGCAATTTATTTACAATAATTTATTAAACATTATTTATATGAACAATCGGTAACTATTTATTTATTACAACGGATAGTAATTTCTTGCGCGGCGACTGAGTTCCCTAGCTTGCAAGGCCTGTTTTATAGGCAACCATTCATACTCTTGAGTATCTGGCATTTTGCTATAGTCAGATTCAGAATTAAGCAAAGTGGAATGACCTCGCCGATCTGGTAAAATGCGGTGAAGCATGGGCGTGCGTATTCTGTTTTACCATTGGGCACATTTCAGTTAATATATACTCGTATACTATTCTATAGAATACTTCTAGTGTATGCATTTCCACTTTTTTAACTAACACAAATAAGTATAAACACTGACACAAAGGATAAATACACTGATAATTTTACCACAAATTTTTACCGTTAAGAAACGTGCGCGAAATAACCCAATATCACGCCACTGCTTCCCCAGTAGTCGAGCGCAGTCGCTTGTTGGTTCCTGATTCGACCAATCAACGTCGTTGAAGCTCAGAAAAAAAGAAAGGGAAAATGCAAGAATATGTATGTTAAATAAGGATGAATAGCTTGTCGTCAACTTTACGGCGTTCGCAGTTGCCAAATACTTGTAAATTCCTTGATATTATCAACGAACATAAACAAAGTCTTTGTTTATGTTCGGTGATTTATTAAGTAAAAGACAAATTAAACATTGTGTTTCTTCTAATAAAGTACAATAGGGATAAGGGACGTTAAAGACAAGTAAAAAAATGGGTAAATAAGGTAATTAATACGTTTCCTGTTTTAAATAAGAATACTTTAGAAATAAATGTGACAACACAGATCTACTCTTTTTCCGGTCATTGCACTTTGCTTAATTCTCAATCGCAGTATAGGTGGGCACACAAGGTTTCGGCAATACTCCCGGCGAGCGCGGACGAGACTTGAATATACACTTTGGCCGATTCGTCATCTCGCTACAGTATTCTCTGATATGGATTTTCACCCAAGTAAAGGTCAAACATAATCATAATGTGTTATTATATAATGTTGAAGTTATTTTGTTGTAAATTCAAACATGTTTTTTAGTTAATCGAAATGGTGAATATGAACCATCTAGGGAAGAAACAGAAGAGTTAGAAAAGGCATTGGCAGAAGTAGACAATGACGTAAAATCCCTAGAGAAACTAAGTCAATCCCAAGGATTGTTAGATTCCCTCCTAGATGAGCATGTACTAGCTGAATCACTGGTACAAATACCTGAGATGTTTCATAATGGCTATACGCCTTGCGGGGACAGTATGGTCACTCAAACATCTTCATACCTCTTGCCTGTTGAACCACATTCACATTCTTAGTAGGTTAATACAGAAAAAGTCACCTTTACAGTACAATGACTCCATTATTTCTACCCTTAACTGGTATATAAAAGTAAGTGTTTGCACATTATAATTTAGCAAATTATTTCCTAGTGTTTTAATGGTTTTCCTATAAAATTGGCTCAAACAAGTACATATCCATGACACGTAATCAAGTCAGTAGAATAATTAAGAATGGCTTCACAAAAATGTTAAATACTTAAGTCTATTTTTACCTGTATTCATTTTTATTAATTCAAATTGAAAATTAGCAAAATTGAATGAAAATAATATTGATGTTAATAATAATTATTACTAGACATAGAACTTTTGGAGGCTTTGCCAGAGACAGATTTGACATATAATACTACCATATATTCTGAAAAACACAGGACATAATAAAATAAAATTTCTTTACACATAAAATTGGTACCGACGAGAGATCGAGGATCCTAAGTCAAAAAATTGCATATTTAGTAATCAATTTTTGTGTTTTTAATACTATCTATGATCCTCGTTCCTCCCATTCACGCGGGTTAGTGGTATATATTTACCGACACAACAATTATGAGGCGAGAGCACTGAACTTCCAGCCCTCTTCAAATTACAAGGAAATGTTTTATATCTGCACTTTTTTTAGGCATCTAACTGGTTTTAAATAAAACAAAAAGTAGTGACTGCTTAAATAGAAAATTTTATGAGGAAAAACATGTTAATCCTCAGTCCGAGTCTGTTTCCCGCCCGCTCTGTCACCCAAAATTTCTATATCTAATACTACTTACGATTAGAATAGGTACAGCTTTGTTTTCATTTCTTTCAGCAACTTCTAAGAACTCTCATTAGAATACTAATTGTATTTAAAAAGACAAATATTTTTTCAATTTTCTTATTGATAAATTGAGATACTAATAAACTATTTAATTATTGGTGTATAATATCTCACAAATAGGTAAGGCCGATAATAAGACAAAAGATATTTATTTTGGCTCTGGTTTTGGAACTATGTTTATTACTACTTTGTTAAAATTTCTGAAAATTTACATTACATCTCTATATTTTTGTGTGTAACTTAATTGCAACAAAATTCTAATGCCAGTGCAATATTAATACTTTTGACTTTTTTGTGTTCCTTATTTTATATAGGTATTTACATAGTGATTACAAAACACAAAATATTTTACAACGTATTCTGCGGCTAATTTCTACCTGAAAGTTAAGCTATTAGCGACCTAATTTTGTTCTAAATATTAAAGAAAACTATTAAAACATTCACTTATAGTAATTGAAATTAGAAACAAGTCTGGTGATATTTTATATTTTTATTTTTTATGAAAATTATTCTACTGTATAAACCAAAGCATTTTTTTTAATAATTAGTTTTAAATATGTTATATAATAGTAATTATAACTTTGTAGAAAACATATGCAGGTTGATACCAAAAAATTACTCAGTAGGCAAATAAAAAAAATCGTCTAGTATATACTGCTTCCTACATTTCCATTAAAGCTTAAAAATAAATTTTCTCATTTTACCATCTTATGTGTAGCTTAAGCTAACTTTAGCTTTAACCAAACTTTCACACTGCTGTGAAATGATCCAGAGGATAAAATCGTATATCTTATAATTTTATGTTAATTTTAAACTATTAAAACAATTTAAGTGATAATTGACTATTTTTTTAAAAACGTAATCGAAATAGTAAACTAATTTAATAGATTGTATAATAATATATAATTATTTTACTACATAATTTATTATTTACTTATCAATCTTTATTAAATCAATATAAATTTAAACGGGAGAAAGACCAGTCTATTCTATTATGTCCCTTTTAATAGCAATTGCTTAGGCAATCTTAAACAGGACTTAATAAATGCTGTGTTATAATACATTTTTTATACGGTGTTATAATGAGTGCATTAAATATAAAACAATATTTTTTTAGAAAAAAAAAGCAACCTGCATATTAATTAATAATTATTTTGTATATGTATATATTTTTTAACAGCTTAATGGCTACTATTTTCTTTTATATTATCATCCAAGTTGTAGTTAGAAATATATGATTTTGTACTCATAACTTAAATCATTTATAGAGTGGATTTCAGGTCGTGGCGTAAAAACCAGGATATTGCTTAGTAATTGACACCCTTTTTTCATTTGCCAGTATGTCTCACAATATTTTTTTTACATTTATTATTCATGCCATTTGAATAATGGGGGTCTGTAAAGAGTGTCTATGTCAAAATTTGATTGAAATTATTATTATTATTATTATTATTATTATTATTTATTATTATTATTATTATTTGGATTCGGTTTAGTTGTGGTTGTGATTATAAGTAATTTATAATACTGATACCAGAGCTTACCAAACGGCTGTGCTGATACTATAAAGCAAGCTTTATTCAAAACATATGTTTTCAGAATAAAAATGAAACGACAAATATTTGTCAGTTTTCAGTGTTCAGAATGTTGAGTATGTTCAATATAATAAAATAAAGTAACGATAAGAATTTGGTTATTTCTTACGCAAAAATATTTTTTAAAGAAGAGTGCAATTCCTGAAATACCAACAATTTAAAAGTCAAGCACAGGAAGATCTAAAATGCCTTGTTCATTGTTTTCTTGGTCTTCAACGGTTGCATCTATCATTTTAAATTTCTTGCTGGCCTTCATTATTCCGTTAGTCACATCTCCAATTCCCAAACCTGTTTTGCTACATGCTTCACCGTTTATTTTGAGAATCGAAAAAACGTTTTAGTGTTTAAGTAAATTTAGACTTTGTTCCAGTTATTTTTCGAACCGCAGCTTGAAATGTTCTGTTTGATATTCAAAGATATAAGTGACAAGTTCCTTATATCTGTTTATGCAGGTACATCCTTAAGACGAAATTGTATAATTCTTCAAAAATTGTTCAGGCAATAAGCCATCTGTAGAATAAAAAAAAACAGAAAACAGAAGTAATCTAATATTAATAAAGTTTCTTAGTGTCACAAAAAATGTAATAAAAGCAAATATCCAATAAATTAACTTTTTAGTTTGGTGCAAATGAAATATTTTAATATTACATTGTTCATAGTTTTCTTGTTCTTCAACGGTTCGATCTATCATTTTAAATTTCTTGCTAACCTTCATTATTCCGTTAGTAACATCTCCAAATCCCAAACCTGTTTTGCTACATGCTTCATCGTTTATTTTGAGAAGTTTTATAGTTATATTTGACGTTAAGTTATATTTTGAATATTTTGATATTTTGGAATATTTTTTAAATAAAAAATGGTAACAAAATCAAAAACACTTAATCGAACATTTAACTAACTTTTTCTCTCAAAATGCTTCTGACTGATACCCGATATTCATCAGTGGAAAAGGAGATTTATTGTTATTATTGTTATTACATATTTTAGTTCATTCCCAAAATTTCGTAATGAATTTAGAGTTGTCCTGTAGAGAGTATAAAAACATATTGGCCTTGTGTTTATTCTAAAATTGCACTTACAAGACATAGAAGTTGTTTCATATTCCGATTTAATACTAGTGATGTTTCTGAAAAAAGTGCTTCAAAGTGGATTGCCTTAGAATAGCAACGAATGGATGGATTTACTTAAAAAAAAAACTTTATTCTAAATTGCTTTTTTCTTGAGTAGGTAATTCTCTTTTTCTTATTTTGAAAAATTAAAAATTGTTGCAAACCATATAAATAAGTTTTTAAATTACTCATTTTATCCACAAGTTTTTTAGCCTGTTTGATAACTCTAAGTGGTTTAATCAACCCGTTATTATTTAGTATTAGGCCACTTATTGTTGTAGTAATTTGTGAATTCAAACTGTCATCGAGAAGCTGCTCTATAATTTTCATTGTACTTGGATTACTTTCTAAGAATATGCTAGATTTTTCAGAGTTGTAGAAAGTAGGTACTCTTTACTATGTAATTGTTTATTCTTTCTGTGATAATGTTCCTTCTAAAGGAGGTAAGATAAGCAAAGCAGTAACTGTTTCTTTGAGAATTCAAATGTATATAGGTGGCCTTTACAAAGCAACACTTCTAGATAATTATTATCTTTAAAATATAATTTTACATAATATTTATTTTGAAAAAAGATGTTAAGAATGTATTCTTCATAGTTACGAAAAAAGATGTACAAGAATGTTTTCTTCATGATTAAAATTTCAACTATAGATAGAATCATGGATTCTCTCTAGTCTGTGTTCTTAAAAATCCAAGTGCCAAATGTTTCGGTACATGTGGAGTATATGTAAAGTACACATATACAGAGCATGCTTAGTATGAACCATGGTCCTCCATCCTATCTCACACCTGTGTTAGTGTCAAAGTATATGTCAGATAAATAATAATTTCACTTCATTGGGACAGGGACACTTGACAGGATACTGTGCATTTATGTGTTAGTTAACTTAGAAGCTGAATACTGATGTCAATGATAATTTTATTTTCGCAGATAACGTGGTAACAACCACGTATATTTTGAGTTGGTTCCACTGAGGTTTTGCACTTTTGGTACTCAAAAATTTAATAATTCCGGAAAGTTTGAAGTGTGAACGATAAGATTGTAAAGGTGATTTTACGCCACATTTTTTAATTATCTATGATTTTTCAAATAATTTGCAGTACATTATTATACTTAACAAATTACATAACTTTTATAGATAAATAATTTTTAAGAAAAAATAGCTGAAAGCTATATAGCGCCACTCTCGAATCAAGGTATTAGTAACAGGGGTACGCCTAAGCTATTTTTACCTAGAAAATCGTGTGTTGATAAATTTATGAAAGACATAATATTTAAAAACTCTTGTAATTTAATAAAAAATTTTCGCATACTTTGAGAAATAAATTTGTCTTCATATTCATCTGACAACATTTTTAGAATCTGTATTAGTATTTAGTAGCTGTTCAGGTTAACCGTCTGAGGTCCACTCTTTCATTATTTATGATCAATTTTATATGTTATACAAGTATATTAATAGTAAAATGTTTCACAATTAACATCAAACTCATTGTCGCTTAAATTAAAACTTGTATTTGGGGTAGCTGTCCTTATCAATGCTGTCCATTTTAATTAAATATAAAAATGTTCAGGATGATGTTTCCTTAAATTGACAACATCCTGTGCATTCTGTATGTTGCACGTTTAAGAATTCCTGTACATATGTCGTATCGAATACTATCAATGTATTTCCAACTATAAATTAAATTTGTACATTTTTAATATAAAATAAGCTTTTTTTTTTATTTATTTAAGTTAATTTGTAGTTGAAGACTGAATAGTATTTTAATGAATGTAAATATGAACCAATATCTTTATTTTATTCTTAATCTTAGTGACAGTACTTTATATACCAGTTATTAAAAAAAAATAATTGAAACTTTTTTACCTAAAAATTGTTAATAGTAGCATTTTGTATGTGAGTGATTTAATGAATGTAACTTTTTTAGAAAAGTTATTTATGTTAGTGTACATTATTTCATATTTTAGGGTAACACATAATGCTGAATTGTTTTTTCCTTTAATAAAAATTCTATTTATTTTTATTTATTAATCGATATCTCAATAATTTTAGTTGGTCTAAATTATTTATTTAGTGTATTTTTTCCAGTAACTAAAATTAAACGTGGGTGCGCTGAAACCAAGACGTATTTTTATACTTTTGATCTTGCCTAAAAAAAATAAATCAATAAATACCTACTGACCAAATTTTTGCTAAGGTAATGTACCCAAAAAAGTTAACTTGTAAAGTCACAAATGTGTGCAAATTAGACAGAAAACACTGACTCAATATTCAACAAAATTTTGGTAAAAATACATTTACAAACATCTCAAATCACTTGAGGTGGTGTTTTACTTTCTTAACAAAAAAATGTGGTTAAATTACTTATCTCTTTCTCTTCAAAAATCATAATATCAACTAAACTTAAATTATATATCATGAGTCTAAAGAATATCTCCTTGATTTGCTGCCTGATCTCCCGAGTTATTCATTGGTCCCGTTTTGTTTTACATGTTATTTTCCCAAGATTATTCATATTCCTTCTGTAAAAATCAAGATACGCTAGGTAGTGCAAGTTTTAATTGGAAGCATTATAATGTTGTATATCTTTAATCTTGTGTGTTGTATATCTTTTAATCTTTTATTGAGTATAAAAGTTATTTGCCTTTTTTATTTCACTGGGCATATCCAGATCTTTGTTTTCTTCTTTTTTTGGGCCACTGGATGAGAAAACACATGATGCCCATTTTGAAGTTGAAATCACTTACTTAGTGATTTTTGTAAAATAAACAAAATTATATTGGTAATTTAGCTTCCTTTTCATTATATGCTTTCAAGTATAGATACATCTAGAGGATCACAATTCAACTGTTCATTACTTAATCACGTTTAAAAATCACAATAGAAACCATTTTCTATATGGGTGTATATAGAATCATTTTATTTGTCAGGACTTGGTATTTTTAGACCTGAACTTTCATGGACTATTTCAAGGAACACATTAATCAAAAATCAAACTTATTTCATCGTATAATATACGTGGTTGGCAGAGGAAGAGATATTCGACCCTATGATGTATCATTTGATATTAAAATCAATACGGAATACATCATAGGCCTAAATATGGATCACTTTTGAAGAAGGCAAAAATCATTTGTTGATGGAACATGATTATTAAACAAAAGATGTCAGAAATATAGATAATATACTACTGAGATTAACAGTCATATATACAGGGTCTGTAACCAGAGTTGACAGTAGACATAGGTTAGGTCCAAACCAAAAGTGAGTACGTAGAATGAAAACCAGACCCTGCAGTGTGACCATATGGTCTATTGTGTCTCACATTATTTCAAAATAGATTCAGTTTATAAATGCAGCTGATTACTTTATGGAGTAAAAACTTGTTCATATCCTTTTCTGGCAGAAGTTGCCCTTTACCAAACATTTGATAATTGAAAATCCTTTCCTCAGCAGGGCAGTGACAAAAGTGTTTTGCCATTGCATCCTCCTCCAAGCACAAGTGGCATTTAGCATCATCTGTTAGGCCGAGTGTGTGCGAGTGATATTTTAAATGGCACTGCCTAGTATATAGGCCAATTAGAGGTCAGAGGTTTAATCTATTTGCCTATAAATGTTTTTTTATTCTTGCTTCCAATGGGTTTTTAACATCTTTGAATGAACTAATCTTTGTAGTGCCAGGGCTGAAATATAGTCCTCCAGCACAGTCAGCAGATATCGTGTGGCTACCCAACTAGGTAAAAAAACTATGTTGAACATAGAGCTGATAGCCACGATAGGGTATCAACGAACGGATGTCTTCTATCATTACACCTATGGTATATTCTTTTGACTATATCTCCCTTACTATTAGAGATAACCACATCAAACTCCATATCATTTGTATTAATGAGAGAACGCTTTGTAAAAATATCTAAAGTATCTAAATTACTTTCAGTGTTACGTCCACTATAACTAGTCGTTACACATCCTGTATGTACAGGATGATAAAGGCATAATGCTTGTCTTTAATAGTAATGATTGGTAACCGTCACCTGCAAGGAAAAAAGTAAAAACTCAAGAATTCAACTTAAAATGCACTCCCACTCTCAATAAAAATTTTCTATTGGTTACTTATTGTACTATGTGGTTCCTTAAAGTGTTTAAATTAACACAAGTGATTTTATATTTTAAGTTTTTAGTGATAAAAATTTGGTGGAATATTTTTGTAGTATTGTTTAATAAATTTTCCAGATATGGCACAAAGGCGATGAGAGCAATATATTTCTATTTGTAAGAAAAAAGTTGCTTTTGGTACAAAAGCTTTTATAAAATTTTTTGTGTAGATACTGCTTTTTCTATCTAGTAGTAATCCTGAAATTGTTTAGAAGTATGCATACCACATTAAATCAGAAAAAATAACGATGATGCATTAGTGTACCTTCAAAATTGGTTTGTGAAAATGGCCTTTTGTATGTTTAAATAATGAACCATAACTTCATGTCAATAATATTTTTAACATAATAAACGGTTTATTAAGTGTACGTAACTGAATACTTAGATATTGTCCTAAGTTGTTTACAGTAATGTTTAAATTTGTAAATATTCTCAGGTTAAAAATGTTAATAAAAAACAATATCTACATTATCTTGCTTAAATGCATCCCTTAACTACTACTCCTTACAATGAAATCTATTCAACAGGGTGTATATATATTTACCTACAAAATGACACACACCTTTACAACTGCACAAATTTGAAAATTGAAGTAATGTTAATAGACACCAAAGAACTAACATAACAGGTTCTTTGATAGACACATTATATGTGTACATTTACGTATTGAGTCAATTAGTGATGGGTCTTTAGCCAGTTTAAGCAGCGGGTCCTTTAAAAATAGGATTTAAATACCTCTATCAATATAAAAACACCTAATAGTACAATAAAATGCAGAAGTTATAGGCCTAATTTTACAATTGTAACAAAATTTGTGTTTTGTTCATTATTGTTATATTTATGTTATCGATATAAATTAATATTAAATAAATTATAATAGTTCAAAAACCTAACAACTTTGAAGTAAGAATTAGTTACTAGTTTATGGTTAACACTCGTACAAAGTGTATGAGCATAAAGGAACATTTCTGAGTAAATTGCAGGCAGTTTTCTTGCGAAATTTTAAAATAAATATTAATCGTGCATAACGTTATTAACCAACCACCCCATCACTAGTTAATAACTCAACCCATCAGTAGTTAGTAATAACTAAAAGGTCTTGACCTTTAGATCTACAGAGGTAGTAGGTTCAGTTCCAGACAGACCTATCAAATGAACTCATATAAACTTTGCAAAAAGAGATTGGTTGGCAAACACCAGCATGTTAGAATACTTACCATGTATTAATATCGGAGATTAACATGGGTGTGTGTTTGATTCAACCTTAAAACTAATGAGGTTTTTAGTTTCCTTCATTCCTGGGTGCTGATGCAACTTATAGAATATTATTATATATAATAACTGTAATTAATAATAACGGAATCCTTACATTTTTTTAGAAAGAGCGCAAAATTATACGTCAAAAACATGTAGCTTACCTAAACCCAGCCATTTCGGAAGTATTTGACATTTTATAAGAATGTTGTAAGGACCTTTAAAACTTACATCCTCCCTCTTACAAGATATCTTCAAATATTTATATGTGAAAAGAATATCAAGTACACTACCTTGAGACCAATTAGCACAAAATGTGCTTCTTGTATAAAAAATAATAACAAATCTCCCATTTGTCAATATGGTCTAATTTGAAAAATGTATTTACCTTTAAAGTCATTTTTTAAATGGACCCCCATATAGATTTTTGTTTTCTCTGTAAAAATCTACACTGTGTCCAGTATAAGATGAGCTGTATAAGCATCTCGGAAATCATTAGAGGTACAGAGTTAAATTGGAAAAAACGTGGGCAATTTTAGGTCCAAGAAAAATCCAGGGTTATATTTCCAAGAATTCCTTCCCTTAAGTAGATACAGAGTGAAAACAAAAAATGTACATTTGCTGGAAACATCCATAGTTCATTTATTGTGAAAGATACATTCATCAAATTTAAATTTTCAGAGCAGGGACAGCAGTCAACAAGAACTTCAGAATTGGTATCTGAAAAAATTTAGGTCTACTAGATTTTACGCTAGCCTACTCGACTTTTGCTTTTCTCATAAACGTCCTATTGTATGTCCGTATTTTTTGAAAACTCCGTAAAAAGTACTTTTCAACCATATATAATATGCATATGTTCAAAACCGAGGACCAATAAAATGGCCTGCTAGTTACTGGACCTTACTCCACTGGACTTTTTCGTGTGGTGTTATTTAAAAAACAAATGTATGCAAGATCGTATGAAACTTTAGAGGAATTACGTCGAGCAGTTAAAGATGTAGTAATTGGAATTAGTCCAAACGTGTTTCATATTTTTTTGTTGAATATGTACATTTATACATGGTTGAAAAGCAGTTTTTATGGAGTTTTAAAAAAATGTGAAAATCCCATATGGCACCCATCAGAAAAACAAAAGTTGATTGTGTTAGTGCAAAATGTAGTAGATTTAAATTTATTTATAGACCAATTTTGAGAGTCTTTGCCAACTGCTATATCTGTTCTGACAATTTGATAAATGTATCTTTTACAATAAAGGAATTATGGACGTTTCCAGTAAGTGCTCATTTTTTTGTTTTCTCTACTTAAGCAGAGGAATTCTTAGAAATGTAACCTTGGATTTTTCTTGGGACCTAAAATTGACCAACTTTTTCCCAATTTAGCCAACTCTGTATCTCTAATGATTTCCTTGATGCCAATACAGTTAATCTTATATTTAACACAGTGCAGAATTTTACAGTGAATTCAAAAATTCACAATCCAGGCTTAGGTTAGGGTATTCACTGATGGAATCTTTTTGCAGAAAATATTTTCCAGGCTAAAGTACTTCTGGAAATACTAGAAATTGATCCTAACTTCTTTATTGTTAAATACACAACTTTTATTTACTGTTGTAGACTCTGCACATAATCTTAATTTTAGAGTTACATTTTTGTTAAAGGTTCCCCGTGATCCAATTTAATATTTTTCGAGATATAAATGTTTCCATTCATAAAATTTGACAAAAAACAAAAAAAAATGTTCTTAGTAAGGATTAAAAGCAGGATTTGACATTTTTATATGGCCAAGAGAAGACACGACCGGGAGCTACAGACAATGATTACCTAGTAATTATGTTTACTGGGCAAGCTACTATGGATTGGAAAACTAAATAGTTTGATTAGAATAGTTAGTAAGTATAAGAAGAAACATAAATAACTAAAAAACTATGTATATCAGATATGGGAACATCATACATGAATAGGGAATTTTATTTTACATTTTGATAGATGTGATTAGTTATGGGACATGAGCATGGTTTTCGTCTAGTCATACATAATGAGGTTAATTAACGACTTTTTTGTGAAATATTTGGAAAGTTTTTTTTTATATTAACCGCAGTCCCAATGTCTTCTCTTGCTTGCCCTTATAAAACCTTTAGCATCCAGTTTTTCATCGTTACTGAGGTAACGATGAAAATATACAATTTTAAACAATTTTTTTTAGGAAGGCTTATCAAAATTTTATGGAAAAAAATTTCCTCGAACAATAGTAAGTTAATTAGGGAGCCTTTAACAAACTAACTTAAAATGACGTAGATTCCAAAATAGTAATTAAAAGTGGAACATTCCATTAAGAACAACAAAGTTCAGTCCAACTTCTGATATTCCCGTAAATACTTTAGCCTGGAAAGTTTGTAGAACAGACATAATACATATTCTTGAGCTTATTTTTTATTTTTTTACCTCCTGCACATCAAACATGTATCAAATATAGTCTCAGGTCAATCACAAAACTTCCCTCAGCAGTAGTATAACATCTATGTTAAATTTTATTAGTTCCTTACAGATTAATCCTCAAATGGCACTTTAATAGCTTAATATCAACTCTGCTAGTGTATAATCGGATTTGAAACAAGCTAGTATTCGAGCCTAATTGCATGTCAATAAATTATGTTTAAAGTTAAATCAGTCTCCAACTTTTTCCATGAGAAAACAATTGAGTCATTTTACTTATTTTCTTGAAGTAAGCTTATATGAATTTGAACCAATACCTTAATGTGATTAAAATGTAATTACATGAGGCTAGTTTACTAACAAACAGTAAATAAAACTGTATTTCATTGGTCTTTTTATTACACTAATTGCAACCTAAAGAATCTAATCTTTATAAAGATTATAAAATATATGTGAAAAAATTAGATACTTATATTCCATAAGCTCCATACTTTTCTTTTTGTTTTATGAAATTGTTATTTACACTTGCTCAACTACAATAAGGCAAGTAATTTATTCACAATGAAAAATAGAAATTTAGAGAGCTCCAGTGTCTTGTAATCTTCAAACACTAGGAAAAGTATACTACTTACCTAAAACATACAAAATAGTTTACGAATTTACACTAGTAAATTTTTTCTAGTAAGAATTTTAATTATTGAAAATCATTAGTAATAAATAAAATACCTATGCCTATGGACACACCAAAATTTCAATTTTGGATAACATTGAGATTCTTAATCAGTTGTCATAGGTATTGTCTAACGTTGACCGACATTAATAATTACTTTATTTGAAATAGGGTAGTATTTATTTTAAATATCACTGAAGTAAATAAACTTTATTTTACTTCAGAATTCATTAATCTCATTTTTTTATTCTATAAAATATTGCTTTCATTCTAATGATTTACCCAAAAACCTATTTAGAATTCCTTGTCTCCGAATATTAAACTTAAAATTTTAAAACTGAGTTTAGAGTACAAAAATATTTGAAGACATTTATTGTTAATAAGTCTTAAATTACAACAAAATGATGATAAAATTAAAAAAAAAAATGTTACAATACCAGATCCCAGATCAATTTTGGTAGCTGAAAAACTAGCCAAGATTTTTTAAATGGTGAATGAAATACACTATACAAAGAATCGATACAATTTTTATATCAACACGGTCAACTTAAAAAATAAGCATGTAAAATACTAAACCTAAATTAATTATTCTTCATACATTCCTTGATGTTTCAAGCAGGTCGATCCCTCAATTCCTGTCTTTGCTTACTGATCTGGAAATCTTGTTGTTTTCTTTGGAATGTGATCTAGATCGAGATCTAGAAGCCCGATCTTTAGACACAGAACGAGACTGCCTAGGTGACTGACTTCTTGAACTGCGTGATCGAGACCTAGATCTACGCCTTGAAGGAGACCTAGATCGACTATGACTAGCTGATCTAGTCTTTTTTGATGCTCGTTTATCCTCTACCAATCTAATTCTGCGCCCATTTATTTCAGTATCATCAAGTTTTTCAATAGCATTTTTCATATCACTATACGATGCAAATTCTACTACTCCTTCATTAGGAGCAAGTTTGTGGGCATCAGCATAAGTAACTTCACCAGCTTTTCTCATATAATCTTTTAAATCTTGCCAACTACAACGACTGGATAGATTCTCTACAACTACCCTGTATTCTGTTCGTGTCGGAGGTCCGTATTTATCCCTACCGCGTGGGTTGTCGTTTCTACTCCCCCGAGGAGGCCCGTAACCTCTTCCGCCACCGCCGGTACCGCCTCCATCTCTGCCTCGCCACTGATCACTTCCTCGTGGTGTACCCCTGGCCCTTTCTACTGTAACCCGATCTCCAAGCAATTCTTTACCATTTAATTCATACACTGCATCGTCGGCGTCTCTATGATCGTCAAACTCGACAAATGCATAACCGTTTTTCATCGAAACCTCCTTTATTCGACCATATTTTCTAAAGAACTTCTCCAAATCACGTTCTCTAATTTTGTAAGTTAATCCACCCACAAATACGCGGGTTCCCATTGTGTATTTATATTAGAATATCAAAATGAATTCATAAAATTATTTATAAAACTCTATAGACACTACAGCAAAATAAACACGTTCACGTCACCCGGAAAAAGGACGCAAAAAGCCGCCGCTACCGATCACATCATCACATCACCGTTATCGTAACCGTAAGCGCAAGATACAAACAATGCTGCCAATAACAATATAAAAATATCCACTGATCCTATTTCTGTGGAATGTGGATCCTACAAACCACAGAATAGCTACAAACTATACGCGATTCATTTTAAGATCGAAGCGCCAAAACGGCAGTAACCTATACTAACTTCCGGACACTGACGTTTGAAATTGTATTCATCAAGAATTTGTTGTCGAGAACTTTAAATCAGGTAAAAAGCTGGTAAAAACTATTTTGAAAGGGGTAAGTAGTGATATAAAATTAAAATATATTTCAATATTTTTCGCGCGTTCAATCTGAAAATGAAACTTAACCTCAAAATATGTCAAATTCTTTATTGGACATACGGCATACATAGCTTTATGGCAATAGTCATTCTTAGAGAAGAGTAAAGAGCACACACTCTACTTTGCGTTCTTCAGCTTCTTTATCCATACTTGTCTCCTGTAACTCTTTAATGCCCAACTTATAGTTTGCAGCACAGAATATCTATAATTTCCAGGATAGCTCCAGATTTTTCCGCTTTTGGAAAAGTATGAAACTGATCTCGGGGTTTTTCTTTGTACAAGATGAGGAACAATGACGCTCACAACAATAATGATTCATATTTAATCAAAGCAATTAACTAATATAACAACGGATATTTCAAAATTCACAATAGACATACATACGCAAAACTGCAAGAACCCTAAGGTTCTTGGTAAAACCAAAGATTAAATACAGTATATATTTAATCTTTGGTAAAACTGTACCAAATTCCCACGCGTTAGTTGTGCGTGCCGCCAGTAGGTAGCGTATTACTTAGGAAGAATCGCGTATACAAATTTTGAAATGTGACTTGTTGAATTCGTAAATTTTATTTAAAAATCGGTAGTCAAATTATTGTATTTCACGCCTTCATATTAGTTCATGCTTAAATACTAATGATATGTATAAGCTAATAAAAACGAGTGAAATATTGTTAACTCGAAGAACTAGGAGACTAGGAGGCTTCTAGTCTTTGTCTTTGATATAATATATCTATATAACTTCTAAAATAAAAATATGAAATAATACAAAAATAGCATTATAGACACCCACAGAAAACGTCAAGAGACAATATATATTTTCATTCTCCAGTTTCTATTTCTGGGACTAGACGGGAAATAACTCATGTTATAATCACAAATCGTATGAAAGGCATAGACATAATTATTATATGTCTATAATGAAAGGCATATTATATTATAATACTACTATATCGCAGGTAGAGGCCCAAAAATTTCGAAAACAGCAAGGCGCCCACATACTATATCTATCCTACTCGAGAGTACCTTAGTCAAACATGCGCATGCGCACGAATACGAATATCGGGAAATCCAGTAAGCATGCAACATGTATACTACATCTCTGTCTACCGACCTCTCAAAAAAAATTTAAAAGTTGGAAAGTCTGTCATCCTGGGTGAGTTCGAATCAACACTCAATAGAGCGAGCGGAGTGTTATGACGTCATGAGAAAAGTGTTCTGGGGATAGCAATCTATCTCGAACGATGTGTGAAAGAGTGGATTACTGTAGATAGCCACCTGTCAAAAGTGACCCGTGATCATAACCACAATCTTATAAATTCGTGTCAAATTTGTAATTTCTTTTGATATACGGGTGAAATGAGTTAATTTATCCAGAAATAACTTGTTTTGTGAATTTGAATTTATCATCTTTTCCTAATCCTGGCACACACCACCGCCAACCGCCACTGTTGACTGCGTACGTCGTTAAATACTGTAATTTTAAAGTAATTGATTAGTGTCCTGGATTCCTGGATATTTATTTTTGTGGCCGCCACTTACCAGTCACCATAATGGATTTGAATCGGCTTTATGTATTGCAGTTTGCAGTGGAAATGTTTTTTCAAGATGCAAAAGACTACCTCTGTCTTTTCTTCAAATACAGAGCAAAAAGTGAGGTTACAAAACCCTCATATGCTCTTAGATCTCCATCATTAACCTCGAAGAAATAAGAGCACGTTCAGATTACGCACTCTGTGTCGACTCGAACGCAAACGAGAACGCTCCGAGTTGCGAATAAAACGCAATAAATGAACTCTGACCAATCTGAGCGTCGACTCGAACTCGCCCCCTATAAACAATGTGTCGGCTTCCACTGAATTTGCTTGTTACCATGGAGATCGACGATATCTGTGCATGCGCAAATCGAACAAAGGGTCCCTGGAATAGTATATAGCGCCATATAACTATTTATCTATGTATAGCACTATCTTTTGTCCTACACGTACGGATTCTTCAACGAGGCCTAACCATAGATAAAATATATATGTGCAAGCCATAGATAAAATATATATATATACACTAGGCCCAACGTTAGTCCGACTAGCGAAGGTTACTCGAAAAATTTGCGCCCTTGTTGCGCGGGTTAAAATAAAAGGTGTAGTTGGCGACGCAAAGTTGGTTAGTCCGACTAACGCCTCTTTCTCTTTCATGAATCCGGGTGTCAGTGTTTTCGGAGAAACCGCTTATGGGGTAACATTAGTTGTGTGCTAAACTGCGATTTTAAACAGCGCTTAGTGTGACTGCTCCGGTAAGATCGCAATGCCAAAATTGAAGCGACAAAATAGCTGCGACTACGTCATAACAACGTCACATCGATAGCCTACCTCGGTAGGAGTATAAGCCCCTTTATTATTATGTCCATGAGTATAGCCATAGCCCTGCCACCACCACGACCTAATGCTGATGTCACTTATGCAAAGTCGAACTAGCAGTGCCAGCAGCACATAGCCAGCACGGTCTTTAAACTAATACGGTTGTCTGGTAAGTTTTAGCCAATCACAGCTCAGCCGGCAAAACGTCACAGGTATGCTGCATACACGCGTATTGGCATCTCAATACATCGAACAAAGGCATATAGATAGAAAATAATATAAGGTAGACAGAGCGCGATATATAATATTTCAAAAATCACATATTTATATTAAATAAAATTAAAATTATTTAAACCTATTATGGGTAGACTATTAAATAAATAAATATTGGGAACATAGAAATTAATATATAAAATTTGTTTCAGTACCTACCTGAATCCAGTTATAGTTTAGCTAGGCTATAATGTATAGAGGTACTTAAGGGGGTATTGTAGTTACATTTACTAGGTAGGTATTGAGGTTTTTGTTTATCTTGTGATTGTGGTAATTAATCGACTATATTTTCCTGATGTTATACCTACAACACTAATTAACTTGTCTTTTAGGGTAAATTTACTCTATGTAGTTTATTAACATAAAATTGCAAAAATTAATTGAAAATAAGAAAAAATCAAATACCTACCTAGTTAGTATAATAATAGTCAGTAGTATAATAGTCATTATTTATTTCTAAAATTAAAAAATAAGTTCGTACATACCCTGTAAAAATGTTTTAACATAAAGCACGTAGGCATATAGGAGAAAATGAGATGTTTTTTGTGTACCTAAAGGTGTATATTAATATGATTATACAAAATATTGTGCATCCTCTTGCAGGGTCTGTTTACATATCAAACTAGGTAACTGAACCTCTGTCACTCCTATAATGACCTTAAAAAACCTTGGACCTTGAAAAAGTAAAAAATCTAATCACTTCTCCCTTTTTTGCCTTTTCACTAGTACCTTTGCAAGTCGCTACACTCCAAATAGTTCCAGTCATATTGCTAAAAAGTAGTAAATATTTCGTTATTGAACACAGAAACATTTGTCTGTTTACCTTTTATTTGAAGCTAATTACACCGAAAATAAAATGATGCAACCACTTAACGATAGTTCAATAAAAATCCTAAATACTTATAAATTGTTGAAAGCACGAAATACACACTATAGCCGCAAATTAGCACTAATTAACAAATATAGAACCGTGAAACGTGTAAGAATACAAGGGAAATGGCATACCACATAAAACTTGCAGCCGTCCTGTGACGTCACTGTGACGTAGAGGTCGCCATATTGCACAGCTTACCAGACAACCGTATTAGTTTAAAGACCGTGCATAGCCAGCAGTGCAAGTGCTACTAGGTCCATTCGATTGCCGGCTAGTATATTGTTCACCAGTGTGTACTACACTACATTTTCATCGGCTGATTTATGTTAGTGCAATATGCACTTTATGTACGTTGATATAAGGCACTGGTTGTAGTATACACTGCGCTAAATAGTGACAAACGAATGGAATTCTGAAATTAGTGTAATTCATTGCTACACTTTTCGAGCAAACGAATGGACCTTATGTTATGTAGGAGCAAATTTTAGATTTGAAATTCTTGCTCTAGTTCAGTTGGTATTAAGTTAGTGTATTTAAGATTACTTACGTTGGTATCACTGCAGTGCATTGTGACCACCGAACTAGCCTATGGTTCGCTGTTCAGAGGTGGTGCTGTATTAATTACGTTCAATGGTTATGATTAGGCGCTAAAAACATCTTATGGTTATGTGTATACTGTTTTATGGTGTATACTTTATGTAATATCTTATGGTTTTATGGAATAAATTAGAGTAGTTCGAGTGCTGTTATTATTAATCATCGGCCCCCTTACAGTTACTAAACTATATTTACGTTGTAAACACGCTGAAAGTACGGCGACGTCCGACTGCTGCTCCGAGCCGGCACTGTTACTTTTACCATCTCGGCTCGGAGCAATTTGCTACTGCGACAATAAAGTAGCACTGCCAAAATCTCAGACATTGAAATTGCAGCACATCTCTAGATAGCATTATAGGGCTCCATTCTATTGTCTTTATTTCTGTGATGAGAAACAGTCACTTTGGGGAATTTTTGTACCATACTTTGGGTCTTATAGATATTCTGTGCTTTGGGTCATGATACAACTACACTGATATGCCTATGCGCATGAAGGCGTGGTCTATCGATGAGTGTGACGTCAGTTTTGATACAAAATTAAATAAAATACTTGTAAACAAAGATAACAATATAAAAGAAACGTCGATTATGGAATTATAATACACGATTCATACAGGGAAACTAAAATAATAGTTGATTAATATCAATCTTTCTTATTTTAATTCAAACCGCATTCTGTGTACCGATCTACCTACCGAATATAATTCTAACCTAAATTTTATAATTTGAAGAGATAATAAGAAGCACTACTGTAAGTAAACACCACCCTATAATATAAAAATGACAACTTGATAACCCTCGGACCTCACAATTATAATAATACGGGAATACAATTGACAAACACGAAAATAATTATATCACTGACAGTTACCTTGACAGTAACGCATTTGAATTTTCGCCATTTTAGCATCAAGAATGACGTCGTGCGCGGAACAAACGAAATTTGGTCAAGTTATGAGCATATCAGTGTAGTTGTATCATGCTTTGGGTTAGAACTTAGAACATGTCTATGGTTAGAACCAAGCATGTGTTAGGAGCTCCGATCAAATATGTTGAGTGTTGAAAAAACTACGCAACGGGACGTCCTGTCAACTTCACGCCGACTGCGAATTTAAAATTAACAGATAGATCCATGATGCAACTACACTGATATTCTCATAATTTGACCAAATTTCGTTTGCTCTGTGCATGACACTTAGGTTAGAATTATATTCGGTAGGTACACCGGTATTTCAAATCTTTGTCATCCGTGTTTAACTTGCAGGGTCACAGCGGACACGCTACCATGTTAAACTACATAAAAGCGTGTCCTCTCGGCTGGGTACAAATGACAAAGATTTGAAAGTCAAGCGGACACCGGTGTCCTCTATGGCCCAGGAGACTGATCACACATCGGACACCGGTGTCCGCCATGGCGCTTAACCTGTTAAATATACCTATCAACTCTACTAAGGGATATTTCGGACTCTATTATGCAACCTCCACTGCATTGTAACCCATCCATCAATCATGAACCTGCACCAAATATTTAACATTGATGCCTCCTCCAGAGATATGTCTAATCCCTAATACAATACTTAACAATGTATAAATAACTAAGTGGTGATTTAGAATTTTCTGTGATGCAACGAAAATCCTTGAAATTACTATTTATTTCAATATTCGCCTCCATTATTAACATTATTCAAAGAAAATCATAGGAAATATCTATATAATTACAGTGCAAAAAAATTTATTGGCATTATTTTTACACAATTATCACATAGTGAACTGATGTTGTTTATCACTTTTTCACAAGAAAATAAAATTTGAACACAATCAACATATTTTGAAAGATATTTTGATACACAAATATTGAATTCTTAGGTACATAAATTATGTGATAATGAAACAAATAACAATAAAAATAATTAACTATTATTTTTCATTCTTTCTATTATTGTTTTGTTGACAGTCTCTTTCCTTTGACTACAACGGGTTTGTTCATGATTGAACCCTTTTTACGTTTTGTATTCTGAAACAAAATATTGTGTTAATAATATGTTATTTTACATGAAATCACACTGTAAATAGCCCTAAGAGCATAGGCGGTTCTAGGTGGGGGCTTGGGGGGGCTAAGCCCCCCAAATTTACCCAGTCCGTCCATGAATAAAAAAATTCTAACTAAATAATTTCAGTAGTTTCACTAATTTATTTAATTATTTCATGAAAAGCTTTATTTTCTTCGCTACCAAACCCCTACTTACACAACTAAGAACGATTATTATTTTTTTTTTTAGTATTGAACAATTTTGACAGACAGTATTCATTTGCTAAATAAAATTCTAAAGAGCAAAAATGTAAGTTAAACATTATTTTAAAATTTTTAAAAAATAAGAAGCAAACCTTTGGTTCTTGCAATATACAAACGGTTAAAACTACTAACTCTAATTGGCTTATATACTGGGTCGCTACCGTTCTAAATATCACTTGCATGAACTAGATTTAATAGAACATGCTGCGTATGAAATGGTAGAACACATTTTATGTATTTACTCCACTGGGGAAAGAATCAGATTATCATTATGGTTCTTCCGGTGAAAAACAACTTCTGCCCGAGGATATGGACAACTTTTCAGTTCAAATAAGGTAATCGGCTTCATTTAGAGGGAAGACATATTGGGTGAAATATAATTAGGTATAACCCTAGAACCGCATGGTCACAGTGGAGGGTCTGGTTTTTTACCCATTCATTTCTGAACCTAACCAAACCTAAGACACAGTGGGATTTGATATAAATTTCTGGAAAGGTGAATAATTGAATAAAAAGAAAGTCAAAGGAATTGGTTATAATTTTGTCAAATGGGGAAAAACGTGGTTCCAATTTTTTACTTATTTTCAATCAGTGTTTGTACTTTTCGCTTAAAAAGGAGGTAAGTAATCACAAAATAAATATTGTTTAACAGTTTCTATATGTCTAAGGAAACAGATAAATTAAAATATTAACACATTTGACAAATATAGAAAAAAATTAAGACATAATTGACACAAAAATAGACAAAAAGTTAACCAAAAATTCCCATGATGTTTTTGCCTATAGGTGGTGAACAACTATCGTTATTTCTTTTCAGTGAAAATTTTATTTTGGATTGGACACAACTAGGTTTCTAAACCAACCACTGACTTCCTTTTAACACATAGGTTTATTTTTCATTTTCATATTTTCAGAAATGTGGCAAAATACCCAATAAAATAAAAGAGTTTTTAAATAACGCCACAAATAACTAGCTATTGTAACTATTTAATGGTTAGAGAACAGACAAAAGTTTATTTGTCGGATGATCTTACCTTTTTAGATACAAAGTTGGGAGACTTAATAACTCTATTTGCTACAGGTATCCTAGGTCTATTAAATTCATCTGGTTTTTTCACCCTAAAAACATTTGGGAAATCAGTACACATCAATCGCAAAGAGATCTAACCATTTTTACCTGTATACTCTCACTAGCCAATGTTCAGTTGTATAGGCTTCTTCTAAGTAATTCAGCTGGAAATCTTTGTTGCCAATAACAGCATTTCTGGTACGGTCAAAACCTGCAGGAGTTCTATAATCTAGTTTAAGTTCGCCAAATCGATAATAACTTAATTTGTACATTAGGCAATTCAATAATGTTGGAGAACCTTCTTCGTCGACACGGAATTCACCTTGTTCTGTGAAATAGTCCCCTTCCTGTAACACAACATCTGTGATTTAGACAAGCAAACAGCTAATAAAAATACAGATTTGATTAAATCTGTATGTTGATGTTTTACAAGTAGGGATCTTCCCAGAGCTATTTGTAAAAACATTGATATAATTTTCTATGCTGGGTTTTTTCCATAAAATGATAACCTCTTATCTTGGTCAATTTTTAACACTAATATTAAAAAGTTTTCAAAAAGAAGCCTTACACATAGGTAACTGTTTGCTCTTCTCTGAAAAATACAGGGTTACTTAAAAACAAAATGTGACAAACTTCATGCAGAAAGTACATAAAAAAACATAATAAAAGTTCTAATAAATATAAACATTTCCTGCTTCATAATCAAAAAAATTTCTAAATTTCCAAACACTTTAAGATTTTTATTTGAAGTTTGGTATGTCTAGTTACAGTGTAAAGAGCAATAATTTGATTAATACAGAATATACCTTTACCAGTGACATAAAGGCAAAGGTTGTCTAATCTCACATTTATCGGTGAAAATAAAAAGGGACTCATTGAAGGTCATCGGCAGTGAATTTTAAAAAAATTGGCAGAGAACAACAGCTTTTTTGCCATTTAGATGCAAAATGAGTAGTTGTTTTCTGCATCTCCTTCAAATAAATACAGGTGCACAGTTTCATAAAAATGTTTTTCACTTTCCTGTATATTTTTCAAAGAAAAAACATGTAATGATATTTTAATACTTTTTTTAACTTAAATTAAGTTTGTAAGAAACATATTTCTGACTTTGACATATCCAGATGGAAAGTGGCATATACCAGGGTGGAAAGTGATTACTTTCCACCCAGACAAATATCACTTTCAACAACCCAGGTACATTTTATTCATATTAAGTATTAATTGTCACTTGTATTTAAAAGATATGCTTATAAATAAAACAGTTCTCACAGTAAAACAAACCTCGGTGAAAAATTTCATTCTTGTCTCGAGAAATGGTTCGTTTTCTCTCGACAAGAATGAAACACTTTCCACCTCGGTATGTAATATACTATATATTTATTACTTAAAAACTAAGTACATAAATTTATGAAAAAGATCGGTTTTATTAAAAAACAAAAAATTATGGTAGGAATTAACCAAATACGATTTTTCAGTTTCAGAATTTAAGGTTTTTAGTATTGAACAATTTTGACAGACAGTATTCATTTGCTAAATAAAATTCTAAAGATGTAAGTTAAACATTATAAATTAATTCATAAATTATTCATCTAACATGCCACCTGCAAAATAAAACATGATACCAAATTTAATTAAATTGAATTTCTGGTTACAT
This sequence comes from Pogonocherus hispidulus, assembly GCA_963924545.1. Lineage (NCBI taxonomy): Eukaryota > Metazoa > Arthropoda > Insecta > Coleoptera > Cerambycidae > Pogonocherus > Pogonocherus hispidulus. The sequence goes on from OZ004693.1 coordinate 75,070,927, forward strand.
CATTTATTTATTTACATATTTCACATATGTTTAAAGTAAAAAACCCCCGATAAAATTTAGTTAATTATTAATTATTAATTATTATTATTAATAACTATATTCACATTTATCTTCTTACACACTCACGCGTCTTAGATTTTATACAATAGTTTTTTTGGAGAAAACTTGAAAAATCTATCTTAATACTACATTTTGGTGGTCTTTTGAATACTTCAGTTTCTTATTTTTATTTTATAGAACATATTCCTAAACGAATATTTTATGTAGGGAATCGTAGAGATGTGTCACTTATAATTTATAGACGATATTATGAAGTAATATAAGTTGATGAATACAGGGTGATTTATTGAAACCTTACATCTCAGTATTGAGAGTTCCATTCATATTTTTCTGAAAATTTTAGAACAGTGGGCCATGCCCTATTTTAATGAAAATATTTTTCAAATGGCTACACTTCCGGTTATACCAAAAGTTAACATTACCTTCATTATTTTAGGAGGACTTTAATCAAGAGACTTTTATCCTTATAGTTAAATTCAACTATTTTGAAGATAATTCAGTATCTAAATATGTCAGTTAATGTCTATAGCCTAATTACAGAAAGATCATGACGATTTAAAAATAGGGATCCTTGATTAAAGCCCAACCAACCAACGAAGCTAGTATCGATTTCCAGTAACACCACCTTTCGGAACTGTAGCTATTTTAAAAATATTTTCGTTAGATAGATAGATAGATAGATAGATATCTTTATTATGTTCCTTGTAACAAAAAAATTACAAAATACTCAGAGAGTGTAGAACGAGTCACAAAGCAAGAAAAAAATAGGTAATCTTAAAAGTAACACTATAAAACAAACAACAAAAACAAAATCACAAATCTTAAAACCTAAGCAGTCAAAAAATAAAGAAAACACATTAAAACATTATTACTAGTAACAGAATAAAATTCAAGTAACCTTAATTAAAAAAATCGGTATACAAATATAATAAAAACGTGAGACAAAGAACATTAAATTATAAAACAATAATATCATTAAAATATTCGTCCAGACTATAATATGCTTTTTGAGCTACACTGATTATTTATTCCTAGTGTTTATTTTGAAATTTTCACAAAGAAATTATGAACAGAACTTCCAATACTTCTAATGAACGGTTTCAATCAATCAATCACCCTGTATGGTAAGTACAAAAACATTCACTAATAAATTTTGTAAAGAAAAAACAGGAATAAACTTATTTAAACATAAATCTTCTGTGTTTTCAATAAAGAAATGTGGAAACACGTTTTTTACTTTGAGATTGAGGTTGATATGTCACTCTTAAGTAATGTTGTAAAGATATAAGTTTACCAGTGTTAATTTTACAAGTGAAATAGTAGAATTTGTATAAAAAATAAATTTCCTAGTAAATATTCGACTTTATATATCATTACTACCTCTGTGTACTTACCCTAATATCTTTAGGATGTTCCCCTTCAGCAATTCGTACCATCCACAGGAATTTATTAATATCGTCACCTGAGTAACCAATAACCCCACCAAATATTACAAGAACATAGTCGACATCTAGTGCGGTCATTATTTCATAGGCTGCGCTCTCATTGGAAGACATAGCTTTTCCAACGAGAGCTATATGACTGTTATTCCAAGTGTTGTTATCAACTAGAGTTGTACGATTCGCCATGCCGGCTATTTGATATCCATAATCCCACCTATGTCATGAAATATAGAAGTCTGTTATATAGGCAATGAACTACCAAAAAATCTTAAAAGACATTTGGCATTCTTAACAAATTGCAACAGTACTGCAGATACCATTTGTTAAGACGGCAAACAGTCTGCAATTAAGCATCGACCACGACAGAACAGTCGAGATGATCAAGTCAGAATGATTCATCAAAAAAAGACTAGAATATACATTAATACACTAGGTAGTAGAATCAGTGAAATTAAATGTAAGTACAGATTATTTATTAAGGCATTTAACTTTAATATACTTCTTGATATGTGCTCTAACTTAAAATATAGTGACAATTCCAAAACAAAGTTTCTCAGAAAAAGTCCAACAAGCATTATTTTTTTGTCTGATGTTTGGTCTTAATTAAGTACTTGCCAAAAAACTTAGAGAAAATATATTTTGCATTGCTGAGGACAGTATAAAACCTTTTACTGAAATAACGGAGAGTACAACATATAATTACAGAACTATAACCGACGTGATGCTACCAACCCGAGAGAGTAGATATTATAACAGTGAATGTTTGTTTGATCTAAGTTACTAAGGAGATGACTGTGAAATATACAAAAGCAATTATTATACAGTGTGGCTGATTTCTCATTGTCCAGCTAATATCTTCTGAAATATTAAAGATATAAAAAAAAATTGAAACAACAGCCTTATCAAAAGAAACCTGATCTACAAAACAGGGCATACAAATTGTCTCCAAAGTATACCTGTTATCTGGAAAAATATCTAACTTCGTTTTTTAAATGGAACCCCCTTTATATTTGTACAGATTTAGATAAAACGTCCTCTCACAAATACACAGATATAGGGTTTGATGGTTCAAGCTCTAATAGTAAGGGAGATATAAGTGTTTTTGCATCTTTAATATTTCCGAAGATATTAGCTAGTCAATGAAAAATCAGTCACGTTGTATACAAATGAGTGTGCATACATTTAAATTAGTGTTCTAGACTTACCAGCTCATGACTCTAGCATCATCGGCAGTGTTTTGAGATAACCAAAAATATGCCTCTCTGAAATCATCTAAAATCTGCCTGGAGCCATCACTTCCATACGATGCTAAAACTATGCTAGGACTGGAATATGCATTGCTGGTAACCCAGGTGCAGTGGACGGCAAATAACATTAACAATAATAATATCAGCACTGTGATAACGCTGCGGATGTTTGCTCCAATACCATCTGACTCTTTAGACTGTTCAAGTTTCATTTTTGGCACCCTTCCTGCCTTTAAATATAAACATTTTTGTAACTAAATAAAATAAATACATTTTTTTATTTAATATAATTAATTATATACTCAAGGATGGAAACGTTTTTGTATGACTCACTCTCTATTGCACTTTTGCATTTTTTCTTACACTATCACGAAAAATAAGGGCTATTTAACAAGTTCAAATGATGCTTTGGCATTCCACACCTAGCAGAAAAGATAAGATGGGTGTCCGACGGGATCAGTGTGGGACCGAGTTTAGTGGTGCATTTAGGAATTTATTTTCGTTTTACAAACACCGTGAGACACACAATAAACAATTTTATTTTATCAAGGAATAAAATGTGACTATCTACACAAACAATGAAGTAAATTCGATACAATTAGTTGGCTAAATTAAATTATAAAATGTGATAAGAAGTATATATACAACAGGTATTAGATAAAGTTTCCACATGACGACATGAAGCAAATATACAGAATGCCTTTGTAGAATTTCAAGGCGATTTCTTGGGTAATGTCTGTTAAAACAATTATCTGTTCCATTACCCTAAAGTGGTTCACTGGGGTTACCAATATTGGCAACTAGGGATGCCGACGGGTACCCGGGTACCCGATAACGACTCACTACCTGGTTCCCATTTTAGGACCCGATAACCCGTTAAAAACCTGATAATCCGTTAAATATCTGATAACCCTCTAAGCACCTACACTCGGTCGCCCTCTATGTCACTCATATTCATATGCCAACTTGTTTTTTTTTGCGGTTCTGCGTTGACGCAGGTTTGGCGATATAAAATATGATATGAATTGGAAAATATTTGCTATGTTGGTTAAGATTTATAAAAAATTACTTAGGCATGCAAATTATGGGTTCTATGTAGAGTTAAATGGATGTCTATTATATAGGCATTGTTAATAGGTTAATTGTATTAAAAAAATAATTTACACAATCATATTTTGACCATATCTGTATCTGTTTTAGGGATTTACATAAGTCTTTACTATTTTTGTTAACTTTATATATCCTTTGATATCACCGTGATATAATATTTCTGTACCTTTCTGACTTTCTTAATACAATTAAAATACTTACAGAATGATAGACTTAACTAACCCAAGTAGTTAGTGAGTAATAAAAGTAAGTTACTTTATGCTGCTGTTATTGTGATGCTTTTCTGCAGATATAGTCATTGAAGGTCTGCTCTATTGTTAATAATAAGAGAATATATATAGTATATTATTATATATAATTCGAGACTGAATTTCCCTTTTTTAATTATTTATTCAATTATTGGTTCACAATAATTGTGAACCAATAATTGAATGAATAATTATGTAAATAATTAAATAAACAAAAATAATAAAAAAATAATATTATGTAAATGTGATAATTATTATCACATTTAGGTTAGGTTAGGTTCAAAAGTGAGTGGGCCGAAAACCAGACCCTCCACCGCGACCATGTGGTCTATTGTGGCTCACACCTACTTATAATTATAATTATCACATTTACAGTGAAACTCACTTACAACATACATGCTTATTACGAACCCATGATTATAACGTACCAAATAAAAAGTCCTGACCGTTATTATGAACATTCAATAGAAAAATAATTTTTATAATGTACGTCTGATAAAAAGTACCAAATTGGCAGATCAGAAAAGAGTAAATATAAAGTGCTTCTTATCAATATCTTTTTTATCTTGGTATCGGCAATTTGTGCGTGTGGCACAGCGCGGCGGCAAGAGAAAAGGCGGCCGCCTTTGAATCTGTAAACGTTGCCCCTGTTTTTTGTTGGAACTTGCGTGCCTGTATTTAATTTCAAAATCCTTTATAATAAATGCCGTCTATTTCCGATAATTTTAATTTTACAATTCTTGACTTAGTTTTCTTGTTGAAGGCGTCTAGTAACGTTCATGCTATAGTAAGGCGAATTTTTGAGTTATGTTCAATCAAGTTATTATACATATAATAATAATACATATGTATATTTTAGAGTTATGTGTTTTTGTTGTTATTTTCATTACATTTATGTCTTTTTCTAAAGTATTAATAAACAAAGAAAACTAAGCATATGTATTTAATTTTTTTAACGAACTTTTATTATATCGTAGAGAGTTTTAAGTTGCCCTGTGGTACATTATAACCAAGCTTTACTGTATTTGATTTTCATACCAGCATTGAATAGTCTGACTGCACTTCATATAAAATCAATATCAAAAGATAACTGATTATCTGTAATCGTGCAGACAACATTGCTTGTAACTTCAAATCAAAAATGCACTCAGGACAAAAAAAACACATAATACCAACAGGATGTGAAGAGTGTGAGATCATGCTACTTAAACAAACGTATAATTAGGATTTAGGATATAATGCTAAAAAAATGGTTGTTGAAAAAGTGCCAGTCTACTGAAAAGGTCAGATGAGCCAGATAAAGATTTTATTGATTAATTCAGTTTTATGTGCTAACCTAAATTTTCATTCTACTAATGCACTAAATAAGAAGGTACCTAATTGTATGAATAAAAAAAAAAAAAATTGGTGCAGCAATGTTTAAACACACATATTGATCAACACAAAAAATGGCCGATGAAGACTTTACTAAACGAATTTAAAAAATTATTTAAAATTTTAATTGAAGACCAGTGGCAAAACCGACAATATCATTAATAATAAATTTAAATAGAGGACCACAATCAGTTTGGAAATATAATTATTAATGTTAGCCCACTGAATTGTTAAAAAACTCAAAACTAATTCAAAGTACTACTAACAAATCCAAGTGCTACAAGTTTAACAATTACAAATCTTATGATTTACTCTATTATTGTCTAAATGTGATTTACAAGAAATCCTTTATATTTAATGTTTTTCAATGACTGACAATCGAAAAACCAGGGATTCAGCTCTGACTTCTCGAGTTGTAAAAATTAATATATTTCTTTTTACAATATGTTATGTACAAAAGGTCATACATATTTGGAATTTAGTTTGTTAGTAAGAGAAGAGCATGTTTTATACAAAAGCTCAACATATATACAGGGTGTCCCACCAGAAACTCCATCGATTATGGAAAAACTATAACTAGGAAAAATATAAAAATTTGGTAGTGCACCGACATCGATGGGGGACATTCTGTTAAAATATTTTTAAGATGGTGGCACTTACGGTTAAGTATACCAGAAGTAGATGCCAATTTACTTACTTTAAGTTAATAGTTATTAACACCTGGTGTTAAAAAAAGAAGAATAAGAATGAAATTGAGCTGCCTAAAGTCAATTTTTTTAAATGGAAACTACATGTTATTATAATTTTGTCTTATACAGAATTAATAATAAGGGTAACTCTATATAAGGTTGTCTATATCGAAAAGTTGTAGTTTTTGGAATATGGCATACGGCAATTTAAAAATAATTTCTGCCATTATTGCTGATCATTCTTAGTAAGTAGGTAACAGTTAACATTTATTGAGTACTTTCGGCGCCGTCCAACTACGAGTAACTGAATTTAAAAGCCATATCATTTTTGCAACAGAAAAATATTAAATTGTTACTATTTCGAAAGCTACACATTTTCGGAATAGAAAACCTTATACAAATTTCTTCTAAAATCTTATTTTAATGCTAAATAAAATAAAATTATAAACGTAGGGAGTTTCTATTTGCAAAAAAATGACTTGAAGTTTTTTCAATTTAATTTTTATTGATCTTTTTGAACATCCTGTGTTCAAACAACACATTATTAAAATATTATAGAAAGTGTGTCCCTTCCTACATAAAAACCAACCCTAAATAAATAAAAGAGGCACCCGTATAGTCAAAATTGGTAATAAGTTTTCGGTCTGAATTTCTTTTATGTAAAATTTTAAATAAGTCAAAAATGGTTACTTAGGTGGCACATTATAGATGAAATGTGTTTAGAATTTTGTGTAGAATCTTAAAATTAAATAATGTGTCCTACTTAAAGTAACTAGGACACACTATTTCAGATTTCTCTTATAGTTTTCCCATAATCGATTGTGGAGTTTCCGGTGGGACACTCTGTATATATAATATAGGAATTTGGATTTTAGTGTATTAGTAAGAGAAGAGCATGAGATAAGATTTATTAATTGGTGCAAATTCACCCACAGCAAGCCATCTTACCACCGACGGTGTAGATGCTTTGTTTCCTACAGATTTTCCTGATTTGGATTTTGTTTTTGCCTCTTTTGGTAACTAAGAAATAAGAAATTGTATAACTAATTAACAAGTCTGTCCCAAAGCACATTCAATCACATTCAATATTTGATTGTAATATTGTAATTTACCTTATCATAGAGCCTCTTGCTTGGTGTAGAATGTTCATCTTCTTCGCTGTCCTCACTTCGAATATTATCGTCTTCTCTTAAGATTAACTCTAATAATCCTGAGAATGCAATTCCGCTCAATATGCAAACGACAGGAGTTAAAGTAAGCATCAGACGCACCATAACCCCAGCAAAGTAAACGGCGCTCAAAGCATATAATACGACTGAAATAAAGATAAACTTTCAAACAATGTAATTTTTTATAAATAATAAAGCATCAACAACTTGCTCTTTTAACGCTATTATTATTTATGTGCTGATATATTTTTACACCTCTATTGACAGTTACTTAGTTAATAATCAAAGAACATATATCATGTATGACAAATAATATTTCTGATTCTATAGAATAAAAATGTACTTACCAAAAACTCTTTCATCATTTATATTCTTGATAACATACCATAAGCCTGCAGGGAATGTAGCTATAAGGATATGTAAATCAAAGAAAAATGAAAACCAAGTTGTAGGTTGATGTTCAGATACCGATGCAATGATAGGTATGTGAATTTTGGCATAACCTGTATCCCATAGTGAATAGAATCTGCAGGAAAAAATATTGAGTATCAGAAACAGTTTATTTGCAATTAAACATTTGTGACATATTTTACCTTCCACTCCATGGTGCAACATATCCTGCATAGGTCAGAATAACAACAGCCAGAAACACAACTCCTGCTGATATAAAACCACCAAATATTACCAACGACTTAAATTCAGACTTAGACATCATGGACTGAAGATGTTTTAAAAATCCCACAGCAAACATTAAAGCAAATACACCTAAAATAAGTTACACTTTGTTAAGTTATTTCTTAGTATATTTATTAAAATAAATTCTGTACCTGAAGCTGCCATATGTTCACTGGTTCGGATAGGTTGGAATCCTACAAAAGGTATTTGCATAGAAAATATCAATCCTAAGATATAAAATGTTGTGTAGCTCGTAAACAATCTATTCGAAAATCTTCCCATCAGTAAAAGTATAAAGACGTGCAGTGGTATCAAATTGATGATAAACACATAGCCTCCCCACGCGGACACCTTGAAATAATAATTTTTTATAACTAATAAGACATTTACACATATTAATTGTTAATAACATTTTGGAATTATTTTAGATAAAGATTAAAGTATATCTGTCCCAATATATTTACCATGTAGAAATAAGACAGAGCAGAAGCCACTGCCCAAAACACTGATCCAGTTTTCACAGATTTGATCCATAAGAAATACGTGAATTGTAATGCGAATATCGCAATTCCCTCATTATCATAACTGCCTGCAACTGAACGACTGATATAACCAGGCACAATGGCAATGAAACAGGCAGCAAATAGACCTGCGCCAGCTGACCATAATTCTTTAGTGAGAAAATATGTAGAAATTGCTGTTAGACCACTAAAACAGAAGAATAAATTGAATAAATAAAAATAGACTTTATTTCATTGACAAACAGGTAACGTTGACTTGGTTATACTTCAAAATATACTTACTGAAAGCCAGACATGTAAAAAGACAATGCAAAGTGTCTTAGTTTAGATAAGGTTAGAAAGTATTTATTAGTAATATTATGATACTAGGACAGATAATAATTCATTAAAATCTGCAAAGAAATTTATTGTAGTCAAAACAGTACATGGATCAATAAAGAAAAACTAAAAAGAAAACAAAATTTTTTCAATTTATTCAAGGATCTAATTAAAATCTAGGTTTCAATGCTAGACTTTTTTTAATGTTTATAAGCACATCATTAGATTTTTCCATGTCTACATAGAATAATCTCGTTTATGGCGTTTGCTTAAACGTAGCGGACATACAGAGTATTGTGAAAAATTTAGGTTACTGCGTACTAAAATTAAAAAAGATATTAAATTGGCTTTTAACAGATATACTGAGAACGTGGAATCCCAAATAAAATCTAATGCATCTTCTTTTTGGTCTTTCTTTAACAATTTGCGTAATATTTCTTCTATTCCTGAGTCAATGACTTTGAACAATGTTCCTCTTAATAATCCCCAGAGTATAGTGGATGGTTTTGCCACCTATTTTCAGTCTGCTTTTATATCTTCCTCATCTTATAAGAACGACACTCATACCGATACTTGTTATGTCCCCCAGTTAGGATTGCCAATGATCAGAGAAGAAGATGTTCTTAATTCTTTAAGAAGATTCAAAAATAAACAAACTACTGGTCCGGATGGAATTCCTTCATTTTTACTGAGAGATTGTGCGCCTATTTTTGCGTCGCCTTTGACTACTATCTTCAACTTAGCTCTTAAGTCAGTCTGTTTTCCCCATATATATGGCATAAGTCAAAGATTTGCCCTATTTTTAAAAAAGGACAAAAATCCGAAATTGAAAACTATAGACCTATAGCCATTCTTTGTAATTTTAGTAAGCTTTTTGAAAATATATTATATGATATTTTAATGTTTCATGTCAAATCGCATATTTCTTTCAGTCAACATGGTTTTTTGGCTTGTAGATCTACGGTTACCAATCTCATGACTATTACCAATTTTCTAGCAAGTTCTCTAGATCAAGGTGGACAAGTAGATGTTGTTTATACTGATATGTCTAGAGCATTCGACAGAATTGATCATGGTTTATTACTAGGAAAACTGTCTAATTTCGGATTGACTACTCGATGGCTTCAATTCATTCAATCTTATCTGTTAAACCTCTCTTATCTGCTTATCTGCTTCCTCTTAGGAAGTATCTACTACATCAGGAGTGCCACAAGGATCGGTTCTTGGTCCACTTTTGTTTATTTTATTCATCAATGATATCTGTCTAGAGCTTGAAAGTAATGTACTCCTGTATGCTGATGATCTTAAATTATATTCGGCTATCAACTCTGAATCCGATTGTGTTAAGCTACAGAGTGATCTATCTAAAATTAGCGTGTGGTGTACAAATAATAAACTATCGCTGAATATATCAAAATGTAATGCTATGACATTTACAAGAAAAATAGTTGTTAAATGTTCTGAATTTAGAGATTTAGGTGTTGTATTTGACTCCATGCTTACTTTTGTTCCGCATATTAATAGTATTGTAGCCAACTCTAACAAAATGATCGGCTTTATTATGAGAAACTCAAAGTATTTCAAAAATACGTCAACTTTAAAGCTATTGTTTTATACTTTTGTGAGGTCTAAATTGGAATATGCCTCTGTTATTTGGAATCCTCATTATGAAGTTCATATATCTGCCTTGGAAAGAGTTCAAAGAATGTTTGTTAAGTATCTTGCTTATAGAGAGGATGGTGTTTACCCGGCTATCGGTACTCCACAATTAGAATTGTTATCGAGATTTCAATTAAATGATTTGGAATTGCGCCGCGTGTATTTTTTAGTGTTGTTTCTTTACAAGCTTATAACTAATAGAATCGACTGTCCAAGTATTCTTAGTGTCATAGGATTTAATGTGACATCTTTTCAAACTCGTTCTTATTCGCTCTTTTACCTTTCCACACCTCGTACGAATCTATTGAAGTATTCACCTCTTTTTAACATGTGTTTCTACGGTAATGAGTATCAGTCTTCTTTTGACATTTTCAATTGTAATATGGGTGACATTAAAAGGTGTATTTTATATTCCCTAGTTAATGTATAGTGTATTTTTTTTATAATTTAGCTTTATCTGGAAATATATTATTATTATCCGGAGATATTATTACTCTGTTATTGTTATGCCTAAGATTTGTAGTATTTAAGTTATTTTTATGTTTATGATGTTTTTTTACTTAAATTTAAGTGATATTTATATTCTATTGTATGTATTTCCTGTCCCATAATTGGAATTTATTTTCTGTCAGGGCTTGTAACTTTAAATAAATAAATAAATAAATAAATAAATATACAAAATATTCACTCTGGCATAAGTAGTACAAGGCTAGTATCCTTGTGTAGTATATATGTCTGGATAACCACACTTGTTTGTGAATTTCCAGAGGTATGCTAAACTGAACAAACCCCATTTTTAATAGCCTCCTTTAAATTAACTATAAGGGCCGGTCTTTCCACCTACTTTTAAGTTCCTGCAACTATTTGGCAGATTAGACTGTGAAAACTGAAATACTGAAATGTTACATTCTAATCTGCCAAATAGTTATCAGGAACTTAAAAGGAGGTGGAAAAACTGGCCCTAAATTTACTAAACATTATGATAAGTGTGCTGTTTTAGATCTTTCTACTCCAAGGTGTCTTATAAGTACTACTTTGTTTCTTCTATAACTTCATCCTTGCATGTATTATACATCTAATGTACAGTGAATAGTGTATACATATTTTGCTCTCAACTAAAATCTGGAGTTCACAGAGCTTAGGAAGATATATTTACTTTTATTCTTTAAAATATGCCAAGCTTTGCAAAAGTATTTTTATTTTCTTCTGTATTTTAAAATAAATAACAAATAAACATTGAATATAGTCTTAACATTTTAAAAGAAAATAATAGTCACTCTTCTTTCATGAATAACTATCTAACTAACCTACTTTTCGCCATTTCTTAAAAGTTGCCAGTAACGTGACTGAAGTACTGAGCTGCTCTGCTTTGTAACAACAGTATAACTATTTCGTAGTTATATAAACATTACTAACCAAATAGCTAATGAGCCTTAAAGAACAATGATATGCTGACCCATCTTCCACATACCTTAGAATTTTAGTTTAACCTTTATGATTAATCCCAATTGAAATTGATGTCAAAAATTTGTCTAAGAAAAATATTGTATTTCGTTAAAATAAAGTATGTTATTAATATTTTATTTAATAAATGTTCAAATTGGTATGTGTGACTTTTAATACTTTTCCTTTTAAATAACCCCACCAAAAGAATTAAGTGGAATTAAATTGGGAAACAGGCGGGCCATTCTATCGCACCTCATCACCTATTGGCGAATAGGTAACATACCGATAATGTGGCGGAGAACTATATTATTGAAACTATATATCTTGGTTGAGAATGTCCGACTCATTTAAATCTAGAAATAAGATAATTAATGCTGGCATCAAATCAAATTGAAGATAATCTAAATACCTTTCCAGTCAGTGTTTATTCAAAAAAATACCACCCCAAAATTCTATTTTTCAAAATACCCGCACATACATTAAGTTTTAGAGGGTATTGAGTATGTGCCTCATGAATCCATCTGAGATTTTCTCTTGACCAGTATCTAGCATTGTTTCGGTTAACAGTTCCGTTAATATAAAAAATAATTCATCCAAGAGAATACTCCTGACGAGGTATTAATTATTTTTACACCTATTCTGCATAAATTGGAAGAAATCAAGACAAAATCATCTTCTGACAGTTTATGAACTAGATGTACCTTAAAATATCTTTTTTAACACATTGATTAGGCAGGTAGGTACTACGTATATTTTATGACATAAATTATTACTGACAGGTGAAATTCTTCTTGAGGCATGCGGATTTTCTTCAACAGAAAGTAATAAATTTAAGTAACACTGACTGTTCTCTGTTGTAGGTATTTATGTTCAATTTTTCTTGCACGGCATTAAGTCAGAGGCTTTAACCTTTACTAGAACCTTTACTTTTCTAAAAAACTTTGGAAAAAATACAATTAAATTAAATAATATACCAAGTGTGTCCAAGATAAGGATGAGAAGTATGGGGATCTCAGAAACTATAAGATATGCAGGTTTGGTTAAATGGGAAAAAAGTGGCACAAAAGTTAATTGAAGAGATAGACAAAAACTGAAAGCAGCCATCAAGTTAACTTTTATAAATACAAGCACAGTAAGCCATGATTACCATTGCCTTTCAATTTCCAACATAATGATGTATCATACTTAATATTTTATGCCACTGGGCGATAATTCGGCCTTCGCCTGCACGCAACATTTTTCCCATTTAACCGAATCTGTATCTCTTATAGTTTCCGAGATCTCCATGATTCTCATATATTAGAAACACTGTACAAGGTATATTAACTTTTTCCTCATTTAACTGAATCTGTATCACTTATAGTTTCCGAAACAAATTGCATTTTGAAGATAAAAAATTTTTAGAAATGCAGTCCATTTACTTCTTATTTAAATCAGAAAATCGTGACTGTTGGACAAGTTTCTCTGTAAATTTGTTTAGACATCTGCATCAAAAACTGTCATTGATAATGAAATTTATCATAAGATAACTTGACACGATAGATTAGATATTATTGATCATAACATAACATATTTGTTATAAAAAGGTACATGTAAAAAAATATATATATTTTCAGACCAGCAAACACCAGAAAATATTAAAACATGAATACATATAGAAAAAATTAAACAGAGTTGAGCTACTTAGAAACAGATTCCTTAAAGTTAATTTTTACAAGCCCTCCTTGTTTAACTGTACCTCAATTTAAGTCACAGATTAGGCAGCGAGTTGTTGATTGTATATAGTCTAACTTATCACTAAAATGAAATGATAGTAAGGGTAAAATTTTTAGGCAACACTTGAGTGGTCCAGGGTTTTTTTATTTATTAAAAAAAATGTTGGTACTGAAACTCTTCCTTGTTACGGGTCTCCATTCAGTATTATTTTATCATTGATGGATATAAAAAATATATAAGGCATTTTTCAATTCATATGTAGGGAGATCACTAGTCCTATTGGTTAATATTTTAGCCGTTTAAATGGGGTTTAATTAAATTTTAATTTAATTAGTGACATAATATTTTTCTTTTTTAATGGAAATACTTTGTTTCTGCTTGACTGCTACTCCTTAGTATAATATTTACTCGGAAGTGCTGATGATATACAATTATAAGGACTTATCTTTAACAGTTTTGATTTTGGACATGTAGGAAATACACCTTTTAATACCAATACAGCACAGTTTTATGACTGCCACTAGAAAGCGTTAGTCTGGGTTCAAGCTACGTGCATCTTGTACGATTATGACATGTGAAATATATAGTTGCCAAACATCACAGTTCAAGTCAAACATAAGGAATTTTATCAGGAAAACAAATTTCCACACACCACACAATTTCGAAGCAAAAAACTAATATTCGTACCCAATCACAAAACTACCTTCACCATATGTCATTTCAAAGTTTCACTTAAAACAAAAATATGTTGTATTCGGCAAAACACGTTTCTTGTGCTAGTTTGCTTTTATGCCCTTGTCGTTGCAAATAATATTCAGTACCTATTCAGTATCAATTATTGGAAGTTGATTGTATCTTACATATTAAAAAATTAGGTCAATAGTAAAGGTCAATGACATTGACTATATATTAGGGCGAAGCAAAAATCACCTCGAAAATTTTTTCTTGAATATATGCAGAAAGATTGTCTTCTGTAATTATAAAATTTTGAGTATATTATCTTCGACTACCCATTTGGCTTTGAATAAAAAAAGATACACTTGAATATTTCATGAGGCTTTTTGTACATTTTCATCAAAACCTAAATAAATTAATTCTTTTTGTTTATGAAAATAACCCAGAACTCAACACCTGGAGGTGGCTGCATATCGAGTTGCACCTCCCTTCCACCACTTTGACATTTGTAACAACTGTTGTTATCATATCGCACAGACGGATCCAAAACACCCATGGGAGTTGGAGCCGGAGTATATAGTTGCAACCCAACGGTGAAAATATCCTCATCCCTTGGCAGTTATGCAACTATTGTGTGTACAGAGGCTGGAACAAAGGCAACTTACACGCAAATCGATAAAAATCTTCTCAGACAGCCAAGCAGCTCTTAAAGCTCTTGGTTCCTACCGTTGCAACTCAAAAACGGTATGGAGCTGCCAGCAGGCACTTGCTCAATTGAGCAGGAAAAATAGAGTACCTCTGGTCTGGGTCCCAGGCCATTCTGGCCATGAAGGGAATGAGGCAGCTGACTCTCTAGCTAGGGAGGGTGCTGCTTCTGAATTTGTCGGACCAGAACCGGTGCTTGGCATATCCTCGAGTACTACCAAAGCAACGCTCCTGACCCGGGCTGAGGAGCAAATCCTCCAGTACTGGCAGGAACTACCACGATTAGTTAATTCGAAGGCGTTTATAATAAACCCTTCAAAAACAAGAACTAAAAAACTTCTAGAGTTAAACAGGTTTCACCTACGAACTCTAATTGGCCTATATACGAGCCATTGCCGTTTAAAATATCATCTGTGCAAATTCGGCCTAGCAGAAGATGCTGAGTGCCGCCTATGCTTAGAAGATGATGAAACGGCAGAACACATATTGTGCACCTGCCCTTCTGGGGAAAGGATCAGATACTCATTATTTGGCAAAGGACAACTTCTGCCAGAGGATCTGAACAAATTCTCACCCAATAAGGTGATCAGCTACATTAAGAAGCTGGACCTGTTGGGTGAAATATAAGTAGGTGTGAGCCACAATAGACCACATGGTCGCGGTGGAGGGTCTGGTTTTTCGGCCCACTCACTTTTGAACCTAACCTAACCTAACCTATTATATCGCTTCTTTGTTTCAAACTTTCGCAAAATAACCCTAGAAGCAATTCTTAATCTTATAAACCCATCCCTTGCTTCATTGCTATTCATTGCTATACTACAGTTGATGTTTCTGTGACTAATTTTACACATCTTTCTACAGCTTGGAAGTGGTATTTAAATTTCAAAATATTAATATCTGCTGGTACGTCTAAAATCATTTCTGTAAGCTCTTCATCTGATGTACACATTGTTAAAGACGGTTTGTAGTTGTTGTTGACTGCCAGTTAATTAAATCGATGTAATCGTTAGCATCAAAATTAAAAACTGAAGTGAACTGAACTGAAAATACCCATTTCTTTGAATAACTGGATCTATAATCTTTTAGACTTTCTGGTAGATATTATGTATTCGTTATAATAAAAATGTGGGCCCTACTATATCTGCATGATGGTTGAGTTTTGATTGCAAACCATGTTGGACCATAATAAACCTTCATCACAATGCTTCATCAAATTATCTGATGATACATGTATTCATAATACCCTGTTACAGGTCGTTAACAAACTGGCATGGGACATTTTATCTGGTTCTCTTTGTTAAGCTTAAGGATAGTCTATCTTTTGAGATCTCATACAAATTTCATACAGGTACACATACACATACGGTTGGTCTGTACTAATTTCTTCAGTAATTTCAGGCAAAGTAACTTCTGTGTTTTTTTTTCCAAAATTTATACTGGTCAAATTTTCACAATTTTTTAATTCTTTGCCGATTGATTTGTTATCTAAACATTGGCATAAATAGCGAAATGGAAGTTTGTACGTATGCCGTAGTAGCCAAACAAACCACTGGAGCGAGCAACTCAACAAAATTTCAAAAGCAAACACATTTTCTTTACAAGTTTCTAACGCACCAAACACAGGACACACCGAATGTGATTCTGTGGGCGTCATTCTTCCGATAGTAACGAAAAGAACAAACATGCTATCGTTACTAAAGCAGCAAACAACTAAATCAAATTGAAATATAGGTACTCTATATGTTAGTTTCATAATCGCAGTCATAGGCAAATACTTCTGAAAAAGATTGTTAGTCGAAAAGTGCAAGCTTATGCTGTTTTTGGCAAACATTTTACCATATATTTAAAGGTCACTGTGTTAGCTGCCATGTATTTTACTACTAATATTGTTATAAACTATTTCATTTAATATATCATCAAATTATCGGTAAAAAAATTTGTAGAAAATTTGACAAAAACCTGATTTTTAAAATCATTTGGGCAGGCGAGGGCAAGGTTTGGTTTTGATGATATGTTTATGGGTAATATCATCAGAAAAGGCCACTTTTCCACATGACTTTATAGACATGTCCAAAGACTTAATGAAATTCGAAAAAAATATTTATACTGTGTGTACCTAAAAAGTGAAATGTGAATAAGGTAAAAGTATGTGAATTGGTTCATTTCATGTATATGTGAACCCATTACATTTAATGCAGTAATTTTAATTTATTAATTAGTAAAATTAATTTATTAATTTTTTTAATGCCTTGAAAAGTAATTCGTAGATAAAAGGTGTGAAATATCCTTAATTCACAATATTTTTCTTTGATTGCTACTTGCTTTTGGATCTAATCACTTAGTAAAAAGGCAACATTGCTAGTAAAGTTAACACGAATGGCCCGTGAGGGGTTCAGCGGTGCCCCAATTAGATTTTATTCGAAATAAAAGGTAAATTGTGTTTTAATTATAATTCGGTCGTTTTTGTGAGTTTTAGATTAATATTACTCTTAATAATATGACTAATACTATTACTCCTATATGCAGGTAAAAATACTCCCGTATAACTCGTAATTTCATATTGATGTTTAATTTATAAGTAGGTATTCGTCAAATACCATTGTATAAATAATTTACTGGTCCTTCATCTTTCTAATAGATATATGTATAATATAATCTGCCATAATCAGTAAGTACTTCTCTATACAAACAAATAATTTATTAAATAAATAGTACCCACCTAAATTCTGAGATTAAGCAAATGAAGATTACAGAAGTAGTTGATGTTATTTATGTTTAGGTATTACATGCCCTGTATATTTTTAATAAATTTAATTTTATTACTATACAGGTTCTTTTCAATATGGATTTTTTTTCCCCCTAGGAAGACTGAGATGATCCTTTTCACAAAAAGAAGAAAACTAGAGGAATTCAGGACACCTACTATGTACCAAGAACCTCTGACACTCGTGGGAGAGGTGAAATACCTAGGGGTGACCCTAGATAGCAAGTTGACCTGGGGCCACATATTGACAAAATGATTCAAAAGTCAACGACCACCTTCTGGCAACTAAGACGAACAGTAGGCAGGAATTGGGGGTCTCAGTCCTAGGATGCTGTACTGGCTATACGCTACAATAATTAGACCGAGGCTCCAATATAGCACCCTAGTCTGGTGGCCAAGCATCGGCCGGGGAACGGTGTCCAAGAAACTGACAAAGGTCCAAATACTTGCCTGCATAGGAATTACAGGTGCAATGAGGACGACACCTACAGCTGCCCTGGAAGTCCTGCTAGGGCTGCCAAGAATATCCACATGGATAATGAGGGAGGCAATGGCGGCCTATTTAAGAATGCGGGACTGAGGAAGCTGGTAGGCGGGAGGAAGAAATAACGGTCACGCGGCAGTTGCACAGATGGCGGAGAGGGAAATACCTATATCTGCCATCAGAGTAACTGAAGCAAAAGATCGCCTTAGATTAAAGAGGAAATATGTTGTCATATTTCCAGAGGAAGGAATGAAAGCAGGACCAGTTTAGATTCCCCCCTGATTCTCTGGTCTGCTACACAGATGGCTCTCGTGTGGCAGACAGGTTCTCAGGGGCAGGAATTTATGTGGAGGACAGGGGCGTGCAGCAAAGCTTTGCACTGGGTTCGTATGCCACAGTCTTCCAGGCTGAAGTCTTCGCTATCCTAATGGCAGCAAACAAGGAAGAAGTAAGGAACTGTACGGAGCAAAATATTTATTTCTGCTCCGACAGTCAGGCGGCCTTAAAGGCTTTAGCATCTTCAAGGACAAGATCCGCTCTTGTCCGAGAGTGCGGAGATACCCTGGAGGAGCTGACCAGAGGAAAAGAGGTTAAATTGGTATGGGTACTAGGTCATAGTGGAATCCCAAGGAACGAAAGGGCCAAAGAACTGGCTCAACTTGAATCTCAGGCACCCAGCCATGGACCAGAATCGATTTTAGGCATTACACGAAGATAGGTCAACATTGCTCTTAATGATTGGGCTCATGAGACACTAAGTAAAAACTGGAGAAGGAGTGGAAGTTGTAGATAAGCTCGCAACTTTATAGTGGAGCCAAGCAAGACAAGACGGCCTGGCTGTTAAGTCGTAGTCGGAAGGCTCTAAACCAGTTGGTGGGAGTTTTAACGGGTAACTGCAGGCTTAGAAGACATCTATCACTGATGGGTGTTGAGGGAGATCCTATCTGCCCAAAGTGCCCAAACGCCCTCCCACTTCTTGGCAGAATATGTGGCTTTCGGCAGACTAAGACACAATGTCTGGGGAGCCGGGGAGCCGCAAGGGGAAGAGGTCAGTTCCTTTGAATGGACCAATATTCTGACCTACATTAGAAGGTCGGGATAGTTCGACGAGAGTAGGCTTGTGGCCTACTTGCCAGGTCTTGACCGCCCCATACCACTACTACTACTACTACTACTTCTGTTTTCAAAAATATAATACGAATTTGCTCAAATCATTAGATGTTAGTTTAAAACAATAATTTATTTTGTGTTGGCGCTATGAAATAACACAAAACAGGACATTATAAGTCATGTACCTTACTAAACGGTTTTCATTGTTTTCAATGGCAAAGTTAAATATAATTTTTACAAAGAACACATACCGTTAAATTACTAGCATCTAAAACAGTGGCAAGAAAGCAGATAGGTAAAGCTGTACATCAGATTTGAGGTATAAGTAAGACTAGAGAGTGGTATCATCACTTCACTTGAAGTAGATGTAAATAATATAAAGGGAATCCTAAGCACAGAACATATACGCTTCCAATAAAACAAAGTATCCAAGAAAATTGCTACCTGGTCATCAATAAAGTCTTATCCTGATTACAATTATTATTAGGTAGGTACTTGACAAACTTACCTGAAAACTGGTGCCAAAAATACACATACATCACGAATATGTACATTTATATGAAGCAAGTGTAATAAGTAATGAATACTTCCTGATGTTAACATTAAGCCGGGGTACACAGTACCCCCCACAATTCTTCCCAAAGGATACCATGCTCTTTCATCAAACCAATTCAAGAAATTGTAAAACCCATGTTTTACCATATAAGCTGTAGCTCTATAGTTAAACCTAAAATCATATGTTTCATTTAATTTAATAAACTTTTTGGTGAAACACCACATACCAAGGATCGAATTCATGAATTATACTCTCAAATCTAATAACTGCAAACAGTCGTGATGAAAAACCAGCGATCCATGCTAAGAGTAGTACTACAAAAATAATTAAACTACTGATTCCAGTTTTACTATTTATTTTCGAAATTGCTGATTTTTTCAACCCGGCTTGCACCATTTTTGACAATCAAAAACATGACACGCATACACACACTCGAGAGGTTACTTGATTTTCCAGTCGGCCATTGGCGATTGGCTGAACATTAAAAACATGACAACTCAGCTTCTAGAGAGTGAATTTACCGATTTGGGTATCAGAGGTTGCCAAATTGGGCAACTTTATTTAGTTTTGTGAAAATCTCACACCTCCACTTTTTAACCAATCAGGTGAGTAAAAAATAGGTCGTTGCCAATGCCATGCCAACGAAAAAATTTCAGTAGATTTTTTTTTTATTTTAGGGTACTAAAGCAAAATTAAAGCGAATTTTTTTGATGTTTAGATGTTTAGACGTTGAAAATTGATATTATAATATAGAAATTTACAACCAGAATCATGTGTTGAATTTTATCTCAAATTTCTGAAGGATTCTCTATTTCGTAACGAAACATTGTGAATTATAATCATAATTTCAACGTGAAAACACCACAAGTTTTAGAAAATTATTATAGAAAAATAAATTTTTAAAATAATCGCCACAGAAATATCTACGTATTCATGCACGGTTTTAGGTTTCAGTATACGCGATTCATTTTAAGATCGTAGTGCCAAAATGGCAGTAACCTATACTAATCTACGTTCACTGACACTGACGTTTGAAATTATATTCATCAAAGATTTGTTGTCGAGAACTTTAAACCAAGTAAAAAGCTTGTAAAACTATTTTGAAAGGGGTAAGCAGTAAGTACTGATATAAAATTAAAATATATTTCAATATTTTTCGAGCGTTCAATCTGAAAATGAAACTTACCCTCAAAATATGTCAAATTCTTTATTGGGCATACGGCATACATACCTTTATGGAAATAGTCATCCTTAGAGAAAGGTAAAGAGCACACTCTCTACTCTGCGTTCTTTAGCTTCTTTATTCATACTTGTCTCCGATTGATCAGTCTTCTTTGTTTAGGGTTGTTTGGGGGTTTTAGCCCCACAATATGGCAACGTCGCAGTCATTAATATTTTTAGTTGGAAGAGGAGGAAGAAAACAATCTAACCACTAACCACAGTTTAAAAGAATATACTTAACCCAACATTGCCAACCCTTGTCAGCTATGGTTTAAAAGGAATCTAACCTTAAAATTTGTGCATTCAAAAAGAAAAATAGTCTTGTCTGTGAATAGTATCTATAATCTGTGAAGAAAAACAAGTTATAAACCAGTGTTTTGAGTGTATATTTTTGAACTGAATTGAAAATTGCATCAAAAAATCCTTGCCCCCCACAACCCTTTGGTAACATCCGTGAGACAGAAATCGAAGTGTTACTAAAATCTATATTTTACATATATTACTAATTAAGAAATTTTAGCTTTATTTATTTTACTCGCCATTACTTGTGGAGCTAATCCATCAGATCTGTAAACCCGGCGGGGGTCAATCTATTTATTAAATATTATGCACTGTCCTTGTCTACACGAAAAAGGCGCTGAAATTCTAAGGCCCTCACAAAAGGATTATTGTTGTCTCTTAAATGTCTCCTGTACACGTTTAATTCCCTTATATCATATCTTCGCCTTTTGTGTTCAACAAAAAATAGCAAATGAGGCACAAAAGCCTGGTGGTGGTTGTACATCTGGTCTTTACTCTTAAGTATGAAAAAATACAGAAAACGATTATGTCTGACACAATGTACGGCACGGTCTTAAACTAGTTCAGGGCACCTTTGGAGGTGACTTAAAGTAGGAGCTAAATAAATGTCTCGCATTTTAGACCAATTTGTAGACAAAGTCATGTCAAATGTGACTAGAAAATTGGCGTGAAGTTAACTATAAGACATAATTATGTCCAAAAGCCCATACTTAAGACGTCTTAAAGATTAGTGTAATAACCCTGCAGGAGTAGGCAAACACAGATCATTGAGAGGCAAATAGGAGGGCGTTTAGTCAGTCCTGAGGGGCGGTCAAATAAGTGAATAAATGAAATAATTTTTTTTTTCGAACCGTCACAAAACTATGACATTTTTTTGCTGTCAGGAGTCTGTAAGGTTGACATTTTCCTTACTGGAAAAAAATGATATTTTAGTAGCAAAAGTAGTCACTTTTAATCCTTGGAGCTAAAGTTGACACTTTTAATCCTGACATAATTCGGTGAAATAATTCAATAATTTCAAAGCACAAATTCAGAATTAAATGGAGGATTTCGGTTGGTGAAAAAATGTTATATTCGGATTAAAAGGGTATTGTTTTTTTCTCGCAATTTTGCATCCGCTCGGCTATGTTACGCTTCGCCTCGTGAATACACAATTTGCTCATCAAAAAAGTGACACCTTTAATTCTAATAGGTATAACAATATACTATATAATATATTTAATAATTTTTTTATATTTATTCCTTCTAATATGCTTATATAAAATAAACAAGGACTGATTGAATTGAAAATGAGTACACTGACGTAGTTTTCCACATAATACCAAAACATTATACTGCACTCAACGCGTGTTTCGACAACCAAGTTAGCATCATCTGAAGATGGTTAAACTAAAAATCAATTTTAATCATATCCAGGCAATGCCAACTTAGTTGGCGAAACGCGCGTCGAGTGCATTATAGTGCGTTTGGCGTTATGTGGAAAACTACCTCAGTGTTATCTTCACACCAAAGGTTCCAACCGCTTTCGAGATGAAAATGATTATAAAATTCAAGAGCTGATACAACTGAATAATTTGTTTTATACTGAAATATTTGAGTTTAGGGTATAAAAATGAATTTTGAATGCAATAAATTATGATAAATTCAGTCAGTTTTTATTCAGTACTATATACTAAGTAGGTATATATAAAACTGTAGGTCAGCGAAACGCGACCATTACACCTAGGTTATATGCGATGGTTCTATCTGACCTATTACATCTACTTAAAAATTAATTTAGAAACCATCAGGCCAGGAATATTTTTTATGATATATTCATATCACGCAACTTATTACTAATAAAATATAAAATTTTAATAAACAAAAGTGTGTGTAAAAACTGCAAACCTTTAATTTAACATTTTCCCAAATATGACACACCTAGTTTTTATTAATTTATATTACCCTATGCTGTCTATTAAAATATAAACGCATATTTTCTTTTACATGTATTTTAAGGGGAGAGGTCAATTGCGTTGCTCGTACTCTACTACTCCATAAAGTCCAGCATCGCACATACGACTTTTTTTTAATATGTTTATTCAGTTATGAGAAACAGAAGTGAAATGGGGAGTCTACAATCTCATTTCTAGTGGGAATATCTATATTAAAAGAGAGATAATTTAATGTAATAATCCATAACTTTTTGAATAAAAAATTTTAGGTGTTCACTTTCGCTGTTTGCAATGTTACGTAACGAACTGTAGTGCCCTCTTTTGGTGTTTGCTACAGTCTGTCTGAGAATTATTTAATTGACAGACAGATAGCGTCCTCTTTTCTGCAGATGTCATTACAGCAGTGACTTCTATTGTCTTTAAGGAAGACAATCCCACTTATTTATTTGAAGGTGATGCTGAAAACAACTACTACACGGAGTTTGTGCCCCGACTCGCATTGAA
This sequence comes from Pogonocherus hispidulus, assembly GCA_963924545.1. Lineage (NCBI taxonomy): Eukaryota > Metazoa > Arthropoda > Insecta > Coleoptera > Cerambycidae > Pogonocherus > Pogonocherus hispidulus. The sequence continues at coordinate 75,094,854 of OZ004693.1, forward strand.
TTACTTCGGCATCTTCATAGAAGTTGCCACATCTTTCATGGCACATAATCCATAGAGTAGTTGTTTTCGGCATCTCCTTTAAATAAGTTTGTATATTATTTTACAATTTACCTTATGTTATTTGTACATGCCAAATGAGGATTGTAAATAAGTGTTATTAAATATTTTCTACAAATATCACAGTAATAGCATATTTTGAAGGATATGCTACGTATTTTAAATTTTCAAGCTGTGGTAGTTTTCTGAAAATGTAGAAATATTTGGCACACAGGTTGTTAATGCTCTAGACGGGCCTGTATTTTTAACTTAATTATATCTACCTAACTATTGCAGTTATTTAGTTTTGTAATTTATTTTTTTTTTACAGATTATGAGAAAAATATATTAGTTTCTTCACAATTTTATTATAAAGGTAATAAAAAGCCATAAAAAATGTTTTCTGCAAATTTTTTCTCCAGGTAATTATTTGACACGTCTACCGGCTACAAACACAGTTATAATATTTCTGTCGTCGCCCAGGTATATAAACTTTTGTAAAATTTCTGAGGGGCTGTAGTCTAGCAAGAAATCAGATGAAGAATTCTCTACATCCATGTCCACTATCAAAGCATCAAAGTCTTTGCCAACTTCAAAATTTCCTATTTTATTTTCATATGCCAAAGCTGGAAGTGTTCAAAACAAGATAGTTTAAGTGATGGATATTTTGCAATTAATCTTTGTGATAAAAATGATGAAACTCCTAAATTGTTTACCTTCTGCACCTCCTAAAGTGGCTAAATAGAAAACATCTTCATAGTTAAGAGGCGTATAATTTTCTTTTTGAAAAGAAATATGGACTGATACATCCAGTGCCGCTTTCATGGCTTGAATTATGGATGCCGAGGGACCCCCTGATACATCTGAAACATAATAAATTCATGATTCACTACATACTGATATATTAATATCCTTTTATTCATATAAATTAATACCAAAGAGTCAATGTACCTATAGTGTTTCACATCTCACCTTCACACACCTGTAAAATTTTACTGAGCAGCACTATTTCGATGCTTATTTTTTTATGAATAGGTATGCCTAATATGTACTTCTATAACTTAGTAAGATAATGAGGTTACCTTGCCATGGGCTGCTACGATTTTTTTTTCAACGCGATTTTTTGGGAAAATCTGACAACTTTTCTATACAACTTTCAACTTCCAAAATTACGAAATTATTATTTTAGTTTAAACATGCTTTTGAAATAAATGAAAACTGGATAACTAAATGTAAAAGAAGACATAATAATTGAAATAAAATTAAAAACTGCTGAATTTTTGTATTCGTAATGTGAAAAATACCATCAAAAACAAGGTATATTTTGTATAAGTAGGCTTAGTCGGCATGTTGTCTGGTCTTTAATCATTGTAGTAGACCACATAAATGTTGTGTTGTGCATTATTTACATTTTATCATTTTTAATACCTATTAAAATAGATGCTGAATTTAACGAGAATTGTTTTCTCCAAATTATTCTTTAAGCTTAAATTTAACGAAATATTGAATTGTATTTATAAAATTACCTCACATACAAATTAAATACATACATTAAAAAATGTTAAGAAAAGTAACACATTGTTTTTGTCGCTATTCTTAGAGAATTGCTGGAGTGTTTTTTCGACAGTTTATATGAAACTGCTTCAGTTTATATGAATAATTCAAGAATCCCAGCTCATAGCCCAGAGTCGTGATCTTTTATATTTGACAACACTGTACTTTATAAACACCAGATCATCTAAAACACCGCTATCCAGTGTTCAAGAGTAATATCAACTTGCCTGTACTACTTATGATAAGGAAGGCTACTTTAATTTTACAAAAATTTGAAAGGGGTTTTTAGAGTCACTAGATAGACAGAGTAGCGCACTCCGGCCGCCATGTTTAGTCCTTTGCACAAGAGGTTTCTGGGTAAAAGGAAATACAAATATTGTTAGAATTAGTTTATTGCACAAGACAAAAAAAAACTTAAAAAATTATTTCTTATTATCTGTTTATTGATTAGTGTTATAAATTATACTAAACTATGGCGAATCGGCGGCAAATGCCCGACGCAGAGGGAGGCGCTACTCTTGTCTATCTAGTGACTCTAGGGGTTTTATGAGAGTATTGCCATCTCGTGTTGTCATCCCAAAGTTATCATGGTTGACTAACTATGTATATTATAAACAGGGATAATAGGTACTGGGATACTTACCAGTTCCAAGTCCTACTTTGACACCAGCAGCTTGCAATCTTCTCACATCACAGAGCCCCGATTTTAGACAAGTGTTTGATTCGGGGCAATGAGAGATTGAAGTGCCTCTCTTTGCCAATAATTTGAGTTCATCATCAGTTAAATATACTCCATGGGCTAGAATAGTCTATGGCAAGAATCATAATTCATGGCATTAGTTATCTTACTAATATAATTGGAATTTATTAGAAATATTAAATATTTTTCTTCTAGATCTTAACACATCAAGCACCATGCTATGTAATTATTACAATAGAAGCGTCTACACCAAGTTTATATTTTTTATTATTTTGTTCTGACAAAATGAACAAAATCTTTTGTTATTATCACCCAAAAATGACAAAAATGGTTGTCAAAAAATAATGTTTAATGAACAAAAATAGTTTGAACGTTTTCGTTTTAGCGGTTTTTGTTTTGTTGTAACATTTGGCGTGGCTAGGTTGCAATATTGTGCATTTTGCTTATTCTTCCTTTTATTGGGTACTTCACCACAATTTTATCAGGAAAATACCCAATAAAAGAAACATTGCCACAAATAAATTGACAGACGTCTCTTCAAGCAGTTCTAAGGATATCTGCTTGTTGGTGGTCATTGACTTTTAACATGTTTAACATATTAAGATCAAATGATAAATATAGGTACACGTGAAATTTGTTCATGAACCGTACCTTTGTTGTCAACAAATCTGCTTTGTCATAGGTTTCTGCATATGACATGTTATATTTATCTTTAACCATTTTCACCTCATCAATATTTTCAGAAATATGTGTCTAAAAAATAAATTATATTTAATACCCAAGGCTATGGGATGTACAGCTGAATAGAGTAATTGTAAATAACGTGCCTGAATGTGTAAATCTTGATCCTTAGCAATTTTTCCCAACTTCTTCATTAAATCCATGTCCACACTAAGAGCAAATCTCGGTGTTATGATTGGATCAACTAGATCATTCTAAAACAGAAATAGTGTCTTTCAATAAACATTATAATTACATGTCTGAAAGTTTCCTATTTTCATTACCATAATCTTAATGTAATTAATTCTTTAAGTTGTCAACAGGCGTTTTGTGGAGGATGTAGATTAAAACAAAAGTATTATCTCCAAAGCCCCCAAAGGAGAATTACGTTACATTTATCAATTATTTTAAGCAACTGAAATAAGGACGATGAACTGTTTTGTAATTGGTCAATAGCTTTTGCTAATATACTTATAGTGTGCCTAAATCTGCTTCGATGTGGATTTTCATACTGCTGTTAACTTTTTTTGATAGCTATGAATTCCTTTTGGCCGAATTTTAAACCTATGGATAACTATTCTAGTACCAGTCCAGTACGGGATGACTATTTTGAATAATTCTGATGAAAGGTATTAAGGAAACAGGTTACGTTCAACAAATCGAGAGAATAGTTTTTATGTTTGTATTATAATAACACTACTTATAATGTCACTAACATTAAAATATCACTTCAACATTAGTTTTGTTTTAATCTTTTACTTGCAATGAAATACGATATTGTTATATTGATTTCGTTTTAACATGCTTAATATCACACTCTTCCCTTTGTTGCTTTTTTGTTCGTACTTTCATCAACATTCTACAGTTATCTATACCTTCGGTTATCTTTTCACTCTGTCTTGCGGAATTTTCTTTTGCATTCGTAATTCTTAAAATTTTTATATGAAGAACATGACAGTCGTTTCCTCAGTGCTTGCCACTGAGGTACATTTTGATATTCTAGAACCAGTGGCTAAGAAATGAAAATTCTACGAGTGATCTCCAAACTGTGATTTGCATATGCGAAGATTAAATCTCTTGATGTACATTCCTTCTCAAAATACACTGGGATATTCAAAATCAAGTGTTCAAAAAAGACAAAAGACATCTTAATGATGCAAGTGTATGTGCTTAAACTTTCAATTGAAAATACTAGTAAACCTTTATTTCCATGACTATAAAAATGATGTTTTATTTTTTATTATCTTTAACGTCGTTAATTAAATCATACCACCATTGTAACACCACTGAAATCGAAAACATTCTAATTTTAATAATTATATCTTTTCACAGATATAATAAGAGTTAAGTTCATGAGGACTGCAAAATTTGTAGGTTCGCTACCACTTGACACCCAAATGTGGTGTCATGAAAGAGATATAAAAACTATAGAAAAAATTACTTTACTATAATGCCGGATGATAGTTTGGAATCAGTGACGTAGTATCATGTTTTTATTTAATTTTAAAAGTCCCCAGTTTACCTTTCTGGATAGGACGTTCGTAATAAAATTTTTCGTGTGTGTCACAGAATCAGAAGGTGTTTCAATATAATTGTCGGGTGCCAATGTAGTCATATTAATTTTTCCAATTAATGCTCTCTGACCATGTGTAATAACTGAATCCACTAGTATCAGACTGCTGCCTAGAAACATAGATCCAAAGTAACAGGCCGTGGTTGTGCCATTGTCCAACGTTTTTCGCTAAAAAGAAAATATATATTTTAGAGAAAAATATTTGTTTTTAAAACGACATTGCCCTGTAAAACGTAAACATATTTTTTGAAGAAACAATTAACACACTGATACGCTGATACTTCAGGACTGTCAAATTGTAATGGCATAATAAAAAAGTTGCAGCTTTAGGGAATATTAATAAACATTGCCTATTTATAAGAGAAATTAAAAAATGCAACAATATACAGAGTGTGCCATTTAAAAAACAATATCCACGTATATGTATATGTATATATATACATATAATGTATATATACATATACATATATGTATATATACATATGTATATGTATATATGTATATATACATATACATATACGTGGATATTGTTTTTTAAATGGCACACTCTGTATATTGTTGCATTTTTTAATACATATTGTATATATATATTGTACAGATTTGATCCGATCACCAGTGTTTTTTATTAGAAATTTGGAAACACTTCGTTATGCAGCATTACTGAAAACTCTTATTTTAGTTTGAAAATATTGGGGCCTTTAGAAATGTGTAAAAACAATTTTATTTTAGTTTGAAAATATTGGGGCCTTTAGAAATGTGTAAAAACAATTAAATACAAGTTAAAAATGTTGAAATATCCATGTTAAGAAAGAAAAAAATAATAGGAGTACTATTATATTCCAAAATTATTTTTCAAACTAAAATTGTTTTCAGTTTTTGCGATTTTGAGGCAAGACATAAATTAATGAAACTTTGTGTATTTGGGTTTCAAATGGTGCTGAATAACGCAGCGTTGTCAAATTTCTAATAAAAAAATCCCTAATACGATTTTCCAAAAAATTCCGGGATTCCGTTTCACGATTCGATATAAAATATGATATTGTTCCTCTTTCTAACTTAGTAGTGGTGTATATGATTCGAAAAAAGTGTTCTTAAAAAGACTGTCACTCGAAATTTGAAATCTCAATGCTGTAAAATTTTGGATACGGGGGATTCCAAAGCACGCTGATCAATAATATTGCGGTAATTTTTCTCTATCAGAACTTCTCGAAAAATCGACTCCGACAATAAGTTTGGTTCTACAAAAAAGAACCTAAAAAGGTCAGTGCTACAGATTCAAATTTGATTGAAATCGGATCGGATTTTTTATTTTATTCTTTGGAAACGGAAATTTGTACTCACCACAACTGCATCAAATACTGTTTTACTGAATTCCAAATCTGTATATTTTGCTTCTAGCTTATAAGTGTAGGTATTTAACCATTCAAGTAATGGCTTATCATAACCCAAACCACTATTCGGATATTGTGGAGCATGGATATGGGTATCGATTAAACCTGGTATAAGGATTTGAAATTTCTTAAGTCTTATTTCCTCCACATTTTTGTGTTTTGTAATATTCAGTCTAGCTTTTGCTTCTTCAAGGGTTGATTCCTCATTTACTTCCAGTATCTGGAAAGAGATGCACACAGAAAAGTATAGGTAGGTCTTGTTTGTGGTAGGTGCTTATACTTAAAATCTTTTATATAGGTACCTTTTTATATAGGTAATCTTTTGTATAGGTACTTCAATATTTTTAGGTAGGTTGTACAGGGTATTCCGACCAAAAGTAGACATTCTGAATAACTTTGGAGGTAAAATTTTCTGAAGAACACGTCGCCTTGTTTCCAAGGGGGACAATTTTATAATGTAATACTTGTATATACCCATATCATCATTCTCCTTCCCTACATAGCCACCCCCTCGGAAAATTCATATAGGAGCGATACATCTTTTGAAAGGTCTTTCAATTCTCTACATAACTGTAATTTTTTTAAAACTTTTATTGATTCGTTACATTTTTTCTGCTCTGATATTAGCATGAGTTTTTTAACAAAAAAAAAAGACTTTCCTCGTCTGTTTGGTTTTATAAATACTAAAAGATTCATATATAGTATTGATAGGCCTTGAAAAATAATTTGTTTACAACAAATTTTAAAACGAGATACATTTTACCAGAGTGCATGAGTTCCTACTCTTCAGAAAAGAATAAAAATTGTCAGCATTTATCTTAAAAATGATAACTGTGTTAGAGCTACGGCGCCGAGCATATTCTTATATATATTTTATCCAGATAGAAATGTTAGTTTTCAGTACATCTTACAATAATTCGTGAATAAATTTATGACAAAGCTTCTGTGGGAAAGGAAAAGCATGAACCTCGGCGACCGATTAGGAATTAGGATTAGGAATAATTAGGAATATACTAGAATTAAATGAGGATAAATCCGACTGTCGGCTTCAATTCTACCAGAATTTTACTGAACAATAAAACCAAATCCAAATAATACCAAATCTACTTTACAATACGTGTTTTTCTGATTAATCGACATTATTGGTGAGGTAAGCTAGCACAATTATATAGGTATTGGAGTGAAACTAATCTTCATTTGTTCGTGGAGTCGAGTCATATACCCATATCCAAAGGCCTCAGAAATTAAAAATGTTTGGGCTGACGTCTTAGGGGATCACATTGTCAGGTTGTTTTTTATTCCTGACAATTTAAAATACGAAAGTCTCTTTGGCGAAAGTTACCTCGATTTGTTAGAAAATAATATCGACTCAATGATTAAGCAAATCGTCGAAGAACACTATAATCTTTTAGAGGGCGAATTGTTTTTTCAACAGGATGGAGCACCCAATAATTTTGATACAGCAGTCAGTCAATTTTTGGTTAATCGGTTTTTTGAGCGAAGATTTGGAAAAGAGGTCCTGGCGGAGTGACCTCGCAAGTCACCCGATTTTAACTTGCTTTGATTTCTTTCTGTGAGGACATTTCAAATCCAGGGTATTTCCAACAAAATCCGTATCTTTGAAAGAGTTAAGTACGTGTTACGTGAATGAATTGTTCAATTCGAGAATGCCGTTTATATACTCATATGATACTAACACCTATAGTATCATAATTTTGACTTCAGATGTATTCAGAAATGTTCGTACAAAATTTAAAAACGGATTGTACTACTGTATCCAACTCGGTGTGGATAATTTTGAACAATACATACAGTAATTTAAACTTCCTCTTATTTTTATTTCCCAAACCTAAAATAATGAATGATCGAAACAGTCATTCTTCAGGAACGTATCGAAAAGTTTAAAAAAATTACAATTATGTAGAGAATTGAAAGACCTTTCAAAAGATGTATCACTGGACCTCACTTTTGCCACTTGGGGGACACGACTTTGTAGACAAGGGGTAATGGTATACAAGTATATTACATTAAAATATGTCCCCTTTTGGCGAAACAAGGTAGACGTGACCAATTATTTGATGCTGTTTTCCAAAGAAGGTGGATTGGTAGACAAGGGGTAATAGAATGGCCGGCGAGGACGCCTAACTTAACCCCACTTGATTACTTCTTGTGGGGTTACCTTAAAAGCACACTGAGAAAATGACCAGGAGAAAAATATTTGCTGAGTTTTTTTTAGCTAAACTAGCCAAAATTTTTGTAAGCACTGAAATACGAGTTACCTGATTTAGTGGAGTACGCTTTACTGATATGAGTTTACTGAAATTGTAATGTTCTTCGCTACTATCGAATACTACATTCTTGTTACAGCAAAACAAAAGATTAGCAAAATATATTACTGCAGTTGTAAAATTTACATGACTGGTACTGTAGATATTTTACTGTGGCGAAAGAGAATTTTTTATAAAATATACTCTACTACTTCAAGTAGAATATTTTCTATTTCAGCACAGCTAATATTTATAAAGTAGCTGTTCGGGAGTTTCTGCGCATGACCGGCTGACGAAATTGCGAGAAAGTTCTACTACCAAAGAATAGTTCTACCACTTCTTCTACCACTCGTCGTTTCTTTATAGACGTGCAAGCAATAAGGTATCAATATGTCTATATATTTTGAGAGTGAAAAGGTCTGTGAGAGTGAGCGTAAATATGAATATGAAAGCCTCTTGACTGACTGGGGGTTGTCCAGTTTTTTTGAAAATTTTCAGAGTAAGTATACAGTATATTCATATATAGGTAGTATATTTATGTACTTATAGTATTATTTTCTTTATGTTAGGACTACTTATAAACTTTTTTCTGATTCTTTTTAATAGGTATGAGGTATGATACTTACATGTGTTACGTGGCCTTCTATAAGAATAAGAATTAAGAATATTAGCTATATAAAAATAGTACCTACCTTACTGCTTATATACCTATAATATATATATATTTTATCTATGCCTATTATAATACGCATCCTATACGTATTTAGTTATACCCAGTGACCTTCAAGTTACCTTTTTTTTTTGTTTCTGCGCTTGCACCAGTAAAAATTGCGGGTAGGTACTTAAATCACATCATAATCATAATAGGTATGTACCTGGTATAATACCACAGCTTAATAAACAAAGCTGTGATAATACTACAACATAATATAAAAACTAAAAAACAACTCTCAAATGAATATTGTATAACCTCCAATTTACTACAATTTGTTATTTATATTTAGTTATCAACTTTATGTGTTTGTTATCTTTGTTAGTTTGGTTGATTTACTATCGACTATGGAGACCTAACGAATAAACAAAACATTTTTATTTCTGTTGTTATTCTTACAGAAAGCTGATGAATATGATTAAACTTTTTTAATTTACTTTGACATGCTTAAGCCCCTCGATACTGCTAAGATAGTGCACTTAATTTTTATTTTATATAGGTACCTACACATTTTTTGTTTTATTGCCAATTAAAATCAATTCAAGTAATTTTAAATGACTAGGTACTATATGTTTTATGAATGTATCAGCATAGGTATAGCATGTATAGCATTTTAAATGTTTTTATGGATTCTTAGTTGAAGGAATCACGGATCAAAGTTTTTACTTGCTGGATGATGAAACCATAAAGGCCTTATTTCCAAAATGTGGACCAAGGCTTGTTTTTAAACAGAAATTTAATGAATTTAAACAAAAGTTGGACAGTTCAGCTTCCTTGGTATTGGTATGGATACTTAATTAATAAGAAAATAAAAACTGTATTAAGTATGCAAATTATTTTAGGAAAGTGATACCACTTCAAGGGCATCAACTGACACATTGGAAAATTCAAGTATATATTCATTTGTACCAGATGAAAGTTTTATTCATCAGGTTTTAGCTACATCGTCACCTAATCCAACACATGCAGAAGATAATGCATATGTTGCAAAGTCTGTAACTGAAGTTGTTGAAACAGATGTAATAGATCAGTCTGTAAAGAAAATTAAATTTAGTAGTGTTTTCCCACAGGTAAATTTAATCTTGAATTATTTTCTAAATTGTGCGTTATTATTTTCTAATTTACAATGAAATTGACAAAGTTTCCATATTAAAGTCTATTTGTTACTGTAGGGTTTAGAAGCAGCTTTGAACAAGTATCCGGACGGACAACTTGTTCTTTTGAAGAGAAATAAATTAACTAATGATTTGAGGACAAAGTTAACGAAAGTAATTGTTAGCGAACTTTTTGGACAATATGGAATGAATCAGTAAGTATGCAAACCATCAGGTATTTTCATATTATACATTTTCATTGTTTTTAGTATTAAGGGAGATGTATTGAAAAGAGTCGCTGATGAAATCGAAACATGTTTTCCAGCAGAAAAAGGGGAGACATATTATATACCATATGACGCAACAATAAAAAAGGGCCCAAGGGGAAAACTTTATACAAAACTGATTAACACAAAATCTTCTCTTAAATTGGCAAATGCTTGTATTACCACTGACAAAATTGATCATGATCAGCATGAAAAAGAAAATGTAAACCCATCATCAGGGCAAAAATTACAGGAGGAATACCTAACATTTTTAAAAATAGGCGTAGAGCCATACACCAAAGTTTTAGAAGCATGGGAAGGCAGTTTCAAATTGAGAAGAAAATTATATTTAAATACTGAACTTGTAAAAATCTATGAAGATTTCCCTTGTTTAAGATTAGATCCAGGATTAGAATTGGTAAGTGTAATCAAAAAATGTTATATGCTTGTAGAAAACTAATTGTTATTAGGATTATTATTAGTATTAGTGATAGTCCTAGAAATATCAGTAAGTTATTTTAACATTTTTAGATTGAAACAGATTTTAATAAACGTCATCCAAATTGTATCGATATTATATATCATACATGGCGAGAAGTATGTGATGCTATTCTGGCTGAAGCACGAGAGCGGAAACTTACTGATCCCTGTCCTAATGCAGGTAAGCGTAAATTCATGACTGGATATTATCATTTAGTAGGCTAATTTTTACTTATCATGTATTTTTATTCAAATGGTAATACCTGTTTTTATTTCAGATGACTTTGTGAAGACGCTTCTGTTGCTCCCATATTTATTCAATCCTATTACCATCAAAAAGTCAAGAAAAGGATGCATTTGGAGACCGAGTCGAAGTGAGGTGCAGGAGAGTTTTTTTTCGAGAGTCGAGGTACGAAACAAATTTTTTATGATAAAAATAATAATAATTGTAATACATCCAATAATATTGACAGTATTTTAGCAATATAAAGTATACAATAATACACCCTTTTTTACAAAAATATTTTAAACTATACAGTACTGCATATTTACTACTAATCAATAATTAATTATTTGTATTATTTTGCCCTAAAACTTAACAGTCCCCTCATTCTATTGTATTATTGAGACTATTTTTTTTTTTGTTTTAGAATGTCAATGAATTACAAGGGAAACTCAAATTGAGACAGGAAAAACTTACAGGGTATGGCTTGCCAAATCAACCGTTCGGGGCTATAGTTGGAGATATAAATTCACCAAATTTTATAATCATTGTTGATCAAGTCTTGTACAATGTAGACACACCTATACGTGCTCTTGAATTATTATTTAAATTATTCCATGCTTTAGACGTAGAATACCCTCCCGAATGTACACATGTTTGGAAGTTTTTAGAGCAAGCAGTCTTTAAAATGAAAGTAAAAACTATTTGTCCAGCAGCCTCAGCATTATTGGCAGATATTTCGTATCACATAGAAAACAAAAGTTAAGTGGGAGTTTATTTTTAATATTAATACATTTTATTTATATATTTTACTATGCCCAGATGTAGCTTTTGCCAAATCACATATTATAAGACAAATGCATTAATTACACATTTAAAATATATACACCAATGTCAAGAAACCAGCACTTACAATTGTGCTGAAACAAATTGTAGAAGAATATTTCCATCTTTAAAATCCTACAGAAAGCACATAAATGGTCATCCAAGTAATATAAATTCAACTGTTTGTGAAAAAAGTAATATCAATGAAACGTCTTCATCTTTTTGCAGTGTCACTGATGGATCAGATCACACTAATGAAAATATTATTTTTCCTTCTGTAAATTCTAACCCCTTTGAAGAAAATATTTTTCTCCAATTTAAAAATAGATTGCACCAAAAAAAGATAGTTTTTATTTGTAAACTGTATAACAAAAATACATATTCAAGGAAAGATATCCAAAACATTATGGACAGGGTAAATGAATTACTTGGTGAACCAATTGATATTCTCGAAAAAGCAATAAAAACAATTTTTGAAAATAACTCTCTGGATTATTTTCAAATAAATCAATTTTTTAATGAAATTACTCACTTATTTAAGGAATTTGATAGCGAAACATTGAGATTTAATGTTTTGGAAAAGTCCAATTTCTTTATCAAGCCAATGCCATTTACTGTAGGAGAAGGATTTGAGCTAAAAAAATCAGTAATGGTAAATAAATCATACACTGCAGAGTTTGTTCCCATCTCTAAAGTTTTAGCAACTTTCTTTTCTATGCCTGATGTTTTATTAGATACTATTAAGTACATCGAACATATTAAAAATCAGAAAGATATTAGTAATATTATACAGACAAATTTTTGGCGGAACAAAATTCGTGATTTTAGTGAAAGTGACATAATATTTCCTTTGTTTATTTATTATGATGACTTTGAAGTAGGCAATCCATTAGGTTCTCATTGTGGAATACATAAATTAGGGGGTGTTTATTGCTCGATAGCTTGCTTACCGCCAAAATATCAATCTAAATTAGAACATATATTTTTACTAACTTTATTTCATTCTCAGGACTTAAAACAATTTGGTCCTAAAGCCATTTTTTCTCCAATGATAAATGAACTTAATCTTCTTAGAAAAAAAGGTATAAGGGTAACACAATCATCAGAAAATATTCACATCTATTTCTGTACTGTTGCATTTTTAGGAGATAATCTAGCATTAAATACTATCCTAGGGTTTCAGGAAAGTTTTTCATCAAATTCATATTGTAGAATATGTAAATGTCTAAGAAATGAAACTCAATATGCTACTACTGAAAACAATGAGAAAATTCGAAACCGCGAAAATTATAATACTGATTTGAAAACTAATTATCCGTATTTAACAGGTATAAAGGTAGACTCTGTATTAAACAGTATCGAGTCTTTTCATGTAACAGAAAATTTTTCTGTAGACATTGCACACGACATCTTTGAAGGTGTAGCAGGTGTAGTTATGGCAAATTTATTATATCAATTTATTTTTATTGATAAATACTTTGATTTAGAAATCGTGAACAATAGAATAAAATTTTTTAATTTTAATTCTAATCATAATAAACCCCCTCTCATTTCACATGAAAATCTAAAAAAGAAAACTCTTAAAATGTCGGCCTCAGAGATGAAAACTTTTGTATTAAATGCTGGATTAATTTTTGGCGAATTAATTCCTGCTCAAAATAAATACTGGAAATTATATACTCTATTGAATAAAATATTACAAATTATTCTTAAACGTTATGTTACAATGGAAATGATTGCTGAATTGAAGGACTTAATCCATAAACATCATACATTGTATATATCATTATTTGAACAGACTCTTAGACCTAAATTTCATTTTATGACGCATTATCCTACTGTTCTTGAAATGTGTGGCCCATTGACATGTTTATCAACTTTGAGGTTCGAGTCTAAACATCGTCAGTTTAAATTGTCGGCAAATGTAATATCATCAAGGGTAAATATTACCCACTCTTTGGCCTTAAAACATCAACTTTCATTAACTTCACGATTTGCTGATGAAAAAGGATTTATTGATAGTGTTTGTTATAAATCTGAAAAAGAATATTTTAATGTTAAAGACTTTCTTGCTCAATGCAATATACCTGATTCCAAAATATTGTGTCAGGAATCAATACATAATTTCGAAGATAGTGTGAAAACTACTAAAAGAATAACTATAAATTCAAAAGTCTATAAAATAGGAGACATAATTTGTGTAAATTTCACAAATATCCCATTTTTTGGAAATATTTTATATATTGTCGTTAACAATAAACTTAATGTATTATTCATATATGAAAATTTTGTGACCATCAATTTTAATGACCATTTATGTGCTTTTCTTGTAAAAAAACACAGTCAAAAGAACTGTATTTTTTTAAATGATCTAATATTTTTTGATACTTTCAACATTACAAATGTTAATAATTTAAGTTATGTGGCATTATAAATAAACTAAAGAGTGCAGTGCAATTTTTGTTTTAGCATGTTTCTGTAAGTTATAGTATTTTTATTTCTGCCACTAAGACAGTCCCACCCTCAAATTTTAAATTGCAACACTATATGTCATGCGATATATCATCTGAAAACTTGTTAAATTTACAACAAAACCCTACATTATAATTTGGACAATTGATTGTTCTTCTATTGCAAATTTATACATTATACTACTTACATATTATAATTTTGTTAAATGTTGAAAATCTTCTACAATAATTGAATTAATAAATGTAACACAAAACTTTTTTTAATTTGCAATAACTACCTACTAGTCGAATTAAAAAGAAAGTGCTCATGTGGTACAAATGAAGCCACTGATAAACATGTCTCCTCAAAAACTGGCCTGTCCGATCATTATTTTCACTTAATATGCCAAAAATTGCACTGGACCCTTTTAGATAGGCTACACCAAAGTATGTACTATTATTTTTTTATCTTGAAGTATTTATTTTAGTTAAATACCTATTTATTGTTAATATTTTAATACTTATTAAAATTACTTATAATACTTGTAAAACTTTTTACATATACCTATGCCAAAACTGATGCACAATAAACTATATTTTATGTACAACTTTGTTTTAATGGTAAGTTTTAACAATCTCCCAAAAAAAAAAAAATGAAAGCAAAACTCAAATTGTAGGCGTACACTGCGATGAATTATAGTGAACATACAACACACGTTCAAACTACTGCTGCCTGGGGAGAAAGTTTTTTTGAAATAGGCATTTTTTTAAGGAGTTTTATCAAATGTTACACTTTCTTGTCGTCATTAGGTAACATTTTTTTGTAAATTTATACAGTATGTGTTCATCAGAACTAAATGGATATAATCAACTTTTTAGTAGTTCTTTTCTAGTATTTTCATTATGAACTAATAAGAAGTTGATTATATTCATTTAGCTCTGATGCACACCCTGTATAATTTACAAAACAATGTTGTGATGACGAGAAAGTGTAACATTTGGTAAAAAATATATGGCTGTACTGGCCAAGTTGGCTACCTACTAGGGGCGAGATCCCTTTTGAAACAAAAGTGATATTTGCTAGAATAGTAAAGTAAGTTCACAGATATAAAATAGATGCAGCTTGCAACAGGTACATATATTCCTAATGGTGTTATAATCTCTCTGTTGCCAGTAGAAAGTACAATTTTTGGCTTAAAAAGATCTTTACCACTACCAAAGAATATGTTTTTCTTTCAACAAATTATTTTAACTATTATAAGTAAGTACACTTTCTGATTTGTAAGTATCTTTGCTGTAGTAGTAAAGATGCATTTGCTAAAGCAGTAATATTTGTACACTACAGTGGCTGTGAGATTTTTCATAAAGTAACTTTACTGTAACTGTAAATCCTGAGTAGCAAAGTGGATTCTCGTGGTGTAGTAAACTTCTTAGCTGGCGCCTATGTTGCCAAAAATTTTAGCTAGGATAGCTTAAAAATTAGCTGTGGTTATATAGAAAATTTCTCAGTGCAAGGTGTATATAAATCCACCGTGTAATTTAGATCAACTGAAACAAAGAATTCACAGAGAGTCGGGCAATAAATCAGCAACTTATTGGCAATGTGTTAGATGAATTTGAATTTAGACTTGGTCATTGTCAGTTAGTGAACGGTGGTCATTATGAACATTTACGTTAATTGAAGTTATTTCATTATAATTTCGTTAACTAATTTTTTCTTTTGCTAGTGTTGAAACTTTTTTAATTGGAGCACCAGTAAAATAGCTTTTATAATTTTATTATCAATTTAATAAATAACTTAATTAATTTTATAATTGTCCTCATTTCTTTTATTATTAACTTAATAAAAAATTATAAGACTATTACGGGCTAATTTATCAAACCCTATATAGCCGTATTGTGTCGTTTATTTTTGTTTTATTTATATATTTATTTATTTTTCAAATAACGATTTAACATCCAATGGTGCCTTCCTTTGGATGTGCACCACGTATCATTACAGATAGGCTTATCAAACCCTATATCGCTGTATTTGTAATGAAAAACTCTATCCAAATATGCAAAAATATACTGGGTGTTCCATTTAAAAAATTAAAATTTTAATTCGTACGCCGTTTTCAAAACACCCTGAATAAAGTTGAATACACGC
This sequence comes from Pogonocherus hispidulus, assembly GCA_963924545.1. Lineage (NCBI taxonomy): Eukaryota > Metazoa > Arthropoda > Insecta > Coleoptera > Cerambycidae > Pogonocherus > Pogonocherus hispidulus. The sequence goes on from OZ004693.1 coordinate 75,111,294, forward strand.
AAGAGATGAGAAAAAACGAAACAATTAAAATCGACGGGTCCGAGCAATTTTTTATAAAACATATGTTTCCTTCGTTTCTGAAAATTATGCATTATTTTATGGTAACGCACAAAAGTCATAACTTTTATACAGTGATTTTTCAAAAAACGCCGTGACAAGTCGAATTTGTTTTTTAAAAAGACACGTGCATCTCAAAATTATAAAATTAAATAAGCAACACTTAACGAAATTGTTCAAAATTAATCATTCAATTATTGAATGTTTCATTTCAATTATTCAATTGCGAATTATGCAATTCAAATATTATTAATTGTTCAAAGCATTAATGTGCAAGTTAAATCAAGTCGTTAAAAGCACGTATCAAACCCCTAATATGGGGTACCGTACTGGAAAAAGGGGTTTCCATTTCTGTTTAAAATACATGCAGGGCGTTGCAATTTAAAAAATATATGATGACGTCACAACTCTAAAACAAAAACAGATACCTAAAACAAAATTTTTCATTTCACGGCGTTTTTTGAAAAATCACTGTACTTATAAAAGTTATGAATATTGTGCGTTACTTTATCACCAAACTGTATATTGAATATATGTTATTTTATATACACGGTGGTCACTTTTACGAAGCCCACCATTGGCATCTTGGAAAGGGTAAAATATACAGAGTGGCTTAAATTAGAAAAAGTTGAGCATTTTTATGCTTCTCAATTACCTATCTGAAAAGAAATCCAGAATATTTTGCGTAGTTCCTGAATTATCGCTGTAGCGAGAGCTGTGCTTTTCTTATTTCCGTCATTTATTATAATAATTTAAAGCTTTTCTTATATGTAGTTACCTATTATGTATTTATTTGGTTTTACTTGATCCATTCACAAGCTATTTAACATAAATACGTTAATTGTTAATTACTCTCGTTAATAAATTATTGGTTTAATGTTTCGCATTAACAAAAAAATTTAGTTAGCACAAGGAGTGCTGCTATATAACTTTTCTTTTATTATCTATGTATATAACTGTGATACGTTAATTTAGGCTTCCGGAAACAGGACCGTAACGAAATAAATAAGATGGTTGTTGAAAGTACACCAAAATTTAACTAATCGCAATGTGCGACACATGGGTGAATTTGGGATGGAAATATCATCCAGAATCCGCATAAAAAAATTTAGAGCCGTTTTTAAAAAAAAACTGATGATGGTTCCGCGAAGGCGCAACGTTGGAGATAAAAATTAATAATAACGCATTATAGGCCACTAAAAGTTGCAACGAAGAAGTGCTCTTAATTTTAATATATCTAGAAAAATAGACCACAAAAAAATAATCACTTTTTTCAAAATAACTCTGTTTATGCTATTTTAATCTGCCTCTAAGCGAATTTGTATCTCTTATAGTTTCCCGAGATCCCCATGCAGTTCATTTTTATGTGGAACACGTGGACAGTATACAATTACATCCATTGGATAGTATAGTAACCAAAATATTACTTTAGGATTACTCTTGCCGTTCTTTGTATTTGCAATATGCACTATATCTGTAGCACAGTATACATAACATAACAATTGTTATACTGTGATCTGTAGGTACCTATACCATAGAAAATATATATTTTCTATGACCTATACGTACCTTACTTCCTAATACCATCACAAATCCATTTTCTATAATATGTATTTCAAATTGCTTCGTGCAGTGAACAATAGTTCCCAAAATAATTTGTAGTTTTTCACTGCTCATTCTAAATTTCTTTTCCACAACATGCACAAGCACTGTTTATTATAAAGTCGGAATTTTGTTGTTACATCATAAGATAAGATAAAGGCACTAATGAGACTATAGATACAAACAAGAATTATAGATTATGGTTTATATTCACAGAAAATTAAATTTGTTTATATATTCTACTTATATATTTTATGGTTTATCGAGTTAACGAGTATGTAATAAAATATTTTCGCTCCAGGCGTCACATTATTGAATGTTACGCTTTACCAAATTTATAAATAAAAATGAAGGTATAACTCACATCCACAAGTATTATATTCGATATTAAAAGCAGACAAAAAGCAAAAGCAGGTATGTTCGTACAAAGGAGTCACAAACACGTTTTCAAACTTTCCGCTATATTGCGTATGGCATTAAAACCATGTATGTTTTTTAACTGGTTGTTGGTCAAGGATTTTTAACTTATATAAGTTAAAAATCCTTGGTTGTTGGTAACTTGGTTGACTTAAGTCATGGATAATAAAAGAACAAGAGTTGGCATATACAGGGTGTCCCACGGTGACGATAGACATTATTAGACATATTTCAGAGACTACTTCGATTTTAATTTAGAAAATTTGGGCAATAGTGTTTTCGGGCATGCCCTTCTCAACTAAAATAATGGCATCCACCTAACGCTTCCGGTTATACCGGAAGTTGATGTCATCTTCGTTATTTTAAATGGAACACCCTGTATATTATTGTAATTTACAGCAAGCAGAGAACTCCCACCACAGTGGTGGGAGTTCTCTGCTTGCACCATAGAAAAGTTAATATTTAATTTTCTATGGCTTGCACTGCTAGTTCGACCAAAGACCAAAGAATGAAAGAATATATTGTCTTTGGTTCGACTGACTCGCATATAGATGACATCGCACTTTGTTGAATTTCTCGTAGGCTATCGATGTGACGTAGTCGCAACTATTTTGACACTGCTATTTTGTTACTGCGATCTTACCGGAGCAGTCGCATTAAGCGCTGCATAGTGCATACAGACATATGCGACAGAACTTCTTATCGTTGATCGTAACACCATCGCCACAGAAAAAAGGAGCTTTATATAGAAGCGAAGGTATAGGTTTGTTCCTACACAGCGCCAAATTATCAGCAAACTGTCAGGAGTCTGCACAGAACATATTTACATGTTCCAACACAATCATTCTCAAACTATAAGTCAGATTCAGAATTAAGCAAAGTGGAATGACCTCGCCGATCTGGTAAAATGCGGTGAAGCATGGGCGTGCGTATTCTGTTTTACCATTGGGCACATTTCATTTAATATATACTCGTATACTATTCTATAGAATACTTCTAGTATATGCATTTCCACTTTTTTAACTAACACAATTAAGTATAAACACTGACACAAAGGATAAATACACTGATAATTTTACCACAAATTTTTACCGTTAAGAAACGCGCGCGAAATAACCCAATATCACGCCACTGCTTCCCCAGTAGTCGAGCGCAGTCGCTTGTTGGTTCCTGATTCGACTAATCAACGTCGTTGAAGCTCAGAAAAAAAGAAAGGGAAAATGCAAGAATATGTATGTTAAATAAGGATGAACAGCTTGTCGTCAACTTTACGGCGTTCGCAGTTGCCAAATACTTGGAAATTTCTTGATATTATCAACGAACATAAACAAAGTCTTTGTTTATGTTCGGTGATTTATTAAGTAAAAGACAAATTAAACATTGTGTTTGCTCTAATAAAGTACAATAGGGATAAGGGACGTTAAAGACAAGTAAAAAAATGGATAAATAAGGTAATTAATACGTTTCCTCTTTTAAATAAGAATACTTTAGAAATAAATGTGACAACACAGATCTACTCTTTTTCCGGTCATTGCACTTTGCTTAATTCTCAATCGCAGTTATAGTGATAATATTTTACCGTTCCAACAAAAAAGTGACTAGGTTTCCAACGGTTTGGTGACTGTCAAATCGATTTGAAGATTATTTAGAAACTACTAGTCAGACGCATGCGTAGTGGATATTGGATAAAATGAAAATTGAAAATGGCAAATCTGAAACTAAACTAACCTAAATTTTTAGAGAAAGTCGATTATTTAAATATTGTTTGAAGTGTTATAATATCAGAGTAATAAATAAAGGGGAGACCGTTATTTACTTTCTAAAGTGAAGCCTTGAGGTAAATGTATTTACAAACATCGGTCCCTGCAACGTCCTTGACATTGATGCCGAAGTTACTTTTTTATTTTTATAGCTAGGTACAGCCGTCATCATTTTCATTGATTAACATGTAAAGATCTACCACATTCTTGACCTCAATCAATTTACAAATTAGTTACATTGTAATATGTTTAAGGCTACCCACTATTTTTTTGTGACTTGTGTTATAATTATAGGCTCTCCATACCCAAGCGCCGGAAGTGGCAACATTGCCTGGTATTAACCTAATATAGCAAGTAACGCCATTATTTTGAAATCAAAAATTGGTGAAGCCGAGTGTTTTATGTGTTCTTAAACTGTGTTTTTGAACTTAACTTTTGTATATAATTATGTATATTGTAAGCATTTCCGTGATATAGCTTGATACGCCACTACGCTGATACGATCAGGGACCATCGTGTGTTCATTATGTATTGTTTGTTTATCAACATCCAGTAGGTTGAGGTTACATGTTTACATTATGCTTTGAAATAGGGAATGCGGTCTCCCCTTTATTTATTACTCTGATGTTATAATTTTATTTTTATTATGTGTGATATTACAAGTGAAGGCGAGAGTAATCTCAATATATTCTCCATGGATGTCGCCACTGGAGATGTTGATGTAATTCAACGCCAGTCGGGGCATATTGTCCGTGGAGTAGTTGTTTTCAGCATCTCCTTCCAATAATTAAGTAGGATTGTCTTCCTCAAAGACAATAGAGGTCGCTGTAATGGCATCTGCTTTTCTGCAGATCGTTATCTGTCTGTCAATTAGACAATAATTGTCAGACAGGTAGTACCAAAGACCCAAAGAGGGCACTGCAGTGTATTTCACTGTATCTCGCCACTACAAACATTCACATTTGAGTAAATGTTCAAACTTTTACTTTTTATTATCTGTTACCTGGCATTTTTTAAGGTTAACTCGTCGAAAATCGAACGAACGCTTCTAGCGATTCAGAAACTGCTGTGTAGAAACAAAGCTAATGTTTCCCTCCAAACAGTTGCCATGCGCTTGACAAGTAGTTCCAATCCAATATCATGCATCCTCACTTTTCTGATACGCATATGTGTACCTGATATTTTCGTTTAACTTTCGTTTGTGTTTGGTGATATTCATTTATTACTGATTTATAAAAACATGCATTCACTTCAAATATTTTGCCATTTTTAAAATTTAAATATACCTACTTCTTTCCTTGTAGGTTTTAGTGCCATGTATCACAGAATAATAATACGAAGTGTACGCGTGTGTTAGGCAGTGTCACACAGTGAAGTGAAGGCCCCACAACAAATTGTCTTTTTTAAGACATCCCCGTGCGAAAGCAGAATAAGCGGTTTTGCGAAGCGGCAGTGCAGAGTGGCGAGCACTAAAGAGGATATAGGGTGATGAATCGGAACACGAGTCCGATGAAGGCTTCAGATGCCTCGTCCGAAGCGGAAAGCAGCCTCTCATCGCCGGCCCCTAGCAGTTTTGTAAGCGGGGGATACGAAGCGTTGGAAGACCCTAGCTGAGCGGTCTTTAATGAATTACTCGAGGTTAATAGAAAGATGCAGCAGCAAAATGAGCTACTAACAACAAATCGCAGATCTAAATAAAAGGCTCGATGTGTTCATGGAGAGACAAAAGCTCGTATTGAACCGACAGGAGCGGTACCAAAAACAACCGCCCCCGCAAATAAACCAGATAAGCGGAAAAGCTCTCTTCCCTTTCAGATACGGAGCAACCACGAAAAACCGAGCAAGCACAGAGAACAGAGAGCTAGGTTGTCGATCCCCCGCAAGAGGAGGCGGTGACCAGAAACGGGACGTTCTCAGTAGGAGCTTAAATAGACCGGAAGTTGCCTTCATGAGATTCAAACGGCGGCGTCACGATTACTCCAGCCTCAGTGGACGACCACAAGGAAGTTAACAGGGTTGCTCACGGGAGAAAAACAAGAGTATCACACGTAATTCCTACAAGAGGATCGGCTCTTACGGGTGGTAATCCGAAGAGTCCTCACTGGTGTCTCAGAACTAGACATCAAGAAGGATTTCACCGACCAACGTTTCACTCCGAAGGCAGGTTACCGAATGACCACTATCCCCACTGGTGCCTCAACTAGACATCAAGAAGGATTTCACCGACCACGGTTTCACTCCGAGGGCAGTGTACCGAATGACCAGTTGGAGACAAAGAAGCAGATGTGGCCCCTGGTACTAGTTCTAGTACCCCAGGAGCAGACAGCCTTACTAGATGTGAAAATGTACTGTGACCCAGTAAAGACAGCAGTAAGGGACATCGCAGTGTCACCGATGCCAAAAGTTCGGATACAGAGAGAGCCGATGTACCGCACAGCAGAAGTGTGTGAAATGCGGTGAGAGCTACGCTACTACGGTACGGAATGTCTCAGGAGGAGCGACACTTCAGCGAAATGCGCCAACTGCGGAGGACCGTATTCGGCCCGCTACCGGAATTGCCCGCACTTCCCAAAGTTCGCGGCAACTAAGAAGCCAGCGCAAAAGCCAGAAGAAACAAAAAATTCACAGATTTCGCAATTCTTGCAACCATTATCGGTTACATTGGAAATGATAATACAATATGAAAAATATATAATTATTCCGTATCATCCGTCTCTAATCACGGCGAGCCCGCTAGGGAGGACTAACCAATAAACTGCTCTACGGCCGGCTGCGGCCTGCATCTCTCCTAACTATGATCCACCGCGACACCGTCGTGTCGGGCATACTCCTAAAATTGCCGTTACTCTGCCCATTATCCGAGCGCATAAACATTTCCAATGTTAAAGTTAAAAGCCGGTAGCTACACCGAAGCCGCGAGGCTCGAGCCAGCCATGGCCAACAAAACTGCGAGATAGACCAACATAGGGTCAACAAAAAACGGGATAGACCATCAGAGATTACGATGCCGGAAATGGGAAATATGGAAGCAGCTGCTGCTATTGCGATCTGTACTGAGAGGTACAGTGAAATCGCGGTGATGTCCCGTTACTTACCACATCCTGATCCTATCCTGGCTCAAGACATCGAGGCAGCTCTGACGAACAGGCCGCAAGTATTGGCAATTGGAGATTTCAAAGCAAAGTCCCAGAATGTGGAACAGAAGGACGATGAACATCCGTGGAAGGGTGCTGCTGAACTATCTAGATACCCACGACGGAGAAGAAGTAATAGCACCGGACGAGCCGACGTTCTACGGAGAGTTAGGCAGACCTGACGTGCTGGATATCCCTTAACTCAAGGCTATATCGACGGCCAATCCCTTCCTTATTCTTATCCACCGACACATTCTTCACGAAGAGGCGCACCGATTGGGAAGAGTTCCAAGCAGAAATGTAAAGGATCTGTACACCCTATCGCGTCATCGACGCGATAGGGTGTACAGGGTGTCGAAGGAGGGAGCTCAAAGCCTTTGTCGAAAACCTTGAGAACCTTGCTGCCACGGGAGCCAGCACAACGGAAATAACCCACTAATTATTCACTCAACAGGTGAATTACAGTTGTTGGTGCAGGAGATAATTAGGGAACGACGTAGTCTATAATCTGTGGACGTAGTGCCATGAGACGCGCTCAGCGGATGAGGAGTCCCCTGGATAGGTCGGTGCTAAACCAGCTATCAGGCCCTCAGGGACCCGATAATTTTCGCGGGTAGTGGATAATGGCTAAACTAACTTCTGTATTTTTAGTATAACATTTCATTTGTTTTCAAATACTCTAAATCCTCTTGTGTTAATGATGCGCCCTCTTTAAGTTAGGTTTTGCATGATTCTAGATATTGAAATATACAATTTTATATAAAGAAATGAAATTTTATTTTTTAATTTTTGAGATGTTTCTAACATTTTTTGAGTGCAGATATATAGTTTCATTTGAAGTGGTCTTAAAATTTAATTTTAAAATAGAGCACACTATGTAGGTAGTTACTGCATGGTATACTATTTTGCAACTTATGGCCAGCTTTATGTCAACAGTTTTTATAGAGGGAAGAATAGGTAAGTATGAACTTCAACATTTTTGTGTGTTAGTTCATAAAAGTAAATGTCAGTGGCGTAAATCACATAAAAATATTGCATCACCATTTACACCTTACAGAATGTTTTACCTAATTTTTCAAATATAATTTAAAAAATTTTTACGTCACTGCCAACGAGTTCCAGTCTTTAGATTATAGCCATAGATTTGGTAAGGGATATTGTGGTTCCAGTCATAGATAAGAGATGAAAGTTCCAGTCATCAAACGAGTTTTAAAAACTAGACTTGCTGCTTCCCACTTTTTAGATGGTACGGTTCTACAAACCTTGGTACTGGTGGAACCTACTAATAATTGAAATTGCCAGTGCGTGTAGAACTGATGAACTAATGAAAACGACGATTGATAATGTGGTGGAAAAAATATTTAGCAGAGAACATTTACTGTCTGCAATTCTGAAAAAGAAAACATGGCAAAATATTCTTTAATTTACAGCCTAAAAATATAAATTCCCAACGATTATGTACAGCTCAAAGTATAGCCCATCACACAATATGTGTAAAATAGCTACTCATTTAAATTTACCTGATAATAAGGAATAGGTATACCTTTCTACTGGTCATCGCTTCAGAAGAACACGTCAGCCACACTTCTTGCTGATTCGGGAGCGGACATACATTAGCAAGCACTAAAAAGACGCAGTGGATAAAAATCTGCGAGTGTAGCTGAGAGCAGCATAACTATCTTCAGTGTTCAAAACGCCATGGCCCCTGGCTCATGTAAAAAGAAAAATGAAATGTAGGTATTTGTGGAAAAATAGTGAGCGAAAGAAACAACAAATGTCACAAAAATACTTGAGTTTTCAAGTATTTTTTTTTTGTATGTAACTTGGAATCTTCAAAAATTTGAAAGTGAAGGAATCTCTATAAATTATGTATGTAGCGCCATCTGATGAGAAATTCACTGGTAGAAACAAAAATAAGGTGATAATGTAAGAAAAAAGGTTTTATCAAAGTCTACATATTATTATATTCTAATAAGTCCGCTCACTTCTTTGATCTGGAAACACCGGCAATTTTTTGCTACCAGTCGTATATTATTTTAAGCGTGCTGGTGCCGCTTTATACGAGGGTGCATATTATATGATGACAATAAAATTACATCCCGTACCTGCTTGTAGGGGGCCCATAAAATAATAGTACCTATTTTTAGAATTAACGTTTCACTAGTATAAACAGATTGGGAAAGATTCCAAGGGTAAATATTAGTATTGTTATTCAAACAAATCAATAAATAAATAATTATAGGTATCATTTTAAATTTTAACAATAGTAAATCAATTAAATAAATATTAACTTTAAAGCAGGTACCCATAGGATTAGCCTTTTACATACTTAACACATACCTACGTAATACCGCAGGTATATATATCATTTATGTGAAAGTATATCTTACCATTCACTTCTGTTAAAACGGTTGAGGGAACAGCAGTAAGTTAGTAAGCGTTTGCCAGAGGAAGTGAATTATTGGTCATCAAAATGTGCTCTATATATTATTATACGACTGTGGGCCTCTTTAGATGTTAGTTTTGCATATTTCTGATCTCCGACAAATCCTAAAATGTCTTTCCACTGCTGCCGAGACCTTAAAACAAATAAAGATTAACAAAAAAATTGATTCTTTTAGTTTCTGAATAAAATCAACGCGTAATATTTACAAAAGTTATAGCTATGTGTCTAAAATACTTAAAAAAAACATTTTAAAAAATATGACCTATCTATAATTTTTTTATAATATAATCATGTTATAATATATTATAACATGATTATTTATGCGATAATTGCTATTGTGATAGTTACTATTACTACTACTATAAATACTCATTATAATAATTAATAATAAAACAATACATCATCTTATATACCTATGACTGAGAAAAATGAATCATTAATAATTTTTATTTTAATTGTAAATTTTTGTTAAAGAAACTGTTAATTGCGGTTTTATGCTTTTAAAATTCGTGTTACGAATTAATATATTTTTAAACACATATTCGGTACCTACCTACTTACCAAAGTCTTCATAATTATAATATATGTAGACTTTGTACTTACCGTAAAGTTTCTTTGGGACATTGATAAAACGAAACATTATCTCGAATATTAGTATGGCAACCATCAACACAACAATAAAAATCGTGAGAAGCCATCACAATAAAAGCCAATGCACAAATTAACAAAACTGAATTTAGTGCACCCAGTACAATTCTCGCCTAGGACACTGTGTACAAGACTATTCCTTACTGAGTCGGGGATCGATAGAAACACGATGGACAAGGAGCGAGAGAAGGCAGGGGAGGGACTTTCAGATGGATCGGGCGAGTGAGCGGACTTATTAGTATATATGTAGACTTTGGTTTTATAAAGTAAATAGCTTTTTTAAATAACTCAAATGTGGCATTTATTTCTAAATTTTAGATACAATACTGTGCTGCAATAAATAGTGGCTAATAACAAATATAAATTAATGTGACAGTGTATTAAAATTTACTAGCGGTGGCACATATCTGTATTTCTTTGGTTGGGACTTAATATTTTCTTTGGTTTCCAATTTTTTTAATGTAACTGGTTGCACTTTAATTTCAGTAAGAAGATTCACAGGTCTTACTGAACCAAAAAAATCGGTTATAGGCACATAATCTGGATTTCTTTTAAATAAATCTCTTCTTACTCCTACAGTTGATATACATACACTTTTGGGACAAACTTGCAGCTGAAATTATAATAAAACTTATTCCTGATTAAGTAGTAATATTAATACAATAAATACTTTCCCATAACATTGTGAGAAACTAGAAGTTTATTACTGAAAACTAAATTAAGGTATTCAATGTGGTTTTGCTACGAACTATTTTTTTTACTATTCTCACCATTATTTTATGATGATCAGAATTTAGATTTTTTTTATAGAAGTTATAGAAGTAAAATTATACAAATTAAAGTACAGCGCTTAGTAATGGATTCCAAACGATCCTCAACCTCTCCACCGCTGTCTGTTGACTTGACAACATTACTCAGTCAGCTCGGCTGGCTAGCACTACACTTCCAGTGTTCGTATGTGTTACATTGTATTAACAATTACCCTAATTTAAAGTTTGATGGTACCAGAGTATGGTATTATGGTGGAAAGTGAAAACAAATGTTTTGCATGTTGCTGCTGAGAAACATAAAGTTCGTGCAACTGGCTCTTTAACTAAACAGTTGAAAGACAAACAATTCAATTCAAATCCAACTGTAGACAATTTTTACAAAACTGCATGGATGGAAAGTATGATAGTGTTAGTTTAGTGTATCTACAAAATGAACATTGAGAAAACGGTACTTATTGGTAATTTCGAACAAACTTAAAGCTGATGAAACCAGGAACATTGAAGGTCGGGGCATCATAAACATGTTGATTTAGGGGGGGGGGGGATGGACAAGTCGATTCCAATGCAATCCTATTTAATATCTTTGAGAGCAGTAGAATGCACAAATACAGAAACATATGTGAATAGTAATTTGAAAACAAGACAGATTGAAAATTTTTATTTAAAATAATAGGACGGATCTTACTTTTTATTACCGACACAGCATCATATATAAAGGTAGATGTACAATGATGAAATGACACCTGTGAATATAATACAAATGACAGATTTGGCAGTTGGGTTCCACCGTACTGCTGAAAGCATTAGACTGTTATCCTAATATCGATAAATTAATAGGTATTTATCACATTATTTCTATGTTTACATTTATACTATGTTTACATTTTTACATTTATATTAATATATCTAATGAATAATTAGTACATGTTGCCTCTGCCTATGAAATGAATTATATTTTCAGAATATCCTCTATCAATCGTTTATTCCCACTAAACAAATGTGAATCGATCCGTACAGCGTTATATTTAAAATATAAAAAGTAGTATCACCTACATAAACAACAGAAGCAATAGTCACTAGAAAATGTTGCAAAACTACATATAAACATCTCGTTCAGCTCAAGTAATTATTCTTCTAAATAAGTTCAAAATAAATGTAAAAAATTTGTATATGTTAATTTAAAATTAATGATTTTGAGTACTTACAAATTCACCCATGGTTTTATTACTCTGAGGATCAACATTTTCTAAGAAGTCCAATGCATAATAGGTGTACCTATCTATAATATATACTCCAATAGCAGGATCTACATGATGCTAGAAACAAATTAACTTAGTAAAGGATTTTCTCTGTTTAAACGAAACATACTGAAAGAGAATCTTCTCCAACTAAACTACTTCCAACAGCTAAAATATTTGGTGAGTAAAAACGTTCATACATGGATGCTGCTTGGCAGGTATCAATCATGAAAAAAGTTTCATGGTACCTAAAAATGATATTCGGTGAACAGCAATTAAATTGGGTGATTTTGACCTGTATTAATTACAATTTCTAAGCAAAATTTGTTATATGTATAACAAAGGAAGACTTACTACTTCTATACTAAATATTTTTCTAGATATTTTTCAATTACTACTTCATTGACATCGGGTTCTTAGTGTTTGCTATTGTGCCAACATAATTACACTTGAATAGAGAGAACAAGAGGGTGAGGACAGCTGATGCTGAAGCACTCCAATGGCTCAATAATGACCATCAATTTTAAAAGAAATAATTTTTAAAAAGTATATTTGGAATATTCTCTAGACTAACTTCATATACACTGTATCGAGATTGCCATATAATAGCAGCATAGCATATTCTAATTTGGATTGTATGAAATTGTTAAAAAATAACAACATAGTGTGTATGGGTAAAATCATATGAATTTCATATAATAAATCCTAGGTTTTTGTATGATGATTTAATAACATCATTTACTAGTGGTGAGAAACACACTGTAGTGCCCTCTTTGGATCTGTGCTACTATCTGTCTGGCAATTGTCAAATTGACAGACAGATAAGGACCTGCTTTTCCGCAGGTGCCATTACAGCAGTGACCTCTATTGTCTTTAAGGAAGACAATCCTACTTATTTATTTGAAGGAGATGCCGAAAACAACTACTCCACGGGCAATATGACCGTGGAGTAGTTGTTTTCGGCATCTCCTTCAAATAAACATCATTTACGTGAAGTCATTTACATAATATATAGTAATATAATTACAATACAACCCCAATATAAAAAATTATAAAACAAAAAACTTAAATCCATTTGAATACTTAGGTAACTAGTTTTTTTTATTATATTTTGGGCGATGTATATGCAAAAGAATTTGTGGATGAATTATATAATTTAGCTAATAAATAATTTGCACAGATTATGTTCTGTCCTAGAAGATATGGAAGATATTGTTAGTCAAAGGTAGGGTTGCGAACCGTCCTGCATTTCGGAGGATGTCCTGCAGTGAGCCGGTGGCTATCTGTTTAATTTTAACTGCTTTTAGGAGTTCTCTCGCAAAAAGTTAGAGACATTTTGTATTATTATATTATGTAGTATTATTTTGTAAATTATATAATATATAATCGTGCATATATTCCAGAAAATTTACCTGAATTTTACGTTCATTCATATTTTTTGTTTGGAAACATTTATGATACACATCTCGAGTCAAAATATTTTAAGATTATTTTAGGGGCACTATAACTTAGGTTACCCGTGCTTGTGAAATTAAAAAAATTAAGCACAAACAAATATTCACCAGAGCATATCAAAAATAATTAACTATTTTGACTGCTTGTGTACTATATAATATGAAAATTCATGTAGAATATTAATTTTAGGAATTAGAATAAAGAGATAGAAACAAAATAATAATAATATACCTCCGTTTTTGCCACATTTGTTCTAATGCATCCGCCATTTCCTGACTAGTGATTTCCTCAGAGTCCTGGAATTTTAAAAAACCATCACCACCATGCCCTGTTAAGTACACCAGAACATTGCTACCTTCATCTGTTAGCAGCTGTTTAGATCTAGGGGTACCTGGTGGAAGCCGTCCTGTGAGCAGTCTTACAAAATTCTCCACTGTAACCTAGTTTTCCATTTCATATGAAATAATAAACTTTGTGAGAACTAGGAAAATATAAATAATATAATATAATAAAAAAATAACCTACATTTTACAAATTTTACTAAATTTCCTATTCGATTAAAACTAAAGGACAAAAATACTGATGCCTCAGGTCACTCTTTAAATTGATAGGATAGTACCTACCAGAGAACTGTTCATATTATTATTTCTAATAATAGTAGTGTAAATTGTAGTAAATTATATCATGTGGGGATTTTAAGACTAAAAGCTTACTCTTACCAGAAATGAAAGTCTTTGCCCTATGTACATTCTTCAAGTCTAAATTTGTCGATTCACAATTGTTCTGTGGGAAACAGCACTATCCAAAAATAGTAAATTTACTAGTTACTTCTTTCTATGTTGCCAAAAGGTACTATGGTGAGTATTTTTCTTATAGGGTTATATCAAACAAACAAACTGTATATAAAGGAAGTTCCTATCATTATTGAAGATATAATTATTATGGGGTGGAAGTGTATGTCTAAGGAATGGCACAGTACCTAAAGATAAAGGGATAAAGGGTATTGAAGTATTTTTACTATTTACTATGTTATTTTAGGACATTAGGGGAGGAGCAACAACGTATAGAGGATACATCTACTACTTCATCTGTACTAGATGAATATTTAGATCAATATCCAGAGATGGCGCAAAAGTATGTAAGTGAACATAGGGAAAAGAGTGAATCAATAGATAGGATTTATGGTCCGGTATATGATGATTCAACATCTACGTGGTTATTGGGACGTAAAAGAATAGATTTCGATAGATGTACTGGAAATATAATAATAGAGGGACAACAATTCAAAGGTACCCCTGGCCTATATCAACTAATTTTCTATAACGATCCATCTTTCAATAAGCAAGATGAGCAATCATATAGGCAGATTCTGGAGCTAAGTGGTGTCCATCAAAACACCCAAGGCTATCTAAAAGGTACCACTTTGAATAAATATCATGATATTATTCAACCGTTATTTCCTAAGCCAAGCCAACGTACAAAATCAGCAGCTGGATCAGGCCTCTCATACGAGAACAATATGATTTATAATAAAAAACCTATAGAATATGTTTACTGGGACGACCCTAATGAACTTGTCGATCGCTTAAAACTTTTGGTAGCTTCGAAAAGTGCCGGAAATACTACATCCCACGACAATGAAATAATTGCCATTATTAATGAACTGAAAGAAGCCAATTTAATTTATTAAGTCGATGACAATGGTGACGATGATGATCCTCTTATATATAGTTGTACAAAAATGATTGAAGCAACACTTTCAATGATTGCAACAAAATAAATGCCTTTGAATTTTGTGTTACTAGTTACTATTGAGATTACTATGCAGGGTGGTAAATGGAAAATCAAATTCTATGTTGCTATTCAAAAATGAAGATATCTTTCATAAAAAAACTGAATTGTTTTCAAGAATGAAGAACATAAGTATCAGTTGGATTGAGGAAAGTTAACTATATCTAAGGCTCACATAGAATATATTTTCTATTGCTCTCAGGGAGAAGAGGACGAAAATTATTTAAAACTATTTAAAATGTGATGAGAACAATAGTACACTTACTTCATAACCTCTATAATCTACTTCAACATCATCTCCATACACATTAATATGCTGGTTAGCATTATTGAAAACTGTAGCGGGCCTAGGATTTCTCGCATTACATGCCATATCATCAGCAATCATTAAAATAATTTGACTATCGGGTATACCCAGCCGCTTTACACTCCTGTATATTGAAAGTACATTTGCCACATGTCGATAGTTAAACCAAAATCTACTAGTATCTACTAATACTGCCCAGTTGTTGGTATGGCCTTTCCTTGGAAAATTTAAATTCTGAAACTGAAATTCCTGTCAATATACTTATCTGCCATAACTAAATTTTTACTTCCAACCTGTGCCTGACCAATATTTATTACATATAAAAATGAAAAAGAGGTAAATACTAATTTTAAATAAATCATATTTATACACATATAAACATTTATTTTATTTTTAGGTTAGTATCATGGGTAACAACATAGAATACATATATTATATATATGATAGAATACAAACCATGGAATATCTTCTTCTTCTTCTTTTTTATTGGCGAACTTTTAACCAGCTTCACTCTTGTTTATACTTTTCACAGAATATCTATAAGAAAGAATTAAAAGCAAAGAAACAGACCATAGAAAACAATAGTACTATTGTTAATTATCTATGATACAGATCATAAAGGAACCACTTCCATTTATGCATAAATATTAAAACTTCTTAATTAATATGTCAAAATTAAATCGAAAGTTTCTAGATTTATATCTCCTGACGTAGGGAAAAAGAAGAAGTTCTAGTACTTTCACTTGAACATCGCTTTTAGGAATTCTGCGGATAGTTCTGTTGTCACCCATGGTTCCTCCTTTATTTTATATTTATGCTGTACATAAAGGTTCCTTTATGTACAGCATATATATAATACTATATCATATATATAATACTACTATATCGCGGGTAGAGGCCCAAAAATTCCGAAAACAACACGGCGCCGACATACAATCTCTATCCTTATCGAGAGTACCTTAGTCAAATATGCGCATGCACACGAATTTCGCGACATCCAATAAGCATGCAGCATAAATACTGCATCTCTGTCTACCAACTTCTTTTAAAAAAAGTTGAAAGTTGGGAAGTCTGTCAGCCTATAAACAGTGTGTCAGCTTCCGTAACCATGGAGATTGCGCATGCGCAAATCGAACAAAGGGTCTCTGGAACAGTATAGCACTATATCTTTTGTCCTTTAATGTTTTCGGAGACACCGCTTATGGGCTAACATAGGAAATACGCGATATAGTAGTATTATATATATGTACTATATATATGATGTACAGCAAAGAAGATGTACAGAGTAATTCTATGGTCAGCCTATAAAAATCCATGACCCAAACAATGTGTCAGGTTCTATCACCATGGAGATCGACGATATCTGCTTATCTGCATATGCGCAACTCGAATAAAGGGTCCCTGGAACTCCTGGAAGAGTATAACACTATATCATTTATCCTTCAGGGTCGCGTTCAGATCAAATGCAGGGCGTTACCGGGCACTTTGAAACCCGTTCAGATTCGTTGGGGTAAAAAACAACTCAGCGTTCAGATTTATTGGGATAAAGACGTCGGGTATATAACTTTTTACCCAAGATAATACTTCGATAAAAGTTGTCGCGCATGCGTATTAATACTGTTGATTCTATGTTTAAAAGTAGATGCTTATGACGTGGATTGTGAAATTTTCATTTATTTATGATTTCTGAATAAGGAGCCTCGAAAAGTAGAAAATAGGTAAATTAAGTATGTACTCAATAACTACCCACTCAAACAATCTTGTGGTGAATGAGGATAATGGTCTCATTCTTGATGAAAATGGAATTCATTATAACTTATAAATGCTCCAGCTCATCATCACCTTCAAACTCTTCCCCATCATCCAAATCCCTTGCATCATCCATAACCATTACATTTTTATAATAAAAAATAATCCCTGCATTATTCATTTTACATTTTTCAGGTCACACAAAGTACTAAAATGGGTTGAAAATTTGTCGTCGGCTTCTCTTTTCTAGTTCTTTGTAAAATATTTATTTCTTGGACAGTTCGCAGCACAGAACAGTTAAAAGAGTCACAGCAACGAATATATAGGGATTTACTGTTTATCAGAGACAACATCAGAGTCAGACTCTGATGCTCAGCTCTGATGAGACAGCCATATTTAGTTTATTTTGTTATTGTTATGCATAATTATAGGTTATGTTGTTTTTGATTTCCCAAATCACAACCACACGTTCAGAATCATTTAACGTCGGACGCAAAAACCAAGTTACCTTTTACCGGACGTTTTTTACTTGCCCGGCGTTTGATCTGAACGCGCCCCAGGTCCTCAAAATCGCTTATGGGTTAACAGAGAATGCGCGATAGTAGTATTATACAGGGTGTCAATTTAATGGCCCCTTCCTCAATTATAGCTTATTCGTAGCTCTATAAAAAAAGTGATGGGGGAATGTAAATGGAACCAAGTGGGGCCCATTTTAGAATTAGTAGCACCTATACTGGGTGTTCCTAAAAAGTGTGGAGGGCAAGTGCGTATTTTTTTTAATTGCAACACCCTGTATTTTTTTAACGTAAATGAAATGAAGGCTCTTTGGGCCATGTTCTTGACCCTAATTTTTTTTTGTTTTTAAATGTTGCGTTTTCAGTCCTACAGTAAAATTCAAATATAGTTCTTCAACCCCTAGATAATTTTTCATAAAAAATTATGTGAAGCTTCAATTAGGTCCTTGTTATCAGATGTAATTATTAATGTTCCATTTTATACAGGGCGTTGCATTTAAAAAAAATACGCACTTGCCAGCCATACTTTTTAGGAACATCCAGTATAGGTGCTAATTTTAAAATGTGCCCCACTTGGTCCCATTTACATTCCCCTAATCACTTTCTCTATAGAGCTACGAATAGAGCTATAATTGAGGAAGGCGCCACTAAATGGACACCCTGTATATAAAATGTTTTTTATAGTTATATAGTATTATTTCATATTTTAGAGGCTACTTTGATTTCCCAGTGTTAAAATATGTAAAAGTTGCCTTGTTTATGTGCCTGGTATGCTCAATGCGCATGTTCGTAGGTACATTGTAGCACTCAAGATCCCTTAACTAGTCTGCCTTGGTACTTGTATTTTTGAAAAATGTCATTTCCATCTACTTCGGTGGGCACATACATAAAAATAAAGATACCAATGGCCCAGTTTTTATACCGATAGCAATAATTGATATTTTAATTAAAAAAAGTACACTTGTTTTTTTGCCACAGAAATTAGAATTTCCTCCTATACTTTATATACTATACTATAAAACAGAGGGTGTTCCTTATTTACAATGAGCGAGTTATTCGGTTTTGAATTTGTCACAATTGGTCAACCCATTTTTGACACCCTGTGGAATTTGCACTACCTTTGGTATTTTCTACGTTTCGACACATTTCAGTGTTAGAGGGTGTTTAACACATTTGTAGACAGTTTAACACATTACCTAGTTTTTGGAGTATTTATTTCCTGTTAGTGTATTTACTACTTGTATCAAATAAGTATAAACGTTGTACCTAATAGGTAGGTATACGTACGTTATACATTTGAGCATATGTTGCTCCTGTTGATTTTTAATTCATGTGGGTAAAGACCAAGGATTTACACAAAAAAATCGCTGGTAAAAGCAGATTATATTTAACTAACAATTAACAGTTTAATAGATTGGGAGTGAAAGCACCGGCCCTTATAATTTGATTCATAAAATAAGTAATAACCAAACTGCAGGGTGCCCCAATTAAAACGATTTTGAATTTTAATCATAATAAATGGAATTATAAAAATATTTTTTCAAAATATTTTTAAAATTTTATTGTAGGCGCCAGAAAGTGTCAACGAATTTCTAAATATTCTGCATTCCTTTATTAGACAATTTTAGTAAATACATTTTCATTTTTCTAAAATAATTTAGTTGAAGAGTTTCAGATAGCCTGCAAGATTTACCAATAGAGTCTAAACCTATGCATCTATAACCACTAATTAAAGAAATAAATTTGTCAATAAAAACAAGAATTACTCCATGGCGCCAGAGGTCTACCAGAAATGTGTATAATTTTTGGACTGTATAGGCAAGTCCGACAGGCTGCCGAGCTTATGTAGGAACTATTTGAAAACATTTATTTATGCAGTATTAATATTTACTAGATTTCTTGATAATTTCTATCAAATTAATTTGACCTCGCGAAATAAGAAACATCAAATCATCACAATATTTTATATAGTTGCTTCTGTATGTCAGGATACATTTAAAACTTTGTTACTAGCCCTACAAAAATAAAACACATAGAAAACAATTTGCATTATAAATAAGAAACATATTTTAACAATATTTCCTTTGAGAAAACAGACATTATTTTTGTAACCTATATATATAAAATACAACAAATGAATAGAAAAAGTAGCAACAAGCACTACTTTCTATAATCATTTTCTTGACAATCTCGTTTCAAGTGGCCTGGCTTGTGACATAAATAGCAAGTTTTTGTATTCTCAGGACAATTCCTTGAAATATGGCCTGGCCGTTGACAGTTGTGGCAGGTGTCATTGGCTACCCGGTCCATTCCTCCCGACTCAGGACAGCTGCGAGCAATATGACCAGGCTTTCTGCAGTTGTAGCAGGACGGCATATCAGGGCTCTGAAGACAGTCTTTGGCAAAGTGGCCTTCACCATAACAACGATAACAACGAGCAGAATCTTCTTTGCAGTCACGAGCATAGTGACCAATTTTATTACATTTGTGGCACTTCTCACGGTTTCTGTTGAAACCACCTCTGCCGCCTCCATCCCGTCCACCAGGCTGTGAGCACTCTCTAGCAAAGTGTCCGGGCTGGTTACATTTATAGCATATGCTTCCTGAACTCATTTCAGCCTACAAAAAATAAACATATTTTCTATTACTTTTATGTAGGTACTTTTTCTATAGTGTAGATGTAAATAGTTATCTTTCTGTAATTTCTGAATGGATAAGCATTTGATTTGGAGAAAAACACATAGATTTTTTTTGTTTTTTTCAGTAATTACTTTTGTAGTTATTGTTATTTCTATGGTACTTCCAGTTTAACTAGAAATGATATCATCTTTCTTTATAAATCTAAAACAAGGAAAAATAAAATAATGAAATATAACCAAACAATGTAGAATGAGTGTGTAGAAGGGAGAGCTGGACCATCAAATAGGAAGTTCTGTTGTGACTTATTGTTGCTATTTAGTTAGTTGCAAGTTGCAACATTAATGAATATAGAATTACACTGATGGAACTTTTTCGATTCTTTTGGAACTATGAACCTAAAGGGGCCACACCTATGAGAAAATGATTCCGCCATATGTTCCTTATGTAAAAGAATAAATTGATCTAGGGGACAGAGCATTATAGGTAACTACGGATGAAAGTACTGATAAAAAAACAACAAAAAGTTGAATTTTAACTAAGTACACAAATATTACAATGTCAGTGACACACAGGGCCGTGTATCAGATTAAAGAAGGTGCGTAATTTCAATACTTTTGTTCTAATTTATTGTACATAACCTGGTTACTTAATGCTTTTCATTATGCGGCAGAAACTATTTGAAGTAGTTATTCTGATATGGACAACTTAATACCTAATACCAAATACAAAATAGGTATTTTTTAAAATCTCCAAAATGTATACATTGTCTTCAATATGTGCTGCCACAGCGAATATTTTTATTATATTAAACATTTCCTATAATCCGTACCGTAATAATATCCATAATAAATCCAGTTTTAAAATTCGATCCTAATGAATCCACGGTTATCAAGTCAACAGAAGTATAAAAAATGACAAGTCGAAGCAGATTTAGGCAATACATAACACGAACTACAATATATTAGCAAATGCTATTAACCAGTTGCATGATACTACTCTACCTTCCTTAGATAAGTCATGTGAAATATATGAAAATGTATATAGTACAAAATTTAAAGAATGCCCTAAATAAACATTTATTCCCCAACAAAAAATTCCATTTACAGGACAAAAAAAGATATAACAGAATAGTTACACTCGACACCAATCTAAATATAATACAAAATTATAAATTACTTGTATATAAGTTTCAATTGTCTTGCCATGGATATTAATTCATTAATGCTACATTTATTCAGGCTGCACAATATACCTATTTGATTAAAGTTATCTGATATACCATAATACACTGGAGATTTTAAGAGTAGGTATATTGGTGCTAACATTCCGTCAGTAGAACATACAGGCAGTAGAGCCATGGCTTGATATGTATATATTAAACATACTTAATAAGTTAGCTGAATTTACATTATTTTGAAACAATTTAAATAGATATGATAGCTTGGAATCACTATTCTGTAGTGCAATGATTTGACATCAAATCTTTGTAAAAGCAGTCTATAATCACAACCTCTGGCTGGATAATAATTATCTACACGAAATGACAAAAGTTAAGAAAACACCATTGAATACCTTTGATTCGATAGGTTTAATATGTGATTAGTAAGTAGAATACCAGATAAGACTACAATATTTCAACTTAGAACGAACTAACAAATAACAAATAGTTTAAAGCACAGGTATATTATTAAAAATGACCGAGTTTTTAATTAGAAAGATTTATATGCATTAATAGTTGTTTGATGAATATGGTATACGAATGAGTTTGTCATCAAATAAAACACCGCCACCTCCCTGACATTACTGTTTAAAAGTGAACTCTTAAGTGAGTAGTCATAAATCAGTTGTTTTCGCGTGTATATGACCAGACTTAGCCACATTCAGTGAGTTTGTTTGCCCAACACCATATTGCCATAAGATCAATTAGTTTTTGCTACCTTAAATATTTATGCTGGTTATATTAAGAAATAGTTTTAAATCACAAAGATTTAAATCGCAAAAAGAACGTAAATAGAACATAGAGAAGTTTTTCAATTAGGTACATTTAACCCTGACAATTATTTCATACGACCAAGATACCATTACCATACCACCACTCAAATTAAACAAAGAGTTGCATCATTAGTAATGTGTTCAACCCTCCTATTAAAATTAAGTTAATTTTATTTCCGATTAAACTGGAAGTGCTACACAAATATTGATAACTACAAAAATAAATACTCAATAAACAAAAATCCACAAATTCTTTCCCCTTTCAAGCTAATTGGCATCCTGTATATATCAAGCCATATCAAGTAATGCAAGAAATTGATAATATAGAACACACTAACTAAAGATTTTTCAAATCTACCATTTACTAATGTCCCACTCCTAAGATATTATTAAGCTGCAATTGTACAGCATATATATGAAAGTGTGAGTAATGACTTGGAAACACCATAATTTCAAAATAAAAGCCATTATAACAAAATAAAAACATTTATACACAATACCTATAAAATATGCAACATTTTTTAATTTTTTTTTTGAGAAATTAAATAATATGCAGATATCCATATACAGAAGATATCAAAATAATTTAAAATTACATTTTTTTGGCGAAAGGACACCAATAATATAATAAATAAGTAGTTTTACAGTTATAACTCTGCAATCTTAAAATATTTAGGTAAAGAATATAAAACGAAAACAACTGGTATTTACATAATTTTGAACACTTGACGGTAACAACTAAACTATTGCAAATTATTATAAGAAATGGATAATGTATAGCAGTTGATGTGTGTGTAAAGAATACAACCACTCTTTAGGTGATATCTGTTACAAGTAGCTTTAATTATTAATCATTTGAACCAGCTACCAAAATTGGTATAGTATAATTTCTAATAGTATAATGTATAAAATGTTAAAATGAGTTGTAGATTATTAAAATGACATTATACAATAATAACATTCTTAAAAAAAATATATATATAAAACATACTACCATTTCCTACCTTTAAGTGAAAACAGGTAAAAATCATTCTAATTTAAAATATGCTTACTGTTGTCTTAAGATGAACCTTTCAAAGAATTTACAGCAAATAAATTACATTAAATTCTTCATTAACAAAATTTTGTAAAAACAGGTTCAAGGGGTAAGAATCACCCAACCTCTTGTAATCTGAACTTTAGATTTCATTCATGATATAGGCTGTATTTTGATTAAAATAATGCTTGAAGATTTAAAGCATATTCAAACGTCTTTAGTAGGTATCGACAACTGACCGTTTTGTTATTTTTGGAATATATAATATCTGTAACTCACTGGTGGCGCAGCATGATTCATTGCAGATTATTTTGGGATTACGCCACCTGTAAAATAATAATAATAAAAAAAACAGTAAACCAGAAGTATTCAAAATAATGATTAAAAGTGTGATATTTTTATTATTTATACTACTTACACTTTTAATTTTTATTTTGAATACTTCTGGTTTCTTGTTTTTTATTATTTTACAGGTGGTGTATTCCCAAAATAAACTGCAATATATAATAACACATTTATTTGAAGGACATGCCGAAAACTACTCCATGGGCAATTATGCCCCGACTGGCGTTGCATTACATCGGCACCTCCATATGAATCGCCAGTCGGGGCATATTGCCCGTGGAGTAGTTGTTTTCGGTGTCTCCTTAAAATAAATAAGTAGGATTGTCTTCCTCAAAGACAATAGAGGTCACTGCTGTAATGGCGCCTGCGGAAAAGCAGGTTGTTATCTGTCTGTCAATTTGACAATAATTGGCAGACAGATAGTAGCACAGACCCAGAGGGCACTACGGGCTACGGTGCCCTCACCACTACTAATATAATAACATGTTTAATATCTTCATTTACTCATTTCAATATTTTTCAACTTTGGGATAGTTTTTCACCTCTAATCAAAAGTATCAGTAGTAGTCATCCATCATATTAAGTTTTCTAACCTATGTAGATATTAATCTTAATTATTTCTGTTTTGGAGAGTGGACAAAAAAAAGTTCGTTTCTTAATAAAAAAAAAAAAAAAAAAAAAACAGGAATAAAAACAGTGAATCTCCAGTGAAATTTTTATATCACATTAAAAATATCATATTTAGGCCTAGAAATGATACCTATTGCTTATTTTTTAATAATGACAACTTAATTTATATAAAAAAAAATCGTATATGCCACAGTGCAATTGTCACTTTGACAGCGACAAAAGTTACCTGGAACTTTTACAGTGACAAATGCACTAGTGGTTTTTCCACTTCTTCATTTTTTAAGCAATTATCGCGGTGTCCGTTGCTAAAATAAATAGTTTGACATTTTTGTCAATAACTTATTGAATTATTAAACACTAACAATGAGTCGATTCGGTGACTCTACGAACAACGAAATTAGTCAAATTGTTAATACCTATAAAGTTTGCATTCATATGTTTCTAAATTTCTTATTCATTAAAATGCCGAATGCCTGCCGAATTACATTCGATGTTTGTATTGATACCGGGTAAACTTGTGTTGCTTAAATTCTAAACTGTTTCCTTTAGCAATTTGACTCGAAAAACTGTCAACCTAAAAACGCTCCACCTTCGAAGTCTCATTTTTAATAGTTGACAGTTTTTCTCGTCTAATTGCTAGGCAACAGTTTCTCATTAGCAATTCAAATTTATCCGGTAAAATACAAACCTCTTGCGCAATTATAAGTGATAAAAATTCACACCACTTTTTAGTCAATCAGGTGCGTCAAGTTTAGGTCGTTGCCAATCCAACGAAAAAATTTCAGCGTATATTTTTTGACTCTAGCGTACAAAAGCCAAAATGTTTTTTACGTTTAAACGATGAGTTTAAAATTGGCATTATAATATAGAAACTTAGTACCATCAAAATCATGTGTTGAATTTTATCTGGAATTTCTGAAGGATTCTCTGTGAGAATAACGAAACATTTTAAATGATAATCACAATTTAAACGTGAAAACACCACAAGTTTTTTTGAATGTTAACCCTGTAGGTATGCGCCAAATTCTCAAAATCCGATGCATAAATTTTGACATAACCCTCCTTCGTAGTGATAGTTCCATATTTTCATGACAAAAAATAATGACATTGAAATTCTAAATAAATTTTTCCTAGGTGTGGAATTTTCTTTCCGAATATCCCAAGTGCACAAATTAATTGGGTGAAATTTGTTCGTGGTAGCAAATATTTTAAAAAAATTTGTATTATAAATTAATTTTCAAAATATTCGTCACATGGAAAAAATTTCCGTATATAATTTTGCACATGGAATATTATAAGTGAATATTACCTCGTAAATGGAGCAAAAATCAGGATAAAGAAATAGGTACCTATCTTGCACATTTGTTGAAATAAAAGTGAACAAGTAGGTACTATTTGAAATATAACTGCATTATTAATACCTATATTAATAATAACCATGTTGACCCAGAATGCAAGCCACAATCTACACAATTTAATAAAAAAAAATTGTTCAAACACCTTTAAAATATTACCGAAACTTATTTACTGCGTGAATGTTTGTAATATTTTGGTTGATCTAGTAGGTATTTATATTTATAAATTTAAAACATCAGTGCCAAAATTGAATTTTTAATACAAAATAATATTGACTTTGTACCCTTAAATTCATGATATAAAAAATTAAAACCCGTACATACTTCAAAAGATTTATGCAGTTCCGCAAAAAAGCGATTATATGGAATTATTTAGATTCCTATTAAACTATTTTAAAGAAACCAGTCCTAACACTGAATTTTAGTAAAATAGTCCACGTGTTTGTGCCTTTCCATTTTGTGGTAACAAACACTTTTATTAACAAACAAAGGGGATATATTTATTACCTTTACAGTCCTTTTTCAAGTTGTTAAATATGCTGGTATACTTTTAGGAGTTATTAATGAATTAAATACACTACAATTTTGCCACATTCGAGTCAAATATGTTACAAGAAAACAAAACACTTGCAAAATATGTGAGAGAACTGAGAGAAGAATAAAAACCGGTACTACGCGCATTAAATGCCAGACTGACAGCGCATAACACTTGGCGCATTTGACCTTTTGTTAAGGGTTCCGTTTCCTTTATTGATATAGAGCGCCAATATTTAAAGCTTGTACTAATTTTTGTAATAATTTATTATTCTACTAATGCTTCAGGTATGAATTCTTTTGATAAACACAAACAAGCAAATAATCATAATTAACTGGTTATATATTCATGTTGTTACTTAAAAAAATAGAAGTCTGTTAATTATTGGAACTAGTTTTGTCATTAATATTATATTAAAGTTTAAAAAATCGCGCTTTTAATACACCGGAAGTAAAATTTATTCAGGTCAAATATTTCATCCAATGATAATTTGAGGAAAATAACAACAATCCATACTATCAATGCGCAAGTGCCGAAGCCGTCAACTTGTTTGACCGCCATAAACTGTCATTTAATAGCACGCGTGACAAGTAGTTTGGCATTTAGTAATTTTTAATTAACATATATATTATAGATAAGTCTCCGTAGTTAAGTTTAAAATACAATTTAGTGCAAATATTTGAGTTGTTTACCTGTGAGGAAAAAACTGGAAATGCCGGGTATGTAATTTATATCTGTATTGACTTGTAACGAGAACTTGCGGCGCCGATATTTGATATTGTCTATTTGTTTTCAATAGAAAACTGATTATGATCAAGAATATAGTTTAACATCCCCTATTAAATTTCAAATGCTTTTGCGAAATAATTACAAATTATTTTGTAAATAAAACTGTTACGTAAATAATGCCTTTGACGCTAGCTGTCAAGTATGAAAATGAAAGTTCATAAAGTACCTTATTTTATTTAAATTAAGTAATGTATAATTAATTCGGACGCGCTGTGAACAATAATGCATCAAGTCATATTGTTTAAACGTCGTGAGCGTGCCGGATTTTGTATATTTATTCATAATATGATTTTGTATTTTAAGCGGTTTCTGGCCGCCACGAGGTAGCCATTTCTGTCAGTTGTCAGTTAAAATGTCATTCAATCATTCGAACTGATTTTGAACGTGTTGTCAACATTTTAAATTCATTGAACATGATCCATTTTTGCCGCAGATATTTAAATAAGATTTTTTTCTATTTGTTTTATAAACATTTAAAGCTTTGATCTAATTACGGCAGCAGAACGGTATATTTTTGCAAGTTTTGTTGTAAATTCAAAATTGTAGGCATAGAAAACAAAATATTTGTAGGTACTTACTAAAGAAAATGTGAAGTAAATGCCAAAGTTGGCAGAGGATTTTGTCAACTTCAACTGTCTGTCACTAAACTCACATGTTTTATGTTGTTATGACAATTTATTTACTGAATTTATTTATATCTGCATGTACGCAAGTTAGCAAGTTGCATTATTTGGTAAGATGAATAATTTTTTTACAGACAGGGAAAGGTTCCAGTCCAGCAGTAGCACTGATGAAAATGAATCGGGTTCAGACCATGAACATGAAGACCACATGCAGCAGGTGCAAATATCTAATATTACTAATCATACCATTGGTACCCCTGTCCGTAAACGTAGAGGAAATCTTCCTAAACATTCTGTGAAAATCTTAAAGAGATGGCTATATGAACATCGCTACAATGCTTATCCCAGTGATGCAGAAAAGCTCACACTTTCTCAAGAAGCTAACCTCACGGTTTTGCAAGTCTGTAATTGGTTTATAAATGCTAGAAGAAGAATATTACCTGAAATGATTAGAAGAGAAGGCCATGATCCTTTACACTATACCATTTCCAGAAGGGGCAAGAAGTTATCTGGTGTAGGTAATATTGTAGAGCAACCAACGGCTAATTGGAATGGAGAATTGCAGACTGTGGGGGGGAAACGCATCCGTTTGGATCATGATTACGATGATAGTATGACATTAATGTATCGTTCTGAGGAGGATAGTCCTAATGAATATGAGAGTTCGAGTCCTAGCGAAGAGGAAAAATTTACACCATGGCAGACTGTTATTAGATATGGAGTTGCTAAAGATTCACATCATCCTGCAAATCGAGGGTAAGAGTCAGTTTGCAATCTAAAAATTTAATTTATCATCTTGGATTTGATAGCATCTACTTAACTTAACAGTCAAAACTGTAACAAAATCTTTACTTAATCAAAGAACATCCTTGAAAAATATTAATATTGATTTTAGTAATTAAGCTAAATTATTCATAAGTCCTATTTCTGAATTTTAAAATCTTGATTTTTTATTAATTTTATCAAATTAGTGAATTAGTGGATCATTTTTAATGTTGCAACTACAGTGTCAGTGTCTAGCGGTACATTTTTTGAACTTGAGAGGTTCTTTTAACAAAAGGAAAATTATATATTGCCATATTAAAATTGCCAATTAAAAGATCCAAGCAAATATTTTCTCAAATTAACTACATTCATATTTATAATAACGTTCTAAAGTAGGTAACCTTAAAAGTTTTTTTGAGGAATGTTTTTGAGTACTACCAATTTATAAGAAATTCCCGACATACCTATATCCACTGAATGGAAATTCTCATTCACATTATGGGATCCACACGAGTAATTTTTAACAGGTAGAGAATTGCTCAATACTTGTACTTCAATGTAATCCAAAATTATTACATCACTAAGGTCCGGTTTTTCAATATAGAGTTAACTCACAAATTAAAGTTAACTCTGGGTAATTTATTAAAATCTGTTTTTCAAGTGCAAGTTACCTTCCAACTTAAAGTTAACTCAAGAGTTAAATTAACCCGCACATAAAGGTAGAGTTAACTATTAAATGTCAAACCATAAATATAACCAAATAGGTCTGGTGTTGTATGTTCAGTAAGTCTGTGTATTTTCTGTATAAAATTCTTATAGTGGATTATGAAATAAATACATGTAGTAGTGATGAGAATGCTAGAAGACTGGAAATATTTAAACATATATCAAACTATTTTGAAGAATGGGTTCGGTATGATTTTGTGTCCGCTTTTATACTGTCGAAAATTTTATAGAAAAAATACAAAATATTGTATTTATTTTGCTATCAACATTTATTTATGTGAATAATTGCAATTTGTAATTAACTGGCATCTTTTTGTTTCCAGCATACCACTCCACTTTTGGGGTTCTATAGTTTTGAAACAACATTGTTTTCCAACATTTTTTACCTACCTACCTACCTTATTCATTTGTAGTAACAAATCGTTAAATATCAAAATGTATCTATTAACACTTACACAAAGACAATATATTAAACCTTATTCAAATAGAAAGTCATGTCATAGTAATTTTAATTTAACATTTTTCTGCAAATGACAGATGACAAACTGAAAAATCACAAGATAATACCGAAAATACTACAAAATCCCGAAAAACTCATGGCAACTTAATAAATTTTTTCGCAAACTTGAAGTTTATTAACTCAAGTAGGTATTGTTACTGAAAAACACTTTCAAATATACCTTAGAGTTTCAGAGTTAACACATAGGTATAAGATACTTAACTAGTAGTTTAACTTCCAATTGAAAAACCGGGCCTTAGAAGCCCAACTACATTTGTTTAGTGTGATAATTAGATAAGGAACAGTTCCTTGCTTGCTTCCTTATGTAACACATGATTCAGAATGAAAGATATCTTGTTAATATTACAATGACAAAATTATTATTTATATTTTATTTCTTGTGTCTTAGTAGGTATTGTATCTGTTCAATTCTTGTACTTTTACTTGATAGGTAAATCCCTTTAAGCGCTTCGATATACGATATACCGATTATTTTTCTTTTGAAATTGCTAGATAAATATAATTATACTTAAATGAACACCCTGAATATTTTTCTGCTTTAGAGTATCATCACAGATGAATCAACCTTTACAGATGAACCGTTAGATAGGTATACATACACAAAAATTCAGCGTCGTCACATCGCTTTCATTTTCATAGTCAAGAAATAAAATAACCCATTTTTTCAATAACTTTTCATCATTGGATGCTAGCTCAGCTATAAAGAAACAATTCTAACTCTTTCGTCCATCTTCTTAGTCAAGAAATAAAATAATTTGTGATTGATGCCAAGGAACTGAATTGGCATTATTTTGATACTGCAAAATTAAACAATGTATCGGTCCATCTATATAGTTATTTTATCGGTGGTATCATTTAAAAACAACTAGTCTCTCCCAAATCTTAATAAAAAAATAATTTACCACTCTTACCACTGGTGTGAAAATTGCTATTCTTAACAGCAAATCTTTTTCATAAGTTTAGCCAAGATCCCTGGATCTAGTTTTTCTTGTTCAATTGCATCTCCCATAACTTGGCTACATTACATATTGCGTTAACTACTTTAATTTATTTCTTACTAATACTAATTTGTTGCATTTTGTAATCTACTACGGTATTGAAATAATTAATGTAGTTCTTTTAGTAGTGTAATAATAATTTTCATTCATTACAGATCTCCACAGGAAAAAGTGCCAGGAAATGATTATTGGAGTGCACCTCATCCTCAGCTAGCTCACCTGCCTCAACTGCCACATCCATTGTCTAATCCAAAAGTGCAAGTGATGCCAGCACATCCAGTGAACCCGCTGTTGAATTCAGATCCTCTTACAAGTGAGGGGGAAGATAAAGATAAGTTCAAATGTTTGTATTTGCTAGTTGAGACGGCTGTAGCTGTACGACAGCGGGAAAAGGAGCAAGAAGACACGCAGATGTAGCCTCCAACAGTGACTGCCACTGTTATGCCTGTTGTGCCTTGCTTTACATAAAAGCTCAAAATGATCATTTGGCACCTTTACAATAACAAACCAGTTCTTTTTTGCCAATTATTTGTCAAGAAAATTGTTGTGCCAATGGATTTTTTATTGTTTGTTATTGTAAAACTGCAGTTTTATGAAGTTAAAACCTGTGTTGTTTCTTGTTTTCTTAATTTAGTGTTTAATTTTTTAACATTAGTCATCCATTGTAAAGGTTAGTATCTGATGGTTTCAGTTAAAAGAGTGATATTAATACCACAATAGAATACTAGTTCATTGATTTTGAATTTTTCATTAAGCAAAATGAATTTTCCTGTGTTTGATTTGTTAATAATTGTCTCATCAATTTATTATAACATAATAGTAAATTTCCTCGTTTTGTCAGCAGTTTTATGTCAATGGAGTAAATTATCAGAAATAATGGTTTTTGTCTCAACATCCATAACATTCATAAAATTCATAAAGCAGTATTTCTGATAAATTTGAGTGGTTCCAAACTACTGACGAAATGTTCTGAATTGAGTAGGTATCACATATATATTATTTGGAGGCAGCTCAGTATCACATGCCCAAAATTGTTAATGTTGTGGTTACGTTGACTTAAAAAATTAAATATTCCACCAATTATTCACAAACAAGGACTTCTTGTTTCTTAAAATTAGTGATTGGTTTCTGACTTACAAACAACGTGGAGGGCAGCTATTGCTTAACTTTGATTTAAATTAATGACAGAATTTTTATTTTTATGCATCTGCTTTTGGGGATTTTTAACTTGTTTGCGCTACAAAATCGTTCTTTAGACATGTTCATTCAAATACATACTGACCCATCACTGCTTTAAATTAACTTGATCGAATTACTTATGTCACCATGCATT
The DNA here is from genome assembly GCA_963924545.1 of Pogonocherus hispidulus. Classification (NCBI taxonomy): domain Eukaryota; kingdom Metazoa; phylum Arthropoda; class Insecta; order Coleoptera; family Cerambycidae; genus Pogonocherus; species Pogonocherus hispidulus. The sequence continues at coordinate 75,143,470 of OZ004693.1, forward strand.
TCATTATTTTTATTACTCAATTTCATTTTGGTATTTATTTAGCATACTTTTTAATAGTAATTAAGGCTGATGATTTTTGGTAACCATATTGTATGGAGTAAATTTCTTACTAAAGTAAACTAAATAAGTAATAAGCGAGTTTATGGTGTGTTAATATTGATTTTTTATTTTGCAACGTTAATAGATAAAAAATGATTACAATTTTTTGATGAGACAATTTTTTGTACTTATATAAGAAACGATCTGAAGTGTCATATGAATTTAAAAAATTGTACCTGTATTGCATTTTCAAGAGATATCAAATGTTTGTTAAATGGTACATGAATAAAATAGTTAAATGTAAGAAACTTTTTATATGTTACGATTATAAAGCGTATTTGTAATTATGTAAATTGAAAATTATAATTTTTGAGAGCCAAGCTGTAATACGAGAACATCACAAAAAAATACAAGGTTGTGAACCTAAAATGTTCTGACTAATTCCATGACTGAAGATGTAGCACTGAGCCTGGACAAATTAGAAAGTTGTATTGTTTACTATATCAAATATTCTACCGAATGTTTTACAATATTATATAGCTAATGCAGATCTTACTGTAATGTGATCCAACCAACTGCAATGCTTGATTCAGGTATAATTGGACTTTTAAAGTACAAACAATTCTTTGTTTCTTCTAAAGAAATTAGAAGTTTTGGTTAAGTCACATTATTTTGATCTGAAGTCTCTAGTATAATAATAATTTTTATAAACATCTAGTTTGTGGATGAGTTACGTTGAACAAAAACATTTTTTATTTAATTTCAACTACTAGGAATCTGTGAAAATAATGCTTGTCTGTTGCTATTGGTTCATGATCATGTCTTTAAACATATTTGCACAGAGTGTAAATTCAACCGTGTACTGTGCATATAATTGCAGAAAATTTGCAATTTAAATTTCAAATTTAGGTAGAAGGATCATATTGGAGCTAATAGAACTGGTTTCAGAACAGAAAGTTAATCTATTGTAACGTCACTTATCCTCTAAAGATTTTATATTAGTAACGCATGGTGTCTGAAACCAAATTATTGATTCAATATATTTATTAGTTTAATTAAACAAAAAACTAATTACAATGTTGGAAATCATTGTTATTTGTAGTTTGTTGAGTGATTTTGAATTATTGACAGCCATGCAACAGTAGATTAAATGTTCTGTTAGCCACAGTTATTAATTACCCCATATTTAGCTACAAGACAAGCATTTATCGGTTAAAGTTTGGCTCCTGAAACTTGTTTGAAAAGTGGTGTAAATTGTTTGCTTTTCTTTTATGGCTGTTTTGGTCTCGAGTCGAATGTTAGTGTATATAATTTTGACATTTTCGTAGAATGTTTTATTTTGGCATGCATATTTCTGGCTGTTATTTAGAAATGTTCTAGTTTGATTGTGAAAATTGTTAAAAATGTTTGTGATATAAAGCAGTAAAAAAGTAACTTTTTAGTTACTTATGTATTGAAAAACAGACAAATACTGATCGAGAACTCTTGAATTATAGCCGACGTCTGGGGTTCAGTAATGGGCTCTTCTGAAGCTATTAATGAGTATATGACTATTTCCCTCTCTTTACATCAACAAAGCAGAAAAGAGGGAAATAGTTTTGAAAGCTCCAGATCGATCCAATCACTGAATTCTGGAATTCGGCCTTTCTGAAAATTGTATTTATTTTATAACGCATCAAATGGGACCAATCTGAATTGATTTATTAGGAAAACCAAAATCATATTTTTTTAAGTTACATGAGTGTATCTACCAAATTTATTAATCTATCAATACATTTACATTTGCAGTTGCTTGAAAAATAATTACATTATATTAGGACAATGATTTTTAGTGGTTCTGCACAACTATATTAATTACATCGGTGACTAAATGTGCAATTCATATTTTTTCAGTTTATATCCCTAGTAGACAGTGCAATAATATATTAGATCAGTTATTAAACCTTTTATCGCAGACTACAAAGAGTTATTTTAACAAGAGTTTTATTAATAAATTCATGTTTAGATCTTGACCTCAATATAACATCGTCAATCAACATAGTTAATATTTTTTTTGTTTTATGTCGAGTTGAAACTAAAATGTGTATATGCGAAACTACTCCTTTGTATGTGAAGTATAAAATATAATAAAATATTTGCTCAATGAAATGTCAGTACAATTTAATATAAGAAATTATATATTTCATATAAGAATTTATTTCACATCTCATATTTCTTTCTAAGAATTATATTTTTATAGAATTTGGGAAAGGAAATATGTATGCCAAAATGTTCACTGCCAGTAGCAAATATGAATGTTACAGTAAAACCAATTTTTTTTTATAGAATTTGGTTAGACCTTATCATTCTTTGTATATATCTACTTAGGTAGGTACGTAGTTAGTTATTAAATAAAGATGTTTTAAGGACAAAAGTGATTTTTATTTGCGACAGAAAAGGATATACTGCTGATAGCCTAATGCTGTTATAGTAAAAAAAAATTGCATGTAAAATGGTTTGTAGAAATCAAAAGACCAAGAAATACCTTCCGATGGTGGATTGTTTGTTAATTTCATATTATTTTTTGATTATTAATTTCAATTTAATTTTCACAGTTTCATAGTATATCTCGTAAGATGAACCGCAATGATAAAAATTTTATGTGCTGTATGGTCAGGATAGCGGCTTACTTCCCTGTTTTTAATATTTCACTAGTTTGTTATCTGTGCTTGTGAGATTCAAAACTATTAATAGTTATTTATTGTATAAGTGTTTTAGATAACAATTTATCCACGCGAGAATGCCAGTTTGAACGTTTAATTTCCTTAAGTGAATAAAATGTATCTAAAATACGCTTACAATACGTTTTATCCATAATCACATTAATGGAATGAAATTATTTGAAATTGAATTAAAAAATATTCCTATTCATAAAATGAAACGTGGCAGGTTGCCATACTTTCTGTTTGCTATGGCTATATCTTTTTATTTCACTAGTGGAATAAAGTTACTTTATTCCACTAGTGGATAATAGGTTACTTTATATGGTTTATAAGTCTGGATAAAACTCCTATTATAATGGATTGTGATTAAAAATACTTTATACTTAGACACCGTCATTTCATGGAGGGCAAGACATGTTCAGAGCTGGATGGGCAGCACCTATCCAATAGCTAGGATTTTCTAGGATACAGATTTTCGGATTTTCTGGCACATTTGCAATGTGCACCATATTACCAGCCGTGTATAATCTGCAAACAAGTCGCAGTCAGCATGCAAGACTTTTTCGTAATAAACGAACAAACTTGTGGCGTGTAAGATTTAATAGTAATCAACTATTATAGCTAGTGAATTATTTATGCAAGCTAGTACAGCAAAAATAATTTAAAAAATAAATAACAAATTTTTGACTGATTGTATAGAAGTTTACAGGCAATATACACCTTTGTTGAAAATAATATAATAATAATCATGATAAATATGACGCAGTAAAGAACCTAAAGGTAAACGCATCTGTTGGTCCTGATAAAGTATCGCCCTACATAATTAAGGATTGTATCCTTGTATATAGAATCTATTATATACAAGGATTGTATCGACTTCTTTGTATATCCGTTAAAGTTTCTATTTCTTTTAAGTTTGCAGACTTCTACATTTTCTGATTCTGATTCTATGTTTTCTGGAAGGAAGTTAGAATTTGTCCTCTCTATAAAAAAGGGAACAAGGGTAATATACGGGGATATCAAAAATTATCTTGGTCAAGGGTGGTTGTGGAATGTAAAACGTGTGTCTTACTTTAAATTTTTGAATATGTTATGTTGTGTCAGAATCTGTCAAGTCATTGTGCTGAAATAAAATAAGACACACGTTTTACATTCCACAACCACCCTTGACCAAGATAATTTTTGATATCCCGGTAGCTAAATATAGGGTGCCTGCTAAACTTTTGGAATTAATGCATTAGTGCCACTAATAAGTGCTTTTCAGGTTCAATTTAAGATACTCAGGTTTTTTGTGAAGTGAAATTTGAATAAAAATGTCAAAATTGATATAACAAAATCAAAAAAGTATGAACCAACAAAGAACCATGTATCAGTTTGAAATATCTGTAGCAAACAAGAAAAGCTAGTTTAATTATTTTTTAATTGTAGCTTAATTTAATTTTTTTATATAATGAAATGTCTGAAAGTAAATGTCTATAGTTCTGGTATTCCAACCTACTGGTCACTTTATTGATTATCGTTTCATTGTAATTTCATGTTGAATTTAAATTAACTGTAATGTGTAGATCGGAGAAACTAAATAAATAAGCAATAACATATCAGTCCGTATTGGTAGCTGGACGAGTACCTGGACCAATAACTTCTCGACCTCCCTCTTAGTCACGTAACAACTTCAATCCCTATATTCCAGCTGTACTCATTAAAAGATACAAGATGTCAGTATTTTTTCAATATATTTTCAATATCATACATACGTAATACATTGAAATAATGTGCCAAATATAAATTTCGCCTAATATGAAAATTCTAAATAATTACATTCTGATGGTAATGCTGGGTGCCATTTTGAATGACCAAAATTACTCTATTTTTACAATGGCCTACATTAAGTAAATCTGAAACTACACAATAAAAAAATCTCAATATATTTTAACATAAGATAAAATAAGATTACATTTTCACCCAGACTTTTTAAGTTACTCTTAATAATTAACTTAAATACAAAAATATTCTTATTTAGCATTTTGAGAAATTTAACCAATAGAAAACTGCAGTTTTAGCTACTTTTTTAGTAACATTTTCCTAAAATCTGCATTACTTTTAGGGGTCCCATTGGAAGTACTTGTATTCACCTTTGCTTCTTTTTCATTACTATCTGCACTTTTCAGTTGTAAAGATCTTGGTATTAATGGCACCTGCAGACGGCTTCTTGCATGTCGTATTGGTTCATTGGCCTTAGAAAAATTCGAGGGTGGCTTTTTAGGTGGAGGAGCACTAATTGCCACGGTAATGACACTGTCATCAACTTTCATTTGATCTGTTGCTTCTAAAGCTTTCTTCGTCGCTTCTTCATCTTGGAATTCCACGTATGCCAAACCTTTTGACTGGCCATTCTTTCGCAAAACTAGTCTTACATCTTTACAACCATAAGGTTTGAATATTCCTTCCACCTCTTCTTTCGTTTTTGTTATTGGCAAACCTCGAACAAATAATTTATTTGATTCAATTGTCGCTTCATATTTAAATACTGGTTTCTTTTCGGTTTTGTCAGTTTTGATTTCGGAAATGAAGACTGGTCGACCGTCTAAGGGTTCACGATCTCTAGCTAAAGCTATCATAACCTCCTCCTCAGTTGAGAACTGAATGTAGCCATAGCAACGTGATCTACCTTTGCGGTCTAACACCAAACTTATAAGAGAAGCATTAGGGAAGAGTTCTTTCAATTGCCCCTCACCTATACTTGGGTGTAAGTTGCTAACAAACACTGTTTTCTTAGGGTCCTTATCGATATGTTTGTTGATAACAGGAGGAGCTTCTTTTTTTTCTTTACTTTTGTCTTTCAGTTCGTCTTTAGTTCGAATTTTTTTGTCAAAATTGCCATCCTTATTATCATGTTTGCGTTTTTTTCCTTTTCCTGAAATGGTCTCAGAATACAGATAGTTCTCACTTACTTGTGATGGCCGATTTTCTGTTTTTATGCTTTTTTTCTTTTTGTCAAGGCACTTTACAATTGTTTCTAATGTGCCAAATTCACGTTCAAACATTAACCACTCTTCAAAAATATATACAGGCCAATCTGTACAAGCTGATACAGCTCTTTGGAATATATTTCTGAGTTGATTTAGGTCACCATACTGCCTTTCTAAGTTTGCATATTCCAACCAAACACTGGCAGAACCTGAAATGACATTATGTTATGACTTTAAAATTAATCTTTAATGATGGCGTAATATATTCAGAGCTCTATTGATATTTACACTTAGAACTAAATTTTATGTGTACTTGAAGGGCGATTTATTTCATAATTCGTAACCATACTTATGAAGTAAAATGGAACACTATCTCAGTGCCACAAAAAATCCCAAAATTAATAAGATATAGAGGGTGAAAGCCTTAAGTTTAGTCAATAAGGGATATCAGATGGAAAAATATATATAGTTTAGTATGATTGTAAGTTATTAGTCATATAATATGCATCTGTTTCGAAATTATCCAGAAAAAAAAATATGAAGAACGTGAAATCTGCAACTCTTACATTATTAGCTATTGTGTGTTAAATTAAATAATATTTTCTGTGTGCAGCTTTAGACTTTGCGAAATGTGATAATCAAATTTCTTATTTCCTGTAGCTGTAGATAATTCTTGAACGGATGCAGATATGATTAATAATAATAACTTAATTATGTAAATTACTATAAAATAGAATAACTTTTTTAATAAAATATATAGGGTTGCTGAAATTAGAGCAACCGTATATATTTTTACGTTTTCAAGGTCTCAACGCTGGCCAAACTTCTATATAAATAGTGTTGAGTCACTCTGTTATTATAAAGTATTTAAAACCAAGCCTCGAATACCTTTCATTTGTGGCTGATGCAAAATATTACTCCATATCCTCTTTGCAGTAGTGATATCCCCTCTCTTTGCTAGAATGCGGGCATGCCATCTACTTAATTTACAAGAAGGGTCATTTTCGAATCCTAGCTGATGTATTGCCTGTGAAAACAATTTATCTTCTTTCTCCACATCCTTGCAGTTCCTATGAACATACTCTAAATAACTCAGCCATAGCTCCAAACCAGGTGCAGGGGATATACTTGATATTCCTGAAATGAACAAAAGACACTTTGGAAACAGAACAACTTCATATTACTCATTCCAGAACAAATAACAGAAAATTACCTCTGTGGATCAAGTAAAGTATTTTTTGTTCTTTTTACTAAGATTACTCTATATTCAAAAATTCTACGACTACGACTAATGACTTTTTATCTGCAAATAATATTAAGGATGATAAAATCTTTGCTGTGATTCAGAAATATTGATGAGAATGAGTTTTATGGTAAATTTTGATAACGTCATAATAAAAAAAGATAATCTAACAAAATATGACAGTAAAAAGAACTTTCATGTATTTATAAGCAATATCCTAACTCTAGCAATTAAATTATACAGGGTGTCCCAGTGTGAGCGTACAAAAATTTACCAGGGGGTAGAGCAGACCAAAATAAGAATAAAACTCTTATAAAAACAAATTCCTCTGATGCACGCCTAACGAGTTACAGGTTGTTATTTTGGAGAAAAAAAAAAACAATTTTCCGCAATAACTTAAAAACCGTTTTGTAGATTTAGGTAATTTTTGGGTGACGTGTACATCTAGTAAAGGTCATTAAAACTACGTGGTGTTTGATTAACTCTGACACCTGTGGTGGCCTAAGCCTACTCTTCCTTATGATTTTGTCTTCATAACTCTTAGATATCCTACTTTTTCGTGGATTAACTAAGTTTTTCTTAATCGGCTATCAATTCTGAACAAAAAAGGTGCTCTTGTTACATAGCTCTAAAATCAACCATTTTCGAGTAAATTGAGTGTAAAGTACCGACTACATTCTTTATGCTGAAAAATACATGCAAAGGAAGTCATAAGGAAGAGTAGGCCTAGGCCACCACAGGTGTCAGAGTTAAACAAACACCATGTTGATGTTTAGATGGACACGTCTCCCAAAAATTACCTAACAATATTTAAGTTATTGCGGAATTTTATTTTTTTTCAAAATAACACCCTGTAATTCGTTAGGCGTGCATTAGAGAAAATTTTTTTTATAAGAGTTTTATTCTTATTTTGGTCTGGTCCACCCCCTGTTAAATTTTTTTATGCTCACACTGGGACACCCTATATTGTAACACTTTATTTATTTTTAAAAAGTTTTGTTTTTACATCAGACAAATATCTTCACCTTGAAAGGGGTTGGAACCTTTAGTGTGAAGATAACACTGACATAGTTTTCTACCTAACACCAAAACACTATACTGCACTCGACGCGCGTTTCGCCAACCAAGCTAGTATCATCTGGAGATGATTAAAACCGGAAATCAGTTTTAATCATCATTATCAGATGATGTCAACTTGGTTGGCGAAACGTGTGTCGAGTGCAGTATAGTGGTTTGGTGTTATGTGGAAAACTACGTCACTGTTAAATATCTTCACACTAATTATTAATTATCTATTATCATCCAATTAACTAACATTACTAATCCATTACTATCACTCCACTTCTTATTTATCGCTTTGTTATCACGTCCACAGTCTTCACTATATTCCTATCTAGTTCACAAACGTCTGTTTATATAGGCTGATTCAAATTCGGGTATATGCACGGGGATTTCGGAAATGGTAAGAGATACGAAGTCGGTTAAATGGGGGCAAAGTTGCACAATCAGGGGACCAACATAATGGCTGAAAAATGTCAAATCTAACTTGATTGGTTATTGAAATATTTGAAAAAGATATGAAATTTTGGAAATTTCTTTTTATTTTATTCAAACTTTATATCAGTAGATATTGAAAAAAAAACAACACTGCTTAACAGCAACTTTTTCTGTTCTATTGAAAGGCATAATCATATCTTTCATAAAAAGTTTTGTCTTCCCAGGGCCATCATCAATTAAAATTTTTTAAGTACGGGCCTGGAAGTTTTATTACATTTTTTCAAATTTCTGTCTCCTGACACTATGCTGCCATCACCCAAAGTAAATTCAGACATTTTATAACAAAGAATCCACCTTCAATATTTCCATTTCAATACATCAATTTCTTTTATTTTGTCTCATGTTTCTCAGAGTTTTCTTTCGTTCACGCTGTGTCGTATTACCCAAAAAATTCCAAAAGATTACTAAAAACACTAGGGTATGCTCCGCTAAGGGTATATCGTCTATGTATTCTTCCAGAGTATTTCTCAAAAATGTAAGCAATGCTTTTTTTAAATGCTTTAGCTTCAGTTAGGCAGAGGGACCTTGAGTACTCTATTAATAATATTAATACGATAATTAACAAATGCATCTAACAAGTTTTTTTATTATTATTTTATTACTTACTTGAATATAATTTTTATGAATTTAAAATGATGTCATGAATTTATCATGACATCATGAAAATGAGTGGTGGTTTTTGATAATCTTTGGTACAACAAAAAAAAATTGATGTATCGAAATGGAAATATTGAAGGCAAATTCTTTGGGACAAAACGTCTGAATTTGCTTTGGGCTATGGAAGTATAATGTTAGCAGCTATTTTAAAAATGTAATAAACCTCCTGGGTCATATTTAAAAAATTTTAAATGATAATGGTCCTGGAAAGGCAAAAGGTTTTATGAAAAATATGATAATGCCGTTCGATAGAGCACCAAAAGTTGCTGTGAAGGAGTGTGGTTCTTTTTTCAATATCTACTCAAATAGCGTTGGAATAAAATAAAAACGAATTTAAGCAAGTTAAGCTCGACATTTTTCAGCCATTATGCCGGTCCCCCCGATTCCGTAACTTTGCCCTCTTGCTTTTTAGGCTTTTCTGTATCTGATAGATGACATCATTTATTCTCTTGACGACAGTATATGAGCCCTTCCAATTATTTTACAGTTTTGGAGATCTACCTTTCCGTCTAACATGCTTGTACAACCATACCAGGTCAGCTTGTTGGAAGCTGTTGGAAATTAATTGGCCCGGATGTTGAATTGAGTATTTATGCTGTCACTCTCTATTTGGATTTGATTCGTCACTTTGTTAACATATGTATCTGGGTCTGTAGGTAATTCTCCAGGACGGCCAAATACTAAGTCTGATGGAAGCGCCTTCCAGCAGACTTAGTATTAGTAATATTAGAGTCACGAGCCTTTTGCTAGCCTCTCCGAGCAAACCTAGTCACAATGTGTTGATGTTACCTACTAGCTAACTACTATTCTTCCTCACATATATTTATGTATTCTGTTTGACCCATGCGCGCCCATTTTTGATAAGTCACTAGTATTCCTAATGCTTGAATCTTTTTGTGTTCCATTATCTTAACTAACAATTTTTTTGGTTATTTCTATATTTTAAAGAAAACTTGTTGAAGAAAATACCATCGTAACCACTAATAATTTATTATTTTTATATTTATTATATCGTTGATTTATTTACCCATCTCGGAGGTTGGGTAAATGACATCACCACATAAGGCTCAAATCGAGTCTAATGAATAAGTTTTTAATAATCTTATACGCCAATTAATTGGATTGCATATTATGCAAACTCCTATAGTTTAGTTCAGAGTTGATGACTTCATTAATCCTTGAATTGCAATGTCCTAATATTTATTAGGTGTGATATATTTATGTGGTAAACAATAATAAAAAATTAAATTGTGTAAGCTGAAAACATTTCTTGAGATATACTATAGCGTTAATATTTAGTATTTATATAGCAGTCTTTGCTATCGCTATCATCCACCATAGCCTTATGTGCCGGCAAGAGTTTTTAAGAGTTCTATTGCATTTGTTTTTAAAATACTGGTAGTTATATAAAGTCAAAAGATAGAGCGCTGATACTGCTACAATTTCAATGTCCTCCATTACCAGGAGTTCAACTGCCGCAGAACTATTTCGGGAAGTGCAGCAAGCAGCGGAAATAGTTGAATGTAAATCCGGCTTAAAAAGTTTAGAGGTATAGCTTGTTGCATGTTGGTAATCCAAAAATGAACCAGCACACTATTTCAGCAAACTATGTAACTTTGATTTCAACCTTGAGTAAACACTGACAAATTTTTAAACAAGCACAGTTGTTCAAACTGCTGAAATCAGTACATCCCTGTGAAAATTAACACTATTTTTAAATTAATATGGTAGGTTTTTACTACCATTTACTACAATTTACTATGGTAGGTACTTAACGGAATTTTAGCCTTGTTGAACACTGATTCTCTCATTCTCCCTTATTACTACATTATCACTAAACCGAAAAATATCCAAAAAATGTAAACAGGTGATAATTAAAATAAAATGAACAAATTGAAATTTAAAATGTTGCTCCTCCTGTATTTAATGTGATAGTAATTCTCAATTCACAATGAGTGATATCTGTGCATTTCGTATTTGTGAATTCACTGAGAGTTACAGATTCGTATAAACATAGGTACTAAGTTTTATATCACAACATTTACTCATTGTAAATGAGTATTTAATAGACATAAATAGTCCACAATAACTATTACCTTGTTCAAAACAATCCAGCACATCTTTTTCATTCATCTGCAAATTTTCCATTATTCTCAGTTTAACTATCCACAACTCTTCACTCCAGGGACAATTCCTTAAAGCCCTTGTACTAATTTTAAAAGCAGCTTCACCTAGATGAAAGGCATACATGCAATAATCAAGCCATAGGTCTGGTACTAAGCAAAGTGTTACAGCAGCTCTTTCATATAAACATAAAACAGTGGATGGATCTTTTACAATTTTTATGTATCCCTTATAAATATCTAACAATTCTTCATTAGATTCAACAATTGATAGTCTCTCTTCAAATGGTTTATAAATTTCGAGAGTTTTAAGTGCCTTGTCATAAGCCCATTCAATGGGTTGTGAGTCTACCAGTCCTTCCGGGAGATCCTTAAACCACTCTTGCCATTCTTGATATGTTCCTTCCATACCCAAAAGAGGCACTGAAAGTTGCCTTTTAAAAATATCGGCCAATCTATTAATTTGTGCCTTCCATTCTTCACTACCTTGTTCTGCGAGTGAAATACGTGCATGCTCCAATTCTCTCAAAGTATCCCAGAGTAACGATCCATCCTTTGTATGCAATCCGGCTGCAGTAAGGCCTCGTTCTAATATTGAACGAGTTGTTTGTATATCACTTACTCCAATGGAATATTGAGCATACTCAATCCAAAGTTCTACAGCTAAAAAAAAGAACTACTAAATTTCAATATGGGCATTTAGGGCAATTTCAATATAAAATTTTTTCAAGTGTCGCTATATTCCAAACAGGAATAAACAAATTTTAATATAAACCTATAATGCATCTTGATCTATATTCTTACAAAATATATCAACTTATTTGAAGGAGATACTGAAAACAACTACTCCACGGACTATGTGCCGTAACTGGTGTTGCATTACTCTGACATTTCCAAGAAAGTCAGCACATCTTTCATCGAGACCAACCATCAGGTACTGAATTGGGACTTTGCACTTGGGGAGTGTTATGGGTAGCGGACTCGGTGAATGATGTTGCAACATGATTGCCTGAAGAGCTTGTTAGTAGTGATGAAAAACACAGTACTGTGCTACTATCCGTTTGTCGATTATTATTTAGTTGACAGACAGATAGCGATCTGCTATTTATGTCTTCCATCGTTTTTAAGGAAGACCTATTTATTTATTTGAAGGAGATGCCGAAAACAACTACTCACTCACTATAATTTAACAAATGATATATTAATCTATAAATACTCATACCCTCTTACCACATTAAACTATAAATGATCAGCTTTCGGTATTAATTAGGTAACTTAAAATTCATAATAGGTATTCTTCACTCTCTTAGATGTGGTTTTATTGTACTAGAGGGAGATTATAGACATTAAGAAAATGTAAAACAGACATCCACTCCCTGGTACAACAGATATATACTGACTCGGTTAATAGACACATCCAGACAATAAAATATGCAATATAAGGCATTTTCAAATGCTCCTTACTTATCTAATATACTTTACAAACATGTACTTGAATCATAAAGATAATTAAAAAGTATGCTATATAATATAAATATACTAAATTTTATTTAAAAAGCAAGTTGTTTGAATGATACAGTAAAATAAGTTAGACTTAATGAAAAATCCTTTATGTCTATGGCTCAGTATACAGGAATATCATCGATATAAATCTTACATAAATAATCTTCTACAGCCTTGTCAAAAAGAGAAAATAGATGCTTCTGTTCATCAGAGGTTTGCGCAATTTTAATTTCATCCTTCAGCCAATCCAGCCACAGTTCTGAAGTGAGAGGAAAGTGCTCATAAAATCTCTGGTAGGCTTCGCGTAGTGACTTCAGATCGCCAAGTTTGCGATATATTCCCACAATTTCAATATGAGCATCATATAAATATTTGTTGGAAGATATTTGTTGTTCTAATACTTCAGCTCTGTTAATTAATTCCTGGAAAAATATAAAATTATATCTATTTAATATTCAATAAATGGTCTTAATACCAGGTCTTCATCCTCACTAGAACTACTAGAATCACTTTCTTCGTTAACCTCCATTGCTTCCTCTTCTTCTGTCATACTTAATACTTATTAACAAAAAATATATTATAAAATCATTAATTCATAAATTTTTAACTAAATATTTAGTTTATAAACAGTACAAACCTTTTTGTTTAGTTTTAGTTTACTGTCAAACCAAAGTATATATATAGGGTGTCAAACTGTCAATGTCAATACCACAGAATATCTGTCAATACCACCACAGAATATCTAAAAAAAAATAAAGTCTTCTTCTTCTTCTTGTGCGGGTAGAGGCCAAAAATTCCGAAAAAACTAGGACCTTACTAAACTAAATGCGAACTGTTGTGTTGTAGTTCCGCGTGTTCGCGTGATTAGCGCGCTCCCGCAGTGTCGATTATTTTCGTGTTCGACTTTCTCTATCTTTTATTATGAACTTCAACAACAAAGGATGGAGCTATTCTTAGTGCCCACTAAATGGAAAAATGCAAGCCAGCTGAATTCGCTATGAATTCGACTAGACTGATTTTGCTTCCTCAAAGTGTGAACTTTCTATTCCGTGATTATCTACAGTTATTCTATAGTAGCGAAGGTAAAGTCGAATTGTGCAGATACAGCCACGTGATTATTATCACCGGCTCAGAACCAGTGCTTTTCTGCCGAATTCGCTATTCGTTTTTGAACGCAACCATAATATGCTTCTTTAGACTAGATCATAGAAAATTAAATATTGAATTATTTTCTATGGGATAGATATTCTGTGACCACAGATTATAGAGTCTGTGGCTTTGATGACATTTATTTGACAATTTTAACATTTTTTTAGTTTCCTATTTCCTTTATGTGCAAAAGCGAATTTCAACGGAAATAAAAATATTTACTTATAACAAGCATTTTTTGATTATAGTAAAATGGCAGATGTTTTAGATATTAATGATGCTGTAGATATAGATGTAGACGATGAAGGAGAACAAAGTGTTCTGCGCCTTAAAGACAAAGTTATCAAGCGGAAAGGAAGAGGTTTTGGCCCCGGCGAATCCAGAGAACATGAAAAAATACGAGGGTATGAGTCTATTGATGCAGGTGATCATGGTGATGAGCCGGGCCCTCAAAAATCTGTAGAGGGATGGATTTTATTTGTGACTTCTGTACATGAAGAAGCTAATGAGGATGATCTTAACGATAAATTTTCAGAATTTGGGGTAATAAAAAATATCAGTATAAATTTAGATCGAAGGACTGGGTTTTTAAAGGGCTATGCTTTAATTGAATATGGGACATATGAAGAAGCATCAGCTGCGAGAGAAGCGTTAAATGGATCTTCGTTATTGGGTCAAACTGTTGGTGTAGATTGGTGTTTTGTAAAAGGGCCAAAAAAATCAAAGAAACGCAGCAAGAGGCATTGATTTTTATGGAAAATAATTCATTTATTAGAATTACCATATTTATTTGTAAGGATAAGGAAAATATATTTCTAGTTCTTTTGTAACTTTGGAGTGTTTCTATTTACCTTATTAACTTTCTTTGCATTTCGTTATTAGATGCTTAAATAAATACTAAGGGCTAAGCTTCTACATACTAGAATTACGGGTCTGTAGAAAATTATGGAGTTTGCACATGGCTTTTATACATGTTTCATAGTTTCTAGAATCTAGAAAACAAATTTTTTATTTCGGGTTAAAAAATAGGTGTAATACAGTTCGTTATCTTTGAGACCCAGATGTGGTTGAAAACGTAAAATACCTATTGCAATGGTAACTTGTAACACTTTGTAAACAAATAGTTACAAATTTTTTTATTTGACAGTTCAATATCTGTAGTAGGGTTGCCACATGGCCGGGATTGTCCCGAAAATGCCTATGTTGTCCTGGATTTGCGTTTTCAAGTTTCGGAAAATAACAATCATCGGTATGCAAAAATCTTCAAATGGATCTTGTAAAAACTGAAAAAAGTATCCTAAGAGCAATGTGCTAGAAAGAGAAAATAAATTCTGTCTGTGTTTTTTAGCTTTCTTTGCTGTTTATTTTACATATCCAATCACTATTGACTTTGTGGTAACAAGTTGCATGTTGCAATAATCTTTCATGCAATTAATGTGCAATAGAATTTCATTGTTTATTAAATCTTTTCACCGTGTGTGTGAAAAGGGAGTTCAGTTCAAGAAACTCGTGCACCAGGCACAATAAATATACTGGTTGAGAGACATACATGCTTGGGAGTAGGTCGGTCATATTTTGCTAAAATATCTTGTGCGGCATTTTGATTAAAGTACTTCCACGAGTCATTAAAATATTTATTAAGAAAAACATGACTCCCGTTGCAATGCCCTAAGAATTCAAAGACGGCAATATAAAGCGAAGTGAGCTTCACTACTAAGTACCTCAAATTAGAGTACAAATACCAATTATATTCAAGAAATCATGGTGTATTAAATCACTTTAAGCACTTGTATAATATAAAAATTACGTTTGGAATATGGATCTTTTTCTACTGATCTTATTAGTTCATAGCATTGGAATAGTTATTTATTCCGTTGGAGTGGATATTCATTTATTGAATTTGTAACTATTCTTCAGAGTACCTTAATACTCAGATCATTATTTTCAAATTTAACTCCTCAATGTTTTTGTATATGGAGAACCCGTAAAAATGAGTCTTTTTCTTTAAGGTCAAGGCACCTTATAGAGTTTACCGAATCAAAACTTTAGGTATTAGGTACACGTTGAAGGTAATACTTTAACAATTATTGTTTTTATTTTTCCAATTTTCCAAGTTTTAATACCAATGTTTATTTAATTTAAAATATTATATTTCTTTAAAAAAGTTCAAAAAAGCGATAAAAGAAGTAATATGCAACTTAAAACTATTTTAGGTACATTTTAGGTATATAAAAATTAACAGTTATTATAAAAACTATCATACTGCTTTTCATAAAATTTATAATCATGACCCTCCACTGTTCTCTCATGTGAAATGAAATCTTTTAATGGCATTTCTAACCAAATGTCCATTACATTTTTCATGTGGTCCATTGTACTGAGTGTTTTGTTTGCTGAAGTCGAAAAAATTATGGAGTTTAACTTATCCAAAGCGTACTGAACATAGCTTTCCTGTGCTTGTAATTCTTTTAAGGAATCTGGAATTAAACAAAAATACCATAAATGATGGTGACATCAAATTTTAGCTACATTAAAATTGTAAGGATTAATATTGAAAGGGGTTGGGACCTTTGATGTGAAGATAACGCTGACATAGTTTTCCACATAACACCAAAACACTATACTGCACTCGATGATTAACTGACGGTGAATCACGGTAAACCATGATTTATTGACGGTAAACCACGGTTCACTGACCCGTCCCGATGGTTTACGGATCATTTGCAATGGTTCCTTGAACTTTAGAAATAGTTTAGGCATAAATAATAGGACACAATGTTAGCATATGTTCAGTTTTAATTATCTCTAGATGATGCCAACTTGGTTGGCGAGACGCGCGTCGAATACAGTATAGTGTTTTGGTGTTATGTGGAAAACTACGTCAGTGTTAAGGATTAATATACCTATTTACTTACATTTTTGGTAATTATCACATGTTGAATAGTTAGGACAAAATTTGAGAGCATCCAGTTTTATTTTACATTTTAAAATATGTAAAACAATTGTTTCTGGAGGACTAAAAGGGCTCTCCAATATATCAGTTAATATGCCTAAAGTATTAGAATCTAAATCGATGTCTGCTGGAATATCACTTGTAATGTTTCTGTAATATATTCTTGGATCTCTAAAAGTTACAAAATTTTTATTTATAAGTTAGACAAAAGTAAAAATCAAAGAAAATACAAATTTACTGTGTACAAAATGTTACTGGGATTGTTTTGATAAATGTCCAAAAAACTACTGATCTACTACAAATAAGACTAAAGTAATATTTTTTAAAATAGAACATCCTGTATATTTCTGCAGTTAAATACATTTTGGCTCACAGAGCATTAGTTTGTCAAAATTGTTAATTTGTAATGTGTGTAAATTTTTTTAATTAAACAAATAAAAATAAGTCCTTATAAACATACAACAGTTTAATAAAATATATTTCTTAGAATAACTAAATGTCTGTTTGTCTAATGTACAGCGCTCCATATGCTTGTGCTCTATTTTTAAAACTTTTATCTGTTCCCAAACTTGACTACTGAAAAACTAAATTTTAATATTTAACAATAACCATCCTCTTTTCTCTAATAACAGGGTTCTCAGCAATTCATCAATATCAAATTCCCTGACATTTCCAGGTTTTCCCTGACTTGTATTTACAAAATTTTATGTCGAGTGGCATGAAAAGAGATTTTTCATTTATTAAAAATATTTTAGGCGAAACAATTTTAATAAAAATATTTAGTTTACAATGAATACCAAGGAAACTCAAATAATTTCAGGTAAAACAGTTTTATTAAATTATTTTATAAATATCAGAAGACGTTTGGGTAAAACCATAGATTTATAAGACAAGGGAGATGTAATTGTTTACATTTTAAAGCAATCAGAGAACCCCTTGTTTACTCTTTATCTGGTCAACTGCAAGGTCTACTTTATGATTGTACGAAAAACTGTTGCCAAACTGTCAATTGTGTAATTTATATTTTCACATTTAAACTACCATGATTATGGGTTAAGGTTAAAATATTACATAAAAATATTTTTCTGTTTCCTAGTTAAGTAGATAAATCATATTTTGTTAAAAACGTTGCGATAAAAACTAACTTCATAACGCAAAAATGGAATGAACTGGCATCATTGCTCTCTACTCCAATCCGCATGTTCATTGATGCTGGTAACAACCACGTGAATCGTAGTATTTTATAGTATTTCTTTTGTGCGGTGTTGCTGGCAGTCGGAATTTTGTTTTTGTGAATTTTTCAGTGTTTTTCGTAAGGATTTTATTACTATTCTTCAGAAAATGGTGCATCAGTGTCAAGTGTATGGAAAAATGAATTCTTTATATTCAAAACTGTCTTTCCACAGGTAAATTTTGCCAAGTTTTGTTTGGTTATTCGGTCGCTATATTTGTCACGCCATATTTACGGATTTTCAGGGGCGTGCTGGCTGGCTTCCTTATCATTTTACGGAATATAGTATATATATATACTATATTATATTATGGAATTGCTTTTGTTATTTTTTAAAATATGGCTGATGTGTTAGTTTTTGGAGTTACCTACACACATACTTAAATATGGTCAAAACAAGAATCCAAGCAAGAAGCTAAGGCATCATCATCATTCAGCACTTTGCTGCATAACAAATTAAAAAACCTATAATGTTTGGTAAGTGTGAAGCCAACATGCAACGTTTGCACACAAAAATTAAAATCAGTTGCGTAACCAAGGTAATTTTTAAAGGTATCCTTTATACTAATCTAAGAAAAAATCACCATTATCAGGCTTTTAAAGAGTTATTTTGAAAACAGTAAGTCAAATAACTTGAAACAAAAAGTTGAATTAAAAACTATCACCATGTACATCTTTCTTATTTTAAATTATATTTCTTTTTTAAATGTAATTGAACCCCTGTATACAGAGTTTGGGTATCTTTGAAAAACTGAAAAATACTTTTTTACACTACTGTATATATAAGTTTTTGTAATGTAGTAGGTGTACCACCTTTACTTAATTCAGAATTTTAAGTGTTCAAGTTTCAATTCATATTCCCTACATTAAAACTCCGATACTAATTTAATTTCTAATCTCACAAGCTTTTGCTGTTGCAATGTATAGTAGTGATTTTCTAAAAATTCCTTTTTTGATGTTTTATTATCATACCCAACCCTTCCAAAAACAGTACGCCTTTCGCGTCGGTAGCAAGTTCTCCCAAAACTTTTGCAACGTTGCACGGAGTCGGAATTTTGCCGTTCTTTTTCTCGGTATTCTTTGTCATACACATTGCCAATGATTGATACAAAACAAAAGGTTATTTATGAATGAACCGTGAGATCTCCTCTTATTAAGTCTATGGGTAAAACAGTTTAATATGTTATTAAATAATATTTAAATTTCATTAAATAATATTTTTGGCTTTGATGGTCAAACAAGCCACATAAATATATATTACGATCGCAACAGCGCCTCCAAATCTTAACATACAGGGAGCGCCCAACAAATTTTTCCCCGATGACAAAAAAATTCCCTGATTTTTTACGAATATCGACACATTCCCTGACAGAGTATGAATTCCCTGACATTTTCAGGTTTTCCCTGACGCTGAGAACCCTGAATAAGGACAGGCAGAAATATATAAAACTGTAACCACTCACGTGTAAATACATCTTCTATTATAGTCCAATGGAAATTTTTCAAATGTTTTCGTTTCAATGGAGCATATATTTTTAGTTAATGAGATAGACCATGTTAAATCTTCTACAAAAGGTCCAAGTTTTCGAACACAAGCTACTGTAGTTTCTCTAGTATGAACAGTTGATTGTAATATATCGTAAATATTATTAATATATTGTTTGATATAACCAATTTTCAGAACCTGCAGCATAATAAATATATTTTGGTGTTAAATTATAAATGATGCCCCATAGTGAAAGCGTAGAAATTAACATAGTAGAATTCTGAAACAAAATTAATTTAAAGAAACAAAAAAAAAATACTTCAGAGTGGTGGAATAACCTTTGAAAAATTAAGTATTACCTAATAATTATAAGACATAAACAAAAACTGAAAACTGACCGAGAAAGAGTTAAGAGAGTTAATTATATAAAAGACAAAAAATATCAATCTAGGTAAAAAAGCCTTAAATTTTCAAAGATGATAAATCAGAAAATAAAAATGACACGATTTATTGCAGATAGCAGGATTGCGGAGATTCATTGCCAAGTTAATAATTCCTGCTTCAAAGTTGCACTGTTTAGGAATTTAGTTACATAATTTTATAATGTAATTAAATTACTACGGAGGCCTTGCTTCCTCTGCCTCAGAGAAATTATCACTGATAATTACTTAGGAATGGTCACAACTTGGTATTGTACATATACTATGGATTAAAGATTGAATATTCATATAAAAGATCAAAGATGTTTGTAAATTTTTTTTTGGAAAATTCAAAGAAATTTTCCGCATGCTTTCTATATTGTATTTTGCACACTTCCTGTGATTTTTGACATTTAATTAATGACTAGGAAATACTAGGAATTGTATTAATTTGACCATGGATTTGCTCTAAAATTTTCTCCTTAAAATATTGACAAACTTTATAAGCTGACTATATGTCCTATGTCTTCCACGTAATAAAAATGAATATGAAACTTACGATATCCTTCTTGGTTTGGGTAATTTTTTGTAGAGTTATATGTAAATCGTTATCGTCCTCAATTTTTTTAAAACCATTAATTTCCTTCTTCATTTCAGCCAAGGTAACATCCAAACAAATGTCACCAAGTTGTAATTCAAATAGCCTTCCTATATCTTCAACTGTTTCAGAAGGAAGACCTCTGTTGTTTATTGCCTCCTAAAGAAGTTTGTTTTCATAATTAAATTAAAGCAGATGACTCACTCCTTGATAGCCTAGCACTAATTATGAAAAAACTTAAAAGTTTATAAATAAAATACCTTGAATAAAAATAAAAATAAAATATTTAAAAATAAAATGTGTTTCTAAAGTTTGGTCAAATTGATCATAAATAATATAGTGTTAAACTATATCAGACTCCTATTCAACCACTATGCGTGAGGCAACCGTTATAGTTTACGAACCGTGGACATGTTCGTCAAATAACATATTTATGTCAAAAACTTTGTCACATTTCTGGTACTGCAGTCTACATTAGAAGCATAATATAAATTTTTACTAAAGTGGATGCAACTTTAGAATTTAAACTATATACACAAGGTTTTTAATAAAAAAACAGTTCTGGCTATTGGGATAGCTCTAAATGATAGACATATGTTGATTAGATGTTATACACATAGATGTGTCAATTAGCGTTATTAGAAAACAAATTGTTTGCCTTCTAATTCTATGGTATCATATTATGCTGCTTTATGATTCAAACCAGTTTTTTCTTTTTAATATACCACCTGCAAAAAAGTATTTAAAGTGGTCCATATAAAAAACAATTCTTGACTGTTGCTCTATTCTGTAATGATATTCAAATAGAAAGAATTTAACAAATAGAAATCGACCTGTGTAATATAGGTATAATGACATGAAGTATATTAATATGAGATCTTAACTTTTTGAATAACTTAATTTTTCCTGCTCTAATGATGAACCACAATATATATGATCTCAGCAGAGTCTGATTTTGACTCGGCCACTTTAGAGAATAACCTGGCCTAATGTGAAAATAAAATTGTGACATTACTTACATAAATTATTTTCTTCTTCTTCATTATCTTGCTTAGTGCATCTTTTAAAATGGTTTTTAATTTTAAAATTTGTAGTTCTGTTTGAATGTGTAGAAACTGAAGTTTGGCAATATCTTCTTGACTAACCTTTTTACCACTAAAAAATGTGTTTTCATCATATTTATAATTAAAAAAAAAAAGAAAAGAAGAAAATGGTTACCTTTCATTCTTCCCAAACTCTAAAATTATATTCTTTGTGATATCTAAATTCAAATTATCATTTAAAGTTCGAAATGTATTCCAAATAATCTGCCTATTATGATTATAAAGCAAATTACTTAAATTTTTTGTAACAAACTCATCGTTAAAGAGTTTATCAAAACCAAAACTGTTAGGCATCTGGCAAACATTTCGCAGGTTCGGATGTTCATTTAAATGTAAATTGCAGCTTGAATGGAAATTTTGGCTTGACTTTAGGATATTCAAATCAATTTCTTTATTGCTGTATAGATTGGAAGCAAAAATTTCTTCACAGGAATTCAACTCGCCTAAAAAATCCTGTTCATTCTCATTCAAATAAGAATCTGGCAGTATTCCCAGGGATTCACGTTTATTTTCTGTCTTTTTAGTTTGTTCGTTGGTACCACAAAACAAATTTTTATTTATTTTTCTATTACCACCTATATTTTCCTTGTTACTGAAATCTCTTCTTATGCTTCCTCCATGTTTTAATATAGTAATATTTTCCGAATGTTTCCTTTCACTCATAATTAAATATTTTTCAAATGTAGACTTTGGCTTTAACTGCTTTTGAGTAGAATAAAATCTAAAGGATTTTTGGGTGGAATTATTACTGTCATGTTGATGCTTTGGCATATTCTTTAAGAGATTTTCCAATTTTTCTGCGCATTTCTGTAAGGTTTCCTAAAATAAAATTAAAATTTTGGAACTTTAGCTAAAGTTCCTTTAAATTTGATTATGAAGGCAACCCTAATACTTTAGTATAATAATAATAATAATAATAATAATAATAATAATAAATGGCCTTTATTGTACACAAAAATATTACAAAATCAAAATAATAGATAAATAAATTACAAATTACACAGTACAGAAGGCGAAGTCTAGCATAAGCTATTCACACTTAACCAGACTGTACCGGAAGAAAACTGTGAACACTCCACTTAACAACGCATTTAGAATAATTTTTCATTGAAACACATACATGAAAACATATAAAAATATTACAAAACCAAAATAAACCAACATACGCGGTGGGTCACCATATTTATAACAAATTAACATATTGCTTATTGAAAAGAAGTGATTTAAGCTTAAATTTGAATTTATTTATATTATATGCTCTGAATTCATCAGGCAAGGAGTTATATAAATTAATGGCATTAAATGTAAAAGATCTGCTAAACATGGCAGTCCGATGGTGTGGCATAGTAATCTTATTTTTTAAACGAATGTTACATGAATGAGCATTACCCCTTGTAATAAAATTAGGTTTCAGAGGAGATATGTTGTGATCAATAATTATAGAATGCATGAAATTACCAAGATGATGCAATCTACGATGTTCCATATTCAACCATTTAGTTTCAAACATTTTTTGAGAAATATGATCATATTTTCTTAAACCATAAATTAATCGGACACATGCATTTTGGACTTTCTGAATCCTGTATTTATCTATAGCTGTAAGGCATGGACCATATATAAAATCATTATAATTGAAGTGGGATAAAACAAGTGATTCACAGAGCAATTTTTTAAGTGAATTGTTTAGTATGTGACGGTTTGAATAAATTAGCTTTAAAGAAGAATATGCTTTTTGAATCAGTTTTTTGACATGGTGATCAAATCTGAGATTAGAATCTAATATAAGTCCTAAGTTTCTAGTCACATCAATAAACGCTATTGCAACACCTTCTATATTGATAGCCAAGTTTTCAGTTAAAATTTTCTTATTGTTTTTGCTACCAAAGCACATAAGTTTACACTTATCAGGATTTAAATTTAAGGAATGCTGTTCAGAGATTTTCTTAATGTTTAGTAATTCTAAATTCATGTTTTCAGCTGCGTGTAACATATTCCCAATATCAAAATTCATATACAATTGAGTATCATCAGCATAGGCCTGAATGTTACAATTGTTAGAAACAGAGTTTAATATATCAGTTGTATATATAATAAAAAATAATGGACCCAAAATAGATCCTTGTGGAACACCACTAAGAATGTCTAAATTAGATGAAACCTGATCATTGAATTTGATGACCTGAGAGCGATTGGATAGGTAAGTTATAATTAAAGATAAAGATTCATTACAAAAACCATAGTACTTTAATTTAGCAATAAGCAGATTGTGATTTATCGTATCAAATGCCTTCGAAAAGTCTAACAGAACTAAGATACTAGCCAACCCTTTGTCAGTAGCCGCAATAATATCATCCACTACCGCAGCCAAAGCAGAGGTAGTGTTAAATCCCTTGCGGAAACCACACTGAAAGTTAGAGAGAATACCATTATTATCAAAGTATTTATAAATTTGCTTATATAAAATTCTCTCAAATATCTTCGATAACGCCGGCAAAATACTAATTATTCTCAAATCAGAGAAAGTAGAGGGATTATTATTTTTGGGCAGGGGCTTTCCAATGGCTACTCTCCAATTTTGGGGAAAATAGTTTTGCTCAATACAGCAATTAATAATATGAACAATAAACGGGCATATAAAGGGAGAACAATATTTCAGCATTAAAGGCGAAACATTATCCATACCAGAAGCATTCGTTTTTATATTAAGTAAAATTTCAGTAACTTCGTCAACCGTACACAGACCAAAAGAGAATATGTTATGAGCTTGAAATAGACTGTTATTATAATGCGCTATAAGTTCATCACTTTTATCATTGCAATATTGAAGAAATGGAGCAAAATAGTCGTTGATATCATTAGGATTAGACAAATTACTGGGAAGAGTAATATCTTTAATTGTCCGTACATTTAAATAAGAAAGTGCACTCCACAATTTACGAGGGCTGCCATCAATAGCCACAGAATCGAGATATCCTCTTTTTTCTGATCTGAGGGCAGTAACTGCAAAGTTCCTAAGATTTTTATAGTGCAGCCAATCAGAATCTAATTTAGTTTGCTTAAATTTTTGTAAAGCTTTATCTCTCTCTTTCATTATTAATCTTAAGTTTGGAGTTAGCCATGGTGCCTTAGGTTTAGTAATTTTAACTGTTTTTACAGGGGCATGTAAATTAAAAAGGAGAATTACAAAATTATTAAATATATTTAATTTATTGTCAATATCATTTTCATAAATAATGTTAATCCAGGGAATATTATCTTCCATTTTTATTATTGTTGTTATTGTCATGTCATTTTAATTTTCATTGACCAAAAAAAAATGATTATATAAAGTGAGAATTGTACTTATTTCAAAGGATATGTAGGAAAAACTACTGTGCAAGAAAAAATTTGAAGTAATATTGAATTATTCAAAAAAACCTATATGGTAGTCACATCATTTGCCAATGCCATTACAAGCAGTTGCTCCAAACATTTTCTTTTAAGCAATTATTTGATCTATTGGAACAATAGACGACAGTTCTAATGATATTTACATGGGCTACAAGAGCACTGCTGTGCCTATCAATACTATATTTTTCAAATTTACATATTTCTATAAAAATGAGATATAAAATTACTGCCACTGAAAAACTTAACTTTCCCACAGACAGTATAAATATGTTATACACACCTATACTAAGGATATAAGAAAATAAAAAATTTTGTTGAAAGTACTTACTGTTATTTCCACAGTATTGGGATTTTCATCTAGTTCAACAGGAGTTAAATTTTTGGCAAAAGTTAAGGTTTCTTCTGCATTTTGTATATATTCTTTTAATGCATTACATTTCTTATCAAGCAAATATTGCCTTTCTTTACTTTCTGTGACTTTTGATTTTAATTTATCTACCATAATATCTGTAACATAAAAAATATAATGTGATTTTCCAGAATCTAATTATATATTACAGAGCTTTAACTTACATTTCATTTTGTTATTTTTTGACTGATTATTGACTATATGCCTCTTTTCATTAATGTTATTTTGAAGTTTATTTAATTTTTTCTCTAAATTTTGTTTTTTTAAATATAGCTCTATGCTTTTAATAGGATATGAAAATTCATCCTAAAAAATATAAAACAGTTACAGTAAAGTAAACATTACTATACACCGAGTATTAGTTAAAAAAGTTTGTTACCTATTTAGTAAAGAAGACTGGCATTTTATTTATGTTTAAATCTAGAATCTGTTTTCAAATTTAAAACAGAAATATGAAATTAATATTGGTTGCACTATCACATTAGGGCGAGAACTTATTCAGATTGACTGGCAGAAGTTGTCCTTTGCCAAATATTGAGTCTCTAATCATTTTTCCAGCAGGGCAACTATATATTTGTATGTAAAACAATAAGATGTTTTACACAATAAACAATTTCTTAAACAACAAATTTCCGGAATTATTATTATGCTTCGTTTTTTTTTTGTTATTTTATTTTTAGATTTACTGTTTATAGTTTTGAATTTTGAAACGATTTTTAAGTGGCTTGAATAACCCTATATCAGGTTTTGCTGGTTTTTAACTTTCAAGACATACAGCAACTCTGATATCAATGGAACAATTTAGAGGAGACATTCCGTTTGGATATGTTAGCAAATAATTTTGCTAATTTACCGCAAATCCTCTATATGAAGGTACAATTGACAGTATTCGTTAACCAGATTTATCATTAAACCTGGTTTACGAATACTGTCAATTGTCATTCATATATAGGGTTTGCGTGAAGTATATAGGAAATAAATTAATGAATCAGAATGTAAATATAAAAACAAGGGTTTTCAAGGAAGGCCTTAATAATTTAGTCTTTGGGCCTTTTTTAGGATTTACGGTTATATTAGAAGTCACTATCAACTTTTTTATTTTAAATAAAATACTTATTTCAAATGGATAGGTATTTAAATTCTACTCAATATTCTACGGCAACTTTCATCTAGGTTTCCCATATTAAAGTTTAGGCATTTTTGAGATATATTAAAATAAAAATATATTTGAAAACTTTTAGTTTAATACCATGGCACTTGAAATTATCTAACTGATCACTATCCATAATGACACGATTCACTATAATAGAAAGAAAGGATCCTTAAACTTTGTAGTGATACTTTCAAAATTGCTGATTTATTTAGTGTCTAAAATATAACTTTATGTAAACCGTGAAATTTGGCAAACAAAAACTACCACAGGAATTCAATGAAAGGTATTCTATGCATAGGTACTGATTTTATAGGTATTCTATCTATAGGTACTGATTTTGATTCTATATTCTGAACCATCATGAGCCTTCTTCAGAGCCTTTATGCTTTGCTTTTCTCCAATGGGAAGGATGAATACAACAAGAATTAAATTTCAGGAGTAAAGTTAAAGTTTACGATTTGGAATTTTATCTAGAGAAATTAAAACATTTTTGATTTACGGATGTAAACACAATTTGTCATTAAACTTTGATGAAGAATGCTGAATAATACTGGGATTGGTTGGACTAACAGTAGATAATCTCAAATGCTGTGGTTAAACAAAAAAAAAAAAAAAAATTAAATATATCAAAAACGAACAAGTTTTAATAAGATTCCCTATATCTATGGAAACTTATTGAAACTGGACAAACTTTATTTTGAATTCATTAATTAGTTTCCTACCTACATAGTTGACATAGAGTTGAAAACAATTTGATTATTGGTTGTGAAGAACATTTGTTTTAAATTTCAGTTAAACTATTAAGCCTTGAATTAAACATTCATGTGAATTTGTACATATTTATTTACGGGTATTCAGCCAAAAAAATGTAACTAAGAAGTAAAATAAGTGTTTAAAGACAAATGAATAAAGTTGTAGGGTGTTAGGCAGTTTACGAATTAGTATTACGAAATGATATTCGGAACCACTTTGGACAAACAGTAGTGTACCTAGCTAACATTTTAAGACTCTGTACATGCAAATAAATAAACAACCGTGTTAAATAATAGGTACTTTATTTTTCTATTACCTGCTGTTTATTCAAGGGTTTACTTCTCAATCGATTAATTGTAACGTTATTTCTTAAATTCTCTACTTCTTGTCTTGGTTTTGTATTCTGCATCAGTTCATTCCAAACAAACGATGTTGATTTATTACATATGCTACAAAAACAGCGAAATAATATTTAATTTCCAAATGGCCAACATTACGATTACTTATTTTATTATTATACTTGAACGTAGGATATTTGTGCATGTAGGTATATGGCTGAAAGTCTTTTTATGTTGTTTTTTTATTGAAGAAACATTCTGATTACTTTTTACTACTTACTTTCCTAATAATTCCGGAATTTGACCATCGTAACCCATTTTTTTAAACCATTGAATTAAATCTAACTGGTTTTCCATTTTTATAATTTAAATAGGAAACAGTTTCAGTAAATAAAAATTTTTTTTTTTTCAAACTTCCTTGACAATTCACAATTATACGTTTGTTTTGTATTTTTAAATGTCAAAATGAAACTTAAAAGTACTACCAACCTAAAAGTCCTTGCTACCAACCACCAACCACAGAATAGTTAAAAGGCCACCAACGTTTATAGATTAAAAATGAAAATAGTTCAAGGAATTGTAGCAGGACCAACTCCAATCTGTAAAAACACTTAAAAACTAAAAACAATAACTTTACAATTACATGATCGATGAAATATGTAACGGAAATTTTGTAAAATTATTTTAAACATCAAACATAACATTAGTCAGCGTCAGTAGCATATTCTGTGGTCATTAGTATGCAATGTTTAAATCACCCATAGCCCATAGACAATGCTGGTCCTCTAATTTAAATTTTAACTAGAAATGGGAGAAAATTTGGGCCTGCGGCCTGGGGTCACCCTTCGGGTGACAAAAGCATCTAGAATAATATTATTTTTAAGAAAACACATATTAAAGAAATTTATATGTGTATATTAGGTATTCAAGAATTTATATGAAAGATATTTTTCTTAATATTTTGATGAATTGTAAGGGGTAAGGGTACTCTATTCTTGATGGTAAAACATTTAAATTTTTTAAATGCTGAAAGTAGAATTTATTTTTCCGTTAACATTTTTATCAATTTTATCAATGGGACCAAAAATATTGTAGATACTTACTTTTGTAAGCAAAAATGATGAATTTAACAAACTGCCAAAATGAACGAATTAATTCCAAACTTTACGTGCAAAAAGAATAAAAGCTACGGATAATGAAACAGAATAACTAAACACACTAATAATACTAATAAATAATTGGAATTAAAAAGTAAAAAAAAGTGTGCCTCCAGCGTGACTCGAACTCGCGAAATCAGTCAGCATTATCACGTTTTGAATCCTACAGGTGGAGTGCCAATCAGGCGACTGCAGATAGGAATCTAACTGCAGCAGTTACAGCCGCGCTGCTGGAGACGCGCGACTCTGGCGACTTTGCATCGGTTACTGGTTTACGGTTTACGTGTAAATATATGAACGGCGTTGTCAATTACGCGACTTCAGCGTGACGACAGAAGCATCTGCAGTGACTGTGACGGCGCGTCTGCCAAAATAGCAGTCCAGTCGCTTCAGTCGCCGTGACAGATTATAACAAATTTACTTATAACGACTTGTTTTGGTAACATTTTTAGGTCACTCTCAATCAGAGATAATACAAAATTGAACTGATTGATGTTAAGTCGATAAACATTTCGAAATTTGCTTTCATCTTGTAATAGATGTCTCCGAACCAACATATTTTCGAACCCCTCTTCTCCTCGCGTACAAAAAATATTATGAGGGCTGCTTCATAAAGAATCCGCAAGTAATAATAATAAAAGTTCTTTTTCCCCTTCTTCTTAACTTTTTAAATCGCACCACAAAGCCACTGCATGCTTTCTCCATAAATAGTCTATTGCAAACTGAAACTTTATAAAGCGAAAGCGACCGAAATCGCGCAATTGACACTTGTATAGGCCGCTGCAATCGTACTGCAAAAGTCGCGCGTCTCCCATACGAGTTTCCCATTGCGCTACAACGCTTGTTGTCAAAAAGTTTACCCTGACACATTTAAGTATGTAAACTGTGTCAACCTGAAAAAATAATTTTTACCGCTTTTCCAATTGGAAAAGCATTTCCCTTCAAAATTTTGGTAATCAGAAGTGTTTGGCAGTCGGTACTATCGATTCCGTTAGCAATATTTCTGATAGGAAAATAATAATAAAAATAACCTACCTATCTGAAGTTTAATTAATTTGACAGTTTTCGTGAGAGGTACTTGTCTCGTTGGTGCAATCTCACATCGGCAGATAAAATGAGAAAGAAGTTGGGACGGATTCAACTCGAGATTTTCGAAGACGAAATAGACGTAGAAGGAGTCGACGTACGGTCTCGAAAAAAAAAAATCTCAAGGGATTAGAGAAAGGACGGAACTTTCGCGTGAAGCGGTTCTCGAAGCCGTAAAAATTAGAATAAGGTGTCGGGGGTCCCGTGAAAAGTCGGTATTTCGGCAGGCGTGACGGGACCATTAGGCGCGAGGACAAACACCTGTGCTAGCCGCATCTCTCGTCGAATGGCGATCGACGAAAATTTTGCAGAGGTTTTTTGAAAAGGCGTTTAAATTGGGAAAACGCGTAGGAAACGGGGCGAAAATACCACTACGCATTGGAGTAAGGCCGCGGGCGACCTTCGGTGCCGGCGGGGATCGTTCCGCGATCGCCTCTCGGAGGAGATAGCTTTGAAACTTTGTCGATTCGACGACGAAATTTAGAGCGAGACAGAATCGACGCATTTTAATATACATATGGATATCAAGTGCGTCTATAAAGTATTACATATACAGGGTGCCCATTATCTATCTCCTTACATGGCTAACTTTGTTAATAGTGAAGATAGAGAATTGGTTAAATTAGTAAAATTAGGCAGAGTGAAAAGTGAAAATCGCCAAAATTTTTAAACTTGAATATCTCGAAAACTATAAAAAATACAAATAATATAAAAATACACTGTGATAGTGTTTTTACGTGGAATTCAGCGGTGACATTGAAATTTTTACGGGCATCTTATATAGTTTTTGAGAAAAAAATAGTTATGTTTTTTTAAATGGCAACCATAGTTGGCTATGGTCGATATCGATAAAAAGCTTATTTTTTTTCTGATTGTATTTAAATCTAAATTATTTTCGACAGAAAGTGTTTTCTGGAGATTCGTAGAATTGTTTTCTAACGTTTTGTCATCTGTATTTCTTAGTCTTAAAATGTCATATAACAACTGAAAATTGTTGCTATGAGTTTCCATGAAGATGCAAGAATTGTTCATTCAGGAAATTAAGAAAAATATCAAGAACTGATATTTATTTTCCTCTCTTAAGGGTTTCTCGACAGCTTCATAGTCAAATTGGGGCGTTTTCCTTCTAACTCTAACTTCAATTTTGGCAGTGAATTCTGTGTTGCATTCAAGACTCTCTGCAATCTCATTGGCAGAAATTTTCTCTCTGTTCTCGTCCAGACTGCGACTATAAGTTTTCACTATGTACAAGGTATTCGCGTATATTTTGACCCCTACCGACAGGGGTTATTAAGAAAGTTAGAAAAAAAAATTTAAATACAAAAGTTATTTGGTTTTTCACGTATTATCTTTTAGCCAGGACGAAAAAAAATTGCATGTCGTAAATTTGGGAAAACCAGTTGAACATAGTATTTTTAAATGAGACACCCTGTATAATTTCACACGCTTGGGGAAACATTTTTTTCCTGTTTTCAAAAATATATATCTTGTTGACATTTGCACTCACAATTTTCGAAATATTCGGCAGCGAGTACAATAAAAAAATACAAAAAATACTGCACAAACTAAAAATATTTCACAGTAGAAACCAACAGTAATAAAAAATATTTATCGATTTTCGATGTAACCTCCTTAGTTATTTAAACATTTTATAATATTTTCATTTTTTAATATTTTTTTTTATGATTTATTGTAAACATTAAATATTAAATATTTCGAAAACTGTCAACAAAATACATATTTTCGAAATCAGAAAAAAAATGTTTCCCCAAGCGTGTGAACTTATACAGGGTGTCCCATTTATAAATATTATGTTCAATTGGTTTCCTCAAATTTACGACATGCAATTTGTTTTTCGACCTAGCCAAAAGATAATACGTGAAAAACCAAACAACTTTTGTACTTAAACTTTTTTTCTAACTTTCTTTATAACCCCTGTAGGTAGGGGTCAAAATATACGCGAATACCCTGTACCTATATGGTTTCTGAGAACATCGTCACATAATTTGAGAAATTTATAGATGCAGTGTGTCTAAGATAAGGATGAGAAATATGAGGATCTCGGAAACTATAAGAGATACAGATTCTCAAAGTTACATTTCCAAGAATTCCTTCCCTTAAGTAGATGCAGGGTGAAAACAAAAAATGAGCATTTGCTGGAAACGTATTGCTCCTTTATTGTAGAAAATACATTCATGAAATTTTCAGGACAGGAATAGCAGTCAGCATGGACTTCAAATTTGGTGTCTAAAAAATTTAGGCCTACCAGATTTTGCGCAAGCGCATACTCAACTTTTATTTTTTCAACCGTGTTTTTTGAACATGTGCATATTATAAATATGAACATGTTCAAAACGCAGGACCAGAAAGATGGCCTGCTAGGTCACCGGATCTCACGCCACTGTACTTTTTTGTGTAGAGTTATCTTAAAAAACGGTGTATGAAAGATCGTATGAAGCTGCGGAGGAATTACGTCGACTAGTTAAAGATCAAGTAGATAATTGGAATTACTCCAATCACGTTTCATATTTTTTCATTTTTGAACATATGCGTTAAAAGTAAATTAAGTTAAAATACATGGTTAAAAAGCAATTTGCGGAGTTTGAAATTCCAATATGGTGCTCAAAAATCATCAATTTTAATTTTCCTTATGACGGCCATATTGAATTTTTCATTCATTAAAAAAGAGTATTTTTTCGTCTTTTCAATAATGTATAAAACATAGAAAAAAAATATTTAGTCATGTAGACCTCTGAAGATATCTGATTTTTCACAATAAACACACATAATTTAAACTTTTGACAACTTCGCACAATAAAAACATTATACGACACCTATTGTTTATTTAACAAATTAATACAATGCGAAACTAGTTTTCTTTTAATACCTACTATAAGTTTGAAGGAAGAAAAACATAATTTTTTAGGGTATCTCTTTTATTATTAGAAATAGACCCACAAAACCTAATATGACCGCACTCATAAAAAGAGGTCTTTCCAAATATTTAAAAAAATACAGACTATCCCATTCAAAATATTAAAGTTAAGGTATATCGACTTAGCTTCATTGAGTCACTCTGTATTTAAATATACGTAAAATAAGGACAAAAATGGGTATAAAATACCTATTTAAATAATCCACTACCTTACGAAAGCATTATATAATACTTATGTAGTAATAGCATTGACTAACTTATTATGGGAATAGTGTGAGTAAAATCTAATGTAAAACACATTTTGTACTTAGTTCTGAAGTACGCATAAAATTAGGCACATGTCTTCAGATTCGGTTTTTCAATGTGCAGTTAAAACTGTCTGCGAAGTAACTAGCAGTTAAGGATAACTGACAATCAACGTGCCTGTTAACAGTGTTAACTCTAGAAGCGTTTGTCCAATCTAAATTTATCTAGCAGTTAACTCTCTGGTAGCAAAATATTGTGTAGGGTTGGCTAGAATGACCTGGACACGTCAACATGAACGGGGCCGACATCGAGTGGAGAGACACCGTCACTTATCTAGGGGTACATCTGGATAAGAGGCTGCGGTGGAAACACCACATCGAGAAAGTCGTAGCGAAGGCGAAGCTGGTCAGGGCCAAGCTATTCTCGATGTTGTGCCACACCAGAGAGCTCAGGCTAAGGAATAAGCGCGCCCTGATCAAGAATATCATCCAACCCCAGTTGACATAATGTCAGAGACTTGTACATCTAAGTCTCTGATAATATGCGTCAGCATCAGGAGCATGGGCGATTGCTGCAAAGACGTATATGAAGAAGATCCAGGCCGTCGAAAATATCGCGCTAAGGACCTCGGTAGGTGCACGCTGGTACCTGCGAACAGCCGATATATACCGGGACCTCGACTACGTTCCAGTCCTAGAAGTCATCAGGAGGCGTGGATTCAAGCTTTTCGCGCGTGCCGAGACGCATAGCAACCCGCTAATCCGGGAGACCGTGGACTACGAGCCCGATGCGGCCGCTGTACACAAGCGACCAAGCGACTGACTCCAACTGCTGGACCCAGGATGAGAGTAAGATCTTCTTATGTTTCAGATTCCACCCGGAACAAGCGTAGAGGGCTATGAAGCGACTAAAAAACGACTCTCAGACCTCCCCTCGAAGCCGCGACCGCCGACAGCGGTCGCAGGCTCACTTCGAGTACCCTTCTCTTACCTTGCACAAAGCTAAAGGGTCAGTTGGCTCCTTTAGAGGTGCATCCTCGGCTACACAGCCACTACTGACCTACCCCCAAACCACCACCCAGGACGAGAGCGGCACTTGCCGCCTCTGCCCGAGACAGACTACCCCCGGTGGGTTACACATGCAGGCGAAGAAAGAAGAGAAGACAAAAGAGCTCCAGAAGATTCTATCCAGCCTACAAGGTAGAACCAAGAAGACAGAAGGAGACCCCACGAATCGCTCACACCTATCACTTTTTGTGATCGGGGTTGGTGATGGATGGGGTCCACCTCTACGAGGCAGTCCAGGCCTACAGCAATGGAGAGGGTAAAGATCGATAATCCCGCTCGGCCCCAAACCATCCCAGGTCATGACCACGGTCAATTGATATTGGCGGGGAGGCGAGAGTGACTTTTAAATACTTGCTGTTATTGGATAATTTTTTTCTGACTTTTACCCTCTGAATATGAAAATTGTTCAATTGTCATTAATTCTCAACAATCTGAAAATTAACTTATATTATTAATTATAGCATTCAATTTTAATGTTTGTTTGGTTATTACCACCGTTTTAGTATCACAGTATCACATAATAAGTGGAAGAAATAGGTATGTATGTAATATATATATATATATATATATATGCTTTCAATTTGGTTCTCAATTTGTTTCAAAATTCGGAGAACAATTTTCTTTTTTCATTGAAATTTGTTAAAGAAATCCAAGTCATGGTATTCTTCAAAAGGATTCTTTCTTTCCCTAACTGTGTAGGGTCTTCTTCCGCGATTTAAGAACTACACCATTAACTCATCCTCATCTCCCAAAAGAATTAAAACATCCCATTTTCAATCCTATTCGTTCAACAATATTGTAATAATTACAAATCACTGTTATTTTTGACAATAAATAATTAGGTTATTATTCTCTTGACTGCAAGTTAGTATGCAAACAGGCACTTTGAAGTACTACTTATTTGTTAAATTGACAGGTACTTTGACTGGCAGTTATCAGAATCTATGGTTATCAGTTTACAGTACTATGAAAAACGCTTTAACTGTCAGCTAGTTCTAAACTCATAGTTATCAATCCTTTAGTGCACGATCCCACTGCGCGCTATGTGATGCGATGCTTCGCTATGCGATGCTAGGCTATGCTATCATCGCTTGCTATGAAATAAGATGTGTTCACACTGCTCGCGCAGTTGTAGCATTGTACTGCATTGCGAGTGGTCATGAGAAT
The DNA here is from genome assembly GCA_963924545.1 of Pogonocherus hispidulus. NCBI lineage: Eukaryota > Metazoa > Arthropoda > Insecta > Coleoptera > Cerambycidae > Pogonocherus > Pogonocherus hispidulus. Next base: position 75,178,906 of record OZ004693.1, read on the forward strand.
TACTAATAAGTGTGTTGTTATTGAGAACTCTGCGTTAAGATATATGTTTGTAAAAAATAGATTAAGAAAAAGAAAAATTTGGGTTTACAAAATTAATGAGGACAGATTTAGATATGGAGAATTTCACCACCTATTTAAATAACTTGATAGACATCCTAAGAAGTTCCATGAATATTTTCGTATGTCATCAAATACTTCTCAATATATACTTGGAATAACACCATTGGTAGAAAAAAGTAGAACAAATCTTAGGAAACCAATAGGAGCAAATGATGGGCTTGTTGTTACATTAAGGTAAGTGAAGCTTACCATAGTTAAGGCAAGTGAAGCAATTTCAGCTCCTTTGATACATCCTCCCATAGCTTATTTGTGGTGTCTCTATTGTGGTAGAGTTTTGAACGTTGGTCCCATAATGGCGACCGAGATCGAATGGCTTCTATTAGTTTTTCGACGTCCATCACGACGACTGACAGCACAGTACTGGCGAGACTGGCGAGTTCGGGAGTTCGGGCGATAAAATCAAACACAAGCGTATAAAAGCCGCTACTAGCATAGCATCGCATCGCTATTTATAGCGCGCAATGTAGACAGTCAGATATATACATGAATGTTTGTTTGCAAAGCATCGCATTGCATAGCACAGCATCGCATCGCATAGCGCGCAGTGGGATCGTGCACTTAACCATGCATTGAAAGACCGGCCCTTGGGTATTTATTACCAATATCTGATAAAGAATCAAAAAATTAACAATAAGTTTTTTTTTGAATTGACATTCATATTTTATTTTCCATGTGAAATTACATAATATCACGATTATCACGGTATTTGAACAGCTCAAATAGCCAGACCATAATAAATTCATTTGTATCTCCCCTTGTTCATTTTCTAAAATAATTTCACATAACTAATGCATTATCAATCCCGTAACTACCTCGAATATACGTGCAACGTGCCTACCTAATATTTGCAAATATATTCTTAATAAAATTCAGGAGCAATACTTCATTGGAGAAGCGTTATTGCAGCCCCATCAGTGACGGCTCCAGAATTTAAAAAAATGTTAAAATATTAATAAATTTATTTCAGCAGCAGTTTTCTGAGATGCTTTGTTTAAAACTCCTCAACAATCTTGTCCAAATCCAAGCTTTTTGCAATTTTTTTTCAATATTTAGTACAGCCAAATTACTTAATCTCTCGTGGCTCATATTTCTTAAATAATGTTTTAATCTCTTTAGATATGAAAAGCTCCTTTTCACTGAGGCCCATGCAGTTATACTTGTCCGATACGGGACGTTGCGTTATTACACCGGGATATGCATGGGGATATGCTGGCGGATCACAATCTAGCACATTATGATCCGGCATATTTCAGTTTGAGGAAGTTGTCGAAGACAGTCATGCGATAATGCCAAACTGACATAAGAAACTAGACATCCTGCCTGTCACTTAAGAGCCTTTACATAATTCAATAATGACTGATGAGGAAGCATTAGCTCCTGTTGCAGGTATAAAATATATAATATATATAAAAGGTACATTTTATTTATTTCTGTAAAACAAATAGAAGCATCAGCCGATAGTCCTTCTGAAGCTGGTGATTCACAACTTAATGAAGAACTAGCATCCGACCGAGATGAATTGGAACCTCCACCGAAAGGTAAGAGCGACTCTCTAATTCCATCGGGGGAGCAAGGCGCTCTTGATCAAATGATGCCCATGGATGAGGTGATGCCTCCTTCAGAAGGCGCTGAAGAGGCATGTAGCCCAGACGAGGAGGGAATGCTGCAAAAAAAGAGCAGGTCCGATTCTGTTTTGAAGCGCAAGCCAAGTAGACCTTCCCTGGGTAAAGATGAAGCACATAAAAGACACACCAAATCTGCTATAAGCCTAGGGTAAGCAAAATAGTAAAAGCAGTATAGTAGCATTTACAAGGATTTCTCTGCTTTTTTGGAATTTTTAATAATTCAGCATGAAGAAAGAATAGAGAAAAGTTGAGTATTAAATAAGACTTCAGTCTTACTAGAAGCCAACTATAATCCCTCTTGTGCTTGGCAACATGAGACGATCCTTAAGAAGCAGAATGGTCATGTGTTGCACAAAATGGTCATTTTAAACAACTATTACGTTAAGTGCATAGTTTGCCTTTTTTGTAATTTGCAAAAATTACATTAGTAATTAATTATATTAGTAATGGAACTAATACAATTTGTATTAGTTCCATACATTTTTTAAATCTAGTTCTTTGTAGGCTTTATTTAATAGTCTTCTAGGTTTTTTTACATTCTTCACCTAAAATTATTTGCTTGGTCGGTTCTTGGTGTAATTGATAATGGTAGGATTTTTATACTAAGAATTTTTGTATCCAAAAATCTTTACTTTACCTCTAGTTTAGATTTTCTAGGATTGCAATCTATTCCTAATTCCCTTCATTAGTTTAAAACTGTTTATATTATTAATATTCCAAACTTTGAATGTTTATTTACTAAAATAACTGAGTGAATTACTTAGTTTTAAATACCACCTTTAGTGAAAACATTTAAAACAAATATCCCAAATAATGTATATTCAACATCTACAGAGGGTCTATATATTCCTTAAATTGCAATATTTTACAAAGTACCTGAGATAAAGGTATTATTATTAGTAGGTAATAAAATAAAGGGAATTAAATACTCTATTGACTCTACTAAAATACTTTACCTTTTATAAAATACAGGGTGTTGTATTTAAAAGAGTTGCAAAACTGTATTTAAAATTGTAAACTTTCAGAAAACAATAATTGTGAAAACCCTGTATAATAAAAATACCAATTCTGACAATAGTTTGGAATAAAGTGGACCTAGCTAAGGCAACACTTAAATTTTTACTAAAACAAAGAAAGTAAGGAATAGATATGCAATCCTAAATAAACTGCTGATTTTGTTCAAACGTTTTCTCTTAAGTATGATAACTTGGTAACGTTGTATTAGACGTAAAATTATAATAATAATATAATAAAAAAATAGATTTGAAGGGCACTGGTAGAGGCATCAACTACCAGAAGAAGATATAGTTTGTTCCATTTAAAATATATCTTTCCGCGCCTCACTTTTTTTAGACACCCTGTACATGTGCGCACCCACTAGTTTTAGAATGTGCTTTCCTCAACCTTATATAGACGTTTTCCAGATTTTTTGTTCCGGTGATGATAACGCAATAACAGGCAAAGGGCGTACTAAATGGACACACTGTATTTTTAATAGTTATAAACTCTAATCTAAAATAATTATTTTTAGGGACAGAAAATCCATGGCTAAAACCGCAGAGGTAAGGTTTACATGATAATCAGTTGATAATGTGTTATGAAGACACTTTTAATAATAATGAAGGCACAGTTCAATATTTATATCATAACCTATTCATTATTGTTACACGTATTTTGTTATTCGTTATAATAACCCTTAAAATAACATTTGTTTATTTAAATACCACATTAATTTCAGGATACTAGAAGAAGTAGAGCAAAGATAGCATTAGGAAGTATTATCGATATAAGAAGGGCTTCTGTCGCAGGCGAAATTTTTGATAGGAAGGTAAGAGTATAGAATAGTTATCAAAATGTATGGAAACTTGGACGTAAACAGTTCCCTGGCTATGTTGGGAAAAGTTAGGAAAAAGTATTTGGGCAGGTCGACTAGAAAAAAGAGAAGTTCAACAAATTTGATCGACTAAAATCTTCTGCAAATTTGGATATAACCATAAGATAATATCGCAGACAAAAAAGTTGTCTGTGATAATATACTTACATGATGTTTCTGCGGCAACGTTAGTTACCCGAATCTGGCAAGCTATTTAGCCGTTCTTCGTAAAAATTTGTACCTACACAGAAGTTTTAAGAAACTCTGAATGCAATAAAAATTTTCAACTCTGATGCATTTCCGGTTCTACAGGAGAATTATACCTTAATATAACTTACCTAATTAATATAATATAACATACAGTGTGTGTTTGTAGTGGCGAGATACAGTGAAATACACTGCAGTGCCCTCTTTGGTACTACCTGACACAGGTAGTAGCAAAGACCCAAAGAGGGCACTGCAGTGTATTTCACTGTATCTCGCCACTACAAACATTCACTATGCCCCTTAGGCAATCACGTCGCCAGATCATTCATCGATTCCAATACCTATGGCAGTCTGACGAGATCATAACAAGATCGAAACCGGTCATTGTCTGGTATTTGGTCTTGATGAAGGATGTGGCGACATCCATGGAGATGTTGATGTAATGCAACGCCAGTCGGGGCATATTGCCCGTGGAGTAGTTGTTTTCGGCATCTCCTTCCAATAACATACAGTGTGTTTTATCTCTCACCTTCACACCCCTGTAAAATTTTATTGCTTATTTTTTTATAAATAGGTATGCCTAAGATGTACTTCTACAACGTAGTTCGACATCATTCCACGGGCTGCTTTAATTTTTTTTCGACGCGATATTTCGAGAAATTATATTAGCGCTTTTTACGGAGAATCTGACAACATAGCATTATTGAGCGCCCGCTAAAACCCAAAAATCCGGAGTTATGTGAAATTCTCAAAGAAAATAACATTTCGATAGAACTTTCAACTTGCGAAATTATTATTTTATTTTAAACGTGCAGAAGGCTTTTGAAATAAATAAAAACTGCTTGGAAAGGGATAAATAATATCGTTACAATTGAAAAAGACAAAATAAAAACTGTACTTACAAAATTTTTGTATTCGTAATATTGAAGACTATCAAAAACAAATGGGAAAAATTAACGTTTCATGTTAATAATTCAATTATTAACATCAAACCAAAAATGTAATATAGTTGGTATCTGCTTTCATCCATTTTTGAAATATCTATAGCTACTTAAATTTTGAAAAATTAGCCTTGCTATTCGTATTTTTCGCACAAGTTATGAGTGTGCTATGAAATAAGCGGCATGAATTTACATAGTAAACGAATTTGAACCCAGTGAACTCTCAACTAGTGCATTTGCAATCAATAATAATAATATCACCATGAAAAATACGAATAACACAGCTTAAACTTTAATAATATTTCAAAATTTAAGTACCTATATTTAAAAAAATGGTTGCAAGCAGATACCAACTATATTATATTTTTGGAAAGCTCTTTTCATGGCTTCTCTGATGATTAAAAAAGAATTATGCATTTCCATTTAAACAAATGCCGACCTTAGTGGCACCAGAAATTAGAACACCCTGTACATAAATTAATGTGTCTAAATTTTAGCCAATAACAAACCATTTCGTACCTATATGTTAATTTTTTTCTAAAATAAAAATAAGACATTGAAAAGTGGGTGAGCTGTGCTGGCGACTCAGACTACCTATCTATAGATAATTTTGTAAATATTATTAACTGGGTTTTAAAAGGTTCAACATGCATAAGTTTAAGAGAGTACCTATATTTAAGAGTTATGTATTACAGAAATTATTAGCATATAGGTAAGCAAGAAAGTATTCAGTGATAGATATCTCTATTATTATTATTAGAGATAGATCTATCAATGTATTCGTAAGAAACTCCTTTTTCTCAAGTGTATAAGTAATTCATTAAAGAATGAATAAACTCATGATTGATGGCCCTCCATATTAACCCCTCTATAATTATGATACATTAAACAAATTGGGAAAGATACATTTGTATCTCACCACATACCGGGTGGTTAAAAGGTGGCATTCAGAAATCACTTTGATTTAAATGTTGACATTTGGCACTCTGTTTTTTGAATGTTCTCTTTTCTCTTCAAATAAAATAATGCCGTCCCTATAGCTCTTCCGGTATCGGTACTGGAGTTTTAAGCTAACTAAGTAGTTAGCTTAAAACTCTATGTATTTTATAGTAAGAATGATAGAGTGACAATGTTCACAGGATAGAGAGTTAAATCCACAAGCCTTCTTCTAACCATATCTTCAAGGTTGCTGAATCTCGTACAGAGTGGTGAAAATTTAATGTTAAATTAGGTCGACTGCAAGTCATGAAAATACGGGACACCCCGTATATTTCTCTAAATTTATTTTTATTATATTTCTCTCTAGATGCAGCATTTTACTCTCTTTTACCCTGTCTCCCTCTTTTACTTTTACAGATACCCTCAGTTCTCGTAACAGCCAACTATAACTGTTTACCTAGATGGTTTAATAACTCTTAATATAGTTTCAAAACAAACCACTAATATGTTAACTGTTAGGTATTTGCTGTCAAAAAAATGACTAAAACATTAGCAAAACGTGTAGAAAATTTAATGCCACATACCCAAATTTGCAACATATTCATAATAAAAAGTTTGAAGAGTTCAAAGGTGTTTTATTCATTTCGGATAGCACGGAAGTCTACAAGACTTTTACTATAACCTGTCACTAATAAACATAATGAAACAAAGTTTTCTCGAGAGAGAAGTAGGATCCCAGCAAATATTTACTATTACTGTGCTTTGCCCGCTTATAACAAGGTGTGGGCTACTACCAAACCCCTGTTGAAGAGATCCCAAATTACCCAGACATCACCATCCAGGACGAGAGAGGCACTTGCCGCCCCCGCCTGAGACAGACTACCTCGGCGGGTTATTTTTGTTTCCGATTTTCTTGAAACTTATATGGAGGGGTTTTCGATGGCGGCGGATTTGTAGATAACCAACTATAATTTTGAAAAAATGTAGTTGAAGCATCACCCAAATTAATTTTTTTCTATTGTTCTAATGTAAATAAACGAATAAATTCATAATTACTTCATTTGTGAGATTATTTTTATCCATTTTTTATTAAAACTTTTACAGGATCAATTTATAAATGCAATTAAAATAAAACTTTTTTGACAGCAAATTTTCAATCAAATTTAGTTGATTGTAGTGAAAACTGAGGATAACTATAAAAGTAAAAGAGATAGAGAACATACCACCTACCGAAACAGAACACAATTCCGCATCTAATGTTGGAAAAGTATTCGGAGTGTTCCATTTAAAAAAATCAAGAGTGGTGGCTTGCAGTCAACTTAATTTGGTATTAAATTTTCACCCCTCTGTATAAGATTCAGCAACCTTGAAGGTTGAAGGTATGATGGTTATGGATTTAACTATCTCCCTTGTGAATATTGTCGTTCTGTCTTTTTTCTTAATATAAAAATAACAAGGTTTTAACTCAAATACTGTTGAAAAAAATTGAAGATAACCCTACCTCCTATCCTATCATATTCATTGAGATTGATCTATTTCTAAAACGGTTAATTTTAGGTATAGAGAAAATTGGTGAAAGTGATACTAAAATTTAATATAGAATCCTAAAAATGCCATAATATACAGGGTGTTCCCTTTAAAATAACAAAGTTGACGTCAACTTTCTGTAAAATACGAAAAGCTAAGTACAGGGATGCCATTATTTTATTTAAAGTGAATATACCCAAAAGCCCCAGAGTGCCAAATTACAAAATTTATACAAAGTGGTATCTGAAATAATAGCCCACCGACTTTTACCCACCAGGTATAACTCGAAACAGAGGGGTGGTTTCTCAATTAATCACGTTGAGCATTGATATTTTGTCTACTATAATTATTATGTTATTAATAAATCCTAAATGTTTTTATTTGCAAATTATTCTATTGAAGAGAATGATTATTAGCAGAGTATGTTGGATTATAAATGTGAAAATGAAATAAATTAAAAATAATTAGCTGACATAAAAATGTCAGTTATTCATTTTAAACTATATCTGAGCATTATTAATTATACAGCTACCTATTTGGTATTATTGATAACGAATATGGAATGTGTACCAGGTTGTACCTCTATAATAGAAAGCAGATCGATAAAGTTGGAAGAGTTTATTGTATTCCTTTAGTTGGTTAACAGTTCATCATATTGCACAGAATTACCAACCAAACAATTTGTGCGCCAATATCCTGTGTCAGTTTTCTGATCTTTGACCACATGAAGTAACCAGTATGAGTTCCAACTCATTGATTACTCCACCACCTGTTGAGGTAAAAATTGTATATATTTTGTTATAATGCGTTACATAATTATCAATTTATATCCTTAAAAAAACTTAACTGTTCTAGCAGATACTTTGCTTTTAGTGATTTACGTAGTACATTATCAGGCTTTCCCTTGATTTTAAAAATAATTCGGGTAGGTTTGGTGGTTATATATTTTTTTGTCTACAAATAGTACTATTTTACGGGTATTGAGAGTGTCTCAAATTCCACAGGAATTGGCAAATAGAAAGTTCAAACTACATCCTCGACTTGTGGTCAAAATAGAAGAGAGGTATTATTTTTTCACTGTTTCTAAGATATAGAATGTTATTGAAAATTTGCGGTTTCGGTATAGTCTTATATTTCAGGCACTAGTGTGAATGTGAAATTATTTATTATCTAGTTTTATTAAATCATGTGAAATTTGATTATAAATGATATACAGGGTGTCCCAAGATAATGGGACACATCTTAATGGCTTATAACTTCAAGGCAAAGTGAGATAGCGACGAGCGGTTTTCACTGGCGCTCTTAATTTTACAAAAAGTTTTTTTGTCATTGATAATAGTTTGTTTTACTTATAGGTATAGTAGTAAAAAAATTGCCACTTTTTAATTCAAAATTGTGATCATTTTTTAAATGGAACACCCTGTAGATTATATTATTTGATAGAGACAGTTTCTGCTCTTTTCAAAAATGTATAGTTTGATAGAGTTATACCAAAAAATAAAGGGGTTATTTCAATTTACACACCAGCCCTTTTCAATAGACTATAATTTTTTTGCAAGATCGCATTTTATTTTTTTTACTTTGTCAGTACAGAATAACGGTATATATATTTAATATATGTATTTAAAATATATTTGGCCTGATTTCACGTAGAACTAATTCCAGGCTATTTCTTAATCCTTCCACATTCCCGTACAGTTCGCACACCTTATTATTGTCCTTTATATACCCTAATAAAAATAATCAAGGAGATTCAGATCTGGCTAGATTATCACGCTAGAACAATAGAATTATCATAAAATTGGATTCGTTAATACATTAAGTATAAATTTTGTATTTCCTAGGATATGTATACCCTGTATATATGTATTGATAATGTGACACTTTAGTCACGTGTGTGAAAAGATTGAATGGTTCAACTAGGTATACATAATATGTCGTGAATAATATTTTGTTTCCACGGCAAACTATATTTAAAAGTATTTATAGAAACGTCAGGCAACTATTGTCTCAGTTTCGGATTCCCTATACATTTTAGATGTTTTATCTTCTTCGGATAAAGCGGACAAAACATACTGTATCTTAGTAGTGGTGAGAAACACACTGTAGTGCCCTCTTGTTAGTTAATTGGTTTCGATGAATGATGTAGCGACTCCTATGGAGATGCCGAAGTAATGCAATGCCAGTCGGGGCACATTGGCCGTGGAGCAGTGTTTTCGGCATCTTCTTCGAAAACTGTATCTTGTCTAGTTGTCGAGATATAGGGATTTTATCTCAAAAAGATAATAAACTTGAATAATAACCACCGATAATAAACGTGAATAATAACAACCTATAATAAACTGAGTGAATTTTCTCGATCACTTTGGTGCGAGCGTATTACTAAATTACTGAAAACATTTTATTCGAGGGTGTCATTTCGCTAGCTTCGGAAAATTCCAAGATACTGCATGGGAATTCATATCGAAAATATCAATATTAGTTATTTTTAGTATCAGTATCTTGCCCAAAACTTTAGTAGAATAGAATAGTACCTAAAATATGGACGAAAAATTTTATTTCTTTTTGAACTTACATTATTTCTGTATCAATGCAAATTGTAAGAATATGCCAGATAATACACCGTTAACTTTTGAGGTTGGTCAATTTTATTTTCATTTCATAAATAATCAATTATTGTAATTTAGATGGAACAGATTATTTCAATCTGATGCAATCAAAATTGCAGAGAATTACCTGTCTAATAGATTTTAGTGCCTACAACATAAATGAAATACGTCAACTAAAATAATTAAAAAAAAACAACTAAATTTAAGTAGTTTGCTGTTGTTTCTTTTCAGAGGTTTTAAACAGATAAAATTCATTAACCAGGTTTAACTAGTCGTGTTCATTAAATTGTTTTTTTTGGGTGAAAAGTTGCCTTGGTCTTGTAGTTTTTAAGTAGTCTCTGTTTTATTTTCTTTTTACAAGTGGAAAATTTTGATAGGCATCCCATAAGCATTTTTAAAATAAATTAATTAAGCTGCAAGTTACGTTCAACGATCTTACGTTATCTGCCAGCTAGCAAATAAAACGCTGTCGCTGCAATTAAGCAGTGCATTGCCATATATCTAATACTTGATTTTATAGTTAGTTAATAAATTAGCATTGCATCGAGCAGTTGTAATTTTATTTTCTCATTTTGTAACGAATTAGAAATCTTTTTAAAAAGCCAAGTTTTTGGCCCTAATTCGTAACTGGCGCAGTCGAGTTTGGAACGGGTGGAGTGTATCGAGTGAATATCGATTTCACGTCCGGATCAGCGGTTTATCACCCGAAAATACCTTCTTCCCAGAAGAAAACCACGAGACCGAAAGGACAAACATCGCCGATTGGTCACGGGAGTAGAGGACAACATCGCCGAAGCTCATTTTAGGATAAGAAAATTTTCAACCTAGGATAAGAACATTTTCAAGATAAAATAAGCAGATTTATTTTCTTCAGTTTGTGCCGTGTGTTGTGAAGTGTAGCTACAACACATAAATTGTGAAGTAGAGTGTATTTTGTGAGCATATAAAGGATTAACATCATGAAAGTCTGGTGAGTAAAATTGCTCAATTTTCTTTTTGTTCCTTTATGTCCTACCCTTCAGACATTAACGAAATTATAAATATAATTGACAATCTTACAATAATATCAGACATCGCTAACACACAAGAAAATACCACAATGGCAACATTCAAAGACCACATTGATTCAATACCTATCTTCAATGGAGACCAAAGAACCGTAGGTATTTTTCTGAAAGCAGCCCAGTCAACAATCGACAGACTGAAAAAACCTACAGACGAAGTCTTCAATGCTACTTTATTTCAAGTAATAAGAAATAAGTTAGTCGGACCAGCCCAAGCAATTATAGCTACAAACCTCGACATAACATGGGAGCAAATTAAAGAAGAAATTAGAAGACGATTCGGAGATCAACGCTCTGAAAACACTTTGACAACAGAATTATTAACATTAACGCAGTACCGTAATGAAAAACCATTAGAATTTGGAGAAAGGTGCAAGGATCTTAGAGACCTAATATTAGCAAAGATCGCAGCTATAGAAACACCTACTGTATTACTTTACAAGACCACTATGTACAATGATATAGCTCTCCAAGCATTCCTCAAAGGAACAGACCCTGAATTAAGCAGAATACTGAGATGCAAAACGCCTTTAACGTTAGAAGATGCACTCAAAATGACCATCGAAGAAGAAAATTATCTATATGTGAAGAACCATTTTACAACAATGAACAGAAATATACAAAAACCAATACCAAGACCACCCCCACTACAAAATGTGAGACAGCAGGTACAGGCGACCCCACAAATTTTATTTAATCAACCCCCACGTCAACCAAGCAACTTACCATATCGTTTACCAAATTACTTTCAACCAAACCAACCTACCCCTTCAGTACCTTGGAATTATAGAAGTCCTAACCAACCTATAAACCAAAATAATCAAAATTTCCGACCACAGTTTAATCCTAGAAATACCAATGTATTTAAACCAAACCCAAATATAGTTTTACCAAAGCCCACGCCAATGGACACCTCATCGTACAATTCAAAAAGGATGAACAATTCTTCAAATTCAAGACGAATGCCCCAACCAAGACCTACGTTTACATCGGAAGAACTTTATTATCAAGAAAATGAAACCTACCCCTATCATCAATACGAAGAAGCAAACCCAGAAAATTATTACGAAAACGACTATTATGACGGTTACTACCAGGACTCATATGAAAACTTAGGTAGACAAGCTTTGGAACCAATTGATCAAGAGATCTACTGTGAACAAGAAAATGAACAAAATTTTCGGAAACCCAGCCAAACACAAGAGGTAACGTAGAATTAAATAATATTGATAATAACAACAACCTCCCAGTCATATATATACCAGAAATAAAAGCAAATTTTCTAGTAGACACAGGTTCAACCAAAACTTTAATTAAACCGACTCTTGCCCAAAATATTTATAAGGAATTTATTGAAGAGACCCCTTTTGTAATAAATACAGCTCATCAACAAAGTTTGCATAAACATACCATAACCATACCTATTTGGGACGTTTTCAAGATTGAAGGTCAACAAAAATTTCATTTATTTGACTTTAATCCTAAATACGATGGCTTGATAGGCATAGATTTTTTACAAAAACTTCAAGCAAGCATTGACATTTCTAAAAATAAATTTATTACTCCGTACGTAACAATTCCCCTAAAGAATTTGCAGGAAATCACTTCTACAAAAAGTAACCTCTTCCAATATAAGATTCCACTAAAGTGCGAACAAATTATAAAAGTTCCGTCTAATATAGATACGGAAAAAGGGTTTTTACACCACATACAATTAGAAAATGGATTAGAAATTCCTTCTTGCCTTATCACAGCAAAAAATAATGATAATAATGATTTCGATAATACATATAAAAAAGGTTCACAAAATGTGATAGCAGATGCTCAATCACGAATAAACACAAACCCCATAACTATACAAGGAACTAGTAAAGACATTGACAACGTATCGATAATGCCACAAGTAGACGACAACGAACTTGAAAACGCTTTACGAGAGATCACAGACGATTCAGTTGTACCAACAGATAACGAAGAAATTAACAGAATAATTCAAACAGCTCATCCCAGTGCAAGCGACGAACTTTCTAAGAATATAGAAATCGTCGAAAGTATAATAAACTCAAAGCCTTGTCAAATAATAGTAAATACAGGGTATGGAAAACGAGGCCGTACTAAAAGAAATAAAATTGAAGGCAAAGAATACATAGAAACGCAAATACCCAAAGACGAGAATTACGATTTTATTCTGAATTTTCTAAAAGAATATACCACCGGAAAGAAAACATATTATCTATGGTTTGATGAAGAAAAGATGTATCAAGATTTTACGAAAGTATATGTCGATAATTTTTCAGACACTGGACCGACACTCATCAGATGTACAAAAAAGGTTACGAATGTACCGATGGAAGATCGTTTGGAAGTTATAAGAAATTTACATGAAGGCAAGACAAACCACAGAGGAACAACGGAGATGCAACAAGAAAAAACAAAAAGAAGTGAGAAACAAAGAAAAGAAATTACCCCTTTTAAAATTAACGACATAATTTATACAAGGGTGTACAATAGAAATCAATCAGTACGACGATTTATAGGACCTTGGAAAATATTACGAGTACTAGACCATAATAAATCTGAAATAGAACATGTAAAAACCAATAGAAACAAAATACTACACTTAGCTGACATTTCGTCCTGTTTCAGGGTCATCGCCCTAGCCGTCGCTACAGCAACAGCAATAGTAGACATCCAGGAAATAAAAGAGAATATAGGGCTGTTACCAATAAAATTAGGAAATGCCAAAATTATCGAAAACACATGGACCTTAATCCAAGTATATAATACGTCAGCTATAATAAAAGAATACGAGAAAATTGTCACAAGCTTTAATCAAATTGAAACTGCTGCTAACTCAACTATAAAGAATTATCAAGACGAAACTCAAAACTTCAGATCCATAATTAAACATCTAATTCAAGAAGTAAAGGAAATAATAGAAGAACTGATACCAACGAGAAGCAGGGAAAAACGTGGTCTATTAAATGCTGTGGGTAGTGCAATAAAATTAATTACTGGTAACATGGATGCAGAAGATGCAAAAAATATACATACGCAGATGGAAAAACTTGCAAAAAATCAAAAGAGGATAATAAAGTCAGAAAAACAAACCTTCTCCTTGGCTCTAAACACAATAAGAAAATTTAACAGGACAGTTGATGGACTAATACGCAATCAACATACACTCGGAAAACAAATTGAACAAATTATAAAATATATAAACAACCAAAGTTACATTATGGAAGAAATGCAACAAGTGCACATCACCCTAATTCAAATGATTAACTCCTTAAATGAAATCATTAGAATTCTGTCAAATTTGCAAATAGCTACATCTTTTGCAAAAATGAACTTCATGCACTCAAATATACTAACACCAAGCGAACTCAGAAACGAACTGCTTGAAATTAGACAAGACATCCATCCATATAAATTTCCCTTAGACCCCGAACTACAAAACATATTAAAATTCGAAGATTTGATATCCATAAAAGCCTACTCCACTGAATTTCAAATTGTATTTCTCATTGACATTTCATTAGTCAACTACGTTGTATACAGTTTCATTAAAGTATATTCATTACCGATATCCCAAGCCAATACAAACATATACCAAACGGTAGTCCCTATATACAACTCCCTCCTAATATCCGAGCAATTTTACACAATACCGAAAAACTGCAAAAGCATAGAACCCGAAAGTTTTCTCTGCGAAGAAAATAATTTATTACCCAGAAATCAAGAATCACCCTGTATAGTCAATTTATTAAATGCACATAGAAACGTAACATCCTGCAAGCCTACAAGATTCCAGCTAATGAAAAACATTGTCATGAAGATCAACCAAAACACGTGGATCTTAGTTCTTGTTAATAAAACTAAAATTCAAATTAGTTGCATGCATGATTTTCACAGTCAAAATATTGAAGGAACATTTATTGTTTCTATTTCAAATAGTTGCTCTTTAAGATTTGATGATATTGTATTAAAAGGTCAAGAAATATCAAAAAAGATAAAAATTTTGAGTACTCCTAGTTTTCAATTTAATTCAAATAAAAAATCTAAAGCCCTTCAGGCAATTAATTTAGAAAACGTATTTTTGGATAATAATCAAGACGTCAAAAGAAGCCTACTGAAGCTTGAAGAAGACCTTCCAGATGAAGACTCCTCAATCTTCGAAGTACCGAACATTTGGACTATTAATTTGTATATAATTATTTTCATAATTTTTGTTTTATTCATTTGCAGAATCCTCCATGAATATAAAAAAGTTAGATCAGCAAGGCAGCAGCAAACTACTGACAACATTGTGACTTTTCAAGAACAACAACCTCAGGTGAACCTGAATCTACCCTAACGTCCACTCAGGCGATGGAGGAGTTACGTTCAACGATCTTACGTTATCTGCCAGCTAGCAAATAAAACGCTGTCGCTGCAATTAAGCAGTGCATTGCCATATATCTAATACTTGATTTTATAGTTAGTTAATAAATTAGCATTGCATCGAGCAGTTGTAATTTTATTTTCTCATTTTGTAACGAATTAGAAATCTTTTTAAAAAGCCAAGTTTTTGGCCCTAATTCGTAACTTGCACCACAAATAAATCAGAAAAGTCAGGTTAGAAAAAAATATATACTAAAAAGAGCAAAATATGTCTCGGTAAATAACTATAAAAGTATCATAGTTATGTCTTCGTAACCTAAGATATAGGTATTTTTAATATGCCCCTATTCCACTTTATGAATTTTTTTATTAGCATTTTGTAAATTATAGAAAATATACCTCTCAATATTAAAATACCTATATATACCGTACAATGATACCGTTCCTTTGAGAACACATCCATTACACCCTATTAAAGAGATATAGAAACGTGTTTCTATTTTTTAAATAGAAGGAAACCTATTTCATGGTATATTTTATTAAAAAGAAAAATCTAAAGACAATAAGTTGAGGTTATATCAAGATGTTATGCCATTGTAATTCAATATTGGGGGGTGCATGTAGCACGCAAAGTAGTTGTTTTCGACATATCTTTAAAAATAATAAGGTAATTCCTTTGCATACCTACCCAGGTTAGGTATAGTTAACAAGGAAAATTAACACTTTATTCAACCATAATATTTGGTAATTTCATTAATCATTTATCTCTTAGTTAACTTTTTGCCTTAATTCCTATATAAAGAAAGATGTAAAAAGAATCTTGTTAGGTCTAACATTATTATTAAGGGTCCATTCTCTGTAGATTTGACAGGCATGAATGTTGGGTCGGATTGAGAGGATGGGTGGCCGATGGGTGGAGACTTATATATTCCAACTATCGAATTATTAAGATTTCGGAGATGCACGTAAAGCCGAAGTAAAAAGGCACATGGAAATAAAGTTAGCCCTCATTGCAAGGGTACCGGATTTGTCTTATAATTGCAACAAAATTTCTTTTTAATGTTATAAATTATATATCACCGGAAAGATCAAAAGATAAACTAGATCCCTATAGTAGCAAATTTTTGTTTAATACATGTATTTTAGAGGAAATAATTTTTGAAAATACGCTATTTTAGTACAAGATTGTTTGCCTGGAATTTTAAAAATAAAAGGAAATACCAAAAATTACTACTATAGGGACTTAGATTAAAGTCTTATCTTTCAATACTTTTTTACTAAAAGTCGCTATCTTTTATAGTTTTTTTATAATTAGACACGAGACGAACGCCGATTTAGGGCTTATTTCGACCTAGTGAATGGACTCTTAAACTGCAGACTTATTTTAAATACAGAGGCATAAATCCAGGTCAACTATTTATTTTCCTTCGAAAGAGTTTGCGCCTTTTGACCTATAAAAGTAATATAGTATCAACTAATCTATACCTATATCACCCTATACTGGTGTCTGTAATAGCGTATCCACTATGCTATCTCCGAAACTGTAAGAAATATGAAATCGATTTAATTAGAGAAATGTTGCTCTTATCTGATGACCATTTACAATATGTTTACAATGTTGGCACATTTCTTTTAGTTTCTGAGATATTCGGGAAAATATGAAAAATGGCAAAAACTTACAAAAATTTGTATTTCTCTAAACAATTTGAAAATTATTGAAGATATATTGTCTCACGTTGACTACCCATTACAATATTTCAAAGACTACTTTTAAGAGACAATTTTAATTTTGAAAATTTGAAATGATGCAGCCGATTCTCTAGGCAGGGAGGGTGCTGCTTCTCAATTTGTCGGACCAGAACCCGTGCTTGATCCTCGAGTATTGCCAAAGCAACTCTCTTGACCTGGGTTGAGGGGCAAATCCTCCAGCACTGGCAAGAACTACCAAGATTAGTTCATTCGAAGGCGTTCATAATAAACTCTTAAAAACAAGAACTAAAAATATTTTAGTGTTAAGCAGGTTGCACCAACTTTAATTGGCCTATATACTGGTCACTGCCGTTTAAAATATCATCTGTACAAATTCGGCCTAGCAGAATGCTGAGTGCCGCTTGTGCTTAGAAGATGATGAAACAGCAGAACACATATTATGCACCTGCACCGCTGGGGAAAGGATCAGATACCCATTATTTGACAAAGGAGAACTTCTGCCAGAGGATCTGAATAAGTTCTCACCAAATAAGGTGATCAGCGTCATTAAGAGGCTGGACCTGTTGGGTGAAATATAAGTGGGTGTGAGCCACAATAGACAACATGGAGGTGGATGGTCTGGTTTTCGGCTCACTCACTTTTGAACCTAATCTAATTTAATTAGAGAAAAGTTGCCCCTTCTGGTGATCATTCATAATTTGTTTATAGTGTTGCCAAATTGCATTTAATTGAAACTATATACAGGGTGTTCCACGTAGACCTTCCATTAGACGTTTCTGGAATACTACGTGTAGTGGAATTCTGAAAATTTATATACGGGGGTTTCTCACAATTTTCTATCGATTAAAACTATATCTATCGATATAAAAATAATATAATGACTATTTAAACATTGGTAATGACGTTTGATAAAAATGTCTTCACATTTAAAATGATTTTCGGCAGTCAACCTGCAGCTAACTGTCGGATTATTTTCGTTGCAGCAATAATGTCCAACTATCTTCAAATCGGTGGAATTTAGGTATAGGGATGATAATATCAATCGAAAGATAATTAAAAGCTACATCCATTAGCATTATAAAACATAAAAGGTGCTGTATTTAAAATAAGCGAGTTATTAAACTTTCATTTTGATAAAATTGGTCGGCGTTTCTTCGACGCCCTGTGTAAGTTGCATCAACTTTCAAATACTACATTAAAAATACAGATATTTGGATACCTTTTAGTATTTTTCTTTTAAAATTTTAGGTCTCTAGATTCAAAACTAGAAGAGATAGAATCGATTAAGCGTAAGTATGCTTTTTCCAAAATTTTTGAAAAAGTCGAAGTATCTCAGAAACCAATCAGTTTAAGGATAGGGTATTCTTATGAAACTTACCTTTAAATTTGACGTAGAATCCAAAAATGAAATAAAAAATAGTACATTCCATTTGAAATAAGCGAGTTGATGTTTACTTCCGTTAGAACCGGACGTGTGACGTCACTGGCAATATTTTTAATTGATAGAAAATTGTGGGAAACCCCCGTATATAAATTTTCAGAATTCCAGTAGGCGTAGTATTCTAGAAACGTCTAATGGAAGGTCTACGTGGAACACCCTGTATAGAAATTGAATTTTTTCACAAACTTCCACAGAATTCTACGATACCTTGTTAGACCTAAAATGATAAGTAGGTAATAATCTATAAGTGAACACATAAATTGCGTTGAACTGTTCTTATGCATGAATGGAATAGGGACCTGCCACCTTTACCAGGTATATACCACGATTGCATTGTTTTATAAATGTGATAATTTTTATGCTAGGCTGCACGTTTTATGAATACGTATAAGATGGAGTCTGACAATCCATTCGATCCGGAACAAGTGGATAAAATCTTAGAAGCCGTGATGATGGAAGCTCTAGAGAACCTTACATATGATCCGGAAAAGTGTCCCAAGCAGGCGAAATGGGCCTCGATGGCGATCAGAGCAAAAGTAAAAGCATTAGAATTTGATAGGTAAGTGAATGTACTCAAAAAAATGATTAGTATATCCGGATGCTATTTTAGCCTGGATAATATGACAAAAAATACATCTAGAAGTTTAGATAAGAAGGGTCTATAAATGAGCTCTGTTAAAAAATGTTCAAATGATGCTATCTTTGAAATATATCGATGAAATTTAAAATATATGTGGAGACTTTGAAACATGAAAGACCTATTTTCAAGTGATATGGCATGAAATTTACCTTGCTATTAAAAATTTCAAAGGTGGTACCACAGCTTACGGTAGGCTGTGGTGGTACCTCTAGGCGTTGTTTTTGTATATTTTACACTTTCCCTTTTCGGTTGAAGTAATATAAGATAAGCAATTCAGTTTTTTATGCCACTATCTTGACTAATTCAAAAGTAAGCAAGAGAAAGCTACTTAAACGATGGCATTATTTGCATAGCAGCGAGAATGATACCTTAGATAATAATATACTCAAAGAAAATATTACGGTTCTTTATATTAGTAATGAGGACGAAAGAATTAACAGTTTATTTAAATAGCAAAGATTGTGTTTGCAAAATAGGCGACTTTACATTAATTTAATGAATAGTTTATTTTCGGAACATCATTTATCTACAATTTACGAGAGTGCCAAATAAAAACTGAAGAACTGAACAGACGTCAACAAATTATGTTCAAGAATTTAAGACATATCAAGTTCGCTCTCATTTTGAGATAATTTAGAATAAGCTGCATAAGTTAGACAAAGTAGAGCGATTTATAATAAATTCGTGATGATTAGGAAACTCGTAAGATCTGATACTATTCTAAATTATGACATATCTAAAACCCTTGGGAAGTTACACAAAATGGGTCTTGTCATTGAGTGACCAAGAACTTGGTCACTCAAAGGTCTTGTTCTTAGCACGCGCGAAAGAGATTCCCAGAGGAATGTCTTCTTATATTTCGTCTTGGAAAAGTAATCCGTATTCTTCTGAGGTGATAGAAATAGTGGGAACTTTGACAACAAAGCAAAATTATATACATTGATGCCATTTTTCTGTAATAAATCAGCGAATCAATCTAGTTAATTGTGATAGAGAAAAATTGCAAATTATATATCCACGAATTAGGAAAGGTAGATATATCTGTCATTTGGCATTTCAGGTAATAGTATCTAGGACAATTAACTGTTCGAATGTATTATTATAAAGGTAAAAACTATAAATTATTTAAAAAATAATTTATAGTTTTAAAAATGTTATAGCAAACTTTTACAGTTTGCTTTGACGATGGCTTGCACTTTGAATATTTAATTTGAATACTTTTGGTTTCCTGTTTTTTGTTATTTGGCAGGTGGTGGAATTATAGATACAAGATACTCTGGCAAACTGGATACTCTCGATACTAAACGTTTTCTGACAAACTAACATTAACTATTAATCCGAAAGAACCATTACTATGCTATTCTATATTTAACTGCTACTTTGATGATGCTTATAGATGAAGCTTCAAAATATTTATTAAATTACATGTTTCTTTATTTGATTCAAAATAACCGTTTTTTGAATTATATTTTCTCTAAAGCCAAAGATTACATCTTTTTAAATCTTCAACGACATCTACGTCTTAAGCAATGTTTTCAGACATTGTGTTCAAATCCTACTTTTTTTCTTTAGTTTAATTCTAGGATTTAGTCATTTTTTTAACCATATTTTATATTTTCTAATGGGAAAGTCTATTTATTTTGACAAATAGCAAAATAATCTTTTATATTGTACAATGATTAATAGAATATACATTAGTATATTATATAAAGATACATTTTTTCTCTTACTAGAATAATTGTAGAATAAATAAATATGCAGCAGAATATTGGCTTCTGTTTTGATATATTTACAATATACATTTATAAACCGAAACCAGGTTACTTACACTACAAAATACAATATTTAGTAGTGTTTAATCGATGTTATTAACATATTAAGGATTTACTAGTCTGCTTGAAAGACAAATAGGTAGAGCCCAGGGATATTTGTCTTTTAAAATTTATGCGACTGGTTAAAAGAGATTGTAGGAAAGGCAGAAGTATAAGTTTACAGCAATAGTTACAAATATACTAGTCAAAAATGTAATTTATGTCAGTTTTTAAATTATTATCAAATAAACTATCGATTTTACATTTTATACAATTCCAGGTTCCGTTTTTAGATATAAAATAATTTCTATAGTCTCAATTGGAGAAAAAAATTCGCAAGATGTCTTGGTGACCTGTAGATTTCTGTGGGATGCTGAGAAAGATAGATATTCAACATTCTCTATGGAAAACACTTACGTATTTGGAATCGCTCAATGCTTTGGATTATACTACGAATAAAATAAATAATACTAACCTCTACTTATATAAATTATACTAAATAAAATCTACTTTATGAAATATATTATTTTCATTATTCATTTTCTTTCTAAGGCTCGATTCTCCAGTCGTGCGAATATATTCGTTTGCGAAAATGATGTAAAACTAACCGAGGCTGATGGTTCTTTATAGCAAGAAAACTGTCAAATTACGTCATATTGAGGTCATATTCTCATACGAATCTTTTTGTACGACTCAAGAATCGGGCTTCTGGGGACCTGATTCTCCAGTCGTGTTAAAAGATTCTTATGAGAATTTGACCTCAATATGACGTAGTTTGGCAGTTGATGATGAGAAAATGACGTCTATATGACGTAATGTGTGCATTTAGATAATTGTTATATCTGTAATACAAGCCTGCCTGCCCATAACTGGAGCAATTAGCTCTACACCGTCAGCAGCACTAGAAATCCTACTGGACCTACCTCCTCTTCACATATATTTGGAGAGAGAAGCCAGATGGGCAACATACAGATTAAAGCAGGCAGCTATTAACATGCTGCAGTCTGACATCATGGAGCACAATAGGCTGTTGGATGACATGGAAAGTCACAGCATCCTGGAGATGATTTCAGATGTCATGCCTGCAACGACCAACCTTGAACTGCCCTTTAATATTCTCTTCCCAGGAAGAGATGAATGAGATCGGAATAAGGCCGAGCTATTGAGGGCAGATACTTGTTGCTTTACAGACGGCTCCAAAACACCCACGGGTGTTGGAGCCGGAGTATATAGTTGCAAGCCAACGGTGAAAATATCCTCATCCCTTGGCAGTTATGCAACTATATTTCAGGCTGAAATTTATGCCATCGAATTGTGTGTACAGAGGCTGGAACAAACGCAACTTACGCGAAAATCGATCAAAATCTTCTCAGACAGCCAAGCAGCTCTTAAAGGTCTTGGTTCCTACCGTTGTAACTCAAAAACGGTATGGAGCTGCCAGCAGGCGCTCGCTCAAGTGAGCAGAAAAAATTGAGTAACTCTGGTCTGGGTCCCAGGCCATTCTGGCCATGAAGGGAATGAGGCAGCCGACTCTCTAGCTAGAGAGGGTGCTGCTTCTGAATTTGTCGGACCAGAACCGGTGCTTGGCATATCCTCGAGTACTGCCAAAGCAACGCTCTTGACCTGGGCTGAGGGGAAAATCCTCCAGTACTACCACGATTAGTTCATTCGAAGGCGTTTATAATAAACCCTTCAAAAACAAGAACTAAAAAACTTCTAGAGTTAGCAGGTTTCACCTACGAACTCTAATTGGCCTATACACGGGTCACTGCCGTTTAAAATATCATCTGTGTAAATTCGACATAGCAGAAGATGCTGAGTGCCGCCTGTGCTTAGAAGATGATGAAACGGCAGAACACATATTGTGCACCTGCCCCGCTGGGGAAAGGATCAGATACTCATTATTTGGCAAAGGACAACTTCTGCGAGAGGATCTGAATAAATTCTCACCCAATAAGGTAATCAGCTACATTAAGAAGCTGGACCTGTTGGGTGAAATATAAGTAGGTGTGAGCCACAATAGACCAGATGGTCGAGGTGGAGGGTCTGGTTTTCGGCCCACTCACTTTTGAACCTAACCTAAGCTAACCTATATCTGTAATATTAAGTATAGGAAATTCAAAGTTACCCATTTAACGTAAATTATATTTTTATATTTACCCATTTGATATGATGAAATTACTATTCATATCCGAAAAATCGTTGACTAAGAGGATGGGAGCTAAATATCCGATGTGTTGTTATATGTGTTGAAATATAGATGCACCACAATCTCGTAACACGTTTATAGGTCACACAAGGAAAAGGAATGAATAAGGACAATACAGTCAGATGAATTTTCCTTCATCACTTGAAACATCCTTCACATCCTTCACTTCACATGAAACATCCTTCCACATCTGCATGTCTGTAAATAATGTGTCGGGATCTGATCTTATTTTAACACTGAGATATATACGACATTGAGAAGACCTAATAGACCGAAACAGCTGTGAATAATATGGTGACTGTTCTGTTTACATACGTAGTATGTACGTAACCGATGGAAGTTATACCTATCTGTTTGTTATGAAGAAATAAATTGAGATAACTACTTATTGCCCTTTTTTTATAATGGTAGTTTAAACAAACAAGTGTGTGTATCATGTGGTAAATAACTAAATCTAACAACACAGCATTGTTATATATTTTTATTTACTTTTAAAGGAGAGGAACATGAAACCATGGAAAAATTATATTTACTTAATGTTTCTTCACTTAACACAAAATAAAGATGTTCCTTAAACACCTAAAATTTGGTTAGACAATGCAAATTTGTATTTATGAACTTATACATGTATCAGTAGACCAATCCAGATAAGAGATTCCTCCATAGTTTCCATTGTCATGAAGCAGGGTTATCGCTAAAACAATAAAATAAGTATTACAGTTGTTGTTAATATTCGACCTATTAATTTTATTATAAAAATTACCTAATGTCACTATTTTACATTATTTAATCAATTATTTCCATATTATTACGTTACGATACAGTCCTAATAACATTTTTAATAAATAAAACTTCCATGCACATCTCATAAAAATGTAAATTGAGAATTTTCTTTCAAGAACTAAATGGTTTCGAAAATTAGACTAGGTGAGTTTCTTGCCATTAGGTAAATGAAATGGTAACTCTGTTACGAAACATGTTCTGACTGACCCATCAATTTCAGGGTGCATTCTGTTTCCAGCCTTAAAAGTCGGTCAGCGAGAGGTTACTGAAAAACTTGATCAATTACGGAATGCGGTTCCTGAAATACTTGCTATCAGAGTAACTACACAGAAAACTCGGTTTTTCCGTGTTTAACACAATTATTATTTCTCATTTAAAGTTATGTCATTTAGTTTGTAGAGAGAGGTCTGCAATTTCTATTTATTCTTTTGACTTTAGAACTTTTCTTGATATTAGTATCTACTTTAAATAATGGTATGTGTAATGTAATGTAAGATAGTGAAAAGGAAAATAATATATTGTTTCTGTTTACAGGAGGAACGTTAATGTCCAGTGAAAAGATACACTAAATACACAACCCATTACACAGTGCACCTAACCTGAAGCATTAATATTAAATATCAAATCTAACCCAACACTTTCTAACTTTCCCACTTCTAACACAACCTGCTTTCTGTAGCATAATTATCTCTTTTTTTCAGAAACGAGTCTTTTACCGCTTTCAAATATATTTATCTTTTGGTTAACCAGGTTTGGAAACGGAATACACCTTTTGTTTTATGGGGATTCATTTATTGCATAATTTCTGCTTCAGCTATTAACCTTCAGGGAACCATACTCATCAAATTAAAAGTTTTAAAATAACCAATAGTGTTCGGAGAAATTGCATTCTAAAGATTCTATGTGTAAGGTAAGTATATAAAGTTATCAATATTAAAATTAAAAGAAAAAAGGATATTAAAAAATATGTTTTTCTACGTTCATGCAAAAAACAAAACTTTATTGAACTATATTTAGTGAAAAAACTGGTTCTTTATTGCACGTACAGCGTTTTGTGATCATGACAAACATAAACGTCAAATCGACGTGGCACTTGGTGCCACCTAAATAAAACATTTTGTGCTTTTTGAATGAACGCAGAAAAAATATTGTATGCAACTCGTACAAAAAGTGTTTATTGAACTCGACATGTTGTCCAACCCGGCCTGACGGCCTCGTTGGACAATTTCATGTCGCGTGCAATAAACATTTACTTTTTGCACTTGTTGCATAAATAACTATTTTATTCAAAATTAATAAGTGTATAAAATTTC
Source organism: Pogonocherus hispidulus (assembly GCA_963924545.1). Lineage (NCBI taxonomy): Eukaryota > Metazoa > Arthropoda > Insecta > Coleoptera > Cerambycidae > Pogonocherus > Pogonocherus hispidulus. Next base: position 75,204,101 of record OZ004693.1, read on the forward strand.
CATTTGCGAGTGTGCTAGTGTTCCTTTAAATTCGTCAACTGCTGAAGTCGATGCTTCTAAGATATATTAAGGTTGTGTATAAACACGGAACATTTAGTTATTTAATAACTAATATTTACTGTCAGTTTATCAAATGTGAAAGTGTTGTTATAATGCGGCGCGGTTACCCGCAGTACTCAGGCCTTTCGACCCATTGTGCCGGCTATCAGTTAAGAGTTAGAAGATGCCAGTAGCACAGATTTGTCCTGCACCAGTTCTACTGTAAGCTCTCTAATGTCCTGGGACAGGACAAATGCCATGCCATTTGTGTCTCTTGACCATAAGACAGATACAGCGGCAGAGAATATGAATGGAGTCCCCACCATTATGTCCGCAGAACCTACACCTTCTAGTGGTACTAAGGCCAATAGTACTAAAGTGCTTGAGACGTTCATGACCTGTTCATGACCTGATGTTATGACTTAGCGCAAGTATTGATTGAGTTGCATTCGATCACGGCCCTTCAATTACTAGCCTAAGTTGCCGCAGGTGAGTTCCGTTCGACCATTCTTTCTCCTAACCCAATAATTTTCAATGGATCTCGCTACATAACTGGGCGGAAGCCCGAGCACTGGTTCGTGTCCCGTAAATTGATTATTCGAGTCTGCAAGCCAAGACAGCGCATCAGTCTCTTCATTCCCGATTATGTTGTGGTGAATCGGTACCCAGGTCAAATTTGGAAGTGACAACCATATTACTATAGTAATATCATTTTGCTAAAAACGCCACTTAAATTTGTTGAGAAGAAACCAACAGACCGATAAGTTTTACTTTTCAATTGACTTTACAAGTATAAATACGGTAATTCGACAGCCTTTTTCACGCCTCAAATCAATAAACATTGCTTTAAAGATTTCATCTAAATTCTGCTTGGCACTGCATAATGAAAAAGATAGTTAATAGAATGAATAGAATTTATATATTATGTTCCAATACTAATATATTTTATGAAATTGAAGAGCAATAATACTTGGATTGTGAGTATACGACATATTACATAATACATGGTGGAAGTTGGTATTCTAACACGATAGCATTGCTTGTTAAAAAAAATCCGAATTCAAAGTACTATTGTCATCTGATTGGAAAAAGCAAAGGCTATTGAATCGTCTTCAACATCGCCAGATTTATCCTCCATTGAGCGTTTTATGGTTCAGGCAAAGCAAATTTTACGCTATTTGAATTATCTAGAAGACTTAAGTAAACTTATTGTCAATACACGTCATAAATATTACAGAATAAGCTATATAGTTTTGTACAAACCAAAAAATCAATCGGCATGAAATGATGAATTATATCAATAAATTATTTAGGTATAGGAATAATAGGAATTACTATTTGAATAAGACTATTTGATTGAATAAAAGAACTTTTAAGTTAATTTACAAAGGAATGCTAATAATAGTATAATGTATAACTGGGCACTTATGCCATTATACAGAAAAGTAAGTAGTAATCAAAAGTGCGTTACTGAAAAAAATTATATGAAAGAAATTTCTTTTCATTGTTGCCTAATTTTCTAGTTGACCTATATATTATACATACTATATTCAGAACACAATATTTCCCGCAACACTATTGATCTAAATAGATAATGTAAACTGATATAGATATATAAAATGACAAACTGATAAATATAAATATTTTAAAGCGTACGATAAAACTTTTTCAGCAATGTTAGTTTCACCTTCCATTGCAATGTTATTAATTTCACTCCCATACATCTTTCTCTATCTTAATTTCCAACGATTAATAAATACTTGGGGGTTCTATCCCGAATGGGAAAATTTATCTAGTGTATTTAGTGCTTTATAATTATTGGATATACTTACTTCAGCCTTGATTTCATTATTAATTAATCTGAGAAGCCCTTGTTCTTCTCCACATTCCCCTTTCAAGTCATCACCACCAATGTGCCAAATCATGACTCCAGCTAGGTCTAGAGACTTGATATATTTCACCTAAAAATATATTTTCTTTCATTACTTAGTTTTCAGACATACCTATTATTTGAAAAATGTTTATGATACTATTGAAATATCACAAAATAAATATCAGGAACGTTGTGGGAAATGCACACTCACCTTTTCTTTTATAGATCGTTCATTATCGTATCCTAGCCATTGGTCTCCTAAATATTTGAAAGGGTTCCTTTGTTCATCATCCCAAACTGTGGTCCAGTTATTGTAGTTTGCACAAATCTGAAGATTTGGAAAATATTGTTATTTTTATTGGCATAATTTTATTTTTATAGCTGTATTGATAGGGGCGGCTCTTGATGAAATAAAGCAGGTGTTCTGCAAATGCTGATTTTACCTATTTTCTAAAAACTTAATTCGATTCTACGATTCGTTGTGTCAGATTCGTAATATCCTCTAAACGCTAATTCCAAAGTACCACAAAATCTTATGCAATCTCTAATCCTGGCTAAAACATCTACTTTTTATTACATTGTCATTATGTTTTTGTAAATAACTTATTCAATAAGCTGAATCTAAGCTATATAGTAGTAGTTCTCAATAAAGCTAATTCCATTGTGTTATGAAAATGGCTTTTAGAGTTGTCACGTTTTCTTATTTTTTCAATCACGTGTATTTACCATACTTTACTTTACCATGCATCCCGACATGCTTTATCGTGATTAAACTGAGTTTTGATCATGATGATGATTAAAGGTTTAATGATGAGGTTTAATCATTCCCAGATGATGCCAAATTGGTTGACGAAACGCGCACGCCGAGTGCAGTATAGTGTTTCGGTGTTATGTGTTATGTAACTACGTCAGTGTTAGATTTCTTCAATTTCGTCAATTTTACTTTTAAATGTAATAATTGTCTTATCCCATTTTCAAATTCTAGTTCTATTTTTATTATTTATCGGCTTATTTTCAATATTTGCCCACAACCTTCTGATTTATTTTCAAGAAGATTTCAGGTAGAAATTGAATTGTAAGTATTCAGGATATGCCACGACGAGTTGATAGTAGACGTAACTCTAAAACTGAGGCTCTATGACTTGACTATCTATCATTTGAAAATAATGGTCAAATTTTGATACTATTTCTATCGGAAGAAGACATAATTTTAAATAGAAAATTCTGTATATTTTTGCTTATTATGTATGAACTATTATCTCACAAATATAGTGTCATACAGGTTGATGAGTCTGTGTCTAATAATAATAGATATATCGATTCCCAAGTAAAAATATATTCAATTTGGAAACAATGATACAAGATATTAGTACATGATGGTTCAATAAAGTTAAATAACAATACTGGAAAAATTCCTTTAAATTCGTTATTTAACCACACACCCACAGACACCTGTGGCCACACCTCTGATCGCTATCACCCCATCTCCCTTCACTATTATCCGTCTTGTATTTAGACAGAGGAGTGAAGTAGAGGTAAGTGGACATATTATGTTTGATAAAAAGCGGTCTCCCACTCGTAGATATTGATACCTCGGCCCACCCATGGACCTACAAATTGAAGATGTTTATATTTGGGAAAATGTATATCTAAAAGAATGCCGTGAGAGACATTGGTTGGAGAAAAAGTGTTGAACACTGTTGCCCCGTTCTTCGGAGTTTAGTTTCGAAATTTCGCGTATCTCGTGTGCCATCTCTACTTGTGCATCTATAGCATAGCATCATTATTTATTGTTAAAGTTAAAGGGAGCTGTGGCGAAATTTAGAAGTAATTTAGTATTTACCTGGCGAAATGTAGGAGTAGGAATTTTTCCAGCTCCAATTATAGGAGCATGCAGGCCGTGTTCCTCTTCATTCACCAGCGTGAAAGAGCGACCATAAAAAGCCAATCCCACGTTGAGTTTTTCCCGAGACGCTCCTGCATTTATCCAGTTTTGGATCGAAGCGGCCATGTTCAGCTTGGTTCTTTCGTATGAACTGTCCATTGAGGACTCATATAATGGAGAGTTCTGACCTGTGTAAGCACTCCATGAGCCGAAGTAGTTGTAAGTCATGACATTGAACATATCTAGGTAGCTGCAAAAGGAAAACAATTTTTTTAATATAATGAGTTTGAGAAAGGCTGAGAAATCCAAACTGAGTGATTAGCTTTTCGATGTATCTTACAGAGTATGATTAATATCTTAGATTCATTTTGACATGAAAGAGTTTTTAAGTTTCAAATGAAACATTCTAAATGTTTGTACTTCTCACAAAAATCTAAGGTAACTTCATGTAATATTTTCTTTATATATTGAATACCACAAATCTAATGTTTTCAAATTTGGTCGTGGAAAAATAATACCACCAAAAAATATTATGGATGCCACTAAACAATATTTTCTCGCATCAACATTACAGAAGCCTATGAAATCTTCAAAATTGCAAATTTTTTTCAAATACAGCTTCTGCGGATTAGATTTATATTGTCAATAGGAGGTCCAAACCTCCCATATCTGAATAAACTGGGACTTTATGTCAAGCGTCAACGATTCGAATGTATCAGTTTATTGCTTAAATCGATTTATAATACTTTGAAATTAATCATATTTAATTAAACTCACTTATTCATCTTAGATACGTTATACCCTGCATCAGGATTAGGGTACACAGCGGCTGACAAGATCCAGTCTAGGTTTGATCGACTAAATTCTTCTCTCAGTTCACCAAGCAAGGCTACAAAATTTTCCTAAACATATAAAAATCAATATGTAAATTATTAGTTTACGTGTGGCGTCACAAATAAATAAACAAACTTAAACGTGCATATGGCATAGGTATACAGTGCGAGTAAGAGGAGTAACAGATAATTTTTATTTTAAATTGTGCTTTTTTTCCTTTAAAAGCATTTTTCTGGCTATCCTTCAACAAATATGTCTTGAGGGAAGCAGTAAATGCTGTCGACAATTTATTGGTCAGTTGCAAATTTCAAGCTGGGTTTAATAGAAACTATTTATATCAATAATTATGTATTAGAATAGAATACTTTATTGTCATATATCTTGTACAAGAGATTAAAGAAGGCAACATAATACAAATAAATAAAAATATTCCAACTAATCTATTTAAATAATCACTGAGCGAGTGAAAACACATTTTCAGAAAATATGCCTTCAGGATTTGATATGACCCGGTAAAGTATTATAGGTCTTAATAGCATTATAATATGATCATTTTTCGTAAAAAGTATGTTGATGGATGCCGATACTAAGATACTAAGAGAATTACTATATTATCACAATATGTAATATCTAGAGAACTAATTTAAGTACTAATCACTAGTACTAATCACAAAAAGCTAGTACTAAGCATACACATTTTAAAATTTCACAATTAGCAAAGTAAGTGAGACGAACGCAACTAAAATATGTACAAGTTTCTACTACTTCCGCTTATACCGGAGGTCGAAAACAACTTCGTTATTTTAAATAGATTGCCCGGTATATTTTTGGATTATATGTGATATTCTAGGATCACATTATGTAACATTTTCTATATTTGGGGGCTTGGTTTTGATTTTGAGGTATTAATTTTCCTTTTCTTTAATTGACATGTTAGAGCCTGCAGAACTTTTTACAGAAACTTAGTGTTTATTTGATTTTTTGTATGTGGATAGAACATATATGATGGTAGCTTATCTAATGTCAATAAATTTTAAAATATTATACCCATTGTTTCATTCCGCCAGTATATTTTGATAATTTCAAATAACGAAAACTTTTTTAACTCAACTGTAACACGTTGTATTTTACTTTGGATATTTTAAGCAGAGAATTTAAGACTTAAATTCTCTTTCAAGCGATATACGCACTGTAAGTGTAAGAATAAATTTTACAAACCACAGTGCAAATTTCGAAGGTCTGTTCCTCCTCCACACCCATGGATATCATAAGAAAACTCCGACTGAATTCAACTGAGTACAATATTTTCAGATGGGCAATGTGTAAAAAGATGATCTGATGTAATTAACTCTGGGTCTCTGATGCCTAGATTTAAATACCTTAGATCTAACTTCTTTAATTATATTTCGAATATGCAGATTTACGATTAGTCCCATAAATTTGACGCTGCCAGCTTCAGAGATATGGGTTTCCAGATCGCCACAAGGTCCCCTCCAGTAGAGTATGAAAAAAATCTAATCTTTAATAGTCTTCAAATACTTATCCGAAATACTTTTTAGACCACATCAAATATGTTGCTTTAATAATATAGTGTCATCGGTAAAACCTGATTTATCATTAACATTAACATCATTAACAAATTATTTATGTATATTATAAATAGCAAAGGGCTTAATACTATTCCTTGTGGTATACTATATATCACTGTTGTCACTATATGATTTTTCTCAATTTTTACTTGTTTAGTTCAATCAGTAAGATACATTTCTATCAAGTTGTATATATTGATTTTCTCTAAGCCTCATATAACTAATAATAAACGGTGCACCGTCCTGTTGATAGTTTATATTAAGACCTTGAATCTCAAGGATCAATTTTAGATCACATCATAGGATCTTTTTTCATTGACGAAAATTTGACAGGACATGTATACCTTGGATTATTAGAAAATAATATTCAGCTTGCGATAACCTGAGAAATAGTTCAGAACTGTTGAACTTGAGTGTTTTCTATTAATTTATAACCTTACTCACAGAAACGCCTATAACTAAAGACCGGATGGACCAATTTCAATTTTTCAAAGACTAGTATGGAGAAAATTGAGATACCTTTTAAACGATATGCAGCACGTCCCACCTTATCATTTAAAAAAATTATTTGACAGCGCCTGTAACGCCATCTTTCATTTTAGGAAAATAAATTTATCGTCAAAAAATAATGCATTTTACATGATTCACACTGTATTTTGTCCGGAGTCCTTAACCCAATTAGTTCAAAAGTTAGCAAGGGAGGGGGGCGGACTTTAGGCACGCACTGTATATGAAATCATATATTGTTGAAAGTAGAAGCAAGTGAGGAATGCAATTTTTTATTGAGATACAGGGTAGTAAATAAAAAAATCAAATATCACCCTGTACGAGCATATCATTGGATTTGAAGGTGCCGGAGGGGAATAATTAGCCCATACCACCTCCCTTATTATTAAAGATAGACCCATCAACCCCTATATCAGTGTATTTCTGAGAAAACGCTCTAACAAAAAATGTAAAAACATACAGGGCGTTCTATTAAAAAATCAAGCATCACTGTGTATACAATTCGATTTGGAGGTGACAGTTTTTTCAAGATGGCGTCTAAAATCTTTGAACACAATGATTGTACGGGATGTTTAAAATTTTGGAATTGGTCTAGAAATAGGCAAGTTACAGGGGTAGAGGAGGATATTCTTGGTGAATCATTCTGTACAGAACCTATGCCTAAATACATAGGCCGTGTTAAAGAATTTAAAAATCTCAAATCATAACAAATGTAGGTATAAAATTTGGGAAACGCCACGCGTAAATATAGTTATCCTAGAAAGGCTTGGTAACTGATGGAATATAAAAGGTAATTAAGTTCCATTTATTTAAGATTTTTTACATAATTTTTTGATTTTTTTCTGATTCTTTACGAAAAATTTTGGATAAAATAAATTTCTCTAAAGATTCTTAATGAACACTAACTTGGGCAAATTGTTCTAATTCCACTTCATCTAGTTTCCTAGATATTTATCTCATTGTAACTAGACCACCTTGTATATTATATTTGTATTGTATATTATTTGTGCATTGTTTTAGTTCGATTTAATTTTTGTATCAAGTACTATTATTTTAATTTTACTTACTGAATCATTAGCAGTCGGTTTCTCCCAATCAATATCTAATCCATGAAAATTGTAAGTTTCAAGAAAGTGTACTGTGGAGTTGACGAAGTTCTTTCTTTTTTCCGTGTCTGCTGCGACAGCTGAAAACAGACTTGCGCTGACGCTTCCAATGCTGAGTAGTACTTTAAGAGATGGATTTCTTTCGGTGAGATTGGTAACCCGGTCATATAATTCTAAAACATAAATGGATGAAGAAATAGTATAAAATATTCAAGTTTATGCTAAACATAAATTTTTCGTTTCCATTATTTCGGGATATAGAAACCGAAATGTACTTTTAAAAGAGGAGTATTACCAACTAAACATAGGTATTATTGGTACCATTGACCAACTCATCTAACTGGAAGATTCCTAATTGCTGTGTATTTTAACGTAGAAGCTTGCACAATTAGGAAAAGCAAAGTTCTAAAATATTTTCTGTCGACTTTTGATGAATATGCGACAAATTTCTATTTAGGTAGTTTAAAAAGTAGTGCCAAGTATTGTTCAAAAATAAATACGATTAAGGCATCGGCAAATGTATAAATGACATTTTACGATTTTCTTATTTACTTCATTACTTTACAGTACAGTTTACTTCAGACAGTACTAGAAATTTGAAGTAAGAAATTGACTGCTGTTACAGTAATTTCTTTTAGGTTTTATTTGTAATCTTGCAGACGGTAAAATAAATGTATTCCTTTTCAATGTCTTATACTCTTATACTATGTCTTATTTCAATGTGAGTACCTATAATAGTTTTATTTATGAATATTTACATCAATTGGATTCATTTATTACTTTGAAATTTAACAATAATTTACTAATTTTAATACCAAGTTTCTTCTCGCATTTCTTTGTAATTAGGTGTATGGGTATGTCAGATTTATTTGGACTAAAAACTAAAATTAATTATGAATATCTAAGTTATTCTAAATCTATATAAAAATGGAGTTTATTTTGTTCTTTTTTATATTTACCTAATTAACAAAACATTCACATTAAATAATAGTAATAGTAAAATTTAAATAGCCTACATTTTTTCTTTAATTTCCTCGTATTGAATATTTTTTCATAGCTCTGAAAATAAGAAAAAAAGGCGTAATCATTCTAACGTAAAATAATACAAAATTATAATTGTACACTGGTTTTCTCAAATGATCACATTTTTCTTTAATAAAAATGATGCCTGAATGAAACTTAATTGTCCTCTGATAGCAAATAACATTCGTAAAATATGTATATTAGTTTCATTTGGTTATATGTAACTTCTACAAAGAAGCATTACATTTAGTTTAATCCAAAATTATTGTTCCATTATTTAATCTATCGATCGCGACCATGCCTTAGTACGTCCCCCATAAGAAGCCAAATCAGGGAGATTGTTTCATCTCCAGAACATGTTACAGAACTTTTCAATCGATTACAGTTTCTTTCATATTGGTAGTTTTTGTTCCGCGCTGCAGATGGCTGCCTCTAAATCGCCTAACGGCCGGTATAAATTCATACCACGATATTTCCGGTATACTTAGGGAACTTACAGAATGAATACTATTATCGATGTTAATACTTACATAGAATTATTTTCTATTTTGCTATGAAAGCACTTTGTAGGTACATTACTGTTTATTTGGTGGTAGAAATATCTATTTCTTATCAGCTATTAAGTTTATGTTTTGTATAATAATTTCGATATTAAAACGGGAGTTAGAAATGCAGCTGAGTTCGTCGCTTGTAAATTTTGAAAAGAATAAACATGAAAAATAGTCAGTAAAAAAAAGAGCGTTACGACTACATGTTTTTCAGATAGATTTAGACTTTATAAAACACAAATAAGTTAATATTTCTTCCTTCAGCTATTGGAACAAAATTATTCTCAAATTTATCTAAATTGAATTAAATAAAATTTTCCTCCGGGTTAGGTGATGCTATCAATAACATTTAGGTAAGGGATGGAATTCTTTTAATACATATTTAATTAATTGATTCATTATTGATATGGCGAGGCAGGTGGCTCAGGGCTTAGCGTCTCGATCGCTCAACCCAGAAGTCGTGGGTTCTAATTCCCATTCCACCAAACAATTTTTCATTAAATTGTTTACTCGTAGATCAAGGCTTATTCGCAGGGATGGCTTGACAACCATCCTGGCGATGGCCTAGGATGGGAAGAATGTCAACTTGGTGTTAATGTGAGAGATTAAAATCAGTTGATGTTTGACTTGTCCCCCTAACTAATGAGGTTTTCCAGGTTTCCCTCATTCCAACACTGAATGGTGGTTAGGGCCTACCAACGTAAGTCGTTCCTGAGGCGCAAATAATAATAATAATAATAATAATAGTTTATTTGCAAAAATACAAAAAATACAAATACAATACAAAATATAATGTAGTAGGTAAAATACATACACTATACAAATAAACATACACCACAAAGCTTACGCTGTCTGTGGGTAGGATAATTGATAAATAATTCGATACTGTGAGGTGAGGTGGCAACATAAATAAAATAAAACTCAGGTAAGTATGGCATTATCAGTAGTTACTAGATTTAATATTATTAGATTGTAGTCAGATCATGTATATATTTCCTCTCGCTTTTCTTAAGAAATGATTTAAATTGATTTTTAAATATATTTAATTGATTAATAGTTTTAATGTTTTCAGGTAACGCATTATATAGCTTGGGTCCAAGGAATACAAAGCTTCTATGCCCTATAAATTTTTCACAGAAAGGCAAGACAAATTTATTTGTTCTAGTTTCATAAGAATGATGTGGTTTCTCCAAAAGATTTTTATTTTGAAACTGATATAACACTACAGAATGAAAATATAACTGTCGCACATCTAAGATATTTGCCTCCTTATAAAGACTATCTGATGGGTAAATATTAGGCTTAGTTAACATTATTTTCAGAATTTTTTTTTGTATAATTTCCATTTTTATCAGTTGTTCTTTTGCAGCACTTCCCCATGCAATAACTCCATAAGATAATCGGGATTCTACTAAAGCATAATATATATTTTTCAAACTGGGTATGTCCAAAATATTTTTTAGGTATTTAAATCTATATATTAAGCTTCTTAGATTATTACAGATATTATGTATATGATAATTCCATCGCAGATGACAATCAATAGTAACTCCCAGATATTTAATGGTTTCCGCACTGTCAATTTTATCGGAAGGAGTAATCTCGAGATATGTGAAATCAGGTAATGTATTTCTATAACATGTGAAAGGCAAAAACTTGGTTTTTTTGAAGTTAATTGTCAATAGTTTGTGATCAAACCAATTTTTTATTTGTTGTAAATCATACTCAGCACGCTGCTTCAGACTTTCCCAGGTACCGCCAGTGTATAAAATGGCTGTGTCATCAGCGTAACTTATTATATTACCTGCAAAATTATGAATTAATAAATCATTAATATAAATGACAAAGAGCAACGGTCCAATAACTGTACCCTGTGGGACACCAAATTTTACTGTATGCTGGATACTATAAGTGTTACCTATTTTAACTGTTTGTTGTCTATCAGATAAATAACTTTTAAACAACTTTGCAGCTGTACCGCGATAACCAATATCTTCCAAAGCCTCTAACAACAGCGGATGACTAACGGTGTCGAACGCCTTGGCTAAATCTAAAAATACGCACAGACACCGATTACCTTTATCTAAGTTATCAAACAGTTTTACTGTTAAATACTGAATCGCATGCTGAGTACATTTACCTTCTATAAAGCCATACTGATGTTCAGAAATTAGTTTAAATTTATTAGTAAACTTTAGAATTCTAATTTTTAAAATTTTTTCAAATATCTTTGAAATGTTTGACAAAATTGAAATCGGTCTGTAGTTACTGGGCAGTGTTTTATCCCCATTTTTGAAAATTGGTTTAATCACTGCTACCTTAAAAGCAGAAGGACATATTCCAGATTCAAAAATTAAATTTGTTAGATGAGCCATAGGCTCTGAGATATCACCGGCTATTTCTTTAAGTCCTTCTGCTTTGATCATATCAATACCAGGTGCTTTATTAGATTTAAGACTCATGATAATGCTCTGAACTTCATGTTTACTTGTAGGATTTAGATGAAATGAAAATGCTGACGACCTCCGCGGGAAAGATATAGAGGATCTATTAATCTTATTTGCTAAATGTTCACCTATCCCCGTGAAGTAAGCAGCAAATTCATTAGCAACATTAAGTTCGTCAGATACAATTCTTCCAGAGGCCGTGGTAATTTTCTTTATTAATTTTGGATCATCTGTATTGGAAAGCTGATTTACAACATTCCACAACTGTTTAGTGTCTTTAGTATTTGTTATCTTAGATCTATAATAACCAAACTTTGTAATTTTTATTAGTTTATTTAGTTCATTTCTATAATCTAAGAATTCTGTTTTCAATGTCAGATTATTAGGATCAGATTGTAATTTTTTATAAAGAATATCTCTTTTAGTTATAGATTTAAGTAAACCAGCTGATATCCATGGTGTTCGTTTCCTTATTTTATGGGACAATTTAATCTTTTTAGTACTTAAGGTTGTAATATTAGCAATGTTATTAATTAGTATGTTAGCCATACCATCCACCGTTTCAGCGTTGTAAAAACTCGACCAGTCAATCAATTTTGCCAAAGATTTAAGTTTATTATAATCAGTTACATATTTATAGTTTACTGATGTAATTTTATTAGTGCCTTTTTGTCCCAACACAATTTTCAATAAAATAGGGGAATGATCCGTTACTTTATTTTTTAATATTATAGACTTAATAGCGTCATTAATTCCTGTTTTTCATTTTAGAAACAGATGATCGAGGCATGATTTGCTGTTGCCCTCTACTCGCGTATAGGAATTTATTAGTGATATATAATTATATTCGCTCATAATGGTGAGATATTCTTCCGTAATAACATTGTTTATCTTTAAGTTAATATTGATATCACCCGTGATTATATTGAAATCTACATTTTCTAATACAATTTCCTTGATATAATTATCTAAATGAGTTAAAAATTCCCCTTCGCAAGTTTTAGGTGGTTTGTGGAATGCGGGCCGGGAAATAATAATATGCCGCCCCCTCTCCCACACAAGTCTCAGACTTTCGGGCTAATCCTTGTGAGGGGTAGAGATATTATTATTATTATATTATTATAGTATATTATTATTGTTTATATTATATTCTAATTTAACATACATGTCATCGGAGTGTGTCAGACTCTTAAAAATTGATTATCAGATTAAATACCTATAACAGGAATTTATGGATTGTTTTGTTATCGAACAATAATTATTGTTATCCTAAAATGATATTAGATTAATTTATGAAAGTAAATATTGTTTTACTACTATTACGGAATACTGAAAAATAGTTTTGGGGTCTTAATCTATAGGCGTAGTATCTACTCCTGGTTTAATAGGTTTCTTTAGTCAATTGCTGTCTCTATAACAATGCCCAGAATTGATGTTTTTTGGTAATACATTTTTACAAATAAGAGTAGAGTAGTTTTTTGGGTATTGAAAACTTTATCATGTTTTGAACATGAAACATGAATCCAAATGGTGCACGTCATAAAGGATCCACAATATTATTTGGTAGAAATATAAAAAATATATACGATTTTCATGTACCAACAGCATAGCTTAGACTCGTGTGATTTACTATGATTACATAATGACAAGGAAACAATAGTTATTTACATTACAAGCTGCTAAAGCTTACTTTTAGGTGCGAGGTGTATTTAAATGGCCGAGGCGAAGCGAAGCGAAGCCGAGGCTATTTGAATATCTCCGAGCACCTGAAAGGGCTTTTGCAGCGTGTAATGTATTAAACTTTTCATTCTCCCCTCGATTTTATATAAAATAGGCGGTGTATTGCCATAAAATTTCCATTTTAAATAAAAATTTGACATTACTTAATAATTTGACGTTTTATTTTTTCGTCGTCCAGGGCACGAAAGTTGTTCATGCCTAGCAACCGACCTAGCATGTTTTACTTTCGCTTTCGCTCGCCTCTTTAAAATAGAAAATTATACTTTCGTAGGGGGGAGAATGAAAACGTTTTAGGCGCTTTAAAGTACGTAGGTATATCAAGTTAGTAAACCACTTTTAGCAGACTGCAAGCAAAAACCTATTGGAGATTTTGTTACTTTTTTGTTGCTATTTTGTTACGCTGAAAAACATTTTGTACCTCGATCCATTTCCGAAAAATCTACAGTCTGTTAACTTTAATCTCATGATAGCACTCTCCGATATCTCAGCTCCTAATTCACGTACGCCAATGAAAATGGTATCAGAGTTTGTTACTTTAACAGTACTTTCAGAATCCATGGGCATATTTCAGATTTGAACTGTTTCTAACCTTAAAATTCGTGAAATATTGGTGTAAAATAGGTCAAGTAAAAAAATTGTGAAAAAAACCGTGGCAGATTTTGTTTCTTTATCTATAGGAATTTGTTACACTGAAATAAATTTTGTACCTCCGCCAATTTCCGAAAAATTTGCAAACTCAGCAAAATTTGCAAAATTTGTAATATCTCGGGTCCTAATTCACGTACGGCAAATTAATATAGATAAAGAACAAAATATGTTACTGTTTTTATCACATTTTTTTTAATTAACCTATTTCTTCCCAATATTTTACGAATTTTAAGATTTAAAACTGAATCCTGAAATATGACGGTGAATTCTGAAAGTACTGTTAAAGTAACAAATCCTGATATAATTTTCATTGCCATACGTGAATTAGGGGTCGAGATATCGCGGAGTCTGCTAACTTGAGGTTCGAGTTGGCAGACTGCAGATTTTTCGCAAATGCTTGCTAATTTTGCTGTCTATGATTGTCAGTATGTGCGAGATTTATAACAGTGCATGATCAGTTTTAATCATCTGCAGATTATGCCAACTTGGTTGGCGAAAGGCGCGTCGACTGCAGTATAGTGTTTTGGTAATATAATACAATCACTACAATTCATTTATCAATCAATCAATACATTTTGGATAATATAACTACTCACGTTTGATGGTAAGCTTTTTTTCTACCGGGTTTCCCATTTCATTTGACTAATGGCAATTAACATGGGCTATTACATTTCATTGAATTTTATATTGCCAGGGCACACTATGAGAAATATTGCTAACGGAATCGATAGTACTGACTGTTAAACACTTCTGATTACCAAAATACTAAAGCGAAATGCTGTTTTAATTAAAATATCAATAAAAATTCGTTTTCAGTTAATAGATGTAGTTTACATACGTCTTTTAGCGAAATTGTGTTACGTCAACGATTGGAGTAATTGGTTGAGCGTCCGTCTTTCAATCTGAACCTCGCGGTTTTGCAGGTTCAAATCCCACCAGGGACAACTTTTTTTTTATTTTACTTTTTCATTAATTAAAAATTATTAGTGTTTACTTATTCGAATAAATATTGTTCATTGTCGGTACCTAGGTAGTTATTATTTTCGTAAGTCACAATATTTACTTATCAAAAAAAAAAAAAACATGTTTTAATTGGTTAGTTTCCTTTAGCTTTAGGTAACGTTACTATCTTATAAAATAAGTAACAATAAGCAACATATTTTTTATTGCACTGTGCTTTTACTAATAGTGTACTTATCTCTGCTAATAGTTACTACATATTATACCTCAATCTGGATATTGAGTTAAACAGTATTACAGAGGAACTGTCGTGAATTAGTAATAGGTTTTTTTAATGAAAAACTATAATTCTAAAATTATGAGTTTTTTCAACATATTTTAAAAAACCTTTAATTTTAGAATTAGTTTTTTATTTAAAAAAAAACCTATTAATAATTCACGACAGTTCCTCTATAACTGTTTAACTCAATATCCAGATTGAGGTATAATATGTAGTAACTATTAACAGAGATAAGTACACTATTAGTAAAAGCACAGTGCACGTAATAAATAAAAAATATTACTTATTGATTACTTATTTTGTAAGATAGTAGCTTTACCTAAAGATAAAGGAAACGAACCAATTAAACCATGTTTTATTTTTTTGCTGATCAGTAAATATTGTGACTTTCAAAAATAATAACAAGGTACTGACATCGAACCATATTTGTTCGAATAAGTAAACACTAATAATTTGTAATTAATGAAAAAGTAAAATAAAAAAAAGTTGTCCCTGGTGGGATTTGAACCTGCAAAACCGCAAGGTTCAAATTGAAAGACCGACGCTCAACCAACTACTCCAATCGTTGACGTAACGTAATGTCACTAAAAGACTTATGTAAACTACATCTATTAACTTAAAACGAATTTTTATTAATATTTTAATTAAAACAGCATTTCGCTTTAGTATTTTGGCAATCAGAAGTGTTTAACAGTCAGTACTATCGATTCCGTTAGCAATATTTCTCATAGTGTGCCCTGGGAATATAAAATTCAATGAAATGTAATAGCCCATGTTAATTGCCATTAGTCAAATGAAATGGGAAACCCGGTATAATAAAAAACGGGTTTACATGTAAATATTAGTTAGGATTTTATTAACTGAAATAAATGTCAGGCATAAATTGGAAAATGTTATTTACCTAAACCAATGTCAAGTTTTTCATTCTCATACGTCAAGAATCCTTCTTCATTTATCGTGGCAAAGGCATAGTTTATGTGGGTGCACAGATTGGCGTCCAGAGTTTCAGGAGGTGCTAAGCTATATCCATTGGAATTGATATAGTAGCATACTATATTACGGTCACCTGCAACAGAAGAAAATCAGTCCGTAATATCGAAATAGATTGCAACTGTAAATTTCACACCCACTTTTTCTAACCAATCACATACTTTCATTTTGAATCATTACCATGGCAACGAAAAAAAATTCCTGAAATTTTCATCCTCCCACAACTTCCCTCAAAATTACACTGGAAATTTTTCTGTCATTTTAAATGCCACAATAATGACGCGGGAATAACAGTATAGCTTTTCCATTGGTAACATCCCAATCATCGTTATCCCATACATAGTAAAACATGTATGGGATAACGGTCACGGAGTTGATTGGACACAGGATAAAGTTTTACAAACAGAAGAAATATCAGTTAAAATAAAATTAAAAGAAAGTGCTTTCATTAAACTTAATGGTGATAATTGTATCTCATCAGAAACAATATTCAGAGATCAAACATGGCTTCCTCTATTCCAGAAGGATGTTACCAATGGAAAATTAATAATATCATAGTGATCAGTGCATGTGATGACAATTTAAAATTAAACAATGTCAATCTGACAAAAAGTACTTCTTTTCATACAAAGAGTTCTTATCGCAAAAACATTCTATCGACGAAGAGTTGAGGATCAACTGGAAACATTTAGAAGAAAGTTAGTTAAGTGTTTAATTTCTTTTAAATTTTATTATAATAACTATTTTATTTAGACACATTTTAAAATTGACATAATATAGAATTTTGTATAAAACTGAAAAACCACTGATAAAATTTTGTTAGTCTATCAAATATTGTTTAATCACGCATTATACAGTGGTTTTTTGGGGCAAACTTTACAAGTTTGCCTTGATACTGCACTTTGAATATTTAATTTGTATGCTTCTGCTTTTTTGCTTTTTGTTATTTTACAGGTGGTGTTATTTTACAAAGTGGTATTTATTGCTTATAAAAATAAAGTTGTATTCTGAATTTTATTCAATATTTACTGAGCAGTAACCAATTTCAGTAGGTAAGTAACTAAATTTAAGTAGTTTTGAAATTATAGCAAAAATGATTCTCGTTTATTGGGGAATAAATAGGAGTGAAAACTGAACTTTTTAAATTAATTAATTAATGAATTATTTTTATTTTCTATGAATTCTTTTCATTCATAATAAAAATGTGAAAATGTAACTTTCGAAGTTAAAGTTATTTGTTGACGCAAAAGAGCATATTATTTGGTGCACAAAGTAATGTGATTATGTTAATATTTATAAATTTTTTTTAGTTTTATTTTTTTTTTTCATTTGTAATAAAAATCTTCTATATTTCTAAAATTTTAATAGGTTCGAAATTTCCTTACCTTGTGGCTGAACTAATAGAGGAAATTTATCTTCGGTCACGAATATTTTAAGAAAATTATTCCGAGTCGCAGGTAAGAGATAATTTGAATTGCGCCGAAAAACTGATATATCTATTTTTCTCGAAATTTGATATTCAAGGTGAATCAAAGCCGTTTATATTTAACCACGTTTAACTACTACGAAGTAAACACAATAAATATTGTAATAACAATTTTCTATTGTAAACCCACTTTGTTGTGAAATTTTCTTACCGAATACCAGTCGATATCAAATTATACCTGGAAATTTTTTCTCGCTCACGAATAGTTTCAGAAAATTATCCCTCGCTTAACGACTCGGGATAATTTTCAAAATATTGATATTAACAATAATATTGGGTATTATTATTCCCGCGTCTTAGTATTACTTTATTTAGCCGTAAACATTATTGCGCAGTATAAAAACAACTATGAAACTCTCCGCAACAGCACGGGTTAAAGGATTTTAAAAATTCAAGTGCAAACACAAAACAGGCTTTCAGTAAGTAATATATATTATCTTAAATCTATTATATCCTTTAATTGCAGATATGCACTATTATAGATAAAGATCCATGGGAGAACACTACTTACACCAGTTTTCTAATGTGCTACACAGGAGGTAACCACTATTATTTTTCGACCTTGATAGATGTCTATATATTGTCAAATTTTATGGAATTTCATCAAGGTAAAAACCTTGCTCTCTAGTAACTGATCGTTAAGTACGTTTTTGCACTTCTGCCACTTTTAAACGATCCATTATTTGATGGTATATTAATATATACGACTACACCATCAAATAAGGTTGTTCATAAATAAATGTCTATGACGTTGAAATTGATTGGAAAATACGTATGAACGTATTATAGTATACGTATAATAGAATTTTCAAATTTCCGGATTTGAATTTATCCATAATAACAAATAAAATAACCTGAACCACAGTTAAATGAATTACATATATAATTCATTTAACTGTGCCTGAACCTATTTTTCAACGTTCCATTTACAAACGGAATTTGGACATTTCGATCCTGGTGATTACTATTAATTATTACTATTAGTACTATTTAGGTTGTACTACTTTTTAAAATAGTAAAAGTCGAAAACATGTAGTGCATCATACTCTAAAACCTAAATTTTACATATAATATTTGATAGATGCAAGGGTTTGTAAAAGCCTTTATCTACTTTCATTTGATAATAAGAATTTTACAGTTCTATAAAAAGTTTCGTAAGGGCATCTATTACAGCAGTAGTGTTGTAATAGATGCCCTTACAACACTAACGAAAAAAAAATAGTATATTATACTATAAGGGACAGAAATGCGTTATTTTGGCAGAGGTGCAATTTGAAGCCCGAGGGCGAAGCCAGAGGGCTACAATGCACCGAGGACAAAATAGCATTTCTCCCGAATGGTATATACTATTTTTTCCACGGTCTCATTAACTTAAAAACACATATTTTGTTATTATGAAGTAAGTAGCACCAGAATTATTGTATTCGGATTTGAGCATTTATTTAGTAGTCGTTGAGTTATTGTCATAACTACAAAATAAACAAACAAAAAGAATTGTCAAATTAAGATGTTAGTTTGGTTTAGTTTACAGTTTGTTTAGTGCACAATGAATAATTATTGTGAGTCGGAAGAGATTGTGGAGGCTGCAAATATTGCAATAAGCAATTTGTTACCTACGAAGTCAAGATCTTTATACGATATAGCTTACAATCGGTTCAAAACGTGGTGCGCCGAGAAAAATATTCAAGTATAC
Source organism: Pogonocherus hispidulus (assembly GCA_963924545.1). Classification (NCBI taxonomy): domain Eukaryota; kingdom Metazoa; phylum Arthropoda; class Insecta; order Coleoptera; family Cerambycidae; genus Pogonocherus; species Pogonocherus hispidulus. Next base: position 75,223,749 of record OZ004693.1, read on the forward strand.
AGCGAGAATGTTTTGTTGGCATACTTCAGTGAAAATGCAAAGAATTACAAGTCTTCCACATTATGGGCGCAATATTCTATGGTTAAGTCATGTTTGATAATTTACGACAACATAGATATAAGCAAATTCCCCAAACTAATCGCATTTTTGAAAAGAACCGGTGACGGATATCAAGCGAAAAAATCGAAAATATTGACAAAGGGTGAAATCGACCGTTTTCTATCAACTGCAGATGACAAAGAATTCTTAATGATTAAGGTAAGATTACTTTTGTTGTTAGGTATTTCAATTATTTAGTATTTTGATTTTTTATAGGTTGTATTAATTCTGGGGATTGCCGGAGCTTGTCGAACTGATGAACTAGTCAATTTAACTGTAGATGATATTGAGGATGTAGGCTCATCCTTGATTGTAAAAATTCCAAACACTAAGACAAAGATTCCACGAACCTTTGTGGTTACCGATGTGGGAAATATGCTTGAATTGTATCGAAAATACCTGTCCCTTCGTTCTCCCCACGTCAAGCATAAGCGCCTTTATTTGTACTACAAAGCAGGAAAATGTAGTTCGCAGCCAGTTGGCAAGAATACCATCGGAAAAATTCCTAGTGTAGTAGCTTCGTATTTAAAATTACCTGATGCTGCATGTTATACTGGTCACTGCTTACGAAGATCTTCAGCGACATTACTGGCAGATGCTGGTGTGGATATCACGACAATAAAGCGTCATGCTGGTTGGAAATCAACGACAGTTGTTGAGGGTTATGTCGAGAACTCCATTGAAAATAAGACCAAAATTGCTAATCACGTTTTAGTAGGTACCACCCAAGGATTGTACATTGTAATATAGGGATCGAGCAATCCTGTAAACAGTTAACAATCCTTGGGTACCACCACTAGCGCAATCACAAAAACTTTAAATGTAAGCGAAAGTAATATTCCTTCTAATATTAATTTTGAAAATTGTACAAATGTTACATTTAATTTAAATGTCAATAAATAATTTCAATGTTACCTCTTTTTTTGCATGAAAAACGTTCTCCATAATGTAAACTCCCTTGGGAGCATTATACTCCCTTGGGAATAATCGACTACTTCTGTTTCAATTTTGATGTCATAGAAACTGATTTCTACTCCCGACCGTGGAAAAAAGCTTTTATCACCATTTTTTTGGGTTTGTTTGACAGTAACCATGCGAAAGGTAACAAACCGTTTTAATTACCATTTTTCTGTTAAATCAAATCCCGCTTTATAGATGATTGATTTATTTATTATTAAAAAAATTATAAAACCCAAGGTTTATTATAAACATTAATAATTCACTTTTTACAATTAGAAATTTGTATACCAGAAGTAGATGTGATGGAGCTGTTTAAGTTCGAATTTCCAATCGATAAATCCATGTTTGACCCCATGATCTTCTTTGTTATCTGTTTCCTATTCTCTAAAGAATTCTCAACATAGCCTTCTGCTGTAGAAGAAGATTTCCAGGCCCCATGACGCTTTAACATCTCCACATCTGCACCACCATCAACCAGAATGGTGGCTGAGGACCTTCTAAAATAATGTCCAGTGTATTCTCCGGAATTCTTCAATCCAAGCTTTGTTGCAATCATTTTTGGAATGCTTCCTAAAGTATTAACTCCGACAGGGTGGGAAGTACAGTTTCCTTGTCTGTAGCATACAAAAAACCGCCTGTGAGTGGCATTAGGAGGACGAGGTTCAGCATATTTTCGAAACATATTTAAACAGTTGATACGTGCTATATTGTCTTCTGTTAGGATCCGAATTGGCGCTGGAATTGCTACAGAGGTGTACTAACGGGAAGCCAGGGAAGCCGGATTGATGCCGGGATAGGTATTAGATTATTTAAAATACGGGGGTATTCTCGTAACACAACTATGATTGAAAATAAATCTCTTTCGACTGCTTCTGGGTCGTTTGTTTCCAATCAGTTTCATGTACGCGGTGTGTACATGAAACTAATAACAATGAAGTTTCAGTGTTATTCGCAATTACCTAAATATTCGAGATCATTTTTCGAGAACCTCTAGTGCCTTCAATATCAAGCGTTCATTGTTGATGTTAAATACTAAAAAGTATCTATACATTGTATACAAGGTGTTTCCGATATGGTATTCAAAATTTCAGAGCAGGTAGAGCAAGCCGATATATGACGAAAATCCCATTACAGTTTTCCTCTAAAGGTTTCCTAAGGTAGCCACAAGGTAGGTCCTAAGGTAGGTCTCTTAGGACTAGGACTTAGGTTTTCCTCTTAGATAGTCCAAGGACCTAAGGTAGGTCTCTTAAAGGGGTAATCCCGGAAACGCTTTTTATGAAGTAGCTTACAAATTCTGTTCTGATAATTCTTGTTCTCGTGCCTGGAATCACAATTTTTATATAGAGGTCATTGTATTGAATATAATCCAACATTAGCTTAGATAATTCTTCGCGACGACAGGCCCCAAAAATGCCGATTATCATGGCAACCTTCATGAGTAAGTATGTTTCATCATCTGCAGTACCTACTTAGAAACTTATTCCTTTATTCTGGACTTTTTGGCCTTGTAACCCTCTGAACTTCTTTTCAAAAATGCGATTACTTGAGAAAATCTGCTTATATCTCGATTTTTCTTAACTGAAATTATAGTTCTCAACATCGAGTAGTGAGTCCATAGTGTAGATGGTTTCTGGGAGTGTTGCTTTCCGGGAAAATAAGCCAAAAGGATTTTCGCAGACACCTCCTTTACCTTCTTAGCTTTACACCAATCTTAAAACTTTTGGTACTCCAACTCATACCGGCCTTTTGATTTTGTCGAAACTAGACTTGAGATCGCTCCTTTTGCCGCTGCTTCTATATCCATTTCCATCAGAATCATTCGTTTTGAAAAGCGCTTTTTATATTTTTCGGTTTGTTTGACAAAGTTTTGACAGTCACCATGCAAAAAGTAACAAGAAAACTTGATCCGTAAACCTAATAGCAGGTAGGTAATTTTTTCTGTTTATAAAAAGTACACTAGCTTCATGTCGCGTCATTTGACACATTTTGCCAAATATATATTTTTTTCGTGTTATTAAATGAAAGTAGATAATATTTTCTACAAAACTCTTGTTGCAAATTCATATTACTACACTCGATGTTTTACTCGATGACTCGAATATGAATCTTTACAACATTTATATTGTAAATACTTAACTATTATCTATGTGTAACATTCTAGTAGTGAAAACTTTTTTAATTCATTTTATGAGTTATGCTAAATTAAATTATTTCTTTTTTAGTAGGTGTTACAGGGATAAAAGTTGCACAACAGTGTGAATGGTCTCATTAGGGTCTAAAGATTGTTTCATAAAAATTATTGAGAAATTATACAGAAATAGAAGGAAACAAAGCATACAATTTGCTTGAGCCTCGCTTTTCTCATATTAATTGCCAAGGTATGAATAGTAATAATCACCTTAAAATAGACGAATATGAAAACAATCTATACGCGATTCTTGCTAAGCAATACGCTACCTACTGGCGGCACGCACAACTAACGCTTGGGTTATTGGTTCAGTTTTGCATATGTATGTCTATTGTGAATTTTGAAATATCCGTTGTTATATTATTTAATTGCTTTGATTAGATATGAATCATTATTGTTGTGAGCGTCATTGTTCCTCTTGTACAAAAAAAAACCCCGAGATCATGCAGTTTCATACTTTTCCAAAAGCGGGAAAATCTGGAGCTATCGCGGAAACTATAAGTTGAGCATTACAGAGTTTCAAGAGACAAGTATGGATAAAGAAACTAAAGAACGCAGAGTAGAGAGTGTGCTCTTTACATTTCTCTAAGGATGACTAGTTCCATAAAGGTATGTATGCCGTATGCCCAATAAAGAATTTGACATATTTTGAGGTTAAGTTTCATTTTCAGATTTGAACGCTCGAAAAATATTGAAATCTATTTTAATTTTATATCACTACTTACCCCTTTCAAAATAGTTTTACAAGCTTTTTACCTGGTTTAAAGTTCTCGACAACAAATATTTGAAGAATAAAATTTCAAACGTCAGTGTCAGTGAGCATAAGTTAGTATAGATTTCTGCCATTTTGGCGCTACGATCTTAAAATGAATCGCGTATAGAGTAAGTTTTTTAAGCAATCGACAAAATCTTAAAAAAATACCGGATATATCTAAAACATGCAATACTTACAGAGGGTTCCATTTAAAATAGAAAAGGGAAAAGTTATGTAAAACTTTTTCAGCAACAAGCTAAGGCAAACATGAAAATATTTTCATGGCGAGCCATGAACTATGGCTTTGTTCTTTGCGACAATGCCACAGGTCGACTTATTTATTCGTAAATTATTTACAACTTTATCATTATTATTTGGTATTACTATCATATGATTATCCACATAACTTGATAAGAAACTACTTCAATGATAATTTATTATTTTTATTATTATTATTTTATTATTTATTATTAAAATTAGTTCACAATCTATAGATACTCTTAATCCCATCTGAATCCTCGTAATAGAGGATTAACATCAATCTTATCAATGTTTGATTGAGGTTTAACATTGTATACATACAAGATTGTTATCTTAACAGATCGTGTACTATCTAAAATATCTCACAGAATTGATTGTAGGGATGCATATTACTGATACAATTTAGACAATTTCAGATAAATTCAGATTTTCTCGTTCGCCAGAATATTTATTTCCTTCATATAACCTCAACTCTAACGTAGTTTTCTACATAAGAGCACATAACTGCAATCGACCCGGTACGAAAACTTTCTTGATTTAGCCTCACCTTTGTGGTTAATGAAGAACTAATTTTATTCTAACAAACTTATAGTAAATGAGGCAAAGTAACTATGACTCAATATAATAAGTATTTTATATAATACATTATACAAATATTCCAAATAAGATTGTTATATTTAAAGCCAGTGTTTGAGACTATTTATTATAATAATATATAAACTTTTTATACTGACGCCCCAGCCCGAGTTTTTGGCATGCCTACATTTGATTTTCATATACAAATTATACTTTTGTTAATACTTAAGTGTATTTGTGTTTATATATGTCCTTGTCAATATCCTAAATATGAAATCGTTTGCATAATAGTTTCCTGTTATACCCAAAACATCAAATAAGGTCGGGGGTTAGGTCAAGGTCAGGTCAATAAAGGTTAAGCAATAACCTTACTAAGAGTTCCATTATTAAAAAGCCTATATGGGTATGATTAGATGACAAAATAAGGGAAACGTAAATAGTGCTTAACCTTATGGGGCCTCCAATAATGTGTCTATAATAAAATTTCTTATAAGAAAGATGTTCCTAATCTTAACCTTGGATTAAAGGGTACTTATTAAATTATAATAATTATAATTGCTTTATCTATAAAATAACTCACTAAGTACTATATATACCTGTTATATCATAAATTTAACAAATTATTTTTTAAAAACTTTTATTTTAAAACCAACACTAAAGAGTCTTGTAGGATATTTATAATGTGATGTGTGAGTTACAACTGCGGTAAAACTACAATTAACTGTTGGAAGGTATTTTACTGCCTTTTATAACTTAATGAATTCTTTGTCAGCAGCGACGGTGAAGTTGCAATTTGGTTTCTAAGAATGGTTTAGTAAGATAGCTACCGGACGTGCATAAATGCAATTTATGGCACGTAAATATATTAAGTTACTTTGGGAATGGAGAGATAACAATAAGTAAGCTATTGTCATGTAAATACTAAGATAAGAATTATAGTTGCGTAATATTATGTAAAGCTGAATGAAATTATTCTGAAAATACACAAAGTAAATAGGTAATATTTTATATAACATACCTAATACTTATTTAAATTTTTCTTCTGTTAACAGATAGTAAATATTTATAACGTCAGTTATTATATCAGTCAGATAATGAATAAATCGCTTTATTGAATGAGCAGCGCAATGCGTTTTGGCCAAAATAAATTCTTGGCTTTTTTGAATATGTATTTTATCTTTGTAATAAACTCTCCATACTTACGCCATATTTTCTTTGTTATTTACTGTTTGAGATGTCGCTTAAGGTTAAATACAGGGGATGTTCTGTCCGGCACAACCAATCATTTTATGTTGTGCTGTTATATTGTAATATATTTTTTCAGAAAATTAAAATCGTATTATTAATTATTATATATTATTATAAACTAGCTTCTCAAATCCGAGTTGTATATTCGATATATATACACAATATCATTATTTTAAAGTTTATGGCGATTTCTGGCTTTTGTTTTGAAGTCATATCATAACATATCCCATAGACACATGGGACTCATATTATAGTATATAAAATTTAAGCGGTGCGATTGAATTTTCTTTGTCTAAAACTGGTCTGCACGGTAGAAAAAAATCTAGTTTCAAACATTTCATCGGTACTTTGATATTTTTAGAAGTTTTTCTTTCACATTTGATGGAATTTAAGCCAGTTGAAATGGGCTACATAAAAACATGTATTTGTATGCGTTTCTTCCTAAAAATGCTGCTGTTATTGAAAAAAATTGTTATTTCAAGTTGAGCAATCGAGCCTGTATTAGAATTTATTACACCATGGTTTTGAAAGGACTGCAATGATTCAAAATTCATTTGAAAGCACCTTATGTCATCAGAAATCAGTTTTCTTTATAAATCCGTTAATTATATACCACTGGTATTGCGTTAATATCGGTAGTGGGTGGTCGCCACCAAATTCACACTTCTATCGATATGTTTTAAATACCTTGTAATTCATTTGGTACATGACGGTGTCAAAACCATTTGCGGATGTATCCAAGTTAGTGACCAAGTCGGTACTTCACCATGACTCGGTGCGCAGTTGCACGCGATTTTTCAGGATGATGCAACATTCTCGTATCTGATTCCTTGTGGAACATGTCTGAAAGTGAAACTTTCTTGGACGATTTTACATTATGGGATATAAATTGGATAGGTATTTACTTTTTTTAGAAAATGTCTTGTATAGTTCCAAGGTATGTAATTGAACGTACCTATGTAATTCAGGCTTAATACCTACATAGAAATCTTTAAATTCTCTACTACTCTCTACTAATATCATTGTGCAAGTATTAAAATGACAAAAGTTAAATTAGTTGCTTACCTATTTATAAAAAAAATACGTTTAAGTAGTATTAAATTAATTTGAATTTATTTGCAGCCATTACCTATTATGGACTTAAATAATAAATATAGGCAACTAATTTAAGGGTAAATCAGTTTTATACATAATAAGCAATAATAACTAACACATTTAATAATAATCATGAACAAATAATAAATAAATGATGTGAGAGTTTAATGTAGTACCATCAGCGTTTAGCTAATGTTCTTTATATCATAAACAACACCTGTATGTTCAAATACAGAGAAAAAGCCAGAGTGACAAGAAATCTGGTCTGATTTTATTACATCTTGAATAGCTCTGTAATTAATTAATATCAGAGATACAGACAAACATCTAGGTTTTCAAGGACTGCATGCATTCCTACGCAGATAACGTCAAAATTGTTTTAATTTCTTTTGTAATAGCAATTAAAAGCAGATATTTTTTAAAATTGACTGTTACACTTTCGTGTAAAAATGATTGTAATGCCTTATAACGTGTTTTTAACTAGCAATTCACATATTATTTATATGTTTTTAACATTAAAATTATCGGATAATTTCAGACAAGTTACAAAAAATTAAATTAATAATTAATCTGATATATAATATAATTATTATATTAATTATAGAATGTAGAAAGTCTGTAGATAAATTCTTTCTTAGTTATATATATCTAAGAGAATACAACTTTTATAGTTTTTGTAATTGAAGATGTAATTTTTTTTCAATGAACTCAAATTAGCTAACTAAACTGTTAGCTGGTATACCTTTACAGCGTGTCCCAGTGTGTCCCAGTGTGTCCCAGTGTATGTTCCAATAATGTATCACACATAGGAAAACCAAAGAAATATGATTGTGCTATAGACTTGGCAACATCGCACAGTAAAACATCGCACAATATTATTTATTTAACAAATAATATCTCTATCCCTCATTCTCATCTCAGTGATGAGCCCGGAAGACAGAGACTTGTGTGGGGGGGGGAGTGGTATATTATTATTTTGCGGCCCGCGAGTACGCCCAGGAACGACTTACGATGTTATAACTTTAATTACCATTTAGTACGAGAATAAGGGAAACCTGGAAAACCTTATTTAATAAATGAAGACCATTTTTGCAAAATCAGATTTTTCTTATTAATGCTTACTTATAAGTTAGAAGGAAGAAAAACCAAATTTTTAATTTCTTGTTATTAATTAGACTATGTTGCGTCTCTTCCAACTTATAGTAGGTAAGTATTAATAAAAAAAATTGGTTTTTCAAAATGGTATTCAATTGTTAAATAAAAAATATTATGTAATGTTTTGTTATGTGATGTCAAGTCGATCGAAAAATCATATTTATTTGGTTTTTAATGATTAAACTATTTTTGATGTGATACATTATTGGAAAGGTAAACAATTCCCCTTTTCAATGAGTGAAAAATCCAATGTGGCCGCTATAAGAAAACAAAGTTGATGATGTTTTCAGGAAACCTTAACGTTCTAACATTACAGCGTAAACAGTTGCTCTTGAAATTTTTTTACGGATTTAAACATTTCTCATAAACAGAGAAGTTATATAAGAGATTCTTCAAAACGCAACATTTAAATTTTTTCCAAAGTATCTCAAACACTTTAACAGCTAGAACCTCTTCGTAAGCGCGCCATTAAGTTATCAACTGAATTCTCTAGATGTAGATAATACACTAGATGTACACTAATAAAAAGAAAAATGTATTAAAGATAATAAGTTGAGGTTATATGAAGATATGCCGTTATAATTCAATGATGGGGGTGTGCATATTTGACGCAAAGTAGGTGTTTTCGACATATCTTAAAAATAATAAGGTTATTCCTTTGCGTACCTACCTAGATTATAGGAAACGAGGAAAATTAAAAACTTTATTGAACCATAAAATTTGATAATTTCATTAATAATTTGTCTCTTAGTGAACTTTTTGGTTTATTCCTATTTAAAGATAGATATAAATCTGCATCTAATGTATTTCCATAATAAAGCTCAATTTCTTCGTGTTATGTAATCCGTTGTATGTCGGTTGCATGATAGAATAACGTATCATGTGTCGGTTGCAATTGGACTATATTCGGTACCATGGAAATATAAAAGTTAGTGAGAAAGCTACTTGTACCCATTAAGGGCTAGCTTCTAATTCGGGCATGCTCAGTTCCATGGAAGAAATGGTAATTGTCAAAAACGACAATTTTTAGTTTCAATGCGGCCTTCTAGATGACGCTATTATTGATGTATGTCACGCCATTATTAACCGTATTATAAATATCTCTTAGTTTTACATTACAAACACTTTAGTTTTAAGAAAAGTTATGATTGAATGTGCAGAAAATAGAAATGGTGTAAAAACACTCATATTTTGCTAATTTTTAGATTTTTTTACCATTTTAGGTTGTGCGCCTAATAGTCATAAGTACGTCAGAAAATCCAAAGAAAAAGCAAATAAAAAAGACCTTTTTCATCATCAACAAAACTGTATATCTGAAAAATGCCAAGTTCCATATAAAGATAACACGAAAAAGTATAATTGGTTTGCCAAAATGTCAAATTAAACAATCCGTTTCTTCAGTTTAATTTAGATTATTTTTATTGAAGGTAATATTTTGTAAGTATGTGTTGATTATAAGAAAATTTTGTTTATTTGCTTCATTCTACATAAAAATACTATTGATGACTAGTTGTAACTATTTACTTTTATTTAAAGAGTGGTCTTATTAACTGCTGGTATTCCTAATGTAGTCAATTGACATTTTCTTTTACATATTAACTCATGCATTTAGTCATAAAGCTTCAAAACCAATCGCAGAAAAGGCTAACTGATACACACAAAATGCAATTTACACACGATGATACCTGCTTCGCCGCATGGTGGAGTTATGTATCTTTTGAAAAGGTCTCAAGTAGTAGACAACGCACATACGGTGAGAGAGTCTCATGTTTGCGATAGAGACTTCAGCCTACATTCAACATTTATCATGGCGTGCTCCTATCCACTTTCTAAGGAAGAAATTGTTTTGCGGTTGGCTTAGCAATTTTTGATGAACACAATAAAAATAAAAAACCAAGAAAGAAATGGTCAAAATAGTAGCACTTACAAAGAAGGACCGTTTCGCACATGAAAGGCGACTTCCCAAATTATTTGCTAATAGACAAATGATGTTTACCTTTATTTACAAAGGCTTTTCTTTGTCTTTTCCACTCTAATCACTCAATGTATTAGAAAATTAAACAGAATTAGTTACTAAGCATAGCGTTATGCAGCGATACCTATCCACTCAAGATCAAACATGCTGCTTCGCATGCGTCTTGCAAATGCCGAAGTCTATCTCAATAAGGTCCGTTCGATTGCTCAAAAAGTGTTTTACTGGACTACACTAATTTCAGAATTCCATTCGTTTATCACTATTTAGGGCAGTGTGCACAACAACCAGCGTCTTCTATCAATGTACATAAGGTTGCACTGACATAAATCAGCTGATGAAAATGTAGTGTAGTACACACTGGTGCACATTACACTAGTCGGCAATCGAAGGGACCTATTGATACCGTTTCAGCGATGCCTGATAGGTACTAGCTAGATGATACAACACTATTCTCATTGAGATATGTCTCTTAGACCTTGTATGATTGTATTGTATGAGAATGTATTAGGCGAAACAGCGATATGAGAATGAAAAACAGTATTTAAGTAATTTTGTTGTTCAACTAAAAAAAATACATATATTTTATGTAACATTGTTTTGAGAATGTCACAAAATCTAATAGTTTTGGGGCTCTCTGATGTCCCTGGCTGCTACAAATCTGATGCTATAGACATTAAAATTCAAAGTGACAACTTCAAAAGGCCGAAAACTAAAATAAAAAGCATGGAATTGTCCATCAATATTTTTAATTTTAAAGTTTAAATGTTAGTGTAGGTCTTTGAGAGCAATATTATGATAAACTGCCGAATTTTAAATAATCTATAATACGTAGGTGATTATAATATAATATTTTATTGTATATAAACATTCAGATATTAGTACTTATTACAAGATAAATATTATTATTCGAGGGACAATTTTTAATATGAAGTCGTATTTTAATTGCCATAAAAGTATAGGCAGGACAGATACAAATATAGCTGGTTCAAAATATCAAAATTGTAATACAGGAACGACAATTTAACCTCGTGTGTATTTCGAAAATAAAAAAAGAAAAGAACGTGCTCTAATGATTCATAGTTTTCTTTTTGGATTACACGATCTGTAAAATAACAAAAAGCAGAAAACGTGCTCTAAGTTTGTAATATGTATTTTTCATTTTTATTAAAAACTAGTATTCTTTAAAATGATTTTAATAATATTGAGCCAAAAAATTTAAAACGTTTCAAATGCAAACGGTAAACATTTTTTTTTATAAATATTCAATATTTCAGTGGAAAATCTTATTTAATTAATTATTTATTATGGATACAATTTAAGCGATCGTTTAATTATTTTTTATTTAATAAAAATGTTAAAATAAAAATGATTGTCTGTACCGGAAGTGGAAAACTTATTTAGATCAAAAAATTATTATAATTGGGTTGTAAATTACTATACATAGAACTAATATATTAAGGCACTTGACTGATTTTCTGAAAAGCCACGAAAGATTAAAATTTTTTGTCGGGATGTAGTTTAAAGCTGCATAATATTTAAAAACATGTACATTTTAAAAAGAATTGATTACAACTTAGCCAATTTGATCTTGATGACGATTATGATGTTCTTTGAATGATCAAGATTTGATTTAAGTTGATTTTACTTATACTTATATTACTGCATATTTAATAATTTTCTAGGAGTGTTAATTTTTTAGTAAATCGCGAAAACTCAAGTAAATTTAGCAAGTGTGAAAGCAGGAAACCTTTATATTTCTATTTTTTAACTATGGCCAACTATGGTTGTAATTTACTAAAACATCACTTTATTTTTTTTTCTCTAAAACAAAGATGCCCGTGAAATTTTCAATATCACCGCTGAATTTCACGTAAAAAAACACTATCAGAGAGTATTTTTATATTATTTGTATCTTTTATAGTTTTCGAGATATTCGAGTTTAAAAATTTTGGCGATTTTCAGTTTTTTCAAAATATCTCGAAAAGTTGCAAATTAAAATTAAATCTGAAGAAGTCACTGAATTCTGTGTAATTCTGCCCAATTTTGCTAATTTAATCAATTCTCTATCTCCACTATTATTAACAAAGTTAGCCATGTAAGCAGATAGATAGTGAGCACCCTGTATAAATAGACGCGCTGTATTTTACTGTTATTCTTTTATTAGTCATGATTTGCTATTTTACTGATACACGATGGATGCTTGTCCATGTCATTCTATACTAAATCTGAATCAGCTAGATACAACATAATTGCTCTCGCTCTAGGCTGTTACCGAATTCAATTATTAGATTCCGCTATAAAATAAAACCATTATTTTTATCGTTATTACAATTTCACAGTTGCTAAATAAATAAATTAGAAAAACACAAAATAATTCCTTACATCCGATAGTAATAATTGTAACTTACCGGATGCTGTGACCCGCGAAATTAGCATCAACAGAAGAGTGACGGAACCTTTGGACAGGAACCACAATGAATGGAACATATCGTTCTTCCACATGTTCGATCGCAACGAGTTAAAAATGGAATATGCCCGCTCTTATATTATTTTATTCAAAACAGATTATAATCATCACGGGGAAGTACTATTGAAGCGAGAAATTGTCTACAAATTATAGCCTATTTGACGTATATTTAGTTAATTCTGTATCTGTATCAGAGTTTATCAGTATCAGCTTGAATAGAGATTTTCTTTATTGTGACAGCGTGAGAGGAACAATCCCTCGAACAGCCACACAACTTAATCAGTAAAGATTTATTAAACTGTCGTGATGTACATTATTTACTTTTGGAAGATACAATTGAGATTTATTTTGAAAGAAAACACGGTAAACTATTCAAACTTTTAAATATGGGATTTATTATTATCAGCAGTTTATTTTGAACATTTTATATTTGTGCAGGCAACAAAATCTGCCATTGTTATTATTTTATTAGTTATAGGTATTTTTTGATAGTACGTTCTGCATGATAAATTTTGAAAACGTAAAATTATGTAAAATTATTCAAAATTACTTTATATCAGTACAGGGAATATTACTTGAAGTTACGCCAGGATCCCCGAGGAATTGTGGTTTAAAAGTACATACAGAAATATAATTTCACAGTTTCTTTTTTGGAAATTGTTAACCACTTAAATTAAATTTTTTTACTTATAATTTTTTTATTTTGTATTAAATAAACCTTCAATATTATTTAAACGAAGTGACAGCGAGTGAACGAAAAGTTTCATCCCCGATTATCTATCAAAGGATTGGTTCCATGATTGGTTTTTTTTCAAGGGGGGACATATTTTTATATTATTGGCATTTATACAGGGTGTCCTAAAAAGGAAAGGTTAAGGAAAGGTTCTTTTTAAATAGAACACCTTTTATATTTTCACAGATTTGGATAGAACGCCCTCTCATGGATACATTGATATAGGGTTTGATGGGTATAGCTTTAATAGTGAGGGAGATATGACAATAAATTATTACCATAAAAACAACGTGTTTGTAGCCTAGCAACGAATTGATATTATATTACGAATTATATTTATAGAACGATCTTTTATGTATATCTCCCTCACTATTAGAGCTATATCCATCAACTCCTATATCAATAAATTCGTGAGGGGACGTTTTATCTGTAAAAATACACAGGGTGTTCCATTTAAAAAATATAAGTTGTGTTAGACCTCTCTTTTTTGGGGCACCCTGTATAAATAGCAATGATATAAAAATGTGTTCCCCTTCAAATAAAAATCGACCTGTTCTGAATGTTTCATAGAAACCAATACTTTGACATAATCGAGGATGAAACTTTTCGTTGACTCACTATATACAAATACCTAGGTACTATCCAGTTAAAATATATACGTAAAATTAGGTGTTGTAAACTTACATACTATTGAATTAATTATATTTAATTTATCAGAAAAAGATAAATAATGTACATACAGTGTGTCCCACTTTTGATGATGTCTTAATGTGGTAATTATTTTGAATATAATTGTTTTGAAAAAACCATTGATATCATTTAGATGTTCCATGAAATATATAGAAAACACTCTATATACTAGTATTTCGGCTTGTTAGGCCTTTTTCAATAGAGTAAATGTCTATTACTAAACATTTCCAAGCGCGTTTTCGTTATTTATTTGTTTACAAGTCTACCTACCCCCGATTGATCCTAACATATGTTAAAGCTCGAGTTTTTATTACATTTTCTAAGAAGGGCGAGGGTGTAAAATCTATCTGATCATTAGTAGTACACGGATTTATAATTAAAGATTTTTTAATTTCTAATTGTTAGATTTTTCTGATCTATAAAATGATTGTTTTCTATGCAATGCGTGGAAAATCCTGAATTTTTTGCGTTATTTAATATGGATTTTTTATGTTCTTTTACTCTAGTTTCAATACTTCTACCGGTTTGACCTACATACACGGCATTACAATCCGCGCAGTTAATTTGGTATACCCCCGATTGTTTTAATTTATTAACCCTTTCTTTGTTGTTTATCAAAATCCTCCCAATAGTACGCTTGTTGACACTAATTGTTTTACACCCGTTTCGTTTTATTCTGCGAGCTATTTTTTCCCTAAAACCTGGGACGTGATTAATATAACTATAGGTGCCTTCTTTTTCCCGAATATTGTAAAACTCCCGACGAATTAATTTCCTCCTTTTGTTTTTTAGCATGCTGTCTATTAATTTTTCTTTATATCCGTTGTTTCTTGCAATTTGTTTGATTGTACTTAATTCTTTTTCAAAATCTGCTTTTTCAAGCGGAAACATTAAAAGCCTATGTATTAAACTATGGAAAACCGACTTTTTTATTTGCCAGGACTGCTGCGAACTTGCTGGTATAATTGCGTCGGAAGTTGTTGGTTTTCTATAAACCGAGAATTTTAATTTATTTTCCACCTTTCTTATTGTTATATCCAAATAGTTTAATTGATTATTTTCCTCCTTTTCCATTGTAAACTGAATATTATCGTTAAGCGAATTTAAAAAATTGAGAAAGCCGCTCAAATTTCTTTCAGTACCAGTCCAAATACAAAAAATGTCATCTACATAGCGAGCCCAAAAGTGAACATGTCTTAATGTGGTATCTCGGTTAATACCATAGATAGAAAGGTGCCGTTTTCACGACTTTTGTCAAATTTTTGAGAAAAATAAAATGGTGTACAAAATGTCGCTACTTTCTTTTGTTCCTGAGTTTCGTTCAAAAAATTAGTTTCAGCTGTTTCGAGAAGACAGTCTCATAATTTCTTTCAAAAGAAAATATTCAACTGTTTTATGAGCGTACTCTATATATTTTTTGGCATAAAATCCAGTGGCATACTCAGTTTTTTAATGGCACGTACCGTTTCTGACTTACAGATATAAGTTTCCTAACGATGACAACGAAAATTATGACGATAACATTTTTGAGTAGGTACTAAGTTATGTAATTGAAATATCCTAAACAAAAATACTGTCAGTTCCACTCTTCATCTCAATTGACAAATAAATTTTAATTAATTTAATAGTTTTAAAAAACATATAACTTTAATAAATTATCTCTGAAAGTTTTAGAGATATTTAATATTAAAAAATGTTCATCTATCCCATATAATAGAAGGCCATGTAAAAACAGTTCTATTCAATGTTTTTTGTTTTTGAATAATGATTACATACGTAAAGAACGGACAGTCTAACAAACAAAGAAATAAACGTGAAAATAAAAAAATACAGGAATTGTTAGAAATGATGACCAATTTAGTTCATTTTAGGTCAAAATATACGTGAACACCCTCTACCTACTTTAACTGGATAATAAGTACTTGTGTGTAAATTTATAAATAATATATCAGATCTGACGAAAAGTTAGTACACAATAAACCGAAATATAAAAAAATACAATGTTTATTTAATTGATTTCCAATTCCCAAGAAAACACAGTGAAATCATGATTAGAAACGGCCAAGAAAGAGGTTTCATTTATTTCTTATATAATATAGAAGGTTCTATTAAAAAAATAACTACTTACAAATTAATATATTACTTGAACTGCCCGTGTGATAATTTCGGAAAACTAATATTAGGAAATAGGTATTACTGGTACATACATTTATATAATAAAAACTGGCAAATGTTTTCTCGTAGAAAATCTTCGTTCGTGTCCTGAAGTGCATTAAAAAACTCTTTGAATTCGAAAATTAATCCTTTTAGGCATTAAGTAGCGAATGTTAAATAAAATGACTATACAAATAATTTTGGAAAAATTAAAAAGAAATTACTATTAAGATTCCAATCTGAACAAGAAACAAACAACTATGGACACATCTTTTCAGACCTCACCGGTAGTTTATAAATATAACATGTTTTATATATTTTTACAGATTCGGATGAAACTTCCTGTCTCGAAAACATTGGACGTATGTATTATGTTGATGAGTCTTTCTTTAATAATATGATAAATAGAATCGAACAGGTAGGATGAAGATAATAGCCTAGTAATCAGAGGTTTTCTGACACATAATTATATCAATTAAGCTTTAATATGCCTTGTATAGATTCCCGATGCCTTACGAATGTATTCATGACAGATCGATCTATTGAAATTTATAAAATCTTACTTATAATATTTAAAAAAGATTAGCAATATCTAAGCAATATTTTTGCGTTGCAGTTTTTTACGACTTTGAATACAAATCAGTAAAGTGGATGTAGTTGATGCTGAAATAGATAAAATGTATTTTTGCCATTGTTCTAACAGAATTGCCAAGGCAAAATTTTTATTGAATACCTTAGTTCGTCTTATCATGTAATTCCCTATTTGAATATAATGACAATCCAGATTACATGTTGAACAATATTAATTGTTAATTAATATTAAACTAACGAAGATACTAACGAAGAACATTTAGACCTATAGAACAAGATATAAAATAATAATTGAAAATTAAATAAGATACATTATTTCATAGTGTTTAAAATTAAGTTAAAAGTAAGTGTAACAATAACTTTTTTGTCATTACTTATGGATAGAAAAATGGACAATATATTTTTACTAAGTATGTGTTGGAAATATACAAGGTGTCACGATGCGCTGTCGTAACACTGACACTTAAAATAGGTAATTGAAGTTAATCGGTCCAGTAACTGTGGGTGAAAATAACATGACATGAAAATATTAATAAACTGAAGATTCATGGCTCTACCATGGCTGTGGCTACAACGATCAATGTACTTTAACATTACTTGAATTTATTTATGGGATCGCATAAAAACAATAGTTTATGTTTTATGATAATTCAGGGTCCAATGTTGGGTTCATACCCCAACTATGGAAGTAAATAATAAAGTATTTTAAGGCAGCTTCAGAGGTATATTGATTATTCTTGTTATCTTTTATTAGGGGGATAATCGATAAAAGGTTAATTTCTAAGCCTATTCACATCGTTATTCAAGAGTATGAGGAAATTGCAATTAAAGTTCCTAAAACTAGTGTTACTAAATATTTTTGGTAATCAAGTTCTATTTTCAATTAAGGATCAATCGTGGCTGATTTAGAATCAATTTCTATGAACAATTTTATAAAATTGATATATCAAAAAGTTGTAGTTTTAACCCCTACAACAAATATACTGGAACATAGAGAATATAAAAAAATGTAAATTTAGAGAATTTAGATGTAAAAAAATACAGTGTTCAATTTGACTTAAAAAAGTTTTCGCTAGTTGGATTTCCCAAAATGTAACTGGAAATATAGAACATTTGGTATAGGACTATTGAATTTGTCTTCACTCTAAAGTGTAGCATAACTTCGGCTCTTTCTTTTCTTTTGCCAAGAACCGAATAACTCGTGCTAAATGTTAAAAAGTTATAAAGTTTCTTGCGAACCCTTGCACATATTAAATTTTTTAGAAAATGTCAAATATCTTCGAAAGGGTTGTGTTTATCTATAGGGTACATTTATACATTTCTGACTCAGAATTTTATGCTATTTTCGGAAACGGAATATATAGGGTGTTTTATTTAAAATAAGCTAGTTGACATAGACTTCCGGTATAACCGGAAGTAGAGAACAACCGAAAATATTTAAAAACAATAGATCGCTTGCCAAAATGGCATATGTCAAAATTTAAAATTTATATCTCAATTAGTTTTGGAGATACTTCTAACAGGCGGTCGCCGTGAATGACCCTGTATATATTATGCTGATTAAATAAAATTGTGAACATAACTACCAAATAACCAATACGAAATAAGAAAATTCTAAAACACATCTCGTGTACATTGTTACTTAATTTCTCCGTATTATTTTCCCTATGATGTACCATGTGCCTGCATTAATATAGGTAAGTGCATAAAATTAGTTATCTTTAAGAAAACATGTTCAGTATAAGTTGTCCTATTTTAGCTTCTCAGTACCTATTTTATTTATAACACACAAGAATGTCTCAAATTCAACATACAAAACTATTGCTATTCCCACCGTCAACGAAAATAACCGAAAGACAATTCGATTGTCGTTCGGTAATTTATTGAATACACTTTTACATTATACTATCTGTAGTCTGTTGCAAATTTTGGCGTTTATTGCATATTTTTAAGTAAATTACTTCATATATTTTCTCAGGCTACGTGAATTACTTATAACATATAAAATAAAACTAACATATAAAATTTGGTAATCCAAGTTTCCAGTAGGTACAGGTGCTACGGAAAAGTTGAACATAGGTATATAAATAACTAAAGAATCATTCCGATTTTATTAGTTAGCAAATTTAGTAACTGGGAATTCCGAGAGAGCAAAAATTGAGTGATTAATTATTTATTTGATTACCGATCGACAACTAACCGCCCAGTACTGAAGTGCCATTAGGTACTTCATAGCATGTAGCATTCACTTGTGTGAAAGATAGTCTCTAAAAGTAGAAAATTCAGCCGTGTCGACCCTGATTGACCACCTTCTGTTTAAAAATACGAATTAAAAACATTTTCGACGGTTAAATTTAGAGTAGCAACTTAAACCCAATATCTTTTTTATTTAATAGCAGTTGGACAGGATCAATAATGTCTTGATCACTTTTGTCCAAAAACTACTGGTTAATCACACGTTCATGAACGACTCAAATATGATTATTATTTTTTTATTTCCCCTAAAAATATGAATATGGTATTTACTGCAAAGATGAGGATGACATTTATAAATACTACAATAAAAAGGAGAACAAAAAAGATTATACTATCTATAAGTAAAATATAGTTAATCAATTAATCACTAAATACTGAACAAGCATATTGAAAGTATTACTAAAAACATACTATTAGTAAAGTATTAATTATTATTATTCGATGCCAGTTGAGAATTAGTTGATAAGACAAAATTGAAATAAAAAAATAACACAAGAGAAAGACATGGTGACAGGAGTAATAAAATAAATCATCATAAGAGCTAACTAACTAGCATGAATATTGATTTCATACCTTCCTCCGCCACCCCTGGTCCTGTACCAGAGGGACGGGAACTGAGGGAATAGACATACCACATAGATGCACTCCTTATTACTCAATAACGATGAAAGATCGTAATTTGAGTATATCCTATACTATACGCGGTGTCCCACTTTTATTCTAAAAAAATTCAGGAGGATATAGAACCAGTCAAAATAATGGGATATTGCTATATCAACTTATTTCCAAATCTCATCGTTTCCGAACTATAGGGTGTCGAAGTTAAAAAAAATGTTTCTTTTTTTATTTATATCTCTGACAGTAACAAACCAATTGTTTTAAAATTTTATTTGGTAGCTGCTACTATGTACTAAGTTCTACGAAAAAGTATATACTCTTGAGATGACGTCATGCCCTACCATCACACAATCCGTAACATTACACAATATCAGCATATTCAGTATTAGAAAATTTATAATAAGTATGAATTTTAATGTAATGCTTGAAATTTGAAATAATCTAAAATTATCTTTTATTTTTAAATTACAAGTTTATTTTGACCAGCAAAATTGTCTCCAACATATATTTGGCGAAACATATATTTTTTAGAAAAGGGGTTCAAGAGTGGAGGTTACACGCCACTGGTTCTTCCTATCGTACTGAATTTTGTTGTAACAATAGGGTCATAGTAGCATCTACCCATTACAATTTGAAAACAATTGGTGTATTACTGTCAGAGAAACAAATAAAAAAAGGAAAACGTTTTTCAACTTCAACACTCTGTATCTCGGAAACGATTGAGATTTGGAAATAAGTTGATATTGCAAAGTTTCATTATTTTTTCTGGTTTTACATGTTTCTAAATTTTTTCAGAGTAAAACGGGGACACCTTGTACACTTGTAAATTAGGTTTTCCGCGTCAATTGATATGTTTTCTACTACTCTTAGTGCATGGTATAAGAGCATCTAGATTGGACAAATAATTATGTGCGGGTTGAGCCTTTTTATGTGAATTTGGTCTCGATATTGTTACATAACTGGCGCTGACCAAGAGTTCTAATAATTTACATATTCAGGTATAATGAGTGCGAGGTTTGTAAATAAAAAAGTAAAAGGACGGCAATGGAAACAAAAGGCAGAACGGGGTCAAATAAAGTGCTATTATACAGGGTGTTAGTTAAACATGCGGCAAAAATTCAAGGGGTTATTCCTTGGACTATTCTAAGGATATTTTATCCTTTGATGATTTTTGAAAAAGCGCTTTGTTGCGAAGATATAGGGCGAAAAAAATTTTCAGCAAATCCAATTTTGGTATTTTTCACATTATTAATGTAGGTGAAATAAAAGTATGGCGTACTACACTGGACGTATCAAGTAAAATACATGTAAGAAAAAGGAGTTGTTTTTCTTACCAACATCCCGTGATATTTCAGAGTGATTATTTTGTATGTTTTTGTATGTTGTGTTTTTGTAGTTTGTATGTGTCGCATTTGTTAAAATTGATTGACGTTTGGCTAGTTGACGTGTAAACGGTTGTTAGTGAAGTCCTCTATCATGGCTCGCTATACGAGGTGGACTTCACGTATGGCCTGCTTGATCCCCGGACTTAAACCCCCTGGATTATTTCCTATGGGGCCATCTAAAGCCATTAGTTTATACTAGGCCAGTGGAACATGTGGACGATTTAAGAGATCGGATAATTGCTGGATGTAACTCAATAAGAAACGACCCTGGTGTTTTTGAAGGAGTTCGGGAGTCTATGAGGAGAAGATTGGATGGTTGCATCCGAGCTGGAGGTAGCCATTTTGAACAATTCTTGTAGGTTCAGAAATGTTACATGTAATTTTTAGTAATAAATTGTTTTCGCCCTATATCTTCGCAACAAAGCGCTTTTTCAAAAATCATCAAAGAATAAAATATCCTTAGAATAGTCCAAGGAATAACCTCTTGAATTTTTGCCGCATGTTTAACTAACACCCTGTATATAAATATATAGCACTTTATTTGACCCCGTTCTGCCTTTTGTTGTATCGTATACATTCTGTATATAAATACAGAATGTTGTTATCAAGCAGGTGTGCTAGAACTATCTTGGATTCGACGTCATGATAACAAAGATTTTTGAGGAGGAAATACTAGAGTGGCATTTTAAACCTAATCGTAAATTCTGAAAAACACGTGATAAACTAGTAGATAAAATAAATTGTAATTTCTGATAATGTAGGTATAATATATAAATCATTTTCCTTCCATTCAAAACAATAATTATAACCAGCGACTGCAGATTGCCATTAATTTATATGTAGTAATAAAGTGTAATAAATAACGTATCTATCGCGTCTATAAAAAAAGCGCAGCAAGAAAGCGACAGCCTGCCGCTTTGAACATCTAAGGGGATTATTTTGTTTACATTCTCCAAGGATTTTATGCAAGTGAACAGCGAGTATCAAGACGTTTTTTAATTAATCAATATTTTTTGTAGATAGCGAGAGCTGGCAAGCTTAGGGGCTATCGTGGAGTTAGCTTCATGGAATTACTCATGGGCATAATGTCAGATTTTCGACTTATGGGGGATCAATTTCACACAGCTGCAGCATGACTATTGATTTCTTATTAAAACCATGAATGTTTCCATACGAGTACGTGTATCTATACAGGGTGTTTCCCAATGACATGTAGAAACTCCAGGGGCGTATTATACTTACGTTTAAAAAAAACAGATTCTATAAATAACAGGTGGCGGATTTATGGGTACTGTCATGTATTTTACAAAAAAGTTATATCACCCTGTATAATATTGCAAACAAAAACTGTCTTGATATGTTCCATTGTATTCCATTGTGTAGGGATAAAAAATGCATTACGCTTTTTATCCTTGCACAATAAGGAATTCAGAATGCATGGCTCTGTGAAGGCGCTATTAAAAAAAAACCTAATATAAGTTTCCTTTATATTATATTTCTCTCGGAATAATTCCAGGCACCACCTGTGTTGAAGTGCAGTGTGCGATCTCAGAGGAATAGTATGTTTCTCTGAGGACACAATGGCCTTTAAATTATTATTCAGTCCGAGGCTTAACATCTACGCTTTTTAATTTGTTTAGATTGGTTGGAATTATACTCGCAGTATGTTGTTCTGCATTGACCTCGACACTGGTGCAATAAGTCGGGTGTACTGAAGTCACCATTTCAGATATTTGTGTTATTTTCTTTTACCACCCTGTTACTGTTGGTATGCGCTTGTTATGGATAAGTTATATTCTAAGTAACGAATTAGATGATTGTGTCGGTATCGATATTGACGGTCATGACTTTATTTGAGCTATAAATTTAATTTTCCCTATTTTAACACTAACACTAACACCTACGAATAACTATGTACGTAATGTATAGTATCGATTCCTTAAATGTTAAAGTTTTCTTATATAATTTTATGAAACAAAATATAGTTAATAACAATGCTACAGAGCTTGGCTACAGCTCCATTGTAGAGTCCAACATATGATACAAATTTTCTAGAAATGTAAGTTACAATAGTATCAATACTGTCTAAGTGCCTTGGACAGAATAAAGGATGAAAACGTTTGTTTTCAAGAAGTTTTTTTTAACATGAAGGGTTCGCATTGGATTATTCTCTCATTCAGGGTGCCTCAAAGTTCCAAGTTTGTTTCCAAGATTGACACTGTTTTGACAATTTAGTTTACATGGTTAACAGACAAAAACTGTTTTACGCAAATTATTTAGTCTATTACCGTAGTGAGGCGGTGGGGTATGAGGTAAGCGGCAGATACAGCGCGGACCTCGCGCTGTATGGCGTGGGGCCGGTTGTCAACATGATACAAAGTTGTGTTTCTTTCTAGAGTGATGGGTCGCTATTGTCGTCAGTCAGTAACAAAATGTACTCGAAGAAAATTCGATTGACTTTGCTAACGGAGAGTAGTCCTCTTAAATTTAAATACCTACACCGTGACTTGATTCGGCGTAGGCGACGATGGTCGATGTATCCCGACTACCATTTCCCGAATTTCCGACGTAAGGAAATAGAACAAAACACTGTCAATCGTCCGGTGTAAACAGGTGATGACAAGAATGGAAGTAATACTTACATCAATCTACGACACACGACTGAAGCCGAGACCCGTGTCGAGTGTACGCCTGAAAAACAAAATATTTTAATTTCAGATAGATACAGCTGGGTCCACCACGCGATATCTCTTAAATCGTCGCTCCAATATAGCATATTCCATAAGATGTCGTTTATTTGTTTGGTAGGAGGTATACCTCGCGCTGCTCCTCTTATCTTACCTCTTATCTCACCGCCTCACTGTGGTCGCACCATTAATAAGATAACTGATTGGGGTAATAATAAATTGAACTTAAATATCTCAAAATGGTCCATACTTCATTCACTAAAAAATGTTGGAAATCATTGAATACCATTATAAAACTAAAGATACCTACCACTCTTAAAAATCTTGACATAGTTCTGGTAAAAATTCAACTTCACTGTACATATAAATACTAGATATAGAATGTTTGTAGTGGCGAGATACAGTGAAATACACTGCAGTGCCCTCTTTGGGTCTTTGCTACTACCTGTCTGACAATTATTGTCTAATTGACAGACAGATAACGATCTGCAGAAAGCAGATGCCATTACAGCGACCTCTATTGTCTTTGAGGAAGACAATCCTACTTAATTATTGGAAGGAGATGCCGAAAACAACTACTCCACGGGCAATATCTGTCTGTCAATTAGACAATAATTGTCAGACAGGTAGTAGCAAAGACCCAAAGAGGGCACTGCAGTGTATTTCACTGTATCTCGCCACTACAAACATTCACATATGCCCCTTAGGCAATCAATGTCGCCAGATCATTCATCGATTCCGATACCTATGGCAATCTGATGAGATCATAACAAGATCGAAACCGGTCATTGTCTGGTATTTGGTCTTGGTGAAGGATGTGGCGACATCCTTCACCAAGACACAAATTACTAGATATAGAAGTTATCATCAGCTAATATGGATTCATTGTAAGAAATTGTAGATACTCACCGTCGTTAAAATTTTTATTTTTCGCTTAATTCTGATCAAGACAATAATACGGGGTACTAATATGGTACCCGCTAAATCAATATCATATTGACGCAAGATTTCTCTTTTTGAATTTCCATATTCATTACTTATAAAAACGAGGATATGAAGTAACGTTAGATAATTACATCTAGCATCATTTAGAGAATACCCAAATACTTAAAAAAGAAGAAACGTAAATGGTTGACCAAACTAAGATAACCGAAGAGAATAAGAGAAAAGGGAAGAAATTGTCTATAAAAATGAATTTATACTTGAGGAACTTCAAAAAAAAGAAATTAGAGACATTCTCTACATAAGGACATTCTCTACATAAAATATAAATATGGTGCTCTAAAAAAAAAATGGGGTTCTCTTAAATTATAGAACACTACTACCTACAAGTTCCACGTTATTTTGCAGTGCGTACTTGTGAGATTGTGATGTGAGATTAATTATAAAAGGGAGTGAAAGGTAGTGTAAAAAGTTAAGTTCTAATAAAATAGCACAAGCAACAAATTGCTTCGTAATGTCAATTAATTGTTATTTAATTAATTATTGCTGTCATTTGGTTATCATTTTATGAATATGATTTACATGGTGTGATAATATTATTTTTGGTATCTTTTCCCCAAGAAGAAATACCTATATGAAGAAGATTTTGTTACAATCCAGAGGGACAATTTGCCAAATGTTGATCATTTATTCTTTCTGCATTTACGCCTATGAGCATATAAGCACAAACCACTGCTTTGACGCCTCTAAAATAGAGGAGTCAAATCAGAAATGTATTCTTTTCTTAGAATTCAGAATTCTTTTTTTAAATAGTAGGTACCTAATAATAGTAATAATATTTCTTCTGTTTTCTTATCAAGCATCTAGATCTACACCAAAAATAATCCATAGACAGTTGCAGTTCTGTTGCATGTCTGTACGCATCTATATAGTTATTATTATTAAAATTTTATATGGCTTTTTGACGACGATCGGCCCTGAGGTAATAGTATGTACTTGGAATATTTTGTCTGTTCATTATTAAATGCTTTACACATTTTTAAAGCTATTTTAATGGTAAATTAGGTTTAACAGATGCAGCATAATACCAGAACAAATGATAAACAAATTGAGTAATGTCATAACAACGCAGTAGCCATTTGCATAACGTAAATATCGTTTTGGCGGCAATTGAAAAAAATACATTTTATAATTTTTTGTTGACAACAAATTTGTTGAAATGTTTTTGTAACTGCAATAGTATTTTTATTATCAAAATTACAAAATTGCATTGATTGTAGTAGCTGATTGCGACATCGCAAATAAATTTAAGCGAACAATTTGGGGGAACCAAGTTTTCATCATCTTGTAAAATACCAGTTATGTTGCAACTGGTATTTACAAGATCATGAAAACTTATTTTCTCTAAAATTATTATATATAGATTATTATTTCAAATTTATTTGTGATATTGGGAAATCCCTTATTTTCTTATGAGAAATATTTCTTAGAAAAATACTCATATTTGGTACAATGCCGCCTGATTTGCTTTCCTTCAAATAACACAAAACTCATTGTGTGTTGAAATTGATGCCTTATTTTGATAATGACAAAAAGATCCATTCGTAAAAACAAAAACAGTAATCAATACCTTGAAAAATTGAATTTATTATTTATTTTCTAAACAATGTCTACATGGCGTCCTCGGCTAACGCGACATAATTTATATCTTGCAGAGATAGATTCCCATGTGTCCGCCAGCATTTGTGAAGAGATAGACTGAAAAGGTTTATTTTCCTGTGCAAATCATATAATCAGTTGGATGTTGTGAGTAATAATATTTTATACATAACCCCATACAAAAAAGTCAGATGGAGTAATGTCTCTTAATTTGGAGGCCAAGAAATAGATCCCTTACAGCCACATCATAATTCCGAAAACCTCTAATTTAAGAAGCTTCGTAGGTACAGCATTAGACCAGTGAGGCAGAGCATGATCTTACTGAAAAATTATATATTCAATATCTTGCAGCTGAGGCATAAAAGCTATTGAAGCATATCCCAGTATGAACTTCAAGTGATCATTGGCTCTCCCAGAGAGAAAAATTACCCAAATACCCTATGTGTGTTACTTCGTACCGCACGTTCACTTTTGAACTTGCACGCTATTGTTTGTAATAAAGCGAAAAAGCTCCTCCATGGTTGGAGGAGCTTTTTAAGTACTCACATCTTTCGAAAAAGTAAACCAGAAGAGCTGTTTTAGTCACACTGTTGAACTTTGAATAAAGAAAATATATCGCTTTGTCGATTGTTCTGGCACCAACGAAGCGCCACGCTTTTTTGGCTGCTTCTTGAATGTCCATCACAATCCATATCTAATTGCAAAAATTTATTATTTATTATCTTGACAATGAACTTATTTACAGTAACTAAACCACCATAACCAGCGTAACCATAGCAACTAAAAAGCAACTAGAAAATACACTCCAATTAAAATCGAAGCCAACTAATAAATGAGTTCGAAAAATTTTGAAATATAGATTTATATTTTTGAATTAACTTTAATAAAAAATGTAATATTCTTAATAGTACGGAAAACGTCGCATGCACCTCGGTTTCTAAGCGTATTTTCAGATTTTGAACACTTTCTTTATTTGTTGTATATGTCCAGTAACAGGATAATATTACCAGAAAAAACAATTGCATATAAAATCAAATCACAAACTAAAGACGTAAAACAGAAAAATGTAAAATACGGAATACGAGTATATGTAAGTATAACAAAAAGAAAATGAACAAAATGAACAAAAAAGAAAAAATACGTACCTACACTTATACTTCATGCTTACAGAGTAACATATTTTAATTTGTTTCAACTACTCAATTTTAACCATTTATAGTTACCATAGTAACCATTTGAGAGATGAATGGTGAATTTTTGATAGAATTGTACGGTTATTGAAAGAACATGTTGATTCAGAGTATTTTAATATATCCTGATAATTTCTATTGTATTGAGAAACATATACAGAAAAATTACAGACTTCAATAATAATTGTCATCTTTTTGAAAGCTATTCATGTTAAAGCGATCTTTCTTTCTTATTGAAAAACCTACGTTGAATTTCCCAAAAATAGAATACGTGATTATTAAATATGGGATTGCAACCCAAAGCACATTCTTCCTTAGACCTAACGAAAGCGATAAATAGTGAGTGTAAAATCGATAACCTTTCATATTAATTTAATTTAATTTAATTATCCAACAGGTTTAACAACCGAATTACAGGAAACAAAGTAATATAAAAATCGGTAACAATAAGAATGAGATCAGTAACATTAGTAACATTAACAACCTACAAAGCTTATACAAATAACAATATGTACTGTAGTATACAGATCAATAATATACAAATATTTTTGATTTACAACATTATATAAAAGGACAATTATTAAAACAGTTCAATCAGACACTGCTTCTAAATAACTACATTGATGCAATTGCGAATAATATGTTTAATAGCGTCCAGATAAATATCACAACCATCAGCTATTCTATTAACATTAATGCTCATATTATGTATTAGCGATTTAAGTAATATATTAGTGCGGGTAAAATCAGGATAAAAAACCATAGATGATCTAGACTCTACCCTCGGGATGTAAAAGTTTAATTTACCAAGCAAAGCTGGTGAATCAATTTTGTTATGAATCAAGTTGTAAACGAACTTTATAGACATTATCATACGCCTAGTTTGCAGAGACGGAATATTATAACGATTCAATATGATTATGAGTATTATCAATACCTTGCTCAGGATATACACCATCCTCTTTATAAATCAGATATTTTACAAATTTCCTTTGCACTGATTCAATTTTATTTATGTGAATCAAGTAAATCGGATAATATATAAGGCATCCATAATCTAATTTAGATCTTACAAATGCGAAGTATAGTGCTTTCAAGCTTGACATGTTATTGAAATGTTTACAGCTTCTAATAATAAAACCTAACATTTTGAGGGAACCAGACATCACATGCTCCACATGTGAAACAAAACTTAATTTAGTATCAAATAAAATGCTTAAATCTTTCATTTCATAGCATCTACTAAGAGAGCATGTACCTATATAATACTGAAACTCTACAATGTCTTTTTTCCTAGAGTAAGACATAACCGTACACTTAGATATATTCAGGCATAAGTGATTACTAGAACACCACAATTGTACAGTCATAATATCGTTCTGAATATTTAAGCAATCTGAGACACTGGACACCTTACCAAATATTTTCAGGTCATCAGCAAACGTCAGTTTCTCATTATGAATAGAGTGAGTTAAATCATTGACAAAAATAAGAAATAACAGGGGACCCAAGTCTGAACCTTCCGGCGCCCCAGACGTAGTTTGATACCTGTTAGATTCAACACCCTCATATTTGACAAACTGCTTACGGTTGAATAGATATGAGCTAAAAAGTTTAAGAAATGAATTAGAAAAGCCTAAAAATTCAAATTTTTTTAAAAGCAAATATAAATCTATTTGGTCAAAAGCCTTACTAATATCTAGGTATATTGCATCAACCTGACCCTGTACATCTAGGACTTCAGACACGTATTGAGTGAAGTAACAAAGGTTGGTCACAGTGGATCTTCCTTTCATAAATCCATGCTAGCTAAAAGAAATGTGAGGCCCTACTTCCTTATATATTTTATCTTACAAAATAATTTCCAAAAGCTTAGCAAAATTGCAAAGTATTGAAATTGGTCTATAATTATGTAAAAGAGCAGGATCACCTTTCTTTAGAACTGGACAGACCTTTGCACAGATCAGGAAAGTTAGATGATTGTAATATGAGATTAAAAATGAAAATCAAGGGTTGCATGAAAACACTAGCACAGTCCTTCACAATAAAACTAGGCATATTGTCAGTGCCAACTGTAAATTTATTATTCAACTTTTTTAAGCTACTACGCACATCTTCCTCTAATATACCAACTATATTAATAATACTTAAATTGTTGTGTGAATAGTTAGGTGTATAATTATGTGAATATAACGGATCTGAGACGGTATAAACACTGCGAAAGTATGTGGCAAAAGCATCAAAAATAGCCTGAGGACTCTCATATGAAACATCATCATATTTTACAACACCGGGTATTCTAGTTTTTCCTTTTACTGTATTAATATATGACCAAAACATTGTAGAATTGGATTTGATGGCTCCCTCAGTATCTGCTATGAACCTTACGTAGAATAAACCCCAGTTCGGGCAGTATAATATTTTTTACATAAACAACAAAATGCGATGTAAAGTTATTTCGAAAATTTTACTAAAATTGCCCACAATTGCAGTCGGTCGGTAATTTCTAATATCACTTTTTTCACCCTTTTTATATATTGGATATACTCTTGATATCCTCTAATTTTGGAAAAGTTTAAGTGGACAAAATAAAATAAAATAATATAATGTACTGCTTATTCAATAAGAGATAAGATTATACAGGGTGTCCACCTAGTGCGCGTAAGTCCAATATCTGGGTTAATAAAAGAGATAACTTAATTTTTTTTTCTACAGGGTTGTCTAATATCCCGAGCTGCACAAAATGAAAATATATTTACATATTCAGGGTGTTCAGTTTTTCCTGGACAGGTACCAACTTCGTTTTTCTAAATGGAAATATATATTTTTTATTGCTTTTTCGAACTAAACCCTTGATTTTAGTAGGACTTTCATCAGCTTTCCCTATACCTAACTTAAACTGTTTTTGAAATATTGACGGGTGAATATTGACATTTTTGCAACTTTGACACCCTGTAAAATCTAAACGGTTTGAGATCAAGCAAAACGGTTTGCACATTCCTATCTTAACTTTTCATAAGCTATCGTTTGGTACTAATTTCAAATTTATCCAGGAATTAAAAATTTTCAAAATTTTCAGAAAATTTTAAATTTTTGGATAATTCTGAAATTAGTACCAAACGATAGCTTATGAAAAGTTAAGATAGGAATGTGCAAACCGTTTTGCTTGATCTCAAACCGTTTAGATTTTACAGGGTGTCAAAGTTGCAAAAATGTCAATATTCACCCGTCAATATTGCAAAAACAGTTTAAGTTAGGTATAGGGAAGGCTGATGAAAGTCCTACTAAAATCAAGGGTTTAGTTCGAAAAAGCAATAAAAAATATATATTTCCATTTAGAAAAACGAAGTTGGTACCTGTCCAGGAAAAACTGAACACCCTGAATATGTAAATATATTTTCATTTTGTGCAGCTCGGCATATTAGACAACCCTGTAGAAAAAAAAATTAAGTTATCTCTTTTATTAACCCAGATATTGGACTTACGCGCACTAGGTGGACACCCTGTATAAGATGATGGTTACATTATTATGAGTACCTAAGTTTTGTATGAGAAACATGTGTTTTTTCAATGACTGTCTAGGAGTCGTGGCCGAAACTGACCTCCCAAAAAGTATATATGAGATTTCCTCTCTTCTCGCCCAATAAAATGTTTAATTTATTATAACGAATTGTGTATACAATTTGTTACAAATCATTTTAATAAAATCCCCTACATCGGAACTTGGACTTTGGTATTTGTATGTGCAAATGAATAAGATAAGTCACTATAAGCATATATGCTTATAAAATAGATAACCCTCAAATTGACTTGTTTTCACATTGTCCGTTATGGTACTTCCCTGCATAGAATCAAATCGATAAGATTATGTAAAAGTTACTTATGACCAAGACACCCTGATGTATACGTATACACATTTTATGATCACGATTATTGTACCAAGTTGTTTGCATAATATTTATATACTCGCGCTTCTCTAACTTTGACAATTTTGAAGTTTGAATGAGTTATGCTTCGACTTTATAGTTTCTTCCTAATTAAGTTATTATGTTTAGTCATGCTCATAATATAATATATAAATAAGCAAAAAATTACTGGGTATGCATACTATTGATCGATTTTGACATGACGAAAAGGAAATCAGTAAAAAAGCATGTATATTCACAGGTTTACATTCTATAGATGTTACATTGTTAGAACGTGTTTTTAATGGCTTTACACCTGTAACGTAAATAGATGTTTTTTTTTGTATAAATAATTACAATTTTTTGAGTAGTACGCTATCTGTGACTCTACTCTTTGAAGGAGCAAGTGGATATTGCTTAAGAACATAATCCTTAGCATCTTAAAGTATCATATACCTAGTTTTCCACATAGCATCTTTTTCCCGAATACAAACACACAGTACCTCTGGAGCAAAGGAAAGTTTCATGTGTTGAATGCAATAAATGTATTCACACCGAATGTTTAAGAGTGCTATTGGATGATGCTAAATGTCTAACCAGATTGGTTTCGAAATCAATAAAAGTAAACTATAATATGCAATAAATGTATTCACACCGAATGTTTAAGAGTGCTACTGGATGATGCTAAATGTCTAACCAGATTGGTTTCGAAATCAATAAAAGTAAACTATAATATGTATCTAAGTTTGTGTAATAATAGTAAATTGGACTTATTAGTTAGCTTAGTCCGCAGCATAAGGGTTTCAGTTGATAACTTTAATAATCGACTACTACAATTAGAGGTATAGTTTCAGAATAATGATTCGCTAATCAGTGAAAAATCTTATAAGGATTGCGTGCACGAAACTCTCGTGAGATCAATAAACAGATGAATATCATTGTTAGTGGTTTACCTGAATCTAGTGCAGGGATTATCGAGGGAAAATATATTATAGTGTCGGTTACTGGTTTAATCAGTAAAATTTTCTGAATTGAAAACGTTATTTCAGTTCATCGCTAAGTGCTCAAAAGACAATGTTAAATCGTTGTTACGAAATAAAAATAAGCTAGTTGAGATTAAATATGCAAAAATCCAGCTGCGAAATGATGAAACCAAACACCAAATCGAATATTAAAAACTCACAAAGGTATATGGATGACAGCAATGCACTGACAATGATGAACAACTATACGTAATCGTCCAACTATAATTCCTTTGGATTAATATCATGGTTCAAAAAACTAAATAATATTACTTCTTAAAAGTTCTGTCAAATTCCCTTTGTTTATTCTAACATTGTGTCATTCTCTGCCAAATATAACATCTTTCAGTTTAATGTTGCCAAGTTTGTTCCTCTCATCTCCAGTCGATGCCAACTTGGTTGGCGAAACGCGCGTCGAGTGCAGTATAGCGTTTTGTGTTATGTGGAAAACTATGTCTGTGTTATTTTCACACCAAAGGTTCCAACCCCTTTCAAGATATACAAACTTGGTGCGCAAACATATGGTCGAGATACATTCGGATTCATCCTTTGAAGCTTATGCAGTCTATTATTCTTGTCTAAATGTGTCAATAGCTTATGCACATCGCTGAGCCAGATAATGGCGAAATCACATGACAGAGGTATAGTTCCCTCAGGATAATTTGTAATACCTATTTATAAAAAAGAAGACAAACTATCCAATTGCAACTATCGTCCAACCAGTTTAACATCGATTTGCTTTAAAATATTGATACGTATTATCTATGAAGCACTAATCCAATTTTACTAAAAACGGAATTATTCCATCTTATCACCATGGTTTCTTTCTTACCTGATCCATCTGTTGTCCATAACCTACTACATGCAATAAATATTGGCACTTCCAGCTTGGATGCGCAGGAGCCTATAGATATTTATTTGGACTATTCTCGTGCCTTTTTTAACAATGTGCCGCTTATTAGACTATGATTTAAACTTGAATATTTCGACGTGCGCAGAAAGTTGTTAACTTGGATCTCGTCCTTTCTAAGTGATTATCAATTTAGAGTGCGGATAGGTGACTTTATCGGAAAAGCACAATGTTATACCTCAGGGGTCAGTACTCTATCCCATTCTTTTCATTATATACATATCTAACGTCACACAAAACTGTTGCAGACGACCTTTTTCCACCCTTCAAACTGATCTTCATCTCATCACTGACTAGTGCTCTCGTTGGCTGATACTGCTGAACCACAGCCTTCTCTAGTACTAGCCATGAACTGAGAAAATTGCAACACTGCATCCCGTCCTAATTTCAGACCGAGCGATACAGTTTTGGTAAATGGTGCGTCTGTACGTGTGGTATTAAATCATCCTATATATTTGTGTTAAATAGCGTTCAATTATAAGAGATAATTATTTCAGACCGTTGTATATTAAAGTATAATCAATGTAGATAGTGCCGTGTATTACCAATTTGATATGTAATATCATTTTCCCGAGTTTTTACATGTTCTATTTATCAGTTGGGGGTGAAGTGAAATTAACCTTGAATAGTGAAAATGCCGGCACGGTGCTGTGTACCAGGGTGTAAATCTAATTACGATTCCTCTGTAAAAAGTGAAGGGGTAAAAAGTGTTTTTGGATTCCCTAAGGACGACACATTTAAACAAAAATGGCTCAAACGTATCGCTAGGAAAGAATGGTCACCTACAAAATATTCCGTTGTTTGTGAGTTACATTTTGATCCTAATGATGTTAAACTTGACAGACATCTTTTACCAGTCGGTACATTAACAATGATTGCTTGTAAAGCAAAATTAAAAATGGTGGGATATTGTTAATTGTACCAGTATAGCAGTAGGAGATATGAAAATAAATGAATGGGCAAAATGGGATAAGTTGGAAAAAAGATTTGGCATATACGAGTATAGGCAATTGTGTGGTTCTAATTATAATGTATCGTTCGATGAAGTTGTTAGCGCTGAGAAAAAAATTAGACTAAAACATATTTTTAAAAAACTGGAGCTAGTTCACATCAAATGTCGTTTAATGAAATAAAATCAAATTTTGAGATTGCAGAAAATGCTGAGGTTGGTTTTCATTGTTTAGAAAAAGTAAATAAACAGACGATGCAACAGAATTTACATAAATTCTCCAAAATATTTTCTTCTAACTATTTATCAGATTGTGATGTTGATGATGCAGTGAGAATATATATTTCTGGATATGCATCTCATGTATTAACCAAAAGAATTTCCTGTAACATTTGCCTTTCACATGTCGTTGAAAATAAGGGAAACTTGATCGGAAATCAATATTTTGATTGTTTGCAACGAGGTGGTCTATCGCTACCGACAACTAATGTAACAATTTGGTTTTTTCATATGTATGCCATATTAGAATACATTATAAACAACGATTCTTTAGAAATTGACTTCCTTAAAACTGAAAACCAAAAAGATTTGCTTGCAAGTTTAACTTTAGAAAGTATAGCTTCGGATAACTTTTACTTAGACTTCTTAGACACCTGTGTCTGTGGTGTAAATTATATTTTAGGAATAATTTGTTCAATATTTGCAAACGTTCTCTTAAATAACTATAATTATAATAACTAGTTGAATAATCTGAGAAATATATTATTATTTATTATTGTAGTACTACCTGCTACACATACTGTGAGCAATAATATTATTTTTTGAATTATTTTAAAAGCTTGTGTAACTCTGCACCTTCACGTTGGTTTTGCTGAACAATCAAATATCACATGTTTTCATGTAAAATAAGGTATATATTGTTTTACATAAAATATTGTAATATTTAATTGACCAAGCAGAGAACGTATACATATTATTTAATATTTACTTAAGTACCTTAATACAAACAAAATTGGGAATGCACGTCAAATACGATCGGCCACAGCCTTCTCTGCTAGAGAGGCTGTGGGTCGGCAATCGGACTAGAACATCGGCGTGGAGCGGTGTTGCCAATTTCATTTCATGGCTAGTACTAGAGAAAGCTATGGCTGAACTATACAAATGTTGCGTTGTTTGTATGTATAAAAATAATTCATAAAATCATTGGACACAATATCACAAAAGTTTCACAGCAAAATGACCAAGGCGTTATTGTGACGGAATCTTGTCTTGGAGTGCGCATACTATGAAAGTTGTCAACGGATGTAATTTTCCTTAATGATCTACAAAGAGTATGTATCGTCGTATAGACCTATATGTATATCTTAGAGCCAGTTTTGTACAATAACTTATTTAAATAATCTAGCAGATATTTAATGACGCAAATATAGTAAAAATCTCTTGCAATTATGTTAAGCTACCAAGAGACACTTTACAACATAATATTCTATAAATAGTAGATATTATGTACGTAACACTTACCTACATAATAATGGCAAGTTCCTTAAAATAATTCTGAACATAAACTCTACATCACAAACCTTCAAAATTATGTACATACATTATTTATAATAGTTAGTAGTTAAATTAATTTATTAATATGTAATTTTACCTCATCTAATTGTAAACATTATAACTGGATAATGACTAAATTGATTTGTATATACATTTGTCAATATTGTAAATACATGTTAAACGTTTAATATAAAATATACGGAAGCCTTATAATTTAATTCAATGTTTCTTTAATGGATGAGCGATTCACAAGAGAATAGTGTGAAATTGTGATTACAAACGACGAAGAAGGAAGCTTCATCTATTCTATTCATCATCATCCTATTCAATAATAATGATTTAATATTTATATACGTTTTCACTTAAACCTTGAAGAAGTCAGTAAAAATTGTTTCTTCCTTCACTTGTATAATCAAACACAAATTACTGCAATAGTAACTAATAGTTATGTGCTAAATATTTTTATCATCGGGATAGCCACTAACATTAAAGCTAGAATTATATTTATTTAAATTTTTATGCACAATCTAGTAATTTTATGTCATTCATGGAATTTGCTTGTTAAACCATTATTTACCTACCGTATAATTTGAAATTAATACCTTAAATACATATTTGGAGGGGTAAGCAGGACGTAAATAAATATGCATTACTCACATTTAATATAAATTTATCAAAGATGCGATTGACAAAAGAGATCCTTCCAATCCTGTGTGTTTGCTTTTCATTAGTCAGTGTAAGTAGGAAAATATTTGATTATTTATTCTAACAGGTACCAGTAGAAAATTTAGTTACTGCATCTTAAGACGAACTTGGAAGTAAATCAAATTTTTACTTTTTCCAAAAAAGCAAGTATACTTTTAAGTGTAATTTTTATTACGTTTTTGATATATTTTCTTTGTAGTATATTTTTAATATTATTTATTGGCGTATTTAATATCTTTCTTTATATAGGAATTAAGCCAAAAAGTCAACTAACTAACAGATAAATTATTAATGAAATTATCAAATATTATAGTTCAAAAATTGTTAATTCTCTTCGTTACCTATAGAACCTAGGTACGCAAAGGAATAACTTTATTATTTTTAAGATATCTCAAAGGCCTGTCAGTTGATGTCGATGTTAAGACATAAGACAACGTTCTTAAAAATTCTGTTCTAATATATTTTTTTTTTGAAATAGTTCATATTTTTTTGGACTGTGTCTCGAATTTGCTTATAACTGCAAAGCTTATTGCGGAACGACTTTTTTAAGTAAAATTTTAAACATCCTGGAAAGATCAAAAGTGGATCACCATAGAGAACTGTATTAAAAGGACTATTGTCTCTAGTTTTTAATTCTAGTAGGTGGGCTAGTAGCAAGTTTATCAAAAAATCAATTTTGGTTTAGGTAGGTTCTTGTTATATTGCACGTATGAATTATATGAACTTGTTTTTTATTTTTTCTTTGTATTTATATTGTTAGTTGATATTAGTCTTTCTTCTCTATGTATTTCTTTGCTATATTTTGGTCATATGGTAGGTATTACAATATAAGAGGTAGGTAATCTTTTTTATTTAACCTTGGACGTTTCTGATCTATTATAGGGTACTCTTTTATCAGTTAGGTTATGTCCCAGAATAATTTATAATATTTATTTCCAACTACTATTGGTGGTAAATATTGGTAGTACTTACTCCAACTTAACACTTCTATTGTAGATTATATCAGAGGCCTGCCTGGTGAATAGTTTTAGCCACTGTATTAGCTTTATTGGTATATTGATTACGTGCTACTAGTTTACATTGGGGTTGTTATTTGTTCTATTATTTTTGGTAATTGGTGAAATTTTCTGCACCTACCACTATTTTTTAAAATATACTTTTTTATAGTTATTTTTGGCTAAAGGTTGTATTGTAATTATAAATCCCCCTGTTCTGGGTATATCTGATCTAATTACATATGAAAGTACAAACATATGAAAGTTCTTCTTTCTTTATGTGTTACTGATCTTTTATTAATTAATTGTTATTTCTTCCAGGGGATGTCTGACGAAATGAAAGATTTAATGGAGAGTCTTCATGCTCAATGTTCCGCTGACACAGGAACTAGCGAAGGTATAATCTCTAAACCATCTCATACATTGATAAGTTTTAAGATAATAATTTCTTAACAAATAAATTGAAACCAAATCATTTTAAATCGATCTGTACTAAATTGTAAATTATATATAGTATAAGTCAATACAGAATAAATACAACCAACTGAAGCATACACTTTTTACAAAAAAATGTTTAAAAGTTAAATGAAATTAAATAGATACTTTGTACTTTGTACTGATGTTATCATCATGAGACAGTTCGCCTAAAGAGTTAAAGAAGACTGCTCTGGAAGTGAATGTAAACAAGATTAAAACATTATTATTATTACTAATTAAATAAAACAATACACCTTTCTTCACATATATATTAGCAATGCTAAATGTATACATTTCGCGTACTATGTACTCATCGTCGGTAGCTTAAACACTAACAAGTTTATCAATAAAGTCACCCAATTTATAGAGGATGAGGCTGTAAAATAAATTTATTTAGGTAAACTGCAGATGTCTGCCTGCCTGCTCTTTTTCTAAATTATGGTTGGGTATATACTATTCTTGAATATTTTTAATTTTATTTTTCTTGTATACAGGGTATTTAATTTAAAAGGTCATAAGATAATGGGCTTAAATCGAAATTCAGTAGACGATTTTTATATTTCTTCATATATATATATATTGATTCTAATGTATTTAGGTTCTGAGAAGTACTGGCTTTTATGAGGGAGGTATTGTTTATATTAAATTTGTGCCCCGTTTCGTAACTATGTAAGTCTAAGGCCGACTTATCTACATTAAAGTTTTTTGTGTCATACGTATGCTCTTTAAATCTAGTTATTACATTTCTTTTTGTTTGGCCGATATAGATATATAGATAAGAAATGTAGTAACTAGAAAAAAAAAAATTATACATTTAGCGATATAGGAATAAAATAGTCAAAATTGAAGTTATGATCATGTGAACATGTTTCACAGATTGATAGCGACATGATTTTTCACAGGAGTAGTACAACATAAATCGGGGCACATAGTTCGTGGAGTAGTTGATTTCGGCATCTCCTTCAAATAAATTCTTTTTATGTTTTATTAACCACAACAGTAACTTTTTACTTGCAATG
The DNA here is from genome assembly GCA_963924545.1 of Pogonocherus hispidulus. Taxonomy (NCBI): domain Eukaryota; kingdom Metazoa; phylum Arthropoda; class Insecta; order Coleoptera; family Cerambycidae; genus Pogonocherus; species Pogonocherus hispidulus. The sequence goes on from OZ004693.1 coordinate 75,262,968, forward strand.
GCATAATAAAGGGTGTTTTTATAAGCTCGATACAACTGTAAACTTGATTGAATATCACAAAAATCTGTTTTTTATATCTTTATAAAGATTTTATAAAATATAGGTGCAAATATTAATGCATTGATTTTTAAAATAATATGAGGCATATGGCCACCACGGCTATTATTGACAGAGCACATTTTGTCACTTTGATTTTCGATTACTTTCTCGAGGAATGGTGGCTGTATGTTATAAACAACAGGAACCTGGATTCCTAGGCGTCCAGTGTTTCTGGTTGGTTTATTAGCAAAAACCAATAATACTTCACGTAGCATCAAATCGCAGGACTTAGGTGGCCAGTTGTCAAGTCCATTAATCAACATATCACGAAATCTTGTTTCAAATACGTTGATAGTTTCATTTGCCGTACCTATCCACGTAACAGCAGCCTATTGGATCCACATCTCGTCCGGATCAGTGTTATCCGTATTTTGAAAAAATATTCATTGATAACGGTAACGTTCTCCATTGGCGGTAACGTTATATCTAGCCTAATTTTTAAAGAAATAAGATCCTATGATGTCACCAACGAGTAAATATTTTTCTGAATGTAATAGATCTATTTTGGTGTCTTTAATACCTGTATCAGTTGGATCTTATTTGAGTGTAGGCCAACATTTTTGTGCAAAATTTTGCGCGTAGTCGACGTAGTATTTCGTGACCGCAGCGATAGTCGCTTCGACTCTTTGATGTGACTCTAGCAACAATTTTGTATTTTCTTACACACTTTCGTTTAGAGTGACGACATTCTCTTCAGCACACACATTCCTTCGACATATTGGTGTCCTTGCATCATTTAGAGAGTATGTGGTACGAAATCTATCCACAGTGCGATAGATGTCTTGCTCAGATAAACGATTATGTACGCACAAATATTCATGAAGTCGACTAGGTATACGTTTTGCGAATCCACGACCAAATTTTAAAGTAAACTTGCATAACGTAACGTGTTGTGCAGACTCTAGAACGCTCACACACATTACATAGACTCACTCTACAATCTAGAGTGAGTCTATTTATGCTATACTAACAACAAAAATGTTACTTATAGTGCGCAAACTGGCAGCTGATTTCACAGCCATCGCGATTGAAAATTCTATAACGCTTAAAGACGCCCTTTATACTTTAAAATTATTTATAAGCAAAATAGCTTTGACTTTTGGTTTGGTGATGGTGTTCTTAGGAAGGAATTGATTTTATTTGAACATTGGGTGTATTTTTACAATTACTTAAACAATTAATAACATCCCATAACACCAAAACGAATCGAGATGTTGGATTTTTTATTTGACAGAAGAAAATCTGGCAATATATAAGACGTGCTCTTAATTTTCTCTCAAAGTTAACAGGAATCGGATTCCCTAAAAGCCCAACGAAAATTAATTTCTCGTAGTAAGCTTTAGTGAAATTGATTCTGATTTAACGCTTGTTTGCAGAAACCATTGTGAAGGCACAAAAAGGAGAATTCGAGGAAGATGAAAAATTAAAATGTTACATGAAGTGTATATTTGATGAAACTGGTCTGGTGAGTAACAATTTCACATGTAGTTTACCTATTAGTTATAGCGGTATTGAGGAACTATATTAATTAATATTATGATCCAATGAAGTTTTAATTTTTCTTGTTATCTATAACCTACTTCTTTTGTTTACTTTTATGGATGATTTATGCACACAAACTTAACATCTACCACTTAAGATCTATCAGTTCTGATTTCTCATCTAATAGATAAAACAACACTTTTAAATACACCCCCAATTTATGACTTAAGATTTACCAACACACACCAACACTTTGAGATTTTAAATCTAGATCAATTTAAGAGTTGGCCAACTTTTATCTTCTTATCATAAATATTAGTCGAAAATCAAAGTACACATGAGCAAATAAAAACTGTAATTTTTCCTTTTACTTGAAATTTGACTCGTATGATGCTTTTCTGTATGTAAAAATAAAATTTAATTAGTACTGTGAAACTTTTTGTTGTGTTATTTTAGGTTGGAGATGATGGAAAACTAGACATAGAAGGAATGACTAGCATGATACCGGATGAAATACAAGAGCCCTTCTCTCCTTTCATTAGAAAATGTGGTGCTACAGGTAGGAACTGACACTTTTAAAGGTATATTACTTCTTTATTATGTTTTGCATCTCATACTTGGATGATGGATGCACATTTGTAGATACTATCAAATACTTGTAGACTGAATCTATACGTAGCTTAAAATTCAATCAGATAAATATCATTAGATCTTATCGATCTTGCAATCTTGCTTTTTAAGGCAGCTGAACATTCTAAGTAGCGCTCCTACTAACACCAACGCTGATAAAATGTCATTAACGTGATTAAACCACAGATTGCCGATTAAGGAATAACTTGATATATTACTGTTGTATCATGGTTTAAACTGCGATCGAATCCTAGGAGGTACTAACTTGTAACATTCAGCGTATCTCCTATTGTATAGCACTTGAACAGGAAACGGATGGAAGTCCAGCCTAAGCTACCTTCGGAGAAAAACTTAATTCCATCTCGTCGAATCAGTTTCCACCCACAATGGCGATGAAATAATTGCTCCGCTCTAAATACGGTTTTACGATTTAATTTTGAAACTAACAAACACGTTACAATTTATATGCAGAATTTCAGTACATAGGTATAAAAGAGCGTAAAAGAATGAAACTGTTGGCTGGAAATAACACACAATATTAAAAACTCTACTGTACCTTATTGTGTTTTAGGTACCTAATTATGTTATTTACTATGTCGTGCAGTTTAAGAATACAAAATACATATATAATTCAAATATATCACAATTGGTATGGAACTACAAATTTAATACTTACTACATTTTGTATCGCCGTATACAAAACCGATATCTATTCTAAATTTCTCGAATTGAATTAAGTTCTGCTTGCGTAGATCTACAAGAATTATTCCCTATGACACAATCCAAGACCAATAATACGCTATGTACTAATTTGTTCTCGACCACATACAGGGTAGCCTAATAGTGTGACAAAAATCCTATACCTACTGTAATAATAATAATAATAATAATAATAATAATAAAAAAATTGGATCTCACAAAACCTAAGAGAACGCACATTTTAAAAATATGATTAGTCATATAGGAACGTTAGGTGTACAACCTTGTGCAATTAAAAGAACTTCAAGAATAATGTACCAAGTGTTCCATATTTCAATTTCCATTTGGGAAATTTCAAACTGCGAAAACTTTCTTAGTTCAACTGGAACCGTATTTTTTTGGTCCGAGGTATATAAAATTAAATTCTCTTTCTTCGAGTATCGGCATTGTGAGGATTAAGTTTACAATTTTCTAGGATATTTCAATTTATTTGGGGTTTCAAGAGTTTTTCGCCTATTTTATTAAACACTAAGCTTTGACCTTATCCCATGACATTAAATTTCCAGTAAAATTATAAAATTTTTGATAACACTCAATAGAAACATAAAAGGTATCCGTTTTCATACTACACTTATTTTATTAAACACAGTAATAATAGAAAAATATATGAACAAATTATGTTTTGAGCAGTAATTTAAATAACATTGTAGTAAAATTGGAAGACATTAAAGACACATAGAAGACATTGGCTAAAATTATCAAGTTTATCGTCACTTTCAGAATTTTAGTTGCAGAATCTGCCCTTTACAATTTCTTAACATCTTTCTGTATAGTGTACCCTGTATAGCTTCATTTAGTTTTAGGTCACCTACTCAAGTTTTCATATTTGATATTACACTTAGGAAGTATTTCTATTAATATTTCTTATTATTTCTCTTCTACCCATAATAGAACCATTCTACTAGACTATTTTATATTTTCTTATCACAACATACATTTTAAAAACAATAAACAAACTCTTGTGATCAGAGTGCTGATTACCCTTCACAAAAATGTGATTCATGGTTTTCATCTAATAATGCTCCATACCTTTTCCGAAGAAAACGATTTTAATGCATACTACAACCAACGTTTTCTGTAACATCACTATCATCACTATGTTGGCGTAGTTATCTTCGGGAACAAAAGTTGTATCGCTTACTGGACACTACGCTCCAAGGTTTATACCCAAGGAGGAGTTTATATCCAAGGAGTAGGTTACCTGGAAACCTAGCGGAGGGAGCGACGTAAGCGAGGTACATACGTCATCCAGACGACAGAACTTAAGCTTACTTGGTTTGTGTCCATTGCTTTTGCAGTATTTTGTCCACTCTTGTGCAGTAATGTGATTTACGTAGTTTTATTTGAAACTATTAGAAATGTGGACGTATTTTCTAAAAAGTGATAATATTATTTAGTGGAAAAACTATTAAAAATTGTTTATCTTTATCAAAGTTTTGGAGACACATTTTATATTATCTATATTTTAAGCAAACGGTGCCCGGAAATCATTTTCATGTCGAGATTCTTTGCTATGAATATTTTTGCTCATACAAATTTATTCTTATGCAGAATAAAAATACATACACATCTCATATACATATAAGTATACAACGAAGGTTGCGTTAAAACTCCAAAACCTCTAAAACTGTCTTTACAACTGCAGATACTGGTTATTCTCATAATGGACATTAAAACCGGTTTTTCAGCTATAAACACATTACATACAAAGTAGACCAATACCAAAAATATTTTGTTGCTTAATTATTTGATAGTAAGAACTGTACGTGCATTTTTTAATAAATATGATAGTGAGTAAAGTTTAAAAATCAGTTGTTCACAATGTACTTTCTAATTTAAATGTTGATCTATACCTATACAGGGCGCCCTATTTCTTGACCCGTTGCATGGGTAACTTTTTTATTAGTAGAGATACAAAAACGCTTAAATAAGCAAATTAGTGCAGTTTCGTATTAGTAATTCTACGGTAAGGCAAAAAATTATATACGGGGGAAGGTTGAAAAGTTATTGACAAAAAACGAAAAATCCAACTTTTCTATTATCCCTCGTAGCTCGTTCATTTGAAGAGTTAGAGAAAAATGCTTCACATGTTTTTTGCAGTATTTTTCATGTAAAATGACATGCACTTGCTACTTTTTATATATCTCTTAAAATGGTTGAGAATCACAGTAAAATATATTTTTTTTAAATGTAATGGATAGGTGGCTGTGACATTAACCGAAAGTCCCCTTTTTTCTCTTTCAGATGATATAACATAGTCCATATTTTATCCTTACAAAAGTAATAATAATCGTTGTTTTTAAAGAAAGTTTATTGTCACATCAAGAATGCTATGGATTATGGAACAAAAGAATGTTTTGAGAACAGAAATTATTAATTAATTAATTATATTGAAGTAAATGTTCGAAATGACCACCATCCTGTTGGATACATAGTAAGCAACGTTTCTGGATACTTCTTAAAACATTATTTATTGTATGTCCATGTATGCTTCTAATTGCATCTTGAATCCTGACTTTTAGATCCTCTATATCTAGAGGAGCTGTCACATAAACTTTATCTTTCAATAACCCCCAAAGAAAGAAATCTAAGGGGGTCAAATCAGGTGTTCGCGCTGGCCAGTCGATATCCATTCTATTTCCTATAACATTATCAAACTGTTCATGTAAATATTGTTTTACCTCGCGGGAATTATGCGCAGGTGCTCCATCGTGTTGGAAGTATTTAAGATTTCTAAAAATATGAAGTGGTAATTCATTTAAATATTCCTCTGTTAGAGTATTCCTTAGAAAATGAAGGTAATTATTCGCATTCAAATTATCTTCGTAAAAATATGGGCCAATAATTTTGCCACAAAAAATTCCACACCACACATTTATCCCAAATTGACGTTGATTTCTTCTTTCAGAAACAAGATGTGGATTTTCTCGGCACCACATTATGTTATTATGGCGGTTAAAAATACCATTGTTGGTAAATCTACTTTCATCACTGAATAAAATCTTTTTCCAGAAGTCTAGATCCTCTTCGCATTTTGAAATGTACCATCGACAAAATGTCATCCTTCTTTGATTATCAGCTGGATATAAAGTATTGCATATGGAATAATGATAAGGCTTTAAATTGTTACCTTTTAAAATAGCTCTTACAGTTTCCTTGGAAGTGTTGCAGTGATGTGCAATTTCTGCAGTTGAAAAATCAGGTTTAAAATTTACATAAGCCAAAACATTTATTTCAGTGTCTTCATTGAAGTTTCTTTCATCCTTAGGCTTTGAAAAAGAACCGTATAATCGTATATTATTTTCCAGCTGTCTAAATATTCTATGATGGGGTTGTCTTCGTTCCATGTAAGTTTCAAAATAAAGATTCGCTGCAGCTTGTGCATCTCGATTTTGGTTATAATAACAAAATAGCATATCATTTTTCTCTTCGTTGGTGTACATATTTGCAACACTATTACTTTGTATGCAGTATTAATAATAAACAATAAAATACTTAACACAAACTAAAAATGTCACTTATGATCTGTCAATAATTAAATGCCAACTAGACGTTTTTAAAAATATCAGGAATCTTATTTTTTGTTTTATTTCCATAGCATTCTTGATGTGACAATAAACTTTCTTTAAAAACAACGATTATTATTACTTTTGTAAGGATAAAATATGGACTATGTTATATCATCTGAAAGAGAAAAAAGGGGACTTTCGGTTAATGTCACAGCCACCTATCCATTACATTTAAAAAAAATATATTTTACTGTGATTCTCAACCATTTTAAGAGATATATAAAAAGTAGCAAGTGCATGTCATTTTACATGAAAAATACTGCAAAAAACATGTGAAGCATTTTTCTCTAACTCTTCAAATGAACGAGCTACGAGGGATAATAGAAAAGTTGGATTTTTCGTTTTTTGTCAATAACTTTTCAACCTTCCCCCGTATATAATTTTTCGCCTTACCGTAGAATTACTAATACGAAACTGCACTAATTTGCTCATTTAAGCGTTTTTGTATCTCTACTAATAAAAAAGTTACCCATGCAACGGGTCAAGAAATAGGGCGCCCTGTATAAACCTAAAAATTGAAAATGATTGTCGCCAACAGATATGAGTTTATGTTCCTATGTATGAATGCATTATCATTAATCTCAAATTAGAACAAGGGTTTTGCCAATTGTAAAACTTTAAACAATGACTTTTTTCTGTATTTAAATAATGCAGGAAATTTTTACTGAACTTATTTTACATAAAACACTTCACATTGTATCTATAATTTAACATCTGATTGATTTGAAATTCAGATTCATCCAGATTCAGTTCACTTTTTCCGCAGGAGAGTAAAGTGCCTGTTCTTCCACCTATCCCATAATACTTATGTATTAGGAAAACATAAAAATATTTATAAAATATTTGTTGTTCTAAGGGCTAACATCATATTTAGAATTTGTTAAAAAATGGTATTTAAAAAACACGTTTTAATTTACATATCAAAATCAATTAGCTTCCATTCTTTATATAAATAACTCAACAAGGTTTTAAATGAGTCGTCTGGATAATGTATTCCAGCGCACTAGGTAAATGTGAACATCTGTTGGTCCAAAGTTACCAAGTAACGTACTCCTTTATAAACGTTGACCAAAGTTTACAGAATAAATATATTTTCTGTAAATTTTGCCTTGACTATGCTCCACTGAACTCATCGACGTAGAAGTTTTTCTATGAAACTGATGACATGAGTCTTTTGAATATAAAATATTTGTAGATTATGAAGTATTGAGACTTTAAGGGTTGAGATCTAGTATTATATGTCTATGGTTGAGATGAACTAAATAATTCCTTATTTTTTAGTGACAGGAATTGGGAATCCTTGTGAGGCATCATTTATGTTAAACAAATGTTTGTTTGCTGAGGCACCTCAGGTACGTATTTCTTCCTAGAAGTGTAATTATTTATACTTAAATTGATAGTTTATCTTACTTTAATCTTACAAAACTAAAATAGGCACTGTCTTTAATGGTTGGATGTTACTTTAGACTTTAGACGTAGTTGGGTTTACTTGTTAATAAGACATGGATATAGAAGAAATATTTTATTTTGACTACCTATATCAAAGTAATAAAATAAGAAAGTAAAATGTTCATTAAATGAAACAGTATATCAATAATTTTGGTTAACATATGCCAATTATATTTTTTTCTAACCGAATATTTCTAACTCTAAAATACTTTTGTATAATATGATCTAGTGCAAGCTAATTATTTACTTTGTCTTTGAAACAGAACTACTATAGTAATGAATAACCTTTTAGAAGGACATAATCTTACTCAGATTATTGTGCATTTTACCATAAAAAAACGTTAAATGATAAAGAAATAGGTTGTACAAATTTTAGTAAATAGTTATTTGTTTTACTAGGCAGAAAAGTACAAGATTTAATGCCGCGGCTGGTGTTTCATAGCCAAGGCGTAGCCGAGGCTAGGAAACCAGCCAAGGCATTAAATCTGCTTTTCTGCCGTGTGAAACATATAATTTTTTCTCCAAATTTGTTCCAATTTCAGGTAAAATCGTCTTTTTTATATTTATAAATTGTGTTTCATTATCAACATCCAAATAATTAAATTATTTCAACAAAGATAACTGGCTCTTCGTTACTATGTTTACCGCTGATGACATTTGTTGAATTATTTGTGTAATTTCATTGTCAATTGAAATTACTAGTTTGATTAAATTATTACCTGGAACGTTACATAGCAACGATGAACTTTTAATGCCTAGGCAGTAAAAGTCTACCTTTAATGTCTAGGCAGTAAAAATACACCTTTACAGCCTGTCAAGTGTCATTAAAAAGCCGTTTTTAATGTCATTTGGAGAAAAATATATTTTAAAGTTGTTACTGGGCAACATTTTTAAATAATAAGGTGGTGAGCATGGTAAAGTCAAAACTCCAGTGCTAATCTATTTGGAAGTATAATGATAATGACCAAAGGTGACTAGTTTGGGTTCCAGCCCTAAGCGTATCTTTGGAGGGATTTGAAGATGAGATTTTTTATATGAAAATCCTGGAGCATTTTTAGGTAATCAGGGGTTTTCATGTTATAATACAAAAAATAAAAAAATAACTAAAAAATGTCTCCATATGTACGATTATGGCTAGGAACTAAAAGTGATCAGCTTTAGTAATGACACTAAGCATTACAACAAAATACCTAAGTAGAATTCATATTTAGTTGAATATAAAAAACTGGTTCAACCTAATTTCAAAAGTTTCTTAAGTTACCTTCTAAAACTGTGTTGAAACTTTCCATTTTTAAGTAGATATAATCTTTTTAATTTTAGTACTATTTGCTTCCTTAATACTGATGATGCAGACATGATCTGGACGATCTTGAGACACTGGATGGAAACTTCTGATGTGATTTAGTTTTAAGTGACACCTAATACTAATAAAATGCTAAAATGCTTAACACCTTTACTAACTCCTATGTTTTAACAATTCCCTAATTAATAAATCTACATTATTAATTTTTAATTTATTGGTGGTATTGGTACATAATGGAAGTTATGATCATGAGTCTGTTGACGTGATGTACCTCGACTTTTCATGTGGATTTGCCGCGTCTCACATACTGCTCTTGCAATCAAACTATTTTGGCATACTTGGGAATATTATAAACTGGATAAAATATGTCTTCGTCAGAGAGATATTTCAAAGTTCGTATTGCAGACACGTTATCTTCCACCAAATCGGTACTCACTACCATCCCTTAGGGGTCTTTCATTCAGTATAACCTTTCTCTACGCTGATGATATGAAACATACGGCAGTTCAAGTAATTACAAAATGGATACAGCAATGGATATAGCATTACACGGTCTCTGGATTGGCTATTGTCTTTAAATCGAGAGAAATATGCGCTTGACTCACCAGGTGCCTTTGAAGTCCTTATTTTGCTCATCTTTAACACGGTGTAGAACCGAACACCATCTATATTTTTTGTTCAAATTTGGTAAATGGGAGTTTTTACAGGTTCTGATTAGCGCCGTTGTATCAGATTTTAAATAAAAATCGCTAAATGGTTTTTGTGAAAATAGGGGGTATAAAAAATCGTACCCGTCCCTGGATTTGCATTTTAAGAAAAGTAATAACGTCAAAAGGAGCGTTTTTTGAAAACATTTCGAACAAAAAAAGGTTTTTGAAAATATCTCAAAAAATAAACTTTTTATCGATTTGTATACACTGAAAACTAGACACCCTGTATATAAATATTTTAGTAATCTAGGTCTAGCGTCAGCCAACAAGAAATAAATTTCAAGTCATCACTTTTTAGAAAGAAAACTAAACAATTATATTTTGTTAAGACCAAGAGACAAGGAAAAACTAGAAGAACCTATAAAACAAAGTTTTCAGGTTTGGATAACATTAGGTAGGAACTGTTAAAAAATATATCACTTTTAATTAGTGCTCCCTTGAGCTAAAAAGAAGTGTTGCCACAATCTCTTATAATTGTAACTAATTAAGTCTATATTTAAATCCGGACAAAAAAACGAATTTAATTAATTACAGACCTATTTCTCAACTCTCTAATGTCTAAATATATTTTAAAAAATCTCTTAGAAGCGTATAAGTAATTACTTGAATGAATAGCATATTGTTTAAAATAGACAGTATGGATTTAGAAAAGCACAAAGTACCATAGCACATTTAATTACAAACATTTATAATTCTGTAGGCAAAAAAAATCGTTTTACTCTTCGTTCTAATTGTTTTAAAAATGTTACCTTTATTAATCTGGTTAAAGCCTTTGGTACATTTTGCCATGAATAACAAATGAACTTGGCCTAAATGGGAAAAAATAATAGAGAAACCTCAAGATACCTTGAAAGGAAGACGAGAAAAGGGTTTAGCGAAAAATCGAGAAACGCTCTGTACCTCAAAAATGGTAACAGATAGAGAGATGAGGTTTGCGCCATTGTTATTTTGAAAAAATAGCTTTTGACTCGTCTATCAGATTTTTTCTATCTATGACAGATTCGCAGTAACCCTTGAAATCCGATTAATTTGAACCACCTTGTACAACAATTTGTTGTATTATAGGCACCCGCTTCGCTCGTCCAATTCATAGAAATAGTACAAGTAAATTGTAAAAAAGTGAAAAACAGAAGGCACGAATGTAGAATGAAATAGCTAATACTTTTGTTTTTAAAATTTTTTTTTTGTGTTAAACCAACCGATGCTATTTGGGTGTTGACATTAGATGCATTCTAATTGAAATTGTTAGAAGACACTTTCTACAGAGTCAAGGCATAGCACTCTGAGATCTAATATTTTAAAAGTTCTTACATACCTTCGTTCGTAAATATATTGTAGGAGATATAAGTTTGAAATTTGGTATTTGGGGGTTTATTTTGCCCTACTGACCTTTCCAATGTTAATTTAAAACACAGACATCTTTGGATTATGACGCATATTATTACAAATTTAGGTAATAGTGCGAGTGTTTCAATTATCCATATTGCAAAGTAGTCTGGATTTATTTGGATATGGATAAAAAACGGGACACACTGTACATTTCCTTTTCGCTTCGAGTGTATATGGGAATTAGCTAAAAATAAATGCTATTAAAATTTAGTGCACATAAAAAAAAACAAGAAATACTTATTTCATATTAAACTAAAGCTCAAAATTCACCTCGGAGTGAGTGGATTATAGTTCTTCTTATACGAGTAGGTATACCGGTTTCTCTTGTTGCCTAGGAGATTAGGCTTTTATCAACATTTGAAATAAAAATATGGAATGTTAATTAAAATTAATATTACATAGGCTATTGCAAAGCCACAAAAAGAATTTGAAGATAATGAGAAACTAAAATATTGTATTTATGAAGTATATGATCGAGTATTATTCTCATTCAGAGATTTTTATTATCCTATTTGAAACAGAAAAACTGAAGTACTAAGTAGTACTTCAGTATAGAAGAGGATATTTTCGTTTCCATGTATTTATAGAAAGTTACATGCTATTAGTTTCAAATTAAGTCAGTTTAAACTATTGAATTTAAAACTACAGGAAGGAGCCTTTATTACATGAATATGCGTCCAGAATGGCTGTTGCAAATGGCGGAAGGCTGTATCCGGTATGGCAGTGGCGTACCGTTTTGAAAGGTTACTCAGTGGAATAAATATATTCAGTGGAGAAATTAACACTTGTTCACAACAATACTATTTGCGTAACAAATATAACAAAGTTTCGGTGAATTTGAACAAAAAATATACATTTTTGTTTACTTGGAAACATTTTACACTAAAAATACCTACCCAAACCTCATGTACCTATGTTACGCTACTGATCTGCCTCGCTTGCTGTTTTGACAATGATTTTGACATTTAATGATGTTTACAATCAAATCTTTTGAAATGCATCAATATATAAATATAAGTAAATTAAACGAAAGAATATAACACACCTATGAAATGTAACTCCCAAAATTTTTATTTTTCGTGGTTTTAGAACAACCACAAGCTGCACAACTAACCATAACCGTTCGTTTTAGGCACTTTTACAAACACAACCACTATCAATAGTCAACAATAAATGAGTCACACTTGGCCGTTCAAGATGGCCGCTTCCGTCCCGTTTTCTACTGTGGCCGATAGAGCGTACCCTCCTTCCTGTCGTTTTAAATTCAATGGTTTAAACTTAATTTTCAGGTCAAGCGTGGTAGTCAATTTTTTTTGTTACTTCCATTTCTAATGAAAGACACACTATCTTAAATAGAATATAAAATAATAAAATTTAATATTTAAACATAATATAGTATATTTTTATATATTTAGATAAACGCTTCTCTTAGGAATACAGTGATATAAGGGTTGATAGATCTAACTCTAAGAATAAAGGAGCAGTATCAAAGAGAGTGCTATAAGACCAGTGTCTTGGGCAAGACTTAGTCTCCGTAGCAATGAATTGATGTTCTTTTTCTATAACACTAGTTATGATACTATTTTGAATTTGTCTATTTTACTATAAAAGGAACCCATCAAACTATATATCAATGTATTCGTAAGAGAACATTGGATTGACATAGCCTAAACCAAAATTTCACTATTACTGTCAGCACATGTCGCCATGAAGGCGACAGCGTTTAGTTTTAGTTTAAATGAGTGATACCATTATATTAATAAATGTAAGGAACTGAAGACTCCCTCAGTACTTCCATAATATTGCTGCGACTTTGAGTAGCATTTCCGTTGAATTTTATTGTAGCTCTGCTGATCGTTATTTAAGTTGACTAATATTTTAGTCGTTTAAATATAAAACAGTTAAACAGTTAAGTGATACACTTTTATACACAATTACTAAGTAATTATGACATGGGCCGGTGGCTCAGGGCTTAGCGTCTCGATCGCTCAACCCAGAGGTCGTGGGTTCTAATTCCCACTCCGTCAACAATTTTTAATTAAATTGTTTGCCCGTAGATCAAGGCTTATTCGCAGGGATGGCTTGGCAACTATCCTGACGATGGCCTAGGATGGGAAGAATGTCAACTTGGTGTTAATGTGAGAGATTAAAATCAGTTGATGTTTGACTTGTCCCCCTAACTAATGAGGTTTTCCAGGTTTCCCTCATTCCAGCACTGAATGGTGGTTAGGGCCTACCAACGTAAGTCGTTCCTGAGGCGCAAATGCGGCCCGCGAAATAATAATATGCCGCCCCCTCTCCAACACAAGTCTCAGACTTTCGGGCTAATCCTTGTGATTAGAATGAGGGGTAGAGATATTATTATTATTATTATTATTATGGGCAACCGTACAACTTTTCCGGAAGGACAAATCAAAAACTGTGTAGCATAGTGTACTAATTAAAAAATTGTCACTGCTCCGCAGACGAAAATTTGAATTACTCAAGAATAAACAGTGATAAATTAAAAGTTGGTGATTTCAATGGGCAAAATACATTCTCTTGCACCCATGAAAATTTTAACAACCTGTGCCAGTTATTTAACAAAAAAATTGGGGAAGAGCTTTTACATTTTGAATATTCCGAAAAATATAAAATTTAGTTAAAGAGAAGTTTTAACAAAAGCAACTTAAAATTAAATGCAGATTCCAAAAAAGTAATGTAGGCAAGTTTTCAGATCGAAATTAATCAGTAATTTCAGCGTACATTGAAAGTAACTTCAGTGTTACAATATCGAATTTCTTTCACGGGGGATCATTAACAAAATAAGTGGATGTCTAGTAATTGTATCTCAACTCCTTGATTTACTATCCTGCCACAATATTTTGTTTAAATTACATTTAAAAACTATGGAAAATTTAATTTTAATTTAAAATTAAGTGTCAGTGAGCGTTTCTACCCTCAGTATAATTAAGCAATAGTTTATGAGTAAATAAACACGAGATGAAAACATCTACTTAGTGGCATTTATTCAGTTTTACAAACTTTATAAATAAATAAAGTAAATGTTATACAAAGTGAGTAGTTGGAGAATTTGTCTAGCAGCAGTCTATGTTACCCAGGGCCCCATTAACATGCTTCAATAAGGTTTGTGCCATTCCACAGTTACCATGCACATCGTCTCCATCAATTGCCCAAATCATAACTCCACTAAATCCTTGGCTTTTAATGTAATCAGTCTGCGAAAAAAATGTTTAAATAAATCTTAAGGAGTTCAGAAATACAGAAAGACGGCACATGGTAGTTCTAAATTTTCACAAATTTTTTATGTTATTTGGTCTTTTTTAGATAGAATATGTGCTTTAATTAACATTAAACAGATTCGATCTTATATATCTACCTACACCTATAAATTGTCGACATCTAGAATTTTTAGTGTTGTATTCCTAAATTGGTATTGGAAGAATCTATCTATCTATCTGTTTAATTCGTTGATATCTTTTCCATATAGATTAGTACAAAGTACATCTGGCATTAGGTTGGTTAAAAACATAAATAAGGAAGTGATAACTATCAAGAAAATGTAAATTATTAATTACCAGCGTTGTAAAATACAGTCTAAAATAATTCACGCAAAGTTAATAAAGATACTAGGTGATGATTGTTATATTAAGCGTATATAGATAATAATACTCTCGCGCATCCCCTATGTGAGCTCATAAATGGTTTTTCCAGAAACTCTGAAGGACAAAAGATATATTACTACTCCACCACCATCTCTAGGTGGTGGTGGCTAGACCCTTTATCCTATTCTAGTGACAATACAATAATATGGTAGGTACCATCGAGCTTGTATGATGGAGGTTCGTTATTTATAAAAGTGTCTTTTTTAGTTTTTTAAACTATGACTTTTAACTTATTTTATACTTGAGGTAAATTTAGAGCGACACTGTTTAGTAGGTATCTTTCCTACCGTTTAATTTATAGAATTTTTTTCAACCTCGTCCTGCAATTTTACACAAGATTTTTAATTAAACAGGTTGCCTTTTAATATATTGCCATATTAAACAAATATTTTTAGCACTACATTCTATATTCCATTCTCATATGAAGAAACAGTTTTATTTAATATTGATTTAAATATGATATCCGTAAGTAAAAAAAAACTCTAAATTAAAATTCATAGATGGCTGTAAGCCTCCGTTCTCTTAACTACTGCAAGTTTTTGATTTGTGGAATTTATTTTTGTACCTTGGAAGGTAATAGTAATCAACATTAATAAGGTTATATTCTTACTATTCAGTTTATTTATCACTATCAAAATTACATGGAAAGCTGCTACATCTTTCCCGGTAAGCCTCAATAATTTATGTAATGAAACATCTCTTAATTTTTATTTTTAATTAAATACGTATATGTACGTACCTAAATATGTAAATATTTTCAGAAGCTCTTTGATTTATTAGTTTTTGCTACAATTTCTACAGTCAAATAAAAACTTGTGCAAATAAATCTCAGTGTCAAAAAAGTAGAATTCAAGCTGTGTCCTTATTCTATGCACATTATTTTAACATACATTTTTTTCCATTTCCACTGGTAAATATGCCCAAAATAAATAAAGGAGTAAAATATGAAGGATTAATAAAAAACATTCGGTAAAAGTAAGTATTATTAAAGCCGCCCTCGTTACCTTAATCCAAATGGAATCAGGGTCATCATATCCAATCCACTGGTCACCTGAATACTTGTAGGGATTTTTCTGTTCATCATCCCAAACTCTGGTCCAGTCTCCGTAGTTTTCGCAAATCTAAAAAATAACCTAGTATTTAATATTTTACCTATTAATTTTTCTCTTAATTACTGTTGATTTTATTATTATTATTACAGAAAGTAAATGTTATAGATAATAATAACAAAGCTATATGTAACAAAAGCTCATGTGGGGAATGTGTTACACTTTTGTTGTGGATATTAAGGCATATCTTTAGAAAGAAACATCTTGCTCAAATTGGTCGAGGTTTTTGATTCATTTCTGGCTTATTAATAAAAATGTCAGTTTAGTTATAAATCCGCCTGAAAATGTTCTAGTTAACAACTATATAATAATTTTAACGTTTTAAGAATATTGAGACCTAAAAGACCCCTGGCGACAAAGCAGTGTTTAGTAGTACAAAAGCACCAAATGTGCATGGAAATAATAAGTCAAGTAAATTATATGAATTGTGTGGCACCTAAAAGTTTCTCAGAGATATTTTGTATGTTTTCGTGTATTAGAATTTTAAAGTAGTCACTTTATTTCGAAAGTTTCTTAGTGAGTCTCTCTCGGGACGACTTCAGAACGGGTTATGGTATTTGGCGCTTTTCCCCATAGTGTGAGGGCAAACCACCAAGGGCGGGTAAAGTACGCTTCTCGGGGTCGAGTTAGGTGGTTAGTAGGTTTATATAATGTTCAATCATATTTAATGTTCATAAGTTTTGTATACGGTTTTCAGTAATTTAACGATTTATTCAGTAACTTGTAAATAAAGCTTTTTTAATTTTATTTTATTTGTTATTGAAAACCCTTGCCTAAAAGAGAAGTGTTTCCATCCAAATCCTCCTAATTACCCTCCAAGTACTAGAATATAAGGAGTGTCCCAAGAATACACCCATACACCGAGGCTCAGGATAAGATAACATACGGTAAGTCAGAAAACTCTTTTTATACGTGGATCAAAGCATTTCTAGGACCCAGCGACAGAGAAATTGATTCAGACTCCCTTTTGAAATAAATGAATAAATAATTAAGTTTATAGTAAGTTAGCCTGTATAGTACAACGGGCAGTCTATTACATATACAAGGTGCCCATTTTCTATCCCCTTACATGGCTAACTTTGTTGATAGTGGAGATAGAGAATTGTTTAAATTAGCAATCTTGGGCAGAATTACAAGAGGAATTCAGTGCCTCCTTCAAATTTAATTTTAATTTTCAACTTTTCGAGATATTTTGAAAAACTGAAAATTGCCAAAATTTTTAAACCCGAATATATCGAAAACTATAAAAGATACAAATAATATAAAAATAAAGCATAAATAAGCATAAAAAACACCCTCTAAGCCTACACTAGTACACCTAAGCGTGGACGCTTGTGCGGTGTATCCACGATTTACACTTTAGTTATCATTATTTTAATTGAGTCTAGGAAAGCAATGCCTATTACTGTTAAATGTTACTGGCAACTTCTAGATGCCAATCTAGAAGTTTTTTAATTAAATAGTTGTGAATCAAAAATATTTTTTTATTTGAATTTTGTACCTGTTGAGTTATCAAACAGATGTTAGGTAAATACCAAAGAACATTGTAGTAGATATGAGAAGCGTGGCAACATTAATTTTCATCCGATTACTTTGGCTTTTTCAAATAAATGCACTGAAGACAGGAAACTATTTATTTCATTATGTAAAACTAAAGAATATTACCCTACGCCTATAAGAATATTCGGGAAGGTGGCCGGAATATTCTAAAAGCCAAAGTACGGTTCATAAAACTGAACCTTCGATTATTCAATATATTCTGGCAATTTCTGACACATTCTGACTAGTTCGGAGGTATTAAAGAGAATGATAAAGCATAGAAAACATATCTTCAATTAATAATTATTTCGATCCAATGGCGGCCTTTGTAATTCAATTGACTTCAAAAATCGAAATTTAGATACGTTGAACAGTTTTCCTCACACTGTCACAATCTAGTCACAATCCTTTTTTAGTTTTATTTTGTCTAGAGTTGGTCGTTTTTATATCTCCAGTCCGTTTTTGAAGAACCTCATTTAACTCGGAAATATGAGCAATATTGTGCCACCTTTATGTTTTTTCATTTGAATTTATAAACAAATGATGAAGCGGCATTGTGTGCTTCACATAAACAAGAAGAACAATATAAATTATACTTCAGGATTTGAAACTTACCTGGTGGTAGTTTGGAGCTCCATCACCTACACCAATCCCAGTATAAGGTGCGTGAAGACCATGTTGGTTAGGATCAGAAAGCGTGAAAGATCTACCATAGAAGGCAATACCCATGGCTAGTTTATCCTTCGAGGCACCGGCATTCACCCAGTTGTTACCTGCCGCAACCAAATTGAGAGTATTTCTTTCCCATTCGTCTTCCACCGATGATGGGTAGAGAGGAGAGCACTGGCCGGTGTAAGAACTCCATGGGCCGTACATGTCGTATGTCATCACGTTGACCCAATCCAGAATTCTGTAAAATTTGAAAGTAACTTAAAAGAAAAATATTTTATCTTTGTTGAGAGTAACATTTTTCGTTTTCATTTATTTATTTGATATACAACTACCCAACCATATCTAATCTACTATAAGGGAGGTTGGGTACATTTGCATCGCGATACAAATAATATAACATAAGCCGGAAGAAGGTATGTTCTAACCGCATAACGTAGCAATGTATTACGTGTCTATCAAGAAGTGTAGTACCTATGCGTTACCAACCGACATATTATCTGAAAATATTGTGATTGGTGGTGAGTGAGTAAAATTTAAATATGTTTTTGTTTTCGTCCAGTTTTTGCAATGGTGCAGTTACAACAATTAATATAGGGGCTATCAATAGTTCAGATTTGCATGTGGTTATGTTTGGTTTGTTCGGCCAATCAATAGAAAATAACAGAAATATCATGTACTAGTAATGAGTACTTTTGTAACATGTTACATTTGTACCACCAGAGTATAATAACCTTCTGTATTTATTAGGGAAAAATGCCGTAACAGACAAAGAAGAAAATGAACAGAAGGCCGATAGGTGAGCTTATAGATTAAAACATATTTCTTCATGATTAAAACAAATAAATAATTTTCTTACATAGAACACGTCCGAGGTCCTCTTTTACTTTCTTTCAAAGCAATAGATGGTGCTGTAGTTAATAAGATAAGTAACCGATAGATGGTGCTGTAGCACATCTTGTAATCTAAAATATCTACTTCCCGTCGCCATTTTGCCACGTAGTTTTTCTTTGAAATGAAAAAACTTGACAATCAAACATTGAAGTTTTGCGGCGAACTTTTTTGTGTATAGGCATTTTGTGTTTGTGTTATCCAGTTTGGTATGAAAAAAGTACTTTAACTGCTCTGTTTACCTAGCTGACAAACTTTAGGCCATTTAAGTCAATTATTAAGTATTATCCTCAAGAATATTCTGGAGAGATGTAACAATACAGGTAATGTAATAATCAGCTTTAGTAATACTTTTCAGATATTAGATTATTATAATGTTTTAGGTTTCAGAGAATAAGAGGTGTTGCAAGAAAAGATTGTGTGTATTATTTCTTGGAAACACATTTATTTATAACCTTAATAATTTATAAAGTTTTGTGAATATAAGTTTTAGATTATGTTAATGTACTGTGTTTGTAAGACTTTTTATAAATCCGTGATAAATATATAATGTCTCATACTTTTATTTTATTTGTAACAATTCAGACACTTCGTAGTAAAAAATGTACTGGTAAAGGAGGTCAAGGGACAAGAGACGTGAAAAAATTTCTTATGCAACCAATTATACGCTGTTTCCATTTTCGTTAAAAATATCTGATGCGACCAGTTATACTGTACCTATTTCCTTCCAAACCGTCTGAGGCCGCAGTTTTATTATTGCTAATATCAGTATTAAGACAGTTATCTATTTTTTTTTAATATAGGGGCAAGTTTATGGAGACAGTCACAAGTCTCGTATTGGAAATGTATCTCTTCATCATTATATTGAGAAATTAGAAAATGGAGATAAACTGGATAAAAACTCAAATAAATAAAAAAAGGAAAAATGTGCATGGAAAGCAGAGAAAACCAGTTACACAAACAGTCCATGTGATAGCAGAGATGATGTAACAGAAGATTTAATATGTTCGTATTATCTAAAAACTTATCCGTAAAATATCAAAAAACTTGGATACAATGAATGAAATGTCCATAAGATACCATAATACTATTTTTATTGCTTGAACTGCGACGAAGATGATGAAACTGATTAGATTTGTAGATGGTATATTTTACTATTTCTTATGAAACGGTACCTTTTATGGTAAACAGCTATTTGTTTGTTTATTTACGTTCATATTGTTGCATATGTAGGCATTTTTTTAGAAGCAGGTACATATTTACTTAAAATAAACGTTTCTGATACATTGATACTTTTGCCCCTCTTGTATGTTACAACTGTCCTACGATGGACTACATTTATAACATGTTTGGCTATTTAGTTATAATTTTTTTACGTAACTTAACTTAAAAAACAATACGTACATTATGTTTAATCGTACTGAAATGTTCAACGTATAGTACAATACATATTTCAATGCATTTCTTTGATTCTGAAATAAAAAAAATACAACTGAATATTGTTATAATTGTACTAGAGCTACACTACTATTCTATTGTTTTAGTTTGTCGTTTTTGGAGGGATTTTACAAACTTTATATCTGAATGAAATGGAGATAATTTGGTAGATTATATTTTTTAAGAAGAATGACAGATATTGTTAATTGTTGTCCTATATGAAAGTTACTCTCCTGATTCTTGAGAAATACAGGCATATAAAGGGTTTTTCAATAGGAACGCTCGATCTTTGTAATGTAATAAAACAAATTGTATAAGTTAAACTGACATGTTTTTATTTTTATTTTAAAACATATGTGAGCACATTATGTTTTAAAAATTATATCAGCTAAATGTCCGCCGCGGCTTCGCCTGGTGACTCGAACCCTGGAGATTCAATTTTCGATGACGTTATCGTATAGAAGTGGCTCAATTTCACCAATGACGCGTCTGATGTTGGCCTTTAAGGCGGCAACCGTCTGTGGTTTGTCGGCATAGACACGAGATTTCACATAGCCCCAGAGAAAAAAATCCAGTGGCGTTAAATCGCATGATTTCTTTTTGTCCAAAATTAGGATCAACCTCCAACTGCTCTAGCGCCCACTCAGCGAATGCAAGCCGCTGTCTATAATCGTTGGGCTTTAATTCTTGGATTAATTGCACTTTACAAGGGTGAAACCCTAAGTCCTTATGTAAGATTCGCCAAACTGACGTCGAAGAAAGGCCAAATTCTTGAGCACGTCGTGGAATGGATTGTTGTGGACTCTGACGCACACTTTTCCGGACTGCAGCAATATTTTCAACGGATCTTGCGCTTCGCTGACGTACAGGTGTTGTTTGATCTAACAGTGACCCGTTTGTTTCAAATTTATTTATAAGACGGCGAATTGTGGACTCTGAAGGACGACCATCGACACCATAAATTGGCCGAAGTGCACGAAACGTTTGCCGAATAGAACATTGATTTTGATAATAAGTTTTAACCATTTCGAGGCGTTGTTGAATCGTATAGCGTTCCATAATGAAATGTAAAGACTAACTGAATACGCCTGTCAAAGATACAACCTGTCTGACTACCGAATTCATCATACACTGTTGCCAAACATCGAGCGTTCCTATTGAAAAACCCTTTACATCCTTCATTCAAATAAATGGCGCGTCATATATATTATTATTGCAGTTGACTCAGCTGCTAAAAACCCAGATGAGATCATTTTAATTAGCTTTACATTTATTAGCAAAATGCGTTTGGTAGAAAGTAGAAAGAACAGAGTGTATTTTACTACGATTAAAAAGCCACAACCATACGATTTTATTATTCAATTCATTCTAGGTATTGGCAACTTGCGTTTAACAGAAGGAGCTCGGTGGCCGAGCGGTTAAAGACGTCAGGTATTTAATCATTTTCTGCGGTTGATCTCGGTTCAATCTCAGGTTGATCTCGGATCTGGTGACGGTTCGAATCTCAGCGTGGTCAACTTTTTCTAATTCCTCCAATATTAAATCTGTGCGCATAAGGCTGGTAGCGTTCTTAATGTGCAACTAGTACTGCAATATCATTGTATAAATGGCTAACAACCTACTGTATACTTTAATTAATAAGGTTTTCCAGCTTTCCTTTATTCTCGTACTAAATGGTAATTAAAGTTTAACATCGTAAGTCGTTCCTGGGCGCACTCACGGCCCGCAAAATAATATGCCGCTCTCTCTCTCCCATACAAGTCTCTGACTTTCGAGCTCATCATTAAGATGAGAATGAGGGATAGAGATATTATTATTATTATTATTATTATTTTTATTATTATTATTATATTATATTATATTATATTATATTATAACTCGAATATTCTTTTATTAGCATGGAATTTGTGCATACGTCAAATTCCAAAATCCCAGCGACTTATTTGATAAGAAATACTCACTCAACCATTTGTGGGATGTTGTACGCATATCCATTTGGATCGGCACTGGCAGCAACAGTAAGAAGCCACCCATGCTCATTGAAAGCGGCTCTCAATTCTCGAAGAAGTGTTATATAATTTTCCTGAAAAATATTTGAGTTTAGTATAAATGAAAATATTTTAAATCGTGGCTCTTAAATTAGAAATCATTCCATTATTCTCAAACGCACCTTTTGTAAGTTCATTATTGTGTTTTTAAATAAATACGCTACTTTAAAGGTGTTGCAAGTTATGACTAAATCATTATAAGACAACGCTGACGTACTTTTCCACATAACATCAAAACACTATGCTGCACTCCCAAATAAGTAATTATGTATAAGTATTATATATAGTAATTATAAGATGTAAAACCAAATTGAGTAAAAAATTGCCAACTAAAACTTCAGAGGAAGACCGCTTTGTTATGAATTTAAGTGTAATTTAATTTGCTACATGATGTAAATTATAGTTATTAATTATATAAGGGGATTAACAAGCTGTTAATCCACGAGAAAAAATAGGCACTCGAGGCGCAGCCGAGAGTTACATTTTTTCGAGAGGATTAAAGGCTGTTAATTTCCGAATGTAATTCAACGTTTTAGCCACGACCAAGATCAAAACCAGTTAATTAGGAGAATGAAAGCCGTGTGAAAGCAGGTGAAAAATTCTGGTTTTGAAACAACGTCAGATTTAACAAATTTATTTTGACCAAGAATATTGATTTTGAGCTGAAAACTAGAATGTCTTGGAGTGGTTTCTATGACATGTGTTTGTTTATTTGTCAACAGCGTGGTATTATGAATTTTAATCCATTATAGTGTGTTAAATGGCTTCTAATCCACGGAAAACAGACGTAGCTATTAAACCTTCCTAATATAGTGGTCGTGGATAAAGTATTTAATATAGTTTAATTAATGCACTGCCGCTGTTGCCATTCAAGAACATTTTTAAAAATATGGCGAATGCGCCAATATTTAATGTATTGCTGTTATCGTTCTCTATTTTCCAACATTATTGTTATAAGTAGCTAAAATATAGTCATATTTTTAAAAATTACATACTACAGAAATACTTTTACATAATTAGGTCTGAACGTGATTCTTTTACGTTTTATAATATCTGGCAGTGAAATTAAGGAATGTATCTTTTGGATGTAAGCCCGGATGACCTTTGAAGTCAAAGAAGAAATAACGGGACACACACACACACACAATAATCGATGATTCGAACTTGTTGGTCCTCATCAATAAATCTGAAATGCAACTCCGTGTGAGAACAGGTGAAAAATTCTGGTTTTGAAAAAACGTCAGATTTGAGAAATTTATTTTGACCAAGAATATTGATTTTGAGCTGAAAACTAGAAAGTCTTGGAGTCGTTTCTATGACTATAAAATCGAAACGTGGTTTTATGAATTTTAATCCACTAGTGTAGGTATTAGAAGGCCTCTAATCCACGGAAAAGAGACGTATTAAACATTCCTAATATAGTGGTCGTGGATAAAGATATTAATAATAAACAAAATGATACGTGTCTGTACCTATCCAGGTAAGATTTATACATCTAGATAAGTAAGATAACACTTACTCTGTCTCCATCATTGGGATATTCCCAGTCAACATCCAATCCATCGAAGTTGTAAGTAGAGATGAAGTACGAAGCACTTCCAATTAAAGCACTTCTCTTTACTGGATCCGCAGCAATTCCTGAGAAGAGTGCAGCCATGCCATCAGAGCCACCGCCGAGACTCAGTAGTACTTTAAGATTAGAGTTTCTTTCTTTCATGCCTGTTACTTTATTGTATAAACCTAAAGAAAGAGAATACTTGAAAGCTATTTTACTGCAGTTTCTCGTATTTAAAAATCGATTTATTTATTAAAAAATAATTTTATGGTACTAATGATATTTACATTACTTTTTATTTCAGTCTCAACACAGCTTATTACCACTTGAACCACTTCTTCATTGGTGTTAAAAGTTTAGACCCTTAATCTCGGATGGTACATAACCAAATGTTTTACCATTACATAGCCTCACATAAGAGATAATTTTGAATATTTATCATATAAGTTTATAAAACATAACATATTTTGTATCAAATTGATTGTCGCAGTGAGTCCTTCCTAATTCTGCAAGAATACAGATTTGTTCTATATTTGACTTGATCAGTCAATTTACCGTCACTAGTTTATACGAACTAGTTCGCGCGAACTATTTAGTTAATGGGAACTATTTTAGAAAACTAGTTCGTGGGAACGAATTAGATCAATTAATTGGTAACAAAGTAACCAAAAAAATCTTATTAATATATATTATGATGCGAAAAATTGGATAATGAATTCTCGAAATCTTCATTTGTTATCACCGTTCGTTTTCAAGTGATCAATGAAAGATTTATAGATCCTAAAACTGCACAAATTTGCGTTCAAAAGATCACACATTATTTACTTTATTTAAGGACAAGCTAGCTCGGTTACCTGATTTGTGTTCATTTGATGGAAGGTTTGAACATAGAATATTTATGTAATTCAAAGTGATTTAGAGGAAGTTTGGTACAATTAATTTAGATCAGGTAACCGAGCTGACTATGAAAAGATGAAAATCCAAATTTTCGTTGATAACTGGAAACCAAAGATAACAAAGATAGTAAATTTTGGATTTCACCAATTAATTTAAAAATAAGGCATCGGGAATAAATAATCAATTTTATACTAGGTATATCTTATAGTTATCGAATATCCCTATGAAAACTTTTAAATTGACAAATTACAACAGTTGTGCTAGTTATATGGGACAATATGTGATGTGAACTGCTGTACATTTTCAACACACTACCGCTCCTAGGTTAATGTCCAAACATATTTCAAGCGAATTAACTCCCAGGAATATACTTTAATACGAATTAATTGTATTACCTGTATACCTGGAATTATTATATACCTTATTAGGAAGTTTTGAATTTTCTTAATACTTCTTAGATGCTCATTTAAAATCATTACCTTGATCGATGTCGAGAGAATCATCTTCTACCTTAACATTCCCGTCTTCCCAAAGTCCTATGAAAGCATAGTTGACATGCGTGCAGAGACTGGCATCAAAATCTTCTGGATTGTAACCGATATAGGCATTCCAGCTCTCATAGTAACAAATAACTTTTGTATCTAGAAGTATAATTAGTATTTTACATTCTCATTTAGGTACATCTACATATTATATTTGTCAAATAGTAGTAATAGCTATGATTAAGGGTATACAGTAAAAAATGCGGTACGCTTACAGAAATTAAAAGATATAACTAATTTGTAAATATAAATAGGGTTCAGTGTCTAAAAATATACGTGATATACAGTATATTTTAGGCATCACTAACCTCTTATTTTTTAAGGTAAGACCGGAGAAAATTTATCAGTTTCTCCGGTTTAAGAAAATATGAAATTGTTTATATTTAAAGAAATCCTCAAAATTAACGGAGATAATCGATTGGAGAGTGATGTGTGGGACATACTCTATACCTATTGATAAATTATTGTTCTTAGATGTGAAACTTCATTATAAAATGTATCCTTTACTTCACTAAATGTTGTTTAAACACGGAAAATGGTAAATACAAAGAAAATAGCTTATCAATAACAAACAAGAAATATTTGTTTTGTTATATTTCCTAACATCTAATATTGAGTCAGCTACACATATAAATACGGCCATAAAATTCCATGATACATTGTAAGATTTTTCAAGATTCGCAATGTACCGGGTGGCCAACTAATGGCTGCCGGCCATATATCAGAAACGAATTATCGCACAGCTTTAGAAAAAAAAATTAAAAAATTAGGAAAGTGACTCTGAAAAATCGCTAGAAAATAGTTTCGAGCTTCTAAAATGACCGCTAGGGGGCGAAGCAGACATGACTAAATAAGAAATTGGGATTTTCTATGTACCAATTTTGGTGAATTAAGGGATATTAAAAATACTAGATTGTAATCCTCACCTAATTTCGAGCGTCTTTTGTAATAGATTTTTTGCATTTTACATCTTTAAAAATGAAGTGATGGGGAAAGTAGAATAGCTATGGGCGTACGGAGCCAAAAACCTGTGTATTTTTAAAGGGGTCTAAATTTTGCAAAAAAATTACCATTTCTACCCCCTCCACTCCCCATCGCGATATGTCGTAAAACGTCATAAAACGTCGTAAACGCAACATAGCGTCGACGGTGCGTTGCGTTTTACGACGTTTTATGACGTTTTACGACATATCGCGATGGGGAGTGGAGGGGGTAGAAATGGTCATTTTTTTGCAAAATTTAGGCCCCTTTAAAAATACACAGGTTTTTGGCTCCGTACGCCCATAGCTATTCTACTGGGGAGATGTTACAGAAAAAATATTTTTTTAATGTTGATTACAAAATGTCCTCAAAGGAAATTAACAAACTTGGTCTTGTTACAAAGAACATTCCTCAGTCTGTCAATTGCATTTTAAGCCATTTTTATTTGAATATTACCGTTACTACTAGATGGCGCTATTTTAAAAATCAACGAAAATCGTAATTTTTCTAAATAAAATTAAAAGGAATGGTATGTTTATTATTATACGACAAAATAGAGAATTAAAAGCTTGAAATATCAGTGAAAACAGCAACCTTTTTCTAAAGGTAAATATTAACAAAGGTTAAATTCAGTGACAACTATATGACAACTATGACAATACTAAACACAATATTGACGCAACAATAAATATTCTTGACATATGCATTCTTTTGTTTCACAGATTACTTGTTGTCAATGGCCACTTTGCAAATTCAGTCGCCAAGATATGATATTGATAACTCATAATTTCACCTTTGTTTGTATCTATGTTGGTTTTTCTCTGACATTTTAAGCTTCTAATCCTCTATTTTATCGTATAAAAATAAACGTACCATTTCATTTTTATGCACTAGTTAAAATCATTACATTACCTGCAGCAGTGTATTGGAAAAATGTTATTGCTACGGTGATCAGGAACAATTTTGAATACATTCTTGGAAAATGTATTCTCAGTGATTACTTAGGTACTACTAAGCACACTATCACAGTATCACATAAATAACGATAAAATAGTAATGCAGACAATTTTATTGTTGTCAAGAGATGATAAATATCTCCGTTAGTGGCACTGGTCTGGTGTGTTGATAAGAAATTCGCTTGATCTAAATTGCATCTAAACAAAATGCTACTATTGAAGCATGAGTCCACATTTTTGAAGATCAAAGTGATAATAGGAGTACTATTGTAGTTTATATTATCCACCCAAATCTATTAAAAGGCACCTAATTGAAATTCCAAGGTTACTCATAGAGAGACTAAGACTTATATTACTGAATTTTGTGGTTTACGTGTTTTTCATTTTGTAAATTCCCAAGATTATATTCCAAGAAAAACATTTACTCAGAGGTTTCTAGTGTAATACGGTTTTTACTTTTCTCTCAGTGACTTCATGTGGCTATTTATATAGGACAAACATTACTAAAATGTGAAATTCTTATCTTTAAATTTAAAAAGGTGTTCATTTTCATTCCAAATATAGTTATTAAAACATTCTATGCATTATGAATTTACATTTGACTAAATTGGTGTCAGTAAACTTTGCTGTTTGAAATTAATAGAAATGTATCACTATAAGATATCTTTATTGCTTAAGATACAGTGATAACGCTGTAACTAACGAACTAGCATAATTACGACAATAAATAACGAAGCTTCAAATTTTGTCGTCACAGAATCCAGGGCATTTGCATAGTCCCCAAATAATATCATTGTCTTGTTGACATTTTGACTCGAATAAGAAGATGGATATAGGTCTATTACATATGTGGCCAAATATTTAAAAGCTCTTTAGTTATTTAGGAGTTGAAAGTTGTAAAGGCAAAGTTTATATAAAATCGCCATATGGCAATAAAAACAATACAAGACAAATAATAAACCCGATTAAAGTATATCCATTTCTTGGTAAGTGACGGTTAACTAATAACCAGTTTAGAAAGAGAATAAGCAATCATAAATAAATGTGTTAAGACACTTTAACAGCTAAGAAACAGTTTAACTCCTAGTGGTTAATAATAACAGAAGGAAGATAATCCTTCAATAGTATTATACGTTTTTTATATTAAAATTTCCAAATAACTTCTCCATTAAAAATCATTTTGTGTGAAACTGACTTCTTAAGTGGTTTGGTATTTTTTATCTTTTAAAATCAACTTATAATCACCATAATCGATTATATATTTTTTGAATTTTGAATATATCAAACAATTATTTTATCTGTTGTAGCATCATGAACACATATGAGTGCAAAACAGAGATACATTGCAGATAGTGACATAGTGACGTCAATCACATTATAATTATCATCACTACTACATCTAGTCTAGATTCCATTTCTTAATTACGAAGGATATAACTCTACCTAGATGAACTACTCTAAGATTTTATAAAGCTTTCGATATAAATTAAATATCGTTTGATACAACAGTTTCTTTAGCTTTAGCTTCAAAGGCTTCGTACCTCCCCCAAAATAGTAGATAAGGCCAAACGATATAAACAATAATTACATATTACATATCAGTTTAGTAAAGGTCCTGGCTAATATCTTTTTTAAAAGAGGAAGATATTTTATTAGAAGAAGATTTTAAATTTAATATCTTCGGAGGCGAGCAATTATCCACTACACCACTACATTTATTTATTTGGGTATTATGCCACTACTAAAAAATATAATAAATCAACCTCTGCGCCGACGGATCAGTCAAAGGTTGGTTTTTTGAAAAATATTTTTGCCTAATCAAGAAATTTCGAACTAAAAAGCAGATTAACAATACACACACACAGTATTAAACACATTACTTAAAAACGTTTACGTTTCGAAAACTTATCCGTTTTCGTTATCAAAAAGTATGGCTGACGTACAGAATAGTATGACAGTTTGTAATTTATTTTGTTTATCTACTTCTACATTAATATTAACAGTTATTTAAGTAATAAGTGCAAAAAGTAAGTGTTTATTGCACGCGATGTGAAAATGTCCAACGAGGCCGTCAGGCCGAGTTGCATATAATATTTTTTCTACTTTCATGCAAAAACCAAAAAGTGTTTTAGATGATATTCAAAGGACACTATTTTTATTTTTAATAAATTGCATATTCTAGTAATTTCGTAATCTAGTATGTAATAAATATTGAAAATGATATAAAATATCCAATGGTTTAATACGTAATACAATCTCACAGAAAATGCGTCGATTTGAACGTTTATGTTTGTCATGATCACAAAACGCTGTAGTAGAATGACAGATGAGTGCAATTTTATTGCACTAGTGCAATAAAGAACCAGTTTTTTATTAAATATAGTTCAATAAAGTTTTGTTTTTTGGATGAACGTAGAAAATAGTTCCTAATTAACATTAGATATTAGTCGATTTTCATTCTATTTTGACATACCTCGTCTTCCAGAATTGATAACCGACAGCTATCAAAATTTACAGAAATACTGGATACACATTTGTCTCTAATAAAATTTTTGCAGATTTTTTAAATTTTCTTTTTTGTTTTTTATCTAAAATTTTAACTGACTCCCATTGTACCCTATGGCCATTTTCCCAAGAGTGTGCACAAATTTTTGACTTCTCAAATTCTCTCCTTTTAATATAATCTTGGTGTTCTCCGATCCGAACATTTAGGGGTGTTGATGTTGCACTCACATAATGTTTATTACACTCACATGGTACATTGTAAATGTATTTTGAACTTCATTTTTTGTCCGAGTCTTTGATAAAATTGCCCGCAAAGTATTATCCGTTTGAAGAACCGTTCTAATTTTGAACATATTACCAATTCTTCGCCTTATCTCGTCAACTTATTCGTCTTCTTCGTGTACCAATATTACATATATCTTCGACAGACCAAGTACCTATATATGGAATTTTTAATGTATACGAAATTTTACGTTGTTGAATTTGGTTGTTGTGCCTATTTTCAATGATTTCAAATTGTCTATCAACAAAACTTTCGCGATACTGATTTAATTAACAAATTTTTAATAAATCCTAATCTTCTATCTTTTGAAGATATTAATTTTGCCCTATCATATAAACACTTAACAACACCTTTCTTTAGGGCAATATTCTGTTTTGAATTATAATGTAAATATATATTTGTATGAGTAGGTTTCCAGAAAAACTTGTTTCAATGTGTTACTGAACTTTTTGTTTAAAATATTTAAGGTAAAGCGTTATCTTTTTCTATTTCTATTGTAAGTTTAGTTGATCGGTATTTGCAATTGATATAGTTCAGAAAATTATTTAATTCTTCAATGTTACAAGGTCAAATAGCAAAAATATCATCTACATGTCTCCGCCAAATAATAGGTTTTTTAATTAAGTTATTTATATAATTCTCTTTAAAATATTCCATAAATATATTACTTAGAATAGGAGATAATAAAGTACCCATAGCCATACCAAAATCTTTTTCATTTTTCATTTTTTAATTGAAAATACGTTCTTTTAAAACCATCACTAAAAAATTCCATTATGGTGTCTATACTTGAAATTGTAATTTGTTTTCCGCAATATTTAATGTTTTATCTACTTGAACATTTGTGAAAAGGTTGACTACGTCAAAAATTACCGTTAAATGATTTACCATACCATACCATACCATACCATACCATACCATACCATACCATATACCAACTTACCATAAAGTATTTTGCTAGTTTACTACAAAGTGAATTGATTGAACTAACTATTGATGTTAAAGGAATATCAGGTTTATGAATTTTTGGTAACCCATAAAAATATGGAGGTTTGCTGTAATGTGGAGTTAACAATTTTCTATCATTGTGAATTCTTGTTTATGATTAAATAATGTTTTATAAATTTTACTTTCAATGGACTTTGTTGGATCTTTATTTCATTTTGTGTAATGTCCTTCATTAATTATATTATTAATTTTTGTATCATAGCTGTTGTGTTCAAAATTATCGTAAGTGTTGCATTTGTCAGTAATTAGAATCTATATTATATTAATTTTTTAATGAAAATATTGATCTTTCTTCTTCTGATGATAAATTGTGTTTTATATTATATTTTTTCTCAATTCCTATTTTGGAACGAATTTTATATTCATTAGCTACATTTAATGGTAGTTTCAGCGCAGTTTCTTCGATAGAAGCTATTATATTTGATTTTGGAATATGTTTATGTGTTATGGAATAGTTTACACCTTTACTCAAAATAATTTTTTCAGAACCTGTTAATTCGCGGTTTGACAAATTAATGACAAATTTATTAGTTGGGTTTTATTCAAATTTTGAAGTTATATATTTTGTTTGTCTCGGTTTAAATTTATAAATTTATTTAAATGTATGTTTTTTTGAATGTCAAATCTTATTATAAAAATATAAGATGCTTTTGTTCATACGGTTACAATCTCATCTTCGACGAGGTTGTATAGATATTCAATTTTATTTTTTATGTTTTCTTCAAGTTTTATCTTACTACACCTATGGAATTGGATTCTTTCACGTATCATTGCTTCTCTGGCTTGTTTTAGAATTTTATTGCACTTTTCGTTGGCATATGAAGCTTTAAGACGAAATATTTAAATTTATAGTAATGAAACAATGTCACAAATAAATACTTTCATACATTATCTTAACAATTATTCAGTCAACCAATAAGTCATTATTGCACCGCGATATGGATTTACAAATATAAAATCTACTACATCAAATAAATGTGTATATTTCTCCATGGAAAAGTACCTATGTCACCTTTTTTTCAGGGAAAGTATTTGCTATCTCTGCTAGTGTATAAAAAATCACAAAAGAAAATATTCAAGGCTACATACCCAGATATACACGGCTAAATATGCTATCTTATCCTTGAGGATCACTCCAAGAGCAGTCTCGCGGTATTTATATTAGCGCCCTGACTCTACCGAGACCCAATAATATAAAGCTTATTTGGGTCGCTAGACACAGAAATATAGTCTGAAATTAAACTTACTTAAATTACTAGCAGAGGCTCAAGTACCCAACTTACTTGGAGTGTTTTCTTCCTCGTTTTATAGCTGCTAGATGTAATTTGTAAATGAAGACTGAAGAATTTTAATAAATATCTACATAGTTACTGAAAATAAAAGTACCAAAACTTATATCACTGACCAGCTAACAACTTGTTTTATCTAAATTTAAAAAATATACTATCTCATTTATAAAAAGAGTTGTCTTTATTTCCGGAGAAACCGGAAGTTGATAGTGTTTTCAGTAGGCTCATCAAATTCGTCATGCGCTAGAACGTGTCCATACAGTGTGGTCGTAAAGTAAGGAATAAATTCAATATCTTGTAAACCACAATTTTTTTTTAAAATCACTCGGACACGTCGATTTTCTTTTATTCTTACACTTGTTTTACAAATATTAAATTTTTTACAGGGCGACTCAATGAAGCTACATCGATATAAACTTTAATATTTTAAATGGAACACTCAGTATTGTCTTATATATATATTTTGAAAGAAATCTTTGTTACGAATACGTTCATATAAGATTTTATGGGTCTATCTCTAATAATAAGGGAGATATGCCCAAAAAAGTGTGTCATATGAAACACAAAAAGAGAAAATATTTTTTACTTAAATTATTAAAGCTTTTTGGGCTCACAAAATCCTTTTTGTGAGCCTAAGAACCACACAAACTTTTCAAATTAAAGTTCTGTACTACACCACTTGTGAACTCGAAAATGATTTGTTAATTTGTCCTCTATACAGAGTGAGTTTTATGTATGGAACGCCTCAATTATCTCGGAAACATCTTGCCCGATTTTTATGAATTTTGGTTTATAAGGGTTTTGTAATATGGCCGATATTATTGTGGCATTTACATTGTTGTCAGATCTTTCGTTTTTCCGGAAATATACTGAAATTTGTTATTTCAAATGGATCACCCTATATATTTTTTGTTTTTGAAATCTCTAAGAAATTTAGAATATTTTTCATGTAATGTTCCCTATACCTAATTGCCATAATTTCGGAGTTACAGCTACATTTGCAATATCTCAGCCGAATTTAAAATATTACATCAGGGCGGCTATGTCTGCGACAAAAACAATTTTGACGTTTTAATAAACTATTATTGTTGGTGTTTATTGAAAGTTACAATGGACCGTTTATCTGAGAAAGAACGAATTGAGATTTTAATGATATTAGGATATGGTGATGTGCGTAGAAGTCAACAGGAAACGTGTAATATCTTTAATAATTTATATCCTAATAGAAATCCCATAGGATCTTTTGAAAACATAAAGTAAAGGCGGTTACAGCTGATGCTCAAAATGTTGTCCGTTTACTTCCATACAAGAAGCCATGCGATGTTTAAAACTTTGCAGTACATTTTGTAACATTCCTGACTGCTCAATTCTTCTTATCTCTGTGGTAATCCTATCTTTTAATTCCTGAATATTGGCAGGTTTGGTTTTATAAACAATATTTTTTAAATGACCCCACAGGAAATAGTCTAAAGGATTCATGTCGGGTGATCGCGGGGGCCATTCGATAAAACCACGCCTTCCAATCCATCTTCTGGGAAACACATCGTTTAGGTATTGCCTCACGTAACGCGCATAGTGAGGTGGAGCTCCATCTTGTTGCACCCAAATATTGTTATTTGGGACATTGTTATTGTCTGAAAGTTTCAAATAATAAAATTTCTAAATTAACAGGCAATTGAGAATACTTACTTAGATTTGGAAATAACCGAGCCAACTCAGGTATAATATTATTCTGTAATAAATTTAAATACGCCGGACCATTTAAGTTTCCTTCAATGAAAAAAGGACCAATTAGTTTGTCGCCTATTATTCCAGCCCATACATTAATCTTTTGTGGAAATTGGGTGTGGGATTCTCTCATCCAACGAGGATTGTTACGTGACCAGTATCTGCAATTATGCCGATTTACGTTTCCATCAATACAAAAAGTGGCCTCATCGGAAAACATAACATTATTTAAAAAATTTGGATTATTTTGATCGTAACATTTTTCCATCATTGTGTCGGCAAACTCTTCACGTCTATCGAAATCATCATCTGACAACTCTTGAACCAATCTTACTTTGTAAGAATGGAATTTATTGGCATGTAAAATTTTCATTATGGATGTTTGAGAAATATCAACTTCCCTGGATATTTGTCTAGTACTCAAGTGTGGATCTTCTTCTAACATAACACAAACATCTAAAGATTTGTCTTCAGTTGTTGCAGTTTTTATACGCCCTGATTTCGGTAAATCTTTTATGGCTCCAGTTTGGTTAAACTTTTTTAACAACTTACTCACAGTAGATCTTGTTATGGGATTTCTATTAGGATATAAATTATTAAAGATATTACACGTTTCCTGTTGACTTCTACGCACATCACCATATCCTAATATCATTAAAATCTCAATTCGTTCTTTCTCAGATAAACGGTCCATTGTAACTTTCAATAAACACCAACAATAATAGTTTATTAAAACGTCAAAATTGTTTTTGTCGCAGACATAGCCGCCCTGATGTAATATTTTAACTTCGGCGGAGATATTGCAAATGTAGCTGTAACTCCGAAATTATGGCAATTAGGTATAGGGAACATTACATGAAAAATATTCTAAATTTCTTACAGATTTCAAAAACAAAAAAATATATAGGGTGATCCATTTGAAATAACAAATTTCAGTATATTTCCGGAAAAACGAAAGATCTGACAACAATGTAAATGCCACAATAATATCGGCCATATTACAAAACCCTTATAAACCAAAATTCATAAAAATCGGGCAAGCCGTTTCCGAGATAATTGAGGCGTTCCATACATAAAACTCACTCTGTATATTCAAAGATTAATTATTTATGTTATGGAAGTTAACTGATCGAGTGTAAAACACAACAAATAAACTTATAGCAAATAATATTGCACATGTCTATCTACGCAACATAAATTTTTGTAGATATCTCATTATGTATTACTTTGACTAGGTTCGGCTATCTTACAGCCGAACTGTAAGATAGCCGAACTATCTTTTTTTACTTATTTGTTTTTGAGTGTTGATAAATGCCTATGAAAGGAAGAAAACTCTATTAAAATCTCAGTTTTTGATTTTTGTGGACATGTCCGTGTTTGAATGAACATTCCTCAGATAATATTTCAGAGGAAGATCATAAATATGAATATTATAATTATACATTTTTGGTATATTAACTTTTATTTACATAAATAAAAATATTGGACTTTGATTGCAATAGTATGTCTACCACTCATTCGTTCTAATCACAAGGATTACCTCGATAGTTTGACATTTGTGTGTGGGAGGGGCGGTATATTATTCAATACTTACACCATATTTTCGCCTCAGGAACGACTTTCGTTGGTAAGGCCTAATCACCGTTTTGTGCTGGAATGAGAGAAACCTGCAAAACTTCATTAGTTAGAGAGACAGTCTCTAATGTCTCTCAGATTAACAAAAGATAACATTCTTTCCATTTTAAACATGTCGCGAGGATGGTTACCCTGTGAACTTTGATTAATATACGGGTAGACAATTTAATTAAAAATTGTCCAGCGAAATGGGGGTTCGAACGCACGATCTCTGTGTTAAGCGATTTATATACTAAACTCTAAGCCACCGACTCGACTTAGGATCTCGATATTAGGTTCTATTCGACCTCAAAGTGTATCTGCTCTTGTATGTATGATATCAGGTGTGATATAATCAGGATTATAAAAAGAAATGACAAAAATCAAACGCCCTTCTTAGTGAAAAGAAACATTTATTCAGTAGGTATTTTATATCTACAGAAAATTAATGAATAAGAAGTTATGAGTAGCGAACATTTAAGTAATTATTTATCTAGCAGCAGTCTATGTTACCCAGGGCCCCATTAACATGCTTCAATAAGGTTTGCGCAATTCCACAGTTACCATGCACATCATCTCCATCAATCG
This sequence comes from Pogonocherus hispidulus, assembly GCA_963924545.1. Classification (NCBI taxonomy): domain Eukaryota; kingdom Metazoa; phylum Arthropoda; class Insecta; order Coleoptera; family Cerambycidae; genus Pogonocherus; species Pogonocherus hispidulus. Next base: position 75,299,662 of record OZ004693.1, read on the forward strand.
GCCAAATCATAATGCCTCCAAAATTGTTATCCTTAATGTACTCAGCCTGGAAATATACATTTATAATGAAATATGATAATTTACATATAAATTGTTTTTGACATAATAATAATACATAATATAAAACCATTTGACACACAATTTTTATATAGAAAGTATATGATTAATTTAATTGATTGCCCCGCGCACCATACTTTAGATATCATTTTAAGTCTATTAAAAAAACATTATAAATGCTCCGGATTCTGGTCCCACCTCGTCCCAGTTGCTATCAAAACTGGTTTCCGTTTGCTAAAATTACTTTCTTCCCTATTGTTAATTGTTCCATTTCGCAAATCGATGAGTTGACGATACAAAAAATAAAGTAATATTAACAAACGGAAACCAGTTTTGAGATCAATTTGGGACAATGTGCATTCAGAATCCGGTCTAGATCATTCTGGATCACACCGTAGTATTAGGTGTGATCAAAACTATTTCAGTAAGTAATTTAAGGCGGAGTCAATTCATACAACTTAAATTGGTACACCAATTTTTACCCGCTCTTGCAAAATTTATGTGTTTATGTACAATTATTATTATTATATTATAGAAACACACGTGCAGACATGGTCAATTATTTAGCAATGTATTTTGACAATAAATACAGTTCATGGTACATATTGGATATTGAAGATATCTTTTGCTATTTGTTTAATAAAAATAATTTATAATCGATTAAATTTATATGGTATATTATAGGCATAAACATTACTCGATAGATAATTCATTTCACCACACCCTCAATCATCACACAGGATTGTGGAGTGTATGGTCTTGAAGGGGGTTGGAACCTATGGTGTGAAGATATCACTGACGTAGTTTTCCACATAACACTAAAACACTATACTGCACTCGTATGATGCAGTACGATGCAGCGATGCAGCAGTATGATGCAGCGGAGTGCAGTATATTGTTTTGGTGTTATATAGGAAACTACGTCAGTGATGAGTGTATGGTGCATATTTTCTGAGAATTATGCACTATAGAGATATAGAATCTTCTATCGAGATAGAGAAAATTGACAAAAGTTATTTCATCATTCTCTGGGTTAAAAAATTTTGTAACTTTAAATGGAGCACTTTTCTGCAGCATATATTTTCAATGACACTTGGATCACAAGAGCCACGGCTATAGACAAAACACTTCTACTTTAAACTCCCGTGTAAATTTCCGTTTTTGTGTGAATGCAAATTTAAATTTTATCGCTTGCATGTCGGCAATTTTACGAATTATTGAAACAAAATAAATTCAAAGAAACCAAAGAGCATTGTTTGATTAATAAAACCAGTATCATTAAGCTGTAACAGCCACCTTCTATAAGAAAAGCTGTGGTAGTAGAGATTAATGTGTCTAAAGGGCATCCGTGCAAGTTTTCGCTATAATTCAAAGAATATAGCGTGGGAGGGTTTTTATCCTGTGAAAATGAATGGAGTTATTAATGCCATCATATTTCATCTGAGTCATCTTAGGATTATTATAATGCTAGTAAATCAATGCAGATGATTACATTATTTTTCAATATAGTTGATATTATTCCTTATAGTTCTTTTTTGGATTACACCACATGTAAAATAATAAAAAAAAAACAGGAAACCAGAAGTATTCAAATTAAATCTTGAAAGTGTAGTATCAAGGCCAACTTCTAAAGTTTGCCCCAAAAACCACTGTATAGTATGCAATAAATATAAATATCTAGATTAACAACAATTATTAACAATAACAAACTAACAGTATTTCATAATTTCACTGATGAAATTTAGGAGTTAATTCTCGAAATATTTATTTTTATTGCATATTATATTATATTGTGACACATTACAATGTGTTATTATTTTAATACTTGTCTAACTTTCAAGTGCAGTACTTCTTGAATGTGAATTTTGAAAAGTCAGTGGATTAAGCCCTTTTTATAACTTATGTCAGATATGTAAGAATACAAAATCAGAGTTTGTTATAAAAATAAGTTATTATAAAAATACAAACAAACATTGGACAAGTTTTTACCTTTATCCAAATTGAATCGGGATCATCATAACCAATCCATTGGTCACCTGAATATATATAGGGGTTTTTTTGTTCATCGTCCCATACTCTAGTCCAGCCACTGTAGCTTTCACAGATCTAAAATTCAAACCAATTAAATTACTTACACATGGATTATCGTGAAAATGTGCATTAAATGCAAATAGTTTTAACGATAGCACTCTAATATAATGCTGTAAAACGGTTGGTAGATTTAGACCCATTTAGAACATTTTTTTTATCTAAAATTGTCCACTTTTTAACACGATCGTACTCTTCTTTTTAACACGTTTCAATCTCTTCATTTTCAACACTAAACTTCAAAATTTAAATTGTCTTTAAACTTAAATGAACCCGCAAACTTGAAAATAAATTACAGCAGCTTATGAACATAAAATTACAAACGGGAGGGAGGAGATTATACGTTTGGGTACACAAACTGTGATTATATACAGGGTCCTGCACCTGAGCTCCCGTCTTTTGTAGCTCATGAACTGGTACCTTTATAAATTTCATTCAAATTTGACTGCAAACTATTGGTAGAGAGGCACATTTTAAAAATATCTTCAAATATACAGGGTGTTCCAAAAATGTGTATCATACTAAAGTTATGTTTTTTAAATGGAACACACTATATATTTTTGCATTTTTGGATTCTGTATGCAAATTTAGTGTCAGTTTGTGTTATATTCCCTATACCAAAACTTAGCCATTTCGAAGGTATTCGTCATTTTATAGAAAAAATTATAGTTGTTACAACTATTTCAAAGTTATATATCTTATACAATTGAACAGCGTTTATTTTAATTTTTATATGTCAGATAGTTTAGGCATTGGTCTTTCTGAAAATAGCTAACAGAAGTCTGTAATACATACAGAGTGTATTGAGCAACACGTCAATTTTGAAAGATGCAAAACTCATTTTTTCAAATGGCACACCCAGTATAGTATTCTACAGTTGTAAGTACCATTCAATTCTGAATTGAATGATATAGCATTGTCCTATACGTATCTCATTTAAGTTACCCCGTTTATAAGTAGTCTTCGAATAAAATAAAAAAACTAGAAACATTTCAAATCTATTGTCAGTTGCTTTGACTCTTATTATGGCTATGATTAAACACAAAATGTAAAAAATTATCAACAATCATCAATTAACATCAATATTAAATAATTATTCACTTCTACTTTCTGGGTGTCTTCTGTCAGGATAACTTTGACGGTAAATTCTACTCGACAGTTTCGTTCAGACTCACCTAATATAAAAATCATGTCAACGAGCTAACTCTTCTTTACTGTACTTCATTATAAAAATAAATTGAAACAACTTACTAAACTAAGTAACTAACCAACAACTAAACTAATAACAAAATGTTATTAAATAAAAATTCTATTTTTAATTTTATCCGGTGGAGAAATTTGTGTTATATATTATTTTTATATAGATTTGAGGTCAGTTATAAACAATATAGAATGTCGTTAGCATTTAAACATTAAATCACATAAAAAAAGAATCTAGAGGGATTACACTAAACCAGTACATACGATAAGGACATAAAGTCCGCCCCCCCCCTCTAATTTTTGAATCGCTGAGTATATTGTGATGAAATTTGGAACGATAATATATTACTGAATTCTGCATTTTTTGACACATCAATGACAGTTCTGAATATCAAAGTGACAGCTGGACGCGCAATAGGAATATTTTTTTAAACGGAAATGGGGGTCTAGTAATACCTCATTTTGAAGCTATTTTTATGCTCAAAATATTCCCCAATTTTGAGAACATTTGGTTCAGTAATTTCCAAATAAAAACAACAATAATATCAGTCTATAACATAATCTTTTTACCACATAATCTTTATAATAGAACTTACCCATAAAAAATTTATTTGCCAGGAAGTTCGCGGTGGTCATTTTCAACATCTTTTGAAGTAACACGTGTTTTCTAAATTTGTTTCTGCCTCTACGTTTAATTTAAATTATTTCATAATTTTTTAATTTCGGTTATTTTAGGTTAGGGTTGGTTTATTGTTAATTGTTTACTTTTAAATTTTGTTTTGCTTTAAATAATTTACAATAATTTGTAATATGTATGTAAAAAAATTATATAACGTAGAAATCGATATTATTGGTTTTATTTGGAAATTACTTATCAAATGTTCTCAAATTGGGGGATAAAATGCTCATGCTCAAATGCTAAAATGCTATTTTTATGCTCAATTTATGCTAAATTGAGCATAAAAATAGCGTCAAAATGAGTTATTACTCGACCCCTATTTCCATTTAAAAAAAAATCCTATTGGGCGCTCAGCTGTCACTTTGACATTCAGAGCTGTCATTGATGTGTCAAAAAATGCAGAATTTTGTCATAAATTTTGTCCCCTCTAATTTTGTGGTTCAAAAATTAGAGGGGAGGGGGCGGACTTTATGTCCTCACTGTATAAACTTACATCGTGGTAATCTGGAGCCGCATCGTTGACACCAGGTCCAATGAAAGGTGCGTGAAGCCCATGCTGATTGGGATCTGAAAGCTGGAAGGACCTTCCGTAGAAGGCGATGCCCATGGCAAGTTTGTCCTTTGATGCACCGTCGTTCACCCAGTTTTTACCGGCTGCTGCGATGTTTAGAATATTTTTTTCTGTTTCTGTCTCTACAGATGAAGGATAGAGAGGAGAACATTGGCCGGTGTAAGAACTCCAGGGGCCGTACATGTCGTATGTCATCACGTTAACCCAGTCCAAAATTCTGTAAAATTTAAAAACTGGTTTAAGGATTAATTTCTTGTACTCCATTTCAGATATAACATAAAAACTTGGTTGGCGAAATGCGTGTTGAGTGCAGTAGCTATAGTGTTTTGGTAATATGTGAAAAACTACGTCAGTGTTATCTTTACACCAAAGGTTCCAACCCCTTTCAAGATCTTTGCCTTTACAGCGAAATTCTGTAAATTCAAACAGAAGTTGTAGTCATGTTGTGGACAGCTTTGTTAGTGGATAGGTCTTGAAGAAAAATACGACGTCTCTCCACTTCTTTACCAATTAACAGTCAACTGGACCGAATATCTATAATTTGAAATCTTTAATTTACCATTTTGACATTTATACTTAATTTTAAGTTATATATGTTTTGTGAAATTTTTCCCATAAAATTTGACAGAAAAATTGTTTAACAGAAAAACATGTTTCTAAGTAACGATCAAAAACAGTTGAAATCAACGGTTAAACCATCAAACTATAAAAACGATTGTGTTGAAATTTTCCTAGACGCAGGAAAGATAATGGGGTTGTGAGAAATATAAAAAAAATCGAAATATTTCACAGAAAAGTTGTAATTGGTCGCAATCTATGACTAAATGAAAAAAAAAAACAAAAAGGCATATTTATTAATTATCGTGCTTTATAACTAATCATATTAATCTTATAAAATAAAAATAAGTTAAAGAAAAACTATGCATTAATTTTAGGTATAAGAATATAATTATTAGTCTATAGGTATTTTATTTTATTGATTAATGGTGATTAGTTATAGGGCCGATTAAAACTTTCCTGTGAAATATTTGAAAGTCTATTTTTATATTGCCCGCGTTTTTCTGAGGTTTATAAACATTCCAATATCCTATTTTTGAGGTTTCCGTTACTGAGAATTTTTTTCTACTGCAAAACTTTTCTGTAAAATTGTATAGAAAAAAAATTATTACTTTCGAAAAGTATTCAATTGAGCCATAGGGAACCTATAATAAATGCAACTTAAAATTAACTGTTGATTCTAAAACTGTAATAAAAAATTGAGTATTCCATTAAGAATAACGAAGTTAGTGTCATCTTCCGGTATTTCCGGAAGTTCTTTGGCCTGGAACATATTTTTCCTAAAAAGATCCCAACACTACCCATAACCAAATATTCAAATCAAAATAGTTTTCCGATACTCGAGATATGAGCACCCAAAAGAACTTACCTTATATACTATATATGACGTTTTCAAATAAATTTGAAGAACTTCAAACGCAGGTACAAGATATTGTAAATGTGGCTTATAAATCCAATAACCAAAACTCGACTCAATTGAAGAGAGTTATTTGCCTTGTATAGGATTAGTTTCCATGACTATCCGCAGACTAAGTAGAAACGGTCCGTCCAACGCTATTAATTTCCAATTTTGATGCTTAATTCGTTAATTATCATGTGAAATTCGCAAGTTTCTACATATAGAGGTCTTTCAAAAACAAAATATCGTGCAGTTATGGTTTAACGTCTACCATTGTACAAATATGACAGTTCAGACCAAGCACATCGCTATTAATAAGTTGTTTACTTTTAATTATTTTAATTTATTTTTACTAATTTATATGTATGTTTTTGTATTAACGTGTGTAAATGGCAATTGTAAATTAACCAAGCGACTTTAAGTCCTTTGTTGAAATTACCTCCACCGAACCAGTAAAACCACCGGCCGGCGGAATCTTTTGGATTTTCAGATTTCCGATTACCAGAATCCGATAACGAATTTACATCACGGAAATTCCGCTGAAAACCGTAAATATAACTATAGAGATAGTGTTGATATTTGTGTCATCACGATTTTGCATAGAAAAGAAAAAATATAACCTGCTTCTGTATTAAAATATTTGAGTCAGTTATTTCCTCACTTTATTTTACATTTTTATCATACAAGGGGTTAAATCAGGTATCAGTAATAATAAGGTCGACATTTAGTGCATTGTGAGATGTAGAATGGTTGTTTCCAGTGGAATATCTATGTATCCGTGTTAATATTTTTGAAAAATGTAGTTTCATCATAAAAGTACCATTTGAGTGACTCGAAAAACAATCATGCACTCATATAAGAATATTTGACTGATATATTAACTAAATAATAAAGATATTTGCGAGAAACACACTATAACAGCTGCAGATAATTTGCACTATTTTGAGTAGCGTGTTCATCATGCATTTTGAGTTGCATTTACCACAAAACTTATAATACTTATTTGTTAAATATTTAAATTGTATAAGATAGATTTTTTATACAAGTACAAAATGTATTTCTTTAATTGTGGTTATAGGTATAGGTAGTACAAATAATCATTACATGAATTCAGAAAATAAAATATCTTTTTATCCCGATAAAGAATTATTTATCGAGCCCTATCATTAAATAATGAGCAGAACTGGGAAGTTGTTTCTAAAAGGATAGCCATGGAAACGCTATAGAATGGCAAAACTGTGAATTTTTCCAAACTAGATCCATATTTTCAACTTTAATTTGTTAATACTAATTTTTACTGATCTATCTACTAGGTAAATATTATTAATGTAGCAGCTTCATAGTTGCTATCACTTATTTATTCTTAACACAGCCTAGGTATTTAATATTTCTCTTATATATTTGTTAAAGGAGATTCGACAACTTACTCATTCATTTGCGGTACATCATACGCATACCCCTTTGGATTGCGACTAGCAGCAGCAGTGAGAAGCCAACCATGTTCTTTGAAAGAGTTTCTTAATTCCCGAAGAAGAGTTACAAAATTTTCCTTAAAAATAATTATCAATAATTATCAGTCTAGTAATCTTGAAGGGGGGTTGGAACTTTTGGTGTGAAGATATCACTGACTTAGTTTTCCACATAACACCAAAACACTATACTGCACTCGACGCGCATTTCGCCAACCAAGTTGGCATCATCTGGAGATGCCTAAAACTGATTGTCTTTAATGCAGGTCAGAATCATCTCCAGATGATGCCATCGAGTGCAGTATAGTGTTTTGGTGTTATATGGAAAACTAAGTCAGTGATATCAGTCTAGTATAAATATTATGGGGAAATTTGAGAAAACAGACTTCAATACCTATAAGATTTACACAAAAATGTCGAAAAAATTGATAATAATTATTTGGTAAATTATTGGAATTGATTAATTATTTTTGTAAAAGTATATATGATGCCCTACGGAAAGCAATCGGTAACAAAGATAAGTGGGAATTCCACCTAAAGTTCATCCAGAAAAGAGATACATTTATGATGAAACCAAGACGGAATTACACCAGATACTCATCATGGTCAGATTTATGAGCGATAAACTTTTACATAGTGAGTGTTGGTACAATAGATGAGACAGACTAATCAACCTGATTTGTTTCTAGAAAATCTACACAATTGGGAAATCAATAAATTTAGATCAACTGGGGATATTAAACAGAAATAAGAAGCCATTTACCTTAATTATTGGGCAATTAATCAAATATTTTGCTCTACTATTTTTATAAGCGGAAAGCTCAGAAGGGTCAAACTAAAGCAAATAATTTGTACATAACTATTTAAATTGTAGAAAATGTATTATAGTGTATTCATTTGAAACTGAAAGTGATGGAATGTGGTATGTAACATGCATGCATTTATTATAAACTTGATTTGTTTTAGATACTTAACTAAAACAAATATATAGTGTGTCCCAAAATGATGAAATAAAATTCATATTTTTTTTTAGTTGAGATTAAAAAAATAGAAACGCTGTAACATGTTAATTAGCATAAAAAACATTTTTTAACAGCTATGACAAAAAAAGTATGATTAACCTTATACAGGGTTTTTCACGTAACCCGTTCATTAGAATATTTCAGAGACTACTACGATGTAGATTTTGAAACTTGGGGCACTGGGGTTTTTGAGTATTCTCGTTTCAAAAAAAGTTATGACGTCACTGTAGCACTTCCGGTTGTACCGGAAGTTAGTAGTAACCTCGTTATTTTAAATAGAAAGGTATAGATTTTGTTGCATTTTTGAAATCTACGGAATTTTTTAGGATGTTTTTGTTAATATATCCCTATACCAAAAATGGACAGTTCTGGAGATATTTCAATTTTTAAAAAAAAATTGACGATACTAAGCCTATACTGTGAGTGTAATATCTAGAACTTCTAAAAAGCTATAACTTTCAAAATTTAAGCAGTAGTAGAGCAGGCAAAGGGCTTTCCAAGAATGTACTGCTTCTGTCGATAGCCCATACGGGATGTTCAAAACTCAAGGGCCAATGTTAAAAACTTCAAACACAAAAAAGTTGTTTTTTTCAAATGGAACACCCTGTGTTTTATCTCATCAGTAGATGCAGAATTAAATTCTACATCGATTGGTATACGCATTCCTTATACCTATCTCTAAAAGTTTTTGAGATATATGCAATTATTTATGTGAAAGAAACTTTAGCATCGATAATATGTATCTCTAAATTTTAAACAAGGCTGGGATAAAAGTTTGATATTACTTTTAGTTGTTGAAGTTTGTTGCTTAAATAACAATGGCAATGGAAGGCATATTGAACATTTAAAAGGTTTAGTCCAAAGTTATCATGCCCATAAAAGTTACAAATATTTTTTTAGGTTACATTATGTATGGGATACGTGCAATATCCAGTTGAACTTTTAATTTGATGTCATACATGTTATTTGTCTTCATCTTCAGTTATAGGTTTGTGATATGTCTTCTTAGTGTCAATTCTAATATGAGGGAATTGCAATTCCATCTTCCGAATTTTACCTTGTTCATTGTTGATAAATTTGGATATATTTCGTTGAAAATACGACAACAATTTGTAGCTATTTTATTAAATTCCCAACGAATACAAAATAAATTTAAAATACCACTCATTTGTAATTATTTAATTTTCTGCTGTATAATTGCTGCTATAATAAAACAACTAAAATTAATTTGACAAACACAGTTCAACTTTTTGGTATCCCACCCTTCTTTAAAATTTAGAGATACATATTGTCGATGCTAAAGTTTCTTTCACATAAATAATTGCATATAACTCAAAAACTGTTGGAGATAGGTATAGGGATTGCGTATACCAATCGATGTAGAATTTAATTTTCTACCTACTGATGAGATAAAACACAGAGTGTTCCATTTGAAAAATACAACTTTTTTGTGTTTGAAGTTTTTAACATTGGCCCTTGAGTTTTGAACATCCCGTATGGACTATCGACAGAAGCAGTACATTCTTGGAAAGGCCTTTGCCTGCTCTACTACTGCTTAAATTTTGAAAGTTATAGCTTTTTAGAAGTTCTAGATATTACACTCACAATATAGGCTTAGTATCGTCAAATTTTTTTTAAAAATCTAAATATCTCCAGAACTGTTCATTTTTGGTATAGGGATATATTAACAAAAACATCCTAAAAAATTCCGTAGATTTCAAAAATGCAACAAAATCTATACCTTTCCATTTAAAATAACGAAGTTACTACTAACTTCCGGTACAACCGGAAGTACTACAGTGACGTCATAACTTTTTTTGAAACGAAAATACTCAAAAACCCCAGTGCCCCAAATTTCAAAATCTAGATCGTAGTAGTCTCTGAAAGATTCTAATGAACGGGTTACGTGAAAAACCCTGTATATACTTAGCTGAATTCATCTTTAGAAGGATTCCTCTATTTATACTATGAAATATAGAGCGTCCTATTTAAAAAAAAAATCAGTAATGTTAAAGTCTCATTAAAAAAAATGGTTTCTCGACATAAATCCTAATCTTATAAGCACTTGACACTACATGGTCACTATAAGAAAACAAACATTGCGTAATGTTCTGCATCATTTTACGGTAGACAATTATTTAGGGCGCCATGGCCAATATTTGCGAGATTTTACAACAGTTAATAATGGCCAGTCTTTTCTATAGTCACTGATATAGCAGAAAATATCATTATTAACTAAAATAAATAGGAGGGGCCCATGGACTGATCTTTGAGGAACCTCAAAAAATGAATATGTTTAATGAGTGAATGTATTTCATATTCCCTTTGTAAGCTAATATATAAATGATAGTAAATCGATATATATTAATTTTATTTTATTTGAAGGAGATGCTGAAAAGAACTACTCCACGGGCAATGTGCCCCGACTCGCGTTACATTACTCCGGCATCTCTATGGAAGTCGCCACATCCTTCATCGAGACTAACCATCAGATACTGACCGGTTTCGCGCTTATTATGCGCTCGTTAATGTGTCATAGGTAGTGGAATCGATGAACGATGTTACGACATGATTGTCTAAGGGGCATCGTGAATGTTAGTAGTGGTGAGAAACACACCGTAGTGTTCTCTTTGGGTACTACCTGTCTGTCAAATTGGTTAGTCTCGATGAAGGATGTGGCGACTTCCATGGAGATGCCGGAGGAATGCAATGCCAGTCGGGGTACATTGGCCGTGGAGTAGTTATTTTCGGCATCTCCTTCAAATAAATAAGCAGGATCATTGTCCTCCTCAAGGAGAATAGAGGTCACTGCTGTAATGGCACCTGAGGAAAAGCAGGTGGCAATCTGTCTGTTAATTTGACAGTAATTGTCAGACAGATAGTAGCAAAGAAGCAAAGAGGGCACTACGGTGTGTTTCTCACCACTACTAATATATTTATTTTATTATTCAGTTGACTCACTCTGTCAGCTTCATAGGGGTATTCCCAGTCAATATCTATTCCATCGAAGTTGTACGTAGAAACGTAATATACAGCACTCTCAACAAAATTGGCTCTCTTGACAGGATCTGCAGCTATTCCCGAGAAGATTTTGTCCACGCCTTCAGAACCACCACCCACACTCAATAGTACCTTAAGGTCGGTGTTTACTTGTTTCATGCCAGTTACCCTATTATATAAACCTAGAGAAATGATAATAAAGTACAAAATTATTATTATTACTGTTATTATTATTATTATTATTATTATTATTATTATTATTATTATTATTATTATTATTATTATTATTATTATTATTATTATTATTATTATTACTGGTCAGGGCTTGCAACGAGCCCCGACTCATCGCTGCAGCCGTGCCAGAAGTCCAGGTCGTAACTGCAACTACTCCTCCCCACCGGTCGGTAAGTAGTTGCAGATTCCCAAATCGTGTGCCCTCAGTAGACGTAGTGACCCCAGGATGACTGATTTCTGCATCCGACTTACTAGGATCTCGGCAGAGTTCCTGCAAGCCGGAATGGTCTTCAGTTCAGATAGCAGCGTTGTGCGAACTCCTCCTAAAACACCGATAATGAGGACTACCAGCATGACTTTGTGGCCAGGGTATAGCGTGCGAAGCTCGAACAGGAGATCTTGGTATTTGGTCCGCTTTTCCTCCTCCTTCAGGACTATGTTTGGTTCCGCCGGAGCGGAAAACTCGATGACGTACATAGTCCTGGTTTGTTTGTCGAGGAGGACAATGTCAGGCTTATTAGCGTGTATAAGCCTGACGGTCGGGAACTGGTAGTTCCAGAAAATCTGGCATATGTCGTTCCCGACGACGGACTCTATATCTCCTGGCAAGTAAGGCGGCACTGGCTGTTGGTCTATCTGATACGAGTGCCTAAGGTGGTAGTATAGCACTCGTAAAGCCGCATTGTGGCGATGGATGTACGCCGAAGTGGCTTTTGCCGGGCACGCTGACAACAAATGCATCAATGTCTCCGGCGCCCCACGGCAGGCCCTGCAGTTGACATCAGGGACCTGTACACCCATCACGCGGCTACGATAGACCAATGTGTTTATAACGCCATCTTGACAGGCCGCAATAAACCCCTCAGTCTCCGAAGTGAGCCCGGCTGACCTTAGATAGTAGAAGGTCAGCCTTGTCGACAGACCGCGGTCCTCGATGTGTCGGTAGAAAACACCGTGGACCCGCCTGTCGACGTGCCGCCGAAACAGTTTCTCCTGTTCGGCGATTTTAAGTTGGGCTCCTAGGCGGTGTGGCTGCAAATCAGTTAGCAACTCGGGGTTGCCACCTCGTCCGCCTCTCCGCCTAACCTCAAACTGGAGACCGAGTTCATCTGCGGCTCTTTGTGCCGCCTTAAGTAGAAATGCCCCCGCTCCTGTAATTTCGTGATCTCTCACGAGGCAAAGGAGGGGGTCCGAGCTTCTAAAGATCTTCAGTGCTACACCCAAAACCACTCTGTCATGCATACACTCCAGGCTTAGGAGTCCCCTACCTCCTCGAAGGCGTGAGAGGTATATACGGGGAACGGACGATCGAGGATGCAAACTTCTGTGGATGTGCATCATTTTCCGAGTATCCCTGTCGAGTTGGCGCAGCTCTTCGACTGTCCACTTCAGTACTCCGAAGGAGTAGAGCAGTACTGGCGCGGCAATCATATTGGTAGCAGACAACTTATTTTGGCCGGAAAGTTCTGAAGACCAGATCTTCCGGACAAGGTGTCTGTACTTGCCACGGAGGGCCTCCTTCACCCGGGGAGCATCGTGGGCACGATGCTGTTCGATCCCCAGGTATTTGTAGACCTCTCCAGCATTCAGATATCTGAAAATGCTGCCGTCGGCGAGCTGCATATCGTCAGGGTACTCGGGCGATCGTCCTCTCCTTAGATGGAACACTGCACATTTGTCCAACCCCAATTCCATGCCTACGTCCCGCGTGTACTCTTGGACCACACTGAGAGATTGATCTAGATCTCTTTCTCCGGGAGCATATAGTTTGAGATCATCCATATAAAACAGATGGGTGATCTCATGCTCCCGGTTCCTTCCTTATTATTATTATTATTATTATTATTATTATTATTATTATTATTATTATTATTATTATTATTGTTGTTATTATTATTTGATACATTACAGTATCAGGTACCGTAATGCTCCATTTACCAGTCGCAAATCAGTGCAGGGCAAGTAGATTTACTGGAAAGTATGAAATAAATGTATTTATATACATAACATTATTTTTAAAATATAGTGTAGTTTGAAATTTATGTAGTTTTCAAACGCTCACGAGTTTTTTATGAAGAACGTACAAACACTACGATTTTAATAAATTGGAAATATTCGTTACCTCTGTCTATGTCGAGTAGTTCGTCTTGTGGCTTAAGATTACCGTCTTCATAGAGTTTTATGAACGCATAGTTGATGTGCGTGCACAAATTGACATCAAAATCTTCTGGGTTGTAATCATAATAGGCTTTCCAGCTTTCATAATAACAAATAACTTTCATTCCTACAAAACGGAAGGAAACCTTAAGTAAGAAAGGTATTAAGTAAGAAAACCTTTATATTCTATAGGGTGAAAAAATAGTGAAAGGTATTTTATGTAATATAATTTTGAAAATTTTCAACAGTAAAGGTACATTTACGGTTGAAAATTTGCTGCCTTCTGTGCAATTTTTATTGCTTCAGCATCAATACATTCCAGTGTAGGTATAACTATATTTATGAAATCAGTGAAACTAAGATATTCCTGTTAAAAAGATATACATGGGTGTATAAATTTAAACAGAAGGAGGTTGCATTTATAGCTATACTCCTTGTGGTTGTGTTGTACCCTCTTTTGTTACATTTTGTGACCTTGATTTACGTTCAGAAGTTGGAAAAAAGCTAAACTATAGAATTACCTGATACATTGTGAAGAAATATGATTGCTATGCAGATCACTAGCAACTTCAAGTACATTTTTTGTAAAAAACTTTTTCTATGTATCAAAAATCTTAAACGCAATAGCACGCGGGTAATGATAAAATAATAATGCAGTAAATTTTATTGTTGTCAAGAGATGATAAAATATATCTGTTCAAATAAATAAATCGGTCAAGAGCTAAACTGAAAAGATATATCAGGAAAATATCTTCAGATTTTTCTTAGATAAAACTTTAATTTATTACTTATTGTAGTTTATGCAATCCAATCTAACTAAGTATTTATACCTACTAAAAGCAAGTTCATTAAAATAAAAATTTTGACATAGCAACAATAGTTATTTGTTTAACTAGTACAAAAAATACACGTTTTCGGGACGAGGGAAAGGATTGCCGGACGACGCGTAAAAATAGTATTTTATTCCTTATTGGAAGATTACAATGTATAGTACAGTAGTATACAGCATAAAGTGAGCCAATATATGCTTCAAGAATTGTATGTCCTGTCCATGCAGAAAGAACCAAGAAACACTTGCATTCAAAATTTTGAGCCAAGAATTCCACAAGCAACATGGAGAAGGACCGCTTCAGCTACAGAAATATTACTTTATCGATACTTAAGATTTCTGAACTACAATGAGAATTAATATTTGTTCTAATAAAACATAGAGTAGATAGTATTGAATAATTACTTGATTATTATATTATTTGACATATAACCCTTGGCTTTACTTTACATTTGTTACTTGACTGGTAGTCGATTGGAATGACTATGTATTATGGACTATGAATTTCTTAGATAAACATTTTATTTATTATTTATTTATACCTACTAAAGGCAAGGTCATTAAAATAAAAATTTTGACATATCTACCAGCAATAATTGTATTCCTTATTGGAATATATGCTACATATATTGTATATGTAGTATACAGCATAAAGTGAGCCAATATATGCTTCAAGACTTGTATGTCCTGTGCATATAGAAAAGACAAAAAAAGACTTTTGCATTCAAAATTTTGTATTATTATTACTATTATTATTAAAGAGGACACTATGGTGTGTTTCTCACCACTACTAAATGTACTATCATTAGGGTTTTGAAGGGATTAGACGAGGTAAGGATAAAGTCTTATGTTGCATGAGTAACTGGTAAATATTCTGGTACACTATTCATTTATTAGATAATAAGTTAGTTAAACATAAAAAAATAATGTTGCTAGTGAAATGTAAGCTATACTGTTTTATCTCATAGATCTATCATGATTTTGTATCAATACGATAATACTACAAACCACAATAATATAACGATACTGACATTATTTATAAAGATCATAATCACCGCACTTGAACTTATTTGGTCGCTTAAATTGCCATCAATTGGCTATTAAAATTTAAAGTAGTTATTTGTGAGTATCACAATTTAATAATTTATCTATTATATATAACACTTAGCAACAGTATATGTAATTTTGCTGTTCGGAAAAGGTATATCTACTTGTTTTAATCAATTTCTATAAGTGTAGTAAACAATTAAGGGCCTCAGTATTTACTAAATATTTTTTATTAAACTTCAGAGAAACATTAGAATTGTAATAAGTTTTAATATTTATAGATTGGTACATTTATATTTCTAGCTACAGCGTTTTGAGTTTTTCTCGGAAACTGTGAGATAGAAAAAAACAATCTTGAATAATTGAAGCAAACTCAAAACATTCCAACATAATTATTGGTTTTGTTTCAAAGAAACAGTTTTTGAGAACTTAAGTACTTGGTGATTTTACACCTATTCCAGTTATTAATTGTTTATTAAAAGAATGGAGGAGAAGTCTTAGAGTAAACGGTTTTTTGAGTAGAGCAGTTAAAACTTTGGTTTGATATGGCACAAGTTGCATTCATCTTTCGATATAAATTTAAATTTTGTTTCATGTGATGTACAAGTATAATAAGTAATCCAAAAAAGAGGTAACTAGCAAACATTTTAAGATTTAATGGGTAGGCGGTGAAAAAATGTTAGTATCTATCTGGGTAAGGAATTGAGGAAAATTTAATGAACAATTCATAATAAAAAGCAGACATTTGAGAAAATGCACGGTTCACCTTTAATCGCCGTCTCAGTTTGCAATTTTGGTAGAATTTGATTTCAAATATTAATGCATTTTTTCTTATAACAAGTGTTAGATAACATGCTGTTAGACATGTTAAATACAGTAAATATTCTACTTTCCAAATTTTGGACGTTATTTATTTAAAATTCTGGGTAAATATTATTTTTGAAATTCCTAACAAATTATTACCCAGAAATTAAATAAATTAACATTCCTTTGATGAACTGATGTTTATAGACAGTTATTTATCCAGTTTTCTACAAACTTACCCTTTAAGCAGTTAAAAGGGTAAAAAAAAAACAATCCAAATCCGTAAGTAGTAAATTATAAGAAAAAAATTATAGGCGTTACTTTACCGGAGTAAATTTTATTAACATTATGTGTATGTTGATATCATTCTGAAGGTACGTACCTTAAGTATTGAATCATTGAAATATTTCAAAAAACATCCGATGGCGTTATAAGTTTTAGAGATACTACTAAACGAATAAATGGGTAGAATTAAAAAGTTGGAAGAAAGCCTAACAACTTCTTTCTGCAGGAAAACGAGGAAAAAATTTCAGGAAGGATAATTGGTACCTTCATAAGTACAGCATCATTTATTAATATTCATATATGCCTAATGAAAATGCGCTAGGAAGGATGTTGTCAATGGTAAAGGTAGTAAGGAAATATATGACATGATGTTGATGGGTGCTTGACTTTTCAGAAAAATTATGATCAGGTATTATTTACAGTGTCGAACAATTTGAAAATATTCCATGCTTCCATGTATGGGGTGCTTCTATGTATGGAGTATGCCGAAGAATTCCCTTCCCAGTGAATTTACTTTTTAAGTTATTAACTTTGTGACTTAATTTATTTATTTTTTACAGAGATATTAAAACTTTGTTGCCCTCAACCAAATTTTGAGATCATTAGATATAATGCATTTTTAGGTTATGGTTATAGAAATACAAGCTGTTCAATTGATTTGTCTCTAATAGCAACTCATATACCCAAAAGAGTAGGACAATATGTTTGCAAGTTTCTCTGTCCGTGGATTAACAAAATTTATTTCGGGAGTACGCTCACTGCGAAACTATAACAAATAATAACAACTAAAAAACAGAGAATCCTGTATCGGTTTCGTACCAGTTCTTGAAGCACTGTGTACAGAGCAGTCTATTTTTGAAAAATCCAATATTTTGGGAAATCCAATGTACGTCAAACAGTGTAAAAGTTACGGTCAAATTATTGCTCAATCTCGACTCACTTTTGCAAGGCCAAGTTGATGGTGCTATCAGATCAATTTTATTGTGACTTTCGCATTACAAGATAATTCCTTATTTCGATCTAACCTGAAAGTTCAAATGTTCTTATTGTTCTTATTTTAACTTTTCCTCTGTTCGTATTTTGACAGATATAAAAGTATAAAAAACAAATTTTTAAAAGCTCTTAAGTGGAATGCAGTGGAGTAGTCAAATTTTTTCTATATACTTTTTACTGAACTGTTATATTGGCACATTTGTTGTTATAAATGAAAATTGCTCTTTTCTAATTGCTATGCTTTCAGCAATTTAATAGGTTATAACTATTTTTAGTTGAAAGAAATGCAAGACAATAAATTACCACAAAATTTGACGTTTCGTTGGATAAGTGATTGTCAGCTGTTTCGTTTATTAAAAATTAATTTTCCTTTTTTAAACAAGACAATGACATTTCACAGTCTTTCACATTTCAAATTCTGACATCTTTGTCCATTATCTAACCTTACTAGTGAACTAGTTGACATAATTTCATTGGCATAATTCATTTTACACCCAACAATTGACATAATTCATTTTACACCCTGTATCTACCAAACCGATTGATCAAATTTCGAAAATCGAACTTGGACGTATAGAGAATTGAAAGCTCTTTCCAATGATGTACCACTCGACCCCCATCCCATTTGAAATTTTTGAGGGGTGTAACCCCGCTTTGGGGGTTGATATTAGGGGTGTTAATTCGGCGTAGAATATGTCCTCCTCCCAAAGAAAATCGACAGGTTTTTGCGTTTTTGCGAAAAATTATTTTATTTTTCTTTGTCTTTGTGAGTTATTGTCTTTGATTCGTTTTTGTTGGTATTAAATGAGAACTAGGTAGTTAAAGGAAAAAAAAAATGAAACTCTAATCTGCTTGAATTTGTAAGGGTCCAATTTTTGTAAAATTAATCGCTAATCTCAATAGATTTTGTATTATCCAAATGTCAATGTCATAACGTACATGAATAGATATTTTACTTTTAATAAGTATTAAAAAGTATTATTTATTTGCTAATAACAACAACTGTGTAGATATAATAATACCTATGTTTTACGAATGTTCGGTTATTAAAATTCATTATATTTTTATTATTGACCACATTTACATATAATTATGTTTTATAACTATTTGTTAACCGATCAAAAAATATGTATTTTATTGAGTATCATATTCAATTACCAATTCAGTTTGTAATACCATATATCTAGGTAGGTAATTAATGCTTTTCAAAAAGTGATGTTACCTGATTAAAATGCCAGCACCTGGTAAAACCACAATTATTTGTCCATAGTACTTTGTTTTTGTATTCATAAATGAATACAAAATATTCTAGTTAGTTAATTTTATAAATCGATACGTAAGGTAATAAAACTAATAAGATGGTGTTAGGGAAAGTGGCAAGTGAAATTTATTAATACCTTAATTATTAATTAAGGAATGCAACATGGAGCAGATTTACTGTCTTTTTTCAAATAATAATAATAATAATAATAATAATAATAATAATAATAATAATAATAATAATAATAATAATAATAACCACAAGGAGTAGCCCGAAAGTCTGACACCTGTGTGAGAGAGGGGGCGACATATTATTATTTCGCGGGCCGCATTTGCGCCTCAGGAACGACTTACGTTGGAATGAGGGAAACCTGAAAAACCTCATAAGTTAGGGGGACAGTCAAATATCAACTAATTTTAATCTCTCACATAAACACCAAGCTGACATTCTTTCCATCCTAGGCCATTGCCAGGATGATTGCCAACCCATCCCTGAGAACAAGCCTTGATTTACGAGTAAACAATTTAATTAAAAAATGTTTGGTGTAATAGGGATTCGAATTCACGACCTCTGGGTTGAGCGATCGAGACACTAAACCCTGAGCCACCGGCCGCCCGGCCGCACCGATTGCCCGTTAAACCTTCCAAAATGGAATATAAATACCTATTTGTTTATAAGAAAATAGGAAACACTTGAAGTGTTGAACAATATTATAATTTTTTAAATATTTTAACTATTCGGTTATACTCATACTTGTACGTTTATTGTTAAAATACAATTAGGTCTACTTACAACGTTGCAGACACGGAACATTGCTCAAATGTCTGTCGTGGCAACGCTGTTGGATTGGAGCGATAGGCTATGCGCCCCGTGCTTCGTCTTCTAATTTGTTGCGCTTTAGCGGCGCTGTTTTACAGGGAGTTATGGGTTAATTTGTTTTACTTTTAAAAGGTCGAGAATTTTTTTTTTGATTTTCTGTCCTTATTGGACTTTCCCAATACCTAGTTAAAATTAATGTACCGGGTGGCCAAATAAGAATGGACGCCGGCTGTATCTCAGAAACTACTTATCGTATAAATTTGGGAAAAAAATTCTAATAAGTAAATCGGACAAGAGAAATCGCTGAAAATTATTTTCAAGTTCGTAGGATGACCGCTAGGGGTCGCAATTGCTATGACCAATCAGAAAATGCGATTTTTCTCAAAAATATGCCAAGTTAAGAGGTATTTTAACTAGTGGCATTGTAATCTTTGTAAAATTTGCAATCTTTTTCTTGTAATGCACTTTGCTCTATCTTTAAAAATAAAGTGGTGGGGGAAGGTTAAACTTTATTTTATTCAAATAAGGATAACTCCGGTTTGGGTTAACAGAATTAAACGAACTAGGGCTCGTTTAAAAGATCTTTTCTTACTAAATAATCTGCAGTATATACTGTTCCTGAACTTATTTTACCGCGGTAGCTAGAGGGCGCTGTTTGCCATCGTACACTGAAAGAAATTTCAAATAACTGTAAATAGAAATTGCATTTCCCCAACAAAATATCTGCATTAAATAGGCTCCAAATAGACAGCATAGTTACTACAGCATAAACGGTTTTGTTGAATCTGTCTACTTACCATTAAAAAAAGTTTTTGTTAACTTTTTCTTATTGTAAATCGATATTTTTTGCTGTCAGTAATGAAGGCCCATTTTATACTTAATAAGTGTTTTTTTGGGGATAGCAGATACTTTTCTAATGCAGTATTAATATTTTGTTGCCACAAAAAATTTTTTCTTACTACTAGTAAATTATTTTTGAGCCTTTATACAGTATGTTTTAGTAACAATTATAATTACTGGTTCATTACAGTAAGTACTTGTATTTGTCTTAATAACTTCACTTTATTAGCATAGAATGATATACAGTGGTTCTAGGAAAATGACACTATTGTTATTAGAATATGTATTTTAGTATTAGTTTAGTATATAGGAAAAGAAAAATAATGTTGCCAGATGCATACAGGATATATCAAGATAAAACATATTAACTCCTATATATATACAGGGTGTCCACCTAGTGCGCGTAAGTCCAATATCTGGGTTAATAAAAGAGATAACTTAATTTTTTTTTCTACAGGGTTGTCTAATATCCCGAGCTGCACAAAATGAAAATATATTTACATATTCAGGGTGTTCAGTTTTTCCTGGACAGGTACCAACTTCGTTTTTCTAAATGGAAATATATATTTTTTATTGCTTTTTCGAACTAAACCCTTGATTTTAGTAGGACTTTCATCAGCCTTCCCTATACCTAACTTAAACTGTTTTTGAAATATTGACGGGTGAATATTGACATTTTTGCAACTTTGACACCCTGTAAAATCTAAACGGTTTGAGATCAAGCAAAACGGTTTGCACATTCCTATCTTAACTTTTCATAAGCTATCGTTTGGTACTAATTTCAGAATTATCCAAAAATTTAAAATTTTCTGAAAATTTTGAAAATTTTTTATTCCTGTATAAATTTGAAATTAGTATCAAACGATAGCTTATGAAAAGTTAAGATAGGAATGTGCAAACCGTTTAGATTTTACAGGGTGTCAAAGTTGCAAAAATGTCAATATTCACCCCTCAATATTTCAAAAACAGTTTAAGTTAGGTATAGGGAAGGCTGATGAAAGTCCTACTAAAATCAAGGGTTTAGTTCGAAAAAGCAATAAAAAATATATATTTCCATTTAGAAAAACGAAGTTGGTACCTGTCCAGGAAAAACTGAACACCCTGAATATGTAAATATATATTCATTTTGTGCAGCTCGGGATATTAGACAACCCTGTAGAAAAAAAAATTAAGTTATCTCTTTTATTAACCCAGATATTGGACTTACGCGCACTAGGTGGACACCCTGTATATATAGGAATTGTATGGTGTTAAGCTTAACACACCCACATACATAATTTATACCTACATAAAATTAATAGTTTCCCAGCAAAGTATCTACAAAACTTAACCTCCAATAGTTTTCAAAGCACAGACATTTCTTACATAGGTAGTGTCCATATTCCTATACCAATTTTCTTGTAAAGTACCAGAATAACTGATGTAATGTCATGTAATACACTGTCAAATAACTGAAGCACCTTTGTTTTATCTATGCATATCTACTTTGGTGAAGTTATAGTGTTTTAGGTAATAAATACACCCTTTTAAAATTATTTATTTATCTTTCGTAATCTATACAAGAATTAGAAAGACTAATTACTCAAGCCTCTAATACGTTCTTTGACCAAATTAAATTTACCATAAACTAACCAAATAACGTTTACTCCACGCGGTACACACCCAGTCAACACAGTGAACACACGTAAAATGTGCGTAAAATGGCGTGCGGCTAGTAACCGATTAGCGAGAAATCTATATAGTGATCTCTATTGCGACTGCGCATTACATGACTTTCAAATAATAACTTAGTTACGGTAAGTCAGGACCGACTTGTCATAAACTAAGGTAAAGTAACCCCAACTAAGTAAGTCTCAAATTGGTGCACACACTTACTATAAAAGTTTATTTACTTGCCTTTAGGAAAATAAATGCTAGGAAAAATAATTAGAAAACGCACTATATGGGAACAGCAAAATGTCTATTTAAGGTAGTAAAAGCATATTAGCAAAACGATTTTCCTTATGGTTAGTGCCTTATAATATAATGGTAATAAGAAAAAGTGCTATCATAAAGCAGATCGTCTTAGCAAAACATTTTATTTGATCCATTTCCTTCAGTGTAACAGTTATTGCGCGTTTTCATAAAAATTTTAAATGGCAGGCTATGCATCTTTTTACATAGTTAAATAGAGCACAAAATTTCCAAAAAATCAGCTCAAATCGCAACTTTCTATCTTTTCTCTAACGGGAGATATTAAGAGAACTAAATAAAGTTAGGCTGCCGCCTATAATAGGCCTATAATAGTCTAATTAAAATTATATTAGTAGGTTATGAAACAAAAACTATGTTCCTTGAGTATGTTTTAAACCGTAGCTTGAGTTATTCCAAGGTCTTGCGCAATAGTTCTAGTACTTAGTTGAGGATTAAACTCTATATAAGCTAACACATTAATAATGTTCCCTTCGGTGTGACCTCTGCGTTGTCTAAGGTATACAATTAGTGAACATTTCCAGTTGTTCACAGAAGGTGAATTACTCGTAGAAAAACTTTTTACTGAGGTGCCGTCTATCATGATATTGTTGCGCATATTCTCTCGCAGCAACTGTAGCATTTCTCATTGCTTCAAAATAAACCATGTCAAATAACTCTTCGTTTGTAAAAATCATTTTGTAAGAAAAAACGAACAACAAACTACTGTTCAGAATAAACAAGAAAGCAACTCAAACAACAAGGAAAACCCGAACAATACAAACTTAATAAGACATGAAACGATATTAACTAAATGACATTAACATGTAGGTAACTAAAACGTTTTAATATTTTGACGTACCTACCTATTTACCTCTTTTTGTTTCGTAACCTACTAGTATAATTTTTAATTAGACTGTCATATGCCTAGGCGGCAGCCTAACTTTATTTGTTCTCTTAATATCTCCCGTTAGAGAGAAGATAGAAAGTTGCGGTTTGAGCTGATTTTTTGGAAATTTTGTGCTCTATTTAACTATGCAAAAAGATACATCTTGCTATTTAAAGTTTTTATGAAAACGCGCAATAACTGTTACGATGTCAAACAGCGCCCTCTAGCTACCACGGTAAAATAAGTTCAAGAACAGTATATATTGCAGATTATTCAGTAAGAAAAGCTCTTTTAAACGAGCCCTAGTTCGTTTAATTCTGTTAACCCAAACCGGAGTTATCCTTATTTGAATAAAATATAGTTTAACCTTCCCCCACCATTTTATTTTTAAAGATAGAGCAAAGTGCATTACAAGAAAAATATTGCAAATTTTACAAAGATTATAATGCGACTATTTAAAATACCTCTTAACTTGGCATATTTTTGAGAAAAATCCCATTTTCTGATTGGTAACAGCAATTGCGACCCCTAGCACCCATCCTACGAACTTGAAAATAATTTCCAGCGATTTCTCTTGTCCGATTTACTTATTAGAATTTTTTTCCCAAAGTTATACGATAAGTAGTTTCTGAGATACAGCCGGCGTCCATTCTTATTTGGCCACCCGGTACTAATGACTGAATAACCCTGTATATCAAATAAGATAGATACACAGAAAATTTAGAGGTAATCAACAAAACATAAGTGTGGTATTTGTTAAGTTTTATTTAAATTTTAAAAACTATGCTACAGTTAGAATTTCAGGAGTCAGTACTTAATACGAGTGATGTTATGAAAGAGAAAATAATTAAAGCTAAAGATATCCCTCATCAGATTCCTGATTTCATGTTTTTCTTCACCCCTATTAACTGAATTGTGCGTGTTCTCATTAGCTGTCAGTCTATTTGAACTAGGTCCCTTTATATAAGTTGGTATATTTAAATTTCAACCTCCCATTTGCTTTTCTAGGACCGTTGGGTAAAGCAAGCTGTTTTGCTTTCATTTCATTCCGCGCTCGACCATGTCAAAATGTGAATGTGTTACTTTGCCTTGCCCATCCAACTACACATTTCAGCATATATTGCATACAGAGATGGGCTTACGATACCATACAGCATATTACTAAACAATAATATAAGCTATTACGAACGAATGGCTGAAAAGACCTACGAGTAAAGTTGCGTAAGAATACTTCTTTATTTATTTAATTACAGCTGTCCAATGGGGTAACATACAATGATAGACAACAAGGAAAACAATATTTTATATAAGTCGAACGAGAAACAGCGTAAAATAAAAAGTGGTTCATTGGAGCAATAAAAAAGTTAAAATAATTATTAATATTACAGACTAAAAGTTATATTAATAAAAAAATATACAAAAATAAAAGCAAATAGAAACCAACCACTGGCTTACACTAAAAATAGTTTCTTAACATTATAAATATTTGAGTTGAATATACATGCCTCATCAGAAAACAATACTATTCTCCCGAAGTGAGGTTCTATTAAGTTGTGACTCAAAAACCGTTGGCAAAAAGCTAATCGATGTGGATAATCTTCAGGATTTAAAGTATGTACCCGTTGTAAATGGTAGGGGTAGAGGAGTTGTTCATGCATGACGCGGTGTACCGTCGACCTAGAAGTGTGCAATTGCGCAAAATGTATTTATGTGTCAATAATTTGAATACATTATTAAGTAATTTTAATATTGGTGTCACCCCATATTTATCTTCTTATACAAATTATTTGAGAATATCAGGAACTAACACTGTAGCAAAATGAAAAAAACTTCGTTTAAAACTCAATGTGATAGTTTTACAGTTTTTAAGATATTTAAAAAAAAATGTAATTAACTTCCGATAAATATGATATGTACTCGGAAGGAAGCATTTCCAGATAATTGTCTATAGAATCTTTCAGTATATCATTACATAAAATTTATAAACGTATTTTTGAGAAATTCTTGATACATTTTGATGTATACGGACGGAATCCTAACAATGTAGAACGTAATGTGCAACAGAATATCGGTAAACAGGATATGAGACGGAGATTTCTCTAGCTGATATCCCTCAAAAAAGTTATTACTCGAAGCTATCCATTCTATACGTCCTTAAATTGCAGTTAAACCATAAAATCAATCCTTTTCCTGTAAATTTTATCTCTACCTACATATATGTGAGAAACTTTGGCCTTATAGGTCTGTTTAATGAACCATGAAAGTAAATAAAGTTTTGTTATAGTTTAACAAAACTATAGGTTAGGTTAAACTACAATGCGTTAAAAATATATTGAAAAATAACCTGAAGTACTGTCTAATTAAATATCATATAATGTACGGGACTGCGGCAATGTAAACAAATATATTCAGAAAATGTGAAATATCTGTTATTTTCTTGCTTTTGAGTGTTCAAGTATATAATAGTTTATGTACTCCTTAGCCTTCTTTTCGGAATAGGTTATCAGTAAACTAAGAAAAAAAGTATTCTAATATAGTATAAAGCTTTGTTTTCACGATGATAGTTGTTATAGTTGCTGCCATGACAGCGTCTCACAAAAACTATATCGTATACAGTTCAGTTCCTTATTTATTTTTGTACATACTTGATAATTTATTCAACATTTAGTTAGGGAGGGCAGATTTTGTTGATTACGGCAGTGCGTTCAGGAATGTGAAAGAATATTCTCATAGTAGTACGGGTAAAGAAAATCTGCATCTTCTTTGATGTATGTATTATTGATTATTATTATTCTCTTAACAAATTATGTAGTTAATTATTGATAGCTTAGTATATATGCCTAAAGTTTGTATGTACTAATGTATGTACTAATCGTAAGTATACTTTTGTTTAATAAAAAAAAGTTGTAAAGCATGGGAAAATCTGTCTAGAGTGCTTGTTTAAGAGGCTTCTTGGTGAAAATTTAATGAGAAAATTAGAGAACCACTCTGTGAATTTGAAGAATGATTAAGTATGTAAAATGATAGTTATTATTATATCAGTCCTATTACGGATTTTTTGTATCTTGGGCCAATCATCATATATATTATGTATTTTCGTTTCTACAGATCCATGTTCAATGATTTGTTATATTCTTTAATATATATTTGTATTTAAAACAATGGGTAATAGTCAAAAACGTCCCTTTATTATATTCAGTTCTAGATGGCTGGTTGTTATGTCAATAGACTATTTTTGCACTTCTGCCGGATGCGCTGGTATATGTAACATAAGGTCACACTTTATTTCTAATTTAAACAGCGTTGACTTTGAGAACTTATTGGCAAATATTCCAGCAATTTAACAAAATTAAACTTATAATTTTTATTTATTTGAAGGAGATGCCGAAGACAACTCCTCCACGGACAATATGTCCCGACTGGCATTGCATTACATCGGCATCTCCGTAGGAGTCGCCACATGGATCATCGAGACCAAATACCAGACACTGACCGGTTTCGCGCTTATTTTGCGCTCATCAGAGTGCATAGGTAGTGGACTCGATGAACGATGTTACGACGTGATTGCCTAATGGGCATCGTGAATGTCAGTAGTGGTGATATTTTATCTCCTTCAAATAAATAAGTAGGATTGTACTGGATCTGAGCCGTAGAGTTGCGACTTTTAAAAAAATTCAGGCCAGGCCAGATAAACTCACTGAACGTTTGGCACAATTAAAGCCAGACCTCTTGACAGTAATGGCCCGGCCCGGCCTACCAGACGAGGCCCGGTCAGAACAGGCCAGGCCCGGCCAGAACAAACCAGGCCAGACTAGGCCAGGCCAGAACCGACCAAACCAGATTGAAGTCGGGAACAACAACGGGAAAGTTACAAAAACATTTTATTAGATGACAGGTC
Organism: Pogonocherus hispidulus; assembly: GCA_963924545.1. Classification (NCBI taxonomy): domain Eukaryota; kingdom Metazoa; phylum Arthropoda; class Insecta; order Coleoptera; family Cerambycidae; genus Pogonocherus; species Pogonocherus hispidulus. Next base: position 75,327,210 of record OZ004693.1, read on the forward strand.
ACTTTCCATTAGAGATGGGATTTGAGTAGTAGATGACAAAATAAGGGAGGTAGTGACTTTTATAATATTCATAATAAAATATTTCGTAATACCCTGCACTTTTGTTAACATTATCAATAATCATTTTTGGTACAAAAGTTAAAATAAATGAATTATGTTGATTGTATGGAGAATTTTGCGGCTTAATTTTTCAATAGTAAATATTTATGCTTATATTGGAAAAGATACATATCTAATGGCCTATCCCACCTACATTAATAAAAATTTTAGATGTGCTTAAATAGCAGAGTAATACTTATAATAATTATTGTTAAGTATAATTTTTCCATTTAAAGGCCCTTTAAATTTTAAGTAGTATCAGTGAGATTGGCTGTAAGTGATCAGATAAATGAGTGAAACACCTCACGTTCAATTCCTGACACGAAAAACAAGATATAGTATTTTAAATTTGTTAAGTTAATACGGCAAACCGGTTAACTCAGCTCAGGTCTGAACCGGTCCGAACCGGTTCGAACCAGCCAGGCCCAAACCGGCCATGCCAGGTCCGAACCGGCTAAGCGAGGCCCGAAGGCCCGACTCGGCCAGTCGGGCCTGGCCAATTCAATTACTGCTCGGCCCGGCCAGGTATTACAAAGCATCCGGCCAAGTCCAGCCCGGCCAGTAAAATATGCCCATTTCCCCGGCCTGGCCAGGCCCGATTTCGGGCCGGGCCTGGCCTGGCTGGGCTTCTGGCCTCAAATCCCAACTCTACTGAGCCGCCTCATAGACACTCTGGTTAAGAATTTAGAATGATCTGTTGGCTAGATCAATGTAAGTATTTATGAGATTTAATTGTACACATTGGCATCGGAACGGGTAATATCTATGTTAAAGAACATTAATTAACTGAAAAATATATTATATTATTATATAATATTTATTTATATTATTAGATGTTATTTATATTTTCCTATTTTCCTAATAACGATTCGGGAGGCTTGAACCCCTGAGTCTCTATGGAGCAGCTGCCACTGGTGGCGTATCTAACTTTGACAGTTTCTGTCAGTTGTTTTTATACAAATTCAACTGATAGTTTTGTACACGTTAAATAGCGCTTTTAGTGCTAAAAAATTTTCTAAAATAAATAAAAACCATTATCCACTGTTTAAAATGCTTTAACATCCTTAGGAACCATTTTAGGGCAACTGTTATTTTTATTTTTCGATGTATGCACCCTTTGACGTCCGGAACACTCTTTTTTTACACCCCGTATGTTTTTACAAGTGATTCATAGCCATTTTACTTAACGTAATGTAATACGTTATAATGTAATTTTAGCAAAATATTACTTTTAAACTTATTTTATATAAAAATTTTTGTATGGATTAAATTCTACATGAACAAGAAGAAGCAAAATAAGGAATCATTAGAATGTTATTTAAGAATTGAGTGGGTCCTTCATATTGACGAATGCACTCCTGCACTTTGCCAGGTAATCTGTCTATCTGACTATTGATAAACTCTTGAGGTAGAGTCCCCTAAGCCTTTACCATAACATAGCAGATCTCATCTAAAGTGACCAGAGGATGCATGAAATCTTGCGTATGACAATCCATCAATTCCACACCCTTGCACTTACTAATACTCGTAAATAAACTTTATTATTATTTATTACTACAATGTACAAGGTAATAAAGCTATCTTAGATACAATATTTACTTCATAAGTGTGTTAAATAAAATGAGACACTTAATAAAAATTATTCAAATATCTAGAATACGAATAATAGGCTTTGTATATAAGTAAAATTTTCAAATGAAACAATAAATACTGTCACTTATGGATTTATGTTCGTTTTAGTTCAGTTCAAATGAAAAATTGTAATTGTTTACAATTAGGAACTTTATACATAATTAATAAATTAATTAGTTAAAGCTTTCTTAATGGCACGAATAAGTGGATAAGTTTCGCCACCACAAATTCCAAGGAAATCGTCGGTATCGTAAGCCCATACCATTACACCAGCCAAATTTTTCTCGTTTGCATATTCAACTTTCAGAGTTAGAGATCTTTCGTCGTCGTAACCAACCCACTGGTCGCCAGACACCCTGTGGGGTACTTGTTGCTCGTCATCCCATACGTAGGTCCAGTCGCTGTGTAGTTCACAAATCTACAAGAGAAAGTGGAGTTTACTTTTTTAGGAAGCAAATTTGACAAATACAGAATATAATAGTTCAATTTAATTAAATTAAATCAAGTATTGTATCGCCGAATCCAACCATCATTTTGTTGGTATTGGTATGCACATTGGTATTATTGATTTATTTGTAAACATAAATGGTAATTTTTTCATAAAATAAGTAACTGATTTTCTTTGGTTACATAGTATTTAAATATTATACAGGTTGAGTCAACGAAAAAATTTCATCCTCGATTATCTGTTAAACGATTGGCTTCCATGGAAAATTCAGTGACAGGTCGATTTTTATTTGAAGAGGGACAGATTTTTATATTATTGTCATTTATCAAGGCATTCCAAAAAAGAGAGGTTTACCAAAATTTACATTTTTTGAACGGAACACCCTGTATATTTTTATAGATTTGGATAGACCGTCCTCTTAAGAATCTATTGATATAGGGTTTGAGGGATATAGCTCTAATAGTAAGGTAGATATGACCATAAATAACTACCTTAAGAGTATCTAATGTGTTGGAGAAAGACTTTGTAGTGACTGAAGCTGACTGTAATGAATCGATATTCTCTTTCTAACTTATTATACTTATGAAACACTTTTATGTATATCTCTCTCACTATTACAGCTATATATGCATCAAACCCTATATCAATATATTCGCGAGACGACGTTCTATTCAAATCTGTAAAAATACACAAGCTGTTCCATTTAAAAGTGTAAGTTGTTTTAAACGTCTCCTTTTTCGAACACCCTGTATGACTGTCAATACTATAAAAATGTTTCCGCTTTCAAATAAAAATCGACATGTCATGGAAACCGATCCTTTGACAGATAATAGAGGATGAAATTTTTCGTTGAATATTATGCAGGGTGTGTAGCGAGCTGAATCGGTCTGTAGAATGGAGAACCAGTGAACGTAAAATTTTAAAAATTTACATGGGGCTAATTTATGGCGTTGACTTTTTCAAAAAATATTCTTGACTTTCTGCCACTTCCTGTTATACTAGAAGTCGATATCAACTTACTTATTTCAAAAGAAATACAACATTTTTTATTGGATTATTAAATTTTGCGATAGCACCCCTCTTGAGTTTTTGAGGAAAAACTGATTTTTTTGTATATATACGTATAACTGATATTATAATACTAAATAAGCAAAAAACAGAAGTCTTCTTGGATATAGCAAATTTTACACATACCTAAGTAAATCTGATATATTACATCATTTATATTTTGATGGTTACATGTGAAACTGTATATTAATGTACTTAGACTACCATCAATAAAACAAAGATTTTTTATGTTCTCCCTGTTAATAATCAAACCGTTTTCGAGGGAGTAAGCTTCCAATTTTTTTTATTTTTTGCCAAGATTTGCCCGGGATAACAAGATCATCTGCATACAAAAAAGAATATACGTCTTTCATTATTAATTAGACCTACCGCGCCTTTTAGAATATACCAAAAAACAAATCAAAGAGAAGAAGAGGATTTCGCTTTGAGGAATTTATTCGGTCGTATCAAATTTTATCGAAAAATTATTTCCAGCTTTGATCTGTATCGAGCGTAGATTTAAGAACTTGGACAAACCAGTATTAAATAATTTGAGCTAGAGATTCTGATCTCTGATGGAATGAAATACTCCTTTAAAGTAGGTACACAAAGGCACACTGTTTTATTTTGAGCTGAAGTTGTATAATAGATTTTAAAGTGAAAATGTTATTTAAAACTTGATGGGTTGGAATTATCGTCAATATTATCGTATTTTGACATGTTTGTCACTCTTGGTACGGAAAAGGAACAACACTTATGGAAACATAGTGAACACACTGGTGTTTCATTTAAGAAAACAATTTCTTTGTCTCTGAGAAACACTGTACCTGAAAAATAGGGAAAAGTTGCTATGGAACTCATGCTTTTACACATAAGTCAGACACAAAAAACTTTTTAACTAGCGTATTAAAGGTACTGTTAATTTGAAATTCGAAATATTTGAAATTTAGCAACTAGGTAAAAAATAACCTGAACAGTTTTAATGAAAATTGGAATGTGACAATTTTGATGGGTGTAAATTAGTCTTAGTCTAATAATTTTTGTTAAAAATCTCTAATACGAGAGTGTTATAAAATTTCCATTTAATATTTCTGGAAATAACGACAAATCACCTACCCAAACATATTTAGAGAAAATACAAACACTTACTTCATTGTATCCTAGAACACCATCTTGGCGAGTGTAAGGACCTGCAGCTCCACCGCCAGTGGTTGGTGCGTAGAGCTCTGCGTTATTTGGATCAGCCAATGTGAAACTTCTGCCGTAAGTTCCGAGTCCAAGGTGCATTTTGGATATATCAGCACCTCTGTCGATCCAGTGCTGGATTCCAGATTTCTGCGAGAATAAACCAGTAGAAATAATGTTCTGCTTTTCTCGTGAGCGTTGTTACTTACCACGTTCAAAGTTGCATTTCCGGCATCATCTTTGCTCGACGCGGTCAGAGGTGCAGTGTGGCCGACGAATGTTTCGAAGGCGCCATGGAAATCGTAGACCATAATGTTGATGATGTCTAAAAGCCTGAATTAGAAGTACGAATTAGTATATTAATAACAACTTTTATGCAATAAAAATTATTCTTGCGTGCAGTGGCGCACCCAGGTGGGGGGGGCAACTGGCTATGCCCCCCAAGATCTTAAAAAACACTTGCAACGTACTACGCGCAATTTGCGCGTAGTTTTAATTATTTCAAAAGACAGATTGCCAGGAACGACTTTGAAATATCTCCAACAATAAACATTATATACTAACACTGAAATAATATTCAATTTAAAGTTAAAATGTATAGTCTTTATATTATTATGTTATAATATATAACAACATATAAAATGTTTATATGTTGTTATATATAGTTTTTATGCATAATGTATGTACAAATATTATAACGTAACATATCATTCAGTCTCTTTTGAAAATTCCTTTTTATATTTTGTACCTACTTTGAATTTAGAATTATGTACTTTATATGTACCGGGATATCAAAAATTATCTTGGTCAAGGGTGGTTGTGGAATGTAAAACGTGTGTCTTACTTTAAATTTGAAATAATTATGTCACTGTCACACTGACATCATCAATAACCTACAAATTTCATACCTATTTATTTCAGTTGTAAAACAATAATGAACTACAAATTATGAAATAACGGTTTTAGTAACAAGAAAAACTAAATTACAGTAATTGTTGGAAATGTCCCCCGTTTTATTCGATGCACAAGTTGACGCGCCACCTCATGCTGTGAAAAGCATTTTGCAGCATTTCTGGCGTTATGGTTGTACATTGCTGAACAATTCTTTGTCGCAGTTCTTGCAAATTGTTTACCGGAGTTGCGAAAATCTTGTTTTTTAAGTAAGGAAATATAAAATAGTCCATAATTGTCAGACAAGGTGATCTTAGAGGAAACTCAACTTCTGTATGCAAACTTATCAGCCGGTCATCAAAAAACTCGCGGAGGAAAGTAATATTTTCGTGTAGTATGTGCTGTTGCACTGCCATGCTGGAAATAACCGTACCGAAGTTCATCATCGTTTAACTGTTGCACAAATTCAGCCAAAATGTTGTGTCTGTACCATTCTGCGTTGACGGTGAAATCGAAAAAAATTGGCCCAATTATTCTTCTGCGAGAAACTGCCATCCAAAAACCAATTTTTTGAGCATGTAGTGACGATTCAGTAAAAACATGAGGGTTATCATTGCTCCACATTCGCATATTTTGAGAACTGATGTATCCCGAAAGGTGGAACCACGCTTCGTCAGAAAAAAAAGTTAAGTACAGAAGATCGTCATTCATTAAATTATTGACAAACCAATGGCAGTAAGCAAGGCGTCTGGGGTGGTCTGCTGGCAGAAGAGCTTGATGTGCTTGCATCTTATATGGATGCATGTTCAAGTCTTTCTTTAAAATCTTATGACATGTTCCATAAGAAAATCCAATTTTTTGAGAAAGACGTTTCAAAGGTTTTGCAGGCTCCTCTTCCATACGTTGACGAACGTCATTGACAACTTCTTCTGTACGAACTCTTGGTCTACCAGCACCTTTTTTATGAGTCACACAACCAGTTTCGCGAAACACTTCAACACAATTTGTAAGGCACGCATAAAAATTCGTCCGGTAATATTGCCACGTTTGGGAAGTACTCTCGAAAATTGTCCAAACACAAACGTTGACTGTATTGCCAATTTCCATTTACTAGCGCACCCGTTCGAAAACAGCCTTCAATTGTGCTGTGTGGTAAGAGGCATGATTCAAAAACTGGATTAGAAAATTTCAGCACAATGACTTGACAGATTCTGACACAACAAAACATATTCAAAAATTTAAAGTAAGACACACGTTTCCACAACCACCCTTGACCAAGATAATTTTTGATATCCCGGTACCTATACTACACAGTATGGTAAAATGTACAAAACGAGAATAATTTATCGAGTAGTAATTCATTAATCGAGTCCAACAATTAATTTGTCGCTCCTAGGTCGCACTCCTATACAGCCACATAATAATATATTTTAGAAAATATTGTATTGTTTTTTTTTATATTTATTTTGGATTCGTATAAAATGTATTTGTTAAGTTGTTAAGTATATTTTTTTAACAAATACACATATACACCTACTTAACACAGACATACATGATTCTTTCGCTTTCGTTTATTATATGAATCCCCAATAATTATCTGAAGCGTTGCTCCCTCAAGATTTTTTTGTGGGTGCGCCACTGCTTGCATGAGTTTTAAAAGGCAGAATCTAGAGCGCCGTGCCCTATGTATACAAAAAATAACCGTTGTACGGAAATATATCGTGAATAAAGGTATTTACAAATTCCTATTGCTAATTTTCGTAGAAGTGGCTATATACATGTTTGCGTATTTCGTGAGATATAGAATCTCGGCTAATTGGTGTGCACAAAAATAAGGAAGCGAAAGCTGCTTCAGCACAAGGGATGTACGCTATACGCTTTAGCTACTACTCGTAGTACTAAAATATATTTATTCAACATCTATACAGTGAGTTCCAGAAGTAATGTCTAAATTCATTTAAAACTCAGCGGTGTAGTTTTTTGAAAAACGCCCAGATCCGTCGATTTTTATTTTTTAATGCGGTTTTTTGTATACTAAATTCATGTATACAGGGTAGCTTAAAAATAAGTTACGACCATCAACATTTTTTAAATGAAAACACCTATTTCTTATTTCATTTTTGAATTCTGCATCGAATTCTAAGTCTGTTTCATGTACCACGTCCTATACATATCTTCAACTGTTTTTGAAATATTGACAGGTGAATATTGACATTTTGCAACTTTGACACCCTGTAAAATCTAAAAGGTTTGAGATCAAGCAAAACGGTTTGCATAATCCTTTCTTACCTTTTCATACGCTATCGTTTGACACTAATTTCAGATTTAGCCAGAAATTAAAAATTAATGATTAAATTTATCTCTGTTAAATCTGAAATTAGTGTCACAATTTAGCTATTTACGTACAAAATTAAAATCTTATCATTAATAAACTAAAACCTTACCACTTGATAATTCTGTCTTTTCAAACAAATTCTTATATACTTTATCTTATGACTTATGATTTTACTTATGACTAAGTTTTACTTATTACTGTTGACTTTTCCTTGATTAGTTTAGACACTACCATTATAATGTGTTTTAGAATTTAATTCTAATATAATGACATAAAAATATATTTTGCCCATACTTCAGTAACGAATTAATGTTTATTCAGGTATTTACTCAGTTTCATATTTCAGATAAAATCACTATCTCTTAGTGATTCTCATCCAAAATGAATGAATCCAAAAGTAATATAATTAATTTAGTATATAATTTAGAACTCGTGTAGAAAGAATGTAATTCAAAAGTAGATTTGTAATTTTAACATAAAAAAATAACCTTAGGAATTCGTACATTTTAGCCACTAGCACAAAATATTCCACATAGGAAAATATGACATTTTCCGCGTAACTCAATACTGGCTTTTCTGTTTATTGTTTCAATGTTTATTACAAAAAACCATAGTGTGTAGTTTTTATAGTATGTATTTTTAATTATTGCAATTGAAATGTTTTTTATTGTGTTTAACCCTTATAATTTAATTATTTATGTATATATTAAACTCATTATTATTTAAATAAACACCCGGTATACTGTTAATTTGGTTTTTGCTACTTTTATCCATTGGGTAATTAGTAAACGACATTCCCGGGCCATTTTGTTCATAATTTTTTAATTTGGTTTAAATAGGTGATTCGCATTTGTTCCATCTACTAGAATTATTTAACGTAAGTTTCTTTCCAGAAAAACAATATGAAATATGTTCGGTTTCAAAGTAAATAACAAGATTGTTGACAATGATTATCTAGTCACTTGTTTTAACAACGTAGTTGTCAATATTTATTTAATCATATCACTTTATTTTTCGATATCTAAAGTGGTTCTAAATATAAGTATTTAAGTGGATTTGAATTATTGATTCAATTTATGAAAGATTCACTCAAAAGTCTACGTGAAAGAGATTTTTTTAAATTAATCATAATGAGTCTCTTAATGGGCCTTCCTCAGAGTGTAAAATAGCTTTTATTTTTCATAAATGGAGCAGAATACTAAAAAATTCGAATATTTGAACACCACCTTTCTTATTTTATTATTTTTATTGTTACTTAGTAGTTTTAAATAATAAATTCGTTTTGTTAATTTGTTGGTATTATCTAGTTCTTATTTAACTTGAGCTATTTTTGTATATAAATACGTCTCATAAGTTGAAGATATAACACTTGTTTTCTTTTTATCGCGTAGTACACAAGATAAAATTCTACTACATGTCTGCACTTTAGATAACCGAATTTATTTGTATTTTAAATATTTTTCATTTTCAAGTAATTTATAAAAAAAATGCGACTTACTCGCTAACAGCTGGGACATCGTATGCGATGTCCATGTTGGTAATTCCTCCAGAGACGGCTGCAGATAGTAAGTATCCCCTTGGATAAAGAGCAGTTTTAAGTTCTTTGAGAAGTTCCACGAAATTGGTCTAAAAGTTGTAAAATAAATCAGAATATCTAGTAAAAAATGCTCGAAAGGCCCGAAAGACCAAAATAAAATATTTATATGGGAAATTTTCAAATCTTATCAGTAAATTACGAAACACCTGTTTGGAAAACACCAAATACAAAATCCTTACCTATTAAATTTGATATACAGTATCCACCAGAAATTTTACAACATACACCAGATTAGTTTATGGTAAATACATTTGAACACAACTACTCTACTGGAAATATGCCCCGACTGGCATTGCATTACATCGGCATCTCCATAGGAGAAAACTGTCTGTCAATTTGACAATAATTGTCAGACGGATAGTAGTAAAGACCCAAAGAGGGCACTACGGCGTGTTTCTCACCACTACTAAGATTATAACTATAGTTTTTATAATTACGTAATTAATAATATTTCACAGAAAAAAAATTCAAGATATTCTATGGCGCTTCAAACATTTAACCATCTTTTAACACAAAAGTCTCAAACTTTATACCCGAATTAAGTTATACTTAAATTATTGTACTTCTTCCGCAGATTCACATTTTTCTAGACTTTGGAAATTTGAGCTGCGGAATATTTGTTGCCAATTTCTTAGACTTTTTAAAAGAAAACTTTCTGATAAACATTGTATATTAAATTTCAAGTAGGTTCAGATCCCTATTTGGAAAATTCCAAGACTAATTTGAAAATTTCTAAAACTCAATTGGAATTTTATACATATTAATAATTTTTTCCTGGCATTTTGAAGCTTTTGTACTGGAACAATCAGTAAAGGTTATTTTTAAATCTATTTGGCTCAGCCAGATTCGCATATTGAAAATAATAGACAATTATCAACAAATAAATGTTTTGTAATAATAAGGATAAGGTAATGATGAAATTACGAGCATCTGAGTAACAATTAAAAAAATTAATACACTTTTTTTGTTACTTCTGATTATGGCATTTGTAACTTGCTAAAATAACATCGAAGGGACCCACAGCCAACTTGTATATGGAGATTAACTTTTATCAGTAATTAAGGAAATATAATCAGTCTCTTTATTTTCATAAATAGGTCTTATTAACCTCATGAGGTGATTTGAGAATCTCCATACATAAAAAGCACGTGTTTCCACATTCACCACTAGATAACGTCAAATATTTTAACTGTCTATTTTTCTTTGACCAACTAGAGTTTTAATGGCACTAGACCTAACCTTTGATGAATTCATAAACTATCAACTTACAGGATCGTGTTCAATATCAGATCCGTCCCTTATACCAGGATATTCCCAATCAAGGTCAAATCCATCGAAGTTGTGCTCTTCGAGGAAGAGGACTACATCTTCAGCAAGAGCTTTACGTTTCGCGGGGTCAGCTGCTACTTGGGAATATTTCTCAGATCCTTCGTTCCATCCACCCATACTGACCATGATTTTTAAGTCTGGGTTCACTAGTGTCAGATTGGTTAAATGCGCGAAACCCTCTGGAAGGAAAAAAATACATTATAATTTAAAATATACTGTAAATCAAGTTGCCTCATGCGTATTTAAAATAAAAAGTTGGTAAAGGGAACCACCTATGTGGTAATTTAACAATTGAACACACTATCTACTGTGTATTATAAATTACATTATATTTTTTACAAAATGTGTAATTGCAAACTTATTCTATTTTGAATCATTGTTTGAAAATTAATTTTTAAGTCGTAATTGCGGTATACCGATTATATTCATTATCAGTATTAAAAGTTATTAATTAGTTAACACAAAAAATTTCCAGCTTCTACTATTTCATTTTAGCTTTATGAACATCATTGACAATTTTTTGTTTTTAAGATAGGAAGCCACTTAATATAAAATATTAAGTGGCTAATATTAGTGTTAGATACGAGGATTAACATTAATAAACGATTTGGTTTTAAACTAAACGAGGACTGATACTGACACTTTCTACTATTTTAAATTAATGTTGAGCTATTAGATAAGAACATTTAAATGAAATACCTTTACCAAATTAACACTGACCTAGTTTTCCACATAACACCAAATCACTATACTGTCATATACACGCGTTTCGCCAACTAAGTTGGCATCATCTGGAGATGATTAAAACTAAATCTATGCTAACATTGTGTCCTATTTATACCTAAACATATCCAACATATTCCTAATGTTGGAGAAACTAGAAGATCAATTCAAACTAGATTCAAGAAACATATGGCTCAAATCTGGTAGAACAGATAAGTCCAGCGTCGCCATAGATGCGTTTGAGAACAACCATAAAATATATAGTAGCAATTTAATACTAATTAGGAGAGTAACAAATTCCTAAGAGTTACAGTAAACTAACTTCTTTAGATTGGGAAAGTAATGTTAAGTGAAGTCTTCCTGCATTTTGAAGTTTTAATCGAAGACATACCCACGTTTCATGTACTTATAACTGTATAAATTATGGTTTACGTGGCTGGTAACGTAGTTCTGCACATTAAACAATAAAATAGAAGTTGTTACTTACTTAATCCATCGTCATTGGATTCCCATCCGTCCAAGATCTGAACTTTTCCTTCGGTACTAAGACCTACAAAACCGAACAAGATGTGTGTGCATAGGGATGGATCTATATTCGCGACATCGAATTTGCCATTTCCTGGCCTATATACCGTCCAACTTGCAAAGTAGCAGACGATATTCTTTGCTGAAAATTACAAACAGAGAATTTAGTTATCCATAGTTAATACTGAAAATTTCAATATGTTTTGTTTGTTATTTAGTGAGTTATAATTTTACTGCAATAGTAGATTATATAATTCCTATTAATTAACAACAAACGTTTAGAGATTTTTCTAAATATAGAAATATATTGTTACTTATATACAAATTATTGAAATTATTTGTTCCACTTAGGTCACTTTCATTAATTTATAAAAATATCATGTGTTAAAAGTTAAATAATGATCCAGTAGTACTGATTATATCCATAAATATGACAAACTGTTCTACTTTGAGCAACCTTGCCCATGTAATATGGTAGATCTCTAACAATTTATTTTTTTTTAAGTTGTTGTATATAAAACCTTACGCTTATGCTATAATATAATGTAATGCAAATTATCTTTTCCAATTACAGTTATTAAATGCTATTCAAGTCATTTTTACTATTTATTGGAAAAGAAAATCTAAATATGATTCTTCAATTTTTGACATTCATTTTTTGTCTATTTATTTTATTTATTTTCACCGATTTTGGCACTGATAGTCGGTAGATTTTTTCAATAGGTATTAGCAATTGAAAAAATCAAGTCGCTTATTATTTATCAAATTTATATATATTTATAAAAGTAAAACACACTGTCTAATGTAAATTTAAGGTACAAGTCAAAATAGTAAGATAAATTTAATGTAAAATATTTTGCAGAGAAAATATACTGACTACTTTGGAAAACTAAAACTAGAAATTGCAGCAAACATACCTGACGCTGTCCCTGACAGCAAAACTGCAGAAGTAGCTACTAAGAGAAACACTGCGGATACCTTCATTTTGGTACTTGGTTCTGATAATCACTGTGCAGATTCTTTAATTTCTATATATTTATACAACTGATAAAGACACTTAAGTTTATATCTGTGATCTGGTAGACTGAGATATAAAAAAGACAATCTAATCTGTAAAACAAATTGTATTTTGATCAGTATCGCAAGAGATTTTTTCGTTAATTGCAAAGTGAGTCAAATTTTGGAATTTTTGTTATGTTTGGAACTTTTGTAGGTATAGGGTGAGCGAAACTTGATGTCTCAGGTCTATTATTACGAAAAGGAAAAACAAGGGAAAAAACTGAAAAGATGTTCCTAAATGGAATTGAGTAAAGTCCATTTTAAGCTAAATTTGCATATTTTTCCAAATTTCGAAACTGCAGTAAAAACTTTTTTTTTCGGAAAAAAATTATAAGGAAATTTGTAAAAAATATTAACAAAAATTGGCAATCGTCAAGATTTAAACAAGTAGCCTTTGGAAACATATAGCAGTCGCATCTGTCAATAATTAAACTTTGAAAAATAAAGTTTACAGAACACCATCTGTTAACTTGGAACATTTAAAAGAAAAAATCAGAAATGCTTGCGACGAACTATCTATGGAAATGTTATGTATGGCTTGAGTAAGAGAAGTGAGGCGGAGATTGGATAAGTATTTAGTAGGAGTGGTCATATTGAAAATTTCTTGTAGTGATTGTCTATATACTTTATTTCTTTCTGTGGTAATAGTAATAACATATTAGGTATTTTTTCATGTTTAATTAATAATTATTAATAATGGTTAATAATAATAGTAATCAATAATGCTTAATTATTGACAGATGCGACAAATTTGCTTATAATTTTTTAACGGAAGAAGATAGCAAATTTTCTTCTTTACAAAATTTGTTCAGAAAAATTAGCTCTTTTTAAATAATCAAAAATATAGGTGTTTCCGGAAAAAATAATTCGATGACGTCTTTACTTCAGTTTCCAAATTTGGAAAATATGCAAATATGGCTTTAAATGGACCTTAGGTTAGGTTAGGTTACCGTAACTCCATACCGTTTTTTGAATTACAACGGTAGGAACCACGAGCTTTAAGAGCTGCTTGCCTGCCTGAGAAGATTTTTATCAATTGTAACTTGCGTTTGGTCCAGCCTCTGTACACACAATTCGATGGTATAGATATCTGCCTGAAATATAGTTGCATAACTACGAAGGGATGAGGATATTTTTACCGTTGGGTTACAACTATACACTCCGGCTCCAACACCCGTAGGTGTTTTGGAGCCATCTGTAAACCAACAATTATCTGCTCTTAATAGGTCAGCTTTATTCCGATCCCATTCATTTCTTCCTGGGAAGAGAGTGTTAAAGAGCAGTTCATCGTTGGTCGTTGCAGGCATGACATCTGAAATTATCTCCAGGATGCTGTGACTTTCCATGTCATCCAGCAGCCTATTGTGCTCCATAATGTCAGACTGCGGCATGTTAATAACTGCCTACTTTAGTCTATATGTTGCCCATCTGGCCTCTCTCTCCAAATATATGTGAAGAGGCGGTAGGTCCAATAGGATTTCCAGACTTGCTGACGGTGTAGAGCTAATTGCTCAATTTATGGCCTTTTCTTGTATGGCTTGTCTCTGTAAACCAGAAAGTTTGATTTTGGTCATTTGTTGTAGTACGCTATCATAGGTCGCATGACCGTCACGTATAGCCAATGTATTTGTTTGGACCAATGCTCCAAGATTTTCCACAGATTCGTCGACATGTCCATAAGGACAGTCGTGCCTTGTGGATCATTTTCTCTACATGGGAATTCCCATTAAGCGACTTATCCAGTACTACACCCAGATACTTCGCTTCCTCCGCAAATGGGATTATTTCACCAAGTAAGGAGGGAGGTCTTAGATTGTCCAGCTTCCTTTTCTTGGTAAATGGTACAATTACCGTTTTGTGGAGGTTTACAGACATCTGCTCTCTCTCACACCAACTAAGTACTGTATCTAGTACCTCTTAGAGGGTGACAGAAATTCCCTTTTCAGAGTTTCCTCTGATTAAAATGACTAGATCGTCCGCATATGCTTGAACCTCAACCTCCCACACAGAAAGTATGACCAGCAGGTTATTTACAAGCAGTGACCAAAGTAGGGGGAAAGAACCCCACCTTGTGGACATCCTCTTGTGGCCCTAAATCTGACCGTTTTTTCCTGGTGGGATGTCGTTATAGTTTTGTTTTCTAACATAGCCCGAATCTAGTCACTTATGGTTGGATCGACTCCCCTAGCAGCAGCAGCAGCTGTGTATAGGGAGTCAGGCAGTGCATTGTTAAACGGTTCTTCAATGTCAAGGAAAGCCCCCACTGCAATTTGCCTACTATGTAAGGATTGGGTGATTTTCCCGACTAGGTTATTGAGCGCTAGTTCTGTTGATTTGCCAGTTTTATAGGCATGCTGGTGGGTGTTAAGAGGTGGTGGTGAATGCTTAACACACCTCTAATGTATCCGTCCAGCACCTTTTCCCGACTATTCAACAGAAATGGTGTCAGGCTAATAGGTACTGTATCCTACCTAAGCGATTTAGAGCATAGGTCTATTCGACCTATTTTAGGTATGTATACCACCCTAACTGCTGACCAACTGGTTGGTATATAACTCTATGCCAGACTAGCTCTGAACAGTCTGATGATAAACGGTATCATAAATTCCAGTCCATTTTGGAGTAGAGCTGGAAACACATCATCCTCCCAGGTGATTTGAATGTGTGAAAAGATTTAATAGCACACTCAATCGCTGGTCCTGTGGATAACCTTCCTAACCACCAACCAGTCGAAAGTGGGCCATACTCAATCCCATTTAAGAACCTCTTTTCAGATTTTTTTCATTTTTTCCTTTTCTTATAATATAACTGAGACACCGAGTTTCGCTCACCCTGCACATTAGGTCATGTTCTATTTTTATAAATGTCACAGCAAAAGATAGATTGCTATTTACCTTTGCTAATCCGTCAACAAATAAATAATACATATATTAATATAGCATATATTTTTATTTTGATCATTTATCGTCTATATCTACGAGGAAGGTCAATTGTCGATGACAGGAGATAAGTAATCTTCAATCTGGAAATTTTGCCGAACCCTCGCTTTATCGTGGGGGAAGACAGTTTTACATCTTATCTGAGCGATGGAAGACGATGGTACTAACTCCAATCATCATTGCTTAATATCGATGATTCGATCCTCATATTATGAGTACGATACTATCATAAATACAGGTACTGCCCAATAGTATGGCAAAGTTCCATAACTCCTATGCCATTAAAAACATATAAAAAAAATTACGATCTCATAGAGCCTAAGACGATGCACATATTAAAAATACGTATGTCATGTAGGGTGCTCTATAAACCGCGAACCATATCAAACATGTTATTTCAAATGGAATGACGTTTATTTCATATTTGAATTCAGATCATTTTTCCGATTAGCCAATATAAGGTTAACTAGTGTTATACAGAGTAGTTCAGAAGATATGAACATTTTTGTATCTTAATCACAATGAATTGAGCACCCTGTATCTTTTTTAAGAAAATAAATATTAGATAATTTCTTACTTCATTAATTATCGTAGATAATCTAGTTTTACTTTCTATAGAATTTCCTTCAAAATAGCATTACTTGTATATAGGGCGATCCAAAACTCGCAACCGCAGTTTTCTTAATCTTTATATATATCTTCATATATTTTATATATGAAACCCCCTATATTTTATATGACTTTGATTAAGGTCTTTCACGACTCTTTCTATGAAGTAATCCCTTATATCTATAGTATTCTATGAAGTAATCCCGCTATATCTAATTGGAACGATTTTTGAGATATTTGAGGTTATATACTCTAAATCCTCTTTTATTTAGAAGTAGGAGATAGACTAGCAAACTGTATAGTCAATATAACTATTAAGGCAACATAACTACATAAGAAAACATTTCAAATAAACCATATATAATTTTCACAATTTTTTTACTGATTTTTAAATATTTAGTCAATAAAATTAGTCGACAGCGTTGTTTCGTGATATTTAAATGACTGGATCTTGGAAACGCCTTCGCCGATTTTAGTAAAAAAGAGAAATGTGAAAACTTGCTTCTTGTAGAATCTTTTATTTAGAAGATTTATAGATTTAGATATATCTAGAGATATAGATTTAGATATTAGAAATATTTTTATATTATTACGACATATAAAATTAGACATTTAAAATAAGTAAGTCGACTTCTGGTTATACCGGAAGTGCCAGAAACGTAAAAATATTTTAAAAAGGTAGGCCCCACTGTCCTTTGTAAATAACCAAAATCACCCTGTACGTACTTTTCGATATATCGATCGCGGCTCTTCTCGGTGGGACATTCTCTATAGGTTTATAGTTCTATATGATTTTATGGATTTCAGCTGTTTTGTGGATTTCAGTATTTATACATAACTAGGAAAAAAATTAAGTAGCTCGTTACTTAAAATTTTTAACATAATAGTCACGAAATCTGAAACAAATTTCAGCAGTTTACTGTCTTATCTGTTTTATAAACAGTGCTAGTTTGTTGCAATTAAGATTTCTATACACTCTGCCGATGAAGATGCTGTAGAGTAATATAGCTTTAATTCAGGATGGGTTATGTCAAAGAGTAGGTATATAAATCTAACTCAACAATGTGCACAACAAACTAACATTTTGAAAACATAAGATAAAATTTCTTTCAATTTTTTGTTTTCAATAGCTGGGCCGGTTTTTTCAAATTATACAGGGTGAGTCAGTTTATACTAGCAGGACTCTGGCATTTGATAGAGCACCTTATTTTAAGTGAAGTTTGTCACATAAACATATGTCCGGAATCGCTTCGTTTTTGAGATACAGGGTGTCAAAGTTTTGTTTTTTTTTTAGTATTTTCCACACAGCTCCTATAGTTTTTAAGATAATTTATTAAAATTTTTACGGTAGATTATGTATGATAGTCCACAAATTTTGACATATGTAAACAATTTAAAAACGTACAGGGTGATAGTTTTTCGGGGATTAGGCCCCCTGTTATCGTCCAGAACTTTTTTGTGGTGCGCCACTGACTGCTAATTTGCCAAAGTTTGGATTCCATGTTCAATTTATAAACTTTTTCGTCTCTTGCATTTTTATCGTAGCTGTAACAGTTGTCGAGTAATTTGAAAAAGTCTATGAAACAATATTTTATTAAAAAAAATATATTTTCATCAAAATTTTCACTAAAATCAATTATTGTCAAACGAAAGTTCATTAATCTAAATTGTCAAAGGTTACATACTTACAGTACAACTTTTGCCACTAATTGTTTATTTTTTGTAGCATTTCAAAGACTTTTAATAACTAAGTAAAATAATTAAGAATTAATAATAAACCAAGGTCTACGTCCTGGCGACGAACAAGGCAGAGTGAAGTTTTGTCGTTGGATCCTTAACACATTAGAAAATAATAGAACTTTCTTACCCAACGTATTATGGACTGATGAATCTTGCTTTACCCGACGTGAGATAGTAAATTTCAAAAATCAACATATTTGGGCAGAGCAAAATCCACGTGCTATTAGGCCAAAAAAAATCCAAAATAATTTTAGCATTAACGTATGGGTAGGAATTTTTGAAAATCGTTAATTTGGACCATATTTTTTGCCAGAAAGGGTCAGTTCGCAAAACTTCTTAGAGTTTCTAGAAACCGAGCATCCTAATATGTGGGAAGATGTCCCTCTAAATTTAAGACAGCAAGCTTAGTTCCAGTTGGATTGCTGCCCAGTTCAATCATTATCCAATCATTCAGACAATTATCCAGAGAGGTGGATTGGACGTGAAGGTCCAATAGCACGGCCCCCAGGTTCCCCAGATATAACACCAATGGATTTTTTTGTGTGGGGCTTTCTTAAAGAAAAAGTATATGCACCTCCTGTTCAAGATGTTGACGATCTTAGAGGGCGTATAAGACATGCTTGCGAAGACATATGAGTTCATCACTTAGTTTCAGCAAGAAGGTCTATTGAAACGCGATGCCGATTATGTATCCAACAAAATGGATCACATTTTGAAAATTTTAATTTGAAAATAAAATTATTTCGGGTTATTTGTAAAGTTATTTGTATTTGCCTTGGTTTATTATTAGTTCTTAATTATTTTACTTAGTTATTATGTTATTAAGTCTCTGAAATGCTACAAAAAAATAGATAATTAGTGGCAAAAGTTGTACTGTAAGTATGTAACCTTTGTCAATTTAGATTAATGAACTTTCGTTTGACAATAATTATTGTTTTTAGTGAAAATTTTAATAAAACTATTTTTTTTTAATTTAGAGATTTCTTCAATTTACTCGACAACTGTTACAGTTACGATAAAAATGCAAGACATGAAAATTTTTCTAAATTAAACGTGGAATCCAAATTTTGGCAAATAAGCAGTCAGTGGCGTACCACAAAAAAGTTCTGGACGGAAAAAGGGGGCCAGACCTCCGAAAAAATATCACCCTGTATGTTTTCAAATTGTTTACATATGTCAAAACTTGTGAACTATCATAAGTAATCTATGGTAAAGATTTGAATAAAGTATCTTAAAAACTATAGGAGCTGTGTGGAAAATACTAAAAAAAAAACAAAACTTTGACACCCTGTATCTCAAAAACGAAGCGATTCCCGACATATGTTTATATGACAAACTTAACTTAAAATCAGGTGTTCTATCGAATGCCAGAGTCCTGCTAGTATAAACTGACTCACCCTGTATATAAAATCCGAAGCCGATAAGAGAATGTTTAGAAAAGATGATGCTTGAATTAGCTCTAAATTGTAGTGCACAGTTGTGATTAGAATGTTCTTTAGGAATTACTAAGCACTCGGAAAAGCACATTATACACACGTTTACATTATTTAAGAGAATTATCTATTAACAACTAATAAACTAAAAACAATAGCACAGCAACATCCATGAAGAATTAACGTATAATCTAAGAAAATGATCTTTCAAATCGGACAAACAATTCAGAAACAAATGAATATTCAATTTATGACACATTTCTGGCGATGCAATAATTGGCGATGCGATTGTGTATTTGGAGTAAATGGTAACATACCCCAAAAAATTATATTATAGACTTTTCCTCTTTAGTATGCTCATTAATACCCATTTTATATTTTGGAAAGCAGTACAATTCATATACATGCTGATGTTATATTTATATGTATATGATACCTATACTTTCGTAAATTTGCTACTTATAAATTCAATGGAGTGATATTTACAACACAATGAAAATTTATTTTTACAAGAAATTAACTGAAGACTTTACTACAGCATTAAAACAGATTATTGCCTCAATTTCTCAAAGTGAATTGTTTAAAGACTCTAATGGATATTGCATTCTATAGTATTTATTATATAAGAATTGAAGTTTCAAACGTACTTTATGGTAGTAAACCTTATAAAATATAGCATCAAGTACCATAAGATCACTCTGATGTAGATTAGATGAGATATTACAGACCATTATGCTAAAAAATGCGAATATCACCAGTTACTGTCTGACGATCTTTATGTGAAATGATAATAAGTATCACAATGAAAGAGGTTAGGAAAAAAAGCAGGAAAAATGTAAATCCTCCTGTATCAACCTTAAAAGAAATAGAGTCTTAAGTCATGTAGTCTCAAGAAGATAAGTAATTTTTTTCGAATAGGTAATTTGTAAGAAAATACCTATTCAAAATAAAAATTACACGTTTGGCAAACAATTGTATGCGATGATATAATGCAATATAAAATAGATACAGCTTATTTCCATGAAAAATATATAAATTATTTAGCTGCGCCATAACTTAAAGATAATATCTATGGATCCCAATCAGCTGATGATATCAGTTGGTCAAAAACTTGTCAAGCGAAACATGCTATGTTCTTATTCCATTTAAAACTTTTGTAACCAGACATTATTTTTAGAAGAAAATAATCTCTTATAAAGATAATTATTCGAAACGATTAGGTGAGTAATATACATTTACAAAAACTTAACTTTTAGCGTTTTTATATTCATGGAATGTTGGGACAGAACGTAACAGATCCAGTGGAAAAAGAATAATGCTGATAATCTTATCTTGATTAGGCATTTGGAATTCACAGAATGTGAAGAGCCCCGTATCTGAAAGATACAGCAGCACAAAGGCACAGATACTGATCTTATCTTTGCTGTAGTATTTTATGACCCTGAGTAACTATTTTTGTGGATGATTTAATTTGATGACTAAGTCGTCACTTGCATGATTGGTCGCTTATGGGTTGATATTTGCTGTTTCTGTGGATATTTCCAATCTTCCATTCTTAAAGGTTTTACTAAAACACTACAAATACAATGTCACAGTAATCAAACTTAACTTTTCTGAATTGTGGATCTCTTAAGTTATCTTTTGTTAAATTCTTTGTTATACATAAAAATACGATACTGTCTATAGATCCTATTCGCCTACTGTAAAATGTTTGCAATAAAAGGGTATAGAAGATGTCGTCATTTTTATACCAACTTGCCAAAGTTGACTGTCACATATTAATACTTATATTATTAACTGGCTGCCGCTCGTGGTCCATCTTCAATACTCGTTTTGAAATGAATGCATTTCTACATTGTTACATACAATTTTTATTACATTTATGGATTCTACTCCTAATTTAATAGTAAATTCATAAGGCTTCATTATGGTTCCTAGGAACGTTACAGTCATTTAAACGGTGGATAAAAAGAATGGATTTGATTTATTTTGGGGAACAGTCGCAGACCAGTTTTTTTCAAATTTGGTGTTCAGGCATACATTTTTATGCCAAAGCGAATGGTGATAGTAAAAAGAGCGATGACAGTTCTTAAAAGGCATTATCATAAGGGTACAGGGTTGTTTTTCACCAAACCTTTTTATCTGATACAATAATTTTAACATAAGATGTCAAAATTACGGCTTTTTACGTAAAAAGATATTTCTCTTTTACCTCGCCACAGTAACCGGTTTTCGAGATATTTTTAAGTTTGCAATGCACTTATATTGTTCTAGTCGAAGGTGGCTTATCTAGGTTTGACAGTTTCAATTGTTGTTATGCAAATTCTACTGACAGATTTGTACACGTTAGATACTTTTAGTGCTCAAAAATTTTCTAAAATAAGTCAAAACCACTCCATTCACTCCAACCAGTCCATTCACAGGACTCCATTCACATCTTCTGTCGCTGTGCCTGCCTCATGGTGAGTGACACAAACATCTGGGTGTAGCCTTTCTCCCGCCCCAAGACATTAGAGACCTTCCACTAGAACTAATGTTGGCCTATGCGCATAGCACGGGTCGTCTCTTCCAATAGCTCTCGACTAGCGGCCGGCACAATGGGCCGAACGGCCTGAGTGCTGCGGGTAACCGCGCCGCCTTCCAACAACAACAACAACAAGAGCTCTAACTCTCGTACGAACCATTTTAGGGCATATATACATAGGAACATATACCATATGTTCATAGGAACTTTTATTTTAATTTTTAGATGTAGTAGCACTCCTGGAAGTCCGGTACACTATTTGATTTTACACCCTGTATACATTTGCTCTTAAAATAGTAAATGTTACGACTAAGGACACCTAATTCCAAATGTTTTCAGTGCCTTAAAAGTGACACGTATATTTATATGTGAAGAAAAATCATATTTACAGTAAGTCAAAAAAGTTTATGTATACCTATATATGTATGAAATACCTAAGTATATATGTATTTATAAATGAGTATGGTAGATTCAAAGAGCTATAACAATATCGTAAACAAATTTCAAATGCCCTAACTATAGTCTATATAAATAAAAAAAAAAATAATGGCTTTAATATTTGTAACTTATTTTGCCATTTTGTTTACCAATACGCAGATAGTAAAATAATATTACTGAATAATAAGTGTCTGATTCAGATCAGATTTACCAATATTTTTTACAAATATTGCGTAATAGTTTTTTTATCAGTTTTCTAAAGAAACTTTTTTATCTGTATACATATATCTTAGTCAATAGCGGTCACGTAATTTTTCCATATCAAATAACAAATATCTTGACAATAATGACACGTGTATAAATTTAATTTTCTAGACTACTTATATTTGGTGCTAATGTCTGTAAAAAAACAGTACTGTTAGAGTTGGCCGAATTTGGAGCCACCGCCTGTCTGGCCTGTCATGTTCATTCTATTGCGGGAACGAACGATGCCTATATTACTTGAGTTAATGTTAATTATTGTTAAAGTACAATTAGTAGTAGATCAAACCATAAGTAGTTGCGTTTGTGTTTTTTGAAAAGTCAGTTGTGTTGTTTATATTAAATAAACAAGTGATTAATTGTATTGTTTGACTTTTAAAAGCCTTTATTATCAAATAATCTAAAAGTATCATATATCAGCCACCGAGTGGTCCATAAGTAAGAGCTATTACAAGTTACCTTCCTAGGGATAACTAAGATAATGGTCTGTGTCCTCTGTGCTGTTGTACCAACCCCTCTCTTTGACACCACGTCACCTGATGCCAAGATGTTGGTGCCTTGGTATTGATTGGGTGCATGGATATATTTTGCACTTCTGCAACTTGGATATCTTTTCAAGGCCAATTACAGATTTTGTTCTTTCAAATTTGTTAACCAAATTACCGTACACTTTACACTTTACATCTCTTTACTCTCAAACCCACTTTAGTGTGAAATCTTTGTAATCGAGCAGTGTAATTTATATCAAATTACGGTACAGTTTAATTTTTAGGACTGTGCCCTCAATCACACTTTATTGTATAATCTCCCTAATCCAGTAGTGTATTTTTTTATCAGATTTGTAATAACGTTGTACTAAAACTATTTTGTTAGCTGGCTCATTTTTTGAAGTTTGAATAGAAGTGAAGGGAAGTTTTATTTTTAGAATAACCCAATAATTTGGGATAATTTTGTTTAGATACGTGTATCAGTGCATGTCCACACTATTGTTTTCCATAGATGTAATAAAATCCCATAATGAAGCAACTACATTCCATTTGCTCTACGCTATTAGCTTAATTTCTTAAAATTATACAAGAAATTTAAATACGAGTATACTCCTCATTTTCTGATAACCCCATATAACAATAAAATGATTCTTGTCGTTGTCTTCAAATGGGAACAACAACGCAGCTACAAACATTGATGGTTCCAGTGATGTGAAGTTTATTCCAACATACAGATCATTTGTTGGAATTTTTTATAGAATCTGTATAGTCTACGCAATTCCATTGAGATTTGTCGTAATACGTAGGTCTTATAGTTACATCGGTCGATATATCTATGAAAAACATACGGTTGCAATAGGTTAATTTTTAGAGAAAGAACTGTTACAGTCTGATATGATAGTGATTTTTTTTTACTACTACTTTCATAGGTACTTGATATTTCGATATGTTTGAGTAACAGGGGAAATGGTTAATTTTAAAATAAAAATAAGATCTTTTGGTGTTAGTTCGGCTATTAGTAGTAAAAAGATACTACTTATATATACTTCGGTTGAGAAGGCCATTATTTGCCTCGAAAATTATATCCTTCGGTGCTACGCGCCTCAGGATATAAAATTTCTCAGTAAATAATAGCTCACTTCTCAACCTAGGTAGGTATATAATATACTATTTCGTTGTAAATTGTAAAACTTATAGGAATGTATATTCTCCAATGCAATTTTAAAATTATCAGAAATCATTGTGAAAACATTCTACTGCACTCGACGCGCGTTTCGTCAAACCAAGTTGACATAATCTGGAGATGATTAAAACTCAGTTTTAGTTTCGGTTTTAATAATTATTAGATGTTGGCGAAACGCGCGTCGAGTGCAGTATAGTGTTTTGGTGTTATGTGGAAAACTGCGCCAATGTTATCTTCATACCAAAGGTTCCAATCCCCTTCAAGAGGTGAAAACATCCATAAAACGTAAAGAGGGAGAGAGAAGTAAAATAATTGCCCTGATTGTTTACTATTATGTTTACAATCAATGAATTACCCTTAACCAACCGTTAGGAATGCAAAGAAACCTATATCCGATATTAATTTTGTTTCTCCGGATGTGAGATAGGTATTATTTTCTTATAGGTAACATGTATTGTTGTTAATTTTCAACATTTATTGTGTATTGCCTTATATTTGATATGACTAACCAGCAAAAGATAATAAGGTAGAGTTTGGTAAATATGTATTTCTTATATGTATTCATATTAGGCTGTTTTTGTCATTGATTTTTGATGTATCATTAGATTTTTTTTGTTATTTTCATACTGGTGGTATTTTGTTATTCCAACTTACTGATAATTTGATGGAATTGTATATAAAGACTGCAATTTAGTGAACTTTCAGTCAGTGTTACCTAGTAATTGATTTTGTCACAGTGCGTTTGCCAAAATGGCAGCGCACTGTGACGTCGATATGAAAAGAATATAGTTTAAAAAGTGAGAATTAACGTCAATCAACAAGTGGTGCAAACAACAGCAGATCAAGAAATAATGTTTTGGAATACAAATAACACAGTAAGAAATTCACAACTGAAAAAAATTGAGGCAATGGTGAGTTTCTTCAGGGTGTTTTACAACGAACTATCTTAAATTTCTACTTAGGATACAAATTTGTTACTATTGATGAAGATTACGTTAACCTCAAGAACGAAGATGAAAACTTATTTTGATGAAGAAGCTGAATTATCTGCTGCAAGTTGGCATCGATGGTAAGAACAACTTCGCATCTCATATAGAAGCAATTAAGAGATACATCAATTTTAATGGAACAGAATGCTATCGTGAAGAGGTGCTGAATTTTCTGTTATATCCATGAAAACTGATGCTTGTTGAAAACCATGTTTATAGAGGTTATGTACAAGAAATTAATGGTAACGAGTCTGAAAGATAAAGTCGAAAAGTCTAAGATAGTTTTAAATAACTGACGTGTTGCAAATAATCTCAGAAAAAGATAATCTTGTTACAATATGATCGTAAATATACAGTACCGAAATTGTAAAATTTGAAATACAGCAACCTATATTTCAAAACATGGTACGAAATCTTCAAAATCGCCTTGAGTTATGGTTCAACAGAAAGGGGGTCATATAGAGCATATTATTTGCTTTTATAATAGACCTGAACTTTGCCGCTTTTGTGTAATTTGTTAATGTTTATAGGTAAGCAATATATTTTTTTATTTCAGTAGGTACTGTATATTTCTGGTCATACTGTATTAAGGTGTGTTAGGGTAATATCGCCCAGATTGAAATATCGCCCCAATTTGAATTTGGCGCTTTGCAATAACTTTATAATTGGTCTACGCGCTAAGCCATCTTGTGTACTTCATACTAATTAAAACATTCCAAGTTGATAGCGGAATCTATATAACCGGCCAAAATTTCTCGTTAAATATCAAATGAGCTAGTGTTCTTATAAAATTAGTGTTTTGTTTAATAAGTCTTTATCGAAGGTAAAGTACTTTTAAAGGTGGGTAATGTAGTATATAATGTTCATGCATGTATACTTATATAGTATATATGCTTAGAATGTTTTAATCAAATATAGGACGTGAAAAACATAACCTATAATGTAATGCAAGCAAGGACCGAAATATCGCCCGCTAAAAAATCATGTGGGCGGTATTTCAGACTAGCATTTTTTAATTAAATAAGATACCTATTTAAAGAAATACTTGTAATAATGTAAAATGTAACAATTGGGTAGGTACACGAGGAGTGTGTTGGCCTCACAATTGATGATGTGGAGGACTTTGAGTGTCCAGATTGTTTACCGTAGCTACTGGGCGATATTTCTGACTCATAGGGCGATATTTCAGTGACGGTCAGAAATATCGCCCATAAACAGATTTTTTAAAATGTGATAAATTGGTCACCAAAGGGAACATTTTTAATTTTTACTTTATATATAATCGATAAATAAAGTTTTGTTCCTTAAGTTGATACCATTCTCTCTTTACTTCAAAAACAGTTTTTATTTTCTACGAGGCAGTTTACGTTAGGTGGGCGATATTTTACCCTAATGCACCTTACTGTAAATCCTTTAGTAACAGATTTTAATGTTAGCGGCAATGAAGCTTCCAGTATACCTATATGAGAAGAGTGTCATTGAACAAATAAATAATAATATACCCATTATTCACATGAAATATACAGTTGTATTAATATATTTTCTTTATGGTTTTAACTTTTTTATAACATATTCATGTTTTCAAGTAGCATAGTGAAATATAATTTATTATCAGACAAAAAAAAGAAAACAGGAAATTATATTAACAATTTTTCTGTAGCATTTAAAAATGTATCTCTATAGATTTATTATTTTATGATATATATTAATACAGTCTCTACTTTATCCTTTTGTCAAAATAAAATTTGTCTAACTTTGTTGAAATGTGTTTTAATGTATATAATCATAGATTATAGTCAAAGTAACGTCGTTTACCATTCAATTTTAAATATTTGCGTATAATTATTTTAATGACCTCTTGAAAAATTCAAATATTTCTTGGAAAATGTATAAATAAAATAATAAAATAATGTTAAAATTAAACGAATTTGTTTATTTTTAAAGTAATATTTATTAATTTTCGCCAACATGATTATGTGTAGCTAACAGACATCATGACACAACTAGATTATAAAACCTCTCCATTATTATTTGGCTTTATTTTTGTGTATCTATAGGTAGGTATATTTTTTTACATTTTTCTTTAAACAGATGTAACATTAGAGCAACATCCAAAGTTCAAAAAAATTTGAATAATAAGAAAGAAGCCATGCTGTCATGTTTCTTTATACGAGTATATTATCGTAAATCAATATTGAATTGAAAGAGGAATTAAATAAATTAGAGATACCTATGCAGCATTCGTAACTACATCTCGTAGTAATGTCAAATGTTTAGGAATGTTCGGTTATCCTGAATGAATTATTAAACTTACATTTTCTTAGTTGCCTCTGAAATTGGGTGTAGGTATCTACTTTTTTATTTATTTTGTAAAATATAAAAACGACACTACTCAGACATTATTATTCGCAATAATTGCACCATCTGAAGACGTTCAAATGTTTCGTTTCATAGCCGACCTGACATCTAACTGACCGATTATTCCCGTTCTGGCAATAATGTCCAAATGTCCGATTGATCGAATCGATGTCCAGCGAGTAGCTGTGTATGTGCCGGTCCCTAATAAAACTGTTTTTTTTTTTATGGGAATTCACCGATAATTGTTCTAAACCAGGTTATTAGTGACTGTGTGAGGTCATTTGTTTTGTAGAGTACGAAAATTGTGTAAAATAATTACGTTTTCGCTGATTATTCCAAATAACCTAATTTACAACTAGATCTGGTCTTACCAATTCAGTTAAGATGTCGACGAAAACAAGACAACAGATACAAGCTGAGCACAATTTCATTACCGAAGAGGCAATTACGAAGATATGTAAACAACAGTCAGAAATGATAGGAAAGCAAATTGAAGAAAAATTTAGCAAGATAGAACAATCAGTAAAATCAATAGTAAGTGAGGTTAAATCAAATTCCAAACAGATAACATACTTGGAACAAAAAATTGCTGAACTTGAACAGCGGAGTAGACAGAATAATTTAGTCATATATGGAGTGCCGGAAAATGAAACTGGGAATCTAGAAGATATAGAAGATAAAGTCATTCGTTTATTTGAAAATAAGATTAATGTAAGAATCGCAGGAACTGAAATTGTAAAGTGCTACAGAATTGGTAAAATTAAACAAGTGAAGCCAAGACCTATCTTGATAAGTTTCTTATCATTAAAAACTAAACAAAGTATCTATAAAGATAAAAAGTTACTTAAGAAAACTGGCTATTCAATAAAGGAGGATTTGACGAGATCGAATATTGAGCTGATGAAGAGGGCTATGGATAAACATGGATTTTCAAACGTTTGGAGTCAAAATGGGAAAATTTAAGCTTTAATCAACAATGTGAAGATTCCAATTAAACAATCTGATGATTTAAACTGAATAATTATTACCTATTGTATTATCGTAAATGAATTGATTGACATGGTAGGACTAGATATTTAGATATTTATATTTATATTTACTTTTACCGGTAGCAGTTGCTTTGGAAGTTCTTCTTTTTTGTATGGTTGTTGTTATTTGTTTTTTTTTCTTTTTTTTCTGTTATGCTAATATAAATACACCATTTATTTGTCTACTATATTTCACATTCGTATATATATAAATTTAATTATCTGTTTATTTTTTATGTTGGGGTACTGGGCACTTGCAAAAATAAGTACTGAATTGCTGGATTATCTAAATGAATATGATGTTATTGCCGACAGTGACGAAGGTGGTGAACAAAATCTTATTATATCACACTTTAAT
The DNA here is from genome assembly GCA_963924545.1 of Pogonocherus hispidulus. NCBI lineage: Eukaryota > Metazoa > Arthropoda > Insecta > Coleoptera > Cerambycidae > Pogonocherus > Pogonocherus hispidulus. The sequence continues at coordinate 75,356,428 of OZ004693.1, forward strand.
ATTAGATCTTTAATCAACAAATTTGAAATTTTAAAAGAATATATTTTATCTAGTAATTATGATATTTTTACCATATCTGAAACTTGGTTGTCAACTGATGTAAAAGACTATGTTGTTAATATTCCTGGATATTCTATTTTCAGGCAGGATAGGCAGTCGCGAGGTGGAGGTGTTGCGATATATATAAGAAATTGCAGTCATATAAAGCAAATAAAACTTATTGCAAAATGTACAATAAGCGATATTGATAGCGTATGGGTCTCTGCAAAAATAAACGGAAAAACTGTGAGTATAGGATGTATTTATAATCCGACGTGTATAAATTTTAAAGCGCTAGAAACTTTAGAGGATATTTTGGTTGACTGTACAATATCATCTGATTTACTTTTCTGCTTAGGAGATTTTAACATAAATTATTTGGATAAGGATAGCCAGGAATATACTTTTTTAAATTCGATTTTCGCTAGTTCATTCAATTTGAATCAGATAATAACAAAACCCACCAGAATAACTTCACATAGTGAAACATTACTGGATCATATATGGGTAAGTGACCCTAGTCTAGTTTTAGCCTCGGATGTTGTTAATTTACCAGATTTACGTAGTGATCACAGTTTAGCATATTGTATGATTAACTTGCCGATTTTAAGAAAGCAGAAACCACAATATATTTATTCCAGAGACATTAAAAATATAAATATATCAGAATTTGAGAATTTCGCGAGAAGAGCTGATTGGAACTATGTTTTTGCTATAGATAACATAGATAATAAAGTAGATTACATAGAAACAATTATAACTAGATTATTCAACGTTCATGCACCATTAAGGAAAATTAGGCTTACGAAAAAATTCAATCCTTGGATAACAACTAACATTAAATACATGATGCGTATTAGAGATAAAGCTCTTTCTGACTACCGCAAATCTTTAAAAAGTTTAGATTGTTCAAGACGACAAACTGAATCAAAGTGGGATTTCTATAAAAATATGAGAAACTTTGTCACGGCTTCTATTCGTAGGGAAAAAAAGGCATTTATAGAAAATGAATTAATTACAAATCATAAAAACTCAAAACTTTTATGGAAATCTCTAAATAAATTAAATATTCAAACAAAACCTAAAACTTCAGCAATCCCTGATGAGTTAAATGATCCTGATCAAATAAATAATTTTTTCATTAATTCTATCAACAGAATAAATGCGGATCCAGATATTATGTCTTTTTTTGGTACGAATAGGTCTGATAAGGTTACTGAATATATCAAATTTAATCCTATTGATAATGGGCAGGTTATTGATGTCATAAGGGGCATAAAAACAAACGCTTGTGGTGTGGATGGAATAACTGCAGAAATGATAAAGTTGTGCTTGCCATTTTGTTGTGATGCCATCACACATATCATAAATATTTCGTTAAATACTAGTGTAGTACCCATGCGTTGGAAGCACGCGTTGATAACGCCCATTCCGAAAAAGGAACATATTAATCAATTGACTGAATTGAGACCTATAAGTGTTCTCCCAGTATTTTCAAAAGTGCTTGAAAGAATTGTTTACAATCAGCTCAAAAATCATATAGATAAATTTAATATACGACCTTCAAAACAATCAGGTTTTAGAAAAGGTTACAGCACAACTACGGCCCTTACTGATGTAGTTGACGATTTACTGCGTGGAATAGACAAATCTATGGTGAGTCCTCTTATCATGTTGGACTATTCCAAAGCCTTTGACTGTTTAGATCATAAACTATTGCTAGCTAAATTAAATTACTATGGTCTTGGTGTGGATGCTTTGGGATGGTTCAATATGTATCTTTTAAGTCGTCAACAGCAAGTAAAAATTAGACTTGGAGCAGAACATATTTTTTCAGACTCGCAGACTACTTTAAGTGGAGTACCCCAAGGGTCAATCCTAGGCCCCCTACTTTTTGTCATTTACACTTCTGATATTCCTCAAATAATAAAAAATACTAATATACACTTATACGCCGATGATTGTCAACTATATTTGCCTATTCCAACGGATAACGCTGAAAACGCTGAAACCGCAATTAAACAAATTAATGATGATTTAATCAATATATATAACTGGTCACTTAAAAATGCTCTCCAATTAAATCCAATAAAAACAAATGTTCTATTAACTGGTACAAAGATTCAACGTAATAAAGTTAATTTAGAAAACAAATTGCTTCTGAATAATATTCCTTTGCCAGTAAAAAGTCATTGTAAAAGTCTTGGGATAACCATCGATGAAAACTTATCTTTTACTTTACATATTGATAATTTAATTAAGATGGCTTATGCAAGGCTGAAATCTTTATATAAATTTAAATTTATTTTAAGTATCCCTGTGAAATTAAAAATTACAGAGTCTTTAATTTTATCTCTATTTGATTATTGTGATATAGTCTATGGTCCATGTTTATCAGTTCGTGATTCACATCGCATTCAAGTAGTGCAAAATGCTTGTATGAGATTTTCTGCTAATCTCAAAAAAAGAGATCACGTCACACCTAGCTATATTCAACATGGATGGTTAAAAATGAATACCAGAAGACAAATTCATTTCGCTGTCTTTGTCCAAAAAATAATTACTACAAATATGCCTTCATATTTAAAAAAGAAAGTTATTATTGCAGATGATATCCATAATAGATCTAGAAGAAATCCGTTTCAGTTATGTATACCAAGACACGTCGCCTCCGCGTTTAAAAAGTCGTTTTCGTATTATGCCTCATCAGTGTTTAATTCATTACCAAATTACCTAAAGATTTTAAGCAATGTTAACACTTTCAAAACTAAAGTTAAAACATATTATCATAATCTTGTGATAAAAAAATAACCACTTTTCTCGCATGTCGGCAGTAATAAAATGTAATTTGGAAATTTAATTTAGTTTAATGAAAATTACTATTATTAACTTGAAGTTATCAAAATTATTATATTACTATTATTTACTGTATTATGTTATTATTTATATAATCTTGTTTTTTCTGAGCTGTAATGTTTCAGGTTGGGCCAAAGCAGCCATAGGCTGAGCCCCGCCTAAATAAAGACATTTATTATTATTATTATTATTATTATTATTATTATGTCTTCAAATCGGTGAAATTTAGGTATAGGGAATGTTAATACTAATCGAAAGATAATTAAAAGGTACATAGGTTACCATTAAAAAACACAGGCTGTTCCATTTACAGTAAGTGAGTTATTGGGTTTTGAATTTGTCATAATTGGTCGGCCCTTTTTGGACACCCTGTGTAATTTTAGTAGCTTTCGTATTTTCTACATGTTTCGATACATTTCAGTAATATTCCGTTAAAATTTCAAGTGTTCAGGTTATAAACTGAACGATATAGAGGATGTATCTCCGGATTCCTAGTGGTTAACAATAATTCGTCTATTATAAACATGCTAGTAAACAGCCAGGAAATTCATTTTACATCTCGCTCCCTCTTTACGTTTCATAATGTTCTCATAATATTTTCTAGTAATTTCAAAATTACTTATATTAAAGAAGTTCTATAATGTACAATGAACAAATCATATTTGCAAAACAGTTCTTGGTTTTCTAAAGCCATATTTTTTTTCGCACGATTAAAGTAGAAACTTTGAACCTCAAACTGTGTTAAAACTTTATTATGGAACCTTCTGAACTTACAAATAGGAAATAAATTAACTTCAGGGTTTTCTAAAATTGGTACATTACACAATAAAATGAATAACTTGAAAATAGCTTAAAATGTTAAAGTGAGAACTTAAAAATAATTTATTATTAACATACAGGGTGTAAAATAATAGCGGGACAAAAATGAAGGAACATATTCCTTGTCTAAATGTATGTATATTTTGTTATGTCCTTGTATGACATTTTAAGTTACAGGTCATTAAGGGTCTGTGTTAATCTTAATCTTAATTAAATTAAAAAAATGTGTTACTGTAATGAACAAATTACAGATATGCATTTTATTTATGGGCATGCTAATGGTAATAATTTAGAATCTGAAAGATTTTATGTGGAATTTTTTCCCTATCGATATCATTCAAAGCGATTGTAGAAGAAGAATGAAAGTAAGAACGGTTCGACAATAGGAAATAATATTTCGAAAGGATGAGGAAAATCTTTTAGACAGCACAAGACGAACCTCTTCATCTAGTTTTAAGAGAAAATTTGTTGTATCCCTATTACTTACTAAGAGTTAATATAAATCGCGAAGACATAATAATGCGTACGAGATTCTGTGCATGGTTCAAACGGAAATGTATTCCCAACCATTTACGAGTACCTACTTCATTTTTCTGTATTGTTTGAAGCAGGGTTTAATACGGATAAGACTACAAATTTTTATAATAATCACTTATGCGCCAATGAGAGTCCATATGGAATAATTGAGGCAAGACATCAACAAAAAGTTTCTGTTAATATCTGCACTGGAATAGTAGATGAAATTTTAAATTGGTCCCTATCAACTAATTACTCCGAACGCTTAACGACCTCAATTATTTGAATACTTTCTTTCCCAATCTCTCCAAATTTTACCAATTACCAATTTACCAGTTTGCTTTGATGCAAGAATCTACTTGAAATATATAGTTCACACACATGGGCGTCGCCCATGGCGGCAGGGGGGCAACTGCCCCCTGGCTTTCCAGTCGAATACTAAGTACAAGGTCACATAATTTAAATAATAGCCTTTTAGACATTTAGTTACTTATTATAATTTATTATATATACTAATAACTTTATTTTTTAATTAGGAAGAGTAACATCATTAGTCAAATTTACAAAGGGGAACATTTTCAAGGTTGGTACCTAATTTAATGCCCATAGTTTTAAAATGTAGGGTTAAGGTTAAAATTTCTTTAAATTTCGATTTCGAACCAAATTATAAAAAAATACTAAACCTCAGTGAGTGATGTTGCCTTTTATTATTTTAGTTACTGGACTCAATAGAAAAACTTGCTAATCTACGAGTAAATCCCCATACTTAATTAATAACCTGAATATGTCCTAATTTTCGTTGACGTTTCTTCGGTGGAGACATTCCGTCTACTATACCGCTACTCGTACTTGCTACAGCATCTATAGATCACAATTCTTAAAAAACAGACCAAAAATGAAGCTAATTAGTTCTGAAAGGCTCTTTATAATAAATACTCAGCACCTAGGAAATAAATAGGAAAAAAAACACACAAAACGAAATGTATTATTACACAGAACAAAGACGACAACTTTGATTAATAACAAATGTCATACTGTACAAATATATTTGATCGGAGGTACAAATGTTCTTGTGGAAAGCTGAAATTTGCTTGTGTGCAAACGGTTTGATTTCAGCCAATCAGAGAGCTGTCTTTTGGCGCGCAACTTTAACGTCACTCTTCCTAATTAACAGGTATATTCCTTCCTATTATTATTTTCTATTTTACTGGACATTTTTTTTTTGGTCTCATTTAAGTATATATATATTTGTTTAAATTTTAAATAATATATTTTCAAATAATTTTTGTCTTTTCAACGAAACAAAATATGTTTCTTACTGGGAAGTGAATAGAAAAATTGTATTTTGTTGTGTGAATGCAAATTTTAACAAAAAATATTTCGCCCCCCTAGAGATTTTGGAGGCGACGTCCATGTTCACACAAGTGTGACACATGTCTACAGTGCCAATGTATATTTTATTTCTTTTTTGTTAATTGAAATTAAATTTAGGACGTAAAAGGCGTTTTATCAAGTTTGATTTTAAACACCCTGGTCAGTACATTTGACTTTTCTTGAAATTATTTAATTTAAGGACAAGTCAGAGTGGCATCTGCAGTTCAATTACTGTGAAAGAGATTCATCTACGTCAATGTCTCTTAAATACTTACAAGATGTCCCAATAAACTTAGGTCATTACCATAATTCTAGTAATATTAAAATTAAGGCAACATTGAGTACGCCCCTATATACTGAGGAAAAAAGTTTACCATTGGAATCAAGAAATAAGAGCAACAGTATCTGGTCAAATGCGAAAACTCCTCTGTATATAGAAAATCCAATACTTGAGTTAGCCAAGATTTGTTTATCCCAAGCCCAACTTAGTTTATTTTAACGAAATACTTAGTTTTTTATCTGGCACTGTTTAGCATGTACCTTGCAAGTAATCGGAAGAATTTTACTTCTCGTCTTGAATCTTTGAGATGAAATGGGAATTTTTCCATTTCTCGTTTCGTTACATCACCAAGATATATTATTTTCAGGAAGGGAAGAATCTCAACATTAAAATATGTAGATCTAGATAAATAATATATTTTTAGAAATCATTCAGTAATACACATATATTTGTTCATGCAACTTCGTCATACAATTGGAAACATAAACTCTAATACAAAAATATTTAACAACCGCTGACCAATTGAGGCCAGTTGCATGTTTGGGCGCTTTCATCGAAATACAGTCCGGCCATGCATTGCTGAGCAAGGGGAACATAAGTGTCCCCCATAGCAAGGCAGTAGTAAAAGATATTGCAGTCGGTGGGATCTCTGATGTACCCAGTGCTTTTGCATGTAACAGTGCCTGATCCACCACTACTTCCAGTATCGGATGCAATCTCCTCTGCAGGAGCATCGGTAGCTGCAGTGGTAGCGTCAGTGATAGCACCATCATCTGCAACGGCCCCATCATCTACATTTTCTTCTATGTTTTCGTTGGTAGTTCCCTGATTAGATAATAAAAATTTATTTACGTTCAGAAAAAAATTTACAATTATTTTAACAAGACAAAAGTTCCAGAGGATATCCTTAACGTATACAAGGTTATTCAGAACCCATATAAAAAACTTTGAGGATGTGTGCATCCTTAAATAAGAAATCGATATCACCAAAAAAATTGTAATAAAAGTAATTAGGATTTCCCGTAAACAATGTTTAAAGTTATACCATTATAAAGGACTACGTAACTGGGCAACTGTAGTTCAACGAGATCGGATATACCACATTCCGACAAAAAACAGTAAACAAGTTTTTTGTACCTGGAACGTCTATCTATCTTTAAGTTTATTTTAAAGTAAAAACGCTGCAAATCTATTTTGCGCCGGGCGCGCCGGTTTCTTTCGTGCTAGCTAGTCTGCATTGTCAGTCCCAAGGTCATCCATTACAGTGGACCAGTATCCAGCGGCGTGCAATGAAAAATTTCTAAATAGTTTTCAGACCCCGCCAAAAAAATTTCTTTTTGCATTACCACATTTCTACATGTATGTTGAACATCCCCAAATTTTATTTTCGATAGGTTCTGAATAACCCTGTATAATAGGTGTACTTATAGAGAGAAGTGTATGCACCGTAACCATATGAGTCTTAATCATCAGTAAGATCAACCAACAGATAGCTCTTACGACTTATCAGATCGCCTCAGTACCGTATAGGTCTAGAGTAAGGACAACTTATAGTTGCTTAGACATAGCGCATACCCTAGACTTTTGAGCTATAACCGTGGGATATATCAAACTCCAAGAAAGCATACTGCAATAAAACTTCGGCCTAGTGCGTTGTTATTTTTCATAATAGATGGTGGTACTTATATCTCACGCTTGTTAGAGGTTACCATTGAGCAATCACAGGATGGAAAGCGCGTCAACATTTGAGTGCAGTGTGGACTGTCGAACCGAAGAAGGGCTAGTTTCGCCGAACGGAGAAATTCATGTCTGTAATTCCAAGAAGACGGAGGAACCTCGTGAAAAAGATTTGTTACTGTCAAGAGATAATTCATTTTTGTATTTAGTAATAAAATTAACTTATTTTGAGTTGCTGCTTTCTATTTTCATTAAAATAAATAACAACGCTTATAGGACAAAGTTCATGTGGACGCGCCATATCTTGTATTTACTCTGAGACCAGTATGGCTAGTGCAATGCCTGAAACAGGTGTCTGTTTTTGGTGTTAGGGTGTGAATTAGTGTTGGCAGACATAAAATGTCCTTAAATGTCCGGACATGAGTTCAAAAATGTCTGGACAGAATGAAAATGTCTAGACATTTATCGTATCTGTCCAGCTTCCTTCACATTTATAATTACTACCATCTTCAGCTAACTGAGCTAACCTAAAAATCCAATTCAAAATTGTTACAATCTCTTGAAATTGTTTTCTATAGTCTTTTCGTGGTTTTTCCTCCAATTATTTGGGCTTAAAGATTAAATCAGAAACTCTGATTTGGAGATAATATAATTAAAAGTCAATAAATGGCAAGAAACTGTAGATATAGAAAATTATAGACCTAACAACTAATTATAAACCTTAATTACATTAAAAACCCTAAGTATTACACATCGTCCAATTCCTTGATTTTTTCTCTATCTAACCGCATCAAATTCTACTATGGCGTCCATAAGAAAGACAAAAGATGATATTCATATATCAGAATCTAGTAGGCGAAAAAAAATTTTGGTTGCATTAAAACAGAGATAATTATGCATGTATGTACGAAATAAATTTTTTTTTGAAAATTTATTGTTTTGCTAAATATTTTGAGAACCGCTGGTTTTTTCAACAATTTTCCAGGACCACTATTTAGTGCTAGTAATTGCTCAACTTTTCTCTAATTTAACCAACTTTGAATCGCTTCAAATAATACAGATTGTACTTGTTATTCCAAATAAATATGTTTTTTTTTAGTTTTCTTTTTTGTATAATTTATTTATTTCATTTCATTTCTCATGTACACAGTAGAAACTTAAACTTCAAATTAAATCATAATTTTGCAATTGACACTATTCATGTTTTACTATGTTAATCATATGGTGGTAAAAGGTAACCAAAATTGAACATTGTTACGAAAATATTGATTTTTCACCTAATGCTTGTATTTCAGAGAATATATTCTAAGAATATATAAGTATTTGGTATCATCTTGAAGCTTATGACATGTGCTGTACAGTAAACCTGTTATATTTCATTTTCTAAAATATACCTATAAGTATAAAATATCCAGACATTTGTCCAATTTTTAAATGTCCGGACATTTGCCAACACTAGTGTGAATTGATACTCATGTGATGATGAAAAGGTGAAGTATAATAAAGAACTCTACTTTACAAAACAAATTATTAATCACCAATATCATTTTTTCCAAATATTATACTAAAAGGTTAATATGAGGTGATACAATTATTGTGTGATAGACACTACATTAACACAAGTATAAAACTTTTCTATATTACGTATTATCACTGCATATTTATAAACCATAGATTATAAACTAATTCATAACATGCTCTATCAGTTCGTATTTATAATAAAATTAATAAAACAAATTAATACTAACTATACCGAAACTAAAAAATATAATAACTAAAACTTAATTGTAGAAAATTTTTTAAATATTGCATACGTATTACTTGAATCTAATTTCATAACTATATTACTCATTTACATGGTCATTTAGTTATAAGTATAGTTTATTTTTTTCTATCAATTAGTTAATCAACACAGTACAATCATTTGCACGTCACTGTTATTTGTTTTTGATCATTTTATTTATTTGTATTATTTCGGGAGTTTCTTATTTCGTGGTTTAAAGTTAAATTAAATTTGCAAGTAGTACTACTGGTAATTTTTCAGTATATTTATAATGTTTTCTTACTAATTGGACATACCAGAAGTATTTTTTCAAACTACTTACCAAAGCACTCTTAATGGCATTCAGAAGAGGGTATTTAGTACCACATATTCCTCTGAAGTCTTCGGTTTCTATAGACCAGATCATTACACCACCAAGGTTTAGGGATCTAGCGAAGTTCACCTAATGTATAAAATAGAAAAGTGAAGAAATTAAACAGTTTTTAGTTTCTTTAATTGAGAAAAAATAAACAATATGGCTAAGAAAATATCAAGTATTGCCAGCATTTCTTTGTAGCGGTTTCGAAGGTCCTTTATGTATGTAAAATATAGGTAATTGCCTGATTTATTTTTCAATTTGGTTTGTTAGTTGCAGAAAATATTGGAAATATGATAACAATGACCCGCATGGTAATGGGTAATGGTAAATTAAATAGTATTAAATATGATGGAATAGCTCTTCACCACTTCAGGTTACATAGGAAATAATTTTACATATTAGGTGGATATAATCACCTTTTAGAAAGATTCTAGATTTATTGTTAATAATATTGTTAATAATAATAGATTCATTCTGTAGGTGATGACTTCTACTTGGATAACAGCCGGAAACCTTAGCGCAACTACTGAAGTCCTAGTAGACAGTTGCTCCAGGGTGTTCAGCTTGTGGTCTTGGTTTAACAGCTCGAAGGATGCGAGGTATCAAAGATAAATTGTGAACTAACAGGAACAGGGTCTCTAGTATAAGGGCCTTGGTGATCTAGAAGGATCTCTAGAACATTCGGCTGTTTTCAGGGGTTTTAAGGACAGAAATCGTCTCCAATGTTGGGTGTCCCAGAGACGTGGATTCTATTAATTCCAATTAGGAAGGACACTCCAGAAGAATGTTACACAACACAAAAATAAAACAAGCTTCGAAGGTCGATATCACTCCGGAACGTGACTAAATCCCTAACAAGGAAAGTACAAATTACCAAAAGCACATACAGAGTTACAGGCCTCTACGGTACATTTGGTCAAGCAGAACACCTTTTTCTCTTCCCTTTCTAACAGAAAAATGGAATCGTCGGAAATGGAGACAACCATTCACCTGGATTTTTTAATAATTTTTTTTGTTTTGATATACGAAGAATTGGTCTACACCATAGTCGGAACCAAATGGTTGGAAATGGGGGTATTAATCTTGCATTCAGAAATTTGATTTTCTGAGTAACTAGATAGGGAAATATAACTGTTTCAAGATAGGGACACCTTAAAATTAACTTGCACAAAGCCAGATATTAGCAGATTTGAAATTAGAAATTATTACAACGTTATCGAAGCCTATGGAAGACAAGGACATTTTTATTGAAATCACACTTTTCCGACTGACCGTTATCTAGCTGATCCTTCACCCAACTTGTCAGGATTCAAATTTACATGCTATACTGGTAACGCGAAATATAAAATATGTTTTTAATTAAAATTAATTAAAATTGAGCAGTTAATTAGTCAACCACAAAATCGAATCGTGACACAATATTGAATGAACTAATTCTAATTCTGTTGAGATAATTTTGCCTACCTTTATTGCTATGGATCTGGCGTTATCGTATCCAATCCATTGATCACCATTGAAAGAATAAGGCACTTTTTGCTCGTCATCCCAAACTGTGGTCCATCCTCCTTCAAGTTGTTTTTCGCAAATCTAAAACATTAAATATTTTAAGTATCATTCATATCCAATTAACGTAAGGACATAATTAAGAAATGTTGAAATACACTAGAACATACGTAGGCATTCACAATGAAAATTAACGTGGCATATGTAACGTAACATTACATACAGTTGACCGACCTCCAAATTTATGGGTTTCTAATTTATGTTGGTTAATTCCTCCAATGAGCTACCTCTAGAAACGAGCTAGCTATACGAAAAAAAAAACGACCTTCAGACCTGCCCTCGAAGCCGTGACTGCCGACAGCGGCGTGGGCTCACTTCGAGTACCCCTTACCTTGCATAAACCTAAAGGGCCAGTTGGCTCCTTTAGAGGTGCATCCCCTGACCTCACTCCTGACCCACCCCAAACCACCACCCAGGACGAGAGCAGCACTTGCCGCCCCAGCCCGAGACATACTACCCCCGGTGAGCTAGACCTTATTAACCATAAATTTAGTATGCAAAAGAAGGAAGACATTACTAAAAAGAAAATATACGAAATAACACTGCGAATTAAAACCCCTCTCAGTGTTAAATTATAGCAGCAAAGAAGGATAGTTAAATTTAGATTTGTCAGGAAAATAATATAGATTTCAAGAAATTATTTTTCATTTAAAAGTTCAATATCAAGAGTATGCAACTCTGAATAGCATTTTGTAATTTAAAATAGATAGGCAGGTAATATTTTCATATGAAAAATGATGATGATAGTAGATTTCAAAAATAAAAATATAGATAAAATGACTTAGGATAATTCCAGGATATTCCGGGATCCTTCAATGCCGCGGGAGGGATTTCGGTCCAGGAGTTCAGGGAGAGTAATTGTTTCCAACATTTCTCGTTATATAATTATGTAATTTTCTTTATTTCATACTGTTCTACTTACCAACCAAGCAACGCTTTATCGGATTGTTATTACGGAGCTATGTTTTTCAGTTTAAATCAATTTTTGATATTTATCTGCTTTAATTTAATAAAACTAAGTCAGGAAAATACAAATAATGCTTTTCTACCCATATCAGTGAAGCTACGATGTTAGGGAATGTATTTAAAATTTCCTCTGAGCACTGCAATATTATACAACCAAAGAAATTATGATACTTTAAAAGAAGGTTGGTTAATGTCGTATTAATTTCATGGCATGTCGAGGCTGTTAAAATAGTGATGCAATTTGAATACCTATTGTGAGATTTTGTTTTAATGATTGGTTTAAAATTTTCAATTATTCATTTTTACTTTAATTATTCGGTTAACTGGTTACTAGTGTTTATAAGGGGGGCACTGTGTTACTTCTGTTTTTTTTTTGAAATTTCGTAATTTTTATATTTTATCCCACATTTTTCGCTGATTCCGATTATAATGAATACACATAAAAAACGTGATAATTTTGCACGATCCACAAGTTGATTACGTATTACTTTAAAATTTAAATACCTACGTCTTTTACATAAACGTCGTCTAACTAAACCTTTGGTAGTCTAAAAAATATAATAAGTAACCAGTTTTTAGTGCATGAATGATTTTAGTTCTGAATAAGAAAATTATACCAATTATGAACTCACCATTATATTGGGAACATATTTTATGAATCATCATAACACAATTTGTTTTCGTTGATTTGGTGGAAGTATTGATCAATTTTTTGGTCGCTCATCCCTATTCGATTTCAATTGTCTTAAAATTTCCGTGTGTGTAATTATAGTTAAATAGCCAAATTTTCCTTTTAGAAATGAGTGTGTAAATAAGTTTTACTTTGTATTTCACTTAATTACAGAGATACCTATCTTAATTTCCTACATTATTATTATCCGCAAGCACGATAAACTTTACGTATAAGTAAAGTACTCATATTTCTCACTATTATATACTCACTTCATTATAACCCAACATTCCTGCTTCCAAAGTGTAGGGTCCAGAGTTACCCGCTCCACTGACCGGTGCCCCCAAGCCGGTGATTCCAGAGTTTGACAAGGTGAAGGTTCTACCATATATTCCTAGGCCTAGTGCAAGTTTCTGTGGGTCTGCCCCTCTTTCGATCCATCCTTGGATGGACGCGTTCTATAAAATACACGATTTTATTATAATAAATGAGGGATTGAAACAAAAATTTATTTGGGATCAGTTGCATACTCTAGAATTAAATTGAAATTCTGTCATACGCATCCAAAAGTGAGTAGATAAATTTAATAATTACAAGGAGAGTTACAAAAAACACAAACAAGGCTAGAGTAAAGCAGGCATTTTCGGATTAACATGTTTAAATTACTTACCACGTTTAAAAGTTTGGCGCTAGCTGTAGTATCAATAGATGAGGCATACAGAGGAGCATTTTGTCCTGTTACTCCATCCCAAGAGGCGTGTATGTCATATGCCATTACGTTTATTATGTCTAAGTATCTGAAATATGATGACAGTTTAATCAAATATGGAATTTTTTAGTGATTCTGTAAACACTAACGAAACATTAATAGTGGTACGAGGCACTGTAGTGCCCTCTATTGGTCTACCCTACTATCATTCGTCAGTTCCAGTATGTCCACATTTGAACATAATGGTCCCTAAGTATAGCTTCCAAAAAAACTTTGTAATCAAAATACCAGACAGGGACGACTAGAACAATGGTCCCCCAATAACAGCTCAAATGGTTTGGTATTCAGACGGCTCCAAGACAGAACAGGGAGTTGGCGACGGGATTTATGGGACGAGGTCAATAACCAAAATCTCAATAAGTCTAGGCAAATGGGCAACTATTTTCCAGGATGAAGTAATTGCCATACAATACTGCGCTAAGGAGGCAATAAGGCGAGGTACAGATAATCCTTCGATTGCCATTTTCTCCGATAGTTGACTATCGGAGAAAATGGCAATCGATACAGACCGTAGGGTCCCCACAGGTTACATCTAAACTTGTGTGGGACCCCATTCTCGCTCCCTAGCACTTTCAGTGTATTCAGACATACACTGAAAGAGCTAGGGAGCGAGAATAGGGTGACCCTAGCTTGGGTACCTGGGCACGAGGGGCACAAGGGTAATGAGGAGGCAGATGCATTAGCCCGAGAAGGCGCATTAAAAGACCTCATAGGACCAGAACTCTTCTGTGACATAGAGAAGCCATGCATTAAAACATCCATGGAGGAATGGATGAGAAACAAATCTGGAGAATGGTGGAGAAATCTGCCACAACTGAGACAGGCAAAGCTATTCATTAAAGAACGGACGCCTAAATTCACAGCAAACCTGTTAGTAGGTCTCCTAACAGGACACTGTAGGCTAAATAGGCACATGAATTTTATGGGACTGTCAGAAGAAGCAACTTGCAGATTCTGTTAAGAAGAGGAAACCTCAGTACATGTAATATGCCAGTACAAGGGCCTGACAAGACTGAGATTTTAAATACTTGGGGAAGGTAGACCAAAAACCAACAGCTATGGAAGAGCCTTTATCAAGGCTGTGAAGTCTAATGCAAAGAACAAAGCTAGACAGAGCACTACTCTAAATAGGTTGGGAGTGCCACAATAGATCTTCTAGGTCGCCGTGGATTAGGCCAGGGGACCGACTCCTAATAAATCTAATCTAATGTTCACATATGATGTACTAGTAAAAACTAACAAGTTTGATACCGGTCTATGTTTGGTGGTGGCGCTGACGAATGATGACGGCTACCTTTTCGAATACACCGGTATAATTTAATGCCGACCGGAGCGTTTGCCCTTATAGAAGTGGTTTTTGCAATTTTTCTTTAAGTGACTAATAAAATAATACCTGTATGTATGACAGATTGTGAAGAATGATAGTGTAAGTGTTGTCCCATTTTTTCGAATTATGGTGATGAATAGTCAATACTTTCTAAATAATAATTCCTTTTGTTTTTTATATAAACACTGATTTAATCTCACTGATCAGAGGGATAATACCTTTCTAATTTGTAAGATTTAAACCACTGAACCGAAAAATAACACAAATACTGGTAAAACTTACTGTGACAATGCTGGAACATTATAAGATTGATCGACGGATGCTGGGGTGGCTGCTACTGCTGCTGTTAACAAGAGACCGTGTTGATCAAAGACTTCACGGAATTCTTTGATTAGGGTGGCGTAGTTTTGCTAAAATCAATATTATGGTTATTCTTCAAATGACAAAGTTGTGTTTTAGTTGAACTTTTTATTATAACTTTTTTACTTTGGTATCAGCTAAACCATCCAATAATAACTACATTTATACAAACATATACAGTGACAGACATAAATTACGTATCATATGGGACAATATTTTATTATAAAAATTTTGATAAAAATCAAAATGCATGCGTAATCGTTTCTGTTTTATTAGAAACCCCAAAAAGCTTTGAATATTATTGTGACTTTTAGTATTTGGCGGAAAATTTAAGATAATTAAATATTGTGTTCTTCCTCAAGATGAATTTGAGCATTCATCTTGAAGAAGAAAGGAATATGAGCATTCATCTTGAAGAAAAAAGGTTATAATAAAATTTGTTCTTAAAAAAGTTGGTTGGAATGAAGTTTCATACACATTTATTTTGTCAACATTTGAAAAAAGAAACAAAAGATCTATTTTTCTCAAATAAATATATCTCCAGCATTTTAAAAACACTTTTTGTTGTTGAGTTTTGTTAAATAGTCCAAAAGCAATGTTGTATTATTTTTTTGATAGAAAAGTAAAAATTGCAAATTTGCCTTGAAACCTGACTTGATTCATAAAGAGCAACTGAATATCACCTATGCAATCCAATATCAACTCATATATGCAGTTGAATGCGAAACAAATTTGCAATTTTTACTTTTTATAAAAAACGATTATAAATGGAATAGGTACTTTCTAAACAAATTAACTATGTTTTTAAACAATGTTATTTACTCCTTTTGTATTGAATTTGGCCTAAGTTACAGTTGGTTGTAAAAGTTACAAAAATTAGCAAAATTTTATTTTTACTTGTTTAGCACCTACCCAATTTTTTTTCGAATAGTTGTCTAAATTTCTGTGTAGCTACAAAACTTTATTCCAAATACTTCTTTTAAATTAAGATTTTGCGATATTTTTTCTATTAAGATGACAAGACAAGATGTCCACAGAAGATCCACAGAAGATCCACAAATAATTTGCAATTTTAAAATTCCCGTAAAAAAACCAGTAGATAAGTTAGATTTTGTCCAAATACTTTCATTTAGAATTTATTTCAATAAATAATATCTTATCAGGTAGTACCAGAAATAGAAGAATGTATAAGAATGTAATGTGAAAAAATTATAACATTGCAACTGAAAAACAAAAAAGAATATCAACATTTTTTATTTGACAGATGCTTTTTTTTAAGCAGAAATTATTAATTTCGGTTTAAGAAATCGTCTTTTCTCATCTAGTAAATTCCCGGCAATCCCACTGAATTCCCTCACTTTATTATAGCAATAAATAAGTGAATAACATACAACATCAGCTGCTGCACCACCACGTTGGGCAGGGTATTCCCAATCTATATCAAAACCATCGAAACCATACGTCTGTACTAAATTAAGGGCACTCTGAATGAAGGTAGCCCTCAGTGTGGAGGAGGCAGCCACTGCCGAATATTTAGTTGATCCCTCGCCCCACCCTCCTACGGCTACCAGTGTCTTCAAAGCGGTGTTTTTTTGTTTGAGAGCGTTGAAACTTGCAAAGTTCCCTGAAAAATTAATAAACGATTTTTTTTAATGAACAAATTAATGTTTTAAAAGGAGTTTGTTTAGTCAATTACGAGCAATTTTTAAGTATAAATCATTCTGTTATTGTTTACTTTGACACATTACTGAACATATATGGGAAACTATACCTTGATTATACAGGGTGAGTCAAAGAAAAATGTTTCATTCTTGATTTTCTGTCAAAGGATTGGTTTTCACGGAAAATCCAGAGGTAGGTTGATTTTTATTTAAAAAGGGATATATTTTTATAGTATAAACAAGTATACAGGGTATCCCAAAAAGGAGAAGCTTACCACAACATATTTTTAAATGGAACACCCTGTGTATTTTTACTGATTTGGATCGAACCTCTCACGAATACATTGATATACGATTTGATGGATATAGCTCTAATAATAAGGTAGATATGACCATAAATGGTTGCCCTAAGAGTAATGTGTTGGAGAAAGACTTTGTAATAGCTGGACCCTAGTAACGAAGAGATATTCTCTTCCTAACTAGTTATTCTTATGGAATACTTTTTTATGTATATATCCTATAGCTATATCAATCAAACCCCATATCAGTTTATTTGTGAGAGGACATTCTATCCAAATTCGCAAAAACTAGTTTTGTTCTAAACGTTTCGTGTTCTAAACGTAATGTGTTGGAGAAAGACTTTGTAATGGCTGGACCCTAGTAACGAAGAGATATTCTCTTCCTAACTAGTTATTCCTATGGAATACTTTTTTATGTATATATCCTATAGCTATATCAATCAAACCCCATATCAGTTTATTTGTGAGAGGACATTCTATCCAAATTCGCAAAAACTAGTTTTGTTCTAAACGTTTCTAGTCGATCCTCGACTCGTCGTCAGAAGAAGTTTATATGATAAAAAGTTGTCAGATTGATATTTTTAATTCAAAAGTCATCACCTGCACAGACCATTTTTTTGGATCAAACTTTAAATGACACTTTCAGTCTTTATTTTGCATATTTCTGGTTTCCTGTTTTTACAACCGGAACATACAACAACTGCAAAACCTCACTGTACAACATTTTTAACCACCTAAACATGGATGAAACTCTCTTTGAAAGAGGTCATCATAAGAGGTGCAATACTTGTATGGCACACAAGGGCGCTATAAGAGAAAATATGCTTAAAATTTTTTCATAGTTTGTTTATTTGCTTGTGTAAGTTGTGTAATTTTGTTAATTTTAAGCTTAATTGATTGTTAATATTAATTTAAATTTTTTGAAATTATTTTGCTTACTCTGAATGAGTGTTGTAATAAATTTTTGTTGTAATATATGTTACCACCCTAGACTAATATTAATAACAAAATACTATATTATGAGAAATAAATATAATAACGAAACTGCAATAACTAAAAATGTAAATATCTTGAAAACTATTGAAGATAGAGCATTTTACAGGAAAATCAAATGAGTCTGATTGGGGTCAGTTTTACGTTGACCACACTGTATTATAATATTTAAGTAAATTTATATCCTATACAATTTCTGTAATTTATATTATAATGACCTTCAATTAATTTTAATTTTTACAAATGATTGTTCTGATATAATATGTAAGATTAAATGATAAGATATCGTTTTAAGATTTGTAATTATTGGCCATTAGACAACCAATCAAATTTTAATTTTTAACTATAGGTATAGTTATCCTAATCAGAAAAGAATCAAAATATAATCCAATACTACTCATTGCGTCGTCAAATTATATCTAGTTAATTTTGGAATAGTGTATCTAAAACAATAATACCTAGATAATATGGAATAATTCTGTATACATGTATACCTCTACTTATCCTTAATAATTACTAAAAATAATCATCAGTTGGTTTGAACCATTCATATGAATAAATGAATTTTATAAATGTCGAATCTCTGGAAGACTGTTTACATCTTCAGTCCAACTTAGTTAAGATTGGCGAATGGTGCCAAACTAACAAATTACCATTAAATGCGAGCAAGTGTAATATTATGTCATATAGTCGTAAGGTTTTCAAGATCTCGTACGACTACAAGCTGGATGATATTTCTCTTTCTAGACCTGAGTTTGTTAAAGACCTCGGCGTGACGTTTGATTCAAAGATGACATTTAATCAACATATTCAGGTTGTTACTCAATCATCTTACAGAAGCTTAGGTTTTGTACTACGTAACTGTAAGGATTTCCGAAACATCGATACTCTCAAGCTGCTATATCAGACCTTTGTCCGTTCCAAGCTGGAATAAGCCTCTTGTGTCTGGCCCCCTATATATAATGTTCATATTAATGCCCTTGAACGCATTCAAAGACGGTTTATGAAATCTGCCAGTTTCCAAGTTGACAGCACATTTGTACCTAGAGGAACGCCAAATGAGCTTTTGTTACAACGCTTTGGTCTTCCTAGCCTGGCTGCCCGTAGAACTAACTCCTCGGTATTATTTTTATATAAAATACTACATAACTTTATTAAATCGGAACAGCTTCTATCTATGTTGTATTTTAAGGTTCCACAGTTTAATGTAAGAAATCACCATCTGTTAACTTTGCCATATGCCAGAACTAATAGGATGACCTCATCCCCCATGTTTCAAATGATACGAAATTATAATAATATAGAGGCGTCGCTTGATATACTTTTTTGTTCTATTTCTCAAATTAAGAAAAATAATTATTTACTTCCAAATCTGTAATTTTACGAAATACTTTTACATTAATCGCTGTCTCTTGTTGTGATTTATGTATGTATGTTGTAGATGTGTGTATATATGTGTAAATATATATGTATATGTATATATGCATATTTTAGTTGTTTATCTGTGATAATTGTATTTGAAGTTAATTTTTGCATCTTTTAAATTTTTCTGTACTTTTGTACCTATTTGTCTGACCTACTGTACTTTCCTGTGAAGTTGTGAGTGCCTAGGTATAGATATTACTTAAATAAATAAATAAATAAATAAATAAAATAAATAAATAAAGCTGAATTTCAGTTTTCAATATTAACAGTCAATAGCCTAAACCTAAACCATGGACGTTTATTTGGATGCGCAAATTGTGGTTTTAATCATCGTCCTCTGATGCAGCTTCACCTTAAATTATCCCTGAACACTTATGACCAAATTTAAATCTCTTAGATATTTGTTAGCCCTCGGGTAGGTGAGGAAGAGCTATCGAATATGTTTTTGATGACAAATGAAGAAAATTTAATTAAGCTCACTCTAGTGTAGAATAGGGTAACTAGTAATATACCATTGAATTATAAAGTGAAATAGTGTATCTACAATGGTTTAAGAAAATTCAGTTTTCAAGCAAAAGTATTGAAACAAAACAACAATCTAATACGATGTAATTTAATCGGATTCTGATGCCTATTGAAGCATCACAACAAGATTTATTATATGTTATTTATTTATTCAACCAGCAAAAGGCTGAATTACAGGATAACTAAAATATATAAACATGAAAACAAATAATAAATGGTAATAAAAATCGTAGACAACTCCAAAAACATATGTATGTATAAAGAGATAAAATAATAATAATATTACAAAAATACAATACAAGCACCTGCGTACATAAATAAAATACTACATATGACACAATTTTTTTATAGAAGAAAAAACTAAAATGCAACCAGCTAAATTTTAGCTAGACTTTATTCGCAATGTTATCTATGACATGTATCAAAGCAGTTAGTATTTTCATTTCTATTGTTTTAAAATAACATTTTACTGTACTATATCTATATTTTTGAAAACTCACCACACTAGATCCTTTGCGGCAAACCCTTTTAGAATGTGATATTTGCAATAGTTGTAAGACAAAGCTGTGGAAAATTATTAAAAACTAGGGTTTCAAATATAAGGAAGATGATCCAAGACGATGTTTAATGGAACTACCTAATATAGTATTGAAGCGAATAACATTTTTAAGAGATTATGTTCAACGTAAAAAAGGTTTATGAGCATCTGTTTTTCTCAATGACACGTGGATATTTCGGGATGGAACTGTTGGCTGTTCTAGGCAAGATACTAGCATAATGACAATTACAATTACACAGGAAGTGTGAAATAAAACTGGTTGGCACACCGAGGAAGAAATAAAAGGTGGGTGGGATAGAGAAGTTGTATTTGACCAGGAAGATAAACAACCATTAGTTATAAACATTAGTGATGATGATGTTGATGATGAAAATAATGAATTCGAATATGATAGTGATTAATACTTATAGTAACTTCTAGTTGGAATTAATACATGTTGTGAACAACTCTTACTTGTCTTGTACCTGGTTCTAAGTGAACATTTTGATATGTTTAACTTTTAAATTAACCTGCGCAGAACCTCATATTATACTCTATGCCAAATTGCTCATAAGAATGAAACACTCTTTATTTTTATATTTCTCTATGGTAATGTG
Organism: Pogonocherus hispidulus; assembly: GCA_963924545.1. Lineage (NCBI taxonomy): Eukaryota > Metazoa > Arthropoda > Insecta > Coleoptera > Cerambycidae > Pogonocherus > Pogonocherus hispidulus. The sequence goes on from OZ004693.1 coordinate 75,377,843, forward strand.
TCATATTGTGATGCGAGTTGACAATGTCACAGCATAACTTAAATTATTATAATATAAATAATATATAGGTAACCATGTATTAACATGAAATATTTGCATAATCTAAACTTACCATTGTTAACGTCTAAATATGAGTCTAGTAGTAGTATGCTACCATCTGAATTTATACCAACAAAACTGTAAATTAAATGAGTACAAAGGGTGGGGTCAATGTCGCTGACAGTAAATTGTCCATTTCCAGTTCTATATTTGGACCAGGAGCCATGGTAACAAACTACTTTCTCTAAAAAGAAAACATAATTAGGCGTTTAAATTAAATATTCAACAATAAATTGTAAATGATGAATTGTCTACTTATTCTGGAAATAAGTTCTGCTTAAAATAAATAAAGCAAAATCAGAAAACAGAAGCAATTATCTAAAGTAAACTTTGAATATTTGCCCCAAACCAATGTGTAAAATAAAAAATATAGTGAAAGCTGTTATAGCCAAACTATTATAAAGTTTATGCATTGGCTTCCAGTTTCATCAAAGTGAAGTATGTACTTATTATACCTAATTATAAATAACGTTGATATAAAACTTCTTAACATAAAATAAAATTCTTTATTGAAAGTTTCAAATGTGAAACGTTTGAAAGTGTTTGAAAAAGATGTTAGTATTCGTAATATTCGTAGTTTTCGTACTCGTTACTCTCGTAACTAGTATTCGTTACTCGTTAGACTCTCTGAATTAGTCTCTATACGCCATCGCCACAAAGATATTACTGCAAAATAATAATGACGTGTTTTCTTGGTAAATAAAACGTTACCATTAAATCTCTTTAAGTGTCAGTGTTAAGTGTTTCCATAACAATTAATATGCTAACGCCGAACATAAATATGCTTAATGGTGAAAAAACAGGGTAATACAGTATCTAAAAAGAAGTACTCTGCCTCTCTTATATCATAAAAATTCATATCTATCTACCTAAAATGAAATCGCTCTTTATGGAACGAAATGCATTTATGCGGATATTATATTTTACTGTCCCTAACTGTTACATATTTATAGGCGTTTTATATTTTCTCAGATCTATATTTAGGTAAGTGAAATAACACTTCTGTATTTTTAATGAAGACTGCATATTTTTAGATTGTTCAGATAAAACAGATAGCTATTTGTGCAATAAGTTAGGAAAAACGACGCCAAAACACGTATGGCGTAAAAAGTACGCCATACGCGGTAAAAACACTATTCCTACCAGGTGCTCTATATAATTTTTTTAATAGTGTTTTGAAAATAGCTCAAATATGATAATTTATGATAATTTTTGATTGATAATTGTAAATTTCGAAAATGTGAGTCAAGAATCCTGAGGGAATGTTGATTTATTTATTAGGTTTTCGTTTCGTTAATACTATTGTGTCAATGATTTATGAAAAATGTCGGAATCTTCTATTTCAAGCAATAATATGGAAGATGATATAGAAGAATCGGCAAAACTCGCGATAGAATCATTATTGTCCACAAAATCCAAAGTTAAATATGAAATAGCGAATCGCCTTTTGAAGATTGGAGTCATCAAAAGGGAGTAACTATTACTGAGGCAGTTCTACTAGTCTATTTTGAACAAAAATCCAGAGTATACCAGAGTTGCACGCTGTGGAGTCTTTACTCAATGATGAGAACAACATTGGCAGTGAAAAAGAATATTGACACAAATAAATTTCCAAGTTTAATTGCTTTCCTTAAACATCAAGCGATAGGACATAGATCCCAAAAGTCTAGTGTTTTAAGAAAATCAGAAGTTGAGAAATTTTTGAAAGAAGCAGATGATAAAACCTATTTTATGATTAAGCTAAAGTGTAATTTTCACATTTCTCTCCAAGTATTGAAATTGTTTCTTATTTTAGATAGTGTTGATTGTTGGTATCAGTGGAGCATGCTGTAAAAAAGAACTAACATTTCTTCAGCTTGAACATATAAAAGACATGGGATAATATATAATGATAGATATTCCCAACACAAAGACCTACGTAAGAAGAGAATCCATTTACTATTTCTAACGGTAACATTGAAGGAGTCAATCTTGTCGAAATATTTCAAAAGTATTCTTCTCTTCGTCCGTCACCAATTGAGCATTCAAGGATTCTTCCTAGGATATAGAAATGGAAAATGTAGAAATGGAAAAGGACAATGCGTTGGTATAAATTCTATAGGGGGTTTCCCTAAAAAAATTGTAGAATTTTTGGAATTGCCGAATGCTGGAAATTACACCGGCCACTGTTTCCGGAGAACGTTTGCTACGATACTGGCTGATGCAGGAGCAGAGATTACCACTGTTAAAAGGCATGGTGGATGGAGAGTAACGAACGTGGCAGAAGGATATATAGACGATTCCGCCTTGGCTTGTACACCTCGGCAGTGTAAGCTTATGGGTTCAACAAATAATATTCGCCTTCTACACGATTAAAGTTACCGTTTTCATTACTAGGAGTTGCGAGGCAATACTGTTTATAAATTAATTTGAACTTTCATTAAAATGCCATGACTGCACTGACATTTATTTGAAAGACGATTTAAAATTCATATTAGATGTTTATAAAAAACATTAAAATAATGAAAAATTATTAATTTCAGATGATTGGAGAAAAATAGTAAGTATTATTCGGGTAAAAAGTGATGTTTTCGACTCGCAGATTTGTTTTCGTTCGGCTACGCTGACGCTCCGCCTCGCAAACATAAACAACTGCTCATCAGAAGAAATATCACTTTTGATCCTAATAGTATTACACAATATACTTACTATAAAAGATAAAAACGTAATTCTTCTATAGGTAATCTTTGTACCTACTGGTAGGCCCAGTGCAGTATGCCCCAGTTTTAATTAAGGTAAAAAAATAATTTTAAAAATATGATTATTGTTTTTATCGAAAATCGCTTTACGCTCTGTATCTTCGAGCGAACCTTTCGAAACTGATTGGACAAAATAATCGTAAAATCACCCAAGGCACTAGTTCTTGAATTTTTTCCGTATACAGGGTGGGCGAAATTCGAGGCTCACTATTGGGATCTCGGAAACGGTAAGAGATACGAAAACGGTTAAATTGGGACAAAGTTGCGTAATTTTGTGACCAATAATATACCGTCAAGAAATCCACAATATCTACATTCGTTTTTGAATTATTTCAAAAAAACCAAAATTTTGAGCTTTCATTTTTATTTTTTTTTTGCTTTATTTGAGACGATATCAAAAAATTGACAAGACTTTTTCATTGCCACTTTTTATGCTCTATAACGTGGCATTACAATTTCCGTTACGGCGTTTCGTCCGATCAGGACCATCTTCAACTTTATTTTTTTAAATAGGGACCCATAATGTTTCTTACGAAAAACGATAGGATTTTTTATGCTGATTGCAATGATGTATGATACTTTATAGTTTTAATTATTCTTTTTGCTCAAATACTAGGAATAACTTTTAAGACGATCGAATGTAGTATGCTTTGGGCTGATGACATTTGTTATAAAACAATTTTAATTGTCAATACAATTTGACGTTTAAAGAGCTTAGCTTTAATTGTGGCCTGTTTGACCATACACTTTAATTTAAGAAAATTTTAATTTTAGATTCCGCTGACAAAAATATTTCTGTTACTATAAATTACTTTGTTATCATTATTTTAAATTTAATTATACGGTACAACTTGTGTTACCATATAAAACCAAATTTGAACATTCAATAACATGATTTGGACTATTATTTTGTATTCTCCTGTAAATACTGTTATGTTCAAAACTACCGTTTTCTGTCAATTGCCTGTGCAGTTTCGAAAATGTCGTTCTATGTGGTTGTGGCCTTTCTGGGTATGTTTCAAAATATGTTTGTTCAGATCTTGTTGAATTTTTGTAACATTTATAATAAATTTCAATCATATCACATTTTTCTTGATTTGTAAACGGCATTATTACTTATTATATAAAGCGAAGGTCTTTACGTCAACGTCAAATTGTATTGCCAATTAAAATTGTTTTATAACAAATGTCATCAGCCCAAAGCATACTAGATTCGATCGTCTTAAAAGTTATTCCTAGTATTTGAGCAAAAAGAATAATTAAAACTATAAAGTATCATACATCATTGGAATCAGAATAAAAAATCCTATCGTTTTTCGTAAGAAACATTATGGGTCCCTATTTAAAAAAATTAAGTTAAAGATGGTCCTGATCGGACGAAACGCCGTAACGGAAATTTTGTACTGCCACGTTATAGAGCATAAAAAGTGGCAATGAAAAAGTCTTGTCAGTTTTTTGACATCGTCTCAAATAAAGCTAAAAAATATTAAAAACGAAAACTCTAAATTTAGTTTTTTTTTCTAATAACTCAAAAACGAATGTAAATATTTCTGGATTTCTTGACGACATATTATTGGTCACAAAATTACGTAACTTTGCCTCAATTTAACCGTTTTCGTATCTCTTACCGTTTCCGAGATCCCAATAGTGAGCCTCGAATATCGCCCACCCTGTATATGTTTCCGTATGTATTTCCGTAAATACTTTTGTATATGACATATTATAATGATAAAATATTTGATAAGTACTTTAATAGTACATAACATTACACTCCTATGCAAGATAATTTATTGTAATACGATAATAATTCTGAATGGGTAGCAATATCAAAATGCTTCTCCTACAAAACTTTATTATATTCTTGCGTCTGCTTACTTACACACAACGTAAAGGTTTTTTACCACATCAGAATGGAAGCAATCGTTACCTGGAGGAAGAACCTAATATCCTGCGGGAAATGCCAAAGTTCGGGATCAGCATTTTATTTTTTCGAAGCACTTCCGAGCTCTCGAGAAGCAACCGCAGTTTCCATTAGGGCCTGGACTAATCTCCGTTTTATTGTCAGTAATTCGGGTATCGTCCGCGCAGTTTTCGCCTTCTCAGTTTCAGGACTTTCCCTATCAAGATAATTTCGACCGAATTTTAATGAAGCAGCCACATTTATGCAAATCAATACGCCCACAGGAGGATTAAAAATAGAGACAAGAAGGGCAAAGAAAAAAGAATCTATTAAGCATACACTCATAATGAAATTTGGAAATCAGTATAATTTTGAAATAACTTTAATATAATGGTGTACCAGACTCGTGATTATAAAATATATCAATTTGTTGAAGTAAACAAAAACGTAATTCTGGTTATTTTTGTACTCGGTAGGCTCAGTGCAGTGCACCCCAGAGACAAATAAAAACCACAAAAGTACCATTTTTGAAATGAAGGTACTTACTTGAAGATTTCAGGTGATCTTTTTTTTCATCATGTTCATTATGCATGATGGTATCAAAATCAAGTACAAGGGCATTTAGGAAAGATTTTAATTCTTGGTTTTTCTCTTAGACAAAACATAAATACAAAAGTTCTAGAATATTTTATTATCATCTCACCCACTTGCCAAATAAAGAAAAATCGAACATTGTGTTTCAGATACACGTAGTGTAAATTTTGTAGTTAACAAAACGAAGTTACTTGTTTTTTAATATTTCATATCTAAATAAAAAGACGAATAATATAATGTTTATTTTATAGATTTAGATAGAATACACAAGTTCACTGAAAAAGGGGTTGATGGATATGGCTCTGAGGGTAAAGGAGATATCTGCCAAAGATTCTAAAATAAGATGTATTTTGAAGATATATTGAAGACATATTTTTTATTTTGTTGTTTAACGTCAACCTATTTCTACGACTAAGGTCAATCTCAGACGATATAGGTAAAGCGTAACATTTTCTCTAATCTGGAAATTACTTGGCCAGCATCATATAAACAAGGGACTTCCGGATTTATATCCTATTTAAGGATGATACGCGCTTTAAACTGACCTCGTCTACGTTGGTGTAGCTTCTGTGAATTCACCGACGTACAGGCCAAGGTCAGGTATCTTCGCAAAACCCTGCACGGCCACCCATCTAAGTACCAACCGTGAAATATTAGCCTTTACACAGGGTGTCCCACGGTGACCATCCATTAGAATAGTTCAGAGACTACTTCGATTTGAATTTTGAAAATTTGGGATATCAGGTTTTCGGGCATGTCCTCCTCAAATAAAATAATGGTGTCCACGTAGCACTCCAGTTTATATCGGAAGTCGCCAACAATTTGCTTATTTTAAATGGAACACCTATGTATTATTGCAATTTTGGATTCTACGCGTAATTTTAAGTCAACTCTCATCAAGTTTTCCTCTTCCTAAAATTAATCGTTTTCGAGATATTTAATTTTTTTCAATAAAATGAAAAGAAACAGTAAACAGCTTAAAATTATGTGTATTTTACAGTCAGAAAGATAAAGCGCCAATATTTATAGGATGGATAGTTAGATCCATAAGCTTCCCAACCATACTTTCATGGTGACTTAATTTCATCCAGGGTGGTGGAAAATGCCGAGTTAAGTTATCTTTAAACCATCATAAGCTGTTTTTTCAAATGGAACACCCTGTATGTTTTTCCATAGTCTGGTGCACAATGTTATTCTCTTTCCAACGGTATCATGGATCTCCATATCTATCTCTTCTGTTTTTAAATTATTTACTCTTTTTTGTGTAATCACCTAAAATCATTTAATTTCTTGCGATGGCTATGAAATTCTTAGCCGAACTTCAAAACAAACAATTATTAATCTGCAAGCAGTTATTTGTTGTCAGTCGGTTGTCAGTACCCATAGAGGCGGTTGAATTAATAATTATTTATATAACTGACGTAGGGCCACTACGTAAGGACGCAGGTAGGCCACATAATGCTAAAACACTATATCTCACTAGATACTCGTTTCGCCAACCAAGTTGCCATCATCTGGAGATTATTAAAACAATTTTTTATATTAAAAAAATGGAAAATGCAAACACGTATTCAAATGCTGACATTCTAAATTTATTATTTATTCATTTCGAATGTAACAAGATAATGAATAAAACTTGTAGAGTATGTAATGAGAGATAACCTAATTCACAAATTGCAAGCAGTGCAATTTGTGTTTTATGTTAAATTAAACTTTATAGGGAATAATAAATAAAAATGTTAATTCCTAGAAATGTCGTATTATCCATAATTATATTATTTAGTGGTTGTAAAGAAAATAGATAAGATGCAAATGTGTAGATCATATATGTTTACCTTCTCAACTGTCCAAAAATTTCCACTTAATTATCACCTCGCCTCGAAAAAATTTCTAGAAATTTTTCTGGTTGCCATGGTAAAGAGTCAAAATAAAGGCATCTTTATTGGTTTTAAAGTAGAGGTGTGAAATTTTCATTATAATATTTTTGTATGTTGTACAGTATCCAGTTTTTGTTGTCTCTGAGGGGTATCTCGTTTATTGCTATACCTCGCTACTCTAATACTTTTTTGAAAAATGACAGATGTCATAAACATAATATCCACAGCCCTCTTGGTTTTTAAGTTACAGGATGAAATTGAAAATTTGGCATTTTCAAGCACTCATGTATATATATTTCAATTTGGAAACAAAGCAGCTGAGAGCCACACCCATAGACTGCCTCTGTAGCCACACCTCTGATCTCTGTCACCCGTGTCACGTTTCCCACCCATAGATATTGATACCTCGGCCCACTTATGCAACGTTCTTTTTCTGTTCAATGCACACTTTATTTACCCGTCGACCCCTTGTCACCAAATTGAATATATTTTTATGTGGTGATCCGTATGGGCACCTACATACAATAAATGCATTTATTTTTTATTAGAAAGTTTTCTATTATAATTTTTATCTAAGTTGAGATAATGAAGTCAACACAAATTAATTTTAATAAGCCTTTCCTGGTATTTCGGTACAATTTCTAATTGTTTTAATTTCTCTTTGTATAAACTTAATAATGAATTATGTTTTCTTAAGTATTAAACATTTCTGGAAATGAATGAATTTTAATATACCTGGTTATATAATTCACTGTTTTCCTAGTAAGCTTATATGATTAAAAAACATTTATGTTTGGATACTTCTCGTCGTAATTAAATGGGTTTATAAGATACCTTGATAACAAAATATTTGCTTAAGACTTTTCTTAAGCTGTTTGCTTAAAAATATGAAATAATTTTGAGTTCCACTGTGGTCTTTCTACGATCTAGTAAATTGTTTACTAATAAATAAATTAATGAAAGCTAAAGTAATGGAAACATAAATAGGTACAGACTAAAATTATTAACAGTGGTTGATTTTTAATACCATATATTTCCATAGTATTATTATTATTGAAAATTGAATTGAAACATAGTATTATCCAGTAATATTAAACTAAAAGGACATTTTATACGATGCGATCTCATAGCTGTTACGATCTTGTACATATTTGGTTGGCAACACGAATGCTGAACAAAAATACATTTCACTTCAGACCGGCATAAACCATATTTGACAACTTGTGCGAGTCTCAAATGTACATCTTTTTAAATTAAAAAAGTTATGTGACGATTAAATTGAATGTTGCCATGTGAGTCGGTAAAAAACGTTACTTTTTAGAAAACGTATCAATGTTAATAGCAACTGATTAATTTACTGAAATTGCTCTGTTAATAGGTATACCCAATTAATAACTTTCTTTATATTTTACTTTGGCTCTGTAGTCTTTTCGTAATTGGCTTTCAAACTCAGAGGCCTATATGTCTGAATTCTGTAGTGGATAATTATTTATTGCTTGCTGCTGCTATTTTACTATAATTTCATGATAAAATAAATAAAAATGATAAAAATGATCAAATTTGATTAATTAATAAACCCAAGTAATATCAGCCTATACGGGATGAGTCAGTAGTACATAGGCGAACCATAACTCGGTGATTTAAAATGTTACAAACAACATTTCAATGCAAACAGCAGCGTGTAGGGACACATGATAAAATTATTAATTATCTAATAAATTATTATTTTTTACTATACAGGGTGGCGTACATAAGTACGGTAATATGTTTTTTTAATGGAAGACCCTGTATGCTTCTTCAAATTCTGATATTAAAAAATATTTCCAAAAAATTTGTTAATGCCGTATTCTGCAGATTGTCAATAATAACGGGCTAAAATTAAACAATGTGTTTTTTATAACTTTGTGGCAGTTCTGAAGCGTTAGTTTTGCATCCAATGTTAAAATTTATTTTGATTATATGTTAAATTTAACACTGACGTAGTTTTTCACATAACACCAAAACATTATACGGCACTCGACGTTTCGCCAACCAAGTTGCCATCATCTGCAGATGATTAAATCTGAGATGATTCAGTTTTAATCATCTCCAGATGATGCCAACTTAGTTGGCGAAACGCGCTGCACGAAACGAGTGCAATATAGCGTTTTGGTGTTATCATCAGTGTTATCTTCACACCAAAGGTTCCAACCCCTTTCAAGATGTTAAATTTAAACAAAAAGAGAATAATATATTATTCTGTGAAAAAAATCTGCCATCAAAAGCTGTTTTAAATTGTTTTGTTGATGGCGGTGAATTTAGTTGTTAGGTACTCCTTTGTACGCTGTAAAAGGGCGATAAAGCGAGTAATTCATACTTCTTTCATATTGAACTGATTGTCAAAGTTTCATATACCTAATTCTGTCACCACTTTTTAAATTAGTTTGTGTTGTTTGAGTAGACCAAGCCACGTTTGATCTAAGTATATTGTTTCTGACGATATACAGTTATCCCCATTAAGTTTAGTAAAAGCACTCTCTTTTAACTAATTTTTCTTCTTTTTAAAAATTTTAGTCTGTGTCCAATCCACCCGGTGACCGTTGTCCCATACATGTTTTACTAATGTAGACTTATCAACTTGGTAATCCTTAACATCATTTTTATGTTCGCGGACCCTTATTTGTAATGGTCCAGATGTTTCACCAATATAACATTCACCACATTCAAAAGGAATTTGGTAAACATAATTTTTCGAATTTTGATCATTATTAATTGGTTTTGTTTTTGTAGGTATTGTATTGATCATAAAGTGTTTTTCGTTTTAAATGTCGTTGTAATGTTAAAATCATTACCAAGCTTTTTAAGTCTTTCAGATATCTCTGTAATATAAGGAATCGTCGTGGTTGTTATTGGATTTTTCCTATTTACTCTGGGAATATTACTATTTTGCCCATTTTCAATTTTTATAAATGTTTCTTCAACAAAATCATTAGGATAATTGTTTTTCCTTAAGATATTTTTAATAACTTTTTCTTTATTAAAAGTATTTGAGGTTGATGATATTAATTTATATATATTTAACTATACCTCTTTTGATACTTAGAATTACAATTTAGATATCTAATTGTATTGATCCTTTTTATTAATTTCCCGATACCTATATCAATGCGTAACATGTAAACAGTTGTTGAGTTTGGTATCCTAGTGCACTGCAGTAAGTGTAAATCATGACCTTTATCCCGTATAGAAGTAATAAAGGATGGGTATAATAATTATCAGGTAGACGATTATGCAGGTTGAACTGGGTTGGCGATGGCAGCTTATCAGATAAATGCCTGGTAGGCCCTTAGAAAGTTAAAATGTGACTTCTTCACCATTTGGCTCTTTAAATTCTTAATTCCAATTATTTTTTATTTAGTTTTAAACACTTGAGCGTGTTTAAATCTATTTTTTGATTTTTAATCAAAATATTTTATAGATGGAAAAGTATTGCCTACTTTTTTGTTTACCTATTTCTTTTCAAGAAAGTACTTAAATATACATTTTTAAACTTTCTATTTGAAAAAAATATACCAATGAAAATATATTTTTTAATGAACAAATAAAAAATAGTATATTTAATATTTATTTACTTTTGACAATTTTCCGGAGAAATTTCCATGATGTAAACGGGGAATTTCTAAAATTTTAATTTCAAGCCAATGTTACGGTGAAATGTCAAATGTTACTATGCAAATAAAGTGCTATAAACACCTAAAATAGTCACATCACAAGTGAATGTGACTATTTTAGGTGTTTATAGCACTTTATTTGCATAGTAACATTTGACATTTCACCGTAACATTGGCTTTAAATTAAAATTTTAGAAATTCCCGTTTACATCATGGAAATTTCTCCGGAAAATTGTCAAAAGGAAAATTTTCGCCTTTACATTACTATAAAAATGTTACCATGAATCATGTATTTTCAATTTACTAAATTATTTTACTTATTTCGAGTTATTTTTAAAAACCATCTGTCTTATATGCGTTTTGAAACTGGTACAGTGAATCAAAGAGAAGTGAAGTGAGAAGAGAAGTTACGTGCCTCATTTCGCTTTATGTGCAACACGTGTTTTTTATGGCGCCCATACAACAGCACAATATTTAAATATATCTTAAACTGTTGTATGCATAAAACTCGGATAGCTTGAAATTTTAGCAATAATAAAGTCGGTAGTACGCCTTATCATAAAGTCACTATTTCACTTACTACATGTTCTTATGATGAAGTGTAATAATGTCTGAATGACAACAATATTTTGACAAACTAGAATGTAGAAATTCGATAGGTTTGGATGAAGCCAAGACTACTAATTACATTTTGTTAACTTCAAGGTGAAGTGAGAATATTTTACATGCCAAATCGTACAGAAAAAGGTAGAAAAATAGATGGGACTTGATAGCAATAGCAAAATCTTAACATGCATCTTATATTTTAAGCCTGTTTATTAAATTACTCACTGCTGCTAAAAACAATTAGAGATAACAATTCATTTACATTACTTATACATATATGTTTGTAAATATTTACACTGTAGTCTATGTAAAATTGATCTATATTCTCTTAATTCTCAATATTTTTTTGTTTCAAAAGCTAAACCCATGTAATTTTTCCTCTAAGATTTTATTCCGATTAAAAAATATCAAAATTTTAACTAGCTACCTAGATATTTAAAAAATATTCTAATGTACCAAAAATTATAACTTTTTTTAATGGTTTAATAAACACCAACAAATTTTGCAAAATCTGAAATTTCTTTTTTTTTAACATTGAAAATGTTTATGTTCGTAGGTATATGAGGAGCTAGTTAGGAGTTTTCGTTCAAGGACAAAAGACAAAAAGACAAAAGACTCAAAAGACAGCGGAGACGCAACATAGTGGTACAGATGAAACTTATACCATCTTGTATAGCATGTTTTGGGGCAAATGTAATGGGGTACAGGGATTGTAAAATAATGAATTATGTAAATTGAGAAGCTAGTTGAATGACAAACGACGGATTTCATAATAAAAAATAAAGGAACAAGGTTAGTTAATATTACCTTTAAATACCTTGGATATTATTATTGAGGCAATTATATCCAGGGTATTAAAATGCACCTTTAGCTAAAGTTAGCTTAGTAACATTAGTTAATCCTAACTATCCACTAATATACAATCGCTAGACCTTGTTTAGATAATCACTAATAAATTAATTGTTTTTTTATCTCTGTCGAGTAGAGATTTACTCTTTGAAGCAGTTAAGAAATTACAAATATAAGGGTATAAGTACCTGTAGCAGCTGAAACAAATTTCCACATGAGGCAAGTGACAGCCAGGATGATTAAAGTCTTGCTTCCCATGGTACGAAAATAATTCCCTGCGAAAAACAACAGGATCAGGATTACGGCTCCAGGCTATATTCACTTGTAGGGGTTCACTCACCTGCCTAATTTTAATCGGTATTACAAAAACAATGAACGAACGACTGAACAATCCAAAAATGATACCTCGTTTTTGTATAAAAGATTTATTTGCACACCTAATCCTTTTTTCAATAAAAGGTGATAACTATCCTATTATACACTGCGAGTAAAAAGCGTGGAACTAATTCGATAAAAAAATATTGTCGAATTCATAAAAAAATCCTGGGACCCGTGAACTTTTGTTTTTGAAAGTGCATGTTCTTTGATAGTTACGCTTGTTTATTGTCTTTTGTTTTCATCCTGTGACGTAATCGTCGATTTTTTAAATGATAACCCAAATTTTTGACATTGTAGTTAAATAGCCGATGAAATTGCGATTCCAGTGATATGCCACACTATTATATTGACGTTGATATTTTTCGAGATAACCGAGTACAAAGTACAAAGAAGTAATTATAATTGTGTTGAAAAGCAAAGAATTTAAGTTTTCCATTAAATTATGATAGGTTCTGCATTGTTTCGTGCGATTCGGTTTGTCATTTCCAAATTGTGTTAATTATTGTAAGACTAGTGGTGAAAATGTTGCGATATTTAAGCGGAAAACAAAGATTTGAAATATTGATGATGATTGGTTATGGCGAGCGAAGTAGGAAACATGATGAAGTGTTTGAGCTATTTAATAATAGGTATTCAGAACAAGAGCCCATTACAAGATCTGCACTGTCTTAAATAAAGAACAAATTTTTACAGTTTAGTCATGTTAGGGACCGTCGTTGAACTGGTCGTCTAAAGGTGGAAGAAGACTTCCACCTGGTGGACTCTGTGTATACCGATTTCAGCAAAGCTTTTGATAAAATTAATCACAATATACTTATAGCGAAATTGGCTGAAATCGGTGTGCATGGTAGCTTCCTGAGATGGCTTACATACCAGAATATTTATAACAGATCACAACTTGTAACTGTTAGGGGTTATTATTCTTTGCCTTATGTAGCAACTTCTGGGGTACCCCAAGGTTCACATTTGGGCCCACTGTTATTTTTGATCTATATGAATGATATTCAAGAATGTTTTAAATTTTGTAAATTCTTAATATATGCTGATGATATCAAAATATTCTCCCACATTAATAACCTAGCTGACTGTTTTTTGTTTCAAAGTGACCTCGATTCGTTTTTCAAATATTGCTTAGCCAATAAACTTTTTTTAAACCTCGATAAATGTCATTATATATGCTTTACACGTAACAAAAATATATTTAGGTACAACTACAACTTTAATAATTTGGTTTTAAATAAAGTTCAGAAAATAAATGACTTGGGTGTTATCTTCGATAGAAAACTAACTTTTTCTACGCATATTGATCAAGTTGTGGTAAAGAGTAATAGAATGTTGGGTTTTGTTATTAGAACATGTAGGGATTTTAAAAAAGTAAGCTCTTTAAAGTCATTATACTATGCATACGTCCATAGTAAGTTAAACTTTGCATCTGTTGTATGGAATCCTCAGTATATGTTTTATAATTCCCGCCTAGAGGCTGTTCAAAATAGATTCTTGAGATACTTAAATTTCAAAGTGAGTGGTGCTTACACATTTGAGAACTCTGCTTTACTGAGACAAAATTTTCATATTGAATCATTACAAAAGAGGAGAAAGTGTGGCGATGTAACATTTTTGTACAAATTGTTGAACAATATGATAGACTCGCTTAATTTAGTAGCTCTTATAAATTTTCGTGTACCTCCTCGCAATCTCAGGGATAACACTTTATTTCATGAGTTATTGTCCTACACCAATTCTGGACAAAACTCTCCTTTGAGCAGAATGCTTAGAACTTATAACTCTTTTTTTTCTCATATTAATATTTTTTGCGTTTCACTTGCTAGTTATAAAATAGCTTTAAGACAAACAACTGTTTAATCTGTAAGTTATATATTATTACACTAATATCGATGTACTCAATAATTTTATCGCCAAACTAATTCTTTAGTTTGGTTGTTTGGTTTAGTTTAGATTAGTTGTTACTTTTAAGATGTAGTGGATTTTGTTTGGGCTTATAGCCTGTTTTGTCCCATAAATAAATAAAAGATGTCCAAATTATTAGAAGATGATATTTTATTGACCGCACAAGAAAATCCCCATACAACAACACAAGAGAAGACTGCTAACCATAACATTTGCCAAAAATCGGTAACTAATGTCTTCAAAAAGTATAAATGGCATCCGTATAAATTAGTTTTGGTACAATAACTCAATGAGGATGACCCTGATCATAGACTGCAGTTCTGTGAGACTCCCGAATTCATAAACGGAATAATATTCTCCGACCAAGCTACAATTTTTCTTAACGGTATAGTCAATCGGCAGAACTGCAGTTACTGGACTTTTGAAAGTCCACATTGGATGATTAAGGCCCATACTCAGTTGCCAGTAAAAGTGAATGTTTGAGTTGGAATTTTTGACGATCGAATTTTGGAGCCATTTTTGTTTGAAGGGTGACTAACCGCTGAAAAATATCTATATTTTTTAAAGAATCGGTTAATTCTCACCCTGCTTATTCTCTACACAAATCACGAAGATCGAGACTTACCAAGTAATAATTTATGGTATCAACAAGATGATGCTTCCGCACACCTTTCAGCGACGGACCACAATTACTTAGAGCAAATTTTTCCCAACTGATCGATTGGTAGAAAAGGAGCTAGTGAGTGGTCTGCACGATCCCCCGATATTACCTCACTTGATTTTTTCTTATGGAAATATATTTTAATAGGTCAAACACGATAGATGGATTGAATCAGAGAATCTGCAATGAAATTAGGGCCATTAGAGCAGACACTATCCGCCATGTTCTCCAGGTATTCTTATTTCGACTAGGATATTATCAACAAGCATTTGGATGGCAATCAACTTTAATTCTTAGGATTAGTTAATTGTTATTTTATTAAATTTAGCGACCAATTAAATGATTAGTAATACGTTTCATTTGAGTTTTGTTTTTACTTTAACTCGGTTAATCTCGAAAAATATCAATATGCTAGTGTGGCATATCACTGGAATCAAAATTTCAGCGGCTATTTAACTACGATGTAAAAAATATGGGTTATATCATTTAAAAAATCGACGGTGACGCCACAGAATGAAAACAAAAAACAATAAGCAAGCGACCAGTATTAAAAAAGGTGCACTTTCAAATACAAAAGTTCACGGGTCAAAGTATTTTTTTACCTGTGACCTGTGTAAATTAGACAATATTTTTTTTATCGAATTAGTTCCACACTTTTTACTCACAGTGTATACATACAGATGTATGTATTACACCGATGTAATATAATAAATCTGGATTTTGTTTTATTAATACTTAACTTAAATCAAGATAAAGCCGCCGTCGTAAATTCATTTTTGTTTTGACAAAAGACCTCTCACTAAGTTAGGGCTTACCCTAGAGTTGATCTGTTTAGCGCCAGAGTACAATTTATTTATACAAATTAAGGTTTAAATCTACAAGTCAATAAGCAGTAATAAAAATATGAGTTTCCTTTTCAGAGGATAATAATAGAACACGCAAATAAAAGTTTAATGTGTGTGTAATTTTTGTTGACTGATACGGGTGTCAATATACTTATTTTTTTGTAAAAACACAAAAGATGACCTACTTTTTACAGGTGATGATTTTGGCTATTCCAGAAGCGAGAATTCATAAATATTTATTTTGTAAAATGTAAATAAAATGTCTTAGGCGTTTTAGTAGCTGTTTATTATGTAGCAACCATAGTTTTTCATTCATTTATTTATAAAAAACTATTTTCAAATTGACATATTATGAACAAATTAAATATATAATGGTTGTTTCTATTCTAATATTAAATTAGTAGTATATAATTTGACCCCCCTGTTAATTTTTTTGTTTACAGAATTATAAAAAAATGTGAAATATAAAAGTTGCACGATTTTTTATACACTACAGGAACACCCTGTATATCTTTGCTTATTTCGATAGAACGTTGTCTCACGAATACAGTATTATATATATTGATGGGTCTATCTTTAATAATAACGGAGATATGACCAAAAAAATGCGCCATAAAAGCGATGTGTTGGAGGAAGGCTGTGCCTAACAACGAATCGTTATTCTCTTTCTAGCACATCGCTCTTATGGTGTACTTTTTTGATCATATCTCCGTTATTATTAAAGATAGACCCATCAATATCTATATTACTGTATTCTTGAGACAACGTTCAACCAAATATGCAAAAATATACAGGGTGTTCCATTTAAATTAACACAGTCAACATCCGCGACCATTTTGTTTGGAGTTTATTTGTTTTTCTACTATCATTTTTGAAAACTTCATAGAAGATCGTGCAACTTTTATATTTCACATTTTTTTTAAATTCTGTAAACAAAAAGTAAACAGGGGGGTTAAAATATATTGAATCATCCTGTACATCTTTATTTTTACATTTTAAAAGGGCATTAAACAAACCAGCACAACAAAAACTGCCGTGTTTATGGGTGTCATTCCACAAAATGTGTTACTAGAAGTGTTTCAGATACAAGATAGAAGTTTGGCCCTAGTATAAGAAACAGTTCCTCATCCTCACTCATTTCTCCAAAAAGCATGTAACAAGTTAATAACAGTGAACACGTTTATTTATACAACATAACCACTTTGTTGGAGTACATTTTTATATCTTTCTATTATTATTAATCTTTCTATTATTTAGAATAATATTTTAAATTAAACAACAATTGTTTAACAAAAAAAAAAAAAAAATACGCCTTTGCTGCTGTTTGTCACACTTATTTTAGCCCAAAATCTAAGAAATCAAAATATACCTGTTTCAACCCAAAAAAAATCATATGATAATTAGCAAAAATGCACTTATGGGACAAAGACTTCTTTCACCACTTCTTTTATCCTTTATTTTACTCTAACCAGCTAACGAAGTCAGTATATTTATGGCAATTGAAAGCTAATTGCTAAATGGTGTGATAGAAATGCCAAATGTTTACTCGTCTTCCTCCATATTTGTTTACAATCTGCAGCGCCCTCATCGGTAATTTGAATCGCCAATACTGAACCAGCTAGGGATACATGCTAATGAATGAAGTTACAATTCAATAACGAGATGTATAAACAAGTTCTACTACTTGATAGATGGGATGTACGTAACACATAACTACGAATAGTATGAATCTACTTTATATCCATCATCTATAAACGTCTTATTTAAATAAGGACTTTGTTTTAGTCCTTATTAAGTCAAAATAACTATCTCCTGACTATAAGCCCCGCCGAGCGCTGAATTACAAAGCAATTAAATTTGGCGCATTTTGTCCAACACTGAATCAAAATACAAGGATTCGGATTGCAACCAAAACTATGAGGAAATACTTGGACTCCACATCGTAGGATGTCACTAACTGCAGACCGGTTTCGATTTTTTTATGATCTCGTCAGTGCAATATAAGTGATCATACCTAAAGCAGCGAAGACCCGCATGCAATCCGAATCCTTGCATTTTGATTCTTTAGACAAAATCGGCAAATCTTTGCTTTGTAATTCAGCGCTCGGCGAGGCATATAGTCTGGAGAATAGCTTTTTTGGCTTAAGTTGTTTTAGTCCTTATTTAAATAAGGCGTTTACAGACGATGGATATAAAGTAGATTCGTACTATTCGTAGTTATGTTATATCCTATCCTAATTAAGTTTTAGCAGTAAAATAAATATCAAAGGGTACCACCAGGGGGCCGTATAGTAAATATATGAATCTAGTACATTTAATAAATATCATTTCAATTTTATGTATTTTAATAGTTACCATAAAATTAAATCTGGCCGGTGCAGATCATAAGTTTTATAAGTAGGTAATAAATTCTATTAAAAATATTGGCTATATATAATTATTACGACAAAAGATCGTCAGAGGCGAAATCTTCAATCAATATATATATCATTACATATAGGGTGACCCTTTAAAAACTTTAAATGCATGGTACCAATATTTGTTGGTACCAAAAATTATTAATAGAAAATTATTCAGAACTTCGATATTTATCAAATTGAGCGAATTGAGGTTAAGTTTTTAAGTTAAGGTAAATAAGTTTGACAGAATCCGAATAAGAGAAGTTTTCATAATTAATGATTAATTAATAGCATACCATTTTTCTTGAGTTTATAAATTAATAAATGTTTTGAGATATACAGATGTGGTTGTGTGACTTTTACAAATAATAGATGTATTATTTTTTATAGGTGAATTTTGAAGTATTTTCCTTACTCTGGAAATTCTGGGGCATTATCTATTTTCCGAATTTATCGGCCCTAATAGTATCTTCGAATATATATTCTTTTTCTTTATTGCATTACCTAACCTGGTAACAATGTACTGACATACATATTCAGTCTTTTGAATAAAAAAAAAAGTAAAACTTTTAAGTATAAGATATCACTTGCATTTGATTGAGTAAAAATTTGCTTTAACTTATAAGTAAATACTACTGGAAAAATAATTCATTATTAAGTAAATAATTATCAGTATTTACTTTTACTTTTAACTAAATACTTATTATTTTAAGTTTGTTATTATAAATGTACGCTATTTATACAAGCACGAGAAAACAAGTGACGCGTTTGGTTTTAAGTACAACGTCGCTTCTAATGCGGTCCTAATTCAGTCTGCTGTTGAGCAAAGCCAAAAATATTGTCATCAAGTGAAGAACTATTGACTAAGAGGCGGGGGTTGTGAAAGGTTTATAATTTATATTCGTCAAGTTATTAAGAACTCAAAAGGTTGGTAAATAAATCAGTGACTCAGGCAATCGTTCAGTCCAAAGAAAAACCATAGAAAGAAATTAAAGATGAATTTATGAAAAGGACTGGGACAACTTTTACTCTGGAGAAATTAAAACAAAATTTGAATATTATTAAAATAGATGTGAAGAAAAAACTGACAAAAAAGTAACAAGAAAGAAAGAATTAAACTGCATGAATGGGAAAAAAATAGAAACTTTGAACTATGATACAAATCCGGTGTTCGTGAAAATTCAACACTATTTACGAAATCTTCAGCAACACCAGTTTAAAATATACATAGTATCACTAACACTACTAATATACCGTAAAAATATTTCCATCCTTTGGCGAGACCTAAGTGATCCTCCCCTTGTTTCATCTACTTCACTTAAAAAATAATCGGAAAGGTAGTCCATATTGTCAGGTTCAAAACTTAACAAGACTTTCGATTTAGTGGGAATTATACATTTCTTTACCGGCGTGAAGGTGGCAGCCAAACCCAATTTCCGAAGATACTCAAACCAAGTGGAGCCATGTATGCAACCAAGGAAGTAGAAATAACACGACATTGTGGTACAAACGCAAACGTAGTATCAGAGTAGCGAGTAGCAAATATTTCATTATAAGGTGTAGTTATTATTAACAGTAATATTAGCCGTTATTAACTTAAAAAGTTGGAAATAGAATAGTAATTAAATTACATTGTCTCGGAAAGCAAAAGCTTTAATTATACATATACCTGAAACAGAGATAAAAGTGATTGTATCTTGTATTTAAGATAATACAGAGTGAGTTTTATGTATGGAACGCCTCAATTATCTCGGAAACGGCTTGCCCGATTTTTATGAATTTTGGTTTATAAGGGTTTTGTAATATGGCCGATATTATTGTGGCATTTACATTGTTGTCAGATCTTTCGTTTTTCCGGAAATATACTGAAATTTGTTATTTCAAATGGATCACCCTATATATTTTTTTGTTTTTGAAATCTCTAAGAAATTTAGAATATTTTTCATGTAATGTTCCCTATACCTAATTGCCATAATTTCGGAGTCACAGCTACATTTGCAATATCTCCGCCGAAGTTAAAATATTACATCAGGGCGGCTATGTCTGCGACAAAAACAATTTTGACGTTTTAATAAACTATTATTGTTGGTGTTTATTGAAAGTTACAATGGACCGTTTATCTGAGAAAGAACGAATTGAGATTTTAATGATATTAGGATATGGTGATGTGCGTAGAAGTCAACAGGAAACGTCTAATATCTATAATAATTTATATCCTAATAGAAATCCCATAACAAGATCTACTGTGAGTAAGTTGTTAAAAAAGTTTAACCAAACTGGAGCCATAAAAGATTTACCGAAATCAGGGCGTATAAAAACTGCAACAACTGAAGACAAATCTTTAGATGTTTGTGTTATGTTAGAAGAAGATCCACACTTGAGTACTAGACAAATATTCAGGGAAGTTGATATTTCTCAAACATCCATAATGAAAATTTTACATGCCAATAAATTCCATCCTTACAAAGTAAGATTGGTTCAAGAGTTGTCAGATGATGATTTCGATAGACGTGAAGAGTTTGCCGACACAATGATGGAAAAATGTTACGATCAAAATAATCCAAATTTTTTAAATAATGTTATGTTTTCCGATGAGGCCACTTTTTGTATTGATGGAAACGTAAATCGGCATAATTGCAGATACTGGTCACGTAACAATCCTCGTTGGATGAGAGAATCCCACACCCAATTTCCACAAAAGATTAATGTATGGGCTGGAATAATAGGCGACAAAATAATTGGTCCTTTTTTCATTGAAGGAAACTTAAATGGTCCAGCGTATTTAAATTTATTACAGAATAATATTATACCTGAGTTGGCTCGGTTATTTCCAAATCTAAGTAAGTATTCTCAATTGCCTGTTAATTTAGAAATTTTATTATTTGAAACTTTCAGACAATAACAATGTCCCAAATAACAATATTTGGGTGCAACAAGATGGAGCTCCACCTCACTATGCGTGTGACGTGAGGCAATACCTAAACGATGTGTTTCCCAGAAGATGGATTGGAAGGCGTGGTTTTATCGAATGGCCCCCGCGATCACCCGACATGAATCCTTTAGACTATTTCCTGTGGGGTCACTTAAAAAATATTGTTTATAAAACCAAACCTGCCAATATTCAGGAATTAAAAGATAGGATTACCACAGAGATAAGAAGAATTGAGCAGTCAGGAATGTTACAAAATGTACTGCAAAGTTTTAAACATCGCATGGCTTCTTGTATGGAAGTAAACGGACAACATTTTGAGCATCAGCTGTAACCGCCTTTACTTTATGTTTTCAAAAGATCCTATGGGATTTCTATTAGGATAAATTATTAAAGATATTACACGTTTCCTGTTGATTTCTACGCACATCACCATACCCTAATATCATTAAAATCTCAATTCGTTCTTTCTCAGATAAACGGTCCATTGTAACTTTCAATAAACACCAACAATAATAGTTTATTAAAACGTCAAAATTGTTTTTGTCGCAGACATAGCCGCCCTGATGTAATATTTTAACTTCGGCGGAGATATTGCAAATGTAGCTGTAACTCCGAAATTATGGCAATTAGGTATACGGAACATTACATGAAAAATATTCTAAATTTCTTAGAGATTTCAAAAACAAAAAAATATATAGGGTGATCCGTTTGAAATAACAAATTTCAGTATATTTCCGGAAAAACGAAAGATCTGACAACAATGTAAATTCCACAATAATATCGGCCATATTACAAAACCCTTATAAACCAAAATTCTAAAAATCGGGCAAGCCGTTTCCGAGATAATTGAGGCGTTCCATACATAAAACTCACTCTGTATATTGATTCTACATCTAATAATGTATCAATCTGGTAACCACAATTGCGGAAACTTTTATTAAAAGTGGTCCTGCTTCTTTTCGGGGACTTCTCGGTTTACAGCCACATGGAATTTATTAGATTTCACATTTAGATCAATCTAATAATCCATAAACACTGTTGTAACCAAAACTGCTGACAATTTTTTCAAGGGCGGTTCTCTCTTGCGACCTTTAAATTCAATCGGGTATTTCTCGGCTCACAGACATAGAATATTCACTAAACTTCATATTTAGATCACAACAATAGTCTATAATCACTCTCTGGTAACCAAAACTGCCGGCAATTTTTTTTAAGGGTCGTTCTCTCTTGCGACCTTTAAATTGCTCACAGTACTGTACTCAATCTACTATAACTTGATCATCATCTGGAGATAATTACAACTGAGTTTTAATGATGCCAACTTGGTTGGTGAAATGCGCGTCGAGTGCAGTATAGTATTTTAGTGTTATGTGGAAAACTATGTCAGTGTTACATATCTATAGACTAAGCTTAAGTAATTTAAATTTTCAAAATCATAACTGACATTATATGTTTTCAAAGCAAATCTTACTACCAAAACGGTTTTATGTGCCCCTAACTAATGAGGTCAGGTTTTATAATAATATGCTGTTTCTTCTCCCATACAACTGAGTTTCTCGCTAATCATTGTGAGTCGAATGAGAGGTGGGGAGTTACAATGGTTGCAACCATTGTAATTCATTAATGCGTCATCCTATAAATATGGTCTAGGTCAATTTCAATTTTGGAATTATCTTTGAAATATTTGTGGATAGGTACCTACTATACCTGTATAATGAAGTAGGTGATAATGAATATAGTAATGAAAATAATATTTTGAGATGTTTTGATAAAGAAGGATTAAAATACTATCTAATCTACTTCGTTCAATTTCTGTGATCTTTATGCCGCTATAAATAATTCCAAAATTGTAATTGCATATATATAGAATGACACATTAATGAGTTACAATGGTTGCAATAACTATCTTATTGAAACAAAACATAATAAAAACTCACGACAAACAGCATGATCAAAAACATAATTGAGATTGGCGGGAGTTTTGCAGCATCCTACTATAAAACAAGCCATATCTCAGGCTATTTGAGTTAAAAATCTTATATGCTGTTTTACCAATTTATAAAGTTTACCCTGAAGAAGACAATCCATTTCTCATGCCCGCAATGTTGTTATTGTGAAGTTACATATTTTTTATATTCAATATTATTCATTCTACGTGTATTTCTGTACTGTTATCTGATTAATTTGGTTTTCCGTGCTATTGGAAGGAGGTAAAATAGTTCTTTCTCACCCAACACGTGTGAGTTTTGGTAAATAAATGTATTAATTGTAAATTAACAAAACTTTGTTAGCGGTACTTTAGTTTAACATGAACAATTAAACAGTAATTAAAAAATAACAACTTGCTTGAATGAGAAAGAAAAGAATGTGCAAGTGTTTCATTCAAGGGATACATTTAAGGAACATGGCAATTTACTGAAAGCAGACTTGATTTCTTCTTACTCCCAAAATATGTCAGAATCCTGATGTACCCAGACGTTACAAAATGTATTTTTTTTTACAATATTTCTGTCTTCTAAGACTTCTAAAGACAAATAGACAATGTACTGATTTATTATTTATGGGGGTACGAAGCTTAGAGCCACACTTCTGTCATCCCACCATCACTCGTTATATCATATCCATATGAATGTATACAGGGTGATTCTTATCCTATGCGCATAAAGTTAGGAAATTATAGCTAAGTACAAATAGTGACGAATCATGAAAAAAAAAACATTTTTAGTTTCGGAAGTACCAATTTAATTCAAATAAAATAAACGGTTATTTAGAAGAAATTATGCGCCATACTTTTATTCTAATCGCGTGAAAATAAACTCGAATACGACCACATCTGATAACAAAGAACTGACAGAAATACCAAACATATTGTCCTGACTTGTTTACTTCTTAGTTTTTATAAACAAACAATTTCACCTAATAAATTTTTGTAAACACTTCTTTCAAATTATTTCCGAAACTATTGCTTGCTGTATTTGCTATTGTAACTGTATATGAAAATGTTTTACTACATTTTTTTTTCATTATTAGTCATTATTTGTTCCCAGCTATAATTTTCCAAGTTTATGCGAATAGGTTAAGAATCACCCTATATAAAAAATTAAAAACACCAGTTTTAATTCTCTTGACTCTATTTTTTTTAATCAACTCCTAATACCACAAATACTAATGTTTTAACAAACTTAAGTAACAGTTCACTTGCGAAGAATGTTCTTCAGGTGAACGTCTTCTAAATGGTAATCGATATTTAGTTTCTCAGCCACTGCAACAAAGATACAACATTGCAAACTGAATTTAAGAAAACGCTGTGACATATTCACCACTTCAGTAGAGCAAAATGCACGTAGGTAATTTTATTTTACCTTTGGTCTTTTCTACAACTATGTTACGTTATACGAGATAATTTTGTTAAAAATATGTAATTTTAATTTATTTCTTCAATAAAAAAAAACCAAAAGAAAATCTTGTTATTTTTTTTATTTTTGGAGGACTTTCAGCTCTTTTTTTTTACATTAATAGTATTGATACGTTCTCCGACGTTTCGTCCGAGTTTTCGGACTTCTTCATAGGTTACTTAATACTGAAAATAATGTTTTTACATGAATAATTAAATTAGATTAGTGACAGAATATTTATCCAAAAGAGTGTTTTCTTACCTACTAGAATCTTTCTATTTTAACTACCTACTACATTGTGGTTTTATTTTATTTTTATATGTACATTTGGTCGATGATTTGAGCAGTGAAATAACAAGATTTTCTTTTGGTTTCTTTTTATTGAAGAAATAAATTCAACTATAACAGCCAACAACTTGTCTAGTATCATCTGTAATTTTAATGCTCTTTCAAAATATTTTTTTATATTCCCATTTGTGCATTGGTCCATTTATCTGGAAAAATGTTGATAATCATATGTTACTACTAGAGGTCTTAGTTAAACCTATCCCAATATGGATTTGTTCAGAAAATATAAATAAAAACAAGTTTGATATATTTTTCGCATAACATTGTCAATGATGTTATATCATTGTCAAATTGACATATATTATAGACATGGATTTCAAAAAAGCTTTTGATAGGGTTGATCACGATGTCATGTTAGAGAAGTTGCACAATTTTGGTTTCAGTATGCCATTACTTGTTTTTTTTACTTTTTAGCTAAGCCAGAGATATTTCTTAATTAGATTTAATGGATCTATATTACAAGAATTTAAGTCATCTCGAGTGTTTCGCAAGGTTCGAACCTTAGACCCTATTGTTTATTATGTTTGTAAATAATCTCCCTGATGTTATAAAACATTCCACATGTTTACTGTTTGCTGACGGTATGGAATGTTATCTACCAGTAAGTAAAGATACAGATTGCCAAAAACTACAACAAGATATAAATAGCGTACATAATAATTATTATAGTCTTGAAAATAAATTACTTTTTAATAAATCTTAATCTTTCATCATGTCAATGACTAACATGTGGTCTTTAATTGCCTACAACTATAAAACGGAATGAGAATGTTTATGCGAACGAATAAATGAAGTACAATATAAGCAATTTCATGACATTAAGGCAATTAATGCCTAGATGCATATTTTATAACCTGCATACGCCCACCAAAAGCTGGAATTCGCATCAAATATTTGATTTCCAACTAAAGTCAGTCATAACTTTCAAACTGAATAGGTTGAAAATAAATTTCTAAGATACTTATATTTCAAAACGTATCATCAATACCCTAATTATAAAAGAGAACAATCAACATCTCAAAAGAATTTTCGATTACTAGGTGTAGCTTGGAAAATCGCAGGATTTATTATTTACTTATGTTTGCTTATACAATTTAGAATAATTATATTGGTGGTAGTAAAATATTAACCTCTTTGAGCATAAGAATACCTGCTCAATCATCCGACTTAATACATTTTTTTATATTCCTACTTTGGTCACCAACGAATAATATCACACATACTATAATAATTATTTATGTACTGATTTTCTCCTGCAATAAGATTTTGCCGTCTGTTGGGGAATAAAGAATTAAAGAATTAGTACTATATTACGAAGGCGTAGAAGGGCCACAAGTAAATATTTTTTTTCTAATTCTGACATTAATCTCAGGATTCTGCCTTTAATCTCAGAATTCTGACTGTAATCGCAGAATTTTGACTTTAATCTCAGAATGTTCACTCTAATCCCAGAATTCTGACTCTAATCCCAGAATTTTGACTTTAGTATCCGAATTCTGACTTTAGTCTTTAGTCTTTTAGACTTTAATCTCAGAATTACGAGTATGATCGAGGCATCTCCTGCAGGGCTACCACATTGGCGCAAAAAGCGCCAATTTTGTTTTTCTTATAACCGATTTAATATTAGCATAAATCTTCTTTTTGGCAAATATACCATAAAAATGGCCAATTTATAGATTATATCCAAAATAGTTTTGGCTTATTCTTTTGGCCATAGCTCACTTAGTCCTGGAAATAAACTTATTAATTCCAATATCAATAAGTTGGTAAGATAACGCTTAATTACAAATGTAAAAATATGTAGGGTATACTATTTGATTTTCAAGAGTTGGCATCAGTATTTTTCAAGTTTGAGTGATCTATCTTGAAAAATTAAAAGGATAAAGAGGCGAGCTTATTTCCTATTCAACTTGGCACATGTGTCTAAATTGAACCGCTTTCTAGAAACTCAAAAAAAAATTAATTAAAATTCTATTGCATCTATTAGTACTTGAGGCTACTTTTCTAAAATTTATACAGGATGGTCATTAAGTTAGATTAACATTAATGCCCCAAAACGTGATTTTTCAAATGGAACATTATGTAAATGATTACATTTTGGATTTCTCAGAAAATTGTTAGGAAACTTCATATAACGTTCCTAGAAGAAAAATTACAGTCATTATGAAACAGAAATATTCAGAAATAGGAAGTATGAAATGTTTAAGTAAATAATAGAATGTTGTATCCCAACGTAGAATGTAGTACCTACATTATACCAATTGCTGAAATCAGTAGTATTGGTTAACTTCTTCACTTTTTTAATATCAATTATGTAGGTACAGTATATATAATATGTAACAATGGAAGTAGAATAGAGAAAGTTGATGCTAATATCTAAAAATGATTGCGATCGTCTTTGCGAAAAGATGTTTTATTGTCTAGTCTAGGACTATTGTCTAGGACTATTTATGAAAACTATAGACGCAGTTGATGAAGCAAATGAAGCGGTTACACTTATATAAGGACTGTCGACTAGTCAACTAAAGACTCCATTTTAGATTTTCAATGGATCTCTCTCCTTGAGCCTAACAAGTGTTATTAGGCAACATACTAACTTACACAATAAGATTGGTTGGTGGCCTAGATTAAATGAAGCTATTAGCTTTGTATCTAATCATTGCCTGTTCCTGTCACTGTCAATATACAGGGTGTCCACCTAGTGCGCGTAAGTCCAATATCTGGGTTAATAAAAGAGATAACTTAATTTTTTTTTCAACAGGGTTGTCTAATATCCCGAGCTGCACAAAATGAAAATATATTTACATATTCAGGGTGTTCAGTTTTTCCTGGACAGGTACCAACTTGATTTTTTTAAATGGAAACCTATATTTTTTATGGCATTATCGAATTCTACGTAAAAAATTAGTGGGACTTTGTGCATAACACTGCTATTGAAATATTGATAGTTTTCGAGATATTTGACTTTTAATTTTTTTTTCTTATGCTTCGTCACTTCTAATAGTTGACATAATTATGGTTGTATGACAGCTAGAAATAATTTTTTTTTTCAGAAACTGTAGAGTGAAGATGGCTCTTTCGAAAAACGTATCAAAAGTTGACCTGCGATATACAGGGGGCAACAGAAATCGTGCCAAACCTGATGGTTTAAAATTTAAAAAATCTCGACTTTTTCAAATGGAACACCCTGTGTTTTATGATTTCATTAGATGCCTTTCTGTAGACTCTACAATTTTATAATAGCTTTCCCTATACCTAAGTTGCGTAGTTTTTGCAAAAAACCCACTTTTATGAAAAATACCCGATTTGCGCACTCCTTTGACGGAAAAAATATTGTAAGGCTATTTATTTTTATAAAATGTATTAGTTTACACTTCTTAAAATAAAAATAACTGAAAAATTTAGATAATTTCAGTTTAATAAACAAGTCTTTATGGAAAGTTACCATTTATTTGTAAATAAAAGTAAAAAATCATAAAAGCTCTACATGTAATTAAGAATTAGCAAAACTGGCGTATGCTTTAGAAGAAGTTCATGGGAATTATTTGCTAGCAGCACGTATTTATAGAGATTCCCACGTGCTGACTGTTTTGAAAATGTGAAAGAAAGATTTGAAAGAACAGCAAATGGGAATTATGAGAAAACTACCAGGAGACATGGGAGTAACAACGATAATATTTAGTTTAATGTTGTGGTTTCTGCTGTTGAAAATCCAAAAATATTAGTATCAGAAAATCAGTAGAAATCTTGGAGTTTTCAAAAGCTCGACAAATAAGATATTGAAGAAGAAGTTTCATACGTATCATATTGAAAACCAAACGGTGTTACCGTAGTTAGAAAAATTATTAGTGAAATGGATGAATATACATAGAGTATTGAAAAAAGAATACGCAATACTCATACAAGCAAGCTAACCTAAAGTAAATGCTCAAAATGTCCACCGTTGTTTTCAACACAAAGCATTAATCTACGACGAAAATGAATGTGAACATTTCTTAACATTTCGGGCGTTATGGTTAGAAACTCATTTTGGATCTTTTCTTTCAAGTCTTGCATATCCGTTGGTGGTACTTCGTATACTCGCTCCTTGATATAACCCCACAAGAAAACGTCCAGAATATTTAAATCAGGCGAACGTGCAGGCCAAGGAACTGGACCACCACGACCTAACCACTTATTTGGATATACGTGGTTTAGGTGTTCTCTAATCTGAAATATGAATAGATAATAGGAACAGTACTACAACAATAAAATAATCACAGTACCGCCAAAGTGGAATGTGGAGGGGCACCATCATGCTGAAACCATTGTTGAACCAAATAATCAGCGGGCATATTCTGTAGCTGTAGAAGGGGAAGTTCGTTTTGCAAAAAATGCAAATACACATTGGCATTTAAATTGCCTTCAAAAAAGTACGGTCCAACAATATGTTCTCCACAAATTCCAGCCCACACGTTCACTTTGAAACGATGCTGATTATCTAGTACCCTCAATAATCTTGGATTATTGTCAGCGTAGTGATGAAAGTTGCGACGATTGGGTAAGCATGTGTTTGAAAATGTTGATTCGTCAGTAAATAAGACATTCATAAAAAAGTTTGGACTTTCCTGAATTTTATCCAATGCCCAGTGGCAAAATTGCAGGCGGTTTAGGTGATCTTGAGGTAACAGTGCTTGATGGTTTTTAATATGATACGGATGAAAATTATTCTTCTTCAGTATCTTGTTTGTCAAGCTTTTGGAAACTCCAAGATTATTACTGATTTTCCTAACACTAATATTTGGATTTTCAACAGCAGACGCCACAACATTAAACTGAATATCGTCATTGTTACCGTCATGTCTCCTGGTAGTTTTCTCATAATTCGCATTTGCTGTTCTTTCAAATCTTTCTTTCACATTTTCAAAACAGTCAGCACGTGGAAATCTCTGTAAATCTGGATTATTTGCTTTGTAAATACGTGCTGTTAGCAAACAATTTCCATGAGCTTCTCTTAAGGCATAAACCATTTTCACTAATTCTTCTTTTGAATAGTTCATTGTATGCACGCTTAGTACTTACTCTAAACTCGTACGTGAATATTCAGTAAAAGAAGAAATGACATGTAAACTGATTGTCACAAATTTTATTGCGTGACAGACGCTCACTGCGTTTTTCCCGAGAAAGGAACGTGCGCAAATCGGGTATTTTTCATAAAAGTGGGTTTTTTGCAAAAACTACGCAACTTAGGTATAGGGAAAGCTATTATAAAATTGTAGAGTCTACAGAAAGGCATCTAATGAAATCATAAAACACAGGGTGTTCCATTTGAAAAAGTCGAGATTTTTTAAATTTTAAACCTTCAGGTTTGGCACGATTTCTGTTGCCCCCTGTATATCGCAGGTCAACTTTTGATACGTTTTTCGAAAGAGCCATCTTCACTCTACAGTTTCTGAAAAAAAAATAATTTCTAGCTGTCATACAACCATAATTATGTCAACTATTAGAAGTGACGAAACATAAGAAAAAAAAATTAAAAGTCAAATATCTCGAAAACTATCAATATTTCAATAGCAGTGTTATGCACAAAGTCCCACTAATTTTTTACGTAGAATTCGATAATGCCATAAAAAATATAGGTTTCCATTTAAAAAAATGAAGTTGGTACCTGTCCAGGAAAAACTGAACACCCTGAATATGTAAATATATTTTCATTTTGTGCAGCTCGGGATATTAGACAACCCTGTAGAAAAAAAAAATTAAGTTATCTCTTTTATTAACCCAGATATTGGACTTACGCGCACTAGGTGGACACCCTGTATATATATATAATTTACTCTATAAACGCAGTAAATTGTATATTATTGTATTGTGCAATAATGTTTGTTTTTATAAAATCAGTGCCAATCAATCATAAAATAAAGAGATTGATAACATTATTTTATGGTTTAAATAATGACGATTTTATCTATTATTGGCATTCTTATAGAAATAAATAATGATTAAGTAACAAGTGATTTAAGTATATAAAAATTAGATTTTTCTAGAATGTTGGTATATCTTACTCCTATATATTTACAGTTTACCAAAACTGCAATCAGGTATATTATTTTAATTTATGCCGCCCTAATAGAACACCTTTACACCTCTACACAAGTTTCAATATTCTTTAAAATGATTCCATCTCATATGCTAAGAATTCTTTGATATTTTAAATATAGGGGAAGAGCGGGCAAAACGGATATACGAGGCATAACGGATCATTACAAAATATTTTTAGAGGATAATTTGTCACTATTGCCAACATTGTCAGGGTAACTAGCGCCATTCATCGACATAAATTCATGTTGCTTCGAGTGCCATCATCAATTCAAGGTAAACATAATAAATATTTTGTGTTTTAACTAATCCAAAATACTAAAATAGGCTATAGGTGAAGGAGTTGTAGTAGGTTTTCTAATTGCATGATATGATTAATAGATACACGCTTGGTTTCATTGGGATTTCAGCTATAATTTAGACACTAAAACAGTTAGGTTATGTAAACTTAAAGTAAACCGCGAATTTTAAATGTAAATAAGTTGCATCCCGGGCAAAACGGATCGGGCAAAAGGAATCAAGATCCTTTTTGCCCAAATTATATGATCCGTTTTGCCCGATAGAATATTATTTGTTTTTAGAACTGTGTTTCTTTAACACATGATGTTCAATTATAAGAGAACGACACAAACGGGTCTTGGATGGGACGAAGGAAAAATGTCATCTGCTTTAAGAGCAATAGAAAATAAAGAAATTAGCTTACGACAAGCTAGTAGAACTTTTAACATACCATTTACGACCTTACAACGTCACACTAAATCTGTAAAACAAAACAAAAATTGGGCAGGTTTAGACAAGTATTTTCAGTCCGCAATCGATAAATGGCAAAAGACTCATCCAGGGTTGCATGTTACATTTTATGATATAGGTTCAATCTTTTGCGAAGCATATTTAAAATCAGCTACACCAAACAATGCCATTAAGGGCTTCGAGAAAACAGGCATTTCTAGCTGCAACATTGATGTGTTTGATGAAGCTGACTTTTTACCCTCCATGGTGACCGATAATTCCATTAATGAAGATGTGACCACTATAACAAACATTGATATAAATTCACCAGGAACTTCTTCTGATTATTCCAAAAATCGACCAGAGCAAAGAACACCTCCTCCCGTACCCACTGAAAATATTTGTTTGTCTCAAGGACATAATCCAAAACCTGATAGTCATCAAGAAATGGTCTCACATCTTACCGAAATGCGATCGCCGTTCTTCGCAATGCAAAAGGAAAAGTCAGAAATCAGGGAAATTGTAACATCAACTCCTGTGAAGGAAGAAATTAAAACTTCCACTAAAAATAAAGTTAATTTGAAGGCACAAAACACAGTCAAAGAGCCTGGTAGAGGGTATCTCTACCAGCCAGACCTTTGGCTACCAGAGGGTAGCCAAAGAGAGGGTATCTAGACTTTAAATATTGGTAGAGTAAAACGAAAAGTTGACATACTTTTATACGCTGTTTACAATAAAAAAATATTATAAAACTTTTTTTTCGTTTATTATTTCTATTTGCCCCTTCATAAGTATATTATGATTCTTTTTGCCCGACTTGGTGATCCGTTTTACCCATATGGGTCGGGCAAAAAGAATCGAAGGTATTCTTCCATTTTCATTGAAATAACTTTTTTTTTATCGCTAAATTATTCAAAAAGTATTTTTAATACTATACTTAGATTGTTGATAGATATCACAGTCTTTGTTATTTATAGAAATTCTAAAAATTGGCTTCAGCAAGCAACCTCAAACTAAAGTGATCCTGGCTGCCCGCCTTTCCCCTAATGTCCTTTTTTACAGAGATACAATGTTTTTAATTATATTTTTCTTTGCACATCTTATTATTTTAAATAAAGTAGACGTAAAACGATTATTAAGAAGAAGAAATTAATAACATAAAAGGTCACAAAAAGCAAACAAATATGTGGAGCGGAAAAAGGAAAGAAGTAATGTATTGCGTCGGATGTTCGTATCCATAACTAAAGCACAAAAACAAAAATATTTGCAGATAATGTTTGGCCGAGATTGCTCTGGTATTTCACATCACGTTCTATTTATGATTTTGCTCACTTTATTACTGTCATTCCACTTATTTCTAGGAACAGAAAGTTTTACAATTTGAGATAACTATTATAACACTCATGGACAAAATTATCGAATATTTTTAATTTTTGCACTTTTTCTTTTGTATTTAAATTTTAATGAAAGAGCAACATTAGACAAGAAAAACTGTTTTATTTTACACATTTTAAGTGAACGATACTAAGTTTTCATTGCCAGAAAGTCATAAAAAAAGAACGAATACTAAATGCTGTGAAATTTGGAAAATTATTTTAACCTTAAATACTACTGGAATAATCAAATATTAAGTCCATTGGTCGAAATAAGAACATAGTTAATAACGAGTATTCCCACCTCGAGCTCTAATTACTGCTTGCTTTCTTCTCAACATGCTACTAATTAGACTTTGAATATATTCTTGAGGAATTGCGTTCCATTCGTGAAGTGCTGCAAATCGAAGTTCTTCTGTAGTAGTTGGAACAGGATTTCTTTGTCGTATGCGGCGTTTTAGTTGATCCCACATGTGCTCAATGGGATTCAAGTCTGGGCTATACGGTGGCCAATCCAATCTTTGAATATGGGCTGCATCAAGGTAATTAGTCACTGTGTGAGCAGCGTGTGGACGAGCGTTGTCGTGCATAAACACAAATTTGTCGTGTCCAATACGGTCTACATATGGCAAAACATGTTCTTGGAGGATATTTTCGATATACCAGTCACTAGTCACATGTCCAATGATTTCCACAAGTTCGGTACGTCCTTCCCAACTAATGCCTCCCCAAAGCATTATTCCACCACCTCCAAAACTAACAGTCTGTATGAGATTACAGTTCGAGTATCGTTCCCCAACTCTCCTATAGACATAATTTCGTCCATCTGGCTTCCATAGTTGAATTCTAGTCTCATCGGTGAATAGAATATTTTTCCAATTGTTGATATTCCACTGAGCATGTGTTCTGGCAAATTCCAATCGACGAGTTTTGTGATTTTGGAGAAGACGTGGAACTTTGGCAGGCCGTCTTGGCCTTAAACCTACTTCTTTTAATCTACGTCTAAACGTTTTCGAGCTAACATTAACCTGTCTTACATTTAGCAACTCAATTTTTAAATGTGTGGATGTCAATGCGCGATTTCGCCTAGAGTCTAATACCAAAAAATGGTCATCAATTGCTGTCGTACATCTTTTGCGCCCTTGACCAGGTCTTCTCACTAAACTTCCATTGTCTTGATACCGTTTTATAATCTTAGACACTGTAGATTGTCCCCGTCTGACACGTTGTGCGATCTCTTTTTGTTTATACCCAGCATCATACAGAGTTACAATTCGTGACGCTTCAGCTTCACTACAGTGTCTAACTGGTGGCATGATATGTATTCTTAAGAAGAAACAAGAAATGAAAATCACTAGCACTTACTTACTTTCACTATAAATAATTTAATTCGCTATAACTTTTAAATTAATGAGGAATTTTTAAACTGCAAAAAACGCGCGATAGACAATAATCGCCCTTGAAATGAATTTAAACGCATTAAAAGTCAAAATTTTAAAACAAATGAATATATTCACCTACTAGACAAATAACATCATCATATACATAACTTTACGGCGATAATTTAAAATTATGTTTGAGAGTAATGGTGATAAAAAAAATATTCGATAATTTTGTCCATGAGGTATATATGGGGGTCTCCATACACAGGGGGGTGTCCAAAATGGAGATAAAAAATTGGTTAAATTGTTGCTGACCATTGACAGGACAAATTCACAAACATATTTTTCTTAATTTCGCCATTCATTGGTAGTAAATGAGGGTATCTTTCATTAAAGACAGCAAGTTCTGTATATTATTCGTATTTACATGTTGTTTGTTGTCTTGTTTTCATTCTCTATGGTTAAATAACAAATTTAGAATATTAGCATTTGAATGATAGTGTTTTAATTTTCCATTTTTAAGTAAATAATACCATCACCGTGGGTGTTACGCTGACAAGTAGCTGGTTTCAGATTAGTTGCTTGTTTTGAAGTTCTGGCTAAGATTTTCACAGCCATCCTTTCAAGAAATTAAACGATGTTAGTTGATTGAACAAAAAGCAGTAGATACCTTAAAAACTGGAAGATCTAGAGGGAATCACCATACCGTTCGAAGAGAGTATCAGTCTATAGAAAATGCACATGCTATTTCAGTTGTAAAAACAAACTTATGACGGTTTCAAGTTAAATAAATTCGGCATTAAATAAAAAGTTTGGATGAGGAAGCTTAGAGGTCTAGCTATCCCTCCTGTGAATATTGCTGCCGTGTCCTTCTTACTATAGAATACAAATGGTTTTAAATTGGTCTTTTTATATTTTGAAAAAATTGAAGATCTCGAAAACGGTTAATTTTAGGAATAGGAAAACTTTTGAAGTCTACCTAAAATTTTACGTAGAATCCAAAATTGCAATAATATGCAGGGTGTTCACTTTAACATAACAAAGCTGATGTCAACGCCTGGAAAATCCAGTTGCCCAAATTTTCAAAATTAAAATTGTCTCTGAAATATTCTAATGGGTAATCAACGTGAGACAATATATCTTCAATAGTTTTCAAATTATTACTAAGATAAAAGAAATAACTTTTGGTATTTTTCACATTTTCCCTAATATCTCAGAAACTAAAAGAAATTTGGCAACACTGTAAACGTATTATGAATGGTCATCAGAAAAAGAGCAACATTTCTCTAATCTAACCGATTTAGTATTTCTTGCAGTTTCGGAGATAGCAAAAGTGGCTATACCCTATTTAGGACAAATTGTATAACAAAATTCCATCTTAGACATTTATAGAAATTTACTTCATTATAGGTACCACAAATATATCCTAACCAAAGGGTGTCCCTAAATCCATGTAAGATTTAAATTTTGCGCCATTTGTGCGGTAAACCGCTGCCAACGAAAAAAAAAGACAGCGTGACAGCTGACAGTTCAGGGTTAGTAAAAACGGAGAGCTACATGAAAAAACGCCGTTGGACTTTTTTCTTTAAGGTTTTTTGAAGTCTAAGGTTTAAGCCAACAAGTCCGCGATCACTCACGCCTCGAAGGAGGAAATTGAGCGCTGATTGATGTTCCCGGACTCTCAGCAATACTCTCACGAACTGCTTCCATGTTTTGTGTTCAATGACTTGTTAAAGGACGGCCAGAATATTGTCAACAATATGAGTATCCATATTTAAGAAATTAATATTCAAATAATTATTCAAAACTTATATTAGAAAATATTATTTCTGTTGGTAAGGTTAATTACACCCTGTATATAGAAGTATTAAACATTCAGTACAAAACTAGTTAAACCATTTATTTCTCATTCTAACAGGAAAATAATTCACACACATTTCTGTTGACTAATGATTTTAAAGGATGTAACAGGTCCAATTACAAAATGCATGATTCAATGAACGGCAGATATATATGCATCTCAATCGAAAGTGAGATTTTAACATGCATTGAACTTCCACCACTCCCAATATGATTTCTGAAGTGTAAGCATCTATTTCCATAAAAATTAAAATTGTGGATGGTGGAAGGGGAGTTGTAGTTGGACTCTGAAGGGAGTCACTAGTTGACTGGAAGATAATCAGGCTGTGTAACAGCCCCTCTAGAAATGTTGTCCTTTGGGTAAGTTTTATTTTATTATTTTGTATTTTCATGCTTGGCATTTAGCTACATTTATTTGGGTGTTCTGAATAAAGAATAAAGTTGTTGTATTGTTCTCAGTCGCATTATTTTAAAGTAGTATAAAACCCTCTTGCAGCCAAGCAAAGGGCTAGGTAGTTAGCCCTCTAGTCACAGACGTGACAATATTTCAAGATCACTAATCAAGTCTCCCTATTTTTAATTAATCTCTTCACAATTGATGAAGTTAAATCACTATTCCGACCATATTTTGTACTCCGAACTGTAGCTGCCAAACATTCATTATTTTTAAAATATTGCTCAAGAATGGAAACGGGTTGTTTTTTTTAATATACCTGAACTATCAGCAATCACCCTGTCTTTTTCTTTTCGTTGGGAACACTTTACCGCACAAATGGCGCTAAATTCAAATCTTGCTTGAATTTTGGGACAGCCTTCACCTTAACTTCCTACTTAATTTGTGTTTATATAGAGTATATAACATACTTTTTATACTCTGAAGTGGTCAGAATTGTGCTGATGAAATTACTTACCACTTTTTAATTCCAAATGGCGGTAAGTTTTGTATACAGACTTAGTTATCCTCGTCATCCTCCAAAGTCATCCTCGATTATTTGTCAAAATATTAGTTTCCATGGAAAATGCTCGGACAAGTCGATTTGTATTAAAAGGGGAACACCTTCTACAGATTTGAATAGAACTATCTCTCACGAATACATTGATCTAGGGTTTTATGGGTCTTATGGGTCTAATGGTGAGGGAGATATATACATAAGAGTGTTCCATAAGTATAATGATTTAGAAAGAGAATATCGATTCGTTGCTAGGCTACAAACACTACAAAGTCTTTCTTCAACACATTTTTTTTATGGCAACCATTTATAGTCATATTTCCCTCACTATTAGAGCTATATCCATCAAACCCTATATCAATGTATTCGTGAAAGGACGTTCCATCCAAATCTGTAAAAATTCACTTATTGTTCTATTTAAAAAATATAAGTTGTGGTAAATCTTTCATTTTTGAGACACCCTCTATAAATTTAAATAATATAAAAATGTGTCCTTCTTCAAATAAAAATCGACCTATCCGAGCATTTTCCATGGAAACTAATCCTCTGACAGATAAGCGAGGATTAAGCTTTTCGTTAACTCACCCTCTATGCACTCATTTTTGCATTTCCTCAATTTATATGCAAAGAAAGGCATGATACCTATTTGAGTAAAACTAACGATTGCTAATCCTATTCATGGTTTTTGTCCAAATTAAATCCTACCTATTAGCGAGAGCCTGAAACATGTTCCTATTTTGGAGAGACGTGTTCTGATTACGAACACGAATATTTGAATTCACTTAGTCGCAAGAGATTTATTTACTTTAGTCTTTCTGTGAAATCTGGGGTTTCACTATTGGCAAATCACCCACATCCCGCAGCCGTTCTACATACAAATAAGAACGAGTTGTTCATGTTGGGAGATAAAGCAAAGTCGAAATCGATAAATATGATAACCAGTTTTGAATGTATTATTACTAATTGTATAATAATATTTATTTTCACTCCATGCTTTCAAACCGCTCAATCTCTACCTCCCTCAACGAGATCACGGTTAGAGCGACTTAGGGACGAGTCTGTCCGCAGGGAGGAGTGCTCTCCCCCTTGCTGTGGAGCCTTGTGTCGACGATCTGAGCAAGGGATTATGACTCAAGCATATGCTGATGACCTTACGGTCCTAACTGCAGGGAAGTCGGCAAGCACAGATAGTGAGATCACTCAGAGGGCCCTAAGAAGTATAGAAGATTGGTGTATAGGACGGGGGCTAAGAGTTAACCCCTCTAAGGTCGACCTAGTCCTCTTCACTATGAAAAGGAAATTGGACGGTTTTAAAGCACCAACCGTTTTCAACAAGACCATCCAGCATACAAAGAGGGTCAAATACAGTACAAATTAAGTCAAATTGATCTGTTATGTAGCGAGGCCCAGTGAAAACTGGATCAGAAAGAGATCTGAGGAAGAATGGTCGAACGGAATTGGTCTGCGACAAGCCAGGCTCTTAATAGTAGGACCTTGGCCGAACGCAACTCGATCAATTCTCACACTAAGTCATAATTGTTACAGATATGAAAATAGTTACAAATATGAGATGCAATATGCATAAATATATAATTTATGGGTTTAATACAAAAAATGTATTGCATTCTACTTTTTGGCGGTGATAAAGCATGGCCGGAGGTAGAGGTGACATACTAAGTACACCTGATTGAAAAAATAAAAAATCCATTGACGTAAGGAGAACATTACGAATCTGATACAAGGGATCGTAGAATCGAATTAACTTTTTAGAAAATAGATCGGTAAAATCAATTTCCATCAAGCATAACGCCTACTTTATTTCATCTTGAGCCGCCTGACCTTAAAGTTTAAAAAGTCTTTTTTGCGAAGCGTGCGTGACGGGCAAGCAGTCGCGTAAACAACTTTATAATAATCTGTCTACTATTCTATTAAATTGTCGCTATATTCATATATTAATTAATTTATAACTAGTCTATCGTTATAGTGCTATCAGAAAATAAACAGCAGTTTACAAGCAGTCGGGATATCTATAACATATAGTATCTAACACTTAAATAAAAGCCGATTAAAAAAATTCATTTATATCTATTCGATATCTTTCGTATTAATATATTTACATAGTTTACCATATCTATATCTACAGTTCAATGTCTAATTATTGGTGCTCGTAAATGATTGCGAATCACTTGGGTTATTAAAAAAATTATGGTAATCTTACCCTTTATCTCTACCTATCTAGAGTGTTTAATGAAAAGTGTTTGGTTTTACATAAAGGTTGTTGTCCATGTAGGTACCTACTGCCAATTACCACCACATTATTTATACCATCATATAAGCGATCTCTTCAGTATTGCGAATATTTATTAGATCGAAACGGCTGTCGGTCGTTAATTTAGTTAGTCTTACCAGTATATTTCTAAAAGTATTGACAAACAATCCCGAGTTGATTATACATCAACTTATACAATGCGTTTCACAGATTTGATCATGGCATAATCTTGAAACATAGCTGATAATAGCTAGCTATAAGTTTATAGAAATAAATTTAAACATCGGAAAGAATTTCATCCTATTTTAATATTTTGGATCAAATTGCCAATATCTGATTGACGTAAATTTTAATAGTTTTTTAGAATATAGTTTCAATTATTTGTGCTGAATTACCATTATTTTATTTTTACTCATTAAAACATTGAAAATGAACCCGACAGAAGTACAACAATTGTACTGTTTGAAGTAAAGACCCCATTAATAAAAAAATGCATTTATTATAAATATTTACAATATTGAACATTCAGTAGAATGGTAACAAGAACACACAGAAACACAAAATCTGACCAGCTGACCAGCTCGCGGCTTGATCAGAAGGCTATTAAATCATTGCTCTGAGAATGAAATATTTCGTCCGAAAATTGATAAAAGTAAGCCATTATTGGACAACGAAGAAAATTTTTATACACGTGCGTCAATTAGAGACTGCAAAAGAAATTTTTATCTATCAATAGGAAGTATTCACAGAGTTTTCAAAAAAGCATAAATGGTAACCATTTTCTGACGTGTAGCCCTGTTAATAGTTTGTTATGAATACTCAGAAAAATGCCAAAACATTTATTTCTTTTTATTAGTTGTCCAATAATAGCTTACTTTTATCAATTTTCGGGCAAAACATTCCATTCTCAGAGCAACTGTTTAATAGCATTCTGCCCAAATGGTGAGTTGGTCTCGGTTTTTCGGATATTTCTCTGCAACCACACGATATGTTTTGCTAACAATTCATTACACTCCTCGTAAATGATAATAAGATATAAGTAAACGTCACCTATTAATATATATTATTTTGTGTTCTTCTTACAATTCTAGGGGATGTTCAATCAATATTGCAAATATTTATAATAAATGCATTTTGTATTAGTTGTGTCAATTACTTCAAATAGTACAATAATTGCTGTACTTCTGTCGGGATCATTTACATTGTTTTAATGAGTAATATTAAAATAATGATAATTCAGCACAAATACCTACATAATTGAAACTGAATCCTAAAAAACTATACAAATTTACGTCAATTAAACATTGAGAATTTGATCTATAATAATAAAATAGGATGACAATCCGCTGCCTTCCGCTCATGACAAACTTTTGTATTTTGAGTATAAAAAGCTCACATTTTTTAAAGATTAGAAAGACGAAGGACATGACAATGTCTCTGAAATTTAATGATGGGACTGTCCTCAACAGTTGCACCATCTGAAGATGATTAAATGGTTCGTTGCATAGCCAACCTGACAGGTAACTGACCGATTATTCTCGTTCCTGCAATAATGTCCAAATCTCTTCAAATCGGTGGAATTTAGGTATATGGAATATTAACACCAATCGAAAAAGAATTAAAAAGTACATAGGTTAGCATTATAAAACACAGGGTGTTCCATTTACAATAAGTGTATTATTGGGTTTTGAATTTGTCACAATTGGCCGGTCCATTTTGACACCTTGTGTAATTTGCACTAGCTTTGGTATTTTCTACATGTTTCGATACATTTCGGTGTTACTCCCTTAAAATATCAAGTATTTAGGTCACAAACTGAAGGAGATAGGTCGGAATAAATCTTACTATGTTCTTTGAGAAATTTTTGAAAAAATCAAAATATCTCGAAAACAATTGAGAATAAGGATAGGGTTTGCTTATGAAACTTACATTCAAACTTGACGTGGAATTCAAAAACGAAATAGAAAATAGCATATTCTATTTGAAATAAACGAGTTGACATCGACTTCCGGTGGAACTGGAAGTCACACTTCAACGCCAGTAATAAAATCAATATTTAATCGATAGAAAATTGCGAGAAACCCCCATATAAAATTTTTTAGAATTTCAGTATACTTAGTATTCTAGAAACGGTTAATTGAATTCTACATTTGGCATCCAAAGAAAAGATGCTAAAAAGTAATAATACAAACACCTAAGGCATACACAATTTTGTCACCAAAGCTTAGATATATAGTTTAGTTTCTCGGAACAATGTAAACTAATGGAACTTTTCATGGCCTAAACTAGTTATCTGCTAATTTCACGAGCGCTACGCTGGGGTAAATGAGAGGCAAGACAAGAGTTTGACACATTTATCGGAAATTGTCGGGCTAGTGCCAATTTTATCGGAAAATTCATCGCGAAACTCTCATATATTGGATACCAGATTGTTCCTGGGGGAACGAAATACAGTAGTGAAATAGAATCAATAGAAGCGAAACCATAGTTAAAATAATAATAATTAATTGGTCTAATTCGTAAATCGTAATCAAAACCGATGTAAACAATACCAATCAACAAAACCAATTGTGCATAGTCTGTGGGTGCATATTATATTATGATATATTATACAGGGTGCCCCAAAATCGTACTGACAAACTTTAAAGGATGGTAGGAGACATGAAAACAAAAATTGTTTGTTTAATAAATATATATATGTAAATGAGCTGTAGAACAATAAAAGGTTTTAAATCATACCCAAATAACTAAATTTATTTTTGATTTAGTTGGACACCACAGTATTTCTTACAACATTTTTTGTTTCAACTATGCTTTTTGTTGAAAAAATTCTTTATTTATTTATTTATTTATTTATTTAGTTACAATGCCCAACGGGAAAAACCCAATTACAGGACAAGGTTGAAGCATACAAATATTAACATTACTTAAACCTAACAAAATGAAAATATTGTAAATGACAGTACAGGTACAGAAAACCAACGGGATAAACATATAAACAGATATTATATACACATTATACATACACACAAACAATAAGCAATTAGGTATACATAACTAGTTATAATTTATTAGACAAATAAGCATTTAATGGACTTTATAGAATCGAAAAATATATCGAGTCTATCTTCAAACAACTGGTAATTAACAACCATCTGGTAGAAAGGAGATGCCGTTAACAAGTTGGTACGAGGAATCGGTAAATGTAATACAGAACTAGTTCTAGAATTAAATCTAGGAACGCGATAGACAATTTTAGATACCAATGAGGGTGAGTTGAGTAAATTATTAATGATTTTGTGAAGAAAGATCAGCGAGTACA
This sequence comes from Pogonocherus hispidulus, assembly GCA_963924545.1. Taxonomy (NCBI): domain Eukaryota; kingdom Metazoa; phylum Arthropoda; class Insecta; order Coleoptera; family Cerambycidae; genus Pogonocherus; species Pogonocherus hispidulus. The sequence continues at coordinate 75,420,985 of OZ004693.1, forward strand.
TAACGCGTCTACTTTGCAGGCTAATTAAATTCAATCTAGACAACAGTATATCCTCAGGAATACCCCGAGTTGGATAGACACCAAAATTAATGAAATGCAAGCTCTTTAGATACTTCCGCTGTACTCTCTCCAATTGTAAAATGTGAGTATTGTAAAGCGGACTCCAAATAACGGAAGCATACTCCAATTTACTGCGAACAAACGTATTGTATAGAACATTCAACGTCCCCTCATTCCGAAAGTCCTTGGAGTTACGCAAGACAAAACCAAGACTTTTAAATGCGGCATCACTTACCACGCGAATATGAGCATCAAAAGATAAATTACAACTAAATGTAACACCGAGGTCATGGAATTCCGAGACTCGATTCAAGATACTTGAATCGAGAGTATAGTTAAAAAGGTGGATATCTTTGCGACGGCAATAGGACATACTGTTACATTTATTTATGTTCAAAGGCAAATAATTATCATTACACCAACGATACAAATTGGATAGATTATCTTGCAATTTTAAGCAATCAGAAGAAGACTTAATTTCTATAAATAATTTTAAATCATCCGCATACAGCAGATAGTCAACATTAAAAAGTTCTGTTAAATCATTAATAAATAATATAAAAAATAGAGGCCCCAATACAGATCTTTGGGGAACTCCAGACAATTGCGGAAACTTATTAGACTGAAAACCCCGGTATTGAACAAATTGAAATCTATCGTCGAAATATGACCGAAATAACGATAAAAAGTTATTGGAGCAACCAAATGAACTCAATTTCTTAATCAGCAAATCATGGTCCAGGCGATCAAAAGCTTTAGAGAAATCCGTATAAATTACATCAACTTGATTGCCTCTGTCCAAGTAACAAGATTCGTAGTCGTGGAGCGTCCTTTCATGAATCCATGTTGGTATTGAGAAATGTGTTTTTCAACGTGAGAATATAAGTAGTGATGGATAATTAACTCAAACACTTTAGAGAAGTTGCAGATTATCGCTATAGGACGATAATTGGTGAGGTGATTCTTCGCACCTTTTTTAAAAACCGGGCAAATTCGAGAATCTTTCCATAATTGAGGAAAGACGGCGGATTTTAGCATGCAATTAAAAATCAATTTTAGCGGGGTTGCAAGAACTGCTGCACAGTCCTTTACCAAGAAGGCAGGTATTAGGTCAGGACCCATTGTGAAATTACCTTTCATTTTTTTTGCTACGTTTAAAATATCAACCTCGCTTATCAGTGGAATGTTTAAATAATCGCCGTTGACAGGAAGGTCAGGGAAATATGGACCATTGGGAGCTTTATAAAAAGCTTTAGAGAAATAATCAGCAAAGGCCTCAACGATATCAGAGGGCTTATCCAGTTGTGCGTCGTCGTAAAACAAAGAAGGAGGAATTGATGTAGAACTAGATTTAGAATTAATATAAGACCAAAAACGTTTAGGATTTAAAGATAGTTCGTCTTCAATAGACCTCAAATAATTCTTATGAGCTAAGTTTATGCGAGCTTTAAGTTCAGATCGTAAGTTCCTGAAGTCATTATAAATAGCAATATTATTAGACGATTTGTATTCACGCCATAATTTGTTTTTCAGTTTCACGTTTTTAATAATATCATAGTCAAACCATGCCGGATAACAACTTCGAGACTCCCTCTTAGCCGGTACATGCTTTAATAGTATTGAATTAAAAATATTGTAAAACTCCTGAAGCATCGAATTTACATCAGCCAGAGTAGAGAGAGAAGCCCAGTCGGCATTTGCAATGTCCATATACAATAGATTCAAGTTACATTTTTTGTAATTAAGGCCACGATTAAGATTAACAATAGGGAAGGGCTTATAGTTCCTTTATCACAATAAACTCAATATCGGCAGTAATATCGGCAGTAATTAAAATTGGCATCTTTATCAAAGATGCCAATTTTAAGACCGTAGTATTATTTGTGACTTATTTAGTTGGCAGCAGAACATTAACTTTGTTAATATTTAAAAAAAAATTTGTATTGTATTGCATTGTATTGTATTGTATTGTATTGTATTGGTTTTGCACGAAGGCGTAGAAAGGCCACACTATTATTTTTTTTCAAATTTCAAAGTTTAAAGTCAGAATTCCGACTTTAATGTAGGAATCCAATTTATTGCAGAGGATGTGACTGTTTTAAAGAGCATAGCAATTGCATGATAAAAAATAACTCAGTTCATAGATATGAAATCACAAGTCACAAGTACAGTTAACATTTGGAAAGAATATTGGGCTATTGGGCTTTCATTGGAGGCGACTTCTAATAACTAACTAAAACTTCATATATAACTTGTCATCTTACGTTTTACCACCAACATGTTTTATCAAATCAGTGAATGAATTGTTTGATTTTTAGTAATAATACATCTCTACCCCTCATTATAATCACAAGGTTTAACCGGAAAGTCTTGGACTTGTGAGGAAGGAGGGACGGCATATTATTATTTCACGGGCCGCATTCGGGCCTCAGGAACGACTTAGCTTGGTAAGCTCCAACCACCAATCAGTGATGAAATGAGGGAAACCTTGAAAATCTCAGTAGCTAGGGGGCAGTCAAATATCATCTGATTTTCTTCCCATCCTAGACCATCGCCAGGATGATTGCCAACCCATCCCTGCGAACAATCTTTAATCTACGGGTGGACAATTCAATTAAAAATTGTCTGGTGGAATGAGGATTCGAACCCACAAACTTTGGGTTGAGCGATCGAGCGATTGTTCTATCCTGATTGAACTAATTTTTCACTGAAAACTCGAGTTTTGTGAAGATAGTAATACTTAAATTATAAACATGCTGTAATAAAACAAAGCATTGCATATAAATATAGCTTTTCCATAAATTAAATAAAAACATATTATGCAATGTTAAGCAAAATGAAGTATCTATTTTATAGGTAGTCGTATCCATTAATGTCTAAACTTTAATTTAAAAATCAAACTGAAGGTTGTCGAGGAAACATGGCAATTATTTTTAATATTATATTAGTCAAATGACCTCCACCTCGCCTCTGGCCAACAATGTAATTGGGATTGCTTTAATATCTGTTCGAATATTATATTTCCAAAACTTGCGATTGATTAGCAAACATTTTTGTGTTTAAGTAGCCCCACAAAAAAAGTCACAACCTTCCAAATCCAGTAACTGTGCCATCTAGTTAAAATCCTCAAGTTTAGAAATCACAGGACCCGGAAATATTCTTAGCAGAATTGCTGTAAACTCTTTAGCAGTGTGAGAAGCGACTCCGTCCTACCGAAACCATATTCCTCGAATATCTACACCAACATTACGAAGTTGTTGTGAAACAAGTAACAGTAAACCGTCAAGCAGTTTTCTTCGAAGAAAGTCCAAATATTCCAAAGACGAATACTGCACACCAAGCAGTAACTTTCCGCTATGAAGAGGCAATTCGTGCAATTTCTGAGGAGTGTCCGTCCCCAAGTAAGGAAAGTTCTGTTTGTTACAAAACCTGATAGGTGAAATTGAGCTTCGTCTGGCATCAGCAAGTAGTCAGTGATATCCAGGTTATCAGGAAAAAGATCGAGGTTTAATATCATCGATTTAAATTAAAATAACGACGAAATAAGCATTGGTTTTCGGAAACAATAAACTCGGATTAGATAGATCACTAACAGCTGATTACAAATCAATCCTAAATGGAGATAATCGCTAGATTTTTTTCGAATGCTTGGATCATACAATTCGATTGTCCTAACGAAAGAATGATCTACTAAAACCCATTGCTCAATTGCACAACTCAAAGATGCTGAATCCATTGCAAAAGGAAAATGGACTTATACAATGCACGTTGCAGAAGCACTATAGATAAGAGATAAATAAACAAGCATGCTATTAGAAAATTTCCTAACCAACTCTTACCCTCCTCGGTGGCAGGGTTACCGAGATCACAGCAGCTGATACAAGTCGAGCCGATTGGATTACTTTTCAAACGAATTCCACAAATATAAGATCAGTTTAGGAACGACTGGATTAGTAATCCAATCGAACTGATTAGTCGGATCGCTGTTCCCGAAAACCCCTTATAGGATTGTCATTTTTAAAATAAGCTTCAACAGCAAACGAACCTTGAATGAATATTTGACGAACGCTCCATTTTCACAACTAAAGTGTCATTTCTCGCAAAAATGTTTACTACCATAAATTGCCATTTATCGCGAATGCGTGAATTTATATCTTATTATATTATGGAATGGGTGAACTTTGAAAATTGATACTTCATACTGCCTTACCCTGTACATATAAGATTGCTGGATGTTTACAAAATTTCTTCTTTACTATTTAGCAGATAACATTCAATTGATATGTAAATTTACTAAAGACAACTTACTTCAGTAAATTAATTGTATTTATTTGCATCTATGGTAACGACGTCCTGTTTTCCATTCAAATCACACGCAAGTTCTCTTCGAGCCTTTAAGTAAGTTAGATTTGGCCATCTCCATTACTTCAACTCGAGAATGGTTAAACAGATGTAGAGTTTGGTAATTTCATTCTACAAGAGACGGCATAAGATTTTTCTGGAGGCCAAATAAATATATATTCAGTAAATTTAGATTCAGATAGTGCATCATCCTTGTACATAAAGACAATACTTAATGCAAGAAACTGTCATTTTAGAAACCTAGCACTCAAGACTATACATCTACTTATCGTTGATGAAACTAGGGGTTTGAAGACGCTTTCTTATATATAATATATAAAAATGTAAGTATACATGTCGTATACATAATTTGTAAAAATGTGTAGCTCTTCAATTTATTATATAGCATTTCTCGAATTCTTAAAAGATAATGCAATTTTAACTTTGGAATTTTTACTGGCCTTTGGTTGAGCTAAACGAAGTGAACAATCTGGTAAACGTTGGCACAGTTCGATACTTATATAATAAAGACTATTTAATACAGAATTATTGTCAAGGTATACAATGAATGCTCAGCTCAATATACTGCCAAACTTTTCAGTTTATCCTAATACAGACTGTCCCAAGATAATGTGGCACATTTTAATGACATAACTTCAAGGCAAAATGATATAGCTACGAGCGGTTTTCACTGGTGCTCTTAGTTTTACAAAAAGTTTTTTTTTGTCATTGGTACTAGTTTGTTTTACTTCTACAGGTGCTTGAAAAAAGTGGCAACTTTTAATTCAAAATTGTGATCATTTTTTAAATGAAACACCTTGCAGATTATATCACTATTCGGTTGAGACACTTTTCCTCTTTTCAAGAATGTATAGTTTGATAAAGTTATTCCAAAAAATAAAGCAGTTACTTCAATTTACACACCAGCCCTTTTCAATAGACCATCATTTTTTGGATGATCGCATTTTATTTTTTTTTAAATTGTCAGTACGAAATACCAGCTCTGATTTTTATATGAAACGCCCTGTATATTATTATATCTTTTAAATCTACGTCGTCGTCTGGATCTAAAGATATAGCATAAGCGACATTTCGACTGTTAAATTACTTTTTGAACTCTATACTACTTTTGAATTTAGAGTGCCTTCTCTCAACTGTAATAATTTCAGTTCTGTTGGTCCCACAGATAAAATAAGCATATGGGTAGATTGCTTCTTAATAATTATACTTTATAATGGTAATGGTACCTTAGTACTATTATGGTACTATTTAAAAAAAATTGTTTCAGCTATCTAGCAACTTTGAAGAATTTTAACGCCATGTGAGCAGATAAACTGAATGTTTTGACACCAACTCTATTTTTTGATGGTCGCTATGATCCATTAGAATTAATCGGTGATGGTCAAAACACTTTAAATTCAAAAGTAAAATAGAGCCCAAAAAGTAATTTGCCAAGTGAAATGTCACTTATGTTACATAATATATGAATGTAATGAGTGTTATATCGTTGGATTCAGAAAATGACGTATAATCCAAAAATATTAATACCGGGATATCAAAAATTATCTTGGTCAAGGGTGGTTATGGAATGTAAAACGTGTGTCTTATTTTATTTCAGCACAATGACTTGACAGATTCTGACACAACAAAACATATTCAAAAATTTAAAGTAAGACACACGTTTTACATTCCACAACCACCCTTGACCAAGATAATTTTTGATATCCTGGTAGTTTTTAGTATATCTACAGGGTGTTCCATGTAAAAATTGAGAGTTGGTATTACTTCCGATAAAACAGGAAGTGACAAAAAGGTTATTTTTATGTCAAAAACTGACCTTTAATAAGTACTTCCGCTAAAACAAATTTGAAAATTAAAAAATAAGGGAAAAAGAGTGGTATACCTTGATTCTGAGTCATATCTTATATAAGTATAGTGAGTAAATATTCCTCCAGTATACAGTAGAGTAGCAATACATTTTTATATTAAAATAAATGTACCTATGCATTGAGGACATAAGGCAGTCCTTCCTCCATAACTTTTGAATGGCTCCAGATATTGCATTGAAATTTGGTAGACGTAAACAATAATAAAATGTTTATGCTTTGATATAACATGACATCAGTAACTGACAAAATTAATATTGTCGCCATTTTGAATATTCTTTCTTATAGAAAGGGGAGTCGTTTGATACCTCATTTTTATTTGTCATTCTTTCTTTTCTATTGTTTTTATTACTAAATATATATTTAAACTTTTGCGTTTATTCTTATTGTTTTGACATAAAAATAAAGATAATTAATAGGATAATGAAATTTTTCAGAAAACAAAAAAGAAAACTTAATTATCCGCCATTTGCAAATATCTGAATGAAATATTTAAAAATCAGGAAATGAAGTAAGCCTAACACCTTCAAAATGAGGTTGGTATTTAAGTCCTAAGTTTAGGTAATAAGTCCATAATTTATTTAAAAAAATACTCATTTATTTTATTTTGCTATTTTACTATTGAAACGCCCAACTTTAGCTTAGTAAAAAGTTTTATTGGATATGTGGTCTAGACCTCTCTACAAGTTCCCTCCAATTCGTACGACCCCGATTTAAACATGAGTAGTTTTTCATTAATTACAACCTTAACTGTTCGCAATGAACTATTTAAAACTCGCCCCATGTTTGATATTTTCTGAGCTACTAGCCATTAAATTAAATCTATTCCATTGATATAGTATTCCTTCTTCCTTCCTTCTTTCTCGTTATGAAGAATTTATTTATAAATTTTTTTCTATCAGACATAATCTTTTTAGAAAATCTACTGGAATATGGTTAACACTGACGTAGTTTTCCACATAACACTATACTCCACTCGACACGCGTTTCGCCAACTAAGTTGTCATCATCTGGAGATGATTAAAACTCCAGTTTTAATCATAGGATACAATGTTAGCATATGTTTAGTTTTAATCACCTTCAGATGATACCAACTTCGTTGGCGAAACGCGCGTCTAGTGCAGTATAGTGTTTTGGTGTTATCTGGAAAACTACGTCAGTGTTATCTTCACACCAAATGTTTCAACCCCCTTCAAGATGAAATATGGTTGAAATAAATTGAACCAAATATTCTTATTTCTTCCTATTTTTTACTAACCATTTATTCACAGGAAGAATATAGCTAAAGTTCTTGTCAAGAATGCTGGCATGTACGTCATGCATCAACCTAATTATTTCATATCGGCAATGCATGTCTCAGTTATGTCAAAAACAGAAGAAAGAAACATTCTTCTTGTTCTTCAGTTCTTTTATATTTTACTCTGAATATACACAACGCACTTACATAGTAATTTGTATGTGTAAATAAATACATAAAGTGCATATGCTGATGACTTACCTGCCAACATTCGTGGTAAGAACTTTATACTAAACCAAACTAAAGAATTCGTGCAACTTTTGATACAGCCAAATAAGCCAAATCAAATATATATTGTTACTATAATCCCATATATTCTATAAATTGAATGTCCTTAATATATTATTTTTAAAAGATTAAGTTTCAGTAGCTATTTAGAAAGAAAATGCTTCTTTGCACAAAGAACCCAAAATACAAATTAACGTGGTGGTCACGACATAATTACCTACTTTGATGTTATTTGTAACGGTTATTAGTATATCTCAGTGTTATACAGAATGGTAACATATTTATGTAAAACTACTTTTTCATGTTTTTAAGACCGATAGCCCTATATATTGGCATCACTGTTTAGATATATTATCCACGTATATCCACGCCAATTCAGTCGGATTACGCAAATTAAGCAAGTGTGTGTAAGTACCTACTTGATGTGCTTCTGATATTATGGTAAAAGTACCTACACCTGCGTCAATATATTGAAATTGGACATAAACAAGTAAGTATATGGTTACTCAGATGTAGGTACCTAATTGTATCAGCGCGGATAAGTGTTTGGTGTTAGAATATGACCACTGAAGCCATCTTATCCATTTTACATGTAGAACGCACCGTTATGGTGTTAGAAGTTTTAGAATGTGAAAAAATGGTAAATCTATTATAGATTTGTCAAGTGATTTAACTGAATTGTTTGTCAATACAGATTAGTAAATTATTGGCATTCTTTCACGTAGGCTAAATCGGGTATCATTGTTAAAAAAAAAGCAGTCATATTTTGTTGGTTACTCTACTGACAAATTTTGCTATGGAAAGCAATATGTCTTGTAAAAACACTTCTTGTAAGATTTTTTAGTGTTCACAATGGAGGTGACTCCAAATCAAAGCTTATAACTTTGCTACCCAACCAAAACTACTAAGGCTACAATTTGCAAAGCAAGTTCAAGCGCTTGTCTTTAACAGTTTGAAATTTTTTTCTGAAAAGTTGTAGAAATTATTTTTTTTTTTTAAATTAAGCGGAATTTTAAAACATGCAAGAAGTAATTATCTTGTTTGCGAAAGCACGTCGGAGTTATAACTGATATTTACTTTTTTCGATACAACGATTATAGAGAGGTATCAAAATTTTGCATGGGGCCAATTTTTTTAGAAAACTCTTAATTTATACATGGCAAGAAATCACATTAATCGTATAAAGGACAATACTGATCACCTCTTGCAGCAATTACTACTTCACATTGTTCTCACGTCACATTCACGTCAATATAATGTGGATATGATAATTACTATGTTCACCAATATCCTGTGGTACAGAGAGTTCCAGAATGATTGTCCGGTACGGGAACGCAGCCTATCCTGAATATAATCAAAATTTATTTCCATTTGCTAAAATTACTTTCTTTTTAACTGTCAATTTGAGAATTTTCATATTTGACAGCATTTGACGTTTGACTCAGTGGCGTTCAGCATTTTTCGTGTTTAAATTGTTTTACTGAAGTATCATTTAAAGAGTATTTTTCAATTTTATACAGTTTCAGAGAGTCCTATATCAGGTTGGTAATTTTGTAATTCTTAATATTGAAATAAATGTTGAAATTAATATAAGAACCATAAATAAATGTTTTTAACGCTCCACAATTCACAGTTTGAATAGGTTATACCGGTGATACATAGGAATAGAATAATACAAAATAATAACTATATTATTTTTAATAAATTGTCATTATTTTATTTTTAACATAACCTATATTTACTGACGTACCATGGCATGGAACTAATCAAATCAAACCATTAAATTTCCTTTCCTGCGCTCATGATTCTAGTGTAGATACTAAAAATAGAAAGGCGGCACATAAAAAATCATTATGAAGCGGCACAGACAATCATTCTGGAACTCTCTGTACCTGGTATATTTATTTCTTGTTATAACAAGCTGTACTCTTTGTTATTGGCTGGTAGCATGTGTTTAGATACATATTAGAACGTCCCATATATACTCCATGGAATTAATATCACGAACGAACGAGTTCTTCATACTTTAACTTTAATTCCTTTTATTTAGGAATATGACTACTCATTATGAGTATAAAAGTAATATTTTCTTATAAAAAGCATACCTGTTGAAAAGCAGGTGCTTTTAGAACACCAAACGGTCGTATTTAGAACATATTGAACAATAAATAAAATATTATTAAAAGTTATAATTGTTGGCCAAAAAATTTATAATGTTTTGAAGTAATTTTTAATTATAAGTCTTTGAAATTGCCTCAATTTTTACGTACTGCGTGTTTTCCCAGTTACATTTTATTACGCGTTTGCAACCATCAAAAAGAGGAATAACGTATTCAAGATACCCGCCCTCCGCATCGAAGCCGGCCCTTCAAAATCGATGGTCGTGACGTAAGAGTGCGCGACGCCGGCGACGCTCTGCCACCGCCGTCTCGTCAGTTGCGAGCTTTCACCTGCGACCTGATGATGCCTCTCTCCCGGAGGCCCATTTTGCTGCTTCTGGTTTCGATTTGTGCCCTTACCGCAGCAGCAGATCTCTTCAGCAACTCCTTTCTCGTCAGATTTAGGCGAGATGTGGACCAGCAAGAGGCCCACGCCGTGGCTAAACGAAATGGGTTCGTCAACATGGGGCCGGTATGTATATATAAACAGCTGTTTTTTATTACGATTTCCCTCTTGAATATGACATTTTTATTATGTTTTTTTACCTGTTCAAGTTCCTCCTTAACTCAGAAAAAAATATAAAGATACGTTATGTATTTATAATTATAATTTTCTGAGTAATAAATAATTTTTTGCTTTTATATGCAATGGTGTTCGTTAGTTGCATGTTAGTTCGAAATTTCAGTGTGCAGTGTCTAGAGAAAGAGTCCAAACTTGCTCTAAAAAGCTTAGCTTTCTAAGAACGAAGCATTGGTGATAGCACGAAGATAATTATTAGTAATAACTAATAACAATAGAGAAAATCAGAAAAAATATAAATCCGCACATTGTCTAAAACGAAACCGTAAATTTGACACATTCTATTCGAAAAACTTAGTGTCTCAAAAATGCATATTTTATAGCAGCTCTTTCATTCAAAATCAGGTCTGAAAATCAAAATCAGAAGTCACTTTTCAAATCTTATACCTCGATATGAATGAAAGAATAGCCTATACTTAATTTGCCTTAGATGTTATATCAATACACTGGTACATGTTTAATATAGATCTATTTTATAAATGTAAAATAATTGTTATAATATAAAAAATACTAGCATATGTACATATAAGTTGGTCAGTAAATACGCTCGATAGCTCAACGCTTACTCATCCGTCGCTTCCCGGCACGCGTTTCGTCAAAATACAGCGAACTATCACTAGTGACTACTATCAGTGAAACACATACACTTATAAACGCAACAATAATTACCTAAAATTTGCTTTGGAAACGCTTACCCTTTGTGTGCAACAAATTTGTTTTTGGGATATCACTGTTAATCAAACTGAGAGTATAAATAATGTCTCATGTAATAAAATAGTATCTCATAAATTCAAAGATGTACTGGCAAGTGAAAAAATGTCGCTAAGCTGCAAATGTGTTGAAATGCATGTTATTTGGAAAATAACGAAAAGAAATGGTCCTTTGATCAGAAAAAAGAAGCGCTCAGTATGGTATTTTAACGAAATAATAAGGAACTAAACCTATCAGTAACTCAGTGATAAGTGACATATACAGGGTAAGTCAACGAAAAGTTTCATCCTCGATTATCTGACAAAGGATTGGCTTCTATCAGAGACTTATACATCTACATATAAGTCTCTGCTTCTATGGAAAATGCTCGGGCAGTCTTTTATATTATTGACATATTTATACAGGATGCCCCAAAAAAGACAGGTTTACCACAACTTGTATCTTTTAAATGGAACACCCTGTGTATTTTATAGATTCGGATAGAACGTCTTCTCATGAATACATTGATATAGGGTTTGATGGATATAAGCGACTCACCCTGTATATTGAAATATAACATATATCAAGCTATATTTGCCACATTTGCCATACTAAAAGATAATCTAGGAAACATCTCTACGTATATAAGATTTTCCTAAAAAAAGACATCCTGTATCTATTTCTAAATCTTGCCAACTGAAAAATGGATAAGCATTAATTAATATTAAAAATTTTCATTCAATTCATTGAATAACAAAATAACTCCTACTTCTCCTACTATGTAGGAGAAAGAAGATAAGTCAACAAGATTTTATTCTTATCTATATTCTAATTCTATATCTATTCTATATCTATATTCCAGACCTTATCTTATTTTAGATAAAGAGGACTATTATGGAAGGGTAGACAACCTAATTAGTAATAGCCCTTATAATAAACTTTTTAGAAATCCATTATCAAAAATAATTACTGAAGTTAAAAATGTTTTTAAATCCTGCAACAACCTTATTACTCCAAGTTTAAATATGAGGTTACATTTATCTAAGCCTGGTGTACCTAGATTGTACTGCTTGCCTAAGATTCATAATCCAGGAAAGTCGGTGTTTCATCAATTGGATCACCGACTTACCATCTATCACAATGGTTAACAGAGAAGTTCGAAAGTTTACCCATTGCACCACATAGCTTTTCGTTATTCGTGACCAAATTCTCTTGAAATACACACCACGAAAGTCCAAGGATATTGTGTGAGTGAAGAAACATAAAAACAAATTAAAACTCAAATAAAATAAATGAAATATTATGTCCTACAACTACCGAAAGTAAAATTATATATGCAAATGTACAATATCTTTCAAAGTTAAATGATGATCGTGACATAAAAAAAATATGATTTTAAAAAGTATTTTGGCCAGAGTTATCACATGTTCAGAAAAAAGGGATACATTGCAAACATATAGTACCTATATATAATTTATAAAGTATAGGATAACCGTTAAATGAATCTTAAACATCTTTAACAGTATATCAATTTGTATTATACTGCATATTTCTACGATACATGTACCATGTACTAGATTAGGATGATATTAGATACAACTCCAGGACTAAGTTTAAAATGAAAAAATGTTAAAATGAAGTAGGTAATATTTAATTTGAAAACATCACCTTCTCTTATAAATTTATTCTTTTGAGTTCAAAAAATAACTCTAGCCTAAACTGAATGATGTATAAATTGTTTTAGTAGTATATTTATTATATTACATATACCTAGGCTTTTCTTATTGTTTACATATTTATGTAAAATATGATATGTTAAAAAATTAAGATATGTTCAATAAGTAATTTCTACTATCAATGAAATTATTTAAATATTACACTCAAATATCTAAACGTGTATAATGTGACCCCCGGTCATAAGATCACTAGAGTGGGGCAGTAGATCACGGTCAGCATGAGGTCTGGGTTTTGCCAACTCAATAATTAATCTTTTAGATCCATCTGCCTAGAGGGCTTTACACTGATTTATATGTCCTTAAAGTTCGGTTTAGTTGTTAGCTAAATATTTTTTCCGTCTCCAATATTTGTGTCTTTATATTCTCGTCACCTCAAATTTTATTTGACATGCATATCCCAATTCAAGTTGACAAAACAACTTATAAAAATAATAACAATAACAGTAATAATGATAATAATAATAATACAAGGTTATCATACAGTAAGGAATATATTTCAGTCTAATTTATGTATTTTTAATAAATTAAGTTAATAACAGGATGTTAAACAGTGGGATTTCTTATATCGAACAGTAGTTAACGCAAATGTTTGATATGTCGTCCATTTTGCTGCTGTACATTCATCAACCGTTCCTCCAAATTGTATACAGCATTATTCAGCATTTATGGTTGAATTGCAGTAATTTGTTGTCTAATACAGTCTTTTAATTCTTTCATCATTGTTGGTCGTGTTCTAAACACATATTTTTTTAAATAACCCCACAGCCAGTAATCCACTGGGTTCAGCCGATCTTGAAGGCCATGAATTTACAAAATGTTTGCTTATAACATAATTTTGAAAAACATCAGTTAAAAATTGGATCATTGGATGATTGGTCCAATGATAAAATTGGATGTGAAATCGATGGCTTTCTTGTTATGAAGACCTTCCTGAAAGATTTCATGTGGATTATTTGTTGACTATATTCGACAGTTTTGAGTATTGACTCCACCATTTAGAGAGAAATGGGATTGATCTGTCCATGAAATACGAGATAACCATTCGGGTTCAATTTCCATCTGAGCCAATACTTATTTGTAAAGAAAAATCATACCCGTTAGGAAAATCTGCATCATTTAATTCAAACAGCGGTTTAAGTTTATAGGGATACATTTTTAGGATTTTGCGTAAAATTTTCCGAACTGTGGTGTATGGCATTTTCAATCGTTTTGATATGGAATTCACACTACTGACTGATAACGGATTAGTGTTGGCTATGTTTTGATTTTCCCGAAGAACTTCTGCAAGTTGGACATCACTAATCCTTGATCTTCCTGATCTCGGTAGCTCAGCTACAGATGCTGATCTTTCAAATTTGCTTACATTTGACAGGGCCCTGCTCTCAAACCAATTTTCGTACGAAATCTTCGTAATCCAGCAGTGTAATTTCTGCTGCATTCGTAATAACACTGTTCTAAACCAATTCTTGTTTGTAGATCCATCTCATTAAAGTTTAAATCGTTTCAATTTACGTTTACGTGAGTTTTATTTTGAGAACCATTCTCTAAATCGCGCAATAATTCTTTGCGACACTTGTATCAGCAGTTGACACGACAAATTTTTTGTTGTCGTGTTAAAAACTCAACCTTTGACTGATCCGACGGCGCAGAGGTGGATTCTTAATTTTTTGTATTTGTCAGTGGTGGCATTATACCCAAATAAGTAAAAGTAATTAAACAATGCTACACATATACATGGTGCCCATTATCTATCTCCTTACATGGCTAACTTTGTTAATAGTGGAGATAGAGAATTGTTTAAATTAGCAAAGTTGGGCAGAATTAGAAGAGGAATTTAGTGCCTCCTTCAAATTTAATTTTAATTTTCAACTTTTCGAGATATTTTGAAAAAACTGAAAATCGCCAAAATTTTTAAACTCTAATATCTGGAAAACTATAAAAGATACAAATAATATAAAAATACTCTGTGATAGTGTTTCTTACGTGAAATTTAGGGGTGATATTGAAAATGTCACGGGCATCTTAGTTTTTGAGAAAAAAAATAAAGTTATGTTTTTTTAAGTGGCTACCATAGTTGGCTATGGTATCAATAAAAAGCTTATTTTTTCTGATTTCAAAAATATAATGTTTAATATACCTTTCTCTTTTCTTTTGTTTACTGTAATGAACAAATAATTTATTAATGTAGTAAGTTATGAAAAACAAACGTACCTAGATCAGTAAACAAATCGCCGTCGTGCTCGAAAAATCGCGACTACGGCTGTGTGATTATTAGTCATTATTGTATAATATATCTTTAAATGAAATAATCTCATTTTTATACAAATCAAGTCATCCGACGGGCATATGAAGTTAAGTAATGAATTTTTCACGTTTGCCACCAATGGTATGTAGTTGTTATAATCAGCGCAGTATTAGTTGCGTTTTTTTTAATTAGTGAGTGTTTTCAATTATCTAGGAACGTCGTAATACAAAATATAGAACACAACTCGAATTGTAAAACAATGTCAAACTAATGGAATTACACAAGTTATTCAACTCGTTCATAACATTATATAAACAAGGGTAGTATGCTTCACAACCCTTGTAACGTAATATACCATTAATTGGCATGATAAATATAGGACCCGTGTTTTTGTCTAACAGCTGCTAATTAATTATAATTGTAATCATTTAGCTTAACTGTTCTCTTATATTCTATTTTGGTCCTGTTGCTAATTTTTCTCTCAGAGAAGATTTCATCTGAATATAATTTCAAATTGGCAAACGGGCAGGCCTACAAGCATTATCATTAAAATCATCGATAGCAAAGTTCAGAACGTTACTAGGTGTAGTAGGGGGATGGGTAATTATATAAAAAGACCCGCCATACTTGCCCACCTTCTAGTGACTTCTACGTCAGTAAACTCGCAACGATTTGACTAAATTTTTGGGTGAGGTTCTGCTTTTCTTTTGATGCCGCTGATGGCTTTATTTAGTCTTCAAAATATAGACTGACTTTAAATAAACGAAATAAAGTGTTCAGATTAAACATTCGTAGTCGCAACTATGTACGAAAAATGTTGGCTGTATGTTAAACGCTTTTACAGATTTTACAGACATTTTCTTAAACTAAACCTTAGTTAAAAAATAATCAGTAATACAAATTCACAATAACAGCCTGAGTTACAAAATCATGAATGCATGTGAAATAAAATTTATACCTGCATAATAACACCAGCATATTATGTGGTGTTTAGGTACCTAGGTGTTCACAGAACCGTACCTTCAAAAACGCTCAAGGGTTATTAATAAAAATAAATTAAATCGTTAACTTTATAAAATAATGTATATAAGCTTATAAAAGGCCATAGAAAAGTAACCAAAAATCCAATATTTACATTTATTTTGGCAATTTCTTTAATAACCCTCAAGACCTTTTATTGAAAAATGGTAATACATCAGAGGTCGTTAAGAGAATGGATGTTAATATTAATTACTATATAAGGTGTGTCACGACGAGCTACACCGACCTGTATATGGAGAATCAGCAAAGGTAGTTTGAATTTTTTAAAATTTCCATGGGGGGCTTACTGATGGCTCAGTCTTATGCTATTAAATTATCTCGAAGAGATGTGTGAAGAAGAGAGAATTAAATATCTCAAAAAGGATAAATTTTAGGCATATGCAATCCCTAATAAAATGATCCCTAAATTTATCAAGGAATCGAAAAATGTATTGTTTCATTTAACAAACGACGTTGGTATCGAGTTCCGGTATAATAAAAAGTGACAGGAAGTTAACAATATTATATTATATTTATATAGACTTTATAAAAGAGGGTGGAGATTTTAATTTGAATAAATTCGCTACCAGGGAGCTGAATAATTTTTTGAAAAATTCACGAGAAACATTAACGTTTGAATGTATTTATCTACCTTTTCCAAGCAATAAGCGAAATATAGTAGTCCTTCAGGGAGAGCGAAAACCACCTCCAACTTTGTTTTTTCAAATGCAATACTACGGCGTGTGACCCCTCATTGAAAAGGTCACAGAAAGACGGATCCAGCGTACTGATCACATTTAATATTTTTCAAGAGGTTGAGGGTTGCATAACATTAAAATGCAATTGTTAAGTTTAATTACTTTTCAATGTAACAATTGATCAAAGTGTGCACCATTCACTTATTGGCAACATCCTAAACTGATAGGTTTCGTCCCTTACATTACGTAATATTTCCGGTGTTATTGCGCTGGTCTCATCTCTTATTCTATCCTTCAGCTCAACAATGTTGTTTGGTTTTTGAATGTAAACCTTACTTTTGGGATGTCCATTCAAAAAGAACTTCAACGGTATATGATCTGGAGACCTTGCTGACTACTCAATGGTACCTCGTCTTCCAATCAACCTACCGAAGAAAATTCTGTCTAGATATTGGCGAACAATAACAGCATAATAAGTAACTCAAAAGTAAGGTTTACATTAAGATAAGGCAACAGGTTGGTTAACCTAATTGAACCGTAAAAGCTTTTACTGGGCTTTTTTTGGCTTTTACTGTTTAATTGTTGTTCAACGAGACCAACATTATCTTGAAAGAGGAGGAGAAACGAACGAAATATCGAGACCTTCTCTTCGAACTCCGCAGACTGCATCCAGAACATACTGTGAAGCTTGTGGTACTGATAAGAGGATCCCTCGGTGAACAAGAGATACACTGCTTTCGGAACTGAAGATCATACCGGCATGACGAAATTCAGCAGATCTAGCCGGAAGAATGCAAAAAGCACTATCACAGACATAAATTTTATTCAAATTGAAAGTCAGTTATATTTCGTCCTATCTAGATATACTCTGCACCTCCTCCATATCTGAAAATAGCTCCTCTATTAATACCTTAGAAACAATAGAAACAAAATTTGAAGTAAATCCTAAGAAATTTAATAAATGTGATGTGGTCCTGAATGAGCAATCGTAACGCCAAATTTTATTAACTCCGTTAATCTCCATTCACAAAAACGAAAATCCTTTTTCTTTAATTAATTCTATAGGATTTTAACTGGGTGCTTTTAATTAATGTGTAAACTTGCTAATTGTTAATTAACGTAGTCAGAAGAGCGGAAAAGAGGAATAACAGACTCTTATTAACAGAGAATAATTCACAGGCTTTTTATATTTAATTCTTAAAACCAAATGGAAGATTAAGCCTAAATAATGAGGTACTATACTTAAATAGATACAACCTAAATTATTGAATAAACTTACTTTATTGTCCAACATTGATACCTGTTTTGCAATTTAGTGTCGTCTTTCCACACTTATGTGTTGTAAAATAATACTATTCTTTTTAGTTTAGTGAGTATTAGAAGGCAACTAAAGTTTATTCTACTCCTTAAATAACAATTTATCGAGTACCAACAGTTTATCTGTTATTACTATGATGCATTCATGCCACTATTATCTCTGAATATTATCACTTATAATATAGAGCACAAGCGCTTATATAGCACAAGAGCTTAAATTATTTTCGGAAATTTCCTTTGAGGTCACGAGTCGCGCAGTGACGAGGGATAATAGGTGCTCGATAATATTTGAGTTTAATAAGTGTGTTTAGGCCATTTTATAAATAATTCGATCTTAAACTTAAAACAACCTTCCTATGATGCGCAGGTACGAGTGGTAGCAAAAAGGAGTCTTTTTTGTTCCTAAAATTAAAAGGGAACTCGACAGACAAAACTCGGTGCGAAGAGCGATCGGTTCAACGCGCATTCAAAACCAATAATTTTCGGGAATAAACGAGTGTGTGAAAATAACATAATAAGGTGACGGCGTCTATACGGCAAGATAACCATTCCTTCTCGTCAATGTGAAGAAGAGCACGACCAGAGGTTGGTTTCTGCAGAGAAAGGAAGTGGGTAAGCCAAATTGACAAAATTAAGCCCATACAGTCCACAGATTAGTCAAATAAATAACAAAGTGTATACTGAAACGTCGCGATTTGGTAAACAAAATCAACAAGTTATTAGACACTAGGAAATCAAAAGCAAGTGTATAGAAACGATTTGTTGAGTTTTGCAACGAAAAGTCGCATAATATTCATGAGTGTATGTGTGTCCTACAGCTGGCTAATATACTTGAGAACTACGCGTTTAATATGAAAAAGAAAAATTTTGAGGATTACAAGTGGTTAAAGTTATGTGGAACATACGGTAAGCAATTACAAGAAATTTATTACGAAAAATACAAAATAAAATTTTATCCGTTTTCTGATATGAAATTTACGACTGCCAGAGCTGCTCGGGATGCTAAGCGCAAAAAACTACAGAGCAACCCATTAAAAAGAAAAGTGAGTGTCTCAGCCTTAACCAGTAACAAATGTAAAAAAATTATTGAAATCTGAGATGAAGATACTCCAGATGGCTTGCAGCGTAAATTTTTTCATATAGTTTCACATGAGCTGGAATGGAGAAAAGGGGAGGGATGGAGGGATATTCTGCCTGTATCCAATATTTCAAAGAAGAAACTATAATTTTGGAAACCAATCAGGTCGGATAGAGTATAATCCTATATTCTCTAAAACTACACAAGGTGGTTTCAAACAATTGTCAGATAGTAAATTAGATTAGAAATTTCGACAATCCACAGATGTGTCCGTTCGCATAAGAAGTTGATTGAAAAAAGAGGAAATCTTATTAATACCGACAGATTGTTCTTAACTCCAAATCCATACTGGAGTCAACCCAATTCGAAAGAATGGTATAAGAACAGTCCAGTTGGTAACAACACTATATTTTCATGGTTTACATCAGTAGCCACTGATATAGGAATTGACACTAAAAAATTAAAATCACCAACCAGCCTTCTAGAGCAGCAGCTATTTGGAATTTGGCCAAAGAGGGAGTTGGTAAAACAGCCGCTCATTAAAATTACCGGACACAGTAATAGCCAATCAATTAAACCTTACTTACAAACAATTGGACGTTGAACATCATCAAGAGATGATTGAAGCCTTGAGGAGAACTTTACCAACAAGTAGCAAGTCTGATCATAATCAGAGCACAACGCAAACAGAAAATAAAACAGAAAGTACCCAGATCCAAAACACGAATTCAACCCAGCCCAAAACCATTTATAATAATTGTGTTTTCAATATTAATAATACCTATAGTAATAATTAAATTTGCTGCAGTATTATTTTGGTTATTATTCGATACTTACCATTAGAGATTTGTCAAGAAAGATAGTTCAACATGAAGTAATTGTAATGAAATTCAAAATGTAGGTATATCCACCATATTTCGTTAAATAAAAAAAATTAACAAGTTTATTTACACCAAATGCTAAAACTCAGATGGGAGTAGTTCAATCTATCGTCCTTTGGCAATTTTAGGTCACTAAAGGTGTAGAAATGTATTTTTTTAAAGTAATTCACAACACTTCTATTTGAAAAAATATATGATTATGATTTGTTGCACAGGTCAAGGTGGCCGTGATAATTAGGCGGCCATGCTTTTTACGCAAGCAGCAAACGGAGATAATTGTCAAACATTTCTTGTAAGCATTTGCGGTAAAAAATTTGAGAAAAATGGAATGCTTTGAAAAGTACAATTTATGTAAATATTGCAAAGTGTTGAGCCACGTGAAATATGCCATCATAATTTAATATATTTAACGAATTTAATCAAAGATTGTGAACAGGGAGTGTTAGTCGAATGGCTTGTTTAAGAAAATCCAAGAAAAATTGCTGCAGATGTCAAGTAAATATGGCTCTATGCCTAGATGAAATTTGAACAAAATTGTTTCAAAATATTTCATATACCTATATCTTAAAACATAGATATCTAATTAATTCGTCACCTTCCTATTCACCATTAAGAAGGGAAGATGTGTTAGAAGAATTCAAGGAACACTTAAAATTAAAATTAGTTATGTATCTAAATCCTACGTTTTAAATATAATTTGTTAATGCACAATTAAACAAATAGTGCAATTTGTGTTTTATGTTAAATTAAACTTTATAGGGAATAATAAATAAAAATGTTAATTCCTAGAAATGTTGTATTATTGACAAGTACATTATTTAATGGTTGTAAAGAAAATAGATAAGTCGGCAATGTGTAGATCATATATGTTTACCTTCTCAACTATTAAAAAATTTCCACTTAATTATCACCTCGCCCCGAAAAAATATCCGGAAATTTTTCTGGTTGCCATGGTAAAGAGTCAAATAAAATTTTCCCTAGAATTTCTTATTACCTGTAATTCAATGAAATTAAACGCTACCTATATGAAAACACAATGAAAATATAATTTACTTCTGAATAAACATAATTTTGATTGTCGTATTTGGTAAAGCCATAAAATTTAATATAGCGAAACAAATGTATATCTGCCATTCATTTTTGTATTTTATGGAAGATATAATAAAACGTATATATCAGTAAACGTAATTATATACCTCATATGAAATAAATTAATGGAGAAAGGATAAAAATACGTAATCAGTGAGATAAAGTTGAGTGGTCATAAAAATTTATTACAGTTATACACGACGCATGTGAGATCGATAATAATGTTCTATAAAGTATATATAAATATCCAATAAAACTTAGGATTCAAAGAAACATTTACGTCACGTGAGTAAAAATTTTAATTTAAACAAAGGAATACTCTAGAATTTATCAAAATTATGATGGTAATACAGTGCGTATATAATATTTGCAATAAATTCATAATTCGGATCGTATTCAAATATGATTTTGGATAAGAAAATCCTCTTAAAAGGATTAATGTAGGTATTGTTTGTAATATTTAGCCAGAGATGTTCAAAATATTTGAACACATACGCAAACATTATGTTGCATGTAAGAACCCCGACCAGTATTGAATTACACCAGCAAATCCAAGAAAGTAGTAAAAGGCGACTAAATATTTGATAACACAGATAACCACTTTTTAAACTTCACAATGTTTGTCTTTTTATCGCTTGGAGTTAGTATGCCCTTTTATTCTGACATAAGAGTGACATAAAAGGATGATATAAGGGAATAGAAAAGTAAAGCAATAATTATTTTAAAAAAATGCTTGATGTTATATCCTTCTACTATGTACACTTAATTTATAAAGTAAAAAGAAGATTTTAGTATTCTTAAAAGCAGTAAAATAAAATTAGGGCGTTGACATTATCTTGGAAAGTTATAGAAGTAATTTTAAAAGTTTTATTAATTTCTTGTGTTTGTTTCATATCAACTTTGGTCATTAATGGAAAAGTTTCAACCTGCTGTGATTTTCAGTTCCTTCACTAGAGGATTTATGTGTTGCGTAAAATTCGAATTTCATTGCTATTTTCTTTTAATGGGGCTAATAGATCTTGAAAGTATTATTACAAAAGGTTAAAAGAGCTAATGGTTAAACCTTGTCAATCTTAAATTTAATTATCTACGATTATTAAAATAGATACATATACAAAAAGGAAAAAACAAGTAGGGGAAACTGCTGCTAGTTGATACATGGGCTAGTTGATACACGCTGTTCCAGATACACTGTATCTGGATAATACTAGTGTACATGGCCTACTTTTTAATGTGTGCCCATTAAACCATTATGGAGCATAAAAAGTAAATATTTTAGTATACGTTTGTGTGAGAACATCTTCTATCAACTATAAGCTACGGGTAATGTTTTTATCACATATTATAGGACTATTATTCAGAATATTTTACTATTAATTAGACATCCTGTTTACGACCTTAACCTAAAAAAATCTATTATAGTAATTTAACTACATTCGCGGCAAGTTAATACTATTTTTATAAGGCACCTTGATATTGTATCAATATGCCCCAGTAAATTAAAATACTAAATGTTGCTATTATTTTTTATTTTTATTTTTCGTATAGGCATAATGGTTAGAACATACAAGAAAAAACTGATCGTGGTGAAGTTTCGACAGAAATATATAAAAGGGTAGGCGCAGATGTTGATCAGGAAGTTCATTGAGAAAAGCAGACAAACGTTTTGCATATTATACAAAATGACTTCAGGAAGCACGAAAAGGAACAAACACGGGTTATTCAAAACCAAGTCAGGTTTGTCAAAAATTGAACTAACGAGTATATTTTACATCGTTTGATAATTTACTATGGTCTAGTCCCAAAACAAATTAGAACACTTCATATGAATATGCTATGGCTAATAATGTGAAAATCTCAGATAACTGAACTGAACAAAATATGGCATCTGCAGATTGATTTTCTGCGTTCCAGAAACGTAATCGTAGATTGTCAATTCGGACACCAGAAATTGAACAGACCTACAAATTTGAATGTAACAACATCTGCAATACTAATGAAACAAGACTTCATATCGTTCAAAAACCAGAAAAAATTGTTGTATAGGAAACGGAGAACATCAAATTGGAAGATCAACTTCAGGGGAAAGAGGCACAAAAGTGATTATGATTTTGACGATGAATGCATATGGTAATTCAATGCCACCTATGTTAATATTCCCTAGGGTATTTTACAATTAACATTTGGTTACCAGTCGGCGCTGCTCATCCTTCTGGTTGGGTCACTAATGAGTCATTTTTAAAATTCTTAAAAATAAAAAGACATATTTTATGTTTCTATCAATTACTCCTCTGATAATTATTTTGTTGACGATTCCGCCTAGTTTTCAGTATTTTTTTCATAACTATGTCAAAGGATAATACATATTTCATATATTTATTTATGCTGTTCTGTTACTGTTTAAAAGGTGTAGATCTATAGTTGGCATTCTTGTTTTGGAATATTAAATCCTATTTTATATTGAATTTTAAGTTTGTATCAACTTATTCAGCCTATGTACCAAATTACTCCGAACTGGGGTAACTTGATATAGCAAACAAGATCCGAATAATTTATCAATAAATACTACAACGTTTTAAATAAATAATTAGGTATTATTTGTACTAAAATACAGTAGATACTTGTAGTAATCAGTTGCCCCAGTTTGAAATTTTTTATTTAAAAAACTAGAGGTATCACAAGTAAACATATGAAAAATGAATCAATAATTAGCCCCGGTCTCCCCTAATCAATAAAAAGGCAGCAATATTTACTAAAATGAAAAAAGAACATCATTGATTAAAAAATATCAACTATTTTTTTAAACAATTTCTTGATGAAGTGTTGATTACTTCGACCTGGAGCCCATTCCAGGTGTCAAAGATACGATTACTAATGTAAGACTGCCTACATCTCATATAGGATCCATGGAGAAGGTTGAAGACTTCTAAGACAACGATCTTCATTTAACGGAAACATGTCAGTCAAGTCTAATGAAAATGTATTGTGTAGCATTATAGCATGAGGTCACCACGAATTAGTCTGTCCAATACTCGGCTCAAATATTATGTTAAACCTATCAGCATAAGATGTTATTTGAATACCGTACGTCAGACATATTCCTCTTTGCTGGGCATTCTCAATAAGTACTTTATCTCGCACTAACGATGGTGACTATATTGCTGATTCAAACTCGAGAATCTGGTACACATACATTTTATATACAACACATGCCGTTCCTGGATCTTTGTGGAAACACTTTTTTTCAGATTATTGCTACTATTTGCTTTTTGGCAGGAGCTGATTATGTGGTAACACCAGGTGAGATTTTCAGTTATTAGAACACTTAAATCGGATTGGGAGCGTACTGGTTGAAAATCATTGCCATTTAATGTATACATATATAAAGTTTTGGATTTTTTTTTACCAATATGGAGGATTTCACAGTTATGAGTGTTTAATGCGAAGATTTTGTATAGGTCTGATTGTAGAATAGTACATATTAAATATGATGCATATTTTTTTTAATTATAAACTGATTTATTCATTTTTCTAGAAATGGATAGTTTTCGGAATTTCTGTCGAGTCTATGGACGAGTCTGTAGAATTGTCCGGGGCGTTTCGAAAAGTACTTTTGACCTTGAACCTAATAAATGGATGATGAATACTACTGATGATATTACTGTTTCTCATTATCTAAACAAAGATATTAACTCTCATTATAAAAATACTAAACATAATTCAATCTTGTCATCTATAAACAAAAACAAGTTAAACGTTGTTATAAAATACTTTCGTCATAAGCAAAGCACAAACAATTAAAACAATGCAGTATTTTCATTTTTCTCGGTCAATAACACTTTTTATGTTTGTTTTTGATAATAAAATTCAAACTATTTATTGATTTAGTATGTACTAATCTATAAACCACAAAGCATATAACAAGGGTATTAACTTATGAATATATTAAAACAAGTAGAAAACAAGTGCCAGTAAAGTTTTAATTTTTAAAATATCAGTTTCAGTTACCAATAAAATTACAAGCAAAATTATAAAATACTTTTAATTTATCACGTACTAACAGTAAAACCTAGGGTAGAAATTTGGATTGTATTATGAATGTAAGAAATAATTGCAATAAATGCAATAAAATGGGTGCTCAGCACACGCTCACTTTTTCGTACTTTCGTCCCCAAGACACATCCTTAATATACTCAGT
Source organism: Pogonocherus hispidulus (assembly GCA_963924545.1). Lineage (NCBI taxonomy): Eukaryota > Metazoa > Arthropoda > Insecta > Coleoptera > Cerambycidae > Pogonocherus > Pogonocherus hispidulus. Next base: position 75,446,488 of record OZ004693.1, read on the forward strand.
TTTAGGCAAGTCAGAATTAAAAAGGTCTCTTATTTTGTTTTATCATTAATGTAGACTGATGATAAAACCAATAAAGTGTTGGTAACCAATACATGGTTAAAAAATAATTCCTTTACTTATTAGTTCCTACATCGCATTGATTATTTTGTTTACTTATTTTGATATTTAAGATAAACGATAAAAAAGTTTTTCAGAAAATAACACCATAGAAAGGGATCATGTTATAACAGGATACAGTTCCAGAAAACATTCCAAAGGAAAAAACTCAATGTAAAAGTGCAGTATAGGTATTTTTATGTTACATTTAGCATATATCCGGGTCTATATGTTTCATTGAGTTCTATTCCTGCAGGATTTTTCTCTTAGCTAAGCCACACTGAAGAAGAGCAAGCATTTCGAAAAATTGATGTCTGCAGGAGCGTTTCTGACCTACAGGTCTATTCATTTAGCTTGCTTAATGGTATCTTTTTCTATAGGTTTTAAATCTCCAATCTGAAAATACAGTTAGCCATGAATGTCTATTTTCAGAAAGCATATTTGAGATTTTCGAGGTATTTTATCTTTGCACAATGGCTCTAAGTAAACTACTTTTTCAAAACACCCCTTGTTTGAAGTATGCCTTGGTCTTTATTACATCTAAGAAGTAGTAAGGAACCTTTTACAACTCTATATACAAACACTTTCTACAATAACAACTACGAGGAGCTCAATTTTCTTTCCCTAGAGTTACTGTCCAAAATTTGTTATATTTTGCTATAAAACTACGATAAAACACTACGTAAAATCTCACCTCGGATGTGACAATAAGAGAACACAAGTAAGTACTTGTGACAGCTGTTATTTTCTGTAGCGATTATGAGATGAGTAACTACGTAACGTGCTCTGTTGGTTATCTCGTGATACCATCGCAACCCGAAAAACCATAATTAACCAGATTATTTAGTTCGAACCACTTTCCCAATACCGAATTCAAAAAAAATATTAAACATACAAAAAGTAGTTGGGAATGGGAATAAGAATGCTCCAAAGAAACAATTTGAAAGTCGATAAGCAAAACGAATTTATGAAAATTGAGACAGACAGTGCAATCATGTGGAAATTCTTGTATATAATTTCACAGTTAGTTTTATATATCTAAATTTTGTATTGCGGTCCTATTTGTTTTCCTTTGCTTTTATATTTTAAGTAGTATGATTGTAATTGATTAACTTTTACCATATCCTTGAAGTTTCAAATTGGATGTTTCTGTGGGTCCATGCCCAACAATCCATATTCGATTTTAACGAAAAAATAAACTAAATTCAACTTATTTTTTTTCAATCACTATTTATCTAAAAACAAAAATTTATCACCCTCTTTTTATTTTTGAGGTCCACGCATTATTCTTCTTCCATCATCAGTAGGTAGGTGTATAAGCCGATTGCGTTGTAAAGAGCTTTTAGATTTACACAAAGGAAAATGATAGAAGACGAACACGTAGATAATAGTAGAATTTATCTTCAAATAACCTTATATCCTCTTATTTATTACAACAGGATACAATACACTTAAAAACAAGGTTACATGTGGGCGCTATACTTCTCTTGTGGAATAAATCAATACAGATACCCGCCATAAAGTTTAGATACGGTAAATATTTTTATTTAAGAATTAAATAAAAAATTCGCAACAGCCTTCAAGTGTTGAAATTAGTGAATCAAGTGGTATACAAGGCATGCAGGCAGTTCAGTATTTCAATTAACTAAATATACTTGAACTAAGTAATTTATTTACTTTCAGTATTTCAAGTATTTTTTAATTTTGGTATTTGGTACTTGAATTATTTATCTGAGATATGACCATAAATGATTCTCACAAAAGCAATGTGTTGGAGAAAGCCTTTGTAGTGTTTCAACGAATCGATATTGTCTTTCCAACTTCTTATGCTTATAGAATACACTTATGTATATCTCCCTCACTATTAGAGCGATACTCATCAAACCCTATATCTTTTTTTATAGTATATTTTTAATATTATTTATTGACTTATTTAACTGTTTATATCTTTCTTTATATAGGAATTAAGCCAAAAATGGATTTGTATTTTGTTGTTACTTATTATCCTAGGTATGTAAAGGAATAACCTTATTATTTTTAAGATATGTCCCAAACAACTACTTTACGTACAACAGGCACCGACCAACGTTGAATTACAACGGTATAGCATATCTTCATATAACCTCAATTTATTATCTCTAATATATTTTTCTTTTTAATAGTGTTATATACATTTTTTAAAATAATGAAATATTAAACAAGCAACTACATTACATAAAAATAATTATTTTTGGTTACGTACCTCTTGTATTGAACAGTTTTGAACATGGTATATGAAGATATGCCGTTGTAATTCAATGTTGGTTGATACCTGTTGTACGCAAAGTAGTTGTTTGCGACATATCTTAAAAATAATAAGGTTATTCCTTTACATACCTAGGATAATAAGTAACAAGAAAATACAAACCTTTATTTATTGAACCATAATATTTGATCATTTCATTAATAATTTATCTCTTAGTTAACTTTTTGGCTTAATTCCTATATAAAGAAAGATGTAAATCCAATATAAATCGTATTCGTGAGAGGACCACCAATCAGAAGGAGATTCTAAATCTGTAAATATGTATACACAGGATGCTCCATTAAAAAAAAAAAGTTGTGGTAAACCTCTCTTTTTTGGGACATCCTGTATACATGTCAATAATATAAAAATGTGTCTCCTTCAAACAAAAATCGACCTGCCCAACATTTTCCATGAGAATAAATCCTTTAACATGTAATAGAGGATGAAACTTTTATTGACATCCTGTGTAATAAATATTATAACTTCTAATGCCTACCTACTTGGGATTTATTACACATATTACAAGATTTTCAATTGTTAATTTTGTTTTTTATGAAGTCGTTCGGCTTTCAAGGACATGTCAAAAGTTCCATCATCATCCTAAAAGTTCAAAACAATCACCGGTCAAGTGTCTCTTATGATGATACAGAAAGTATTATTGAAACATACGTCAATACGTATGTTTCAATAATACTTTGTTTTCTCAATAGAAAACAAACGTATTCGGTTATAATATATGTGTATTCCAATAAATAGAAAGATGAGGGCGGTTACATGATATTGTTGACACCTGGTATAAAGACCAAATTGTGCAGTATGGTTCAAATTCTTGTGTTTTCAACTATTGCTAAGAATAAGTTAGAGATAGAGCTAATCAGATATACAGCGTCCGCCAAAAAGTCTGCACCATACGGGAAACTTTTCCACAAAAATTGTTAAAACTAGAGAGAAACACAAAATTATATTCCTTCCATTTTTTTTCGTTTTTGAAAATGTTGCTTATTAATATGTTTTGTGGGATTTCTACGTATCCAACCAACTAGAGGAAAATACTGCATTATTTTTAAATTAAATTTGGCTTCTTACAATAAAAACACTTTAATTGGAAATTGCTTCTTGGACTATTATCAATGTCATTAATGTTATTTATACGAGAAAACGGAAAAATCTCATAAAAACATGGATAAGCAATATTTTCCAAAGGAAAAAATCGAAAAAATCTATTTTTGCTACTGAGCTTACAGTTTACAGCTTTAAAAAATTTATCAACAAAAAAATAAGCTATATATTTCAAAAGGCTTCGGATCTTATTTAAAATTTTAGGGTCAGTTTATGTAACAATGGCTATAATAAATTAAAACCTTTCCTAACCTAAAACTTAATATAAATAATATGGTTCTCGATATATTAACCACCACGGTAGGGCATAGTGGGCTAGAGGGTGTTGTGGCAGCATTTCTTGGTCACACTGGCAATGTCTGTGGGTATGGGGTGTTTGTCTGCGTTTCTTCAATGTGTAGTCCCCTTCCGGAGAGCCATTGGCTTTGGATTTGGGGGGGTTGTCTAATTTATGTTGTGTTTTTAATGTTATGTTTTTAATTAAATATTGGTCTGATAATTCCCAAAACTGATTTTACAAAATTATGGAAATTAGTATTTCCCATAATTGTGAGGAAAATAATTGATTATTCAAAAAAAAAAAAAAACATTTAACAGCACGATCCAATTGACATTAGTTCTGTTTTTCGGAGTATCTGTAGGTATATCTGAGGTATATATTGTATATGTCGAATGGATCGGTCAAATTTCAAAATACAATATGCATTTTGTAAAATGTGGCACACCTATGAAAAATGTTATTTATACGTCCCGAACTAGTGGTTACCGAAATTCATATCTTCCACAAAACGAATGTCGGCGAGTTTTGTACACATAGCATTTATACGATAAACATCTATCTCCAGAGTATAACCAGATAATACGTTGTTGTGAATATTTACTCAACTTTTTGTGCAAATAGGCGATAACTTGTGACAACGATTCCTACAATTGTGGAAAGTTTGATTTATAATTTGTAATACCATACAGGGATTATAAATTGTATGTAACTATTTTATAATCTAATTGAAATATTAATTACCTATTCATTTATTTAGACCTTTTCTTTTCGTAGAATAATTCATTCGTTCTTCCGAGAAGCAGACAAAACGTTTTTGTGTTTATTTAGGTATAGAGGACCAGAAATAATGAAAACCTTGGGAATATGTCGCTTTCATCAACAAAAAAAATGTTTGGTCGAAAGAATGAATTTTCGTAAAAAAAAATAATGTATTTTATTGGTGATTGCAAGTATATTACATACTTTATCATGTAATTTTTAGTATCGCCATGTCGTAAAATGCCATTTAATTAAATACATATTTCATAATATAACGATAACTGAAGAGTAGGAGTGATATAGGTTTATAACTTCGGGTGTGTCTATAACTTGTTTATAACTTATAACTCATAGTTTATAACAATATATAAAACAATCGGAAGAATACAAAATTAACTGCGTGGATTGTAATGCCGTGTATGTGGGTCAAACTGGTAGAAGTATGGAAACTAGAGTAAAAGAACATAAAAAATCCATAATAAATAACGTAAGAAATTCAGGATTTTCGACGCATTGTATAGAAAACAATCAATTTATAGATCTGAGAAATGTAAAGGTACTGAATCGTGAAAAGAAAAAAAAGAGCTTAGATCTGGTAGAGCAAACGTATGATCAGATAGATTTTACGCTTTCGCCCTTCTTAGAAAAGGTACTAAAAACTCGGGCTTTACCAGATGGTAGGATCAATCGGGGTAGGTACTCGTAAACAGATAAATAACTAAAACGCCCTTGGAAATATTTACTAATAGACATTAATCTATTGAGAAAGGCCTAATAAGCTGAAATACTAGTATATAGAGTGTTTTCTACATATTTTTTAAAACATCTAAATGAGATTTATGTTTAAAAAAAACAATTACTTTATAACTTATTTGTGGAGCAGCTGTATGAATCATTATAGTTTCTTTTGGGGCTTCACTTGTAAAATAATATAATAATAAAATAAAATAATAATAATTAAAAAGTAGAAAACCAGAAATATTCAAAATAAATATTGAAAGTGTAACATCAAGAAATGGTAGTTATTATCTATATTGGTGAGACATCCAGGCCATCACAAATAAGAGTCCGTGAACATACAAATTATGTTAGAAATTACCAGATTGATAAATCTACATTAGTAAAATATGTATGGAATAATAATCACCAACTTGGCTGGACATAGGTAGGTAGACATAGTAGATATGCTTGATGAACAATAAGTGAAAAATGATGCATCATATTACTTAAAGTGATAGAGACTTAATGATATGTTCCATTATAAAATATTAAGACTATACATTTTAACTTTAAATTAAATATGATTTCAGTTTCTGCATATTATAATGTTTATTGTTGGAGACATTTCCAAATCGTTATTGGCAATCAGTCGTTTAAAATACATAAAACTAAGCGCGGTTGCAAGTGTTTCTTTAAGATCTTGGGGGTGGCATGTCTCCTTGGCTCCACCCTGGGTGCGCCACTGAACACAAGAAATTAATAAAACCTTTTAAATTACTTCTATAACTTTCCAAGTCAAAATCAACAACCTAGTTTTCTTCTACTGAAGGTATTTTTATTGTAGGATTATTAAAAAACTTTCCTCATATATCTTTAAAGTGCTTCATAAGTTTGTAGAATATTAAACAATAATTGAAAATTTCACAGGAACTCGTATATACCAACCGAGAAATAGAAGACTTAAGGTACTAAACTAAATAATTATTCGTTTACATCTCTGTACATTCATATTACCTTCCGCCTCACTAGCTTCTTAAAAACAATACTCTAGTGATATATAAAAGTTTACAGTTATGTGAATATGCGTTATATTTATTCTATATGGAATTATAATGAAGAAAGCACTTTCTTCTTTCGTTCTTTCTTAAATATCTCCGAAAACAATACTGAAAAGATAACTGAAATCACTATGAAATTTTGTAAAAACATTATAATCAAGATATCAATGCGCTTATCTCGAATTTCGGATACACACTGTACATTAAAACTGCTTTTAGATTGTAGTAAATACAGTATTTATTCAGTTCTAAAACCTCTTATCACTGAATTGATTATTTCTCTTTATCGTTTTACACTACAAAGTATTTTTGTATGAAAATGGTACAAATATATTGCAATTTTAAAGGCAATGTTTACTTTTACCGAGTCGGTGGCTCAGCGATTTGGTTTCGTGTGAATCCAACAATTTCTAATTAAATTGCGAATAATAATAGTGATAATAATAATTTATTTCTTCAATAAAAGCAAAAAAAGTTTTTCTTTTTTATTATTTTTATTTTTAGAGAACTTTCAGCCGGATACCGACATGAACGAATCATCCTACCTTTCGTCCAAGTTTTCGGACTTTTTCAATGTTAATAGCTACAAATAATGGTTTTACATAAGTATTAAATTAGATTAGTGACAGAATAAATATCCAAAAAAGTGTTTTCTTACCTAATATAAAACACTTAAACAACCCTGTATAACCTAACATTTATAAAACCCAATATAAAACACTTTTTTGGATATTTTTTATTCTGTCACTAATCTAACTTAATATTTAGGTAAAACCACTATTTTTAACTGTTAAACTTGAAAAAGTCCGTAAACTCGAACGAAATGTAGGATGATTTGTCCATGTATCCGGGGGTCAAGGAGTTTAGCACCTAGCCACTGACTCCAAGGGAATAGCTGAGTGGGAAGTTGGCAATCTCATGGGGAAGCTTTTCTCAAGACCGTCTGTGCGTGCTGAAGAGCCACATCCTGCTTGAGGAAGCCCTGCATATGACTAAACACGGCGGATCTAGACGAGGTAGATCAATAAATTCCCCCGGCACCGGGGTGATAGGTGTCCCTAACGGGGCCTCTGGATTACTGGGCAACCTTCCAGTGTAAGCTTGCCTTGCCACAGTAATGCGGGGCTCTGCTGTGGTGGACTTGAATTCCTTGCTACTGGTGGGACTTTTATATAAAACCAACCAGTAAAAAAATAACCTGACGAGGGACGTCAAACCCTCGACCCCAGACAACTGGGGAATTCATGGAGATTGGGATCAATCCAAGTCCTAATAAAAACCCAATCCCATCGAATCAGGAGAGGAGGCTGCTAAAGTCTCCGACACCTGAGACCGAAGAAGGAGGCAATATTGGCCATATACTGGTCACTGCCGTTTAAAATATCATCTGTACAAATTCGGCCTAGCAGAAGATGCTGAGTGCCGCTTGTGCTTAGAAGGCGATGAAACGGCAGAACACATATTATGCACCTGCCCCGCTGGGCAAAGGATCAGATACTCATTATTTGGCAAAGGACAACTTCTGCCAGAGGATCTGAATAAGTTTTCACCCAATAAGGTTATCAACTTCATTAACAGGCTGGACCGGTTAGGTGAAATATAAGTAGAGTGTCTGGTTTTCGGCCCACTCACTTTTGAACCTAACCATGTAGCCTGCTGAAAGTCCTCTAAAAAAAAAAGGTTTTTGTTTCTTATTGAAGAACACATTCTACTGGAACAGCCAACAACTCTTCCAATATCATCAATAATAATTTATTTTGCTTCCCGCTATCTTCAGTTGCATAAATAACGTATAAATTGAAACACAAGTCTGACTATTAGTGTCGAAACATTTTGGTAAGAATATATCAGCATTTTACTAAGTTTTCTACAGAGAAAATAAATATTTTCTAGAAAGTTTTGTAACATATATTTCTTTTAATGTTTAAAACTGTACCAAAGCCCTGACCTTGAAATACCCTGAAATTGAAACGTAGCATATTACAGCCACCATATCGATTAATAATAGCAGACAGATAGCTTCTCATTGATTACAAGTCAATCTTCGCCTTACTATATATAAACACTTTAATTGGTTTTATGTGTACTGGCGCCAAGTCTGTCTTCGCGCCTACTCCATTGACGCCAATGATCAACGATTATCCTGCGATAAAAACAAATTGTTTTGACATAAATGTGTATGTAGGTGGGCCGTCTTGGGAGAATTTAAACGCTTGTATTAAAATAGGAATATTATCTATTATAACACTTATTTAAAATTAAAATTTGAGTGCAAACCGGGAGAATCAACAGCGTTTTAGAATAAATAATGTAACATCGCTAGGGTCCTTGAACCTTTTTAATTTGTGGCAACAAGTTTGCATAAGCACATTGAAATACCCAGGGGAGGGATCTTTTAGATGTGAGAAATAATTTTATGTGTTATAGTAGGTACTAATCGTCATGAATACTAATCTAGAGACATTTTTTGAAATAGAAAAAAGGTGTCAAAAAATTCCGTCGCGGCGGTTCACTGATCGGTCGCGATGGTGCACTGAGCAGTCGCGACGGTTCACTGAACCGTAGAAATAGTTTAGGAATAAATAGGACACAATGTTAGCATAGGTTTAGTTTTAATCATCTCCAGATGATGCCAACTTGGTTGGCGAAACACGCGTCGAGTGCAGTATAGTATTTTGATGTTATGTGGAAAACTACGTCAGTGTTAGCTTTACACCAAAGGTTCCAACCCTCTTCAAGATTCAAAAAATGGTGGAGTTATAATTATCAAAAAATATATCAGTTAAATCTTATAAATTGAATGATATTACTGATTCTCAAATTGCAAAAAAGGAATTGCTCAAAAACACATATATGTATAAAGCAAATTTAATTTGTTGGGTTTTCTCTAAGTACTCTAGATTTTGAGATGCGATAGTCATCTTTTTTATTTCTTATGGATCGGGAAAAGAAAGAGAAGCGCTTAGATCTGTTAGAGGAATTAGAAATAAAAAAATCTTTAATTAGAAATCCTTGTAGTACAAGTGATCTGATACATTTTACACTTTCGCCCTTCTTAGAAAAGGTACTAAAAACTCGGGCTTGACCAGATGGGAAGGATCAATCGGGGTAGGTAAATATATGAATAACTAAAATGCCATTGGAAATATTTAGTAGTAGACATTTACTCTATTGAGAAAGGCCTAACAAGCCGAAATACTAGAGTGTTTTCTATATACTTCTTGAACCATCTAAATGAGAACTGTGTTTTTTTCAAAACAATTATCAAAATTTTGTCGAAACAGTAATTATAGACCAAGCTGTGGAAATCCCTGAACATTAACAAAATATCCTCCGTAGACCCTGTTAGAGTCATTAGTTTATAGGATTAGTACCTACACCCATCTTATACTTTGGAATCTATATCTAATTGGCGGGAAATAGTATACATATATAAATAGTATACATATATAAATATTGGCGGATAGCTTTAGTATACATTAAATATACTCTCCAGAAAGGCCTAAAAACCGTAACATATATAGAGTAATTTCTTTAATCAAATTTGAAACCTATACCTAAAGTAATTATAGTTTTACTCATAGTATTTACCTCAGTAAAATAAGTGTGTTCCGTTTAAAAAAATTATCAAACAAATAAATATCTTGTAATTGCGAACCTCAATTGTTGTATCGAGTGCGGATTCAGAATCTATGGAAAAAAACTGAGTATGATTTATGTTATTTTAGAAAGTCACCATTTAAAAAAGTTACTTATTAAACCCATTTTTGCGTGGATTAATGTATAGGTATATATTGCAATGCCTACATCTCTCCTAAAGGCTGCATAGTTAGAAATAAAATACTAGTGATATTATTACCAGCTGATTATTTTTGGAATAAATTTTGCAAAGATAATTCTGGATAAGGTGGAGTTTCTGACATACCTATTTACTACATATGGAAATTATAAAAACAAAAACTATTTTATAGAACTTTTAAACATTTCAGAAAATCGATTCATTTTTGCTGAAATTCTTAAATGTAGCAAAGGTAACAAGATCTGAACTATATTAACCGAAAAGTAAAAATATTTAGTATTTTGTTACTCGGCGCAGAGGCTAAAGTCATGATAGATACACCTCGATGTAACGAAATATAGACAGCCCGTACATACATACATATACTGTAGATAAATGTAAATTTATATAGGTTACATAAATTCTATATATTTAAAAATATCATTACGAATTGAACCTCGCGGATGTAAGAAGACGCTGTAATAGAAAAATAGTTCTAAAATAGGCAATAAAAGACCCTGTTACGGCGTGAAACGTTACACGAAGAGTTATATTGATTTGAGCTGAATATTAATTTTCTACTTCAGCCCTCCCCAACGTGTTGAATGCTAATGAACTGCTTTATGTGCTGGGTGTTACAAAGTTACATGTAGCTTGAAAATTGAATCAGTCTTCCCGTCGTCCGCAGAACTGACTGATGTCTTCGCTGCCTAGCCCCTTTATTAGTCCTCAATCCGATACGAATATGTATAACTTAATAAGCAAGTATTTATCTACAGGGTGTGCAACGACAGGTAGCCAGTAGTCTTAACTCTGAAATAAATTTTGACTTCAGTCATATGGAGTCACCGTTACGTTCTATAGATAAAATAATGGCCATGTTTGATTACTTTCCATTCTGACAGCGGCAACACTCAATACCTCAATACAACATACTCAACAACAATATATTTTTGCATATTTGGATACAGCTCTCCTACTCCCTACTCCTACTCTGGACACTCTCCTAAGAATAACAACGACCAGATGTTCTATTTCTAACTCATTGCGGTTAAGGTACACTCCTGTGGATGACGAAAGTAACAGCATGCTGGAGATGATTTCAGATGTAATGTCTTCAAGGACCAACCATGAATTTCCCTTTAACATTCTCGCCCAGAAAAAGATGAATGGATATAAGTAAAGCTGGCCTATTGAATGCAGACAATTGGTTTACAGGATGGCTCCAAAACATCCATAGAGCCGGAATGTAGGTACAGTTGCAACTCAAGATAAAAATATCATCAAGCCTTGGTAGTTATGCAACTATATTCTAGGCAGAAATCTAAAAAGTCGAATTATGTGTACAGAGACTGGAACAAAAGTAAATTGTATCCAGATCGATAAAAATCTTCTCAGACAGTCAAACAGCTCTTAAAGCACTTGGCTCCTACTGTTATACCTAAAAAACGGTATCGGGTTTTCAGAAGCCGCTTGCTCATTTCGGCAGGATAAACAGGGTACCCTGGTTACTCCCCAGGTTACTGAACCCCAGGTTATTCCGGCCTTGAGGGAATTAAAGCAGCCGGTTCTCTAGCCAAAAACGGTGCTGCTTCTGAATTATCAGGACCAGAAGCGATGCTAAGTATATCCTGCAATACTGGCTATAACAATCAAGATTAGTTAATTCGAAGACGTTCATAATACACCCTTCAAAAACAAGAACTAAAAAGCTTTTAAAATTAAACGTTGCACCAGCGAATTTTAATTGGCTTTGGGCATGCGATTTGTGCATGAACCGGAAAAATGTGCAACGCTTCAGTCCGTTTTCAGTAATATTAATATTTTTCCTAATAGATTTTCTCAGCGTCATGTGCACTATTTTTAATTGCGTGGTCTCTTGAATACGTTCGAGTCAAAGCTAACGAGAAAATTCATTCGAAAATATATAATATTTATGGAGTCACGTTTTCTGCGTGAATCGGAAAAATATGCGACGCTTCAGTCCGTTTTCAGTATTGTTCAGTAATATCATTTGCACAAATTTGGCCTAGCAGAAGACGCTGACTGCCATTTGTGCTTTGAAGATGAAGAACACATTTTATGTATCTGCCCCGCTGGGGAAAGGAGGCAGGTACTCAATAGGACAATTTCTGCCAGTGGATCTGAATAAGTTCTCACTCAAGAAGGCTATCAACTTTATTAAGTGGCTGGATCTGTTGGATGAAATATAATTAGGCGTGAACCGCAATACGCCATAATATGGTCGCGTTTTCGAGGATCTGGTTTTCGATACACTCACTTTTGAACCTAACCTAACATTCTTCTGGCTATATCTTGCTTAGGTACTATTAACTTAGACTGAACAAAATTAGAATATGATACATAACCAAAACTGATTTCGATTATGATTTGGAATGGAATTTGAAATCAATCTGTATTGGGTATGATTTCCCACATTTCAATTGAAAATCATGTAAAAATGTTGATTTTTTTTTTAAATTTGACTTAGGTGTATAATTATATACTTTTTCCTTTATACAATATACAATGGGGTATTTTGCTTCAATCGAAATGAAAGTGAAAACCTGTATTTTTATAAAATATATTTTTTTTATATTTATTAGGATAAAAATTATTAAGATTAAATCGGTAGAAAATTTTTAATTCAATTTTGAAATTTTATTCTATATTCGTGACGTCACTAAGTGAAAACTAGGGAATATGTATCTATAAAGAGGCAACCACTGATAATATGTGGCTAGTTTCAGTTTGTAACGACGACAAACGACAGCCGACATTTCGACAATTGACATTTGAAATTTCCTGTTTGTGTTTGGCTTCACAACTTGACGTGTTGTATTGTTGTTTTTTTGTGAAGTTAACTTTTATTAAACATGGAGCAAGGTTTTGTAGAGGCTAAGTCCGACTAATAAATACACTTGTAATCAGTCACATGCAGAGACAACAATTCACAGGTAAAAATATAAACTAAAAACAATGTCTCATGTTTACCATGATGTTTACCCTAACCAAACAATTCAAACATAAACAAAAGTAAAGTTGTCATGCTGTGACACCAACCACACAAATGAAAAAATCCTAAGCGCAAATTTTGAATTTTCGCTTAATGACGTCACATAGATATCGCGCACAATAAAAAAATAATCTATGGACTTAAATGAACTCAATATTAAAATTCCAGAAATACGTATCTCTTCTTTTTCCAATTACTTTCCATTGCCGATGTAAAAAAAAATAGGAAAACACCTCATTAGTACAAATGCAGTGGATGTATCTACTAAACTACCAAATATATTCTAATATTGACTTACATTTGTCTGTATTTATTTTATTTCATTTTGTTATTTTTTAAATAGATATATAACGTATTATAGCTGTGTATTTTCTTGGATTAATGCAATTATACTTCTCACTATATTGTAATTAATGGGTGATTCCCTGTTGGTAATTTATTTCTATAAATTTTTAATATTTATAAAGGAAGAGTGCTGAATAATGTATTATAAAGGAAATCAATAACCCAAAAATAAAGCAGATAAGTACGCAAGTGTTCGTGACAGCGTTGAAATTTCAATCCACTCGTTTCACAGACAGCAAGAGTTTACAAAATTAATTATGGTTGGCGTTGTAATACACCACAGAGACAATTTTGAAATTTAACTTTTAATGACTGACTCTATCAAACAGTCTGTATGGCTAGTGGATCATGTCAAGATTAATTAATATTTCTGCAAATAGATATTGTTACGGAAGCTCACCTACCTTGCTAGTGAATCTGCCTGTTTTGTTAATTCATTTCTTATTGTTTATAAATTAACATTTGTAAAATCTTTAGGTTGACGTTTCTAATCTAGAATTTTCGTTTAAGTCATAGAATCATTCCATTATGTTCCGGAATCCAAAAAGAGGCTCCCGAATATTCCAGAAGCTTGAAAAATATATAAATACTCGTGATTTCAAGAGGCCGGGGAGTTTTTAAATGTAACGTTTGTCTAACCTCCAAACAGATTAAACCAGCTTGTTCGACAAAACAACACAAATCTTTATTGTCACTAGATACAAACTTCAACTATTTTTCACAACTGTCAACACAAATTCCTTAGTTTGACGTTTCGGTTGAACGCGCTCACGCTTTTAACTAAAAACTCCCCGGCCTCTTGAAATCACGAGTATTTATATATTTTTCAAGCTTCTGGAATATTCGGGAGCCTCTTTTTGGATTCCGGAACATAATGGAATGATTCTATGACTTAAACGAAAATTCTAGATTAGAAACGTCAACCTAAAGATTTTACAAATGTTAATTTATAAACAATAAGAAATGAATTAACAAAACAGGCAGATTCACTAGCAAGGTAGGTGAGCTTCCGTAACACTGCTCCCCTCTCAGAACTGATCGTCTCGATCAGGTTACTCCATTGTCCGCATGGTGTTCTTGATAAGGCGTCAGTCGATCTATGTGAACAATCTTCATTTTGGATTGAGGATTTCTTTGGATCCTATACACGACATCGTTTAACCTGGTCACAATCGAATAAGGGCCTTCCCAAGATCTCTGTAATTTAGGTGATTTGCCCTTAGTCCTCTTTGGGTTGTACAGCCAAACTTTATCATTTTCATGAAACCCACTACTGTTGGCACGTAAGTCGTAACGGGTCTTCATTCTGTCACTTTCTATTCTCAGCTTTTCTCGTACCTCCTCATGTACCAACTTTATTCGATCTTTCAGGTGGCGGAGATAGTCACTGATATTTTCCTGATGTTCTGGTCTATTTGCAATGAGGTCTATCGGTAGACGTAATTCGTTGCCAAAAATCACACTGGCTGGTGTTTTACCAGTGGTTTCGTGAACTGCCGCTCTATATGCTAAGAGAAATGGAGGAAGGCAGGTGTCCCAGTTGGTCTGCTTTTCATTCACGGCAGTTTTCAGGAAATTTTCAATGGTTCGATTGAATCTCTCGACCATTCCATCTGATTGTGGATGAAGAGGTGTTGTTCTAGTTTTCGAGATACCTAGTAGTTGGCAAACATTCTGAAATACCTCAGATTCGAAGTTCCGTCCTTGGTCAGAATGGATTTCCCTCGGAACTCCATAACGGCATATCCAGTTTTCAAATAGAACCTCTGCTACGGTGATTGCTTCCTGATTAGGTATAGGATATATTTCTGGCCACTTGCTGAAGTAGTCCATAGCTACCAAGATATAACGATTGCCAGAGTCACTTCGAGGAAATGGGCCAGCTATGTCAATAGCTATTCTTTCAAATGGAGCACCGACATTGTACTGCTTCATCTGTCCGCGACTTCGAGTCATTGGTCCCTTACTAGAGGCGCAGGTTTCACAATGCCGGCACCACTCTTCCACATCGGAACGACTCCCAAGCCAGTAGAATCGCTCTCTGACTTTGTTCAAAGTCTTATTGATTCCAAAATGTCCACCACCAACACCACTATGAACCGCTTGGAGAACTTCTGGAACTCTTGTCCTGGGTAATACAGTCTGGTAGTTCCTTTCTTTACCGTCCGGACTCTCCCATACTCTTTTTAGTAGGCCATTTTCTACAACTAGGGAGTCCCATAATGCCCAGTAACTTTTCAGAGATGGAGATTTATTGGAAATATCCTGCCAATCAGGTCTATCCATTTTATTTATTTTCCATTGGAAAATTGGGCCAAACTCTGGATCTTCACTCTGTTCTTTAGCAAGGCTTCTACTATCCCAATGTTCTGGGCCTTGGATGCTAATTCTTCGGCAATGAAAATCGTCCTGTTCCCTTGCTTCCTGTCGCAAGCAATATCTACAATCAGGAAGGCATGGCCTTCTGGATAAAGCGTCAGCGTTGCGATGGCTCTGTCCTCTTCGGTGTTCAATTTTGAAGTCGTACTCTTGCAAACGTTGAAGCCATCTTGCCACTTGGCCTTCCGGGTTCTTGAATTGCAGGAGCCACTTCAATGAAGCATGGTCGGTTCTCAAAATGAACTCTACAGGGGCAGTGGGGTAAGCTAGCTTCACCATCCGGGCTATATCGGCCTCATATTGCTGAATATTTTCTTCGAATCGTTGTCTTCTACCCTTTAATTGAGCCTGGTAAACATGTTGCATGTGGGCTTCACCATACCTCATTTCGAGAGCACTTTTCAGCATTTCATAATCGGTTTTGTTCTGCTCAGGCATCGTTCTTAAGATTTCCATAGCCTCACCTCTTAAAGCTACAGTTAACGATATCGCCTTTTCACCTTCGGACCAGTTATTTGCCATGGCAGCCGCCTCAAATTGCTTTAAGTATGTGCTCCATGGTACCTTTCCATCAAATGTTGGTGGCTTGACCCTCGAAGATGCAGAATTACCTTCAACTTTAATAACTCCTGTCGTGGACAGCTGTGTGAATTTTCGGTTGACTTCTTTCTGCATCTCTTCGACTTCACACTTCAACGTACTGTTGACTTTCTGCATTTCGTTGACTCTCTCTTCGACTTCACACCTCAGCGTACTCACACTTTCTTTTACAATTTGGACTTCGTCTTGCATACTATTCCTCAATTGATTTATTTCTTCTTCTACAGTTTCTTCAAAATCTTTGAATTTTTCTTTCATTAGCTCTTCTAACTTTTTATTACTTTCTTCTAAACTGTTCTTTAGTTCTTCTTGGCTGTTCTTCAGTTCTTCTTGGTTATTCTTCATTTCGTTTTT
The DNA here is from genome assembly GCA_963924545.1 of Pogonocherus hispidulus. Lineage (NCBI taxonomy): Eukaryota > Metazoa > Arthropoda > Insecta > Coleoptera > Cerambycidae > Pogonocherus > Pogonocherus hispidulus. The sequence continues at coordinate 75,463,279 of OZ004693.1, forward strand.
TAATTCATCTTGACTGTTCTTCAGTTCTTCTTGACTGTTCTTCAGTTCTTCTTGGTTGTTCTTCATTTCACTTTTTAATTCTTCTTGGTTATTCTTGATTTCCTTCATCATTTCCATTAATTGTGTCAAGGTCTCATCCATTTTTATCGATTTCGATCTGGTAACTGGCATACACTTACTATTTGATCCCTTTTTTTTTTTTTTTTTTTTAATCTTCGAACGTTTCACGTCGTGGAACGTCGCACTTCTGACACCAAATGTAACGTTTGTCTAACCTCCAAACAGATTAAACCAGCTTGTTCGACAAAACAACACAAATCTTTATTGTCACTAGATACAAACTTCAACTATTTTTCACAACTGTCAACACAAATTCCTTAGTTTGACGTTTCGGTTGAACGCGCTCACGCTTTTAACTAAAAACTCCCCGGCCTCTTGAAATCACGAGTATTTATATATTTTTCAAGCTTCTGGAATATTCGGGAGCCTCTTTTTGGATTCCGGAACATAATGGAATGATTCTATGACTTAAACGAAAATTCTAGATTAGAAACGTCAACCTAAAGATTTTACAAATGTTAATTTATAAACAATAAGAAATGAATTAACAAAACAGGCAGATTCACTAGCAAGGTAGGTGAGCTTCCGTAACAATATACATTGTATTTCTCAACTTATTTTCAGAAACTTGTGCAACTGGTTACTGAGGTCAAATTATTTTGAATTTCTGAAGAGTTCCTGAAAGTTAAACAGTTTAAAAAGACACACTTAAACATGCAATATATATACACTGTGAAAAAGATTTAATTGAGGGATATAAAATATTTTATCACCCATCACCAATAAAATTATTTATTTGTATTTGATTTTTTAAAAATTGGTGTTAATATGGCATTTATTTCAATGGTAATATTAAATATTTAATATCAAATTTAATTGCTAAGGAGAAAAAAATATTATTTATTCTGCCGAACTAGGTAAATGTTTAGCTTAAATTTTTGTTTTTAAAAATGACACACTAAGTATTTAGAGTTACCAAATATTTAATATTTAAATGTAAGACCTTACATTGAACAGATTGTTACATTTATATATATATATATATATATATATAAAACCATATTTCATAGGGGATGCGTAATAGTACAAGGTTATCATAAAGTAAGGGATATATTTCAGCTTATGTATTTTTAACAAATTAAGTTAATAACAGGATGTGAAAGAAATTCGATTGCTTAAACAATGGGATTTCTTATATCCAACAGTGGTCAATGCAAATGTTCTATGTCGTCCATTTTGCTGCTGTATAATCACCAACCGTTCCTCCAAATTAGAATTATTCAACATTTCTAGTTGAATTGCAGCAATTTGCTCCCTAATAGAGTCTTTTAATTCTTCCAGCCGTTGGTCGTGTTCTAAACACCAAATGTTTTAAATAACTCCACAGCTAGTAATCCGCTGGGTTAAGACCAGGTGATCTTGGAGGCCATGAATTTGCAAAATGTGAACATTATGATTATGTTATTATTATAACATTAACATTATTATCATTGCATAATTAACATTATGCAATGATTATGCTTGACACGACAACTCTTTTGTTTTCCGTAAAAATGTGACGTTTAGTTGACATTTGTAGATTTCAAAAGATAATTGGATTTCTTAAACGAAGGAATGAGCGTTATATTCCAAAAAGGACCAAGGTTTTAACTAAAGAAGAGGTTGAACGTTATCTGTTGGACGCTTTTGATGTCCATTGGTTGCTTACGAAAATTGTATCAATATTCGGGATTTTTGGTTGTTGTCCATGTGATGAACTTCCTTCCCTGACCATGAATGACGTAGAAGATATAGGCAAGAACCAGAGTTAAGGTCTTCACAAACCAGAGCGGTACTCGGCAGCGGTAGAGGTACAGCGGTCGGTGTTTACATGGCGGTAAATGTACTTTTTCAAACCGGCAGCGATATACCGCGCAGACGCTGCGGTATTACAGCGATACAATTGTGTATCGCTGTAGACACAGTTGACCGCCGTGTACCGTGTACCGTACATGAAAATATCAATCGAAAAATTAACTGAATTCATCAAAATACATCTTATTTTATTTTATTTAAGCCACCCTGAATATAAGAATATTAGAAAAAAGGATAAAATCTGGCAAGAGATAGAAGAAGCATTAAATGAAGACAGTAAGTACTAAATAAAAGTTAACCAAGTCATCTCTTATTTGGAATGCCATTTGTACTGCTCTTCTGGGGTAATTTCGCATAGTAGTAAATGCTGCGATTTCAGTGTCAGGTGGTTCTAGAAATTCAGTAGGTAGATTGGGTATCAAATTTTTTGTTTCTTAAATAATTATGCAAAACACATGCCGCTTTTGCAATTTTACAATTAGCCATTTTCTCGTTTTCTTTCTATTAATATTATTTATTTTTTATTTACATAAGCTAAATGTAATTCATTTTTCTCCTCATACATTATCTTCTATTATCGCCAGCAATAGTAAATCTTCTTCACCAGAAGAATTCAACCCACTGTCTCCTAACAATATTTAGTTAATACAATAATACCACCCAAAAGATTGTCCAAGGAACCGCTCTGGTTTGACTAACAGAGCGATATCCCGCTACCGCGATTTTTACCGGTACCTCTACCGCTACCGTTTACCGCTCTGGTTTGCGAAGCCCTTTATATACCGGCCATTCTTTTCGCCGATCTGGGCCGACTATGGTTATGGATGCGGGTAGAGATATTTTATCACTAAAACGTGCAGGGGAATAGAAATCTAGCGAAATTGTTACGAGTTATGTCGATCATTCCAACAATAACAAAATTGACATGTCGAAAAAATTATTTTCTAGTAAAGAGTCTATAAACGGTATGTCGTTGTCTTCAACTTCAGCAGTCTCTGCATAATCAAATGGTTCAATTTCAACTCTTTCATCGTCCAAATTTTGTATTACCGGAAATGAAAGTTGTACCATGATCTTTAACATATATGACACAATTAAAACACAATTGCCTAATGTAAATAATGCCACTAACTTGTAAAACTGACAGTTACCTAACTTGTAAAAATTTTACAAGTTATTAGCTTCTAAAAATAAACTTTCTTAATTAATTCGGTGATTTGATAAATTGACGTTTACAAATGAGTGACAAATTAAATTATTTAAGTACTTTTGTTTAATATAATTATTTATGTAACTTGTAATAATTGTACCAAAAATATCTAAAACTTTTCACTCACTATCAACATCGATCGAGCATTCTACATACTATATCTCTTAAATCTATTCCTACATATACATATAGGAACATTCTACATATACATATACATACCTAATTACCTATAATGAAAAAATATAGTTAAAAAATATGTTTTGGAAGTTAATCATTATAGCAGTTAACAGTATTTATATTAGAATCTGTTTAGCAAAAATGTTGACGTTATAATTACATATTGACTGAAATAAGGAAAAACGATTTTTTGGAGATAGAAAAAAATTATTTGAATAAGTAATTAGTTAAGCTGGCAAATTAGTCATATTTTAGGTCATGTTTTTATATTAAGCTTGCATAAATTGTATAATAATAATAATAATAATAACAATAATAATAAATCGACTTTATTTATCACAATTACTAAGAAAATATACATTAGAAAATAAATACATTTAACCTTGCTTGAACTTGGCGAAGTCTAGCTAAGTAGCTACTCTACTCAACCAAGATGCAGCAAGTAGAAATTCCTAGAAAAACTTTAATAAAAATAAATACCTGAAGAAGGCATCGACCGAAAGACATTAACTATTTAAATTATTAACTGTATAACTGTTACAACATGTACAAATAAAAAAAAAATCAATGGAACAATATTTGAAAGGGTTGAAACATTAAAAAAATTTATTTTTAAAGTGTTTTTTAAAAGAGTACAATGACATTTGTAGAAGGTCACTAGAGAGAGAGTTATATAACAATACTGCATTAAAATGAAAACTTCTCCTAAAAAGAGCAGTGTGATGCTGAGGCATGGTCAACTTAGAGACATTACGCAAATTTACACGATGAATCTGTAATCGAAAAGTGAAAATATTCCTAATAGGAGAGCTCAGTGCTGATTCTCTAAATATTTTAAGCAGAAAAATTGCGAGGTGAAGCTGCCTACGATCTTCCATTATTAACCAGTTTAAACTAATTCTGCTAGCTGTCACATGATCAAATTTACGCAAATTAAAAATTAATCGAACACAAGTGTTTTGTATCTTTTGAATTCTATTTTTATTAAATGTCCATCTAAACATGGACCATATAAAAAATCACAATAATTAAAATTAGAGAGAACAAGCAATTCACAAAGGTTTTTCCTAAGCTTAAAATTTAAATAGTGACGATTTGCATATATTAATTTTAAAAATGAAAATGATTTTTGTATTAACTTTTTTACATGTTCTCTAAAACGGAGATCTTTATCTATAATTAAACCTAAATTTTTTATTGACTTGGCACATGGTAACGAGTCACCTTCTATATACACAATAAAATTATCTTCAAGAAATGCCACATTATTTCTTTTCCCAAAAAACATTACACACGATTTTGACGAATTCAGTTTTAAGTTATGTTCATCAGATTTCTTCTTTAATTCGTGCAATTCTGCATTTATGACACTAGATGCTAAATGATATTCAGAATGATGAAAATGATGATAAATTTGTGTATCATCTGCATATGCTTGCACAGAACATTTTTTTATGGATTTTAAAATATCAGCGGTATAAATAATAAAAAGAAGAGGGCCAAGAACGGAGCCTTGTGGTACTCCACAAGTTAAATTTGTATTAGTCGAAAAAATATTGTTATATAGGATCCTCTGTGATCTGCCAGCCAAATAAGAGGATATTAAACGAAAAGATGTTACATTAAATCCGTAATATTTTAATTTCTCACACAGAAGATCATGATTAATAGTGTCAAAGGCCTTCGAAAAATCTAATAAAACCAATACAGTATCAAGTTGTCTATCAGTGGCCGTAAAAATGTCATTAGTAACTTTGGTAAGTGCAGTCGCTGTACTGAAATTTTTCCTAAAACCATTTTGACAATCAGGAAGAATTTTACAGGAGACGAAATAATCATAAATCTGAGTATGTAAAATTTTTTCAAAAATTTTAGAAAATGTAGGTAATATACTAATAATCCTTAAATCTGAAAACGTATCAGGTTTCGGTTTTTTTACCAAAGGCTTACCAATAGAATTTTTCCATAAACTAGGAAAATAACTCTTTTCAATACAGCAGTTAATTATGTGAACTATATATTGATCAATAAAAGGACTGCAATACTTAAGCATACTAAGGCAGATTCGGTCCACACCACAAGCATTTGACTTAAGAAGAAGTAAAATCTTATTGACCTCCTCAGTTGAAGTTAATTTAAAATTAAAAGAATATATTGGATTATAAACATTATTTTTATAAAAAGATATAGCTTGGTCACATTGATTACCCGTATTTTGTAAAAATGATGCAAAATAATTATTGATATCGTTGACATTTGATAACTCATCAGGAATGACATAAGCATTATTTTGTGAACTTATATTAAAATTTCTTAAAGTTGACCACAATTTCCGTGGATTCTTTTCAGAAAATATATTATTTAGATATTCTTTCTTTTCACGGCGTATAACTGAAAGTGTAAAATTTCGTAGGTGTTTATATTGTTGCCAATCTTCAAGATGTCTTGTCCTTTTATACCTTTGCAATGCCACATTTCTTTGTTTCATAAATATTCTCACATTAGGCGTAAGCCATGGAGCAGCTGGTTTTGTAACTCGAACTTTTTTTATAGGAGCATGCTTATCAAACAATGTTAAAATAAACTTATTAAAAATATCAATTTTGCTATCAATCTCACCTTTTTCAATAACATTGTACCAGGGTAAATTATATAAATCATCAAGAAAAACATTTGAGTTAAAGTTATTAAAACAACGGTATTCAATACACTTTGGAGGAGTTTTAGTTTTTGAGAATAAATCACAATAAACCATTCTATGATCAGATATTGTATCAGTCTCTAAAGTACCAAAAGCAATGACGATATTGCTATTAGTTATCAAAACAGGATCGAGAAGTGTACTAGACGTACGAGTTATTCTAGTGGGTTCATTTAGTAGTTGAGAAAAATTATATGATTCAAGACAAGCCATTAAAGGATTATTAATTTTAAAAAAGTCAACATTGAAATCTCCCAAGCATACAATGTCATCAACAGTTGGGCACAAAAAAGAAAATATGTTATCAAAATCATCAATAAATTGATTTAGATTAGCGTTAGGAGGCCTATAAAAAACGCAAACTGCAATACTACTAAGTTTAGATTTGATTTTAAAACATATATATTCAAGTTTATCATTAATATTGAAATCAAAATGAATAATCTCATATGCAATATTTGATTTTACATAGGCAGCAACACCACCACCCACCTCAATTCTGTCTTTTCTAATGAAAGTATATCCAGGAATATTCACAACCATCGTGTCAATATTATAAGTTAACCATGTCTTCGTTAATGCCATTATATCAAAATTATATGTTTCAACCATATGTTTAAAATCATCATACCGTATACCGTAGAAATTTTTCCTACCCTGTATTTAACTTACTTCACATTTTATGCTTCTAATAACTTGAAACTAGAAACTTACATCAATGAAACTATATATTCATTATTTATATCAACATTCACATACAAACGTCATTACTTTAGGTACACTTGGTAATATTAGTTTTAGGTATGTTTTATGTTTTATCATAAAATGTATATCTAAATTATTTCAGGAAACAAATTGGATCATTCAATTTAATTGGTTAATTGATTCGACCTTTACTTGATGAAAAGCCTGTGGTTTCTTCAGATGTGATTTTTAATTTACTACTCACATCAGAAGAAGTCACAGTGTTTCACACAAATGTTTCTGTAGCCTCTTATGAAAATTAAAATGGGCTATATCAATAATTAATCACGACTTTCATGGAAGAATGTGGAGAAAAAATTCTAAATTTGATTTAATTGAATTGCACACTGGAACTAAGATTCGCTTAGTTCGAAAATCGGGACGGCAGGTCGTAAGAAAAGACAGAGGAAATTATTTAGAAATACAGGAATTTACTCGATCAAGGACTTGTCTCTTCAGTGCGAGTATTATTGCTATCAATTAGATGTTTTAATAGTTATTTATTGTATAAGTGTTTTGTATAAAATGTATTTAAAACACGCTTACAATACAACGTTTTATCCACAACCACCACATTAATGGAATGGAATTATTTGAAATTGAATTAAAAAATATTCGTATCCATAAAAGAAAACGTGGCAGGCTGTCGTACTTACTGGCAGGGCCGCCGCTACCATGTGTGCAAAGTGTGCACCGCACACGGGCGGCCAACAATAGGGGCGGCCAAAGAGACCCCTCTGATAAGATTAAAGCCCTGATGAAACTAAAAAATTTGAGCGAAAGCTTGGTTTTTTTAAAAAAGAAATTAAATATATTCTTATTTTGACTGGCTGAACCCCAATTATTTTATATATTAATTCGTTCTCTCTTTCATCCTAATTCAAACAGAAATATTATTGTATAGTAGGTATCTAGCTTTGAAACTGCCGTTTTGCTAATATGACAAATTATTTTTCGTCGCTGCGCAACGTGCGTTATCGGCTCTTATAAATAAACGTAGCAATAAATTTAACTTTTTTATCTGAGGCGGCTCGCGGCTTTTGGCTTTCAAATGTTTTTCTTTATAGGATGGGGGATGGATGGATACGTCGAACTGTAGTTTTGATCGTAAGGAAAGGAAATATGTTCTCATCTTTCTTTTAATTTTTAGTTCCCTATTTACCGGCAACCGGCAACTGGTTTGCTGTTTGGTTTAAACAGTACGCTGATAGTTGATAGATATGTATAATTTTGTTTACGCGACAGTCGCAAATAGAGCAATAATTTATTAGGACAAACAAGAGAAACGAGAAGAGAAACAATATTAAGTAAAGTGTTTTTTGCCTTATTTTGTTAAATTCGCGCTGTTTTGAAATTTTTTGTGATTACATACTTTAAAATGTACGAAAGACAAACAACGAAAACGACTTTCGGGTTTTCAATATAGACAGAAAAAAGAGGCAAAAACTGATGACAAAAGAAAACTTTGCGGTGCGCTGGAATCATTTTTGATCAAAAGGAGGGAAGAAAATAACATTGGATATTAAAGACATTGTCAAAAAGTTTTCTGAAACTAAAGCCCGAAAAGTTCGTTTTTAATTACTTTTTATGTTATTTAGTTATATTTTATTTTAATGGACTTTTGTACTTTAATGTGGAGACTTCCTAGATTTGGCTGTGTTGGATATTACTTTCATTTTTTTAGTGAGTCTGAATATTTACCTATTTACTAATTACTATTGATACATATGTAAAAAAAGTAACTATGCAACTTTTATACATTTTGTTAATTATTAGTATGTACCTAGATAGAAAGGGGGGCGGGGGGCGGCAAATATTGAGTTGCACACGGGCGGCCAACACCTTAGCGGCGGCCCTGCTTACTGGTTGCTATGGTATATAACTTTTTATTATTTCACTAGTGGAATAAAGTTACTTTATTCCACTAGTGGATAATAGGTTACTTTATATGCTTTATAAGTGTGCATAAAACTCCTATTGTAATGTGATTGTGGATAAAAATAATTAATATTGAAATCGTGAAGTAGCGAATTAATTATTTATTTGTGTATGTATATAGAACAAAACAGGCTGTTCCAACATCCGTTGTATTGGAATTTTTGGTACTTATTTATATTATATGCATAATATAACGACTAGACCAACGAGTATTTGCAATAAAATCATATGGCGAGAATTTATTTTGTTCTGTCTCTAATTCCTTGCCATGAGACTCAAGCCTAAGCCCGATAGATACGAGGATATTATACATACAAGCTGAACGATCCGTAGGTTGTGTCACAGATGTAAATAATAGGCATCCTTTGATAATTAACGTTATACCTTTGTTTTACGCACGTTTGAACTTTAAACTATAGCGTATTGTGTTAGTTGTTAGTTGTTGTAGGTATTGGTATTTTCAAAAAACAGCAAGGATAGTAGAAAGGATTTACTGTAATTACTTATTCTCAATATGAATATACAGTCCGTCCCCCACCTTAATGTTTGGAAGCCAACGCACTCCCAGTATTTAAAACCTATAGATATATATTTTTTTTTGAGAATGCAAACTTCTTAAATTATATTACAATAATTTTCTTCGATTAAAACATTTAAATACTTACAGTGAACGATGGTCTTTTCATTCGCCGAATGAAACACAGGAACGCTTGTAACTCAAAAACGGATTACTAGCTTTTAATTTTTCAACAACTGGTGTGAAGATAATTGAAATACCTTTCTTACGATACGGCCTACTATGCTATTTACCATATTTTACCATAACTCCAAATCACTATACTGCACCCGACTGGCGTTTCGCCAACCAAGTTGGTATCATCTGGGGATGATTAAAACTAAATCTAGGCAAACACTACGTCTTATTCGTACTTTACTATTACTACGGTTCAGTGACTTTGCTACGGGTAACTCAAATTTATTAACCCGTGATTTATTAACCAATAAAGCGGGCTATATGGGATTGGCCCTCTGCCACTAATCATACTATTTTCACACTTTGCAATTTCCAAACTCATAAATACATCCAGCTGTCTGGAATTTATTACATTCCTAATTAGTCTTATATTGCTACTATCTATTTTATTAATGTTCTCAAAAGCATGTTGGGCGACACTAGAATTATCCGTTCTCCATATTTGAGGTGAGCCATATGTTCCTTGATTCTAGTTTGAAGTGACCTTCTGGTTTGTCCAACATACTTCTGATTGCGGCTTGCAGCTGATTTTGTAAATCCCGACTTTTCCTTAGTTTCTATTTTGTCTTTTGGATTGTCTAAAACTTGTAGTTTATTTCCCGATGAATAAACCACTGACATACCTATCTATGTCTTTGAAAATCTTACCAAAACCACGGGTGAAACGAGGATCGTTTCACCCGTTTCACCCGAGGATCGTTTCACCAGAAATTTTATAATTTCTCTTTCATATTGAAAAGGCGAGGACTGTGTCTTTAAATTTAATTAAATTTACAAAATATTCATTACTCGCAGCTGTATCCCTAATCAATGCCTTTTCTTTTTCAAACCTTTCCTTATTTAGAGGGAAGCTTAATAGAGGATGAATTAAAAAAGAAACTCGCCATTTCTTGTTGCGTACAAAAGTGAGAGTCCTTAGGGATATCTATATCTTAAAGTACTGGTATATTTTCTGTATATGTCAAATTATAACTTATTTTCACTATTTTCAGTTATTAATACATCTAAGAATGGTAGTTATCCAGAGTTTTTAATTCAATATGTCTTGTATTTATATGTTTTGGTGTTTTGTGGAAAACTACGTCAGTACGTTCACACCAAACGTTCCAATCCCCTTCAAGACTAAATGTTAATACTTAGTATTACTGTATTACTGTCTTTGTTTTGCTTGTGTGGAAGTAAATGTGTTTCGTAAAAAAAAATCTGGGAATGCTGGGTCATGTACTCAATGTACTCAGCTTTATACAATTCTTGTTTAATTATTCCGATTCAATATTATTCGATTCTTAGAGTTCAAATTCATAAAGATTTCTAAAAGCTTTCCTTTTATCTTACTTATTGTTATGCCATTACAATTTAATAATAAATATCGTGCACACGAATTACTCACAATATCGTAACAAATTAAAATGTATTGCGTTTGACAGCAAAGAGAAACTTTTCTTTGTCTTGCAATACAAAGCCCCTATCCAACAATTCGTATTGTAGTGAGAATATTTAAAGTGAATAAAACGTACAAAGATAACACTGTTCCGTTAATTAAAAGCATTCGATTTCGTAACGAAATAAATGAAAACGTTTCACGCTTGGAGATCCAAGAGTCGTAGTCAGTCATATAATTTTTTTTTTTGGCTAAATATTTATTTAGGAGTCACAGCAGATGACTAGATAATTCTTAAAAAAATCGTTTCTTCAACAAAGTTTTAACCACCATCTTCGTTTTCTTTTCTTTGTTTGAGAGTTCAGTACAACTGCTACGGTACTACATAAAGTAAAATCGTCCTCACTCTGCTACTAGAAATCTTGACGATCCGTAGTGACGAGCATTGAAGTTACAAAATTGGTCTGGACAAGACATGTTTGTTAGCTAATATTTTTAAGAATAATTGTTAGTTAACACTGTTAACTAACAGAGCAGACCAGAATATTATGTACTCATATCAACTCTTCATGCAAATTTGCACTTTTTTAGAATATCTATAGTTCTAAATTTATATAATGTACACGACAAGTCATCCTAACCTCTGGTTACTCTCCCATTAGCTTTAGATCTAAAGAAAACACGGTACGTTACCCTAATCTAATCTATGATGACTCACTCATCATTGCGCTTATATTCTAGACTTGTTTGTGACGTATTTTTACAGAGTAATCCAGATCGAACTCACTCATTTGATAGATGTAACGACTACGGGTTTGCGTATCATAGGAAATGTGGGCGATAGTGTCAAGTACTCAGAACTATAATGACACTCTCGATAACTGAAATCCCAACTCATCTGGGTGTTCTTATCAGTGACATAAATTTCATATATTTATTTTATATCCCGATATATCATGATAGAGATGCGATTTATGAGATGAGGTAGATAATTAGTTTTAGAGATGTTTGTGGTATATAAAATTTGTCAATATATCATGAATCAGATATAGCAAAGCTTCATTATTTCAGAGAGCCTGAAGCGACGAAATGAAAAAGACGGTCGCATACAAAGTAATACCAAAGTAATAGTGTCAGTTACAGCGAGCAAATAAAATTGAACAGAGATTGTGAAAAACTCCAATTTACAGGGACAGAGCATAGTAAAGTCCCAAATGTCTCAACCATTACATGTCGAGATTGCTTCCAGTATTTCCGTGCTAATTTCATATGCACACTTTTTTTTTGTGTCGCTGAAAGACTGCGAATACAACTTACCTTAAATATATATAAATAATATTTAGATAATAATAATTATAATAATAATAATAATAATAATAATAATAATAATAATAATAATAATAATAATGCAGAAAGCTGTAATTTTGGCCACAACTGCAATAGTTCGAAGAGTCTTCTTTAATTAGTAGCCACGTCCTTGGATATCCCGGATGTACGAGCTACACCCAGAGTAATCTGTGGAAAAAAAATAAATAATAATAATAATAATAATAATAATAATACTCTCTGCACGTAATGTTGCAAAAGCTGTAAATTCCTATGCTACATCAGCGCTCTCGTATAGTTTTGGTATTATCAAATGGACAGCCACTGAATTGGAAGACTTGAACATCAAGACCAGAAAGGAATTCAGAAAACATCGTGCACATCATCCCAAAGCGTCCATTGAAAGATTTCACCTTCCTCGCAAAGCGGGTGGCCGCGGAATTCCAGACATAAAATTAAGACACCATAAACAACTGGACACTCTCAGAAAATATTTCCATATGAAATCGGAAACTAGTGAACTACACCGAATAGTAGTAAAAGCAGATAAGAAAGCCACCCCCTTGAAACTCGCTGACAAAAATTTCCACCCACTAAACGAAGTCAACAATCCTGACCAGCAACTTCTACAATGGCGAAGCAAGCCACTACATGGCAAATACCTTGCCAGGATAGAAGACGACTCTGTCGATATCATTGCTTCAACTGCGTACCTTCGCCATGGGAACATCTTTGTAGAAACAGAAGGCTTTCTGGGCGCTATTCAAGATCAGGTAATCTCGACGAGATCATACAAAAAGCGGATATTGAAGGAGAATATTGACAATTTTAAGTGCCGCTTATGTAACTCCTACGAAGAGACCTTAGACCATTTAATTGCAGGATGCACAGTATTAGCGCCCAAGGCTTACCTGGATAGACATGACAGAGTTGGCAAGATAATCCATATAAAATTGCGGGAGGTATATATGGAGTACGCCGGAGAGGTTCCCTATTATCAGTATGAACCGCCACCTGTCTGTGAAACCGACAGCATACGAATTTACTGGAATAGGAAGATTCAAACAGATAAGCAGATACCTAATAATATTCCCGACCTCGTAATCACCTTCAAGGACCAGAAAAAGACGCTAATAGTTGATTTCGCTGTGCCGCTTCCAAGTAACATCAGTAAAACGTACTCCGAAAAAATCAATAAATACATGCCGCTTCGAGATGAGATACGTGAGATGTGGCGAATGGATGAAGTAACCATTATTCCCATAGTCCTTGGTGCAACAGGTGAAATTCCTAAGAATCTCAAAAACAGCTTAGAGCAATTGGGTTTACAGTGGGAACTACACATACCTCTACAGAAGACAGTAGTACTCGACACATGCAGCATTGTTAGAAGGGTGATTGGTGACCAAGATCATTTATAACTAAAAATTAATAGAAGAAGAACTTGTAGTATTGACTTGCTAGCCTGCCGTCATACTATATCAATACCGGAGTACCGTGTGTAACAGGAATAATAATAATAATAATACAGTGGGAACTACACATACCACTACAGAAGACAGTAGTACTTGATACATGTAGCATTGTTAGAAGGGTGATTGGTGACCAAGAGCATTTATAACTAAAAATGAATAGAAGAAGAACTTGTAGTATTGACTTGCTAGCCTGCCGTCATACTATATCAATACTGGAGTACCGTGTGTAACAGGAATAATAATAATAATAATAATAATAATAATAATAATAATAATAATAATAATAATAATAATAATAATAATAATAATAATAATAATAATAATAATAATAATAATGAGTAGAGAAATTGACACAAAAGGAGCTGCGGCAACTCGATATAGGAACACGCAAAATGATGCATCTCAATAGGAGTTTGAGGAAATGCATCTCAATTTATATTGTTCTGGTTTTTCTATTTGTTATAATTTTTGGTTATTCAATATTATTCTTTATATAATATATTACATTTATTAATACCAAACTCAATATTTCTATGTTTGGATACTATTTCAGTTATTTTAAGTAATCGTTCCATTTGAGCCGATGTGGACGTATACATTTTAATATCGTCCATGTACATTGGTTGGTACAAACCATGTGCATACATGGTTTATTGTACGAAGTTTTGCGTTTTGTTTTTAATTTGATATCTATAAGGTGAGCTATTCAAGATGTTGGATAAAGGATTAAGGCACATTTAGAATTAAAGGTCACTAAAGTCCTTGTGATGTTCCCCTTTTTATATGGATAAAATGGGTTTCTGTATGATCGGTGCGGGTTTTTAGTTGTATTTTGGTTTCCAACTTTTCATTATTGTTTTTAGAAAGTTTTGCAGCAAGTAACCAGTATATTTTGTATATTTGCAGAACTTTTAATAGCTAGTATTTACTTCGCTCTAATGATATATACTTTAAAATTATTAACTGTAAATGTTTTACATCAATTGAAAATAAAATACAATGAACAAGTTATCAGTAGCGTATTGAAATTGAGTCCTCAAAATATCCGAGTTAGAAAATTTAGCTTTCAGTGTTAATTTATTTGCCAGTAAATCTGTTATTCTGTACGCAGACAAGTGTTTTTTTATTTTTAGATTTACATTAAATACATTTTCCCCGCTTCTTCAGTTACGAAATCCTGGAAATTATCGAGGCAGTTCTGGATTTATCTGGTTCCCTAAATATGTCTCAAATTAGTTTTATAATTAGCTATTACATGGCTATCATGAAAGAATCAATCACATTTCTATGGTGATTAAAAAATACCGAGATACGAATATAAAGCTTTGAGAATTAAAAAATTCCCCATTCGAGTCTTGAGTATATTTTTCGGCATCTGGATTCCACCATATACACTATAGAAGAAAAAAGGCGATAAGGATAGTATTAATAATCCTTACTGAGTAGTAAAATCTCAAGTATTAATTTACTTGTTTGGATAGTACTCTACTAAAACGAAAAGTTTTGAATAACTATAAACCATATCACCAAATATTACGCAATTAATTAGAAAACCACAAAAAATAGCGTATCTATGGATATAGAGATTTAGAATATATAGGTACATGTATTCTTCTTTCCCAAAATTAGTTAAGAATGTGCACCTATATAGTATGTAAAAATGACCAAAACACTGTCACCCGGATTCATGAAAGAAGGCGTTAGTCGGACTAACCAACTTTACACCCAGTGGCGGCTAGTCATAATGGGCACAAGGGCACGTGCCCTATGCGTAAGCACATAAGACTTGTGAATGTTGTGAAATTTAATAAACTTTTATAATTATTATAATTTGGTGGATTTTTTAATTAATTTTTCATCATGAATATTGAATCATTTGGTGCATACATATCTATCTAGCGTCTAGACCGCTTCACGCTTCACCGTCTGTGAACTGGGCTGGGCATGGCCGCTGTGTGCCTGTTCTTTTTTCTTTTCTATTTGCATGCGCAAGAAAAGGATACACAATTTCTATTTTTCCAGCGCGCCTTTTCTAATGTGTTCTGTTACCTCATTGAATGGGCGCTGCCCCGTCGACCAGACGGTACAGAGTACTAGAGATGGGAATATCATATATTCCATCATACCCATCATATTAATGAACGTACGTGAGAGATTTCAATTTACTGATTTTTTAACTATAGCCAATTTGTTTGAAAAGGAGAAATTTAACAACTATAGAATAGTTTTTCCTCTGGAACATATTAAAACAGTATGTGCCTTATTTCCAAAGATCAACATTACAAAATTAAAAAATAAGCTGTATATAATCAGTGACTATAATTCTTTCTATAGTCACTGATATAATGTATTCTAGAGATGATTTCATACAACATAGAGGTGCGGTTGCTTTATTACAAATGTTAAATAAAAATAATTTACTTACGACGTTTTCGGAATCGGTTGAACTATTAACTATATTGTGCACAATTCCTATGACTACAGTCGAAAGTGAACGCTGCTTCTCAACACTTAAGCGAATAAAGACATTTTTAAGAAACACGATGTCACAAGAAAGGTTATGTGCTCTAGTAATGCTTTCCATCGAGAAAAATTTAGTAAACACTATAACTGATTTTAACGAACAAGTTATCGAACATTTTGCAAATGATAAGTCAAGAAGAATGGAGTTTCATTTTAAAAGTTACTAAGTTTAGTTTTCGATGGACGAGCGGGTGGTTGCAGATTGTAAGGTAATCACACCGATTTGTTATGGGTTTGGGTTAAGTACTTAAATGGGTTTTATTATTTATTTTTTTTTATCTATCTGTGTTCTTTCTGGTCTAGCAGAAAACAGATGTTTCGCCTGCCATTTTTCTGACATATATACTTTTTTTGAACCGATTTAAATATTATTTTAAATAATTTTTCCATATTTCTGTCAATCGCATCAAAAAAGGGGATATTTGCCTAACGAAACCTATTTCTTCAAGCAAATATTTTTGCTCTACGAATTTCTAATTTTTAATTTTAAGGTGTTTGACCTTGAAAAATGCAAAATTTTCGCATTTTACGCATTTTACGCATTTTTTCCCCTATACCCCCCCATTCCCAAATTTCACCAGTCGCCACTGTTTGCACCCGACCACACCTTGTTTATTTAAACCCGCGCAACAGGGGCGCAAATTTTTCGCGTAACCTTCGCTAGTCAGACTAACCTTAGGCCTCGTTGATGAATCCGTATGTGTGTGTTTGTGTGTAATTTACATATATTACAATTTCATCTGATAGTAACTGAACCAGTTCTTTTGTTTTTACAGGTTTTGGGATCAAAGACAGAATATCATTTCATAAGTCATGCAATTCCAGTGGCTCGAGCTAAAAGAAGTATTCCACATATGAGAAAATTGAAGGTTGATCCTCTGGTAAGTTAAACATTAATCGATTCTGTTTATTGATAAAAATTATTTAATGAAAAATGTAAAACGAATACACTCACATAAAAATATATTAGACTTAGGCGGAAACTAAAAACTTATTAATAACTTGTCGTCAATTTTTTGTGGTAAGTCAACTGGAAGATCAAGACCAATATGTGATTAGATTTGTTTTCATCTTATAACCTGAAATTTAACTACTTTAAATAAAGTAATTAAAGTAACTAAAGTAGTTAGTTTCAATTAATTTAAATAAAACAGTTTACTTACCTACAATTTTAGACTAGCCTACATAAATTAGAGGTGGGCTTTTTGGAAAAAAGGACGAATTAGAAAAATTACGTATGACACTACACAGTAAAGCAGCTAGGGATGCCAATATTTTAGAGGTATAGCCAGTAAGAAACAATTCAAAGGGCGCGTCTAAGACAGTATAGATATCCAATAATATTAAACGAGAGGCGAAAAGTACAGGGTGGTTCAAATTGGTATGTTTTCGATGGTTACTGCGAATCTGTAATCGATAGAGTAAATCTGATGGACGAGTCCTGTGCTCCTTTTTTGAAAAAATAACAATGGGGCAAACCGCATCTCCCTATCTCTTACCGTTTGTTCTAGAGCTACAGGGCGTGTCTGGATTTTTGGAAAAACCGACTGATTTTCTCATTTCCTTTCCAAGATAACCCAAAATGATTTGAACATTTTAAGGCACTTTTTAGATGGCATAAAAATAAATTTTGATTTAAATTTTTGTTTTCTTGTTTGGACAACAGCTTATGTTTTTTAACTAGAACACCTTGTATTTTATTTCTAAAATGGGAAGAGGTTTAAAAATGTATTCAAAGTGTATATGAAGTTAAAACCCAATAAGTCTGTGTAAAATTTTATGCTAATTTTACTATATTCATATTGTAAATACTCACAATTGGAAATAGAGATCCTTTGCTAAATTTGAATTTTCATTTATTAGATTAAAACATTTTATTAAATTGTATTTATCTTCATTTCAATAGCGAGCAATTGTTTATTTGTATAAACTGACTTCTAACGATATAAAATGTGATTTTTTGTGTTCTCTCTACCTTCTAAGTTAGCCAACTATTATATCGTAGCAATATTGAAAACTTTTTATATTTTTCAGAAATCATTCGAATCCCTCTTTCCATTTTAGACTTAAAATACAGAGTATTGTACTTATTTAAAAAGACACAAGTTGTGGCGAAAACAAGAAAACGAAAAATTAAATCAAATATATTTTTATGCCATCGAATGTATTTATGCAAAAAGTGTATTTCGCCACTGTTATTTTATTGAAAAAAGAGCACAGGAATCGTCCATCAGATTTGCTCTATCTATTACAGATTTTCGGTAACCCTCGAAAAGATACCAATTTGAACCACCTTGCACAGTACGATGCCGTTATATATATTCTCTTAATTTGCATTTGTATCCGGCAATACGCCAACATATGCATAAGAAGCTTTTGCGCACTGTTTTGTTTGTACTGAAATGACAAATGAAACTGCAAATGGATAAAACAAAAAAAAAAAAAATGTGTGGTGCCTTAAAAGAAAAAACGAAGTACCTAAAGGTATCAATCTGTCGAAATTATTACTCCTCATTAGTAGCTGCTGAGCGATAATTCTAGGACAGTGAATATAACAATAGTCAATGAAAGTCGCAGACTCCTCTTCTGTGTAGCACATCGTAGTCTTATTTTACGTTGTTGAGTTGTATTTCAGATTTATTCCATCTCAAATCTTATTCTTCAGCTAAATTATCCTGATGAGTACCAACAAGCCCGAAACATCGATGATTGTGTGTGTGTCCCGTTATTTCTCTTTTGACTTCAAAGGTCATCCGAGCGTACATCCAAAAGTTACATTCCTCAATTTCACTGCCAGATATTATAGAACGTAAAAGAATCACCTCCAGATCTAATTATATAAAAGTATTTCTGTATTATGTAATTTTTAAAAATATGCCTACATTTTAGCTACATATAACAATAATGTATGAAAATAGAGAACAATAATGGCAACACGTTAAACATTGGCGACTTCGCCATATTTTAAAAAATGTTCTTGAAATGGTAACGTTGCCAGTGCACTCAATAAACTATACTAAATACTTTATAAGGTGCATAAATATTTAAAAGATCTCCATTCGTATTATTTTGTATATTTCTTTTTTTCACTGGTTTGTGCCTCATTGATTAGGACTTATTTTAAATACCTCCATTAAACAAAATTCCTCATATATATCATCAAAACTGAGCATTTCTATCTAAAGATGTTTCGCAGCATAATTTGAATTCAAATTCTAAATGGCATCTTGACATTTTCATCAAGCATCCAATAGAGATTTTACTTCACTGAATAACATGGTTTTGTCCAATAATACCAAAGTCAATAAAAGGTCAACGAATGAACGAAATGTATCCATCAGGTAATATATTTAAAGACAGATTTATTACGGGAATGACTATCATATGAAAATAAAATCCCTTCGGCCCTCAAATCCCTCAAATGTTCTTGTTAGTTTTAATTATAAAAAATCTTCGCTAAAACATCTCACTCTTTTTTAATTATTTACTTATGCTGTGATTTTCGTTACATCGTCTATTTTTATTTCCTTCCTTAATGACTGATTTTATCTAAAATATGCAAATGAAATGGCCGGCAATTTTTTACTTTACATTATTTTTTTAAACAAATCCGCTTTCAATTAAATGATCGTTACCTATCATTTATCTTTTTGACGTTCATACACAGTAAAAAAATCCGACTGATTTTTAACACTGAATTCACACTCATTAGTGTGTATATAGTGCACACTTGGCCGTGTTAGACATATCGGTGTATTATTACATTACATAAAAGTAATTTAACACAGTAGATTTTACAAGGTAATGTGTAATAGTTAATTATTCACCGTGTAATTATTCCGTTTTTATGGCGGATTGATTCATTTTTAACGTAGGGTTTTGTAAATTTTACTACAATTTATGAGTACTTCTACAAACTTGGCGGGTATATCGTTCGTGTAATATGAGTTCTAAAGGTTTAGTTATTATACTACCCAGTTCGTGTTAAAAATAACACTGCAGCAAATTACGATTACCATTTAGTAATTTTACCATTTGTCTTTTTTTACTGTGTAGGTATCTGTAATAAAAGATGAGACTTACTTTCAAAGCAACGGGCAATTAATAGAATTGGATGCAAATTTACTCGGTAGAAGTGCTGTAAATATCACATTAATAGTTTTTATCAAACGATTTGTGAATTTCAAATCTACAGGCCAATAAAAATTCGTCAATAGAAGTATCTAATTCCAATCGTTTTATTTTCAGTCAGTTTATATGCCAGCTTTCATGAAATTTTGGGAGTTATATTCACTTTTATGAAGTTAATTATTGTTTTTTTGGCAGGTATCTCACGTTATTGAGCAACCTGAAGACGCGATGATTTTCTACAAATAATATGTCAACCGGTATTCGAAATTCCTAATTTTCCATACAAAATATGATCAAATATAGACCCTCAAGAGGTGCTTGGCAAAAACAAAACTGGTCCCATTTCGATATTAAATCGTTATAAATAAAAATTGATATACTTCTAATTATAATATAAAAATCTGCATTCCCTATTGATGAATAATTAAATGTACTAAATTTAAAAACTCCGTTTTCTAGTTGTTTCATTTGACGAAATAATTACATATTATGACAAATAGATTGTGTTTAGTTAAGAGTAATTAATTATGTATATACAACAACTTGAAGCCTTCTATACGAATACATAATTATCAAATGAAGTGCTTGTTGTATTATAATTAATCATAATTCACCACCAATAAGCACATTAAACCGGTAGATTAATGAAGAGCTATTCAGCCACAGTTAAATTTGCAATCAACAGACATTTAAGTAACATTATACTATTTAGGTGCCGGCAACTACTAACTATATCATGTTTATCGAGGTTGTTATCAAGCAAATGGGTTAAAGTTATCACTGTGTAAATACACACGCCTAAATAAATTCCAAATCTAATTTGTAGGAATAACGAGCCATATTTTGCCCATCACATTACGCAGATTTGCTCTGACAAGTCTACATAATTGGCTCGTAGCTGGGTAAATACTAGCTGATGACGGATATCCCACGGGAAATGTTATTTGCACAGAACACGTCTCTCTAGGACATTGACATGTTGGAATGCCACTTGCAGCTTATATTATATTAAACAAAGTGCCCTGTCATTTAATATTCCCAAGCAAGTAAGAAATTTGGCTTATCGCATTCAGTCCAGAATAAAAAATTTCAAATCATACTTGATTGACATTAAGGAAAATCTCTGATGTTGGTTTTATAATTTTCTGCTCTATATACATAAATATATTGGCGAGCGTACAAGGTGACCAGATATTTTTGTGATCCAAGTAACTATAGTAAGTTATTGAAGAGGTATACACTAAGAACTAGTGGGGACCTAGTGAAAGTCCTAACAGCAGTTTTACATCTGCAAAATATCGCATAAAAGGCGTGAATTTTAGTAAATTAGATCATATAGCAGTTATTTAAGAAAATGTGGAACATAAAAACGTCTTAGCTTTTTAAAAAGGAATATAGACAAAGCTGAGCGGGAATCTGGTACGGTATAATATAAAATTAACAATAACAAACTTAAATAAAAAAAATATAGGGTCATTCACATAACCCGTTCATTAGAGGGTTTAAGGTTAATAATACACGTTAAGGTTAATAAGGTTAAGGTAATATACTTCCTTCGTTTATTAGAAATATAATTATGCAAATTATATTATTAGGCACCAGAAAATATTAAAAAAAAATAAACTAATGATCGATTGTCCTTAATGATGTTTGAAGAGATGCAGAATTTTATATAATAGATGTACCTAAACGGCTGAATGATTTTTATTTTTTTATTTGTATTAGAATTTTATGAATTAAATTAGCAAAAAAAAAAAAACGGTGTATTTATATTTGTAGTGGCGAGATACAGTGAAATACACCGTAGTGCCCTCTTTGGGTCTTTGCTACTACCGGTCTGACAATTATTGTCTAATTGACAGACAGATAATGATCTGCTTGTCTGCAGATGCCATTACAGCGACCTCTATTGTCTTTGAGGAAGACAATCCTACTTATTTATTAATTTGCAGATGCCGAAAACAACTACTCCACGGCAATATGCCCTGACTGCCGTTGTATTACATCAACATCTCCATGGATGTCGCCACATCCTTCATCAAGACCAAATACCAGACAATGACCGGTTTCGATCTTGTTATGATATCGTCAGAATGCAATAGGTATCGGAATCGATGAATGATCTGGCGACATGAATGGCTAAGGGGCATACTGAATGTTTGTAGTGGCGAGATACAGTGAAATACACCGTAGTGCCCTCTTTGAAATACGGTGTATTTCACTGTATCTCGCCACTACAAACATTCACTATGCCCCTTAGGCAATCACGTCGCCAGATCATTCATCGATTCCGATACCTATGGCAATCTGATGAGATCATAACAAGATCGAAACCGGTCATTGTCTGGTATTTGGTCTTGATGAAGGATGTGACGACATCCATGGAGATGTTGATGTAATGCAACGCCAGTCGGGGCATATTTCCCGTGGAGTAGTTGTTTTCGACATCTCCAAATTAATAAATAAGGTGTATTTATATATTACAGTAAATACTGAAAATCAGTAAATGTTCGCAATTATTAGGGAGAGTAAGCTATTTCTGATTTGCCTACTCTCAGATAGTAAGAATTTAATATTTGTTATCTGTTACTTACTAGTAATAGTAACAGCATTGATTGAACTGTTCTAGTTAAAGTTAGATAGAATAGGATTGTTACTAGATGCTGTCTGTAAACGTTAGTTTTTATTAGGTTCTCCAAGATTCACTAGTAAAAGTATAAATTTTCCGTTAAAATATAATATTTTCTAATGGTTTAGGTAATTGCTAGTAAAAGCTAGCATTTACTGAATATCCAACTATTACTGTAACATGTCTCATTGAAAAAAGAAGCGTTAATCGCGGAACAGAATTGTCTGAATACCCTGTACAGTGCACCCCATATTATAAGATAGCGCAAAAGTAAATAAGATTAACAGTGATATACACATTACTTTTTCTTCTTCGGATATAACACTAATTGATAATACACCCTGTATATGCCTATAACTTCTATACATTATTATTATTATTATTATTATTATTATTATTATTAAATGTATTTTCCCATTCTAGTACTGGGCCGTTAGGCCTGTTGAATGGTGTACTACAATAAATAAAAAAATAAATAAATAAATTATATAAAGCACAACAAAAAAACTCAATAAAAAAGTTATGTGACACCATTTATATTTTCCCTTTACAATATGGGAACATTAGATTAACAATCATTACTAGAAGGCGAATAAGTAAAAAAGTAGGTAATAAGTGACTATTTTTTAATAATATAATAAAAATTAAAAAAATAACAATCACCTCTGGAAAAATAAACTTAAACTGACAAAGCAGGCAAATTTACCATATCTAAATTATCACTGTCCCGTTTGTTTGGCAGCATGCTTTTATTACACATTCACATTAGATATCTCTTCCGACAGAATTAAACGTTTTCGTCACGTAAAGCAAACGCTAAATGCCTTCAAATTAAATTACATATTTTGTTGATTTAGAACGAGGGGTGACTTTAATGACTAAATAGTTTAATGGGAATCATAATTAATTTCGTTTAGAAAATTTCTGTTTCCATTAGAAACATTACTGAAAGTTATGAAGAAATTTATTTGACAGTTGTATACGGGCAGATGAGATCTGCAACACGTTTAATAGGTTCTTCGCATATTAGTTATACAGGGAGGCCACGGTGAGTGACCCACCCCTCCATATCTCTGCCATTTGTAGCTTTTGAAATGCAAATAGAATATTCCGTATGTTTCTGTATATTTGAATATTATGATCTTTCACGAGTGGTGGTGATGGGTTATATTCCGGAATGTAAAGGTGATACCAAAGGAGTGTACAGAGGGTGGTCACTTTCAAGGTGTATATCATTGGTATATCGTGAACCAGAAGATGCAGACTTGTTTAAATTATTAAGAAAGTTGAGCAAAGTTGCCATTTAAAAATCTGAAACTAATTGGCGATACATCGCATAGTTCCTGAAAAAACTGTACAGGGTGTCCCTCCTAAGATTAATTGTTTCATAGCTCACTTATCTACCATTTCATGTTAGATAAGTCAATGTTAAATATAAAAGTTTCACCGAATTATGTAGGCTATCTTAAGAAAATATCTTTCATTAAACTGGGAATTTAGTTTAGCCTGAGCGCTATGCAACTTTGGTTTTTAAAAATTCACAGATCTTGCATCTTACGCAAATATCGTAGGCGTATTGAAAATACCAGACACAACTATTTTTGTTACGCACTTTATATATTTCATAGTTCATTATATTTATAATTTATACAGAGTGTGATACCAAAACCCTTCATTTGATGTATCGAAATAATGGTGGACATTTCGAACACTAACGTATTAATAACAGTATTAGTTTTGTTTAGGTATTTTAGTTTGCTATTAGATTTTAGTATACCTACCTATAGTTATGTTTCAATGTTCATATCTTTTCAGATTATAAATAATATGCATTATTTAATTCGCAATATGGTGTTTGTTTATTGCTGTCACACTTATCTTCAAGGCCTACTATATTAAAAATATGACATGTGCTATATCAAAGTAATCAGAAAAAATTGCTAAATTCAAAAATGCAAAAATCCAATATGGCGTCCATTAGAGAAAATAAAGTTGCTAGCATTTTCTCGAAAAGTATGTATCATAGCAAACTGAGATCCCCGTAAAAAACTACCCAAAATGACCTTTGATTTTTTTCGATCCGAATGCAAACAAAAAAGTTAGAAGCAAATTTGAAAATTGTTGATTTTCACTTTCTAAGATAAAATCTAGAGGGTGCGAAATTCAATTGTTTTCTCAGCGGATTATTGACGGACATTAAATTCTGCACTACTTTGCCCATTTAACCATTTTTGTATCTCTTCTAGTTTCCGAGATCCCTGTACATACACACAGTCAGATTTGGTTCACCCTGTATATTAGCCCACCCTGTATATATGTTAGTCTGAATTAATAAAATAACAAACCTGTTCATCCTATTACAACTATCAGTAAATACCCAAACGTTTATTTTACATTCAACATCATAAATCACTGTGGTCAAGAAATGATGTAACCCAAGCATAAACAATAAACATAGACTGCTAATTATAACAACACAGCTAGGCTAGGTCGTGTCCATATGAGTACGTGTCCATGTCGAGGTTGCTCGCTTTTGCATGCCGCTAAGCGTTAATATTTTAAGAGACAGCTCCCATATATACGATCACATAAGTATTTTCAATACTAAAAGAACACCCAATATTTTTTTGCATATTCAGGAAGAGCATGCAATTCTGAATTAAAAACATGTATCCATACCCTATAGTTAAACTCAGCCGTTTTGAAGATATTTAAAAATTTTATAAAAAATTTGACAGTTTCAAGGATTTATAAAAATCTTCATAACATTTTTCGTATAGGAGATTCTTAAATGCCTTTAAAAACGTACAAAAAACACAAAGTGACCTACCATCTTCATTTACAATAAATTGAAAGATATTATATCAAGTGTTTCTTTTTTCAAGTTACATTCTGGCAAAACCGCAAAAAAATTTTAAATTTAAATTGAACACACTGTATTTTTGACACCAAGTAGTATAAAATTAAATTATCTTTTGTCTGATATAGGCATTGAAGGGATTTATATTAGAACTTTTTGCGATATTCGCGGTTCCCTCCGATTTTTCAAGAGTCTAGCAGGCAAGTTTATTAAACTTGATTATTGGGGAGTCTAAGAGAATATTGTTTTATTTTTTCAAGTAGCCATTGACAATAAGCCAATTCCTTTTCACATTCTTTTTTTAAAAGTTCCTGATGTAATGTGGATGGAATAGGCTTGATACTTATGTTTTTTAAAATTCTAACACTGAAGATTTAAATATGTCCGTCATTCTACCAACACCGTCAATACCAAAAACTTATCATCCGTAAGTATAATATTATTACGATTTTCTTTTGAAATCGACAGATCCAGTATTTGCAATTCTTTGGATTACTGACTCAAATATTCTCTTATCTAGATGTTTCCCATTGGGATAATGTTGTCCATAAACCCTCGATGCCAATAATTGATTCCTTTTACATTCTGGACCAAAACCATATTTACTAATTCCTCTCGTGTAAGTAGTATTTTTATATTTATTTTACACTGTATTTATTTTAACACTAAATTATATTATAAATGTATACATCAAATTTAAAACGCGACCTGTCATTTAGATAGTTTGTAGGAGAAACTATAAATAATAATATAAACTATGCTAAAACAATATTTTCATAGCCGGCCTAATTTTTTGAAGTCAATGTTCAATAAACCTTCCTGCTATATTTTTGAAAATCGGAAAAAATCACGAATAACGCAAAAAAAATGGATATAGAAAACATAAATATGCTAACAAGAACACAATTAATGCAGAATAGAATACTGCACCCATATTAGTAAGTTTGTCTATGCCCATATTCATGTAAGGAGAGAATAAATATAAGTAGAAAGTAAGGGAAAACGGGTATAATAGACATACAACAGTTACACTATATACAGATAAATTCATTAAAAACATACTTCCAAAATAAAGCCTATTCATTACATAATTGAAATGGTTTCTCACTCTTTAACCTATCAATGGAAGAAGCAGAACGCTTACAAAATAATGTCCTTATACAAAAACAAAATGTATAGTCGTCATTACACGGGAGATATAATAGTGTCAACCAAGAACATAAGTACGAGTATAAACAAATTACTTTCATATAAGCTCTTACTAACAAACAGACCAAGTTTCAACGACAAATAATTATAAAAAATATGTTTTAAATGATATTTCTAAAAAGATAGAACATTCTAACATCTGGATGTAAACTACTAACAGGTGTGCAATATACTAATGGACATAATGCAGTGGCAAAAATTATTCACCAGGCCAATAGCCCTGCGATATAATCTGCAATCGGAGCCTCAAGCGTACTACCAATATTCACCACCGGCTATAGTGGAAAAGAAATATTATAAATTATACTGGGACCTACGGACAAACTGATAAAACGGTAACCTATAATAGACCAGATATAATACTTCGAGATCAAATAAAAAGGGTCACGTATCTTATTGATGTGGCAATACCATCTGACTAAAAAAATATACAGAAAAGAAAGAAAAAATATCAGCAACTAGCAATAGAAGTTGAAAGAATATGGGAACAAAAACAAGTTCAATAAATCACCTTACTCAACTTAGCCTGGAAGAAAGTGTATATACCCAGTGACAAAAAGCAGCCATACATGCAATATAGTAAAATCATTATTTCTAAACCAAAAATAATTTCTTGCTAGACTTGGTATTAACTCCTCTACAAGAAAAATAAACCAGTGATAAATTGATGCGCAAAAACACGATAATAGTGATCATTATTCTAATTACAAGGGTCAGCCGGAAAGTCTGAAACTTGTGTGGGAGAGGGGGTAGAATATTAATATCAGTAGGTTGCAATAGCGACTCGGAATGACTTACGTTATCTCTACGTACGTAGACCCTAACCTACGTAACCTACCTACCTACGTAAACCGTAACCATCATTCAGTGCTGGAATGAGGGAAACCGGGAAAACCTTATTAGTTATGGGGACAGTCAGATATCAACCACTGTTAATATGTCACATTAATACCAAGCTTAGGTTCTTCCTAGACACACACGCCAGGATGGTTGCCAACCCATCCCTGCAAACAGGCCTTAATATACAACTAGACAATTTAATTACAAATTGCCCGGCGTAATAGGGATATCTTAGAGTACATCGCCACACTATTCTCTATAAAACATTTTTTAGTATTTTAGTATTTCGTAGAATACAGACGTGGTTAGTGAAATACTAAATTACTTATTTGTTTCAGTTATTCAAAATAATGAAAGCTTTATTAAATATTTAACTATGATAGCTACAAATGCTCATGTTTACAAATGCTCATGATATTTAATATATTTTATTTATTTTATAATTTTCCTATGTGAAATGTTAGCTTTTAAATAAATAGTTTCAAACTTTATAAATACCTAGTTTATTAAATCTTCCGATGTTTTAATTTCGCAAATGACTGACTTTAAATTAAAATATATATATTTTAATTAACTTTAATTTACGGAATAATAAATATTATAGAACAAATTAAATCATGATTAAAACTTATGTTGAAAGCAAATAATGTTTGGTCATTTTAATTTCCTTTCAATACAACTTAGTAAATATAAATGTTAGAATTTATATTTTATTATAAATTAAATATGTGACATTAAAAGCTTATACTTAAATTGTTTTTGAGCGACATATTTATGGAATTATTGAAAACTCGTTATGACAAAATCACGAAATAAATTTATTCTGCAAAATATATGCGCTTAATTTAAATATTGCGATTTTGGGGTCTCAAACGGAAAGAATAACATTTCGTTAAAAATTAATTGCATATTTTTCATTTAATCTCCTTCCTCATGATTCTACTGAAATGGGCCTTTCACAATAATTGATATACAATTTATCGTTTGAAAGCAATTATAATTCGAGATTTGGAATGTTACGCACTATATAGTGCGAAGATGTTGACTGAAATAACTTCACGCGATCATTGGTCACGCAAAAAAGTAATTTATGTAATCCTTTCCTGAAATATGTCCTGAAATTATTTATAAGGGGCAAATTATATTCTTATTTTTTGCGTATTTTGTCACAATAAAAAAATTTATAAGTGAATAAATCAACTACGCTGCCAAATGGATGAGATGTTCTTTACGGATTTTAGCTTAACCAGGAATCTGACATAACATTAGAAGAAAATAGTCATGCAGACAACTATGACTACGTTACCATGAAAAAGAAAACAACTATCTCATTTTTTGTTTTAATATAAATGTAAAGGCAGACCTGAAAGGTTTATACCAGGCGAACGCAAATTTCTCTTTGGAGGAAGCGCTCACCCCTGAAACTTATACAGGGTCGCTGACATGTATGGAACTGTAAGTCAGATAGCTAGCGAAAAATGTTAAACACAAAAGCTTTAGAGTTTTTTTAATATTTATTAAAGGAAAGCTAAGTGCCTAGAATCAGTTAAAAAGTCATGGAAAACAAAGTCGATTATTCTCTAATGGAGTAGGTACCTAGCTATCCTGTAACAGGAAATGATGAGGCACATGCACTGGCTAAAAGAGGCTCAAGTATACAGTTTACCGGGCCCGAACCAGTTCTCGGGCTTCCGCCTAGTTATGTAGCAACGTCTATTAAAAACTGGATCATGAAAAGATCAGAGGAAGAATGGTCGAACGGGACTGGGCTGTGAAAAGCGAGGCTTTTAATTGAAGGGCCTTGGTCGAACGCAACTCGATCAATACTTGCGCTAAGTCGTAACAGCATAAGGATTGTCACAGGACTGCTGACAGGTTACGGACATCTCAACAAGCACCTTAACACTACCGGCCTTAGTGAAACTAGAAGGTACAGGTTCTACGGTCACGATGACAGGGACTCCATTCACATCTTCTGTCCCTGTGCCACTGGCACAGTACATGTATTGAGGTTTCCTCTTCTCCTTGAGAGAATTTGCAAATAACTTCTTCTGTCAATCCCATTTGACTCATCTGTCAATATTATTATTATGCACCCATATTAATAATAATCACAATAACATCATGTTTACTAATGACAACTAACCGGATTCTTAAATCCATCTAAGTAGTTCATATTAATAATTAAATATTTATAGACAAATAACTAACAGCATGCTAAATAAGAAGTTAATGTGACAACATCTCATTTTATAGATAGAGCTAATTTCACTGCAATAAATCTAACCTGCATTTACAAATATTTACTCAAAGTGACAAGACTGACAAGTTTCTTGTGTCAAAATTGTTTTGTGCTAATAATCAATCAAGGGCTGATTTAGCTTTACAACATGGGGAAGTATATCAAAGAACCTCATTTTTAAAAAATGTTCTGAAATTAAAAATTATCTGTGCATTTAGATAGGTACGTTTTTCTTTGGACAAATATGAAATAGCAAATAAAAGTGTTTAATAAAATATCCTTAGTGAAGTACGTTTATATTTTTTTAAATATATTCCATTAAATATAAACGGTTTGAGATCAAGCAAAACGGTTTGCACATTCCTATCTTAACTTTTCATAAGCTATCGTTTGGTACTAATTTCAGAATTATCCAAAAATGTAAAATTTTCTGAAAATTTTGAAAATTTTTTATTCCTGTATAAATTTGAAATTAGTATCAAACGATAGCTTATGAAAAGTTAAGATAGGAATGTGCAAACCGTTTTGCTTTATCTCAAACCGTTTAGATTTTACAGGGTGTCAAAGTTGCAAAAATGTCAATATTCACCCGTCAATATTTCAAAAACAGTTTAAGTTAGGTATAGGGAAGGCTGATGAAAGTCCTACTAAAATCAAGGGTTTAGTTCGAAAAAGCAATAAAAAATATATATTTCCATTTAAAAAAATGAAGTTGGTACCTGTCCAGGAAAAACTGAACACCCTGAATATGTAAATATATTTTCATTTTGTGCAGCTCGGGATATTAGACAACCCTGTAGAAAAAAAAAATTAAGTTATCTCTTTTATTAACCCAGATATTGGACTTACGCGCACTAGGTGGACACCCTGTATAGAACATAGAAATAATTTTTTTCATTATTAGTCATTATTTATCTTCAAGTTTATGCGTATAGGTGAAGAATCACCCTATATATTACATTTATCAATATTCTAGATATATTTCATACTCCTGGGAGCTGAAGGAGTATGAAATATATCTAGGAGCTGAGCTCCTGGGAGTTTTATATTTAAGTTAATTAAGCTTAACATAACCTAAAATAAAATAAGACAAGATGCACTGGCTAAATACCAGGTGCACAAGGGGAAACAGGGAAATGCTCCAAGGACTAAAAATACTTTTAAAAGGAACATGTGCAATATAACTGTTCAGAACGGATCTAGTGGGCAAAGAAAAACAACTATTATCTTATAGTTTTTTTACTATTGATTGAATTTGTCACATTCATATGTAGACAGAAGAAAATCTTTGCTAAGCAATCCACTTTAAAGTTAAAATAAACATACCATGTTCCTTTTCATAAATTCCCTTGCGTTTATGTCTTACTGTTTCAGGAAAATTAATGGAATTTCAACGGATTTAATGTAAATATCGCGCCGACGGCACGTGAAGTATGAAAATGTCAACAACTCCATGTTTATGCCATAACGCCACTGGAATCATAAATTTAATAAACGACAAAGGCACACTCACTACTTAGGTTTACTTTGCAGGAGTATCAAAGTACACTGAAAAAAGCAAATTATTTTTTTATTTAAGTAATGTGCTGTGATTACAGCCAGTTTACATTTTCGCTCGGCGTTTGTGATGTTAATTATAAAGTTAATTAGGCAGATAATTAAACATAATAATAACAGTCCAATTAATTCTAAGCAATAACTTAACAAAAACTAACTAAATGGATTTAATGTGTAGTTTTAAAATATAATAATAATAACAATAATAATAATAATAATAATAATAATAATAATACGACTTTACTCGTAGTTTGATAGTTGTAACAATATAATAAAATACAATAATAATATTACATCGAAAAGGCGAAGTGTCACTAATTATAATGTTTTTCAACTTAATCTAATGGGAATCTTACCTACATGCATGTTACTATTAATATAGAAACACAATTTGTGAGTTCATGTTTAATATATAATAATCATAATAATTTTAGATTCATAAAATTTCAAAACATTTCAGTTGCCAACCAGAATTAATCGTCCATATGTTCATTCCGCATGATTGTTTCCGTGTTTAATTGTACTGCACTGTTGTACTAAACCTATCCTAAGTTTTTTCTTAAAATTTAGGATTGAATAGAGGGTAAATTTAGGAGGTAAGAGGCCATGTTGTTGTTGTTGTTGCTGTTGGAAAGCGGCGCGGTTACCCGCAGCACTCAAATCTTTCGACCCATTGTGCCTGCCTCTAGTCGAGAGCTATTGGAAGAGATCCGCGCTATGCGCATAGGCCAACACCCGTTCCAGGGGAAGCTCTCTAATGTCCTGGGGTAGGAGAAATGCTGCACCCAGATGTTTGTGTCTCTTGACAATGAGCCAGGCACAGCGACAGAGGATGTGAATGGAGTCCTCGTCATCGTGTCCGCAAAACCTGCACCTTCTAGGTTCACTAAGGCCGATGGTGTTAAGGTGCTTGTTGAGATGTCCGTGACCTTTTAGCAGTCCTGTGACAATCTTATGCTGTTACGACTTAGCGCAAGTATTGATCGAGTTGCGTTCAACCAAGGTCCTTCAATTAAGAGCCTGGCTTGTCGCAGTCCAGTCCCGTTCGACCATTCTTCCTCTGATCTTTTCATGATCCAGTTTTCAATAGACCTTGTTCCATAACTAGGCGGAAGCCCGAGTACTGGTTCAGGTCCTACAAACTGTATACTTGGGCCACTTTTAGCCACGTGCATCGGCCTCCTCATTTCCTGTTATGTTGTGATGACCCGGTATCCAGGTCAATTTTACCTGGTTGTTCTGTCCCAATTGAGCCAGACCATTAATACACTCTAGGACCGCCCTGGAGGTGGTCCTGTAGGAAATCAAGGCATGTAAAGCCCCCTGACTATCAGTGCGTATCTGTATATGCTGATTAGATTATCTTCTTTTGACACTTTCCTGAACACATGCAGAGATAGCAAACATTTTCGCCTGAAAGACCGTGGCATACTTTCCCAAGGAGAAGAATAGTCTAGCCACAGCCTGCTTTAGTACTAGCCATGAACTGAGAAAATTGCAACACTGCATCCCGTCCTAATTTCAGACCGAGCGATACAGTTTTGGTAAATGGTGCGTCTGTACTTGTGGTATTAAATCATCCTATATATTTGTGTTAAATAGCGTTTAATTATAAGAGATAATTATTCGTGCCGTGTATTACCAATTTGATATGTAATATCATTTTTCCGAGTTTTTACATGTTCTATTTATTAATTGGAGGTGAAGTGAAATTAACCTTGAATAGTGAAAATGCCGGCACGGTGCTGTGTACCAGGGTGTAAATCTAATTACGATACCTCTGTAAAAAGTGAAGGAGTAAAAAGTGTTTTTGGATTCCCTAAGGACGACACATTTAAACAAAAATGGCTCAAACGTATCCCTAGGAAAGAATGGTCACCTACAAAATATTCCGTTGTTTGTGAGTTACATTTTGATCCTAATGATGTCGTTAAACTAGACAGACATCTTTTACCAGACGGTACATTAACAATGATTGCTTGCAAAGCAAAATTAAAAGCGGATGCTATCCCATCTATTTTCCCAAATTTGCCTAAATATATGTCAAAGGAAAAGTCGATTGTTCGAAAAGATCCTGAATGTAGGCGCCAACAGCAAGTTCAGCAACATGAAATGTTGATACAAAATTTTGAAAAGTCAGATCTTATTGCAAATTACAATGATTTTATAAATAATTTTTCGAAAAAAGTTAATCTTGGAGAAAGTTGGAATATAAAAGTCTTGACATCTAAAATAATTTTTTATACAATAAATTTCGATGGTGAAATAGTTAAAATTGAAAATCAGATATCAATAAATAACGACCTAACAGTTAAAATATTTGTAAATCGCAGTGAATTGTATTTTAATGAATTAAAGTGGATTTTAGATTTTGATATGAAAATTAAGAGATGGTCTCAACTCCAAAATTTATTAGATAGATTTAAGTATACCTATTATTCAAGTAACTTAGAAACAAGCAATACTCAAAATGCATTGCAACAGGCGTTGCTGTATTTAAAACAAGCTTTAGATTTTTGCGATATCGAGACTTTTTTATATTCTAAACAATTAAACATTATCGTAGATCAAATTAACCAAATGACAAAGTTAAAAAGGAAATACTCTGCCTCCACTATAATAATGGCATTTATGATTTATATTCAGTCTCCTACTACATACAATATGTTACAGACTTTTTTTATTTTACCTTCTAAGCGTTATCTGCAGTATCTTTCATCTGGAATGGACATTTCTCCAAATAAAGAAAATAAAAATGAGCACTATTTAGTTAATATGTCGTCTTCACTTACACAGACTGACAAGATAGTAGTAGGTAATTCTAATTGATGAAATATATATTAATTGCAGATTAGATTATCGTGCAAAAAACATAATCGGTACAGCTTGTAACAAAGAGAATGTAGAATTCGCGAAGACAATATTATCTTTTATGATTTGTTCAGCATTTGGAAACTTTTGTGAAATTGTAAAATTACTACTCGTATTAAATATCACAGGCAAAGAAATGGTTCCAATAACACAAAATGTTGTTAATATGGTTCAGAATTGTGGTTTTGAAGTTTTATGTATAATAACAGATAATCATAGAATCAACAGGACAATGTTTAACAGTTTACTTTCAAAATCAAATGCGAAATTAAATGTTCAATCAAATCAAGTAAACACAACAAAATGTAATAGCTTTATTCCAAATCCTGCCAACACGAATAAAAAAATATTTTTAACTTTTGACTTTGTACATATTTTTAAAAATATTAAATCAAATTGGTTAAATTTAAAAAATCTTGACAACACATTTGTATATCCCGATTTTAATACCTACGAAGTTAAGTATGCTAAATTTAAAGATATTCGTGATGTCTATTCCAAAGAGAAAGATATGCTTGCCAAGAAAGCCTATAAATTAAACTTTAAAACTGTTTTTCCTACAAATCTTGAAAGGCAAAAGGTTTTCTTAGTGGACAATATTTTCCATCATTCAACAATAGCCGCCATAAGAGATTATAATTATAATGGTACTGCAGATTTTTTGGACATAATTAAGAAATGGTGGGATATTGTTAATTGTACCAGTATAGTAGTAGGAGATATGAAAATAAATGAATGGGCAAAACCTATTTATTTACTCTGCCACAGATTTCAGATTAAACTTTCTTCAAAAGTTCATCATTTGGTTAGACAAATGGCAAGAATTAAATTTTAATGGCCATGTAACAACTGAAACATATTCAGCTCTTCGACAGTGTACATTGGTTTTAATTGACATAATAGAGTATTCATTTAAAAACTTCTCAATATCATACATTCTTCCTGGAAAATTCTGTACTGATGATATTACAAACAAAATTGGGAATGCACGTCAAATACGATCGGCCACAGCCTTCTCTACTAGAGAGGCTGTGGGTCGGGAATCGGACTAGAAGATCGGCGTGGAGCGGTGTTGCCAATTTCAGTTCATGGCTAGTACTAAAGCAGGCTGTGGTCTAGCCCTTAGGCGCACGCCCTCGACTCCCGTCCCTGAGCCCTGGTCTGTCTTGGACCCATCCATAAACCAGACGAGCCCATTCGAATTCGAAACCTGAGCATCAGGATTTTCGAGCAAGGCGTACTTGTCCGGTATCTCTATTGTGAAAGGTAAGAAACCATAGTATTTGCTTGCATTATACAAGAAAATGCCCTTATATATAGGTGTGCGAGGTTTGGGAATTGCTAATAACAATCTGTTTCTCGTGTGAGAATTATATTCTGGATCTCTTCAATCTTCTGCGCAAATATTGAGGCTTTATTAGTTGTCAGAATTTTATATGTCGCTGTTAGTAAATGTACGGTACGAAGAGAAGCTAAATTTAATATCTGATTGTCTTTGAAGATGTGGCTAATATGATCGTACTTACGTATTTCAAAACAAAATCTTATACAAGAATTTCTAATCTTTTGTTGTCGCATTTCATCTTTTTTATCAAGAGCTTGTATGAAAAATAGCCTGTATAAAATATTCGATATTTTATTGTAGCGTCATTTAGCTACATTAATTGGCTACATGACTACAAAATATTCTTGCAAGATATATCTGTTCGGATGGTTACTAATCCATGCCTGCAAACAGATCTTAATATACTAGTAGATAATTTAATTAAAAATTATCCGGAGGAATTCGTATTCGAACCCACACCTTCCGGATTAAGTGAGTGACACACTAAACCCAGAGCCACCGACCTGACAATTAATAAAACTGGCAATAATGGTATTAATAATATTAAGTCATACACTTAGGTAATTAATTACATAAAATACGTAGTTAATCCAGATAAAACACGTGTTACCATTCTATAAAAAGAATAATATAATAATTAGGTACCTAAAATAGGCAGTTAATTCAGGTAAAACACGTGTTACCGCCCTATAAAAAGAATAATATAGAAGAATAAAATATCTGTTAATATGATGGTGTCACTCTTAATTATATCATCTTACACCTGCTAAAGGCATTCTAACACGAACCGGTGACATATTTGAATAACTTTTGTTTACATTTCAAAAACATTTCTGTTTGGAAAACGAGAGAGATTGTCACGTTCGTTACGTGGCACTAATATACCCACGAAGTTAGTTCTGATCTTAGCCAACTTGTAAACTATGTAAAAATAAAAGAGCACCCTTGCCTAGAAAATATATTCTTTAATGTTAATTGTTATGTGTCTATCAATCTTTCTTATCACAATAATAAGCTTGAAAGTCAAAGATCTGTGTGGGAGAAGAAGCGGCACATTATTATAATTGCGCGGGCCACGATTACATAAAAAAACAACTTGCTATAACTTTAACTACCATTTAGTGTGAGAATAGGGAGATTTTGAACTCCTTAAATTTTACCTTATCGGTGTCATAATCGGTTTACTGAGCATGCGCAGTATCAAAAATTGTATAATAACGATAACGACGTACTAAAATTTAAAGAGACCAAAAATTCCCTATTTTAGGGAAAACCTACAAAATCTTATTAATTAAGGTAAACAATAGGTTGTCAGCCTGTTGTAATACAGTGTGGTTGTAGTACTTATTGCATATTATGAACGCCATTAGTATTATAGGAAGTGATTTCATATACAGCGTGTCCTAGTTATTCTGAAAAAATTCTGGAACATTTAGAACCAGTGAAAATAATGGGATTTTGCTTTATAAACCTATTTCCGAATCTCAACAGTTTCCTAGATACAAGGTGTTGAAATTGAAAAAAAAATCTTTTTTTATTTATATCTCTGATAGTAATAAACTAATTGTTTTAATTTTTTTTGGTAAACGCTACTACGAATCTTTACTTCCACAAGAAATTTGAGCTCGATAGGAATAGCCAGTGGCATGTAACCTGCACTCTTGGGACCCCTTTTCTAAAAAAATATGTTACGCAACTGACTAACGTTTAAAATAATACCATATTTCGATGTCCCACACATTTCGCTAAAAAAAAGGATATTTAAATTATTTTCACAAAACACACCGTTACGGAGTAAATTGATATTTTATGAACCCATGTCATGTCCTTTCCTAGCAAAATAATACCTTAAAATAAAGTTATACCTATTATAGGTATAATTTTATTTATAAGGTAGGGGAGACCGGGGGCTAGTTGGCACACATTTCTTACTTTATTTTTTATTTAGCACTACAGACAATTGAACTGAATTAGAAAATATGTAGAACAGATTTGCATAATTTCTCTACACTTTAGGATATTTAAAGTGTCTTTATAAAAAAAAGTTAAATAGTTACAATTTTTTAAAAACATCAGTGTAAGTGTGCCAACATACCCCAACTTGGGGGTAGGTTAGCACACTAACTGGGGTTAGTTGGCATATGTAAGTTATATAGAGAAAAACAAGTGTTTTTATAGTTTTTAAAATTTATTACCTATATACTAAGAGAATACAAAATAAAATAGATTAGAAAAACGTCTAATACTAAAACAGAAAGTAGAATAAAGCTTACAGTTATGTAAACACAAAAAGTTAATAGTTAGTCAGGATCATCCGAGACACAATTTGAGCATATCTATGGCGGCTCTTTGTTAGTGTATGTCTCATGAGACCAAATGTGGCATGACACACACTGAACCCATTTTTCCCCTGGTTCACTGCTGGTAAAACTGTCCATGCAGACCAAGCAAAAAGTTTCCTCCTCTGCATCAGAATAAGATTCATCTGCACAAACATGTTTAACGGTCCTGATTTTCTTGTTTAACTTTATTTTTCCTTTTTCATTTTTATTTTCAAATACTGCCTTTTTTGTCTTTTTGGTTGCAACTTCATTTTTCTTTTTAGAAGCATTCTGCTCTTCTTCCAAAGCATCTTTGATTGGGGTATCCGTAAGAATAGCTGTGGACCTTCTTTTTCGCCGCGAAGTGCCAGTTTTTCTTGGTGGCGCTTTTGGGAATGGGGGTATGTCTTCCGGTGTAGGTGGTGGTGTATAGTATTTCTACCTTGATGTAAACTGGGTTCTGGAGAATCTATGTCGGGTGTAACCAACTTTTTCAATTGGCGAATTGTTTGCTTTTAGGCAATATCTGACTAAAGTTCTAAATGCTATGTCGAAGTCTTTGTGGCAACACTTCGTATTGACCTGCCTTCATTCTTTACAATTTCTACAGTTCTTGCAATTACATCAGGGGATGTTGTACCCCTTACAGTTTTTTTTGTAGATTCTCATATCTAAAACTGTTTTTTTTATTAATTTTAATTTTGTTAGTTTTATTTTTAAATCCGGGGTTAGTTGGCACACTGTGTCAACGTGCCCCGAGACCAAAGTGCCAACCTGCCCCGACACAGGTTTTATAACAACACATATTTTTTTCCAAAAAACAAACAATAATTTGATAACTTTGCCTAGCATAGTATGTCAACTAGCCATCTAGCAACGAATTGCGGTGAAAAAATCAAGTTAATACGTGATATTAAACAGATTATCCATAAATCTATAAGGGGACAAGAATTTACTTACTGGTATTGAAAACAAACGAACACAACTAACAGGTGTTCACCGCGTGACTTTGCGCGCGCAACGTTTTACATGGTTGAAGAGAGTTGTCGATTTTATATTTTAATGGTATTTGCGTTTATACATCCACACCAATCGCAGATATAAGCATTGTGCCAACTTGCCCCTGTAGCCAACTAGCCCCGGTCTCCCCTACCTATTATTTTATTAGGATAGGACATGACATGGGTAAATAAAATATCGATTTACTCCGTAACAATGTTTTGTGAAAAAAAATTAAATATACTTTCTTTTAGAGAAATGGGTGAGACATAAACGTTAGTCAGTTGCGTAACATATATATTTTTTTAGAAAAGGAGTCCGAAGGGTACAGGTTGCACGCCACTGGCTATTCCTGGCTATTCCCATCGAGCTGAAATGTTTTGTGGAAATAAAGATTCGTAGTAGCATGTACCAAATAAAGTTTTAAAACAATGAGCTTATTGCTGTCAGAGATATAAATAAAAAAATGATTTTTTTTCAACGTCATTTCGGAAACGGTTGAGATTGGAAATAAGTTTATACAACAAATTCTCATTATTTTGACTGGTTCTACATGCTCCTGGATTTTTTCAGAATAAAACTGGACACCCTGTATAGGGTGAGTCAACGGAAAGTTTCTGAATTATCTGTCAAAGCATTGGTTTCCATGGAAAATGGTCGAACAGGTCGATTTGTATTTGAAGGAGAAACATTTTTGTATTATTAACATCTATCTAGGGAGTCTCAAAAATGAGATGTCCCACAACTCGATTTCTTTAAATGAAACACCCTGTGTATTTTTACAGATTTAGATAGAACGTCCTCTCACGAATACAGTGATGTAGGGTTTGATATATATAGCTTTAATAGTGAGAGAGATAAAAAAGTGTTCCATAAGCATAATAAGTTAGAAAGAAAATATGATAATCATACTCATACCTCCTTCACTGTTAGAGCTAAATCCATCAAACCTTATATCAATATATTCGTGATGGGCGTTCTATCCAAATCTGTAAAAATGCACAGGGTTTTCTATTTAAAAAATATAAGTTGTGGTAAACCTCTCCTTTTTAGGACACCTTGTATAAATTTCAATAATATAAAAATGTAATATATAAAAGTATTTATTTGAGGTATTGTTTAATAATTACTATTATTTATTTGGGTATTATGCCACCACTGCAAAATACAAAAAATTAAAATCAACCTCTGCGCCGACGGATCAGTCAAAGGTTGGTTTTTTGAAAAATATGTTTGCCTAATAAAGAAATTTCACACTAAAAAGTAGATTAACAATATATAATTAAACACATGACTCAAAAACGTAAAGTATGACAGTTTGTAATGAATTTATTTTGTTTTTCTACTTCCATGGGCATATTAGATACTAGTCGATTTTCATTCTATTTTAACTTACCTCGTCTTTTAATTTCTATAAATTTTGATGGTTGTTGGTTATCAGTTTTAAAAGACGAGGTACCTAAGTCAAAATAAAATGAAAATCGACTAATATTATCTAATATACCCAAGGATGTAGATAAACAAAATAAATTCATTACAAACTGTCATACTTTTCTAAGTCAATCACACAAAAACTTTTGCTAAGGAAAACGGAAACGTTTTCGAAACGTAAACGTTTTTGAGTGATGTGTTTAATTATATATTGTTAATCTGCTTTTTAGTGTAATATTTCTTTATTAGCCAAACATATTTTTCAAAAAACCAACCTTTGACTGATCCGTCGGCGCAGAGGTTGATTATTAATTTTTTGTATTTTTCAGTGGTGGCATAATAAATAAGAGTAACATAAAAAAGTGTCCTCCTTTAAATAAAAATCGATCTGTCCAGTATTTTCCATGGAAACCAATTCTGTGACATAATCGAGGATAAAACTTTTTGTTGAGTCACCCTCTAGGATCAATTGAAAATATTTGTCTTGCGGCAGCGTGATTCAAACCATCGATAAATACAGACAACGATTTTATGAACTTCTAATTATCAATACCTTAATTCTCTGCAAAACAATAATGACATACCATTCGGAAGTAAGTTTGCTTTAAACCATTATTTTATTAGCGAATAATATCATAAATGCAAAGGGCATCCATATCCATATTCCTGCAGACACTTCAAATGTTATATTTTTGTCAAAAGAGTTGGACGTCAGAAGCATACATTTTCTGCGATACGTGACGAATAAGAAAATTTAATACGTGGGTGAGCATTTTTATATCTCCCACAAGATATAACGCATATATCCAATAAGAACAACTGAGAAGTAGGATATCAAAAGATTATTTGCACATGTCGCGACTTCTATCCATTATTCTGTCATCATGGTGCAGGATTACTTTTGCTGTAATTAATTGTACCTACGCATTAAAATAACACTTATAAATACAAAAAAAGTTTTCGTGCTCTTAGTGAAATTTTTGATAATAAGCGTTTGAAAACAAATCTATATAACAGTACCTTTCTGCATAACCACTCCCTGCATAAAAGTTGATGTACCTACTATATTGCAATATATTAAAGATTGTTAATTACAATACAAATCTTACTCTGTATTTAAGCAGCCCGCTACGGAGCTCAATAACATTTCTTTAGTTTCTTATCAGGTATTGAAAAACATTTAAGGGTCCATTCTCTGTAGATTTGACAGGCATGAATATTAGGTCGGATTGAGAGGATGGGTGGCCGATGGGTGGAGACTTACATATTCCAACTATCGAATTATTAAGATTTCGGGGGTGTACGTAAAGCCGAAGTAAAAAGGCACATGGAAATAAAGTTAGCCCTCATTGCAAGGGTACCGGATTTGTCTTATAATTGCAACAAAATTTCTTTTTAATGTTATAAATTATATATCACCGGAAAGATCAAAAGATAAACTAGATCCCTATAGTAGCAAATTTTTGTTTAATACATGTATTTTAAAGAAAATAATTTTTGAAAATACGCTATTTTAGCACAAGATTGTTTGCCTGGAATTTTAAAAATAAAAAGAAATACCAAAAATTACTACTATAGGGACTTAGATTAAAGTCTTATGTTTCAATACTTTTTTACTAAAAGTCGCTATCTTTTATAGCTTTTTTATGATTAGACACGAGACGAACGCCGATTTAGGGCTTATTTCGACCTAGTGAATGGACTCTTAACTAAATACATTTTACATGAAAACCATCTCCTTTTGCCATGACCCATCTTCTGGACATCAAAATATTACCACGCAATATATCAAATTCTACTGCTAACAATTTGTTAAATTTGAGAATCATTTGATAACGAATTTTACATAAAACAGTATAGCAATCATTAGTAGGTACAGAGTTATTTTAATATTTTTTACAAAGTAAAATAAAATATTGAGTAGATATTCTATACACTAATTAGTATATGTTTTATGCAAAATTCCATACATATTACGTAAAAATTCACACAATAATATGTATGTATAAATAATGTTCTATAAATATTAGTTATACAGGGTCATTCTTAACTTATTCGCATATACTTGGGAAATTATAGCTGAGGACAAATAATGCCTAATAACAAAAAAAATGTAGTAAAACATTTTTAGTTTCGGAAATACCAGTTTATTTCAAATAAAAATAAAAGAACGTGGATTTCATAAAATGCCCCGTATGCCAGTATCATGTCCATAAGTTGTTCGTTTGAGAAATTATGCGTCATACTTATTCTAATCGTGTGAAAATAAACTCGAATACGACCACAACCGAAACAAAGTACTGCTAGAAATACCAAAAATATCGTCCTGATTTGTTTTGCTACTTAGTTTTTATAAACTAAAAATTCCACCCGATAAATTTTTGTAAACATTTCTTTCAAATTATTTCCGAAACTAAAAATGTTTTACCACATTTTTTTTTTCATTATTAGTCATTATTTATCCGGAGCTATAATTTCCCAAGTTTATGCGTGTAGGTTAAGAATAACCATGTATATTTTATGTATCATTGTAATTGTAATTCTTTGTAATTTTGCAGCTTTTTTGCAGCGTAATTTTGCAGTAAAGGAAGACAAAAAAGCAAATGTCTCTTTAGTAAAACATATTTATTTAAAGTAAATATTCCAAGTGAACATTTAAAGTTTGACCTTGGTACCAGCATATTAATTATAGACAATGCCCAACATCGGCGCCTTCGTCATTTGTTCGAATAGTTCAGTCAGTGCAAGCAGTGACATTCTTTCTATAGTCACTGGTGCAAGTCTATGGATATTCATTTTCTCGATCATACGCATCATAGTACAGAATATGAGTATAGAGTTGCGTATATTAGGTATTACGAGTATAAGTATACGAGCATAAGAATGATGTTCTATTATACAGAGTGTTCCAAAATTAGTGTGTAATATTTTACCAGTGTGTTTGTTCTACCGTTAAAAAGGGGAGTTTTTCTTCATACATAATATAAACGTGGGTCGAAAAATGCTTCCTTAAAATGTCAAAATCGATTTTATATCAAATTCGGTGCGTTTTATCGATGTTCAACAACAGTACCTTTTTTACATAGACAACTCGAAAATTTCATATTTTAATCACAAAACCAGGGAAAAGTTACATACGCAAAAAGTTACATCTCATGTTATCGCATGTAAATAATTAAATAAGCGATTTTGCTCGAAAACGATGCGTCCTATCGTATCGTATATATAGTATACCTTCTTTTAGTAAAAATATTGAAATTTCATATTTTTTAATGAAAAGTTGAAAAAGCCAAAACACAAAAAAGTTGGGGTAATTTTTACCACACCTCTCCCCCCCCCCTCCCGTTAGGAATGTACCTGACACAAATGTTGAAAGCATATAAGACTTAGGCAGGAAACCAAATTTGATAAATTTATTTTAACTGGTTTCGGAGTTATTTAGAAAAAAATCGACTCTAAGATGCCCTTTTTCCTAAGAGGCTATAACCCTCTTAAGAATTATTTTTCGACCCATGCTTTTTAACATAGAAGATACTGTTAAAA
The DNA here is from genome assembly GCA_963924545.1 of Pogonocherus hispidulus. Classification (NCBI taxonomy): domain Eukaryota; kingdom Metazoa; phylum Arthropoda; class Insecta; order Coleoptera; family Cerambycidae; genus Pogonocherus; species Pogonocherus hispidulus. Next base: position 75,507,400 of record OZ004693.1, read on the forward strand.
AGCACACTAGCACACTAGTATTGCACACTAATTTCGGGATACCCTGTATACTTTGTCTTCACCAGTGTTTTATATTTATTGTTTATTATATCATTTTTACGATACAAAATATAATCAAATAGATCGAGGTAACGTAACGGTTATAATATTTCATTCCTAATTGAGTGCTCCGTTATCTCTATAGCCTGAAATTTCTGTAATTATTCTTACTTAGATATAAGAAAACAAAATAAGCAGCTGAAAGATACTAATGACGCTATTTAAATGACAGGCTTGAATGATTTTTACAGCTATCTTATGGAAGAATCACTGTTGATAAATGTATACCTACAGCATTTAAAGCTGTTTTAGGAAAACAATCTAAAAACCCTTCAGTTTATCATACGAAAAAACGAAAATGTTTTCCAGTAAACATTAAATTTTATTTGTACTGCATCCGTTTGATTGAGTATTATTTTAAGATGATAGAACGTTATAGCTTAATAGAGAGTAATAATTTAAGTTATTTAGAGATAAAATCGATCATGAAAAGAAGGATATCTATATTCATTTTTTATATTTCCAATAATAAAAGTAAACATTGGTAAAATATTAGTAAAAGTGAACTGACACAGCTGACGTCAGTTACGGTTACGATTTGAGTTGTCAACTTTTCCAAATCATTTGTTTAGCTAAGTATATCAACAGTAGATAAGGACTAACATGCTTATAATTAATAATCCCTCACTTGAATTGAACTCACCTAACTCACTATATATACGAGTATACAATGTGCGCTTGTGACACCTCAGACAAAATACAGGAAGGGCCAATAAAATCGAAGGTCTATATTTTTTCATGTAAGTAGACCCAAGGAAGAAAATTCCTAAATAGTTTTATTTCATTCTTATGGTTATTTCATGGCCAGCTATGATTTTTTAAAATTGCTTTTCTCAGGAAACCCATATTAGGGATTTTATTGTATAAATAAGGCAAATTATTATGTGTCTTTTCAATGTGACGAGACAAAAGATTTAAAATTCTTATATAAGATTCCATTTTGGAATATGTAAGTACGATCATATTAGCCTTACCTTCAATGACAATCAGATATTAAATTTAGCTTCTTGTCGTACCTTACATTTTCTAACAGCGACACATAAAATTCTGACAACTAATAAACCTCAATATTTGCTGAGTAGATTGAAGAGATTCCAGAATATAAATAATTTTCATAAGAGAAGCAGATTGTTATTAGCAATTCCCAAACATCGCACACTTTTATGTAAGTGCAGTTTCTAATGCAAGTAAATACTGTGGTCTCTTACCTCCTGAATTCACCCACTTTTCCATCCTCAATTTTAAGAAAAACCTTAATACATTTAGTAAAACAGGGACTCCAAAACAATAACGCGAAATGGACATAAGGACGATTCCTTCTGGCTGGCAACTGGACTGATTTGGAATTTTGTGAAACTAAAATTATTATTATTATTATTTTGTTGAAACTCAGTCGATGGGTTCCCTGGCTCCGGTTCTCAGGATCGGCCGCTGGTGATTATCAGTAGCTACTTCGTGGGGTGAGTAACTACTGAGTCCGGGATTCGGTGCTCTAACTAGACGTAATGAGCCCAGAATAATCGCCTTGTGCATTCTTCCGGCTAGAAGATCTGCCGAATTTCGGCATGCTGGTATGATCTTCAGTTCTAAAAGCAGTGTATCTCTTACACCACCGAGGGCTCCTATAATCAGTACCTACCACAAGTTTCACAATATGTTTTGGATGAAGTCTGTGGAGTTCGAAGAGAAGGTCTCGATGTTTGGTCCGTTTCTCCTTCTTTTTCAAGACAATGGTCTCGGCAGGAGCCGAGAACTCGATGACAAACATTGTTTTGAGCTAGGGGCTAAACTAGCCACTAGCTGGACTACATCAGGCTTATTAGCTCGAATATGCCTGAAAGTGGGAAATGAGTACTTCCAATAAAATCCGCATTTCTCATTCCCCACAACGGACTCAATATACCCCTGGGCGTATGCCAGCCCAGTGTATGGTGTTTCGTATGAGTGCCGTAGATTATTATTAAACTGATTATTGAATGATTGTATTCAATAATCTTCTTCTCAAATATATACCTACTCATTATATAATGAAACAGGTAATAGGGTCTTCTCTAGATTACTATACAGGGTTTTTCACGTAACCCGTTCATTAGAATATTTCAGAGACTACTACGATCTAGATTTTGAAACTTGGGGCACTGGGGTTTTTGAGTATTCTCGTTTCAAAAAAGTTATGACGTCACTGTAGCACTTCCGGTTGTACCGGAAGTTAGTAGTAACTTCGTTATTTTAAATGGAAAGGTATAGATTCATTTTTGGTATGGGGATATATTAACAAACCCATCCTAAAAAATTCCGTAGAATTCAAAAATGGAACAAAATCTATACCTTTCCATTTAAAATAACGAAGTTACTACTAACTTCCGGTACAACCGGAAGTGCTACAGTGACGTCATAACTTTTTTTCAAACGAGAATACTCAAAAACCCCAGTGCCCCAAGTTTCAAAATTTAGATCGTAGTAGTCTCTGAAATATTCTAATGAACGGGTTACGTGAAAAACCCTGTATACGTACAACCCATCACAAGATAATAAAAATATAAGTATAATGTATAATTTTTTCCCTAAATTATTTTTCAAAGTTCCAAAATGTTACGCTCTCTATTATTACTGTTTTGTATGTAGAATATATCATGTTATGATAAATTTATTTCTAAAGCTATCATTAGGTAAAGTAACGTTGCTTGGAATTTGGAAGGAAGTTTAATCATAAATTTTAGTACCGCCAAGGAAATAAAACATACGGACTTTTTTATATCTCACAAAATGATCTGTTCATTAATTTTTTATATTATTAGTTCTATAAGTTATTGAAATAAAATTGAATATTCTTTAAATTTTTTGTCGTTATTAGCAAAAAGAAACGATTGAATTTAGTCATGGATGTCATATTTGTTAATTAGATTGTTGCTATTTTGAGAGAATAATGTAAAATTACGAGTATTTAGCCAAGGCCATGGAATTATAAAATCTCTTGAAAAAAAACCTTATATTAATAAAGAAGCGTGAAATTTAATTTGGTCTACTGTGCGTTACTGCTACATTTAAACACGTTATACGTTTTCAAGGTTGGTTAAATATTTACCGTGGGTTAAACACAATCCATAATCTTCAAAGTTCTACACTAACTATTTAATTCCCTCTGGCTTTTACTCAAGTCGCTTTCAAGCTAATGACAAAAGTTATATTAACAGATATAATATGTGGAACTAGCAAACAGTTCTACGGTAAACTTCACTTCATATTTTCTAGCTACTATATATCTTCAAATAACTGTATAATTCTTGAGTAAGTTTGATGTAATTTACTATATGGAGTTACATCAGTTAATGACGGTTAAACGATAGGTGTCTTTAATTAAAACTGTCTATTTAGAAAGTATTATATAAATATGTAATGGTGTGACATATTTGGTTATGTTCACGACATAATAAATGTTTATTGTTTATAATAATATTTGTGGTGTAGCTGTATAAGTCATTTTAGCTTCATTAGGGATTAAACTGCCTAAAAAATAACAAAAACAGGAAACCAGAACTATTCAAAAATAAATATTGTAGTGCAGTATCATTGCCAACTTTTAAAATTTGCGCCAAAAATTAGTTATTTGTTTTACTAGGCAGAAAAGTACAGAAACCTTGGCTGGTTTCCTAGCCTCGGCTACGCCTTGGCTATGAAACACTAGCCGCGGCATTAAATCTGCTTTTCTGCCGTGTGAAACATATAACTTTTTCTCCAAATTTGTTCCAATTTCAGGCAAAATCGTCTTTTTTATATTTATTAATTGCGTTTCATTAACAACATCCAAATAATTAAATAATTTCAACAAAGATAACTGGCTCTTCGTTACTATGTTTACCGCTGATGACATTTGTAAAATTATTTGTGTAATGTCATTGTCAATTGAAATTACTAGTTTGATTAAATTATTACCTGGAACGTTACATAGCAACGATGAACTTTTAATGCCTAGGCAGTAAAAGTCCACTTTTAATGCGTAGGCAGTAAAAATACACCTTTACAGCCTGTCAAGTGTCATTAAAAAGCCGTTTTTAATGTCATTTGGAGAAAAAATATATTGATATATTGGGATTAAAAGTGTTATTTTTTTGACGAGCAAATTTTGTATGTGCTAGGCGAAGCGTAGCGTAGCCGAGCGGATGCAAAAATTGCGAGAAACTTGAAATCCGAATATAACATGTTATTTTTTTCTCCAACCGAAATCCCCCATTTAATTATTAATTTGTGCTTTGAAATTATTCAAACCACATTGGGATAATAAAGAAAAGTAGGTATAAGATATATCGATGTAGTCATTGATAGCTTGTTAAATATTAGTCGCTATATTGCTATTTGAGTTCATTTGTGATTGTTTGGGGTCCAATTTCTTTTACTTTAACGATTAAAAGTGCCAACTTTAGCTCCTTGTATTAAAAGTGACTACTTTTGTTACTAAGATATCATTTTTTTCAGTAAGGAAAATGTCAAGCTTACAGACTCCTGACAGTCAAAAAATGTCATAATTTTGTGACGGTTGGAAAAAAACACTGTACTTATAATAATGTGCAATAAAATTAAATATATGACACATTAACTAACATATATTTATATCATATATTGAATTTTATTGCACATCATACAGTGCTATACAAACTTTAAAAGTTTGCCTTGATAATACATTACTTCTTGTATCCTGTTTTTATTTTGCAAGTGGTGTAATGCCAAATGCAAACCTAAAATGAAATGTTTACTGCATCATGATTGTTAGTGAATATTGTTATTGAATATTTCTGTGGTTTTAATTGATTTTATTTTTATTTTAAGTATTAGTCGCAAGAAAAAATAATTTTTTGCATTTATAATTAATTTACATGACAATATTTAACACAATGGCATTAAAAATATTAATTGTGGCAGAACTGCAAAAGAGAATATTGACAAATTAATATTGACAAGCGATTTTTTCCTTTGAAACAATTATTACAAGTTTAATAGGTATGTACATTTTTTATACAGAACTCATAAAGTAACCAAATACCGAACCCTACAAAATATTCCTTATTATTGTTATTCTTAAGAGTTTAAACATTGCAATGGTGGTATTGATGAAGGAAAAATAGATGTAATGAAACGAAAATCATTTTGACAAATTTATTACTTAGAATTTCTATTAAACAAAAACAAAGTATTGCGTATATAATGCTGTGACTTATTTGTGGTGCGTTTTCATGATTCATAGTGTCTGTTGGTATTACACCACCTGTAAAATAACAAAACGGAAAAACTGGAAGCTTACAAATTAAATATTCAAAGTGCAGTATCAAGGCAAACTTCTAAAGTTTGCACCAAAAAAGTTTGTCCTTGTTGTACGATAAGAACTCTCTGTATGAAAAGAGTTATTTTATAAAAATTTTTAAAGATGTCAATATGACAAAAAGTACTTCTTTTTATACAAAGAGTTCTTATCGTACAACATTCTACCGACGAAGAGTTGAGGATCAACTCGAAACGTTTGGAAAAAAGCTAGTTAAGTGTTTAATTTCTTTTAAGTTTTATTATAATAATTATTTTATTTATACATATTTCAAAATATGACATAATATTATAAGTAGTCAAAAGAAACATAATATTTTATAATACATAGGTACTGGTATAATAATTGTAGCAAAAAAATACACTAATGAATATATTTTCTACAAACCAAACAGGTCGATTTTTTGTTTTCATTTTTAAGTACTACAGGTACTAGGATGTGACCTTAGCCATTTTCCTTTTTTTAAGTGTTTTATCCTTGCGAATCTGTATTTAGTTTTGCCTAAGAAAAAGACAATCTGGATCTGAAAAACAATGAAATTTTCTTCTTTTGGGAACCGAAAAAAACAGAATTTTTAATAAGACTCTTGGTTCTATTGTTTATTTTGCAATTTGCCACCACACAACGAATATTTGTGAATAATTTAAACACTTTTGTAAAGATAATCTCTCCAAGTAAGTCAAAATAATGGTGAACAATGAAATACGCAGCAAAAATTGTCACCACCCAGATAGCACAAAGTGATTCAAAGAATAGCTTCTGAATATTCTTTTCGAAGAATCGAATATACTGAGATCCATACATTAATGGATGAAGTTTTTCAGCGAATATCTATAGCATGAAAAAGTACACTGTTTTTTTTCCATTCTATTATTATCCTGTAATTGTTGGAATGATTGGGATAATTTTAGATTATTCGAGGTGATTAAAAAAATGTTGAATCTTATGAAAAACCCCAGGCGAATATATTATTTGAATATTACTGTAATCTTTTGTGCAGATTATTCTATTAATATGTTAAACCGAACGTTCTATGGTATATTTAAAGGACACTGCAGAATATTTGGAGAAGGATAAATTTTTGTATACCTAGCTCAAAATGGAAATTTTTGAGCAATTAGTGTAAATTTTAAATGTTTGTCAATCATTGTTATTTTTAGAAACTTTTTATAATAAAATGAACCCATTAATATTTTATTTGGAAGTTTAGAATAGTTTTCATTTTTCAACGCAATTAAAAAATGTAATTCTAACTGAATTTGGTCACATTCACTGATATTTATGTGGTTATGTGTACGAAAAATGAACAAAAAGTGGGTCGGTAGATAAAAAATTATAACCTTCGGAACGGAAACATTGAAGGTACATTTTTTGTTCGAAACGTCAGAATATGATTTATTCTGGGGTAGCATGTTGTTAGGGGTGAAGAAGACTTTCAAATTATGGTTTAAAAATTCCAGGTCCGGATTTAAAAAAATTAAGTTGAAGATGGTCCTGGAAAAACGAAACGTCATATTTAAAATCTGAATATCCTGGCCAATAGAGGGCACAAAGTTGCTTCAAGGAAGTGCTCTTCATTTTTCAATATATGCTCGAATAAGACTGCAAAAAAATTAAAACAAATTTCAAAATTTCAGTTTTTCTCAAATATTTAAAAACCTAATCAAGTTAGCCTTGATTTTTTTGGGGTATTACGTTGGTCGTCTGATTACGCAACTTTGCCCCCATTTTTAGCTTTTTCGTATCTCTTACAGTTTAAGAGATCCCAAAGGTGAGAAGCGAATTTGTAATAGCCCGTATTTATGGTGCCTATTATGTTGACTTTTTCTCATTCCTATAATGTTTTCATATTGTTACGGATCAATATTTTTTCTAGCAAAAATTAAAAATGTTATTGTCACGTAATTCACTTAATAATATTATTAAGAATTGTATTAAGTAAATACATTTTTTATGTTGGCCTCGTAGGGTACTTGACTTACTTGATTTGTTTGCAATATAATACCTTAAATAACTTAATAAGGAAAAAATAAACTTAGTAATAACAAACTTTCAAAAGCTTGTTACTTTTAAATAATTAATTGATTACTAAGGCTGTATGTCTCTGATATTTTCTTCGTACTTGTAGTAATAACGCTATTTCTAGTTTCGATAGTATCAATAGGTAATCTTGAAAGGAAGACTCTAAACTTGTATTCTTCTTTGTTTCCATAAATGAAGCAGTATCAAATGATTTCTACTTTACTTCATATTTTTCCATAAATATGAACTATTATTACATGGTACAGTAGTATTTCAAACTAACCATCATTTACCAGATAAGTTATCTTCCCTTTTGATAAATTTGGTGGATATGCCCTGGATGTTGTTTTGAACCCTCATTGGCTGTTCAGTATTTCCCGTTTAGTTTATTCCTTTATGTATCAAGCTGCTGCTTCATACATTATTGAAAATGAAAATTATTTCGGGATAAAAGCGTTGAGGGTGTGACAAACGATGAAAGCGTAGCGTAGAATGTTAACTTCTAAGCGAACAGATGCCCAAATCCATCAGTAATTGACAAGTGGCAGCTGACGATGGAAGAGCAAGCAAGCTACTGCTTTATTATATCCTAACAAATTGATAACAAAGCATTACAAAGCGATATTACGGTTTCTCTCAAAGCCGAGCAAGATGAATTGAATTTGAACAGAATTTATAATCACTTCTGATATTAGGTATTTATCGTTTTGCTATTGGGTGATATTTGGTGGTATTTAGGTCATTTTGAAATAAAATAATATGTAATAATAAAATAAGGTGACATCTACAATCAACATTGTCAAACTCTATAAAAACTGTTATATTAAAATCGATTAAAATATAAGGTATTGAAAAAAAACATGAAAAAACTATAAAATTAAATTAAAAGTCACTAAAATTTCGATTGATAGACCAAAGTAACTGGATCAATAATGGTTTTTAACTAATATGTCAAATTTACAGTTCTCTACTAATTTAGAAAAAATTTACTCTGCCTTCACTATATTTTTAAGTTCATGTCATTAATTAAAGGGGCGACTACTTGGGTTATTTTGTGCCCAAACTTCTTAAAAAACCAAGGATTTGAGGTTACTGATGTCCACGATAGAGGGTGTGGTTAGAAAAATCAATAGGCGCATTTAATTTTCGGGCATATTTCTAAAGCGCACTCCACACTCATGCGCGAATTCACGCCGCGATTTATGCGCGATTTCTGCGCGAAAAGCGTACCCCTCCACACTCGCAAACTTTGCAGTAAATAGCGTCTTCAACTGCAATGCAGGGCGAAGTAGCTAAGGCTGCTGCCGCGACGCCTTGCGCAATAGCGTACTATAATTACGTGTACATTAAAAATAAAAAGCAAACAAATAAAAAGTGGAAAAAAGAAGATGGTGGATGATCGAGATTCACCGTAATAGAACAAGGTAGGAATACACCTTTGTGTGGGTTGTGTGAGTAGTAAGGTATTTTATAATATAATCAATTTAAATTTTTCTTTATCACAGTCTAACTATGGAAGGCTGAATTCACACCGCCAGTGTGGATGCATTCGCGTTAGCGCCCCGTGAATGTCCCGCCCTTTGTCGCAGCACAGAAAACCGACTTTGTTCGAGGAATGGCGCGAAGCGCGAACGCGAAGACGCTAAAACCTCCACACTCACGTTCGAACCTCGACCATTCGCGGGCATTCAGGGGGCGAGTGTGGAGCTCGAGTTAGTTTGCTTTTAATATATTTCCTTTTTATCATTTTATTAATAACATATTGTCAGTGCACATATTCATTTTATTTAATATCATTTAATAATCCGCGATATATCTGCTTGGTGAACCAAAAATCTTACGTCAGCGAGAAAAAGCTCAATGAATCGCGGGAATAAGACAGGCAGTTCAAATTTCTAAAACTCATAATGAATAACTCCCACGTACAGCTTTTTATAGTTACGTAATTACAATAACTTCAAACAAACTACAATAAATCAAAAAAATCGGTTTCCATCATCAGACACATTCACGGATTTCTTAAAATAAACTGGATCGCTGATTCCTAACTATCATTTTGTCAGTTGTAAGGTGGTCGGCATACTGTGCTAACATTCCATTGGCTAGTTTTCAGCTAATGATGTTGAGGTATTTACAGAGGGAAATTTTGAAAATAGTTTGGTGAGATATGGGCATATGACTAACTAAATATTACTTATATGGATGGATATGGGTATAAAATATGTACACTGTTGTAATAAAAATACTTTAGCAGCGGGTCTAAAAAGTTAACTTAATATAGGGTTATATCAAAGATTAAATTGTATTATTTGTGCATTAGATATGACGAGTAATTGACAGGACTGGACTCGAGAGTTATATTTGTGCAGCAAAGGTACACATAATTTTTTTCTATTTATAGTGCATTTCAAATAATTGGAATCATCTCTTTTTAATTTGACTTGAAATGATTTTCGACAAAGTCGAAATTTATGTGCTTGTAAAGACACTCCCTACATGTACAAATCTTCCAATGGTATGTCTGGTAGGTACCTATGTATATTAAATTCATTGACGACACTCTTTATTTCTCCTGTTACAACTTCATTTTTTAAATAAATTTTACATTAGCCGGAATTATAACTGGTTCATAATAGTTACTTGTCTAAACATAATTTAGTAACTAACCCAAAAAACTTTGAAGTAACATGGTTTGTCAACCAAGTATTTGAACCTTGTCTGATTGCGGTATAAAAATTAGTTAGGATCAGTTTTGTATATTGTTTTGAGGAATTCTAATATCGATACCTTTTTGCCAAAATATCGTAAGTCACTCACTAAATTTTACCTTAGGCTACTTACGACAATTCTGCCACTCTGCCTATTACAGTTCTGTTACTTAGGATAAAATGTATGCAGTTATTTAACCGTGAAACATTTAAATACGCTTACATATTTATGGATCTATCTACCTCTGCCAAGAGGTGTATTTGCATATTATACTTACGATAGATCCATAGTCATTTTCATGGAAAATGTCACTTACGATAGTTTGGCAAAAAGGTATCGATATAAGGTAGGTATTTATCGAAGAATTAGACATATGTTTGTAGTTATTTTAATTGTGGCACTAAAAAAATATTTTTTAACTGAATGACATTATACAATTAGTAATATCAAGTAGGTAGTTATTAGTCAAATTTATACTTTACACTGTTAAGATATATTAAATATTGTGAATGAATTGGAATAGGTTAATCAATTATTTTGTTATAAAATTACATGAAATTTATAATACACAATATGGTAATGACTGCTTTTCTAGAAGATAACATTAACAACTTCAAAACTCAAAATCATTATGATTATGGTAGGAATTTAATAAAAACACATTGAAAATATAATTTATACACACAATCACATTATAATAGGAGTTTTAACCACACTTATAAAGCATATAAAGTAACCTATTATCCACTACTGAAATAATAAAAAAATATAAACTTAAATCAACCAAATTTAATTCACTTATTAAAATTAACATTAACATTTATATTAATAGACATTTCGTTCTTCGCTTTTTCATATTTCACTTCGTTTCCGTTAATAGGAACCTTGTAGTTGCTTCTTGCAACAAATTTTGGATGTCTCCTCTCCTGAGGAATGACTTGAACGAGAAGAACTTTGGATTTTCCTTGCAATACCAAGTTTGTTAGATACGGAGTCTTCAATATAGCTCTCTGCCACAGCAGGGCTCTTCCACCCACCATGCCGCTTGATGGGTGTAAAGTCGGCACCTTTATTTCCCAATAAAGTTATTGAAGTGCACCCTCATATAATGGCCAATATAAGCTTCCGCGTTTGCCAAGTTCAGAAACGGTGCAACTTTTGATGGTACTTTTGCCAATGTGTTGATTCCAACAGGCTGAAAAGTACATTTTTGATTCTTATAATGTAAAAAGAATCTGTTTTGTGATAAGTTCTTTGGTCTTAGGGAAATACATTTTCTACACATCTCTACGTCGTTGATAGAAAATCCTGCATTTATAATTTTAAACTTTCGTGAAATGCCGGTCTTGGTATCTGGTATCGAAACAACTGGATACGCGCCAGTGTCCTATACATTAGTGATTTTCAAATTCCTCAATTCGTAGCATCGACAAGCACCAGAGACTCCTATTACTAGCGCAACCTAAAATGATTCAAAGTATTATTAATACATATTGTCTAAAAAGTTAAGAGTTATTACCTTAATCATAAAATATTCTTTATCACAAGATTTAGTCAAAAATTCTTCAATTTGCACTCTTTCCAAAACTGCGGTCTTTTTCACCTTGTATCCTTTCGATTGACTCTTCAGATAAAAGATATCTACGTTTTTAGACTTTTATCGCAACCTTCAACATTGAATACTTCTACCAAATGGATGAAATGATGAAATTGCATGTTTTTTCTTCAGATTAAGAAATAAATAACTTGCACCTTGCATACAAAACTTCATTTATAAACCACAAAACAAAAAGAAAATATAAAAGCAGTGCTGGTAACTCAACAGTGTTACCATCATTTAGTTCATAAAATACCTAGAAGTTAGCACAGTATGGCGGCCACCTATCAGTTGTTATTTTTAGTTACCCCCACCAGTATGTATTAGCGATCCAGTTTATTTTAAGAAATCCGTGGACACATTACATCAAATCATGGATGAAGAAGTTACACCCTCCTACCAAATATTATATAGACAAATTGTAGCAAACATGTTTTGTTTTCCACATTATTCAAACATTAGCATTTTGTTTACATTGGTGCCCAAGTATTTAATCCTATCAAAAATATCTATTTTAATATACCGCCGAAATTGTTAGGGATTTTGTGACCGTCATTAGGTTTGTATAAGTTAAATAATCTAACATAGGCGTAGAATATTGGTCTGTATAAGGGATCTATGATTTACAATTTTGTCTTTATTAAAATAGGTGCGTTATTCACACATTTTCTGTAAATTATTTACTTAGTACTGTATACTCATAAAAATTTCTCTTTCGAAAAAACAAAAATTATCATCATTAATATGTAAATATTACGAATGTAGTAAGGATACCCCTATATCCTCCATCTGTAAACACGCCTTATATTAAAAATAAGGAGACTGAAACAAATTAGGCCAAAACAGCTATTCTCCTGGTTAATGCCACGCCGAGCGCTGAATTACAATGCCGTATTTTGTCTAACAATGTTAGAATCAAAAATACAAAGTTTGGATTGCAACGAAAACTATAAGGAAATACTCTGGACCTCACATCGCAGGATGTCACTAATTGCAGACTAGTTTCAACCTTTTTATCATCTCGTCAGTGCAATATAAGTGAGCATACCTAGGAATCCGAAGTCCAGAGTGTTTGGTACTAACGAGAGACAGCGCTATTACGGCTTGCGTACGCAAAGGCTTACGTATTGTACCAAATACTCGGGTCTTCGAATTTGAATCATAAAAAGGTCGAAACCGGTCTGCAATTAGTGAGATTCTACGATGTGATGTCCAGAGTATTTCCTCGTAGTTTCCGTTGCAATTCAAACTTTGTATTTTTGATTCTAACATTGTTCTAACATTCTAAACAAAATACGGCAAATTTTGCTTTGTAATTCAGCGCTCGGCGTGGCATTGACCAGGAGAATAGCTGTTTTGGCCTAATTTGTTTCAGTCTATTTATTTTTAATATAAGGCGTGTTTACAGATGGAGGATATAGGATCCTTTTTCTACACCCCATTGTTGAATGTAAATATTATTTGATTACTTTAACACGCAATGAAATGCGTAATGGAGCTTAAGGCAAAAACGTTTAAAAGCATGTGTTTACAATGAAATTTTCTGTTTTAATTTTCAGTTTTACAACTAACGGCACTAGCCCTTGCCAAAAAATTAAAAGCATCGACAAAGTCTGGTTTCAAACTACCACTTTGTCACAAAAGTAGAGCTTTTAAATTAAAGTTTTTGTGGCTTCCACTTCATGCTATCACAAAATAAGTGTTAAAAATGAATAGTTTATAATTATTCTCATACAAGGTAAAACAAGTTGATATAAATATAGTCAACGAATACTTCTTTTCCAAGATATATAAGTAGTTGATGGTTCGTAAAGAATAAAATATAGAAGTACCTAAGTATACATAAAATAAATAAATTGTACATTCTTGTTCTTGAAATATGCAAATCTCAGTACATTGTGTTGAGTATAATAAAATGTTCTGTATATTTTTAGATTTCTTAATTATTCTCACCCCTTAAAACATACCCGCTTATGGCGTTAGTCTTTTGTTATTGTGGGAGAACAAACATTTTGTGATCATACACAATGAATAATATAAAAAATATGCCATTGAAAGGTTATCTTTATTATCTCCAATAAATATAATCTTTATTTAAAATAATGACATTGTGAAGGTAAATGCGCCTTTTCGGTTTTCCTGGACATAAAACAGTGTGGGTGAGTCTGTATTACACACTCAGTCACTTCGTAAATGTCAAGATATTAAAATTTTCCAAAAAAGTACTTCTAAGTGATTTTTGTGCTCTTTTCAACCCTCTGATTAAAAACGCTCTCATTAAAAAAACAAGGGCAGCTACGTGTATAGTGATTTTTTTTAAATGGAACACCCTGTATTTTATTTCATAATTTGAAATCCTATCAAATTCTGAATATGACACCGTCTTTATTTTTTCTTGAAAGTGATAATATGTAAGTTAGGAACAATACAAGAAATTATCGGTACTAGGCCATGGATTGCACAATTATTGAAAACAAAGAAGACAAAAGTTATGCAAATAATTCATAACTTTGTTAATGATATTAATTTCATTTATTTTAATAAATATTTTGTTTCAATTGTACCGGGTGACCAAATTTGCTTGCTATTATAGGACAACTCGAGAACTAAGAGAGATACAAAAAAATTAACCCCCCTTTCTCGAGCTCTTTTTCTGAGACAAACCTAATGCCGAAATGCAAAATGGCCCATCTTCTTTTGTTTTTGAGATATTAGCGAATATTCGATTTTTCAAATTTTCGATGCCTGCGCATATCTCGGTTATTTTAGATATTAGAAAAAAACAACTTATATGTTCTTCAGACACTTTTTTAAAAAGGAATGCAGTGACGTAGAGAATATTTTAATAAGTTGTTAAAATTTCGAGTTATGACATAAACTTGTATTTTTTAAATGAAAATCGTAGTCGCCTTTGATGTAGTTAGAAAGATAATTTTTTTCTCTTTTCAGCTATATATAATATGTGTGGTTAATTTATTCGGCTTGACTATTTTTTAAGGAATCTTAGAATTTTTAAGGTTATTAATAGCTGCCATTTTGTTTTGGCATAGTGGGCGTAACTTCACAGTAATAATTGTTTCTTATATAATATTCCAGCATGTCGAATTTTTCATAATTTTGAAATGCCATTCTTGAAATTTAAAGGTAGGTATTCTAAAATTTCTAGGAAACAACTATTCGTAGATCAATTATTATAAGCGGTATAAATTACAGATATAAAGTGATAAATGCAGTTACTGTCAATAACTTAAATTTCAAACAAAAGATATACGTCTACTACGCGAAAATGAAATGGGAGCTATTAATAACCTTAAAAAGTCAAAGATTCTATAAAAAATAGTTAAGTCGAATAAATTAACCACACATATTATACATCGCTGAAAAGAGAAAAAAATTATCTTTCTAACTAAATTATAGCCGACTACGATTTCCATTTAAAAAAATAAAAGTTTATGTCATAACTCGAAATTTTATCAACTTATTAAAGTATTGCCTACGCCACTGCATTCCTTTTAAAAAAGTGTCTGAAGAACATATAAGTTGTTTTTTTCTAATATCTAAAATAACCGAGATATGCGCAGGCATCGAAAATTTGAAAAATCGAATATTCGCTAATATCTCAAAAACAAAAGAAGATGGGTCATTTTGCATTTCGGCATTAAGTTTGTCTCAGAAAAAGAGCTCGAGGAAGGGGGGTTAATTTTTTTGTATCTCTCTTAGTTCTCGAGTTGTCCTATAATAGCAAGCAAATTTGGCCACCCGGTGCAATCCATGGCCTAGTACCAAAGTTTACAGAATAAATAGTAAAATAAATAATAAATAATAAAATATATAATAATAAAATAAATAATAATAAAATAAATAGTAAACTAACTTACATATTATCACTTTAAAGAAAAAATAAAAACGGTGTCATATCCAGGATTTTTTATAGGATTTCAAATTATGAAATAAAATAAAAGGTGTTCCCTTTAAAAAAATTACTGTACATGTCGCTGCTCGTTTGTTTTTTTAATGAGAGCGTGTTTAATCACAGGGTTGAAAAGACCACAAAAAATTATTTAGAAGTACTTTTTGAAAAATTTTAATATCTTGACATTTACGAAGTTACTAAGTGCATAATGCAAACTCACCCACACTATATAGCTATATAACGTATATAGATATACAGCAGATCGAACCCCTACATTGGCGTTTCGTGACAGAGCAGAAGTTGCAGAACACATTAATATTCAGTGTTCTTGAACGTTAAGCAAATTGCGACTACAAAGCCTGTCATAATCCTCTTTCTACAGTGTTATTATGCAGAAACGATTGTGCTAATTATCGCTGCGTGCCGTGAGGTTTCAGGACCTAATACTTAATTTGAGAGGTGTCCTAGCGAATAGTTTTATCAAATTAATTAAATTAATTAAAAAAAGTAATGTAATTAATTGAATTAATAAAAACTAATTCAAGAAAGTAATTATCAAATCTGACGAAGATCTGAGAAAGAAGAACGAAAAAAGTTACATGAAAAAAATTCAGCGGTGTGTTATATAATGTCTAAACCATTGAATTTAAAACGACAGGAAGGAGGGTACGCTCTATCGGCCACAGTAGAAAACGGGACGGAAGCGGCCATCTTGAACGGCCAAGTGTGACTCATTTATTGTTGACTATTGATAGAGGTTGTGTTTGTAAAAGTGCCTAAAACGAACGGTTATGGTTAGTTGTGCAGCTTGTGGTTGTTCTAAAACCACGAAAAATAAAAATTTTGGGAGTTACATTTCATAGGTGTGTTATATTCTTTCGTTTAATTTACTTATATTTATATATTGATGCATTTCAAAAGATTTGATTGTAAACATCATTAAATGTCAAAATCATTGTCAAAACAGCACGCGAGGCAGATCAGTAGCGTAACATAGGTACATGAGGTTTGGGTAGGTATTTTTAGTGTAAAATGTTTCCAAGTAAAAAAAAATGTATATTTTTTGTTCAAATTCACCGAAACTTTGTTATATTTGTTACGAAAATAGTATTGTTGTGAAAAAAGTGTTAATTTCTCCACTGAATATATTTATTCCACTGAGTAACCTTTCAAAACGGTACGCCACTGCCATACCGGATACAGCCTTGCGCCATTTGCAACAGCCATTCTGGACGCATATTCATGTAATAAAGGCTCCTTCCTGTAGTTTTAAATTCAATCGTCTAAACAACCCCAAATTCATAAATCCTATTATCTCCAGTATCGATGTGAATGAATTCAAAGTTTCACAGATCATATTCGTTAATGATTTGCTATACAGCGTGATACAGATTCATTGTATACGCCTCTTTCCCCCCTTATTTCATAAGAACAACATTTAAAACGAAAAGCATTTTAAGATCAATACTTACAAAAACAAAACTAATTAATGATAACAATTAAAAAAATTGTATTTACCAAATTCCCTGTGAATGTGGTGAATATTATATTGGTGAGACACCTAGACTATTACAAAATAAGGGTCCGTGAACATAATAATTATGTTAAGGATTATCAAGTCTACATTAGTAATATGAAACATACATGGGATAATGATCACAGAGTTGATTGGACATAGCCCAAAATTACAAAAACAAGAAAAATCAGTTAAAAGAAAATTAAAAGAAAGTGCTTTTATTAAACGTAATGATGATAATTGTATCTCGTCAGAAACAATATTCATAGATCAAACGTGGCTTCCTCTACCCCAGAAGGATGTTACCAGTGGAAAATTAATAATAACATAGTTGTCAGTGCATGTGATGACATTTTGAATTAAAATGGATCGACTGAAAAAGATAAAAAAAAAGCTAATTAAGTTTTTAATTTTTTTTAGATTTTATTATAATAATTATTTTATTTAGACATAGGTAGGTAATTCAAAATATGATATTACAAAATTGTGTATAAAACTGAAAAACTACTGTAAAACTGTAAATATTTATTTTTATTGCATATTATACAATGATTTTTTGCGGCAAAGTTTAGAAGTTTGCTTTGATACTACAATTTGAATACTTCTGTTTTCCTGTTTTTTATTATGTTACAGGTGGTACAATGCCAAGAAAGACTACAATGAATTATGAAAATTCACTACAAAAAAGTTACAGATATTATTACATACTATAGTATTTTCCTTTAAGGAAATTATTCAGTAATGGGAGATACATTGGCTTATTTATTTAAACGAAATTCAAGTTGTTTAGAAAAATTAAAGAAAGTGTTTAGAAAACACACATATATTTACGAATAGTACGAATCTACTTTATATCTAATACAAATAAAACCAAAACAGCTATTCTCCTGGCTATATATGCCACACCGAGCGCTGCATTACAAAGCAGAAATTTCCCGTATTTTGTCACGGTTAGTTATAGACATAGTTAGAATTAAATTACAAGAATTGGGATTGCAACGAAAACTACGAGGAAATACTTGGACCTCACATTGTAGGATG
The DNA here is from genome assembly GCA_963924545.1 of Pogonocherus hispidulus. Taxonomy (NCBI): domain Eukaryota; kingdom Metazoa; phylum Arthropoda; class Insecta; order Coleoptera; family Cerambycidae; genus Pogonocherus; species Pogonocherus hispidulus. The sequence goes on from OZ004693.1 coordinate 75,525,611, forward strand.
TCTGTCACTAACTGCAGACCGGTTTCGATCTCTTTTATGAATCTTCAGGCACAGAATTTTGGGTGTGTAATTCTGTGCTTCAGGTATGATCACTTCTATTGCACTGACGAGATGTGACTATTATTGTATAAATCAGTGGTGGCCAACCTCCTTGATAGTCCGAGCCATATTTATACTATGCCGAGCCGTACTATGAAACAAATTTAGTTAACTTACCAAAAATTCCAGATTACCAATTATATCCGTACAAAAGTCATACAAATTGTTTCCTCCAGAGTACAATGTCAACTGTCCGTTACAATGAAACTTTACAAATTCAAAGTCGGTTTGGAGTCGGTCGATTACGGACGATTACGCCACTGTTTATGTTCGTTCGCGCAGTTTTCGATGAGTCATATCATTCTTAACTTTGAAACACATACGGAACGATAATAATTTTTTAAAATATAATAGCACAAAAATGAAAAGGGAACTCGGGTACATTTATCGAGAGCCACAAATAATCCTTCAAGAGCCGCATGTGGCTCGCGAGCCGCAGGTTGGCCACCCCTGGTATATATATTTATTTGTTTCTTTTTCTGTAAAAGCATGCCAAAAAATACAAAAATCCAGTATCATCCTCCACTATTTGGTATTTTGATTCGATAAATCGATATATCCAGTTTAATCAAATAGATCTATCCCAAAAGTAACGAAACCTTTTTACAGCATCTTTGTTTTGATGAAATTCATACGGTCATTTTTAATTTTAGTCTGCCGCCAACGATATCTGTTACTTTGTAATTAATTATTTTTCATAATGGAATGAAAGTATTATTATTATGTACCTATGTATAAAACATATTTTTAAACGAGTTTTATGAATGAAAAATACAGAGAACATTAATTTAATTAAAATTATGGTTTAAACGTTGAAACATTTTGGGTTACCAAAATAAACATTTTATATTTTGATAACAAAACAGAGAAGCCATTATACATAGAAATACTTAATAGAAACATAATTTTTTTGTCATTGTTTATATGCGCACAATTTTCTGTAAATATTTAAATATTTTGTATGTAAATATTTAATAGTTATAAAGTAAACATTGTATGTCTTCTTACATAATTTATTTATTTGGAGATGCCGAAAACAACTACTCCACGGGCAATATGCCCCGACTGGCGTTGCATTACATCAACATCCCCATGGATGTCGCCACATCCTTCATCAAGACCAAATACCAGACAATGACCGGTTTCGATCTTGTTATGATCTCGTCAGATTACCATAGGTATCGGAATCGATGAATGATCTGGCATTCAATGACCCAAAGAGGGCACTACGATGTATTTCACTGTATCTCGCCACTACAAACATTCTTGTTACATAAGTTTTGCGATCTTACGATAGTAGGATGTGCAACCGCGATTAAGCAACAGTGGAGTCGGGGTTCATATATTATCTCTTTTTCTTTTATTATTACTATTATTATTAATACCTAATATTGAATTGTGCGCCAAGTAATTTCCATCTACATACTTCTAAAATATCTATGCAAAACTAATTCGAATGGCTCTCAAAAGAAACTTCCTAAATTTTCTGCTATAATTAATTTAATATAAAAATTTTTGTGGTAAATAACAAGAATATTACAAAAGACACACTCAGACAATTTTGGGCAGCACAAGGAGTTAATTTTTGATATCATACGTTTAAGAGAAATGGATGCAAACGAAAAGAAACATATACGTTTCGAAATGTCGATTTTCGAAGGGTCTCAGTAAATGATTTACGAATATTCGCAACTATATACGTATGCTACATTTGTTAACGTAGCGTTCGAGGGACAAATGAATTACTTGTAGACACTTTCCCGTCATCATAAAATCATAATTCTCGTCTAACCTGTCGCAAGTTGTTGTTCTGTTACTTTTATAAAGTTATACTCTGGTTAGTTTATTTTTTACTTGGAGGTATTAATTACATAGAGATGAATGAGGACAAAAAACGGAGCGCAAATGTCACGGAAAAACAGAACAGTCTATGAAAAACAGAACAGTCTGTTTGTGGAGTTTGTGAAAAAAGGGCCGCAGTTAATTTGTAGCAAAGAAAACAAATTAGTACAGGTACTTCAAAAGACATTACCAAATACTTAACTTCCACTTCCAAAGAATTTCAAAGCAATATTATCTACAATAACAAAAAAAAATATGACATTTCAGGAGCTTTCTTGTTAATACCAATCTACATTTGTTATTACATATAGTGTACAATGGTTCATTGTGCGGAGGAATATAAGGTTTCAAGAGATCCACCAGATACCGAACAATGTCTTTAGACAATCGAAACATGTTAATAAACTGCCTTTCGGATTGCAACAACGTCTAATAATTCATTAATTTCCAAAACTACTGGAAAATCAATGTGTACAACTAAATCAACAAAACTTGCCTTACCTCACTTGTCATATAGTATAATTATAGTACGTAACTGCTTTGAGTTCTCTTGTACACTGCTCGCAGCAAAATAAACGCAAACTTACGCATATGCAAAGATACGCGTGATCAAAAATTGGATTTCTCAGTCTTAAGTATCGTGCGCGTACTTACGAATACTTTAGAAAGTTGCGAGTGATCAAAAATTGGCTACCAGGAGAGATAAATAACTACACTATAAATATGTCTAACTCTCGAGAGTACTGCTTTGATGAAGGTGAAATAGGTTAAACACTGTATCACCCCCATCAATAAAACTGTTTCAAAATTACCTTATACCTACTATTATTACCACTATTAATTATTTTAGTGACCTTTATAAATAAGAAAACTTGCGACTATTTGTGAGGGAAAATGTAGGCAGTATGTTAGCTAATAAACTAATAAAATAATATTGGTAATGGGGTACAACTGTAATGGGTGAAACTTATCTCGTAAGAGATAGGGATGCGGTTTTCGCATTGTTATTCTTTTGACAAAGAGCACAGGACTCGTCCATGAAAATTGCTCTAGCTATTACAGATTCTCGGCAACTCTCGAAAACATACCAATTTGAACCACCCTGCACAGTACGATGTCGTTATATATTTTCTTAATTTGCATTTGCATTAGGCAATGCGCCAACATTTGAATAAGGAGCTCTTGTGCACTACTTTGTTTGTACTGAAAGGACAAATGAAACTAAAAGATGTAATTTCTAGGTAACATTGACGTAGTTTTCTACATGACACCAACACACTATACTGCGCTCGACGCGCGTTTCGTCAACCAAGTTGGCCAACCAAATCGCCCACTTAGAATAATAAAGTTCTATCTGAACATTCAACCATATTGAGAAATCAAAGGCTAAAGTTTGGATAACTTATAATCTACTATAAAATTAATGATATTCAATTGGGATAAATATTACCCCAATATTGCATAATTTATCCCAATTGAATATCATTAATTTTATAGTAGATTATAAGTTATCCAAACTTTAGCCTTTGATTTCTCAATATGGTTGAATGTCCAGATAGAACTTTATTATTCTAAGTGGACGAAATGTAAAAATAGTATGAATGGTGACAGAGGGCCAATTCCATATAGCCCGCTTTATTGGTTAGTAAGTCACGGTTCACTGATCCGTCGTGGCGGTTCACTGAACCGTAGAAATAGTTCAGGTGTAAATAGGACACAGTGTTAGCATAGGTTTAGCCAACCCAATCATCTGCAGATGATGCCAACTTGGTTCGCGAAACGTTCGTTGAGTGCAATATAGTGTTTTGGTGTTATGTGGAAAACTACGTCAGTGTTAGCTTCACACCAAAGGTTCGAACCCTCTTCAAGATGGCAATTTCTAGGACAAATGAATAAAACAAAAAAAAATTGTGGCGGCGACTTAAAAGAAAAAACGAAGGTAAAGGTATCAATCTGTCGAAATTGTTACTCCTCATCAGTAGCTGCTGAGCGATAGTTCCGCGAGAGTGAATATTTAACAAAAGCCGGAGACTCCTCTTCTCTATGTAACGCAGCTGTAATGAAATGATGTAAGTATATCGTATACTTTCCTTACACTATTGAGTTGTATTTCATATTTATTCCATCTCAAATCTTATTCCTCAGCTACATTATACTGATGAGGACCAACAAGTTCGAAACATGGATGATTGTTGTGTCGCGTTATTTCTCCTTTGACTTCAAACATCATCCAAGCTTACATCCAAAAGTTGCATTCCTTAATTCCACTGCCAGATATTATAGAACGTAAAAGAATCACGTTCAGATCTAATTATATAAAAGTATTTCTGTATTATGTAATTTTTCAGAATATGCCTATATTTTAGCTACTTATAACAATAATGTTTGAACATAGAGAACGATCATGGCAACACATTAAACATTGGCGCCTTCGCCATATTTTTTAAAAATGTTCTTGAATGGCAACGGCGATAGTGCACTAATGCTATATTAAATACCTTCTGGTTAGATGCCTTCTAATACACTAGTGGATTAAAATTCATAATACCACGCTGTTGACAAATAAACAAACGCATGTCATAGAAACCACTCCAAGATTTTCTAGTTTTCAGCTCAAAATCAATATTCTTGGTCAAAATAAATTTCTCAAATCTGACGTTTTTCGAAACCAGAATTTTCACCTGCTCTCACACGGTTTTCACTTTCCTAATTGACCGGTTTTGTCCGTATGGTCGTGGATAAATCGTTGAAAACATGACATTCGGAAATTAGCAGCCTTTAATCCTCTCGAAAAAATGTAAATTTTAATCCCCTTATATAATTAATAACTATTATAAGATAAAGGTATTTAAAAAATCTCCATTCGTATTTTTTTGTATATTTCTTTTTTCACTGTTCTGTACCACATTGATTAGGATTTATATTAAATACCTCCATTAAAAGAAGTTCTTCATTTATATGATCAAACTGAGCATTTCTATCTGAAGATGTTTCGCAGCATAATTTGAATTCAAATTCTAAATTGCATCTTGACATTTTTATCAAGCAGCCAATAGAGAATTTACTCTACTGAATAACATTCTTTTGTCCAATAATACCAAGGTCAATAAAAGGTGAACGAATAAACGAAATGTATCCAACGGATAATATATTTAAAGACAGATTTATTACGGGAATGCCTATCATATACAGGGTGTCCACCTAGTGCGCGTAAGTCCAATATCTGGGTTAATAAAAGAGATAACTTAATTTTTTTTTCTACAGGGTTGTCTAATATCCCGAGCTGCACAAAATGAAAATATATTTACATATTCAGGGTGTTCAGTTTTTCCTGGACAGGTACCAACCTCGTTTTTCTAAATGGAAATATATATTTTTTATTGCTTTTTCTAACTAAGTATTTGGTTGTCTAATATCCCGAGCTGCACAAAATGAAAATATATTTACATATTCAGGGTGTTCAGTTTTTCCTGGACAGGTACCAACCTCGTTTTTCTAAATGGAAATATATATTTTTTATTGCTTTTTCGAACTAAACCCTTGATTTTAGTAGGACTTTCATCAGCCTTCCCTATACCTAACTTAAACTGTTTTTGAAATATTGACGGGTGAATATTGACATTTTTGCAACTTTGACACCCTGTAAAATCTAAACGGTTTGAGATCAAGCAAAACGGTTTGCACATTCCTATCTTAACTTTTCATAAGCTATCGTTTGATACTAATTTCAAATTTATACAGGAATAAAAAATTTTCAAAATTTTCAGAAAATTTTAAATTTTTGGATAATTCTGAAATTAGTACCAAATGATAGCTTATGAAAAGTTAAGATAGGAATGTGCAAACCGTATTGCTGATCTCAAACCGTTTAGATTTTACAGGGTGTCAAAGTTGCAAAAATGTCAATATTCACCCGTCAATATTTCAAAAACAGTTTAAGTTAGGTATAGGGAAGGCTGATGAAAGTCCTACTAAAATCAAGGGCTTAGTTCGAAAAAGCAATAAAAAATATATATTTCCATTTAGAAAAACGAAGTTGGTACCTGTCCAGGAAAAACTGAACACCCTGAATATGTAAATATATTTTCATTTTGTGCAGCTCGGGATATTAGACAACCCTGTAGAAAAAAAAATTAAGTTATCTCTTTTATTAACCCAGATATTGGACTTACGCGCACTAGGTGGACACCCTGTATAGACACAACTGCCTCCCTTTCAGCATGTTATGGATTTTACAAATCATGTTCTTGCTAGTTTTAATTGTAAAAGATCTTCGCTAAAAGATCTCACTGTTTTTTAATGATTTACTTATGCTCTGATTTTCATTACCGTGAAATCAATTGCTTGCTGGTCTATCTCGATTTTCCATGACTGATTCTATCTAAAAAATGTGCAAATAAAATGGCCGGCGATTTTTTACTTTAAATCGATTTTTAAACAAATCCGCTTTTAGTAAAATGATAGGTACCTATCATTTATCTGTTTGACGATTTATTAGGTATCTATAATAAAGAAATATAAACTATAATATAATGTACAGTACGAGGGGTACAATCAGTCCACTATGTGGTACTTATCATTTTAGAACGATACGAATGAACAAACCAACGATAGAGCGTTTTAGGCCTTCTAGTTGGACCATCTTATACAACCCCATTATTTCACCCCAATCATTTCGCTGGTGCAGTTCCTGGAGTCCGCCCGTGTAAGCGAACTGTCAATTTCGTCCACACCAACGCTTTTCCGAAATGAGAATTCTCTAGACGAATGTATTATCTACTTGTAATACTAGATCAAACGGAGTATTCACGTAACCCTCAGTATAATGATACCAACACAGGAACAGTATAAAAACTTCAAAATCGGAAACAGAAAAATACCTAAAATAACGCCCCACGAGCTTTTTATTAATGGTTGGAGAAGCTAACACTTTAGAAAATATAAGAATCTCACCTCTAGTAGGAATACCTTATGCACTGAGATGTTTATTATATCTATCTGCATTCAATCCCTAAGCAACGTAGAACACGGATATATAAACTCCACAAAATTTTTCAATAACACAAATATCGTCTCCTCCTGCGATTTTAGTGAGAAAGCCGTATTCTCCGAATTGTTTGTAATTATTTCACTAATTAATCACTTATCGAAATGTGTGCTGCCTTGTAAACCAAACCAATATATTTTGGTTCGCTATAGTTTTTGTTTTGTCAGAAAAAAGGTTTTAAATCTATTATTTCTAATAAAAATCACTAGAGGACTCGACCAGTACGAAAACAAATTTTAAAATATAATGTCAAACCATTTATCTAGATATATACAGGACGATACAAAATAACATCAATTTCAAATAAATGTATTCCCCACCTTCCAAATTCCATAGTACGGATCTGTCCTAGATCAGAAGTAAGATATTTGCGCTTGGAAATTGAAGTGTCTAAAATTCTGATGCGTGTTTAGAGTAAAAGTTTTGATTCCTTATAACTTTTGTGTAACTTGAAGTCTTCACGCTTCCTTGTTTGAATTCATATATATTACGTCATTTATTAATAACTTCACTTATTATACTTACTTATTATTAAGAAGCGACTCCAACAGTAAGACATAAAAATGATTCCTGAACATTATTACCTTTCAGAGTTACCTAATAATTTTAAATTGCAGTTGTACAAGGAAATTCCTGCTAAATCCTTTCCGCTAAAAATAGATTGATACATAAATACATTTTCTACCTTCTGCAACTCAATTTACGAACGTTTTAAAGTTCAGCTTCAATTTATTTTACGAGAGGAGGCAATTTCGAGATGTAAAAGTCGAAGTAATTTATAGGTTCATCAAACGCTGTAGCTTTAGAGTCGGCAGTAATTAAAGAGTACTCGAATTATTTCGCTGGTAGAATTTCAAATTTAGTGACAAGGAAGGAAATTTTGAATTTGAAGTTTCTAAACAGCTAGGGTATAGTTTTTATCTGACGAAATATGGAGCAAAAGTTTGTTTGGAACTTAAAAATATAATAAAATAAATACGAAGTACAAAAGTTAAGGCTATTAGTTTTTATTTTTCTATAACAATGGCGGTTACAGATGTCTGTAAATTACTTATTTTTGATTCCAGGTTCCGAAGTATTGATTTTGCATTCTAAAAAGGAGTAAATTTTTTGTATTTACGATAATTGACGGTTTACTGTAGAAATATGAATCAGATTTTTCATAATCGTCATAATTTTTCTTGTATTAAGGAATTGTGTGAGAATTAATAAACGAGTGATACAATATTACGAATCAAGTGTTAATTATTATGTATGAACTGAAAAGCGCAATGGATTTTTCAAGTGATGAAAAATATTTGCCATTTGAGTTACAATTCAGTATCGCAAATTATTATTTCTCAAAAATTTGTAAGATAATATGAAACGGCTTATAATGACTTCAAATATGGTGTAGGTACTTAAAAGAAAATTTATAAAATACGTAAAAATGCGTTTCTGGCTTATTTCCAATGCAAAATCGTAAAAGTGAAACCCCAACAATATGGTCAATTTACTTTTTGGTAAACAGTTCACTGAATGTTAAAGGAAAATATTAATATAATAGGGTTTTCAAATTTGGTGCCTTATTTGAAAAATAAGTCTGTTGGATATCATCTAGAGAAGCCTAGATTCACCTAGGCTTCTCTAGATTCTTCTAAATTCTAGAATCATCTAGAAGATTTTGACGAAAGTAGAAATCGAAACACATACACATATTATCTTCAGTCTTCAGTTTTACCGCCCTAGTCCATACGTCACCCAATAAGAAAATAAGGATGAAATGAGCTGGAAAAAGATAAATAGACGAGAGAGGTTTTGCTGTAAGGTGTGTAAAGATGGCAATAGAGAGAAGAACTTATAATCGTGTTAATAACTTTCAATTATGATACCAGCAGTGGTAAAGTAATTAGTTTATTACGTTTACATATTTTAATTAGGTTTATATAAGTTGTAGTTGTCGGAAAGCGGCGCGGTTACCCGCTGCACTAAGGCCTTTCGACCCATTGCGCCTGCCGCTACTCGAGAGCTATTGGACGAGACCCGTGCTATCCGCATAGGCCAACACCCGTTCCAGAGGAAGCTCTCTAATCCTGGGGCAGGAGAAATGCTGCACCCAGATGTTTGTGTCTCTTGACCAAGAGGCAGGCACAGCGACAGAGGATGTGAATGGAGTCCTCGTCATCGTGTCCGCAAAACCTGCACCTTCTAGTGTCACTCAGGCCAATAGTGTTATGGTGCTTTTGAGATGTCCGTGACCTGTCAATAGTCCTGTGGCAATCCTTATGCTGTTACGACTTAGCGCAAGTATTGATCGAGTTGCGTTCGACCAAGTCCCTTCAATTAAGAGCTTGCCTTGTCGCAGCCCAGTCCCGTTCGACCATTCTTCCACTGATCTTTTCATGATCCAGTTTTCAATAGACCTTGTTCCATAACTAGGCGGAAGCCCGAGAACTGGTTGGAACATTAAGTACTTACACCAATTTGTGTTAAATTTGGCCTTCCACAAGCTTGGTAAGGCATGTCGAATATCATATATCAAATATTAATAATTTTTTAACATATATCTGGTAAAACAATAATGGTGATAACAATTATTGTAAGTTAGCTTAACTTGTACTCCTTAATAAAATATGTTTTTCCTTTGTTAACACATTGCATTTTATTTGAAAAACGTTATAAAAGTCGGAACATCGGCAATTTTGCGAATAAGGATTTTTTTTTTCGTTTGTCCTACACTCACAAGCTACTACACATTATATTTTAGAATATACTAAATTACCTCTATAAAAGCAAAGGGGTAGTTTAGTTTATTACGACACTCACTGCTGGGTTTCTATCAGCTTTTAATTACCTACTTTTAAATTGTTTAGTTTTCCAATTATGCGGTCTTCTACAATGTTATCATTTTACATTGCAGATATTGTATTTGTAGTTATAGCGAAAAAAAGGGGTTTGAATTTAATTATTCATATTAAAATATTACATTAATATTCATACTCTATATTCGCGCTTATATAAACTTACATAATTGTTCATTATAACTTTATATGATTCATAGTTTCCTTTGAGATTACACCACCTGTAAAATAACAAAAAGCAGGAAACCAGAAGCATACAAATTAAATATTAGAGAGTTTTTGAACCCCTTAAATTTTAGCACGTCGTTATCCTTATCGTTATTCTGCGCATGCGCAGTGCCAAAAATAGTATCATTTTCGGCACTGCGCATGCTCAGAATAACCATAACCATAACGATAACGTAAATTTTAAGGGGTTCAAAAACTCTCTAATCAAAATGCAGTATCAAGGCAAGCTTTTAAAGTTTGCCCCCAAATGTTATACCTACTCGTACTATAACATTTACTCGTAATAAACAACCAATAATTAGTCATTATTAAAAATAATAGTTAAATAAAGTTGACAGTATCGAGGATTTGGGAGTTACTACTGATTCTGTAAGACCGGCAGTTAGTGACAGATTTTTGGTTTTAGTCAGTATACCTTACAGATGATATTATAACGAGTATATTCTCAGGACAAAAAGGAATTAACCAAAGAGTCATCCCGGGTTTTTCAAAGAGAAAAATGAGTTTTCTTTTTTTTTTGTTAGCAAATTATAGGTTTTAGTATGATTTTAGTTCGGCTGCCATGTCTTTTAAAATTAAGATCAACACAGAAAGTTCCTTGGAAAACCACCGGCATACCGGTACCGTGGGTTCAAAGTGGTCCAAAAACTGTGGTTTTGTGAACTTGTATTTGAGTAAAGAATTTTTCCGCTTTTCCGAACAGACTGCCAATGATAAGTATACAACTTTTTGTTATAAAACAGCTGAAAAACAAGATGACAAACCGTTTGAAATTACGTTAATTGAATTACAAATACTGAACTGCTACTGGCTAGTAGATAGATAATTTTATGTTATTCTACATAAAGTTGCAATAAAATTTTATCTATATTATAAGGCTAAAACCAAATGCTCTTGCACCGCGGTTACGATTGAGTTAAAGGTAAAATAGAGCTGAGATCACCATAAAGTGGTAATTACATGTAATGAAATGTGAAGAAAATGAAACTCAGCACAGCGTTCGTTTCGCAGCCACATTTATGGTAGAACGTTAATTTTAAATTTAATTACCATTCACAATGTCCAATATCTAAACTATAATGGAATCTACAATTTCTATTTTACAAAATGCTGATTCTGCCTGACGTTAAATAAAAAAGTTGAAAACGTTATAATAAAAGAATAACTAACATTACTACATCATGAAAACAAGAAAATATATATAAAGGAAAGAGCCCATAAGTTGTACTATACTTTAGAGGAAAGATAAATTTAATAGTGCTATACAAATGTTGTATATCTCATTTTACATTTTGGAAAATTCAAATAGAGAAAATGGAATGGAATGGAATACCCTGTATTTTTTTACGCCTTGTTATGTAAAATTAAATCATCTTTAAACGTCATTTTTCAAAGGCTCCTTCTTCCTTCTCCGCTTTCAAGGCTAGTTGTATATAATTTGTTAATCAACGCTCTGACACATTTTAACAAATATTTTTATAATCATAAATGTAAATTATAAAATAAATATACCAAACCTTATCACTGTACAGCCAATGAAAAGCTCTATCTAAATCTAAAAAATATACCTATATGATATTGCATTTACAAAAAGTTGTCTCCATTTCTATCCCATCCCATCTTAAATGGGAAGTTGATATGTCACTTCCTAATGTAAAGATATTCGCAAAGTATCTAAATCTATTAACGCTTTCATGTCCTATAAAAAATAATCTCTTGTACCTATATATTATTTATATTTTAACTTCAAGACCTCATGATTACCCGTCGACTTACGGACACCCTGTATAAAAAATTAAAATTGAACTTCATTGTTTTTCGAATAGGTAGGCACATAACATCCCTACCTCATACTTTACCAATCCTCTTGTAAAAGGTTTTTATTTAATCGGTTTTTAGTGTACTACTGAAAAGTTACGTAATAATCTTGAAAATTTCAGTAAAGTAGCTAGTAGCTAAATTGTTACAAGCTAATGGAACAATTAGCCGTAAGCCCATGAATAGAAAATTAGTACTTACTGGGAGTGAGCATTTACTTGAAAGAACTGGAGCATGCCGTAATTCCTTTTTGTCTGTTGTTACCTCTTATTTGGTTAAAACAAATTTAGTTGTTACGTCTGGTTGGTTTGACGTTGCTCTAACTGAAATAGAGACCGGGTGTCTCCTGTATACATGGTAAAAGAAAAATTGAAAAAACGGGTTTCATTGCCTACTGAGGCTGCCGATTAAAATTATTTAGCGTCATACACAGAGTTCAGTCTTAGAATGGCTGCTCCCTACTATACGTAATTTCTTGTAGAACATCCTGTATTTTTTTGCATTCTCGGAAAGCGTATAAGAGCCCTCTTTTTAATAGGAAAGACTTTTTTACATTGTTTGTGCATAGCTTGAAATAAAAATACGCAGGGTGTTTTGGCTGTTTGAAATTGATAAAATGTATCATCCAAAATGAATTCCATAGAGAGTAGTATATTGTTTTCAATTATTATTTTACCTGCGAAACATAATACTTACCACTCTACACACAAAAATTGAATTCTTGACCTTGTATTCCAAGAACGATTTTTGAGTTTTCGAAAACTCACATATCTGTCAAAATTTTTATAAAATGTCAAATATCTTGGAAACGTCTAGGTTGAAGTCTGGGGTACGGGTTTTTGATTCAGACTGTTCCATACTTTTCGAAAATTTTAAAATACCGGGTGTCAACGGATCTATTAAACAAGCCATAACTTCTAGAGTATTGGATGTATCAAAATGAGATTTGGTATAGGTAAATGGTAGAGGAAGAGGAAAGTTTTTGCATATTTTTCACGTTTAGGTTACTTCCGGTTTCACCGGAAATGGCTTCAATTTTGAATTTTTAAATGGAACACCCTGTATATTTTTACATATTTGAATTTCTGAGACAATTTTGGACTAGAAAATGACATTAAAACTTTTAAAGTATAATACTCGTATACGAATTTATTAAAAACTTCACTGAAGTAAATGTATTTTATGAGCTTATTTTTAATCCAATCACAATGAATTTAGTATCGTTGGATTCGCAAAAAAAATCCCTTTTTGAAAAGTGCTTGTCTAAAAAGTGTTGCCATTTGAAAAAAAATAGTTAGATATAAAAAAGTAATTTTGCCAACTTGTCTCATTCCTATCTACCATACTAATCACTAAAACTGTGCGATTACATTTTTCTAATCATCTAAGGCCTTCAGATTAGTTTGCGCTCAATCATGGCCACCTAGATGCAATATTAAAAATGGCTCTAAAAAAATCAAGTAGGCGAAAAAACTTTTTAAAATGTCATTTTCTAGTCCAAAATTGTCTCAGAAATTCAAATATGTAAAAATATACAGGGTGTTCCATTTAAAAATTCAAAATTGAAGCCATTTCCGGTGAAACCGGAAGTAACCTAAACGTGAAAAATATGCAAAAACTTTCCTCTTCCTCTACCATTTACCTGTACCAAATGTCATTTTGATACATCCAATACTCTAGAAGTTATGGCTTGTCTAATAGATCCGTTGACACCCGTATATGGGTATTCTATAACAAATAACGAAGTAAGGCGTAGCCATTCTGAGACTGAACACTCTGTATGACTCTAGATAGTTTTAATCGATAGCCTTAGTAGCGTAATGAACCTCTGCTTTTCAATTTTTTTCTATCATGGCGTCTGAAAGACGCTACAGTCACCACAGTTACCTATCTTTCCATATTCAGTTGGACACAATCAAGAAAAAAATGAATTTTATATGATCCTGAAGAGAACAGTTCTTACACATTTATCTTTAAATTATTCTGATTATGAATAAGCTATAATTAAAGATATAAATAAGATAAATATTTCTTTATCACTGGAATTGGAATTTTCATAATCGTCAACAAGTTCATCTTCTTTAACAAACTGCACAGCAGCTAAAATTTCCATAAAAAATATATAACCAGATCTACATTATAATTAAATAATAACCTACATTTTATATATTTTGTGTAATAACCGCTCTTTACTTTTTATTTAATAACAAATTTAGTAATTTCAGTAGTCAGTTCGTTCGTAAAGTGGAGGGTGGTGGTAAATAGTCTTTTGAATTTCTCCTCAAAAGAAACTTTTTGGACTAGATCATTTGGTTTATTTAGTAGTACATCGAATCTTCATTTAAACTGAATTTACATCTTCATTTCTCATAACTGAATCCTCATTTAAACTTATTTAAACTGAAGATGCCATCTGCCAATAAGCATCGACCACGGCAAAACAACACAAAAGTTCTACAGATTTCAACCAACCCCGGTCGTGAAAGCCTACGAGCTAATGTAACTTTTAGTTGGGAACGTTCTGGACCTGGCAAACAAGTACAGCTTTTATCACTAGGTATTTTAAAAGCTGTAAAAAAACAAGTTCGCTGTAAATCGACAGTAGGTGATGAAAAATTTATTTTTACCTTAATTTTAAAAGAACCCTTATTAGATTTCTTATCTTACTTTACTTATCGGATTTCAAACTAAGCGGAAAAGTTTTTAATTAATAATTCTGCGCCTTATACTCATATTCGCTGTTTTTATTAAACTTCAAATCTTCTCGTAGTCGTTTTCTTTTTAAATTGTTATGCAAAAGAGGGTGATACTTATGCATGATTAGTTTTTAAAGTATTTCTTCTACAACTCCGTTGTTTTTTTAGAAAAAAATGTTCGAAAAGTTTGTATTTTGTTGCACTATTTAAAAATATTGACGATTGTACAGGGTGGTCTGATAATGCTGTATGCAATTGCCATTTATAATTATAAGTATCAAAGGCAACATCTTTGGATGTTGGGACACTGGACGCTCTTAACAAAGCGGGGTTTTATACTCAAGGATACGCGGACGCTTGGTCGTCCTCATGGTTAGATAACATAACACGGTCTCAGAGCTAATACAAAGAGCGCTGCGACTGATAAATAACTGGTGTAGTAAGGAAGCACTGTCTGTCAATCCGGACAAGACAGTTGTGGTCCCCTTAAATATGGGTGCTCCATTTAAAAAAATATAAGTTTATTTCACCACCCTGTACATGGCAAACCGGTAGAAATCGAAAATAATTGTAAAATATGCCACCCTTCGGTACCCACCACTGTACCGAATTTCATTTCGATATCTCTTCAAATGTAGAAGCTATGCTTCGTCACCACACTAATAGCGGACCCTGTATACATATACATATTTTATATTCGTAGTCAAAATGGTTTAGAAATTTTATATAAAAAATTAGGGTCCATTATTTCATACAAATAATATCTAGTAATGTCTTTATTCATTACTAATAATATAGTAACCCCTCGTTTGAATTTATACTGCTCAGCAATCTCTCAGCAACTGTCGCTTGTAAACTTACTGATTTATTTAAAATTTAACTTATAATTCGAGTACATTGACCTCGTTTTTTCCAGGTTCATACGGCCATCCAACAGCCAGGATTCCTTCGGGTGAAGAGGGGATACAAACCACTCAAAGTAGAAAATCTAGTTAAGGATATACAACCCCATAGAGACCCCTCAGACCCGTACTTTCCATTCCAGTGGTATTTAAAAAATACGGGCCAAAACGGAGGAAAAGCCAAGCTCGACTTGAACGTAGAAGCTGCCTGGGCACAGGGTGTGACTGGGAAAAATATTACCACTGCTATTATGGATGACGGTACGTTTTCTCACCACATACACCCCAGAGATATTAATTTTTTCCATAAAATTTGACAGAAAAACTTCAACAAAAAATGTTGTTTCTCAGTAACAATCAAAAACAGGGTGTAGATATTTTTGTAGGGTCAAGTGAAAGCATTGGGCCTGCGGCCAATAAAAACAACTTTCCAATTATTTCACCTAAAGATTGTATGTAATTGGCCACATTCTATGAATAGACGAAAACACCAAAAAGTTATTTTTTTTTTAAATGTCTATATATAGTGCTTTCGAAAAGTAACGAATAAATTCATTATTTTAGAAATTGAGAAGTTTTCGAATAAATCCTCTGACACGTCTATTTTGTTTTTAAAAAAGGCACTTCTTGACATATGACCCATATTTGTGACGTCATCGTTGTTCGAGATATGACGTCATCGACAATTTTTTTAAATAGCAACCCCCAATTTTGACCACGCCATTTGAAAGAGCGTATCATTCTAGATACGCATCATGAAAAATCATGGTTGCCTGACAGTAGCCTTAGCGACCGAGAATGTTTTTTATTGCTGTCAGTTAAAAACTAGAAATCGTACTTTATTAAATAGTTTTTTCTGTTTTTTGAGTTATTTCTTTAGTTCTTATCTTTTGTTTGGCAAAAGCACTGCGTTTGAAGTGTTTATTTAGTAGTAAGTTTGTCATTTTATAAAAAAAAATGGTTAAATTAACTGGACGAGAACGAATTGAAATTCTTTGCATGATCGGATTTGAAGACAGGATGCGCACCCAAATAGAAGTAGTTGAATTGTTCAATGAAACTGATCCTGATCGACATCCCATTAGCCAAAGCATGGTAAGCAATATTCAGTCTAAATACCGTAACTTTGGACATGTTCGTGATCTTCCTAAATCTGGTCGACCGTCAAAATCAATAGATGATCAGGTTAATGTTTTGTTGGCAATACAAGAAAATCATCACTCAACACTTAACTAATTGGCTTCTGATTTCAATATGACAGCGTCCACAGTTCACAAAATTATGAAAAAAGCAAAGTATCATCCTTATAAGGTATGCCTTGTTCATGAGCTACCTGAAGACGACTTTGATCGGCGAAATCAATTCTGCGAGCAAATGCAAGAGCTATGCAATAATGATAATAATTTCGTAAAAAACGTAATTTTTTCTTACGAGGCTACGTTTGTTTTGAACGGCCATGTCAATAGGCAAAACTGCCGTTATTGGTCTACCGAGAATCCCCGATGGATGATGGAGTTTCACACTCAAAGTCCCCAGAAAGTAAATGTGTGGTGCGGCATAGTCGACGGAAGAATTCTGGGTCCCTATTTCTTTGACGTCAACCTAACTGGTGCAAGATATTTGAATTTTCTTCGAGACGGCCTCATTCCTGCACTAATAACATTATATCCAGATATAGAGGGACATGATCTTCCAAGAAATGACATGTTCTTTCAAGATGGTGCACCTCCCCATTACGCAGCACCTGTCCGTGTTTATTTAGATGAGCTGTTCCCGAATTGTTGGATAGGGAGAAAGGGGCCGATTGAGTGGCCAGCCAGATCGCCTGATTTGACACCCCTAGATTATTTCTTGTGGGGATACTTAAAAAGCAAAGTATACGTTACTAGACCGGTTAATTTAGAAGATTTAAACGCAAGAATTCGTCACGAGATACATCGTATACCTCCTGAAGTTATATATAATGTTCAAAAAGAATTTATTAATCGTCTTGGCTACTGTCAGGCAGCCAACGGTGCACAAATTGAACATTTAATTTAGTCGATTTTTTACATATTCATTATCATTGTCATTATTGTGAAAATTAAATTTTAAGATCTTCAAGCTTTTCTTGAAATTTTTGTTATCTAACACCATAATTTTTCATGATGCGTATGTAGAATGATACGCTCTTTCAAATGGCGTGGTCAAAATTGGGGGTTGCTATTTAAAAAAATTATCGATGACGTCATATCTCGAACAACGATGACGTCACAAATATGGGTCGTATGTCAAAAAGTGCCTTTTTTAAAAACAAAATCGACGTGTCAGGGGATTTTTTCGAAAACTTCTCAGTTTCTAAAATAATGAATTTATTTGTTACTTTTCGAAAGCACTGTATATAACTAATCACATTAATCGATAGAACAGCTATTTGTGCTATAAGTTAGGAAAAGTGACTTTTTTCCGCATCAGGCGTAGGTTTTTATCAAGGCGCCAGCCGAGATAAAAAAATATGCCATATTATGTGGAAAAAACATTTTGCTACGAGTTGCACAGGTAATTTTTTTAATAGTGTTTTGAAAATAGCTCAAGTAACTATATTTATCATAATGTTTTATTAAATTGTGAATTTCGAAAATGTGAATTAAGAATGTTGATATAGAAACGAATTTGTTTCTTAGGTTTTCGTTTCGTTAATTAATTTCGTTAATTTTTTGTGTCAGTGATTTGCGTGCGGGAAAATTCTTCCCACACTAGTTAGAAAAAATCGAACTTTTCCTAACTCAAATTAGTTACTAAGTGTACTGAGAAACAATTTTTTCTAGTAAACAGTTTTTCTGTCAAATTTTATTGAAAAAAATCATTATCTCGAAAAATATTAAATTGAGCTATTATAAGCACACGTATATAAATACTGCACAAGATAGATCTAGATGGAAAAACTTACGGGAGGCCTATGTTCAACAGTGGACGTATATGGCTGTATGATGATGAAGCACACGTACGGGGATAAGAAATGTTGTCATCGCTTTAGCTATATCTATTATAGAATGTAACGAGACCTTGTGGTAAGAGTGAACGGCCTGATTAAAAAAATAAAGGTAGGGAGTGCTGCCACCAGGTTCCAGAAATATTTAGACTTCCTCTAGGACTCCCCGGAAGTATATAAAAAAATATATATGTAAGGTTCATTTTGGGCTCGTGGGGTCGGCCACGGCTAACACGGGGTCTTACACGCCTCTTACGGGGACTTTGCTTTATTATATACCTTTCAGAATATTAGAAAGAATTTTTAACCTATTAGCCTTCCTCACTCCTGTTGGCACGCTTCCGGGCTTCCTGTAGAAGCCCGGAAGCTCACTTGCTCACTTAGCTTTAGTCGCTTCTCCCGTTTTATACGGTGGGGGAGGTGAATTTATTTTTTAACATTGAAAAGTCTGAGTTACCTTATAACTGCATATATTACAGAACAAAATTAAAACAAATAAATGAGAAAAAAATGTACATTCTTAGTCTAATAGTCTAGAAATAATAAAAAAAAACAATTATTCACAAAAAAAATTACTGACAAAGCAACGGAGCTGAAATCTGTTCACAGTTACCCAAAGCAATTAGAGGTCTCTTCACACTAGACCGCTACTACCTGAACCGCTACAAAACCTGAAGCTTATTATATAGTCAAATATAATTTCATTACTACACTATTAATTCTACGTTTTGTCGGAGACCACCCTCTAAGTGCTAGTTCTAACCAAAAATATCCCTCCCCTAGAAAAAAAAAACGAAACAGTTATTCAGCGAACCTCAATTATTTTCTATCCAGAACGTCTATATATTTATTTACAAGTGTACAAGTATGCATACGGCAAAGAGACTCTGACCTATCCGAAGATTTCCTCGCGTCAAAATCATAGACATGACGCTCCTAGACCGCCTCTTTAACTGCTAGCTGAAGTAAAAATTATCCAGAGAAAATCCGTGGATCCTGAGTCTCTGATAGACCTCGCCTCTACAATTTATTACACTAGCTCTAGCAAGCAAAAATTCTTCCCATAAAAATTGGTTAAACGTTAAAAATCTACATGTTTGTTCTCTGGATTAATATCCAGAGAACGGGGCACAGAAAATATACTACTTGGTCTCCGCAATCTATAAAGCGCCAAACTAATTGCTGCTAACTATCTAACTAGCTAAGTCTAACTATTTACCAATTGTCTTCTCGCACTCACTGACTAACCAACTCGTCCACTTTCCACTTTCTTTCCACTCAGCCGATATCTAATTGTCCCTCTGCTAGATTGTTCTCTAGCTAACATATTTCTAGACTATCCTCAACTAACTAACTATATTCTGACTTATTTTCTATGTTGACTACCCGACCGATCTCTTTTCGACCGACTACCGACTCTCGAACTTCTTACTTTTTTCGTCGAACTCCCAGACTCCAAACCCTCCCGGAAAACAATCCCCTTCAACCATATGGAAATCATCCAATCAAAATTAAATATTCTGCTCCTATGGAAGGTCTTAAGCTTCATTGGATACGCGGCATATCCTAATTTACATTCTTGATTCTTAGTTTGTTTTTGTAATAAACAATCACACAATAAACAATCACGCCACAACAAGTAGTAGTTGTTATGTTGAACTTTCCTATCTCCTCTCGCTGAAATTTGGCTGGACGTTATATGGGAAAATAAAATTTACTCACAAAGGTCCTTTGTACAATATCTTAAATAATCTCTTGGTATATCAACGTTGGTTGCTGAGCTACGTCTGGATTTTATATTGTGAGAAAATAATAATTTTAACCTTTCGAATTGGTACCTATTTTCTATAATCTGAATAAAATTATTAATAAATTCAACCCGAACTTACAGGGTAGCCCCAATATGTATTTAAATATATAACTGTTTAACATAATATACCTATGTGATTTACTACACTATAAGGAACCTACCTCTAGCAAGCTTAACTTAAAATTAAATGCAGATTTCAAAATAGTAATAAAAAGTTGACAATTCCATTAAGAATACCGAAGTTAGGTAACTTCTGGCATTTCCGTTAGTCTTCCGCCTGCAAAATATTTTCTGTAAAGATATCCCTTCACTGAATTCCCACATCCTAATTTTCAAATCAACATAGTATTCTGGAGATATTTCTAGTGGACACTCAAAAAAATCACAAAAATTATATTATACGTAAAATATTTTTTTTTTTTATAATTGAATTGTTGACCACGTGTATTAAAAAATATGTTTCAAAGCATTTTTTTGAGAAAATAATTGGCTTAATTTGATATTTATAGAAAATGAGAAAAAATTACAGAAAATGTTGCTTGAAATTTACTTAAATCATATTAAGTATAAAATTAACCTGGGTGACTGATCTACAAATCTAACTAAATTTTCTTTTAAAGTTAAACGCTTATTTTTCACAGCAGTGCCAATAAATGCATTTATTTCAATAATTTTCCCAGTTCAGAAAAGTTTTGTTTGAAATGTATTTTTTGTTTTTTATATCAGCCACTCTTGAAGATACATGGACTATATGGTAAATGATGAACATTTCCAGGAAAAAATATCACATATTGGATTATTGGCACAATTGTCTTTTATTATTTTGTGGGAACTGGTACAAAGGAAAGATTTATTCAAATTTATATCTACTTCTTGAGCAACAATACAGCAATATAACTGCTTTAGGGCTTTGAGAATAGCCTACCATATCATCTTATACTGACAATAAATTAGTTTTATTCTGAAAAATGTATTTCTGGGATTTAAATTCCGAATAAGCAATTCCATGAAAGAGTTTGCTTTGACATTACTAGAAGATTTATGCATTCCTGATTACTTAATAGAACACAATCGATCGCATGCAAATGGTAGTACAAGCGAAGTATTTGTAACTTGATTTTGGTAATCAATCAGTGTAGTGAAAGATAAAAAGGGACATGAAATGAACAGCTGCACTACGTTTGGCTTAATTGAACGAGCGAAGCGAGTGCATATGATGCAACAAATTATACATTTTTGTGGTACACTTTAAAGAAAAACTACTGAATGATTTAACTTGAAATA
This sequence comes from Pogonocherus hispidulus, assembly GCA_963924545.1. Taxonomy (NCBI): domain Eukaryota; kingdom Metazoa; phylum Arthropoda; class Insecta; order Coleoptera; family Cerambycidae; genus Pogonocherus; species Pogonocherus hispidulus. The sequence continues at coordinate 75,547,148 of OZ004693.1, forward strand.
TTAAATAGTAACAGTTCATGATATGATTAGATGTGTTATCAATAATTTTTTCCAAAATTGTAAAAGTAATTGAAATACTCAGTACACCGTCACATAATTTAAAAAACAGCCTAAATTAATATGCACAAATAAAATTTATTGTAATTTTTTAGTAATATATACATAAAACAAAACATCGGCTTCCATTCTCTTTTTTTTAACAAGAGTTGCCACCACCAATAAAAAAAGGTGTCAGATTTGTTCCTCGTGTGGTTTGAATGATACCATACTATCAATAATTTACCATTCTTTTCTGCCCCTCCGAAGCGATGACCAATAATATACTCGTATGTGGTATGTGTGTAAATGTCCTAGCAAATGAAAACGTGGTATGTACACCTGTGTAATATCCCAATAGGTTTTCAGGTTAGGTTTTAGTTTTACTGATATTTTATGGCTACTTCGTACTTCGTAAAAACACTGCATTTTTCTCGACGCACGTTTCTCTAACAATGTTAGCACCATCTCAAGGTAATTAAAGCTGAGTGGAGAATTTTGGTGCCCAGTGGAAAGCTTACCGTTACTTTTTTCTTCTAATACAAGACTGATATTTCCACGCATACTGTTTAGGAATATTTTGCAACTTTTGTTCTATTTATTTGTTTTACAAATTATATACGTATTAGGTAGTAGCTGGTATTTTATTTATTTTATTTTAAGAAAATGCCTTTTTGTAAAAAATATTTTTTGTATTTTGATCGTGTAGATCTTTTGATAGAATACATTTGTGCATTTGTCAATTGTATTTGTGATGTAGAATTTTTTATTTCACAGGTAATTAATTTTTTTGGCCTCATTATTTATACCTATATTTGCATAAATTTAAATAATATGTTTTCAAATAATTTTTGTCTTTTCAACAAAACTAAAGATGTTTTTTACTATTCACTGAGAAGTGAATAGAAAAATTATACTTTGTTGTTGGAAGACAAATAATAAAAAAATGTGTCGACCCCCCCCCCCTACTCCTAGAGATTTGGCAACGACCATGCTGGCAGGTATCCCTCTGTCAGATAGGTAACTTCTATCATCATCATCATAAATGATTAGGTAAAACTGAACTTTTAATGGAAGATCCCAGGTGTCATCATCTCCAGATGCTGGCCAATTGATTGGCGAAACACGCGTCGAGTGCAATATAGTGTTTTGATGTTATGTGGAAAACTACGTCAGTGTGATAGGTTTATAACTGCAAAAGCCAGTCCAAGTACAGAATTTCTGTTTTGACAATTGGACTTGTGGGAAACAATCAGTTTTATCAGTTCTTTCCTAAAGCTGATAGAACCTGTGATACTTTGCAATCCTAACGAAAGTGTAAAATGTATGTTTCATTTGTAACCCTGTATGTTTCATGCAACGATGCGCCGTAGCGTTATAAATCACTTGAACTTTCCGTATCTTGTTTCAGGTGTCGACTACATGCACCCGGACTTGAAATATAACTACGTAAGTACAAATTATTCCGGGATGAGGTGAAGTTAGCAGATCCCTTACCTCGTAAATTATGTTACAGAATGCCAAAGCCAGTTACGATTTCAGCAGTAACGACCCATTTCCGTACCCACGCTACACAGACGACTGGTTTAACAGGTAATTTACATTAAGCCACTTTTCTGCACGTGTACTTACAGAGGCTCATGGCCTTTCTTATATTTCAATATTGTGGAAGGTTATACGCTTGTGCGCGTTGTTTATGAGCTGTTTAGTCGGAGGTGCTAAAAATAACTACCACTTGATAATCACCACGATACTATCAGCAATAATAATTCTGAATAAAGTGCTTACTAATATTCCCATAGTTAGCCATATTTCTCTAATACAACTACTTACTATTTTTGGTTTATTATTCTTTTCACGATTATGGTACCATATTGTTCTACTTTTACTACCGTAAAAACTAGCCAGCTTACTTTTTATGCAGCCATACATTTAGGAAACTTACTATACGTATAGTGATCATAGATGACATATCTTTCTGCGAATGAAAGTAATATATGAATATACAGGGTCTTTCAACAAAAACTTGACCCCCCCCTATAGTTATAAAACTGAAAAAAAAAAATTTATTCGCCGAGACCCGTCGATTTCTGTTCTTGGGGGGAGTGCATTTTATACAGTCAAGCCAACTTGATATGTTCATCCCCCCAAAACCCTAACAACCCAAACTTTAAAATTAGAAATGGAACTACTTCTAACACATCATTTTAGCCCTTTCCATTGCAAATACACTGGTGCATCGTTTTTGGGAATCGGTTGAGATTAGACAGAGTTATTGGCTAAAAACGAATTAATTGACAAACCGACATTCGCGTACTAATTTCTACAGAAATTCCCACCAATAATAAGCTTTTTATTTACTACACAACCACATTACTTTTTTCGATGTGTCCATCAGTCTCAAATTAAGAAAGCTGAAACAAGACAAAACCAAGTTTTATTTAGTGTATTGCTCAAAATGACCCCTATTAACATGCAAACAATAATAGAGTCTATTAGTAGTGGTGAGAAACACACCGTAGTGCCCCCTGTCTGGCAATTATTCACATAGACAGATAACGCAGGAATAATTACACTGCTTTTCCGCAGGAATAATTACAGCAGTGACCTCTATAGCCTTTAAGGAAGACAATCCTACTTATTTATTTGAAGGAGATGCCGAAAACAACTATTCCACGGACAATGTGCCCCGACTGGCATTGCATTACATCGGCATCTCCATAGGAGTCGCAACATCGTTCATCGAGACCAACTACCAGACACTGACCGGTTTCGCGCTTATTTTGTGCTCATTAGAGTGCCATAGGTAGTGGACTCGATGAACGATGCTGCGACGTGATTGCCTAATGGGCATTGTGAATGTTAGTAGTGGTGAGAAACACACCGTAGTGCCCCCTTTGGGTCTTTGCTACTACCTGTCTGACAATTATTGTCAAATTGACAGACAGATAACGACCTGCTTTTGTGTTAATGTGCCCCTACTGGCATTGCATTACATTGGCATCGGGAACATTGGCCGTCGAGTAGTTGTTTTCGGCATCTTCTTCAAATAAATAATAGAGTCTGTTTTCAAATTCTGTTCGAACTTTACTAAAGACATCCGGTGTTATTAATCGGCATTCTTCCACAATTTTCTGACTCAACACCTCTATTGCTTCAGGCGTCGTGGCGTACATCCGCGATTTCAAATGGCCCCAGGGCCCTCCAGGGCTATTGCGTCAAATCTAATCAGTTTTAAATTTCCAATTTGGATATTACTTCTTTACAATAAAATAGCTCACACATCTTGAACCTTGTACGGCGTAACATTAACTTTTAAAATATGAGAGGCCCGATTCTCGAATCGTACGAATATAATAATTCTTTATACCAAGGGAACTGCCAAACTACGTCATATTGACGTCATTTTCTCATATGAATTTTTTCGCGCGACTCGAGATTCGAGCTCCAGATTAAGTATTTCCTCGGTATTTTATCGGGACAATCTCTCTCTTTAACGTTCTTAAAGTGTTCTCATTTTGAAGACTAGACGAAGCATTAAAAGATTTAACCTGAAAATATACGAGCATAATACACTTCGCATCAAAATTAACGCACCACTAAGAAAAACCGAAAAAGTCAAACTGAATTTCCTGACGCACCGTCAACCCGATCTCGATGAATTTTTTTTTGAATTGTAGCCTACTTCTTCAACAAGGGCACTATGGTAGTATCTCTTATTCAAATTTCAGTTTTGAGCATACATAGGGTGTTACAATGAAGTCAAGTTTTTTTCATGAACTTTGCAACACGTAATATAATCAGATCTTTACAGCTGCCTTGAGAAAGCACCCTGTATAAGCAAATAAATTTACGATAATATAGGTTTATAACATAAGGGTTTAGTTATCTTAATACCGAATATCAACCGTTAATTATCAGATATAAAGCTACTATTTTTTACGTTATGTTAAATTAAATTAAATTTAAAAAAAAAACGAAATATCTTGGCAAAGCTGCATACAAGACGGGCAAGCCAGGCACCAATGTATGGGGAATTTTAAATTTAATAAAAGTTTTGTATAAAATACAGGTTGTTCCATATAGAAAACAAATGTTGGATGCTGGCTGCCACACAGCTGCTGGCTTCAAGAATATTATAGGAAAAAAATTACGTCCTGTATGTTTACTACATTTACTTACTTACGTACTTACGTACTTACTTACATTTACTAAGCAAATACTCGATATAATTGCCAGAGGAATGACGAGGATCTTCAAAGCTTGTACTACGTCGTTTGTCAATAGCAATATCTCCCAGCAGGGCGCAAAATAAATTTATAATTGATTTTGCCTGCTTCTCAGGCCTTGACCTTAACCTTGTATATTATTAAAGGCGCCTAAAATTGTGAGGATATCGATCACGATGTTTATCTCTAAATTGAACGGGGTCTGATTCTGAAGTCGTAATTGAACGGAAGACAATAATTAATTTCCACTCTGAACTAATACTTTTATAAATCAGCTACTCTATAAAGATTTAAACTGTTAGAGACGTATTCATAATAATTCTTAAATACAGGGTGTATTTATAAGTGTGCGGCATATTTATAGGGATAATAGTACTAGCCCTCGGACCTGGGTACCGGGTAATCACAACATAACAGGAAATGAGGAGGGCGATGCACTGTCTGAAAGAGGTTGAAGTATACAGTTTACAGGGCCCGAACCAGTACTCGGGCTTCCGCCTGGTTATGTAACAAGGTCTATTGAAAATTCGATCAAGAAAAGATCAAAGGAAGAATGGTCGAACGGGACTGGTCTGCGACAAGCCAGGCTTTTAATTGAAGGGCCTTGGTCGAACGCAACTCGATCAATACTTGTGCTAAGTCATAACAGCATAAGGATTGTCACAGAACTGCTAACAGGTCACGGACATCTCAACAAGCACCTTAACACTGTCTGCCTTAGTGACACCAGAAGGTGGAGGTTTTGGGGACACGATGGCGAGGACTCCATTCACATCCTCTGTCGTTGTGCCTGCCTCATGGTCAAGAGACGCAAACATCTGGGCGAAGCATTTCTTCTGCCCCAGGACATTAGAGAGCTTCCCCTAGAATGGGTGTTGGCCTTATACGCATAACACGTGTCTCTTCCAATAGCTCTCGATTAGCGGCAGGCACAATTGGTCGAAAGACCTGAGTGCTACGGGTAACCGCACCGCCTACAACAACACAACTAGACCTAAGAATTCTAATCTGAACTTTTTCTTGTGAAATTCACAATACTTGCCTTCCTAGTTATAATTATTTCAGAATTTTACAGTTAAAATCTCCTTCCGGTGCTGCTGCGGTACCTCCCAGGCACTTGACACTGTTGCTTACAATTATAACTGCAGTTGTAATACCGTATCAAATAACTCAACAACCACCTTTTATTTAAGTTATTTTTGTAGTCTTTTAAACAGACAGAACAGAAACAGACATAGGTATAGTGATTATAGATCGGAAAACGAGAAGGTAATCTAATCACAATCAGTGAAGAAAAAAATTATGAGAAAAGAATACTGCGTACCTTTATTCTTGAACTACCATTCAGATGATTATAAATTTCGTAAACAAACTTTCATGAAATAAATTCACACTCACAAGCTGCACCGATTAACATACTGGTTGAGGTAAAGATAAGGACAGAAAAGCAAACTAACAAAAAAAAAACGTAAACAATCGATGGTTATGGGTCGGGGAGGAGAGCAGAGACGTGTGGTATATAGTTTAGTTTTAAGTGATAATTCCAAGTGAAAGATGAAAGTGTCAATGTGTGGCCAAAAGTACACTGAGAAAAGCATTTAATTGAATTAAAAAAATGTCTTACCACCAATTAAATTATTTGTTTGTATCTGGCGAACTAAATATTAATTGTGAAACTGGTTTTAGCATTTAAAGGGTATAATTAACTATTTAATTGTGGAAAACAAATTTATTCTTAAAAGTAAATGTTTGGTTATGGAATTAATCCTTAGATTTAAACCATTTTAATAGAATTCTCAGTATCAAATATTTATTTTCTTGAAGTAAATATTTGTTTAAATTAATAGGGAATACTGACAGTATATTCACAATAATTATTTTAGTCTATACGCGATTCATTTTAAGATCGAAGCGCCAAAATGGCAGTAACCTATACTAACCTACGTTCACTGACACTGACATTTGAAATTTTATTCATCAAAAATTTGTTGTCGAGAACTTTAAACCAGGTAAAAAGCTTGTAAAACTATTTTGAAAGGGATAAGTAGTGATATAAAATTAAAATAGATTTCAATATTTTTCGAGCGTTCAATCTGAAAATGAAACTTAACCTCAAAATATGTCATATTCTTTATTGGGCAAACGGCATACATACCTTTATGGAAATAGTCATCTTTAGAGAAAGGTAAAGAGCACACTCTCTACTCTGCGTTCTTTAGCTTCTTTATCCATACTTGTCTCCTTTATATTTATATTTATAGTTTCCGCGATAGCTTCAGATTTTCCCGCTTTTGGAAAAGTATGAAACTGATCTCGGGGTTTTTCTTTGTACAAGAGGAACAATGACGCTCACAACAATAATGACTCATATCTAATCAAAGCAAATTAACTAATATAACAACGGATATTTCAAAATTCACAATAGACATACATACGCAAAACTGAACCAATACCACATGCGTTAGTTGTGCGTGCCGCCAGTAGGTAGCGTATTGCTTAGCAAGAATCGCGTATAGGATGAGTCAACGAAAAGTTTCACCCTCGATTATTTGTCAAAGGATTGGTTTCTATGGAAAATCCAGACACAGGTCGATTTTTATTTGAAGTGGCAGATTTTTTATAGTATTGCATTAGAATATATGTAGACTTTGGAATTGTCATTTATACATGGTGCCACAAAAAGGAGCGGTTTAGCACAAATTATTTTTTTAAATAGAACACCCTGTGTATTTTAACAGATTTGGATAGAACGTCTTCTCACAAATACATTGATATAGGGCTTTATAGCTGTAATAGTGAGATAGATATGACCATAAATGTACCATAACAGTAATGTTTTGGAGAAAGGTTTTGTAGCGACTGTAGCCTAGCAACGAATAGATACTATCTTTCTAACTCATTATTCTTATGGAACACTCTTTTATGTATAGGCTGTCCCCAAAAACATACCAACAAACTTTAACGGGTGGTGGTAAACATGAAAACAAACCTTTTTTCTTTAATAAACATATGCACCGCAAATGAACCGTTTGGGCTGTAGAGCAATAAAATGTTTAAAATCATACCCAAATAACTAAATTAATTCTTGATTTAGTTGCGCACCACTGTATTTTGTTCAACATTTTTTGTTTCAACTACGCTTCTGGTTGATAGAAAAAAGTTCTTTATCACAGTAAAGATTCCAAAGATGCCAAATTTTAAGACCGTAGTATTATTTATGACTTATTTAGTTGGCATCAGAACATTAACTTTGCTGATTTTTAATTCAAAATTTGTATTGAAAATGGACGAGGTTCGAGAACTTACCGATATCAATGCACCTTGATTATGGTGCAGCAAATGGTAATGGAGTTGGTTTTCAACATGGAAGGTTAATGAACAAGATTAATAAACATGTTCTGAACATGGTTAATGGAAGTTTGAATGGTTTTGCATCTATTATTAGAAAATATCCCTTAAGTACGACATTAGAAATAACATGTGATTTCAACAAGACGGGGCACCTTTACATTTTGGTTTGAACATGCACAAGTATCTGGACCAGCAATTTTACCCGCCGATGGATTGGAAGAGGAGGACTCGTGGCCTAGCCCGTTCGTTCCCCCGATCTCAACCCCCTAAATTTTTTCTTTTGGGGGTCATCTGAAATCTTTAATCTACGAAATGCCTAGTCGTAATGAGGAAAACAAGAGTTTTCAAGCTTAGCAAGAATAATGGCCAATTGTACACATATAGAAGCTATTCTCGGAATATTCCATAGAGTCCGCGATCCTATCAACCGGCGGTGCAACCTTTCTATTGAAGCAAATGGTCAACAATTTAAACACTTATTGTAAACCATCATTTATTTATCAAGGAAACAAGGTCCAACACGAACAAAAATTGATTTATTAATATCCTCTTGAACATTTTTTGTAAATGAATATTAATTATTTGTCACTGATATAAACAAAACTTGGTATGTTTTTGCGACACCCTGTATATCTCCCTCACTATTAGAGCTATACCCATCAAACCCTATATCAATGTATTCTAGTGAAAACGTTCCATCCAACTCTGTAAAGATAGACAGGGTGTTCCATTTAAAAAATATAAGTTTTAGTAAACAACTCCTTTTTGGGCCACCTTGTATAAATGCCATACTTATAAGAATATGTTCCCTTTCATATAAAAATAGAACCTGTCTCTGAACTTTCTATGCAAACCAATTCTTTGACAGATAACGAGAATGAAACTTTTCATTGACTCGCCCTGTATAAATAATTATAATTAAAATATTTGAAACAAGATATGTTAATCTTAAAATTAAATCAATTATTGGTGTATTCCCTCCAAAACGAAATTTTGAAAAATGATTATGTATCTATAATAAATATATTATGCAACAATAAATAATTAATAATTTCAAAAAAATGTAGCTGATTAGCGGTTTTAAGCATAACTTTTCCCTCAGTGTAGTTTTATCATTTAAATAAATGCTATTGAGCACAAAGATGCTGTTTCTCTTTTAATACCTACATCCAGTGGGTCTCTATGTGGGGTGCTATGGTACGTATGGATTTGGTACGTAAAATAATGTACCACATCATCAAATACTTCTGCTAATTGATCTTTGCAACAAGTCACTCATGCAGAGCAGAAATTAATTTTAAGCAACAAATATCTGATCAAAAGTCTGAAGTCTGATCAAAAACTGAGAAATACGTATTTGTATGTCCATGTGTATAGTTAGATAATAATCTTTAGTTAAAGAATAATCCTTTGAGTTCCTGCTTTCCGTACAAAAATTGTATTTATAGGATATTTAATAAGTTTAATAAATTTCTGGTCTTATTTGAATAACATCATAATGTTTTCATGTATCATTCGTATTGACGACTGATACATATTTCTGTGACAAATTTTCAGGCATATCCAATAATCCGGATAAATTGCACTGCTGCAATATAGCTAGTAAATTTGACGTAGTACTTTGATGGTTTACGGAAAACTAATTTTTTATTTCCGCATATAGAATAGCACTAAACGTCAGGCTTATGCGAGTTGAGCAAATATGTTCCCTCAACGCTTTGTTCGATCAAATTCGGTAAGGTTTGAAGTGAAAACGCTACTAGCAACTTCGGTAAATTCATTAATTTTAAATGCTCAACAAAGAACGACTTTAAAGATTAACCCCTAACCTTTCGCAAAACGGGAACACCATTTGTTTCAGTATTACTTACCCTTTAAAATATTGACCACAATTTATTCCAATTATAGTTACTGTGTGAAATATATTTACAGTTTAATCCTATTAAGGCAAAACCTTTTAAGGTCTAAAAGGTTTTATGACATTATTAAAAGTTCCTAAAATGAAATGCTGGATTTAATAAATTAAATTATTTAAGAATGAAAATAAAGTGTTTATGAAATGTTATTGTGTATACTATACTTCATATATAATATAGACAAGCTGAATGTAGGATAGAATAATATTATCTAGAATTTGGTTCTGGTCTACATTATATTATCAGCTATTTATACAGTGTGGTTGCAGTACTGGTTGCCTATTAAGGACGATATCTTCTTTTTCATGTAGATTGGTTTCTCTGAAGGAGGTCCTAAGCACTGAGGCTTACAGCTAGACCTGTAGGGCATCCACTGATTTCCTATTCAGCGAGTATCTTTGTTCTTGGCATAAAGTTCAAAAGTCCACTCGTAGCCCTCACATTGACCCAGAATATGCAGCGCAGTCTCTTATGCATCATCATAGACCCGGCACATCGGGCTTTCTGCTAATTTTAAATTATAGAAATGTTTCTTGAGTTGGCAGTGTCTTCAAGTCTTCTGATACTCGTGAGCCGAGATTTACCCATGTTTAGCATAATTCATAGTTTTTTTTGGGATTACACCACCTGTAAAGTAACAGAAAGCAGGAAACCAGAAGCATACTAATTATAAATATTCACTTTATATTTGATGCATATATTTTATACTGCACTTTGAATATTTAATCTGTATGCTTTTTGTTATGTTGTTGTTTTAGAGGTGGTGTAATACTAAAAGAAACTATGAATCATGAAAACGCACCACAAATAAGTTACAGGCATTGTCTACATGTTTCGCATATGTACAGTTCTTTTCTCATCCTGGTTTTAAGACTCCGTAATTTGTCTGATCTAGTTCCACCCTCTCCCATAGCCGTTCTGGGTGCGCTACGGTCCTATCAAAGCCATTTTAGACCCCTTTCTAGCAAGTTTATCCGCATCTTCATTTCCTTCAATGCCTTTATGCCCTGGCACCCAACACAGTCTCACTGCATTGGTATTTACCAGTTCCATTAGCTATTAGAGGCAAAGAACGACTTTGCGACTTTGTCGCTATGAGTTTTATGGGTTTTTGACAATTTAGTTTGGCTAGTGGCGTGATTCGAACAATCATCAAGTGCGGAGGACGATTAAAACTTGAGTGTATTTAACCTCTCGGTCAAAGGGCTCCTAATAATAATACACAGATTGGATCTTGAATAAAGTAAAGCAAATGCTTTAATTAAAATATTCTGTATGGGATACAATTGAGTCGATAGTTCAGAGACCTCAACCTTATGTCATACTAATAAACATTAATGGCTTTAGTTATACGATTGATCCTTTTTAGATCCAAGGATAGCAAATGGGATTTTACGTGGGGTCATACAGGTATAATAAAATTGTTGATTAATTTATAAAGTTAATTCCGAAGATGGTTTGGAAATCAACTCTGCGGACGAGTTAAGAAGAAAAAATTGATAGCTAGGTTTAAGTGTCTTTAACTAATGAGATTTTTCAGGATTTTCTTATTCTTGTACTAAATGGTGATTAGGGTTTGCCAACTTAAGTCGTTCCTGGATGACAATGCTTAGTACAGAATTATAACATATCGTCTCTTCTTCCACACAAATATCATAATTCTGTAGATCGCATTGTCATCCAGGAACAACTTAAGTTGGCAAACCCTAATAATCATTATCTCATTAGTTAGTGACAGTTAAACTTAGCTTTTCAATTTCTTCTTCTTAGTTCGTCCGCAGAGTTTAGAAATATACACGATTCAATAATCTTTTCAATTATTGACTAAGAATACAGAGCATACAATACTTTGTTCTCTGTTGATACCTTCAACTGTCAGTATATTTTTTAAATCGCCATATCATAAAAACTACCAGAGATAAAGGTACTTATTCCTATCAAAATAAAGGAAATTAAACTATTTTACTGACACCTTTTATGAAATAGGTACTGTTGTAATAATAATAACACTGTTTTTGCATAATCCCAAAGAAAGATTGCAATAAATATTGTTGTCTTGAAAAAAGTTTTAGAAAACAAGTGTGAACACCCTATGTAGTAAAAATTCTAACACTAGCTTGAGATGGCTAACTAAACTACCACTAAGGCTCACTAAGGCAGCCGACTCTCTAGCTAGGGAGGGCGCTGCTTATGAATTTGTCGGACCAGAACCGGTGTTTGGCATATCCTCGAGTACTGCCAAAGCAACGCTCTCGACCTGGGCTGAGGGGCAAATCCTTCAGTACTGGCAGGAACTACCACGATTAGTTCATTCGATGGCGTTTATAATAAACCCTTGAAAAACAAGAACTAAAAAACTTCTAGAGTTAAGCAGGTTTCACCTACGAACTCCAATTGGCGTATACACGGTGCACTGAACCTCGGGAATTATTAGCTTCTTCACTAAAGGTTCAGGGACATAGCTCCGGTTAGCTCTGGGCTCAAGGCGGGGATTGGATTTTACTGTTAAGCTTACTTTATAAAAATTTGGGCACCAGGTAATTTAAATGAGAAAAAAATATATGAAGTTGTGAATGCGTGAAAGTAAGAACAAACAAATTAAGTTAAAATAAAAGTATATATTACAAATTATATTTACAACTCAATTTACGTTAAATTGAAAAAAACTCTACAGCCTGAAGGCGTTTATCAAAATTTTACAAAAAATTTTTACTGTGCTGGGTTCACCAGTCTTCGGCCTACTTATGGATTTATCTCACCCACTAGCCTCTCCTAGATTAATCCGGAACTCCTGTACAGGTCCCCGTCTAGCTAGACTTGCTGGGGTTGCATGGATGGATGTAATTAAATCCCACGTAGCTAGGTTTCAGGTTTCAGGCTCCAAAGGTGGAAATAGGTACATGTAAAAGATTGTATGATTAGCCCAGTCCCAGAGTTGTACAAAGAAATGATCCAGGAATTGGAATTTTGTAAACAATCAAACCGTAGAGTAACTATGTCTGAAGGACAGTATATAAAAATTCTAATGGAAAAAAGTAACTTATGACCGTTACTATATACTACAATAAAAATTACCAAAATTGCAGTAACAAGATTCGTAACTGTGCTACACAAAAAAACTAGTGAGCATAAAAGGTGAAAATTTATAATTCATACATGAGATTTCAAATGCAAAATTAACAATATCAAGTACAATGAAATAGAATGAAATTGAAAAAAAAATTAAGGTGAGACGGTCTAGAATACCAACAAGTAAAAAATAAAATTACTGGATATAATAGATTCTGTAATTAGCAGACAAAAATTATAGTATATAAAAAAATAACCATTTGGTTATATATACGCACGCACCAATCAACCCAGGTCTTCACAGAGAACCGACCTTTGCATACAGGGTACAATTTTTTTTAATCAGATTCAATTTATTAAGAAAATTAAATGTACTCACCTGTATACAAAGTGCAGTTCCACCCTCGTGAATCCACCTCAAAGATGTCCTAAGACGCTCCACATGGAATAGGATGATTTACGAGGATAATTGAGTCCGGAGGATTGATTGGCCAGCGTCTCAACAACTCTGCAAAAATAAAAATTCGGCAGAAAATTTACACCGTGTAAATTAAATTTATTATCACATATCTCGTGACAACCACAAAAATATACTATAATATCGATTAATGTGATTATTACAGATAAGACTCTATTATATCAGAACACCGATCACTAACAATCGTGATAATAATTCAAGATTCAAATTAAATTTAAATTTAAGAACATGTGCTTTCAATAAAAGTAAAAATTGTCAACTTGCTCGTACTCTATTTAAAACCAGACTCCACAGATTATTAAAGACCAGACTCCTCGATTTTTAAAAATGTCTTAATTTCCTGTCTATTTTGCGTCCCTACCTTTTCATAAAAGTGACCAATCAGAAACACTTTAGAGGTAGACAACACATTACAAGGTAGAGATGCTGAGTGCCGCCTGTGCTTAGAAGATGATGAAACGGCTGAACACATAATGTGCACCTGCCCCGCTGGGGAAAGGATCAGATACTCAGTATTTGGCAAAGGACAACTTCTGCCAGAGGATCTGAATAAATTCTCACCCAATAAGGTAATCAGCTACATTAAGAGCTGGACCTGTTGGGTGAACTATAAGTAGGTGTGAGCCACAATAGACCACATGGTCGCGGTGGAGGGTCTGGTTTTCGGCCCACTCACTTTTGAATCTAACCTAACCTAAACTACCACAAGTTAAACCACTAGATAAAGTGGAACTAGCTCTGACACTGCCTAAATTTTATAATGAAATGAAAGAAACGAAATGAGTAGATATGAAATATATATTTATTTGAAGGAGATGCTGAAAACAACTCTTCTACGGGAAATTCGCTCAATAAATAAGTAGAATTGTTTTCCCCAAGACAGTAGAGGTCACTGCTATAACGTCGCCTGCGGAAAAGCATGTCGTTATCGGTCTGTCAATTTGACAATAATTGTCAGAGAAGTAGATGCAAAAACCCAAAGAGTGGATACTGGATAACGCTATCAAAAAGTTTTAATGGTTTTCGATTTAAAAAAAACAACAAACATCTACACTTTCCGTTTTTAGGCGATATCTCCAAAGCTATGAGGTGTAAGTCCAATTAATTTTCAGATTAAAAATACACCCTAGTTTATCCGTAGTTTATTCGTATCTCTAAAGATAAGCGAGATACCCATGGTAGGACTAGAAAAACGGATACCGCGTACACATGGATGTTGGGGTTTATTGTTAGAAATTCCGGGATTCCCCTAATATGAATGCGTTGAAGTTCTATATACGTCTTATGTTTGTTTAAAACTTGAAACCAATGCATTATCCCATGGCATATGGTATCCCAATTATGCTACACACATAAGTTCAGTTGAACGCGTTCAACGTAGGTTTTTAAAATTGCTGTCATTCAAGTCGTCGGGAGTGTATCCACCTAGAGGAGCTGATTATTCAATACTATTAAATGATTGTAATTACATATCCCTGAACACCAGGCGAATTATTATTACAGTGTCTTTCCTCTTTAATTTGTTGCATAATAAGGTAATATGTGAATATTTGTTGAGCAAAATAAATTTTCATGTTCCTCGTGTCAACGCAAGGTCTTCGAGAACTTTTTACTGCGAAGCGTCTCGCAAAAATATCTCGCGAAAGTCACCAATTACTGTGATGTGTACAAATTTTAATCTTGTAGAAAGATATTGCGATATTAACCACTCCTCGATGAGTCTTATTCTGCAATGTTTGCTCAATTTAACCCATAATATGTGAACGTTTTTGTTTTTTGTAATAGATATAGGAGTAGAATATTTTCTTTTTTCTCATAAGCTAGTTAAAACTATGTTTATGTTGTTCTAATTTAGTTATAAGAATATGTACATTCTTATATTAGTTTTTTAGTTTAGTTTTTATTATTATTATACTTGCGTAGCATTTCCTGTAATTGGGTGTTTTTGTACCTGTAGGAAATAAAGTTCTATCTATTCTATTCTATTCTATCTAAATGCTAGAAAATATTGATTATACGGTTACTTTTGAAGTGTGGCAAAATACACAATTAAAGAACGCATATAAATATGCCCACTTACTCGAATGACAAAAGAAAATAAAGATTTATTGTACGATTTAAAATTTCCAGATAAAGCCAGAATAAATAACTGTAGACAATATACTTTATTATGTATTGTGTTCACGCGAACCGCTCAATAGCTGATACTGAAACTTCTTTTCAGCCATGGAACCAGGTGTGCAGGGGAAGTGGCAGCCGCCCGAGATAATGGAATTTGCGGAGTTGGGGTAGCCTACGACTCAAAAATAGCAGGTTAGTATAGCAGAACAGAAACGTGACCAAAATAATACACATAATTTCCTTTATTTTACATTCAATACATAACTCCGTTAATTTACATTATCATTCGTTTAGTTTCATTTATAGGAACGAGATACGTTAAATCATAAAAATAAATTACCTACGTGTTATACTGAGTGTTACGCATGTTACGAAATTCGCAGTTGGGGTGCCTGCAGGGTTATTTAAGAAAAGTTCCAATAAAAACTTCTTCTTGAATTATTATCATGTTAAATTATTTATTAGCTTAATAACTTGATTAGTTTCTGATACGAATAACTTCTAGAAGATTTTTAAATCTGATCAAATCAACATTTTTAAGGATTCACATTAAAAATATCAGTGTTTATGAAAATACCAGCAATAGTTTCTGGCAGCATTTATTTATTTTTTGTTTTGTAATATCTCTAGAACAAAACTAAAGCTATAAAAATTTGCCGAAAAAAATCAATCTTTGATTCGGGGTGACAACATTTGGAGCATAAGTAAATTTTGACTCCTTCCGTTGTCTCCCCCCGCCGCCACAAGTACACTGAAAATTTCAAATGAGGATAGACATCGAGTCGTACCTCATTTCAAAAGTGTTTTTATTCTCTATTCAACAGCGTGCTTAGTTTTAAAATCTATCGATTCATTATCGAATAATTGACGTTTGAAATCTAAAATTGAAATCAACAATGTAAAAACTAAATTAAATGCTCAAAGTGTCCACCATCAACTTCCATGCAGTAATACAAAAGTTGCTGGAAGTTATTCTTTGTCTTAGATTAAACTAACTAGTCATTATACCCTTCAAAATGTAGTTTACTTATGATACAACAAAATAACAAAAGTCTTATAGAAAACAAATGAATAAAGCCATATATTGACTAACGTCAGTATAATTTAGTTTTGGTATGTTTATTGAAATCTAGATAGATGGATCGGTAGGAGGGGATCAATTGGGTGGCTCCACCATGTTATCTGAATCAAGTAGGTACTTTTGCAACCGAGGTTGTAACACTAATTCATAGTGGTGCAATTGCCTATTTTCTATAAGAAAATATAAAGTATTTTATCTAAGGGCTGTAGTAACTTCGTTAAATGTTTTTTTTTATATATGTATGTGCTAACTTAGTATCTGACATTTTTTGTCAATATAACAACTAACTATTGATAATAAAAATGTTTTCAGATTAGTTACTAGACACCAGACGAGTCTTTCTGTCGTGAATACAAATTTCTTAAAAAATACAGGATGTTACGTTTAAAATAACATATAACAAGTGACATTGACTTACATGAATCAAAATCCACTTCCACCTGTTCGAGTACTTTTGGCAAAAACAAGTTAGTGAGATTATATTTGTTCATTTCATTGTGAAAGCACATATATACAGGGTGATTCATAACCTATACGCATAAACTTGGGAAATTATAGCTGAGGACCAATAATGAGTAATAATGAAAAAAAAGTTTCGGAAATACCAATTTATTTCAAATAAAAATAAAATAACGTGAATTTCATAAAATATCCCGTATGCCAGTACCACGTCCATGCCCAAGTTCTTCGTTTGAGAAATTATGCCCTATACTTTTATTCTAATCGGGTGAAAATAAAATCGAATATGACCACAACTGATAACAAAGTACTGCTAGAAATACTAAACATATCGTTCTGGTTTACTTCTTAGTTTTTATAAACAAAAAATATAAAACATTTATTTCTAATTATTTCCGAAACTAAAAATCTTTTACTACATTTTTTTCATTGTTAGTCATTATTTGTCCGCAGCTATAATTTCCCAAGTTTATGCGTATAGTTTAAGAATCACCCGCTATATCAAATCTAATTGTTCGGGACATACTAATTTAGATCACAGATTTTATAATAATGGATCTTGAAGGGGGTTGGAACTTTGGTGTGAAGATAACACTGACGTAGTTTTCCACATAATATCAAAATACTATACTGCGCTCGACGACGAGCGTTTCTCCAACCAAGTTGGCATCATCTAGAAATGAATAAAACTAAACCTATGCTAGCAATGTGTCCTATTTTTACCTAAAATATGTCCTATTTTTACCTAAAATAGAACATATTGTTAGCGCAGGTTTACTTTTAACCATCTCCAGACATTGCCAACTTGGTTGGCGAAATGCGCCTCGAGTGCAGTATAGTGTTTTGGCGTTATGTGGAAAAGTACATCAGTGTTATAATGGACGATCACTTTCGAACGGAAGCATAAGTGTCTTTATGCCGCTAGAACAGTTTGTTTGATGGGGATCTTAAGCAACCTGATATTCTTTTTTCATACGCCTTGGAGTTATTGTCAAAGCCTTATTTCAGCGCGGGTTTCTTTGTTCTTATTCCGTTTATGTTCTTGAGGAATTTTCCCGTGATGAAAAACAAATATTGTAAGCGGTGAGCCAGGTGGAAGTTAAAAATAACTTTTTAATTTTGTTATGATGCGATCTGCATTGAATTTGACGGTTGTGGTTTCAGAAAAAAAGCAGCTTTACGAGTATACAAATAATAAACATCGTGTACTTTGTATATAAATACAAGGTTATTTATATCCTGACAAATGACTGAAAACTGATATTCAGGATGAGTATTTATGCCAGAAATATCATATAACATTGATATTATGATATAATAGATTGAACCAGATATTGCGTTCAAAATACCGAAGTTCAATCTTTTGCAAGATATTTACAAGATGTTTACAAGATATAGAATTTCAGGTTTTCAAAATAAAAAAATTATGTGGTAATCCGAAAACTTTATTTACTTAATAGCTGGATACACACGTAAAGATTTATCGAGCGATTTGAACAATTTATCGTTAGATTTACAGAATTGCACAAATAAAACTGCCAGTTAAGGGAAAGAACTAATTTAAGAAATTTGCACGGTAAATCTGCGTAAATAATTTTGAGCGATAGTTTGTAGTCACAATATTAACATAACGATTAATTGGGCAGACAAATGTCACGGTCGATATTTGGCAATTTGACAATTAGTTGTCGACTCGTGCATGCCACATATATTTTTTATCAAACGTATTTATACACAGAATGGCAAGTAAAGAATTCATCAGTGGCTTAATTGCACTATATAGAGATAAAATAAAGCAACCATGCACTGACTATTTACATTACACCTCATATCGCAAGCGAACGATCGGTTATATTTTTCGAAATTACGAAAGATCCCCGATCCCCGATAAATTGAACAAATTTAACCAAATTCAAGATATATCGCTCCAATAAAACTTTGCGTTAGTAGCTTGAGCGCGATTTATCTGCCAGAAATTTCTTATCGATTTATCTAACGATTATTTGGTACAATTTTTACGTGTGTATCCAGCTAATGGCTAGAATGACTGTACAAAAAAAAGAAAAGATTACTTTAACTTACTCTAAAACATTTCACCATGAGCTATGAAGCAAACGAGGTAGCACCTATTTATAAATGCAGTAAAATCACATTTATAATTGAGCGCAGCAGTCAGTGACATACTGCGGCTATTATAGGTCAAACCAGCATTGAATTTAAATTGAAACCGAATTTCTTTCTTGAGACTGTTCTTCATTCTGACTTCCTTTTAATTTTATATAGAATTGTAATGTGTAATTTGACTTGACTTGATTTAAAGGCAGGTCAAACGAGAAAATATTGTCTCGGAAATTTAAAATTTTTAATAGAACCGCTATTTGTGCATGATTCGGAAAAAGGCGGTTCAGTTTGTTTTCAGTAATATTTCAGTAACTTTTCCAAGTCGCTTTTCTTAGCCTTACTTATACTAATTTTAATTTGGTAGACTATTCAATATGTTCCAGTCTGAATTTTGTCACTCACAATTATTTGTGAGTGAATCGGAAAAATGCGCAATGCTTCAGTTTGTTTTCAGTAATGTTTAAATTGTTAAGAATACATTTTGTGAGCGCCATGTGCGCTATTTTAATTTTTGTGATCTATTGAATATGTTCGAGTCAAAACGAACCAGAAAATTCACCCGGAAATTTATAATTTTTAATTAGATTTTTCATAGAGTCGCGATTAGTGCGTGAGCCGAAGATATGTACTTTATAGAACTTTTTCTCAGCATCACGTTTGCTATTTTTAATTATGTAATCTCTTGAATACGTTCGAGTCAAAGCGAACGAGAAAATTCACTGGGAAATTTATAACTTTTTTATAGAGTCGCGATTTGTAATTTGCGTTTGCAATTATTTCGGTAGGCTCGATGAAAGATAACTTTATTAACAATATTTTGTTGGGTATTTCGTCTCGATTGGACAATCCTTATTTTTTTTCATTGAAGAGCCAAGACAAATACTTTAAGAAACTTCCAAATTCGAAAAGAAGGTCTAGGTAAATAACAATAGAAAATCTCTCTTTGTTATTATAGAATGCCCATTTTCTCTTTTTCAGACCAGCTACTTTAGTAAAATGAACATTTAATTGTTCTAGGTGAGATTCGAACCATAAATCTCCCTTGGGTAATGCAATATTTAAATTTTCAATTCCTTTATTCTGCTATATTTTTTAAAAAGGAAAAATTGGGATAGGTAATTGGGGCGTAGAATATTGACAACGCGTAATTTAAAAACCTAAACAGTTTACGTATCCTACACCTCCTCCATGTCTTCTTCTGTTCTGACAATATTTTTAAGCTCGGTAGCCCGTTTTGTCCAGCACAAAAACGGTGATTGTAGAGGAAAAAAGTTTCTTTTAAAATTGTGTTATCTCGGTTTCTAAGTTTGATGTAAAAGTTGTCGGTGAATATATTATATTAGTATTCCTTTCGAGAGTATTAGATACGATTTTTGAGTTATTAGTATAAATTCCAAGAATGTTTTATGCTGGGTCTACATACTCAGAATTATTAACAACCGAGTATAATCCTGTTGGAGCTGTACATTATCTAGGAATGGAAAATTGAACTTGTTCCAAAACATGCAGTAAATGATTGAATCTACCATTTCAAGCACTTTCACCTCTAGTTTACTAGACATATGATGATATACAGAGTGATATTTCACTAGATACGTACTCTATAGTTCCATAGCTCCGTTATTGGTTGTTTTTAATTTCTGGAAATAAAACACAATTTTAATTTGATGACACAGAGCCATCACACTCTATCCTAAATTCACCCAGAAATTTTTGTCGTATGACATTTTTTAAAAATTTTTACTGGATTTGTCAAACGTTTGTAACGTTCATATAAGAGATCTTGAATAGTTTTTGATGTGTAAAAAGACAGAGGGTGTTCTATGGTCTAGAATTAAAAGAAATTTTATTTCTGACCGCGGAAAGTTTCAGGCCAAATAGAACAACCTGCATTTTTTAAGTCTAAGTTCTGTATAACTAAACATTCTTTCATGCAGGCATTATCGGGCATCAGGTTGCAACTTTTTGAGATACTTCCGACTTTCTCTATCATTTAAAAATTTTGTTTAATTTTTATTGACTATTTTTTTTATCACAGGCTAAAGGCTACATATTTATGGGTCTTTGTCATAAATTTGTGACATAAAGCCACTCGATGAGTTTGATTTATGGAATTCTATTTACTAGGAACATACTGGGAAAACAGAATGGGTCTGTAAGAAAGTTTTTTTACGCATAATCAAGAGGCGTACTTAGTTTTTTGTTAAAAGGCCAATTTCCGAGATATAGGACAAACTTATATTTTTTAAATTGAACACCCTGTATATTTTTGATCAGTTGAATTACGGTCGCTTTAAGCTATTCAAGAATATAAAATATTTGACACATATTTCTAATATTAACTCGGAAATCGGAAATCGGGAATGAAATTAAAAATTTTTTAATGCTTAGTAATCAATTATTAACAGTTTCCATAGACAGAAAGCTATTAACTTTGTATACAATGGATGCAAATGCAAAGTACGAAAACTATGAAAAATATGATATGTTGTGCTTTGTTCAATACCATGAAAACTCCCATGAGGCTTCTGAACTGTATTTTAACAGATAGACATTCGTTTTATATTGTTATGATGATTGTTGGTCAGCACACTATATTTGATGAAAGATATGCAGAAGGAAGACCCAATGAAAGAATACTTTTGCGAATGAAAGATCATTAGACAAATTATGTGAAAATGATTAAATTATCATTCTGTATGTGTTCAAAATTTTCACGATTTTCATATATTAAATTATCCGTAATTTATTAAATGATGTTTAATTCGTAAAAAGTTTCTATAGAATATATACAGGGTGAATCAAGAAAAGCTTCATCCTCGATTATCTGTCAAAGAATTGGTTTTTATGGAGCATTCAGAGACAGATCGATTTTTATTTGAAGGGGATACGTTTATATATTATTGACATTTATACAGGGTGCCCAAAAAAAAAAGAGGTTTACCACAACTTTTATTTTTTAAATGGAACACCTTATGTATTTTTACAGATTTGGATAAAACGTCCTATCACGAATACATTGATACAGGGTTTGATGGATACAACTCTAATCAGTGTTACAACTAATTTACAACTAAAAAAGTGTTCTATAAGTATAAGTATAATCTCCCTCACTATTAGATCTATATCCATCGAACCCTAAATCAGTCTATGAGTCGAGGTGAACCTCTTTGGGACACACTGTATATATGTCAATAAATAAAAATGTGTCTCCCTTCAAATAAAAATCGATCTGTCCGAGCGTTTTCCATGGCAACCAATCCTTTGACAAATAATCGAAGATGAAACGTTTCGTTGATTCACTCAGCATACATATGCTGTTAGGGAGACTTGATGAAAGTCACCCTAAAATAACCAGAACAATTCAAATACCTACGCAATAAAAATAGACCATTTCATTTAAAATAAAAAAATGGGTAAAGATTTCGGATACCTTCTAACCGAAAGTGTAGTCATTTTAAATATGTTTCAATATTTTCTTTAAATAGAACAATAATTATGTTTATACTGAAAACTTCATAATAAAATAATGAGCAGAACTCCCAAAATTCGTAATATACTGTATTACGAGTATATCAATCAGTCATCCGGAATGGGAAAACACAAATCTAAATTATAGCAATGTGTTCCCATGTGTGATAATATTTTAGTTTTAAATATCAGATTAAGATTTTTCATTAATTGCAGTATGGGTTTATTTGGTATTATAGCTACATTATCACAAAAGTTTATTACGATCCGATAATTGTAATCCCTATAATCAGACAAATAGTAATTACGATAATTCACTCGATACTTTAAGCTTCGTCACATTTAATAGGGGATATTAGTTTCCTGGAATTTGTTTTGTATTCTTGTTGTATGTACTTTACCTTGCCAATACTACTAATATTTCATATAATATATTTATAGATACAAGCACTACACAGCAAAAAATCTATTTTACACTCTACAGTTTTATTATTAGTATAATAATGTGGTGCAAAATTTTATATCAACGAACGAACGAACGACGAATATATCAACATAAGTTCCAGATTAAAATTACACCAACTAAAAAAACTTAATAAAATTTACACCAATACTATAATTTACCAAATCAGGATTAAATTTTAAACGATACCGGGTAAGATTACTCCTTCCATCATTCTCAGTCGTCATGTCATCTATCGTCATCGTCTCAAAAGTGATTAGATTTGGAGCGCGTGACTATTTGAAGTTGGGCTATAGTCAGGGGTGGCATGTGATGAAATAAAAGAGGTGTTATGCAAATGTTGATTTTACCTATTTTCTAAAAAGTTTATTCGATTCTACGATCCCTTGTATCATATTCGTAATTTCTCCCAACGCCAATTCAAAAGCTCCGCAATATTGTGGCTATCATCATATATCAAAACAGTGTAAATCTAAAATATTTGTTTGTCCAATCTGTGCCCACAATCATTATCTGGCCGATTGTCCTAGAACAGGTATATTACATTGCATTAACTGTCATAACTACAATAAACACTACAAAAATTCGGTCAGTGTCCAACACGCAGCTTGGGATAGAGATTGTCACGTTTACAAACTTGGTTTTGAAAAGTTCAGGAATAGTATTATTTCTTCTCAGCAGCAATCACTATGTACCTACCGCTTTGTCACAGTTAATTCCAACCACGGTTTTGGTCCGACTTTGGTATGTTATTATCAGAATGTCTGCGGTTTACGTACTTGCGACTTATTACTTAGTTCTACTGCTACACGGCAATATGATATCGTTGCACTTACTGAAACTTGGCTCAATGATAGCATTTACAATGCTGAGCTACAGGATACTAATCATTATGGTGTTTTTCGTTGCGATAGGTGAGTTTCATTCAGCTCTTGTAGTTGAAACTACCTTTTACGAAAATAATAAAAACTTACCTCCTAAATGCAATGAAGGTTATAATTTTAGAAAAGCAAACTTTCCTGCACTCTATCATGAATTAACATCTACAGATTGGTCTCCTCTTTTTTTCCTCAATGATGTTGATGCTGATGTGGACACATTTTATAATATACTTGATTGTGTTTTTGCTAAACATACTCCTAAAAAGATTCCAACTCGTAAACATTACTCACCCTGAATAGAATGTCAACAATACCTGCTATAATTGCTTTATTTTTTAATTGGATGCTAGTTGGTATACCTGCCACAGTATGACAGGCTCATCAGCTACACTACTGAATAATTCAGGTGACGATTTACTTACCATTAAACGCCACGATGGGTGAAAGTCATCTACCGTGACAGAAGGGAATGTTCGGTATCTAATAAAATCAACACAAGTATCCAAAAATGATTCAAGGGGAGGTTTTAAAAAAAGGTTGAAATGCGAAGGAACAACAAACTCTCAGGTCCTACTTCTCATAATTGGTGATCTTATCATAATAATTGGAAAATTGAATCTCCAGGATTCGAATCACCAAGCGGAGCTACGGCGGCCATTTAGTTGATACAATTTTTAAAACATAATGTCATCAAATATGGTTCAAAATGAAAATAAAAGTATGGCGATATTACTTATTTACACATTTTTTTGTTTCATTTTATTTCAAAGATTCAGCACTGAAAATGAAAAACCCTCTTTTATGTAAAAGATAGCACGCTAGTAAACAGACATAATGTGTAAGTCAAAAGAATACACTGCTAAATTTTTTTACAGGAATTCGCATGTTAGATCAGCCGTACATGACTGATTTAATAGAAGCCAATTCAATGGGACACGAGCCTAACCTCATCGATATATACAGCGCTTCATGGGGACCCACCGACGATGGAAAAACTGTTGACGGGCCAAGAAACGCGACAATGAGGGCGATCGTTAGGGGCGTCAACGAGGTAAGTTTCGCTAATGTCAGCAATCTGTCAAAGTGCTTTTCCACTTCCGTTAAACGAACGTTTCAGTATTTAGCGATAATGGGGGATAAATGAAAATAAATGATTTGCTAATAGGAATCACTCTTTTTGTGGCGTGATGGATGTTGTACTGAATTTAAACTAGATGGTGTTGAGCAAATGTAGTCTGAAAGAATATACACGGTGTCGAACGACAAAATGATAGATGTAATTCTGAAACTAATTTAGATATGTAATTGAAATTTTGGTTGAGGCCATAGGAAGTTACGTTCTATCACTTCCGCATCTATTCCGTTTCCACCGGAAGTAGACATTGAGTTTCTTATTATAAATGAAACACCGTGCATTGTTGCATATTTGGAAGTATTCTATCACTAATACAGTGGTTCAGGGGTTGATGGGTTTGTCTCTAGTAATAAGGGAAACATGTACCAAATAATGAATACAGGGTGATTTTTTTGTGCGTCTGTTAGAAGTATCTCGAGAACGGAAAATTACTTTGATCTGAAAATTTGGCAACGTCCATTCATGGAATGGGCAAGATCTATTCATGGAAAATATTTTCCAAGTGAAAGTACTTTCGGAAATACCGGAAGTTGACCCTACCTTCGTTATTTTAAATGGAATACCCTATATATTGTATCATTAATCGGGCTGGTGGCTCAGGGCTTAGCGTCTCGATCGCTCAACCCAGAGGTTGTGGGTTCTAATCCCCATTCCACCAAACAATTTTTCATTAAATTGTTTACTCGTAGATCAAGGCTTATGCGCAGGGATAGCTTGGCAACTATCCTGGCGGATGGCCTAGGATGGGACGAATGTCAACTTGGTGTTAATGTGAGAGATTAAAATCAGTTGATGTTTGACTTGTCCTCCTAACTAATGAGGTTTTCCAGGTTTCCCTCATTCCAGCATTGAATGGTGGTTAGGGCCTACCAACGTAAGTCGTTCCTGAGGCGCAAATGCGGCCCGCGAAATAATAATATGCCGCCCCCTCTCCCACACAAGTCTCAGACTTTCGGGCTAATCCTTGTGATTAGAATGAGGGGTAGAGATATTATTATTATTTCTGGATTCTAACGTGAAATTCTAAACACATTTCGTGTAGGATGTCCTATACCTATCCTCAACTATTTTTGAAATATTGACTGGCGAATATTGACATTTTGCAACTTTGACACCGTATGAAATCTAAACGGTTTGAGATCAAACAAAATGGTTTACACATTCCTATCATTGTCTTTCAAATTTAGCCGGAAATTAAAAATTTTCGATTAAATTTAATCTCTTGGTTAAATCGTACCGTTAAATTCTCGTAAATGTATCACGTTACATTTACGGTACTTTCTTACTATTAGAGATAGACCCATCAGACCCTATTTCAATGTGTTGTATTAATTTTTTTTATAATATAGCCGGCCATGCTAACTCTAGACTTCGACTGCAGTGCTGATGACTGATGGATTTAATGTATCTAATCTATAGATTGTCCCATGAAATACTATATTAATTAATTCGCAAGAACAGTCTGTAATTGTCGAAATATGTAAAAATATTCAAGGTGTTCTATTTCATATGAGAGTAGAAGTAGAATTAACAGTTTACTTTGGTCAAAACGGAAATAATAAACTAACTAGGTATCTAACCATTATGTTTCATAATAATTTTTTTTTTTTATTATAACACCTTTAAAACAATAAAAAAACTGGAAACCAGAATTATTTAAAATAAAGATTCCGAGTGTATAAAATGAAATAAAAATATATTTACATAAAATTAACTAAACTTCATCAGTGGTTTTTCATTCGACAGAAATTATATTTCGAACTTTGTTTAAATAGAGATTATAATAAAATTTTAAATAAATCGAACCCCTAATTAGCTTTGTACTATCCAGGGTGCCCCATTTAAAACGAAACACCCTTAATATTTCGAGAACAAAATGAGATATAAAAATTTGGCAGGTCAATTTTTGATTCGTGGAGTCCCCCCCTTTTCCCCCAAGGGACCCAAGGAGCATAAGTGAAGGTTGACCCCTTCACCAAAATTTCAAATGGGAATTGGGGTCGAGACGCACCTTATTTGAAAGGTGTCTTTATTATCTATTCAACGGAGTGCTTAGTTTTAAAATCAATTTAGTCAATTCATTATCGAGTAATTATTGACGTTTGAAGTTGCGTAAAGGGAAGAAAAGGAAAAGAAAACGTAATTCTATTTTGTACTCAAAATTAACAATGTAAAAACTAAATTAAATGTTTAAAGTGACTACCATCAACTTCCATGCAGAAATACAAATGTCGCTGGAAGCTTTCAAGAACACAATGTAAAGTCTCATATGAAACTCCTGCTTGTAACTCATATAAATTGTCGGGTTTTATAAAATACACTTTATATTTAATGTAACGGAAAGGTAAAAATCGAGCGGGGATCAGTCGGGTGATCGGACCGGCCAATTGATCCCCTCCTACCGATACATGTATCCATATTTCATATACACACCAAAACTCAATTATACTGACATTGGTCAATATACATCACTATGACAGGCTTTATTCATTTGTTTTTTATAGCACCTTTGTTATTTTGTTGTATCTCTAAACTACATTCTAAAGGGTATAATCATCAGATAGCCAATCTAAGACTTACAATAAATAGCTTCCGGCAACGTTTGTATTAGGTACTGCATGGAGGCTGTTGGTGCATACATTGAACATTTAATGTAGTTTTACATTGTTAATTTTGAGTACAAAATAGAATTGCGTTTTCTTTTCCTATTCTTCTCTTTACACCGAACTTCAAACGTCAATTACTCGATAACGAATCTATCAATTTTAAACCTAAGCACGCCGTTGAATAGAGAATAAAAGTACCTTTGCCATTAGAAATTTTGTGTGTTCTTGGGGCGGGGGAGAGGGATGAAGGAGTCAACCTTCAATGAAGATTGACCTGTTTTAGCAAATTCTTATATCTCATTTTATTTACGAGATATTAAAAGCGTTTCGTTTTAAATGGAACACCCTGTATATGTTTTAAGTCAATCCTCGACTCAGTCAGTAGACGCTGCTCTGAAGTGATGTCTAATGTCAACTCATCGGGACGTACTCTGTATGCGTGGTCTGTACTCTATAAATAACAAACCCAGCATGTTTTTATAGGTAATATTTACAAATTGAATGGTTGCCTATGGTCAAGTTGTATGGATATATCTATCAACTAATGGAAATTTATCTGTCATCAAATGGTTGATATTTAAGGGTTTATATTTTAAGCTATGACTTAAAACTAATCCATCTATACCATGAAAAGGAACTAACATTATTTATACACCAAATAAAAATAAAGATTCATAAAAATATGTAATTTTGTTAAACTTGAATGCTCGCTTTATTGCCACTTTGTAATGATAGTATCTAAAAAAAATTAAGAAAACTCCTACTTTGACGCTTGAATTTTAACTGCATTTTTTACTATTATAGAGTTTTAATAACATTTTAAAATGGCTTTACAATCACAAGGTTCCACTTACGAGTATTTAAAAGAGATACGGACAATGATAAACGAATATTGGAATTTTATTGCGAAAATAAAAAATCCACTTGGGATAATCATCAGGCTCATAAACGTACTATTATATGTCGTACAATGAAAAATGGTGTAGCTGTCTGCGACCGTTGTTTTATTCCATGATTTATGTTCCTTATACACATTATTTTATATTATTTGTTCGACGATGGAAATATTCTTTTAGTAGCGCCGTGGAGTCACTGTATTTTGTCAGTCAACGATAGTACTTCACTCTTAGTTTATTATCTCAGATATATAGATAGGTAGGTAATTAATATGTATAGAGTATGCTACGACAATTGATTTTTAATTGTAATTGGAAAATGTTAATTATGATAACTGGTTTAAAGTAGGCGTATTAAGGAAACACCTTGAATGTATATAGTGTGGTCACTTTCAAAATGATACACCATTGGCATATCGTGAATCAAATAAGATGCAGGGTTACTTAAATTACAAATTAGTTGCGCAATTTCATGCCATTTAAAAATAGGAAAATTAATTGGTGAAACATCGCATCATTCCCAAAACATCCTGAAGAAACTGAAACTTTGGGCTTTCTATTTCTTCCATATTTTTTTTATTACTGACACAAATGCAGTGAATTTTAGTATGTTTACGTACATAGATACGCAGAATATATTGGAAGTGTCAAAAATTTTTCCAGGTTGACTAGATCTTCCTGTTTTCGTAGGCATTGTATATTCTTATGGTCACCATATTGGATTTTTGCATCATTGCACAGAAAATAAAAGTATGTGTCACACTTGGGTTATCCGACTTTATTGAATAACATAAAACCCGAGTTTTTATTATTAGAATTTATTAAAACAGTCATAGTTACCATGAGATAATAAATTGATGTTTTTTATGTTTTATTACAAGTGTTAATTGGGAAAAAATAAATAAGAGATAAGAGAATAAAAGGAATGAATTGAATTTAATCTATATAAATTGCTCAAAATGACCCTCTTTCGGTTCGGGGTAAAGAGATGACCTATGGTCCACGTTTCTTAATGCATTTCGAATGTTTTCTGGTGGAATTGACTGAAACACTTCTTTTATTTTTATCTCTAGCTGTTCAGCATTTTCCAGTTGTCAAAAATTCTAGTTATTGTAAATCCCCGAAGAAAAGTAGAAAAAATACTTTTTTGAAACTCGTAAAATTTTTCCCTTTCCCTCGTCCCGAAAACGTGTATTTTTTTTACTAGTTAAACAAATAACTATTAACATCCGCTTCATCAATGACATGCATGACTGGAATTTGTGCAGTTACTATATAGCCTCCGCATGAATATTCAAATCGTATCAATAATTTACGTAGTTATTTAGCGGAATATCTAGTAGGTATTTGAAGGAGATGCCGAAAACTACTCTACGGCCAATATGCCCCGACTGACGTTGTATTACTCCGGCACCTGCATGAAAGTCATCACATCCTTCATCGGGACCAACCACCAGACACTGACCGGTTTCGCATTTATTATGCGCTCCTCAGAGTGGAGATGCCGGAGTATAATGCAACTACATTGCTCGTGGAGTAGTTGCCTTCGGCATCTCCTTCAAATAAAAAAGTAGTATTATGTTCCTCAAAGACAATAGAGGTCACTGCTGTAATGGCAGAAAAGCAGGTCGCTATCTGTCTGTCAATTTGACAATAATTGTCGTATAGTCGTAAAGACCCAAAGAGGGGACTACGGTGTGCTTCTCACCATTACTAATATGTAGTAGGTATATCTTACTAAAGGCCAAAAAATAATATGCTGTTTATCACTTTAAAATCAAATGGACATAAATTATTAAAAATCAATTAAAACCAATTATTAAAACAATGGTGTTAGAGAATAATGGAATAGGAACTCTGAAATAAACAAGCCCGTTGTCACTATTTTTTTGCAATTTGTAATTATTTTTATCTGTATATTACTAAAAATACAATACTATACTTTCTGACTCATATAATTACTTCCTTAATATATCTACTTTGTCCTGAAACATCAACATGTACACAATGTAAAAAAGAAAATTAGAGAAAATAGACGTTATTTAGATTGATGAAGTACACATTATTTCCATTTTCCTAGAGAGCATATTGCGATCAATAATACAACATAATGACACATAATGACACAATTTATCTATCACAGCAGGTTTTTGTTTATTATCTGTAAATGGTAAATGCTCTTCTCATTGAAGGGACAAAAGTTGACAGTTACTTAAATTGTAAATATAAGTAACGGGAAGCTAGATTATTTTGATCTAATCGATAGTTTAATCTTGATGTTAGATACAGCGTTAGCGGGTTCAATTTCGGGTTCGGGACAATTTTTAATTTGATTGTCGACTAATATATAAATTTTGCTCTGAAAGAGTGGAATAGTAATCAACTCTGCGAACCAGTAAGGATGGAGAAATCCCTTCCAGGTGTAAATGTGAGAGGTTAACATGGGTGTAGGTATGTTTACTTCTCCGTAACCATTGAAGTTTTCCAGGTTTGTCTGATTCTTGCATTAAATGGTTGTTAAAGTTTACCAACTTAACATACCGCCCTCTCTCAGGCTTGAATCTAGTTTGAATTGACCTTCTAGTTTGTCCAACATACTTTTGATTGCAGTAAATCAAATCAAAAGGTACCGACAAGTCTTAAACTTTCGGGCTAATTTTGTGATTGAAATGGGTAATAGAGATATTATTATTTCCTTTTCATTTCATTTTTTATCTAGTTATCATGGGCTAACGACACCCCATTATCGTGTCATGCATACTGAAACGATAATTCTAAGCTTATATTTTATGACTCCTATTATTCTCAAGTGAAAGCGTCTGAGCTGAGCTTCTCATGTCTAAAACACTACAGCACTACAAATCGCTTTTCCAGGGCCGTGATGGTCTGGGTAACATCTACGTCTGGGCCAGTGGAGATGGCGGTGAGGATGATGACTGTAACTGCGACGGATACGCCGCCAGCATGTGGACGATCAGCATAAACAGCGCCATTAACGATGGACAGAACGCTCACTACGATGAAAGCTGTTCCTCGACTTTGGCCTCGACTTTCAGTAACGGAGCCAAAGATCCGAACACGGGAGTGGTATGTAATATATTATGTAATAATACGTAGTAATCTTAAAAGGGGTTGGAACCTTTGGATTGGTGGCTGACACTAAACTTATCTGTTCTACCATATTTGAGATGACCCATATGATCCTTGAATCTAGTTTGAATTTTACTAATATTACTTCGGAAATCTTGTATGGATTCTCTCACTAAATTAAATAAATCTAGGTTGTCCAACATAATTTTGATTGCAGTAAATCAAATCAAAAAGTATATATGTAAAAAAAGGATTTAATTTAGTGAGGGAATCCATACAAGATTTCCGAAGTAATATTAGTAAAATTTGAGAACATATTTCAGTCTCCAGAATGTCTCCATATCGTTATGTGAAAGTCTAATATTACCCCATATTCTTGAGTTGTTTCATTGTTTATTTTATTTTTTTTGTTATATCGGTTATTTCAGTTATTATTCAGTTATTTCAGAGTGGTATTTCAGTTGTTGTGTTTTTAAATTAAGTATTACTTTATAACTACCTCTCATAATTATTATATCTAAGACGAATTACTTCTGTTGCTTGTCAATTGCTTAATAACAAAAATAACTTCGCGGCAAATTAGACTACTTACTAGTGTTGAATTAATTTTTGACTTGAACGAAAGGAATACGTATTCGAAAAGTTTGAATAAAAGTGACGTGAATAATTTTTTCTTCTAATTTTGTTTTGCTTGAAATACCCTGTTACACTACTAACCTAGCTGAACATTGCGCCCCTTATACAGGGTGCGGCAGCATAACTTCCTTTTTTCAAAACTTAATAAAACCCATTGTATGAATCAGAACATTTTTATTTGTTTTTTTATAAAGTAGGCGTATGCCTAAAGTTTTGTATTACATCACGTTTTGTTTGAAGATCAAATCAGATAGGTGACGTCCATTCTCTCATTATGTTGGCAATTTCTTTCTGGATGTGGGTCTTCCAATCTTGTAGGGTCCTTGGACGGTTCACATAAACACGGGATTTCAAAAACCCCCACAGAAAAAAATCACAAGGGGCCAAATCGGGAGAGCGGGCCGGCCTCTCTCAAGTGTTCTCTCAAAACAGTCATCGATGATCTTAAAGTGTGTGCCGTTGCACCGTCCAACCAAGACCAACATCCAGGAAGAAATTGCCAACATAACGCCTGCTATGCTGGCAAGAGTCATGACAAACGCCAGAAATCGGTTTACTCAGTGTATGGAGAATGGGGGACGTCATCTATCTGATTTGATCTTCAAAACTATGCAAAACAAAACTTAAGGCATGTGCCTACATTATAAAAAAAACAAAATGTTCTGATTCATACAATGGGTTTTATTAAGTTTTGAAAAAAGGAAGTTATGCTGCCGCACCCTGTATTTATTTGTAGAGTGCTCAGGAAATATAATAATGGCATAACCTTCAAATTGTAATTTGAAATTTCAGCAGTTTGGCGTGAAACCATCTCAAATAGAGATTTAATTTGCCGACTTATTATGGATTAGTTAATTACGTCGCATTTGAAATGAAATAGTATTTGTCAGTGCGGCTAGAGTACGAAGATATAAGATTAAATTAAGATTCATACCGATTACGTTTGAGGTGATATAGAGACGATCCTAACTTTGTTCCTATGTTTTTTTAATTTGATTTTTTTATGAAAACAGTATTACTAGCTTCTTGGTAAGATTCTCTCAAAAAGACGCAGTGATTTTTGTTGCAAGAAATTAGGATGAAAGTTGTGAATTGTTACTATTTATCAACAGGGATATATAATTCAGCAAATTTAATCTTCCAGACATCTAGTAATACGGTTACTAGACGTCTACATTTTATCGGTATAGTCTGGATTTCTAAGTTTTTGTTTCAGATAATTTTTATAGTATTTTTTCCTATCTCTATCTAGTATTATTTATATATCTTAGATACCCGTGAATAGTAAAGGAACTCTAGTGCTGTTAGATATATAAGACAAGCCTCCAATCCTATAATTTTAATGTGAATGGAGAGGATATTTCATAATTTACTCAGTTGCTCTCCCTAATAAAGCCAACTGGAACATAATAATTTTACAGTAAGTTATATCTATCAAGGGAGTGTTCTATCCATATATCCTATCCTACCTACTTGTATTCTCTATTTGTATATTATGTCCTATTCTATTTGTTTTATACAAATATCCAGTTTGCCAAAGAAATTAATCCAGAAAAATTATGATGTCATAAAAAGGATAATAGCAAAGATACATAAGCTATAGTGAACAGCGAATCATTTTAGAGCTCTGGAATTGTTAGTACTGCGACTTGTAATGCGGTTCAGTATAATATCTTCATCTTCATCAACCGCATAAAACGTATCTCTGCGGTATATTTTTAATATTATTTATTAGCTTATTTTCTGTTTAGATCTTTCTTTATATATTAATTATATATTAAACCAAAAAGATAACTAAGAGATAAATTATTAATGAAATTATCCAATACTATGGTTCAATAAAGTTTTATATTTCCTCGTTGCTTATAATCCTAGGTATGCAAAGGAATAACCTTATTATTTTTAAGGTATGTTGCAAACAACTAATGCACCGCCTAATCTTGAAAGCGGCATATCTTGACATAACCTTAACTTGTTTTCCTTAATACATTTTTCTTTTTAATAGTGTTATCTACATTTCTTAAATAATTAAATATTAAACAAGCATCCATTACGTTACATCCAACATTACATTAAAAATAATCATTGAATTTTAATGAAAAATTGTTTATTTTTTACCTAATGTACGATACGTATTACTGCTTTCGGCGTCTTCAGGCACATATGTGGCAGGAGGTTTAACATCTAAGAATTACAAGAATAAATATGACAATTGAACTGACTAAATGAAAATAATTGCAATTTAAAATTGTCAGTTTGTAGATAACTTAATGATTTTTAATAAAACTTTCCTAATTTCCTATATAATAGGTACTTATCTTACCTATAATATATCCTAATAATGTTTGAGTCATATAACTCATAGGACTCAAACGTTATTAGGATATAGGTAGTTTTTAGGTAGTTTAGTAGGATATAGGATTAGGTAGTTTCTTTATAGTATATTTTTAATATTATTTATTGGCTTATTTAACTGTTTACATCTTTATTTATATAGGAATTAAGTTTTATATACAAACTATAAAACAAAGTAAAATACCTAGTAAAAAAGTATATATAAAGTACTTCTTATTTCAAGTGCGTTATTTATATACAGGCTGTCCAAAGATATGTGTGACACACATATCTTGGGACATTTTTAATGGCTTATAACTTCAAGGCAACATGAGATAGCGACGAGAGGTTTTCACTGGTGCTCTTAATTTTACAAAAAGTTTTCTTTTGTCATTGGTACTAGTTTGTTTTACTTCTACAGGTGCTTGAAAAAAAATTGCCACTTTTTAATTCAAAATTGTGATAATTTTTTAAATGGAACATCCTATGGATTATATTACTAGTCGATAGAGACACTTTTCCTCTTTTCAAAAATGTTTAGTTTGATAGAGTTATACCAAAAAATAAAGGAGTTATTTCAATTTACACACCAGCCCTTTTCGATAGACCATAATTTTTTTTGGAAGATCGCATTTTATTTTTTTTTACATTGTCAGTACAGAATAACGGTATGCATTAACTAAAGCTATTATTAAGAAAAGAACTAATTTAATACAAATTTATACAAATTACATTACAGCAAATTACCAAGTTATTGAAACAAAAACACTAATTAAGAAGAATGCAGTCTTAATATCCGATTGTACATCTTTAATGTTTGAAGTTAAATTGCTGAATGTGCCCTGCCCTCCATTTTCTTCAATAAAATTTTGCAATCTAAACTACATATTGTCGAAGGCAAATTCTAACATTTCCGGGTGCTATGGTCTGAAAAACATTAGTTATGTTTTAGTTGTTTTATATTTTGTACAACAGGGCTATAAATAACAACGACCTTTGACGTAACCCCATATTATGAAAAAATCAGGTACCGTTGGTATCAGGAAAATGTGCAGGCCATTCTATTAGTCCGGCTCTACCTATCTATGCTTTATGCATTCCGTTATTCTGTATCTACTGACAATGTAAAAAAAAATAAAATGCCATCTTCCAAAAAAATTATAGTCTATTGAAAAGGGCTGGTGTGTAAATTGAAATAACTCCATTATTTTTTGGTACAACTCTATCAAACTATACATTTTGTATAGTGAGGAAAAGAGGAAAAGTGTCTCTATCGAATGGTAAGATAATCTATACGGTGTTCCATTTAAAAAATAATCACAATTTTGAATTAAAAAGTGGCAATTTTTTTTTTCAAGCACCTGTAGAAGTAAAACCAACTAGTACCAATGACAAAAAAAACTTTTTGTAAAATTAGAGCACCGGTGAAAACCGCTCGTCGCTATCTCATTTTGCCTTGAAATTATAAACCTTTAAAATGTGTCACATTGTCTTGGGACACCTTGTATTTATATACGATACGCGTCTGATGGCCCTCTGGCTATCTCTGTAAAATTTTAGACTAACTGTGATGCGATTAAAATATAAGGTCGGTCATTATTTCTCATGATAATATATTTTTTAATCGAAGTTAGAAGAGATGAGTTAAATGAGAAGTTAAAATTTTTAAATGGCAAAGGGTGCATATCATTTGAATGATATTTTTTCAGTGAAACTGTGGACCCATCGAATTTTATACTACGTGAGGCCTTTCGGTTTTAGCATTTTAATCTCTGAAATGCTGATTCACATTCCCATATATCATGAAAATAGTTAATTTTACGTTTGCCTTTGTGATTCTGATTCGGAAAGTAAAACCAATAGTGCATATAAATAGTTCCTAATTCTAAACCAAAACAATCAATTCTAATGAATTCATTTTTTTTCAAACCCCCTTTTACTATTTAGCACATGTGAAAACTAGTTAGAAGTTTGTTTATTCATAAACAAATTGGTTTCCGCTATCTCTAATTAATGCAAGAGTATCCTGTATTCATTGTTGTGTATTTTTGCTCTATTTGCTTTGATTTTAATAACAATGTTCGGAATATAAATCATACAAATAACGGGCTCTACTATATTTTATGCCATATTTGGAGACTAATAAATTAGATTTATGCCCGGAAAATTTAATATAAAACCAATAAAGGCTACACTCCCCGGAGACTCGTTCGCACTATATAGCTGGTTAAAAAAGATTGCCTAGTCATTTTAATCTATAAAGCAGAATATTATTTTAACAAAAATATCTATAGGCACATAATAAATATTCTCTCAAAGTGAAATGAAAGGTGTAAATTAAACTGTTAAATTCATTATTTCCCAAATCAAAAATATTTTGAGAAAATTCTCAAAATACAAGGTTATCATGAAGTGCTTAATGGATATATTTCAGCTTATTATATATTTTTAACAAAATAAGTTAATAACAGGATGTGAAAAAAAATTCGATTGCTTAAACAATGGGATTTCTTATGTCCAACAGTGGTTAACGCAAATGTTCGATATGTCGTCCATTTTGGTGCTTTACGATCATCAACCGTTCCTCCAAATTGTACACAGCATTATTCAGCATTTCTGGTTGAATTGCTGCAATTTGCTTCCTAATAGAGTCTTTTAATTGTTGTTGGTCTTGTTCTAAACACAAATTTTTTTAAATAACCTCACAGCCGCTGGGTTAAGTTCAGGGGATCTTAGGGACTATGAATTTACAAAATGTCTGCTTATAACATTATTTTGAAAAACATCAGTTAAAAATTCTTTAACTGGTCGGTAAATATGCAGGGGTGCTTACTCCTTCATAAAAATCATGTTTTCAATTTCTTCGTGTCCGTTTTGTATCCGTGGAATGGCATAATCTCGTAATCTATGCAGATATCGTTCACCAGTAACAGTTACAGATACGGCCTCTCCATTATGTATATCCTCAAAAAAGTATGGTCCAATGGTAAAATCGGATGTAAAATCGATAGCTTTCTTGTCGTGAAGCCCTTCCTGAAAGATTTAATGTGGATTATCTGTTGACAATATTCGACAGTTTTGAGTATTGACTTCACCATTTAGAGAGAAATGGGCCTCATCTGTCCATAAAATACAGGATAACCATTCGGTTTCAATTTCCATCTTAGCCAATATTTGTAAAGAAAAATCATACCTAATAGATGCTAATAGGAAAATTTGCATCATTTAATTCAAACAGCAGTTTAAGTTTATAGGGATACATTTTTAGGATTTTGTGTAAAATTTTCCAAACCGTGGTTATGGCATTTGCAATCGTTTTGATATCGAATTCACATTACTGATTGCTAACGGATTAGTGTTGGTTGTTTCGATTTCCCCGAAGAACTTGTGCAATTTGGACATCACTCACATCTGATTCACTCACGTCTGATACACTCACGTCTTCCTGATTTCGTTAGGTCAATTACAGACCTTGATCTTTCAAATTTGCTATCAGATTACGGCACGCGTTCATTAGACAGAGCCCTGCTCTCAAATGCATTTTCGTACGAAATCGTCATAATTCAGCAGTGTAATTTCTGACGCATTCGTAATAACATTATACTGAACCAATTCTTGTTTGTAGATCCATGTTATTAAAGTTTAAATCGTTTCAACTTACGTTTATGTGAGATTTATTTTAGAACTATACTTCTTGTGTAGGTACATAAAAATCATATCTCCTCTAATTATTAAATTTCATAATTTTCT
The DNA here is from genome assembly GCA_963924545.1 of Pogonocherus hispidulus. Lineage (NCBI taxonomy): Eukaryota > Metazoa > Arthropoda > Insecta > Coleoptera > Cerambycidae > Pogonocherus > Pogonocherus hispidulus. The sequence goes on from OZ004693.1 coordinate 75,585,271, forward strand.
CTATACCAAAATAGCAACACGAGATGCATGGAATTGTTAATACCCCACTGAAAGAAATGAGTGTAGGTATTAAACTGTTTCACTGAAATAGGTTTAATATACATTATACATAGACTAGATAGAGACTATAAGTAATGAGTTATAAATATATTATGTGTTATATCTACTATATTCCATTCTACAACAGGTAAGATTAGTTGCAGTATCCTCAAATTTGAATATAACGGCTGTACTAACAGTATTACACTCGGTCATAATGATTACATTTCGCGTTTGAACATGTAAAACCGGTTTACATCAGTTATGTGATCGGCGCCGCTCGGCATGTATTCAGTTAATTTCGTTAAACAAGCAGCACTAAAGCGAAGCGAAGCTCATTATGGCTCATTATTATCATAACATGGCATACCAGTAACCGAAACGTTTTCTATCAGTAAAGCATCTACGTCTAAATTATTAATTTTATTTTAAGCGAATTTATTCAACGTATCTGAAGGCTATTGTTAAGCACTTTGCATTACAATAGATATTAAAATACCAAGTTTTAATGGAATCTAAACAAACTTCCACTTTAAGTTTGTTTGAAGTATCAAGTATTATAATAAAATTATTATTTTAAATGAAACATTAAATAAACGGAAGACTTGAATTAGCAATAGTATATACAGGGTGTGTCACGGAGAGGGCCCATTAAAATTGTCTCAAAAAGTAGTCAGAATTGAAATCTGGACATTTGTATACAGGGGTTTATCAAAAAGATCTATTCAATTAAAATAGTGTCAACTTCCTCGCACTTTTGGTTATACCGGAAGTCATCATCAACTTGCTTATTTTAAATGTAACACCCTATATATTATTTTATTTCTGGATCCTACGTTAAAATTCTAAACTTATTTCATGAAGGATGTCCTATACCTATCTACAACTGTTTTTCAAATATTGACAGATGAATATTGACATTTTGCAACTTTGGCACCCTGCAAAATCTAAACGGTTTGAGATCAAGCAAAACGGTTTGCACATTCCTGTACTAACTTTTCAGAAGCTATCGTTTGACACTAATTTCAGATTTAATCACGAGATTAAATTTAATCGAAAATATTTAATTTCTGGAAAATGTTTTTGAAATCGTAATTTGCAAGTCTCCTTTAACTCCTATGGACATACTACCTAAGAATAAATTCATAATCGGACGTTTCAAACCATCTTCAATGTTTCCATTCCGAATTGTACAATTTTTTATCTGCGTACCCAGTTTTTGCTCATTTATTATAAATGTCACTAGATGTTACTAAATTCAATTAGGTTTTTATATTTTCTAATTGCGTTAAAAAATTAAAACTATTCATTCCAAACAAAGCATTAACCTGTTCATTTTATCATAAAAAGTTTTAAAAATGACAATGATTAACAAACATTCAAAATTTACATTAATAATATAAAATAAAAGTATACATAAATGAATATTCGTCTGCAAATATTTTGCATTGATCCTTGAAAGTTACTTCTCCTAATGGAATTAAAGGCGTTTACAGAATATTTGCCCTCAGCTTCTCTACATTGTTGGGTACGTTTTTGTGTACCCTATCTTTTAGGGTTTCTCACGAAAAACAATCTAGAGGCGATTAATCGGGTGCTCTTGCAGATCATTCGACTACCCGTCCATTTCATATCCATTTTTCAGGTATATGTTGGTGTAGATAATGCCTCATATCAAAATTTAAAGGTTTAATTGATTTTGGTAACTTCCAGTAATATTTGTGTACACGATAAATGAGCAAAAACTGGGTATGCACATAAAAAATGGTACAATTCGATATGGAAACACTGAAGATGTATTTTTTAGTTTGAAACGTCCGAATATGATTTATTCTGGGGTAGTATGTTGTTAGGGGTAAAAGAGACTTGCCAATTATGGTTTCAAAATTCCAGGTCCGTATTTAAAAAAATTAAGTTGATGATGGTTCAAGAAAAACGAAACGTCATATTTAAAATCTAATTATCCTGGCTAATAGAGGACAGAAAGTTGCTTCGAGAATGTGCTCTTCATTTTTCAATACGCTAAAATATATATTATTCGGTCTTACAAAACGAGAATATATCTGATGTTACTGCTTCTTGTCTTGTCGCGATTGTACGAAATGATAAATTATCGGTTTTCATTATCGGATCTGATTTTTTGGCTTGTGGCGATCCTGAAATTTCTCATTTCTGGCTGATTATAGATAAATATTATAAAAGATAATTATTAAAGATAAATATTAGTTTACATAAAATAATATTTATCTTTATGATATAATATTCTTGATTTGTTATAGGTATATTTTTAATAATAAATACAATAATTAGAAATTGTTCAAAATTCAATGTTTTTGACTGCAGAAAAAGTACCTAATTTTTCTTTGGAAAACTTTTATGGTATCTCTCTCTCTCTCTCTCTCTCTACGCAAGATACCGGAAAAAAGAAAAAGTAAAAGTCTAGGTATTTATACAAAACCTGGAAAATTGTACTTTTGATTAAAATACAGCCCAATAATATCAAAATATCGCTCGATGCATTATATTGTTTTATAGAAAAATTGTTATTCCAAATAAATTAAATTAATACATTTTTGTTTATTAAAACATTAATTAAGATCATATAGGAATATACTATATAAATATATTTCATAATTATTTTACATATTTTGCCTGGATTATATATTTGATCTAAATGAATACACCCTTTTACAATAAATTATATCGTGATCCTTGCAAAGGAAATTATTTGAAATAACTTCGCAATAACTCCTCTTGTTATAGCTACAACAACCAGTAACATATAATTAAAACTGTCTACTATTATAAAGATTAGTCCGTAAATGTTTGCATCCATATTTTTTATTTAAACGTACCTATATTCAAATCCCATGGAGGAATTTAGAGAATCGGATTAACATTGGCGAATTCGCCATATAATCGAATACCTACCTAATGCTAACTGAAAAGGATAGCTAATTTTCAAAACCAAATGATGCGGGGGACTTTTATTATCATTAATATTGTTTCATCACATATTGGGCAACATTTTCGTATTCTTTCCATTTTTTTTTTAATTTCATATAGAAGTTGCAATTACTTTTATAATTTTTCACAAAACTGTATCGAAATACAGCAGCATATACCATAAAATAATTTTAATAATAACAAGATGATAAAATAAATATTTCTCGAGCTTCGGACATACCTACTTGTATCGAATAATTGTTCTTTAGTTCCTTTATTTATCTCTAAGAAAATGATAATGGACAAAATGAAAGGTTTGGTAACTGCGAAATCGGTTTACTAAAACTCAAGAAGTAATAGAATGCATCTAATTTGCGAAATACGAAAAATACAGCTGAAAATTTAATTATATTTATATTAAGTTAAGGGCTGTAAGCTCTTAATCTGTAACATCTAGAAAAAGTTCAATTATAACAGACGTTTCTTATGAGATATTTCTCCGATATAGGTATTTCCGAACAGATTATAAACCAATATTTTTTTTATAAATGTAACAGTTTAACAAATTGCTACTATCATATAAGTATATACTATTTTGCTACTATTAGTAATAAAAATATATGGTCAGATAAGTATTCCATGTATAATAGCAATGTGTCAGCCACAATTATACACAGACCCATTGAACCATATGATTTGAAGAGACCGCATGATTTATCTAAATTTTAAAAATATACCCAAGAAAAGTCCTTGGACTTTTCCGAAGAAAGTAATCGGGCAAAATAGGTGTTACTATTTAAAAGGTTTGCCATTCCATAGGGGATCACCAAGAGAGGGCGTTATACACAATGTTATTTGCTATAAATATATGTGCGCGTAAGTCCAATATCTGGGTTAATAAAAGAGATAACTTAATTTTTTTTTCAACAGGGTTGTCTAATATCCCGAGCTGCACAAAATGAAAATATATTTACATATTCAGGGTGTTCAGTTTTTCCTGGACAGGTACCAACTTCATTTTTTTAAATGGAAACCTATATTTTTTATGGCATTATCGAATTCTACGTAAAAAATTAGTGGGACTTTGTGCATAACACTGCTATTGAAATATTGATAGTTTTCGAGATATTTGACTTTTAATGTTTTTTTTTTATGACATAATTATGGTTGTATGACAGCTAGAAATTAATTTTTTTCAGAAACTGTAGAGTGAAGATGGCTCTTTCGAAAAACGTATCAAAAGTTGACCTGCGATATACAGGGGGCAACAGAAATCGTGCCAAACCTGATGGTTTAAAATTTAAAAAATCTCGACTTTTTCAAATGGAACACCCTGTGTTTTATGATTTCATTAGATGCCTTTCTGTAGACTCTACAATTTTATAATAGCTTTCCCTATACCTAAGTTGCGTAGTTTTTGCAAAAAACCCACTTTTATGAAAAATACCCGATTTGCGCACTCCTTTAACGGAAAAAATATTGTAAGGCTATTTATTTTTATAAAGTGTATTAGTTTACACTTCTTAAAATAAAAATAACTGAAAAATTTAGATAATTTCAGTTTAATAAACAAGTCTTTATGGAAAGTTACCATTTATTTGTAAATAAAAGTAAAAAATCATAAAAGCTCTACATGTAATTAAGAATTAGCAAAACTGGCGTATGCTTTAGAAGAAGTTCATGGGAATTATTTGCTAGCAGCACGTATTTATAGAGATTCCCACGTGCTGACTGTTTTGAAAATGTGAAAGAAAGATTTGAAAGAACAGCAAATGGGAATTATGAGAAAACTACCAGGAGACATGGGAGTAACAACGATAATATTTAGTTTAATGTTGTGGTTTCTGCTGTTGAAAATCCAAAAATATTAGTATCAGAAAATCAGTAGAAATCTTGGAGTTTTCAAAAGCTCGACAAATATGATATTGAAGAAGTTTCATACGTATCATATTGAAAACCAAACGGTGTTACCGTAGTTAGAAAAATTATTAGTGAAATGGATGAATATACATAGAGTATTGAAAAAAGAATACGCAATACTCATAGAAGCAAGCTAACCTAAAGTAAATGCTCAAAATGTCCACCGTTGTTTTCAACACAAAGCATTAATCTACGACGAAAATGAATGTGAACATTTCTTAACATTTCGGGCGTTATGGTTAGAAACTCATTTTGGATCTTTTCTTTCAAGTCTTGCATATCCGTTGGTGGTACTTCGTATACTCGCTCCTTGATATAACCCCACAAGAAAACGTCCAGAATATTTAAATCAGGCGAACGTGCAGGCCAAGGAACTGGACCACCACGACCTAACCACTTATTTGGATATACGTGGTTTAGGTGTTCTCTAATCTGAAATATGAATAGATAATAGGAAAAGTACTACAACAATAAATAATCACAGTACCGCCAAAGTGGAATGTGGAGGGGCACCATCATGCTGAAACCATTGGTGAACCAAATAATCAGCGGGCATATTCTGTAGCTGTAGAAGGGGAAGTTCGTTTTGCAAAAAATGCAAATACACATTGGCATTTAAATTGCCTTCAAAAAAGTACGGTCCAACAATATGTTCTCCACAAATTCCAGCCCACACGTTCACTTTGAAACGATGCTGATTATCTAGTACCCTCAATAATCTTGGATTATTGTCAGCGTAGTGATGAAAGTTGCGACGATTGGGTAAGCATGTGTTTGAAAATGTTGATTCGTCAGTAAACAAGACATTCATAAAAAAGTTTGGACTTTCCTGAATTTTATCCAATGCCCAGTGGCAAAATTGCAGGCGGTTTAGGTGATCTTGAGGTAACAGTGCTTGATGGTTTTTAATATGATACGGATGAAAATTATTCTTCTTCAGTATCTTGTTTGTCAAGCTTTTGGAAACTCCAAGATTATTACTGATTTTCCTGACACTAATATTTGGATTTTCAACAGCAGACGCCACAACATTAAACTGAATATCGTCATTGTTACCGTCATGTCTCCTGGTAGTTTTCTCATAATTCGCATTTGCTGTTCTTTCAAATCTTTCTTTCACATTTTCAAAACAGTCAGCACGTGGAAATCTCTGTAAATCTGGATTATTTGCTTTGTAAATACGTGCTGCTAGCAAACAATTTCCATGAGCTTCTCCTAAGGCATAAACCATTTTCACTAATTCTTCTTTTGAATAGTTCATTGTATGCACGCTTAGTACTTACTCTAAACTCGTACGTGAATATTCAGTAAAAGAAGAAATGACATGTAAACTGATTGTCACAAATTTTATTGCGTGACAGACGCTCACTGCGTTTTTCCCGAGAAAGGAACGTGCGCAAATCGGGTATTTTTCATAAAAGTGGGTTTTTTGCAAAAACTACGCAACTTAGGTATAGGGAAAGCTATTATAAAATTGTAGAGTCTACAGAAAGGCATCTAATGAAATCATAAAACACAGGGTGTTTCATTTGAAAAAGTCGAGATTTTTTAAATTTTAAACCATCAGGTTTGGCACGATTTCTGTTGCCCCCTGTATATCGCAGGTCAACTTTTGATACGTTTTTCGAAAGAGCCATCTTCACTCTACAGTTTCTGAAAAAAAAAATAATTTCTAGCTGTCATACAACCATAATTATGTCAACTATTAGAAGTGACGAAACATAAGAAAAAAAAATTAAAAGTCAAATATCTCGAAAACTATCAATATTTCAATAGCAGTGTTATGCACAAAGTCCCACTAATTTTTTACGTAGAATTCGATAATGCCATAAAAAATATAGGTTTCCATTTAAAAAAATGAAGTTGGTACCTGTCCAGGAAAAACTGAACACCCTGAATATGTAAATATATTTTCATTTTGTGCAGCTCGGGATATTAGACAACCTTGTAGAAAAATAAATTAAGTTATCTCTTTTATTAACCCAGATATTGGACTTACGCGCACTAGGTGGACACCCTGTATATAATTTTGATGTATCTCATCAAAGCTTACACCAGTGTCCTTTACTGTGATTATATAATTACAACGAAATAAATGTTTTTGGCTCCTTAACGACATGTGAATAATTTTATAAATGATGACATGCATAGCTTGGATTCTTGTTGTGATTTTACACCAAAAAGTAATTTATTAGTCCATACGCAATCACTCGACAATACCTATAATAAATCACTGCCTATTTTTTTAAATATTTTTTTAGGATACCCTCTAGACATATAAAGATGGCAACTCTAATTTCCACTAGTATGAATTTACATAAAAGGAATAATCGGGATGAAAACCAATTCAGGCGGGAATACTCCAGTCATGCGTGAACTATTGATATCCATTCAACAATTCTTTGGGCTATTTTTTAATCGCCCATCGCCAGCGAATAAGCTCGATACAAATAATTTTGCTTTGAACTTGTATTGAATAGTCTGTCTGCATTCGAATTGCTGTCGAAACTGAGACGTGATGCCTGAGAAATCCGCCTACGTACTTGTAGACTTAATTGCTTCTTATACAAGATAAAAACAAAATATTTGCGTAATGTGCTTTTAATTAAAGTGAAATCTCAAAAGTGCATCATAATTTATTTTAGGATTACACCAGTAATAAAATGATGATAATAGTGTGAAATTCTTAGGTTTATATATAGGATGTCCCACCGGGAAGGGCTGCGATCGATCTATGGAAAAGTCGGTACAGGGTGACTTTGAAAATTCGGTTATTTACAAAGGTCAGTGAGGTCTACGTTTTTAAAATATCTTGACGTTTCTGGCACTTCCGGTGTAACCGGAAGTTGACGCCAACTTGCTTATTTTAAATGGAACTCTGTATATTTTTGCAGTTTTGAATTCTACGTTCAATTTTAAGTCAACTTTGTGTAAAGCTGTCTATTAAAGTCAGTTATTTTCAAGATATCTTCAGAAGAGCTTCTCCAGTTTTAAGGAAAAAGTGACAGTTACATCACCATATTAAAAATGTTGAATCTTGAACAGTGGAATACCTTTAATTACAATATTTGCACCAGTAATGGTTTAGCCATCGCTACATCTGAAAATGATTGCATAATGTCTAAGGAACATACAGGGCCCTCAAAATTTATAACCCAATTCCAATTTAAGAAGTTACAAAACTTGATTTTTTCAAATAGAACACCCAGTATATTATTCTACGGTCGAGAGAAGAGTTAAATTCTGAATCGAATGATATAAATTTGTATGTATCTATCTTTCAAGTTTTCCCAGTTACAGGGAATTTTGTTATAAAAATGTATAAAACCTGAAATATTTCATTTTTCCAAGTACACTGTGAAAAATAAAACAATTTAGTTTGTCTCGAGTAACAAATTTGTTGTCTGAAGCTTCGGCAGTATTGTTTGTATCTACAAAAGTGTTAATAAAGATACCATCACTATTAAATTATACTTACGGAGATTATTTAAATTAAAAATCATCCTGTACGTACTTTTCCATATGTCGATCGCGGGACTTCTCGGTAGGACACCCTGTATAGACAAACATGTTTCTTGAAAGTCGCACTGTGAATATATTGTTTCAAAGTTAAACTCACTTAACTTAACTATATATTTAGAAATCTGCACACTGTGTTGATGGAATCACAACTAATAATGTTGTATTATGCACATGCTGAGTGCCGACTTAGATATGGCCTATGTTTTTGGGGTCTCACTACCAGTTGGAATACTGTTTCTGTCGCGCAAAAGCGTATTTTACGATATATAGCCAGAGCGTCTTGCCCCTAGCTTGTTCGTTTTTGTTAGAGGTTAGCGTGTTTGTCTTTAATAATAAGGATAATTTTTTTAAGTATAAAAATATTCACAATTTCAATACGAGACATAAAGATTTATAGTATATATCACGTGATAGAGTAATGGCTTCCTACAAGTACCTTCCAGACCTATATATCAATGATGCTCAAACGACTATTTTTTTTTAAGAAAAAATTAATAGGATATTTACTGGACAAATGTTTTTGTTCTGTCAAATATTTTTTCATTGATTTTGTTTTGTATTGTTGACTGTCTATTGAAATAAATTATTGTTATTATTATTACCAGTTGTAAAATAATAAAAACAGGAAAGCAGTATTCAAAATGAGGATCCAAAGTGTAGTATCAAGTATGTAGTATGGTTTCAAAATCTGTCCCAAAAATACAATTAAATAATACAGTCTGTCCCTAAGGGCACCTTTTCCCTCCTTTACTTTTAAACGTGTTGAGATATCCACTTCACACAAAATGTAGTAGGATGAATGGTATAAAAAAAAATGTGTCGCTGCCGGCAATTTTTTTTAAAAAGCCTACTATGCTACTATGCTAGCCTTTCTATACCAAAGGTATAGCCTAGCTATACCTTTTAAACGACATGTGTCGCATGTCGTTTAAAAGGTATGTCAATCCTCTTCACACCAGTTGCTGAAAAATTAAAATAGAGTTTCCGATGTCAATTTATTGCGATTAAGATACAAAAATGTTCATATCTCCTGACAATCTGTATAATACCAGTAAATAAAAAATATATAATTCCATTTAAAAAAATATAAATTTGATATGTCACCGGTTTATAGAGCACCCTATATGACTATACATAGGTATTTTAAAAATGTGCGCCCTCTTAGGCTCTATGAGTTCCTAAAATATATATTTTTTTGTTTATTACGGCATAGGAGTTATCGAACTTTGCCACACTATTGGGCCACCCTGTGTAGGTACTGATTTAAGATCTTGGATCGTTTTTCCTCGTTCCAAAAATTACTAATTACGTTCATGTTGTCAAAAATAAAAATAAAAGTAAACCTAGGGGATTTTCACAAAAACTTTATTTTAATAACAACAATAAATAAATAATAGAAGAAAAAAACGAAAACACACAATAGGATTCATATTTTCTTTATTCAGAATTTATATATCTTTTATAATTATAGGGATTGCTACGATACCATCAATATCTATTTATCAAGTAGTTTGTTTAGCCTTTTTGCTGTAATATGTTTCGCACAAATAGAATATCTAAATATAGATTATAATTGAGTTGAATCTCTGTGTTGTCTGAGAAATATTAATCGGCTCATAAAGTATTCATGGATGTTTTATATCGATCACATTTTGTTGACTAACACAATATTTACTTTACGCGTGACGAATCGTTTCGGAGGGCGAAGAGTTTCTCGTACAAAATGCGGGGAAATAATTTAAAAATACACAGCGCCTAAATCACGAAAGGATTAATAGAGGAAAATCCCGCTCGATTCAGTTGATAAAACAAACGGGAAAAACGTGACGTTGTTTCCTGCGAAGATTAAAGGTGTAATAAGTGTTGAAAATTAAATGTTTAGGTATTCATGGCAGCTGTGGGAAACATTTAAGCTAAATTGAAATGTACATTTTAGTAAAATACGTTAGGTATATATCTATGCTATATACACAGAGATATCTGCATTGTCACTAGTGATGTCAAGTATATAGTTCGCAACATCATTCATTAATTCCGCTACCTATGACACTCTGATGAGCGCATAATCAGCGCGAAATCGGTCAGTGTCTTGTAGTTGATCTCGATGAAGGATGTGGGGACTTCTATGGAAATGCCGGAGTAATGCAATGCCAGTCGGGGCACAATGACCGTGGAGTAGTTGTTTTCGGCATCTCCTTCAAATAAAAGTGTAGGATTGTCTTCCTCAAAAACAATAGAGGTCACTGCTGTAATGGACCTGCGGAAAAGCAGGTCACTATCTGTCTGCCAATTTGACAATAATTGTCAGATGGATAGTAAGCAAAAACTCAACGATGGCACTACGGTATACTTCTCACAACTAGGTACTAACATTCAAGATCCCCCTTAGGCAATCATGTCGCAACATCATTCATCGATTCCCATGATACAACTACACTGATATGCTCATAACTTGACCAAATTTCGTTTGTTCTACGCACGACGTCATTCTCGATGCAAAAATGGCGAAAATTCAAATACCTTAAAGGCAGTGATATAATTATTTTCGAGTTTGTCTATTGTATCCCCGTATTATTATAATTGTGAGGCCCGAGGGTTATCAAGTTGTCATTTTTATATTATAGGGTGGTATTTATTTTCAGTAGTGCTTCTTTTTATCTCTTCAAATTGTAAAATTTAGGTAGAATTATATTCGGTAATTAGGTCGGTACACAGAATGCGGTTTGAATTAAAATATTAAAGATTGACACTAATCAACTATTATTTTAGTTTTCCTGTATGAATCGTGTATTATAATTCCATAATCGACGTTTATTTTATTTTGTTATCTTTGTTTACAAGTATTTCATTTAATTTTGTATCATAACTGACATCACGCTCATCGATAGACCACGCCCCCATGCGCATTGGCATATCAGTGTTGTTGTATCTTGATCGATTCCCTTACCTATGGCACTTTGATCAGCGCATAATCAATGCGAAACCGGTCAATGTCTGGTAGTTGATCTCGATGGAGGATGTGGTAGCTTCTATGGAGATGCCGGAGTAATGCAACACCAGTCGGCGCACATTGTCCGTGGAGTAGTTGTTTTCGGCATCCCCTTCAAATAAAATAATGAATTTATGCGGAACTTTATGAACTCACTGTATATTGGCTTATTGTGTTGTCAGCTGTTACAGTTTTATGCAAATATGTTAGTAGGTGATTTTTGTTACTTAAAAAAATTATTTACGCCATTCGATAGAGCGTAAAAAGTTGCTATGAGAAAGTGTCGTTTTTATTTCAGTAGCTCTTTAAATAAGCCTGAAATTTTACAAACACCAATTTCCAAAATTTCTATTTTTTTTAAATATCCCAAACAGTGACCATGTTAGCCTAGATTTTTTCAGGCATCTTATTGTTCACAGAATTACACAATTTTGCCCCAATTTAGCCTAGTCTCGATATCTAATGGTTTCCAAGATACCAATGTTATGCATCCAATTTGAAACACACTGTATAGAGCTCAAAGGGGAATAGGTTAGACATTTTAAATTAAACCGGTCGATCCAAGCAACACTCAGCTCAGAAAAGTTAAAGATTAATATTGCACCGTAATAAAGGCTAGATATCCGTTTCCTTCTTTTCCTGAATTTCACACTTCCATGAATTCAGGCATTTTCCCTTTATATTTAGTTTTTTATAGATACCCATTCTAGCGTATGTAATCCGCTCCCGGAAGTTTTATAGCGTGAAATGAAATTTTTTGAACTAATCATTATTTATCTACTGCTTTACACATATGAACTAGATTATACTACGAGTATAGTCAAGAATCACAGCGAGGAAAGCACTTTGCTACAGGCACATCAAACAAACGCAGATTTTGTGCGAAATTCCAAACTGTGATAATGTGAAAATATATAAATCGAAGCTTAATACACATGTAACAAAAATAATTTGCAGCAAAAGACATTTGTTTATGTAAAATAAACAAAGTATTTCAAATAAAACGGTTGCTTTATATACAGGGTCTTTCAACGAAAATTATAAAAGAAAAAAAAATATCTAATTCGCTGAGACCAGTCGATTTCTGTTCTTGAGGGGAGGATTTTTGACAATCAAGCCAACTTGATCTGTTCATCCCCCGAACCCCTAGCAACTACAACTTCAAAATTTCAAATGGAACTACGCTATTTCTAATACATCATTTCAAAGCCCTTTCTATTGCGAATACACTGGTGCATCGTTTTTAGGAATCGGCTGAGATTTGACAGAGTTATTGGCTAAAAACGAAAAGTTGACAAGCCGATATTCCCGTACTAATTTCTACAGGAATGCCCACCAATAATAAGCTTTTTATATACTACGCAACCACATTAGTTTTTTTGAGGTGTTGATCAGTTTATAAAAAAAAACAGTCTCAGATTAAAAAAGCTGAAGCACAATAAAAACAAGTTTTATTTAATGTGTTGCTCAAGATGACCTCCGTTAACTTATAATAATAATACAGTCTGTTTTCAAATTCTGTTTATTTCAAACAGTACTAATGACATCCGGTGTTATTAATCGACATTCTTCCACAATTTTCTGACGAAACACCTCTAATGTTTCAGGCTGCGTGGGGTACACTCGCGATTTTAAATAGGCCCACAGGAAAGAGTCCAAAGGGACTAGATCAGGTGATCTTGGCGGCTATTCGACGGGACTCACAGCAACAGCATAGTGAGGGGGTGCGCCATCTTGATGGAAAGTTATTCCATTTTTTATTAAATTGACGTACGTCACCCTCTAAAATTTCTGTTATCATTAGGTTAATCTTCCAATAATTAGAAATAGATGTTCCCATCGAAATCTCCTTGAATAAAAAACGGTCCCAAAATTCCGGCCCAAACATTAATTTTTTGAGGAGTCTGAGTTTGAAAATCACTGATTAAATGAGGATTAGTATCACTCCAATAGCGACAATTGCGTCTATTCACTTCACCATTCAACATAAATATAGATTCGTCTGAAAAACACGTATTGTAGAGAAGATTTGGGTTCAGTAGAAGTCGCTCACTAAAATATTCTCAAAATTGGGTACGACGATCAAAATCATCTTCATGTAACTCTTGAATCAGCATCATCTTTAATGAATGAAACTTGTATTTTTTTCAAAATTCGATGAACACTTGAACTGGATATGCCAGAACTGCCACTTCAACTGCTTCATTTCGAACTGGGCGATTTAGATACTTCGCGTTTCTTGTTGAAAGCGAACCCGTTGCAACAAACTTATCCATCAGTTATTGAACGTATTAATAGCTTACATTTTTTCTGGATGATATACATTAAAAATTCGTGCGGCAACTTTAGAGTAATTGTGATTTCGATACCAAATTGCAATAATTTCTACTCTTTCTGCGATAGAATAAACTATTTCGAAAGCAAGTTTACACTTTCAACAGACTTATTCTAACGATTTGGTAGTCACAAGCAAGGTGACTACAAAATGTAAGGTTTGAATTTGTCTAAAAGATGGATGTATGCTTGGAAAATAGCATACATGGGACAATAGTCTTTAGAATGCGTATCAAAAAAAATAATGTGGTTGTGTAGTAGATAAAAAGCTTATTATTGGCAGGCATTTCTGTAGAAATTAGTACGCGAATATCGGTTTATCAACTTTTCGTTTTCAGCCAATAACTCTGTAAAATCTGCAACCGATTGCCAAAAACGATGCACCAGTGTATTCGCAATAGAAAGGACTTTAAATTGATGTGTTAGAAGGGAAGTTCCGTTTGAAATTTTAAAGTTTTATGGGTTTCATCTCCTTTTTCAGTAAATAGGGGTTAGGGTGATGAACATATCAAGTAGGCTTGACTGTCAGAAATTCCCCTCATTTTGACCCTCAAGAACACAAATCGCCGGATCTCGGCGAATTCAAAATATTTTTTTCGGTTTTATAATTAAGTCAAGCTTTCGTTGAAAGACCCAGTATAACAATCTCCCATAGTAACACCTATATTGGATTCTGTGCGGCAAATACCTATTTTTTGGTAATGTAAGAACATTTCATATATTAAAATTTAGAATCAAAGGTAAGAGAGCAAAGCAACGCGGTATTAAGTATATTCTATGTATATAAAATTGAAATGTACATATTACGTTTTTGAATACAGCACAAACTTCTAGCTTATTGGTATTTAGTGAATATAAATAAAAGCTAAACATAAATAACAAAGTAGATATTTTCTAAGATTCTTAAGTCAATATAAGATTTTATTTAATATCCGCCTTACTAATATTGAAACATATTATTCATTAATTATATACCTAAACTGTTTGTTGTTTTCTAAGTAAATAAGAACACTAAGTAAATAAAAGCAGTAGATGTACTTACTTCATGTACTTAAAGCTATCAAATAAATATAATGATGCTTTTCTTTCTGATCTTTACAGCATTTGATAATTTTCTAAATCCTTTTTCAGTATTCCATACATATAAATATATTGAAGGATATTTTTGACAGCCGTTGAACATGAAAAATACAACATTAAGCAACATTACACAACGCTTTCGTAAAATAGTGAATAAATTCGTTATTTTATAAATACCCTATTTTCTTAAAAATCTGTTGGACCTGTCGATTTTCTTTTTTTTACCGTTATTTTACATATATTTAATTTTTTACAAAGTGTCTCAATGACGCTACATCATATACACATAAACTAGAAAATCTGTAGCCCAAATCTAAAGAAAGACGAAGCGATGTAAACAAGCACAGCGACGGTGGTGGGCAAAATACGGTCGGCCCAGGCCACGCCTTTGTCTTCTGTTGCCTCCGGCGGCCGCGATGGCCAGCGGGTAGCTATTACAACCACAGCTTGATCGACATTCGCTATCGCTCTCGCACTGAGAAGAGAAGTCAGAGTTGGACGTATAATATTTGTAGTTATCGTAAATGCGCGATAACAGTGCCGTATTAAAAACTCTTGAAACATTTTACAAATAACTTTTGAAATAGACATGAATAAAACGGTAATTATGTACATATTATGTTTATTACACATTCATTATTTACAAAAATAAAAATAGACAATATACTTTACAATGAGGTACATGTAATAAATAATAATAAAAAATCTTTATTGTGTTCTTAACGAAAAAAGAAAGAAACACAAACGGTAAGAATTCGGCATTGTCGTTCTTCCATTCCGCCTATATAAATTTTCAAAATTGAAGCTTGACTTGGCTTTTATGAAGTGTGTCCAATTTGTCCAAAAGGTCTTCCCTATTGGCTTTCATTAGCCATATCCTTGCCTTTAAAAAAATTAATATTTTTAAAATCTAGTTAAAATTATTTTTAAACACACCGCAAAACATTAGCAAAAAAAATTTACATTCGACTACTTGCGCAGTACTAACTGTTCTATAATTTTGTTTTTCCTAAAACTAAAATATAACAGCAAGCTGACCAACTTTTAAACGAAATTCATTAAATCTTAAATTGAGTGATTGTTGATTGTATAAACCATATTATTGTCTGTCTATGAATGAATTTCCTAAATTAAGTTAACTTAGATACTAAATTACATTTATGTATAACGCATTTTTATCTACTTACCGATCGGGTTGTTTAGGAAAGGTAAAAAAGCTCTTATTACAATTATAGCTTTTATTATTGCAGTTTTTAGTTGCACATACGTTTCCTGTTTTTCTATTACTTATTATCACTAATGAAAAAAGGAACGCTATAGAAAACAGAACAATAAAAAAGCACAATAAATAAACAAAAAACATTACACTCAAAATAAATTCGCAAGAACAACTACGTCGCTGGCTTAATCGATAATCAACCCGAAGTGATTTTCCTATTTCGGTTCGAAACGCTCGCCACTGTGCTGTTCTCTTCTCAAAGGCGGGGCTAAGAAGCGGCGCGCGTGGATCGGCGCAAACCGTTCCTGTCAAGAGAGCGAGCGTACCCTTGCACTTAGCTGGGCGGTGACTCTACGTCTACCACAACATGCATGCCTTTCGCCCATTCGCTGAGGACTCTCTGTTTATCGCATTGTTACCTACATCGCTTCGTTCCTCTTTAGATTTCGGCTAAATATTTTTTAGTTAATCTGTATAATTTAATATTTAAAAGGGACACTGTATTTTTATAAATATGGAAAGAACTTTTTTTACAGATACGGTCATAAATACTATTATACTGACTACTTACAAAACACATT
The DNA here is from genome assembly GCA_963924545.1 of Pogonocherus hispidulus. Taxonomy (NCBI): domain Eukaryota; kingdom Metazoa; phylum Arthropoda; class Insecta; order Coleoptera; family Cerambycidae; genus Pogonocherus; species Pogonocherus hispidulus. The sequence goes on from OZ004693.1 coordinate 75,601,901, forward strand.
TTTTTTTTTAGTATAGGAATATTTAAGTGGTGTCACATATAGAATTCTCGAGTGATGTTGAAACGGAGTGAAAAGTTTTATATGCATTTTCTACAATTAAATTATTAAAGGTCATATGAATATCTATCCTAAAAAGTAAATATTTTTCCTATCCCCTATAAAATATGGTATTTTATAAATAAATATAATAACCAGTTCAATATAAACCCTACGTTTAAATATTAAATATTTGGTAGCTATAAATTCTTTTTCATTTTGAAGATATACAAGGTGTCCACCTAGTGCGCGTAAGTCCAATATCTGGGTTAATAAAAGAGATAACTTAATTTTTTTTTCTACAGGGTTGTCTAATATCCCGAGCTGCACAAAATGAAAATATATTTACATATTCAGGGTGTTCAGTTTTTCCTGGACAGGTACCAACTTCGTTTTTCTAAATGGAAATATATATTTTTTATTGCTTTTTCGAACTAAACCCTTGATTTTAGTAGGACTTTCATAAGCCTTCCCTATACCTAACTTAAACTGTTTTTGAAATATTGACTGGTGAATATTGACATTTTTGCAACTTTGACACCCTGTAAAATCTAAACGGTTTGAGATCAAGCAAAACGGTTTGCACATTCCTATCTTAACTTTTTATAAGCTATCGTTTGATACTAATTTCATATTTATCCAAGAATAAAAAATTTTCAAAATTTTCGGAAAATTTTTAATTCCTGGATAAATTTGAAATTAGTATCAAACGATAGCTTATAAAAAGTTAAGATAGGAATGTGCAAACCGTTTTGCTTGATCTCAAACCGTTTAGATTTTACAGGGTGTCAAAGTTGCAAAAATGTCAATATTCACCCGTCAATATTTCAAAAACAGTTTAAGTTAGGTATAGGGAAGGCTGATGAAAGTCCTACTAAAATCAAGGGTTTAGTTCGAAAAAGCAATAAAAAATATATATTTCCATTTAGAAAAACGAAGTTGGTACCTGTCCAGGAAAAACTGAACACCCTGAATATGTAAATATATTTTCATTTTGTGCAGCTCGGGATATTAGACAACCCTGTAGAAAAAAAAATTAAGTTATCTCTTTTATTAACCCAGATATTGGACTTACGCGCACTAGGTGGACACCCTGTATAGCTGGTTTTTCAATTAATTGTAAACTAAATTAAGCCTGCTAAATAAATCCGTTTACGAAAGCTAAATATATAATTCGCCAGATTAAATATATTTCGCCTTGGCGATTAACTCTATTTGCTACATTAAATATTTATTATAACCATTTTAACACTACTTAAATATTAATTATCCAAATACAAACAAATAACTTAATTGGTGGAAAGAAATCTTATTTCTCTCAATTAAATAATTTTCTCAGTGTACGGTGCACTGAGAGTACATGGTACTGAGAGTATTGAGGGTACAAGGTTTTATAAAATATCGACTTACTCCGTAACGGTGTGCTCTATGAAAAATATGTAAGTATACTTTTTTCTAGAGAAATTAATAGGACATCGAAATATCGTATTATTTTAAACATTAGTCAGTGGCCTAACATATATTTTTTAGAAAAGGGGTTCCCAAGAGTGCAGGTTCCACGCCATTGGTTACTCCCATCGAGCTGATTTTTTTTTGGAAGTAAAGATATATAGTAGCATCTACGAAATAAAATTTGAAAACAATTGGTTTATTAGTGTCAGAGATATAAATCATTTTATATGGTTCAAAACTGGGACACCTTGTATATTTAGCCGATTTTCTAGTTGTAATACTAACAGTATAATTCTTTATAATGTTCTTAGAAGTAAAATAGTAGATTAGTAGAATAGTAGAATAATACCAAGGGAGTAAAATGCATGATTTCTTCCCGAGGTACGTTTGTAGCACGAGGGCAAAACTCAAGGGCTCTCCAAAGCACTGAGAGGAAAAAGCATGTACTCCCGAGGTGTATATACTATTTTTTGTAGTCAACATTTGAATTGAAAGAATTAAAAAAAATTATTGTTAATATATTTCTAATTTAAAAAGTATTGTCAATATGACATTTCTAATTTATGAACATAAAAATCTACATGGCATATAAAAACACAATTGGTTACCATGATGACTGATAAATATGAGTAGCCATATTGTGAGTTGGCTATGCTTTTTTACCCTAGGGAGTAAAAGACTCACTTTACTCCCGCTTTCGAGGAACTAAAATGGCTTATTATCTAGGGGTGGTACAAAAACATTTTTTTACAAAATTTGGTAAGTAGAGATCCTACCTACAGTGTATCCGCAACTAAGAGCTTACAGGATCTCAGAAACTACTGACATTATTTTTCTAAAATTCTGTACGTGTAGTAAATACAGGGTGTTCTCGGCAAGTAAAATATCTTGACAGTTCTGCGACTTCCGGTTGTACCGGAAGTATATTGGTTTGGTTTTACAGAATTTCTGAGTAACTTAAAAATATTGTTATAATTAATTATAAAAAAGTTAATACAAACTACCCATATTTTTGTGCGTAGGATTCATTAAAATAAAACAATTAGGTGTTTTCATTTCAAAAACAGAAATATCCGTCAAATTTTTGTTAAAAAAATAATATCTAGAAAACTCTTCATTTTAGGAATAGGCTACACAAAGTAGCCCTAAAATTTTAAATAGAATCCAAATATGGAGAAATATACAGGGTCATTTAAATTAAGCAAGTTGTTATCCACTTCCGGTACAACCGAAAGTCATAGAGCTGTCAAAATATTTTACTCGCCGAGAACACCCTGTATTTACTACACGTACAGAATTTTAGAAAAATAGTGTCAGTACAGCTTCTGAAATAGGGGATCGTGTACGCTCCTTGCTGAACACCCTCTATATTAGGTTGTATATTAGGTATTATTGAATATATAGCTAATTTTGTACTAGTTATTTCTGAAACCTATATAAATAATCAAATTGTAAATAAAAATTTAAGTTATCGGGTATAAAAAATGCTTACATTTTATTTTTATTGCCAAGTAAACCATATCAACTAAATTCCTGATAGATTTTCTGAAGTTCTCCCAGTTCTATTTTCTAAGAAAAAAGGGAGAGTCAGTTAGCTATATGGAACAGCGCTTAATTGGATTAGCTCCAGGGATATCCGATAAATAAAATAGAATTCTGTTTGATGGGAATTAATCCGAACATCGAGTAAACACTTCTCCTAAATTAGAGGAAACCGATTTAAACTCAGTTGAAATAAAGTCTATATTTATTTTTAATTACTTTCTGCAGTCCACCGTTAACTGCACAGGGTAGTCAGACTTGGCAGATGACAATCACGTTTTAATATCCTTTTGAATTATTCAGGGTGGCTGATATAAACCTTGTCTAATTAGCTACATACACAGTGATTCACTATATTTTGACACCCCTGTTTTTTCGTTTACAGAATTATAAATTTGATTTATTTAATTAATATTCCGAGATAAGCCCGAATCCTTTCGAATTTGGTCCACTCTATACACATTTTTTTTTTACTAGAAGTAAACAAAATATTAAATATTAAAAAAAAATGTATTAAAGACATTAAGTCAAAGTTAAATGAAAATGTGCCGTTGTAACAACATTAAAAACTTTATTGAACCATAATATTTTATAATTTCATTGATAATTTATCTCTTTGTTAACGTTGTTTTTGGCTTAATTTCTATATAAAGAAAGATATAAACAGTTAAATAAGTCAATAAATAATATTAAAAATATACTATAAAAAATTTGTACTTTGTTCACTAGTGAACAAAGATATTGGTCGGTATAAGCATTTTTATGAAAGGCTTTACTTTCCCACCTACATGCTTTGTCTAGAGTTAATGTCAAGTAAATGAGCTGGCCATAATGTATGACAAAAACTATTATCTTACTGAATCAATATTAACAGTCATAATGCCTTTGTCGACAGGTTTTAGTATATTAATAGTATGAAAGTATAAAAGTTGTCTTATAAAACGAGTTAAGAAAAGAGTTGTTTCTTATCTGAAAGTAAATACCCACTATGTACAATTATTATAAAGAAAATATTATAGTATTTAAACCTAATCATAAAAATACGCCCACTTCTACAAAATATAGTGCAACTTGTATTTGAAAGTCACGAAAATGTGTTTAATCAGTGTAGGGAAATCTGGAAAGTATCTAATTTTGAAATTATGAGTTTTTGAGATCCTCTCGTTATTTACGAGCATACGTAAATGTACCGAGTCGGTGGCTCAGGGTTTATTGTCTCGATCGCTCAACCCAGAGGTCGTGGGTTCGAATCCCCATTCCACCAGAAAATTTTCCAGCAGAGATTAAATTATCTAATACAATAACTGGTTGTAGAAACTAGTTCTACTACTTGTCAGATGGCATGCATATAGCAAATAACTACGAATAGTAAGGATGTCATTAAGATCATCCTCCATCTGCAAATGCCCTATATTAAAAATAAGGACTAATAGAAATCAAGCCAAAACAGCTATTATCCTGGCTATATGCCGCCAGAGATGAGATCATAAAAAGGTCGAAACCGGTTTGCAATTAGTGGCATCCTACGATGTGTGGTCTGAGTATTACCTCGTAGTTTTTGTTGCAATCCGAATCCTTGTATTTTTGATTCTAACTGTGTTTAGACCAAAATACGGCAAATCTTGCTTTGTAATTCAGCGCTCGGCGCGGCGTATAGCCAGGAGAGTAGCTGTTTTGGCTTGATTTGTTTTAGTCCTTATTTTTAATATAAGGCGTTTGCAGATAGAGGATGATCTTAATGACGACCTTACCATTCGTAGTTATTTGCTATGAATTATCTAGTCGTAGAGCAAGGCTGATTTGCAGGGATGGATTGGCAACCATCCTGGCGACGGCCTAGGATAGAAAGAATGTCAACTTGGTGTTGATGTGAGAGATTAAAATCAATGGATGTTTGACTGTCCCCCTAACTAATGAGGTTTTCAAGGTTTCCCTCATTCCAGCACGGAATGGTGGTTAGGGCCTACCAACATAAGTCGTTCCTAAGGCGCAAATGCGGCCCGCAAAATAATAACATGCCGTCCCCTCTTCCACTCAAGTCTCAGACTTTCGGGCTAATCCTTGTGATTAGAATGAGGGGTAGAGATATTATTATTTATTAGTATTATTATATGTAAATGTTCCACTTCACTGAACATCAAAAGTAAAGACTATTTATTTCCAAAATAGAATGCGCATAAACAAAAGCAAGTGCGGAATTCACATGATTTTCTATGGTAGAGGGAATAGGAAGGTACAACGTTGATGATAGGTGCCCAATTCTGAACAATTATCCAACTGATCACGCACTAACCTTGTTTCAGCGTGCTCTATCATTAGCATACTTAATGTGTAATTTATCAACCCCGATGCACCAATAGAATTGAAAACTCCATAGAAAGGACTTAACTATATGCCTATTTTACTTGAATGCTTTTCTATTTCAGGCCACCACCGATCTGTATGGGAAATGCACGACCACGCACTCGGGAACGTCGGCGGCCGCTCCAGAGGCAGCGGGTGTTTTCGCGCTAGCGCTGGAGGCGAAGTAAGTCATTTTTTTATGCCCGATTAAATACAATTTCTCAGTTTTACGTCTGTTTCTGATGTAAATAGCATCTGAATAGTATAGGGTGGAATGTATGTATATATGGTGTCCCCGTTTTATCGGTCAAAACTTTGGCAAAGGATAGAGCATGTAAAAATAATAGGGTCTTTCCTATAACATTTTTTACTCTCAACTTTAAAAAAATTATTTTATTCTCTTTAATATCTACCTATACTGAACATAAAAATATTTTTGGTTGAAACTTTTAACATTTGTCAATATTGTTGTTAAAAACTGAAACTTATTGCAATGCCTACTTAATTCTACAATTATTTTTTCCCTCAATTAAGATTTAATTAATTTCATTAATATATTAAAACGCGTCGATTCTGTCTCGCTCTAAATTCCGTCGCCGAATCGTCAAACTTTCTAAGCCATCTCCTCAGAAGGGGGGTCGCGGAGCGATGATAGTACCGACTGCCGAACACTTCTGATTACCAAAATACTGAAGCGAAATGCTTTTCCAATTAGAAAATCGGTAAAAATTAATTTTTCAGGTTGACACGTACAGTCTACATAGGTACTTAAATGTCTCAGGGTCAACTTTTACGAAGTAGCGTGATAGCGTAATGGGATAGTCATAGGATTTCAAATATCATAATGCTGATCTCACGAGTTCGAATCACGCTCGAGGCAAATTTTTTTTACTTTTTAATTCCAATTATTTATTAGTATTAGTGTTTAGTTATTCTGTTTCATTATCCGTAGCTTTTATTCTTTCTGCACGTAAAGTTTGCAATTAATTCCTTCATTGCCAAAATGAAGGAATTAATCTGTTAAATTCATCATTTTAGCTTACAATAGTAAATATGTACAATATTTTTTATCCCATTGATAAAATTGATAAATAATGTTTACTGAAAAATAAATTCTACTCTCAGCATTTACAACATTGTGATGTTTTGCCATCAAGAATAAGAGTACCCTTACAATTCATCAAAATATTAAGAAAAACCGTTTAATATAATAGTGGTGGTGGTGTAGTGTTTAGTTATTTTGTTTCATTGTCCGGAGTAGTAGTCCGTAAAAGCAAATATTTTCTATATTAATTTGCTGCAAGAATTATAACAGCAATATATTTTTGGTCCCTTTGGTAAAATTGATAAAAATGTTTACTGAAAAATAAATTCTACTTCCATTTACAAAATTATGATGTTTTACCATCAAGAATAGAGTACCTACCCTTACAATTCATCAAAATATTAAGAAAAATCGTTTAATCATCGTTTAATCGTTTAAATCATCATTCCAGATAGATAATTTCTTTAATATGTACTTATTTTCTTGAAAATAATATTATTCTAGACGCTTTTGTCACCCGAAGGGTGACCCCAGGTCTAGACCCCCGGTAGGGCTAGAAATGGGAACGAAAATCGCGAGAGCGATTTTCTCCTATTTCTAGTTAATTTAATTAATTTCCTTATATTAAAAGTTCAAAAAGAGGGCTTCCTAGCTATTTTTTTCAAGGGTATTTTTTTAGACAAGGGAAGAAAATACTAATTTCTATATTGAAAAATTATTTTTGGTCATTAGCGTAGAAGTTTAGGGGGGGTTTAAATGTTAACGAAACTCCATGACTACGGCGCTGCTTTTAGTGGAAAAGTTTTAAACTTTAAAATACGTATTAGCTTTTCCTCATGATTGGTGTGTGCTAAATTTCAACAAAAAATATTTATAGGTATAGGTATATAGATAATAAAGAAAATAAAATTATTTTTTAAAAGTTGAACGCTGCTCACGAGAAAGAAACATCTTAAAAAAAATGTTATAAGTTACCTCCATTGTGATTTGAACTTGCGAATATTTAAAGTTCAGTTTTGGAGCCCGCGTCTCATACCACTAGGCCACCATGCCACTCCAAATTTTGTGTGCTGAGACAGCTATGTAAACTGTTGAATTTAACCTAAAATTAATTTTTAATGATATTCTAATGAAAGAAGCATTTCGCTTCAGTATTTTGACAATCAGAAGTGTTTGACGATCAGTACTATCGATTGTTAGCAATATTTCTTATAGTGTGCCTTGGGAATATAAAATTATTCAATGAAATGTAATAGCCCATGCTAATTGCCATTAGTCCAATGACATGGAATATGCCGGCATTTCAAGAATATGGCGGAGTCGCCGATGTTGGAAAATAAGCAGGTACCGTGAAAAGACTGCCTCGCCTGTCTTTCTATGAATGTCTTGTCATGAATGTTATATACTAATATATGTTTTATCTTTATAACCTCAGACAAATAAAATTTGTCTGAGTTTATAACAGATGTTTTCACAACAATTACTACCTACTGCTATATTACAACATATAAACATCACCAATGTGTATAGATATTAAAATCTACGAGCTGATAAAATTAATCGGTATTGTAAATTGATAGTTCTTTATTACCTAGGGAAAATGGTGAAAATATGTTATAGTTGACTCTCCTCTATACCGTAAACAGCACAAGTACACTAACACTATTATGTAAAAATTATTATAGTAAAGGCTTATTGGCTATTGGTTGGTTTTACTAGGAAAGAAATATTTTAAGTTTTTTACTAGTACAAAAAAGTAGAAATGTAACCATAATAATGGATTAAAGAAGAGATAGTCATGTAGCCACGGTTTCTCAGAACTGTCAGTTTGAATTTACGACCACGGCAGATCGCTTTTTATACGAGCAATAAATGTCTGAAGAATTAGTTTTAATTTTGACACTTGAAGAATAAATAGTATGTCACTCGGAGTATAAAGCTCTTTATGTGTTTCGCCTAGTTTAAGCTTGAGCTTCTGGACTCAACAATAATGTTCACCTTCTACTCCTAATAAAATAATATACTATTTTTTGTCATATTAGCCGTTAAAAATTATGTAAGAAGGAATTACATGCAAAATAGTACTACTTTTAGTTATACTATAATATAATATAATATCCCAAAAAATAACTGTATAATATGCAATAAAATAATATATGATAAATTAACTAAATTTCATCAGTGTTTTTCAGTTTTATACAAAATTCTGTAATATTACTTGTCATATTTTAAAATATGTCTAAATAAAATAATTATAATAAAATTTTAAAGAAATTAAATACTTTTCCTAAACGTTTCGAGTAGATCCTCAACTCTTCGTCAGTAGAACGTTTGTTAATAAGAATTTTTTGTATGATAACAAGTATTTTTTGTCAGATTAACATTTTTTAATTCAAATTGTCATCACATGCACTGATCACTATGATATTATTAATTTTCCACTGGTTACTATTTTGTAGTAATCAGTATTAATATTAATATTAGCCCAATTAACCATTGCACAATGCCCGATTCGTTGTTCAAATTGATCAATTACATTTTTAATAATATCCGGTGTTATGTTTCGAACTTCTCTCATAAGATCTTTCAATCCTTCAATAGTGTCTAGTCTGTTTACATGCACTTTGGTTTTTTGATGACCTCATACAAAAATCTAGTAGAGTTAACTCAGAGGAGCGTGGCGGCCCTCTTTACACCGAATTGGGATTATGCTATGGTTAATTGGGACCACTTTGAACATTAGCTGTAATAAAATAAAAACTTAGTACTAGCAGTACAAAAACAATTTTTTTCATTTAATTCCTTCTTAAACAATTTTTTACACTTTTTAGCGGCTATATGACAACAAAAGTATGTAAATCTTATACCGTTTTGAGAAGGGTTAGACAAGGGTTATTTATTTATGTTATTAAATATACAGTGTGCCTATAAAATAATGCACAATTTTCAGAAACAAAGTAAACATATGTTTTATAAAAAATCGCTCGGACCCGTCGATTTTGTTTCGTGTTTGTCACCTTTTGCATATTTGAGTGTTTTAGAAACGGTATACGAAATAAAATTTTAATTTTTTAAATAGAACACCCAATACATTTTTGCATATTTGCATAGAGCTCTTCTTTACAAATACGGCGATATAGGGTTTGATAAGCCTATCTGTAATGGTAAGGGGTACACAGCCAAAAGAAGATACCATTGGATGTTAGGTAAATCGTTATCACTCAACTAGAAAAAAAATATGAATTTTGTTTCATGATTTTGAGACATACTGTAAGTATACCTAATATAAAATTACGCTGTGGTATAACTAAAGAACATGGCAATTTACCAAATTAATTTTCCACGCCAATATTTTAACAAATACATGTAATTTCACATTCCTCTTACCCTTTGAACTTATTGTCAATGAGCCGTAAGCCCTTCTAATTAATAACACTTGTCAGTAGCAAATTATCCTGGAGAGACATCCAACATCTCACTGTGCTGACGTCAAAGAGAAACTCCCTATTCGACGCCAAAGGTCGCTTCCACTGGACCATGAACGGCGTTGGCCTGGAGTTCAATCACTTGTTCGGGTTTGGAGTCCTCGACGCGGGCGCCATGGTGGCGCTGGCCAAACAGTGGAAGACCGTACCGCCGAGGTACCACTGTGAAGCGGGGACGGTTTCAGAATTGCAGTAAGTACTTTCGTTTCTATATTGTACCTACTGGGTATCTCCACAATTAATAATCGGGGAGAGGAGGTGGCATATTACTATTCTGTATAGACCGCCTTAACGACCAAGAACGATTTAGGTTGGTAAGCCCTAACCACCATTTAGTGATGGAATGAGGGAAATAGAAAAACCTTTAAGGGAATGAATAGGGATTTTTGAAATATTTTCGGCGGTAATTTAAAAAAACAATTTTTTTTTTTATAAGATACTTTTAATAAAAAGGGTGTTTCCTAAATAGATGTCAAAAAGCAAGGACGTATTCTAATTTTTTATATCTAAACCGTTTGAGGGAATATTTAACAATAAGATAAGAAATTAAATAAGATGACAGCTTCTTATTATTTTTGTTTTGCATGCCCTCCCTAAGATCTTGTTAAGTTTTGTAAAAATGCACTTGGTTAAATAAATCAAGGTCATTTTTCAGTTTGACTACTTCTTTGCTACAAGGAAACTAAAATTACTCGCGTGTTCTACATGACCCATTAGTGTCATTCCACTATATTTTTTCTTGTGCAAATGCTTCAAAATGTTAATAAAAAATAATTCAAAACTCGTAAATCTTTACCTAGATTCCACCATTTTCTCTTCTTTAGGTCACTTTCAATCAATGAGCCAACGTTGCCACCTTTATAATTTGTTTTCAGTAGGTACCTACTTATATTTGCTACTGTGTGGCATCACCCTGTATTACATATTTTATTAACACGTTGACTGCCGTGAGACATAAATGTGGTGTCTCAGGTTATTTTCAATAATAGCCGCGTGACTGTTACTGTTGTCTCAGACGCAATTCTGCATTATAGCCGCGTGAGCCGTGAACAGCGTCTCAGTCCTGTATAAATTATATGGGCGTAAAAGAGCACGGCTGTAAGTGCCGGCAGGTGTTTTTGGTTTTTGAATCTGAGACTCACAAGTGGGTTCTCATGGCCTGAAATATACGTAATATATAGAATCAAAATATATTGAAAACGAACTATTTATTGGTGTAAAATACAACATAAAAGTAAATGATTCTCGAAAAATAAAACAAAATACATAACAATTCATAACAAATACTTAAAAATTATTTAGTGCACATATGCACCTGAAAAAAAGACCCAAGACAGTAATATTTTTCACAAGACGTGCACTCCAATCTTGTCCTAGGAGTTTTTTTTTGGGCTTGGGCACGTCTAGATTCTTTTTGAAGTTGTTCATAACAGAGAACGCATCGACGTCTGTTGTTGTTACCAACATCTTCCAAAGAATGTTGGCCTTCTTCCACAGCTATATTCTGTCTATATTGCTCAATCTCAAACCCTAAGGGACTGGTTACGATTTCCTGCTTGAACTTCGTGATTGACAGTTTTTCATTGGCTACTTCTTGGTGTAAAATATTGCTATATATTGCTATATATATTTATTATTATTGTGACTAGTAACTACGTAATTATTTCAATAAAAAGAATATTTACCTGCCACAATAGCCGCAACCGCTTTTGCTCCTCTTCATAAGACGACTTTTCTTGTGATTACTCAAACGGCGCGAATTTTATAGGCTTCACAACTAAAAGTATCCAGACAGAATAAAAAAAATCCGGTAAGATGTAAACAGTTCTCAGATCCTCGCACAAAACAGAAAGAGAAAACATTCAGAGGAAAAAGATTGCCCAATATGAATGCTTTCTTCGACTCAATTGGACAAGACTTAACTGGCTACACGCAGGCTCAGACGTGTAAAAGTGAGACTCAACATTTGGTGCACGCGGCCATTGAGTCAAATTTTATGTGTTCAGGCCACGTGACCATAAGGTGGGTCTCATTAAAAATTATCAAAAAATTGATAATAAACTTTTTTTTTAGAAAAACAAAATACCCACGAGTGTTCTAGGACATCAAAGGAAACCTTTTACGAAAAAAAAAAAATTGGCCTGTGGGGTCGATTTTTTTTTAATATTACGGCAGTCAACGTGTTAACAGCCGGACTGCAGCGAGCGGATACGCACCGGCGATAAGATTTTGACGAGTCGCGTCTGGAGACGCGGACGGTGAGATCACGATCGAATGAAAAAGAGGAATTCAGTGACCGGACATCGGGCGGGAGAAGGGAGAATAGTGCGAGACGTAGAACAGTTAACATCGACCGCAAAAGAATTTAACTAAATTTTATTAAAATACTCTTTTTCTATAACAGTTTGGTGAAATTGTAAAAGAAACTTAAATAAATTTAAATAATATCCAAATATAAAATATAGTGTGATGAACCAACAAAGTTGATAAGTATAATTTTGAGTATTTTGAGGACTAGAGATTCTCTGGGGAGAGAGATTTTTTTATTTTATTTTTTTTTATTTAACATTAAGTAAGGGCAGAGGAAAAAAAAATTCCTATAAAGCCCAAAAAAAGAATAACAATTATCAATAAAAAGTAATAAAATGGCTAATTCTACAAAAACAACTACTTATGCTACAACAGGTATTAGCAATAATAACATTTGAGGAGAAAAAAAAGGATATAATAATTAGTGAGATTTCAAAAGTTATACAAAAAGAAAAAAAGGAAAAAGGTTGATACAGGTCATAGTAAAGTATCAATATGATTTTTAAAAGAATTTATAGTTGGAGCATTAACCGTATTTTCGGGTAAATTGTTCCAGGTGATGAATACACGATTACTCAAGAAAGACTGTCTAGTTTTAGTTTTGAAATTTTCTTTTTTTAATTTTAAATGGTGGCCCCGTAAACGACTCTCAGCGTTCAGTATAAACAAATTAGACAAACTCACAGAAAAGTCGTTTTTAAGGATGTCAAATTTATAAATATTTAAGATAGTCAAATAGCAAACTTCATTAGTGTAAAAATTATAAAAATCGGAAAGTTCGCAATACAATTTGTTTGTTTTGTTAAATCGGTCATTTTATTCATCTCCTTCAATTTTTAAAAGGAAAAAAAATAATACATCTCCCCAAAAAGGTCTCCAGTCCAATCGACACCGCGACCAAGAATCCTAACCAGAAATTTCTTAGGCTACGAGCACCGGCTTTGCAGGTTTCTCGGCCCACGTTACCCACAGCCCGCTCTGTAGAATTCTTCAGAGAGGGTTTGTAACAACTGTGACGTATTTTCCTCACCTTACACCATACGTCCTGATTTTTTCTACTTCAACAGTGATTTTCCTGCCCTAAAATAACGTTACACAAACATACTAATTTTTGGGATTTTTTTGTTTTTTATTATGCGCAAATTTCGATTGTTAATAATTCATCAGTGATTTTCCTTGCCCTTTAAAGTTTTCTTATTACTCATTTGCACAAAATTTCTTCACTACAAAACAACTACTTATACTCGCTACTGGCTACTCGCTTTGGAATACAAAAAATTGTGAAAAACAAAAATGAAGATGGTCATATACTTAGTGTATATGACGACCTATTTTATTTGTGATATTGTAGTGATAATTTTTTTTTTATGAATAATGATCGATGCTCACACACCTCCGCCACCGGCAAGTTGCTAAAGCTGATAATTTTTTGTTTTACCTATATCAATTGACATACTGTACACCGAATTTCGTTAAATTATCTTAAACGGTTTAGAAAATTAAACTGATTTTTCTTTTTTTAATTTTTGACACCTTGTAACTCGACAATGGCTACTGAAAGTCCCCAGGTTTATATAACAAAAAAAACACCCTTATTTTTGGCTACAGAATACGCCCCTGGATTTTTTACCTCTATTTAGGAAACAGCCTGTATAGTGGCCACGGTTTTAATAATTAGAGAAATTTTTACCTACTTAATTGTTGCTGGATTTAAAAGAAATAATTAGGTAGCTAGGTACCTACATACCTAATTGTCCAGGTTCTATGAATGTTATTCTAATTTTCAGTTATCCACCAGACATAAATTTCTTCATGCTTTAAAATTTAATAAATATATACCTAAAGTATGTCTTTTGCGTTGTAAATATATCAGTAGGAAAAGAATATGATGTACCACATGCAGAACGTGCAACTTTTTGCAATCACTTTTAATCTTATTTCGTTACAGACAAATACCTTCTGACAAATCTGTGATTATGAAAATTACTACCAACTCCTGTCAGGGAGATAATACAGAAGTTCGATACTTGGAACACGTACAAGCAGTATTAACACTGAATGCTAGTCGGAGAGGAGATGTGGAATTGTTTTTAACATCACCAATGGGTACCAGGTGCGATTAAAACTAGTATACTACTTATATTTTTTTTTTGTTTAGATGCATCTAGCTTATTTAAAGAACCCGTGGGTGTGAAAAATTTCGTTACAAAAATAGATTTATTATTTATTAAAGTGCAAGCATGATAAAACAGTTAAAATAATTTTATTTGATTATATATTCCTCATGTCCATAACTAAACATGTTGGCTTTAGGTCCATGATACTTAGTAGAAGACAAAATGATGATGACTCACGCGATGGCTTCTCCAAATGGCCTTTTATGACAACACACACATGGGGAGAGTACCCGCAGGGTACCTGGTTACTTGAGGTAAAAAAAATATTTGTTTAACAGTATAACTCAAATATAAAGAAGTGGGAATGGGTATAGGGAATATCAAGTTATAGGGTATAGGGACACTGACCTAATTTTCCACATAACACCAAAACACTATACTGCACTCGACGCGCGTTTCACCAACCAAGTTGGCAGCATCTGGAGATGATTAAAACTAAACCTATAGTAGGTACCTGCAAACCTGCTTAGGTATAATAGGGTTGTACCCTATTTATACCTAAACTATTTCTACTGTTCAGTGACCCGTCGCGACAGCTTTAGTTTTAATCATCTCCAGATGATGCCAACTTGGTTGACGAAACGCGCGTCGAGTGCAGTATAGTGTTTTGGTGTTATGTGGAAAACTACGTCAGTGATATATAAAAAGGAATATTTTGGTACCTACTGTATTACTTTATTAAATTTGAGAATGTACCTTAATTGTAGAATATTCAAAATAAAATTGTATAGGGTGTAAATATAAGTACCAAATTTGATGAAATTTAAATATTTCTGAAATTCTGAGTATACATGAGTACCTACTTTGATCAACATGTTGATCATGTTATTTTAAATATTAGGTATTATATTGCAGCTTGCAAGTATCAAGGGAATGATACCTTCTGATATATGTTAAAGTGCATTTCTTAAAAATATTCCTAACCGAGTATTCTTTACGCCTCATATAATTTTGAGCAAATTCAAAAAAAATTGTTTTATATCACTCTAGTACCTAGTATTAGTAATAATTAATGTTTCAATAAAATTTTAGGCAAAGTTCAACTCCGAAATACCACAGACTGGATATGTAAAAGAGTGGACGTTGATGCTTCATGGAACTAGAGACCCGCCCTATACGGAACTTCCTGTGCTAGATCCACACTCAAAACTGGCAATTGTAAAGAAAGCACATGAAAGTCGAAGTAAGATGTAAAGAAAATTAAAGATCTCTTTCAGTTCACTTAATTAGTTCCTTTATGTAAATCCCATATCGAAAACTGTTCATGTTTATTTGGTCCTTACACAATTTATATCTTTATTTTTGTGAAATAATACTAATATTGCTCGAACCAGAGTGACAATTTCCAAAATCTCTGGAAGGGTCATGTGCACAATAGTAACGCACATTATACTCTAATAAATTAAAAAGAAAATGTAGACAAAATTGAAAAAAAAAATTAATATAAGAGATATAGTATAATTATTTATTTTTTAACATTGTGTGGCTGAATATCAACCATTTCAGTTGGAGTTAAATTTAATTTCTCTTTTTGCCAAGAAAAAATATAAAATTAGTTAAAAAGTTGAAAAGAATTTGACCAAATAAAATTTGTTAACAGTTTTAAAACTGACAATATTGCAAAAGTAAGTTTAAATTAAAATATGAACTTCGCTGAGATTATTAAAATATTAATAGTTGGAATTTGCAAACATTTACTTCTATAAATTTGCTGAAAATTCGTAATTACACAATCATTTAATTATTTACCCTTGCAATATAAACTAGGAGACAGATTTTTCATTGATTACAATTTTTAACAATATCTATTGCCATTTGTAAAATAAACTGTACTATCCAATTTCTTTTTAATACTGTAAATAAATTCATTTTGACAAAAAACCATATATGAAGAGCTTCAGGGTAGTGCATACACTTTTTTATTCTAAAAATTGTATACCTATGGCCAATATGTACCTGTATGTTATTTTAAAGCAGTTTTCGCTCTGATAAATGTTTAATATCAAATAAATCTAGATATGCTGCTGAAATCTGCAGTAAAATAACATTAACATAACTATCAAATGTAAATTGACAGAAGTAGTAAAATCACTTTCATTTACAATTACTAATTAAATTTGGTACTTAGATATGGGAAAAATGTATAATTTTTCGTAGATTGTAGATGAAATAATTGTACCATCACACAAAAATATAACCAGTACAGCATATTTGAAACATTAAAATATTAACTGTGGGCCTGAGCCTTTTGTTTAAAAGGAATGTATGTAGTGATTCTTTTAAACAAAAGGACAATACAAACGCACAGGTCAAACTGTATTATAATATACGCATGTGATTACTTAAATACCTAGTCATAAAGAGTACCTATATTGTTATTATATTTTATTTCTTTAAAAAATTGTAAATTATGAGAAATTAAATTTTATAAAAAAAATGTTAATTTAATTATTTTTACCATTATTTTACCTCTAGTCTGAGAATATTATATAAATGACCAGTTTTGTACAAATAATAATCAACTATTTTTGAAAAAATATTTTACAGTTTGCTTTCATTTATCTGTATAATTTCTGCTTCAGCTAAATTATAAATAAAATGACTAAAAGTTACATTATAGTTTCATTTACAAATGAAAAAGTTGTTAAAAGCAACTTATAGAAAATACATAAACATTTTAGAAACAATCACAATATGTAAATTTGTCGAAACTCAAAACATCGACTGCTTAAAAAATTATCATTGCAGTTACAACTCGAGTTATTATTATAGTTATCACAGTTAGGTGCGCAAATCAATACGTTTGAAAGTCATACTAGTGTATAGGGAACAAACTCATATTAAAAGTATGTGATTTAAAGAAATAGGTACCTAAAGTAGATTACATTATTTTATCCTCCAATAATCTTATATGGATTGGACTGTAGTGATAATAAAAAACATGACTTGAAAGCTCTATGAGAGTGATGCACCCCTTTAAAATGGGCTAAAATCTGGATGATTTAAAAACTCAAAGACATCTTAAGCTATTTAAACAGGGTGTTTAATTTCGATGCGTCAAACAAACATATATAATAGGAAGTGATCTAAAGAAAAAATATCAACTACAGTAAAGACCAGAGTGAAGCAAAGTGGAATGACCTTGCCGATCTGGTAAAATGCGGTGTTACATGGGCGTGTGTATTCTGTTTTACAATTGGGCACATTTCAGTTAATATATACTCGTATACTATTCTATAGAATACTTCTAGTATATGCACTTCCGCTTTTTTAACTAACACAAATAAGTATAAACACTGGCAAAGAATAAATACACTGATAATTTTACCACAAATTTTTACCGTTAAGAAACGCACGCGAAATAACCCAACATCACACCACTGTTTCCCTACTGCCTCGAGCAGTCGCTTGTTGGTTCCTGATTCGACCAATCAACGTCGTTGAAGCTCAGAGAAAAGAGACCGTAAATACAAGAATATGTATGTTAAATAAGGATGAACAGCTTGTCGTCAACTTTACGACTTTCGCAGTTGCCATATATTCGGAAATTCCTTGATATTATTAAGTAAAAGACAAATTAAACATTGCGTTTGCTTTAATAAAGTATAATAGGGATAAGGGACGTTAAAGACAAGTAAAAAAATGGGTAAATAAGATAATTAATACGTTTCCTGTTTTAAATAAGAATACTTTAGAAATAAATGTGACAACACAGATCTACTCTTTTTCCGGTCATTCCACTTTGCTTAATTCTGGTCTTTACTTTAGCGTATGAAAAGGCTGCCTTAAATGGCTACGACCCATTGTTCTTCTGCTGATGGCCGATTGGCCATCTTAAATTGTTGTTTTGTGTTGTCAGTGTTTAACTAGAGCTGCCAATACTTTTGCAACTTACAGATCTAGATAACCTAACATAACATTTTAAGAATTTAATTTACAGAAAAATGTTCAATTGTTTTATTTCAACATTTATTTAATTTGACAGTGTCAAATTACTTTCAGTACAATCTAGAATCTAGATAATATGCAGTGTGACAGGAAAATTATGAATTGTATATATTTTTTCAAATAATTTAGAACTGATTAATAAACCACAGTTCTACAAAAATAGTGTTTAACAAGGGAAAACATATTAGCACTTAATTATATATTATTTTTCTTTTTGTTGTAAAATTTAAAAAAATGTATACTTAGAATATATAAGTGAATCGGTTTATGTAAAATTATCTCTTAGAATTGACATGTTATAAATTTACTGCAAATTTAGGTAACATAGGATACCATATATAGAAGTATAAATTTTAAACAAAAATATATATTTTAAATGTATTTCTATAATAAATAGTTAAAATATATTACATCATTACATGACTCTATGAAGTGCTAGAATATTCTTTCTTGCCAAACAATGAACTAAACAAATCAGTTTTTGCTTGGTCAGTCCATAAGTACTCATCAATCGGTGCCATAAAATTGACAAGCTTTGTGTGCACTGTGTATCTAATTTTTCTACCCTTTGTTGCTTTTGTATCAATTTTCCTTTTCATTTTACTTCGCAATTTCTGTAATTGAATCCATTGCCTGCCCAATTGAATGGGATCCGTCAAATCTGCTGATTTAACTTCAATTAACTCTCTTAATAACTGATGGTAGAAATCATCATCATCAAATATTTCGGTATTATATTCCCCTGTGGGTTTATTTCCATTTTTATCATTTAGATGGTCCCGAGGATGGTCCTCATTCGTTCCATTTTCTGCAGGAGACTCTTGCCCTAAAATAATATAATCACTTCTTTTTTGTTGAGTTTTCTTAATAAGTTTTGACCTGTCACTCAGCGTGTGTTCAATATGATTGAGAACTGAATGAGAATTAGCATTATTTTTCAACATGGCTATTCTCGTTTTATCATACCACTTCTGTATAATATTATTTCTATAGCTTTTGTACGAACTATGCCTTTCATTTATATCATTTTCAAAATCATTTAGTCTTCGTTTTTTCTTTGGAACCTCACTGTCCTCTATCTCATCATCAGTTAATTCTTCATCTTCAGTATCACTTGGAATTTCTTCATCATTTTCCGCATCAATTTCCTTTATTGCATTTGAACTGTTTTTGATTAACTTTTTAGTTTCTGGATAGTTACTTAAACTTAATTTTTGTAATAACAATAATTTGTCTAATAAATTCATTAACGAGTTTTTCGTTACAGATACTTGATCTGAAAACTCTGGGTCAGACTGCTTCTTAATATCGGTATAAATATCTTTTTGTGGCATTTGGTTTGCTGCTATTAAACACTTTTGGAGTTGTATTCTTGTTTCTAATAAATTTTCCCACATATTCATTTGATTTCTGATACAACGTCCTTTCTTTACTTGGGCGGATACATCTGTGTTATTGAAATGTTTAAAATCCTCTTCATTCCTTGTTATGATTTCACCATCAAAATTCTCATCGAGACTCTCATCGTCCCCATCAGATTCATCGCTTTGACCTTCTTCATCTACCTCATCAGAACTATTAACACTTTCATTTTCATCATCGGCACTGTCATTTTTTCCATTTTCACTCCCAATATTTTCTGCATTCTCTATAAACAAAAAAGAAAATAGAAAAATTTATTTTAAATTATAGAGCTGCTCATCTGGAACTCATCTCTCATGTCATCAACTCATTTTCACTCAGTTACCACTAATTAAAGAAAGTGAGAGAAACAAATAATAATCAAGATATGAAAAAGTCTTTAAAGTGACCACTTAATTTTAGTATTTAGTAACTAATATTAATATTGTATTGTTGAAGTATAAATAGAAAGTTTTAAATGAAAGTAACAAATCAAATCCCAATCTAACCATTGGTTTTAACATACTATAAACTAATGACTGTAAAAATGCTGATAAAAAACGCTTAACCTGATTTGACACTAGGATGGAAATCACCATTTTGAAATCAATGCAATACCATTTATCAAACTTACCCTTTTAATAATAATAATAAAGAGTTTATTGCCCAACGGGTAAACCCAATAATACGACAAATTGAAATTATAGTAAAATAATACATATTAATAGTATACGAAGGTAAATAAATACATAAAGATATGGAAAAAGAAAACTCTACAGGAATATCTAAACTAATTTAACAAACATAAACAAAAATTTGTATATAGTAGACTCACTTATAATGTACACACTTATTACGAACCCACGGTTATAACATATCAAATAAAAAGTATTGGCCGTTATTATGAAAATTCAATAGAAAAATAATTTGTATAACGTACTTTGTTATTACGTACTTCTGATAAAAAGCACAAAATTGCCGGGTCCGAAAAGAGCAAATATAAGTACTTCTTATTGAAAGGGGTTGGAACCTCTGGTGTGAAGATAACACTAACGTAGTTACTGCCATTTGATTGCGAGGGTACAACTGCTACAAACTTCTTTTGCGGCATTATCTAAATATTCTTGTTCTTATTTTTATATAGGCAAATACCCAACAAAGAAATAAAACCAAACACATTTACCTTGGTCTGATTGATCAGTTTCAGAAGTGTCTTCATCCGAGTCATACAAACTTTTTCTACTTGCCTTTTTACCAGAATATCGTTCATCTACATCTCCTAACAGCTCTACATTTTGTCTTCTAAAAGCACTTAATAACTCTTCATCGTCTCTATTGTCTTCAGTAAAGTCATCAATTAATTTTGCACCTGTATCATCAATGTTATCATCTTCAGGATCAAAATTAGCTGGAGTGGTATTTAAAACTCCAGCAATTTTATCAGCAAGCGTTTTTCTATTGTTTTTCAACATTTTGAAGAAAAATATACTCGTGTTAAACGTTTACTTTAGCAAGTTAAAAATTGAGGTTAAATCACAAAACAGAAAGGTTAAATTGTTATCTGCACGGGCTGGTAGTGCTGGTACAGTGTTGCCAACCTTTACGTAATCGTTTTCCCTTCACTTGTTGGAAAAATTCCCACTTTTATCAAAAAATTCCCTCCGGCTAACAGAATTGTTTTTTTATTGAAAATATTAAACGGCTATTTACTGGTATTATTAAAAAAAACAGAAAAACCAGAAACATATTTAAAAAAAATACATAATTTTCTATGGCACACAAAAAACCAGGTACAAACTAAACTATGTGAAATATGTAAAAACATGCAGACTCACAGAATATCTAGTTTAGACTTATAGACCATAGAAAATAATAGTACTATTTTAATTTTCTATGCAGACCATTATCCATGATTTAGAGATATTGAGATTCGGTGAAAGACGATATACTCATTTAGTATTCTAAAAATTAAAAAGATAAAGTTGTGTGTAGCATTCACGGGAATTTAGACTAGATTTAAAATATTCCCGTTTTTAGCTAACTTTTTCCCTTTTATATTGAAAATTCCCGCAAAAAGGGAAATTTCCCTCCAGTTGGCAACACTGGGTTGGTATCTTATATGGGAATAGCTGGAGTCAAGTTGTAAGACAGAGATAGAATCACCGCCTTCTAGATTTACTCCGTTTAACTCCGTTAAAATCGCGGAGGCGCTGATGAGGGTGACGCGAGAGGCTTGATAACCAAGATAATCGCGGAGGCGCTGATACTGTACTTATTATATCATGCCAGCAAACAGTAGATGGCGTACGGAATCAAAATTGTAAATTATATCTGTTACCCTATAGGCAACTAAATAAACAAGTAGGTATTTTCTTTGCCTAACTTATTTACTAATAACTTTGTCGATCCAAGATTTCTATCCTACACTACCTTCGGTTTTAAGCCTCCCAACAGTAGATGGCGTACGGAATCAAAATTGTTAATTATATCTGTTACTCTATAGGCAACTAAATAGGTAAGTAGATATTTTCTTTGCCTAAATTAGTTACTAATAACTTTATCGATCAGAAACTACCCTATACCAAGGATAAGATTGCTCGATGCCTATTACCGTTGAGTGAGCAATGCTTACTCAACGCTATTACTCAATATTATCCAATCTGAGTGACGTCACTGCGAGACCCGTTACTCTTTCTCTCTCTCTATATATATTGTGTGGCTCCTTGTCTGACATGAACCGTTGACAACTCACTGCCATAAGAGCAAGAACCCTAAACAAAGAAGGACTGATCAATTCATTCATAAAAATTTGAAGGTCATTTTCAACCGATTTCTCGTAAAACGTCAGTGGATCCCCTATTGCCAAATTTGCCTCTAATTGCAATTTCAAAAATTTTCAGTCAAAATATTCAACCCAATATTATTTCAGAGACTGTATTAATGCAATTAAATGTGATTTTAAAGTACTTATATAGGTATGTGTTTTACGATATATATCTTACGATTTGAAGTGCGTTGTGCAAAAATCGTTGACGATTTGACAACTGTGATAACTTGTGTTTTGTTAATCAGTGCACAGATTACTATGATATGATACAGAAATACTTTGATATGATGACATGACTGATGACAGTGATGACATTCCAAAGACAACCGAGACATTCTACATGACAATGTGACATATATAGGTTATGTTAAAAGGTTAAAGCTGTCAAATTAAAACAAAGAGGATATTTAAATTTCAAATCTCCCGCTAAAGGGAATCCACTGACGTCATATAAGTGATAAACAAATGTGATTGGCTGTTACTGATTGATCAGTCCTTCTTTGTTTAGGGTTCTTGATATAAAAGTACCTACGCCCAAGGATTTTTAACTTGTTATACAAGGTGTTTCAGAAATGAGTATTCAAAATTTCAGAGGATGTAGAAGACGTTGAAAGATGACGAAAGCCTTAGTACACTTTATGTCAGTGGCGGCTCCTAAGGGAGATACTGCCCCTTAAAGGGGTTATCTCAGAAACGGTTTTTGTTGCGTAACTTCATAACCGAATAACTAAGATGAATGAAATTTTGAGTGAGTATGTACATTTTTATTCCTAACGATTAGCATACATTACATTTTAAAATTTAAAACAGGGGCGTACGAAAATGGTGGGGGCGAGGGGGAAATTTATTCAAATCTTTTTTATGAGCAATTTTGTTCTGTTTCTGATGGGAAAATATAAAAATTTAAAGTATTTTACATAAAAAGGTACTGTAGTTCAATTTCGCTAGAACGCGCCGTTCTCCAGTAAAATCGATTTTAAAAATCCGTAACATGCAGAAAAATTCAAATTGCGTTAGGTGAAATAATAAAATAATCAAAGTGTGCCATGAGAAAAAAAAAACACTAACTTGGCAGTGACAGTTATCATTAACAACGTCGTTTATTATTGTTTTTTAACTTGTGCTGCAGCGTAGAGTATAAACGTTCAAAATTATTGAAGAGAATGCCACATTTTCTGAATATGTAGATATGTTGTTGACATTAGGCGAATGTCATGGGCATTGGAAATGATGCTACTATAAATTGGTCCCCACGTACACCAGATTTGAATCCTATGGATTTCAACATGTGGGGCCAAATGAAAGAGAAGGTATATTCACAAGTCATTGACAATGAGGAGCAGTTACGTCAGCGTGTAGAAGATGCGTTTACTGAACTCACCCTGGAGCGGAACCTATTTTCTTTGGAACGCAGATTACGCGCTTGTATTGCTGCAAATGGTGGACATTTTGAAATTTAAATAGCTTTAATACCACTGCAAATAGCGTAATATCACCTATTCCTATTTGAATTTTGTTCCTTTGTGTTCTTATTATTATGTTGTTGTTACTACTGTGTAAGAATCAATATTCTTATATTTGTTATGTTGTCATTAAATTTGTTTTCAATTGATACTATGTTTGTATACAGGGTGGTCCAGATTTTAATAGACAAACTTCAGGAAAGTATAAAACAACAAAAATTAATATCACTTTGCTTAATGAACATGGGCGGAAAAAGGCACCATTTCTGAGACAATGGGCCTTGAAAATAATAAAAAAAACGAATTTTTAAAATATGTGAAAAACGGCTTTACCAAATTAAACCAAATTCGGTACAGAATTTTCACTAAATATTCGCAGTTATGGATCTACAAAACCCAAATTCAAATACCAGTGCCGGAGAATCAGGGGTACTATTTCCCTATTTAAAATTAACTTCTACGCCACTGGATTAATGGGCAATATGATTACATTTTATAATTTCTAGAGGTTTTCCAGATAAAAATCCATTTTTCCAGTGCAATGGATGATTAGCTGCTTATAAGACACACATCATAAAAAACACTTGTAATAAAATAATTTGTTTCAGTCAGTCAAGAACTTCAACCAAGTTCAACATATTCTCTCCATTTAAAACATTTCTATTAATGCAGTTTGGTAGACTAGAAG
The DNA here is from genome assembly GCA_963924545.1 of Pogonocherus hispidulus. Taxonomy (NCBI): domain Eukaryota; kingdom Metazoa; phylum Arthropoda; class Insecta; order Coleoptera; family Cerambycidae; genus Pogonocherus; species Pogonocherus hispidulus. The sequence goes on from OZ004693.1 coordinate 75,626,618, forward strand.
TCATATCTAATTTGGGAACTTCTCAGCATACCTTCTTGCGCTCCCATGACATTCACCTAATGTCAACAACATATCTACATATTCAGAAAATGTATACTGTGGCATTCTCTTCAATGATTTTGAACGTTTATACTCTACGCTGCAGCACAAGTTAAAACACAATAATAAACGACGTTGTTAATGATAACTGTCACTGCCAAGTTAGTGATTTTTTTCTCATGGCACACTTTGATTATTTTATTATTTCACCTAAAGCAATTTGAATTTTTCAGCATGTTACGGATTTTTAAAATCGATTTTACTAGAGAACGGCGCGTTCTAGCGAAATTGAACTAGAGTACCTTTTTTATGTAAAATACTTTAAATTTTTATATTTTCCCATCAGAAACAGAAAAAAATTGCTCATAAAAAAGATTTGAATAAATTTACCCCGCGCCCCCACCATTTTCGTACGCCCCTGTTTTAAATTTTAAAATGTAATGTATGCTAATCGTTAGGAATAAAAATGTACATACTCACTCAAAATTTCATTCATCTTAGTTATTCAGTTATGAAGTTACGCAACAAAAACCGTTTCTGAGATAACCCCTTTAAGGGGCAGTATCTCCCTTAGGAGCCGCCACTGACATAAAGTGTACTAAGGTTTCCGTCATCTTTCAACGTCTTCTACATCCTCTGAAATTTTGAATACTCATTTCTGAAACACCTTGTATAAGTTAAAAGCTTGTTTCGATAAAGTGTTTTGATTTTAATGTTTTTTTAGTGATTTATGAACTATTTTGTTTAGTTGTTCTGAAATAAAGACTGGAGACAATTCTGTAAGCAGTGGATTGTGAATATATAATTTAGGAAAAAACTAGTTTAGTATTTAGTTTCTTTTAAATTTTATTATAATAATTATTTTATTTAGAAATAATTTAAAATCTGATTTGTAATATTACAGAATTTTGTATAAAACTCAAAAACCACTGATGAAATTTAGTTAATTTATCAAATATTTATTTTATTACATATTATGCAGTGGTTTTTTGGGGCAAACTTTAGAAGTTTGCCTTGATACTCCACTTTGAATATTTAATTTGTATGCTTCTGGTTTCCTGCTTCTTGTTATTTTACAGGTGGTGTAATTCCAAAAGAAACTATGAATCATGAAAACGCACCACAAATAAGTTACAGACATTACTTTACTTACCTTAGGTTGCTAAATATGTCTATGCAATGCACCGCGTCTATTATTGTTTATTAGATATTCTTCCAGCATATCGTTACATATCAGAAAATGAGATATTAAAAACTTTCTGAATTTTGGTATTAGTTTTTTAAATATAATTATACTATTTGAAACAATATCCATACTGACCATAATTTTAAGTTCTTTCTGATTTATATTTTTTTGAATATATTTTTACTATATGTTCAAATAACTAACTTTTTGAAAAATATTTAAGTCTAGTTATTGTTTTGCGAATTGAAAACTGAAGTTCAAAGACAGTATTACGAAAAATTTACTTCTCACGATTCCTATTAATATGATGAATGTGATAAGTGTAAAAATAATAAACTGTATTGTAAACTTTTAACAATTTTATTTAAAATATATTTTTTTACATAGAATAGGTAAGTAACAATTTCTTCTTCACATTTCTACGATAAATAAAAGGTTTAAGGCCTTTCAAAAAAATGGCAAGAATTATATAAAACAAGTTTTTTCATAATGGAATGGATACAAATCAAGTAAGTATATATTTATAAATCGAAGCCTGTGTGTCAGGGTAACGTCGTTTCCCACTTCTTCCAGTTTCCTAATCCTTTGTGAAGATAGTCTAATCTTCTCGATCAGGTATACCAAATCCTCGCCTAAAACAAACACCTTCAAATAACTAATAGTTACTTTAGAAATTTTGGAAAAGTATACCTAAATCAAGTATATATTTATAAATTGAAGCCTGCGTGTCAGAACAACGTCGTTTCCCACTTCTTCCAGTTTCCTAATCTTTTGTGAAGATAGTCCAATCTTCTCGATCAGGTATTCATATAAATCGAAGCCTGCGTGTCAGGGTAACGTCATTTCCCACTTCTTCCAGTTTCCTAATCCTTTGTGAAGATAGTCCAATCTTCTCGATCAGGTATTCCAAATCCTCGCCTAAAACAAACACCTTCAAATAACTAATAGTTACTTTAGAAATTTTGGAAAAGTATACCTAAATCAAGTATATATTTATAAATCGAAGCCTGCGTGTCAGAACAACGTCGTTTCCCACTTCTTCCAGTTTCCTAATCTTTTGTGAAGATAGTCCAATCTTCTTGATCAGGTATTCATATAAATCGAAGCCTGCGTGTCAGGGTAACGTCGTTTCCCACTTCTTCCAGTTTCCTAATCCTTTGTGAAGATAGTCCAATCTTCTCGGTCAGGTATTCCAAATCCTCGCCTAAAACAAACACCTTTAAATAACTAATAGTTACTTTAGAAATTTTGAAAAAGTATACCTAAATCAACTATATATTTATAAATCGAAGCCTGAGTGTCAGGACAACGTCGTTTCCCACTTCTTCCAGTTTCCTAATCCTTTGTGAAGATAGTCCAATCTTCTCGATCAGGTATTCCAAATCCTCGCCTAAAACAAACACCTTCAAATAACTAATAGTTACTTTAGAAATTTTGGAAAAGTATACCTAAATCAAGTATATATTTATAAATCGAAGCCTGCGTGTCAGGGTAACGTCGTTTCCCACTTCTTCCAGTTTCCTAATCCTTTGTGAAGATAGTCCAATCTTCTCGGTCAGGTATTCCAAATCCTCGCCTAAAACAAACACCTTTAACTAACTAATAGTTACTGTAGAAATTTTGGAAAAGTATACCTAATAGAATCATTTAAATTTTACTTAATATAGAGTAATGTAAATTTTACGTTTATTGGAAATTCAGATATTATAGTATAAGTTACAACTGTATAATTACCTGCACAGTTTAGCTAACATTTTCAAGAATTATTTATAAAGTAATAATAGAAGTGGTAATTTTGGTTTATTTTAATGTTAATTTAGTGCTTTTTATAGTTGATAATTATGCGACTTATATATAGATAATAAGAACATACATATACACATACCAAAAGAGGTAACTCATATATTTTACAGTAGTAAAGTATTAGTATTTTTTTTAAATATATCAACTAGTTTACGTAAGTTTTAAAAAATATAAGTAAGTAAGTAAATGAAAATTTCATAATGAAGATAACTTAGCTTTTAACGAAAGATGCAATTTTCACTTAACATTATTAACTAACAAAATCTGCGTATATACTTGCAAATTGTCTTTTTGGCAAATGACCAACTCCACTATTTAAAACTTACTTTACTATACATAATCCTGAAGACGAATAACTTTTCTGCCTCTTGGTACAAGTAGGGTTCTTGAGTTTGTAGCACGAGCAGTATCAAGAACAAATCATGTATCCTTCTGTATTTCATCCAACCTTTGTCTTATTCCTTTCCGCACCGCCTAGAGGTACAGCTTCTTTCATAGTAGTATTCCCAATAGGCAGGCTTCATTCTCTTCTCTATTTTTCTTCATCTATCACCTGTCTTGTTGTTGGCGATGTGGTACATGACCACATGTAACTTTTGTTGTTGGTTTTCTTCTTCGAGGTAAATCCTTAGTACGGATAGCGTAGTTATTAGAAAAATTAAACTACTAAAATAAATGTATACCTATGCATTGTGGTGAGAAAGAAGATATGAGATCTTTCGACGATTGAAGATCAACAGTATGATTTATTCTTTTTGTTTGACTAAAGTTGTAGATCAACAGTTTGATCTTACGTTGATGTAGATACATGCGTACTTACGATGAGATCAGCAGTGTGCTGTACGATTTTAACTTCTAACTGTTATGTCATACTATTATTGTTGTAGAGAAGTTGTAGAAGTTCCTTCAGCTTTCTTTGAAAGAATAATAGATCAACGGTATGATCTATTGTGTTGCTTTGTTTAAATTCAGAAATATGTTACCGTTTTTAGATTTTAGTGAGTTACAGATCAACAGTATGATCCATTCTCTTACATATTGTTGAGGTTTCCAGGTATGATTTATTATTTCAAATTACGATGACTTGTAGATCAACAGTATGACCTATTCTTTTTACTATTCCTTTATTTATTTGTTCGGCATCTGAAAGTCAGCAGTATGACTTGCTCTTTTAGTACATAGTCTCTCATACATAGTTTCGATCAACAGTATAATCTTTTTTTACTACTCACATGAGAAAACCTTATTATTTACCTCATTTATGAAAAGGGCAGTAGTTCATTACTAACCTATTGAGAAGGCCATTTATTTACCTCGAAAAATTTCTCGGTAAATAACAGCTCCCTCCTCAACCTAGGTATATAATATACTACTTCAATTTTCAAACAGATGCAGATCAACTGTATGACCTATTCTTTTAAATACCTTAAATGTAGATCAGCGGTATGATCCATTCTTTTACATATTGTTGAGGTTTCCAGGTATGATTTATTATTTCAAATTACGAAGACTTGTAGATCAACAGTATGACCTATTCTTTTTACTATTCCTTTATTTATTTGTTCGGCATCTGAAAGTTACCAGTATGACTTGCTCTTTTAGTACATAGTCTCTCATACATAGTTTCGATCAACAGTATGATCTTTTTTTTACTACTAACATGAGAAAACCTTATTATTTACCTCATTTATGAAAAGGGCAGTAGTTCATTGCTAACCTATTGAGAAGGCCATTTATTTACCTCGAAAAATTTCTCGGTAAATAACAGCTCCCTCCTCAACCTAGGTATATAATATACTACTTCAATTTTCAAACAGATGCAGATCAACTGTATGACCTATTCTTTTAAATACCTTAAATGTAGATCAGCGGTATGATCCATTCTTTTACATATTGTTGAGGTTTCCAGGTATGATTTATTATTTCAAATTACGAAGACTTGTAGATCAACTGTATGACCTATTCTTTTTACTATTCCTTTATTTATTTGTTCGGCATCTGAAAGTCACCAGTATGACTTGCTCTTTTAGTACATAGTCTCTCATACATAGTTTCGATCAACAGTATGATCTTTTTTTTACTACTAACATGAGAAAACCTTATTATTTACCTCATTTATGAAAAGGGCAGTAGTTCATTACTAACCTATTGAGAAGGCCATTTATTTACCTCGAAAAATTTCTCGGTAAATAACAGCTCCCTCCTCAACCTAGGTATACAATATACTACTTCAATTTTCAAACAGATGCAGATCAACTGTATGACCTATTCTTTTAAACACCTTAAATGTAGATCAGCGGTATGATCCATTCTTTTACATATTGTTGAGGTTTCCAGGTATGATTTATTATTTCAAATTACGAAGACTTGTAGATCAACAGTATGACCTATTCTTTTTACTATTCCTTTATTTATTTGTTCGGCATTTGAAAGTCACCAGTATGACTTGCTCTTTTAGTACATAGTCTCTCATACATAGTTTCGATCAACAGTATGATCTTTTTTTTACTACTAACATGAGAAAACCTTATTATTTACCTCATTTATGAAAAGGGCAGTAGTTCATTACTAACCTATTGAGAAGGCCATTTATTTACCTCGAAAAATTTCTCGGTAAATAACAGCTCCCTCCACAACCTAGGTATATAATATATTACTTCAATTTTCAAACAAATGCAGATCAACTGTATGACCTATTCTTTTAAACACCTTAAATGTAGATCAGCGGTATGATCCATTCTTTTACATATTGTTGAGGTTTCCAGGTATGATTTATTATTTCAAATTACGAAGACTTGTAGATCAACAGTATGACCTATTCTTTTTACTATTCCTTTATTTATTTGTTCGGCATCTGAAAGTCAGCAGTATGACTTGCTCTTTTAGTACATTGTCTTTCATACATAGTTTCGATCAACAGTATGATCTTTTTTTTACTACTAACATGAGAAAACCTTATTATTTACCTCATTTATGAAAAGGGCAGTAGTTCATTACTAACCTATTGAGAAGGCCATTTATTTACCTCGAAAAATTTCTCGGTAAATAACAGCTCCCTCCTCAACCTAGGTATATAATATACTACTTCAATTTTCAAACAGATGCAGATCAACTGTATGATCTATTCTTTTAAATACCTTAAATGTAGATCAGCGGTATGATCCATTCTTTTACATATTGTTGAGGTTTCCAGGTATGATTTATTATTTCAAATCACGAAGACTTGTAGATCAACAGTATGACCTATTCTTTTTTCTATTCCTTTATTTATTTGTTCGGCATCTGAAAGTCAGCAGTATGACTTGCTCTTTTAGTACATAGTCTCTCATACATAGTTTCGATCAACAGTATGATCTTTTTTTTACTACTAACATGAGAAAACCTTATTATTTACCTCATTTATGAAAAGGGCAGTAGTTCATTACTAACCTATTGAGAAGGCCATTTATTTACCTCGAAAAATTTCTCGGTAAATAACAGCTCCCTCCTCAACCTAGGTATATAATATACTACTTCAATTTTCAAACAGATGCAGATCAACTGTATGACCTATTCTTTTAAATACCTTAAATGTAGATCAGCGGTATGATCCATTCTTTTACATATTGTTGAGGTTTCCAGGTATGATTTATTATTTCAAATTACGAAGACTTGTAGATCAACAGTATGACCTATTCTTTTTACTGTTCCTTTATTTATTTGTTCGGCATCTGAAAGTCACCAGTATGACTTGCTCTTTTAGTACATAGTCTCTCATACATAGTTTCGATCAACAGTATGATCTTTTTTTACTACTAACATGAGAAAACCTTATTATTTACCTCATTTATGAAAAGGGCAGTAGTTCATTACTAACCTATTGAGAAGGCCATTTATTTACCTCGAAAAATTTCTCGTTAAATAACAGCTCCCTCCTCAACCTAGGTATATAATATACTAATTCAATTTTCAAACAGATGCAGATCAACTGTATGACCTATTCTTTTAAATACCTTAAATGTAGATCAGCGGTATGATCCATTCATTTACATATTGTTGAGGTTTCCAGGTATGATTTATTATTTCAAATCACGAAAACTTGTAGATCAACAGTATGACCTATTCTTTTTACTATTCCTTTATTTATTTGTTCGGCATCTGAAAGTCAGCAGTATGACTTGCTCTTTTAGTACATAGTCTCTCATACATAGTTTCGATCAACAGTATGATCTTTTTTTTACTACTAACATGAGAAAACCTTATTATTTACCTCATTTATGAAAAGGGCAGTAGTTCATTACTAACCTATTGAGAAGGTCTATTATTTACCTCGAAAAATTTCTCAGTAAATAACAGCTCCCTCCTCAACCTAGGTATATAATATACTACTTCAATTTTCAAACAGATGCAGATCAACTGTATGACCTATTCTTTTAAATACCTTAAATGTAGATCAGCGGTATGATCCATTCTTTTACATATTGTTGAGGTTTCCAGGTATGATTTATTATTTCAAATTACGAAGACTTGTAGATCAACAGTATGACCTATTCTTTTTACTATTCCTTTATTTATTTGTTCGGCATCTGAAAGTCAGCAGTATGACTTGCTCTTTTAGTACATAGTCTCTCATACATAGTTTCGATCAACAGTATGATCTTTTTTTACTACTAACATGAGAAAACCTTATTATTTACCTTATTTATGAAAAGGGCAGTAGTTCATTACTAACCTATTGAGAAGGCCATTTATTTACCTCGAAAAATTTCTCGGTAAATAACAGCTCCCTCCTCAACCTAGGTATATAATATACTAATTCAATTTTCAAACAGATGCAGATCAACTGTATGACCTATTCTTTTAAATACCTTAAATGTAGATCAGCGGTATGATCCATTCATTTACATATTGTTGAGGTTTCCAGGTATGATTTATTATTTCAAATCACGAAAACTTGTAGATCAACAGTATGACCTATTCTTTTTACTATTCCTTTATTTATTTGTTCGGCATCTGAAAGTCAGCAGTATGACTTGCTCTTTTAGTACATAGTCTCTCATACATAGTTTCGATCAACAGTATGATCTTTTTTTTAATACTAACATGAGAAAACCTTATTATTTACCTCATTTATGAAAAGGGCAGTAGTTCATTACTAACCTATTGAGAAGGCCATTTATTTACCTCGAAAAATTTCTCGGTAAATAAAAGCTCCCTCCTCAACCTAGGTATATAATATACTACTTCAATTTTCAAACAGATGCAGATCAATTGTATGACCTATTCTTTTAAATACCTTAAATGTAGATCAGCGGTATGATCCATTCTTTTACATATTGTTGAGGTTTCCAGGTATGATTTATTATTTCAAATTACGAAGACTTGTAGATCAACAGTATGACCTATTCTTTTTACTATTCCTTTATTTATTTGTTCGGCATCTGAAAGTCAGCAGTATGACTTGCTCTTTTAGTACATAGTCTCTCATACATAGTTTCGATCAACAGTATGATCTTTTTTTACTACTAACATGAGAAAACCTTATTATTTACCTCATTTATGAAAAGGGCAGTAGTTCATTACTAACCTATTGAGAAGGCCATTTATTTACCTCGAAAAATTTCTCGGTAAATAACAGCTCCCTCCTCAACATAGGTATATAATATACTACTTCAATTTTCAAACAGATGCAGATCAACTGTATGACCTACTCTTTTAAATACCTTAAATGTAGATCAGCGGTATGATCCATTCTTTTACATATTGTTGAGGTTTCCAGGTATGATTTATTATTTCAAATTACGAAGACTTGTAGATCAACAGTATGACCTATTCTTTTTACTATTCCTTTATTTATTTGTTCGGCATCTGAAAGTCAGCAGTATGACTTGCTCTTTTAGTACATAGTCTCTCATACATAGTTTCGATCAACAGTATGATCTTTTTTTTACTACTAACATGAGAAAACCTTACTATTTACCTCATTTATGAAAAGGGCAGTAGTTCATTACTAACCTATTGAGAAGGCCATTTATTTACCTCGAAAAATTTCTTGGTAAATAACAGCTCCCTCCTCAACCTAGGTAGATAATATACTACTTCAATTTTCAAACAGATGCAGATCAACTGTATGACCTATTCTTTTAAATACCTTAAATGTAGATCAGCGGTATGATCCATTCTTTTACATATTGTTGAGGTTTCCAGGTATGATTTATTATTTCAAATTACGAAGACTTGTAGATCAACAGTATGACCTATTCTTTTTACTATTCCTTTATTTATTTGTTCGGCATCTGAAAGTCAGCAGTATGACTTGCTCTTTTAGTACATAGTCTCTCATACATAGTTTCGATCAACAGTATGATCTTTTTTTACTACTAACATGAGAAAACCTTATTATTTACCTCATTTATGAAAAGGGCAGTAGTTCATTACTAACCTATTGAGAAGGCCATTTATTTACCTCGAAAAATTTCTCGGTAAATAACAGCTCCCTCCTCAACCTAGGTATATAATATACTACTTCAATTTTCAAACAGATGCAGATCAACTGTATGACCTATTCTTTTAAATACCTTAAATGTAGATCAGCGGTATGATCCATTCTTTTACATATTGTTGAGGTTTCCAGGTATGATTTATTATTTCAAATTACGAAGACTTGTAGATCAACTGTATGACCTATTCTTTTTACTATTCCTTTATTTATTTGTTCGGCATCTGAAAGTCACCAGTATGACTTGCTCTTTTAGTACATAGTCTCTCATACATAGTTTCGATCAACAGTATGATCTTTTTTTTACTACTAACATGAGAAAACCTTATTATTTACCTCATTTATGAAAAGGGCAGTAGTTCATTACTAACCTATTGAGAAGGCCATTTATTTACCTCGAAAAATTTCTCGGTAAATAACAGCTCCCTCCTCAACCTAGGTATACAATATACTACTTCAATTTTCAAACAGATGCAGATCAACTGTATGACCTATTCTTTTAAACACCTTAAATGTAGATCAGCGGTATAATCCATTCTTTTACATATTGTTGAGGTTTCCAGGTATGATTTATTATTTCAAATTACGAAGACTTGTAGATCAACAGTATGACCTATTCTTTTTACTATTCCTTTATTTATTTGTTCGGCATCTGAAAGTCAGCAGTATGACTTGCTCTTTTAGTACATTGTCTTTCATACATAGTTTCGATCAACAGTATGACCTTTTTTTTACTACTAACATGAGAAAACCTTATTATTTACCTCATTTATGAAAAGGGCAGTAGTTCATTACTAACCTATTGAGAAGGCCATTTATTTACCTCGAAAAATTTCTCGGTAAATAACAGCTCCCTCCTCAACCTAGGTATATAATATACTACTTCAATTTTCAAACAGATGCAGATCAACTGTATGATCTATTCTTTTAAATACCTTAAATGTAGATCAGCGGTATGATCCATTCTTTTACATATTGTTGAGGTTTCCAGGTATGATTTATTATTTCAAATCACGAAGACTTGTAGATCAACAGTATGACCTATTCTTTTTTCTATTCCTTTATTTATTTGTTCGGCATCTGAAAGTCAGCAGTATGACTTGCTCTTTTAGTACATAGTCTCTCATACATAGTTTCGATCAACAGTATGATCTTTTTTTTACTACTAACATGAGAAAACCTTATTATTTACCTCATTTATGAAAAGGGCAGTAGTTCATTACTAACCTATTGAGAAGGCCATTTATTTACCTCGAAAAATTTCTCGGTAAATAACAGCTCCCTCCTCAACCTAGGTATATAATATACTACTTCAATTTTCAAACAGATGCAGATCAACTGTATGACCTATTCTTTTAAATACCTTAAATGTAGATCAGCGGTATGATCCATTCTTTTACATATTGTTGAGGTTTCCAGGTATGATTTATTATTTCAAATTACGAAGACTTGTAGATCAACAGTATGACCTATTCTTTTTACTGTTCCTTTATTTATTTGTTCGGCATCTGAAAGTCACCAGTATGACTTGCTCTTTTAGTACATAGTCTCTCATACATAGTTTCGATCAACAGTATGATCTTTTTTTACTACTAACATGACAAAACCTTATTATTTACCTCATTTATGAAAAGGGCAGTAGTTCATTACTAACCTATTGAGAAGGCCATTTATTTACCTCGAAAAATTTCTCGGTAAATAACAGCTCCCTCCTCAACCTAGGTATATAATATACTAATTCAATTTTCAAACAGATGCAGATCAACTGTATGACCTATTCTTTTAAATACCTTAAATGTAGATCAGCGGTATGATCCATTCATTTACATATTGTTGAGGTTTCCAGGTATGATTTATTATTTCAAATCACGAAAACTTGTAGATCAACAGTATGACCTATTCTTTTTACTATTCCTTTATTTATTTGTTCGGCATCTGAAAGTCAGCAGTATGACTTGCTCTTTTAGTACATAGTCTCTCATACATAGTTTCGATCAACAGTATGATCTTTTTTTTACTACTAACATGAGAAAACCTTATTATTTACCTCATTTATGAAAAGGGCAGTAGTTCATTACTAACCTATTGAGAAGGTCTATTATTTACCTCGAAAAATTTCTCAGTAAATAACAGCTCCCTCCTCAACCTAGGTATTTAATATACTACTTCAATTTTCAAACAGATGCAGATCAACTGTATGACCTATTCTTTTAAATACCTTAAATGTAGATCAGCGGTATGATCCATTCTTTTACATATTGTTGAGGTTTCCAGGTATGATTTATTATTTCAAATTACGAAGACTTGTAGATCAACAGTATGACCTATTCTTTTTACTATTCCTTTATTTATTTGTTCGGCATCTGAAAGTCAGCAGTATGACTTGCTCTTTTAGTACATAGTCTCTCATACATAGTTTCGATCAACAGTATGATCTTTTTTTTACTACTAACATGAGAAAACCTTATTATTTACCTCATTTATGAAAAGGGCAGTAGTTCATTACTAACCTATTGAGAAGGCCATTTATTTACCTCGAAAAATTTCTCGGTAAATAACAGCTCCCTCCTCAACCTAGGTATATAATATACTAATTCAATTTTCAAACAGATGCAGATCAACTGTATGATCTATTCTTTTAAATACCTTAAATGTAGATCAGCGGTATGATCCATTCATTTACATATTGTTGAGGTTTCCAGGTATGATTTATTATTTCAAATCACGAAAACTTGTAGATCAACAGTATGACCTATTCTTTTTACTATTCCTTTATTTATTTGTTCGGCATCTGAAAGTCAGCAGTATGACTTGCTCTTTTAGTACATAGTCTCTCATACATAGTTTCGATCAACAGTATGATCTTTTTTTTAATACTAACATGAGAAAACCTTATTATTTACCTCATTTATGAAAAGGGCAGTAGTTCATTACTAACCTATTGAGAAGGCCATTTATTTACCTCGAAAAATTTCTCGGTAAATAAAAGCTCCCTCCTCAACCTAGGTATATAATATACTACTTCAATTTTCAAACAGATGCAGATCAATTGTATGACCTATTCTTTTAAATACCTTAAATGTAGATCAGCGGTATGATCCATTCTTTTACATATTGTTGAGGTTTCCAGGTATGATTTATTATTTCAAATTACGAAGACTTGTAGATCAACAGTATGACCTATTCTTTTTACTATTCCTTTATTTATTTGTTCGGCATTTGAAAGTCACCAGTATGACTTGCTCTTTTAGTACATAGTCTCTCATACATAGTTTCGATCAACAGTATGATCTTTTTTTTACTACTAACATGAGAAAACCTTATTATTTACCTCATTTATGAAAAGGGCAGTAGTTCATTACTAACCTATTGAGAAGGCCATTTATTTACCTCGAAAAATTTCTCGGTAAATAACAGCTCCCTCCACAACCTAGGTATATAATATATTACTTCAATTTTCAAACAAATGCAGATCAACTGTATGACCTATTCTTTTAAACACCTTAAATGTAGATCAGCGGTATGATCCATTCTTTTACATATTGTTGAGGTTTCCAGGTATGATTTATTATTTCAAATTACGAAGACTTGTAGATCAACAGTATGACCTATTCTTTTTACTATTCCTTTATTTATTTGTTCGGCATCTGAAAGTCAGCAGTATGACTTGCTCTTTTAGTACATTGTCTTTCATACATAGTTTCGATCAACAGTATGACCTTTTTTTTACTACTAACATGAGAAAACCTTATTATTTACCTCATTTATGAAAAGGGCAGTAGTTCATTACTAACCTATTGAGAAGGCCATTTATTTACCTCGAAAAATTTCTCGGTAAATAACAGCTCCCTCCTCAACCTAGGTATATAATATACTACTTCAATTTTCAAACAGATGCAGATCAACTGTATGATCTATTCTTTTAAATACCTTAAATGTAGATCAGCGGTATGATCCATTCTTTTACATATTGTTGAGGTTTCCAGGTATGATTTATTATTTCAAATCACGAAGACTTGTAGATCAACAGTATGACCTATTCTTTTTTCTATTCCTTTATTTATTTGTTCGGCATCTGAAAGTCAGCAGTATGACTTGCTCTTTTAGTACATAGTCTCTCATACATAGTTTCGATCAACAGTATGATCTTTTTTTTACTACTAACATGAGAAAACCTTATTATTTACCTCATTTATGAAAAGGGCAGTAGTTCATTACTAACCTATTGAGAAGGCCATTTATTTACCTCGAAAAATTTCTCGGTAAATAACAGCTCCCTCCTCAACCTAGGTATATAATATACTACTTCAATTTTCAAACAGATGCAGATCAACTGTATGACCTATTCTTTTAAATACCTTAAATGTAGATCAGCGGTATGATCCATTCTTTTACATATTGTTGAGGTTTCCAGGTATGATTTATTATTTCAAATTACGAAGACTTGTAGATCAACAGTATGACCTATTCTTTTTACTGTTCCTTTATTTATTTGTTCGGCATCTGAAAGTCACCAGTATGACTTGCTCTTTTAGTACATAGTCTCTCATACATAGTTTCGATCAACAGTATGATCTTTTTTTACTACTAACATGAGAAAACCTTATTATTTACCTCATTTATGAAAAGGGCAGTAGTTCATTACTAACCTATTGAGAAGGCCATTTATTTACCTCGAAAAATTTCTCGGTAAATAACAGCTCCCTCCTCAACCTAGGTATATAATATACTAATTCAATTTTCAAACAGATGCAGATCAACTGTATGACCTATTCTTTTAAATACCTTAAATGTAGATCAGCGGTATGATCCATTCATTTACATATTGTTGAGGTTTCCAGGTATGATTTATTATTTCAAATCACGAAAACTTGTAGATCAACAGTATGACCTATTCTTTTTACTATTCCTTTATTTATTTGTTCGGCATCTGAAAGTCAGCAGTATGACTTGCTCTTTTAGTACATAGTCTCTCATACATAGTTTCGATCAACAGTATGATCTTTTTTTTACTACTAACATGAGAAAACCTTATTATTTACCTCATTTATGAAAAGGGCAGTAGTTCATTACTAACCTATTGAGAAGGTCTATTATTTACCTCGAAAAATTTCTCAGTAAATAACAGCTCCCTCCTCAACCTAGGTATTTAATATACTACTTCAATTTTCAAACAGATGCAGATCAACTGTATGACCTATTCTTTTAAATACCTTAAATGTAGATCAGCGGTATGATCCATTCTTTTACATATTGTTGAGGTTTCCAGGTATGATTTATTATTTCAAATTACGAAGACTTGTAGATCAACAGTATGACCTATTCTTTTTACTATTCCTTTATTTATTTGTTCGGCATCTGAAAGTCAGCAGTATGACTTGCTCTTTTAGTACATAGTCTCTCATACATAGTTTCGATCAACAGTATGATCTTTTTTTTACTACTAACATGAGAAAACCTTATTATTTACCTCATTTATGAAAAGGGCAGTAGTTCATTACTAACCTATTGAGAAGGCCATTTATTTACCTCGAAAAATTTCTCGGTAAATAACAGCTCCCTCCTCAACCTAGGTATATAATATACTAATTCAATTTTCAAACAGATGCAGATCAACTGTATGACCTATTCTTTTAAATACCTTAAATGTAGATCAGCGGTATGATCCATTCATTTACATATTGTTGAGGTTTCCAGGTATGATTTATTATTTCAAATCACGAAAACTTGTAGATCAACAGTATGACCTATTCTTTTTACTATTCCTTTATTTATTTGTTCGGCATCTGAAAGTCAGCAGTATGACTTGCTCTTTTAGTACATAGTCTCTCATACATAGTTTCGATCAACAGTATGATCTTTTTTTTAATACTAACATGAGAAAACCTTATTATTTACCTCATTTATGAAAAGGGCAGTAGTTCATTACTAACCTATTGAGAAGGCCATTTATTTACCTCGAAAAATTTCTCGGTAAATAAAAGCTCCCTCCTCAACCTAGGTATATAATATACTACTTCAATTTTCAAACAGATGCAGATCAATTGTATGACCTATTCTTTTAAATACCTTAAATGTAGATCAGCGGTATGATCCATTCCTTTACATATTGTTGAGGTTTCCAGGTATGATTTATTATTTCAAATTACGAAGACTTGTAGATCAACAGTATGACCTATTCTTTTTACTATTCCTTTATTTATTTGTTCGGCATCTGAAAGTCAGCAGTATGACTTGCTCTTTTAGTACATAGTCTCTCATACATAGTTTCGATCAACAGTATGATCTTTTTTTTACTACTAACATGAGAAAACCTTATTATTTACCTCATTTATGAAAAGGGCAGTAGTTCATTACTAACCTATTGAGAAGGCCATTTATTTACCTCGAAAAATTTCTCGGTAAATAACAGCTCCCTCCTCAACATAGGTATATAATATACTACTTCAATTTTCAAACAGATGCAGATCAACTGTATGACCTACTCTTTTAAATACCTTAAATGTAGATCAGCGGTATGATCCATTCTTTTACATATTGTTGAGGTTTCCAGGTATGATTTATTATTTCAAATTACGAAGACTTGTAGATCAACAGTATGACCTATTCTTTTTACTATTCCTTTATTTATTTGTTCGGCATCTGAAAGTCAGCAGTATGACTTGCTCTTTTAGTACATAGTCTCTCATACATAGTTTCGATCAACAGTATGATCTTTTTTTTACTACTAACATGAGAAAACCTTACTATTTACCTCATTTATGAAAAGGGCAGTAGTTCATTACTAACCTATTGAGAAGGCCATTTATTTACCTCGAAAAATTTCTTGGTAAATAACAGCTCCCTCCTCAACCTAGGTAGATAATATACTACTTCAATTTTCAAACAGATGCAGATCAACTGTATGACCTATTCTTTTAAATACCTTAAATGTAGATCAGCGGTATGATCCATTCTTTTACATATTGTTGAGGTTTCCAGGTATGATTTATTATTTCAAATTACGAAGACTTGTAGATCAACAGTATGACCTATTCTTTTTACTATTCCTTTATTTATTTGTTCGGCATCTGAAAGTCACCAGTATGACTTGCTCTTTTAGTACATAGTCTCTCATACATAGTTTCGATCAACAGTATGATCTTTTTTTTACTACTAACATGAGAAAACCTTATTATTTACCTCATTTATGAAAAGGGCAGTAGTTCATTACTAACCTATTGAGAAGGCCATTTATTTACCTCGAAAAATTTCTCGGTAAATAACAGCTCCCTCCTCAACCTAGGTATATAATATACTACTTCAATTTTCAAACACATGCAGATCAACTGTATGACCTATTCTTTTAAACACCTTAAATGTAGATCAGCGGTATGATCCATTCTTTTACATATTGTTGAGGTTTCCAGGTATGATTTATTATTTCAAATTACGAAGACTTGTAGATCAACAGTATGACCTATTCTTTTTACTATTCCTTTATTTATTTGTTCGGCATCTGAAAGTCACCAGTATGACTTGCTCTTTTAGTACATAGTCTCTCATACATAGTTTCGATCAACAGTATGATCTTTTTTTTACTACTAACATGAGAAAACCTTATTATTTACCTCATTTATGAAAAGGGCAGTAGTTCATTACTAACCTATTGAGAAGGCCATTTATTTACCTCGAAAAATTTCTCGGTAAATAACAGCTCCCTCCTCAACCTAGGTAGATAATATACTACTTCAATTTTCAAACAGATGCAGATCAACTGTATGACCTATTCTTTTAAATACCTTAACTGTAGATCAGCGGTATGATCCATTCTTTTACATATTGTTGAGGTTTCTAGGTATGATTTATTATTTCAAATTACGAAGACTTGTAGATCAACAGTATGACCTATTCTTTTTACTATTCCTTTATTTATTTGTTCGGCATCTGAAAGTCACCAGTATGACTTGCTCTTTTAGTACATAGTCTCTCATACATAGTTTCGATCAACAGTATGATCTTTTTTTTACTACTAACATGAGAAAACCTTATTATTTACCTCATTTATAAAAAGAGCAGTAGTTCATTACTAACCTATTGAGAAGGCCATTTATTTACCTCGAAAAATTTCTCGGTAAATAACAGCTCCCTCCTCAACCTAGGTATATAATATACTACTTCAATTTTCAAACAGATGCAGATCAACTGTATGACCTATTCTTTTAAATACCTTAAATGTAGATCAGCGGTATGATCCATTCTTTTACATATTGTTGAGGTTTCCAGGTATGATTAATTATTTCAAATTACGAAGACTTGTAGATCAACAGTATGACCTATTCTTTTTACTATTCCTTTATTTATTTGTTCGGCATCTGAAAGTCAGCAGTATGACTTGCTCTTTTAGTACATAGTCGCTCATACATAGTTTCGATCAACAGTATGATCTTTTTTTTACTACTAACATGAGAAAACCTTATTATTTACCTCATTTATGAAAAGAGCAGTAGTTCATTACTAACCTATTGAGAAGGCCATTTATTTACCTCGAAAAATTTCTCGGTAAATAACAGCTCCCTCCTCAACCTAGGTATATAATATACTACTTCAATTTTCAAACAGATGCAGATCAACTGTATGACCTATTCTTTTAAATACCTTAAATGTAGATCAGCGGTATGATCCATTCTTTTACATATTGTTGAGGTTTCCAGGTATGATTTATTATTTCAAATTACGAAGACTTGTAGATCAACAGTATGACCTATTCTTTTTACTATTCCTTTATTTATTTGTTCGGCATCTGAAAGTCAGCAGTATGACTTGCTCTTTTAGTACATAGTCTCTCATACATAGTTTCGATCAACAGTATGATCTTTTTTTTACTACTAACATGAGAAAACCTTATTATTTACCTCATTTATGAAAAGGGCAGTAGTTCATTACTAACCTATTGAGAAGGCCATTTATTTACCTCGAAAAATTTCTCGGTAAATAACAGCTCCCTCCTCAACCTAGGTATATAATATACTACTTCAATTTTCAAACAGATGCAGATCAACTGTATGACCTATTCTTTTAAATACCTTAAATGTAGATCAGCGGTATGATCCATTCTTTTATATATTGTTGAGGTTTCCAGGTATGATTTATTATTTCAAATTACGAAGACTTGTAGATCAACAGTATGACCTATTCTTTTTACTATTCCTTTATTTATTTGTTCGGCATCTGAAAGTCACCAGTATGACTTGCTCTTTTAGTACATAGTCTCTCATACATAGTTTCGATCAACAGTATGATCTTTTTTTTACTACTAACATGAGAAAACCTTATTATTTACCTCATTTATGAAAAGGGCAGTAGTTCATTACTAACCTATTGAGAAGGCCATTTATTTACCTCGAAAAATTTCTCGGTAAATAACAGCTCCCTCCTCAACCTAGGTATATAATATACTACTTCAATTTTCAAACAGATGCAGATCAACTGTATGACCTATTCTTTTAAATACCTTAAATGTAGATCAGCGGTATGATCCATTCTTTTACATATTGTTGAGGTTTCCAGGTATGATTTATTATTTCAAATTACGAAGACTTGTAGATCAACAGTATGACCTATTCTTTTTACTATTCCTTTATTTATTTGTTCGGCATCTGAAAGTCAGCAGTATGACTTGCTCTTTTAGTACATAGTTTCTCATACATAGTTTCGATCAACAGTATGATCTTTTTTTTACTACTAACATGAGAAAACCATATTATTTACCTCATTTATGAAAAGGGCAGTAGTTCATTACTAACCTATTGAGAAGGCCATTTATTTACCTCGAAAAATTCCTCGGTAAATAACAGCTCCCTCCTCTACCTAGGTAGATAATATACTACTTCAATTTTCAAACAGATGCAGATCAACTGTATGACCTATTCTTTTAAATACCTTAAATGTAGATCAGCGGTATGATCCATTCTTTTACATATTGTTGAGGTTTCCAGGTATGATTTATTATTTCAAATTACGAAGACTTGTAGATCAACAGTATGACCTATTCTTTTTACTATTCCTTTATTTATTTGTTCGGCATCTGAAAGTCAGCAGTATGACTTGCTCTTTTAGTACATAGTCTCTCATACATAGTTTCGATCAACAGTATGATCTTTTTTTTACTACTAACATGAGAAAACCTTATTATTTACCTCATTTATGAAAAGGGCAGTAGTTCATTACTAACCTATTGAGAAGGCCATTTATTTACCTCGAAAAATTTCTCGGTAAATAACAGCTCCCTCCTCAACCTAGGTATATAATATACTACTTCAATTTTCAAACAGATGCAGATCAACTGTATGACCTATTCTTTTAAATACCTTAAATGTAGATCAGCGGTATGATCCATTCTTTTACATATTGTGGAGTTTTCCAGGTATGATTTATTATTTCAAATTACGAAGACTTGTAGATCAACAGTATGACCTATTCTTTTTACTATTCCTTTATTTATTTGTTCGGCATCTGAAAGTCAGCAGTATGACTTGCTCTTTTAATACATAGTCTCTCATACATAGTTTCGATCAACAGTATGATCTTTTTTTTACTACTAACATGAGAAAACCTTATTATTTACCTCATTTATGAAAAGGGCAGTAGTTCATTACTAACCTATTGAGAAGGCCATTTATTTACCTCGAAAAATTTCTCGGTAAATAACAGCTCCCTCCTCAAACTAGGTATATAATATACTACTTCAATTTTCAAACAGATGCAGATCAACTGTATGACCTATTCTTTTAAATACCTTAAATGTAGATCAGCGGTATGATCCATTCTTTTACATATTGTTGAGGTTTCCAGGTATGATTTATTATTTCAAATTACGAAGACTTGTAGATCAACAGTATGACCTATTCTTTTTACTATTCCTTTATTTATTCGTTCGGCATCTGAAAGTCAGCAGTATGACTTGCTCTTTTAGTACATAGTCTCATACATAGTTTCGATCAACAGTATGATCTTTTTTTTACTACTAACATGAGAAAACCATATTATTTACCTCATTTATGAAAAGGGCAGTAGTTCATTACTAACCTATTGAGAAGGCCATTTATTTACCTCGAAAAATTTCTCGGTAAATAACAGCTCCCTCCTCAACCTAGGTAGATAATATACTACTTCAATTTTCAAACAGATGCAGATCAACTGTATGACCTATTCTTTTAAATACCTTAAATGTAGATCAGCGGTATGATCCATTCTTTTACATATTGTTGAGGTTTCCAGGTATGATTTATTATTTCAAATTACGAAGACTTGTAGATCAACAGTATGACCTATTCTTTTTACTATTCCTTTATTTATTTGTTCGGCATCTGAAAGTCACCAGTATGACTTGCTCTTTTAGTACATAGTCTCTCATACATAGTTTCGATCAACAGTATGATCTTTTTTTTACTACTAACATGAGAAAACCTTATTATTTACCTCATTTATGAAAAGCGCAGTAGTTCATTACTAACCTATTGAGAAGGCCATTTATTTACCTCGAAAAATTTCTCGGTAAATAACAGCTCCCTCCTCAACCTAGGTATATAATATACTACTTCAATTTTCAAACAGATGCAGATCAACTGTATGACCTATTCTTTTAAATACCTTAAATGTAGATCAGCGGTATGATCCATTCTTTTACATATTGTTGAGGTTTCCAGGTATGATTTATTATTTCAAATTACGAAGACTTGTAGATCAACAGTATGACCTATTCTTTTTACTATTCCTTTATTTATTTGTTCGGCATCTGAAAGTCAGCAGTATGACTTGCTCTTTTAGTACATAGTCTCTCATACATAGTTTCGATCAACAGTATGATCTTTTTTTTACTACTAACATGAGAAAACCTTATTATTTACCTCATTTATGAAAAGGGCAGTAGTTCATTACTAACCTATTGAGAAGGCCATTTATTTACCTCGAAAAATTTCTCGGTAAATAACAGCTCCCTCCTCAACCTAGGTATATAATATACTACTTCAATTTTCAAACAGATGCAGATCAACTGTATGACCTATTCTTTTAAATACCTTAAATGTAGATCAGCGGTATGATCCATTCTTTTATATATTGTTGAGGTTTCCAGGTATGATTTATTATTTCAAATTACGAAGACTTGTAGATCAACAGTATGACCTATTCTTTTTACTATTCCTTTATTTATTTGTTCGGCATCTGAAAGTCACCAGTATGACTTGCTCTTTTAGTACATAGTCTCTCATACATAGTTTCGATCAACAGTATGATCTTTTTTTTACTACTAACATGAGAAAACCTTATTATTTACCTCATTTATGAAAAGGGCAGTAGTTCATTACTAACCTATTGAGAAGGCCATTTATTTACCTCGAAAAATTTCTCGGTAAATAACAGCTCCCTCCTCAACCTAGGTATATAATATACTACTTCAATTTTCAAACAGATGCAGATCAACTGTATGACCTATTCTTTTAAATACCTTAAATGTAGATCAGCGGTATGATCCATTCTTTTATATATTGTTGAGGTTTCCAGGTATGATTTATTATTTCAAATTACGAAGACTTGTAGATCAACAGTATGACCTATTCTTTTTACTATTCCTTTATTTATTTGTTCGGCATCTGAAAGTCAGCAGTATGACTTGCTCTTTTAGTACATAGTCTCTCATACATAGTTTCGATCAACAGTATGATCTTTTTTTTACTACTAACATGAGAAAACCTTATTATTTACCTCATTTATGAAAAGAGCAGTAGTTCATTACTAACCTATTGAGAAGGCCATTTATTTACCTCGAAAAATTTCTCGGTAAATAACAGCTCCCTCCTCAACCTAGGTATATAATATACTACTTCAATTTTCAAACAGATGCAGATCAACTGTATAACCTATTCTTTTAAATACCTTAAATGTAGATCAGCGGTATGATCCATTCTTTTATATATTGTTGAGGTTTCCAGGTATGATTTATTATTTCAAATTACGAAGACTTGTAGATCAACAGTATGACCTATTCTTTTTACTATTCCTTTATTTATTTGTTCGGCATCTGAAAGTCACCAGTATGACTTGCTCTTTTAGTACATAGTCTCTCATACTTAGTTTCGATCAACAGTATGATCTTTTTTTTACTACTAACATGAGAAAACCTTATTATTTACCTCATTTATGAAAAGGGCAGTAGTTCATTACTAACCTATTGAGAAGGCCATTTATTTACCTCGAAAAATTTCTCGGTAAATAACAGCTCCCTCCTCAACCTAGGTATATAATATACTACTTCAATTTTCAAACAGATGCAGATCAACTGTATGACCTATTCATTTAAATACCTTAAATGTAGATCAGCGGTATGATCAATTCTTTTACATTTGTTGAGGTTTCCAGGTATGATTTATTATTTCAAATTACGAAGACTTGTAGATCAACAGTATGACCTATTCTTTTTACTATTCCTTTATTTATTTGTTCGGCATCTGAAAGTCAGCAGTATGACTTGCTCTTTTAGTACATAGTCTCTCATACATAGTTTCGATCAACAGTATGATCTTTTATTTACTACTAACATGAGAAAACCATATTATTTACCTCATTTATGAAAAAGGCAGTAGTTCATTACTAACCTATTGAGAAGGCCATTTATTTACCTCGAAAAATTTCTCGGTAAATAACAGCTCCCTCCTCAACCTAGGTAGATAATATACTACTTCAATTTTCAAACAGATGCAGATCAACTGTATGACCTATTCTTTTAAATACCTTAAATGTAGATCAGCGGTATGATCCATTCTTTTACATATTGTTGAGGTTACCAGGTATGATTAATTATTTCAAATTACGAAGACTTGTAGATCAACAGTATGACCTATTCTTTTTACTATTCCTTTATTTATTTGTTCGGCATCTGAAAGTCAGCAGTATGACTTGCTCTTTTAGTACATAGTCTCTCATACATAGTTTCGATCAACAGTATGATCTTTTTTTTACTACTAACATGAGAAAACCTTATTATTTACCTCATTTATGAAAAGGGCAGTAGTTCATTACTAACCTATTGAGAAGGCCATTTATTTACTTCGAAAAATTTCTCGGTAAATAACAGCTCCCTCCTCAACCTAGGTATATAATATACTACTTCAATTTTCAAACAGATGCAGATCAACTGTATGACCTATTCTTTTAAATACCTTAAATGTAGATCAGCGGTATGATCCATTCTTTTATATATTGTTGAGGTTTCCAGGTATGATTTATTATTTCAAATTACGAAGACTTGTAGATCAACAGTATGACCTATTCTTTTTACTATTCCTTTATTTATTTGTTCGGCATCTGAAAGTCAGCAGTATGACTTGCTCTTTTAGTACATAGTCTCTCATACATAGTTTCGATCAACAGTATGATCTTTTTTTTACTACTAACATGAGAAAACCTTATTATTTACCTCATTTATGAAAAGGGCAGTAGTTCATTACTAACCTATTGAGAAGGCCATTTATTTACTTCGAAAAATTTCTCGGTAAATAACAGCTCCCTCCTCAACCTAGGTATATAATATACTACTTCAATTTTCAAACAGATGCAGATCAACTGTATGACCTATTCTTTTAAATACCTTAAATGTAGATCAGCGGTATGATCCATTCTTTTATATATTGTTGAGGTTTCCAGGTATGATTTATTATTTCAAATTACGAAGACTTGTAGATCAACAGTATGACCTATTCTTTTTACTATTCCTTTATTTATTTGTTCGGCATCTGAAAGTCAGCAGTATGACTTGCTCTTTTAGTACATAGTCTCTCATACATAGTTTCGATCAACAGTATGATCTTTTTTTTACTACTAACATGAGAAAACCATATTATTTACCTCATTTATGAAAAGGGCAGTAGTTCATTACTAACCTATTGAGAAGGCCATTTATTTACCTCGAAAAATTCCTCGGTAAATAACAGCTCCCTCCTCTACCTAGGTAGATAATATACTACTTCAATTTTCAAACAGATGCAGATCAACTGTATGACCTATTCTTTTAAATACCTTAAATGTAGATCAGCGGTATGATCCATTCTTTTACATATTGTTGAGGTTTCCAGGTATGATTTATTATTTCAAATTACGAAGACTTGTAGATCAACAGTATGACCTATTCTTTTTACTATTCCTTTATTTATTTGTTCGGCATCTGAAAGTCAGCAGTATGACTTGCTCTTTTAGTACATAGTCTCTCATACATAGTTTCGATCAACAGTATGATCTTTTTTTTACTACTAACATGAGAAAACCTTATTATTTACCTCATTTATGAAAAGGGCAGTAGTTCATTACTAACCTATTGAGAAGGCCATTTATTTACCTCGAAAAATTTCTCGGTAAATAACAGCTCCCTCCTCAACCTAGGTATATAATATACTACTTCAATTTTCAAACAGATGCAGATCAACTGTATGACCTATTCTTTTAAATACATTAAATGTAGATCAGCGGTATGATCCATTCTTTTACATATTGTGGAGTTTTCCAGGTATGATTTATTATTTCAAATTACGAAGACTTGTAGATCAACAGTATGACCTATTCTTTTTACTATTCCTTTATTTATTTGTTCGGCATCTGAAAGTCAGCAGTATGACTTGCTCTTTTAGTACATAGTCTCTCATACATAGTTTCGATCAACAGTATGATCTTTTTTTTACTACTAACATGAGAAAACCTTATTATTTACCTCATTTATGAAAAGGGCAGTAGTTCATTACTAACCTATTGAGAAGGCCATTTATTTACCTCGAAAAATTTCTCGGTAAATAACAGCTCCCTCCTCAACCTAGGTATATAATATACTACTTCAATTTTCAAACAGATGCAGATCAACTGTATGACCTATTCTTTTAAATACCTTAAATGTAGATCAGCGGTATGATCCATTCTTTTACATATTGTTGAGGTTTCCAGGTATGATTTATTATTTCAAATTACGAAGACTTGTAGATCAACAGTATGACCTATTCTTTTTACTATTCCTTTATTTATTCGTTCGGCATCTGAAAGTCAGCAGTATGACTTGCTCTTTTAGTACATAGTCTCATACATAGTTTCGATCAACAGTATGATCTTTTTTTTACTACTAACATGAGAAAACCATATTATTTACCTCATTTATGAAAAGGGCAGTAGTTCATTACTAACCTATTGAGAAGGCCATTTATTTACCTCGAAAAATTTCTCGGTAAATAACAGCTCCCTCCTCAACCTAGGTAGATAATATACTACTTCAATTTTCAAACAGATGCAGATCAACTGTATGACCTATTCTTTTAAATACCTTAAATGTAGATCAGCGGTATGATCCATTCTTTTACATATTGTTGAGGTTTCCAGGTATGATTTATTATTTCAAATTACGAAGACTTGTAGATCAACAGTATGACCTATTCTTTTTACTATTCCTTTATTTATTTGTTCGGCATCTGAAAGTCACCAGTATGACTTGCTCTTTTAGTACATAGTCTCTCATACATAGTTTCGATCAACAGTATGATCTTTTTTTTACTACTAACATGAGAAAACCTTATTATTTACCTCATTTATGAAAAGCGCAGTAGTTCATTACTAACCTATTGAGAAGGCCATTTATTTACCTCGAAAAATTTCTCGGTAAATAACAGCTCCCTCCTCAACCTAGGTATATAATATACTACTTCAATTTTCAAACAGATGCAGATCAACTGTATGACCTATTCTTTTAAATACCTTAAATGTAGATCAGCGGTATGATCCATTCTTTTACATATTGTTGAGGTTTCCAGGTATGATTTATTATTTCAAATTACGAAGACTTGTAGATCAACAGTATGACCTATTCTTTTTACTATTCCTTTATTTATTTGTTCGGCATCTGAAAGTCAGCAGTATGACTTGCTCTTTTAGTACATAGTCTCTCATACATAGTTTCGATCAACAGTATGATCTTTTTTTTACTACTAACATGAGAAAACCTTATTATTTACCTCATTTATGAAAAGGGCAGTAGTTCATTACTAACCTATTGAGAAGGCCATTTATTTACCTCGAAAAATTTCTCGGTAAATAACAGCTCCCTCCTCAACCTAGGTATATAATATACTACTTCAATTTTCAAACAGATGCAGATCAACTGTATGACCTATTCTTTTAAATACCTTAAATGTAGATCAGCGGTATGATCCATTCTTTTATATATTGTTGAGGTTTCCAGGTATGATTTATTATTTCAAATTACGAAGACTTGTAGATCAACAGTATGACCTATTCTTTTTACTATTCCTTTATTTATTTGTTCGGCATCTGAAAGTCACCAGTATGACTTGCTCTTTTAGTACATAGTCTCTCATACATAGTTTCGATCAACAGTATGATCTTTTTTTTACTACTAACATGAGAAAACCTTATTATTTACCTCATTTATGAAAAGGGCAGTAGTTCATTACTAACCTATTGAGAAGGCCATTTATTTACCTCGAAAAATTTCTCGGTAAATAACAGCTCCCTCCTCAACCTAGGTATATAATATACTACTTCAATTTTCAAACAGATGCAGATCAACTGTATGACCTATTCTTTTAAATACCTTAAATGTAGATCAGCGGTATGATCCATTCTTTTATATATTGTTGAGGTTTCCAGGTATGATTTATTATTTCAAATTACGAAGACTTGTAGATCAACAGTATGACCTATTCTTTTTACTATTCCTTTATTTATTTGTTCGGCATCTGAAAGTCAGCAGTATGACTTGCTCTTTTAGTACATAGTCTCTCATACATAGTTTCGATCAACAGTATGATCTTTTTTTTACTACTAACATGAGAAAACCTTATTATTTACCTCATTTATGAAAAGAGCAGTAGTTCATTACTAACCTATTGAGAAGGCCATTTATTTACCTCGAAAAATTTCTCGGTAAATAACAGCTCCCTCCTCAACCTAGGTATATAATATACTACTTCAATTTTCAAACAGATGCAGATCAACTGTATAACCTATTCTTTTAAATACCTTAAATGTAGATCAGCGGTATGATCCATTCTTTTATATATTGTTGAGGTTTCCAGGTATGATTTATTATTTCAAATTACGAAGACTTGTAGATCAACAGTATGACCTATTCTTTTTACTATTCCTTTATTTATTTGTTCGGCATCTGAAAGTCACCAGTATGACTTGCTCTTTTAGTACATAGTCTCTCATACTTAGTTTCGATCAACAGTATGATCTTTTTTTTACTACTAACATGAGAAAACCTTATTATTTACCTCATTTATGAAAAGGGCAGTAGTTCATTACTAACCTATTGAGAAGGCCATTTATTTACCTCGAAAAATTTCTCGGTAAATAACAGCTCCCTCCTCAACCTAGGTATATAATATACTACTTCAATTTTCAAACAGATGCAGATCAACTGTATGACCTATTCATTTAAATACCTTAAATGTAGATCAGCGGTATGATCAATTCTTTTACATTTGTTGAGGTTTCCAGGTATGATTTATTATTTCAAATTACGAAGACTTGTAGATCAACAGTATGACCTATTCTTTTTACTATTCCTTTATTTATTTGTTCGGCATCTGAAAGTCAGCAGTATGACTTGCTCTTTTAGTACATAGTCTCTCATACATAGTTTCGATCAACAGTATGATCTTTTATTTACTACTAACATGAGAAAACCATATTATTTACCTCATTTATGAAAAAGGCAGTAGTTCATTACTAACCTATTGAGAAGGCCATTTATTTACCTCGAAAAATTTCTCGGTAAATAACAGCTCCCTCCTCAACCTAGGTAGATAATATACTACTTCAATTTTCAAACAGATGCAGATCAACTGTATGACCTATTCTTTTAAATACCTTAAATGTAGATCAGCGGTATGATCCATTCTTTTACATATTGTTGAGGTTACCAGGTATGATTAATTATTTCAAATTACGAAGACTTGTAGATCAACAGTATGACCTATTCTTTTTACTATTCCTTTATTTATTTGTTCGGCATCTGAAAGTCAGCAGTATGACTTGCTCTTTTAGTACATAGTCTCTCATACATAGTTTCGATCAACAGTATGATCTTTTTTTTACTACTAACATGAGAAAACCTTATTATTTACCTCATTTATGAAAAGGGCAGTAGTTCATTACTAACCTATTGAGAAGGCCATTTATTTACTTCGAAAAATTTCTCGGTAAATAACAGCTCCCTCCTCAACCTAGGTATATAATATACTACTTCAATTTTCAAACAGATGCAGATCAACTGTATGACCTATTCTTTTAAATACCTTAAATGTAGATCAGCGGTATGATCCATTCTTTTATATATTGTTGAGGTTTCCAGGTATGATTTATTATTTCAAATTACGAAGACTTGTAGATCAACAGTATGACCTATTCTTTTTACTATTCCTTTATTTATTTGTTCGGCATCTGAAAGTCAGCAGTATGACTTGCTCTTTTAGTACATAGTCTCTCATACATAGTTTCGATCAACAGTATGATCTTTTTTTTACTACTAACATGAGAAAACCTTATTATTTACCTCATTTATGAAAAGGGCAGTAGTTCATTACTAACCTATTGAGAAGGCCATTTATTTACTTCGAAAAATTTCTCGGTAAATAACAGCTCCCTCCTCAACCTAGGTATATAATATACTACTTCAATTTTCAAACAGATGCAGATCAACTGTATGACCTATTCTTTTAAATACCTTAAATGTAGATCAGCGGTATGATCCATTCTTTTATATATTGTTGAGGTTTCCAGGTATGATTTATTATTTCAAATTACGAAGACTTGTAGATCAACAGTATGACCTATTCTTTTTACTATTCCTTTATTTATTTGTTCGGCATCTGAAAGTCAGCAGTATGACTTGCTCTTTTAGTACATAGTCTCTCATACATAGTTTCGATCAACAGTATGATCTTTTTTTTACTACTAACATGAGAAAACCATATTATTTACCTCATTTATGAAAAGGGCAGTAGTTCATTACTAACCTATTGAGAAGGCCATTTATTTACCTCGAAAAATTCCTCGGTAAATAACAGCTCCCTCCTCTACCTAGGTAGATAATATACTACTTCAATTTTCAAACAGATGCAGATCAACTGTATGACCTATTCTTTTAAATACCTTAAATGTAGATCAGCGGTATGATCCATTCTTTTACATATTGTTGAGGTTTCCAGGTATGATTTATTATTTCAAATTACGAAGACTTGTAGATCAACAGTATGACCTATTCTTTTTACTATTCCTTTATTTATTTGTTCGGCATCTGAAAGTCAGCAGTATGACTTGCTCTTTTAGTACATAGTCTCTCATACATAGTTTCGATCAACAGTATGATCTTTTTTTTACTACTAACATGAGAAAACCTTATTATTTACCTCATTTATGAAAAGGGCAGTAGTTCATTACTAACCTATTGAGAAGGCCATTTATTTACCTCGAAAAATTTCTCGGTAAATAACAGCTCCCTCCTCAACCTAGGTATATAATATACTACTTCAATTTTCAAACAGATGCAGATCAACTGTATGACCTATTCTTTTAAATACATTAAATGTAGATCAGCGGTATGATCCATTCTTTTACATATTGTGGAGTTTTCCAGGTATGATTTATTATTTCAAATTACGAAGACTTGTAGATCAACAGTATGACCTATTCTTTTTACTATTCCTTTATTTATTTGTTCGGCATCTGAAAGTCAGCAGTATGACTTGCTCTTTTAGTACATAGTCTCTCATACATAGTTTCGATCAACAGTATGATCTTTTTTTTACTACTAACATGAGAAAACCTTATTATTTACCTCATTTATGAAAAGGGCAGTAGTTCATTACTAACCTATTGAGAAGGCCATTTATTTACCTCGAAAAATTTCTCGGTAAATAACAGCTCCCTCCTCAACCTAGGTATATAATATACTACTTCAATTTTCAAACAGATGCAGATCAACTGTATGACCTATTCTTTTAAATACCTTAAATGTAGATCAGCGGTATGATCCATTCTTTTACATATTGTTGAGGTTTCCAGGTATGATTTATTATTTCAAATTACGAAGACTTGTAGATCAACAGTATGACCTATTCTTTTTACTATTCCTTTATTTATTCGTTCGGCATCTGAAAGTCAGCAGTATGACTTGCTCTTTTAGTACATAGTCTCATACATAGTTTCGATCAACAGTATGATCTTTTTTTTACTACTAACATGAGAAAACCATATTATTTACCTCATTTATGAAAAGGGCAGTAGTTCATTACTAACCTATTGAGAAGGCCATTTATTTACCTCGAAAAATTTCTCGGTAAATAACAGCTCCCTCCTCAACCTAGGTAGATAATATACTACTTCAATTTTCAAACAGATGCAGATCAACTGTATGACCTATTCTTTTAAATACCTTAAATGTAGATCAGCGGTATGATCCATTCTTTTACATATTGTTGAGGTTTCCAGGTATGATTTATTATTTCAAATTACGAAGACTTGTAGATCAACAGTATGACCTATTCTTTTTACTATTCCTTTATTTATTTGTTCGGCATCTGAAAGTCACCAGTATGACTTGCTCTTTTAGTACATAGTCTCTCATACATAGTTTCGATCAACAGTATGATCTTTTTTTTACTACTAACATGAGAAAACCTTATTATTTACCTCATTTATGAAAAGCGCAGTAGTTCATTACTAACCTATTGAGAAGGCCATTTATTTACCTCGAAAAATTTCTCGGTAAATAACAGCTCCCTCCTCAACCTAGGTATATAATATACTACTTCAATTTTCAAACAGATGCAGATCAACTGTATGACCTATTCTTTTAAATACCTTAAATGTAGATCAGCGGTATGATCCATTCTTTTACATATTGTTGAGGTTTCCAGGTATGATTTATTATTTCAAATTACGAAGACTTGTAGATCAACAGTATGACCTATTCTTTTTACTATTCCTTTATTTATTTGTTCGGCATCTGAAAGTCAGCAGTATGACTTGCTCTTTTAGTACATAGTCTCTCATACATAGTTTCGATCAACAGTATGATCTTTTTTTTACTACTAACATGAGAAAACCTTATTATTTACCTCATTTATGAAAAGGGCAGTAGTTCATTACTAACCTATTGAGAAGGCCATTTATTTACCTCGAAAAATTTCTCGGTAAATAACAGCTCCCTCCTCAACCTAGGTATATAATATACTACTTCAATTTTCAAACAGATGCAGATCAACTGTATGACCTATTCTTTTAAATACCTTAAATGTAGATCAGCGGTATGATCCATTCTTTTATATATTGTTGAGGTTTCCAGGTATGATTTATTATTTCAAATTACGAAGACTTGTAGATCAACAGTATGACCTATTCTTTTTACTATTCCTTTATTTATTTGTTCGGCATCTGAAAGTCACCAGTATGACTTGCTCTTTTAGTACATAGTCTCTCATACATAGTTTCGATCAACAGTATGATCTTTTTTTTACTACTAACATGAGAAAACCTTATTATTTACCTCATTTATGAAAAGGGCAGTAGTTCATTACTAACCTATTGAGAAGGCCATTTATTTACCTCGAAAAATTTCTCGGTAAATAACAGCTCCCTCCTCAACCTAGGTATATAATATACTACTTCAATTTTCAAACAGATGCAGATCAACTGTATGACCTATTCTTTTAAATACCTTAAATGTAGATCAGCGGTATGATCCATTCTTTTATATATTGTTGAGGTTTCCAGGTATGATTTATTATTTCAAATTACGAAGACTTGTAGATCAACAGTATGACCTATTCTTTTTACTATTCCTTTATTTATTTGTTCGGCATCTGAAAGTCAGCAGTATGACTTGCTCTTTTAGTACATAGTCTCTCATACATAGTTTCGATCAACAGTATGATCTTTTTTTTACTACTAACATGAGAAAACCTTATTATTTACCTCATTTATGAAAAGAGCAGTAGTTCATTACTAACCTATTGAGAAGGCCATTTATTTACCTCGAAAAATTTCTCGGTAAATAACAGCTCCCTCCTCAACCTAGGTATATAATATACTACTTCAATTTTCAAACAGATGCAGATCAACTGTATAACCTATTCTTTTAAATACCTTAAATGTAGATCAGCGGTATGATCCATTCTTTTATATATTGTTGAGGTTTCCAGGTATGATTTATTATTTCAAATTACGAAGACTTGTAGATCAACAGTATGATCTATTCTTTTTACTATTCCTTTATTTATTTGTTCGGCATCTGAAAGTCACCAGTATGACTTGCTCTTTTAGTACATAGTCTCTCATACTTAGTTTCGATCAACAGTATGATCTTTTTTTTACTACTAACATGAGAAAACCTTATTATTTACCTCATTTATGAAAAGGGCAGTAGTTCATTACTAACCTATTGAGAAGGCCATTTATTTACCTCGAAAAATTTCTCGGTAAATAACAGCTCCCTCCTCAACCTAGGTATATAATATACTACTTCAATTTTCAAACAAATGCAGATCAACTGTATGACCTATTCTTTTAAACACCTTAAATGTAGATCAGCGGTATGATCCATTCTTTTACATATTGTTGAGGTTTCCAGGTATGATTTATTATTTCAAATTACGAAGACTTGTAGATCAACAGTATGACCTATTCTTTTTACTATTCCTTTATTTATTTGTTCGGCATCTGAAAGTCAGCAGTATGACTTGCTCTTTTAGTACATAGTCTCTCATACATAGTTTCGATCAACAGTATGATCTTTTTTTTACTACTAACATGAGAAAACCTTATTATTTACCTCATTTATGAAAAGGGCAGTAGTTCATTACTAACCTATTGAGAAGGCCATTTATTTACCTTGAAAAATTTCTCGGTAAATAACAGCTCCCTCCTCAACCTAGGTAGATAATATACTACTTCAATTTTCAAACAGATGCAGATCAACTGTATGACCTATTCTTTTAAATACCTTAAATGTAGATCAGCGGTATGATCCATTCTTTTACATATTGTTGAGGTTTCCAGGTATGATTTATTATTTCAAATTACGAAGACTTGTAGATCAACAGTATGACCTATTCTTTTTACTATTCCTTTATTTATTTGTTCGGCATCTGAAAGTCACCAGTATGACTTGCTCTTTTAGTACATAGTCTCTCATACATAGTTTCGATCAACAGTATGATCTTTTTTTTACTACTAACATGAGAAAACCTTATTATTTACCTCATTTATGAAAAGGGCAGTAGTTCATTACTAACCTATTGAGAAGGCCATTTATTTACCTCGAAAAATTTCTCGGTAAATAACAGCTCCCTCCTCAACCTAGGTATATAATATACTACTTCAATTTTCAAACAGATGCAGATCAACTGTATGACCTATTCTTTTAAATACCTTAAATGTAGATCAGCGGTATGATCCATTCTTTTACATATTGTTGAGGTTTCCAGGTATGATTAATTATTTCAAATTACGAAGACTTGTAGATCAACAGTATGACCTATTCTTTTTACTATTCCTTTATTTATTTGTTCGGCATCTGAAAGTCAGCAGTATGACTTGCTCTTTTCGTACATAGTCTCTCATACATAGTTTCGATCAACAGTATGATCTTTTTTTTACTACTAACATGAGAAAACCTTATTATTTACCTCATTTATGAAAAGGGCAGTAGTTCATTACTAACCTATTGAGAAGGCCATTTATTTACCTCGAAAAATTTCTCGGTAAATAACAGCTCCCTCCTCAACCTAGGTATATAATATACTACTTCAATTTTCAAACAGATGCAGATCAACTGTATGACCTATTCTTTTAAATACCTTAAATGTAGATCAGCGGTATGATCCATTCTTTTACATATTGTTGAGGTTTCCAGGTATGATTTATTATTTC
This sequence comes from Pogonocherus hispidulus, assembly GCA_963924545.1. Taxonomy (NCBI): domain Eukaryota; kingdom Metazoa; phylum Arthropoda; class Insecta; order Coleoptera; family Cerambycidae; genus Pogonocherus; species Pogonocherus hispidulus. The sequence continues at coordinate 75,661,090 of OZ004693.1, forward strand.
AAATTACGAAGACTTGTAGATCAACAGTATGACCTATTCTTTTTACTATTCCTTTATTTATTTGTTCGGCATCTGAAAGTCAGCAGTATGACTTGCTCTTTTAGTACATAGTCTCTCATACATAGTTTCGATCAACAGTATAATCTTTTTTTTACTACTAACATGAGAAAACCTTATTATTTACCTCATTTATGAAAAGGGCAGTAGTTCATTACTAACCTATTGAGAAGGCCATTTATTTACCTCGAAAAATTTCTCGGTAAATAACAGCTCCCTCCTCAACCTAGGTATATAATATACTACTTCAATTTTCAAACAGATGCAGATCAACTGTATGACCTATTCTTTTAAATACCTTAAATGTAGATCAGCGGTATGATCCATTCTTTTACATATTGTTGATGTTTCCAGGTATGATTTATTATTTCAAATTACGAAGACTTGTAGATCAACAGTATGACCTATTCTTTTTACTATTCCTTTATTTATTTGTTCGGCATCTGAAAGTCAGCAGTATGACTTGCTCTTTTAGTACATAGTCTCTCATACATAGTTTCGATCAACAGTATGATCTTTTTTTTACTACTAACATGAGAAAACCTTATTATTTACCTCATTTATGAAAAGGGCAGTAGTTCATTACTAACCTATTGAGAAGGCCATTTATTTACCTCGAAAAATTTCTCGGTAAATAACAGCTCCCTCCTCAACCTAGGTATATAATATACTACTTCAATTTTCAAACAAATGCAGATCAACTGTATGACCTATTCTTTTAAACACCTTAAATGTAGATCAGCGGTATGATCCTTTCTTTTACATATTGTTGAGGTTTCCAGGTATGATTTATTATTTCAAATTACGAAGACTTGTAGATCAACAGTATGACCTATTCTTTTTACTATTCCTTTATTTATTTGTTCGGCATCTGAAAGTCAGCAGTATGACTTGCTCTTTTAGTACATAGTCCCTCATACATAGTTTCGATCAACAGTATGATCTTTTTTTTACTACTAACATGAGAAAACCTTATTATTTACCTCATTTATGAAAAGGGCAGTAGTTCATTACTAACCTATTGAGAAGGCCATTTATTTACCTCGAAAAATTTCTCGGTAAATAACAGCTCCCTCCTCAACCTAGGTATATAATATACTACTTCAATTTTCAAACAGATGCAGATCAACTGTATGACCTATTCTTTTAAACACCTTAAATGTAGATCAGCGGTATGATCCATTCTTTTACATATTGTTGAGGTTTCCAGGTATGATTTATTATTTCAAATTACGAAGACTTGTAGATCAACAGTATGACCTATTCTTTTTACTATTCCTTTATTTATTTGTTCGGCATCTGAAAGTCAGCAGTATGACTTGCTCTTTTAGTACATAGTCCCTCATACATAGTTTCGATCAACAGTATGATCTTTTTTTTACTACTAACATGAGAAAACCTTATTATTTACCTCATTTATGAAAAGGGCAGTAGTTCATTACTAACCTATTGAGAAGGCCATTTATTTACCTCGAAAAATTTCTCGGTAAATAACAGCTCCCTCCTCAACCTAGGTATATAATATACTACTTCAATTTTCAAACACATGCAGATCAACTGTATGACCTATTCTTTTAAACACCTTAAATGTAGATCAGCGGTATGATCCATTCTTTTACATATTGTTGAGGTTTCCAGGTATGATTTATTATTTCAAATTACGAAGACTTGTAGATCAACAGTATGACCTATTCTTTTTACTATTCCTTTATTTATTTGTTCGGCATCTGAAAGTCACCAGTATGACTTGCTCTTTTAGTACATAGTCTCTCATACATAGTTTCGATCAACAGTATGATCTTTTTTTTACTACTAACATGAGAAAACCTTATTATTTACCTCATTTATGAAAAGGGCAGTAGTTCATTACTAACCTATTGAGAAGGCCATTTATTTACCTCGAAAAATTTCTCGGTAAATAACAGCTCCCTCCTCAACCTAGGTATATAATATACTACTTCAATTTTCAAACAGATGCAGATCAACTGTATGACCTATTCTTTTAAATACCTTAAATGTAGATCAGCGGTATGATCCATTCTTTTACATATTGTTGAGGTTTCCAGGTATGATTAATTATTTCAAATTACGAAGACTTGTAGATCAACAGTATGACCTATTCTTTTTACTATTCCTTTATTTATTTGTTCGGCATCTGAAAGTCAGCAGTATGACTTGCTCTTTTAGTACATAGTCTCTCATACATAGTTTCGATCAACAGTATGATCTTTTTTTTACTACTAACATGAGAAAACCTTATTATTTACCTCATTTATGAAAAGAGCAGTAGTTCATTACTAACCTATTGAGAAGGCCATTTATTTACCTCGAAAAATTTCTCGGTAAATAACAGCTCCCTCCTCAACCTAGGTATATAATATACTACTTCAATTTTCAAACAGATGCAGATCAACTGTATGACCTATTCTTTTAAATACCTTAAATGTAGATCAGCGGTATGATCCATTCTTTTACATATTGTTGAGGTTTCCAGGTATGATTTATTATTTCAAATTACGAAGACTTGTAGATCAACAGTATGACCTATTCTTTTTACTATTCCTTTATTTATTTGTTCGGCATCTGAAAGTCAGCAGTATGACTTGCTCTTTTAGTACATAGTCTCTCATACATAGTTTCGATCAACAGTATAATCTTTTTTTTACTACTAACATGAGAAAACCTTATTATTTACCTCATTTATGAAAAGGGCAGTAGTTCATTACTAACCTATTGAGAAGGCCATTTATTTACCTCGAAAAATTTCTCGGTAAATAACAGCTCCCTCCTCAACCTAGGTATATAATATACTACTTCAATTTTCAAACAGATGCAGATCAACTGTATGACCTATTCTTTTAAATACCTTAAATGTAGATCAGCGGTATGATCCATTCTTTTACATATTGTTGAGGTTTCCAGGTATGATTTATTATTTCAAATTACGAAGACTTGTAGATCAACAGTATGACCTATTCTTTTTACTATTCCTTTATTTATTTGTTCGGCATCTGAAAGTCAGCAGTATGACTTGCTCTTTTAGTACATAGTCTCTCATACATAGTTTCGATCAACAGTATGATCTTTTTTTTACTACTAACATGAGAAAACCATATTATTTACCTCATTTATGAAAAGGGCAGTAGTTCATTACTAACCTATTGAGAAGGCCATTTATTTACCTCGAAAAATTTCTCGGTAAATAACAGCTCCCTCCTCAACCTAGGTAGATAATATACTACTTCAATTTTCATTTATGCATTCAAACAGATGCATTCAAACAGATGCAGATCAACTGTATGACCTATTCTTTTAAATACCTTAAATGTAGATCAGCGGTATGATCCATTCTTTTACATATTGTTGAGGTTTCCAGGTATGATTTATTATTTCAAATTACGAAGACTTGTAGATCAACAGTATGACCTATTCTTTTTACTATTCCTTTATTTATTTGTTCGGCATCTGAAAGTCACCAGTATGACTTGCTCTTTTAGTACATAGTCTCTCATACATAGTTTCGATCAACAGTATGATCTTTTTTTTACTACTAACATGAGAAAACCTTATTATTTACCTCATTTATGAAAAGGGCAGTAGTTCATTACTAACCTATTGAGAAGGCCATTTATTTACCTCGAAAAATTTCTCGGTAAATAACAGCTCCCTCCTCAACCTAGGTATATAATATACTACTTCAATTTTCAAACAAATGCAGATCAACTGTATGACCTATTCTTTTAAACACCTTAAATGTAGATCAGCGGTATGATCCATTCTTTTACATATTGTTGAGGTTTCCAGGTATGATTTATTATTTCAAATTACGAAGACTTGTAGATCAACAGTATGACCTATTCTTTTTACTATTCCTTTATTTATTTGTTCGGCATCTGAAAGTCAGCAGTATGACTTGCTCTTTTAGTACATAGTCCCTCATACATAGTTTCGATCAACAGTATGATCTTTTTTTTACTACTAACATGAGAAAACCTTATTATTTACCTCATTTATGAAAAGGGCAGTAGTTCATTACTAACCTATTGAGAAGGCCATTTATTTACCTCGAAAAATTTCTCGGTAAATAACAGCTCCCTCCTCAACCTAGGTATATAATATACTACTTCAATTTTCAAACAGATGCAGATCAACTGTATGACCTATTCTTTTAAATACCTTAAATGTAGATCAGCGGTATGATCCATTCTTTTACATATTGTTGAGGTTTCCAGGTATGATTAATTATTTCAAATTACGAAGACTTGTAGATCAACAGTATGACCTATTCTTTTTACTATTCCTTTATTTATTTGTTCGGCATCTGAAAGTCAGCAGTATGACTTGCTCTTTTCGTACATAGTCTCTCATACATAGTTTCGATCAACAGTATGATCTTTTTTTTACTACTAACATGAGAAAACCTTATTATTTACCTCATTTATGAAAAGGGCAGTAGTTCATTACTAACCTATTGAGAAGGCCATTTATTTACCTCGAAAAATTTCTCGGTAAATAACAGCTCCCTCCTCAACCTAGGTATATAATATACTACTTCAATTTTCAAACAGATGCAGATCAACTGTATGACCTATTCTTTTAAATACCTTAAATGTAGATCAGCGGTATGATCCATTCTTTTACATATTGTTGAGGTTTCCAGGTATGATTTATTATTTCAAATTACGAAGACTTGTAGATCAACAGTATGACCTATTCTTTTTACTATTCCTTTATTTATTTGTTCGGCATCTGAAAGTCAGCCGTATGACTTGCTCTTTTCGTACATAGTCTCTCATACATAGTTTCGATCAACAGTATGATCTTTTTTTTACTACTAACATGAGAAAACCTTATTATTTACCTCATTTATGAAAAGGGCAGTAGTTCATTACTAACCTATTGAGAAGGCCATTTATTTACCTCGAAAAATTTCTCGGTAAATAACAGCTCCCTCCTCAACCTAGGTATATAATATACTACTTCAATTTTCAAACAGATGCAGATCAACTGTATGACCTATTCTTTTAAATACCTTAAATGTAGATCAGCGGTATGATCCATTCTTTTACATATTGTTGAGGTTTCCAGGTATGATTTATTATTTCAAATTACGAAGACTTGTAGATCAACAGTATGACCTATTCTTTTTACTATTCCTTTATTTATTTGTTCGGCATCTGAAAGTCAGCAGTATGACTTGCTCTTTTAGTACATAGTCTCTCATACATAGTTTCGATCAACAGTATAATCTTTTTTTTACTACTAACATGAGAAAACCTTATTATTTACCTCATTTATGAAAAGGGCAGTAGTTCATTACTAACCTATTGAGAAGGCCATTTATTTACCTCGAAAAATTTCTCGGTAAATAGCAGCTCCCTCCTCAACCTAGGTATATAATATACTACTTCAATTTTCAAACAGATGCAGATCAACTGTATGACCTATTCTTTTAAATACCTTAAATGTAGATCAGCGGTATGATCCATTCTTTTACATATTGTTGAGGTTTCCAGGTATGATTTATTATTTCAAATTACGAAGACTTGTAGATCAACAGTATGACCTATTCTTTTTACTATTCCTTTATTTATTTGTTCGGCATCTGAAAGTCACCAGTATGACTTGCTCTTTTAGTACATAGTCTCTCATACATAGTTTCGATCAACAGTATGATCTTTTTTTACTACTAACATGAGAAAACCTTATTATTTACCTCATTTATGAAAAGGGCAGTAGTTCATTACTAACCTATTGAGAAGGCCATTTATTTACCTCGAAAAATTTCTCGGTAAATAACAGCTCCCTCCTCAACCTAGGTATATAATATACTACTTCAATTTTCAAACAGATGCAGATCAACTGTATGACCGATTCTTTTAAATACCTTAAATGTAGATCAGCGGTATGATCCATTCTTTTACATATTGTTGAGGTTTCCAGGTATGATTTATTATTTCAAATTACGAAGACTTGTAGATCAACAGTATGACCTATTCTTTTTACTATTCCTTTATTTATTTGTTCGGCATCTGAAAGTCAGCAGTATGACTTGCTCTTTTAGTACATAGTCTCTCATACATAGTTTCGATCAACAGTATAATCTTTTTTTTACTACTAACATGAGAAAACCTTATTATTTACCTCATTTATGAAAAGGGCAGTAGTTCATTACTAACCTATTGAGAAGGCCATTTATTTACCTCGAAAAATTTCTCGGTAAATAACAGCTCCCTCCTCAACCTAGGTATATAATATACTACTTCAATTTTCAAACAGATGCAGATCAACTGTATGACCTATTCTTTTAAATACCTTAAATGTAGATCAGCGGTATGATCCATTCTTTTACATATTGTTGAGGTTTCCAGGTATGATTTATTATTTCAAATTACGAAGACTTGTAGATCAACAGTATGACCTATTCTTTTTACTATTCCTTTATTTATTTGTTCGGCATCTGAAAGTCAGCAGTATGACTTGCTCTTTTAGTACATAGTCTCTCATACATAGTTTCGATCAACAGTATGATCTTTTTTTTACTACTAACATGAGAAAACCATATTATTTACCTCATTTATGAAAAGGGCAGTAGTTCATTACTAACCTATTGAGAAGGCCATTTATTTACCTCGAAAAATTTCTCGGTAAATAACAGCTCCCTCCTCAACCTAGGTAGATAATATACTACTTCAATTTTCAAACAGATGCAGATCAACTGTATGACCTATTCTTTTAAATACCTTAAATGTAGATCAGCGGTATGATCCATTCTTTTACATATTGTTGAGGTTTCCAGGTATGATTTATTATTTCAAATTACGAAGACTTGTAGATCAACAGTATGACCTATTCTTTTTACTATTCCTTTATTTATTTGTTCGGCATCTGAAAGTCAGCAGTATGACTTGCTCTTTTAGTACATAGTCTCTCATACATAGTTTCGATCAACAGTATGATCTTTTTTTTACTACTAACATGAGAAAACCTTATTATTTACCTCATTTATGAAAAGGGCAGTAGTTCATTACTAACCTATTGAGAAGGCCATTTATTTACCTCGAAAAATTTCTCGGTAAATAACAGCTCCCTCCTCAACCTAGGTATATAATATACTACTTCAATTTTCAAACAAATGCAGATCAACTGTATGACCTATTCTTTTAAACACCTTAAATGTAGATCAGCGGTATGATCCTTTCTTTTACATATTGTTGAGGTTTCCAGGTATGATTTATTATTTCAAATTACGAAGACTTGTAGATCAACAGTATGACCTATTCTTTTTACTATTCCTTTATTTATTTGTTCGGCATCTGAAAGTCAGCAGTATGACTTGCTCTTTTAGTACATAGTCCCTCATACATAGTTTCGATCAACAGTATGATCTTTTTTTTACTACTAACATGAGAAAACCTTATTATTTACCTCATTTATGAAAAGGGCAGTAGTTCATTACTAACCTATTGAGAAGGCCATTTATTTACCTCGAAAAATTTCTCGGTAAATAACAGCTCCCTCCTCAACCTAGGTATATAATATACTACTTCAATTTTCAAACAGATGCAGATCAACTGTATGACCTATTCTTTTAAACACCTTAAATGTAGATCAGCGGTATGATCCATTCTTTTACATATTGTTGAGGTTTCCAGGTATGATTTATTATTTCAAATTACGAAGACTTGTAGATCAACAGTATGACCTATTCTTTTTACTATTCCTTTATTTATTTGTTCGGCATCTGAAAGTCAGCAGTATGACTTGCTCTTTTAGTACATAGTCCCTCATACATAGTTTCGATCAACAGTATGATCTTTTTTTTACTACTAACATGAGAAAACCTTATTATTTACCTCATTTATGAAAAGGGCAGTAGTTCATTACTAACCTATTGAGAAGGCCATTTATTTACCTCGAAAAATTTCTCGGTAAATAACAGCTCCCTCCTCAACCTAGGTATATAATATACTACTTCAATTTTCAAACACATGCAGATCAACTGTATGACCTATTCTTTTAAACACCTTAAATGTAGATCAGCGGTATGATCCATTCTTTTACATATTGTTGAGGTTTCCAGGTATGATTTATTATTTCAAATTACGAAGACTTGTAGATCAACAGTATGACCTATTCTTTTTACTATTCCTTTATTTATTTGTTCGGCATCTGAAAGTCACCAGTATGACTTGCTCTTTTAGTACATAGTCTCTCATACATAGTTTCGATCAACAGTATGATCTTTTTTTTACTACTAACATGAGAAAACCTTATTATTTACCTCATTTATGAAAAGGGCAGTAGTTCATTACTAACCTATTGAGAAGGCCATTTATTTACCTCGAAAAATTTCTCGGTAAATAACAGCTCCCTCCTCAACCTAGGTATATAATATACTACTTCAATTTTCAAACAGATGCAGATCAACTGTATGACCTATTCTTTTAAATACCTTAAATGTAGATCAGCGGTATGATCCATTCTTTTACATATTGTTGAGGTTTCCAGGTATGATTAATTATTTCAAATTACGAAGACTTGTAGATCAACAGTATGACCTATTCTTTTTACTATTCCTTTATTTATTTGTTCGGCATCTGAAAGTCAGCAGTATGACTTGCTCTTTTAGTACATAGTTTCTCATACATAGTTTCGATCAACAGTATGATCTTTTTTTTACTACTAACATGAGAAAACCTTATTATTTACCTCATTTATGAAAAGAGCAGTAGTTCATTACTAACCTATTGAGAAGGCCATTTATTTACCTCGAAAAATTTCTCGGTAAATAACAGCTCCCTCCTCATCCTAGGTATATAATATACTACTTCAATTTTCAAACAGATGCAGATCAACTGTATGACCTATTCTTTTAAATACCTTAAATGTAGATCAGCGGTATGATCCATTCTTTTACATATTGTTGAGGTTTCCAGGTATGATTTATTATTTCAAATTACGAAGACTTGTAGATCAACAGTATGACCTATTCTTTTTACTATTCCTTTATTTATTTGTTCGGCATCTGAAAGTCAGCAGTATGACTTGCTCTTTTAGTACATAGTTTCTCATACATAGTTTCGATCAACAGTATGATCTTTTTTTTACTACTAACATGAGAAAACCATATTATTTACCTCATTTATGAAAAGGGCAGTAGTTCATTACTAACCTATTGAGAAGGCCATTTATTTACCTCGAAAAATTTCTCGGTAAATAACAGCTCCCTCCTCAACCTAGGTATATAATATACTACTTCAATTTTCAAACAGATGCAGATCAACTGTATGACCTATTCTTTTAAATACCTTAAATGTAGATCAGCGGTATGATCCATTCTTTTACATATTGTTGAGGTTTCCAGGTATGATTTATTATTTCAAATTACGAAGACTTGTAGATCAACAGTATGACCTATTCTTTTTACTATTCCTTTATTTATTTGTTCGGCATCTGAAAGTCAGCAGTATGACTTGCTCTTTTAGTACATAGTCTCTCATACATAGTTTCGATCAACAGTATGATCTTTTTTTTACTACTAACATGAGAAAACCTTATTATTTACCTCATTTATGAAAAGGGCAGTAGTTCATTACTAACCTATTGAGAAGGCCATTTATTTACCTCGAAAAATTTCTCGGTAAATAACAGCTCCCTCCTCAACCTAGGTATATAATATACTACTTCAATTTTCAAACAGATGCAGATCAACTGTATGACCTATTCTTTTAAATACCTTAAATGTAGATCAGCGGTATGATCCATTCTTTTATATATTGTTGAGGTTTCCAGGTATGATTTATTATTTCAAATTACGAAGACTTGTAGATCAACAGTATGACCTATTCTTTTTACTATTCCTTTATTTATTTGTTCGGCATCTGAAAGTCAGCAGTATGACTTGCTCTTTTAGTACATAGTTTCTCATACATAGTTTCGATCAACAGTATGATCTTTTTTTTACTACTAACATGAGAAAACCATATTATTTACCTCATTTATGAAAAGGGCAGTAGTTCATTACTAACCTATTGAGAAGGCCATTTATTTACCTCGAAAAATTTCTCGGTAAATAACAGCTCCCTCCTCAACCTAGGTATATAATATACTACTTCAATTTTCAAACAGATGCAGATCAACTGTATGACCTATTCTTTTAAATACCTTAAATGTAGATCAGCGGTATGATCCATTCTTTTACATATTGTTGAGGTTTCCAGGTATGATTTATTATTTCAAATTACGAAGACTTGTAGATCAACAGTATGACCTATTCTTTTTACTATTCCTTTATTTATTTGTTCGGCATCTGAAAGTCAGCAGTATGACTTGCTCTTTTAGTACATAGTCTCTCATACATAGTTTCGATCAACAGTATGATCTTTTTTTTACTACTAACATGAGAAAACCTTATTATTTACCTCATTTATGAAAAGGGCAGTAGTTCATTACTAACCTATTGAGAAGGCCATTTATTTACCTCGAAAAATTTCTCGGTAAATAACAGCTCCCTCCTCAACCTAGGTATATAATATACTACTTCAATTTTCAAACAGATGCAGATCAACTGTATGACCTATTCTTTTAAATACCTTAAATGTAGATCAGCGGTATGATCCATTCTTTTATATATTGTTGAGGTTTCCAGGTATGATTTATTATTTCAAATTACGAAGACTTGTAGATCAACAGTATGACCTATTCTTTTTACTATTCCTTTATTTATTTGTTCGGCATCTGAAAGTCACCAGTATGACTTGCTCTTTTAGTACATAGTCTCTCATACATAGTTTCGATCAACAGTATGATCTTTTTTTTACTACTAACATGAGAAAACCTTATTATTTACCTCATTTATGAAAAGGGCAGTAGTTCATTACTAACCTATTGAGAAGGCCATTTATTTACCTCGAAAAATTTCTCGGTAAATAACAGCTCCCTCCTCAACCTAGGTATATAATATACTACTTCAATTTTCAAACAGATGCAGATCAACTGTATGACCTATTCTTTTAAATACCTTAAATGTAGATCAGCGGTATGATCCATTCTTTTATATATTGTTGAGGTTTCCAGGTATGATTTATTATTTCAAATTACGAAGACTTGTAGATCAACAGTATGACCTATTCTTTTTACTATTCCTTTATTTATTTGTTCGGCATCTGAAAGTCAGCAGTATGACTTGCTCTTTTAGTACATAGTCTCTCATACATAGTTTCGATCAACAGTATGATCTTTTTTTTACTACTAACATGAGAAAACCTTATTATTTACCTCATTTATGAAAAGAGCAGTAGTTCATTACTAACCTATTGAGAAGGCCATTTATTTACCTCGAAAAATTTCTCGGTAAATAACAGCTCCCTCCTCAACCTAGGTATATAATATACTACTTCAATTTTCAAACAGATGCAGATCAACTGTATGACCTATTCTTTTAAATACCTTAAATGTAGATCAGCGGTATGATCCATTCTTTTACATATTGTTGAGGTTTCCAGGTATGATTTATTATTTCAAATTACGAAGACTTGTAGATCAACAGTATGACCTATTCTTTTTACTATTCCTTTATTTATTTGTTCGGCATCTGAAAGTCAGCAGTATGACTTGCTCTTTTAGTACATAGTCTCTCATACATAGTTTCGATCAACAGTATGATCTTTTTTTTACTACTAACATGAGAAAACCTTATTATTTACCTCATTTATGAAAAGGGCAGTAGTTCATTACTAACCTATTGAGAAGGCCATTTATTTACCTCGAAAAATTTCTCGGTAAATAACAGCTCCCTCCTCAACCTAGGTATATAATATACTACTTCAATTTTCAAACAGATGCAGATCAACTGTATGACCTATTCTTTTAAATACCTTAAATGTAGATCAGCGGTATGATCCATTCTTTTACATATTGTTGAGGTTTCCAGGTATGATTTATTATTTCAAATTACGAAGACTTGTAGATCAACAGTATGACCTATTCTTTTTACTATTCCTTTATTTATTTGTTCGGCATCTGAAAGTCAGCAGTATGACTTGCTCTTTTAGTACATAGTCTCTCATACATAGTTTCGATCAACAGTATGATCTTTTTTTTACTACTAATATGAGAAAACCATATTATTTACCTCATTTATGAAAAGGGCAGTAGTTCATTACTAACCTATTGAGAAGGCCATTTATTTACCTCGAAAAATTTCTCGGTAAATAACAGCTCCCTCCTCAACCTAGGTAGATAATATACTACTTCAATTTTCAAACAGATGCAGATCAACTGTATGACCTATTCTTTTAAATACCTTAAATGTAGATCAGCGGTATGATCCATTCTTTTACATATTGTTGAGGTTTCCAGGTATGATTTATTATTTCAAATTACGAAGACTTGTAGATCAACAGTATGACCTATTCTTTTTACTATTCCTTTATTTATTCGTTCGGCATCTGAAAGTCAGCAGTATGACTTGCTCTTTTAGTACATAGTCTCATACATAGTTTCGATCAACAGTATGATCTTTTTTTTACTACTAACATGAGAAAACCTTATTATTTACCTCATTTATGAAAAGGGCAGTAGTTCATTACTAACCTATTGAGAAGGCCATTTATTTACCTCGAAAAATTTCTCGGTAAATAACAGCTCCCTCCTCAACCTAGGTAGATAATATACTACTTCAATTTTCAAACAGATGCAGATCAACTGTATGACCTATTCTTTTAAATACCTTAAATGTAGATCAGCGGTATGATCCATTCTTTTACATATTGTTGAGGTTTCCAGGTATGATTTATTATTTCAAAATACGAAGACTTGTAGATCAACAGTATGACCTATTCTTTTTACTATTCCTTTATTTATTTGTTCGGCATCTGAAAGTCACCAGTATGACTTGCTCTTTTAGTACATAGTCTCTCATACATAGTTTCGATCAACAGTATGATCTTTTTTTTACTACTAACATGAGAAAACCTTATTATTTACCTCATTTATGAAAAGCGCAGTAGTTCATTACTAACCTATTGAGAAGGCCATTTATTTACCTCGAAAAATTTCTCGGTAAATAACAGCTCCCTCCTCAACCTAGGTATATAATATACTACTTCAATTTTCAAACAGATGCAGATCAACTGTATGACCTATTCTTTTAAATACCTTAAATGTAGATCAGCGGTATGATCCATTCTTTTACATATTGTTGAGGTTTCCAGGTATGATTTATTATTTCAAATTACGAAGACTTGTAGATCAACAGTATGACCTATTCTTTTTACTATTCCTTTATTTATTTGTTCGGCATCTGAAAGTCAGCAGTATGACTTGCTCTTTTAGTACATAGTCTCTCATACATAGTTTCGATCAACAGTATGATCTTTTTTTTACTACTAACATGAGAAAACCTTATTATTTACCTCATTTATGAAAAGGGCAGTAGTTCATTACTAACCTATTGAGAAGGCCATTTATTTACCTCGAAAAATTTCTCGGTAAATAACAGCTCCCTCCTCAACCTAGGTAGATAATATACTACTTCAATTTTCAAACAGATGCAGATCAACTGTATGACCTATTCTTTTAAATACCTTAAATGTAGATCAGCGGTATGATCCATTCTTTTACATATTGTTGAGGTTTCCAGGTATGATTAATTATTTCAAATTACGAAGACTTGTAGATCAACAGTATGACCTATTCTTTTTACTATTCCTTTATTTATTTGTTCGGCATCTGAAAGTCAGCAGTATGACTTGCTCTTTTAGTACATAGTCTCTCATACATAGTTTCGATCAACAGTATGATCTTTTTTTTACTACTAACATGAGAAAACCTTATTATTTACCTCATTTATGAAAAGGGCAGTAGTTCATTACTAACCTATTGAGAAGGCCATTTATTTACTTCGAAAAATTTCTCGGTAAATAACAGCTCCCTCCTCAACCTAGGTATATAATATACTACTTCAATTTTCAAACAGATGCAGATCAACTGTATGACCTATTCTTTTAAATACCTTAAATGTAGATCAGCGGTATGATCCATTCTTTTATATATTGTTGAGGTTTCCAGGTATGATTTATTATTTCAAATTACGAAGACTTGTAGATCAACAGTATGACCTATTCTTTTTACTATTCCTTTATTTATTTGTTCGGCATCTGAAAGTCACCAGTATGACTTGCTCTTTTAGTACATAGTCTCTCATACATAGTTTCGATCAACAGTATGATCTTTTTTTTACTACTAACATGAGAAAACCTTATTATTTACCTCATTTATGAAAAGGGCAGTAGTTCATTACTAACCTATTGAGAAGGCCATTTATTTACCTCGAAAAATTTCTCGGTAAATAACAGCTCCCTCCTCAACCTAGGTATATAATATACTACTTCAATTTTCAAACAGATGCAGATCAACTGTATGACCTATTCTTTTAAATACCTTAAATGTAGATCAGCGGTATGATCCATTCTTTTACATATTGTTGAGGTTTCCAGGTATGATTTATTATTTCAAATTACGAAGACTTGTAGATCAACAGTATGACCTATTCTTTTTACTATTCCTTTATTTATTTGTTCGGCATCTGAAAGTCAGCAGTATGACTTGCTCTTTTAGTACATAGTCTCTCATACATAGTTTCGATCAACAGTATGATCTTTTTTTTACTACTAACATGAGAAAACCATATTATTTACCTCATTTATGAAAAGGGCAGTAGTTCATTACTAACCTATTGAGAAGGCCATTTATTTACCTCGAAAAATTTCTCGGTAAATAACAGCTCCCTCCTCAACCTAGGTAGATAATATACTACTTCAATTTTCAAACAGATGCAGATCAACTGTATGACCTATTCTTTTAAATACCTTAAATGTAGATCAGCGGTATGATCCATTCTTTTACATATTGTTGAGGTTTCCAGGTATGATTTATTATTTCAAATTACGAAGACTTGTAGATCAACAGTATGACCTATTCTTTTTACTATTCCTTTATTTATTTGTTCGGCATCTGAAAGTAACCAGTATGACTTGCTCTTTTAGTACATAGTCTCTCATACATAGTTTCGATCAACAGTATGATCTTTTTTTTACTACTAACATGAGAAAACCTTATTATTTACCTCATTTATGAAAAGGGCAGTAGTTCATTACTAACCTATTGAGAAGGCCATTTATTTACCTCGAAAAATTTCTCGGTAAATAACAGCTCCCTCCTCAACCTAGGTATATAATATACTACTTCAATTTTCAAACAAATGCAGATCAACTGTATGACCTATTCTTTTAAACACCTTAAATGTAGATCAGCGGTATGATCCATTCTTTTACATATTGTTGAGGTTTCCAGGTATGATTTATTATTTCAAATTACGAAGACTTGTAGATCAACAGTATGACCTATTCTTTTTACTATTCCTTTATTTATTTGTTCGGCATCTGAAAGTCAGCAGTATGACTTGCTCTTTTAGTACATAGTCCCTCATACATAGTTTCGATCAACAGTATGATCTTTTTTTTACTACTAACATGAGAAAACCTTATTATTTACCTCATTTATGAAAAGGGCAGTAGTTCATTACTAACCTATTGAGAAGGCCATTTATTTACCTCGAAAAATTTCTCGGTAAATAACAGCTCCCTCCTCAACCTAGGTATATAATATACTACTTCAATTTTCAAACAGATGCAGATCAACTGTATGACCTATTCTTTTAAATACCTTAAATGTAGATCAGCGATATGATCCATTCTTTTATATATTGTTGAGGTTTCCAGGTATGATCTATTATTTCAAATTACGAAGACTTGTAGATCAACAGTATGACCTATTCTTTTTACTATTCATTTATTTATTTGTTCGGCATCTGAAAGTCACCAGTATGACTTGCTCTTTTAGTACATAGTCTCTCATACATAGTTTCGATCAACAGTATGATCTTTTTTTTACTACTAACATGAGAAAACCTTATTATTTACCTCATTTATGAAAAGGGCAGTAGTTCATTACTAACCTATTGAGAAGGCCATTTATTTACCTCGAAAAATTTCTCGGTAAATAACAGCTCCCTCCTCAACCTAGGTATATAATATACTACTTCAATTTTCAAACAGATGCAGATCAACTGTATGACATATTCTTTTAAATACCTTAAATGTAGATCAGCGGTATGATCCATTCTTTTACATATTGTTGAGGTTTCCAGGTATGATTAATTATTTCAAATTACGAAGACTTGTAGATCAACAGTATGACCTATTCTTTTTACTATTCCTTTATTTATTTGTTCGGCATCTGAAAGTCAGCAGTATGACTTGCTCTTTTAGTACATAGTCTCTCATACATAGTTTCGATCAACAGTATGATCTTTTTTTTACTACTAACATGAGAAAACCTTATTATTTACCTCATTTATGAAAAGGGCAGTAGTTCATTACTAACCTATTGAGAAGGCCATTTATTTACCTCGAAAAATTTCTCGGTAAATAACAGCTCCTTCCTCAACCTAGGTATATAATATACTACTTCAATTTTCAAACAGATGCAGATCAACTGTATGACCTATTCTTTTAAATACCTTAAATGTAGATCAGCGGTATGATCCATTCTTTTACATATTGTTGAGGTTTCCAGGTATGATTTATTATTTCAAATTACGAAGACTTGTAGATCAACAGTATGACCTATTCTTTTTACTATTCCTTTATTTATTTGTTCGGCATCTGAAAGTCAGCCGTATGACTTGCTCTTTTCGTACATAGTCTCTCATACATAGTTTCGATCAACAGTATGATCTTTTTTTTACTACTAACATGAGAAAACCTTATTATTTACCTCATTTATGAAAAGGGCAGTAGTTCATTACTAACCTATTGAGAAGGCCATTTATTTACCTCGAAAAATTTCTCGGTAAATAACAGCTCCCTCCTCAACCTAGGTATATAATATACTACTTCAATTTTCAAACAGATGCAGATCAACTGTATGACCTATTCTTTTAAATACCTTAAATGTAGATCAGCGGTATGATCCATTCTTTTACATATTGTTGAGGTTTCCAGGTATGATTTATTATTTCAAATTACGAAGACTTGTAGATCAACAGTATGACCTATTCTTTTTACTATTCCTTTATTTATTTGTTCGGCATCTGAAAGTCAGCAGTATGACTTGCTCTTTTAGTACATAGTCTCTCATACATAGTTTCGATCAACAGTATAATCTTTTTTTTACTACTAACATGAGAAAACCTTATTATTTACCTCATTTATGAAAAGGGCAGTAGTTCATTACTAACCTATTGAGAAGGCCATTTATTTACCTCGAAAAATTTCTCGGTAAATAACAGCTCCCTCCTCAACCTAGGTAGATAATATACTACTTCAATTTTCAAACAGATGCAGATCAACTGTATGACCTATTCTTTTAAATACCTTAAATGTAGATCAGCGGTATGATCCATTCTTTTACATATTGTTGAGGTTTCCAGGTATGATTTATTATTTCAAATTACGAAGACTTGTAGATCAACAGTATGACCTATTCTTTTTACTATTCCTTTATTTATTTGTTCGGCATCTGAAAGTCAGCAGTATGACTTGCTCTTTTAGTACATAGTCTCTCATACATAGTTTCGATCAACAGTATGATCTTTTTTTTACTACTAACATGAGAAAACCTTATTATTTACCTCATTTATGAAAAGGGCAGTAGTTCATTACTAACCTATTGAGAAGGCCATTTATTTACCTCGAAAAATTTCTCGGTAAATAACAGCTCCCTCCTCAACCTAGGTATATAATATACTACTTCAATTTTCAAACAGATGCAGATCAACTGTATGACCTATTCTTTTAAATACCTTAAATGTAGATCAGCGGTATGATCCATTCTTTTATATATTGTTGAGGTTTCCAGGTATGATTTATTATTTCAAATTACGAAGACTTGTAGATCAACAGTATGACCTATTCTTTTTACTATTCCTTTATTTATTTGTTCGGCATCTGAAAGTCACCAGTATAACTTGCTCTTTTAGTACATAGTCTCTCATACATAGTTTCGATCAACAGTATGATCTTTTTTTACTACTAACATGAGAAAACCTTATTATTTACCTCATTTATGAAAAGGGCAGTAGTTCATTACTAACCTATTGATAAGGCCATTTATTTACCTCGAAAAATTTCTCGGTAAATAACAGCTCCCTCCTCAACCTAGGTATATAATATACTACTTCAATTTTCAAACAGATGCAGATCAACTGTATGACCTATTCTTTTAAATACCTTAAATGTAGATCAGCGGTATGATCCATTCTTTTACATATTGTTGAGGTTTCTAGGTATGATTTATTATTTCAAATTACGAAGACTTGTAGATCAACAGTATGACCTATTCTTTTTACTATTCCTTTATTTATTTGTTCGGCATCTGAAAGTCAGCAGTATGACTTGCTCTTTTAGTACATAGTCTCTCATACATAGTTTCGATCAACAGTATGATCTTTTTTTTACTACTAACATGAGAAAACCTTATTATTTACCTCATTTATGAAAAGGGCAGTAGTTCATTACTAACCTATTGAGAAGGCCATTTATTTACCTCGAAAAATTTCTCGGTAAATAACAGCTCCCTCCTCAACCTAGGTATATAATATACTACTTCAATTTTCAAACAGATGCAGATCAACTGTATGACCTATTCTTTTAAATACCTTAAATGTAGATCAGCGGTATGATCCATTCTTTTATATATTGTTGAGGTTTCCAGGTATGATTTATTATTTCAAATTACGAAGACTTGTAGATCAACAGTATGACCTATTCTTTTTACTATTCCTTTATTTATTTGTTCGGCATCTGAAAGTCACCAGTATGACTTGCTCTTTTAGTACATAGTCTCTCATACATAGTTTCGATCAACAGTATTATCTTTTTTTACTACTAACATGAGAAAACCTTATTATTTACCTCATTTATGAAAAGGGCAGTAGTTCATTACTAACCTATTGAGAAGGCCATTTATTTACCTCGAAAAATTTCTCGGTAAATAACAGCTCCCTCCTCAACCTAGGTATATAATATACTACTTCAATTTTCAAACAGATGCAGATCAACTGTATGACCTATTCTTTTAAATACCTTAAATGTAGATCAGCGGTATGATCCATTCTTTTACATATTGTTGAGGTTTCCAGGTATGATTTATTATTTCAAATTACGAAGACTTGTAGATCAACAGTATGACCTATTCTTTTTACTATTCCTTTATTTATTTGTTCGGCATCTGAAAGTCAGCAGTATGACTTGCTCTTTTAGTACATAGTCTCTCATACATAGTTTCGATCAACAGTATAATCTTTTTTTTACTACTAACATGAGAAAACCTTATTATTTACCTCATTTATGAAAAGGGCAGTAGTTCATTACTAACCTATTGAGAAAGCCATTTATTTACCTCGAAAAATTTCTCGGTAAATAACAGCTCCCTCCTCAACCTAGGTATATAATATACTACTTCAATTTTCAAACAGATGCAGATCAACTGTATGACCTATTCTTTTAAATACCTTAAATGTAGATCAGCGGTATGATCCATTCTTTTACATATTGTTGAGGTTTCCAGGTATGATTTATTATTTCAAATTACGAAGACTTGTAGATCAACAGTATGACCTATTCTTTTTACTATTCCTTTATTTATTTGTTCGGCATCTGAAAGTCAGCAGTATGACTTGCTCTTTTAGTACATAGTCTCTCATACATAGTTTCGATCAACAGTATGATCTTTTTTTTACTACTAACATGAGAAAACCATATTATTTACCTCATTTATGAAAAGGGCAGTAGTTCATTACTAACCTATTGAGAAGGCCATTTATTTACCTCGAAAAATTTCTCGGTAAATAACAGCTCCCTCCTCAACCTAGGTAGATAATATACTACTTCAATTTTCAAACAGATGCAGATCAACTGTATGACCTATTCTTTTAAATACCTTAAATGTAGATCAGCGGTATGATCCATTCTTTTACATATTGTTGAGGTTTCCAGGTATGATTTATTATTTCAAATTACGAAGACTTGTAGATCAACAGTATGACCTATTCTTTTTACTATTCCTTTATTTATTTGTTCGGCATCTGAAAGTCACCAGTATGACTTGCTCTTTTAGTACATAGTCTCTCATACATAGTTTCGATCAACAGTATGATCTTTTTTTTACTACTAACATGAGAAAACCTTATTATTTACCTCATTTATGAAAAGGGCAGTAGTTCATTACTAACCTATTGAGAAGGCCATTTATTTACCTCGAAAAATTTCTCGGTAAATAACAGCTCCCTCCTCAACCTAGGTATATAATATACTACTTCAATTTTCAAACAAATGCAGATCAACTGTATGACCTATTCTTTTAAACACCTTAAATGTAGATCAGCGGTATGATCCATTCTTTTACATATTGTTGAGGTTTCCAGGTATGATTTATTATTTCAAATTACGAAGACTTGTAGATCAACAGTATGACCTATTCTTTTTACTATTCCTTTATTTATTTGTTCGGCATCTGAAAGTCAGCAGTATGACTTGCTCTTTTAGTACATAGTCCCTCATACATAGTTTCGATCAACAGTATGATCTTTTTTTTACTTCTAACATGAGAAAACCTTATTATTTACCTCATTTATGAAAAGGGCAGTAGTTCATTACTAACCTATTGAGAAGGCCATTTATTTACCTCGAAAAATTTCTCGGTAAATAACAGCTCCCTCCTCAACCTAGGTATATAATATACTACTTCAATTTTCAAACAGATGCAGATCAACTGTATGACCTATTCTTTTAAATACCTTAAATGTAGATCAGCGGTATGATCCATTCTTTTACATATTGTTGAGGTTTCCAGGTATGATTTATTATTTCAAATTACGAAGACTTGTAGATCAACAGTATGACCTATTCTTTTTACTATTCCTTTATTTATTTGTTCGGCATCTGAAAGTCAGCAGTATGACTTGCTCTTTTAGTACATAGTCTCTCATACATAGTTTCGATCAACAGTATAATCTTTTTTTTACTACTAACATGAGAAAACCTTATTATTTACCTCATTTATGAAAAGGGCAGTAGTTCATTACTAACCTATTGAGAAGGCCATTTATTTACCTCGAAAAATTTCTCGGTAAATAACAGCTCCCTCCTCAACCTAGGTAGATAATATACTACTTCAATTTTCAAACAGATGCAGATCAACTGTATGACCTATTCTTTTAAATACCTTAAATGTAGATCAGCGGTATGATCCATTCTTTTACATATTGTTGAGGTTTCCAGGTATGATTTATTATTTCAAATTACGAAGACTTGTAGATCAACAGTATGACCTATTCTTTTTACTATTCCTTTATTTATTTGTTCGGCATCTGAAAGTCAGCAGTATGACTTGCTCTTTTAGTACATAGTCTCTCATACATAGTTTCGATCAACAGTATGATCTTTTTTTTACTACTAACATGAGAAAACCTTATTATTTACCTCATTTATGAAAAGGGCAGTAGTTCATTACTAACCTATTGAGAAGGCCATTTATTTACCTCGAAAAATTTCTCGGTAAATAACAGCTCCCTCCTCAACCTAGGTATATAATATACTACTTCAATTTTCAAACAGATGCAGATCAACTGTATGACCTATTCTTTTAAATACCTTAAATGTAGATCAGCGGTATGATCCATTCTTTTATATATTGTTGAGGTTTCCAGGTATGATTTATTATTTCAAATTACGAAGACTTGTAGATCAACAGTATGACCTATTCTTTTTACTATTCCTTTATTTATTTGTTCGGCATCTGAAAGTCACCAGTATGACTTGCTCTTTTAGTACATAGTCTCTCATACATAGTTTCGATCAACAGTATGATCTTTTTTTACTACTAACATGAGAAAACCTTATTATTTACCTCATTTATGAAAAGGGCAGTAGTTCATTACTAACCTATTGATAAGGCCATTTATTTACCTCGAAAAATTTCTCGGTAAATAACAGCTCCCTCCTCAACCTAGGTATATAATATACTACTTCAATTTTCAAACAGATGCAGATCAACTGTATGACCTATTCTTTTAAATACCTTAAATGTAGATCAGCGGTATGATCCATTCTTTTACATATTGTTGAGGTTTCTAGGTATGATTTATTATTTCAAATTACGAAGACTTGTAGATCAACAGTATGACCTATTCTTTTTACTATTCCTTTATTTATTTGTTCGGCATCTGAAAGTCAGCAGTATGACTTGCTCTTTTAGTACATAGTCTCTCATACATAGTTTCGATCAACAGTATGATCTTTTTTTTACTACTAACATGAGAAAACCTTATTATTTACCTCATTTATGAAAAGGGCAGTAGTTCATTACTAACCTATTGAGAAGGCCATTTATTTACCTCGAAAAATTTCTCGGTAAATAACAGCTCCCTCCTCAACCTAGGTATATAATATACTACTTCAATTTTCAAACAGATGCAGATCAACTGTATGACCTATTCTTTTAAATACCTTAAATGTAGATCAGCGGTATGATCCATTCTTTTATATATTGTTGAGGTTTCCAGGTATGATTTATTATTTCAAATTACGAAGACTTGTAGATCAACAGTATGACCTATTCTTTTTACTATTCCTTTATTTATTTGTTCGGCATCTGAAAGTCACCAGTATGACTTGCTCTTTTAGTACATAGTCTCTCATACATAGTTTCGATCAACAGTATTATCTTTTTTTACTACTAACATGAGAAAACCTTATTATTTACCTCATTTATGAAAAGGGCAGTAGTTCATTACTAACCTATTGAGAAGGCCATTTATTTACCTCGAAAAATTTCTCGGTAAATAACAGCTCCCTCCTCAACCTAGGTATATAATATACTACTTCAATTTTCAAACAGATGCAGATCAACTGTATGACCTATTCTTTTAAATACCTTAAATGTAGATCAGCGGTATGATCCATTCTTTTACATATTGTTGAGGTTTCCAGGTATGATTTATTATTTCAAATTACGAAGACTTGTAGATCAACAGTATGACCTATTCTTTTTACTATTCCTTTATTTATTTGTTCGGCATCTGAAAGTCAGCAGTATGACTTGCTCTTTTAGTACATAGTCTCTCATACATAGTTTCGATCAACAGTATAATCTTTTTTTTACTACTAACATGAGAAAACCTTATTATTTACCTCATTTATGAAAAGGGCAGTAGTTCATTACTAACCTATTGAGAAAGCCATTTATTTACCTCGAAAAATTTCTCGGTAAATAACAGCTCCCTCCTCAACCTAGGTATATAATATACTACTTCAATTTTCAAACAGATGCAGATCAACTGTATGACCTATTCTTTTAAATACCTTAAATGTAGATCAGCGGTATGATCCATTCTTTTACATATTGTTGAGGTTTCCAGGTATGATTTATTATTTCAAATTACGAAGACTTGTAGATCAACAGTATGACCTATTCTTTTTACTATTCCTTTATTTATTTGTTCGGCATCTGAAAGTCAGCAGTATGACTTGCTCTTTTAGTACATAGTCTCTCATACATAGTTTCGATCAACAGTATGATCTTTTTTTTACTACTAACATGAGAAAACCATATTATTTACCTCATTTATGAAAAGGGCAGTAGTTCATTACTAACCTATTGAGAAGGCCATTTATTTACCTCGAAAAATTTCTCGGTAAATAACAGCTCCCTCCTCAACCTAGGTAGATAATATACTACTTCAATTTTCAAACAGATGCAGATCAACTGTATGACCTATTCTTTTAAATACCTTAAATGTAGATCAGCGGTATGATCCATTCTTTTACATATTGTTGAGGTTTCCAGGTATGATTTATTATTTCAAATTACGAAGACTTGTAGATCAACAGTATGACCTATTCTTTTTACTATTCCTTTATTTATTTGTTCGGCATCTGAAAGTCACCAGTATGACTTGCTCTTTTAGTACATAGTCTCTCATACATAGTTTCGATCAACAGTATGATCTTTTTTTTACTACTAACATGAGAAAACCTTATTATTTACCTCATTTATGAAAAGGGCAGTAGATCATTACTAACCTATTGAGAAGGCCATTTATTTACCTCGAAAAATTTCTCGGTAAATAACAGCTCCCTCCTCAACCTAGGTATATAATATACTACTTCAATTTTCAAACAAATGCAGATCAACTGTATGACCTATTCTTTTAAACACCTTAAATGTAGATCAGCGGTATGATCCATTCTTTTACATATTGTTGAGGTTTCCAGGTATGATTTATTATTTCAAATTACGAAGACTTGTAGATCAACAGTATGACCTATTCTTTTTACTATTCCTTTATTTATTTGTTCGGCATCTGAAAGTCAGCAGTATGACTTGCTCTTTTAGTACATAGTCCCTCATACATAGTTTCGATCAACAGTATGATCTTTTTTTTACTTCTAACATGAGAAAACCTTATTATTTACCTCATTTATGAAAAGGGCAGTAGTTCATTACTAACCTATTGAGAAGGCCATTTATTTACCTCGAAAAATTTCTCGGTAAATAACAGCTCCCTCCTCAACCTAGGTATATAATATACTACTTCAATTTTCAAACAGATGCAGATCAACTGTATGACCTATTCTTTTAAATACCTTAAATGTAGATCAGCGGTATGATCCATTCTTTTACATATTGTTGAGGTTTCCAGGTATGATTAATTATTTCAAATTACGAAGACTTGTAGATCAACAGTATGACCTATTCTTTTTACTATTCCTTTATTTATTTGTTCGGCATCTGAAAGTCAGCAGTATGACTTGCTCTTTTAGTACATAGTCTCTCATACATAGTTTCGATCAACAGTATGATCTTTTTTTTACTACTAACATGAGAAAACCTTATTATTTACCTCATTTATGAAAAGGGCAGTAGTTCATTACTAACCTATTGAGAAGGCCATTTATTTACCTCGAAAAATTTCTCGGTAAATAACAGCTCCCTCCTCAACCTAGGTATATAATATACTACTTCAATTTTCAAACAGATGCAGATCAACTGTATGACCTATTCTTTTAAATACCTTAAATGTAGATCAGCGGTATGATCCATTCTTTTACATATTGTTGAGGTTTCCAGGTATGATTTATTATTTCAAATTACGAAGACTTGTAGATCAACAGTATGACCTATTCTTTTTACTATTCCTTTATTTATTTGTTCGGCATCTGAAAGTCAGCAGTATGACTTGCTCTTTTAGTACATAGTCTCTCATACATAGTTTCGATCAACAGTATGATCTTTTTTTTACTACTAACATGAGAAAACCTTATTATTTACCTCATTTATGAAAAAGGCAATAGTTCATTACTAACCTATTGAGAAGGCCATTTATTTACCTCGAAAAATTTCTCGGTAAATAACAGCTCCCTCCTCAACCTAGGTATATAATATACTACTTCAATTTTCAAACAGATGCAGATCAACTGTATGACCTATTCTTTTAAATACCTTAAATGTAGATCAGCGATATCATCCATTCTTTTATATATTGTTGAGGTTTCCAGGTATGATCTATTATTTCAAATTACGAAGACTTGTAGATCAACAGTATGACCTATTCTTTTTACTATTCATTTATTTATTTGTTCGGCATCTGAAAGTCACCAGTATGACTTGCTCTTTTAGTACATAGTCTCTCATACATAGTTTCGATCAACAGTATGATCTTTTTTTTACTACTAACATGAGAAAACCTTATTATTTACCTCATTTATGAAAAGGGCAGTAGTTCATTACTAACCTATTGAGAAGGCCATTTATTTACCTCGAAAAATTTCTCGGTAAATAACAGCTCCCTCCTCAACCTAGGTATATAATATACTACTTCAATTTTCAAACAAATGCAGATCAACTGTATGACCTATTCTTTTAAACACCTTAAATGTAGATCAGCGGTATGATCCATTCTTTTACATATTGTTGAGGTTTCCAGGTATGATTTATTATTTCAAATTACGAAGACTTGTAGATCAACAGTATGACCTATTCTTTTTACTATTCCTTTATTTATTTGTTCGGCATCTGAAAGTCAGCAGTATGACTTGCTCTTTTAGTACATAGTCCCTCATACATAGTTTCGATCAACAGTATGATCTTTTTTTTACTACTAACATGAGAAAACCTTATTATTTACCTCATTTATGAAAAGGGCAGTAGTTCATTACTAACCTATTGAGAAGGCCATTTATTTACCTCGAAAAATTTCTCGGTAAATAACAGCTCCCTCCTCAACCTAGGTATATAATATACTACTTCAATTTTCAAACAGATGCAGATCAACTGTATGACCTATTCTTTTAAATACCTTAAATGTAGATCAGCGGTATGATCCATTCTTTTACATATTGTTGAGGTTTCCAGGTATGATTAATTATTTCAAATTACGAAGACTTGTAGATCAACAGTATGACCTATTCTTTTTACTATTCCTTTATTTATTTGTTCGGCATCTGAAAGTCAGCAGTATGACTTGCTCTTTTAGTACATAGTCTCTCATACATAGTTTCGATCAACAGTATGATCTTTTTTTTACTACTAACATGAGAAAACCTTATTATTTACCTCATTTATGAAAAGGGCAGTAGTTCATTACTAACCTATTGAGAAGGCCATTTATTTACCTCGAAAAATTTCTCGGTAAATAACAGCTCCCTCCTCAACCTAGGTATATAATATACTACTTCAATTTTCAAACAGATGCAGATCAACTGTATGACCTATTCTTTTAAATACCTTAAATGTAGATCAGCGGTATGATCCATTCTTTTACATATTGTTGAGGTTTCCAGGTATGATTTATTATTTCAAATTACGAAGACTTGTAGATCAACAGTATGACCTATTCTTTTTACTATTCCTTTATTTATTTGTTCGGCATCTGAAAGTCAGCAGTATGACTTGCTCTTTTAGTACATAGTCTCTCATACATAGTTTCGATCAACAGTATAATCTTTTTTTTACTACTAACATGAGAAAACCTTATTATTTACCTCATTTATGAAAAGGGCAGTAGTTCATTACTAACCTATTGAGAAGGCCATTTATTTACCTCGAAAAATTTCTCGGTAAATAACAGCTCCCTCCTCAACCTAGGTATATAATATACTACTTCAATTTTCAAACAGATGCAGATCAACTGTATGACCTATTCTTTTAAATACCTTAAATGTAGATCAGCGGTATGATCCATTCTTTTACATATTGTTGAGGTTTCCAGGTATGATTTATTATTTCAAATTACGAAGACTTGTAGATCAACAGTATGACCTATTCTTTTTACTATTCCTTTATTTATTTGTTCGGCATCTGAAAGTCAGCAGTATGACTTGCTCTTTTAGTACATAGTCTCTCATACATAGTTTCGATCAACAGTATGATCTTTTTTTACTACTAACATGAGAAAACCATATTATTTACCTCATTTATGAAAAGGGCAGTAGTTCATTACTAACCTATTGAGAAGGCCATTTATTTACCTCGAAAAATTTCTCGGTAAATAACAGCTCCCTCCTCAACCTAGGTAGATAATATACTACTTCAATTTTCAAACAGATGCAGATCAACTGTATGACCTATTCTTTTAAATACCTTAAATGTAGATCAGCGGTATGATCCATTCTTTTACATATTGTTGAGGTTTCCAGGTATGATTTATTATTTCAAATTACGAAGACTTGTAGATCAACAGTATGACCTATTCTTTTTACTATTCCTTTATTTATTTGTTCGGCATCTGAAAGTCACCAGTATGACTTGCTCTTTTAGTACATAGTCTCTCATACATAGTTTCGATCAACAGTATGATCTTTTTTTTACTACTAACATGAGAAAACCTTATTATTTACCTCATTTATGAAAAGGGCAGTAGTTCATTACTAACCTATTGAGAAGGCCATTTATTTACCTCGAAAAATTTCTCGGTAAATAACAGCTCCCTCCTCAACCTAGGTATATAATATACTACTTCAATTTTCAAACAAATGCAGATCAACTGTATGACCTATTCTTTTAAACACCTTAAATGTAGATCAGCGGTATGATCCATTCTTTTACATATTGTTGAGGTTTCCAGGTATGATTTATTATTTCAAATTACGAAGACTTGTAGATCAACAGTATGACCTATTCTTTTTACTATTCCTTTATTTATTTGTTCGGCATCTGAAAGTCAGCAGTATGACTTGCTCTTTTAGTACATAGTCCCTCATACATAGTTTCGATCAACAGTATGATCTTTTTTTTACTACTAACATGAGAAAACCTTATTATTTACCTCATTTATGAAAAGGGCAGTAGTTCATTACTAACCTATTGAGAAGGCCATTTATTTACCTCGAAAAATTTCTCGGTAAATAACAGCTCCCTCCTCAACCTAGGTATATAATATACTACTTCAATTTTCAAACAGATGCAGATCAACTGTATGACCTATTCTTTTAAATACCTTAAATGTAGATCAGCGGTATGATCCATTCTTTTACATATTGTTGAGGTTTCCAGGTATGATTAATTATTTCAAATTACGAAGACTTGTAGATCAACAGTATGACCTATTCTTTTTACTATTCCTTTATTTATTTGTTCGGCATCTGAAAGTCAGCAGTATGACTTGCTCTTTTAGTACATAGTCTCTCATACATAGTTTCGATCAACAGTATGATCTTTTTTTTACTACTAACATGAGAAAACCTTATTATTTACCTCATTTATGAAAAGGGCAGTAGTTCATTACTAACCTATTGAGAAGGCCATTTATTTACCTCGAAAAATTTCTCGGTAAATAACAGCTCCCTCCTCAACCTAGGTATATAATATACTACTTCAATTTTCAAACAGATGCAGATCAACTGTATGACCTATTCTTTTAAATACCTTAAATGTAGATCAGCGGTATGATCCATTCTTTTACATATTGTTGAGGTTTCCAGGTATGATTTATTATTTCAAATTACGAAGACTTGTAGATCAACAGTATGACCTATTCTTTTTACTATTCCTTTATTTATTTGTTCGGCATCTGAAAGTCAGCAGTATGACTTGCTCTTTTAGTACATAGTCTCTCATACATAGTTTCGATCAACAGTATAATCTTTTTTTTACTACTAACATGAGAAAACCTTATTATTTACCTCATTTATGAAAAGGGCAGTAGTTCATTACTAACCTATTGAGAAAGCCATTTATTTACCTCGAAAAATTTCTCGGTAAATAACAGCTCCCTCCTCAACCTAGGTATATAATATACTACTTCAATTTTCAAACAGATGCAGATCAACTGTATGACCTATTCTTTTAAATACCTTAAATGTAGATCAGCGGTATGATCCATTCTTTTACATATTGTTGAGGTTTCCAGGTATGATTTATTATTTCAAATTACGAAGACTTGTAGATCAACAGTATGACCTATTCTTTTTACTATTCCTTTATTTATTTGTTCGGCATCTGAAAGTCAGCAGTATGACTTGCTCTTTTAGTACATAGTCTCTCATACATAGTTTCGATCAACAGTATGATCTTTTTTTTACTACTAACATGAGAAAACCATATTATTTACCTCATTTATGAAAAGGGCAGTAGTTCATTACTAACCTATTGAGAAGGCCATTTATTTACCTCGAAAAATTTCTCGGTAAATAACAGCTCCCTCCTCAACCTAGGTAGATAATATACTACTTCAATTTTCAAACAGATGCAGATCAACTGTATGACCTATTCTTTTAAATACCTTAAATGTAGATCAGCGGTATGATCCATTCTTTTACATATTGTTGAGGTTTCCAGGTATGATTTATTATTTCAAATTACGAAGACTTGTAGATCAACAGTATGACCTATTCTTTTTACTATTCCTTTATTTATTTGTTCGGCATCTGAAAGTCACCAGTATGACTTGCTCTTTTAGTACATAGTCTCTCATACATAGTTTCGATCAACAGTATGATCTTTTTTTTACTACTAACATGAGAAAACCTTATTATTTACCTCATTTATGAAAAGGGCAGTAGTTCATTACTAACCTATTGAGAAGGCCATTTATTTACCTCGAAAAATTTCTCGGTAAATAACAGCTCCCTCCTCAACCTAGGTATATAATATACTACTTCAATTTTCAAACAAATGCAGATCAACTGTATGACCTATTCTTTTAAACACCTTAAATGTAGATCAGCGGTATGATCCATTCTTTTACATATTGTTGAGGTTTCCAGGTATGATTTATTATTTCAAATTACGAAGACTTGTAGATCAACAGTATGACCTATTCTTTTTACTATTCCTTTATTTATTTGTTCGGCATCTGAAAGTCAGCAGTATGACTTGCTCTTTTAGTACATAGTCCCTCATACATAGTTTCGATCAACAGTATGATCTTTTTTTTACTTCTAACATGAGAAAACCTTATTATTTACCTCATTTATGAAAAGGGCAGTAGTTCATTACTAACCTATTGAGAAGGCCATTTATTTACCTCGAAAAATTTCTCGGTAAATAACAGCTCCCTCCTCAACCTAGGTATATAATATACTACTTCAATTTTCAAACAGATGCAGATCAACTGTATGACCTATTCTTTTAAATACCTTAAATGTAGATCAGCGGTATGATCCATTCTTTTACATATTGTTGAGGTTTCCAGGTATGATTAATTATTTCAAATTACGAAGACTTGTAGATCAACAGTATGACCTATTCTTTTTACTATTCCTTTATTTATTTGTTCGGCATCTGAAAGTCAGCAGTATGACTTGCTCTTTTAGTACATAGTCTCTCATACATAGTTTCGATCAACAGTATGATCTTTTTTTTACTACTAACATGAGAAAACCTTATTATTTACCTCATTTATGAAAAGGGCAGTAGTTCATTACTAACCTATTGAGAAGGCCATTTATTTACCTCGAAAAATTTCTCGGTAAATAACAGCTCCCTCCTCAACCTAGGTATATAATATACTACTTCAATTTTCAAACAGATGCAGATCAACTGTATGACCTATTCTTTTAAATACCTTAAATGTAGATCAGCGGTATGATCCATTCTTTTACATATTGTTGAGGTTTCCAGGTATGATTTATTATTTCAAATTACGAAGACTTGTAGATCAACAGTATGACCTATTCTTTTTACTATTCCTTTATTTATTTGTTCGGCATCTGAAAGTCAGCAGTATGACTTGCTCTTTTAGTACATAGTCTCTCATACATAGTTTCGATCAACAGTATGATCTTTTTTTTACTACTAACATGAGAAAACCTTATTATTTACCTCATTTATGAAAAAGGCAATAGTTCATTACTAACCTATTGAGAAGGCCATTTATTTACCTCGAAAAATTTCTCGGTAAATAACAGCTCCCTCCTCAACCTAGGTATATAATATACTACTTCAATTTTCAAACAGATGCAGATCAACTGTATGACCTATTCTTTTAAATACCTTAAATGTAGATCAGCGATATCATCCATTCTTTTATATATTGTTGAGGTTTCCAGGTATGATCTATTATTTCAAATTACGAAGACTTGTAGATCAACAGTATGACCTATTCTTTTTACTATTCATTTATTTATTTGTTCGGCATCTGAAAGTCACCAGTATGACTTGCTCTTTTAGTACATAGTCTCTCATACATAGTTTCGATCAACAGTATGATCTTTTTTTTACTACTAACATGAGAAAACCTTATTATTTACCTCATTTATGAAAAGGGCAGTAGTTCATTACTAACCTATTGAGAAGGCCATTTATTTACCTCGAAAAATTTCTCGGTAAATAACAGCTCCCTCCTCAACCTAGGTATATAATATACTACTTCAATTTTCAAACAAATGCAGATCAACTGTATGACCTATTCTTTTAAACACCTTAAATGTAGATCAGCGGTATGATCCATTCTTTTACATATTGTTGAGGTTTCCAGGTATGATTTATTATTTCAAATTACGAAGACTTGTAGATCAACAGTATGACCTATTCTTTTTACTATTCCTTTATTTATTTGTTCGGCATCTGAAAGTCAGCAGTATGACTTGCTCTTTTAGTACATAGTCCCTCATACATAGTTTCGATCAACAGTATGATCTTTTTTTTACTACTAACATGAGAAAACCTTATTATTTACCTCATTTATGAAAAGGGCAGTAGTTCATTACTAACCTATTGAGAAGGCCATTTATTTACCTCGAAAAATTTCTCGGTAAATAACAGCTCCCTCCTCAACCTAGGTATATAATATACTACTTCAATTTTCAAACAGATGCAGATCAACTGTATGACCTATTCTTTTAAATACCTTAAATGTAGATCAGCGGTATGATCCATTCTTTTACATATTGTTGAGGTTTCCAGGTATGATTAATTATTTCAAATTACGAAGACTTGTAGATCAACAGTATGACCTATTCTTTTTACTATTCCTTTATTTATTTGTTCGGCATCTGAAAGTCAGCAGTATGACTTGCTCTTTTAGTACATAGTCTCTCATACATAGTTTCGATCAACAGTATGATCTTTTTTTTACTACTAACATGAGAAAACCTTATTATTTACCTCATTTATGAAAAGGGCAGTAGTTCATTACTAACCTATTGAGAAGGCCATTTATTTACCTCGAAAAATTTCTCGGTAAATAACAGCTCCCTCCTCAACCTAGGTATATAATATACTACTTCAATTTTCAAACAGATGCAGATCAACTGTATGACCTATTCTTTTAAATACCTTAAATGTAGATCAGCGGTATGATCCATTCTTTTACATATTGTTGAGGTTTCCAGGTATGATTTATTATTTCAAATTACGAAGACTTGTAGATCAACAGTATGACCTATTCTTTTTACTATTCCTTTATTTATTTGTTCGGCATCTGAAAGTCAGCAGTATGACTTGCTCTTTTAGTACATAGTCTCTCATACATAGTTTCGATCAACAGTATAATCTTTTTTTTACTACTAACATGAGAAAACCTTATTATTTACCTCATTTATGAAAAGGGCAGTAGTTCATTACTAACCTATTGAGAAGGCCATTTATTTACCTCGAAAAATTTCTCGGTAAATAACAGCTCCCTCCTCAACCTAGGTATATAATATACTACTTCAATTTTCAAACAGATGCAGATCAACTGTATGACCTATTCTTTTAAATACCTTAAATGTAGATCAGCGGTATGATCCATTCTTTTACATATTGTTGAGGTTTCCAGGTATGATTTATTATTTCAAATTACGAAGACTTGTAGATCAACAGTATGACCTATTCTTTTTAC
Organism: Pogonocherus hispidulus; assembly: GCA_963924545.1. Taxonomy (NCBI): domain Eukaryota; kingdom Metazoa; phylum Arthropoda; class Insecta; order Coleoptera; family Cerambycidae; genus Pogonocherus; species Pogonocherus hispidulus. Next base: position 75,694,538 of record OZ004693.1, read on the forward strand.
TATTCCTTTATTTATTTGTTCGGCATCTGAAAGTCAGCAGTATGACTTGCTCTTTTAGTACATAGTCTCTCATACATAGTTTCGATCAACAGTATGATCTTTTTTTTACTACTAACATGAGAAAACCATATTATTTACCTCATTTATGAAAAGGGCAGTAGTTCATTACTAACCTATTGAGAAGGCCATTTATTTACCTCGAAAAATTTCTCGGTAAATAACAGCTCCCTCCTCAACCTAGGTAGATAATATACTACTTCAATTTTCAAACAGATGCAGATCAACTGTATGACCTATTCTTTTAAATACCTTAAATGTAGATCAGCGGTATGATCCATTCTTTTACATATTGTTGAGGTTTCCAGGTATGATTTATTATTTCAAATTACGAAGACTTGTAGATCAACAGTATGACCTATTCTTTTTACTATTCCTTTATTTATTTGTTCGGCATCTGAAAGTCACCAGTATGACTTGCTCTTTTAGTACATAGTCTCTCATACATAGTTTCGATCAACAGTATGATCTTTTTTTTACTACTAACATGAGAAAACCTTATTATTTACCTCATTTATGAAAAGGGCAGTAGTTCATTACTAACCTATTGAGAAGGCCATTTATTTACCTCGAAAAATTTCTCGGTAAATAACAGCTCCCTCCTCAACCTAGGTATATAATATACTACTTCAATTTTCAAACAGATGCAGATCAACTGTATGACCTATTCTTTTAAATACCTTAAATGTAGATCAGCGGTATGATCCATTCTTTTACATATTGTTGAGGTTTCCAGGTATGATTAATTATTTCAAATTACGAAGACTTGTAGATCAACAGTATGACCTATTCTTTTTACTATTCCTTTATTTATTTGTTCGGCATCTGAAAGTCAGCAGTATGACTTGCTCTTTTAGTACATAGTCTCTCATACATAGTTTCGATCAACAGTATGATCTTTTTTTTACTACTAACATGAGAAAACCTTATTATTTACCTCATTTATGAAAAGGGCAGTAGTTCATTACTAACCTATTGAGAAGGCCATTTATTTACCTCGAAAAATTTCTCGGTAAATAACAGCTCCCTCCTCAACCTAGGTATATAATATACTACTTCAATTTTCAAACAGATGCAGATCAACTGTATGACCTATTCTTTTAAATACCTTAAATGTAGATCAGCGGTATGATCCATTCTTTTACATATTGTTGAGGTTTCCAGGTATGATTTATTATTTCAAATTACGAAGACTTGTAGATCAACAGTATGACCTATTCTTTTTACTATTCCTTTATTTATTTGTTCGGCATCTGAAAGTCAGCCGTATGACTTGCTCTTTTCGTACATAGTCTCTCATACATAGTTTCGATCAACAGTATGATCTTTTTTTTACTACTAACATGAGAAAACCTTATTATTTACCTCATTTATGAAAAGGGCAGTAGTTCATTACTAACCTATTGAGAAGGCCATTTATTTACCTCGAAAAATTTCTCGGTAAATAACAGCTCCCTCCTCAACCTAGGTATATAATATACTACTTCAATTTTCAAACAGATGCAGATCAACTGTATGACCTATTCTTTTAAATACCTTAAATGTAGATCAGCGGTATGATCCATTCTTTTACATATTGTTGAGGTTTCCAGGTATGATTTATTATTTCAAATTACGAAGACTTGTAGATCAACAGTATGACCTATTCTTTTTACTATTCCTTTATTTATTTGTTCGGCATCTGAAAGTCAGCAGTATGACTTGCTCTTTTAGTACATAGTCTCTCATACATAGTTTCGATCAACAGTATAATCTTTTTTTTACTACTAACATGAGAAAACCTTATTATTTACCTCATTTATGAAAAGGGCAGTAGTTCATTACTAACCTATTGAGAAGGCCATTTATTTACCTCGAAAAATTTCTCGGTAAATAACAGCTCCCTCCTCAACCTAGGTATATAATATACTACTTCAATTTTCAAACAGATGCAGATCAACTGTATGACCTATTCTTTTAAATACCTTAAATGTAGATCAGCGGTATGATCCATTCTTTTACATATTGTTGAGGTTTCCAGGTATGATTTATTATTTCAAATTACGAAGACTTGTAGATCAACAGTATGACCTATTCTTTTTACTATTCCTTTATTTATTTGTTCGGCATCTGAAAGTCAGCAGTATGACTTGCTCTTTTAGTACATAGTCTCTCATACATAGTTTCGATCAACAGTATGATCTTTTTTTTACTACTAACATGAGAAAACCTTATTATTTACCTCATTTATGAAAAGGGCAGTAGTTCATTACTAACCTATTGAGAAGGCCATTTATTTACCTCGAAAAATTTCTCGGTAAATAACAGCTCCCTCCTCAACCTAGGTATATAATATACTACTTCAATTTTCAAACAGATGCAGATCAACTGTATGACCTATTCTTTTAAATACCTTAAATGTAGATCAGCGGTATGATCCATTCTTTTATATATTGTTGAGGTTTCCAGGTATGATTTATTAATTCAAATTACGAAGACTTGTAGATCAACAGTATGACCTATTCTTTTTACTATTCCTTTATTTATTTGTTCGGCATCTGAAAGTCACCAGTATGACTTGCTCTTTTAGTACATAGCCTCTCATACATAGTTTCGATCAACAGTATGATCTTTTTTTACTACTAACATGAGAAAACCTTATTATTTACCTCATTTATGAAAAGGGCAGTAGTTCATTACTAACCTATTGAGAAGGCCATTTATTTACCTCGAAAAATTTCTCGGTAAATAACAGCTCCCTCCTCAACCTAGGTATATAATATACTACTTCAATTTTCAAACAGATGCAGATCAACTGTATGACCTATTCTTTTAAATACCTTAAATGTAGATCAGCGGTATTATCCATTCTTTTACATATTGTTGAGGTTTCCAGGTATGATTTATTATTTCAAATTACGAAGACTTGTAGATCAACAGTATGACCTATTCTTTTTACTATTCCTTTATTTATTTGTTCGGCATCTGAAAGTCAGCAGTATGACTTGCTCTTTTAGTACATAGTCTCTCATACATAGTTTCGATCAACAGTATAATCTTTTTTTTACTACTAACATGAGAAAACCTTATTATTTACCTCATTTATGAAAAGGGCAGTAGTTCATTACTAACCTATTGAGAAGGCCATTTATTTACCTCGAAAAATTTCTCGGTAAATAACAGCTCCCTCCTCAACCTAGGTAGATAATATACTACTTCAATTTTCAAACAGATGCAGATCAACTGTATGACCTATTCTTTTAAATACCTTAAATGTAGATCAGCGGTATGATCCATTCTTGTACATATTGTTGAGGTTTCCAGGTATGATTTATTATTTCAAATTACGAAGACTTGTAGATCAACAGTATGACCTATTCTTTTTACTATTCCTTTATTTATTTGTTCGGCATCTGAAAGTCACCAGTATGACTTGCTCTTTTAGTACATAGTCTCTCATACATAGTTTCGATCAACAGTATGATCTTTTTTTTACTACTAACATGAGAAAACCTTATTATTTACCTCATTTATGAAAAGGGCAGTAGTTCATTACTAACCTATTGAGAAGGCCATTTATTTACCTCGAAAAATTTCTCGGTAAATAACAGCTCCCTCCTCAACCTAGGTATATAATATACTACTTCAATTTTCAAACAGATGCAGATCAACTGTATGACCTATTCTTTTAAATACCTTAAATGTAGATCAGCGGTATGATCCATTCTTTTACATATTGTTGAGGTTTCCAGGTATGATTAATTATTTCAAATTACGAAGACTTGTAGATCAACAGTATGACCTATTCTTTTTACTATTCCTTTATTTATTTGTTCGGCATCTGAAAGTCAGCAGTATGACTTGCTCTTTTCGTACATAATCTCTCATACATAGTTTCGATCAACAGTATGATCTTTTTTTTACTACTAACATGAGAAAACCTTATTATTTACCACATTTATGAAAAGGGCAGTAGTTCATTACTAACCTATTGAGAAGGCCATTTATTTACCTCGAAAAATTTCTCGGTAAATAACAGCTCCCTCCTCAACCTAGGTATATAATATACTACTTCAATTTTCAAACAGATGCAGATCAACTGTATGACCTATTCTTTTAAATACCTTAAATGTAGATCAGCGGTATGATCCATTCTTTTACATATTGTTGAGGTTTCCAGGTATGATTTATTATTTCAAATTACGAAGACTTGTAGATCAACAGTATGACCTATTCTTTTTACTATTCCTTTATTTATTTGTTCGGCATCTGAAAGTCAGCCGTATGACTTGCTCTTTTCGTACATAGTCTCTCATACATAGTTTCGATCAACAGTATGATCTTTTTTTTACTACTAACATGAGAAAACCTTATTATTTACCTCATTTATGAAAAGGGCAGTAGTTCATTACTAACCTATTGAGAAGGCCATTTATTTACCTCGAAAAATTTCTCGGTAAATAACAGCTCCCTCCTCAACCTAGGTATATAATATACTACTTCAATTTTCAAACAGATGCAGATCAACTGTATGACCTATTCTTTTAAATACCTTAAATGTAGATCAGCGGTATGATCCATTCTTTTACATATTGTTGAGGTTTCCAGGTATGATTTATTATTTCAAATTACGAAGACTTGTAGATCAACAGTATGACCTATTCTTTTTACTATTCCTTTATTTATTTGTTCGGCATCTGAAAGTCAGCAGTATGACTTGCTCTTTTAGTACATAGTCTCTCATACATAGTTTCGATCAACAGTATAATCTTTTTTTTACTACTAACATGAGAAAACCTTATTATTTACCTCATTTATGAAAAGGGCAGTAGTTCATTACTAACCTATTGAGAAGGCCATTTATTTACCTCGAAAAATTTCTCGGTAAATAACAGCTCCCTCCTCAACCTAGGTATATAATATACTACTTCAATTTTCAAACAGATGCAGATCAACTGTATGACCTATTCTTTTAAATACCTTAAATGTAGATCAGCGGTATGATCCATTCTTTTACATATTGTTGAGGTTTCCAGGTATGATTTATTATTTCAAATTACGAAGACTTGTAGATCAACAGTATGACCTATTCTTTTTACTATTCCTTTATTTATTTGTTCGGCATCTGAAAGTCAGCAGTATGACTTGCTCTTTTAGTACATAGTCTCTCATACATAGTTTCGATCAACAGTATGATCTTTTTTTTACTACTAACATGAGAAAACCTTATTATTTACCTCATTTATGAAAAGGGCAGTAGTTCATTACTAACCTATTGAGAAGGCCATTTATTTACCTCGAAAAATTTCTCGGTAAATAACAGCTCCCTCCTCAACCTAGGTATATAATATACTACTTCAATTTTCAAACAGATGCAGATCAACTGTATGACCTATTCTTTTAAATACCTTAAATGTAGATCAGCGGTATGATCCATTCTTTTATATATTGTTGAGGTTTCCAGGTATGATTTATTATTTCAAATTACGAAGACTTGTAGATCAACAGTATGACCTATTCTTTTTACTATTCCTTTATTTATTTGTTCGGCATCTGAAAGTCACCAGTATGACTTGCTCTTTTAGTACATAGTCTCTCATACATAGTTTCGATCAACAGTATGATCTTTTTTTACTACTAACATGAGAAAACCTTATTATTTACCTCATTTATGAAAAGGGCAGTAGTTCATTACTAACCTATTGAGAAGGCCATTTATTTACCTCGAAAAATTTCTCGGTAAATAACAGCTCCCTCCTCAACCTAGGTATATAATATACTACTTCAATTTTCAAACAGATGCAGATCAACTGTATGACCTATTCTTTTAAATACCTTAAATGTAGATCAGCGGTATGATCCATTCTTTTACATATTGTTGAGGTTTCCAGGTATGATTTATTATTTCAAATTACGAAGACTTGTAGATCAACAGTATGACCTATTCTTTTTACTATTCCTTTATTTATTTGTTCGGCATCTGAAAGTCAGCAGTATGACTTGCTCTTTTAGTACATAGTCTCTCATACATAGTTTCGATCAACAGTATAATCTTTTTTTTACTACTAACATGAGAAAACCTTATTATTTACCTCATTTATGAAAAGGGCAGTAGTTCATTACTAACCTATTGAGAAGGCCATTTATTTACCTCGAAAAATTTCTCGGTAAATAACAGCTCCCTCCTCAACCTAGGTATATAATATACTACTTCAATTTTCAAACAGATGCAGATCAACTGTATGACCTATTCTTTTAAATACCTTGAATGTAGATCAACGGTATGATCCATTCTTAGCACAACCTTACCTAACCTAACATTTTGCATTAAGGGTTGTTAATTGATAATTTACACTCGAGACGTTACTAGTATATATCGGTAAATCAAATAAGTACACTAGTAAATTTCAAGATTGAAAGTTTTGTTACTTTCGCAATGCTATACTCAATAATAGACAAGTACCTACACGTAATATAGATATAACAAATATTAAATATAATAGAAAATGTATATAAAGTAAATTTGCATACATACCTTGGGAACTGTGTGAATCGAGGTGTCCATCTTACCAAATTTGTATCAGTTGTTCTTACCTGCAACAGAAAACTTACTAATTAAATGTAAAGTTGATAGTTTATATACTTAGGTTTATATACATAGTTTCGATCAACAGTATAATCTTTTTTTTACTACTAACATGAGAAAACCTTATTATTTACCTCGTTTGTGAAAAGGGAAGTAGTTCATTATTAACCTATTGAGAAGTAGGTAGGTTCACTGCCGCAATACAAGTGTATTAAAACTAAATATGAAAAATATTAATTTATTAGATGCGAAATAGTGAAAATTTTCAAGAAGTCAGGAATACTGAATTTTGCATTAAATCCACGATCGGTACATATCTTAGAACTTGGACGTACGAGGTTTCTGAAAGTTCAAAATTCACCATTCGGACAACAGACTAAAGAACAACCAGACAAATAATGCCCTATCATTTACAAAGGGTTGCAACTGATTTACGGTGCCGTGGCTTGTTGTTAATTAACGACAGAGCTAATTTAGATATACTCAGGGCGACTAACAGGACCGATAGTAGTACCTATATTATGTAGCATATCACTTGTTACAAAGAGCCAAAAAAATTATGAGTATGTTGTATGGGTCTATTCTAAAGCTAAAACTAAAATATATATCGCTCATTCACTGTCTATTTAATTCTTAGGTCTGTCGTTCCAACGCTACACATCCTCGAATTTGGAGGATGAAATAATTTCAAAAGCAGACTTGCAAATGGCGACTCTATCTGACTCTAATTGAGCCAGCCTGTGTACAGGGTGGATCCTTATACACAAACTGTAAACCCAATACATGGTTTACTAGTATTATATAGAGTAATTTAGAAGATATGAAGCATTTTTGTATTTTAATGGCAATGAATTGAGAACCCTGTATCTTTTTTAAGTCAGTCTAGAAGCTTTTCGGGTTAATCATTCTGATTAGAATGAAATTTATCATTATTTTGCGAATTAAACATTTGAATAAGAATACACATTCCTAAAGTATTAATTCATTCATCGGCCGATGAATGAATTAATATGCCCCGACATCCATGGAGATGTTGATGTAATGCAACGCCAGTCGGGGCATATTGCCCGTGGAGTAGTTGTTTTCAGCATCTCCTTCCAATAATTAAGTAGGATTGTCTTCCTCAAAGACAATAGAGGTCGCTGTAATGGCATCTGCAGAAAAGCAGATCTTTAGACAATAATTAGACAATACTTGTCAGACAGGTAGTAGCAAAGACCGAAAGAGGGCACTACGGTGTATTTCACTGTATCTCGCCACTACAAACATAATAAAGACTATATCGTATCGATTTTTATTTAGGTGGATTTGACTATAGTTAATGTTTATCATTTTTTTGCTTATCAAGGCCTTTACGACTTGATAAGCAATACGACATAATATACGACTTAATATGGAAAATTCTATTTTAGTTTTACTTCCAGGTACTTATACCATATTCCACATTAAAAGACCGCCTTAAAACAGATAACTCTTCTGCAGCTAAACTTGGCCGTCATTCTATATTTTCAACTGAGCAAGAATCACAACTAGAGGAGCGATGCATTCATCTAGCAAAGATGTGCTATGGTCTTACAGCCATGGATTTAAGAAGAATTGCATACGATTACGCTCAAAAAAAAACAATATTAAGCACTGCTTCAACCATGAGAAGAAAATGGCGGGTAAAGACTGGCTGCAGTTGTTTTTAAGGCGGCATCCACGTTTGACCATGAGGAAACCAGAACCAACCAGCTTAAGGAGAATTACCGGATTTCTGGTTAATCTGTTCTTCAAAAATTTGGAAGAGGTTTTAACAAAACATAATTTTCTACCAAATCGTATATTTAATGTTTCTATGAGACAGATACCACGACCGTTCAACCTGAAATGATTTTACCCAAAATCATTTCTCCAAAAGGTGTGAAACAACTTGGCAAGGCTGTATGTTCGGAAAGAGACCGAAACATCACCGCGTGTTGCTCAATAAGTGCGTCGGGGATATACCCCCGATGTTTACATACCCGAGAGTCCGAATGTCAGATCTTCTTAAACGCAATGGACCTCTATGAATGCTCTGCCAAAGGTTGGATGAATGAAGATTTGTTCCTTATATGGATAAAACACTTTAAACAACATTCGGCAGCATCAAAAGAGAACCCCGTATTGTTGTTGTTAGACAACCAAAGTAGTCATTGCTCTTTAGCAACATACGAATATTGCCGTCAAAATGGAATCATTACGTTATCGTTCCCACCCCACACGTCCCACAAGTTACAGCCTCTGGATTTAACAGTTTTTGGGCCATTAAAGTCAGCTTACTCAAACGAATCCTCACTTTTTATAAGGCAAAATGTTCATAAAAAGATATAACACCGTATAATGTTACTGAGATTTTTAATCGTGCTTATATTCGCGTTGCTACAATTGAAAAAGCCCAGAAGGGTTTCGAAGGAAGTGGGATTGTCCCATATAGGCCAAATTTATTTACAGATGAAGATTTTTTACCTGCAACTCTTTCTAAAATACCAGTTGCCGAAATACCTGAACAGAAACTTGAAGAATCTGGACCTCAACATTACGTGAAGCTAAACCCCAACTATCTACCTCTCGTGAAGCTAAACCCCAACTATCTACCTCTCGTGAAGCTGTACTTCAATCCTCTATCTCTCTATCAAATACTGACAAAGACCAGAGTAAAGTAAAAGTGAATATTATATCTATCGAGGAAATAACACCCCTCCGCTCGGTTGAGAATACTGGACTAAGAAGAGTAGCAAGGAAATTAGGAGTATCAAAAATTCTCACAGCAACTCCGCAGAGAAAATAGAACTGGAAAAAAAAGAGGAAAGAAAGTTACAGAAAAAAAGCAAAGGGAAAGTCCCAGTGCCGGTGAAGAGAGTAAAAAAAAAAAGGTTAAATTTGACAATGACTCCTCAAGCATTTCCTCTTGCAATGAGAATGAGCTCTCGATAATGAAAATGAAATTGAGGAGATATGCTTAATTTGTGGTGAATTTGGTACATCTATGTGGTAGTGTGGTGTTTGCCGTAAGTGGGCACACAAAGAGTGCACAGGTTTCGACTATTACAGAAATTTTGTTTGTGATTTTTGGTCCTAAGAACTACCTGAAGGAATTACATAGATACCTACTTAATTTAATGTTTTTAACTAGAAATGGGAGAAAATCGCTATCGCGATTTTCGTTCCCATTTCTAGCTCTACCGGATGCCCAGGCCTGCGGCCTGTGATCACCCTTCGGGTGACAAATGCATGTAAAATAATATTACTTTTAAGAAAATACATATTAAAGAAATTTTGTATCTGGAATGATGATGTAGGTAATTATACTAAACGATTTTTCTTAATATTTTGATGAATTGTAAGGGTACTCTATTCTTGATGGTCAAACATTATAATTTTTTAAGTACTGAAAGTAGAATTTATTTTTAAGTAAACATTATTATCAAGTTTATCAATGGGACCAAAAATATTGTAGATATTTACTTTTGTAAGCTAAAATGATGAATTTAACAGACTGCCTTAATGAACGAATTAATTCCAAACTTTACGTGCAGAAAGAATAAAAGCTACGGATAATGAAACAATAACTAAATACTAATACTAATAAATAATTGGAATTAAAAAGTAAAAAAAAGTTAGCCTCCAGCGTCACTCAAACTCGCGAAATCAGCATTATGAAGTTTTGAATCCTACCACTTTCCCGTTGCGCTACCACGCCTGTTGTCAAATGTTTACACCTTGAGACGTTTAAGTATGTAAACTGTACGTGTCAACCTGATAAAAATAATTTTTACCGATTTTCTAATTGGAAAAGCATTTCGCTTCAGTATTTTGGTAATCAGAAGTGTTTGGCAGTCGGTAGGTAATATTGATTCCATTAGCAATATTTCTCGTAGGAAAGTAACCTATCTGAAGTTTAATTAATTTGACAGTTTTCGTGGGAGGTGCTTGTCTCCTTAGTGCAATCTCACATGGGACGGAAGCACGCGACTCGAGATTTTCGAAGACGAAATAGACGTAGGAGTCGACGTACGGTCTCGAAAAAAAATCTCAATTAGAGAAAGGACGGAACTTTCAGGTGAAGCAGTTCTCGAAGCCGTAAAATTAGAAAAAGGGTCTAGGGAGTCCCGCGAAAAGTCGGGATTTCGGCAGGCGTGACGGGGCCATAAGCGCGAGGACAAACGCCAATGGTTGGTTGGATGTGGATCCCACATCTCTCTCGCCGAATGGCGATCGACGAATATTTTGCAGAGGTTTTTTGAAAAGGCATTTAAATTGGGAGAACGCGTAGGAAACGGGATGAAAATACTCTTACGCATTGGAGAAAGGCCGGTCGTCCGCGGAGATCGCTCCTCGATCCCCCTCGGAGGAGATAGCTTTGAAACTTTGTGGATTCGGCGACGGAATTTAGAGCGAGACAGAATGATGGTTGGTTGGATGTGGATCCCACATCTCTCTCGCCGAATGGCGATCGACGAATATTTTGCAGAGGTTTTTTGAAAAGGCATTTAAATTGGGAGAACGCGTAGGAAACGGGATGAAAATACTCTTACGCATTGGAGAAAGGCCGGTCGTCCGCGGAGATCGCTCCTCGATCCCCCTCGGAGGAGATAGCTTTGAAACTTTGTGGATTCGGCGACGGAATTTAGAGCGAGACAGAATCGACGCGTTTTAATATATATGGATTTGGACAATTTGATAATTAAATCATTGATAGCTAAGTGAGTGCTAAATATTAACGTTCCCGATTAGTGTTACACATAACATATAAGAAATAATTAAGCTATTTAATATTTAACTTAAGTGGGCGGCAATTACCGCACTTCCCCTATATTATATAAGACTGTACAATTGTGGTAGAGTGTATTGGTGCAAAATTTAAAATACCTAAATATCTTGTTATAAGTATCTCTAAAATTGTTTAGTAATAAGTAAAAAAAATGTAAAAACAAAACTTTTGTTTGAAGGGACGTCTTAAATAAAATAAGTATTTATATGTATTCGATTAAATATTTCCGATGGATACGAAATATTACGTCAAATAATATTAAATGAAAGCCCAAAACTTTTAAAAGGTATATAAATTATATATATAGAATGTTCGGATAGATAAATAACTTGGGCGGTGGCACCCGGAAGAATTGTGTGTTTATTAGATCTAAAAAAATTCTATTCAGTCTATGCATAGGTATTTGGATAGTCACATGGCGGCTGATTAAAACATATTTCATTAATAAGATACAGGTTCTTAGAGTTCATTCACGTTAAGTTTAAAGTGGCGTCATTTTCAGTAGAAAATTACCTAATTGTTTTCAATATTCGATAAACAAATGACCAATAAATTAGCATAGCATTTGCCACTTACAGAGTTTTATACATAGACATAATAAGAGGTTTATATTTGGCAACCCTTCTCTGCGTTGTGAAGTTTGTATTTATTTATATAAACTTAACTTAAAACTTAAAAACGTCACTTCAAACTTAACGTGAATGGGGTCTGGTAAAAAATACCACTCTCCGAAACGAGAAATTTTCCAAAGTGGTAATGAAAGTAGATGTGATTTGAAGTATTTTCATAAAAAAAAAAATTTGGATGAAGGTCTTTTTAAAATTTTTTTCGAACATAACCTCACTTTGAAGTTCAAAAATTTGTAAAACTTTTTTTTGGGGAAGGAAAATCAGTGGAATAGAGAGTATAAGAGAAAGTAATTCATTAAAAAAAAAATCTTAACCAGGTGCTAACCTTAAGCGTACAGTGAAGAAAGTTAATATTGTAATATAAAAATTGAAGTCCGTAAAAACTCTTTTTTAAAGAACGGAAACCGCATAATAAGCAACCAATGGGAAAAAAGGATTTAAAAAATATTTCATTCTGATTGGTTATCTAGTGATGAATGATAAGGAAACTCCCGAAAATACCCGAAAAAATTGTATCTTAGCATGACTAAATGAAAATAATAATGGTTAGGTACCGGCCAAGAGATGGTGGAAGAGCTATCGAATATTTATTACTCTGATTATCGAATAAATATTATTTTTTAATTTAATTTGACACTTTACATATACCTGAATTGCTTCGTAAGTAAATATAGATTATTATAATAGCAAATTCAAGTCCATAGAAACATTTTCTCGAAGAGTGGTATAATTTACCAGCACCACGTGAATGAATTGAGTTTATATTTTGTAAAGTGAATTTAATGAAATACCTATAAGTACGTCCAAGTAAGTAGGTACCTACTTAGGTACTTAGGAACATATGTTTTCAAACTTTAGTGAATATGAATGTGAATATTTTCTAGCAAATTTTTATAAGGTGTATTCTTGAAACAGTTTTCTTAGATAAAACAGCCACCTACGTAATTTTTAGATACATTAAGACCCAGTTTCACAATAGCTGGTTAACAACTATAAGTTTAGAATTTACATAGTTAGCAGTAGATAAAATGTTTAAATGCTAATGTAAAAAAAATTTAAAATTCACAATCTAAATAGTCAATAAACTGATGGTTAAGTTAACACAGTAAGGGCCGGTTCTTCAATGCTCGGTTAACACGGTTTAACCAGCAAGTTAAGCTAGCTATAAGTTTAGAAGGTGATTTAGGTACCTTGAACATTTTATCAATAACTATTCCCATCCTAAACTTTCTAACATCCTATACTCTGTAGTTAGTCAACTCTAGATTAAATTACGTTAACCAAGCATTGAAAAATCGGCCCTTATAGGTAACATAAAACTATTGTAAGCAATTATATATTAAGCCTACCTTTTCCAAGTCACATAGGTAATCCACTTGTTCACTTCACTGCACTTGCACTCACTTGGACACTGCACTTCACCTGCACAGACACAGACACAAACACAAACATAGATTAATAACACGGAGTACACGGAGAGACACAGACACATGCTACCTCTTTCACGGCGGCGAAACTACTGAAATTAAAATTCATTTCAAATAAAATTGTTACATGGGCTTCAACCGACCGTGAAGCCGTCAGACCACGCCCCCCAGCCAATCAGATAGGCTGGGGGGCGTGGTCCGACGGCTGCGCGGCTGACGTGTGTATCACATATCCGATTTAATTTTTAGTTCAATTTTTTGTAGCTCTTGCCCACAGCCTGCTTTAGTACTAAAGCAGGCTGTGTCTTGCCACATCAGGTAATTGTTATTCATTTCTATCACCGAAAGCATTTTAATTTGTCTACAGGGTATGTCATTGGTGGGTAATTGTTCGATTACTCACAAACGGTACATTATATCAAAGAAATTTTTTGGCACTAAAAGTGCATAAGTAGATATTGTAAAAATATTTTCAATTACACAGGGTGTTCCAAAAAGTCGGGACAAGGTGCAAGTTGGTTATTTCAAATGCGACACCTATATATTATTATATTTTTGAAATCTAGGGATCACTAGGAACATATTTGTATTAAGGTTCCCTATACCTATCTCTTTTCGTTTTCGAGATATTTAACACCCAATGGAAAAAAACCTCGTAACACTGCATTGGAAAATAAATAAAATTTCCACTATGAAACCAATATGTGAAAAGGAAAAAAATGTACTGTCAGTTAGCACAAGGGATACCTTAAATATTGCACTTGAAATTATTTGGCCATTTTATACAGGGTCATTTTTATCGTGATTTATTTTTAGTTCTTCAAGATTAAATTATCTTGAAGATATTCCTCTGAACATTTTAGCAGGGATGCGGTTGCAGCATGACGGTTGCCCTACACATTACAGCAGTTCAGTAAGGAGATTTTTAAATAGGGAGTACCTAGGTACACTAATAGCTAATAGGTAGATAGGAAGGGTGGACCTATCTCATGGTCTCCTCGGTACCCGGACCTTACAAAATTAGATTTTTTTTATGGGGATACAAAAAAGATTCAGTTTACAGCACACCATCAACCATACCTACGAGAAAACATGATGAACAGAATTCGTGGTGCTTTTGAGAGCATTTTTGGAATAGTGCATCTTGCATATAAATTGTACAGATTAGGTACACAAAATCGAATAGGTATTTATTTGACAGTTAAATAATTTCCACAACAAAATAAATTGTTTTCATAACTTACTTGACTATAGCTACCTACTTAATTTGTAATTATCAGTAAAGGCCGTTTGTCACTTTATGATATTTTTCCAATAATTCTTAAAATAATTACTAAAAAAATTTCATAATGAATATCCATCAATTGCAAACAGTAAATCTATGTATAAATTTTAAAAGAAATTTTTTAAGAAATTATTTTCAACATGTTCTATTTTCTCGCCGAAATCGACGCGGATATCTGCGCATTGCACGACTTTCAATTATAATCAGCTGTTTCAGTTTGACTTGATGATTAACGATAACGAATAGGAAATAACCTCAAACCTCAACTTAAATTAACTTTATCTATGTGCGTGCATGTGTTTTGTTTGTAATGTACCTTATTATTCTGATCTCAGGATCAAAAAATCTCAGGATCGTGACCTATATCACCGCCTTCTAGATTTACTCCGTTTAACTCCGTTAAAAGATAATCGCGGAGGCGCTGCCTATATTCTTAAACTTATGAAAAATAACAACAGATGGTGCTGAAACAAGAAGCTTACTGCGATTGCGTATAAATGAGAAATGGAAAATAATTTAGTTAACATTGCAAACAGGCAATTTACAATTTTCAAAATAATGTTTGAAAAAATGCACCAAGAAATTTTCTGTGAAATTATCTGATAAATATCGTGAAGTTACAAACGGCCTTAATGGAAGCTAAATTTTCAAAAAATCGTGAATATCTCGAAATCGGTCAACTTTTCGTATAGTTGTGTCTGTACCTTATTTCTGCGTTGACGGTGAAATCGAAAAAAATTGGCCCAATTATTCTTACCTAAGACATCCTAATACCATTTGAAAGGCAATTCAATTCTACATCTAATTCCATAAAAAAATTTAGGGTGTTCCATTTAAAAAAAATGAGATTTAGGCAATTTAACATTGTGAAATATAAATCACGTTAAAAATCGCCCGGTATAAAATGGCCAAATAATTTCAAGTGCAATATTTAAGGTATCCCTTGTGCTAACTGACAGTAATTTTTTCCTTTTCACATTGTGTCATAGAGGAAATTTTATTTATTTTCCAATGCAGTGTTACGAGGTTTTTTCCATTAACTGTTAAATATCTCGAAAATGAAAAGAGATAGCTATATAGGGAACCTTAATACCATATATATAATACTACTATATCGCGGGTAGAGGCCCAAAAATTCCGAAAACAACACGGCGCCGACATACAATCTCTATCCTTACCGAGAGTACCTTAGTCAAATATGCGCATGCGCACGAATTTCGCGACATCCAATAAGCATGCAGCATAAATACTGCATCTCTGTCTACCGACTTCTTTAAAAAAAAGTTGAAAGTTGGGAAGTCTGTCAGCCTATAAACAGTGTGTCAGCTTCCGTAACCATGGAGATTGCGCATGCGCAAATCGAACAAAGGGTCTCTGGAACAGTATAGCACTATATCTTTTGTCCTTTAATGTTTTCGGAGAAACCGCTTATGGGCTAACATAGGAAACACGCGATATAGTAGTATTATATACTATATGCTTAATACAAATATGTTTCTAGTTGTAGTGTAGGTACACAGTTTGATAATCTATTAAGAATAAAGAAATGACTAATCAGTATTTCATATAAGGATGACTCCCTGGGACGGCAGTTGAAATCCGACCGGTGTATCTACAGTGAAGTCGTGTTAAGTAGATACAAGTGTTTTATTTAATAATTACCCAGTTTATCCCTAATTATTGAGTGCATTAAAGTGTGAATAAGTTAAGTACCTACCAAGCGAGGGCCACTACATTTGGCGACGAGGATAAAACAAAATATAGAATAAGGTAGGTACCTATAGTAAGTAAATTTTGCTGAATTGATAAAAGCTGTTAATAAGATAGTTACATAGCAGTAAAGTCAGGAATAAGATATCTAGCGAAAAGAAAGCTGTGAATAAGATATATAGGGGAAAGTGGGGTAATATCGCGCAGCGAGGTAATATTGCGCACCACAAAACAAAAGGAACGAAGAGCGAGAAGTGACATCTGGCAATGCGTACGTTATTCCGTATAGGTAGCAACTATGTTCAACAGGTGTCAGCTCGCTGGGAGTATTTAGTTGGCCGCAGTAAATCGAAGTGTGCGTACCTACACGAGTTTTCATTATAATTTTAAGTGCTCAAGAAATAAGTGAGGTAAGTGTAGATTTTAAAACCATCGATCTTTCCTATATACAAATATTTTCTAGCATATTTCGGGGGATCTATCCCTATATCTGCTTCTTATTTTCATACGTAAATAACGGAATTGTGGTTTGAAAACGAAACCAAACTCGATATGGGGTAATATTGCGCAGTGGGCGATATTGCCCCACAACATTGATTTCAACATTTTTTTTAATTCAGATGGTCAGAAACTATCAAAGAAAGACCCAACGACAGAGCTGGACCATTGAACAGCGTAATAATGCTTTGGCTGCTATACGTTCAGGTGTTAAAATACGCGAGGCAGCAAGAAATTTCGGCATTCCCGAATCAACACTGCGCCACCATTTAAAATCTACAGGGTTGGCAGAACCTGGGTCAGAAGTTGACCGCTTGGGGAGGAAACCTCTTTTTACGAAACCACAAGAAGAGTTAGCAAATCAAAGAGTTAGCGACCAAAAGAAAAATATCAACGAAGCAAGAATCCGAAATTTGGGCTTCCACAACAATGAAGGCTACTCTCCTGGAAAAAGAAGCTAAGCTAAACCAGAAAAATGAAAAACAAAACAAAAACATCAAGCGAAAAGTGCGTGCAGGTATAAAGGTACAGGAAGGAAGCAAAAAGAAAATAAAATACATTAAAGAAGACACGTCGGATGATAATTCTAATTCATCCTCCAAAGTAGATCTCTCTGATGACAGCAACTCGGACTACAATCAATTTGCACTTCAAGAAGAAGAGCCTACTGTAGTCAATGAAATATGTGTCATACTTATGTGATGAATTTGGAAAGGATAGGGAGCTTTGGTTTCTTTGCATAAAATGTGCAATATGGGTTCATTCAGAATGTTCTGGTTGGGAATTAGCTGCAGGATACACATACGATGATTCTCAACTTAGCCTAGGCGCCGATCAAAAAAAAGAAGAATCAAAACGTCGTTTATTTTAGTTTAGAGCTTAGATAACAGAATCTCCGATGTATAACTTTCGTAACAAGACATATTTTCCTATTTTTTGCGTTTATTTCAAAATTTCGTTCCGTATTTTCAATATTAAACTGCGCGATATTACCCCACATGATGCGCGATATTACCCGACATGTGGGGCAATATTGCGAAGTGCAGCTCTTGAGTAATTTAATATTTTTTTCGTTTATTCGATTTTTTTTTAAATAACTCGTATGCTATCATAAAGTAAACTTATTATATTAATGTTTCCCAGATTTAGAGCATTTTCCAATAAAAAATGTAGATTTGATAAATGATTCCGCTTAGGTGCGCCGTATTACCCCACTTTCCCCTACCAGTAGAGCCTAGGAATAAGATACCTAGCAAAAGAACGCTGTGAATAAGATACATAGCAGTAGTCTAGGGTATAATATCTAAAAAGTAGAGCCTACCCAATAAACACCAAATGGAAAAAACGCGTAAAATGGACACCTTGCACCAATATACTTAAACGTTAAAACGTACGGTCGTATCGAATATTAAACGTGTTTTAGACTTACTAGTGTTTCTTGGGTAATGTATGATAATCAAAATAAAAATCCCATGACTGAATGTAGAATCTATGAATTAGACACATATAGCAATACCGGAGAAATGTATATATAAATATTTTGCAATTACATTTCTTTCCAGGTGAAAAAAAAAGCCATGTCAAATCCAACTCCCCTAGAATCGTTTGATTGCGATGGAGAAACGATGTCAGTTGGTCTAAGATGGGATAATTATCGATAATTATCCGGTTAATTATAACCAGATAATTATCCGGCACATCACTGATAAAAATGCAGTAAGTAATGAAAACCTAAAATTTTATTTCATATTTGACACTGAACATTTGTAAATAAGCCGATTCAGCGGACATAGGTATTACCAGACAAGACTTTTAATTTGAAAAATTGTCAAGAATACCCCGTCTCCGTATAGTTTGCAGTCACAATATGTATTAGATGTATTATACAGACGTTACAGACATTATATTAGACGCAATTAGAGAATATAAACCCTTTGAAGTACATAGAAGTATTTTATATTATCGGTATTGTAGGGATCTAATAGATTTCCTTTTCCACCATCTCAAAGTTTCATGAGATAGCTAGAGATGGCGACACAATATGATTCCACAGTATGTATTGAGCACCGCCTTCTAGATTTACTCCGTTTAACTCCGTTAAACAGCCTCTCGCGTCAGCTACTTTTCTTGATTCTGAAGAAACAATTGCTGCGTCCGTAGTGTGGCGGCTCCTCACGGTCGGTTACAAAATAATCAACTTTGAAGTTGTCAAATGTTAAAAATATAGGTTATGTTACTTTTTAATGTTTTTCCAAATCAACAAAGAGTTTTCTTATATGTTTTATTGGTTTTCTCACGCTTTTCTGTGATCGCCGAGTGAGTACCGGTACTAAGGATTTTGTGAAATAAGGTAGGTATTTCAGTTAGTTTTTGAACTAGTGAAAAAGTGCGGTGCCAGGAACTATAAAGACAAAAAACATCTCCGATTTTTAATTATCGGCGTTTATTATGGTTAAAAATTGTGAATTTGCAGGTAAAACATCAAACTAGGTAGGTAGATGGTAGATACCTGCATCAGGCAATATTTATGAAAGATCAGATCTAACCGATCTAACTGCAAAATTAATTTTTACTCAGTACCTACCTAGTTTTAAATATTTTTATTTGATTGAGTATTTTGCCACCACTGAACAGAAATATTAAATTGTCTCATGTTTTGGGTTTTGTTGATTCGTCAAAAACACTTTCAAAATAACTGGAAGAATAAATAAAAAGAAAATGATAGTCATCACATCAGCAATAGGTGGATAGATACATACAATATTGTTTTAATCTCAGATAAATCATTGTTTATTTGTCTGCGTTTTTTATTATGTATTTTTGAAAATTTATTTATTTTATTTCTCATATAAACTATACTTCGTACTTCAATAGTTTTATAGTTACCTAGTTATAGCATGCAAGTGATACCGACATTGTGATAAAACGAAAGACCAATTTGATGATTAAATAACACAAGTACGTGAAACTTTCCTTAAATTGTTGGAAAGGGATTTTACAAGATTTTTTTTAAATGTTGGAAAGTAATATCTGCACCTCTTCATGATCCTAAATATTGTGCTGCCAGTATATTAGTTTCCACTAAGCATTGACGTGTTTAGGTAACTAATGCACCGTACCAACTGTTCATGAGCACAATTATTACTCTGTTCTAGCAGCAAGGTATATAAGCTACTTCGTAAAGTTGGTATATGAACCACATGAAAACTTGGCCGTTGGTCGGCACACATACTTGTATGGATGATCATGTACCGAATATTTACGATGCCTGCCCACCACCTAGTGGCTGGTATGCTAGTGAATTATCAAGATCTGAACTTTAGCGATTTGTTTTTAGAAGATGTACCATCGAGGATGTAAAATCATATCCGCAATAGGTAGGTACATACAATGTTTGTTTTAACTAGTTATTTTTGAAAAATTATTTGTTTTATTTCTCATATATTTAGCATTTCATTTTTTCGTGTCATTATCCCAATAGTTACCTCATCATATAATCAGACATTGCTCCATTGACTTGTACTCTATTACCTATTTGATACTGTCTAGTATAGTGTAACCTTAATACTATGGAAGTGATACCGATATTGTAATACAACAAGACTCATTTGTCTATACTTAAATGACCAAATAACACAAGTATGTGGAACTTTCCTTAAATTGTTGGAAAGGATTTTACAAGATTTAGTAAAATGTTGGGAATTAGTATCTGCAGCTCTATGATTGCAAGTGTTGTGCTGCCAGTATATTGGTTCCCACCGAGCAATGACATGTCTAGGCTCTAATGCAATTTACCAATTGTTCAAAAGCATAATTATTACTCTTTTCTAGCAAGGATCCTCCATATAACAATATAAGCTACTTCATAAAGTTGGTATGAACCACTTGAAAGTAAGCCATTTTCCGGCATACATACTTGGATGGATGACCACATGTAGAGGATACCAACAATGCCTGCCTACCACATAATGGCTTGAATGCCAGTGAATTATCAAAAGCTATACGAAATTAAGCGATTTGTTTATAGAAGATGTACTATCGACGATGTAAAATCGAGGTCCCTTGTATATACGATGATAGGCAATTGAAAATACTTACCCCATGATAAAGTGGGGCTTTGCCAAAAAATTTCCAAGATCATGATTATACCCATGTGCCGGAGGCGGTGATTGGCTTAGTCCTTTAATGATTAATTAAACATTGTTTTGTATGTTTCTTTGTTTATTGAATGTGTAATGCGAGGTGTAATGTTTTATACTTATTTTATAATTCTTAATTGTAAATTCGTTACGAACTTCTGACTTGCCACATACCATTGTATTCTTTGTGGCCGATAAAATTATGTATCTATCTAAATGTATTTATTGTTATTAAAATATTTTAAGGTCAACTTTCAGCCGCACAGTAATACTTAACAATTGTTTATATATAATTGTAATTTTATTGATGGGTTTTATTACCTTGCCAGTAAAAAATTATCCAATTTCAAAAAATTGCAGTTATAATTGCCTGAAATACAGTATATCCGATATTATATCTATAAAATTCAAAAAACTATCTGTTTTATTTCTCTAATTGGAAATAATTAACTTATTAAAACCAAATAGAATATATATAGATGTTCCTTTACACAAAAATATAAGATAACACTACTGCTGCATTAAGTACCTATAGGTATTTCCAATATTTTTCGCCAATGTTAAATTATTTAATGTAAAGTCAAAGAGTTCATTCAAATCTAATTAAGTATTTAGGTAATATCCAATACAATAACGAGATGTAGAAACAAATTCTACTACTTGACAGATGGAAGGTACATAACACATAACTACAAATAGTTCAAATCTAATTAAGTATTTAGGTAATATCCAATACAATAACGAGATGTAGAAACAAATTCTACTACTTGACAGACGGAAGGTACATAACACATAACTACGAATAGTATGAATCTACTTTATTTCCACCTATACCAATCTACTTTATATATATTGTAGTAATGTATTATATACATCATATATGTCAAGTAGTAGAATTTGTTTTTACATTTCGTTATTGTATTCGATTCTCATACAATTAGTTTGATTTGGATTGTGTTGCGAGAACTACCAAAAGGTGGCAATATGGTATAGGGTATACGTATGCAAAACGTACCTACTGTGTTAAGCACTTGGGTCTTCACATCTTTAGGTATGATCACTTATATTGCACTGATGAGATCATAAAAGACAAGTTTGCAGTTATTAACATCCCACGATGTAGAGGTTCAAGTTAGTGTTGGGCGATCTAGCACCTTTTACTGTATCGATACATTAGATACCATACAGTGAGGTGCATCGAAACACTGTTTCGATACTCAACAGACTTGTTCTTGTGGGTTGCCTGCTTGAACATTGAATCATTGAATATGTTTGTATGGTGTATTACCCACCGACATTTTTAGTGCCAAAGCTGGGGATTCAACACAAACCATAATAGGCAGTATGATAATGAGATCCCACTATTAAAAATACGAAAGTTCGAGATATTCTGGTTGATCTATAACTAATTATTTATTAAAATTCATTGAATTAATATAATATAAACATCCAAAGAACTTTTGTTTTTTACTACGCTGTATTTTTTTCATCTTTCACTTTGAGCTAAATACTGCTACTATTACGTTACATCATTACAAACACAACAATTTTCGTTAGATTTTCAAGCTTTTTTAATAAGAGTAATGAATACGGCCAGTTGAAAAATACTTTTGATTGTTGATGCTTATACGGTAGAGGTATATGGCCTAAATGCTAAAATTATGCCCTTAAAGTTAAATATATTGAAAATGGTTTGAGGAGTAACAAAATTAGAATTATTCCACTTCTTGCCTAGTACAAATACATTCCATTCACGTAAACTGTTAATTTTTGCATAAGGAAGGTACTAACGTAAATAATAATAATTTCCTAATATTGTTGTTTACCCTAATGGCTAAATATCCTGGTAATTATAAAATGCCACAAAAAAAATCTATAAATATTTAGGTAAGTGTTCTCAGAGGGTATTTACTTAAAACATACCCAGCAGTTGATATTCATGCATTGCACAACTAGTACAGATATTTTCCAAAAAGATTTAATGAATGTGATAATTGCTGACTTTTCTTTAGTGCTAGAAATATTTCACTATACCTACGACCTATACTCAATGAGTTCTGCTTTTTGCTAGGCATCATTAACGAGAATACCTTAAACCTGGTGATGAATATATATTAAAAATATATCTTTCATATATTTTTAGCAACTATGTCTTTATATGTAAGTGCTGCTATTTTCCTATTGTAGGCACTGCACATGAAAATTGGAGATCATATGGTTTTTGTAATTTATTTTAACCGAGCCTAAAATATCACCTGTTCTTCAAAAATAAGTATATTATTATAACCTACCTAATAATTTATTTGTGGCACAGTTCTAAAATTCATCAAACACTTTTGCGAATATCTCATTTGCAAATAAAAAACTACAAACTTTTCAAAATTACAACTGCAACATCGAGGCTAACTATAAGTTTGAAAAACCCCTGTACGAAATGTAATATGTAATGATTGCAGTTCTAACACTTAATAAAGCTAAACATTATCAGTATACCTTAATGCAAATAGAATACTTAAACTTCAATTAAAAAAGTGTTCTCGTTTTTATTTTGCAAATAATTCCTCAAACTTAGGATCCAACACATTTTGATAGATCACCTCTTAATATTTATTTCTATAGAGAGGAAGCATGTTTCAATGGGAAATAAAAATTCCACTGGCACCATATTCATAATCATATATAGTATTAATGACAAAATCCAGATTAATATCATATATCATTCTTACACAAATAAAACATACATAGGTTATTAGAGGTTATGGTCAACTTTGACACTTTTCATTGCATTTTATACGTCGTCTATTTTAACCGGAACACAAGTAAAAGTTGGTTAGGCGCGGAAAGATTTAATTTCTAATAAACCTTATTAATATTCATAAAAGATAATTAAAATGATGTGAACTTTACGTTTTAAGAGTTTTTACTTTGATTGCAACAAGTTAATTTGATGATTTAAGCTAAAATCGTTTTAATGATGTCACTAACGTATTTAACTGCTCTCAGAAGGCCCGATGCTAAAACATGCTAGCGTCCGTAAAGTAGCGCTCGGTGGGAATCAGCCAAACCCTCTATATGAGGGT
This sequence comes from Pogonocherus hispidulus, assembly GCA_963924545.1. NCBI lineage: Eukaryota > Metazoa > Arthropoda > Insecta > Coleoptera > Cerambycidae > Pogonocherus > Pogonocherus hispidulus. The sequence goes on from OZ004693.1 coordinate 75,718,720, forward strand.
GACGCGAGAGGCTTGATAACCAAGATAATCGCGGAGGCGCTGGATAGAATATTAGTATTTTGACTACATCTCAGAAGATGGCGCTAATGTATAAATAGATCCGCAATCACATAGTGGCAGAAATCACAGAACACAGTTCAGATTATATATTTGCTACATTGATCGCATTGAACATTGAAACTACTAACCCAATACCCAATTTATTCTGTGATTGTGATTATGTGATTTTATATTTGTTTTGTTTTTGCGGTTTGTTAATGCACTTTGAGTTTTGTGAATAATATTTGTGTTTTGAGCTTTTTCTATACTTTTAAATTGACCTGAGAAAACTATCAAGGTAAGTCAAGAAAATTAGATTTTTACATTTTATGAGCATATAGATATTAATTATAAGTTTAAGTTTGTTTACACTTATCAGTACACCAGTATTATTTTTGTTTTTGAGTAAAAATTATAACAAAGTGCTGCATAATTAGTCAGAGGACCATGATCCTTTAAGTTTAATTTCATATTCGAATTACCGAGCATATCACATTTCTGAAAAAATTTTTAGATACCATTTACATGTGCTGTTCCCGATTGTGAGGATAGGACATCTACAAGACGTCGCTTCCCAAATCCAAATAAGTTTTTAGTAAAATGTAATAACTGGCTGGAGATTATTGGAAATGACCATCTAAAAAGCTTGGAACCCTCAAAAGTATTTGGTAATTACAGAATATGTCACCGACATTTTGCAACAGAAGATTTAAGTACAAATATGTATCTGAATCCCGAAGAAAGCCCTACATTATGCCCTATTCCAAATAAAATTACAGATGCAACGTCAGCAGCTACTTTGAGTTATTGCAGAAGTTGAGGGATTGCTACAAACAAATATATGATAAGTTTGCAGCAACGAAAACAATAACTGAAGATGTCGTCCACGTAAAACATTCCTTTCGGGACTAGTATGTAAATATCTATTTTCTTCAAGCATATAGTAATACTTACATTATATTATGTAAGACGTATTATAGAAAAGACCTATTGTTTTACTAGTAAAGAAATATTCTCATTTTCTTACAAGTACAAAAAAGTAAAAGTGTAACCATAACAACTGATTAAAAAAGTGAGTCATGTAGCCATGATTTCTCAGAACTGTCAGTTTGAAATTAAACGTTACGACAGATCAGTTTTTATACAATCATGAATGTCTGAAGAAATACAATTTTAACTTTGATGCTTGAAGAAAAAATAGTATGTCACTCAGGAGTATAGAGCTCTTTATGTGTTTCACCTTTCACCCCAGTTTACACAACCTTGGCTAACTCCTTGGCAATATATGCTTCTGATCTCAACAAATAATGTTCGTCTTCTACTCCTAGTAACATAATATACTATCGTTACTATTGCGGGATATTTTTTAACTGCATATCATATTTTAGTGATAAGGTAACAAAACTAAATCTTTTTTGTCTCTTAATCCTACCATACAGTAATTTGGTAGTCCGTGGGTATTTCCGATTTTATATTCAAATTTATTTTATCTTTTTGAAACTTGCGTCTTTTAAGTTTTTTTTTATTTTATGTTCACAATAGTTAATACTGTCACGTCTGTGACTAGAGGGCTAACTACCTAGCACTTTGCTTGGCTGCAAGAGGGTTTTATACTAATTTAAAATAATGCGACTGAGAACAATATAACAACTTTATTCTTTATTCAGAATACCCAAATAAATGTGGCTAAATGCCAAGCATAAAAAATACAAAATAATAAAATAAAACTTACCCAAAGGACAACATTTCTAGAGGGGCTGTTGCACAGCCTGATTATTTCCCAGTCAACTAGTGACTCCCTTCAGAGTCCAACTACCACTCTCCTTCCACCATCCACAATTTTAATTTTTATGGCAATAAATGCTTACACTTCAGAAATCATATTGGGAGTGGTGGAAGTTCAATGCATGTTAAAATCTCACTTTAGATTGAGATGCATATATATCTGCCGTTCATTGAACCATGCATTTTGTAATTGGACCTGTTACATCCTTTAAAATCATTAGTCAACAGAAATGTGTGTGAATTATTTTCCTGTTAGAATGAGAAATAAATGGTTTAAGTAATTTTGTACTGAATGTTTAATACTTCTATATACAGGGTGTAATTAACCTTACCAACAAAAATAATATTTTCTGATATAAATTTTGAATAATTATTTGAATATTAATTTCTTAAATATAGATACTCATATTGTTGACAATACTAAGTAGTGTTCGAATAAATGTCTAGACATTAACCAACCCTATTATTAGAACATATATATTTGAAGTATAATTACATGATATAATTTAACTAATACTTTCATCATGTGCACCAAACCCGTTATTAAAATATGTGACTCCCAGCAATGTCCAGTATCTTAAAAAAGGTTGGTCACTTAACAATCCCTGAAATATTGACACAGAAATAAGCAACATTTTATATTATCTCTTTCATTATTGCTTTATATTTTTCTATTTTTCATGTAGCATGTAATTATAATAAATCTCCAGTATACTGATTTGATGTTTATAAATTTTTAATATTTTGGGTGAGATAGGTTTTAAATAATTTAGTCTACAAATAAAAAATTTGTAGTTCTCATACTTCAAATTTTAGATTTATAGACTAATTTATTTAAAATTAAATCTTATCCGGAATATATTTTCCCTCCCCTCCCTTTTGAGAATGAAAATATATTAAAGTTGTTACATCAACACTGGGAAGAAGAGATAGTTCAACTACATCTCTGCAGATGTCGCTTTCCGCGTCGCCTTGTCGGTAATAGAAGATTCCTATCTAAATCTATGTAATCTATGGTTATCTGTGGTTGTGGTCACAAAACAGAAAAAGAGTTGTGGTAATCATAGATCAAGATTCCTTGGATCTTGATCTATTGCCGGCTAGTGTAGTGTGCACCAGTATGTACTATACTACATACATTTTCATTAGCTGATTTTTATTTTTATTAGTGCAATATACACCTTATGTACCTACGCTTATAAAAAGGGACTAGCTGTAGTGCACTGCACACTAGCACACTGCCCTAAATACTGACAAACGAATGGAATTCTGAAATTAGTGTAGTTCAGTGTTGCACTTTTTGAGCAATCGAACGGACCTATTGTCTATGGTGGAAATAGTTCAATCACATGATACAACTACACTGATATGCTCATAACTTGACCAAATTTCGTTTGTTCTGCGCAGACGTCATTCTTGATGCTAAAATGGCGAAAATTCAAATGCGTTACTGTCAACGTGACTGTCAGTGATATAATTATTTTCGTGTTTGTCAATTGTATTCCCGTATTATTATAATTGTGAGGCCCGAGGGTTATCAAGTTGTCATTTTTATATTATAGGGTGGTGTTTATTTACAGTAGTGCTTCTTATTATCTCTTCAAATTATAAAATTTAGGTTAGAATTATATTCGGTAGGTAGACCGGTACACAGAATGCGGTTTGAATTAAAATAAGAAAGATTGATATTAATCAACTATTATTTTAGTTTCCCTGTATGAATCGTGTATTATAATTCCATAATCGACGTTTCTTTTATATTGTTATCTTTGTTTACAAGTATTTTATTTAATTTTGTATCAAAACTGACGTCACGCTCATCGATAGACCACGCCCCCATGCGCATAGGCATATCAGTGTAGTTGTATCATGGTTCAATCATATGTTTTTACCATAGACCATTAGACCTAGTTCTGGCACAGTATTTATACTGTGGTTCTGGTTCAGAGTATATAGCAAGGATTGTTAACGTCATATATATAAAATAAACATAAAAACATAAAACACATCACAGAAATGGACAACCTCCCTACTGAAAGCCTAAGGCTTGTGTAGAGGGAGGGTACACATGAAAAAAACGCAGACACACAACCATTCCCTGGGAGAGGTGCCATTTCTCCCCTGGCGAGAATCGAACTCGCGCCGCAATATACCCATTCTGTTAGTCACAGGCTATCACCCAGCACCTAACAGACTGAGCTATCGCCGCGGCGATAGCTCAGTCAACATAGTTGACCATATAATACTACTATATCGCGTATTTCCTATGTTAGCCCATAAGCGGTTTCTCCGAAAACATTAAAGGACAAAAGATATAGTGCTATACTGTTCCAGAGACCCTTTGTTCGATTTGCGCATGCGCAATCTCCATGGTTACGGAAGCTGACCCACTGTTTATAGGCCATATATATATAATACTACTATATCGCGTATTTCCTATGCTAGCCCATAAGCGGTTTCTCCGAAAACATCAAAGGACAAAAGATATAGTGCTATACTGTTCTAGAGACCCTTTGTTCGATTTGCGCATGCGCAGATTTTGTCGATATCCATGGTTACGGAAACTGACAATTTGCTTATAGGTTGACCATATATATAATACTACTATATCGCGTGTTTCCTATGTTAGCCCATAAGCGGTTTCTCCGAAAACATTAAAGGACAAAAGATATAGTGCTATACTGTTCCAGGGACCCTTTGTTCGATTTGCGCATGCGCAATCTCTATGGTTACGGAAGCTGACACACTGTTTATAGGCTGACAGACTTCCCAACTTTCAACTTTTTTTAAAAGAAGTCGGTAGACAGAGATGCAGTATTTATGCTGCATGCTTATTGGATGTCGCGAAATTCGTGCGCATGCGCATATTTGACTAAGGTACTCTCGATAAGGATAGAGATTGTATGTCGGCGCCGTGTTGTTTTCGGAATTTTTGAGCCTCTACCTGCGATATAGTAGTATTATATATATGAGGTTGACAGACTTTCCAACTTTCAACTTTTTTTTAAAAGAAGTCGGTAGATAGAGATGCAGTATTTATGCTGCATGCTTATTGGAAGTCGCGAAATTCGTGCGCATGCGCATATTTGACTAAGGTACTCTCGATAAGAATAGAGATTGTATGTCGGCGCCGTGTTGTTTTCGGAATTTTTGGGCCTCTACCCGCGATATAGCAGTATTATATATATGTTATAGGCTGACAGACTTCCTAACTTTCAACTTTTTTTTAAAAGAAGTCGGTAGACAGAGATGCAGTATTTATGCTGCATGCTTATTGGATGTCGCGAAATTCGTGCGCATGCGCATATTTGACTGAGGTACTCTCGATAAGGATAGAGATTGTATGTCGGCGCCGTGTTGTTTTCAGAATTTTTGGGCCTCTACCCGCGATATAGTAGTATTATATATATGGTTAATGTAAACAGTTAACAATCCTTGAGTATATAGAGCCTAGTGCGCTAGTGCCTAGTTTACTAGCAGTGATGCCAGAGACAATCTGAGTGATGCCAACACGAGAGAAATTTTCCGTTTTGTGGGAATTTTTGAGATGAAAAATTTAAAAAGGGAAAAGGCAAAAATATCGAAAAATATAAAGTCGATAATAAATATCGACTTTTTATGGGAAAAATAGTCTATCGATCCTTTTTTACTTTATCTTGTTCATAAAATGGAACAATAATTGGGAATAACACTTCAATTATTTTGCTTAATATTTTTTACTCTATTTCTTCAGCGAATGGTCGGACCACCATAATCGAACAAGCAAAGTAGAGCTACTGGGTGAACGAAAAAAGGATGGACGGACGAGGACAAGACATTTAATTTAAACGAATTGACTTTTGCTTTAATTTCTGTCTCACCACAATAATTTTTACGAAAAGCATTTATGATTATAACCCTTTTATAATAACATTGAAATTGGCATTGAGAATCAGAAGTACAGGCGGTGATTTGCCCTTAAATGCAATTTGTTATTAATTTCCTCAAGAAATCAAGTATAATGAAAACTAAAATATTGTCATAAAATTTATTTGACCGAAGCCTTATAAGCCTTATGGAATAACAAAATAAAAGGACAAGTACTCGTATATTCTCCAGAAATAGCCATAAAATAATTTGTTATTAACCTTATTCCTGCGCTATATGCGGTTAATTAAACAATATAGCGAGTATCTCTTTATAGTACCCCACAGTGTAGAAAGATATGTACTTTCCAAAATATTACTAATTTATTGTAATAATGATCAGATACTACTATTCTATAACAAATATAGCAATATATTTTTTGAAAAATGTATGTTTATTAACAAAACAAAGGAACAAGTATAAACCTGTAATAAAAAGTTAATTGTGCGTAACAGTGTCACATAATCTGAACGGCAGTGGAGTATCATTTGTTCAGTTCTTGAATCTTTTGTTTCATATACATATCTAACTGTGAATAGTCCAAAAGAGTATTTTGAACAAATCCATGCATAACGTTGGGCCATTCTTGTTCTAAAAGGGTTAATTTGTTCATTGCACTAGTCATTTCTTCCAATAGACCAGATATATGTTGTTTAGCTTTTTGTCTCATAAGATTATCCTCCTGAAATTTAGTTTTTGTGAAACAAATATGTAATAGGAAATAACTTGATAAATTTGTTAACATTGTTATTAATAATTGGAAGGAGATGCTGAAAACAACTACTCCATGGACAATATGCCCCGACTGGCGTTGCATTACATCAACATCTCCATGGATGTCGCCACATCCTTCATCAAGACCAAATACCAGACAATGACCGGTTTCGATCTTGTTATGATCTCATCAGATTGCCATAGGTATCGGAATCGATGAATGATCTGGCGACATTGATTGCCTAAGGGGCATATGTGAATGTTTGTAGTGGCGAGATACAGTGAAATACACTGCAGTGCCCTCTTTGGGTCTTTGCTACTACCTGTCTGACAATTATTGTCTAATTGACAGACAGATAACGATCTGCAGAAAAGCAGATGCCATTACAGCGACCTCTATTGTCTTTGAGGAAGACATCATTCATCGATTCCGATACCTATGGCAATCTGATGAGATCATAACAAGATCGAAACCGGTCATTGTCTGGTATTTGGTCTTGATGAAGGATGTGGCGACATCCATGGAGATGTTGATGTAATGCAACGCCAGTCGGGGCATATTGTCCGTGGAGTAGTTGTTTTCAGCATCTCCTTCCAATAATTAAGTAGGATTGTCTTCCTCAAAGACAATAGAGGTCGCTGTAATGGCATCTGCTTTTCTGCAGATCGTTATCTGTCTGTCAATTAGACAATAATTGTCAGACAGGTAGTAGCAAAGACCCAAAGAGGGCACTGCAGTGTATTTCACTGTATCTCGCCACTACAAACATTCACATATGCCCCTTAGGCAATCAATGTCGCCAGATCATTCATCGATTCCGATACCTATGGCAATCTGATGAGATCATAACAAGATCGAAACCGGTCATTGTCTGGTATTTGGTCTTGATGAAGGATGTGGCGACATCCATGGAGATGTTGATGTAATGCAACGCCAGTCGGGGCATATTGCCCGTGGAGTAGTTGTTTTCAGCATCTCCTTCCAATAATTAAGTAGGATTGTCTTCCTCAAAGACAATAGAGGTCGCTGTAATGGCATCTGCTTTTCTGCAGATCGTTATCTGTCTGTCAATTAGACAATAATTGTCAGACAGGTAGTAGCAAAGACCCAAAGAGGGCACTGCAGTGTATTTCACTGTATCTCGCCACTACAAACATTGTTATTAATATTTACATCAAAGTAGGGATATTAGTTAGAAATTTTTCCATCTCATATTTTTGCCCGTCCTTGAAATAAGGTCGGTAAAACTTTCAAAATAATTATATTACAGTAATTTCAATATGTTCCAATAATATATTATTCCAGAAAATTAACAACACTACATCAAAGTCTCAGATATAATATTTGGTCGGATATCAAAGTACTATTGTGCCTTTTTCTTTTTTATAAGATTTTAGACCAACATCAGATCTACAAATATAATTTGCTTTACCTGTGAAAGTGATCCCTTTTTCCATTGTAATGCTTCTTTACTAACGACACTTTTTAATTCCGGATCAGCTGACAATAACCACTTTTTTGCATTCTGTTCTGGAACACCATGATTTATATCTATCCTTAACCTAACTAAAAGTGGCTGTAGCAAAACATCTGGAAGTGACCACAAAACTAGGTCACTCAGACTTTGATATTCCTCATTTGCCCTTTTAATATCTTCGTCCATAATCTTAAAAGTGTGTTGTATAAAAGAAAAATGTTTTATCAAATAAAATTGTGTCATATTTCTTTAATTGATCTGTAAAAGTGTTAGGCCTGCCACAAATTGAACCCAGCCGATGCTTAGCCGAGACCCAGCCCCAAGTACACGTTTTTGAAAGGTATCACATATTCAACACAGCACAGACCCAAACTATTCCTACAATAACAGAGAACGTGCAACTTTTCTATTTAGAATCTGAATCTGAGAACGAAGAAATATTTGTTTTACTGCATTTACTTAACAGGAAAAAAAAATAAAACAAATACATATTTAAAAAAAGACAATCATAGAGATTTTAATTTGTCTAGTGAAGTTTTAGAGAAGGTATTTAAAGATTCATTTCGATTAAATAGAAGACAGTTTAATGACTAAAATGTTATTAACCTGCCAAAGCCCAAAAATTTAAAACGAGGTACTCACGACTCCCAAAACTGTGTTGTTGGCACAGCTGGATCCACGTTAAATGCAGTAGGGCTGTGCTAGGTGTGGAATGAGTTCAATCCATGATACACCATCTATTCTCATGTGCATTCTCCATGCATGGGCTGTGCATGGGATCTGCATGTGCTGGTTTCAATTAATTACAAATATAAATTTTACAGTATATACTAAAATACCAGGTGATAAAAAAGTATTTTTGTAGTGGGTGGTTTTGCATTAGCAAATTATTTACAGCTTCACAATAATTATATTCACTGTTTGACATTTTGCTTGAAATGACATTCAAACTCTCCATTATGAAAATAAGATCCTAGCAGAAATGCTATTTTGTTCTTGCGTTAATGACAGAAATATTATTTAGGTTTTTTAATTTAATATTAAATTAATTGGAAAAAAGATACACTATAAAATTATATATGAAAATAAACACTTCAGTTAGACACTTCTAGTGATAAATTTCAAAATGGCATCTCTTTTTAGGAAATTAAAAAACGATTCACCCATTATGGTCTGAATTCGATCCCTATCCCTCCTGATTCGATATCTAATTTATATGGTGCTTTTAATTGTATTTTAACTTAAATTTTTTTTCGCCCGTTATTTAAGAAAACTGTAAGTTCCTCAAAAGAAACTACATATTAAAAATACATTCAAGAATACATTTTTATGAATTACAAACATTATCTAAAAGTTTAGATAAAAATATATGAAAGTTTTATATTTTTAATTATGTTTGTACCTATAATTCTTTTGTTAACTAGTGTTTAAAAGTTCTACATAAGCTACACTTGAGAGCAAAGACATTGAGACACCTACTGTAGGTGTCTCAATGTCTTTGCAGATATCTGGAGATATGTAACATATCTCCAAATATCTGCTTCTTTTCAAAAAAGAAGTTTTAAGTAGATTTTAAACAAAATAGTATTCTTGTAAAACCAAAAAAAAAAAGGTGAGACAAAAATCCCTCATTTACTTGACAATTCGGTTATAACATATATGTTTGAAAATTAACAATTAATGACAATCAACAATTTGAACTATTTACAATTAGATAGTTCGCCTGAGTAGTGTGTCAACACTTTAATGACAGAACTTTACTCGGAATATAAACTTCATATAACATTATAAAGCAGCATCACATAACATTATAACATAAACACAGCATAGCATAACGTAACTTACTTCTTGTTCATTGATTATTTTCAAACCCCAGTGAGCTAATCTAAATATTGCATAGCTCCGCCAATTCTTTTCGCAAATTGGATTCCCTTCAAGATCAATATATAAAGATGTTAATCCCTGAACTTCCGCCAAGGCATTTATTTGTCCTATACATGTTATATTTGTTTCTTTAAAAATTAGATTCTCTATATTTGGAAATCTATGTTTCAGTTTCGTTAATATTCCTGTTATGCTATTAAAATTAACATAGTTAAACTTTGCAGTTATGACGTCATGAGCTTTACTGAGATTCCATGGTTTATCAATGAATCTTAAGGCACCCTGTCCATATACATTTAAGTATCTGCCACATATTTCAATCAAATAATCACCACCTAAAATATTAATACTTAAAAACAAACCAAACTATTATTAATTAATAATTAACTTCCATTGATTGTCTGAAGTTTTTACTGCCAGTAAATATTACTATATACCGGGATATCAAAAATTATCTTGGTCAAGGGTGGTTGTGGAATGTAAAACGTGTGTCTTACTTTAAATTTTTGAATATTATGTTTTGTTGTGTCAGAATCTGTCAAGTCATTGTGCTGAAATTTTCTAATCCAGTTTTTGAATCATGCCTCTTACCACACAGCACAAAATTTTCATGATTGAAGCCTATTTTCGAACGGGTGCGCTAGTTAATGGAAATTGGCAATACAGTCAAGGTTTATGTTTGGACAATTTTCGAGAGCACTTCCCAAACGTGGCAATATTACCGGACAATTTTTATGCGTGCCTTACAAATTGTGTTGAAGTGTTTCGCGAAACTGGTTGTGTGACTCATAAAAAAGGTGCTGGTAGACCAAGAGTTCGTACAGAAGAAGTTGTCAATGACATTCGTCAACGTATGGAAGAGGAGCCTGCAAAACCTTTGAAACGTCAATCTCAGGAAATTGGGCTTTCTTATGGAACATGTCATAAGATTTTAAAGAAAGACTTGAACATGCATCCATATAAGATGCAAGCACATCAAGCTCTTCTGCCCGCAGACCACCCCAGACGCCTTGCTTACTGCCACGTGCTCTGACGAAGAGTGGTTCCACCTTTCGGGATACATCAATTCTCAAAATATGCGAATGTGGAGCAATGATAACCCTCATGTTTTTACTGAATCGCCACTACATGCTCAAAAAATTGGTGTTTGGATGGCAGTTTCTCGCAGAAGAATAATTGGGCCAATTTTTTTCAATTTCACCATCAACGCAGAAAGGTACAGACACAACTTTTTGGCTCAATTTGTGCAACAGTTAAACGATGATGAACTTCGGTACGGTTATTTCCAGCATGACGGTGCAACAGCACATACTACACGAGAAAATATTGCTTTTCTCCGCAAGTTTTTTGATGACCGGCTGATAAATTTGCATACAGAAGTTGAGTTTCCTCCGAGATCACCTTGTTTGACAATTATGGACTATTTTATATTTCCTTACTTAAAAAACAAGATTTTCGCAACTCCGGTAAATAATTTGCAAGAACTGCAACAAAGAATTGTTCAGCAATGTGCAACCATAACGCCAGAAATGCTGCAAAACGCTTTTCACAGCATGAGGAGGCGCGTCAACTTGTGCATCGAACAAAACGGGGGACATTTCCAACAATTACTGTAATTTAGTTTTTCTTGTTACTAAAACTGTTATTTCATAATTTGTAGTTCATTATTGTTTTACAACTGAAATAAATAGGTGTGAAATTTGTAGGTTATTGATGATGTCAGTGTGACAGTGACATAATTATTTCAAATTTAAAGTAAGACACACGTTTTACATTCCACAACCACCGTTGACCAAGATAATTTTTGATATCCCGGTACATCACGTCACAAGACAATAATTACAATAGAAGGTGCAAAATATATTTACAAACCTTGTTCTCTGTCTTTTGGAAGAGCAGGTGAAAACTGTTTCCTTGTCTTAGCAGTGGAAGCTCTTGTGTTAAATTTAGGAGGAATGTTTTTTCCGTGCACTGCACTCTTTATATTTCTTGTCCCAGATTTGATACTAGAATGGTCACTGCCAGAATTGCTAGGAATTGATAAATTAGAACCTGTTGTAGCCACAGACAGATTACTTGAAGTCTCTGTTGTGTTACTGCTGCTTTTGGGTTGGGTTTCACTTGTCTCCAAATTTGTTGGGAGAGATACCCTGTTGTAGAAATTTTTATAGTAAGTAGTCTAGTACTTATAGTCTATATTTTTAATAGTAATTAATTATACATAAATGTATTTGAGGTTCGCATATAATAAATCAATTAATGGTTACAAGAGTTGTTTGGCCGAGTTAGATAAAACAAAACCGAGACCTTAATGTAACAAATCTGTCGCATTGTAATAATTATAGCCTTCCAAGATCAATATGAACAACATATTAGGCATTTCATGATGTCCCAACTTCAAGGATGTGTTACATTAAATGTTATATTACCGGCAATATGGATTATTTTTTACAAATCTCGAAATTGAAATAAAAGCCATGTTAGTGGAGCAAAAGTTATAAAGAGATAATTCAAGATATTTACATAATCATATAACAACCAAGATATTTGCATATAATCATATAAACAAAAAAAAACTAATATATGAAAATTTTAAATGCAATTTTTATAATCAGTAGACATTTCGATGAGTCTCAGTAGCGTGCAACTTACATATACAGATACGGTCAAGGATTTAAATAATTTTTGTGGATATGTACCTTATATATCCATTTATTTAAATGCACTTACCTAGTGTGGATGTCAATGAAGCAAATCACATTTAACACAGGAACCCTTCTGTGAGGTGAAAATGCATGTTTGCAGTGGGAGGAATATTACTTCACTAGATGTAGAGCGGTCATTCTTCCACTACAAACACGTATTATCACCATATCGCAGAAGTTCAGAGGAATCATCAATAGAAACGCTATTAATGCTACAAATGTACATCCCTGTGTTACAATGTGATTTACCTTCGTTAGCACTCATACACTTCAACAGTAAAGGGTAAGTATGTATTTAAAAAAAATTTATATGTATGTACCTTACCTGCCCTTGTACGAACGTTGCACGCTACTGAGATCCGACAAAATGTACAAGTCTAATAATAATCAGATTAAATTAAGTTATCTAGTAATAATAGTAATACGATAATAAAATAACGTTGTTATTATTATTTCATAAAATTCATTTATCAAAATAAAACAATAAATTTTAGTAAGCAAACTATTTCCTTAAGTAAAAAAATTACATCAGTAATTGCAATGATATTTTCACACACTCTCTCTTACGAAGAATAGCACTTTTAACGACAACGAGTATGCTTGTGACACCATAATCGGCTAGATCACGTCACCTGCTCCTAAGGAGCAGGGAGCAGGCAACTTGATCTAGCCGATTATAGTTACACTCAACTTTAAAATTTTTTAGACTTACCCTTGATGAATTTCGGTTTGTTCCACTTCTTCTACTTTCTCGTCTTCTACTGAATCCGAATCAGAATCACTTGAACTACTTGATGATGAACATGAAGAAGCTGCAACTTCACTTCCACTTGCTAAAGAACTAACAGAACTATCAACATTTGGTCCGATACTCGACAAACTTTCTGATAACTTTACACCTTCCTTACCCTGTTCCTCAACTTTTTGCTCCAACTTATTAATGATTGGTAGTAATATAGGAGGTAATTTAAAATATTCATTTCCTGAATTATTTGACGAAGAGGTATTTTGGGAATTTTCTGTATCTTGGGAAGGAGTTCTCACTAAAAAGCGTTTCTTATCAGGTAAGACAGGTACTTTTGTTGTAATACTGGCATAGCTCTTCGACTTGACTAAACCTACAGGACTTTTCAATTTGGTTTTGGCTAGAGAAGTTAGCACGAAATCTGAATCAGGTTTTAAATTCTTTAAGGTTTTATCAACAGTATTTATAGAATTTGTTAAACATTTAGTTTGAGACCTGAGTAATTCCCAGTTTGTTCTTGCATTTGAGATAACTTCTTCCCTTCTATAGTTCATTGAAACATCACTAGTTAAGTCCATGTAAGTGGTATTTGTACTTTCTTTATTCCTTCTCCAAGCCATTGCAGCTTTTCTTACTTGATCAGTAATTTGCATAGTATTTAATCTTGTTAACTGAGGTAGGTACGATACCAAAAATGAAACACAATCACCACCCAATGATACTGGATTGTTGTCTATTGATATTTCTCGTAAATTTGATGATTTTGCCAAACTACTAATGTCTTCTACACTAAAACCACAACAATTGACTGAGACTTTTTGATAATGTAAAAATGAAATTAACTAGGTATATATTATTTTCAAATAGGACATTACCTAACACGAAATACACAACAACTTTTAATTTCAATCATAAGGAATAGTAGACGTTTTACTATTGGTACGGGATGTGGCAGATATAGTATATAATATATTTATATTAGATAATTAAAAAAATATGGTGTGTGTAAAATAAAAGGCAATGTAGCAAGCAAGATGTTTCCAGACAGACCAATTAGAGATTAAATTTACATGCATTGCATGTGATCGCAAATTTTTGCCAAATTTTAAAATCTATCAGCTGGCTAATAACGTTATTAGCCGGTTAACTATTAGCGCTAATTATGACTAACTGTCCTGGCGTATCATTAGCCAACCCATCACTAGTTGGGTTGGCCGGAGGAGATATTGATAATGACCTAAATACCAATACAAAATATAAAATATGTATGTAAAATGTATTGATACATTACATACCTCTCCAAGTACCTACCTAATTCAATTTAAATGAATAATATGTATGCATAACGTTTGTATTAGGTAGCTAAACTAAAAATTAAGTGTTTGTCTAGTTGTTGCATTGTTAGAATCCTAATTATTTAAAACGATAAGTAGGTAAGTACTTTGATAAAATTCTTATATGAAGTATTGTGTTTTAAACTTACCTTTGTAAATCATTATTGCTAATAAATAGTTTTGATAGATTTGGCGTATCAGCAAACCCAAGTAATTTTTTTAACCTATTTCTTCGTAGATTCAACTCTTGCAGCGATTCTAAACCACATAAATCTTTTATGCCTACACTTTTAATTTGATTTCCAGCCAAATTCAGAACTTTTAATTCTGACAAACCTGATAATCCTCCTACTTGAGTAATTTGGTTACCATGAAGGTCTAAAACCTCAATTTTTTTCAAATTATTCAATCCTTCAATTTTTTTAATTCTAAAATTATACTTAGTAGTTACAATAAAATGTCGCATTTCAAGTTAAATTAAACGTACCTATTTTTCCCCATTAACAAAACTCTCAAGTTTTCCAGAGTATCCAAATAATGAATATGTTCCAATTGATTATCATAGATATCTAAAAATACTAATGAAGGAAACAACTGTTTACTTAAGGTTTCTAAATTATTAACTAAATTGTGCTGTAACGACAGTAATCTTAGTCTAGGTTCTCCGTCTATTATAGGAATAACGGTCAGTCCACGTCTATCTAAGCTTATTCGGTCTGGATGAACTTCCTTCTCTTCTTGTAAACGTGATACATGAATAAATCCATCCGCATGTGTCTGTAATACAGGTTCACACAGACTTGAAGATTCATGCAGTTTCGTTATGTTAGAAGGATTTAATGTACTATGTGATCTAACATAAAAATTTCTTCTATCTTTAAGGGGTAAAGCTGGAGCTATTTGCAGTAGATGCTTATCATCTGTTTGTTGTTGAACATTTTGATCTATAGTTTTATTTTGGCCTTGTACTCGAACAGCTTTTTTCTTTTCCTACATACACCAAAATAAAATTACATGATTTCCTATCAACTTATTATTATAACAAATATACTCACAACTGTAGCAGCACTGCTACTAATTGGCATTTATAGTCCATAAAAATGTATTTTATAAAAAGGATTTCATCTAATTATCATTTTTTACATTTTTTTTTTACTTTGTTTGACAATTGTGACACAATTTTTCAAGTCTGTTGTTTGTTGTGGTTATGTAAGTTTAACCTAACTTTTCCTGCGTGTTGTATTAGCGTTAGCAAAGAGAATTTGTATATTTTTTGAAATTTCTCTTTGGCGTTAGCACAAGTATAAAGATAAAGATTCTTTATACTTGTGGCGTTAGCTTGTTAATCTATGGTGTTAGCGACAAAGCCAAGAAATTTCGAATAGTCCTCCTGCGGAATTTAATAAAATGAATATATCCAGCGTTTATTGTCTCCTTATAAGAAGACCGTTATATTTAACATACCAGTTATCCTTTCCACGAAATAATTATGCAAAGAAAGACTCGGGAAGTAAGTTTAGCAATGTTTTTTCTCACTTTTTCATTAATGTTTAAATTACAAATTTAATTTGTAATTTAAAAATTTGTAGGTGTTAGTATGGTAGGTGGAGCTTTAAAAAAGAAAAAATTGGCCAAAGTAGGGCCTATAGTAGAAAAGACAGTATTGCCTGTAGAAACTGATCCTGAAAGGCTAGTAAAATATGCTTGTGGTACAAATATTTACAAAACAGGTGAAGACGTGCTTCTGAAACCAGATAGTGAGTATCCAGATTGGCTATGGGATATTCGTCTAGGTCCAGCTCCTCCTTTAGAAGAATTAGATCCTAATTCTAAAGAATATTGGAGACGAATTCGAAAAATGGGTTTGAGAAGAAATAATAAACTTGCTCAACTTAAGAAATTTTAATTTTATATAATAGCAATTAGGTAACATAATTTAAAATTAATAAGCGCGATGTTAGAGATGAAAAATATACATATATTTGTTTTTTTATTAAGTATTTGATTTTGGCCTATATCCATATACTTTTCAAATTAGTAGGTAGTACTTGACAGGTGGAAGCCCTAAATAAGCACCCTCCTCGGGTGGTTTAAGTAAAATTTTACACACCTCATAATAAAACTGACAGCAGCATACCTACTTTTATATAAGTGCGGAAAGTTGCACAGAATGACATCATTGAGTTAAATTTAGACATGATGGTGAAGCTGTGGCCCAACTATAATCAAAAGTAGTAAAAAATTAAATAAGTAATTATCAATTTGTACATACATACATTTATTTATTTAAGAACTATGGTCAGTGGTGTAAAGACTACTTAATACAAAGTTTGTTTCTGTGCAAGTGCCTTTGAGACTGGTAAAGCACCGCACTTAAAAAAAATGAGAAGTTGGAATAGAATGACCTTTGCATGAAACGGACGAGCCATTAGGCGAGTCCAGTAAAACCACTTTGGATGTCAAAATAATGCACTTGGTTTCAATCTACCCTGTATAAATAAGTCAAAATTAGGAATACTCATACCCATTAACTTTACTACTTGGGTACTCGTTACCCCTTATTTACCTATTATGCGATTTCAACCCATGGCTCATGAACTGCTCTAGACCTCAAGCTCCCTACTCCCTCCCTCATTAAGATCATATTTTATGACGGCAAACCTGTTAACAATACTGCCAATGCAAAACCGCAAAAACAAACAAGTTGTCATGTGAATCACACAGAGGCCGAATGAGTGCAGGTGTTTAGAGAGTCATCGGGTACTAAAATGGGAACGGGGCAGCGAGTTGTTATCGGGTACCTGGGTACCCATCGTCATCCCTAGTCAAAATAAACTTTCAGAAAAATTGAAGACTTTTCAACATGTTGAAGCTTTGAAAATGTCAAAAATGAATAAAACAAAAGAGGTGGACATTTAAGTGCCCCACCCGGTACTGTCTGTAATAATAATCGCTTAAAGTAGTTACTTAAAGTGGAATTAATAAATAAATAAAAAGTCCTGTCTTGTCAGATTATTATACAGGTCCCAAATAAAAATATGTTCAATTTGGCAACAAAAACAAGAGATTATATATGTGATAGTCTCGGTATTTAGTTGTCTTCACAATTATTACAAACCGACGGTCTTACTTCTTAAATCGGGTGTTTCACGAACTTCAATAAAGTAGGTGTAACAACTATATTTAAAATTTAAACATTGTTTGTACGCGATATGACTCTCAAAATGAGGAAGTGTTAAATATTTAAATATTCAGTATTTTTATTTCTGTACGCAGACTTGTAGATATAACTTTTTGTGCTTAAGAACTTACGTGTACGTAAATACGTGTATATAGTGTTATTTAATCATGAAAAGTCATGTGATGAGTGAAATAACATTATTTCATGTTTCTGCATATAAAATTGATCCGCTAAGCTATCGCATAAATGCACAGACGACAGACTATTGCCAAAGTTCAGTTATTCGATTGTTTTTAATTTACTGATAATGATAATTATATATTGTGATTGTACGAACTATACCATAGCCGAGTTTTACCTTCTATTTATTTCAATATCGACAGTTATTTTTATTCTTAAAAGGTTCGATAGAATTTTATTCACACAAAGCAACTAGTATCTACTAATTTCACTATCGATAGAAAAAGAAAAAACTATTGAATAATTAATTCATTTTCATTCGATAGCACCCTACACTAATTGGAACACCGTAACATGTGTTTCCTACTGTAGTTGGTTTACCTTTATTACTCCAGAATGAACTGGTCAAATTCTTACCAAATAAAATAATTGCTGTACAAAAATCTCCAAGGTTGGGTTAGAAGTTAGAAATTTACACTATTTACAGTACATACTTCACCAATCAGGTTACCATCATCGTGACTTGATTGATACCAATTTTAATCATCTGATAATTTTATTGGCATTACTTAAGAGATTTAATAATCTTTGGTCATCTGTTCAACATTTGAAGTTTGAATATAAAAAATCTTTACGATATAAAAAAAATAACCCATTTGTTTTTAGCACTCAAGAACATGGATTCTAATTTCTAATAGACGCCTTATTGCCAAACACAAACAAAACTAATCCAAGAAAAGTGAAAAGTGCATCTTAAAAAAAATAATTAACCTAATGGTTACTAATATTTGCAAAATAAATTTAATCCTTGATTTTGCCTGTACTCAAATATTTCAGTCTTTCCATTTCAAATAAGCCACAAAAAAAAAAAGCCCTTTTTTATATTTTATAATTGAACTACTCAAGAAGAGAACCATTGCTAAAGTGATTATTATATATTAAAAAGAGCCATTAATATTATTTTTGAGGCTGCTTAATAAAAAAAAAATGCTTTTCCCAAATTATAGTCATCGTAGGTAAAATCAAAATGAAACTAGTTGCATACTGTACACATAGCTGTATTAATTTTATAACAGAAACAATTTTTAACAGTATAGCTTGGTATACATTTTTTTGTTCTTATTTTCAAATTACTGGAAAAATAATGAAAAAAAAAAGGAGAAATGAATTAGTAAACTTTTCATTAATTTTTAATGTAATGTGCAGTTATAATATAAAAAAACATCCACCACAGTTAGTAAAGCTTATAAAAGTATAAAAAAACAATATTGTGCAAATTAAACTTGCTCTAAATAAAACAAATAATAAAATATATAAAATACTGCAAACTTATATGGTGAGTCATAAATGCACGAAATTTAAAATAAGTACTTTGAATAAGAACTATTAATTTTATAATTGTATTCCACATAACTTATAGTATAGTTCGAAAATTTTGAAAGTAAAACCAAATATGCTTAATCACAAATTACCACTCTAGATTTTTTTGAATTCAAAAATATTATTTTTTACATTTTAATACAACCAAACATATTTATTATCATCGTATATATATTAAACATATTAACAACTCACCATCTCCTCATCTCATATTACATATAGATTTTTAAAATAAAACATATATGTGCTTGTATAAACTAAAGTTGAATACTAGAACAAGAATACACGAAAAACATACATCAAAATTCTTAAAAAATATGCTGCAGAATGTTATAAATAAATTTAAATACAAGATAGGTATGTACAGAATAGTTGAATGAACAAATCTTAAAAACAGTTAGTTTCTCAGAAACGACAAATATACAGTGTGTCCCACGATTAATGTTACAGCAAATACTTCTGTTATTGTAGTTAATGCAAGAAAAAAATGTTTCATACAAATGCTGTGAAGGTGTCTAAGATATAGTATAGAAACAGATGTATAAGGTTTTTTGTGTAGGGTGTCTCAAAAATTAGATGCTGCCCAAACTTAATGACATCCTGTACAAATTTGGATATAGCATTCTCACAAATACTCCGATATAGTATTTTAAGGTCTACCTCCAATAAGGGATGTTTTCTAAAAAGGATGTGCAATGAAAGATAAGTGATTAGTAGACTTTGTCCAAATATATTAATTATAGCATACAAATTAAAAAAAATTGTTTATACTTTATTAAATCTCTTTTGAGACATCCTGTCTAAAATGTTTTCACAGAATAGAACTTAGCTATCTACACAACTTTAGGATGAAACATTTTTTTGTATTCCCTATAAGAACAGAGTTATTCACTGTAATATTAATTAAGCATTATAAATTTTGACATCTCATGTCGAAGACCTAAATTTACATTGCAATGTTAAAATATAAAAATATAAAATTGAATTGATGTATATATGCAATGCTAAACAAAAATAATAAAAACAATTTAAAAGATTAGTTTAATGTTAGGTTTCGCTGCACTGAGTTTATTGTTACCATCAGGAGTTCTTGGCCTGATTCTTAGATTTGTGGGCGTTCTTCCACCAGGTGTTCTTGGAGTGGTTAGTAAAATGTTTGTGGGAGTTTTGCGACCTACTGTTTTGGTAGATACTGGTGTAGAAACTGGTGGTGCTTCTGATGGGATTATGGTGCTCCTACAATCCTCTCTGTTTGAAAGTTCATTCTGAAAAGAGGAGTAGTACATATATTAACTATACTTACATATTTACTGAGTGGAAAATGTTTTATCACATTCAAGTTTTTAATACAGTTGACAATTAAGAGTGGAGACTGTAAATTAATCTTTCCACCACTGTTTAAAAAAAAATAATAAATAAATAATAAAACCTTTAATGTCATTTATATTTTCCCTACAGTAGATTGGAAAAGGAAATGTAAGATAATTCTCAACTCATAAACAGTTAATCATCGACTTTACATACAACTTTGAGTAAATTATTTTACACAAAAACAAACCATTGTCCATTACACACTACCCTAATACAATACATGCACTAACACCGAGTAGTTAGAAGAAGCAAAAATAAATCTTGTGTTGATAATTAACTGTGTAAGTGGAAGAAAAACATATCCGCCAAAAGCTTTTTAGTTGTCAGTTGTTTCCAAATCAAATGGTTTTTCACTCTGGTTGTTTTTTTATTTTAAAAATCACTCAAATAGTACAAAACAAGTAGTGTTGGTCATATTGTGCAGCTCAAAGTTTTTCGCCACTTTTATTTATAGACATACAAATTTTTAATATAATAAACCAGCTCTAATCCATGAAACTCAAATTTTTCAGCAACTTTCGTTTCGGGCACAAATTTTTACAACACATTCTTAATCAAACTGATAAAACTATTATGCTGGTATGTAGTACATACCATTAGTGATAGTAGGTATATTATTCACAGAAATTTCAACATTCGCTGGTTGTGTTGTGTTTTGACTGGAAACTTTTTTTAGTATTTTACTTTGAGCAAAAGTAATAATACTATAAACATAAGTATAATATTTCTACCAATGAGTTTGGGTTGATGTAAACAATTATAAAACTTATGTATTAATTGATTTTGTTTTATAATATCGAATGCAATGCCAAAGGCACATTCTTTCTGGGCTCCTTCTTGTAGCAGGTCAGTCTATAAGAGCCACTATTATCAAAATTATAAAAATTGTTTGTCCGATTCTTTGTGAAATACAACATTATTCCTTGGCACCCACTTTGGCACTATTGATGACATTACTTACGAAAAGTAGGAAGAAAATCTACTTGGAGCATGATCTTATTAATATTTGGAGCAAAGTGACCCCTTCGAAATAATAAAAATGAATAATTTAAGCTTATAGAAAGATATGCATAGCTTTCTCAATATCAGTAGGTAAAGCTAAAAATCTGTCATCAATGGTTGCTCTTATTCTAAGGGTTAAAAGTTAAAACTGTATTATCGAGTATGTAATTTTTGCGGTTCTTCTATTAAAATCTGAAAATCACATTTCTCCCAGTGAAATTATATTTTGTTTTTTAGTTTTATGCAGTACATATTTTTAAGTGCGAGTTATATTTATAGGGGTAGTACATTTCAACCATAGCAACAGAATATTCCAAAGATATTCCGATATTTTTGAAAATTTAGGCATGAAAAACTATTATTTTTTTTAACAATAATTCAAGTGACACAATCATGTTATTAGGAAAATAATTACACAACTTATGCGAGAAAGCATGTACACTGACCAAAAATAATAAATTTATTACTAAAACGCTTTTCATATGCAACCCGTGCAATGTCAGGTGTAAGTAAACTCTTATGGATTGTTTGCCAGTAAAGTCATGCGGTACCTTTTTCTATTACCCTTTAGTTTCGTTTTGCTACTGTCAAGTTTGCACTGCACACTACATTGGTTTCAGTTGCTGAAAGGTGAATGGTATAGCTGTGCAACCCTTGTGAATTTTAATTAAAAACTGTCAGTATAATTCACAAACTAGCTCAGTGTCATGTAAAATGAAAGTTAAAGAACCAAACCAAGCATGTTAATCGGCATGCACGGCAGTATTTTGGGACTCCATACCCGTTACTTAACTAAAAAGTACTTAAAATAAAT
This sequence comes from Pogonocherus hispidulus, assembly GCA_963924545.1. Taxonomy (NCBI): domain Eukaryota; kingdom Metazoa; phylum Arthropoda; class Insecta; order Coleoptera; family Cerambycidae; genus Pogonocherus; species Pogonocherus hispidulus. The sequence continues at coordinate 75,741,238 of OZ004693.1, forward strand.
AAATTCATTTAAAACTGGGTTGATTTGTTTTTATTTGGTTACCTACATCATTACAGTTGTCACTGCTAACCAAACATATCTGAATACCTGATGAGTCGCCCAGATGATATCTAGTGACATCAGCATAAGATTTTTATGTTAAATAAGAATTTAACTGAATTTTTTTTTTAATTATGAAGAATTTAGATTAGTATTCTTGAAAAGTAGTACCATTTCCACCATAAATATGTCCCACTCACACTTAAAAACACACCCTGTATATAAATCAATATTTGGTATCGGAAATTATTTAAATTTGATAACTATAAATATTCTTAATTTTAAAAAATTATAAATTATATAACTATTATAAATCTATAGTATTGTATGTCACGTTATTATTTAATTTATAAAATTAAGACATCCAGACAACACAGTTGTAATTTTAGAGTTTGTCATCCCCACATTTTAAAGCTGTAATATTATACCAATAACAACTAAACTATAAAAAGTAAACAACTATAACAACTGATTATACATGAAGGCAATATACAGGCCTTGCCTAAAGTAACACCCCCACCTTAATTTTTGAATGAGTTGAGGTGAAAATGTATGATAAATTGTATAAAAAATACTTCTTTCTACTGGCAAACGGAATTTTGACAACTGATAAATGGCGCCAGAGTCGCTATCGGCATATATTTTTTTAACAGCAAATAGGTTGTAACACATCGTTTGAAAGATATTTCAATGGTCTTCACACCAGTTGTTAAAAAATTAAAATCGAGTCATCCGTTTCAGTTACAAGCCTTTCTGTGTCTCATTCGGCGAGTAAAAAGACCATCGTTCACTTTAAATGATAATATAAGGTAATCTAAGAGGTTTGAATTCTCAAAAAAAGAAAATGTTTTCTATAGGTGATAAACCTGGAGAATGTGTTGGCTTTCAATTAATTTCTAACAGCAAAAACATATTCTTCAATAGTACACATTTTAAATTGAAAACCACAAAAAATAAATACAATAATGAATAAATGGTAACAAATAAAATATAACAAATAAATGATAGAAAGATAACTAAGCAAACAATGATAAATGATAAACAACTACTAACTAAAAGTCAAAAACTGTAGCACGCAAAATAAATTAAAATGATTCAAAGCCAACACATTCGCCGATTTAATACCTATAGATACATTTTTTGAGAATGCAAATCTATTAGATTACATTACGTTAACATTATTTGGTTAAAACATTTAAAAATTGAGAGTGAACAATGTCTTTTCACTCGCCGAATGAGACGCTTGTTAACTTGAAAACGGATGACTTGATTTTAATTTTTTAACTACTGGTGTAAAGAGAATTGAAATTGAATAACATGCTATTTAAAAAAAATGTGCCGACACCGACTCTGACGCCATCTATCAGTTGTCAAAATATTGTTTGCGGGTATAAAGTACCTAGAATATTTTATACCATTCATTCTACATTTTGTTTGAGGTTGGTTGATATATCAACTAGTTCAAAAGCTAAGGTGGGAAGGTTACTTTACACGGATATGTGTTAAAAACGCACAATGTAATGTGTTAGATGCTCTGCAACATTTAAAAATAATAATGGAAGCGATTAGATGATTCACAACATTCAAAAAGCAAAATGTAAAAGACAAAAGGTATTAAAAATACTGACCCTATTCTATTATAGTCCCACATACTGAACTGAACGCCAGTGGGCGCTCCTGCAAAAAAATAATTATTTATTTCTTATTTCATTGCATAAATAATACGTGATATAAAATTAAGTAGAAAAATTACTACACTCATATGTGGCACCATGTTGAAACGTGAAAATGAAAGTGCCTTAGATATGTATTTAATTAAATATGTTTAGTGGATTATTTTTTTCTCACTCTCACAATCACATCTTCCGATACAACACAGAAAAGAAAGAAGAACCCTTATAGTTGAAAGCTTGGTTAGTAAGAAACAAAAAGGAGAGCAAATTTGAAAGAAAAAAAGATAAACTGGACAACTTCATGCCTTCAAAGGTATTGGAAAAAATTCTTTTCATACTTGTTAAACCTCCTTTCCAATAATTTTAAATTCGTCACATTGTTTATGCTTATTGACCTTCTTTATTGACCATTTACAAATATGAAACACAAAATACCTCAAATAATGGTGTAGATAAAGGATAATTGACATTTACTGACTTGGCTAAAATTTTCCTATTGCAACAGTCAATTAATTTAAATAAAGTTCTAAATTTGAACCATATCCATATCAAGCTGTATCCATACTATAAGGGTAAAAAACACTGTTTCATATTTAATTGTATAATGATGAATTTAAAAAAAATTATAGTCAAAGTTAAATCCAGTTAAAAACCCGTTAAACTACGAGCCCTAACAACTAAATGTTGGGACAACATAATATTTTGGAAATAATACAATGGCTTATCAAAACGACTGAATTATTTTGTTTATTTTTTTAAACCCAAACATAACAATATATTCTAGACTATTTGAAAACATTTTCGTGCCATGGTAAAGGAATAGGCATTAATCATAGCGTACTTTGTCATTGGAAGGTCAAATTTGCTGACAACTAAATGTTGGGACAAACAAGAAGCAACTTTAATTTAATCCGGGGTCACATCGCCCTTAGCTTTAACGACTGCTTGAACTCTTGCAGGCATTGTATTAACCAAGGACTGACACGTTTGAGGAGAAAAATTATCACAAATCTCTTGTAGTTTTGTCCGCAAATCAGAAATAGTGCGTTGAGGATGGTTTCTTAAATACTGCTTCATTTTATGCCACACAGTTTCTATCACATATAGATCCGGAGTGCTGGCTGGATGAGATAAAACCTTTATATTATTATCACCAAACCATTTTTTGGTAGATTTTGCCGAATGACATGATGCTCCATCTTGCTGGAAGATGAAATCCTCATTAGGAAACAATTTTGCGCGCTAGGTAAAAGTGAGGTCTGAAGTATCTCTGGTTATTTTTAAGCATTTACAGTACCATCTATAAATTTTAAAATGCATAAGCCCCTTGCCGACATGCAGCCCCAAACCATAATTCTCTTTGGAAACTTCACAACCCTTTTTAAGCAGTCTTTATGAAAAGCTTCTGCTTTATTACGTATTATCCGTTTACGGTGATCTCCAACGCAAACATCAAATTTCGCCTCATCACTAAATATTATTTTATTCCAGTCATTTTCTGTCCACAGAAGTTTAGATTTTGCCCAATTGTAACGGTTTTTATTTTGAATCTCTGTCAATAGCGGTTTTTCTTCGGCCTAAATACGAATTTGTATCAATTTTTTGCTAATGGATGAACCATACAAAACTGAACTTGTAAAATCCCAAACCGCATTTATGAATGTATTTTCAGCAACATTCTCTAGATATATTTAATCCACTTGCCCTGTTCCATTGAGCAGTTATGTCTCGAACGGTACCGTACTTCTCGTTGATTTGCATAATTTAACTAAATTTCGTAAATCTCTTTGTGAAACAACTTTTGGTCTCCCCGAACTTTTACATCGAACATCCACATTGGCAGACTCACCATATTTTTTCACTATATTATAGACTGTGGTCTTTAGAATAAGTAAATTACTAGAAATTTTACGCATTGTCTTGCCCGCGTATTGGTGAATGATAAATTCACGTAATTTCTGTTCGGTAGCTTTTCCACGACCCATTATTCCAATTTAAATTAACAAAATTTAAATATTTCAACAAATACTACTACTTACAACTATTTACGTCACTTACAAACTGTCAATGAATAAATAAAACGTTTTTTTGATGTTTATATAGCGTATTTTAAACATTTTAAATGTGAGATTTGTGCTTGTCCCAACATTTAGTTGTCAGCCAATTTGGTCTTCCAATGACTAAATGCGCTATGATTACTACCGATTGCTTCACCATGGCACGAAAATGTGTTCAAATAGTCTAGGATATATTGTTATGTTTGTATTTAAAAAAATAAACAAAATAATTCAGTAGTTTTGATGAGCCATTGTATTATATCCAAAATAATACCTTGTCCCAACATTTAGTTGTTAGGGCTCGTAGTTAAAAAAGTTCAATTATTTTATTCAGTCAATATTGCTACTGTGGAAACAGATTCCTTGACTATGTGGAATTTCATTCCTTTAGGTAATGGCAAGAACCGGCATCCTGAATAGGATCTCAAATCTGACAAATCTCTTAGTCATTTCTGGTCTTAGGGTGTGATATTTGATAATGTTCCTTATTAACAGCAAAAAAACTGTTTTTATATTACTCGTAAGAAGCAATAGTGTCCCCTCCAGTAGCTATAGCTAGATAGATAAATATTGCAGAAGAAAGCATTGCTTAAAAAAAGAAACCAAATAACCTTCTTAGAATACATTGCCTGCAATATACAGCATGGGGATTGCATGTCACGATTCAATATAAAACACGATATATGCTTCTCTTCCTATAATAGTGGTATGCTGCTCCCTCACAAGTATCATATTTTTATACGAATTGTGAAACATAATCCCCTGCCAAATTATACAATTACAAGTTAAAAATTTTACATAAAAGATAAAAAAAAATCAATCTAATTTTACATACCTGAAATTCACCATAATCAGCTGCGAAAGTTTCGTTAGGATTGGCTCTAGTCTTATCTCTATGCGCACTTAGTCGTCGAATTTTGTTGAGGCGTTTTTTTCGTTCAACAGAAAGACGTTTGACGCGACCAGAAACAGATGTAATTTTAATGGAAGGTGGTACGGGGGTTTCTAAAAAAAGTTTAAATAATGTGGCATTTATAATAAAATAATTAATATGTAAGTAGAATGAATGCTTATATTTTTTAATTTTAAACTAGCAATTTGTGATGTGAGTCTGACGTTTTTCACTGGAAATATTTCCATTTTTAGCTATTAGCCAGCTAAAAAAAGTACATGTTTGCCATCTGAAAATAATTTGGTCTAAATTCCAAACTCGACCTTGTGACAATTAATGAAAATTAATTTCAAATGAAACTTGAAATTTCTGAAAGTTTCCAAATATCCTGCGAAACTTTCAAAATTTATGACATTTTTGAAGTTATTGAAACTTTTCATAGAAATACATGAAATATTTCAGGAAATTTTCTGAAACTTCCAATTTTTATTATTTTTCCCAATAAAATTCTGACATTTCCATTTTCTACAGAAGTTCCTCAGAAAGTCTTGTATCATCTGGTATTTGATTCATAGACTATTTCATTTAAAGTTAAAAGAAGACAAAGCTACTGATTGCAAGCTACAAAAAAGTACAAAAAGTATTTGTAAATACTTTTGTAAATAAAAAAATGTCTCAATATTACAGCACATACTGCAGCAACTGCACAAAATGCAAAGAATCTAATTCAATAAATTCTCCTCGTGTGTCAGCAAACCCAAGAACCAGAGGATAAATAAATTTTTTGAACAGGTAGGTATCTGTAGAAACACAGGTCAATTTTTGGTTCTTTCCGGTTCTTTCTAATAATTTTTTTAATAAACAAGTTCTTTACTTTTAAGTTTCTCCCGCATGTCTATGAGCTTAATGTGCATCAAATTAGAATCTAGTCTGTTATATACTTAAGCTATTACTGCATAAAAATAAAAAAAATTGCAATTCACAAAATGAATGAAATAATATATGGAAATATTTGAAAGATTTTATAAAGTATTTAAAACTTTCATAAGAAATTGAAAACATTCATAAATTTCTTCTATTTCTAAAATTTAAAAAAATTCATTAAATCCAAATTTTAGGATTTGAATAAAATATTTCAATTTTATAAATTTCATGAAATTTAACACTATTTGTACGACATATTCGCTGTTACTGGTTCAAATAAAATATTTTAAATCTGGTGTTAAAAACTTTCAGTAAAATAAAAAATATGTTAGTAATATGAATATAGCATATAGGTATTATGAACATCTTGAAAGGGGTTGGAACCTTTGGTGTGAAGATATCACTGACGTAGTTTTCCAGATAACACCAAAACACTATACTGCACTAACAGCCATCTGGAGATGATTAAAACTCTTTTAATTTAGTTTTAATCATCCCCAGATGATGCCAACTTGGTTGGCGAAACAAACGTCGAGTGCAGTAAAGTGTTTTGGTGTTATGTGGAAAACTATGTCAGTTATGAACATCCTTTCGTTAAATATTAATATTCATTCTATTTATATTATACTAAATTATTTTTTGGTATATGTTATAAATAAAATATACTTGTCACAATTATGACATTATTAAAAACATTAATAAAATCAATATTTTCTCCTGAATGTTTAAGGTTAAGTTTAACACAAAAATAATAATTTGAATGTCTGTGGCTGTGAAGGATGAATCAGAAACAAAACTATAATAAATAATAAGTGCAATTTATATTTTCAACTTTGTAACATGACCATGAGAAACCAAACCATGAATCACCTTTCTCCAAATTCAAAGTCCATTGACCACCAATACTTAATTTGATAATTTGTGGTGGTAAACAGAAATAATTATAACTTAAAGAAGTAATATTACTATGCACATGTAAAACATTTAATTTATATTTGAAACTGATATTATTAATTTATATTTTATATGTCTAAACACATACATTATCATGTACTTACCAAATAATTACATTAATTAATACTAAAACTTTTTTCATGTTGAAATCTTACTTTATTTTAATTAAATCATTTTATTTGCATTAAAATTTATAAGCAATCCTTTGGGAAATAGCCAAAATGTTTAAAATTTTGGTGCAGTGTACTCTACTTTTATGTGTGAAAAGTTTTGAGGAGATAAACATTACCAAAGACAGATGTGAAGGATTAGAAGAACTGAGAAATCAAATAGACTGCAAATTTAATCCTGATGATAATTTGAATGTTCCAGAGATCATAAAAAGACATGGTTACCCCTCTGAATCTCATACTATTGCAACAAGTGATGGATATTTATTAACATTGCATAGGATACCGGGGACAAAGAATGGAAAGCAGGGTGATCAACCCGTGTTGCTACAACATGGCTTGTTAGGAAGTTCTGCCGACTGGATTTTAAATGGAAATAATTCTTTAGGTAATAATTGTTTCTTTTTGTATTTATCAAGAAATTATAGCAAACATAGTGACAGTATATTATATTTTAGTTCAGCTGAATGACACTGAACTGCCGATCATTAGTTTGTTCTCTGCTTGATTGAACTGCCGATCATCTATTATTTCCACCAGCACCTTTTTACACATAAATTAAATGTTTTCAGGTTTCATTATTTTTATTTTTCATTTCAGGCTTTGTATTAGCCGATCAAGGCTATGATGTTTGGCTGGGAAATGCAAGAGGAAACACATATTCGAGAGGGCATCTCTCACTGCCACCGTGGAGTGCACAATATTGGAATTTTAGTTGGCATGAAATGGGAGTCTATGATTTACCAGCAGAGCTTTACCATATTAGTAACATTACAGGTAACAAAGGAAAATTTCATTTATTTAATTTAATATCAATAATATCTGTAACTTATTTGTGGTGCGTTTTCATGTTTCATTATCGTCTTTTTTTGGGACTAGACCACCTGTAAAAAAATTTAAAAAAAAACCAAAGAGGAAATCAGAAATATTCAAATTAAATATTTTATAAAGTGTGCCTTGATACTACAATTTTATTACTTCTGGTTTCCTGTTTTTTTATTATTTTACAGGTGGTATAATCCCAAAAAAGAGTACAATGAATTATTAATATCAATAATATTAATATCTATCCAATTTCTGTCAAATTCAAAATGTTAATTCCTGAAAAACATTAAACTGTACATCGATCTTATAGTACTAGATACGGCATAGGGTATTTAACAGCATCGAGATTGTTTTGTTAACATAAAGTCACGGACTTGGAGCTCTGCGGTATGAGCGGGGAGTAGGGTAGAAAACGGCTGTTTGACACTAACAATTTTAATACAAAAAATCTATTGAAATCTGTTTGTAGATCTACATTCAAATCATTTTATAAATTTATATTCAGAAATTTATATAATAATTTGGACTAGTTTTACACGAGCTAAAATTTATTAAAAGAAAATGATATAATTATTGTACAAAATACTTTTTTAGTGTTTTTCTAACCATTTAACCCCCTACATTTATTTGATACTTAACCTTGTTTTCTTTAAAACGGTTTTCATTATTTTATAACTAGCAAAATCTGATTAAAATATATACAGGGTGTTTACTTTTAAGTGTATACAAATCGATAAAAAGTTCAATTTGAGATATTTTCAAAAACCTTTTTTTGTTTGAAATGTTTTCTAAAAACGCTCCTTTTGACATTATTACTTTTGTCAAAATGCAAATCCAGGGACGGCTACGATTTTTTAATACCCGCAATTTTCACGAAAACCATTTAGCGATTTTTTGATTTAAAATCTTATACAACGGCACTAATCAGGACCCGTAAAACCCTCATTTACCAAATTTGAACAAAAAATATAGAGGGTGTTCAGTTCTACACCGTGTTAAATTTGAGCAAAATAAGGACTTCAAAAGCACCGGGCGAGTCAAGCGTGCCATGGAATTATTTCAAAACAGTTGAGGAATTTACAGGACCACTCAAAGTGTCGGTGGACAAAATTGCAAGAAGAAATATACAGGATGTTTTTCTCTACAGCGTGTGAAATTTTTTACTTTTTTCGATTTTTATGATGGTCAAGTTTGCCTTGTAAAATGTAAAATAAATTTATTTTACATTTAGTAACATTGTTTCAAAAATCCAAGGCAAACTTGACAATCATAAAAATCGAAAAAAGTAAAAAATTTCAGACGCTGTAGAGAAAAACATCCTGTATATTTCTTCTTGCAATTTCAAAACTGAACATCCTCCATATTTTTTGTTGACATTTGGTAAATGAGGGTTTTTACGAGTCCTGATTAGCGCCGTTGTATAAGATTTTAAATAAAAAAAACGCTAAATGGTTTTTGTGAAAATTGCAGGTATAAAAAAAATCGTAGCCGTCCCTGGATTTCCATTTTGATAAAAGTAATGTCAAAAGGAGCTTTTTTTTAAAACATTTCGAACAAAAAAAAGGTTTTTAAAAACATCTCACAAAATAAACTTTTTATTGATTTACATACGCTTAAAAATAGACACACTGTAGAGAATGATTATTTGTCTTATGCTACTCTATGGGCTAAGGCAATTTTAATAGCAACAAGTTTAAAACTTTACAGGAAAAATGCTTAAATGTTAGAACTTTGGGTTCTACATCGGGTTTTACAAAATAAATGTTAAATAGATCGCATAGAAATTTTTACACTTGTTGGATTAATAACCTTCATATAACCTCACCATTATTTTCAAAAAAAGATACCACTATTGAGGTAAATTATTTCAGTTCAAAGCAACTATCTCTTAATTATTAATTAATATTACATTACTTATTATGACTAATTGTTACTTGTACAAGGTGGCCCGTTTAATATGGGCCTATACCTTATCTCAGAAACTATAAGTCCTATGGAAATAAAATTATATGAAATTGTTTTTCTCAAAGTTATCTTCAATTTTTTAATATTTTCAAATTTATAACCTGTTTATATACAGGGCGATGAACTAAAGTTCCTTTTTTTTTAAATAGCACACCCTATATATTATTACATTTTCAGAAAGCCCTTCTAAAGACAAGTTCAATGATATATGACATGATGGGTCTGACGCCCACCGTTTCGGAATTATTGACAATTATCTTCAGGAAATAGCCCATATTAAAATCGTGCTAGAAAAGTTAATAATTAAGTTTTTGAGCAGTAACTTGCGCCAAGAGATTTCTAATTTTATTGACTTTATTATGTAATTACTCAATATTCAGTTTATAAAAAAATGTTTACCGTGTTGCCACATTTCGAAAACCATAAATTTTCACGATTTTTTCAAATGGAACACCCTGTATATTGTTACATTTCTAGAAAGCCCTTCTATCGACAAATTCAGAGATATATGATATGATGGGTTTGTATCCCATCGTTTCTGAATGATTACCCTCAGAATATGGGATTTTAATATTGGCTATTTCCCGAAGATAATATTTTTTTTAAATAACCCTACTCAATAACTAAGATAATACTCAATAACTCCGAAACGGTGAGCATCAGATCAGACCTATCATATTTTATATCATTGAACTTGTCTTTAGCTTTCTGAAAATATAATAATATATAGGGTTATTTAAAAAAAAGTATTATCTTCGGGAAATAGCCAGTATTAAAATCCCATATTCTGAGGATAATCATTCAGAAACGATGGGATACAAACCCATCATATCATATATCTCTGAATTTGTCGATAGAAGGGCTTTCTAGAAATGTAACAATATACAGGGTGTTCCATTTAAAAAAATCGTGAGAATTTATGGTTTCCGAAATGTGGCAACACGGTAAATTTTTTTTATAAACTGAATACTGAGTAATTACATAATAAAGTCAATAAAATTAGAAATCTTTTGGCGCAAGTTACTGCTCAAAAACTTAATTATTAACTTTTCTAGCACGATTTTAATATGGGCTATTTCCTGAAGATAATTGTCAATAACTCCGAAACGGTGGGCGTCAGACCCATCATGTCATATATCATTGAACTTGTCTTTAGAAGGGCTTTCTGAAAATGTAATAATATATAGGGTGTGCTATTTAAAAAAAAAGGAACTTTAATTCATCGCCCTGTATATAAACAGGTTATAAATTTGAAAATATTAAAAAATTGAAGATAACTTTGAAAAAACCATTTCATATAATTTTTTTTCCATGGGACTTATAGTTTCTGAGATAAGGTATAGGCCCATGTTAAACGGGCCACCTTGTACACTACTTGCGTTGCTTTGTACGTATTTTTAATAAATTTCTTGCGAGAAAATGAAATCATTTTCAAATATTCTCAAATTTCATATCAAAATTGATAAATCTTGAAAGTTTGTATAACACCTTACATTTCTAAAAAGTATTTCTTGTAACAAATCTGTACATACATTTTTTTGTAAGAATGTGATTGTGTCAAATGGCTCTTACAACTGACAAAATATGATTGAAATATAATATAGAGAATGATTATTTGTCTTATACTACTCTGTTGATTATGGTAATTTTAACACCAAAAGCAAAAAGTTTAAAAAACCCATAGGAAGAAATTCTCAAATCTTAGAACTTTGTTTGTTGCTAGGAAAACTTGGAGACATAATATACATTGGACATTCCATGGGAACCACTCAGTTTTTTGTTCTGTCCTCCACACTACCCCAAGCGGCTAAAAATGTTAAACTGATGATAGCACTAGCACCGGCAGCTTACATGACACATATTAGATCGCCAATAAGATACTTGGCACCATTCGTCAATGACTTTCAGTGGATAGCCGACCACCTAGGCTTAAATGAATTATTACCCAATTATAAGTTGTACAAATTTCTAGCTTATGAATGTGAGAAGAACCATTCTCAAAAAATATGTGAGAATATCTTATTTGTTCTATGTGGATTTGATAAACAGGAATTTAATATAAAACAACTTCCAACTATTTTAAGCCATGACCCAGCTGGTACATCCACTAAGACTGTACTTCATTATGCCCAAGAAATTAAAAATGAAGGAAACTTTCAAGAGTACGATTATGGGCCAGCAGGTAACATGATTAAATATGGAACTCCTACACCACCACAATACAAGTTGGAAAATATAAAGAGGCCAATTTACTTAATGTATGCAGAAAATGATATTTTAGCCAGTTACATCGATGTTGAACGCTTGGCGAGAAAATTAACAAACCTTGCTGGAATGTACAAGGTACCACTGGACGTTTTCAATCACATCGATTTCATATTTGGTAAAGATGCCTATAATTTAGTGTATAAACCTCTTTTAAAAGTCATGCGGAACTATACAGAGTATTAGAATAGTTTTGACAATTGTAATAAGATTTTTTTCTGTTTAATTCAATAGAATGTTGATAATTATATCGCATTTTCAATTGTCTGAAGGATGAATAAATAATATTTAAATAATTAAGTTTTTATCAGAGTATAAATATTTAAATTAGAATAAAACTTGTTATAATACAGTGAGTTGTAAATGAAATTTTTCAAACCAGTGACTTTACTCAGTGAATATATTTTTATAATTTTTTTTTGTGTATTATTGATGTAATTATTATTATAAGATAGATAATACTTAAGATTCAAGTTGTTTTATAGATTTTTTTTTTATAATATATGTGATAATGTAGATATAAAGCTGTTTTTTTATTATTATGCTTGTACAGGGTGACCCATTCGTCTGGGATTCCTTTATTTCTCCACTATTATCAACTTTAGAAAAAAATATCTAATACAAAAGTTTTCAGAAATAATAAGGGCTATAATTTAAAATTAGTTACAGATTTACAGGGTGTTGGCATCCTCCCACACCTATAAAAAATTTCTTATTTTAAATGGAACACCCTGTATATTATTAGCTCATTGGATTCCTCATCGCAAGTGCTTTCACTTCATATAACATTTGTTATAGCTAAACTTTATAGTTTCTAAGATATTTAATATTTTGTGTAAAAAATGACAAATGCAGACTTTGGTGAAAATAATAGTATCTTCCTTAGTTTTCACATTTCGATAATAAATATTGGTATTCGTTTAGTATAAGCCATGGCGAATATTTTGCTGCATATAAATGTTTTATAAATTATACAGGGTATTAATAATCTCGTAACAAAATTGGAAAACTGTAAGGGCCAACATCTCGTTTATTTTAAATGGAACACCCTGTATATTTTTAATGGATCAGATTCAGAATTGAAAACTCTATCGATCCATATTAGTATGTTATATACCCAAAGATAATAGTTTTCGAGTTATTTTGAAATTTAAAATATTTTACTCTTTGGTTACAAGTTAAACATAAATTATAAGCCTAGACATTAGTCAAACACAAGTTAGTGTGTTTAAAGGATAACAAATTTCATCCCTACTAGATTAAGTTACATCAAGCTCTACGTCCAAATTACTTTGAAAAACGGCTACAATTTTGTGAACAGATGTTGGAAATAATAAACAATGAAGAAATATTTCTAAATTTTGTAATGTTCAGCGAAGAAGCAACGTTTCATAAAAATGGAAATGTGAATCGTTGCAATTTTCATTTTTATTCAACAGAACAACCAAATTTTTTGAGAGTTGTCAATAATCAAGGCTAATGGACTATAAATTGCTGGGGAGCAATTTTAGGATAGCACATAATAGGTCCATATTTTTTTGAAAATCCACTTACAGGAGAGACATATTTAGATTTTTTATAAAATTACCTTTAGGAATATCTATCTATTGGATGATATTCCCTTAAATATCTTACCAAGACTATGGCTTCAGCAGGATGATGCCCCCGCGCACTATAGCGTTAATGTAAGAAATTTTTTGAACGGGCATTTTCCAAATAGATGGATTGGTCGAGGGGGTCCAGTAAATTGGCCTGCCGCGTTCTCTAGACCTTACATGTCTGGATTTTTTCTATGGGGATACGTCAAAGATAGAGTATACAGCATGTCTCCGACAGCGGACGATATGAGAGAAAGAATTAGACATTGCTTCCGAAACATTACACCAGATATCCTAAGAAATGTGCAAGTTTCATTTCGAACAAGACTTGAACTGTGCATTCAGCAACAGGGTGGACTGTTTGAAATGAAATAAAATAAAATTTAAAGAAACTGTTATTGTCTAAGCGTAGGTAGGTTAATCTTTAGAAGGGTTGAGGAAAATCTCATTTATATTAAAAAAATCAAAAATTTATTTTTATTACATTGTACTGATAACTTTTAAAAATATCATGTTACGTTAGTTATTTATTTGAATAAAAAAAATATTACAAGAGTTTGATTTAAATCATGATTTTAATTATGATTTAAATTCACTTGATAAATTTGTTTCCAAGCCATCTAGGCTCACAATTTATGTTTACTTGTAACCAAAGAGTAAAATATTTTAAATTTCAAAATAACTCGAAAACTATTATCTTTGGGTATATAACATACTAATATGGATCGATAGAGTTTTCAATTCTGAATCTAATCCATTAAAAATATACAGTGTGTTCCATTTAAAATAAACGAGATATTGGCCCTTACAGTTTTCCAATTTTGCTACGAGATTATTAACACCCTGTATAATTTATAAAACATTTATATACAGCAAAATATTAGCCATGGCTTATACTAAACGAATACCAATATTAATTATCAAAATGTGAAAACTAAGGAAGATACTATTATTTTCACTAACGTCTGCATTTGTCATTTTTTACACAAAATATTAAATATCTTCGAAACTATAAAGTTTAGCTATAACAAATGTTATATGGACTGAAAGCACTTGCGATGAGGAATCCAATGAGCTAATAATATACAGGGTGTTCCATTTAAAATAAGAAAATTTTTATAGGTTTCGACGGATGTGAACACCCTGTATATCTGTAACTAATTTTAAATTGAAGCCCTTATTATTTCTGAAAACTTTTGTATTAGATATTTTTTTCTAAAGTTGGTAATAGTGGAGAAATAAAGTAATCCCAGACGAATGGGTCACCCTGTAGATTAAAAAAATTAATAAATATGATCCTTATTCAGTCATATATTTTCGGTGAATTGGTATTCGGTATTTTTATAAAATATATTTTTTTTATATTTATTAGGATAAAAATTATTAAGATTGAATCGGTAGAAAATTTTTAATTCAATTTTGAAATTTTATTCTATATTCGTGACGCCACTAAGCGAAAACTAGGGAATATGTATCTATAAAGAGGCCACACTGATAATATGTGGCTAGTTTCAGTTTGTAATGACAGTCGACAATTCGATAATAATTGACATTTGAAATTTCCTATTTGTGTTTGACTTGACAACTTGACGTGTTGTATTGTTGTTTTCTTGTGAAGTAAACTTTTATTAAACATGGAGCAAGGTTTTATAGCGGCTAAGTCCAACAATTTACCGGTTACAGATCCTTTTATGATAAAGATCCTATAGATCCTTTCAGAAATAAAAGGGATGAAAAATGTAAGGTTAGTATTTAACTTAACAGTATTACTGCAAAGTCGATTAAATATATTCAAAAATTACCTGTAGGTACAAATTACGATGTTTTTCTATTACTAATAAATACACTTGTAATCAGTGACAGGCAGAGACAACAATTCACAGGTAAAAATATAAACTAAAAACAATGTCTCATGTTTACCCTAACCAAACAATTCAAACATAAACAAAAGTAAAGTTGGTCACTTACGAAGTGACACCAACCACACGAATGAAAATATCCTAGAAATCACCTGAAAATGCCGCAAATTTTGAATTTTCGCTTAGTGACGTCACATAGATATCGCACACAATAAAAAAATAATTTATGGACTTAAATGAACGCAATATTAAAATTCCAGAAATATGTATCTCTTCTTTTTTCAACTACTTTCCATTGCCAATGTAAAAAAAAAAATAGGAAACACCGCATTGGGCATTCTAAGACCTCTCAAAAATGGCCGTCATAAGTCAAACAGAACGCATAAATGTGTACGAGGAAGAATAATAATGCCTCCAAGTTTATTTACAAACATACATTTTAATTGCTAATACATCTTATAAATACATGAAATTGCTTTTTACCTGTGTATTTTCATTTTGTTAGATTTCTCTTTTTGTGTTAAGACAGACGAAAATTTACCATAAAGCTCATTCCTATCAATATTTCTGATTTCTAGTAAAAGATTCAATTTCCTTAATGTTATTGAAAGATAAAAAGTGGTTCTAGAATTTCTGAATAAGAGGTATTCATAGTAAAAACCACAAAAATTTACTTTGTTTGACCCACAGAAGCAATTTTATGTCACGTGTTCTGGAATGCCTAATTGACCGGTCAGTGAAATATAGAAAAAAAGATCTAGGATTTTGGTAGAATTAAGGACTCACTGTGCCAATCGATTTGATACCAAATGCGTCATAGCGTTGAGTGAAATATTAGTCCAGCCGGTAATTGACTGTAATTTCGCGTGAATATGCTCTATACTGGTCTCCAAGTTGAGCTCCATCCATTACCGCATAGCGTAAGTCCAGGATCATACAAGCAGAAACCAATAAAATATTGGAACTGAAGAAAATATTCTAGCAAATGTTTACAGGACGATGCCAAACTAATTTTGAATTGATGTTCAGAAATATGGAAATATTTTCAGTACATGAATGATATTGGGAATTAAAAGAGAGCACCATATACGACGTAGTGCCGTCAATTTGGAAAAGTGGTTTGTTTAAGTGACAGAGACATGAAAAATTATAGATTTATATTCGAATAGAAATAATTATATATTATATAATTATTATGTAGGTAGGTAGATACTTATACGTTTTTTAAGCAAGATGAGTTTTTGAAAATTATAATAAAACAGTTTTATTTTCCTTGAAACAAAAACAGGTTAATATTATATATAGGTATATCTTAAAGGTATAAGTATAAGCTTTAATAGCTTATAATAAAGGAAAATTTCCAAAAAAAGTTGTTGAAAAAATATCCTGTGCAAAAGGGTATTATTCACAAAGAGTATTAAATTTTTGAGTTATTTAATGCATTAGGTAGCAGATTAGATACTTTTCTGATGAAAATTTTATATTAAAAAACCCATAGGAAGAAATATTGAATATATTTATATTATTTAAAATAATTTTAGTGAATTAGTAACAAAGTTATGACTAAATTATTAACATCGTTACAAACTCAAATTAGTTACACACTTTGTATCGTAAAGGTTGATTACCTACTCGCCCGTGCCGAATCCATTGATTCGCGCTCGGGCGTTGCTAAGAGATCAACTGGGATAACTTGCATTTTTCTGATTATAATAATTACTTTTTCTTTTATGTCACATGAAGAAAAAGCCCCATTTTTTTTTTAGTTGTAGTAATTGAAATTCACTTATCTCAGAACTATTAGAGAACATTTTAAATAAATTTAAACGTTATTGTTTTATTAAATTGCAATTAATTCCAATTAATGTTACAAGTTATAAGCATACAATACAGAGAAAAATTTGCCGCTTGTCTACTGTTAAAGAAAACGAGAATGCATTCGCCAGTCACATGAATTAAAAAAAATTTATAAAATATCTCGCTCTGATATGAGAAGTGGAATAGATTCTGCTCTAATTTTTAATAGAAACAGAATGTATTTTTCCAAAGTAATGTTAAAAAACATGAATTTCAGAATACTTTTAGGTACTCACTGTTAATTTTATTTTGCTTCCTTTCGCTCAAAACTCTAAGTCTCTTTGTATTATCTGTTATAGGGGTACCAAGTTTTCTTTTTGTGGTTGAAAGAGGTGTACCAGTTCTTAGAGTATGCTGACTAGTTGATGGGAAAAGACTCAAAGCAGATTTTGCTGGAGTCAAGGTTTGCTCCCGTTGCATTTTTCTTGCACTGAGTTTTTGTTTCTTTGCCTGAAATGTCACAAAATTAATTAGGTATCTATATTTTAAAATATTTTTTTTTTGAGTTAATTAACCATTCTCAATAGTGTTATAATAGAAAACAAAGAGTCAAGGGGTTCGAACTTCCAAAATGTTGTATTTTTTGTTTAAGAGGCAGCAACTTTCATTTCTAGATAAAACGTAACCTGTTGTCGCACACTCTTAAACAACTACAGTGCAACCTCCATTATCTGAACATGCCTTTATCCGAATATCCACTTAACCGAACGGAAAAACACGCAAGATATTATCCGAACCAGCCTCGTTTATCCGAACTGGGAGGCCATGGAGCAAAGGTGATATGCGAAATTTGCTGGTGCGCTTGCGTGTGCCACTGGGTTTTCGTCTCGGCCGGCCGAGACGAAAATTTTTCCATATTATAATATGAAAAAACATATACAAAAAATATAATATACAGGGTGACCCATTAAGAATGGAAACACTCGCGTACAAAAGTTGTTTATGGACCGATTTAAACCGGTTTTTTTTTAAAGATAGATCTCTAAAAGCTCTATGTTGATGCAAAATTTGAAAAAGAAATTTGGATTTTCAAGGCCTACTACGAATTTTTTTAAGTGAAAAGTAGCAAAATTTTGTAAGCATTTTTTTATAAAAAATCTGGTTACACCACTGGATTTAGGAGCTCCTCGAATGCATTTGTACCAATTTTTGCGAAAAAAAGTTTGTTCCTAAAAAAGTTATGACAATATCGTCATCACCAGTGTTTGCCTTTGTCGGTGAACCTATTCTTTTATAAAAATCGAATAGAACCCAAAGAGAAACAAAATTAAACAACTTAAACACTGGTGTAATTATTAATAAGAACCATAAAAACCAGTATACACAAAATAACCAACCATAACTCTAATATAAACAACAACTGATAAAAAAAGTAATGATTAGAAAATTACGTTTTTAAAAATGAAAAAGGAGTCTGTCAAATTGATTCACACTTTTTGAATAAAAAATTATAATGTAGTTATTTTTTTATCTAAAAAATAGTGTAGTCACATTTATTATAAAAAAATCGCTAACAAAATTTTGTTATTTTTCACTTAAAAAAAAATTCATAGTAGGTCTTGAAAATCAAAATTTCTTCTTCAAATTTTGCATCAATATAGAGCTTTTGGAGATCTATCTTTAAAAAAAAAATCCGGTTCAAATCGGTCCATAAACAAATTTTGTACGCGAGTGTTTCCATTCTTAATGGGTCACCCTGTATATTATATTTTTTTGTATATGTTTTTCCATATTATAATTACATACTTGAAGTATGTATTAAAAAAGGTTTTTAGAAGAATAACTGCGTTTTCATTTTATATTCGATTATCCGAACAAATTGATTAACTGAACAAGACTTTGCAATAATTAGTTCGAATAATGGAGGTTGCACTGTATCTAAAGTGTCTATTAACCAGAAAAGAGTTTTTATCAATATTTTAATTAAAAAAACATTTCACTTCAATATTTTGGTTATTAGAAGTATTTGGAAATCAGTTCTATTGATTCTGTTAGCAATATTTCTCATAGTGTGCCTTGAAAATATAAAATTCAATGAAATGCAATAACCCACACTAATTCTCATTAGTCAGATGATGTGAATCAGTATATACATAATACATACACATGATGACTTACATTTTCTCTTTCCTCGTGTAGGTCAGCCAAATAATCAGTTACAGTTGTGCCATAAGTTGTAAAGGAAACATCATGGTGTTGTCTGTATTTATCTGACAAGGTGTACAGCATTTCCTCTATTTGTGGAATTTGTTTGGACAATTTATTTCTTTCCTTTTCCTCCTTCAACAACTGGCCACCTCTGTTGTTGTACCGATTTGGTCCAGTGGCATTCTCCTCTAACTCGACCATTTTGTTCCATAAACGTTGATGTTTCTCCAAAAGTGTCAATAACTCCCTTAATGATTAAATTTATTAGTAACTTCTGTACTCTATTGTAACTTATATTAATTATGTAATATTGACTCAACTCAATAGTAGGTAAATACTTGACTCAATAAGTAAAAAAATGCTTTACAAAATATCCTGAATACTTTTTAAGACATTGAAAGTTTAAAATAGACTGATATTGGTAAAAGAAAAATAAAAAACTTAGGACTCGAAATTCTTCTACCAAGAAATTGCTCCAGTATTATTTTGCTTTACTTTAAGTAGGTACAGGTATACAAAATTGTGATTAGAATAATTATTTTTGATCTACTTTCACAAAACCTTTGTGATCATTCCGGAGTAGCACATGATGTGTTGTTTATACATTTTTATTATTTGAGAACAGGTTTAATCTCGGAACAGATTTTCATCATGCTTTTTGCCGTAAGGTTGCACATCTTGTATACTCCCTCAATCAACAGTACAAGGCAATGTAAGCATTAAAAAAATATTAAACTATAACATAACATCACTGTTTTTTTAAAAATGTGCATGGATTTTGTATCTGTGAATACAAAATCCAAAATGTGCATGAGGAAATCTGTCAACTTTTCAAAAGTATTGGACTATACATTTTTAGAACTGAACTTAGAACTGGTAAGTACTATTCTTTCTCTACCATGGATTTTAACAAATAATATAAATATAATGATAGAATGAAAAGAATATGTGAATATTCAGTTTTATAATGAAAATAAGGAGCATTCATCACGTTTTATTTAAAATAAACCACAATAATGTACTATGCTGTCTGGTCCATGTCACAACATATTTTATTGTTCCAAAAATCTTGGCTATTGCTACGTGATTTTTACGCTAAAATTTAACTAATAATGTCCACTACCTGAATAGATTTTTCACCAAATGCATCTACGTAATCGTGATCCTAATAAAATTAATATCCTGAATATTTACAAATCTTTAAACTGTTAAATAAACTAATAAATAAATAAAATATACTACTAAAATAATAATATTTACAGCAAACTTACTTATTGTCTTGATAATATTTTTTCCATTTCGTAGTTTCGACTTCATGTAATTCTAACAAGTCCTCGTTGTAACAATCTGATTGAAAGAAACTAAATTGTGCTTTCATGAATTGGCTGCAGTGACATTTGTCCCAAAGCTGTTCTAATTCGTAGCGTAGTTTATCGATGAACACCTGGCAAAAGTACATAAATTAAAATAAAATGTTTCTATTTGAAAAAGAAACTTAAATGCTGGGCATTTAAATTAAATCGCCTTGTAGGTAATATATCAACAAATGACTTAATAAATAATATACATCACCGTCACTGTCCATTTACAGTTAACAGTGGACCGTATTGATTAAACTAATATTCTATAGGTAATAGGTATAGATAAACATTATAGTCCTGCAACGAATATTTTTGGATATATTGATTTTCATTACAAACTGATTGAAAACTCTTATATTGGGACATTATTTTTAAGAGTGTTTTATTCAAATATATAAAAATATATAGTATTCTACAAGAAAAAATAGTTATTTATCCACCAAAGGACTAAAGTTACTGTTTTAGTCCCAGCATGAGGTATATTTCCCGAGCAAAGCGAGGGATACACTCATGCAAGGGACTAAAACAAACTTTACTCCCGCCAGTGTTCCACCGAATTTGTTCCACTAGGTACCATCATAGACTAACTGTTAAGACTGCTCCATCACGTGTTAAAATTTATTAACAATCTAAAACCCAGTCAAACTCAAAGAATCGTTTAGTATATACCAGTCAATATGAGAGGGCGCCCTTCGAGGCAGTCCGCTCGTTTTCGCGCGAAGTTTTTGGTTTTCCTATGTTGTCACGTTGCCACAAGTAGCAATATAATTATTCTGTTTTGAGTTAGGGTGTATACAGTTATGTGCTGCAATAATAATAATTGAAAAACAAAGTCTCGATATTATGAGTTTAAAAACTTAGATGTTTATTAAAAAAACAATTAAGATTTGAAAATGTACCTACTCATTTCCAATCAAACAGGCAGTTATTTTAAAGCAATATGGATTATTAACTCAGGTAGACTGACTTATAAAACTACTTAGATAATTTATTAGACAATAATTACATTAATTTTGAAAATATTAATTATTCGGGACGGGGAATATGTAAAATGCTCTAATACCAAATTTCCGTTGTCAGCTTTTCATGAATTTTCATTGCAATACCTATTTATATAACACGTCTATTTTTATTCTTTTCCAGTACAATTCCGGTATCACTTGGTTGTTAGATAGATTCAGAAAAATAAAATAGTGTAAAATAAAGCATGCTCAAGGGCTATTTGAAAAATTATTAATATACCTACGGATATTATCTTGAAGGGGGTTGGAACCTTTGGTGTGAAAATATCACTGACGTAGTTTTCCACATAACACCAACACACTATACTGCACTCGACGCACATTTTGCCGAACCAAGTTGGCGAAACGCGCGTCTAGTGCAGTAGTATTTTGGTGTTATGTGGAAAACTACGTCAGTGTTAACGAAATTTTCGTTTTTTGGAATAATCTCGAAAACAGTATTCATTTGGACAGATTTGAAAACTATCGAAGAATTGCAAAACTTTCTTTTGTATCTAAATTGGAACAAACCGTATTCTTTGTTTACTCATGTATGTATACATATACGATGTATTTAGTGCATACTTTTTATATACCTACACTGCCTTTCTATGTTTTTCTTTAGAGACTTGTATTTATATAAATTTTTTGTTACTACGATAAAAACTTTAAGGTACATAATTTCTTTTTAATTGTGTTGTTATTTAAACAGAACTTTAAGATTTCTTGATTTAATAGATTCTTATTTTGCGTAAATTAGGAAAATTAAATAGAGGCTAGAATATTTAAAAAAATATATTTTTTTCCAACCATACGAATAAGACACTAAAACATTAAATTATTTTGTATAAAAAGAGGGCCATTTCGGGACTGTTTGAGATCGCCATAGCAACTGTATAAAAGAGATTATTGTACAGTTGTACAGTACCGAAAAGTAATTTGACGTTGACATTGCATGGCATATAATATACTGAAGTTTAATTAAATAGAAAAATAGAAACAGATAGTGACTTCGATGAATCGGTAAACTGGACGTGCTAATTAGAAGCGGTTGGAAAAAAATATTATGTTAAACTCATACAAAAAATACGTTTTTTTCCAACCGTGCGAATAAGACACTATAACATTAAATTATTTTGTATAAAAAGAGGGCCATTTAGGGACTGTTTGAGATCGCCATAGCAACTGTACCAAAAAGAGATTATTGTACAGTTCTACAGTACCGAAAAGTAATTTAACATTGACATTCCATGTCACATAATATATTGAAGTTTAATTAAATAGAAAAATAGAAACATATAGTGACTTCGATGAATCGGTAAACTGGAGGTGCTAATTAGAAGCGGTTGGAAAAAAATATTATGTTAAACTCGTACAAAAAATACGTTTTCAAGACTCCGAGTAAAATTACCGGACTCCGCTACGCGTCGTCCGGCAACCCTTTCCCTCGTCCCGAAAACGTGTATTTTTTGTACTAGTTAAACAAATAACTATTTTTAGCAGAGCAATTTATTTTCCATTAAAAAATTTCCCATTTTAGTTTATGATAATTTATTTGGAGTTAAAAGCAACTCCAAATAAAAAATAGTAAGTACAAATTAAATAACTAAATAATTAAATAACATCAGTTATAATTCCTATTAATTGTTATCATGAATTTACATGGTACGTAGATGACCAGTAGCCCGCAATCGACAGCGAGAACACAACAGGACACCTACTGCTGCTTTTACACAATTTCGGATTGAAAACTAAATCTCGCTGACATCTGGTAGCAAACGGTTCAACTAAAATTTCTGTTAATAACTCTCCCTATTTAATGGAGCAGTCTTAACAGTTAGTCTATGGTACCATATAGGTAGCTTTGTATGTAATTGTCAGTTTGACGTTGCTTTTTATTTACTGTTGTTTAACACCTAGCAGATTGTTTAACTCAAAGTTGCTCGTAATAATAAAACTTAATATTATAATCAAGAAATGGTTGATGTATGTGAAGAAGTATTATCTGATCCAAGAGACATAGATGAACAAGCAGTGGAGCGCCTTTCCAATTTAATGCCTGCAAAATCCCGTAGAATGAATGAAAAAACCTATGATTTCGTAAAATGGTGTATAACCAGGTAGTGGATTATACAGAAACGTTTTCTTAATAGTTCAATCAATATTAAAACTTTCATTATGGCTTATATGTTTGATTCATTTTTTGTTCTTTCTAGCATAGTTTGTTACATCGAATAAAAATTTTGACATTGCCTTATGTTTGTATTGCTGTTCCAATTTCCATGACGACTTTATGTCCCTAGGGAACAAACGTCTATTTTACTCCTTGTTTTGAGGCTGTAATAGTTATTTATGCATTAGGGGCATAAGGTTTTTAAGGTCCGAGGCGGTATTTCAAGCCCGAGCACATTAGCTTGAAGCCATAAAAACCAGTTATGCCAGCAATGCATACAAAATGTTATGCACGGTTATATATAAATTATAACTCTAATTGTGTTTAAAAGAAATACATTTCTAATTTATGATAAGTAGGTACTGACACGTTGCAATGACATATTGATAATTTAATTGACATTTTGGTAGTCAGTTTTTAATGATGAGGAGCACTCTCACCAATATCGTTTCAAATAGTATCCAAAATCAAATTGTACCACCCAACATAAACATGACTAATTGTAATAACTGTATTGTAAATATTAAATTTTAAATAAAGTTTGTGTCTTAAATAATTGTTTTTAATTTTTTACGTTTCATTTAGTCTGCTGGGTCATAATAACGTCCGCGGGCTATAAAAAGACATTTACGTCAAAGAAATTTGGTTATTATCATCATCGTGGTTATCGTGCATAAAATAGTATTTCATTCCTATTGGTGAAAAAAAAAAAAAATATTATATTTTGTTTCTCACATTCTGACATAATTTTTTTATCGATATACTTGAAATGTACAGACAAAGTGATCATTATGCAATTTCAAATTTACGAAGATACAGGGAAAAAAAAGGGAATATGATATACAATTATTATTCAGTACCTTTATATTAGCTTTCTTCATGACCTCGCAATTTTTAACCTCCGTTCGTAGAGCCTCTAAGACATCAAGGGAATTGCCGGTATATTTCTGTCGAAAATCTTCCCTCTCCTTCAAATCAACATCAAGAAGATTCCAGTAATCATTAATCTTACTGCGTAAATGTGCAACTTCTTCCTTCACATTTTTTTGCTGTTTGATCAAGCTCTTATGAAGATGATCAAGTTGTTTCATATTTTCGTCTGTCACCAAAAATGATGAATCATCCAGTGAAAAAACATTTTTCTCAAACTCAGAGGATGCTTCTACATTTAGTTCGCGAACAATTTCCAGTAATTCCTCCTTTACTGATAAGAATTTTTCTAGCCTATTAAACTTCTCGGCTTCCAATTTCTCAATATATTTCTGAAACTCCTCGACTTCTTCAGAAGATGGTAGAGGATTCTCCTTCAATATCTTTGGCTCCTTTCCAAGGC
The DNA here is from genome assembly GCA_963924545.1 of Pogonocherus hispidulus. Classification (NCBI taxonomy): domain Eukaryota; kingdom Metazoa; phylum Arthropoda; class Insecta; order Coleoptera; family Cerambycidae; genus Pogonocherus; species Pogonocherus hispidulus. The sequence continues at coordinate 75,766,332 of OZ004693.1, forward strand.
TATTGCACAAATCTAATTGCTTCTGACGTAATTTATTTAATTCAGCACGTCTTACTTCAATCAGCTTTTCGTACCTATAAAATTAATATAACATGTTTAACAGAAATTAATTCTAAAACTCTCTTAACTCTAAACACTTTTGGTAGCTAATTATTTAAGGATACTAAAGTGTTTCTTTTCATATGAAGACATATATTTTTTTATATTAATAAATAATTAATTCACTTTCACTCATGATACATAACTTTATTAACATTAATCAAAATTTTAGCAAATCCCTAGCTATAAAAAAAATGGCGTGAAGAAAGTAATTTTCAATAATATAGTTAGATAATTACGAGTATACTTTAGAAATAAATTATTAAAAGTATCTACCTATAAATGATAAATTAGTATAAGTAAATAAAATCACTGCATTTCTAGCACTGAAAAAACTTCCTGGTAGCAACTGCCCTTAAGGAATTACACCTGCTAATTACATTCTATACAATTCCTCATGCAAAGGAGTTGCAAATATCAAGTACTAATTGATATCGGAAATGAGAATTGGCATTCATAATAATAAAACAAAGTATTACAATGTTCAAATTATTTGGCAATGTCAACATACAGTCCCAACTTGATTTGAGAGGGGAGGCCGATTGGCATCTCAGATTCACCCACAAATGTAAAAAAAATACCGTGCAGCACACCCAGTAAAAATAGTCGCAGGCCGCCACTGATCTTTTTATTGAACAGCTTTGAACAAAATTACTAGTTGGTGACTACATAATAATATATAAGAAAATAGTTTAAAATACTTTTAGCCTTCTAGTCAGGTTATAATGTGCAATTAACGTTAAGGCAGCCAAAAAAAAAAAAAAAAGGAGTAATACCTAATTTCCTACTTACTAAATTCAATCAAATTATTTAGCCATATTTACTATTTCACAACTGAAAAGTTATAAAAGGTACAAACTGTCAAAAACCTAGGAAGTAAATATTTTTAACAATATTTATTACATTACTGCTGTTAATTGATATGTTACTTTGTTGTAATTGTAAAAACATTTACAAAGTTGGTTTAGGAACAGAACCCCTTAGTGATTCTGTGTCATAATAATCATCCAGCCCTGAAGTGAAGTACATCTCTCATGACTTATTATTAGTTTTGTTGATGTTAAACTGAATTAATTTATCCACAGAGGATATTTAACAACAAATAATGTTTTCTAAGACTATAAAATAACTACAAACTCTTGGTTACAAGTATGCATTTTAGAAACAAACAAACTATTGTTCGTGGAGGACTTACTCTTCAATACGTTTTCTTAGCTCATGTTGTTCTTGATGTAAACTCAGCTGCTGAGTTGTATCACCCAATACTGGCATATTAATTTGTAAGGTGTGACACAGTTGTTCAATCCTCTGTAACAGTTGTTCAATTTTTGATAGAACATTGCTTTGTACCCTCTCCATATCACTGGCCAATTCACAACAGGTTTCTTCATAAGCTTTTATAAAGATGTTAACCCATCCCTTGACAACTTCCTCATTTTCACCCATTTTTAATACCATGTGGCACCAGTATAAAAAAGTTTTATTTAGACCATCTTCCAAGACAGTCCACATGTTTTCTGCCCAAGGAATGCCTTTTATACTGAAAACAAAGATGAAAACTTTTAATTCCTCCCGTGCTGATGAAATGAACACCCATTTTTGAAATAGTTACTTAAATTTAAACATTTTTTAATTACCTACTTCTTATTAGTATATTAGGCATGCAATGTAATGACAAACACAAGACAGGGTAGGTAGTTAATAATTTCACATTTCTCTAATTGAACTAGCTACCAAATTATTAGCTGGTTATATTTATTGTTATAAAATTAGTTTTGTTAATATGTAGGTAGTAGGAAAGACAAAAATAGATGCATAGGTAATCAACACTTGCTGGGTTGTTTTTATTTACACTACACCATCTGTTAATATCTACCACTACCTAATATTAATTCCTCACCAAAGGCCTAACGCATACAAGCAACTAAACCGCCCATAGGATCTATATTGAGCTGAGTATGCTTATTAAGTTAAGATAATTATATTCCATTAAATGTTATATGGTAATAAAGGTGTATGATGCACTCTACTAAAATTGGTATTTCACTAAATACTGTTTTTTTGTTGCAGATTGAAATATGTTTCGACACAAAATTTTTTTAAACCAAATTAATTTTGATGGGAAATTAAATCTTATTTAATCTAATTGTATTTAGGTAACAAAGTAAATTAGCACTATTAAACATAGGTACCCTGCAATCAAATAATAAATAATCCATACCTTAGAAGCTCAACCAGATAGAAATACATTTATCTACCCAATGTTAAACATAGGTAGGTACCCTGCATTCAAATAATAAATAATTCATATTTGAAGTTTATATAATATATTAGGTATTTTATAATGAAAATTATGGGTTCAGTGATGCAATTCAAATTTTTCAGTTGGCTATTTAGGAACCTTGTAAAAAGTTGTTACCTATAAATGTTCCTGCATTTTCTGTTTACTGAAAGAGTAAGAGCTTTTTTTCTTTGATAAAAATATCTATATTACCTATGCCAATTCAGTATCCTAACTATATATATTTACTATCATTTAATAAAATTCAAAGTTGAAAAACAATTTTAGAAATATGTAGCACACCTATGTAGCAGGTAATAATTAACTTACATGTCTCGATCAAGTTGTGGCAAATCTATAAATTTTTCTTTCTGGCATTCCATTTTATTAGGTACACTGTATTTGCACTTTTAACAACAAAATATTTAAAAACAACACAGACTCTCGGAAGAAATCTCCAAAAATTAACTAACATCCAACTAAAACTGTTAAGATTTTTTAAACTTCAACCGTCAATTACAAAAGATGCGAAGTTGCGAAGTGTCGTCAACTGTCAACAGAGCTATAGCTTTCTCTCTATTGGTGGATTGAAAGAATTACATTTAGTACAAGTGGTTTATAGCTCGCTGAGATAGAAAATAAGGAACTGATGTCATCTTTGTTTGGTAATATTTTCGGCTGGCTTCCATTTGAATTTACAATACATGAATCAAGTTCAAGTGCGATAAACGCCTTATGAAACGCGTTGTTTGTACTATTTTTTATACTTTGCACGTTTTACACCTATAAAAGCAATATTCATTATTTAAAGAAAAGAAAATATAGTGTATGTGAATAATTGTACTGACGCTTCCAAATATATATGTGTATATATGATATGTATATATCTGTATACATGTTAACTAATGTGAAAGGCAAGAGAATATGGGCATGGGCAAGCCCCATATGCACTTAATTGTGCATTCTAAAGCACAGTACCCAGTGACCTAAAGCACAGTATAATGCTTTCTGTAGCATTATACTGTGCCTAAAGAATCTGCAATTATATAATATCCATTATCCTTGTTTATAGAGATCCATTATCTATGCTAAAGAAATACCTAGTATAAATAAGAGTGAAGCTGGCTAAAAGTTCAATGGACGAAGGCCAAGAAAAAAGCAAGAAAAAGAAGAAGAACTTTTCTTTGATTGAAAATTATTTAATTAGGTTTTATGATTTATATATACAATTTCAGTGATGTGCCGGATAATTATCCATTTATAATTAGCCGGATAATTATCGATAATTATCCGTCGGCTAAAAATCCTTTCAAAATTAGCAGGCTAATTATTATAGTGCCAGTGGTAAAAATGGCCTCATAGGGAGATATATTGGAACTTTGATTTATTTTTTAATTTAATTTAGTTTGTTTTATTTTTTTATTTTTTAATTTGTAGGTCCGATTATTTGTCTACACTAGCACTACGATTAAATAATGAGGATTGCGATATTATAAATAAAATACATAATAATCCCTCTATCTCTAGATTTAATTTCTCCTTATCTATGACTTATAATATGATGACCTAATAATACCTATTATGATGCTTACCTACCTAGTAGGTAAGAATAAATAGATATTTTATTGGTAATTGCGAAAAAGTTATTCTGATGTGTGAAAAATTGAAAAAACTATATATTCTGCTAACGGCTAATTATAATATTTTTAGCCGGCCAAATGCTAATTATATAATTAGCATTGGCTAAATATATAATTAGCGGCTAAAAACCCATCACTGATACCATTTGTATGCCATTACACAGATATATATTCCTCTATATCTTTATTGCTATAGCAACTATAGGGCCATATATATAATAATACTACTATATCGCGGGTAGTTCCGGTATCCTTAGTATCTTAGATCGTTTAAGTACTTAGTCAAATATGCGCATGCACACGAATATCGCAACATCCAATAAGTATGCAGCCCCCATATATATAATACTACATATATATGGCAGCCCCCCATAAATACTACATCTCTCTCTATCCATGATACAACTCTATCGACTTCTTTAAAAAAAAGTTGGGAAATCCGCACGGATTTCTTAAAATAAATAGCATTTTAAGAAATCCCTGGAAGTCCGTCAGCGCGTCAGCCAAAGAGAGTTGGAATGTTAGCCTATACCCAGATAGCACAAATTATTTATGGAATAATCTGTAAATCTTCTAAAATGATTATTCATTGTCAATATTCCAGTAATATGCTTATAATAAATATACACTTTATATAATATTCTTAAAATATTCATTTTAGAATATTATGAATAGAATATTCCAGTAATATTTATTATAGTTTAATATATTGCATTATTTTATAGAATATTCTTGTAATATTAGTTGTAGAATATTATCAATATAATATTCCAGTAATATTTATTATAGAGTTAATATATTGTATTCTTTAAAGAATATTCTTGCAATATTAATTATAGAATATTATGAATCTAATATTCCAGTAATATTTATTATAGGTTAATATATTGTATTCTTTAAAGAATATTCTTGTAATATTAGTTATAGAATATTATGAATCCAATATTCCAGTAATATTTACTATAGAGTTAATATATTGCGTTCTTTTAAAGAATATTCGAGTAATATATATTAAAGCTGGCACTAGTAATATGCACAAAAAATATGCATTAAATATTCTCGCAAAATATTTTTTTGTGAAATGGCACCAAGACTTGCGGTTGTGTTATAAAACATTCTGAAAATAATATTCGAGTAATGTCTATTACAGTTAACCAGCAATATATACAGAAGAAACGCGTTTAATATTTCTAGGAGAATATATTATGCGTTTGATTTTTGTAATATTTTTTGTAAAATATTATGAAACGTAGCAAGGTGTATTGTCACCTACGAAAAGCACTGTCGTTTGCGACTCTACCACTGGACAGCGGTGCTGCCCCCGGTGTCATCATGCTACTCACCACCTCAAGCACGACCCAGACAAAAAATTGTTGTCTGGTTAAATGGAGGTTTCGGCGAAGTTTTTCTTTTTGAATATGTTCCGCCTTCAGAAACACACTTGTTTTCAAGTAGTGCATCCTAGCCGGGCTTTTATAGTTTGTGATTATGCCGCTGGATGGAGACACTTATGTCCTACCAGCAGAATGCTGACGTACTTCTCTAAGTGTCTTTGCTGCCTGTGTGTCATTGTGCTTATCTCGTACTGACGAAGCTTAATAGGCAGGTCAGGTTGAGGTGGCAATACACCTCAAGCTACGAGCCACCACCCAGACAAAAAATTGTCTGGTTAAATGGAGGTTTCGGCGAAGTTTTTCTTTTTGAATATCTTCCGCCAAAAAAAATATTCCAGGATTAAATACGTCCTAACCAAAAATGAATCTAAAAATAATCTATATAATATATTTATTAATCTATAATTATCTATATAATATATTTATAGATTATTCTTTGTGTCATTTTTGGTGATCTCGGAATATTTGTTCCCTTATTCTGGGATTATTCTGCGATTATTATTTGAATATTTTATAATTATTCTTGTATTATCTTGTGGATTATTCTTGGAATAAGTTTAGGAATATTCTCTAGATATAGAAAAGTGTGACTTTTCGATATTCTACAAATATTCCCAAAATTTATCTATATAATATTCCAATCTTCCTTCAGAATAATTTAGGTATATTCTAGGAATAGGTTTGTGCTATCTGGGTAGCAGAGACAACAGCATCTATAAACAATTATTGCATTCTTTTCTATGGCTTGGGCAGCTTGGAGAAACTCGGAGTTGTTCCGCAACATGTTTTTTTAACCGAGTGCGCGACGCCCTCATAATTTGTGACGCCCTCCTCTGTTTTCCCCTTTCCTCTCGAGCTCTACCATTTTTGCTGGGGTTTGGCGCTCCAAAATATTAGTGAGGTTAGATTAGATCGGTAGAAATAGAAACATATATATAATGGTAGAAACAAGAGAGGTGGAGTAGAAACGTAGAAACATCAACAAACTACTGAATTATACTGAAAATGGAAAATAATCACAGTATTGCTATCAGAATTTCAGACATATAGAGTAAAAACGTATTTACTATTTTACTATTTTCATTTTGTATTTAGGTTAAATAAGCAAACTGGCAAATATCCCCTAAATTCATGTTCTTTTAAAGGGCTCTCTATGGTCCGCCACGAGTTTTACGCCCTGGGGAGCGGCGATCTTGAAAAGAAAACGCTTAGTGTCAGCTTCCTTAACCATGGAGATCGACGATATCGCATGCGCAAATCGACAAAGAGTCTCGCACTATATTTTTTGTCCTTCAGTATTTTCGGAGAAACCGCTTATGGGTTAATATAGGGAATACGCGATATAGTAGTATTATACAGGGTGTCCCAAGATAATGTGACACATTTTAATGGCTTATAACTTTAAGGCAAAATGAGATGGCGACGAGCGGTTTTCACTGATGCTCTTAATTTTACAAAAAGTTTTCTTTTGCCATTGGTACTAGACAATGTAAAAAAAAAATAAAATGCGATCTTCCAAAAAAAATTATGGTCTATTGAAAAGGGCTGGTGTGTAAATTGAAATAACTTCTTTATTATTTGGTACAACTCGATCAAACTATACATTTTTGAAAAGAGGAAAAGTGTCTCTATCGAATGGTAATATAATCTACAGGGTGTTCCATTTAAAAAATGATCACAATTTTGAATTAAAAAGTGGCAATTTTTTTTCAAGCACCTGTAGAAGTAAAACAAACTAGTACCAATGACAAAAGAAAAATTTTTGTAAAATTTAGAGCACCACTGAAAACCGCTCGTCACCAATATTTAAAAACAAAAAGTTGACTGTCGAAAAGAGTTTATTGTTTTAGATACGCAATAATTATTGCGTTTCATAATGACTTATTATTTGTACTTTGACGCAAAATAGAAAAAATCTGTCCGCCTAAATCACCTTTGCTTATAACTATTACTTTCTGCAGTTTGTCACTATAATTCGTTAAAATTAAGCAATGCACTTTTTATAACTTATAGTGGCGGTGTTGAGCCGTTAATTTTACACCTAAATAGGTAATGCCTGAGCATGACATTTTTTTTTATCATACCTATATTAAATTTAAAATAAAATAGGAAAAAGAATATACAAAGGAATAATTGTGTATATTCTACTCGCCAAAAGAGTTTTTCTCACTGAGCAACTAAATCTTCACGACAATATTTCATGTGTACAAAAGTTATAAAAAACACATTGTTTACCTAATTTTAGATCGTTATTAGGTACTATCATAGTATAATATTAGCAAATGTGATTTAAAGTGTGCCATTTAAAATCTTGGGAATAATAATAGAAAAGCCAGAAAAGTAATAAGTAGTTCTCAAAATACCATCGCCCGGTAATATGAATAGTCGGAAGAAAAAAAATAACCCAATTAATATTTCAATACCATAAAATTGTAAAGGCATAATAAAAAAAATTTGGTGTAGGTGGATACCTACATTATTACGTTATAGTCTCAATGAGTCCTTTTTGAATATATATTGATCATTATTTTGGAAACGGCTTAAATTATGTATAGGAAATGTTGATATAAAAGTTGTCTTAAAATGGTAAGATGAATCAATAAATGCACAGGGTGTGGCATTTAAAGTAACATAACTTTGTATTGCCACGCTTATGTGATCCGCCCTGTATAATTGGAAATAATTTTGAAATGTGTCCGTTGCATTATAACCAGTTTATGTATTTAACTATACATACTTTATTTACACCAGACCTGACTCTTAATAGGTAGGTATTCAAATTCTAGGTAAAAGTAGCACACACATTTTAAGTATAGGTAATGTTTATTAAAATTAACAAAATATTAACAAGAACATTGTTATTGTTCGCCCAGCCAAAGAACGAGTACGCAACGAAAGGTAGATGAAGAACAAAAACAGATAGACTAAAAACAAAAACCTAGACTAGACAAAAACAAAAAACTAAACATACAAAAACCTAGACTTTTGTTCAACCTGTCAAATCAATGAAAAGTCGTTTAATATAAAGAAAGGCAATATTAACTATGGTTAACATGGCATTTAAAATTTGTATACTTATATTTATTTTTAAAAACAAGTTTATAAAAAATTCTTGGGTTAACACTTTAAGCATTTTTAGTCCGCATTCTTTTGCCGGCCGTTCTTTAACTGGGTGAATTGTAGAACTATACAGAAATGGGAAAAAAGTAAATTGAATGGACTAGGCATAAAGTTTAGGTAATTGTATATATTATACATAGAGATCTACTTATATGTTCTACAGTAAATTAACAATGATTGTAATAAATGTTTCACAATAAATAAAACACATATAATTATAACACCGAAACAGACATTTTTTTACAAAATTTTAACTCTACCACAAAACCATCTACGATCTGTATAAATTATATTAAAGATAAACAAAATTACAATTTACGTGGTTTATCAAAGTTGTGAGATATTAGTCCAGTTTGATTATGCCAGGATTTAATTATATACAGGAGCAAGTACTTATTTAATTTTCAAATGCGGATTTATTCAGTAAAATTTAAAAAAATGTATACTTCATACATTGATTGGCCCAAGTCGCTTATTCTAAATAGCACCCTGCATCCATGTTCCTGATAGAACCTATGATAAGTAGGAAGTTCTTACTTACATTTTTCAAATTTGACAACGGTTCATAAATGGCCAAGAACATTTGGATTTTTTTGGTATTCCAAAGACTTCTTTGCTATTCTTTATTTTGATATTTTTCAATTGTTTACCGAAATTATCCCTACAGAGCCTACTACCAAAAATGTACATACATAATTGGAAAGGATAATTTGCTGAGAATAAAATAATTATAAAGAAATGGAGATGCGATTTTTTATTTAAATATACGCAAATAAATAAAAATACTTGAGAAATAATAAGAACTAAACAAGAACACCCCTTTATGACAAGTTTTGGCAACTGTTTTATTTATTTTGTATTCCGTTTGTAAGATTTAAGGGGTCCTCAAAATAAAATAAATAAAAATATAGTAATGCCATATTTTCTTAATTGTTTAATAACCAATTTTTAATCTGAAAAATACGATGTAGATACGATGTAGTGGTAATCAGAAAAGTTATTTTAATATATAAAATACCATTTAAAATAAGGAAGTTGGAATTATGACATGGTTGGGTGAAAAAATTGATAATTATTCATTCAAGCATTCCCTCAAATTTCTATCTTAAAAATTGTAAAAGAATTTGGTGGTCCCTAATTCTTGTGCCACTCTATATGAGTGTCACCCCTTACACATGTTGCCAGTGCTGGGTTACCGCTCAATTTCTCTAAATTTGGAGTAGGTATTCTATATACAGGCTGATTATTAGTACATTAATTTTAATAGAAAATAAGGAAAAATGGGTTTAATATTGGGCTGAAAAATATTTTCAAATAATTATTTACACCCCTTATTTCGTACATGGCTGACGGCCTTGATTCAGACTTTTTTCACTTTTAAAAGATCGAATAAAACATTTAATTTTTCAATTTCCTGTCTTTATTAGACTCTCCGAACATTTGGTTAAAATTAATCTATATGACCGAATCACCCTGTATAAAGAGCTCTTATCGGTATCTATGAATATTTGGCATTTTCTCTGAATATTATCTAATGTTTAAGCATTATGTACAGTGTGTTTCATATTCGAGTGTTTCTATGGGGATCTTATTGAAATTTTAATTGGGGTATCAAAAGCAAAATAAAAAATTGCTTTAACAATATTCAAACGAAATGCGGAAATTTTATGAAATAACAGTTATAAGAAGAAACCCAAAATAAAAAAAAAATGTTTTTTTGCCGTATCTTGCAAACGAATGCAGATAATAATGTTTTCTCAACGGCATCTCCTGAAGAATAAAATTCCCCAATTTTGCCAAATTTAAACCCACCCTCTATCTCTAATAATAAGCAATATGCCCATAGAAACACTGGAATGTGAAACACACTGTACTGACTAGTTCATCAAGGCTGCAGCACCGCCGAATATACAGGGTGCTTCTGTCAAACAATGGCGTAAATTTTGAGAAAAACTTGGTCCGGGAAACGCTTCATTTTCGAGAATACAGAGAAGTGCAGTTTCTGACTAGTCGTTGCCATATAATTCTAAGTATTCTCAAATAATAATTTAGAGATACTTCAAGAAGTATAAGAATATTATTCTGTATCGAATCAAATAGATTCCGAACTAGAAACATAAATTTAATCAATTTTCCAATAAAATCAAATTTAACCTATTAATTTTCAAGGAAACATTCCATATTTGCTTACCAACCCCAATATCCCTGTGAGAAAGCGAGTTGAAAACCAAAGTTTTTCTTTCTGAAACGGCTTTCCTTGCAAATACGAAATTTTATTTGAGTGCGTGGCTAGAATGGACGAAATACGTATTCGATGATTTTTCACGGACGGTGCATAACAGTGTTGGTGTAGCCCAAAGCGACACATTGCATCAGTAATAATTTAGACTAGTAGATACGAGGATATGTGTCTTGTTCGGGGCACATATCTGTAGAATAGATAGATAAACAAAATCTTATGTTTGTATACGTATATGCTTTATATCAATTTTTCTTTATTCCTTTTCATATACTCCATTAATACCTATTTATTATTACAAGTGTAGTATATAGTGTTTAATTACAAATTAAATAAATGAGGTCCAGCTTCATCAAGACATTAAACGATAAGATGGTCCAAAAATACATTTAAAAAAAGTCACTCAATTAATACAAGTATCTATTTAATTAAATAAGTTTTCGTTTAAAGTTTTTGAACCGCTTTTTGTACTGAGTAATTTGTACAGGGTGTCCAAAATAAGATCCTCTATCCCCTTATCTCAGAAAGTATAAAAGGTAGAGAAAAATGTTAAATACGAAAGTTTTTTGTTTTTACCTGAATTTTTCATTTTTATAACTTTTTTGAATACAGGTTGTTCAGTTTGTTTGATCCACGCATCAACTTTCTTTTTTTAAATGGGACATCCTATATTCAATTACGTTTTTGAACTCTCCTTAAAATTCTAGGTCGACATTGTTAAGAGTACCCTATACCTATCATTTACCGTTACGAAGATATTAGCATTTAAAGAAACAAATCTGTAAAAAACACTTGCTCAAAAAATCTCGGCAAAACAAATAAGACATCCAAAAAAAAGCTAAATAGGGTTTATTTCGTAGACAATTAGACTCAGAAATTACTTCTATGGATCGATATTACCTAATTAATATACAGGGTGTTTTTGACAGATGGCTCAAACATGTATATGTTAAAACTCCAGAAAATCGAAAATCTTTTATGGAACACCCTGTCTATTATTATATTTTTGGATTCTCTATTAAATTTTAACCTTACTCTATATAACGTTCCCTATTCTTATTTTGCTTAGTTTTCAAGATATTGACGAAAATGTGGAAAAAATGTCAGCTATTAATCATTATCGACTATTATTCAAAATATATCTACTATTATTTGGTATATTATAGTTAATGTGCCTTAATACTGATTAAGAATATATTATTTTATTAAAAACTAATATTTTTTTAAATTATTTCATTAATTAACTAATATAAACAAAGCTATGTTTGTAACTTGAACCACAAATAACTAACAATAATCAACAAATAACAATAAAAATAATAAATTAAATCAAGTGTCCTATATGTCATCAATTTTCAGATATGTATGTTGTGTATAAGCGCTCAATCAAAGTGATTGCGCTGTAAGAAAACTAGCAGTTATAACTGCTAGTTTTCTTACAGCGCAATCACTTTGATTGAGCGCTTCAATTTCCATCCTGATTTTAATCTTTCAATCATCAACATATTACTCTGAATTTGATAAACTCAGGCTTTCAATGTATCCCATAAAAAGTTATCAAGTGGAGTTAAATCTGGGATCCTCGACGGCCATGGGATATTCCCGTTTGACCCTATCCATTCCACAAAATAGTTCTTAATAAAATTCTTTACAACTACCTAGAATTTTAAGGAGAGTTCAAAAACGTAATTGAATATAGGGTGTCCCATTTAAAAAAAGAAAGTTGATGTCTGGATCAGAGAAACTGAACAATCTGTATTCAAGAAAGTTATAAAAATGAAAAATTCAGGTAAAAACAAAAAACTTTCGAATTTACCTTTTTTCTCTACCTTTTATACTTTCTGAGATAAGAGGATAGAGGATCTTATTTTGGACACCCTGTACAGTCGGTACTACAAATGAACGTGGGAGTAGGTAATATTCCTCTTTTTACTGTTTTAAATGAAACGACATATTCGTATGTATATATTTACATTTTTTAACCGAACGCGGAATTTTATGTCGCACTGGGATCTCACCTAAACACAACAATTTCCACTATGTAAAGGGTGAGTCAACCATAGAGTAAAGTTCATTATCTCATTTGTTTCGAGAATTACGAAAAAACGTTAAATAGAAAAGTTTTATAGAATAATAAGGTGCATATTTTTGAGTATACAGGGTGGTTCAAAAAAGCGTGGCGAATATAACATAAGTTTTTTAAATGGAACACCCTATTTTTTAATTTATTTTTAGATTTTACATGAAATTCTATAACTTTTTTGTTAATAATGTCATATACCTAAACCCAGTAGTTTTTCTAATATTTTAATTTTTTTAGAAAAATATTAGTTTTTACTCTTATAAAAAACTGATAGTACCGCCATTGTTTCTGAAGGTGGAATACTCAAATTTGCTACAAACGTTCTATAAGGATGACAAAAAAGGTATATGTAAATAAATTTGAGTTAAATGCTACAGGGCCTTCAAAATAAATTTACACATTTCGACTATTTTAACTTCAAAAATTTCAATTTTTTTAAATGGCACACCCTGTATATTATTATTTTTTCTGATAGATTTTCCAAAACCCTTCAACTTTTATTGAGTATGTCATATACCTAGTTTTCATAATTTGGGAGTTATTTTGATTTTATTCATTTTTACACTTGTTTTTATTACACTAATGGATTCATTGGGTGGCTCCCTCGATCATGTGATTTAACACCTTTAGATTTCTTTTTGTTAGGCTACTTTAAAGATCGTGTTTATGTGAATTCCCCTACAACACCAGATGATATGGAAAATAGGATACGAGATACATGGAGGACAATAAACACCCTTTATGCTATGGAACGCGCAAGAAAATATAGTAACAAGACTAAACATGTGTATCTAAGTAGACGGGCATATTTTTGATCATTAATTACTCCATAATAATTAAAAATAAGTTAGTTAGTAGGGATTTTATTATTATTTATATTAGTTTATGTTTCCACAATAGCGTAGGTAAGTGTAAAAAAGAATAAAATCAAAATAACTCGCAAATTATGAAAACTAGGTATATGACATACTCAATAAAAGTTGAAGGGTTTTAGAAAATCTATCAGAAAAAATAATAATATACAGGGTGTGCCATTTAAAAAAATTGAAATTTTTGAAGTTAAAATAGTCGAAATGTGTAAATTTATTTTGAAGGCCCTGTAGCATTTAACTCAAATTTATTTACATATACCTTTTTTGTCATCCTTATAGAACGTTTGTAGCAAATTTGAGTATTCCACCTTCAGAAACAATGGCGGTACTGTCAGTTTTTTATAAGAGTAAAAACTAATATTTTTCTAAAAAAATTAAAATATTAGAAAAACTACTGGGTTTAGGTATATGACATTATTAACAAAAAAGTTGTAGAATTTCATGTAAAATCTAAAAATAAATGAAAAAATAGAGTGTTCCATTTAAAAAAACTTATGTTATATTCGCCACGCTTTTTTGAACCACCCTGTATACTCAAAAATAATTTTAAACTGTGCACCTTAATATTCTATAAAATTTTTGTATTTAACGTTTTTTCGTAATTCTCGGAACAAATGAGATAACGAACTTTACTCTATGGTTGACTCACCCTGTATACAGTGAGAATGTCCAGCCAGGCCAGGAGCTAACTTGGGAGCTAACACGATTCATATCATATCTCAGAAAGTGCTGAATGATTTCTCTAAAATTTTGTAGGTACTTGTAGTAAATATAGGGTGTTCTAGGCAAGTAAAATTTTGTTAAACAACAACTTTCCTAATTTAAATGGAACACCCTGTATGCTTCTGCATATTTGGATTATACATACAATTTTAGGGTCAGTTTTTGTAATAAACTATAATTAAGAAAAATTTGACAGTGCAAACTTGCAAAGAAATATATAAATGTACCGCGTGTCATACAATTAAGCTATTAATTTCAAATTAATAGCTTAATTGGTTCTCCAGATACTTCTAATGGAGCGTCACGGTGGGACACCCTGTATATGCGAATAACCCGTAGCCGAAATTAAAAATATTTTACAATGGACGTCATGTCATGAGGAAGGCAGTATCTAGGACCTAGGTGACTGTTAATTAAAATATATTTAGTTGTATACAGAGTGAGCAAGCAAAGGAAATAAACAAAAAAAAAAATCAAAAACTTTAATTTTTTAAATGGATTTTTTATTTTAATGAGTTCCACGCCCAAAAATAATGTTAGTTTGTATTCACTTCCCTATGCCTAATCATAATAGTTTTTAATTTATTAACAGAAATACCTACAAATCCAAATACTTTGTGTGTTTTCTTATTCTAATTATGTATTTCCGAAACTGTCAAAAAAGTTGCTTGTGATACTGGCTTGTAAAGTAATGTCCTTAACTGCGACCCTCACGTTCTCTAGATATTACTGCACTGGATTTTTTTGTATATAATATGGTGTTTTATAAAAAAAAATTGCTTATACCAGCCTTTTAATTATAAAAGAAAATGGTCAAGAAAGAGTTCGAAGCGCCTTCCAGTCGCTCACTCCTTAGCAAATCAGCGCCACTGCAAAACGTTAAATTAACGACTAAAGTCAAAACAAGAATCCAAACGATGCACGTCATCATTTATAAAATTAGTTACTCGACTTTAAAGAGCCAAAAACATTGATTTCACTGGTATTATGTAATCACAGCAAATCACACTATATAGTGTAAGCTATGCTGAGATACATCAAAATTTAAAAAAATACCTATTTACGACTTGCATCGAATGGATTCTTGTTTCAAGTCTACTTAAATGTTTAGAAGTACGACAATTATTTCGAATATTAGTTTTTAAAAACACATTACTTGAAAACAATTACATATCTAATAATAATAGTTATAGGTCACAGAAAATATATCGAAAATCGACCACTTAAATTAAATTCATGAATTTAAATTCTTAAATTCATCACGGATTTCAAAAATGTAATAAAAATGTAGTATTTTATTTAACATTAGAAATTTATTAACAACTTCTGGTAGATCCGGGTCTACCAGAAGTGACAAAAAGTCGAAAATATGTTAAGTCAAATATGCCAACCAGAAATAAGTCATCCTCATCAGTTAGACCCTCAAAATTCTACCTCTCTTAAAAAAAAAAGAGGAAATAAGGAACATTTGCGTTAAAGGGTTTTTATAGATTCATCCGTTTATTGATCACTTAAAAATGATAAAACGACAAAATGCTATTCAATTTATGGGTGCATTTTTGATATTTTCAATATAGGTAAATAACTCAAAAATTAAGCGGAATCCAAAAAAATTACCAGGGTAATTTTTTGTAGAATAATTTTTTTGTTTCAGTTGCTGAGATTTTGTCGAGGATTTTTTCGACTTGGGTACTTTGCTTGAGCGGATAGCTTCCTCCACAGACTTTCCTGGAACGGATAACTTGTTGATCTTTGAAAGGCTAGCGTGGATATTGTAAACAGTTATAATTTTGTTGAAGAAATATGAGCTTTACTTTTATATATATAAAAAAAGCATGCAGGTATTATTCCTTTTCTTTTTATTTGCAACGATTAGTAAATTTTGCAAAATAAAATAAAACATGTTAATTATCATAACAACAAAATATCATGTATGTTGTGTATGTTTCAATATGTTTTTAATTGGTTCATTTCCTTTATCTTTAGCTAAAGCTACTATCTTATAAAATAAGTAATCAACAAGCAAACATATTTTTTATTTATTACATGCATTGTACTTTTACTAATAGTGTACTTATCTCTGCTAAAGTTACTACATATTATGGATATTGAGTTAAACAGTTACAGAGGAACTGTCGTGAATTAGTAATAGTTTTTTTTTTTAATAAAAGCTATAATTCTAAGATTATGAGTTTTTTTAAATATGTTCATATTTATTCGAGTAAGCAAACACTAGTAATTGTAATTAATCAAAAAGTAAAATTTAAAAAAAATGTTACCTCGATTGTGATTCGAACTTGCGAATCTTTGAAGTTTAGTTTTGGAGCCCGCGTCACGTACCACTAGACGACTTAATTTTTAATGATATTTTAATTAAAAAAGCATTTCGCTTCAGTATTTTGATAATCTGAAATGTTTGGCGATCAGTACTATCGATTATGTTAGCAAAATGTAATCATGCATGCTAATTGCCATTAGTCAGATGACATAGGAAACCCGGTATAACTAACTTATAATAGCAGAATAGGTTAAAAGACAAAAAATACATCAATATATGTGGTCCAAAGTTAATTAAAGTCAAAAGTTTTGAAACTAATTTGATTAGACCCATGACTGGCGCATTCGCCATTTTATAAGTTTAACATTTCAATAAATTTAAATTTACATCATTTCAATCAATTTTGGTAAGCCGAAATACTGGTTTGAAAATAAATATATAATATAATATGAATGCTAAATAATATTAACATTTCCACGAATTAAATTAAATATATATATATATATATATATATATATATATATATATATATATATATATATATATATATATATATTTTGAAGTATAGAGGTACATTAAATTATATCTAACACCATTAACATACCAATATTTGATTCTTTTAATTTTACTCTTAGATTATGGTTGCTTTATATAAACGGCAGATTTGGTAACCGATATCAAATATCATATCAAATGAACTAATTTCGATTTTGCTCTTAGTAAAAGTTTGGGTATAATTATAAAATAAAATATTAACGCAAATTGCGATTCGGTAATAGTTACCAAATGAAAAAATTGGAGTAAGTACCTATATATACTCGTAATAGCAAAATAACAAAATTATAACAGTCAAAATGATGAAATAAACCATTCAGCTGATTCAGTAAGATATTTAGTTCTCTATAATCAAATTTACCATTTGATAAAATAAACCAAACGTAAATTACCGTTAGGTAAATTACCAAACGTATGTTTTTCTGAGTACAGTACACAGAATGCAACAGTACGTTAATGTTTAGAATTTTTAAGGTGTTTCATATATTTTTAAATATACAGGGTGGTCCTTAATGGAGGAGGAGTTAATTCCTTGTCCAATTTTAGGACTAAGAGTCCATATAAACGTGTGTCCTAATTTGTTTGGTTTTCGAGATACAGGGTGTCAAGGTTTTTATACAAAATCATTTTTTTTTATTATCATCTGCAAAAATCTTTCGCCGATTTGGATGATACCTGGTACGTTGGTTTGAAGTAGTAAGGGGCTTATTTTAACGCAAAAAGATTCAAAATGTCGGTTCCAGTGGCGTCCAGGAGGGTAACCTATTTGAAATTTATAAGAAAAAACATTGGATGTAAAAGGTTTTTTACAAGTTTTGATTTTTTTTTTAGTTGAAATAATTTCAAATACAACTTTTTTGTTTCTTACATTTTTTCATACCTTGCTTCGTTTTCGAGAAAAAAAATATATGATATGAAAAGTAACAACAAAAGGGAAAATAAGCGACGGCGGTAAAAAATCGACAAAAAATAGTTTTGAATAGGTTTGAAAGGAATATTTCAGCCAATTTTCATCATAGAAGGAACCTTTTTTCACAGCTCATTTTAACGGTTGGCATCACAGCTCATTTTAACTTTATTCTTTTTGTCTGAAGCAGTTCCTATACTTATCTGTCTTCAGAAAAAATGTATAAGCAAAAATGCAAAAAAAATTGTCGCATCTTTTGCAGATTCCTTTAAGCTTACATTTAGTATAAAAAATAACTTTTTAAAAAGTCGTTATTATTATAAGTTGTAAAAAGCTATTTCGATGGGAAATTTAATTTTCTACAAAAAAGTGCTCTGGTAATTTTCAGAATAATAATAATCTAGAGTGTTTATATCTTTAAACGTTTGGGTAAAATTCGGCCTTAAAAAAATTATATCCATATATACGAGTATTTGAAAAATATCAAATTTTGGTTTTCAGCTTCAGCTTCCGGTTAAAGTTTTCACTCTTCTTGTCACTATTACCACTGGCTAGCACTAGGCTTTCATTCGCACAATATATTATGTTCGATTGTTTCATGTTCTTCTAAACAGTAACATCATTTACCGTTTCCCACTTTGTAGGTACATATTTTTGAGTTGACATTTCAGATTGCAGTCCTGTGAAGAGATCGGGATAAGTCCTTAGATCAACCCTGCCGATAATATATTTTCAGCTGTTCTAAAGATATATTAACCGCAAATGAGGCCTACTGAATAATATACCACCCCTCTCCCACACAAATCTCAATCTTCCGGGCTTGTCCTTGTGATTAGAATGAGGGGCAGAGATATAATTATTATTATTGTTATCATTATTATATGAGAAAATTATACAGTTTTTCCAATTCATCTCTCTTTGAGTATCATCGTTGCAATTATGACATTTTAAAATTTTTCTCAATTTCTGTTTCTATATAAATTGCGTTGTTTTTCTTGATTAGTCGATTAGTATGCTCGTTTTATTTTATGACCTAAAACCCTGGTACCCACATGAGATTCACTTGTTGCCTCTTGCCAAATGTTTCTTTCTTTAAAATTGTCTGAGGACTTCTCAGAAAATTTTAGGTTATTTTTTACTGAAAAGTAAGGACAAACTTTTATACTCAAAAAGACACTTTTCACTTACAAGTTTAAGTGTGGTTTTTTACTGCGCAGAAATCCAAGAAACTAATATCTTTGTTCCTTTAGTCGATCGCTAAAATGCTTAATTTATTTAAATGTGGCATTTTATACTATATATAAGTATAAGAAGTAGGTAACGGTTGATCAGAAAGTATTTTCGTCACCGGTGACTGAATCAGAAAACGTATGGATTTATACATTTTTACCTTCACAATTATCAAATGTGCTGCTATTATTTAAAGTGCCATTAGAAATAGATCTGCTATTGCAATAGGAGACCTATATACCTATACAGTGTGTCCAAGATAAAGATGGAATAATATTGGGATCTTGGAAACAGTAAGAGCTAAACTCAGGAGGCTTTTCCTCGTTAATTTTTAATGGTGGCAACAACAAGCTAAAAACATAATTAAACTATTACTTGTGATACATCATTGAATTGAGAATAAAAAATGGTATGAAAATTTCTATTTAAAAATACAGGGCCGTATTTAAAAAAAGAAGTTGATGATGTTTTCTCGGAAACGAAACGTCAGACAAAGACTTGATGAATGCCATCTTGTTAAGCTCAAAAAGTGACAATGGAAAGGTATTTTTATGTTTTGAGAGCTGTTAAAATAACTCCAGAAATAAATAAAAACAAATATCGCAAAAAAAAATGTTTTTCCAAATATTTCGAAATCAAAAAAGGTAACTTATTTTGGCAAAATCCATGTAAAAGGTATTCAAACTGTTCAACTTTTTCATAATTTAACCAACTTTGTATCTCTTACCCTTTCCAAGATCCCAATGCTATCCCATCTTTATCTTTGACGCACTGTATACCAAGGGACTAAAGTGCATTATTTTTAATCCCGCGAGTAGGGTTTGGCTGCTCAAGGGCTTTAGCCCGAAGGTACTTTAGCACTTTAGCACCTTAGTCCCATGATATATACGCTAATTTTTGCACATCGTAAAGTAAAAGTTAAAAAAAATAATAAATTATTTCAAATATCTATGTCCATAAAAAAATATGTACATCAGCAAAAAGTACATGTAAATAAACCATTTCTAAATACAACAATCTTCTTGCTTATACCTTATTCTATTAAAATCTAAATATTTCTGATTTCTCCATAGAAGAATAAAACCATTCACTTGACAAATTGACTTGACTTGACAAATTTCACGTGATTGATTAAGGTAAAAAGAAATGCCACTCTGAAATTGAACTCGCACTTCTCTTTAAATGGCCATATTGTTGTGGTAGTCATAGATGTTGTTTTAGCATAACAACGATTAAATAAGTAATAAATCGGAAATCGCCATTGTGGCTATTGTGTAAACTTATATTTTTCTGAACATTCTAATGCAAAAAGCATATATAGGTAAAATAGATTTTAATATTGAAAAAGTCTCTGAAGGAGCTATTGCCGAACTGTTACCTTCAAAGTCTAGAAAAGTGTACGAAAAATCGACTTTATAACATGGTGTGGTATCTGAGGGATTAAATTTTTCAGGGGATTAAATTTATTTTTAATCCCCGGCGTATTAAAAGTGACACATCAATCCCTAAAATGAGGAAATGAAATATTACTTTTCTACGAAGGGCAAAAAATAAGTTTCCAGCATAAATACCTGTTGCTCTACGAAGGCGTACAAGGGCCACGATATATTTTTTTTATAATTCTGACTTTAATCTTAGATCTCAGAATTCTGAATTTAATCTCAGAATTCTGACTTTAATTTCAGAATTCTGATTTTAATCTCAGAATTCTGACTTTAATCTCAGAATTACGAGTATGAACGAGGTATCTTCTGCGGTATCCGAGGTATTGGCGCGAAAAGCGTCAATCTTGGTGTTTTTCTTATAACCGATATAATATGTAACATATTGTAACATATGTAGCAATGCAAGTGGAATAAAGAAAGTTGATACTTATACTTAAAAAATTGCGATTTACCTGCTTTTACGACTAATATAAAATCGGTTATAAGTTAAAAATTGATTTCTACACATTTCAATTTTAGTACAAATATATGTACTATATTCTATTACCAAAATACCATTAAGGCTCATAACTATTCCAGCACCAGAGAAACTATCATACATCAACCATCTACTTTAGTACTTATTTCGAAACTGACGAAGAGCAATAACCACGAACATATATATATTTGCAGCTGTCCAAAAATTCATTTTGCAAAAAAGTTTGCAAATATGTAACCATTTTATAATAGTATTACATTTATTATATACAAATGTTATTCCATTTTATAGCTTAATTTCGTTTTGTCTACATTCGAGATAAACACCCCCTATATTGACTACAGTATCTTTAGTTATTTTATTGGGAATCCCCTCATGTTCGTTCAGCGCTTTAGTGATAATAACACGTTTAATCACGACATTCTTCATTCATATTCGTAATTCTGAGATTAAAGTCAGAATTCTGAGATTAAAGTCAGAATTCTGAGATTAAAATCAGAATTCTGAGATTAAAGTCAGAATTCTGAGATTAAAGTTAGAATTCTGAGATTAAAGTCAGAATTCTGAGATTAATCTCAGAATTAGAAAAAAATATTAACTTGTGGCCCTTCTACGCCTTCGTATTGCTCTCATGTAAGGATCACACAAATATTATTGTATTCAGTTGAATTAACACTAGTAAATTAAAGATCAAGGTAAACACTCTGGAGTTTGATATTTCTATAACAAATTTCATGTATATACCTACCTATGAAGATACATCATGGGTAGATCTTTGTTGGAAACGTTCTTATACGTCATGTAATTCAAAGTCATCTTCGATGAAAATTACTTTTTGATCGACTTATAAAAACATTCAATATTTCAACAATAACATTTTTCAAATTGAACAAAAATATATTTATAAATATACTTGTTTTCAAATAATTATAGCTATAAGAACTATCACGATATTTAAAGAGCTCTATTTATGAGATTTTTCATATGGCATAGGGGGCATCAGTCTTTAGAACCAATGGTGTCAATTTTTGTATCATTATTTATATTTAAAAAGTTGTTTCGAGAATTTCTGAATAAACAGGTAATGGCAAATATGGTTGATGTGTCACAAATATTTAAAAAAACATTCCATATATCATCTAATTCCCCATATAAAAATATTAGCCTTAAAATAAACGAAGCATAACACAAGGTGTCAAGTTACTGCGAGGGTCCACTTATGATTTACATGCATATTTAAAATTGTATATTTCTGGAATTTTCAACGCTCAAATTTATGAATATTACTCACATTAAGTACTTAACTGCGAGTGTTTTCCACTGATATTGAATTGTTTATTGTAAAACCTTCTACAATATAAAAAATAAGTAAAAATGCTATTAATTTGTCTACAATAGGATTGTAAATTCGTTAGTAGGTAAGTGAACAAATACTTTTAGACTATTTTCTATCTACAGTATAGATACCTACACATTACGATGGTTCCAACATCAGACTTCATAATTTAGAAATATTAGCTTTTTTATGTTTAATGTGTTCAAAGTTTGAATATTCAAACATTTTAAATGCATTTCAAAATGTTGCATGAATATGAGTTTATATTTAATCCTTATTTCATATATATTTATTTCTACCTGTCTTTTTCTAAGGTAAGCGCGCGCTAAAAACCTATATGAGTATCTGAATATCTGAACTTACGTGGAATAAGCCGATATTTTTGGTTATCAAGAAACATATTAACTCTATATTAAAATCACTTTCACAACGTTATAACATGTCAAATATCAATAAATGTATCACTTATACACAACTAACAACCATTTAACAACGATTTAATATAAATATTTTAGCGTATGTACCAACATAAGAAATATTATCTGCAGACGACCTGGTATAAGAAAAGGGAAAATGAAAGACATAAAGCAGTTTTATGGACTAGAGATGTGTGTATGTAGTGTACTAAAAATGTTATTATTGTTATTAAATAATTTGAAACATTATTTGTTGGGGTGGAAAAAAATCGTACCATTGGAATCTTCTCCTAAACTGTACGATATACTAAAGGTTGAATAACGCCAAGTTGTTCAATTTAGAGCTTAATTCTTTGATGTTCCGAACGCTTTTGAATATATCCAAAAAGTTTGGATAATAAATGAATCCTTAAATGTTCAAGGTTTAGCTTTTATAGTTTGTTTGACTGCAGTAAAAAAACACCTCCTGCTTGAAGTAACCCTGCTTTCGACTAAACACGCCATATCTAGGCAAGGGAGGTAGATAAACTCCCCCAAGCTAGGATGTTGCATAATCCATATCTAGGGTCGAATGGCACCGGGATGATAGCTGTATAATGAGGTGTCAGGAATACAGGGCAACCTTCTAGAATATGCTTGTCTTGCCACAGTACTACGAACCTCTGCTCTGGAGGATCTGTATCCTCTATCCTTAAGCAAATGGAGCTTAAGGAGCCTATGGTCGTAGATTAATCCCTCTCCTATTGAAAAGCCTCAACCAAAGACAATAAATTAGTTTATATTCTTTGCCTCAACCTTATCAGATCATGAAAGAAGGCTGTTCTAGGCCTCTCTAATACTTGATACTGAAGAAGAAGGGGATGAGGCATCTAGTAGTGGTACGTCTTTCTTGCAAAGCAACGAATAAGAGGAGTTGCTAGGAGGTACCTTCTTTGATTAACAGCCAACTGTCTTACGAAATCACCTTAAGACCGGTGCTGATTCAGAGGTAGTTTAAAAATCCGTAGCAGAAGAGGGCAACCGCACCTCATTTGTGCCAAAGGCAATGAACAAGTGCGTACGTTCAGATAGTAGCTCATGGAACTACTAGATATTAGAAGAGGGTGGATATTACTACTAGATGGTAGAATTATAAAGGGAACTATCGACCCTGAACTCCCGAAATAGCTTTGATAAACACACAACTGGGAACTTTGTAGAAGACAATAATACCGGCTGAAGAGGGACGACTAGCCCTTGATTTAAGTTGGGAGAAAATACTCCACTACTGAGCAGACTACATAGATTAGTTCAGTCGAATGCATTTATACCTAATAAACACATCAAAAGCAAAAACTAACAAACTCAGATTAAACTTGAGAACTCCAATTGGACTATATGGCACTTCCATTAAAAATATTACTTGCACAAACTTAGCTTAGAATAAGTCTCCTACAGAGCCGCTTGTACTGACAGGATAAAGTAGCAAAGCAAAACACATTCTATGTACCTACCACACTGCGGAAAGGATTAAATTCTCACTATTTGGTAAAGACAACTTCTGCCAGGACCTGGAATAAGTTTTCACCCAATAAGACAAGTAAGATCTGCTTCATTTAGAGATTGAACCGGTTGCGTGAAATATAATTAGGTGTGAACCACAATAAAAGAATAGCACAGCCACTGTGAATGTGTGATGATGGTTTTCGATCCACTCACTTTTGAATACAACCTGAATCTAACAATATCGAATTAAATTTTATCATGTTCAACCTTCTTGATGTACCGGTAGGGACAATGATTTTTACATAATTTATGTTTGATAAATAAATTTGGGTGATATATTAGGTAAAGAAGTGTTGTTAGGTAAACTAGTAATTTGATTCTTGCTTACTTAAAATCGATCTCATATATGGGCCTCTTATTGCAATCTGATCATTTTGTCTTAAAACTGGTCATTTGGGACCCGATACAAACTTTGGGAGAAGTGTAACGTTTTTGAAAATACACAAAAATCCACATTAGATTACAGTAGAAATAAGTCATACAAAATTTTCCTCACATTGTCCTTTTTCTTGTAACCTGGTCGCCTGTAGTACCTACATCGGCATGTCATAAGGCTACTATTAAATTACAACAATGCCTTTATTTCAGGACAATTCAGTTCAATAATTATTTGGATGTTAGTAAATGCAGTACATTTGCATATATGCCATTCATATATGCATATATTGCATATATGCAATGCACTTTTCGCTCAACTAATTGCATTGACCAGTTTCTATATTGTAGGCATTTGTATATCGATTTAAAAAAATAATTGACTATAAATATAAATATACAGTGAATAATGAAATGGGAAGCTTTCTCTGCTAATATGCTATTTACTAAATAAATACTATGGTTTAACAAATAATACATATATACATTTAAAAGTTATGCATAAAATACCTTTAGAGTTATAAGAGTAAAAGCAAACCTGCAACTGAAACATATATAGGAAGGAATATGTATGCGAAACTTCTATAAAATTTCATAAATGCTAGAGATACAGATAGCTTGATAGAGAGTCTTGAATTAGGAATTGATATGATGAGTAACATTTCATTACGTAAATTGGAGTACCTAATACCTATCTTTACATAAAATATTTGTTTTCTTTAATAGATATTTCTGCAAAGAAACACTCTTTTTTATTGGGAGAAAAATCTTCTAACCTTGTACTTTTGTCGTTTTTATTATTCACATGATGTGTATAGGTATATATTTTAATTTTAAGTAAACGAATACTAATGCTTCAAGGAAAATGTAATTTCGTTATATCATAATTAATAACTATCAAAACAAATATATTTAGATAAATATTTTATCAACTAGGGACTACGTAAAAAATATATAAACATTAATCTACGAAATTCTATAAAAAAAATTTCTATTTGATGAAAAGTTGTCATGAAACTTGTTTCCTCATCTGAAAACTACTAAAAACAATGGCCCGCATTTTTTCTAAGGAACTTAACAACAGTTTGTATACTCGTATGATCTAGGGGGGGTAATCATATTTTACATTATATTTTTAT
Organism: Pogonocherus hispidulus; assembly: GCA_963924545.1. Lineage (NCBI taxonomy): Eukaryota > Metazoa > Arthropoda > Insecta > Coleoptera > Cerambycidae > Pogonocherus > Pogonocherus hispidulus. Next base: position 75,792,487 of record OZ004693.1, read on the forward strand.
AATTTCTAAATAGAAAATGTACCATAATTTAAATCACAAAAAAGAAGATTAATTACGAGGCATCATGGAGTCGTCCTAATGAAAAAAAAAATAATATTAGAACCCCCTAAAACAAAATATGGAACGTTTATGTCTACAACCAGTATCAAATGTCTCATCACAAGGTGAGGTTATCGGTTATTTTTTCTAATTCTTCTGCTGCCTTTATGTTTTGAATAATAGTAATTAATGACAATTCGATAATTTTAAAATTGAACTAACTAACTTTCAAATTTTCTAGAAATATTACCATATATATAATACTACTATATGGAGCCTATGTAATCTTTACCATGTTTCTCAAGTGAAGCCAAATTAGAGTAGTCCAGAATCATATCTATTGTCTTTTTCACGGAGAAAATACCAAATAATCATGCGCAGCAAACCGCGGGAATTTTGCTCCATATACTGTAGAATACAATAAATTAACTTTATTTTATATTGTATTTTATCTACATATTAACGGTTTTTCAATCTTGTTATTGGGATGTTCCCGTATTTATCAAGTTTACCAAAAGAGTGGATGCAGTTTGTATTTGAAAAGAAAATTTTAAAAATACATACTTCAGGTACCTATGCGACTTCATATGGAATATTTCCTTCGCACAAAAGACAAAATCTCGACTGAGTTTTTCGTTTCGGCATTTTGCGATATCTGTGGAATTAAATTAATGAAAATGAGGTACAGTATAATTCATATACCTAATTCACTACATATTTAAATTTACAAAATGTTCTTATATACCTAAACTTGCAGTTGCGACTGTAAAAATACCGTCGAAATAATTTGATGAGCAAATGTCTCTAATCACTAATAAGTCTAATAGGTATATGAACAAAACTAAAACTACAAGTTACACATAAATAAAACACTTCTAAAACTGCCGGCTCTACGAAAAACACAAATTTATTTTCTGTGAAACACAAACATACCTGAAATACAAAAGATAAACTGTGACATAACCACACCACAAAACACATATATGACAAAACACATACAGGGTGTCCCAGTGTGAGCGAACAAAAATTTACCAGTGTGTAGGCCAGACCAAAATAAGAATAAAATTCTTATAAAAAAAAAAGTCTTCGCTGCACGCATAACGAGTTCCAGGGTGTTATTTAAAAAAAAAACAATTTTCCGAGATAACTTAAAAACTCGTTTCGTAGATTTAGGTAATATTTGGATGACGTGTACATCTATTAAAGGTCATTAAAACTATATGGTGTTTGTTTAACTCTAAACTTTAAAATCATTGCATATATTTTTCTGCATAAAGGAATACAGTTGGTACTTTACATTCAATTTACTCGAAAATGGTTGTTTTAGAGCTGTGTAACAAGAGCACCTTTTTTGTTCAGAATTGATAGCCGATTAAGGAAAACTTAGTTAATTCACGAAAAAGTAGGATATACAAGAGTTATGAAGACAAAACCATAAGGAAGAGTAGACATAGGCCACCACAAGTGTCAAAGTTAAACAAACACCATATAGTTTTAATGACCTTTAATGGATGTACACGTTACCCAAAAATTACCTAAATCTACGAAACGGTTTTTAAGTTGTTAAAGTTATTTGAGTTAAGTTATTACGGAAAATTGTTTTTTTTACAAAATAACACCCTGTAACTGACACCCTGAATTTTATTCTTATTTTGGTCTGGCCTACCCACTGGTAAATTTTGTACGCTCGTACTGGGACACCCTGTATATGACAAAACAAAAGCCCGGTCTTTCTTTACTTTCGCGCCACATTGAAATTCTTGGATTGGATTGGACAACACTTGGGCATGTGCACAGGAACATTTGTCCGTGAAAGAGAACGAAATATATAACTCCATCTCATAAACCGGCTTCAAGAAAAGCTCGAATAGCTCAATATAGTAGTATTATATATATGAATATTACAAAATATTAACATTAATTGTTGCCTACCTACAGGGGCCATTAGTGCGTATGCGGACCACACCACCTATACCGTTACATTTATAAAAATAAATTTTATTTAAGCCCACCAGTATGGTATCGTTAGAAAGCTGAAATGGGGCTCTTTAAGGCGACATGATAATATACAGGGTGTTCCATTTAAAATTTTGAAGTAAAATCACGATAAGCGAAATGTATCACCCTGTATAGCAAATGTAACTTTTTGTTAAATCGTTATATTTTCTTGAATAAAGGCATATTCTTAATTTATCTTATGAGAAAATGGAAGTTATATCTCATTTAAATGAAGAGCTACAATAATGCGAAGTAACGACTTTTTTCATAGAAAACTTGCAACAACGTCGCCACATGTATATTTAGATATATTAAGTGATATATTAAATTGTTCAGAAAAGCACGCTTAATTCAAAAATCTAAAAATATATAAGGTGTTCCATTTAAAAAAATGTATGTTCGGTTTGGCATATTAATATTAAACACCTTGTATGTGCCAAAGTAATTTTAAAATATGCACGCCACTGGCATCTAACTTCGTACCAAAAATTATTATTATAACTTTAACGGTATAGGTGATATGGTCTACATACGCACTAATGGCCCACCCTGTATATGCAGTTTTTGTACTATGAACAATGAGAAGTATATTAATAAATGTATACATACAATAATAAAAATAATACAGAAAATCAATAACTTAAAAATAAAAATATTTAGCTAAAGAATTAAAAAGTAAAAATAAGAAATACATATATCGTTAAATAATACCGCCAGATACATAAAACACTATTACACAAAATTAGAATTGAAAAAATGTATTGGTTTATTTTCACCCGCTTAAATTTTGCGACGTTAATATGGCATATGAAAATATGAGCTATATTTGGAGAACTAAATCTTTACTTTATAAAATGATTAGTGACAGCCCAAAGTATTTTCAATTAAACAAATTTGTTTTATTACCTCCCTACTACCAGCATATCTAATTTTTTTACAACGCACCACAGCCGAGCCAAAACCCTTCACGTACTACCTACTGCCCTGCCCTCTAGTTTTAACTGACCTTTTATTTCTAAAGGACTACAAAAAATTACTCATCTCTAAAGAATGCAGGACAAATCTGTAAAACACTTCATTCTGAAACCTGTACTTGTTACCAAGGCTGACTAGTTTTGTTCCCACAAGCATACGTATTGGTGCATTTGAAGATGGAATTTTTTATGTGGATTTCTGGAGCGGTGGTCTAGCTCAGACTTTTTACTGGTTGCATGAGTCAGTTAACAGTTGTTGGCTTATTTTACTAATGTTTTGAATTTATTAGCATTGTGAGCATTGATTGTTCTAACAAATGAAAATAGACCCCGAGGTTGATTATAAAGTGACAAAGTTCTTTTCAGGCGCTGATTTGATATGATCTGTCACCTCAGTCGAGGATTTTAAATTTTTCCGACTTTTTTTACTGATGTTTTGAAACACTCGCGCGTGATAACTTTACGGATAAAGGAAATGGTACTTAGAACTGAACCCGTGTTTCACATATCACATTTAAACCAATGAAACGTAATAACTAATTAAGTATAATAAAATTAATAAACGAGATTCACTCAACAACCCAACGACACAACTTTTTTGTATTTTTTTTATTATAATGAAAACCTGAAGTACCTAAAATGTTCCGGGATTTCTATATAAAAAAATCCCGTCTTCAAATGCCCCCGTAGCTACGCTTATGGCTGGAAACCAAAGTGGTGAGCCTCACTCGTTACTCTAAAGATATTTCTGCATATGTCACGAAATATTTCCAGTTTCTATTCGACTACACTTCATTCAAAAACAAATTAAGTACACAGAATATCTAGAACCCATGGATGACATCGTACACCTCCAGCGACGACATGACGAGATAAACGATCCACAAGCAGAACAGGAAGGTTGTGGTGACGTACTTGATGCAGATTGGGCCCCCCAGTTCTCCGCCTATGAATCTCGATCTTCTCAGCAGCAGAATGATGATGACTAACGCTGCCTCGGTGCAGAAAATCGTTACAGAAAAGGCAAGACTGCAAAAGAAAAAATTCAAAGTAGGTATAGTGATCAATGATTGAAATGGACCGTAACAGTTTTTAATCCAAAATTAAGTAGGTCCTAACTTCCTTCGGCAATAATCGAGCTGAGACATATTTTCCGTGGTTTATAAGTAATTTTAGTAACAAATTAGTGCAGAGCAACTTCCTTCCACAAGGCGTCGCATTTTATTTAATTTTTGAGTGAGTGAGGTGTCACAATTATAACACAGATCTGCACTTTTAAATCTAACAAAACTTAAAATCTATTTCGAAATAAAAACAGACTGTAAAATATTTTATTTTCTACATTTGCGATACCTCGCAAAATTATATCCTGTACAAAATAAAAAATATGACATTCTTCTCATATTCCTCCACTCCAATTTTTACTATTGAAATTGTCTATGAATTACTAAATAAACGATGTCACAGCGTATGATTGATTTTAAGCTTATAGGTAGAATTTTCTAACTTTTACAAGTCTATCCTAAACTGATTGAAGACAGTTTCTTCCATTACTTAATCTTTTATGTAATAACTGAGATACAGGAATTATAATTTTTCAAAAAATGTTTGTACCTCTGAAAGGGAAGAAGATAGGTTTGCAGTTTTATCATAATTTTTCTTTCAAAATTGGAAAGGGAAGCCTATATCAGTTTTTTCTTGTCTGTCATGAGTTTCGTCGAAATCTTAATAAAGTTGTAATCTTGATTTGTTTTCAAATTGTCAGCAGTTAACTTACTACTGTGATTTCTGTGATGTCAACGTGTAAAAATCTAGGTAAATATACAATTTCGAAAATTCAAAATTATTTATAATCACTGCTTGAAGAGCAGTCTCTATATATTTTATAATAGATGCAGCCAAGAGCCAAGGATATGGAAACATAGGAATAAATAAGTTCAATTTACTAATGGTCCTCTATTCCACTCTAATTTACCATATTGGCGATTCCAAAAATGAATGCGCCCTTTGCGTAAAAATATTTGAACCTACTTAAAAGGTAATTTTTGGAGGCTTATTGCTGATATAATGATAAATAACATGTATTTGTGTTTGTTTAATGTAATAATTTGGTGGTGCTTGTGATTTTTTGGTATTACAAAGTTAAAAACGACCTGATTATTATTTGTACATCTTTATTTTTACATTTTAAAATGGCATTCAAAAGAAGTCAGCACAACACAAACTGCCGTGTTTAAGGGTGTCATTTCACAAAACGTGTCAATAGAAGTGTTTAAGATAGAAGATAGGTAGAAGTTTGGCTCTAGTATAAGAAACTGTTTCTCATTCATTTCTCCAAAAGGCATAATATAACAATTTAGTAACAGGGAACACGTTTATTTACACAACATAACTACTTTGTTGCAGTTTATCTATACTTTCCTATTATTAGTCTTATAAAAACAAAATATATTTTAATTTAAACATTATTTTACAAAAAAACAAGCACTAATATGGTATCACCATATAGTTTATCACACTTATTTTAGCCCAAAATGTAAGTAAACAAAAACTAGGGTACCTGTTTCAACCCAAAATATTCATATAATTAGCAATGAAGCACTTACTTCAGGACGTTTGACTGCTTTTACCACTCTTTTTATCCTTTATTTTGCCCTAACTAGCACATGAAGTCACTATATTTATGGCAGTTAAATGCTAAGTTGCTAGATGATACGATATGAAATGCAAAATTTTTACTCGTCTTCCTCCATATTTGTTTACAATTTGCAGTGCGCTCATCGGTGATTTGAATCGCCGATAACAGAGATTAATGAAAGAATGCGACTTTCCATCGACTGACCAACCGTGTCTTGATTTCCCCATAGTATTTGTATATTTTTGCCCGATTGTATAAATATACTTACTTGCCAGGATCGACATGGAAGACATTTCCTTTGACATGGTGGTATATGGCAGCAATTGACCACGCGACGCCGATACCAAGAAAAACGTTGACTGCGTTGCTACCGGTAACGTTACCGATACTGGCGTCTGCATGTTTATCTTGAATGGCCGCTACTTTGCTAGCGAACGTATCTGAAAAGAAAATATCAGACATAAATATTTTGAAACACAAATTATTAAATAAAGATAAGTGTATAAATTTAATATTTGATGGGGATATACAGAGTGTATATTCCCAAAAAATCGGGAACATGTAGAACCAGTAAAAATAATGTAACTTTGCTATATAAACTTTTTCCAAATCTGTACAGTTTCTTTACAAAAAATTCACCGATCTTGCATCTTACGCAAAAATCGTAGGCGTGTTGAAAATACCAGCCACAACTGATAAAAATTGCTAAAGTAAAATTAGAAAAAGTAAAACTCAGTTTGGTTATTACGATTTATAATTACGTTTGGTTATTATTACGATATTAACGGCAACGCACTATTAACTGCAGTGGCCACACTTGTATTTGCAATGAAATAATGGTATTTACGATTTTACATTGCTCATACGTACGACATCGTTTAATATTTGACGTAAGATAAATAGCTTCCTTTTCATTTTCTAAAACATTGCAGTTTCGTTTCTTTAATGGCAACATTATTTCCATAATTCTCAAATGCAAATGCGTCAACCTAAACCTATTTTTGTTACGCACTTTATAAGTATATTTCATTGTCCATTATATTTATAATTTATACAGGGTGTGATACCAAAACCTTTCATTTGACGTATCTAGAAAACTAAGTCTTCCAGTTTAGAGATTACTTATTCTGAATGAATCACCCTGTATATATGTTAGTCTAAATTAATAAGATAACAAACCTGCTCATCCTATTACAACGATTAGTAAATACCAAACGTTTATTTTATAATCAACATCAGATCATAAATCACTGTAACATGTGCAATGTATTGGGAAGTTTTTTATTCAACGTGCTCGAATTATAAGTGCCCACTACCGTGATACAACCAAACAATCTCTGTAAGTCAAGGAACTCTGTAACCCAAGCATAAACGTAGACTGCTTATTATAACAACACAGCTAGGTCGTCTCCATGAGCATGACGTGACCATGTCGAGGTCGCTCGCATTTGCATCTCGCTAAGCGTTAATATTTTAAGAGACAGCTCCCATATACACGCGCCCAGAAGTATTTTTAATACTAAAAGTATAATTGCATTTTCTTCAGAAAACACACCATCGATCACATCGGTCACCACAACACAGAATTGATATTTTATGAAACCATGTCATGTCCTTTCCTAACAAAATAATACCTTAAAATAAAATTATACGTAGATAGGTAAGATTTTATTTTATTATTTTAAGGTATTATTTTGTTAGGAAAGGACATGACATGGTTTCATTGAATATCGATTTTCTCCGTAACGGTGTGTTTTGGAAAAAGTATAAGTACACTCTTTTGCATAGAGAAATGGGTGGGACATCGAAATATGGTATTTCAGTGGCGTAACATATTTTTTAGAAAAAGGAGTCCCAAGAGTGCAGATTGCACGCCACTGGCTATTCCCATCAATCTGAAATTTTTGTGGAAGTAAAGATTCATAGTAGCATTTACTAAATAAAATTTGAAAACAATTGGTTTATTACTGTCAGAGACAAATTGAAAAATAATTTTTTTACAACTTCAACACCTTGTATCTCGGAAAAGGTACCGAGTCCGAACCAGTGATTGGCCTCCCATAATTCTAACAACTACTTCCATTGATAATTCCATTAAAGCACAAGCCACTAGAAGACAAGAATGTGACATTACAAGTTTGTCATTAAATAGCTGTAATTTAAAGCAACCCCCATTGGTAATTTACGCCTAACAGAAGCGTCATTAGAATCGTCTCAGGACTGCTAATAGGTGAAGGTAATAAGCACCTTCATAAACATTTTAATACCATAGGACTTAGTGCTAGTGATGGGCATAATCGGATTCTTTGTATAATCGGAATTCACCGATTCGATTATTGTAATAATCGCATTAAACATCGATTATTTTTAATTCAGTGAAAACAATATTTTCGAAACTACTTCGCTGGAGCATTAATCAGTATAGTTTTTCGATATATTTGTCAGTATTTATTAGTCGGCATACATTGAAAGGTTTTGATTAGTAATTATTACTCTAAGTGATTTTCAATGTAGATGAATTTGATATTTCAATGAAAATAATCCTCTAGGATTATTAAGTCCCCCTATCCCCCTAACTAACGATCTAGGCTAAGTACACGCACTCAATGGAAAAGGTGTGTACAAGTTTCAACTAGGGAACTGAATAACTTGGACAAAATCTCCAGATTTGGATATCTAGTAATCGAGAGTACTCGTAATTCATCACTGATTGTCCGGTTATTTTTAATTGAAGTTACGAAACTTGATAATCGGATTTTACAAGTTACCTATATCAATATTCGAATTACTGTTTACTTTTAATTCAAATTATACCATTAGTACTAAGTGCCACTAATGGGTGCAGATGATGCGGAGACGATGGTGCGAACTCTGCACATGTGGTCGCTTAAGGCCGCCGCCAATATTCATTGACCGTGGCCATGACCTTGGTTGGTTTGGGGCCGAGCGGGATCATCGTTCTTTACCCTCCCCATCGCTGTAGGCCTGGACTTGTAGAGGTGGAACCCATCCTTCACCAACCCCGATCACAAAAAGTGATAGGTGTAGGCGATTCGTGGGGTCTCCTTCTGGGCTGGCTCTACCCTGCAGGCTGGGTAGGATCTTCTGGCGGTCTTCTGTCTTTTCTTCTTTCTTCGCCTGCATGACTACCCACCGGGGGTAGTCTGTCTCGGGCGAGGGCGGCAAGTGCCGCTCTCATCCTTGCTGAGAGACATAAATATTCAGGGCAGCATTCCTGTCACATCGGTATACCAAAGAAGACCAATTCTTTCAGGGTTTCAAAGCACAAATCAGCTTTGTACCAAAAGTCTCCCTATTATAATGCAGTATCTTAATAAATTGCCTGTCGATATTAAAAACCTTAAATCGTACAATGTATATAAAAATAAAGTGAAAACGTTTTTAGCTGATAATTATTTTTATACTGTTGATGACTTTTTAAACTTGTAAATGTAAAAAAGTGATGTATTTAATTTTAAGTCTGTTTTGTACATTTGTGTGAACATTGTCTTTATGTTACTTTATTTTTTAATTAATACTGAGTTTTATATGCATATGTATATAAATATTTCGTAATGTTAATGTGCCTACATTTACTATCTTGTTGACGTTCACATCAATTATAAAATTGCTCAGTGCCTAATACTTAAATTACTTTATTTTATTTTACTGGTGGAATATTCCAATTATGTGTGTGGTTCGAACTCTCTAACACAATTATATCAAAAGTTATCAAGTCCATCGGCATTTCTATATGATAAATTTTCAAAAGAAACTGATTTCTATTTTACTCATTTCATTCCAAACTTCGAAAAGTTGTTAACGTAATTTCACCGTTTTCATTATTTCCCTCACAAATAAACAGATCTAATTCGACGCGAATCCTTGTATATACTTCTCTAAAGTTTATAATGCCGGCTTGCATTCGACAATGCCAAAGTTCCGAAGTTTACGTAGCTTATGTACGAGCAAGTTTTAATCTGCCCGAATTATCGCCCTCATCATGGCTTTTTTGGTTCCTCTGCTCTTGTTTTTGAGTGCTCACAATGTCTGTACTTATAAAGAGATTTGAAAAGGCCAAAGAGATTTTTGCTCCCTTCACGTTTAATAATTAAGTAACTTCATAATAAATATAATACAATAGAGAAATACAATACAATACATAATATAACTGAGAAAAATTATGCTGCTGCAGCTGAATTAAAAATGTTCCAAAGCAGAATTTAAACGTATTTACCAACTCGTACCTACTTCCTATTATAGTGGGTATCTCCAGCAAATAACCCTTTCGATTCATTCTGCCGAAGCACCTAGTGAAGGCCCAGAACAGAAGTAGTGAGTGCAAAGGCTTATACGAAATCAAAGTTTTTTGATAACGTACACAAGTATTAGAAACACTTTCCCCAGATATTTATGCTTCTTGACCATACAGCAGATCCGTCCAAAGGGTATGTATAGATTCCTTGTCGCCCTGTTCGCTTCAGAACCTATGTCAACAATCCTGGAGTGAGCCTGGATAATGTCTGCTCAACATTTTCTTGTATACACATGGAAAATTTCTTGTACTGGGCATCCGTAGCAAACTTTTAGAGAGAGAAGTATAATTTTATTTTCAGGCGTACGCCACATATTTTCACCAGACTTAGGTGAAAAAACCCTTACACCATTACAGACATTTACAGACGTTTAGACTTCATTACACGTGACACATGCAAGAAAGGGCAACAGATCACGGAAATATAAAGCAATATAGGACCTTCGAATTAAGTTCCCTTTTCGTTTAGTTATTTTCCCACATAGAAAAAATTATTGTCGAGAATCTTTCATTTTGCAAATTAGAAAGGTATATGCGGCAAAATCAATTTAATTATTGATTACCGTATCCCAAAACCTTTATATAGAAAATTTTAAGTTAATAGCAAATAGGTTTTTTCACAAAACAAATGCATATTTTGAAAGCATTTTTTGATTTCTCAAATAGTGGGCTTTATTAGGGATAGATAAAGTATGTCTACGATATTTAAGTGTATCAGAGGTGAATACTCACATAGTCTCTTTGCTTTAATTCAAAATTAATGGGAGTTAAGTATGTTTACCGCACAATTGCCAGCTCTATCTTTTTTTTTTTTAGAAACGCCTTCGTACAATTTCTGCCAAAATAAATTGGATCATTTTGACACCTTGATAATTAAAGCATGCATGATTAGTGCCAAAAGTATTACTTTTAAAGTTTTCCTATCAAGACACCTATGGAACATTTTTTATGAATTTACGTAGTTCAGCACCTAATTGCCAAGATATCAAATTGATCCAATTTTATATCAGGAATCAGCTTGAATTTTGTTATCTGGAAGTATTGAGGTACAGCCCGAAAGTCTGAGACTTGTGTGGGAGAGGGGCAGCATATTATTATTTCACGGACCGCATTTGCGCCTCAGGAACGACTTACGTTGGTAGGCCCTAACCACCATTCAGTGCTGGAATGAGGGAAACCTGGAAAACCTTATTAGTTAGGGGGACAAGTCAAACATCAACTGATTTTAATCTCTCACATTAACACCAAGTTGACACTCTTCCCATCCTAGGCCGTCGCCAAGATGGTTGCCAAGCCATCCCTGCGAATAAGCCTTGATCTACGAGTAAACAATTTAATGAAAAATTGTTGGTGGAATGGGAATTAGAACCCACGACCTCTGGGTTGAGCGATCGAGTCCAAGATTCCTAGATCCCAATGGTGAGAAGAGAATTTTTAACAGCTTGTATGCTACTTTTCAATTTGCAAGAATGTCTGTACCATATTATATATTACGTATATTTAGTTTCCTTCTTTACTGCTATATAAAATAAGTCTTCGTGCTGTTACTTCACAACGAAAAGTACGGTAAAATTATCTGTTTTAGTGTTTTTTTGTGTGGAAGTGGAAAAAGACATTGCTGACAGGGGTTAGGTATTAGTGAAAAGATCTTTATCGACAGACAAGAATAGGACGAAAAAAATCCCACAAGAAAGAGGAATTTCGTGGATCAGTGTTAAAACTTCACTAATACGTGTTTATAGAAAAGTAAACCCCTGTGGTTAGCTGCCAACTACAGCGATCCCTGTTACTTATCTAGCTTTTACACTCGATATATCAAGAGGCAACAAAAACATTGCTATTATCCAAACGAATGTTTTAACATAAGCATCATACTCTGTAAGTGAAAACGAATAATAATCTCATTTATGAAATACTGGATGTACATTGTTACTCCTTCGGGGTTCTAAAGATAAGTGAGACTTTTATACAATAGTACAAATCTTTATTAACACTCCACACACAATACAACACTTCTTGTAGAATATCTAAATAATTACACACCGAAAATCGCACTTATTTCACTTAAGTATTGTTTCTTATCTTGATCGCTGCCTGATTAAAACTGACTATTCGCGGGCACGCCGCGGGCTTTATATAGGTAAACTAGGCTTCTAGATCTTTGTAGAAATTTCCATCGAATACTCACGAATAATCAGCATACCAGGGCAGTTTAATAACTAATCAATAACTAATCGACTGCCAAGTTATACGAGGGATATTCGATGAGTACAGATTGTGACATCCAGGAAATATAGGCAAAAGGGCATATCTCCCTTATTTGAAGGCCTAGAGGGTTGATACTTTGCCCTTGGGGGGCAGCCCCTGAGACGGTTTTGCCAGATTGTGCACAATTTACCTAAGGCTGGAGAAAACGTACATTTGGCAACGCCGCACTCGGCCAATGTGTCGGCGATCTTTTAACAATATTATATAATAACAGTAATAATAATAAAAACACGTTTTTATCAAAAAGCAATGTGACGATAATATATAGTAACAATAAACAGGGGTTCTTTTACAAAACCGCCCAGCATTTACGGTTTTATTTTAGAACTTTTAGCGAACATTTACTGTGGTATTCAATAAACTAAATGTTTATATTTACTGGGCACATCAAAGAATTTTGAATATGACTATGTTGAGCTCTACTTCTCATGCGGCACATTCCAATAACGAATTTTGTGTATATCTACTTTGCAAATATTACTACTCGTATGTGGCAATATGCATTTTAAATTAAATGTTTGTACTAGAATAAATGCTCCAGTTTTGTTTTATAAAGTTGGAAGTTAGCTCATTATATGCACTAAAATTGCTCATATTCGTTGTGGTCAGCACGCTGACCTACATTTCTACATAATTTTCTTCAGCATTTTGTTCTCGGCTATGACCAAATATTCTAGGTAAAAATAAAATTAACGGTTAATAAAATATATGACGTCAATGTTACTGACACTTTTCAATTACTTAACAAAAATTTTAGCGGAAAATAATGTAATAATAATGAAGAATAATAAAAACAACGATAATCACAAAAATTAAGATAAAGTTATAAAATATAAAAATACAAGGTAAAGTATAAAGTAGGTACAATTTTTAATTACAGTTTTAACAACACGGAGCTCGTCCTTAATTTCGCTATTTATTTTATACAGTGTATAACCAAAACAAATAAATAAGTGTCGAAAACGCACAAACATGTTAATTTCTATTCTTGGAATAGATATATTTTTACTACCAGTAGATAGTAGATTGCATCGCTAGATTCATATTTAATTATTTTCTAATTGTAACCTCTATTGAAACAGTGGAGGTCTCTGTTTAAAAAAATGCCGGTAACATGTTATCGGCACTATCGTACTTTAAGGGTCAATTCACTGTAGACTTGACAGACATGAATTTGGGGTCGGATTGAGAGGTTGGGTAGCCGATGGGTGAAGACTTACATATTTCCACTACCGAATTATTTAGATTTCGGAAGTGCACGTAAAGCCGAATTAAAAAGGCACATGGAAACAAAGTTAGCCCTCATTGCAAGGGTACCAGATTTGTCTTATAATTGCAACAAAATTTCTTTTTAATGTTATAAATTATATATCACCGGAAAGATCAAAAGATAAACTAGATCCCTATAGTAGCAAATTTTTGTTTAACACATGTATTTTAGAGAAAATAATTTTTGAAAATACGCTATTTTAGTACAAGATTGTTTGCCTGGAATTTTAAAAATAAAAAGAATTACAAAAAAATTACTACTATAGGGATTTAGATTAAAGTCTTAACTTTCAATACTTTTTTACTAAAAGTCGCTATCTTTTATAGTTTTTTTATAATTAGACACGAGACGAACGCCGATTTTGGGCTTATTATCAACATTTTTTTTAAACAGAGACCTCCACTGTTTCAATAGAGGTCTATCGAGTTTTCTTTTCTGAATACCCTTATACCCTATAAACCTGTGACCAAAATGATAGTGACTCTGCCAGCGTATGGAACCGCTCGACAGAGACAGCCAAATTTAAAAAATATAAAAATAATTAAAGGCTAGAAATTAGGTCTTTTACGAATACTAGAAAGTCTAGAAGTTCCCGCAAAAACAATGTAACAACTAACTTTGCAATTAACCGTCACAGAAGTAGCCTACAAAAACGCGCGTTCTACGTCAGTTGTACGAAAACTTGGATATTTGTGTTGTGTGCATGCTCCAGTTATTTTATATTATGCTGTATTCACAAGTTAGTATATCTATATCGCCGTCCTCATTTTATACAAATATCAAACGCAGATGGAATGATATTTAACAGAGTGTATTTGTGCGTTGGCTATATTTCCATACAATTATAGTCTCAATCACTATGCCTGTCGAGGGGCACATTAAATTTCTATGAACTATCATTTATTCAATGAATAAATGATTGTTTATAGAAATATACCGCGATTTTATACGCTGAATGGTAAAAGCTCTCTGATACTAAGTAGTCATGAATCATTCTCTATAATTTTAGTAGGTACAGTAGTTATCTAATAATAATAATAATAATAATGCCTTTATTTATTTTCAATAAATTCAATAATTGAATATGAGTGAGAGGAACACGGTAGAGAACCTACACTACAAATGAAAATAAAAAGCCGAAGATCAGATGGTCATACACAGTATGGCCCCTGCTTTTCATCTTAAGCTCACTGCCGAGACTACTTAAAAAAAAAAAAATAATAACACAAAATAATAACAAAATAATAAGTATACTGATAAGGCTATCAAGATAACATAATAAAAATTTACATAGAGTTTACAATCCATATTGTGCAGCAAAATAATATATGTACCTAGTACTCGTTAGCAGACCAATATATCACTCCAGAGAAACAGAAAAAAAACAAATAAATAAATAAACAAAAGAGTAGTTACTACATACAGAAGTTATCTTGTTGTAACAGCATTTTCTTCTTTAAATGGTATTTAAAAGATGGAATGTAATAATTTTTAATATCAGATGAGAAAGAGTTGTAAACTTTAGAAATCTGGTAAGTAAATGATCGTTTGAAGAATTCAGTGCAGTGAGAGGGAGGGGTAAGCATACCTTTATAGCGCAAGTTAAGATTGTGGACATCCGTTCTGAACGTAATTTTTTTTGCAAGATAAGTAGGTAAACCACTATCTATGATTCTTTTAAATAGACAGGCAGAGTGCAACAGGCGACGCCCCGACATGTTCAACCAACCCACCTCCCTTAACTTATGAGATATGTGTTGTCCACGTCTGATACCAAATATCAGGCGCAAACATGAATTTTGAACTGTTTGTATTCTTCGAATGTCCTCTGAGAGGATGCATGGACCATAGACAACATCAGCAAAATTAAACTTGGATAATATTAAAGATTCGCATAAAAGCGTTTTTATCTTTTGACTGAGAAAAAACCTGCTTCCATAAATTAGTTTTAAAGTCATATAAGAGGCTCGAATACAATTATTGATATGGAGTTTAAATTTAAAAGAGGTGTCAAGTGTTAACCCAAGGTTTTTAGCGTATTCTACTGGATAAATTAGCTGTCCGCCTACATTAATCGAAATAAGCTGAGCTATTACCTCCTTGACATTTTTTGGACCAAATACAAGCACTGATGTCTTACTTGCATTAATACTTAAAGAGTGTCTTTTGGAAATATTAACAATAGCACTTATATCACTATTTAATTTTATTAATGCATTATGAGTATCATCGGGGTCGAATGATAAATACAGCTGCGTATCGTCAGCATAGAAATGTACTTGGCAATGTTGCAGAGAGCTCACCAATTCAGACGTATATAATGTATACAACAGAGGCCCTAGGATAGAGCCCTGAGGTACACCGGAGGATATCCCAAGAGGATACGAAATATCGTTATCTATTTTTGTCCTTTGGACCCTATTAAGAAGATAATTTCGGAAAAAGGTTACTACTTCATCAGCCATACCCTGATACCTCAAAATGGCAACCATAATCTCATGGTTGATGGTATAAAAAGCCTTTGAAAAGTCAAGGAGAACCAAGACTGTAATCATTTTCTTATCTATACCTCTCATAATATCATCAGTGATATGTAACATAGCCGTCTCACAGCTATGACCTGGACGAAAGCCTGACTGCACGTCAGGCAAGATATTATATTTACTTATATGACCACGCAATTGCATATCAATTTGTTTTTCCAGGACCTTGGATATAACAGGCAAAATACTAATTGGCCGCAGATCCTTAAACTGCTTAGGGTTGCTGACTTTAGGAACTGGTTGAATTAAGGCCTCTTTCCAACTATCAGGAAATACATTTTCAGTAAGACAATAAGTAATTATGTGAGTTACGTGCGGCAGTATTATTGGACATCACAGTAATATTAGCTTTATATTAAGCCCATCATGCCCTTTTCTAAGTTTGTATCCTATTGTTTGTATGAATACCCTATTACATTTACTGCTTGAAAATCGTGAGGAGACATTCGTCAGAGAAAATCTCTTTGTATGAACAGAGAAGTGGAAAAAGTGGTTTTAATACCAACTAACACTATAGAGGAAAGTCCAGATAGACCCTGTATAACTGATAAGTCAGATCCGTCTTAATATTATTAGAAATCTATAGGGAGATCTTGTCGTTTAAGATACTGGTCATATTTACTATAATTCATTTTTAAATATTTAAAAAAATTTCTGATAGTTGTTATATAAAGATAAACGCACTGATTTCGAAAATAGAAAATACTGAGAACACTGAAAAAATAGAAATCGTTTTACACTTATCGAAACACCTATTCGTTTTTGTTTTAGGCTCAATGTTCTCTTTTCTCTCAATGTTCCTGGCTTTTAATACTCACTGTAAAATAAAGTAAATGATTTCACCATCACCGACCCATAAATACAAATAAATACATTATTTTGAATTATTACTGGCAAGTATAAATGCTAGAATATTTTGAAATTCCAACCACCAGGCATTAAAAGGGGATATCTTCAGCAATAAAAAATGTAATACAGCTATTAAGGCCATATAAAATTTAAACTGATGAATAGACGCGGAACACACATTCGCATTTATCAGTAATAAAAGGCAGCCGAGAAAATTATTGGATGGGTAACCCAAATCAATTTATAATGTACCAACCAGCATTCAGAGAAATTTATTTTCTTATAGCTACTTTTATTTATGGCCGTTTCAGTCCAAACTCTTTCAATTGCTGCATTTTATAATATCGGTTGTTTATTTTCTCATTCAAGAAAGAACTACACGAAACACAACATACGTGATAAGCTGTAATAAGAAAAATGGTATATGGACTGGGGGTTCCATTGAAGCTATGACAGCAACTAAATTATTTTTAGAAAATAAGGGGGCATGTTTTAGAATTATTTTATATTGAAATCATGATTGCTCACTGTTGTGTAACAAGAATAGCAAAGTGAAAAAATGTTTTCTAAAGGAAAATGCTGAGTATACATGTTGTAAACAGTATCCTACCTGTAAGGTATTTATCATTCAGATAATCCAGTTAAAATATAAGTATGAATGGTGAGTATGAAATACTGGTAGGCTTAGTATACAGGGTGTTTCTGGACGACCGTCAGTCAGTTAAATCAAGGAAACTAGCAAGCAGTTTTTCATGAAAATTTCACCAACAAATTCTGAATCCAATTAAAATGTTTTCAACTCTGTGGCACACTTTCATTTTTACCAGAACTTCATAATAATGTAATTTTTTCTTCAAATTTACGATCACTCCTTCAGAAAATACTATAATTAAACTCAACGAGTTTTGTTTAATCTAAATATTTTTGAGAAAGACCCCAAAGAAGGAAGTCAAAGAAAGGCCTTGCTATAAGGCATGCTTCAACTTTTTTCACCTACAATGAACTAAAAAAAACATGTTGAAGTTGAGTTTTGTTTAATCTAAATATTTTTGAGAAAGACCCCAAAGAAGGAAGTCAAAGAAAGGCCTTGCTATAAGGCATGCTTCAACTTTTTTCACCTACAATGAACTAAAAAAAACATGTTGAAGTTGAGGTGAACAAACTCAGCTTTTGCTATTTTATCAACTTGCATGTAGTTGCTATGAAGATGCGACAGCAGATATCACCTTCTTCAAAGAGAAACCACCAACAACGGCGAGAAAACAGAAGTCAATATAACGTTGTTTTTTCGTAAACTGCGTAAGAGGTAGTCGACAACTAGCTGATTATTCAGATTCCACTTTTGCCCAGCTGGAGTTTTTCTAACCAAAAGAGGAAAAGCCACAGAACTCGACTATTTTTTACTGCAAATCCACATTGACAAATCATGTAAAATTCATTTAAAACCATCACCGTAGCAGTAAATGAGATATGAGGCAGCGTTGCCCAAAAACAAGCCGAAAAATCACGCCGTAACGCCACAGAAAAATCACTAATCTTTCATTTAGTCATTCACTGTCCTATTAAAATTGTCCAAAAGTGGCGTGTTAGAACCAAACCGAATAAAAACCACATCAGGCCACTCAATATCCAACTATTTACAAATGGACGATGACTAATTACCATAAAAAATTATTAAAAAAATAAGGGAACTGGGAATAGAACTTGAGACTCAATAGATGTCTCCCCATATGGAAAGCAAGAGCGGTAGCAAAATGAAAATAATCTTTACACTTATCAGAATTGCAATTTTTACTATTCAATAAATAAGAAATTTAGCTTTTACTAACATTTTTGTTCAATTTGTAATATATATGTTACTGTTTTCATAAATATATGATATTTTTGTATTTCTATTAGAGAAATAATGTGCTTGAAAATCGCCGATAATTCTTATGCAAACTTGTTCAAATTATAAACAAGGCCCTTTCATGAAAATTTTATGTTAGTTTTTAAAAACTTGATAAAAAACAAAACTGATAAAAAATTTAATCCTATATCTGATGATATTAAATTATAATGCGCCCAATTTAAAAAATAATATACTACAAGTATAAAATAGTATAAAAAACCGAGGGGCAAACCGCGCTCAAAATTTGTACACTAAACATCCACTTTCTACAGTACATCCACGGACATCCACAATATATCCACGTACATCCACGGATATCCAAGAATATCCAGGAATATCCATGGACATCCACGGACATCCATGTACATCTATAGACATCCAGGAAACATCCGGAGACATCCGCGGACATCCACAGACATCCGCGGAGATCCACGGACATCCGTAAATGTTTCAGTTTAATTTTCATACTGCTAAATAACTTAAGTTAAACTTTATATGAAAATCTTGAAGGGGGTTGGATGGCACCTTTGGTGTGAAGATATCGCACTGACGTAGTTTTTCACAAAATACCGAAACAGTATACTGCACTCGCTGAGTGCAGTATAGTGTTTTGGTGTTATGTGGAAAACTAGGTCAGTGGTATCTATATGAAAATATATAAATTAAACATTCTTGTTTCAGCATAATATAAATACTCGCAAAGGTATTATTATATTTTGCTTGTAAACTTTATTAAAGTATCCAGTACACACACACATAATAAAAAACTTAATAATACCTCATGCCAAGTAACAGGTAGTAACTTAAAATAAATCATACACTGTATATATGCTTACAGTACCGAGTAAAGTACCTACATATCATTAATTATTAATAAAACAGAAAAACTAGAAATTAATATCACACATCAGTAAGTAATTACAGAATAAATAAAGAAATAAATAGATTCATTATGTACAATCATAATAATACCTGTATACATTAAAATGAGAAGAAATATGAATTTTAATTGGGGCTGGAAATATCCTCAGAAGAGGATGATGAATACTGCTCAATTTTTCGCTGCGTCAAGCTTTGCCTAATATGTCGACTAACCGTATTAGTTTCCTCCGAAGTTCCCTCTGTTATTGAAGCTTCTAAGGCCTGATGAATATACAGAGGTAATTGAAAAATTTGGTACTGTATACTTATAATTGCAAGTATTAACGAACGCATGGATTTTAGGGGCAATAATTAATAGTTTTCCATCTTCATTGAAGGTACACCTTATACACAGACAACTTAAAATCTTGACCTATGTGGGCAGTAGTAATATAAGTACCTATTCTCTTTATTTTTCTTATTTAAATGGGTACTTTAAAGCTAGAATTCTACCAATAACAAAGAAAAACAAAGCCCAATCTCCAATTAATAATTCATCTTTTGTTACTTATATGAATTTCTACAAATGGACCATCCTCTGCAATATTTGATACTTTACTGGTAAACTTTTTTAAGTTTATGTTGTTGCACAAATCAATATATTTTGCATCTCTATATAAGGCATCTCTATATAAGTGAGCGCCAAAAGTGTTGCATAAATTAATTATTACACAAACGTTCAGTTGTTTAAAAAACGCTTGATCCCGTCGATATTCTTTTGTTTAACCTATATTATGTTATATACGGGGTGATACAGACGCACATGGACACATAAAGATATTTTTTTTAAATGGGACGTCTTGTATATGTTTCCATATTTAGAAAGAGGACATTCTCACGATCACAGCAATATATGGTTTGGTGGGGTTAACACAAATATTAACGGAGATAGAGTCACTGGAATACTGAAAAACATTCCTCTTTATTTAATCGCATTTACGACACCTGTCAAGCTTTGAAATTATTGTATTGAGTCCGTACAGTTGCAACAGTTAAAATTCAATTATGGTGCAATTAACAGAGACTCAGATGATAGTAGTTTTAATATTTTTTGGGTATGGAGGTTTGAGTAGAACTCAAAATCAGGTGTGCCTTATTTAATGCAAAATATCCAAATAGGTCAATCAACCAAGCTACTGTTAGTAGAATTGAAAAAAATTCAGAGAAACTGGACATGTTAAGGATATTGAAAGGTCAGGTCGCTCAAAGTTAAATAAAAAAAAATTGAATATTTGCTTACAAATCCAAGAATACCCTCATATTAGGTACATCTAGAGCAATAGCAAACGAAATGAAATTAGTTAACGCTTGTAGTACTACGTGTATTAAAAAAGGAGAAATACCATCCATACAAGGTACAACTTACTCAAGAGCTCAATGAAGATGACCCTGACAGACGTTTGCAGTTCTGTGACACACTAATGAATATGTGTAATGTTAATTTGGATATGAAACGTCAAATCATATTTTCGGATGAAGCCACATTTTCTCTAAATGGCACGGTAAACCGTCAAAATTGTAGATATTGGAATACAGATAATGCGCACTGGATGGTGAAATCACATAACCAGCATCCACAAAAAACTAACGTCTGGGTGGGAATAATTGATAATCGAGTGATAGGGCCTTCTTTCTTCGATGATACCCTTACAGGGAAGAGATATTTAACATTTCTTTAAAATTGTCTCCTTCCTACCGATAACAATAATCCTGATCTACCGAATAGTTCAATCTGGTTTCAGCAGGACGGTGCACCACCACACTTTGCTCGACGTGTTTGCGATTATTCAAATAGGTACGTGTTTTTCTGGACGGTGGATTGGTAGAGTTGGATCCATCGAATGGCCTCCAAGATCTCCAGATCTTACTCCAATGGATTACATTTTGTGGGGATATTTAAAGTCAAATGTTTATATCGACGGACGACAAAATTTAGAAGACATAAAAAACAGGATCAGACATGAAATGAGACAAATTAGTGTAGCTGTTGTCCAAAATGTTCAACGGGAATTTGTAAAAAGACTTGGCTATTGTCAAGTAGTTAAGGGATGGCATTTTGAACATCTTATTCATTAGTTAATATTAAATGTGTATTTTTTTTCAATTTTTGTAATACAATTAGGTATATATATGCGATTAAAATAAAGTGGAATGTTTTTTTCAATACTCCAGTGGGTCTATCTCCGTTAATATTTGTGTTAACCCCACCAAACCATATATTGCTGTGATCGTAAGAAAGTCCTCTTTCTATATATGTAAAAATATACAGGGTTTCCCATTTAAAAAAATGTCTTCATGTGTCCATCTGCCCCGTATCACACCGTATATAACATAATATAGGTTAAACAAAAGAAAAATCAAAATATAATCGACGGGTCCATGCGTTTTTTTTTTAAATTGAATGTTTGTGAAATAATGAATTTATGCAACACTTTTACCACTCACTGTGTATCATTTCTAATGTGACCCCATTGATTGATACTTAAAATGTCTTCTATTTCCATTTCGTTATTTAGTTTTAAAATTTCTTGTGGAGTTATTTCCTCCGTTATTTCTTCGGTCACATCTGCAGGGAGATTTTCATGTTCCAAATTTTGTCGCAATAAAACGAAATAACAGGGGTCTCTTTCCACAAACATACTAAGATTTTCTATGTCAATAATTGCATTAATTAGGGCAGAATCGATAGTTTTTTGAATATGTACATAATTTAGTTCCACATAACTTCAATTCTTCATTTCTTCCACTTTTTCTACCACGCATCTCAAAGTTGTACCTATTCTTGAATGATAAGCAACTTAAAGCACAACAAACAAAATTTATCTGCAACACGTTTCAGTAAAGTTACTAATAGAAACCAAGTCAAAAACAATGATTTTTATAGGTACTAACCTCAGTATTAACAAGTTTTATTATTAAATTCATTCGAAACATTAAATGAATCTACTTTTTTGTTTTAATAAGTAACACCCACAAAAGCACAGAGTATATTTTTGCACTCTGTTAAAAGCGAGTTTACGAGTGAAAGATACCGGTTTAACTAGTTTGTGACCAGAATTACGCAATAATTAACATTACGTAGCCGTAATGTTTTCAAAGACATCCACGTACATCCACGGACATCTACGGACATCTACGGTCATCCACGGACATCCACGCACATCCAGGCATATCCACGCACATCCAAGTACATCCACAGACATCTACGGACATCCATGGACATCCACGTGCGTGTACACCATACATCTATCGCGGTTTGCCCCTCGTAAAAAACTAGAAATGTTGTAGTTTTAGTACAAAGTTTCACAATTTAGAAACCTTTAAATGTGTAAAATCAGTTTTGTGTAATAGAAATATTTTTTAAGTTAACAGGGTGTCCTATTTAAATAGGAAAGCTAGTATCAGTTTCCGGGAGAACAGGTAGTTTTGGCTAAGTTTTGGATAGCAGACTGTCGTCTAGAAATACGATGTATTGTAGTTAGTTCATCACAAGTTTACTTCTTTTAACTATTATTATTGATACTACGAATAACGGATTATGTTTCTTTCGTTATCTAATAATACATCAAAATGAAGAAATAATATTACTTTCTTATATGTTTTTTACACTTTTAATACGATTATCATGAAATTAGCAATGAAATTTATTTGTAAATGGCCATACTGTAAATTACAAGTATCTATAGTAGCTACATGTACATGTCACAGCCTATTAATAGATTTATAAATAGATTGTTTTCTATACAACGTTTAGTATGGATATAAAATCCATACTAAATAACGTAAAAAAATCAGGATTATCAACACATTGTATATAGAAAACAATCATTTTATAGATCTGGAAAATGTAAAGGTCGTGCATCGGGAAAATAAAGGAAAGAGCTTAGATCTGTTAGAGCAATTAGAAATTAAAAAATCTTTAATTAGAAATCCTTGTACTACGAATGATCAGATAGATTTTACACTTTCGCCCTTCATAGAAAAGGCACTAAAAACTCAGGCTTCACTAGATGAAAAGGATCAACCGGGGTAGGTAAATAGATAAATAGAACTAAAATGTCCTTGGAAACATTTAGTAATAGACATTTACTCTATTGAGAAAGGCCTAATAAGCCGAAATACTAGTATATAAGGTGTTTTCTATATATTTCTTAAACATCTAAATGAGAATTGTGTTTCTTCAAAACGATTAAATACCTACAATTACCTTTAGATTTTGCCTTGATACTACACTGTCAATATTTACTTTTAATACTTTTGAACAAACCAGAATGAATTATACACCACCTCAAATAAGTTACAGGCATTATCTACTTTAACATTTTGCATTTCATTAAGTTCTGTTCCAGAGCTATACAATCCTAGATATTTTTCATTAGCTGCACTTCATTGAAGAGGAGTAAGAACTACGAAACATCGACATCTGTAGCTGCGTCGTCATTGCCTTTGAGGATGATAACAAACATTTCTCATTTAAAAAAGAACATAAAAGTCCCTGAAGAATGTTTTCTTTTTCAAAATCATTCCGTATAAGCACTAATCGATAGTATTTAAGATACCACAAAATTGGCGTCACTCATTCTTCATAGAACCAATTTCTCTGCCGCCCATCGTGAAATTAATTCTCTTCCTTAATTGCATCCCGAGGGCATTGTCTTTCAGGCGATACAGCCAAATTAAAGACAAATACTCTAATGGTGTGCTTGTGAGAGAAACTTGTAATTCTTATTTATTGCTGTTATTCAATAGCATCCATATCTGTTATATCAAAGTAGATAGGTATCTGTATAATATAAAATTGGTCTTGTTAAAATCATATCGTATGTCATACGCAGATATTGATAAAATCATTGAAAAACAAAAAGGATGTAAAGTTATTGAGCCAATGCAAATAAATTCAAATAATTGGATAAATCAGTTTATTGTCCCAATATACAATAGATCATAGAATGAATATTTCAATGTATAGAGACTATAAATTCATAAATGAAGTGTTCATTGACAGTTTACATACATCTTAAGTTAACAACCATTATATTATTTTATCTGATGGCATGTCATAATGATTATGTCATTATGTCATTTGATTAAAGTGATGGAAGTAAGTTCGTTATGATCCTAGTACTATAATGAAATTTCAGAGAATCTTGGTACCATAATGAGATTCAAAAAGTACCTACTGTTCTTCGATAAATAATGGACTGTATTAGTTTTTAATTATTTATTGTGTATGAGGATATTAAACTGAATACTTATTACATTTTAAATAAAACAACCGTTCTCTCGGCATCTTCTACCTGAATGCATGCTCTCTGCCCTGCGGGCTCCCCTTCTCCTCACATAAGCGCACCAATCAGAACAAGAGTTGGAAGCGCGTTAAATTTTAAATTTAAAATACATATTCTTGAATACTGGCTTAACACCTACTAGGTATTACAGTAATTTTATTTGATAATTTTTTTGAAAAAAACATTGGTCTCATTTAGATGTTCCAAGAAATATATAGAAAACACTCTATATACTAGTATTTCGGCTTGTTAGGCCTTTTTCAATAGAGTAAATGTCTATAACTAAACATTTCCAAGTGCGCTTTCGTTATTTATTTGTTTACAAGTCTACCTACCCCCTGTTCCGATCCTACCATCTGTTAAAGCTCGAGTTTTTATTACATTTTCTAAGAAGGGCGAGGGTGTAAAATCTATCTGATCATAGTACACGGATTTATAATTAAAGATTTTTTAATTTCTAATTGTTCTAACAGATCTAAGCGCTTTCCTTTCTTTTCACGATGCAGTACCTTTACATTTTTCTGATCTATAAAATGATTGTTTTCTATGCAATGCGTGGAAAATCCTGAATTTTTTGCGTTATTTAATATGGATTTTTTATGTTCTTTTACTCTAGTTTCAATACTTCTACCGGTTTGACCCACATATACGGCATTACAATCCGCGCAGTTAATTTGGTATACCCCCGATTGTTTTAATTTATTAACCCTTTCTTTGTTGTTTATCAAAATCCTCCCAATAGTACGCTTGTTGACACTAATCGTTTTACACCCGTTTCGTTCTATTCTGCGAGCTATTTTTTCGCTATAACCTGGGACGTGATTAATATAAGTATAGGTGCCTTCTTTTTCCCGAATATTGTAAAACTCCCGACGATTTTTAGCATGCTATCTATTAGTTTTTCTTTATATCCGTTGTTGTGTTTGATTGTACTTAATTCTTTTTCAAAATCTGCTTTTTCCAGCGGAAACATTAAACTATAGAAAACCGACTTTTTTATTTGCCAGGACTGCTGCGAACTTGCTGGTATAAATGCGTCAGAAGTTGTTGGTTTTCTATAAACCGAGAATTTAAATTTATTTTCTACCTTTCTTATTGTTATATCCAAATAGTTTAATTGATTATTTTCCTCCTTTTCCATTGTAAACTGAATATTATCGTTACGGGTGTAAAACGATTAGTGTCAACAAGCGTAGGTACTATTGGGAGGATTTTGATAAACAACAAAGAAAGGGTTAATAAAT
Source organism: Pogonocherus hispidulus (assembly GCA_963924545.1). NCBI lineage: Eukaryota > Metazoa > Arthropoda > Insecta > Coleoptera > Cerambycidae > Pogonocherus > Pogonocherus hispidulus. Next base: position 75,818,725 of record OZ004693.1, read on the forward strand.
TAAAACAATCGGGGGTATACCAAATTAACTGCGCGGATTGTAATGCCGTATATGTGGGTCAAACCGGTAGAAGTATTGAAACTAGAGTAAAAGAACATAAAAAATCTATACGCAAAAAAATCAGGATTTTCCACGCATTGCATAGAAAACAATCATTTTATAGATCAGAAAAATGTAAAGGTACTGCATCGTGAAAAGAAAGGAAAGCGCTTAGATCTGTTACAACAATTAGAAATTAAAAAATCTTTAATTATAAATCCGTGTACTACTAATGATCAGATAGATTTTACACCCTCGCCCTTCTTAGAAAATGTAATAAAAACTCGAGCTTTAACAGATGGTAGGATCGGAACAGGGGGTAGGTAGACTTGTAAACAAATAAATAACGAAAGCGCACTTGGAAATGTTTAGTAATAGACATTTACTCTATTGAAAAAGGCCTAACAAGCCGAAATACTAGTATATAGAGTGTTTTCTATATATTTCTTGGAACATCTAAATGAGACCAATGGTTTTTTCAAAACAATTATTTTCACGATGTTTCATAAAGAACCATCCGCCTCGAGTATCCACTTTAATTTCATTTGACTTGAAATGATGTAATTATGATATGCCACCAGATAACTTAATGCAAAATCGTTTAAAAAATATAAAATTTGAAATTTTTGGAGAAATCTAATAATATTGATGCCACCAAACAAAATTTTGCATGAAATTTGTATCATAAAACACTCATTACGGTATACGCCGTGTTATCAGACTCGGCTAACGCCTCGACCGATAATATTCATGACTAGTACCGTATTGATTATCTATATGATCCTTATTACATAAGTAACAATTTTCATTGATCGTAATAAACTTTTTATTAAGGTGCCTTTTTCGTTCAATGAAGATGTTGTTATACATATCTTTCTCGTTCATAGACCAGAAAACAAATGTGTGTATATATCTGAAACGCAAAGAGTCATTGTCGAATTTGAAAAATTCGGCATGTGGTGAGGTGATTTTATCTCTTAATCGAGCATGAATGACCAAATTTGCATCCTTAACACACACAATAGCACGTATGAGATATGTTCCATTATCGACACCTTAAATCTGTGTATCAATCAATCTTTTAAACACTCAAGTTGAAATACAAATGGTTATATTAGAACTTGGCTGATATTTCATTTAGTTCAGAAACTCGTAAAAGATCGCCCGTCCGTTTGACGCTTCCCAGTCCAATTTATGCTCGCCTACTCTTCAGTATGGATGGCTAAAACCTAAGCTACATGAATAGCAAATTTGGCCAAAGAACTAATACAGAAATAAATAATGAATGTTGAAATTAGTTCAATTCAACGGAAGATTCAAATCTTCATGGAATAAACCATTTCATTAAGTCAGTACGACATAAATTAATTAAAACAATGAATCTAAGGTCTTGAATATCTACAGAAATTGTATACAGTACAGTAGACAGTTGAACTTCAATAGGTACTTAATATTCTGGCACTTACCTATAACAACTATAACTATTATACTATTGCTGATTCCCGGAAATATATGTCAGCTCTAATTACTCCTTTGATCCTTTCGTGCCAGGGCAGAATATTTAATAGTAATACTGCAGTGTTCAAGTTGGTAGCGTCCTCCTCTGGGTAAATGTTGTCGCTGTTGCATTGTCAGTTGTACATAGAGGTGACGCCTTAATTGCAAATTGAATTATGTTGCTCTGTTAGGAATTTAATACAGCAGTGAGGGCCACTATTGTCTAGAATAGTTTCTAGAAACTTTTAACAACTTTATACGAGTAATTCAAATTTAATACATGTAAACTAGGTAGTAAGTAATATTTCATAATTCTGTGTCCACAATTACGTATTACTCGTAGTTGTCAAAACGTTTCAGAAAAATTCGATATCATTTAGCAAAGGTGTACGCGCTGAAAATCATACAAATTTTCAGTCTTAAATATGTTCATAATCCAGTTAGTTGAAACGGAAATAAAAACCGAATTTCATGTAGATTTCTATGCTTACTTCAATGAAACAAGACACCTTTCAGATGACCATTTTCATATATGTACATACCTACAAAAGTTTCTTCTTATAACCGAAATAATATATAATTTTTTCTTAAAAAGTGCTGCACAATATAGGTATGTTAAATTCATATAAATTGTTGTTAAAATAAAGTTCTGAGAGTATACCGACACCCGGCGCAAAAAAGATTTGGAGCGTTTTTACTTTAAAATAAACTTAAAGATAGATAGATGTGACCAAAGTGACGTGTCTTTAAAATGAATAAAATTTTGTTACACTAATTTTGAAGAATTGCGCTACTTGATTACTAGGTATTAGAAACATGAAATTTATAAAAAATTTGCACATACCTTGTTACAAAAGCTGTTCGAAATAATATTCCTCGACTTGTACACACTTTTGGCACACCTTATCCAATTTTGCCGCACTAAACCGAATGTTCCTCCTGGTTGCTGATTTTATAAACGCAAATTATTAAGTAAATTGGGGATTTTCAGCATTTTGCTGCAACAACCACTCACAAAACCTAACTCGTAATTGATAATCCACTGGTAACAGTCTATTAACTCAGCATTACTGTACACATGAGCCATTTTGAAAATTTTACACTTTAACACTCCTACGATAAATAAAACACCCACACTGCGAGAGCGACACACATAGACTGATGACTGATAAACAATAGAGATATTAGCCCCACTCCAACTTTATTCGCTCGGTCTGAACCAGGCGTTGCAGGTACAAAAACGTGTTTACTTTTTTTTACCACATTCATAGGAATGTGGTATATAAAATGTCGTTGAAGTACAGTTGCCCATCTACGTAGTCCATTATAATGGTATAACTTTAAACATTGATTACGGGAAATCCTAAGACTTTTATTATACATTTTTTTGGTGATATCGATTTCTTATTTAAGGATGCACATATCCTCAAAGTTTTAGAGATAAGTTCTGAATAACCCTGTATACAAATGTATAAAAATGTTTTATTTGATAGCGGTTATTAGGAATGGGAACAGATAGATCAGTCAAACAATATGCCGATTTTTTTGTTATTTTATATTTTATAGTTTGAGATTATGTTATTTCAATTTTCAATAAATGCAATACCAATAATGATTTACATATTACAATAATACCATTCAGAGGCCATCAGAGTGCTTTTCCATTATTCTGTTTAACAACGAACAGTTAAATAAATATCATAATTTATTAGTTATCTAATTTACTATAAATATCAAATAACCTAAATTGAATGAATTTGTTTCATCAATCATTCACACTCTCACTTTACTGTTAGGTATTGAATAAAATTTCATCATTTTGTAATCAATATTGCTTAACGATATGATCAATAATATTGCACGTCATAATCATATGCTCCTCAAATAAATATCTATCTACTTTTAGAATCTATTTCCGGTTCAATATTTAACCTTTCATTATAACTGCCCGACTTTTCCATAAATTATTATAGATTGAACAAACCGCAAATTGACGCATTTTATATTACTGACACTAAAAATAGAATTAGTGCATTCAAACCATTTTTTTTATCACTGATAAACCTTATAACATTTCAGATTAATAAAAAGTCCATACTCACAGATAAAAATAACCCCTATATTTTTGTTATCTATATGCGTAAACCTTTATAATAATAGTCATACAGTGTGTCATTTAGCATTAGGTAATCAAATGTCAGGAAATGAATGAATATATCCAAGTTCTGCAGAATGAACTTTTGCTGTGTTCGTTTAGTGAAAAGTACGAACACCATTGGCCTTCTTTCAAAGTCAAACAATTAGATGAATGGTCTTTTTCTGCTACTTAACCTGTCGCCTTCATCTTGTGAAACTTTTTTTGTAGGTATTACATCCTACATCTATATATGGAATAGCATTAAGGATTTGGTGTTTCTATGGGTAGTATAGAAGCTAAAGTTGCTAAGGTATTCAGATTGTTTTTATGAAAACTATGGTTAACAGAACTGCTTCGCTGTATGATTTTGACCACAATAATAGTGATACCTATTTGAAATTCTGACCAAATTTTCCAATCAGCTGCTTGGTCCGACCACCTAAATATTTGCTCGCTAAACAACTTTGACCGGTCCAACCAATTCGTTGACACGGCCCTTACTCTGTGGAAATGAGAGGATAATCTACTATAAGTAGATTATTGGCTAATGATGAGCCAGTGGCTGAGGGTTTAGTGTCTCGATCGCTCAACCCACAGGTCGTGGGTTTGAATCCCCATTCCATCAGACAATTTTTAATTAAAATTGTCTACTCGTAGATCAAGGCTTGTTCGCAGGGGAGGGTTGGCAACCTTCCTGGCGATAGCCTAGGATGGGAACAATATCAGCTTGGTGTTAGCGTGAGAGATTAAAATCAGTTGATGTTTGACTTGTCCCCCCTAACTAATGAGGTTTTTCAGGTTTTCCTCATTCCGGCACTGAATGGTGGTTGGGACCTACCAACGTAAGTCGTTCCTGAGGGGCAAATGCGGCCCGCGAAATAATGATATGCCGTACCTTAATAAAAATAATGATATGCTCACACAAGTATTAGACTTTCGGGCTGATCCTTGTGATTAGAATGAGGGGTATAGAGATTATTATTAAGTATAGTGAAAAAAATATCCCTTTCTTTGTTTCTAACAACCATTGAGAATATATGCTGTACGAATAGTTATTGGAATTTCAATTGTTTCTATTTCTATTCTATGCGAGAATAGATTTATTTTTGTAAACCAGTGTGGTTCTGATGATTGTGCCCTCTTGACTATGTAACTGCTACTTTGAGACCACTGTTTAAACTAGATCATATTAGCTAGAAAGACCTGCTCGTTTTGCACTGACAGTCATCATAAGTGATAAACCGTGCAGTTTTTGAAGATAACCACTGGAAGTACGTTCTGTTGAGTTATATCTGTTGAGTCTTAACGTTGAGTTGAGTTGAGTAATAGTGCAACAAAACTACAATGTTTCGCCGCCGCCGCGGCGATAGCTCAGTCTGTTAGATGCTGGGTGATAGCCTGTGACTAACAGAATGGGTATATTCCGGCGCGAGTTCGAATCTCGCCAGGGGAGAAATGGCACCTCTCCTAGGGAATGGTTGTGTGTCTGCGTTTTTTTCATGTGTACGCTTCCTCTACACAAGCCATAGGCTTTCAGTAGGGAGGTTGTCCATTTCTGTGGTGTGTTTTATGTTTATGTTTATGTTATGAAGTGTAGCTATGTTCACAGAGGGTACGACCAGGTCGGTTAATCACCTGACATGATGGATAGTGGAAAAAATTCAGTACCTAAATATTTGGGTCAGATTATAATCCGCCTATATATTTTTTACAATTTTGAATTAATATTTAGACGCAGAAGAGAAGTATCTTCAATTAATGATTACGAGTATATTAGGTTCAGGTTGATCTGACACTGACTTAAAAATATTTATTGAATCTAGTAAAGGTGTGATTTTTCATTTCGTAACCTGTTAAGGACTCCTTTTTGAGCCTCGATAAGGGCTCCTTAGCGTAGCTACCAGCCATCTCTAGATTTTGTCCCTGAGTATCGCAGCACTGAGACCTCATCAGGCCTTTTTGATGACACAGCACATAAACTTAGATTTCCTTTTTTTACTGCATCTGAATCTGAATCTGCATCTTGCTTCTGGCGCCTATTACGTTCATGTGAATGTTAGCCTGTAATGTATGGCTGGAAGATCACAATTATCCTAATGTGCTTCTATTCTGGAAGACAAAGTGGGTCTTCTGTAAATTTAAAATATCGTTTTTTAATAAAAATTTTGCTGTCCCTGTTCCATTCTATCTATCACTAGTTTATGTCCGTATATCCGCAAAAGGTGTTGGGTTGTATTAGAGTCTTATAATAAATTGTATTTTAGAGTAATGTCTTCTGGTTGTTTCCTTGCTTTACATGGAGCTTAATGAATCTATCTCAATAGTTCTAATAGTAAGAGAAACATCCATCGTCAGAATAGTTTTCTGTAATATAAATGTAGTGTGTGCGCCGAGGTGTGTGAGAAATTATCTAATTTGAATATTTTTATAGGGTAACTTCGTAAAGAAAATAGATGATGTACTTATTTGTTAATGAAAATTAAAATTTGTTAATTTCTTTCGTTTTCGAGTTTCAATCAAAAATTCGATTTTTCATCTTCATCTGTGAAAATATCAAGAATGCCTCATCCTTTTTCAGTTATTTCTTATATTTGTCGAGTTACTTTTGAAATATTTCCAAATTTGCCCTCCCTGTATACCTGTAATATTATTTTAAATACACCTCCGTTAGTTAGAAATAAATTAGTGTTAAAATAAAATACTTAATGAATAGGGTCACTAGTGAATTGGAAATGATTGTAAGTAACGAATATTTTCTGAACTGTTTAATTAATATGGGCATTTAATAAAAACGCTGAATAATATAATTTTAATCACAAGCATAGGTCAGAACGGCTGCGACTTGTGTGGGGGAGGGGTCAAAATATTACTATCCAGTGGACCGTAATTCTGCGCAATGAATAATGTAACTTACTAGTTGCTCCAGCTATTCCATAATTTATGTTTTATCATATAATTTTATATCCTTCAGATGTAACAACGGAATAAAAATGTGATAAATATGAACCCTGTTGTTTTTAGAAACGGAATGACAATGTTAAATAAGCATTTATAAATTATATTTTCATAGCACATCCCTGAGAAACTGGATGATTTACAGAGGCAGTAAATAAGGAGAGAAATGTAAGGCATTTTTAAAATAATCCAACTCAAGAATTAAATACAACATACCTGGAATGCTTGTGCCTAATGCAACGAACACTATTGCAGTAACAGAATCTTTTATTCCTAAGGTGGCTCCAAAATGGGAAGCGATGTCTCCTATGACGGCTGTTACTACTCCTATGCAGAATATTGACACTACGAAACACAGGTATCCTTTCAGCATATCTGCAACAAAAATATGATTCTAATTATGTATCTGAGGTCTAGGATTCATGAATATACACAAGGAAAAACGGATGGGGGTGTTTAAAAAGTCGTTTCGTATTGGTTCATTTTGAATTGGACAACGTATTGGAATTATAGCTTCCAATTACAGATTGTTAACTTTACCTAAATAAGCTATTGGTGCATAGATTTTAACGGGAACAGAAATATCTTTTGTTGGCACCTAAACATCGGTTGAGTTACATTTTATACAAAAATTAATATTCTGTAGTTAGATAAGTATACCTAAAAGCATGACAGTTTAATTACAATTTTAAGAATTACAGTTAAGGGGTCCATATAAAAGTAAAAAAAAGATATTATGCACCTTTTGTTAATGAAATAAATAAGCGATACTAATAATTAATTGGAAGTACAAAGTAGAATTTATATATTTGGAACATTCAAAATGTCCAAAACATTAGCTTATTACATGAAAAAGGTTTTCTCCTACTTTTCTTCTTTTTATGCGGAACATTAGATTCATCTAGTCTTTATTTCTTTTATGAGAAGCAACAAAGTAGCACATTCTATTCTAGTTTGATTTGTAGACTCAACTGTGTAAGTACTCCGGCTTTTATATGGAGAAATTTAGTGTTGTAAACTAAAGGGTGATGTATTATATTTTGACTACTTATGAAGTTATTTCGGTTATCGTTTCTAAGAACTGATACATTTTTCAAACAATTTTTTTAATTGAATAGTAGGGGAAGGTTGCCTATATCGTACCACTTTCGCAAAACTTCAAATAATTCAGTCATTTTACGCAAAAAATTACAATTTTTTTTTCTAAGAAAACTTTGATCTTTTCTACAATAAATATCTAAGTCCCAGATAAAGAAGTTGATCGGAAGTATTTTTTATTAATTTAAAAAAAAAAATGCAAACGGTACGATTTAGGAAACTAGTCTCTTAAATCGTACCCCCCATATCCTAAATCGTACAATGCTATTTTAGTAAAAAAAAGAGAATGGAAAGTACAATACGTTTTTATTTATAAATTTTTATTATTTTGAAATAAAAAAGATAAACAGATAATTTGTTTTGTTCTTAAAATCTAAGTTTATATGCATTTGTCACAAAATATAAATTTTTTTGTTTTTTTCGGCTGTGGAGCAAGAAAAGTGAACCCATGTTTGGCACTGGCAACATTGAATCATCTCTTCAACCATTTTTTCGTCACATATGAAACAGTACCAATCATCCAAATTTATCTCAATTTCTACTTTAGATTTCGAAGGTCCAGGTACTGGACAATGGCTTTTTTTTAACCTTTTTCACATTTGCCTCAGGCTCCTTTTCCGTCACCAACTTTTTTTTGACTCCAATAACTTTTTTCGGTTTCACCTTTTCCTTTTTAGCAAACGAGTTCCTGTGTTTGAAAAGCAGTAAAGGCAGCCTGCATTTCTCGTTCTGTCCCTGTGAAATATTATCTTTTCTTTTTTCTGTTTGCTCCATCGAAAAACAAAATATTTTTCTCAATTTATAAGGCTGACATTTTGATTTTTTCGAGTAGAAAAAAAAAGTGACACCCTAGATTTTTTTCCAAATAACAGAAAAGCCTACAGTTTAATGACAGAATAAAATTTTTAAAATTTGTTCTATGTCAGTTTTGACCATGTTACAAAATTTTTTTAATGAAATTAAAAGGTTATAAATAGCAGACACCTATGAAGACTTTTAGTATGTTTAACTAAAGGCTTTTCCAACTTGCTGATAAGAAAAAAAATCTTGGGTATCAGTTTTTTCCTCTATACTATTTAGCTCCTATATCGTACCTCTTCATGTTCCCTAAATCGTACCGGTACGATTTAGGGAACATGGAGAGGTACGATATAGGAAACTAATACATTTATTTTTCAAACCTAAAATTTTTATCCTAACCGATCGAGAAAAAACACAACAAGCACATTCTTAAACAGCCAAAACTATGTTCTGTTAAACGAAATATAACGGATTATTCATTTCTTGATAGCAAAATAAGAGGATACTTACATTTTAAGTGAAAAAATAACATCCAAAAGCGTATAAATTTTCTTTCAATTGTATTGCTGATGATGCGAGCTTCTAGACGACCACTATTGTTTTGTTGTTGGTTGTTGGTGAAGTAGTTTGTTAGGTAATTACAGGGATGGCGCTGAGAGTCACTGTTTAGAAGAAAATAAAGAGGTACGATTCAGGAGCCGGTACGATATTGGCAACCTTCCCCTAATAGGCAAGGGGATCTTTCAGACAGACAGTCACTTCTGGTGTGAGGGGCCAACTTGAGGGTGGTTGGTAAGTACGTATGCGATCTGCATTACCGATGAGCTGTAGATAAATTTACCGATCTGTTATTTACAGAGGTCTGTAACTTACAGGTACTGCCGGTAGAAAAAGCTATACCTACTGGTAGAAAAAGCTGTACTAAAATGCTGTGCTGACCTGTAAATAGCTGTACAAAAGTCGTACTTGCAATTTACAGACTTATAGAATAACAGATCGGTAAATTTACAGTTGGTCGGTAATGTAGATCGCATACTTACCGCCCACCCGTAGCTGGCGCCTCAGACCGGAAGTGACAGTCTGTCTGAAATGTCCCCATGCCTACTAATGATGTTTCTGAAAAACAATTAAACACTGTAGTAAGAAGCTACGTTGCCTTAATAAGACCCAATTCATATGAGAATGTGATTCGGCGACTTTATACCTAACTTTCTCTAAGGTTTTCTATGACATATTATGGTAACAACTGTCAATTTAAGTTTTTAGGTACGTTACTTTCTTGTAGAAATTGATTCTCCCAAGTTAAAAATCGATTCTGATTATACATTTGTGATAAAAAATTCTCAAAATTATTACTTTGATAATTGAAATTATTATTCGAAACGCAACTTACGTAATGGAGTTGTCGATATCTAATTGACATTTAATTACTTCTTACGGAGTGAGAATTTTCGAGGACCTATCTTATACTCTTTGTGAGGTGTTATCGCGATATTATTACTTTTTATACTTTTCTACTACCTAGTCTTAGTTATACCTAAGTCGTTCCTAGTCTTACTTATGTTGCCATAATACCTAAAAGGGGAGAAAGAATGTATGTCAACAATGTATTAAATTTTATCTAATTTTAGAAGTTTAAATGGCCTTTCGTATATAATCATAACATTTTTGTTATTTTAAGTGGGGTCATCAACACATTTATTAAACTATAATTATTTAAAGTGATTTAATTAAAGACTTAATTTTAAGACTCAATTTAGACTTAATTTAATTTTAAGACTCGAGAGAAGCCTTCGTAATAATGCGACAATTTCAATGCGACAATAGAATTCATATATGAATGAATTCTACTTAGCTGCGCGTCTTATAAAAATCTCTTTTAGTCAACGTATGAAGAAATGATTGAACCAAAAAACGTTATCCAGTTCTCCTGTAATTGAGTCCAAATATTGATAATTTAACCGATACTATAGGTTCAGAACTGGTTCTTGTTAGAACTAAAACAAGCTTTATATATTTCCGTAAAGAACTTGAATAGTGGCTTAAATACAGTAGCACCCATCACTAGTAAACTGTAATACTAAAGCACTAAATTAATAGTTTTTGAAATGTAATAAGTATGTTACGGTTGATAGGTAGGTACTAGGTTTATTATTGGGCTTGGACTTATTTTCTAATAAATAATACAAGAACTTCTAACCTAATAAAACATTCGAGTGTATGTTGTTAAGAATAGACCAACTACATGCAATATCATCGATTTACGTACCACGCAAAACTTTTACTATTAACATTTTCCTTCACAAATTGATCCAGTTAATCCGACTGACTGCTCTTTCTCTTTGAATGTAGCTTCATATTTTGCCGTCCCCAGTAGATAGGCAATACCACTACGACGCCAAAAACCAATGTATTTTTAAAGGGGCCTAAATTTTGCAAAAAAGTGAGTAATTTTACCCCCTCCACTTTCCTTTTGGAGACATGCCATGCCTCCCAACCCATCACGCAACCCTTGCGCTTGCGTAGACGCTCTGTAGTTAACTGTGCGCCCTCGCCACAGCCATCGCCCAGGAGGTCGCGGTCATAGCTTCTGCAACCGTCCTGCGGGTACCTACCGCGTTCTCCATGGAATTATTTTTAGCGGGGAAATTCGACCACCGGATATCATCCGCCAGACGCGGTTCTTCAGCTATCTACTACTCAGTAATCTGCGGATCTCTCTCCCTTCACTTAAGAACGGAGGAACTCGTATTCAAGCCGTACAGGAAAATACAATATATAAAACATCATCAACGGGATTTACTCAGGCGTAAATTTTAAATCTCCAAGTCATTCATAAAATGTTTATTGTAGCGCTTTGAGTCGGTATACTTTCACTTACATAAATCTGACGGAAATATCAGCTATTTTATTTATTTATAATTGTAGCATTGCTCGCGCGATACGACTTCCCCACCTTGCTCGTTTACGTTCCTCGGTAGCGTCTATAATCTACCCCCTATTATTAATTTTTAATATACATATTTTTTAGAAAAAACCAGTACGTTTAATTAGTTCGCGCTAATTTTTTACAATCGACAAACCCACAGACGCATTTTTAACATTAATGAGATGCTATTATTGGTATAGTGGATTTATTCATTTTAGATCTGACGTTATGAAGCTGATCATTTAGTTTAGGTATTTATATTCAACAGGTGTATTTATTTAAAAAACAGTCTCTATCTATCTTTATCAGGGACATCCGGTACATAAGAAATTATATTTAAAAAGCAGTCTCTATCTATCTTTATCAGGGACATCCGGTACATAAGAAATTATATTTAAAAAACAGTCTCTATCTATCTTTATCAGGGGCATCCGGTACATAAGAAATTATATTTAAAAAACAATCTGTCTATATTTATCGGATACACCCAGTACATAAGACATTATATTTAGAAAGTATAACAGTATTTTTATTGCTTCGCTCTCAAGATATTTAGCCGAGATTGTGCAGCTGTGGATCACGTATTTCAACATATTACAGACATGAAATAATTTTTAAACAAGTCTCGACTGGTTGCTTACTCAGGTTAACCTTGATTACAATGTCGTGTATATAAGACTACATGGAAATGTAAATCTACATTTGTGACCCACATTTTAAACTGTGCTGTGTGTGTGTGTGTTGGTCGAGATAATTCCAGTGTATTTTAATCATTATTTAGTGAACATTATTAGTATAGACATTAAGTATTTAGTAGTAGTAGTAGTATAATTATTTGTGCCCCAGTGATATTTAAATGTAAGTACATTTTTAATATATTTAGTGGTTGGTATTTAGGAGATAAAACAGCACTCATTTTTGTTATTTCTTTCCAACGAAAATATTACTTACCCTGGACAATGGTACCGAAATCGTTCGTATTTTATGTTTTTGAATATCAGCTGAGCTATGCTGGCGTTTTCAAGATAAAGATTTTTAACCTAAATAGCATTTTAATATAAATATATGGTTAAGGAAGCAATTAGACTATACTAAAGCAAAAGTACACATTTTTTAGATCAATATCTCATTAAAAACAAATATTTTCTATATTTTAAATACATCCATGTATGCTTCAATGTTTTTCTTATTCAATCAAACCAATAACAAGTATGGGTTTTTATTAGGAATAACCAAAACTAGCCATTTTTTAGAATTACTAGACTAGAACTAAAAGTTTATAATTATTTCTCAAAGCTAATTCTATAACATTCTACTGTATCAAGTAAAATTGTTTTCACAGTACAGTATTAAATTCAGAATGTATATTTGATTAATCTTTTGCGAATTTTTCTCTAATTTAAGGCAATTGTGTGGGAAGCCATAAATCGAATTTAATTAGGCAAATTTAATTTCAGACTATCCAATTGTAGTTTTATTAACAAATATTGAATATATACCTATATTACCTAAATTATTTATTTGTAGTACCCCAAAGCAAATAGTCCCAAAATACTTTAACAGAAAATATATTAGATATCGAAAATCATAGGTTATTTATGAAAACCATTTATTATATACGTCATTATGACCTGAGAAAGTTTGTTATGTTGTATTTGAATACTGTATACTTAAAAAGTATTTTTACTTTCGAAATTGTAACAAAGAGAGATTTATCTAAATTTTATTAGAATTTATTGGTACCTAAATATAAATGGCGTAAAATTGATACCTGAAGCCCGTGGTTCGAATCCGGGTTCTAACATGAAAGTTTAAATCCATTTCTCGATTCAACAAATTTTAAACTCCCCTCCGCTCACGTACACTACGAGTATGTAGATCGCAGTCAAGGATTGTTAACTGTTTACAGAATTGCTCGATCGCAGTCACTTCTCTTGTATCGGGTCTCAGACAAATAAATAAATAAGGGGACTGAGCATTTCACATTCTATCATCTTGCCAACATGAAGGCACAGTCTAAGTGCCGATTGTTTACATTGGTTTTGCCAAGTTTATTTTAAGTATTGAAACTCCATACTAATTTGTCACAAATAGAGGTGTTTTAGCTATTATTTAAAATAACCAAGTGCCTGATATGTGTATCAATGAATACCTTATATAACTATATTTGTTAAGAACTTATTTTATAGTTATATCAGTCACTATTAAAAATGTTTTTGGTCGAAATAATAATGTATCTTACTGATAGCTCAACATGTGGCAACGTCTTATAAAAACCTTCCATGTTTCCCTGTTACTTTGTTTACGTGTGTTTCGAGCGTTCCATTAGTGTTTCTATTTTCGTTATTACGGTGTGTGAGCGTAATTTAAGTGGATTAGTGACAATTTTAACATTTAATTTATTGAAATAATGGTGCGGCAGTGCTATATATGCAAAAAAAAGAAACATAAGTTTCCTAACCTCAGTCTGCACAGGTAAGTCAACGCCATAGGCGTAGTAACTATCTATTAAGTATTTTACAAGTGGTGTAATGATAAAAGAAAATAAGTTTTATTGTGCAGCTGCACCACAAATAAGTTAGACAATAACACATATTTACTTTCAAATTTTAATTTTTTTCTCAAGTTTTACTGGCTGTTGCACGTAAGTAACTTAAACTTTGGTACTGCAGTAGGTAGGTAGGTATGCAGTGATTCTTCAAAATTTTGGTGAATAGTACTTAGGTACTGGTTGTAGGTATTTAAAAAAGCTACTAAAGTATGGCTTTATAGTTGGTTACAACTTGTCCTTATATATCAATATAATAGTATTATAGGTAGTAGCTATACAGTTTTTATTTCCATTATTAATCTTTATAAATAATTAGATATGTATGTACATATATTGTGCCTTAATACTTGAAATAAGTGTTTAAAAATTGCAGTTTAATGTCAATAAATATATAATAAAAATTAAAAACGAAGTTACCTAATAATGTGATCTATTGCTTTAGGGTCACATTGTAAGTCATTAAAAGTAATTCATTGAAATATTTTAACATTGACAATAAAATGGCCAGTTATTAAGTGTTTCAAGTAACAGGTTTCTAGTTATACCGACAGTTATACCTACCTATATACCTACCTCGCACTGACTAATCATTTCGTTCCTTTTATCCTATATGTATATACGTGTGGTATTTAGGTACTATTTATAGCGTAACGACAGTAAACTTAAACTTCAAATCTAAGCAGAAACACTCTCAGGTACACAATTATCATAATAGATCAATGCATCCGCAGACCCGGTTCTATGGACTTCGTGGATTGAGTCCGCCCATTCCACCAACAGATACGTTCACTTGGAACGAGGCAAATCTGGACCACCCATCTCTACTTCACAGACTTCAGTTGTTTCATTTGCTACTACTTCTACTACTAAGGATAATATAGATAATAATTTTAATGCCAAAATATTTTGCCATATACCACATACTTGTACTATATTGTATATAATTTAAGAATTATTTTTATAATATGTACGTTTGTTATTACCTATTTTTATTATATAAAGTTGGATTATCACTTATGTATATACATATTATTTCCCAAAATAACATTCCTCCAATCTAACACCTATAAAAATTCAGAAAAATATATATATTAAAATACCTACTGTTGGCATTGCCATAATATGGCAAATACATATACATGTATTTGCTTTGAATTCAATTAACTAAATTATACTGTAATTTATTTATTTTATTTGTGCCTGTTAAACAGTACGCCACTGTCGCATCAGGACGGTTTGTTTACACAGAGAGAGATAGAGAGCATACAGCTTACTTCTGTATCATCTAGTTTATGGAGTTGTTGGCTGCAGCCTATTGTACAGTATAGGATAGGCAAAGCTCAGTCCCCTTATTTATTTATTTGTCTGAGTATCGGGTACAGCTATTGCAAACACTAAAAAACCGTGCAGACGAATCGTTCGTTTTAAGGTTTGCTCTGCACCTTCCGAAGAAGTATATTGTAGAGCTATTTGTTTTTGCTTGTTTATTGATTGTTATTACAGGCATTATTTGAAATTTCATACATTCGCTGGTTGATAAGTGAAATATTGAAACAGTATAATAATTATATAATTGTTTTAGTACTTGCAATTCATTTTTTGTTTTGTTATTTATTGAAAGTATAGTACAAAGAAAAAGGACTCGGATGAGAAAAAAATATTCTATACAGGTGTTCTAAACTTAATTTTATGTTAGGTAGGAAATTTACAAATATACAGGTTTTAAGATCAATGTATTATTTTTTATTTTATGGAATGTATCTTCTATATTATGTAAGTATTTTCTATTACAGGTCGCGATAATACCTACAGATATACTATACAGATCACAGTAACATATGCTGGTTTTGGAAAATGTACGCTTTTCAAAGAATTTGGGTTTTCAGCTGCGCGATTTTTTTTAAATCCTTACGTGTCCGCGAAAGGCTTTCGAGATACCGAAATCATTTTTATTGCTGTCTTGTTATAGGTTTAGTAATAACTAATGATTCATACTATGATATACTCCTAGGACAGAAAATAATAGTAATTTCATTCAACCAATACATACAGTGTGTTCTAATTTTTGTAATTTTGTATGGACAGTTTTTATAAGAAGTAGGTATTGTTACCGTTTAGCTAGTTTTTAAAAATCATAAGTACAGAACAGAGTATTTGATCATATTAATTTAGTTCAATTGATACATGCAGAGTGTTCTAATTTACGTAGGCTGTTTTATAAGTAGATATTGTTACTTGTAATTCATTTTTTGTTTTTGGATTAGAAGTATAGAATAAAGGAACCTACAGCGACTTGGAGATGGAAAACATTAAATATATAAATATTCTCAGCTTAAACTTCAGTAGATAAGCTATGCTGGTACTTAGTTTAAGTAGATAGAACATACTGTTTTTTAGCTTGAGGACACCTGGAACATATGAAACCGTATTTAAAAAATAATTATAACAGCCTGCCTCTTTTTGCAGAGTCTTTTTGCTGCCTCTTTTTGCTGCAGTTTGCAACACAATTGCAAAACATATTTAAATATTCTCCCTTAGGGGTTTTTTAGTAGATGGGTTATATCAGCCATTTAGTTTCAAAATTTTCTGTTGACGGCATGGAAAAGGAAATATTAGTGTACATTATTAATATTGAACATCTCTGTGATAAAAATAGCAGATTGTTTGAATGTTGACCAGAGATAAATATTGTTTAGAAAAAATATTTGTTACTGGGTGTTCAAATAACTACCATTATTTTTTACATTTAAACAAAGCTATTACCTCAGTTTTTATTTTTGTTACATTTTGATAACTTCAAGTCAAGGAAAACTTATTAAATTCAAACTATATTTTTCTCCATTCAGACTAGAACAAAAATTATCTTTCAAACAATGCATTGTAGATGTTGAGGTTATATTTTTCATAATATTTATAAATTTCTATCAGAGTATCCATGTGACATTGAGTTAAATAAAAGTACGTTTTTATTGAAGTCTATACAATCTATTACTTGGGGCTTTTGTTGCAATTTACAATACAAAATATTAATTTTCATTTAAAGCGAATTGTTATTAATATCCTAAAACTGAAAAATCAGGAGAAATAAAAGTTTGGGGCAAATTAGAATGAGACCGTGAGGCCAGGAAGTGAGATATTTTTAATAATATTACTATACTACTTACATGGATGTGACTATATATTATAAATTTAAGCTTTGATTTAATCAATTGTGTCGCTTTTGAAATAATACGCTTCATGTTGTTAGGGTGCCAAATAGTTTCATATTGCTATAAACGGTTAGTTTTGATTACATTTTTTATCAATCCCCAGGTTGATATCCAGAATTCTTTAATCAGTATTTTTTTTTTAATTTATTATATTTAGCTTAGAGGCTAATACGTCATTGATTTAATATATAACTGATTATTGCTAATTTTTTGTAAATTATTTTCGACCTTGAATTGCAGCTTTCTTTTTGTTGTTATAGGTTTAATTATTTTAGCTATTAATTAATTCTCACCTCATAGTTTACAATTTTTTTTTTGCGATTGATATATTTCTAAGTTTGATTGATATTCCAAATTCATTCTGTTTTAACTTTCGTTTATATTCCAAACTTTAATCGTTTTATTTAATTTAAGCCTCTAGGTTAATTATTTTTATATTTTTAGTTCGATAATATCGACTTGGAAGAAGTTTTGGGTCTCTAAATATGATACCGTTTTATTAGTGAATATCCTAAAGGTGAGTATATTTTTATTTGAACATGTAATTATAATTTTAATTTAACCTTACATTGATGGAACTGGTTTCACATTACCTTTTCAAATTGATTATTAATTTTTATATATAGTGTTAGAAATTTTATCTAATTTTTAATTACCGTATTTGAGATAATTATTTAAATTTATCTTTTAAATCTTCTTTTGGTTTAGGAATTAATGAGGTAACTTTGATTAGTAATTTTTATATATAATTTTGTTTTATCTTGATAATGTTCATATATTTTTTAATATTTACAAATTCCTATCAGAGTATCCATGAGATATTAGGGTAAATGATGTATGTTTTTTCTTAAAAATACTGGGGATACTGTTACAATTTATTAAGATATGATTTCAAGTTTGGGGGAGATTAGAAGATTAGCATTTTAATAATATATTGCATAGATGTATCTATATATTTTAAATTTAGCTCTTATGGATTCTTTTGGTT
Source organism: Pogonocherus hispidulus (assembly GCA_963924545.1). Classification (NCBI taxonomy): domain Eukaryota; kingdom Metazoa; phylum Arthropoda; class Insecta; order Coleoptera; family Cerambycidae; genus Pogonocherus; species Pogonocherus hispidulus. The sequence continues at coordinate 75,836,929 of OZ004693.1, forward strand.
GTCTGGTTATCCACCAGTAGTTATCAACATTTTACGTGACGGTTGTTAACAGTTAGCCGCATTTAGCTACATTTAAAGTTTATTAAATTAAAATAATCAACATAAGACGACTGAAAATTGATAAAGAGAACATAATTTTTCTAATTTTAACTGAATCACCTTACTTCTTATCCGAAAGCCATTTGTATGATGTAATCATTGATAGAGATTACACATTATTATGTGGTTAGAAGCTATGAGATTATACCATTTTTTATTGGATTATTTCAATGTTTGAATATATGAATGAGTTTTTGCTTGCAGGTGAAACGCTAAAATATAGATTTATAATCGGCATTCAATAGTTGTAATATTATTTTGATTTTTTTTGTTTTTATTTAAATACCGTAAATCCTTTGTCTCATCAATTTTTTAATAATATTTTGATTAATTTATATCACGTTTCTCGATTGTTTCAGATTACATCTCACCGACACAAGGTGACTGAAAGTTACTAAAAAGAACTTTTTCCAGTTAAAACAGTATCGTGCTTATTGCGCAATATTTCATCATTTTATTGGGTTCGAGGCTACGTGCTGATTTCGAGATTAAATTGATTGATATAAAAGCAACTGGTAACATCCAGCTTCTCATTCATACTGTTAGTGTTCGAGAGAGAAGACGTGTCCTAGCTTTTATCATGGGTGCATCAGAAATTTTGAATTATTTAATTTTTGCCATCTCCAGTATTCTTGGTATATTGTCTACATCATACACCGAGGAGGCTGCTCGAGATGGTCTGAAGAATTGTAATAAAGCCGTATGGAATATTAATAAGCAACTGAAAACTGCTAAGACAGTGGGGGAAAAACAACACCTGTTATCAACGCTAGCGACCATCAAGACCCAGAGGAACCAGATTAAGGCATACATCAAACGGGGTTCTGGTATAACAAAACGGAAAGAAACAGCAACAAATCGGGTTCATTGGGATGACTCCACCAGCGCGTTTGCGTGCAATATTCGTACTGGTGTCATTTCCAATTTAAAACATAAGAACCCCAGCGAATTTCTCAAGGACTGCTTCACTCTCTTCAGACGTCGAATTGTCAACGCCTTGAAAAAAGATGAGGCTGTCAAGGTAAATGCAGTGTTCTGTGGGCAGTTTATGTTGCAAAAGGCTGATAGAATTATTGAGGAGCCAAAATATTTTAATACCAAAAATTCTCCTATTTATCGCGATACTAACATAGATGAGTGGTTTCAAGCGCATGTTGTATCACCTATTCTAACTAAATTATCGGAGTATCAGGAACGCGACAGTGGGTGGGCATTGAAGAGTATAATGAATTTGGGGGTAAATATTAATAAATTCACACCACAATTAGGCTCTTCATATATAGAACTACCTAAACAAATCAAAGCAAAGCAAGCCTGCATCAACGTTAAAAACGATGATCAAGCCTGCTTTGCTTGGGCAGTAACTTCAGCTCTTTATCCTGTTGAACATTTTCATCACCACGCTGATAGACTCTCATCATACCCTCATTATTCTACAGTTTTAAATTTTAAAAACATAGTTTTTCCTATGTCTATTAGGCAGATTCCTAGATTTGAAAATCAAAATAATTTATCAATAAACGTGTATATTTTGAAAAAAATTAGTAAAAATTTTATAACTCTCCCCACATATTTAACTAAAGATAAAAAAGATCGTCATGTAAACTTGTTACTTATTCAAAATTCGTATGATGATGAGAACGCGGTAACATCTAACGATACGATGCCTATTCAGTATCATTATGTTTGGATTAAAGATTTATCTCGACTTTTAAATTATCAGCTTTCTAAAGACGGACATAAAAAATTTTTCTGTGATAGATGCCTACATTATTTTTATAGCCAAGAAAAATTATCCAAACATTATGAAGATTGCAAAAACATGAATGAATGTAAGATTAGGTTACCGAGCGAGAAGGATAAAGAGTTGAAATTTAAAAATTTTAAAAATAAGGAAAAGGTGCTGTTCATCGTGTATGCTGACTTGGAAAGTGTCCTCAAGCCAGTGAATGATAAAAACAAATATCAAGAACATATTCCGGCTGCAGTAGGTTACTATGTTAAATGTTCATATGATTCCACATTATCTTTTTATCGTTCTTATCGGGGTGAGGATTGTATGTCTTGGTTTGCAAGGGAACTTAAACAGTTTTCAGATGATGTTGAAACCGTTTTCCTTTGCCCTTATGATATTGATATGACGTCACAACAGGAACTTGAGTTTCAGGCAGCTACACACTGTCATATTTGTGAGCAGGCCTTCGGCCCAGAGGATGTTAAGGTACGGGATCATTTTCATTTAAGTCCTACAAATAATTATAGAGGTGCTGCTCATGAGGGGTGTAATATTAATTACAAGGATGCGGTAGTTATACCGGTAGTTTTTCACAACCTGAGTGGGTACGATGCTCATTTTATACTGGAAAATATCGCTAATGATGTGGCAGGACACGTTGATATATTACCTATCACTAAAGAAAAATATATATCTTTCACAAAAAATTTAGATCAAAATTTAATTAAATTTCGCTTCATTGACTCTTTCCGTTTCATGGGCTCAGCCTTGGATACTTTAGCTTCATATTTGACTGAATTTCCAAATTTAAGAAACGAATGCCATGATTTAGATGATGACCATTTTAAAATGTTAACTAAAAAAGGTATGTATCCCTATGATTTTATGGATGATTTTGATAAATTTAATTTCGAAACTTTACCTGATATTAACGGATTTCACAATAAACTTAACGATGCTGACATTGAAGAGGAAGATTATGAGCATGCCAAACTTGTGTGGGATAAATTCAAAATTCAAAATTTGGGGGAATATACTGATTTATACATGAAAACTGATATTTTACTTTTAGCTGATGTCTTTGAGCAATTTAGGAACAGTTGTCATCGAACTTATGGTTTAGATCCCGCGCATTATTACACTCTTCCTGGATATACTTGGGACTGCATGTTATTCAAAACTCGACAAACCTTGGAACTGTTGACTGATATCGACATGATAATGTTTGTCGAGCGAGGAATACGTGGAGGACTAAGTCAATGTTCAAAACGTAAATGTGCTGCTAATAACAAATATATTCCAAATTTCGATTCTAGTAAACCTTCTTCATATATAGCTTATTTTGATGTTAACAATCAGTATGGTTGGGCTATGTCACAATACTTGCCCTACGGGGGGTTTGAGTGGGTAGATTCAAATATTGATGTCTCTACTGTACCTGATAATGCTCCTGAAGGTTATCTCCTCGAGGTAGACTTGGAGTATCCTCAGCATTTGCACGATTTACATAAAGATTTACCATTCTGCCCTGTACATAGCGCTCCACCCAGTTCGAAAAATAAAAAACTTTTGGCTACCCTATACAATAAAGAAAAATATGTTATACACTATAGAACTTTAAAACAAGCACTAAAACACGGTCTTATATTGAGAAAAGTGCATAGAGTTTTGAAATTTAAACAGTCTCCATGGTTAAAGCCTTACATAGATTTGAACACTAAATTACGCCAGGCAGCTAAGAATGAATTTGAAAAAAATTTATTTAAATTAATGAACAATGCGGTATTTGGAAAAACCATGGAAAACATTAGAAAACATTCGAACGTTAAATTAATCAATAAATGGGTTGGGCGTTACGGAGCTGAGGCTTTGATTTCAAGACCAGAGTTTAAAGCAGCCACAATTTTCAATGAAAATTTGGTTGCTATTGAACTAAATAAGACAGAAATTTTCTTCAACAAACCGATATATGTGGGGATGTCAATACTGGATCTAGCCAAGACAACCATATATGATTTTTACTATGAGTACATGAAACCGGAGTTGGGTAACGACTGTTCTTTGCTTTACACGGATACTGACTCTTTAGTACTAGAGATAACTGATAAAGATATATATGAGGTCATTCGTCGCGACTGCCATACTCGTTTAGATACCTCAGACTACTCGCCTGATAATCAATATAACATCCCTCTTGTAAATAAAAAAGTTTTGGGCTTGATGAGTGATGAATTCCATGGTACACCGATAGAACTCTTTGTAGGTCTTAGATCTAAAATGTATGCTGTAAAACATCTTGGGTCAGATAATATCACTAAAAAGATTAAGGGTATTAAGAAAACTGTTATAAAAAATGTTATTACTTTGGATGATTATTTAGAGTGTGTAGATAATTTTAAAAACAAATATATTAGTCAAAATTTAATACAATCTGAAAAACATGCTGTATTTTCTGTAACCCAAGAAAAAATCGCCCTCAGTCCTGACGATGATAAGCGGTATTTGATTGAGGGGTCATATGAAACTCTGCCTTGGGGACATTATTCAATCATAGATACATGTTAACGCTCCTCACTTTCTATAAATTTCTTCTCAACTTGAAATTCAAAATTTTATATATTAAGCCGGTTCTTCTAATAAAATCTCTATAAAGCCAGATGCATCATCACCTTCAGACACTTAACCCTTGACCTTCAATCAGATAACATGCCTAAAGAATGTTTCTGGGGAAGAGCATGCAATTGCTTTGAATGTACACCTAACCTCAAAGATCATTGCGAAGAATGTGGAAATGAATCCTATAGAGTTGCATCCACATACCAGCGAGATAGAAAGGGAATAGGATACTATAAATTTATGACATATTGTCACGATTGCTATCAACTACGCTGCGGTCTAAAGGAAACATCCAAATTCCAAAATATGATTAATAAAGTAGCTGGAACACCAGAAATTGCCGCAACAGATGACCTGGCTACTATATTGAAAAAACATTTTGCGTTACAATCTCCTTTCCTAGAAGAAATACAGAAAATCTCCAAAGGTTCTACATATATAATGATTCATCTAATACTACTCAGCAGAAAAATTAGATATCATACCGAGTTACCATGCTTAATACTAAAACAAGAAGATGATATTCACCAGTGGTTTGAGACAATGGTGTTGCCTGGAGCTCTACAAGAACTGCAGAAATATTCTGATCCTGTCTTATTATTGATGTATATAGATTATGATATTTGTTAATATATTGAAACTTTATTGAATACATAAGTATATTATATTAATTTCTATGAACTATATACCTACATAATTATATCTAATAAACCTTGTTCAGGTTACATTATTACACATTAAATATAATAAAATGTATAGTAGAGTATAATAATAATTGACATGTATATAATTGAATAAGTAGATAATGAATAATAAAAAATATTATCCAAACTATGGTGTTTTATTTCATCAGATAATAATGATAATCAATTAAAACAAGTTAAATAATATCTAGTCTTTATTTACAGATACACAATAGCCATTTTATTATGGGTACATTAGAATTACAGTAAGTGGTATTATAAATTTTAGATATATTTTTCAAATACTTTTAGCTGTCTCATTACAACAAAATCACTATATTGTACATGTTGATTGAGATGTTTCACTATCAATGTTGCTTTTCTAGTCTTGTAAAGTATATATGTAATTCAGAGTTTTGGTTTTGTGATAGGGGCAAAGTACCTTTTCAATACCAGGAAAGACAATACAGCTTATTGTTACGCTTATTACCCTTATTGTTACCCTATTATTAACACCCTGTATATTTCAAACATATAAGGATTTAACTGGAAACTTACAAGATATTTATGGAAACCTATGTTGATTAAGAACTAGGAGACAATCTCGATAGTACCTCGATCTTGTGAAACTCTAGCAAAAATAACCAATTTGTTTAACACCTGTTTTTTATTTAACATAAAGATTAGTTTTTCAATATAATTTCTTATGTACCGGATGTCCCTGATAAAGATAGATAGAGACTGTTTTTTAAATATAATTTCTTATGTACCGGATGTCCCTGATAAAGATAGATAGAGACTGTTTTTTAAATAAATGTACCTGTTGAATATAAATACCTAAACTAAATGATCAGCTTCATAACGTCAGATCTAAGTAAAATATTACGTGGGTATACTAGACCCCAAATAGGCTTGTTTGTGCCAAAATGGCCTTACCTTAAACTTTGTGCGCTTCTAATGAAACAAAAACTGAAATTCTTGAAAACATTAATTCTATAAAAGAACTAGAGGTAAAGTAACTGTAACTTAACCATCTTTGTGACGTCATCTCTAAATAAAATTTAGTTAAATTAGTATTCTAGACGTTGAGATGAATTGTTTGATACCCACATCACATATTTCGGGAGACTGGAAGTAGAAATCGGAAGCAGCTATTTTATGATGGATTCTAGCATCTCCAGTCAGAGAATATACCTATAAACTTTAAATTCAAATATTGAAACTCAAATATCTTGTTATTTTACACTTACAATGAAAACTTAGTTAAAGTAATACTTATATAAGAAAACACTATATAGATGAGTCTCAACAAGCAAAAAGTCTCAAGGTTAAATGAATTGATTGTGTCGTTTGAAGACAAGAAATCTAATAAATCTGTTAATTAAATGTTAACAGATATGTTAAATGCTCAAAAGTCACGTACGCACTTCTTTGATGTCAGCCAACTGTAACCTCTTCAGATTTGTATGTTTGAAGCCTATGTATTTTCCAATCCTTGGTTTTTTAGTAAATATCATAAAACCTAAAATCAATCTTACTTTAATTGCACACCCTGTATTATTCCCTTTCGATTTACTACATACTTTAAGTGTGGAATATATAATATATCAAATAAAAATCTTAAACTCTGGTCTATGCAATGTATACTCAAAATGTTATATCGCTCTGTCTACTTATGTAGATATGTACGTCATACTCTGTATATAATAAATAAATAACTTAGGCTCTGGTCTATATATTCAGAATAAAAAGCTTTCTGAAGTGTTCATAGTGCTTCAGTATGAATGAAAATTAAACAGGAAAAATTGTAAGCAATTAATAGGTAAGTAACAATATCTAGTCTAATAAGACAAATAAAATCCGTTTCTTTTTAATACCCTGTATCGCGAGAACGCAGGCGCTTCCAATCGTTTGTTAAACGACATTACATCTTTTTGGCTTTGGAAATATTTTCGGGTTAATGTTGAAACGTTCTATATAATAACTAAGCTTGACTTATTTTTGTTATATAAAACTATTTATCTACAAATTATGGTTATGTAGGAAAATTCAAATCCCGATATTTTAATTTTAATAGCATTGATCTATCTCTCTATAGAAAAATGAGCTTGGGCTAAAATCAATTATAACTAAGCTTGACTTATTTTTGTTATATAAAACTATTTATCTGCAAATTATGGTTATGTAGGAAAATTTAAAATTCGATATTTTAATTTTAATAGCATTGAATGTCTCTCTCTCTCCATAGAAAATGAGCTTGGGCTAAAATCAATTATAAAATACTAACAACTAGTGTAAATTATGTAAAGCGTCATGTAAAGTTAAATGGGTGAATGTTGCTCCAATCTTGTATGTATTATGAAAAATTTTTGTTAAAAAATACCTTGATAAAATATTTAGCTACCGCAGAAATAAATCATTAAATTTATAGTACGCAGCGGCTGAAAACATAAGTATGGTATACTAAAATGTTCCTACCATTTTTAGCTATGCTACCTTGTACACATTAAAGTTTATTGACACAACAAAGAGTATTTTTTTAATTCCTTAACGTTTGACTGTTAGATCTATTTTGAATAAATTGTAATAATAATAATAGCAAGATAATTATGATATATCCTGTATATTGCACCTACATCAAACTTGATAGCTATCTATTTTAAAAAGTCTATAAAAATTGAAAGGTTCATACTTGTTAGAAAACTATTATTTACATCTAACTATGTACTTACAGATGCTCAAACTAATAAAATATTACAACTATTGATATTTTTTGTTGTGTGGATTTATAACTTGTTGATTAGGAAAATAAAACTTATAAGCAATAATAGGGAACTTTTTGATCTAGAAAAATAATAATGTAAAGTAGGTACTTACCTAGATACTCAGGTATGCCGTACTCCTTCTTACATTGAAGAAAATATCACTTTAATTGTACATGCAACCCTAAATACCTACAAAGAAACCTTTCTTACTCTACCAATATTTAAGTACACACACACACACACACACACACACACACACACACACACACACACACACACACACACACACACACACACACACACACACACACACACACACACACACACACACTGTACATATTAAATCTAAAAATAAATATCCGATGCCAATTTGTACTGGGTTACCAATTGGTAATTTTTTATCCTTTGTGATGACGAGGATATTGAGATAAATTTATATCATATAACTTGAAATAACTACCTATCTATTTTCATTCTAGACAGTATTTTAACTCCATATAATATATAATTGGAACTGTAGAATCTCTGAAATGAATAAATCCACTATACCAATAATAGCATCTCATTAATGTTAAAAATGCGTCTGTGGGTTTGTCGATTGTAAAAAATTAGCGCGAACTAATTAAACGTACTGGTTTTTTCTAAAAAATATGTATATTAAAAATTAATAATAGGGGGTAGATTATAGACGCTACCGAGGAACGTAAACGAGCAAGGTGGGGAAGTCGTATCGCGCGAGCAATGCTACAATTATAAATAAATAAAATAGCTGATATTTCCGTCAGATTTATGTAAGTGAAAGTATACCGACTCAAAGCGCTACAATAAACATTTTATGAATGACTTGGAGATTTAAAATTTACGCCTGAGTAAATCCCGTTGATGATGTTTTATATATTGTATTTTCCTGTACGGCTTGAATACGAGTTCCTCCGTTCTTAAGTGAAGGGAGAGAGATCCGCAGATTACTGAGTAGTAGATAGCTGAAGAACCGCGTCTGGCGGATGATATCCGGTGGTCGAATTTCCCCGCTAAAAATAATTCCATGGAGAACGCGGTAGGTACCCGCAGGACGGTTGCAGAAGCTATGACCGCGACCTCCTGGGCGATGGCTGTGGCGAGGGCGCACAGTTAACTACAGAGCGTCTACGCAAGCGCAAGGGTTGCGTGATGGGTTGGGAGGCATGGCATGTCTCCAAAAGGAAAGTGGAGGGGGTAAAATTACTCACTTTTTTGCAAAATTTAGGCCCCTTTAAAAATACATTGGTTTTTGGCGTCGTAGTGGTATTGCCTATCTACTGTCCCCCCAAAATGATTAATTAATTAATTCAAAAATTATAAAATTTAGGATAATTTTACTTTAACACTTTTACTCCATTCATCTTATGGAAATAGTCAACTCAACTTCTAGAATGTTTTTTATTTTTCTGCATAACATTTCAAAATACCGATAGTAAGTACTCAAAGGATCGAAGTACTTACAATATATTCTATTAAAGAAAAGGTCTAACCTTTTTTTCTAATTTAATTAATAGTTTACGCAAATTACATAATTTCATTTCCAGAAAATATTCCAGAACCTGTAAATGATTACGGAATAAATTAATAATCACATCACATAATTTATTGAAGTTGGAGTAATTATTACATGCAGTATTAATGAAATAAGCAAACCGCACTCTGCACAAACCGAAAACAAATTAGTATGCCAGCATGAAGCTATTCCAATGAAATTAAACCCTCAAATAAGTGTACAATCGGTGGCACACAAAATATTCTAGACATTTTATCCTCCAACCGATGAATGCATTTTGCCTCGTTATTGAGAATGGATAATTGCACTTGTGTATAATTTCAGTTCTACATTATCGCTTCAGTTTTGATAATTACCTAATAATTTCATAATTTTGAGTCGATTGTGATCCATATTTATTCAGGAAATACAACTTAACAGCGTATTTGTAATTCTACATGCAGAATGATGTTGCTAAACTTTAGAGGATTATAGGGGACCTCAAAACATACAACTTTGGTTATAAACCCCGTTCCGAAAATGAGCTGTTTTGCCATTGGAATAATTTCTGTTCCAAAATTTTATATTGGCTGGTTTAGACTAATGAATTTTATATTTTTTTGTTAGAGGTAGCTAAATAATGTAATTTGTATTGATAATTTTTTATCGCAAACGAACTGCTTTACAATCAAATAGTAAAACACCCCTTAGGGTAAAAAAGCATTGCCCAACTGAATTAATGAATATTTTATCATATTTATTTAATATTAATACTAGAAATGAGAGAAAATCGCGATTCGGGTCACAAAATCATCTAGAATAATTATTTTTAAGAAAATACATATTAAAGAAATTTGAGATAATCCCTTGTATATGAAATAATAAATTTAGAGACAGAAAGCTGAAATTTTGTATCTGGAATGATGATGTAATTATACTAAACGATTTTTCTTAATAATATTTTGATTAATTGTAAGGGTACTCTATTTTTGAAAATATTATCATTTTTTAAGTGCTGAAAGTAGAATTCATTTTTTAGTAAACATTTTTATCAATTTTATCAATGGGGGCCCTCCGCTACGGTTCGGAGCCACGCCCGCCCTTCGAAAAGAAGTAACGGCGGCATTAAAAAATATATTGCTGTCATAATTTTTGCAACAAATTAATATTGTAGAAGATAGTTACTTTTGTAAGCTAAAATGATGAATATTACAGACTGCCAAAATGAACGAATTAATTCCAAACTTTACCTGCAGAAAGAATAAAAACTAAGGACAATGAAAAAGAATAACTAAACACTAACAATACTAATAAATAATTGGAATTAAAAAATAAAATAAAAAAAAAGTCTCCAGGGTGATTGAACTTGCGAAATTCAGCATTACGATGTTTGACATTCTGCGATTATACCATTACGCTACCGCGTCACTCGTTATTATTTGACGTTGAGACAGTTAAGAATGTAAACTGTATGTGTTAACATAAAAAAATAATTTTAATGATATTCTAATTGGAAAAGTATTTCGCTTCAGTATTTTGGTAATCAGAAGTGTTTGGCAGTTAGTACTTTTGATTCCGTTAGCAATATTTTTCATAGGAAAATAACCTATCTGAAGTTTAATTAATTTGATAGTAGTTTTCGTAGGAGGTGCTTGTAGGTAGTTCAATCTCCAATCGGTAGATAAAATGAGAAAAAACTTGGGACGGATGCGAGATTATGAAAGACGAAATAGACGTAGAAGGTCTCGACGTACGGTCTTGAAAAAAAATCTCAAAGGATTAGAGGAAGAACGGAAGTTCCGTCTGAAGCGGTTCTCGAAGCCGTAAACATTATGAAAAGGGTCGAGGGGGTTCCGCGAAATGTCGGGATTTCGGCAGTCGTGATGGGGCCATTAGGTGCGAAAACAAACGCCGGTACTAGCCGCATCTCTCCCGCCGAAAATTTTGTAGAGGTTTTTTGAAAAAACGTTTAAATTAACCCGCGATTAAAATTAGTAATGCGAATTCATGCATTTACTTGGGACTAAGACGCTCACAGTCTAAATTTAGTGTATAATTGACAGTTGATTAACACTTTAATCGGGAGTGAAAGTGCCGGCCCTTAGTATATCTAAGTTACAGTGTCTGCATTGGTTCATTTGAATGTGCGACTGCTTATTCGACTTTATCGCCGAGCTGAGCCGGTGGCTCAGGATTTAGTGTTTCCATCGCTCAACCCAGAGGTCGTGGGTTCGAAGCCCCATTCCACTAGAGAATTTTTAATTGAATTGTCTACTCGTAGATTAAGGCTTGTTCGCAGGGATGGGTTGGCAACCTTCCTGGTGATATTCTAGGATGGAAAGAATGTCAGTCAGCTTGGTGTCAATGTGGTAGACTAAAATCGGTTGGTGTTTGACTGTTCCCCTAACTAATGAGGTTTTCCAGGTTTCCCTCATTCCAGCACCGAATGGTGGTTAGAATCTACCAACATAAGTCGTTCCTGGGGCGCAAATGCGACCCGCGAAATAATAATATGCTGCCCCTCATCCATATATGTAAGTCCTAGACTTTCAGGCTAATCCTTGTGATTAGAATAAAGGGGTAGATATATTATTATTATTGTTATTATTTGAAATAATTTTGATATTATAGTGAGTATGTCTTAATATTTATTATTAACATATAAGCTTATTAAACGACGTCGACCTATTAACTTTAAGGGAAGATCAAAAAGTAATTAAATACAGGGTGTATATTGTGTCTGTGTTTAAGAAAATAAGTAATAATAATGAAAAATTTAGATAAAATCAACAGTTTATGTATTTATTATTTCTTCTCTTACTCTTATACCTTTTTTTGAATAAGGGTCTTATTTCGGACACTCTATACAGGGCATGTTATGTTTTCGACAACAAGAGTACGCTTTGCCAAAGATTAAGAAATGTACAGTACGTTCTATTTAAAATAATGGAATTAGTTGCGACACAGTATAATCTACTACCCTGTATACTTGCTTATATTCTAAAAGCAAAAAGGTTCAAACAATTAATAAGGATAGCTTTAATTACCATAAGTACCAATATTTTGAAGCACGTAATTATGTGAATTTTTCAATACAAATTTTCTTCATAAAATCACCTGGAGAATCACCGCCATTAAACATTTCAGAGCACTTAGGGAACACCCTTTATAAAAGAGTCTTGATGGCTAGAAGTGAAGTAACGACCAACCCCTAATTTTAAATAAGCTGTTTAAAATAGAGCAATAGTAGTAGTTTGTAAATTTTCAGCACGGCTTTTACTTGACTCATTTTCTTCAACTAAAAACATCTTTTATGCGCTTCTCTGTTCAATTTTGTAGTATCAGTTACCATTATAAGTATATTTCAATGATGTTCTTGCTTTCCAGGCCATACTTTAAACTGCCTCTAAAAGATCAAGACGATATAAAATCGATTGAAGGAAGACATAAAGAAGTAAAATGGGTATTGCTTCTAAGTTATATAAGCTGTAAGCGAACTAGTTGGGTGTAACGTAAAGTAGATAAGGCAACAAAGGTCGTCGATAACAACTGCTCTGAACTTATTTGTCATATACAGGGCAGGTTAGCTTTGCTTACTCATAAAAAAAAAATAGAAACATTACAGGAATTGTATGCAAATATTTAAGTTTTTACCAGTATATTGTGCCATATTTTCATTATATTGCTTGTGCATATTTTGAAGACAAGGTTTTTCAAAGACCATTTGAAAAGTATTAAAATACAGAGAATATAGTACAGTGGCAGTGCAAATCCTCTCATAGTGTATATAAAGAATAAAACAAAATATTTTACATTCTTTAGGATTGTGTTATATATGGGCCTGATGTAGACAATCTACAATCTAGAAATTTTGGAAAAATATTAAAAATAACTAATGCTTTGGTACTATCTTAGATACGAATTTGATTGTTGAATATATTTTAAGCGAAATATGAATTTCTGAAAATGTTCGAAATGTATTTTTCTGGATAATATGGAAGGAATTATTTCCTTTTTTATTCTGGCATACTTCTGCGTAAAAAAAATCAGTAGGGTGGCATTGGGAGTTCTAGATTTACCCCCACCACTTTTACCCACCCTCCACTTTCTCAGCCAATACGAGTTCGACATTAAGTCCCCCACCACTTGTCCAACCAATTTCAGGCAGGAGAGTTCTAAATCTATACATCCCACTATTTATACCACTCATCACTGTCTATCCTTCCACCTCCCGTTCTATTAATAAGTCAACGACCGATGAATGTGTACAGGTTTATTTTTACAACTACATTAGCGTCAACTACCGGTCAAGATTAACAACAACCGATTATTTTTAGAACTGTAACCAATTACCATCAATAATCTCCATTCCACTTCTTCGTCATTCCTAGAGAATATCATCAATCTAGTGTCTGGTTTACAGTCAAGCTGATTAAAGATGTTTTGACAGTATGTTTTACAAAACTAGTATTTTCAAGTTGCCTGACATGAAAATCGACATAGTAAATAATGTACTACCTGTATTTCAGAATAAAAATGATTGCGTTGTCATAGGAGAATGAAAATTCCATTTAAATAAATCAAGATTTGTGTAAGTAGAACTGTAAGAGTAGTAAGAAGTTGATTTTTTAAAATCAATTTAAAACAAAAAATAAAATTCTCAGTAGCAATACGATAAATACTTCGAAATATATCGATAGCTCGTTGCACAATAATAAGAGTGTTAGTTTCACAGTTTCGTTCATTTAATTTCGTGGGGAGGTGGATTACTCTATCTCACATTATTTTTTATTAGTATCAAGATTCAGCCGTATATTTATTTCCCATTTCAAAGAATGCATTGTATTCGTTTAGACTACTTTTTAAGTTACATATAAAAATATGGTTAATATTCAAATATAAATAACTTATATAACGCAGAACAGTCATTTATTACAACCTCCAAATCTAAAGCCAAAGGCTGTTCGGAAGGGGGTTACACTATCCGACGAAAACCCCATACCCATCGACGTTTACAGTGCCGGAGATGGATATCCAACCCAGTTCATGATAGGCAGTGTGACAGAGAAATACTGCTATGTTAAAATTTGTTGCTGTTACTGTGTGTAACTTATTTACTTTGTACTAAATTTACTTATTTACTTATTATATTTTTCCCACTCTTTAAAATGTAAGTAACTTGAAAATAATAAATAGATGTAAGACGTTATCAGTGAAATATACGAATTTCAAGTCTACAAATGCCTTTTATGTTTCGCTTGCTTTGGTAATGACAGTAAATAAGTAATGCCGATAAATAATTATTGTCACGTTTTCTTGCTTGTATAAAAGATATTATGAACATTAAGGGCTGGAAGCAAACATTGCTTCTTCTAACATATTGTCGGAGAATTTCCGCCAACGGTATGATGTTACGTACGTCATATTCAAGAAGTGGTCCACCGAAAACAATGTGCAAAACGATACCGAAAATGTGATGCTCGCCTTCATGCTATCAACGTCAGAACATCTTAAATCCCCTGCAAGTTATGGTGCGAGTACTCGATGTTAAAGGCAATTATTAAGAAGAATGGCGCGTTCGACATCTCTAACTCTCCTAAATTGATTAATTTTCTCAAGAATAAGAACAAGGGGCATTTTTCGAAGAAATCGACCACCTCTACTAGAGAAGTTTTCAAAATTCGAAATGCTTTCAAATTTTTACATCGCATGCCTCGGGTGAATTTTCAGGTTGTTGAGTCTGGGGTTGATCTTAATCAAAGTAAGTCAATTTAAAATTATTTTAGTATGCTTTAATTTCATTTTGAAGTAAGGTCAGCAACAAGCGGAATTTCATAATGTTCAGTTTTCGGCTTCTTGTTGTTTATTATCAGTGCGAGTGACGTTCAACATCATATTTCCAATTCAATATCGTTTTACGCTGATGATACCAAAATATTTGCTAATGCAGGCACCGACTCTTACAACCTTCAAGGTGACCTCGATTCCATGCAACGATGGTGCTCTGACTGGTTTCTTACGCTGAATATAGATAAATGCGTTATTCCAACACCACCTATAGATATGTCTATAGGTGGTGTTGGTTATTCTTCATATCGGTAGAAACAATCCTAATTTACCATATTTTATAAATGGATGGGCCATAATCAGTGACGTCACATAATGATACCGGTATTGTAGTGAAGACTAACCTCACAGTGATCATGTCGCTACGGTATGTAAACGTGCAAATACCAGACTGTTTCTGATTAAAAAAACAAACATTCTCAAAAGTGCTTTTCGAAAACTACTGCAAACTCTGCAGTAAGACTGCAAGTCTTACTTTCGTTCGATACTCGAATACGCTGGACAAGTGTGTTGTCCAGAACTAGTTCGTGACCAGAACATGCTGAAAAAAGTTCAACCTAGCGCAACAAGACTCTCATTTGGTCCCGTAAGGCCGTCTCACGAGGAAATATTGACAAGGGCTAATCTCACATGTCAGCAGCGAGGTCTTCATGGTGATTTAATTCTATGTTTCGCATCATAAAATAGAATTTTGGCGACTTATCAAAATCAATTTTCCACTCAATTCAGATCATCGTCTTCGAGGACATGCCTTGTAACTCAGGAAAGAAAACTTCAGCATTTCCTGAGCAATAGAAACTGTGAAGTTTGGAACAACCTACCACATGATGTAATTAATGAGTAATCGGTTAAAAATAAAATTGACAGATACCTCTTTTTATAGATTAAGTCATTATTTACCAAATCTTGGTATTGTTCTTGTTATCAAATTCTAAACATTCTTATATCTGTCAATTTTATATACCATAGGCATGCTTACTCTTTTGGCACCTATATTTTTTATTTAGGGCATAATATGACATCTGCCATCTGCTCTTGTTTAATTTGTAATAATGAGCAAAAAATAACCGAGGTTTCGTTTTACGGTATCAATCTGGAAAGTGCATGAGACAGCCCGTGAGCAAACACACATCTTCTGGAATGCCAGCAGTAATTGCAAGATTTTTAAAAATACTAAGCAGATCCGCATCTGTATATGGGACATTGCTTCAGATATTCGTCCGGCTACTTTCCTTGTCAACGCTGGAAGAGATATTTTGGACCTGAAACGACATGGGGGTTGGAAGTCCTCAGCTGTAGTCAAATGATTTGTGGTCGAGTTTGTAAAAACCAAACTTGATGTCGCCAACAATATTTTATAAGAGAGAAATACTGACGCCATGAATCATACGTCGGATGAGAAGACTCCGGCAGTGGCGAAGGCATCATGTTCTACTTCCGCTCCAGCGATATTAGGGTCCCCCAAACCAACGCGGATAATGGCAGCACCTGCGGAAGTTCGCACCGCTTGCGATTCGCATCATATTGTTTCCATTGCGTTAAATATGCAAGTTCAGACCAAGACGATTTTTTTCGTTTAGACTGCGAATTGTCTGCGTTTATTTCGTACAGAGTTTTTGTTCGCAATTGGCTGCGTTTTTTCTTGGATCCGTAGTAGTTTCGCAGTGTCTTAACTAAGAAAGTAATTAATAAAATGGAAAAAAATCATTGAATTAGTGCGAAAGTCTCCTATATTACACGACCTTTCTCATGACGATTACAAAAATATTGGAAAAAAAGTAACAAAAATATAACATCGATTTTCGTCTTTTCGTAATTGCGTCATTAATGTATGAAATTCCCCATATTGTCGTCTTTATTGATTAATAACGTGAACCCATTTTCTTTTCTTCCTAAGGTTAGAACATAATATTAGCAACACATTTATTTTCAAATAATAATAATAATTTTACCTTAAGTTGTCTTCTTCCAATGCAAGCAACACAAGTGCTTCTTCATCCGATGATGTATCATCTTTTGTGTATGATACATATGAGGTATGTATGTAAGTACAAGTACAAATTGTTTTTCGTTTTCAGCAATAGCAATCAACCTTTTCGATACTGAAAATATGCCGCATATGATGCGATTACATTCGCTTTGGTGTGAGGCTCTCTACGGATTCCACCACGAATTTCGCTGCGAACTTCCGTCACGAATCCGTTGCGAATAATTCGCGTTGGTTTGGGGTAGCCTAACGCAAAGCAATTCTGTGAACTCTGTTTTTCACAATTCGTCAATTTCTAGTTGCAATACGGTTTTCAAATTTATTACAAATAATAATTGATATATGATATTTAAAAAGTTGTTGGCTGTGAAAATAGAATATATTTCTTCAATCTCTTCAAACTACATGAACCCACATTATTATTTTTTAGTTATGAAATATGAAACTAACACTACGAAGGAGGCTAATGTCATAATTTATTTATCGGATGTTTGACGCGTACAGGTCTGACCGTCAAAAAAATTTGTCGTGTATTCACGTTTAAATAATGATTATAATTTACAATGTTTCGTTAAGGAATAGAGAATCCTTCAGAAATTCGAAATAAACTTCAACACATGAATCTGTTGGTAAGTTTCTATTATAATATCACTTTTAAACTCTTCTTTTAAACAAAAAAATATTCGCTATAATTTTGCTTTTGTACCTTAAAGTGAAAAAATATCCGTAATAAAATTTTTCTTTGGCACGGCAACGACCTAAATTTGACAGCCCAACTGGCTAAAAAGTGGAGGTGTGAAATTTTTTGTTATATTATTTACTAGTTATAGAGGGTTTGATACTTCAATAATTATTATTGTTGCAGTTATAGCAGATAGATTTTGACGTTTATAAATTATATAAATGTGGTTAAAGGAATTATCAGAAAAAAATTATATTAAAATTTGGAAACACTCACGTAGTTTTCCACATAACACCTAAACACTATACTACACTCGACGCGTGTTTAGTCAACCACGTTGTCATCAGGAGATGATTACACCAGTTTTAATCATCTCCAGATGTTGCCAACCAACGACGGGCGTTTCGCCAACCAAGTTGGCATCAGGAGATGACTAAACCAGTTTTAATCATCTCCAGATGATGCTAACTTGGTTGGCGAAACGGGCGTCGAATGCAGTATAGTATTTTGGTGTTATGTGGAAAACTACGTAAGTATTAGCTTCGCACTAAAGGTTCCAACCCCCTTCAAGATTAAAATTTGGTAAAAATTGTGTGAAATATTTCATATAAAAAATACCAAATAGTATCAGCAAATCTGTCAGCTTGGAAACAAAACTGAACCCAAACCACTTTAAAGCTCAGTCGCGTCAAAGCCCTCAAACAACAAGTATGCAGCAAAATAACGCAATAATCGTTTCAAACAATTTAAAATTATTATAATTTAGTTAGTTACAATACATGAAACATCCTATAAATGTAAATATAATATATCAAAAAAATATTAAACAAATAATGTAAAATGTAATCTTCTGCAGAATCTCTGAAGATGGCCTAATAAAGCCGAAACGTCAGAAATATATACATGTATAAAAAAAAAATTTAACCTTTTTTATATGTAATTCAGTGACCGATATACCAAAGAAAAACAATATGTGTTAAATCTCTAAGGTCAAGAAAAGAAAAGTTAAAATATAAAAAATACTGTAAATATATTATTTGTTTTTCTATAGGTATTCATACTCTGGGTACGAAATGTGAGATACATCCATTTTAATTCGAGTTTATATAAATATCCTAAGGCATAGGAACAAATGAAAAATGACTAATTAAAATACGAACCGAAATATAATTCCGAAAAATATATGAGATTTTAACATGATGACATTAAAAAATGGCTCCGAGTCTGCTGGTACCCATCAAAGCCTGCGAGGCGTAACTTTTATTCGGAGCATAAAGATAAAATTACTGATATAGCTATACAAATGAGCGGAAATAATTTCCGTACTTTTGACAGCTCTTTAGCCGTTCCATCAGCGCAAAGTCGGCAACTATTTATAATTATGTCAGTTCATACATTATCCCACCTCCGTTAGATTCCTATCTGTAGGAATTTCGTTGATAAACACAATTTAGCCATTTGGCCCCAACCCGTTATTAATATATCATAATGAATCTGCATTCACGACAAGGTAGACATGATATGTTTCAGACTTTCCCCCTTTCCTTTATTAATAATAATGAATACTCGGCGAAATAAGAGGAATCCCTAACTCAATATTTATGGAGAGGGGTAAATTTATTTTATAGTCGACTGCCATCATAATGCTATCATTATGAACGTCAAAATCGTCAATAATCTGCCACTTTCTAGCACCCATGCCGTAATGTGACATAACCGTGCCATAATTTTCTCTTACGGCACGATAATAAATAGTAGGTTTTTATTAAACTTGAAATACTATTTATTTATATTAATGGTAATACTACAGTTTGAATTTCCAGATATAGAAAGTTTTGAACTAGTTTCAAGAACACTTGAGCATGTACTCGTAGATGATGAAATACAAATTTGATTCACGTTTTCTAGGTCGCTTGAAGATCCCAGTGTCTTGGCAATTTTGTTTTTATTTTCTAGTGAATCTGCTACATATCCTTCGGCAACAGCATCACTCTTCCAATCGCCATGCCTCTTAAGAGTTCTAATGTCAGCACCACTATTTGCTAAAATTGTAGCGGATGTTCGCCGGAATGAATGACCCGTATACTGATCAGCATTGGGAATGTTTAGATGCTTTGCAATATTTGGGGGGAATCTGACCGAATGTATTAATGCCAACAGGGTTACAGGTACATTTACCCGCATTATAAAATAAAAAGAACTTCTGAATTTTGACGTGCTTAGGTCTTAAATGCATATACTTCTTAATGATGTCAGTATAGTTCACTGCACTGTCGTCAGTATTTAAAATTGTAAATGTTCTGGGTCGATGTGTTTTAGTATCTCTCACATAAACCACAAAAACGGTGCCTTCTTCATTAACATCAGCAACACATAAATTATAAAATTCCATACGTCGACAAGCACCAAATAAACCAAAAATGGCAACTACCTAAAATTTTAATTTTGTTAACTTCTAATAAAGAAAAGGAAATGAAAGCATAACAAACCTTCATAAGCAGATATTTGCCATCTGGTGCATGAAGTAGAAAATCCATTAACTGTTCCTTTGAAAATACTGGGGATTTATCTGGTAAATAACCAACTGAGCGATTCTTCAAAAATGCAGTAAGTTTAGAAAATCTGCTAATGTCGATGTCATTTTTGATTCGTAACATACATTTCAATTTTGAATACATACACCATAACGACGATGACTTGTACTTCTTTGACTAATAAAATAAGGTATAATTAATATATTTATTAATTTAAGTAGAGTTTATAGACATCATTGTATTAATTTAGGTACCTACCTGGTCAAAGAAATATGCAAGTAAAGCCTTCTCAGTATCCATTTCTCCAATTTCCATATTACTAACTCGCATCCATTTACAAAACCTCTCCCATTCTTTTTTATAAAGATCTTCTGATTTTTTTGGAATAAGGCTTGATTCAGCTTCTTCGGCTTTTTTTAGAATATCTTCACGTGAACACATATTTTTAAAAAAATATTTGCTTGTATACACAACACCATAGCAACCACAACATGCCAACATTCAACGATTGCTCGAATAATAATTTCATAGTTTGAACAAATTTAATATTTTCAAAACTTAAATAATTGTACGTTAAAACCGCAGTTCGACTATAAAATAGCGTATGAAATTCGTTTATAATGCTCGATTATGGCATTCGTGAAGTGTTAGCGCATTCGCTTCGCTCATGCGCCAAAATTCACTCATGCCATAATCTGCTGCATTATAAACTAATTTCATAATATACTATTAAGTATTTATATTGATAAATAAAAGCATTTCTTTAAATCGATATAGTGGATGTATTTTAATTTATTTGTTTCATTCAAATAACGTTTTGTGAGTATAAATATTTAAATTTACGTACAAATAATTCTGTTTGTTTGAACTTGTTGCTTGTTTTGTTTAAACATGTTATTTATTTAGTCATAAAAAGTTTATAAGTATTTATTTATTGCCTGGTTTTATATGTTTTTCCTTTTTTTAAGTCAATATGTTTCTAAAATATTAATAAATAAAAAGTACTGGTTGCTTTACTTTATTTAACCTTTTGTGAGTCTGGATTAACTGAGCACTAAAAATAAAGTGAGATGAAATATCAAAAAGTACCTATAGGTAATAATATATACGGCGTGGAAGCAGCACATGGGATAAAATAGGACAGGATGGTTTTTAATCTAAAATTTACGTTTTTTAAACTAACTTTGAAATACACATGGTGAATAATGTAAACGCAGTACAAGTGACGTTTTCCTTTAAATGAAACACCATATATATTTATATTTTTTGAAAGTTCCTTGGTGAACCGACTTCAAAGACCTATAACACTTATTTTTTCTTAGATTCGTACGGGGTGAAATTTTAAAATTCTTAAAATATTATTTTAGAAAAAGTTTTCTGGATTGATTTTCGGACAATCTCCCTAGAACATTCATATCGGTTTTAGGATTTTTCACTTTACCTACTTAAGCTTTTTTAGCTATTCCAATAGCTATTTATGTAACCAGTTGGGAAAAGTACCGAGCGCCAGCGAGTTGCGGAAAAGGATGCGAATTACACAAAATAGTGTTTCCCAACGTGTTTCATAGAAGATTTTGTCTAATTTTGACTACGACATGTATGTTTAATCAAATCTAAGTTAAGAACAGAATTATTTTTTTTAAAATTATAAATCACAGTATGTTCATATTTCTGTACTGTTGCTAAGATACTTAAATTTTTATTTACTGTCAAGTTTGACATTTCTTGAAAATAATTTTTCGTAGAAGTAAATGAGTAGATATTATACAAGTTACCATCATATCAGATACCGAAAGCCATATTCCTAGTGATATAGAAGAAGCTGCCCAATGCGCTTTATCTACTGTTATTCCCACAAAGTCGAAGTTGTTCGTTTTTTGTAGTACTTACATATTTCATAACTGATGGTGAAACACATGTTTCATCACCAGTTGTGAAATAAAGGAAGACGTTTACTAACGTCAAAGGGTTTTAAAAAGTGTCATATTAAATGTCAAAATTAGAAAAAATATATTTCACCCTGTATTAATTTACTAAGTCTTAAGTAACTTGAGACTTAGCTCATCAAGGTGCATTCAATAAAATATAAAAGTATATAGTGTTTCATTAAAAAAAAAAAACCGTCTACTGCACTTATTGAACCACTTTGTATATTTCAAATTTAGTTTAAAAAACGTACATTTTACATTAAAAATGGACAAGTGTCAGAGTTTTTCTTAAATGTTTAAAATAACGTGACAAATAATTTTATTCCATGAGTGGCTTCCACACTATATATGGTTTCCCATCTCATCTGATTAATGACAATTACCATGGGCTATTACATTTCATTGAATTTTATATTCCCGAGGCACATTATGAGAAATATTGCTAACGGAATCGATAGTACCGATTGCCAAACACTTCTGATTACCGAAATACTTAAGCGAAATGCTTTTTTTTTAATTAAATTATCAGTAAAAATTCCCATCCCATCAGAGGCAACTTTTTTATTTTACTTTATTTACTTTTTAATTAATTACAATTATTAGTGCTTACTTATTCGAATAAATATGTTTTATTTTCGTGATTGCGATTCATTCTGCAGGTATCTAATTTTTAAAGTTTGTTACATAAACATTTTCTTATTAAACATTAAAGAAGTTTGGAATTCATTCGTCAGTTAGTTCGCTTATGTTAGACAAGCATTTAAAATAAAAAAAGTGGTCTCTCGTTCTATTTGAACTAACAAAACTTTACGATTCAGTTTTAAAAGCCGCGATTTATATCGCTACGCTACCATACCACTAGACGTCGCGCACATAACTGAGACAGCTATGTAAACTGCAGCTTTTCACCTGAAACAAATATTTATTGATATTTTAATTAAAAAACCATTTTGCTTCAATATTTTTATAATCAGAAATGTTTGGCAATCAGTACCTACTATTATCGATTCCGTTAGCAATATTTCTCATGGTGTGCCTTGGGAATATAAAATTCAATGAAATGTTATTAGCCCATGCTAAGTGTAATTAGTAATATGATATGTGGAACCTAGTAGGTGTGTGAAACACAAGGTGTTTCACCTCTTTACACACCACAGTATCTCGTTAATATCTCGACTGTTAATGGTTATACTCTTATATCTACTCAAATATGTTTGTGACGAAATTAAAACGAGTCAGATTAACGAGATTTCCAGTGTTAGTTTCTTTGATATACAAAAACCAAATATTTCTTAAATGTTTGCAAACATAATATACCTATATATTTAATAATTATAGAATTACTCTCAACATAGATATATTTAAAAGATATCCACAGTGCACTTTATGGTATTTATCTAGTCGGTAGGTATTTAATAATGTGTTTCTAATGGCATATTGCCGTGTCTTTCTTGGTGCATTAAATAAAATATTTTAATTTTTAATCTATAAATCGTATTCGTTAAAGTGAACCGTAAACAAACAACCTAGTTTGAGATTTGGTTAATTTCATTTACTACAAAACCTACTGCACAAGTTAAACTAATTATTATTTGAAACAATAATTTTTATTTATTTCAATAATATTATTAAAATAATTCGTACGTTTTATATACATTTGCCGTTATTTTATTACTGTTATTGGTTTCATATTACAGGAGTAAATTCATCTCAAATAAATATATATTTAGTATTTTATTTTAAACTTTTTTCAATTTCAAAAGTAATAAGAAGGAAGTTCATATACAAGGTGATTGATTGAAAACGTTCATTATAAGAATTATTAGAAGTGCCATTTAAAATTTTTTTCTGATTTTTTTTTTTTTTAAATAAACAGTGTTTATTACTTACTGCTATTTACTATTTATTGAAAATATGTTTAAGGGTCCATTCACTAGTCCGAAATAAGCCCAAAATCGGCGTTCGTCTCGTGTCTAATTATAAAAAAAAACTATAAAAGATAGCGACTTTCAGTAAAAAAGCATTGAAAGATAAGACTTTGATCTAAATTCCTATAGTAGTAACTTTTGGTAATTCTTTTTATTTTTAAAATTCCAGGAAAACAATCTTATACTAAAATAGCGTATTTTCAAAAATTATTTTCTCTAAAATACATGACATTATTGCTACTTTTTTTAACAAAAATTTGCTACTATAGGAATCTAGTTTATCATTTGATCTTTCCGGTGATATATAACTTATAACATTAAAAAGAAATTTTGTTACAATTATAAGACAAATCCGGTACCGTTGCAATAAGGGCTAACTTTATGTCCATATGTGCCTTTTTACTTCGGCTTTACGTGCACCTCCGAAATCTTAATAATTCGGTAGTGGAAATATGTAAGTCTCCGCCCTTCGGCTACCCAATCTCTCAACCCGACCCCGTATTCATGCCTGTCAAATCTACAGTGAATTGACTCTTAAAATTGTTATACTTCCGATTATACCGGAAGTCGATACTACCTTCGTTATTTTAAATGAAATGGTGTACTTTTTATTAAACATTTGGTTTCTACTAATTATTTTAAGGTGACTTTGATCAAGAATTGCTATACTTGAATTCAATAATTATATGCTGTGGCCATTTTGAAAATAGAAATAGTCATGTTGACATTATGAACAAAGACATTCTTAAGCTTTACACCGATACTTTCAATATTGCTAATTCAGGTTGGCCATAATATAAATTCTCATGTTTTTTTGTATAGTCAGCTATGTACCGGATGTAAACTGTATAAAGATATTCAGATTTTAAAAATGGTGGCTTACACGAAATTTTCAGAATTTTTAAAAAATCGCATAAAAAATGATCTAGCTGCAATATATACAGGGCGGTGAAAAAGTGATTTATAGTTTTTTTCAAAGGGGACACCTTGTATATTATTGCATAGGTTTGTAGTACTCAGCCAGCTGATTTCAAAAATATATAATTCTTTTGGTGTTAGATACAAAATAGGCTGAAATAATCAAGGATGAACATGGAAAATATTTGATTTTATGGAGGATTTTATTTTTTCGAGGCGGCTTTGTTTTGTGGCTTGTTCATTATTTTTACCTGTCAAAATATTTTCCTTTATACCTTAATGATCATAATTTAGTATTTAAAACCAAAAGAATTATATATTTTTGAAACCAGCTCGCTGAGTACTACAAAGCTATGTAATAATATACAAGGTGTCCCATTTGAAAAAACTATAGATAACTTTTTCACCGCCCTATATATATTGAAACTAGATAATTTTTTATGCGATTTTTAAAAAATTCTGAAAATTTCGCGTAAGCCACCATTTTTCAAAATCTGAAATCAATTTTACAGTTTACATCCCGTATATGGCAGTTAATGTCATAATTGAATAGACATGCATATGTTAATTATGACAGTAATATAGCTTTTTCTGTGCCTATTTTTTTCTGTATATGCCCTCAACTGTTTTGTTGTTATAGACACATACAATAAATAAATAAATAAATACGTTATAGACAAATACTTATATGATAAAATTTGGCTTGGTTCCAATCAGTATTTTTCGCCGCGTATGATGAGAATATGTGTTGAAAAGAGACCATACAAATACTTCTACAAATGTTTCCGGATATAACACCAAATAAGGTATAAATATATGATCACTTTTCACTATCATAAAAACTGTCCGGCCTACGAAAGGTTCAAGTTCTAGACAAATGCCTTAAAGGGAAAAGAGGTAATTTCCGAAACGTCAACATACTTGTACGTTGAGCCGGGGGAGTTTTAAATCGAGGTTCTTTATCAGTTTTTCTTCCAGTCCATCTATAGAAATATATACCTACGTTTATTTTTTGAAATGCTTATGTCTACATATGTCGATAAGTCTTTATAGTATATATTTTCAAGATAGATAGGGTAGGCGTACAGCTACCCTATCTATCGTAGATGATATACATCTACGCCTTATTGCATTTAAAATGATCTGTTTTAGTAATAAACACACAGACATTTAAGTTTATTGAAAAGTACTTATAAGTTCAGTTTTTCAATTTCGGTTAACTGGAAGATTACCTATTTGGAATATTAGAACGAGATATTCCATGTATCATTCATCATCATTCATATCATTCATATCATTCATTCATGTAACAGTCTAATCTGCTAAATAGTTACTCGGAATTTAACAGAAGGTGAACAGACTAGGCGACTAGAACTAATGTAATAAAACATAATAGTAGTAGTCCTTATGGGTTTTATTACAGAAAACTAAATCCTTTATCTATAATAATCTAATTATCTTATATTATCTAATTATCTATTATTATATCTATATATATTATCTAATATTATCTATCGCCGCGGCGATAGCTCAGTCTGTTAGGTGCTGGGTGGTAGCTTGTGACTAACAGAATGGTATATCGCGGCGCGAGTTCGAATCTCGCCAGGGAAGAAATGGCACCTCTCCCAGGGAATGGTTGTGGGTCTGCGTATTTTTCATGTGTACCCTCGCTCTACACAAGCCTAAGGCTTTCAGAAGGGAGGTTGTCCATTTCTGTGGTGTGTTTTTATCTATAATAATCTATATACCTGTATAATTATTTGAATATTATTTATATTAGAAATCGACAATATTAGATGAAAGAAGGATTTTCCAAATTGAAACGTGAGAAATAGAACACTCGCTATAGTATTTTTATGCCTACAACATAGTTTGTATATCTAATGTTCTTTCAATGTGGCAAAAAACAAATGATAATTGCCTTTAGATGAAAAATTAGAAAAGCTTTACAGAGTCTGTCATACTTGTATGTCAAAAGTTTTCCAAAATGTAATTATCTCTTAAATAGCTGCATTAATAAATCGCGAGAGAATTATATCATCCAAAAATTGTATTATTTTCCAAAAAATTCTAAATTGTTCAGATTGTCCTATGTTCAATGTTCCCTCTCCTTCTAACCTTTTTGTTCTAAGTAATAATAAGTTTATTATCACTTTAGGGCCGGTCTTTCCATCTCTTTATAAAGTTGCTTTTAACTAAAAGAAACTTAAAGTTAACAGGTGAATTTATCTGGCAGTTAAAAGATTGCGTCTTTTCAACACAATTTAACTGCTCTTTTGTAAAAAGACTGTTTAATGATATTGGCAATAGTGATTAAATAACAAAGTCTATATAATAAAGTGAGACAGATGAAATGCGTCAACCATAATTAACAAAATATGTCAATCATGACAGCATTACCTAGCTATAACATACTGTGGCTATAACCAGCTATAACTTTTTTTTATGTTCTAGTCGCTTCTGGGATCTCTAGTTTGAATTTAATATTCAGAAGTGTAAAAATGTTTCACAGGATGATACCTACAGTCAAAAACTTGGAACTTTGCCATAGAAAATTAACGTAAGTACTATTATTTTCTATGGAAATTCCGTTCAAAATATGATTCAATAAAACATATAATTTCTTTTTTATTATTAACCTGTTAGTGTGATGCCGTAAATGTTACTCGAATGCTTCTAGAATATTAACAACGTTATTTTTGATACACGAAATCTCCCCATAAATTCTTCATCATCCCAGATCTATATGAGGCCTTACAGTATACATTTTTCGTTCGCGATTTGGAATATTTATCATGTTTATAATTTGATGATCTAATAATATTTCTTTAACATCAATAATGTTTTCCATTATAAAAATGTATTTTTTGACGTTTTATTAATCAAATTGTTTACTAACACCCAAATTGTAAAATTTCTCAGGTTAGAAATCTCTTTATAACTACTTATAGGCCAGTAAAAGTGACCGAGCAGATAGAGGACTTTAAAGACAGGATTTAATTTAAAACACAGTGAAGAGACCCATTTTGTAGTTACAACAGAGATAAATTTAAAATGATGTTTATAAGGAGATGGAAAGACCGGCCCTTAATTTAATAAGTACTGCGATTTTCTCTACACCGCGTTTATTGGTTGGAAATATGACTCATACGCACACCTGCAGCATATGGATTTAGAATTCGAACTACAGTGTATTAAAAAACCATATACGATTATTTTCGTGTCAGGAAATTTTAAAACTCGAATTGTATCTGTCTAACCCCTTTCGTGCCCACATAGATGTCCGTTGTGACCACCGCTAAACACATACAGTCCACTGGAAGAAGAGCTCAGGAAACATTAATGGAAAATGAAACGTAAGTGAATTTCTAAATTGCTTTCATTGTCTTATAACATAATTAAATTAATTTTTTGATAAAATCAGTCCTTGCTAGTACATTTTATTTAAAATGGAAACATGTGCTGCGTTCATTATCCATTATCCAGAAAGTAATTTAAAACCTGCTCTTTACATCCTGTTTTTAAAATATTGGTTGTTTACTTTACCCAGCCTACCAAATATTCCACCAAATGTTTGTACATAGACTTGTGTGTTCAGGTCACCCATTTTAAGAGTTGTTGACAGTTTTTACGACCGTAATGGAAATTTCGATGGCATAGTCGTATTTACGAGTACATACACAGGGAAAAAGGTTTCTTTGTAACTAAAAACTAAAAGTTTTCTTTTAGAAAAAGAAACAAACTACCATATCTTTTTGACTAATATTCTAATTTATATACAATGATATGATGAATAATACTCACATTTTTTAAATTAAAGAATTAAAAAAAAAAATAGTTTTTGAGCAAAATGACATGTAATTTTGTATGGCTTAATTGCATTTGATGATAGTATCTGATTATAATAATTAACGTATAATCACAACTAATAAGTCGGAAAATTATTAGTTTCATTAAATTTTCCAATCTGTATACGTAGACGAACGATAATCTTGAAATACTATAGCACTATTAAACGTCCCCATATAGAAAATCTAGTCAAAATATGTAATACATTTTCTTGCAGGCGCATACATTAGCAGTATTGGTAGCATTGGAAATATTTATAAATTTTCATTGTTTAATATCGACGTTATTGTAAACTTACCAAATACAGGCTGTTACAAATTCGCTTCTCACAATTGGGATCTCGGAAATTGTAAGAGATACAAGGGTATCTCTTAAATGAGGGTAAAGTTGCATAATCAGTGAACCAACATAATGCCTCAAAAAATCTAGGTTAATTCGACTAGGTTGTGAAATATGTGAATAAATAAACGAAAATTTGGAAATTTGTTTTTATTTTTTTGTAGTCTTATTTAAGCAGTTGAAAAATAAAGAGCACTTTCTCCAAGCAACTTTCAGTCCTCTATTGGCCAGGATATTTAGATTTTCAATGTAATATTTCGTTTTTCCAGAACTAACATCTACTTCATTTTTGAAATACGGACCTGGAATTTTTAAATCATAATTTGCAAGTCCCCTAACAACATGCTATAACATAATAAATCATATTCAGATGTTTCGGATTGGTTCGGATCTTCAATCTTTCTGTTCCGAATTGTACAACTTTTTATCTACATACCCACTTTTTGCTCATTTTTCGTACACGTAAATGTCAGTAGATATTACCAAATTCAATTAGGCCCTTAAATTTTTTTAGTTGCATCCAAAATGAAAACTATTTTTCCAAATAAAACTTTAATGTAACAAACATTACAAATTTTCATTAAATGCTCAAAAACATCAATTTTGAGCTAGGTATACAAAAATTTGTAATTCTGAAAATATTTTGCAGTGTCCTTTGAGTGTCCTCTTCTATTAAAACTAATATAAAGTCGTACAGAATATTTGCCCTCAGCTCCTCTACATGGTTGGGTACGTTCTTGTATAACCCTATTTTATAGGGCTCCCCACAAAAAACAATCTAGTGAAAATAATTTGCTAAAGAGATCAACATGGCAACGTGGTTCCTTCTCAAATAAATAAATATTGATTTTCAAGTATACGCATGGTATTTTTTCAACGAAAACCACTGTTATATCAAAATTTTTAATAGTTAAATAAAGTTTAACTGTAAGAGACTTTTAAGAGTAAAAAAAAATATTAAAATTACATGACTCCTTTTAAAATAAAATATAAATATATATATCCCAAAATGCTTTGACCTTTAACCATAAAAATTTGGTGATATTCAATAACCTATGTATTATTATAGATATGAAGTACCTAATGTCCAAGTTTGTAACTTATTTGTAGTGCATTTTCATGATTCATTGTAGTCTTTTTTTGGATTACACCACCTGTAAAATAATAAAAAACAGGGAACCAGAAGTATTCAAATTAAATATTCAAATTGTAGTATGAAGGCAAACTTTTAAAGTTTGCCCCAAAAAACCGTTTTTTACTATTTTACAGGTAATCCCAAAAAAGATATATAATGAACAATTATATTGACAATTTATTTTCTATATAAAAAATCGCATATGCCATAGTGCAATTGTCACTTTGACAGCGACAAAAGTTACCTGCAACTTTTACAGTGACAATTGCACTAGTGGTTTTTTCACTTATTCCTTTTCTAATCAATTATCGCGGTGTCCGCTGCCAAAATAAATAGTTTGATATTTCTGTCAACAAGTTATTGAATTATTAAACACTAACAATAAATCGATTCGGTGATGCTCAAATAAAAAGTAGTGTTTCATAAATAAAGTTTGCATTCATATGTTTCTAAATTTCTTATTCATTAAATTATCCTGCCGAATTACACTCGATGTTTGTATTTTACCGGATAAATTTGTGTTGTTTAAATGCTAAACTGTTTCCTTTAGCAATTTGACTCGAAAAACTGTCAACCTAAAAACGCTCCGGTGTCGCGTTTTTAATAGTTGACAGTTTTTCTCGTCTAATTGCTAGGCAACAGTTTGTCATTAAACAATCCAAATTTATCCGGTAAAATACAAACCTCTTGTGCAATTATAAGTGATAATTTTTTAGTAATTATCACTGTATACTATTAATATTTTTAACGATTACAAAAATCAACTAGGTATATTTTTAAAATGTCCGATAACATTCAATTTCTTATAAACAACATCTAGAATTACATGCATTTATCTATTGTGTAATATGGCGGAGGTGCCTGTGTAAATCGTAATACGTGTCTTTCTGATAATATGATTACAAAATTCTGAAGAAGGGAGGAATCCTGATATAGATAAGACATTGAAATGGCATAAATTTGTACTTTTTAAAATATTTCTTAGGGATTAGTATAGATTAATTAGTTTTTTAGGTAGATTGAATAACTTGGAAAAATACATAAATCCAGTTCTTAATATTTCCCCATCTTAGATATAAGACTTAATACTAAGACCAGGAAATCCACTGTGCGACTTATGTCCACTTCCTTTCCATCTTTGTCCACTCATCCTGTAAATATCCTAACCTACATTATCTTCCTATCTATTTATAATCGGCCGCCTGCTAGAGAAGGATCGTCATACGTACCTGTGGGTGGGACGAATGCGAACATCAGCTTCCAGAAGAGAGTGACAAAGTGCATGACGTAGTCCAGCCCAGACGGCTCCTTCTCATCCGCGTCTTCACTGGCGCTCACCGTCATGGCCTCCACGAATTGCTCCTTCCAGGACGACGTACCTATCAACAGGGACGCATTTGCCCTCTGCACCAGCTTGTCAACCGTGTTCTGAAATCAAATCGTCAGCATTATATAGTGTGCGGTGATCTGTCGAGAATATTAGTTAATTATTTAAATAAATAGTTATTATAAGGAAATAATTCAATTAGTAATGAATTCGAAAAAAAAATACGCTTATTTCAACTAATGAAACCAATCAGTAACGTCAGAAGATGAGCAACTCCTTAACCTGAGAATTTTCCCTAACCTTCGATTTGTCATAAGGCAAGGATCTTTACTTGAATCTCATCGAATACACTTCCAGTTTTACACCCTACCAGAGGAATAATACGTCTTCCACACAAACTTTACCTAAGTTCGTACAACTACTAACAATTCACTGACGTACAAAGCAAGGGTGGGCAACTCACATCCACCAAATCGAATAATAGAATACCGTAGTGTTCTACTCTCTGAATTCCTTTAGGTGTGGTATACCGAGAACTAGCAAAACTGAGAAAAATCGATCTCAGCAGTCTTTATTTCTTTTCAGGAACAG
Source organism: Pogonocherus hispidulus (assembly GCA_963924545.1). NCBI lineage: Eukaryota > Metazoa > Arthropoda > Insecta > Coleoptera > Cerambycidae > Pogonocherus > Pogonocherus hispidulus. The sequence goes on from OZ004693.1 coordinate 75,869,405, forward strand.
GGCTTTCCACTCTCTTTTCTCCATTGAAAAAAAATATTTTGAGGCAAACACATACTTTCAACACAAAAACAAATAAATAATCACACGCATATCTGCCGATTGCGCGCTTGCTAGTGCTAAAAATATAAATAAAAATAAAAATAAAAAAATATAAATAAAAATAACTAAGTTGGCATCATCTGGAGATGATTAAACTTCCAGTTCCCAGATCCAGTTTTAATCATATCCAGATGGTGGCAACTTGGTTCGCGAAACGCACGTCGAGTGTAGTATAGTGTTTTGGTGTTATGTGGAAAACTACGCAAATATTATCTTCACACCAAAGGTTCCAACCTCTTTCAAGATCTACTAATTGCATTGCATAAAAACTATTACAATAGTAAATGAAATTCAGGATTTGGTTTTATGGAAACCGGATCAACACATATATTTTCTATTTTAACAGTAAAGTCACTTCATAATAATTTTATAATATAATGAAACTACAGTTTTCCAGATTGGCAAAAATTTTGAGTATAAGAAACGAACTTATCATTGGTCAAACTGAAAATATCCCTAGATTCCAAAAAAAGGGCAATTAGTTTAAACCCTGATCTATTGCAAATCTAAACTAACTTAGCTCTGTACTGACTTTTCAAGTTATTAAAGACCTAATGTCAAACTGTGGTTAGCCATTTTTTGGTTTTAGTATTTTTGTCGTAGATTGCTCCGTAAGAGCCTGATTTTTTAAAGACCCTGTAGTTTCGTATGGGTCTTTTGAACTATCGAGCCAAATTCATGAAAGTGATAAAAACATTTTTATCAACAAAAACCAGAGATAAGGTATTTGTACTCCCTAATCCCCTGCATTTTTGCAAATCTGAGGTTCCGTATTCGATTATTTTCCACATTTTTGGAACATTATTGATTTTGTTCACTATAAAACCTGATTCTTGTTTCCGTTTCTGATTGTATCTTTAGCCACATCTTGTTGGAGCACAAACCTTTGGTATAAAATGTACCATGTATAAATGAATAAATGTATAAATGTTCTTTTACATATGAAGTGGGATTTTTTATTCAAACATAGAAGCTTAAAAGACGGTTGGTTAAAGTAAGCAATCGGAAATTCAATAAACGGGTTGGGCAAGATATTGATACAGAAAATTTTATGTTGAAAAAATATGTTGCAGTGGTAGTTCGCTGCCATGAAGTTGGCAAATAAACCATTGTAAAGGGACATCATTTTTTAAGCCAGTATTAAGCAGTGTACCGTCACATCCTACTGCGACTAAATTTTCTAAATTGTAGTTATTTTCTTCTAAAATTTTTACAGTACTTTCACGAAGGAAGGGACCGTATGACCTAGAAAAATAGAACCTTTGGTTCTTGCCTTCTTGCATTAGAGAAACATGTTCCTTGACTATTGTTTGCCTATGAAATTGAACAAATTGAAATAGCAGATAGTACGCGATTGTCCCCGATTGGTTCATGTGACGTGGAAGAACAGGGCTGTACCAAGTAAATTTATTTAGTTCTGTTATTATACCTACAAAAATATCATTGAGATATTAAGAAAAAAAAACAGTTTTTATAAATAATAAAAGAATATTTGAATTTTTTAAAATTTTGATGGTCTGTGAAGGGTAAAAGACTTATAATATAAAAATTGTAAATACACATTATCTTTCTAATATCAATCCCAAAATATTGAGCGGTAATAAAAATTAAAATCTCAAAATTTTATTTTCCAAATTTTTGAAAAGATTTAACTCTCGGTAGAGGGCAAAAGATGTAACACAATCAAAAAACACAAAATAAATGTTTGTTTTAAAAATATAAAAGACCACTTCTAATAGCTATTTTAATACCAATATCGCATATTTCGAAAAAATATGCGATTTCGGTTCACCCTACAGTGCATATACTGTTCTATTTTTGGCAGTAATCATTATTTTTATAGCTCCCCAACCCTCCCCCAAGCCAAACTCATAGGAAACTGAAAATAAATAGAGTCAAAAAAACAAGATTACGCGATTACTAAAATTTAATTAACAGAAATAATTACTACACGCAGTAGGGTAGCTTTTCTTTTAGATCCTTTCTATCCTGAACTACATTATCCTAGGTACCTTAGATTATCCCAGCTCCGTGACTTTTTATAAATCTAAGTTAACTTAATGTCATTTAATTTTAAAACAAAAATGCGTGTATCATATTAATCCTCCAAATGTGATTCCCTCTCTATATTATATAATTGCGACGCGACGATTTAACATTGACATCAAATCGAAATAACCCACCCTCGAAAACCCTGAGAGAAAACTCGTTCCAGACATCCTGATTACAAGGCAAATTTCGGTCTAGACATAAAATCTCCCTCCAAAACTGTTATTTCAGGATACACAGGTGCCTGTTTGAGGCCGACGGAAACGACAGGCCGAAATGTGTGTAAATGTTCCATAACTATTGTTGTGTAAATTCCTTGACATTTGTTTAACTGTGGATTTTCTCAAGATTAACTATTAAAATAACATTAAATTTAATTTTTTTTTTCGAACCATGCGGTTTGTATTTACGGAATAATTTACATAACTATAAATTATTTTGTATAAAAAGAGGACCATTTCGGGACTGTTTGAGATCGCCATAGCAACTGTACAAAAAAGAGAATATTGTACAGTTGTGTCAGTTGTACAGTACCGAAAAGTAATTTGACATTGATATCGCATGTCACATAATATATTAAAGTTTAATTAAATAGAAAAATAGAAACAGATAGTGACTCCGACAAATCGGTAATCTGGAGGTGCTAATTAGAAGAGGTTGGAAAAAAATATTATGTTAAACTCGTACAAAAAATACATTTTCGAGACTCGTAAAATTGCCGGATTTATTAATTTACTCCTGAACGAGTAATTTTTGGTAAATGAATATTATTTATCACTGAAATAAACAAAACTTAAAAAACCATTTTTCCTTTTTTATGTCAAGACGGCTCATTTGCGGACATATGTTTATTAAAAAAAAACCTTTCTTTTCATGTCCCTTACCACCCCTTAAAGGTTGTCGATATGTTTTTGGGATACCCTGTATAGTTATACATATGTAAGTACCAGTTATATTTTTATAACAAATCTAGTATATTTATAATATTTACTGAATTTTACAATCACGTTAAGTGAAGTTTGAAAACTCCCATTGGGGTCATGGCCTGGTTTTTCTTAAGCCTCGAGGTGGGTGATGTAATAAAACCCTCCTTACCTTAAACTCCTTGCTTTCCTTTATCCTAATTTGTGCCCTTGTTATGTCTCCTAATCTGGGCTTCCCCAATATCGCTATGTTCTCCCTCACCGTTCTCTCTTCTGGTGCCTTCTTTTCAGCTTCTGCCGCTAGGCTCGCTACCTCGTCTAAAAAAATTAAGAACGTGCAGTTGTTACTCTCAATAGTTGCTTTTTGAGGCATCTACAGTCTGACTCAGCTTATTTTAGCGTAACATGAAATACTGAATGATAGTGTACCTAATTGGTATGTTTTTTTTAATGGATTATAATTAAGCGGTTGAATAGATTACTTAATTAATTCAGTGAATGATGAGTTCATTGAATAATTATTCTCAGTTCAACAGCCTTATTTCTTTGTATGTATATGGGTCGCTAGTATCTGATGAAATTTTTAACATTTTTACGAATAGAATACAATTTTTAAGAAAATCTCTGGAACACGTCGATTTTATTTTTTCTTCAGCAATTTTTTACCTAATTCACTAATTTACTGGGAGGACTAAAAAAGTTGCAGACTAAAGTTATATTTTTTTAAATAATGCACCCTAGGTATATATTAATATCTGTAACTTATTTGTGGTGCAACGCATGGTTCATTTTATTTTCTTTTGGGATTACACCGCCTGTAAAATAATAAAAAACAGAAAACCAGATGTATTCAAAATAAATATCAAACTAATATAAATAATATTATTATTATTGTATATTTATTTTCATTACATTACAGTGTTTTTTGGGGAAAACTTTAAAATTTTGCCTAGATTTTTTCACTTTGGATATTTATTTTGAATATTTCTGGTTTTCTGTTTTTTTTAATTTTTCAGGTGGTTCCGAAAATAAAATAAAATGAACCCTGTAAGTATATTACTTAATTTTTGATTATAGCGTTTTCTCAGACAGGGGCGACATAATGCCCCAAAAAAATCTAGGCTAACTTGATTAAGTTTTGAAATATTTGACTAAAACTGAAATTTAGGAAATTGTTTTTATTTTTTATTTATTATATTTGAACAATTATATACAAATTAAGAGCACTTCCTCTAAGTAACTTTCTGTCCTCTATTGGTCAGGATATTATTTAGATTTTCAATGTGATGTTTCGTTTTTCCAGAACCTTCATCAACTTATTTTTCTCCTGTAACCCTACCAACATGCTATTCCAGAATAAATCATCATTTTTGTTTGATGTTTCAAACAAAAAAATGCATCTCCAAACTTTCCGTTCCGAATTTTACAATTTTTACTCATTACATACATATAAAAGGCAGTGGATCTTACCAAATTTTTGGGATCTTAATTTTACTACTTCATATTATTTTTTAGATATTTGACGGTTCTCATTGGATCAAAATTCAAAGATGTGTGTATAGTAACCTGTTGTTACCATGAAAATATTCGCATTAGGTAATTCTAGTTATATGAAATATCAAATTCTGCCAATTCGTTAATTATACCCACAGTTTTTCTTTAATATAAAAATGGCATTTTGTTTATTGCAATATTATTTACCAATATAATTTAAGGGATGGGGAGGTCTAAATAGTTTAATTTTAAACACCCTCAATTTTTTTTGAGATAAGCGTTTTCATTATAATTCATTAACATTTCTTTTGGAAATATGGCTTCTGTATAAGTAACAGAAAAACAGAAGTAGCTATTCAAAATAAAGATTACAGGTAAAAATTTACAGATAACAAACTTCAATCTTGTTAGATTATTCTCATTATTCAATATAAATAAAACATACTATTAACACCTCGTGTATACCGCTTGGTCGTGGATTTATTTCAATATACCTACATGTGCATTAAACTAAACTGACTTTCTTTACAGTGTCTAGTATCAGCTTACAATAAAAGGCTTTTATTTTTCTCATTTTTACTCTGTTAAAATCTAAATATTTTACAACCCTGTATGAACTGTCTAACTGCCATGTATTCGCGTTAAATTTTACGAGCAACTCTTCAATCTTCGACCGGCTTATTAGCGCTCCCTTTTTCTGCTTTTTTGAGCTGACGTATTAAAACCTTTATGCTTAAAACAAGGGATACATTTTTTAATGTAATTTTTTTATTTTTATACCCCGTAAAATGTATTCACAGAATTTGGGCCTAAAACTGAATTGAAAATTGTATGTATCTAAATGAACTTCTCTTGCATTCCTTTAATTGCACGCAGAAGTGCCTTTCACAGTTGCAGTAAAAATCAGAAAAATGTAATGATATTAAATAACTATTCAAAAACAATTTAAAAATCATTACTTGGATAAAAAAATACAACTAATAAGACTATAACTTTATAAAAACAGATAAATGACATTTATATTACAGACACCGAAAATGTAAATTGCCAAGTCTCATTCAATTTATGCGGTAATTCTAGACCCGTGTTGTATTTTTTCGAAAAAAATTGTATATCTATAAAGAACGGTGTTGACCAAAGTTAGACAAAAACGCCTGGAAGTATAAGTCTGTGGATAAACTGAAAGTGGTTAAAATCCATAGGCTAACCGTAACCGCTATAAAAGGTGACCAAATTCTCGCTTCGTGCAGAAATTCGCATGTTTTGTAGCTACTTTTTGACGGCAACTGGCAATTGAAAAGAAAGTTTATCCTTACACATCATTCCCAGAGGCAGAACATGAAAACTGTCAAGTCTCATTTGATTTATGTTGTAATTCTACAGTATTGTCTTTTTTCGAAAAAATTTGTATCTCTATAAAGAACAACGTTAGACCAAAACTGGTAGAAACGTCGTCGAGCCTAAGGATAGAATGTAAGTAATAAAAGAAAATCCGCAACGGCTGTGAAAGATAAATTACCAATGAATTTTCCGTCAAAACTTCCAATTTTATCCCAATCGGTTAATTCTAACTGAAGATATACAGTGTGAAAATGTGACCCAAATTTCAGGTGTTCCTTGCAGTTTATTTATGATCAGCCTATCAAATATAAAAAGTTCGGCCATTGTAATTCTTAAGTAAATAATAAGTTATATTGATCTAAGATGAAATTTAAGAATTTCTACATTGTAATCGCACAGTAAGTATAGAGTCCTAAAACGAATACCATTTCAAAGATGATGTCAGCCCGAGCGATATTTCAATTAATCTTTTAAATTTGACATCGAAAAAATAATTAAAAACAATGGATACAAGAAAATGTATACACTAAATGATAAATGTTATTTAAAATTCGTAGGATTATTTGAAAGGGACGCAATGGAAATTAATTATCATATTTATATTATATTGAAGTATAACATTTATATTTCATTTGCCTGCTTTAAGAATTTAATATTGTTTGATTTTGCGCTTTGATGTTTAAATCGAATATCTATTCAATGGTCACGAAACTTGAGCTGGAAAAACAAATAAACTACTAAACTTTTATCCTGCATACATCAGTATACATTTAAGTGCATGATAAATATAAGTATGTTGTACACATCTTTATAAAGATTCTTTAAGGGCCGGTTCTACAAAGCAGGTATATCCCACGGATAAAGTTATACTTAGAATATCGTTGAAAGGAGCGTTCTACAATCGCCGTATAGGGATACGCCCGCATTTTTATACTCCAAATAATTCGAGGGATAAGATATACTGAGAATTACTATTCCCACTTTATACCGGGATTGTAGAACCGGCCCTAATAAAACACAAATAAAACATTGTTAACAGAATGGACACCGATACAATTTACTGACAGTTCCCTGATTTGAAGTATATGCTAATTTAGTTAGTGGTGTTTTTTTATTCAGTCTGTTGCTATTGTTGTCGATGTTGTTTTTATAAAAACTGTTTTAACTAATTTTAACGTTTTTCTTTTAACATTTTAAGAACAAAATTAAAAATCATTTCCAAATGTGACTAATTAAAAAAACTAATTTGACTTTTTATTATAACGATAAGATAAGAGTTATCAGTTATAACCGAGATATATTTTAAAGTGCAATGGTATTGACATTACAAAATTAGAAGTGAAAATAAAATTTTCACTTTTAATTTTCACTTCACTTATTTAGATAAGTTGAATATATTGATATTTTATGAATTTTGTTTAGGTCTATTCAAACATATCAGCCCTAGACATAGACATAAGGAGGGGGAGACAGAATTGTTTACATTTTATCCCGATCAGACATCGTTTTAAACAAAAATCAATGATGTAAAATCTATGCGGATTGCCCTAGATCTACCGCCGGTGTTTGAAAACGAAGAGTATATTAATTATATTTTATCTGAATTTTTATGTGTAATTAAGAAAAAATAATATACTAAATATTTATCTGTGTTTTTTAATGAAAATACATAATCTCTACTTTTAAAATTATTTATAATTTCCTAATAACATAAAATTATTATCGTGTTAGGGAAATACTATGGCAATGCTGTACGGTTGTTTTGCTATCAAATGACGCTCTTATGTCAAAATATGACGTTACAATGTTGCTGTGCTGTGTTTGTGATCTTTTGGGATTTTTTATTTATTTGCAGTGTTTTTTTGCCAGTAGAGGTATTTAGAGCCTTTTATTATCAATCTACAATAGTTCAACAGTGCGTGGTTTGTAAAAAAGTTGACTATTCTAACCTCGGACTGGTATTTCGGCGGTAAGTAAGGTTATGTTTTTTTAGCGTAAGCAGTGGTGTTGTTAACTAAATTTCAAGTAAACTATTGCAAAAAATATTTATCTGTTTTGTATCAAATTTTTGGAATTAAAGCATTTTAGACCGAAAAATGATCTAGTAGCGTTGTAATAAAATTATTGTCCAATTCCAGGCTGGATTACAGTAAATAATTTTGTTGCAACTATTTGAAATGCAAAAAAAATAAACCTATTAGATGTTTCTTATATTTTAATACAGAATATTATTGTTGTAGCTTTCCTGTTATTCCTGAGAGCAGACAAATGTGGATTTTTTAGTGGTTGGAAAAGCTTCCTGATGAAGTTTGGGGTATAAATAATACTATAAATGTAAATGTTTAAACAAATCCAATAAAATAATACAGAAATTCAAGATATGAGAGATAAAGCAAAGAGAAAACTTGATCATTGATTATATTGATAATGAATGATTTGCATTCATAAGCTTTTCAGTCGGTAAATGAAGAAAAGGTTTGATAAGAAAAAGACGTGTTAGGTACTTACAAAAAGTGATCTTGTCGTTGGGCTAGTGCTGTTACAGACGGCAAAGAGGTAATTGGAAAATTAAAATATGGCGGGCTGTACAAGGTAACTACAGCTACTGGTATTAAAGGTTACAAAAGGTGTATGGTTGTAAGTAGCAGCAGATAGTTTAAAAAAATAGATAAATAATTTAGACGTTAGTTCTGATAGTGACTTAAATAGCACAGATGAATTGATTGATTTGCTAGAGTGCTGAAACTATTATTTTATGTGAAAATTAACCCGTTTATTAATTAATTATTAAATTTTTCAGCTTTTATTACAATTAATTGGACATGTCATAGAAAAACATTTTATCTAATTGTTTATTATAATAATTCAAAGCTCGATAATGCCGATGTGTTCCTTTAAATGTATAAGGATATGTATTAGGTAAAAGTTTATAAAAATAGATACGAGTGGGAATTCGTGAATAGCGCCCACAAAAATAAATATTTTTTTTATAGTTGTATAAACATCCAACTATATTTTTGTGGAACTACTGAGGCAATAGTGTATAAATATTAGTGTTTATAAGCTTGGAAATTTAAAGCTGTTGAATAATAATAATAAGGAAATTAAATAATAAATTATATTGATAATGAATGATTTGCATTCATAAGGTTTGCAGTCGAGAAATGTGTGAATAGGGCTTGACTGCCATACAATAAACAAAAGGAAAACCTGCAGTAGAGAAATGCGTGTATAGCGCTCTACTATATGCAGAATAGTTTCTCAAAAATCATTCATACCTATGTCTTTTACAATGTTATAGGTAGCATCCGTTTAGGCATGGGCAAAACTTTCTTCTGTGCAATAGAAACACAGGAAGGCCGAATATTAGGACCAGCTGTATCAAGACCAAAGACAATGAATGAAACAGCATTATAAGTGTTTTGAACTGTTTATATAACATTCTGCTGAGATTTTAATAATGATTTTGTAGCATTGAGAATATATATAGGTCCAAGCAGTAATACATGTGTTATTTGCTCCCCCACAAATCTAAGTTCTAACATAAATAAACCTTTAAATTAAAACTTATTGTAATGATCCCTAGAAAAAACTGCACACCACTGGTAAAGATAACATCGGACGTGGACGCCTAGGTTACAGTATTGCCATTTTATAAACCCATCTCCTTCCAACTTATGTACAAGTGTGAAAGTGTGTATGATTGTAAACAAATGGTGTTTTTCTAATGGAATGTTCTGTCTCCCCTAGTATTATATGTCTATGGCCCTAGATATATTATACTATATTATTTGAAAATATTGATGTTATTCCAAATAAAATAGGTGGTAAACAAAAAAGTACTACAAACAACCAACCCATACAATAAAATTAAATAATAAAAAAACACTTTTTTGGATATATATTGTCACTAATCTAATTTAATACTTATGTTAAATCTTTACTTTTAGCTATTAGGTAACCTTGAAAAAGTCTGAAAACTCGGACGAAACGTAAGATATTTGTCCATGTATCTGGCTGAAAGCCTTTTTTTTTGTTTTTTATTGAAGAAATAAACTCTTGATGACTCGCTATATCGTATTTTCTTTGTTTAATACACATTTTACTTACTATCGACCCGTCCATGTCTTTTGTACACATTTTTATTCGGAACTCTGTATAATGATATATAAAATATTTTGTAATTTATATATGACGCTACACTTATAAAAAAATGTCACAATTATTGCCCAGTACAAAAACATGTAAGGCTTACAGAAGGTAAACCAGTCATTTGATGTAAGATCTCCCATACAAGTATTTAAGTAAAGTAATTGTGTTTAACAAAAGGTAAAATGTTCCTTTGGTCGAAAAGGGCGAATCTGGATCTGCTTTGAAGATTTAGGTAACTTGAAAACGGATTACCCCACAACTCACCGAGATAAAATCGTTAAGAAGCCAACAAGGCACTTTTAAATTACCCTCTCAGTAGTTTGCCTTTCGTGGTTTGTAAATAAAGCAAAACCGCATTAGCTAAACCTGAAAGTAAATTGTATAGGTACACTATCAAATTTTAATACAAATATTTGTACTTCTTCAAATCAAATAGGTTGGACAACTTTCAATATGATTTCGTATTTGTGGATCGCACAATGGGGTATTCAGCTGGAAGCGACTGGGCGAAACGATTGAATAATTTTACTCAATTGCAAAAATTCGGCTTCTCCCAATTTCAATTGAAAATTATGAATTTAAAAAATCATATTTCTAATATTGACATAAAATAATAAATGTGCGATACGTACGAGTATTTTATTAAAAAATTCCAATCAAATGATATTTCTTAATTTAAAATAGAGGTAGACATCTAATACTTCTATATTTAAAATGACGAGAGTAATATTAACCGAAATTACTACGAAGTTATTTTAGGATATGCTGATGATTTAATACTGGTCGGGGCTTTTGTACGCAGGGTAGTTGATTCCGATATTTCCTGTTAAGTCATGAGACTAATTCCTTTCCATACATAGTTGATAGGGCAGTTTTGGTAAGCCAAAACTTAAAAAGTGTGTAAAACAAATATCTTTTTGTTGGCTTAAAATATCTATCTTAATTGCCACAAAACTAACTAGGCACTAAAGGTTTTGATGAATATATGGGCTTCAACGAGAAGGTTTACGAATAAAGTTAAATAACGCATTAAGATAATAGGTACGTTAGTTTTTTTAAGTCTAAATCTTTTCTATTAACGTTTCTTTAGTAAAAAAATACGGTGCATCAAATAAATAAGCAATAATTTCAATGCCCTTTCCTTGGAGAAGTACATCGAGTCATTTTTCTACTCCCGAATACACTTACTCTCTCAACATTTTCTGGATAGAGTTTATCTAGATCCAGACATTTTTTTTTATTTGACTTATTTGTAGAAAGGTCCGTTTTCACGCTCATGCAATTTGCGTAAATTGACTTACGCATGGCAGTTTGCACAAGTAAATTGTTTCATGAAAACTAAAATCATTCACTTGCACAAGCCAGAAAGTTTGACTTGTGTAAAATCTGGAGCGGTCAGTAATTTGCATGTGGTTGGCACAAATGCATGAACGTGCAAACAACACCCTAGTTCGACGCATGCTCAGTAGCAGCGAAGTCTTGTCCTGACCTGCTCCTGAATTTTTATATTTTCGGTGTTCTGTGACACACTCTAAACGGTTTACACAATTATTTTGTCTGCTTTGTATTTATGTTTATAATATAATAATATCAAAAAAAGAAAAATATTCATTACAGAATTTATTAACTGTATAAATCTTTTCCTTGTCTCTGGAGAGTTAAATCCACGTTCATATAGCGACAGAAACGGTAAACGTGAAGCTTAAGATAATTCGTCTTCCTGTTCCATCATGGAGTTTAGCTGACACTTGCCGAAATCTCAACTGTACTGGTGGACAAATTTGGGCAAGTTTAGACTGATCAAAGCGGGTACAACACTTCAGTTTTATTTGTACAAATTAGCATGCACAAATGAATTTGCGCAAATTGTATGAGCTGAAAACGGACCTTTACATGCAAGTAAACTTTTTCATGAACGAATATATTTTATAGAAATACTCGTCCGGACACCTTCAAAAATGATATGTATTCATTAATGCGACCTTAAGTTCTACCCTACTTTTAGGAAAAAAAATTGCTTAAATTATAGTACTTACGATTCTGAGTTGGCTCGGTAGCCTTTTATTTAATTACCATAAATTTTGTTCTCATAAATTTATATCATCTCGAGATAAAAAGGATGGGAGATAAGCCGCAGCGCGAAAACTTTTCAGAAAATTAATTTATGGTTATTAACCCTTTTTTAATATTAAATGAGCATTTCTTATTCTTATTGCTCACCGAGCTTAAAGCTTATAGTTAAAACAATTTGAAAATAATTAAACGTTAGACGGTATATTAAAATAGGTTTGTGTAACGAGCAAATAATAGAATCAGGAATAAAAATGTAAAGTTTACGACTCATTATAAAATCTTTTGGAAATACTCAGTGGTGCCCTCTGTTGTCTAATTAGCAGACAAATAGCGACTTGCTTTTCCGCAGGTGCCATTACAGCATTGACCTATACTTTCTTTAAGGAAGACAATCCTACTTATTTCAATCAAGGAAGTCAATCTAGGACGTGCCGACTTATTTATTTTACTTTATCCTCAAGGATAATAGAGGTCTAAGCAGGTCTACTGTTTGTTTCTCAACCCTAGTAACATACCAGATGCTCTTCAGGCAATCATATCGCACCAACGTTCATCGAGTCCGCTACCTATGGCACTCTGATGAGCACAGAATAAGTGCAAGACTGGTCAGTGTCTGGTGGTTGGTCTCGATGAAGGATGTGGCGACCTCCATGGAGATGCCGGAGTAATGAAATGGTCAGTCGGGGAATATTGCCCGTGGAGTAGTTCTTTTCACTAAATTTATCAAATAATTTTCGGATTGGACAAATTATACATTGCTATTATACAGGGTGTCCACCTAGTGCGCGTAAGTCCAATATCTGGGTTAATAAAAGAGATAACTTAATTTTTTTTTCTACAGGGTTGTCTAATATCCCGAGCTGCACAAAATGAAAATATATTTACATATTCAGGGTGTTCAGTTTTTCCTGGACAGGTACCAACTTCATTTTTTTAAATGGAAACCTATATTTTTTATGGCATTATCGAATTCTACGTAAAAAATTAGTGGGACTTTGTGCATAACACTGCTATTGAAATATTGATAGTTTTCGAGATATTTGACTTTTAATTTTTTTTTCTTGTTTCGTAACTTCTAATAGTTGACATAATTATGGTTGTATGACAGCTAGAAAGTATTTTTCAGAAACTGTAGGGTGAAGATGGCTCTTTCGAAAAACGTATCAAAAGTTGACCTGCGATATACAGGGGGCAACAGAAATCGTGCCAAACCTGATGGTATAAAATTTAAAAAATCTCGACTTTTTCAAATGGAACACCCTGTGTTTTATGATTTCATTAGATGCCTTTCTGTAGACTCTACAATTTTATAATAGCTTTCCCTATACCTAAGTTGCGTAGTTTTTGCAAAAAACCCACTTTTATGAAAAATACCCGATTTGCGCACTCCTTTGACGGAAAAAATATTGTAAGGCTTATTTTTATAAAATGTATTAGTTTACACTTCTTAAAATAAAAATAACTGAAAAATTTAGATAATTTCAGTTTAATAAACAAGTCTTTATGGAAAGTTACCATTTATTTGTAAATAAAAGTAAAAAATCATAAAAGCTCTACATGTAATTAAGAATTAGCAAAACTGGCGTATGCTTTAGAAGAAGTTCATGGGAATTATTTGCTAGCAGCACGTATTTATAGAGATTCCCACGTGCTGACTGTTTTGAAAATGTGAAAGAAAGATTTGAAAGAACAGCAAATGGGAATTATGAGAAAACTACCAGGAGACATGGGAGTAACAACGATAATATTTAGTTTAATGTTGTGGTTTCTGCTGTTGAAAATCCAAAAATATTAGTATCAGAAAATCAGTAGAAATCTTGGAGTTTTCAAAAGCTCGACAAATAAGATATTGAAGAAGTTTCATACGTATCATATTGAAAACCAAACGGTGTTACCGTAGTTAGAAAAATTATTAGTGAAATGGATGAATATACATAAAGTATTGAAAAAAGAATACGCAATACTCATACAAGCAAGCTAACCTAAAGTAAACGCTCAAAATGTCCACCGTTGTTTTCAACACAAAGCATTAATCTACGACGAAAATGAATGTGAACATTTCTTAACATTTCGGGCGTTATGGTTAGAAACTCATTTTGGATCTTTTCTTTCAAGTCTTGCATATCCGTTGGTGGTACTTCGTATACTCGCTCCTTGATATAACCCCATAAGAAAACGTCCAGAATATTTAAATCAGGCGAACGTGCAGGCCAAGGAACTGGACCACCACGACCTAACCACTTATTTGGATATACGTGGTTTAGGTGTTCTCTAATCTGAAATATGAATAGATAATAGGAAAAGTACTACAACAATAAAATAATCACAGTACCGCCAAAGTGGAATGTGGAGGGGCACCATCATGCTGAAACCATTGTTGAACCAAATAATCAGCGGGCATATTCTGTAGCTGTAGAAGGGGAAGTTCGTTTTGCAAAAAATGCAAATACACATTGGCATTTAAATTGCCTTCAAAAAAGTACGGTCCAACAATATGTTCTCCACAAATTCCAGCCCACACGTTCACTTTGAAACGATGCTGATTATCTAGTACCCTCAATAATCTTGGATTATTGTCAGCGTAGTGATGAAAGTTGCGACGATTGGGTAAGCATGTGTTTGAAAATGTTGATTCGTCAGTAAACAAGACATTCATAAAAAAGTTTGGACTTGCCTGAATTTTATCCAATGCCCAGTGGCAAAATTGCAGGCGGTTTAGGTGATCTTGAGGTAACAGTGCTTGATGGTTTTTAATATGATACGGATGAAAATTATTCTTCATCAGTATCTTGTTTGTCAAGCTTTTGGAAACTCCAAGATTATTACTGATTTTCCTGACACTAATATTTGGATTTTCAACAGCAGACGCCACAACATTAAACTGAATATCGTCATTGTTACCGTCATGTCTCCTGGTAGTTTTCTCATAATTCGCATTTGCTGTTCTTTCAAATCTTTCTTTCACATTTTCAAAACAGTCAGCACGTGGAAATCTCTGTAAATCTAGATTATTTGCTTTGTAAATACGTGCTGCTAGCAAACAATTTCCATGAGCTTCTCCTAAGGCATAAACCATTTTCACTATTTCTTCTTTTGAATAGTTCATTGTATGCACGCTTAGTACTTACTCTAAACTCGTACGTGAATATTCAGTAAAAGAAGAAATGACATGTAAACTGATTGTCACAAATTTTATTGCGTGACAGACGCTCACTGCGTTTTTCCCGAGAAAGGAACGTGCGCAAATCGGGTATTTTTCATAAAAGTGGGTTTTTTTGCAAAAACTACGCAACTTAGGTATAGGGAAAGCTATTATAAAATTGTAGAGTTTACAGAAAGGCATCTAATGAAATCATAAAACACAGGGTGTTCCATTTGAAAAAGTCGAGATTTTTTAAATTTTAAACCATCAGGTTTGGCACGATTTCTGTTGCCCCCTGTATATCGCAGGTCAACTTTTGATACGTTTTTCGAAAGAGCCATCTTCACTCTACAGTTTCTGAAAAAAAAATAATTTCTAGCTGTCATACAACCATAATTATGTCAACTATTAGAAGTGACGAAACATAAGAAAAAAAAATTAAAAGTCAAATATCTCGAAAACTATCAATATTTCAATAGCAGTGTTATGCACAAAGTCCCACTAATTTTTTACGTAGAATTCGATAATGCCATAAAAAATATAGGTTTCCATTTAAAAAAATGAAGTTGGTACCTGTCCAGGAAAAACTGAACACCCTGAATATGTAAATATATTTTCATTTTGTGCAGCTCGGGATATTAGACAACCCTGTAGAAAAAAAAATTAAGTTATCTCTTTTATTAACCCAGATATTGGACTTACGCGCACTAGGTGGACACCCTGTATACCTAATTATATTTAGAACTGGTTAAATTAACTTCTTCACACGTTGACTGCTGATAGTATTATATTGAATACACACATGTGAGTTCAACGTAAAAAAACCCACTTGTATTTATTCGAATACTTGCGTCTATCTAGAGGCAATCGTGTGTATGTGATTGCCTGTCATCTTTACTAGAAGTGTTTTATACAAGAAAAGTAACTCAGTGGAATACAGATTTCTTGATCTACTGTATTTTTTAATAGAAAAGACGAATCTTTTAATCTGTTCCGTATGTAAGTGGATAACAAGTGGTCAACGCTATACTAAACTTTATCCGGAAATCTGAACCACTCCATTCAGTTGAGAGTCTTATTCTTCTTATTGTTTGATTTTATTTTTACACTTTTATTACAGCAAACGGCGTTTTTATAACAGTTATCGTTTTTCCGGAAATAGATGCAAGGTTTGCACTCATATTGCCTATTTTTTATTTGTAAATGTGAGAAATTAATGGTTGAACTTCGATGTTGGATTCCCATCTAAAGTTACATGTTCAATAATTTGTTTAATATATATTTATGCCTCTTTTGCAATATAAATACTAGCACCAACTAAGTTAAAGGTTCTACTTTCCAATTATGGATAAGTATATAATATAACTTTAATTCTGTTCAAAATATTTGAAGTCACCTCTACATATCAAAATTTTAGACTACGAATACAACCACTCTAAATACGTTTTTCCGAAAAATGTGTTCTTGAATTTCTTTCTACCTGCAAAATAGACTACAAAGATAGGCACCACACCCTATTTCCGGAAAAACTACAGCTAGAAATAAATCGCGGCGGTCCACTGTAATAAATTGTAATTAAAGTGTAAAAAATTCCCATGGAGTTATTATTGGCACAATTCAAATTGCCATTTTATAGGTTCTGTTAAAAATATCAAATCTTATACTCCATTTTAGACTTAGATAATTAATAGAAGATAATGGGTGTCATTAATATATATTAATGACACCCATTATCTCATTAATGATAATCACTCTATATACTTTCAGCAAAGGAAATGTTTACATAAGCATTTTACAGTTTATGAAATAAATTATGTTCGCTTCGTAAATTACATTAAAATTTGATCTGTCTCGAAATGAAATTACATCAAAAGGGAGGCAAATAATATATCTTTCTGGCTTAAATAGCATTATAATTTATTTTAATAGTCGCTTATAATAAGAGTTTCCAAATACTATCACAGGACCCTTTATAAACAATCGTTAATTTAATACATAATTTTTTTCACCATCAATATATATTAATCAATAATTATTACGTATATTTACTGAATACCTACAAGGAATGGGTGGATGATTTACAAACAACTAGATGTCTCCACTGTGGGCCACACTTTACAATTTTATTTCTAAATACTTTTTGAAGATTATGTCTTCTTTACATCCATCTCCTCTTAATTAAATGTGTATACAGTGTGCCCACAATTGGTGATGCATGTATTGGGATCTCGGAAACTATAAGAGATAGAAAAACGGTCAAATGGGGAAAGTTTTAGACAATTTTGTTTGTAATCGAATGCCGTTTTTTTGCGATTTTATCTCTTTTGGTTTTTGAGATATTTTGAAAAAACTAAAATGATGCATTTTCGAAAATACCCTGTAATTTCTTTATTTAAAACAATTTTTAGATTCTGTAAAGACTTTCTTAGGACAACTTTTTAGGTAGAAAACGCCTGTGTAGTCCGATTTTATTTGCAACGTTTCGGTTTTTTGGAACCATCATCAACTTTGTTTTTTCATATGGGCACCATATTGGATTTTTACGGTTTTGGAAAACCTCTTTTCTTAGCTTTCTAATGATGTACCACAATTAGTAAAAAAAAGTTAGGTTATGGTTAAAAAATCAAAAATTAATATTTTGTTATAAATTTGGCAACGTCGCACAGTAAAACACTGAAATTCTAGGTCATATTAAATTTAATCTCTATCACAATAAAACATTAAAATATTTGTTGAAAGTTTCTACCATGTAACAAAAAATAAATTTACAAAAGCCGTAAGTTTGGATAAATACATCAACTAATATTTTTCTGAACACCTGTCACCTAAAAATCATTTAATTATTTTGTATAAACAGAAATTCAGTACATAATTTAACGCAATAAATTTTTTGCTAATACATCAGTTCCCTAGTAGATCATTTTCGGTTTAAACTCTAAGCTACAATTAATAACAAAATATCAACACAAATTAAAACATAATTAAACTATAAAGACTAATAACCGAAATAAAATATCTAATTTTCAAAGTGTCGCCCATTTGCGTCCATACATTTTTGACATTTTTTTATTATGGATCTGAATTTCTGTTTATACATAATAATTAAATGATTTTTAGGTGACAGGTGTTCTGAAAACTATTAGTTGATGTATTTATCCAAACTTACGGCTTTTGTAAATTTATTTTTTGTTACATGGTAAAAACTTTCAACAAATATTTTAATGTTTTATTGTGATAGAGATTAAATTTAATATGACCTAGAATTTCAGTTTTTTACTGTGCGACGTTGCCAAATTTATAACAAAATATTAATTTTTGATTTTTTAACCATAACCTAACTTTTTTTTAGTAATTGTGATACATCATTAGAAAGCTAAGAAAAGAGGCTTTCCAAAACCGTAAAAATCCAATATGGCGCCCATATGAAAAAACAAAATTGATGATGATTCCAAAAAACCGAAACGTTGCAAATAAAATCGGACTACACAGGCGTTTTCTACGTAAAAAGTTGTCCTAAGAAAGTTTTTACAGAATCTAAAAATTGTTTTAAATAAAGAAATTACAGGGTATTTTCGAAAATGCATCATTTTAGTTTTTTCAAAATATCTCAAAAACCAAAAGAGGCACAAAAAATCACAAAATCACAAAAAAAACGGCATTCGATTACAAACAAAATTGTCTAAAACTTTCCCTATTTGACCGTTTTTCTATCTCTTATAGTTTCCGAGATCCCAATACATGCATCACCAATTGTGGACACACTAAATAGGTATGCCTGAATATAATAGTCTACTAAAATTAACGAAGCTATACATCAGTTACAAGTATCTATTTAAAAAATATAAGTACTCGTACATTATGAGCTGTTACAAACATTAACAGGGAGTTTATTATAAATATTTACAAAAAATTAGTAAACATCAGGCATCTACTTACCAGCACAAATTTTCAAATAATACAAAATCATAACTTTCTATTACAGTATTAGTAGAGAAAGGCAGAAATATTGTATTTATGAGTCTTATTGTTTCAAAATCACATTACTTTATAACTGAAAACAAACACTGACGTAGTTTTCCACATAACACCAAAACACTACACTGCACTCGACGCGCGTTTCGCCAATCATCTGGATATGGTCAGGTATAATCGTCTCGAGATGATGCTAACTTGGTTGGCGAAACACGCGTCGAGTGCAGTATAGTGTTTTGGTGTTATGTGGAAAACTACGTCAGTGTTAGCTCCACACCAAAGATTCCAACTCCCTTCAAGGCTTATAATTGAAGTATTGCACCTAATTGAGAACTTGTCTATAATGTATTTTGTATCTACATCAAAAGTTATTTGAGAATTATTTTTCCTGCAACTGTCTCCAAACTGTCAGTTAGTAAACGAAGTACAATGATCTATATATACCGTTCTATTTCTATATATTACCGTTCCCCACACATTTTATGCAGACGATACCAAATTATACAGTAACCCTTTAGAACAGCACAATCTGATTCAGAACAATCTTAAAGATATTGAAAATTTGTGTAATACATGGCTGATACCGTTAAATCCTTCAAAATGTACGGTCCTTCATATCGGTAACAATAACCCCTTCCACTCTTATGTGCTCAATGACATCCATATCAAGTCCGTTAAGGAACAGGTAGACTTAGGAGTAACGATAACCTCAAACCTATCCTGGTCCACTCACATTACTAATGCCCCAAAAAAAGCCAACCAGAGGTCCTACTTATTGTTTAAAGTTTTTCAAAACCCTAACCCTAGATTATTTTCTCTTTTATTCAAAACATATATCCGGCCAATTCTCGAATATGCTAACATAATATGGACACCGCACTTAATAAAAGATATAAAACTCTTGGAAAACGTTCAACGGAAGTCTACTAGGCAAGTCCAGTGTCTGAGGAATCAATCCTATCAAGATCGGCTTCAAGCTCTAAACCTCCCACTTCTATCAGAACGAAGAAATAGAGGTGACATGATTTTCACATATAGGTTGCTACATGATCACTTTACGCAAGACATCAGAGAGCTATTAGAATTAAACACAGACGACCGACTCCGTGGCCACTCACTTAAACTCAAAAAAGAAGATTCCAGGACAACGATAAGACAGAACTTCTAATCCAACCTAAATTTTTAACAACTGGAATCGGTTACCCGGTGATGTGGCGACTTCAGTGAGTGTAAACTCGTTCAAAAATAAATATGACTTATTTAAAAATGGTGAAATGCTTTGATGTAAAGACAAGACATTTAGTTGGGTATCCTGTATTGTGTCTGCAAATTAACTTCACAGAACATATATTCTTGTTTGTATCTTTTTATACAGTTATAAGTCGTACTTTGTAATTTTTATTCAATTACCTACTTTTACTTATAAATATGTACATATACTGTTACCTATAAGGATTAGCTGTACTGTAACAATTTACTATTGCCATTCTTGTCAATCTATTGTTTATTTTTAGGAGCATAATAGGTTTCGACCTCTGCTCTTCTCTTTAGTTTAATAATAATAATAATAATAATAATATATATTTTTTTATTTCGTTTTACTTAACATCGGTCTATTTCCGCGATTAAGGCCAATCACCGACGCCAGGAGACGAGCAACCCCCAACCTGGGAGATTTTGCCGAACCTCCACTTTTTTTGGCTGGGTAGGGGATCTTATACTTGCCTATCATTTTATAGACAAGGGATCTCCGGCTTTACATTCTATCCAAGGGATAGTACATCGTCTACTCAAACCTCGCCTAAGTTTGCATAGCTTCTGTGAATTCACCGACGTACAGGTCACTAGAAGATGCGGGCAGGCACCACTAGTCTTCCCTGCATGGTCTGCTATTCGTAGTCGACCTTGCTTGGCGCTCATATCGATAATAATATAGGTATACGCCAAGTTGCTACCACGGCTTGCCCCAATGATCTATAAAATTTTTACATAGTGCATACAATACTTAATTCTTTCTAGTTATTGATAACTATCGTTATTTTATACGGACTAAAGTGTAGAATATTAAACTTTAGTATTAATCACCTCCACATTATATTAACATTGTTAGCGAAACACGCGTCGAGAAAAATACTCGACTCGATTATTACGCATCAAAGGTTTCACACCAACCCAATGAGCAGCTTGCTTAATTCTTTATTGGATTTGCACTAATGCTTTTTTTAGATACCTATAAAATTGTATTCATCTCTATTGTGTCTTGGTAAAAAAATAAATTTAAAATTTCTTCGTAGATGGGTGAATATAAAGTAGGTATATTTTATATTTACTTTCAACGTAAAAAATAAACTGCCGACCTACAAAAGGGCGACTCATGTTTTATGCCCGGAGCTCGGACAATTTGGGATCAAGTGGAGTAAATCTGAATTAATAACTCAAAAGAACAAGAAATGCTATTACTGATTATAATAAGACTACAGTTTTGATTCGTATTGCACTAAAATGATTAAAGTACTAGGTACCTATTTTAACATCGTAAATAAATAAAATAATATGAAATAATAAAATATGTTACTTCAACCTCCTCGTATATAAATCATTGTGAACATATTTTGAAGTTTCTTTTGTTACAAATATGAAATATACTTAAAGTCCGCGCCACGAGAGAAGGCATACCTGATGAGGACCGCTTCAAGTTAATATCGGCGAGTCACTAAAGGTCAGGCTCCTGTGTAGAACTTCTTTCTCCTGGGGGTCGGTTCCTGTACAGCGAGTCCCAAACCACTGTGGCCACATCTGGGCCTGTTCTACATCCCCCCGATCTTCTATTCAGCGAGCAACATTGTTCTTTGCATAATGTCCAAAAGTCTACTCGCTGAAATTTCTCTTAGCTTGCAAGATTCCAAAAATGGTTTACCCAGAAGAGTTAGCCCCATACTTAGTGTTAGCGTTAGCCTTCACATTCACTTAGAATGTGAAGCGCAGTCTCGTCTTCATCATCGCAGCCCCGGCATACCGGGCTTTTTGCTTAAATTATAGAGATATTTCTTGAGATGGCAGTGCCCTGTTATGAGCCCTTTCATGCTCCTGAGCCGAAATTTACTCGTGCCCAGTATCTCTTCTCTGCAAAAGACCTTCCATGAGTGCCTTCGCATGATTATAAACTGGTTAAAAACCAGTAATTTCGATTTCGACCTATCGACGACGACCCAAGACCTAGTTCGACCCCTTTTCCCATAGCCGTTCTGGCAGCACTATAAGCGACTCCGCTTATTGAAATACATGAGCAATTTACACAAGCGATTATTCATGGTCATCACAATCTAAGGCTATCGCAGCGAATAAATACATTGACTCGGGCCGCCAGATATGGTTCTCTCCGTTCAAAATGTGGATACGTTAGATACATACGTGGATGTGTTACATTCGATACCGATACCGATATGATATATTCGATACTTAAGATACGACTTCTCTTCTGGTGCGGACTTTATCTGTGCAGATTAGGCTCAAGCAGATGGTTCTGGGGTTGCTTACTTCTATATCTAAAAGTATTCCCATGTAGTATAGCCAGTTACAGTAAGTATAATATTATAAAGCAAATGCAACTCTGTGAGTTTGAAAATTAAATCTGATTACTTTCCCGATTTCACTTTCATGTTATTCATAGCATTTTTTTGTAAATTTTTAATAATTGTAGGTAAACTGGTTTTGATTTGTAAGTTTCTAAAATGTAAACAATATTCTGTGAAATAGTTAAAACTTTTTCAAGAACTGGTTGACAAACATGCATGCTAATTTCGCAAAAACATTAATTGGCTGCTAATATTTTTAAAGTCAGTATACTTTAATCCACATTTTAGATATATGAAAATATTTAAAAATAAAAAAGATGTCTATTGTATACATATGCATAATTATATCTTACATTGCCAAATTCGAGAGAAAGCAGAATTTGAATAGAAAGCAGAGAATACAATACTTTTAGCCTACGCCCACCTAAGTTTAATATTTATTTATTTGAATAGTCCTGAAACAATTACAAATAATATATATTACTACAAAATATATAACGAGAGTGTTGTACGAAAATTCTAAAATAATTACTCGCTTATTTACTGTCTTTTGAACAAAATTGACAGTAGTAGTTAATTTAAAATGTAATGTTCTACAATTTTAGAATTTCATTTTATCGTTAAATGTTGTACTCTGTTATATTGTTCACTGTATCAACTCTGTGTGTTAATTTTATTTGCTGTTCTCTATGTATCTACAGTAGAAAAATCTTTCAAACTATTCATCAACGTCTTCGAGAAACGGGAACATTGAAGCGAAGCATATTTTTTTATTAATACTGTATGTTTTAATTTTATCCTTTTTACCCTACTCCGACCCATTAATTAACTTGGAGGGCACATCTTGAAATTACTGATATATAGACAGCGTTATCAAAAAGAGAAGTTCACAAAATTAATATATTATTTAATAGAACAAACATCCTTTACATTTTTAACAGATTTTGATAAAGCATTATCTCACAATACATTTACATAGGAACTAATATGCCCATCTATAATAATAATATATGATTAAAGGAGTACCATAATGACGATGTGTATATAACAGGCATGTAAAGCTATGCTGTAGAGCCTATACTATGTACAACAAACTTACCTATTTCTGACACTTTACGCAAAAAGTATATTCGTTTGAACTTATCTTTCTTATTAATAGAGATAAATCCATCAAAATCTTTATCAATATATTAGTGAGAGATAATGCTTTACACAAATCTTCAAAAAAAATTTAGACTATGCAGAAATGTCAATAATTTTCAAAACAATTTTCATATAAAAATCTAATTTACGTAGAATAGGGAACAAGGGTGAGGAAAAGTTTTATATGGGACAGCCTGTATATAAAATATTCAGTATTTTTACATTGCCTATGAAAATATTTGTAAAATTACACATCACTCAAAAGCAAAATCAATTTTATATTTATATATTACGACTGACTGAAATGAAATGAGGTGGAATCACCTAAAATTTCGTCAAAGTTTGATATTTTATAGTTTCAAAACTGGATCAGTAATTAAAGAACAATATTTTGTTCAGCTAATTAGTTTTTGATATATAGTTTCGGTATCAGAAGCATTCACCGTATCAGACGTAATTTACTTACTAAATATATTTATGACCCTGATAGGGAGCGTAAATAAATGTATGCAAAGTTTCTACGATATTCTGTGGAGCGGGGTTTATCAAGCTGATCAATTACGTGATGACTTGTTTTTCTTTGTTGCGCGTTCTGTTTTGAAAACGAATAGTCTGCAAGGAGTCAAGTGCTTTTGACAGTTTAAAACCCTATCTAGATGTTTGTAAAAGAAGCGTGCTAAGATTTGTTCCCGATGTATGAAGCAATATAACCAACAGCTTATAATAAAGCAACAATATATTTTCATATCAGTAATCAACGTCTACTACAACGTAATTTAATATCTACTATTAATATGGGCTCTACATCTACTATAATTAATTAACATGGGCTATTACATTTCATTTAATTTTATATTCCCAAGGCACATTATAAGAAATATTGCTAACGGAATCGATAGTACTGACTGTCAAACATTTCTGATTACCAAAATACTAAAGCGAAATGGTTTTTTAATTGAAACATCAATAAAAATTCGTTTTAAGTTAATATATGTAGTTTACATAATTGTGTTAGCGCTCACAATTTTAGATCGTCTTGTGGACTCACTGTATGAGCGACAGGCTTTCAAACTGAAGCGCAAAATTGTGCAGGTTCAAATCCCACCAAAGACAACTTTTTTAATTTTACTTTTTAATTAATTACAAATTATTAGTGTTTACATAATCGAATATATATGGTTCATTGTCAGTACCTAGTTGTTATTATTTTTGAAGCTAATATTTAGTCACAATATTTACTTATTAAAAAAAAATAAAACATGTTTTTAATTGGTTCGTTTCCTTTGTCTTTAGCTAAAGTTACTATCTTATAAAATAAGTATTAAGTAAGTATAAGTAAGAAGTCACAAGCAACATATTTTTTATTTATTACATGCACTGTGCTTTTACTAATAGTGTACTTATCTCTGCTAATAGTTACTACATATTATACCTCAATCTGTATATTGAATTACACAGTTACAGAGGAACTGTCGTGAATTAGTATTTCTGTATTTTTTTTTGAATAAAGAACTATCATTCTAAAATTATTAATCTTTTTTAAAATATGAATCATATTTATTCGAATAAGCAAACACGTGTAATTGTAATTAATTAAAAAGTAAAATTAAAAAAGTTTGAAGTACAGTTTTGGAGCCCACGTCTCGTACCAGTAGGCCACAATGCCACTCCAAATTTTGTGCGCTGAGACAGCTATGTAAACTGTTAAATTTAATCTAAAATTAAGTTTTAATAATGTTTTAATTTAAGAAGCATTTCGCTTCAGTATTTTGATAATCAGAATATATGTTTGGCGCTCAGTAGATACTATCGATTGTGTTAGCAATATTTCTCATAGTGTGCCTTGGAAATCAAAAAAATGTAATAGCTCATGCTAATTGCCATTAGTCAGATGACATGCATGAGATCTGTCAGAAACCCTGTATATGGCGGACTTTTAAGAATATGGCGGAGTCGCCGATGTTGCAAAATAAGCAGGTACCACGAAAAGGTCTTTTCATGAATATCTTGTCATGAATGTTATAATATACTAAAATATATTTTATCTTTATAACAGATGTTTTCACAACAATTACTACCTACTGCTATATTACAACATATAAACATCAGTACCAATGTGTATAGATATTAAAATCTAGGAGCTGATAAAATTAATCGGTATTGTAAATTGATGGTTCTTTATTACCTAGGGAAAATGAGGAAAATATGTTATAGTTGAAAAAACACTTGTTAAGTGCACCCAGTACTGCATGAAATTAGCATACAACATTCGTTCTATACTCTCTAATATCTCGTGAAAACAGATCCAAATTAAAAATTTTGCTCGACTTGTCAGTCAGGTCA
Organism: Pogonocherus hispidulus; assembly: GCA_963924545.1. Lineage (NCBI taxonomy): Eukaryota > Metazoa > Arthropoda > Insecta > Coleoptera > Cerambycidae > Pogonocherus > Pogonocherus hispidulus. The sequence goes on from OZ004693.1 coordinate 75,895,711, forward strand.
AGTCAAGTAGTTTCAATATCAAGTCAAGCCGCGAATCCCTATGTGTTAGAAGCAGGAATTTGAAATTTTAAAATTTGGATCTGGCTAGGGATTAGGGGGATGAACATATCAGGTTGGCTTGAGCTTGATGCTCCCCTCAAGAAGAGAAATCGGCGGGTCTCGGTGGATTCTATTTTTTTTAAGTTTTATAATTATATGGGTGGTCAGATTTTCGTTGAAAGACCCTGTATATATACTTCACTTGTCTAGTGAAACATTAGGCACTGAGATGACCAAAAACGTAAAAAGTGAAGTAGCATCTGACGGCTGCTTGGTTTTTAGAACTCAGGGCTAATGTTCAAAATAATAAAAGCTCAAGTTTTTCCCATACATTTTACAGATGTTTGGAAGGATTGGAATGAGAAATAGTGCCGGTAGAGTATATGATATAATATACAGAGTGTTAGTTAAACATGCGGTAAAAATTCAAGAGGTTATTCCTTGGACTATTCTAAGGATATTTTATCCTTTGATGATTTTTGAAAAAGCGCTTTGTTGCGAAGATATAAGGCGAAAAAAAATTTCAACAAATACAATTTTGGTATTTTTTACATTATTAATGTAGGTGAAATAAAAGTATGGCGTACTACACTGGACGTATCAAGTAAAAGACATGTAAGAAAAAGGAGTTGTTTTTTCTTACCAACATCACGTGATACTTCGGAGTGATTTTTTTGTATGTTTTTGTATGTTGTGCTTTTGTAGCTTGTATGTGTCGCATTTGTTAAGATTGACGTTTGGCTAGTTGCCGTATAAACGGTTGTTAGTGAAGTCCTCTATCATGGCTCGCTATACGAATGCCGAGATGGCTGACATGTATTTTATTTGTTGACTTGCTGATGGCAATGCATTAGAAGCTAGGCGACTGTACATTGAACGATTTCCTAACCACATTGCTCCCGATAGAAAAATCTTTCAAACTATTCATCAACGTCTTCGAGAAACGGGAACATTGAAGCGAAGTGGAGGACCAGGAAGGCCAAGGACTGTAAGAACGGTAGACGTAGAAGATAATGTGCTGGACATGATAGAAGATGATCCAGGTACTTCGCGAAGAATTGCAAATACTTTGAATGGAAGTAATTGGACTGTTTGGAAAATTCTGAGAGATAACTTGTTGTACCCATACCACATTCAACGCGTTCAGACACTTCTTCCTGCGGATTTTGCTCCACGTATTGCATTTTGTCAATGGCTTTTGCACACATTGGTTGAAATCCCTCAACTACTTACGCTGATTCTTTTTACGGATAAAGCCAGTTTCTCGCGAAATGCAATAAGGAATTTCCACAATAACCATGTGTGGGCTGACGAAAATCCACATGAGATTTGTGAAGATCGGTTTCAACATCAGTTCTGGTTGAACGTTTGTGTTGGAATTGTGGGTGACTGGCTAATTGGACCGGTATTTCTACCAGGAAGACTTACCGGCGAAGTATACCGCAACTTTTTGGAACAAACGCTGCCTCAGTTTTTGGAGGATGTACCATTGGCTACAAGACAGGCAATGTAGTTTATGCATAATGGTGCACCACCTCATTTTAGTGTAGTTGCTCGAGAGTTTTTAACAGCAACATACGGAGATTGCTGGATTGGTCGAGGTGGACCTCACGTATGGCCTGCTCGATCCCCGAAGTTAAATCCCTGGATTATTACCTATGGGGCCATCTAAAGTCATTAGTTTATACTAGGGCAGTGGAAGATGCGGACGGTTTAAGAGATCGGATAATTGCTGGGTGTAACTCAATAAGAAACGACCCTGGTGTTTTTGAAAGAGTTCGGGAGTCTATGAGGAGAAGATTGGATGGTTGCATCCGACCTGGAGGTAGCCATTTTGAACAATTCTTGTAGATTCAGAAATGTTACGTGTAATTTTTAGTAATAAATTGTTATTGGTTAAAAATTTTTTTTGCCCTATATCTTCGCAACAAAGCGCTTTTTCAAAAATCATCAAAGGATAAAATATCCTTAGAATAGTCCAAGATATTGAATTACTCTTGAATTTCTGCCGCATGTTTAACTAACATCCTGTATAATACAGTCTAGCAGATCCCATTTTACGCAACTATATAATCTTCTAATACTTAAATTGTTAATATGTTTCTCGACATGTATATCAAACACAAAAGTTCTTTTATCTCAAAAATAAAGTACTTTTAGAACATGTTTATATTATACGAAGATATGCATCTTAACTATTCCATTAATTACTTTCTAAAGTTAGTGAGTTTACGTAGCAACACCTCACATAAATTCTTTAACTCTGTTTTTAGAATCAAAAGATTCTACAAACTTAAAAGGCAAAACATTCTACTTAAAAGGCAAAACACAGATTTACTTACTGAACATGCAGTGCGGCGCAGAGAAGTGCGGTAGCAGAAGAGAGAAGAAGATATATGGAAAAAAGTAACATGAGGAGAAAAGAACGACACAGATATTCAGCAATTTCCTTACCACCGGACATCTGGGGCTCCCCCAACTGAACGTAAAAAAGAACGTCTTTCTCGTAGCTGTCCTCTTCGATGATCGTCAGAGTAATGACTTTCCTGAAACAAAGTTTAAAATTCAGATTTGCAAAATAGCGTTTAATGAAGCGTTTGCTATCGACTTCAGCCACTTAAAGAATAATAAGGGGTGGTGAAGGACTGTCGTCGATTCAGTATGTGGTGATCAATATGAAATATAGTATTTATCTTCTTCTATATTTGAAATATCAATAAAATGTATTTATGGATTATCAGATATTATAATAATAATAATAATAATAATAATAATATTAATAATAATAAATTACTTTATTTCACAAGAGCTATAACAATATATAATAGCAATACTTAATACACAATAATACTCATGGGAAACAAGGGGAAGTTCACTCGAAAGAGTGCTCTACCACTTAATCCTTGCAGTGATAAAATAGAATTACATTAGTATTATAGTTAAAAACTACTAAAAAATGATATGAAATAAACATAAACACTAAAAAATATGAAACCAAATATAAATATAAATATAAATATAATATATTTATATTCAGTTTCATATGTTTATTTCATATTATTTTCTAGTAGTTGTTAACTATAATACTAATGTAATTCTATTTTATCACTGCAAGGATTAAGTATGATAAATGTATACATGTTTATTTATACATAAGAGTACATAAGAGTATATTAACTAACTAGAGCAAACATTACATTGTATTGCAATTACCGAATCAAGGGACATAAATTGACGATAACACATTTATGCAGCTGAGAAATAGTGTTTTTTTACATGCGCCACTTGATTGAATCATAAATTGTTAACACATTTATGTACCTGAGATTTGTTTGTCCCAGAAAAGTTTAACGATGCACTTCTTGAACCTGTGGCAACTAAAAGTATGAAATAATATCGACTATTATAATAATAATAATAATAAACATATGTAAGTACCTATAATATATGAATTGTACATGCATTCAGGTGAAGTTATCCTTATATTTCTATAGCCATTGGTCTTTCATTTCACTGTTTTTTATGTAATAACTCATCAAACTTTCGTTGTGCGTTAATAAAAATGTGAGGGTAGGTGAAGAACGTCATATACATATTGGACCATATACAGTGCGATGATTATAACCCTCCCTAATAGACTGAAAAACATTAATAGCTTGTAGATAATTCAATTATTTTCATTTCATCGTTTTACCATCAACGCGCTGTACAGGGTGATTCACTTTCGAGTGTGTAACATGGGTATCTCGCTTATTATAAAAGATAGACTGTAGGTTTAAACTCGGCAAAGTTGCGGTATTTTGTGCTCAATAAGTTGGCGCAAAGAAAACCCCCTTATCCGCTTTTGCTTTTGAATAAGAGGCAAAAAAACATTTTTTCCGGTTTTCGTTTTCTGGCCATAACTTCTATACTTTGGAAAATATTGGCTTATCGTTTTCACATTATTGGGACACTTTCTTGAGACAAATACGATGCCGTAAACCGTTTTTTAAAAAAATGTCACTTCTATTTTAAATCATCGTCAACTTTATTTTTTCTTATGGGCGCCATATTCATTTTTCTCATATTTGAATAAACCGATTTTTTCTGAATACAACAATATAATATATGTTAATATTTGCATAAAAAATAAGGGCATTATGAAGGAAAATAGGTATTTTTTTGAAAATGTCTAGTCAGCCATGGCCATGACAGTCAATTCTCGACAAACCACAAATGTCACTTATAATTGTTATAAACTGCATCTGTGGAGTACTTTTTATATTGACTAACGATGTATACAACCGAATAGAAACAAGATATTATAGATATTTCTTCCAGATGTAACAAAAATTTAAACAGAACAGTTGAAGAATATTTAAACACATATCCTGAAAGACGACAACCATGCAAGACTTCTATTACTAGAAATAGGTATGGATCTCGCATGAATGAAGAAAATTAGAAAAACTGTCGTAATTCCTTAAATTACAGTGCAGTTTAGAAATATATGTCTTGCATGGTTGTCGTCTTTCAGGATATGTGTTTAAATATTCTTCAACTGTTCTGTTTAAATTTTTGTTACATTTGTAAGAAATATTTATAATATCTTGTTTCTATTAGGTTGTATACATCGTTAGTCAATATAAAAAGTACTCCACAGATGCGAATTAGATGGGCCATAAACACTTTTGCCCCATATAAGAGTGCGGGTATGGATGGAATATTTCCGGCTCTTTTTCAACAAGGGTCAGAATACATCATCCAGCATCTGCGTGATCTATACATAGCAACATTGGCTCTAGGATATATTCCAAAACCCTGGAGAGCAGCGAGAGTGGTTTTCATTCCTAAAGCAGGTAGAGCTTCTTATGATGAAGCGAAGGTCTTTAGACCGATCTGCCTAACATCGTTTCTACTGAAACTACAAGAAAGGCTCATAGAGAGATTTCTGAAAGAGGGCCCGCTAGTGACTATACCATTACATAGCTCACAGCATGCCTACCAAACGGGTAGATCTACGGAAACAGCATTGCACTCCGTGGTCTACAAAATAGAGAAAACGATTAGCCAGAAGGAGCTCGCTATCGGGACCTTCATGGACATAGCTGGGGCATTTGATAATACCTCCTACAATTCAATTCTAACAGCGGCTGAGGACCACGGATTCCCACCTACCATAGCTAGGTGGATTTATTCCATGCTTTCAAACCGCTCGATTTCTACCTCTCTCAATGAAGTCACAGTTAGAGCGACTGTGGGCCGAGGGTGCCCGCAGGGGGGGGGTTCTTTCCCCCTTGCTATGGAGCCTTGTGCTCGACGGTCTTCTTCGCAGGCTTAATGAGGAAGGGATTATGACTCAAGCATACGCAGACGACCTTACGGTCTTAATCGCGGGGAAATCTGCAAATACAGTTAGTGAGCTCACTCAAAGGGCCCTAAGAATCGTAGAAGAATGGTGTATAGGACAAGGGCTGAGAGTTAACCCCTCTAAGGTCGATCTAGTCCTCTTCACTAAGAAAAGGAAGTTGGATGGTTTTAAAGCACCAACCATTTTCAATAAGACCATCCAGCGTTCAAAGATGGTCAAATTTCTGGGAGTTATCCTAGACGAAAAGTTGTCATGGGTACCCCACATAGACAGACAAATACAGAGAGCCACCGCGTCTTTCTGGACGTGTAAGAGGCTCTTTGGAAAAATGTGGGGGCTTAATCCGAGAGCCACCTTATGGCTCTATACCTCGGTTATTAGACCCTCCTTTCTATACGCGTCGATTGTATGGTGGCCAGCCGTCCGGCGGGTTACCATCAAGCAACGGCTAAATCAACTACAACGCCTGGCGTGTGTAAGCACGACAGGAGCGATACGCACGGTTCCCACAGAGGCTCTGGAGGCTCTCCTGTCTCTCCCTAAACTGCATATAGTGGTTGAGGGAGAGGCAAGGAGGGCCTCTTATAGGGTCAAGCAGTGGGGGCGGTGGCTAGGTAAAAGCCACGATGGTGGACACACAAGTATTCTTGGGGAACTTGTGGGAGGAGACAGTCTACTGGACGCACCCAGTGACAGGATATCTCCCACTTATGTGTTTCTCAAACCTTACACAGTAGAGATACCGGACAGGGAAGCTTGGCTCGAAAATCCTGATGCTCAGGTCTCGAATGGGCTCGTCTGGTTTACGGATGGGTCCAAGACAGACCAGGGCTCAGGGGCGGGAGTCCGGGGCGTGCGCCCGAGGGCGAGACTATCCTTCTCCTTGGGAAAGTATGTCACGGTCTTTCAGGCGGAAGTGTTTGCTATCTCTGCATGTGTTCAGGAAAATCTCAAAAGGAGATATTCTAATCAGCATATCCAGATATGCACCGACAGTCAGGCGGCTTTACGTGCCTTGATCTCCTACAGGATCACCTCCAGGACGGTCCTAGAGTGTGTTAATGGTCTGACCCAATTGGGACAGAACAACCAGGTAAAATTGACCTGGGTACCGGGTCATCATAATATAACAGGAAATGAGGAGGCCGATGCACTGGCTAAGAGAGGCTCAAGTATACAGTTTACAGGGCCCGAACCAGTGCTGGGGCTTCCGCCTAGTTATGTAGCAAGGTCCATTGGAAACTGGATCAAGGTAAGATCAAAGGAAGAATGGTCAAACGTGACTGGGCTGCGACAAGCCAGGCTCTTAATGGAAGGGCCTTGGTCGAACGCAACTCAATCAATACTTGCGCTAAGTCGTAACAGCATAAGGATTGTCACAGGACTGTTGACAGGTCACGGACATCTTAACAAGCACCTTAACACTATCGGTCTTAGTGACACTAGAAGGTGCAGGTTTTGCGGACACGATGACGAGGACTCCATTCACATCCTCTGTCGCTGTGCCTGCCTCATGGTCAAGAGACACAAACACCTGGGCGCAGCATTTATTCTGCCTCAGGACATTAGGGAGCTTCCCCTACAACGGTTGTTGGCCTATGCACACAGCACGGGTCTCTTCCAATAACTCCCAACTAGCGGCAGGCACAATGGGTCGAAAGACCTGAGTGCTGCGGGTAACCGCGCCGCCTATCAACAACAACAACAACTCCACAGATGCAGTTTATAACAATTATAAGTGACATTTGTGGTTTGTCGAGAATTGCCTGTCATTGCCATGGCTAACTAGACATTTTCAAAAAAATACCTATTTTCCTTCATAATGCCCTTATTTTTTAGGCAAATATTAACATATTATTATATTGTTGTATTCAGAAAAAATCGGTTTATTCAAATATGAGAAAAATTAATATGGCGTCCATAAGAAAAAATAAAGTTGACCATGATTTACAATAGAAGTGACATTTTTTAAAAAAACAGTTTACGACATCGTATTTGTCCCAAGAAAGTGTCCTAATAATGTGAAAACGATAAGCCAATATTTTCCAAAGTATAGAAGTTATGGCCAGAAAACGAAAACCGGAAAAAATGTTTTTTTGCCTCTTATTCAAAAGCAAAAGCGGATAAGGGAGTTTTCTTTGCGCCAATTTATTGAGCACAAAATTCCGCAACTTTGCCGAATTTAAACCTACAGTCTATCTTTTATAATAAGCGAGATACCCATGTTACACACTCGAAAGTGAATCACCCTGTACAGGGTGGTTCAAGTTAGTCGGACCAATTTGAACCATTTGAACGCCCTATATATGATTATTATGTGTATGATATATACCTTACCTACCCTTAAATTTCGTGAACGCGCAATGGTAGGGTTGATGAGTTATTACTTAAACAAGGAGAAAATGAAAATAAGTGAATTACAATAATAATTTTTTTTCGGACATTTTAGGAAGATTATCATCAACGCACTGTATATATATGGTCATTATGTGTATGAAGTTCTTTACCTACCCCTAAATATTTAAAAATGCACAATGAAGAGTTCATGAGTTATTACATAAAAAACGATGAAATGAAAATAATTGAATTATAATTATTAATTTTTTTCGGTTTTTAAGGAGGGTTACAATCAACGAATGGTATAATATGCTTATAACGTGTATAATATTCTCTATCTAACCCCCTAATTTTCATGAACGCACAGAGAAGGATTGATGAGTATTACATAAAAAACGATGAAATGAAAATAATCGAATTATAATTATTAATTTTGTTTGGTCTTTTAGGGAGGGTTACAAACAACGCGCTGGACAGAAATTACGTGTATCATATCCTGCACCCATCCCTCGACTATAATGAATGCATAGGGATGATAAGTAAGCCACAGACATCTATTTTTTTTCTTTATTTGACTCCATGTCATGATCTGTGGCTAGAAATCACTTCACCCGAATTGCACATGAAGTGTTCACTAAATCCGACATATAGTGGCGATATCCTACCTAGACATAGAAGGAAATTTGAATAAACTATGAAAGTTTTGCAATATGTTTCTTTTAGAATCGGTCTGTTCTAAAATTTATTTAGTATGTTCTTGTTATTTATACTTCGTGCGAGCGCGGAGTTTAACAGGATCGTACTAAGGTTACAAATGGAAATATCAATAAATTATGGCAATATGCATATTATTATTACCAAATGCCACGAATAAGTCAAGGATATAATATCTATGTAAATTAAGAAAATACCTACGTAAAAGTGACAACTCTTACCTGACAATCCTTAGTGTTCAGAGAAGGTTTCGCTGGCAAATTGGCGGTTGTTATAACATATTATCACGTGTTTCTCTAAGTGTTCTGGAGTGCAACGGCGACGTATATCACTCAGTATTAATTTGTGCAGGGAAAAAGACCGTTCAACGTCTAATGAAGATAACGGGCAGTACGGAAAATGGTTGAGGCATGAACTGTACATTAGTATATTGGCTGGCAACTCCTGACAGGTCTCAGCTAACACTTTGCTTATGTTTTCCAAAATGGGATATCCTGTATTCCTTTTTAACACGTTTTGCATTTTTTCTTTTACTGCATTACCGACTGGGCGTATATTACTGGCATCGCATATATTTTTCTGTACATCTTCCAATATGCGAAACTGTTCTTTTAACGGTAATCCATGTGTTTCCAATTTCGTGATTGCAGTAACTAAGAAACCATAGTGTTTATTAATGTAGTGTATGTCATCGCGAATACTTTGGTCCTTTAGTATGTCATGGAGTCTGTGTATGGCGCTGCTTTCATTTGGATTAAATCTACAAATAACATCTTTTATACCATCGAAATGTTTGGCATAATACCCTACGGCTTCTAACCAAGTACCCCATCTAGTTATAACTGGTTCAGGAGGCAGAGGTATGTCTGGTAGAACCTCCCTAAAAACATCCCTTCGTATAGGCGCCTTAATGAAAACCTTTTTGACGGTTGATATGAAAGTATTTACTAAAGGGAAACTTTCCCTTATTTTCTCTGCTACCCGATTGAGTGCATGAGCAGCACATGTAAAATGAACCATTTTCTTATATTTTTGGGATAAAATCTGTCCTGCTTTTAACATGTATGCGGCTGCGTCACTTAACATGACAAGGACTTTATCTGAAGAATCTTGATCGGGCCACATATATTCAAAACAATCAATAACAAAACTTATAATGGTCTGATGATTGGTTTTGTCCAGCACCTTAGAAGCCAATAGGTGGCTATCACTAGCAATGTCACTTTTTAACGCACCAATTAAAAAGTTGGCGACTGAACGCCCACAAGCATCAGTTGCTTCGTCTATAATAAAATACACAAAATTGTCCGCAATGTCTTCACGAATTGATGTCACTACATCGTTGTAAACCCGATCGACATATCTTAATCTTAACATGCTTTCATGTGGCAGTTTTCGGTCAGTATATTTTTCTAAAAACGTACGTAATTTAGGGTTCTCTAGTTTGCTTAACGGAATATTACTTGCAAGAAAGGCTTCTGTAAGTTCATAGAAAAATTCCGAGTTATCAGCGCTGGACGAGGCATGGCTCTTCAAATGTCTATTCACTTTAGTTTTGTCAGAAGAATTTATAATGCGATCACACACAGTACAAAACAAATCACTTTCTTTAATGCGTATGTCCTTGTAATATTCAGGATCACTGTCAAACCACATTTGAAATACTTCACGTCTGTTTCTTCTCTCCGTTGGCATCTTACTTGATTTACTTCTCTCATTAATAGTTATTGATAATAGTGTTAGTAAACGTTTATAGTATACACGGCGAATACGAGCACGCTAGAACGTAAAAGACGTAAAAGAGAAATTTATTTATGCGTCACCGACCGATTATTACAACGTTCCGTAAATAACTAAAAGTTATTTACGGACTGTCAGTCAGCTGGCAAGGCCAGTGACCTGAGTACGACTCTGTTAGACTCCGCGCTGTACGAAGTATAGTTATTTGTAATATGATTTACTGTTTGTTACCTTATTAATACTAATTAATTATAGAGACAAATATCCCATAAACAGTAAGATAAAACAAACTTGATTCTTGAAAACATATTGAAAAAAATTTTGGTAAATTTACGTAGTCCATTCAAATTTATTTCTATCTCTTGGTAAGATATTCGATGATACATATATGAAATTTGGTATACACTACGTCGTGTAATACTGTACAACACTATATCCTGACATTTCAATTTAAAGTTTGAATGACCTGCAAGTTTCTACGCCAGAAAATTACGTAATATTTAGTATTTTATCATTTTACTGAAATTTATTTTAAGTTATGAATGAATGAGTTATACATTTTGAAACAAAAATTATTAAGTAAATTAAAAAAAAATAGTGTTGATGTTAATACATGCACCCTTGATTGACTCATAAATTGTTAACAAACAAAAAAGTAAATAACATACGATATAATTGAATATACTTTAATATACTTAAACAATAAATAAATCATTAAAATCAATTAATAGCTATGAATATTATCATGTACAAACTGTTTTAATAAATTACAATAAATTAATCAGTAGATTAAATTTCTACGTTCATTAACGAAATAATTTTAATATGTATATATTATAGAAAAAACTTCTATGCAAGAATAATTCTATTCTTAAAGTATCATATAGAGAGATACTATTTAAGATACAGGTTGCGTTTAGTCATATTAAATTTACAGAGTTATTATGAAAATGAGCTGGCCTATGGCCTGAAAAGCCGGCGCGGCTTTATGAATATTTATGCCGTAAAAGTAGCACGTAAGGGAAGTCGCCATGGTAGATCAGACTACAGTACAAATTATCTAATATTTATCTTCTAAACTAGAAAATAGATACCTACATGATACAAAGATGTTTCAATTCTGCTAAATTTTAGCATTAGTGGGATGAAAACAATATTCGATGTCTGTCAAATTGTATCTATGTTTTACAGATCAATCCGGTATAAATTTACTTACCTATATAGGTATTTTAGCTTAAACGATTTTCAAGTATTTTACAGAACTTTATTTTCTTCTTACTAGGTATATTAAGAGGTATTGTAAAATATAGCGGAAGCATATAGACGTATCTGGGAAACTAAATATATCTGAATTCTGAAAATTTGTGAACGGGGGTTAGTTGTCATTTGCAGTTTACTGAAAATATTGACATCGACGCAGTACTTCCGGTTATATCGGAAGTAGACATCAACTTCTCTGTTTCAAATATAATGTTATATTTTTTATTTCAATTTCAAATTCTACATTAAATTTTTAAAGACACCAAACCGGCTTTCAAGATACCAATGTTACTACATTCAATTTGAAATACACTGTATATGCAACTATTTTGTCCATTTTAAAGCTCAAGCTGTACTTAGGAAGATTATTTCTGGAATAAGAAAATAAGGATTAGGAAATAAATATAAAATTTAGTTAAACACTCTCAACAACACACTTAATTATCGCTAAAGTAAACTAACTCATTTATTTATTGAGCAATAAAGTTAGGGTTATGGTAGCTACTTGAAATATTTTAATGATTTTCTGCAGATAAAGACGTTGAGGGGCTGCTGTTAATAATATGAAGCATTTGGGGCTTAATTTCACCGGATTCTCGCATGTTTTCAATTATTTCCCTGTGGTGTTGTTCGTCCATCTTTAGATAGCTGGAAAGGGACATTGTTTTCGAATTGCCGATAGTGTTGATTAAATTTTGTCCCAACACTTCGCTATTGGCCAATTTAGAAACAGCCGAAGATGACCACCAGAAAATCTAATGTCATAAAGCCCAAAAGATGGCGCAGCTGCCCTGTTTTTAGTGTGAATTTATTATTTTTTCATAGAACACGTCTTTAGTATCTGTTATAAATGAGTAAAGATTCTCTTTAATAATTTTACCTATTCACAATAGATTAGCGCACCTGCGCCATCTTTTGGCGTTGGATAATGAACACCTTAGATTTAAGGTAACCCCATAGAAAAAATCTAATGGACTCAAATCCGGTGAACGAGCAGTCCAATTCATCTATTAGGATAAAAGTTATCAAGGAAATTCCTGATCCCTAAAATAATGAGGTGCCACATCGCCCCGTTGATACGTTATGTTATATGTCCCGTTGATACGTTATGTTAAGCGTTAAGGGCTTAAAATAACGTATCAATAGGACGGTGGGCTGAACAGTCATATTATTTCAGGGAGTCAGGAATTTCCTTGAAAATTTCACACCGCCATTTTTTAACCAATCAGAGGCTTGTTTTTTGTTCAGTTACCATGCCAACCCAAAAAATTTCCGGAAATTTTTAACGTTGTGTCAAATTAATAAGTGGAAATTTTTCTGTCATTTAAAATGTCAAAATAAAGACGCGGGAGTTGGAGTGCTTTTAGAATTAAATTTTTCCACCAATATTAGCAGGTCAAAGTTAATAAGAAACAAAAATATAATACGTTTTTAATTTATTCATAAAAAATTCATGTAACTAAACTTGGAAAATGGGATGTTATTTCACTAAGAGATTTCGCATTTTATTAAACATATAAATTTTGAAGTAGGTACTTCAGAATAATTATTATCAAAAATAAATTATGTTTCACTAATATTAGTAGATTCAAGTTAATAAGAAAAAAAATATATAACATGTCTTTAAGTTATTTATAAAATATTTATGTAACTAATGTTAGAAAATGACATTTTATTTCACTAAGAAAACTCACATTTTATTAAGCATAATATTTGCAATGCTCGAAGTAATTCAGAATAATTATCAAAAATAAATGTTTCCTTTCCAAAGCGGAACATTTTTAAAAAGACAATTTAATAAATCAGCAAATTGCACAAACACAATGACACGATGACAACTGGTGGAACTTGACCAAGGTACCGTACTTGACAGTCGTAAAAAATGTTTGTTATTGCTCATGGCTCACTATGAGGAATAAATGTTTGTCATTCGTAATTAAAATGTTCAATTTTGGCATAATATTTATAAAGTAATGGTGTGAAATTTTCTTACCGAATATCCCACGTGCTTAAATTAAAAACTGGAAATTTTTCCTCGTTCATGAATATTTTAAGAAAATTATCCCTCGCCTGCGGCTCGGGATAATTTTCAAAATATTCATGACCTCAAAAAAATTTCCGGAAATAATTTAAGTACTAGGGATATTATAAGTGATAACTTTTATCTTAAAAGATGGATTGGAGTCCCTCTTGAGTACTTCGTCAAGTACCTCTTGAGTGGCCTGCTCGTTCACCGAATTTGAGTCCATTCCATTTTTTTCTATGGGGTTACCTTCAATCTAAGGTGTCCATTATCCAATTAATCTATTGGATTTGCGGCAGAGAATAACCAACGATGTGCATTTATCCCCAGGTAAACATTTCACAACGTGCTCCAGGAAATGTCTAATAGGTTATTCTACTATCTTTAGTTATTCCTAATAAAATATTGTTTTCCTTATTAGATTGTTGGATTTGGCTGCTTTTTATTCATTTATAACCTTACTAACAGAAACGCTTATAACTTGAGAACGGATGGATGGATTTCAACGTTTCAAAGACTAGTACACAGAAAATTAAAAGACCTTTTAAATGATATGCAACATGTCCAACCTTATCATTAAAGAAATGTATTTGACAGCGCCTGACTTTAGACAAGCACTGTGTAATGATTACCTTAAAAATAGAGATCACAAAATTAATTTTACGTCTCATCAATAAGCTTTGCATATTGAAGCGGTCGTAAAATACATTTTGGGGAGAACCCGTTGTAGGATAAATCCCGTCTAGCATAAATACAACAGTTTTAAAAAATCTATGCTGAGATCATTCTCGTAAAGAAACATGAATTGCATAAATAGGACTCCATGTAATTGATTCATATTTAAATCTTGATATTACAAATTTACATAAAATTTAATTAACCAATGTATAATAAATATAATCGCGCGGTAATAGCTCAGTCTGTCAGGTGTTGAGTGCTAGCTTGCGACTAACAGAATAGTATATTGTGGCGCGATTTTTAAAAGACTCTTTCCTTTTGCCAAGAATCAAATAAACCCGCCCTAAACAAAAAAGTTATAAAATATTTTTATAACATATCAAATATCTCCGAAACAGCTGGGTTTGTCTACACAGTAAAAAAAGACAAATGGTAAAATTACTAAGTGGTAATCGTAATTTGCTGCAGTGTTCTTTTTAACACGAACTGGGTGGTATAATAACTAAACCTTTAAAACTCATATTACACGAATGATATACCCGCCAAGTTTGTAGAAGTACTCATAAATTGTAGTAAAATTTACAAAACCCTGTGTTAAAAATGAATCAATCCGCCATAAATACGGAATAATTACACGGTGAATAATATCACACATTACCTTGTAAAATCTGCTGTGTTAAATTACTTTTATATAATGTAGTAATACACTGATATGTCTAACACTGCCTAGTGTGGACTATATACACACTGATGAGTGTTAATTCAGTGTTAAAATTACTCGTTTTTTTTTACTGTGTATAAGGTATGAGACATATTTTTAACTAAGTTCTCAATCAAAGTATAAATTTTTAAGTACAGCATACCTTTTGAGAATGTCATTACCAAGTATATAATTGAATAAAATTACATTCTTTTTCCTGTGAAATTACAGGATATTACATTTGCTCGCATTTAGTGTCAGTCTATTACCGTTACACCAAGTATAAAGGTTATTCGGACAATCACAGAGTGTATTAGTGAAGCAATTAATGGCTGATACCTCCTGAGTTTCATGAATAAAATTTTCTTTAAATAAGTAGTGAAAATTCAGAATTTTCCCCTGAAAGTTATTTCTGCTCAAAATATTATTTTCGATCTAAACTTTCCTTAGATTTAGGTTGTTTATTTCAAAGGAAATAGGGGTCGAACAATTCCATTACGGCATTTGTTTTTTGTGGAGTTTGTAATCTTAGAGATATGAAGTTTTTTTATTTGGATAACCTTATTTACTGGTCAAATTTAGGTCAATTCTGATGGCATCATAAATGCTACTATTTATGTTGTACTCAATAAGACTGTGCAACATAAGGTGAGTTTAAAATGATTTTAATAATTAAATTTTATGTCGTTTAAATCGAAATTAAAATCGATTATTTCTCGTTTTATAGTCTTTGTAGAAAAAAACAACTTTGCTCATCATTTCTACACAAGCATTCAGTACCTCAGGAATTAACTCTATATTATATGTTGTTTATTAAAATTAATTACGTACAAACAAGTTAGCAATATATCATTCCTAGAACAGTTGACAGTTTGTGCAGCACAATTTAACATCGTGTAATAAACAAACATGAAGCAGGATACTGTAGGTAGAGTTTAAGCTATAGGTAACTTCAATGTTTGTTGTGCTTCCTGCGGTGTATCTAATCTCATTAAGTTTAATAAGCATCATATGCTATGGTCTCTGAGGTACTTCTACAAAATACACCCGTATTATACAGGGTCTTTCAACGAAAACTTGACCCCCTCCCTATAATTATAAAACCGGAAAAAAATTTTATTCGCTCGTTTTCTGTTCTTGGGTGGAGCATTTCTAACAGTCAAGCCAACTTGATATGTTCATCCCCCGAACCCCTAGCAACCCCAACTTGAAAATTTCAAATTGAACTAACATACTTCTAGCACATAATTTTAAAGCCCTTTCCATTGCAAATACACTGACATTTTTGAGTTATTGGCTAAAAATGAAAAGTTGACAAACCGACATTCGCATACTAACTTCTACATAAATGCCCACCAATAATAAGCTTTTTATCTACTACACAACCACATTACTTTTTTGATGTGTGCATCAGTTTACAAAAAAAAAAACAGTCTCAAATAAAAAAAGCTTAAGCAAAACACAAACAAGTTTTATTTAATGTGTTGCTCAAAATGAACCCCGTTAACTTGCAAACAATAATACGGTCTGTTTTAAAATTTTGTTCGAACATTACTAAAGACATTCGGTGTTATTAATCGGCATTCTTCCACAATCTTCTGACGCAACACCTCTAGTGTTTGGGGCTGCGTGGCGTACACTCACGATTTCAAATGGCCTTCCAGGAAAAAGTCCAAGGATAAATCAGGTTCTCTTTGATCAGGTGATCTTGGTGGCCATTCGACGGGACTCTTCTACCAATCCAATGCCGTGGGAAATGGTCATCCAAAAATTGCCGCACAGCAACAGTATAGTGAGGGGGTGCGCCATCTTATTAGAAAGTTATTTCATTTTCTATTAAACTGTCACTCTCTAAAATTTCTGTTATCACAGGGCATATCGTGTCTTCCGATAATTGTAAATA
Organism: Pogonocherus hispidulus; assembly: GCA_963924545.1. Taxonomy (NCBI): domain Eukaryota; kingdom Metazoa; phylum Arthropoda; class Insecta; order Coleoptera; family Cerambycidae; genus Pogonocherus; species Pogonocherus hispidulus. The sequence continues at coordinate 75,912,455 of OZ004693.1, forward strand.
GATGTTCCCGTCAAGATTTCCTTGATGGGAAAAAACACTTCAGTAAGATGGATGCTCAAAATTCCTGCACAAACATTCAATTTTTGAGCAGTCTGAGACTGAAATTCCCTGCTTAAATGAGGATTAGTATCATTCCAATAGTGATAATTGTGTCTATTCACTTCGCCATTCAACATAAACGTGCATTCGTCTGAGAAACATTTATTGTAGAGAAGATTTGGATTCAGTAGAAGTCGCTCAATTAAAAATTCTCAAAATTGAGTACGATGATCAAAATCTTCTTCATGTAACTCTTGAACCAGCATCAACTTAAATGGAAGTGTATTAGCAATGGAAAGGACTTGAAAATGATGTCAAGGTTTCGTTGAAAGGCCCTGTATATGATTAATCTGACTTTCCTCATAACTCACTCTGATTTAAAATATAAGTCACCGTGTAAAATATGTATGTAGGTGCATTTGAAATAGTGTCACGTTCCTTTGTTTTGTATCTCAATAATTAAAAAAATGACACTTGCATGAAATTATTTTTAATTAATAAATAATAATTTTATTTAATAATAAAACATTATTAGATAATAGTTAATATAAATATGAATAAAAATAATAATTATAATAATGCTGCAATGTGTTCATCATTTCTTTGAATATCTAGTTTATATATTGGTTTTCATTCAGATCATCAACATTATATAAATTTTCGTAAACCTTGTCTCTAATAAGTACCTATCCTACTGATAAAATTTCCAAAAGGAGTTGAATCCTAAGACCTGGGAGACCATGCGATAGGATTTATGTTCCTACCTATCCAATTAAGAAAAAATATAGTTTGATGCAATTGGTGCATTGTGAACAGGTGCCCCATCAAACTGAAAGTAATTAAAATTGTGTATCAAATTTAACTTAAGAGCGCCTAATTCTTCTATAATTCATTTTGTGAAAATAACAAAAAATAATATTTTCATACCAAAAATCCCACATCAAACATTAACTAAAAAAAGATGTTGATCTCGTGTTTACCTTAACCAGTAAATATGATTTTATTAAATAGATCGTTATTTGTAAGTTTTACCTCATCAGTAAATATAATTGAATTAGAAAAATGTTTCTGTCTTCGGCATTCTTCAACTAACCATGTACAATAATCTAGTCTTCTTTCCAGATCTGTTGTGTACAACGTGTATGTATGATGTTGATCATAACGTTTAAAATAATATTCCTTCAAAATTATCATAGCTTGTTGTATAGATACGTTATACTCAAGTCCAATTTCTTGTATATATGCAGTTAGTGTAAAAGTCCTTTGTGCCTGTAATATAATAAATAATATTCATAGTTTGTTTCTTTTGGGATTACACCACCTGTAAAATAACAAAAGGCAGAAAACCAGAAGTATACAAATTAATTATTCAAAGTGTAGTAACAAGGCAAACTTCTAAAGTTTGCCCCAAAAAACCACTGTATTAACGTGTGATAAAATAATATTTGATATATTGACTAAATTTTATCAGTGGTTTTTCAGTTTTATACAAAATTTTATAATATTAGATGTCATATTCTAAAATATGTCCAAATAAAATAGTTATAATAAAAAATTAAAAGAAATTAAACACTTAACTAGCTTTCGTCTAGACGTTTCGAGTTGATCCTCAACTCTTCTTCTGTAGACTATTTTTATGTTGAGAACTCTTTATATGAACGAGAAGTAGTTCTTGTCAGATTGACATTTTTAATTTAAATTAAAAATGTTACTACACTTTGAATAATTAATTTGTATACTTCTGGTTTTCTGCATTTTGTTATTTTACAGGTGGTGTAATCCCAAAAGAAACAAACTATGAATCGTCAAAATACACCACAAATAAGTTACAGACATTATAATAAATAATATATTTATCCCTTATTCTCATCGTGAGAACGTGTAGGAGAGGGAGCAGCATATTATTATTTTGAAGGCCATGAGTGCACCCAGGAACAACTTACAATGTTATAACTTTAACTACTATTCAGTACGAGAATAAAGGAAACCTGAAAAACCTTTATTTGAAGGAGATCCCGAAAATCATGTCGCAACATCATTCATTAATTCCACTACCTATGGGACTTTGACGAGCGCATAATGAGCGCGAAACCGGTCAGTGTCTGGTGATTAGTCTCGATGAAGGATGTGGCGGCTTCCATGGAAATGCCGGAGTAATGCAACGCCGGTCGGGGCACATTGCCCGTGGAGTAGGTGTTTTCGGCATTTCCTTCAAATAAATAAGGCAATTCCTCAAAGGCAATAGAGGTCAGTGCTGTAATGGCACCTGCGGAAAAGCAGGTAGCTCTCTGTCTGTCAATTTGACAATAATTGTCAGACGGATAATACCAAAGACACAAAGAGGGCACTTTCCGCTACTGGAAAACCTTATTAATGAAAGTGAATAGTAGGTTTTAGCCTAGCCTACTGGCCTCTATTAGCCTGTGGATATCTATAATTACAATTGAATTTTTTTAAATTGCATACCTAATAAACCAAAAATTAAAGAATAACGTCTTATAAAACTTTTATAAGTACCTATGTGGAGAAATTAGTTACCAACTACAAATTTAACAAACTGTATAAGTTTAACCATTATATGTAAAGTTAAGGAGGAGAACAACGGGACTGACAAGAGTTGTTACAGAAATCAATCGTGCATTACAAATACACATTTCGTAATTTCAAGGCGTTCTATGTAGCAGACTGTTGTCTTAGCAAAGTTAAATATTCTAAAGAGATGATCAAAGAGTTAAAATTCAGTAAACACGAGTCAGAGCTTGAATTCGCAGAACAGTAAATAGGACAGTCAAAAAGAATATGGTTAATTGTTGCGAATCTTATGTAAATTTAATCTTTATTTTGTTATATAAGCTGAATTGAGGCTATAAATCTTATGAACATACTGGCTGCTGAAAAGTAACTCTATGAAGAATGTGGTTGGTTTAAAAGATCTAAAGTTTACGAAATTTAGAAAGAATTGTTTTTTGAGACTTCAGAGCATACGTTGCTTCAAACGTCTTCAGTATCTAGAACAGAAAAGAAAGTTTTAAACTATATTGCATAATTACATTTAATATCACAGTTAATAAGTTGGAGTTGTCTTTAATTAAATTTTTGACAGGCGGCAGCCACACGATAGTGCTCGGCACTAAAAACTCTTAGGTATATATTCTAGAATACCACGAGTTAAATTTATTTATAACCGACAGATATTAGAGCACTAGTTGTTTGTTTGGATTTGGACACAGTCGAACACTCAGATTAACCATGTAAAAGATAAATAATAGCGAGAGAAAAATGTCCACGAAATGAAATATAATAAAATAAACAAATCCCACTGCATGCCATTGGTTCGTTACAGTTTTTGACGGACCGAGATATGCCGAAAATGCACGACATAAGGACTCGTGACTTCATATTTGTTTTGAAGTTTTGTGAACGTAAATTTTTTTAAGTATTTTATGTGATATAAGTGGTCATCAGTGAATAATCTAGGCTGTGTTATAGATTTTTAGTTTGTGGAAAACCTTTGTGGACAGTGAAATGACTATTAAATGCATACTTTTCCATAAATCGGGTAAAAAAGGTGATGGGAGATCGTTCCACCGGTAAGTAAACAATGCTGACCATAGACGTATCATTCGTTAGGAATTCAACTTACGTATAATATTCATGGGTAATATAAGTAATATAGATAATATTATAGTTTTATATTTTATATTTTCTATGGATAATAGCAAAGTCTACATATTAGAATATATGTAGACTTTGATAATATTTTCTGATCATGATAAAATTATTTGGAGACGATGAAATTTTTATCGTTTTTCTTTCCGATAATTTTATGTCTTGTGAAGGTTAATAATGAAATAAGGAAAATTCCAAATGTTTTTATCCCTCTTTGAAAAAAAAACCCGAATAATTTAAAATACAGATAAGAGTATTAAATGTAGTTTTGATTTAGAATGGGAAGTGAATTCCGAACCGAAAAAAAATCTATTTTCTTCTTTCACCCAATTTCTTACTCTCACTTTCAGGTTTTTAGTAGGTATAAAGTATTATGAATATCTTTATATTATATCGCTTGGGTATTTGGGCACAGTTCTGAACAAAATAATAAGATTTCGAGTAAATAGTACGTGCTCCTCGCTAAAAGATCCGTTAAAGTTTTTTTTTTAATTTGACTAATCAGTTCTCATACGGAAAGATGTATAAATATCATAAAACATAGTACACACTTTAAGTTAAAATAGCACTAACATTTCGGAGACTTCACTGTCAGAAGAATGTATTGTTTTCTATAGTTCTATGATATTTATGTATCTATATTTAAAAAAAACACTCTAACAGACTCTTCGGTGCAGAGGTTTATTTTCTTCCTTTTTTATTAGTGTTTTTCTGAATTGTGGGAAAATAGCTAAATAAAGTAAAGTATGTATTGCGTATTATGTTATATATACCTACACATTAGTTTTTGTAGATGTTAGGTGTTTTTTTTTTAAATCGTCAGGCAATAGGTAGGTACTTTACGTTGTTAGAAACACCTTTAAAAACATTAATAAACCCTCTTATTTTGAGAAATACTGGCCGCCACTGGTAGCTATTTACAAACAGTTAAATAAACACTCCCCCCTTTCGTAAATTGTTGTTTATTAGATGGACAGGCATATTAATGCTTTTGGTATTGCTGTTACTTATCTTTTACATGATTAATCTAAGGTCGAACACACCATTTCTCGGAAGAGGAGATTGAGGCGATAGTAGTAGAAATATAAATAACACCATAATTAATTACCTGCATCAATTTCAAGGTGCGTTGATATTACCATATTTTAATGGAAACATTATATCACTTAGCGTCGGCATCTTTAATCTTTCGTCCCCAGTTTCGTTTTTTATAAACATATGCGCAGAACGTTACCCTTACTCCACGCTGACGCTTCGGTCATTCCTTCTTACACTTTTTGTTCATTTATACTCGTACTGTTCATTTACACTACACCTACCTGATGTATTAACAAAAACAAAACTAATTAAAATCAATACTATTTATTATTTACAATATTAGCATTAACTGTACAACTAGAACATGTATCTATATTTATTCCTGACGAAGTCAATGCGGCGTGTAATGGTGGGTCGAGAGATTTACTTTTGAAGTGGATGGACTATTTGAATTCGAATCTTCACAATCTAGGATTTTATTTGAATTTTTTTTATTCTCTATTGAATCCTCAACATATCCTTCTGCCACAGATGAGGATTTCCATTCCCCGAGGCGCTTAAAGCTACATACATATTTCGTCTCTTACATTTGCGAGTAAAGTAACCGACACTTTTCGAAAGCTGTTACCAGTATAAGTCTCAGGATTTGGCAATTTCAGATACTTTGATATTAAACTGCTCCTGCACTCCTCCTATTGAATTAATTCCAACTACTTGATTAACAAATTTGTTCCATTTGCGTTTTAAAAAGAAACGTCGCCTAGCAGTATAGTTTGAACGACGAGTCGTATACTTTCGATAAAGCTCGATATAATCTGAATTAGAAATTGTAAAAGTACATGGAATATTAGTGTTTGTACCTTCACAATCAAAATCGAACCGTTATCTTCTATGTCATCGATAGTCAGTTCCATGAGTTCATCACGACGACATTCCCCGGAAATACCCATTATCAAAACAATCTAAAATAATCAACATAGTTAATATTATTAAATAAACGAAATACTTGCATGAAAATGTTGTACCAAATTATTAAATAAGTTTCATTATCTGCCTCTGTAATAAATTTGTTTATTTGATCTCTAGTTAAAACTTGAGACTTCTTTGGGTGATGTCTAACTGACTTCTTCTTTAAATATATAACTAATTTATTAAATTTCCGTAAGTCTATATTTTCCTTAATACTAATTGTAGCTTTGAGCATGGAATATACTGACCACAGGGTAGAGAGCCTTATTGTCTTTTCTAAGACTGGGACTTTTCCTCGAAATATGTCAGTAAAACTTTTTCTCGTACCTATTTTCCTGGCTTTCTTCTGCCCACATCATTCTTTAAATTGCTCATAAGCACTCTTATACTGTTGCCTGAATTTATCTGGCAAAAGAGTTGAGATTACACATTAGCCATTTCTGTTATGTCTGATGGTGTACCACTAAACTAGTCATCACTTCCACTATGCATCAATTTTCATAACCTACAAGGTATAGGTATCATACCTAACCAACCTAACATCGCCAATCCCTTGTCTATGGTAGGTATGTAGAATACATTTTAAGGAGTAAATACAAGCGTCACTAAAACAACTAATAGTCTGGTGGCTGGTCTCGGTAAAGGATGTGGCGACTTCCATGGAGATGCCAAAGTAATGCAGTCAGTCGAGGCGCATTGCCCGTGGAGTAGTTGTTTATGGCATCTTCTGCCTATAAAACTAATATTGTTTCAAACAATATCGCTCTTCCATAGCAACGAGCAGGACTTACTCGGTATTTATTAAGAAATATCCAGTTCATTTTGCAATGAAATTAATAGTAATTTATATAACAAGTCCGAAAAATACCGTTTTTTTGGACGAGTAGACAAAATTCCAGGACGAGCTGTAGGCGACAGTTTCCGAGCGTGTTGCGTAGACTATTTTTTCGGCAACCGTGTGGAATAACAAATCAATAAAGTGCGTTTCTTTATAATATTTATTTATAGAACAAAATTAGGCTCATTCTTATTGTTGCTTATTTATTGCAATATTCATATTGAAATTCGAACAATTGCTAACATTAAAGGGATTTAATTTGTTTGAAATGTTTGGTATATTTATTAAATACCTGTTGTTGAAGTTAGAACATCGAGAACATGAAGTAAGGTATCCGATTCATGTTGATTGTTTTCATGTGATAATTTTTGAATGATCTTGGCAATTTTAATTTTGTTTGTAAGTAAATTGTCTATAATCCTTCAGCGACATTGATAGATCAGCAAATAACGTCGCCGAAGTTCGACGAAAGCAATGGCCGGTGTAATTTTTAAGATTGTGTAGCTTTAAATGTTCTGCAATTCTTAGTCCTAGATTTCCAAATTTGTGGATACCAACAGGCAGAACCGAACATTTTCCTTTATTGTAATTTACAAATAATCTGTTATGTAGAGCATGGGATGACCGTAAAAATTAATATTGCCTATACAATACCATATTTTCTTGCCCAATTACAACAAAATGTTCTCTCAATGTGTGTTATGGAATCCAGTATTTTCACAAGCAACATGTCTTCCTTGTCATGTATATGATTAATTGACACTTTTGTTAGATTTTCCCTTCTACAAACAAGCACCGGCTAACCTAATAATTGTTGCTACCTAAAAGTAAAAACAAACTAAGTTTTTCCTAGAATTATGATTTTTTGTTAAAATTACCTTTAGCATTAGGTATATTTCATTGTCTGTTTCCCTAATAAATTTGTTGATCTGCTCGCTGCTGAGGACTTCTGATTTCTTTGGTTTATAATCAACGCTCTTTCTTTTAAGAAATGCTATAACTTTCGGGAATTTGGTACTATCGGGAATTTCCTCATTAAAATGGTACTTTTCAACATAGAGCACATGCTCCACAGGGTGGATGATTTAACAATTTCTGATTTCTGTGCCAAATAAACCAAAATTACGTCCTCTGTAATAGTTTACATCCATTTCGTGAACAAATCATAAACGTTTTCGTACTTACACTTTGATTTTTGAGGCAATAATTGTGCTGTAGCGCCAGCTGCTGTATTGGAAATTTCGTCAGGCACATTTTCAAACTCGCTTTCACTGCTGCTTTCCATTATTTATTGCAATCATCGCGACTAAAAACAACGTGTAGTAAATTATGTTAACTTATATTAAGAACGGTATCCGGAAGTAGAATGGAAGTGTGGATGCGCGGTAGCTCAGTTGGAAGAGTATTGGCCCGGAAAGCCAAAGGTCCCGGGTTCGATCCCCGGCTGCGTCGAAACATATTTCATTCGACTACAGCTTCAGAAGTGGGATAGGGAATCCGCCTGACAGCACAGTTCACCTTATGTTTATGAATTATGTTTACCGAGGTGTCGGATTATGGCCGGCAGCCGAGGACGGCTGTGTTGTCAGGTATGGCCGAACTGTAGTAAATTATGTCAACTTATGTTAAGAACGGTATCCTGGATTAGTAGAATGGAAGTGTGGATGCGCGGTAGCTCAGTTGGAAGAGTATTGGCCCGGAAAGCCAAAGGTACGGGTTCGATCCCCGGCTGCGTCGAAACATTTTTCATTCTACTACAAACGTAAACTTTTAAAAAGCAGAAAAGTATTTTTTTGGTGATAAAACCACTAAAGCGGTTGACTCTGGTTTGCTACGGTTTGTTGTTTTGGCGAAAAGTAAAGTTAACCCGGTTTGGGTGAGTTTGTCTAACCGGCAAACCGTGTTTGATAGGAGTGTGAGGACTTTGGTTAATATTTGTATCTCTTTTCTCTCTAATTGTCACACCAGTAAATTTAAATTTATATGTGGATAGTTGCTGTTGTTCGTCAAATTGTCAATTATTATTTATTATAAATAGGTACAATGGGATGCTATTCTGGGAAAATAGCTATACATATACTGTAACAAAATTTTAATCATTTTGTTCCTTTGTATATGACAAGCAGTATATATCCGGACGACTAAAGATAATATCAAAAATCCGGATATTTTTCCCTGAATACCAGCAACCAATGATGCTCTCTACATTGTAATGCGTTGTCTACCTCTAAAGTGTTTCTGATTGGTCACTTTTATGAAAAGGTAGGGACGCAAAACAGACAGGAAATTAAGACATTTTTAAAAATCGGGGAGTCTGGTTTTAAATAGAGTACGAGCAAGTTGACAATTTTTACGCTTATTGAAAGCACATGTTCTTAAATTTTAATTTAATTTGAATCTTGAATTATTTTCACGATTGTTAGTGGTCGGTGTTCTGATATAATAGAGTATTATCTGTAATAATCTCATTAATCTATATTATAGTATATTTTTGTTGTTGTCACGAGATATGTGATAATAAATTTATTTTACACGTGGTGTAAATTTTCTGCCGAAATTTTATTGTTGCAGAGTTGTTGAGACGCTGGCTTAATCTTCCCAGGAATCTACTTTATATTCTCGTAAACCATCCTATTCCATGTGGAACGTGTTAGGACATCTTTGAGGTGGATGCACGAGATTGGAACTGCACTTTGCATACAGGTGAGTACATTTAATTTTCTTAATAAATTGAATCTGATTAAAGAAAATTGTACCCTGTATGCAAAGGTCGGTTCTCTGTGAAGATCCTGGGTTGATTGGTGCGCGCGTATATACACTCAGTTCCAAAAAAAATGGCGCACCCGATTTTTTGGTTAACTTCCAGGTCCTGTAACTTTTATACTGGTAAACCGATTAGAAACATTTTTGTGTGTGTGTGTAGCTTAACTCATTGCTAATGGATTAACTAGTTAATTAATTAGTTAACTCATTAACTCATTCAAAATATGGAGAAATTCAGCGACATGTTTTTTATAATTTTTTTGAAACACCCTGTGCATTACACTAGTACTTGAATAAAAAATCTATACGATCCTGTTGAAATTGCTGTCCTTAATGAACATTTTGTTTTTTTGTTCATTGTTTTATCTTAAAAATTGACGAAATTAGAGAATATTTACTGGAACCGTATTTATAGCAAAAAAATCACCTTTACATTACGACTGCAGCATTGATTGAAGCATTGAGTAGGCTTTGAAAAAAAACACAGTAACATCTCCAAGCAACCATATTTTAACAACATTTTGTTGACATTGTGATTGTCATCAAAACATAACGTAATTTGTGTTTGAAATCAAAATGCCTATTACACCCGAACAGAATACAAGATTGGTTGCTTTAGTGAGTGATGGTCGTAGTACACGATACGCTGCTCGTGCAGTAAGAATTCCGGAAACAACAGCTCGTAGAGCCATTCGAAAGTACGAAGAAACTGGAAGCACAGCTCGAAAAGTGGGTTCTGGTCGTCCCCGAAAGACGTCCTATAGAGATGATCGTTTTCTGAGGTTGCAGATTTTACGAAATCGGTCTAACACAGCCTGTGAATGCACAGCAAGACCTCCGACAAGTTCGAGGTACAATAGTTAGCAAACAGACTGTTTGTAGACGGCTGCAGGAAATAAATTTGAAAGCCGGAAGACCTGCAAAAGGTCCTAAATTATTACGAGCGCACCGTGCAGCGCGAAGAAATTTTGTTCAAAATTATGGACAATGGAACAATGAAGAATGGTCTGACGTCTTATTTACTGACGAATCACGCTTTTGTCTCAATATGGTAGATGGCCGAAAGCGAGTATGGCGAAGAACGGGAGAAAGGTTTAATCAAGATTTGATTAGAGAATGTGAGAATTTTAATGGGGGCTCGGTCATGGTATGGGGTGGAATTTCTTTGAATAGACGTACACCTCTTCACATTTTTCCTGTTAGGCAGTCAATGACAGGGCGAATTTATATCGATGACGTCTTACCAGCAGTATGTTCGACCTCTTGCTGAGTTAGCTGGTCAACATTTTGTACTAATGCATGATAATGTCCGACCCCATGTAGCACAAACAGTGCGAGATTTTTTAGATACTGCTGGTATCACCACATTACAGTGGCCTGCTCAAAGCCCAGATATGAATCCCATCGAGCATCTATGGGACGAATTAGGACGCAGAGTACGTTCTCGCGATAGGCCTCCAGTGACTACAAGAAATGGCTTATGCATTATCGGAAGAATGGGATAACATACCACAGCAGAGGATAACCAATTTAATTTCCAGTATGCCACGCAGATTAGAAGCTCTTAGAGTTGCTAGAGGTGGCAACAATAGATACTAAAATTATTCATTGTCATGATTTTGTTGTGTGTTGCTGTAATGCTGTAATTATTAGGTATTAAAATATTGTTGCTTGGAGGTGTTACTGTTTTTTTTTTCAAAGCCTACTCAATGCTTCAATCAATGCTGCAGTCGTAATGTAAAGGTGATTTTTTTGCTATAAATACGGTTCCAGTAAATATTCTCTTCTCTAATTTCGTCAATTTTTAAGATAAAACAATGAACAAAAAAAACAAAATGTTCATTAAGGACAGCAATTTCAACAGGATCGTATAGATTTTTTATTCAAGTACTAGTGTAATGCACAGGGTGTTTCAAAAAAATTATAAAAAACATGTCGCTGAATTTCTCCATTATTTTGAATGAGTTAATGAGTTAACTAATTAATTAACTAGTTAATCCATTAGCAATGAGTTAAGCTACACACACACACAAAAATGTTTCTAATTGGTTTACCAGTATAAAAGTTACAGGACCTTGAAGTTAACCAAAAAATCGGGTGCGCCACTTTTTTTGGAACTAAGTGTATAACCATATGGTTATTTTTTTAAATACTCTAATTTTTGTCTGCTAATTACAGAATTTATTATATCCAGGAATTTTATTGTTGATTACTTGCTGGTATTCTAGACCGTCTCACATTAATTTTTTTCAATTTCATTCTATTTCATTGTACTTGATATTGTTAATTTTGCATTTAAAATCTCATGTATGAATTATAAATTTTCACATTTTATGCTCACTAGTTTTTTTGTGTAGCACAGTTACGAATTTTGTTACTGCAATTTTGGTAATTTTTATTGTAGTATATAGTAACGGTCATAACTTACTTTTTTCTATTAGAATTTTTATATACTGTCCTTCAGACATAGTTACTCTACGGTTTGATTGTTTACAAAATTCCAATTCCTGGATAATTTTTTTGTACAACTCTGGGACTGGGCTAATCATACAATCTTTTACATGTACCTATTTCCACCTTTGGAGCCTGAAACCTGAAACCTAGCTACGTGGGATTTAATTACATCCATCCATGCAACCCCAGCAAGTCTAGCTAGACAGGGACCTGTACAGGAGTTCCGGATTAATCTAGGAGAGGCTAGTGGGTGAGATAAATCCATAAGTAGGCCGAAGACTGGTGAACCCAGCCCAGTAAAAATTTTTTTGTAAAATTTTGATAAACGCCTTCAGGCTGTAGAGATTTGTTTTCAATTTAACATAAATTGATTTGTAAATATAAATTGTAATATATACTTTTATCTTAACTTAATTTGTTTGTTCTTACATTCACGCATTCACAACTTCATATATTTTTTTTCTCGTTTAAATTACCTGGTGCCCAAATTTTTATAAAGTAAGCTTAACAGTAAAATTCAATCCCCGCCTTGAGCCCAGAGCTAACCGGAGCTATGTCCCTGAACCTTTAGGGAAGAAGCTAATAATTCCCGAGGTTCAGTGCAATACATTTAACTTATACGTTTTTTAATGAATTAATTCTTAAAAGAAATAGGTGTAAAAATAGTCCTCTACTCAATTTACAAAACAATAAGGATTCATGTTTTGAGATTAGGGCAGCACGACAGACAGACATAAACAAACCGAAGAATTTTGCGAGAACTCAAACACACAAGTTGCGGTTTGTTGCGGTTAAGTTGCGGTTTGGTACGGTTAGGGTTGCCAAAAACATCGATAAGTCCTTATTTCGTTGCTATGGTAATGATCAACTGCATTCTCCTGATGTATACCCAACATACCTACCTAGATTTCATACTATTATTTGGTTATTTAGTATAATAATAACAACGATGTAATTCTTCCCGGCCTAGTCCGGGAAATACGTACCTCCCGGACTAGGCCGGAAAAGTGGTACTTTCTCAAATAAAAATCATCTGGGAAGTAGGTACTTTCCGGACGGTTACTAAAAAATGATTTTACCTAATTATTAATATCTGAATACCTACGGAAGTTGTGGAAAAAAATATTGGGTGCAACTTGTGGGATTTTTTGAAAAACCTTCATTCTCGATCGAAATACCATTTCGCACACAAGTTGGACAATAAAACTATTTATATCTTAACCGCCTGTCTATAGTGTAATTAGTAATTTGCCGTAAAGTTTAGTCATTATAAAAAACATTATTATACTACATGGTGAAGTTATAACTTTCCAATAAGTCTAAAATTGTGTGTAAAAGTGCGAATGTGTTTTGAATCATATATCAAATTATAAAAACGGCTAATTTCTGAAACCTTTGATTACCTAAATGCTAAATGTTTTATTTGCGCTTATTAAAATTAATTATAAAACAAAACAGTATCCAACAAAGTTTAATTGTTTAAGGTGCCAAATTTAAGAACTTTCTCCCCTTTCAAGCAACCGTTTGGCACTGTCAATTCAAGCAACATATCAGGTGTGAGTTCAGGTTCAAGTCGTCACTGTGATTCGTCCGGCAAATAATTTTTATTGTATTGGGACAAGCGTTCAACCTCAAGGCAAAACACCCAAACATGGTGACCTGAAAAAAGTTGGACATTCCACCGATAAGGTAATAAAATAATATTCTGCCACAGGGGATGACTTCATCTGCAGAAAGGTATAAAGTGATCCACCAAAAACGCCTCCCTCCCATAACTTCAGTAGATACTTAATTCTAGACCGATTCCACAATTTTAAAAACCGTGTAAAATCATTCTTCTCGAAGATTTTAAACGTCATATGGAAAAAACTGTCACCTCCAAATCCAATGATATGCTCTTACAGAGTGATGTTTGATCTGTTGTATTTAATACCGTGTATATGAATCGCATAATTCATTTGCTTCTAATGTCAACAATATATGATGTCATATATCCGTCTTATTCGGATTTAATACAGGGTGATACAGGGTGGATTTAAAAAAAATCAAGCATTACCTTGTATATTATTGATTTTTGAGGTAACAGTTTTATCAATATGCCGTCTAAAATCTTCCAGAAAAATAATTTTACAATGTTTTTTAAATTTTCGATTCGATCTACAAATGGCCAAGTTACCGGGGTTAAGCTTATGCGGAATCATTCCATATATCTCCGTTACTATATTAGATATAAACCCATCGATCCCTGTATTCGTGAGAAAACACTCTAACAATGTAAAAATATAGTTCCATCTCAAAAATCAAGCATCACCCTGTATACAGCGTGTCCCAGATTTAATGTAACAGCTGATATCTCGTTTACGGTGAGTTTTACGACAAAATGACAAGAGATAAGAGACAGATTTTTAATAATAATACTTTTACTAAAATATAACTAAGCTTTGAAGTAATCAAGCAAATATTTATATAAAATAAGTAGTAATACCATTGACAGTTATAAATAAAACGAGAAATATTTTATAGAGCCTAAAAGACTTTCAGTGAAAATGTGCTCATATTTAGCTTATTTGAAAGAAATTCTGCGTCTCGCCAATCTCATATCTTTTTTTTATTACACTTTTCACCGTAAGATTACGTATTTTATATATTCCTTCAATCAATAGCAATATACTATTGGCTTTATGTTATAAAGCTATTTTAATGTGCATAAAGTTAAAAATAAAATTTAGTATTCAAACATTAGGTAAACTAGAAAAACTTTTTAATTAACTTTTTTTAATAAATCTGTGGATAATATTTTTTTAGGAACTTGCTCATCTGTATGATTACAATATTGTAAAAGCTAATTAAGCCGCAGTCAGATAATTATTTATTATTATTACACATGAAACTGGTTAAACTTGAATATATTATACACAATGGTTTTGGTCCTCATTGCCCGAGGGATAGCCCTTCAATATTTTTAACGCAACGCGAGGCTAAACATTTCACATTATTTTCATATAATACCTATTTTTACCTTGCAAAAAGATTGGAGGGAGTGAAAGATGAAGCATAAGTTCGCAAATATTTAAATGCGATTGTGTTTATTTTATCTGGTTATTTAGGAATCATATTTTATCCCGTATATTCAGCCTAATGGAACACCCCGTATGTTTCTCCATAGTCTGATTCACAAGATTATTCTCTTTCGAACGGTATCATGGTTCCCTATAGCTATCTCTTCTAGTTTTTAAGTTATCTACTCTTTTTTGTGTAATCATCTAAAATCATTTAATTTCTTGCGAGGATGCAGCTGTGAAATTCTTAGATATATATACAGCAGACTTGATAGCTAATATCAAATGTTAAATCAGATGAACTAATTTCAATTTGGTTTTTAGTAAGACCTTGGATATAATAATTACAAAATAAAACATCAAAGCAAATATGGTTTATGATTTGGTCATAATTACCAAATAAAAAAAATTGGAAAATAATAATACTTTGGTTAAAATGGGGAAATAACAAAATTATTACAATTAAAGTGAGTAAACAAACAACCTGATTCAGTTAGATTTTTATTTCCCTGTATTTAAATTTATCATTTGTTACAATAAACCAAATATATATTTGGTATAATCACAAAACCTTTCTCTAAGTGTATAACGTCAAGTCGAACACGGACATTTAGCTAAATATTTATAAATACCTGTAGTTATATATATATATATATATATATATATATGTCAGTTGACGACTTCCAGGACATTTTTAGTGACCAACTGACTACTTCCAAGACATCTGTTTACTTCAGGGACAAGACCGGAACTTTTATTTATGTGTCGACGACTTCCAGGACTGTCTTGGAAATCAATGTATGTTTTATTTCATTGATGAGTTCCGGGACAATTGTAATTTTAAGTACTGTTTACAAATTTTCTTAGGGTTTTATATATTTACGATTTACGACAATTTATTTAATTGCTGGTTTTTATTATTATAAATATTTACTTGATTGGTAAATATATAAATATAAATAATACCTATAAACATAAGTAGGTACATACTAATTTTTATAATATTATCTGTTTCCTTCGTAATGAAAGATATATCATCATTAAACTGAATTAAAAGAATTCTTAGGTTAATGGTGTAACTAACTTATCAATATCTTATTCCATAATTTATTGTTAAAAGTTAGATACTTATTATTAGTTAGATAATCTATTTTGTAAACCGGTATTGTCACGGAAAATGAAATAAGCAAACATATTCAAATATGTCTCGGAAATCGACATTATATATATTTTATGTCTTGGAAATAGTCATTAGGTACCTAAATAGCATTTATTATTGGCATTGGTGCTTATCAATATCTTATTCCATAATTTATTGTTAAAAGTTAGATACTTATTATTAGTTAGATAATCTATTTCGTAAACTGATTGGCACGGTAAATGAAATAAGTAAACATATTGAAATATGTCTCGGAAATCGACATTATATATATTTTATGTCTTGGAAATAGTCATTAGGTACCTAAATAGCATTTATTATTGGCATTGGTGGCAAACTTATCAATATCTTATTCCATAATTTATTGTTAAAAGTTAGATACCTACTTATTATTAGTTAGATAATCTATTTCGTAAACTGGTATTGTCACGGAAAATTAAATAAGCAAACATATTCAAATATGTCTCGGAAGTCGACATTATATATATTTTATGTCTTGGAAATAGTCATTAGGTACCCAAATATTGGCATTTATTAGGTATTATATACACGTGCAGAGCAAGTAATTTAATGTTGAATTTAGATATCTGCTATAGGCAAGTTGTCTCAAGAAAAACGTTATTAGCTATTTATTCCATCATATATCACCCTATCCACCTAACCTGTAATTACGATAAACGAATGAAAACTGTAACTAAACAAATAATTGTATGTTATTTTTAGCGGAAAAGTAAAAGTAAATGTTAAATATATTGTAGGTAATTATTTACTGTGGGTTTTTAAGAAATCACATGTAGGCACTGTACCTATTCTTTTATTATTATTGTACAGATATTTTACTTTTTGTGGGAAATATTTTATATCTATAGCCCGAAGTTTTACTTTGTCTATACTGCTAGTGGAATGTGAACGAAAAATTATAATTATAAATTTGATATAATTATTATTATTATTGTGTATTTTCACTCTGGATACGTCTCAGATATACCTACTGTAATTTTTCCACTGATTGAGAAGTACCTAACTCAGATCATACTTTTCAGAAACAAAACATTCATCAGATCACATGTTCCGAGACTTACGAACGAATAATATCGAAACGAGACCAAATTTTTACACATTTAGCATGTTTTCCTTCGTGGCAGACATTACCTACCAAATCTGTTATATAATATTGTAATTATAAATATATAGGTTGAACACTACCAAGACATGTTAAATTGTCAAGTGACTACTTCCAAGACATTTGTTGCTTTGTTGGATTTGTTACACAAGCTTTTTTTATGTACTAGCGACTTCCAGGACCGTAGTTCAATCTACCTGAATTTCTGAATCACGCTTTACTGACACATTTAGTAGATATGCATATTTTATTGCAAACAATTAAGCAAATAGTAAATAAATGGTACATAATTATATCAGTTTCCTTCTGCAGTTTTGCACCTATCTACTTAATGATTGAAACTGAACAAGTAATTTCAATGTTTTAAATATCATTAATTCTGCATAGCTATAAAAGAAAAATATTGTTATACATGTAACTACCTATTACTTAAGAAGTAGAGATGTAGTAATAAAGCAGTCACTCAAAATGGATGTTTTTATAGGAGTTTAACCATCGTCAATAGGGTGCGATTAAAATCTCTGGGCATATTCCCATTTCTAGAGAAAATCATAAACCAATAAAAAAAATAATAAACCAACCATAAAATTCGGTGAACCATATAATTTTCTTATTTATTTATTTCTAGTCTGTAACGTTTTTGAAATGTATGCTTATATTTCTTATTTTACATTATAAATATATTAGATATAACTGAAATCAGAAGGAATCATTACCATTAAAATCATTACCATTAAAAAAAAATATATTGCATTAAGGGTTTATTCTATTCACCCCAATTGTGAGCAAAGAGAGATAGAGAGAAAGAATTAAAACATTATACGGTAATTCTTACGGTATACAGTATAAAGGATAAGTAGGTATACATAGAGTACATAATATAAATCACTACATTTATGTACCTACAGAAAATTATATATGAAGTAAGTACTGAAATAGTTTATGAAGTCCCACTAGTTTTCTGCGACCATATGCCGAACGAGTAGTACCTGTCAACCCTATTTCCTAGAATTTATTTTTATATACATATATTGACGTATATTGAATCTTTCCAAGACATTAATTATAAGTTGCTTACTTCCAAGACATCATCTGCTTACTTCAAAGATTATTAATATGCACAATGTTTGGTAATATAACTAAGGTAAGGTAATAACAACATATTTATTCAACAGTTTGCTAGTGAAATAATCGTTATGAATTCATAATTTACCAAAATTCTTGTATGCAAATGATTCCTCTTCATCTGTTCTAGAAATTAATATTATACATGTGTTTACATTTATGTTGTTATTTTTGCAAGCAAATAATACATGTTTAAAACATAGTATAATGAATACGAATTTGAATTAAGAATACCTATATAAATTACTATTTAAGTCTTTTTCAAGATTTGAATTTAATAACTGATATTTTATACTCATGTTCCGAAATTCAACGATAGCACTGAATAAAAAAGAATTAAATATTTAATACCTACCTATATTGTATCGATCGTATCTAATACAATCATAGTGTGTTAAACGTTTTTAACCCGCGTCCTAATACTAATTGATAATCGTATATAGGATATGGCTAGGTATACTTGTACATCATCCATACATTTATGTACAGAAAATGACTGTTTTAAGTAAGTACTGAATACATATACTGATATCATTCTTTAAATTGATATTACTACCCGGTTTCTGGGATCAGGTATTTGTCAAATGAAGTTTATAAGCTGTGGTTTAGACACGTGCATCTTTGGGTCAACCGTTTTCTATTCTGGGCGGTGTAACCCTATTTCCTAGAATTATATTTTTATATACAATAGGCATATTGAATCTTTCCAATACATTAATTATATAAGTTGCTTACTTCCAAGACATCATCTGTTTATACTTCAAAGATTATTAATATGCACAACTCTTGGTAATATAAGAAAGTAACATCATATTTATTCAACGATTTACTAGTGAAATAATCGTTCTTCTGAATTAAATATTTACCAAACTTCTTGTATTGAAATGATTCCTCTTCAGCAGTTCCGGAAGTCAACATTGTACATATTATGTACACATTTATGTTATTATTATTATTTTTTCTAGCGAATTATGTATGTTTGAGACACACTATAGTGAAAATGGTACGTGTTTATGAATATATAAATTATTATATAAGCCTATTTCAAAATTTTAATCAAATAACTGATATTTTATACAAATGTTCCGAAATTCAACGGTATATAGCCGATTGAAAAATAATCGTTTTTGGAAAAAAGTACATAGTTTGTTGGCGAGGAAATGCAAATGTACACCTAATTCAACAAAAATATCTATATGTTAGAAAATGTCCCGGTAATCGTCGTTTGACATATATATATATATATATATATATATATATATATATATATATATATATATATATATATATATATATATATATATATAAGTTAATGTGAAAACCGTTAGACATTTTATTACCTATTATATATAATAAATAAAATTCAATATAAAGAGAAACTTATAATTCTTTTAAGACTCAACTCACTCAGCTGAAAGCTGTTTGGGTAAAAACAAACCTCTATTTAAATTAGTTTTCCAAAGCCGTCGCCACTTAATTTCAAAACTGGATGCTTTGTGGATTTTAAAAACTTCTCAATGGATTCATAGAAAACTCGGTAAAGCTTGAGTTAAGTTAATTAGTATCAACGTTAATTGAATCGTCTCGCTTGTGTTCTTGCAAGTCACTATCCGCTTAATGACTTAAAAACAACTCAACCTTGGAAGTCTTTGAGGTAGTTATTTATGTCACATTTCGAAAATCATATCAAATATGACATATTACATTTGAATTAGTATATAATTTTGCCTTTGATTTTGAGTATTCATAAAGGCGTAAATAATGTGAGTTTATACGCATAGAAGAAAATATAAATAGAACTTGCAAGTTATGAGTCGTTAAATAATAATAATAAGAATAATATATATTTATTATAACTAAAATTTACAACAGTTGGTATGTTTCCTATTTATTCTGGTTCAATAACTCTTTACGGTACACTGAGGAAAAATATTAATAGATATAAATAAATTATTTGGAAGACATTTTCTTCTTTTCTCTTATTTATTTGGGTATTATGCTATCATTCAAAAAATTAATATCAATCAACCTCAGCGTGGACGGATCAGTCAAAGGTTGTTTTTTTAAACATATTTTTGCCTAATCAAGAAATCTCACACTAAGAGCAGATTAACAATATATAACATTAAACTTAAAAACGTTTACTTTTCGAAAACTTATCCATTTTCGTTATCAAAACTTTCAGAATGACTGATGTACAGAATAGTATGACAGTTTGTAATTTATTTTGTTTATCTACTTCCATGAGCATATTAGATATCAGTCGGTTTTCATTCTATTTTGACTTATCTCGCCTTTCAGAATTGATAATCAACAACTATTAAAATTTATAGAAATATTGGACACACATTTGTCTCCATTTAAAAAAATTGGCGCGGATTCTTTAATATTTCTTTTTATATTATTTTGTTCTTTATCTAAAATTTTAACTGATTCCCACTGTACCCTGTGGCAATTTTCCCAAGCGTGTTCAGAAATTTTTGACTTTTCAAATTCTCTTCTTTTAATCATAATGATCCGAACATTTACAGGTCTTAATGTTTTCACCCACTTAATGTTTATTACACTCGCATGGTACGTCGTAAATGCAGTATTTTGAACTTTGTAAATTATTTTCTTGTAAATTGTCTTTGATAAAATTGTCCGTAAAGTACAAATTCGATGCTCACCGTTGAGGTCTCGGAAGCTATAAGTGATAGAAAGTCGGTTAATTGTGGAATGTTTTAGATATTTTTTTGCTAGTCCTGAATCTGTTTCGAAATCATAGCTAACTACGCCCGTTTTTGAGATATTAAAAAAAAACAAAATTTGGTAATTTCTTTTCTCGGCTGTAGCAGAGCAATAATTGATTTGACAAGTTCTAGGTATGTTATGTACATTATAAACATACAATTTAGAAAGGAATATTTTGCCGAATAATCGATTATGTTCACTTGATTTCGAAATACTCTTATCAACTTTTGTTTTTCGTATCGTGGTCATGTTGGATTTTCAGTTTTTCTAATTTAGCTGAAAAAGAGTTTTCCAACGATGCATCATTATATTACCTATAAGACCTTTTAATCTACCACTGAAAAAAGTGGGCCATGCAATATGGAAATTGTTTAATTGGATTTTACTTCGTTAAATGTTACAGTAATAGGTAATGTAATAACAGTTTACTGATCATTAACAGTATTAATTTTATTGAATAAAGTGCAGTAAAAAAAGTAGGTATAGTTTGAAACAGGTTACCTACCAAGATAAATTTAAAGTAAAATTAGTGGGCTGTCTATCTAAAACAAGTAACATCAGTTATTATTATTATATTATTGTTATCCATTACTGATGCAAACAGAAATTACGAAATTTTCGTTTTTTGAAATATCTCAAAAACGGGCGAAGTTAGCCATGATTTCGAAACAGAATCAGGATCACCATAACAATATTTAAAGCATTCCCTATTTAACCGACTTTCTATCTCTTATATATTCAGAGATACCAATGGTGAGCATCGAATTTAGGACACAAAATGACAGACAATTAGATAAAGTGTAAGTTAGTAAATTCAAATCGTAACATAATATAATATAAACAAAAAATAATAATTTAAGGTTCATTCAAATCCTTATTTCCGAAATAGGATAACCAGTAAATTTTTACCTTCACAAATTTTAGCTTCATAATTCAATACTGTAAATAGCGGAATGTCGGTTCAATTGTTTAATGACAAAATAAATGCGATTATTAAAATCTCATATGGACTGTACAAAATGATAATTGATCACTATATAATACACGCTTTTCACACATGCCCGTTTAGTTACAATTTAATAGATATACATGTAATGAGTTTATAAAATAATTAACGTTGACTCCGTTTTGAACCGGACAAATATTATCGCAATAGTAACATTCATATTGCAATTTAATTATGCCCTAATGATTAATATCTACAATCGGTTTATTGTAACCATATTCGACATATATAGTTTATTTATTACATTGATTCTTTATATAACAATAATTCTAAAGTACGTACATAGAGTTTTTTTGAAAACCTATACACGGTGTCCCATCAGGAAGGGCCGCGATCGATATGGAAAAGTACGTACAGGGTGATTTTGAAAATTTGGTTATTTACAAAGGTCAGTGGAGCCTACATTTTAAAAATATTTTCACGCGTCTGGCACTTCCGGTATAGCCGGAAGTCGACACCAACTTGCTTATTTTAAATATGGAACACCCTATATATTATAATATTTCTAGATTCTACCTGTAATTCTAAAGACAGGTCATGAAGGATGTCCTATACATATCTTCAACTGTTTTTGAAATATTGACCAGTGAATATTGACATTTTTCAACTTTGACACCCTGTCAAATCTAAACGGTTTGAGATCAAGGAAAAAGGTTTGCACATTCCTATCTTAACTTTTGATAAGCTATCATTTGACACTAATTTCAGATTTAGCCAGAAATTAAAAAATTTCGATTAAATTTAATCTCTTGGTCCCACAACGCCCCCCCATCACGAATCCGTCTGTAACCACATCAAAGGTGCCGCCTGAGAGATATTTTCCTGGGTATTTATTTATTCGTGTGCTTCCTGAGCCTGTGTTGGAAAGAATACAAAAATACTTATCTTTAGCATCTTAGTGTGAAATAATATTAAAATGGATGTGTGTTTGGTGTTTTTCATAACTAATAAAAAACAAGAAGTTTTACGTGGATGAACAGTTAATTACAGTATCCTACCACAACTGCACGTCCGCAGCAAAAAGCTTCGTACGTGACTCCCGTCATATGCCCAAAAATATATCAAGAAGGTACAACGTATCTAACGTAAAGATACATCTCGCAGCCACCATGAGACCGTGTCTTTTCCTCCATCTTCATTCTGAGACCTGCACGGCACT
Organism: Pogonocherus hispidulus; assembly: GCA_963924545.1. Taxonomy (NCBI): domain Eukaryota; kingdom Metazoa; phylum Arthropoda; class Insecta; order Coleoptera; family Cerambycidae; genus Pogonocherus; species Pogonocherus hispidulus. The sequence goes on from OZ004693.1 coordinate 75,935,589, forward strand.
GAAGAGATCTAATAGATCGAAACAGCTGTCTGTCGTTTGGTGTATGGACACTCGGGTGGTGATGATACATATATTTATGTATGTACACTTGGTTTACACATGAGGTATCCATGCCTCAGGAACTTGTATTTTTTTGATTATTCTTTTAATATACATACCTATATATTATATATTATATATGTAATTTTTTTAAACTATAAGCTAAGTATTATATTACATTGCAAAAACCGTCCAAAACTGAGGCGCGGCGCACTCCGTAATTTAGTTAGTTCATTAACCATAGAATAAAATATTTTGAAAGTCTTACTTATACTCGCCGTATATATTACGAAGACAAAAGGCAAGAGATATGTGGTATGTTTCAAGTATGACGCAAATCAACAAGTAATTATACAGAGACTTCATAAATGTCCACAAGCCACGTGATCTCAAGTATAGGCAACCACCATTCCACTTATTAATATTGATTAACTAAAATCTATCTTCTACAAGCAAAAACAAATGTTATGATAAGGTCTTCTTTTTACACTGTATGCAACAATTTTAATTTAATTAATAACTCCCTGGATATATTTTATCTCAAAATGTTCTTCTAAATAAATATTATTTATCAGAATAACCATTTTTTATTAGTCAATAATAATAATAATTTATTTTAGTATTTAGATAAGTAAGTATTTATTTCTAAATTTAAGAAATATTCTATGTACTTGGTACGGCTTGTAAGTTTCAGACAAATTGCCTGTACAATTAAAAGTCTCAAATATCCACTTTATTGATCCTACAAATTTCCGAGCAATATGCAGCTAACAAGTTTATTATTATATGCCATGGGGTGTACATAATCAGTCCCGCCTTTTCTTGTGAGCTATTTTCATCCGTCTGCGCCTAATTTAATGTCGCCAAGGAGGTCGAGGAGTCGAGTTTGCCATGGAAACAGAAGCATCGTGAAGTTATAATTTCAGTTATAGGGGATATACATCTGGTTTACAGGTTAAGTATCAGAATTTGCATATTTATAAGCTTTTCAGAAAGTTTCAACAATTGCGTAGTCTTTAAAAATGGGAGAAGTGGGTGTCTATAAAATTCGGCCAATTTAAGAATTGGCCAAATAAATATTGATATTATATTAGACAGACATGACTTTTTAAGTTACATGTGTTACATATTAAAAAAAGATTATAGGTACCTAAAAATAAAATTGGAGAACGGATTAAAAAATAATTTCTTTATTTTATAGTAAATATTTTTCTTAAATATTTTGACGGTAAATATCTAGTTAGGTCCAAGATTTGGTAAAACGGAAGTGGCAGTTTTTATGAACCTGGCCTCAAAAATTTACTTTTCTAGAATAAATGGAAACTCAATGGGATATTTTAATGGGCGGACATTTACTATCACCAGGTTTACTATCATTAGGTCAGGATTCAATATAAGGGCATTACTCGTTAAAGTGTCTTCTAAAGTGACAATTGATAGTGATAATTTCCTATTTCAGAAAAATCGCACTATTTTTCTTCAATTTTTGATCTTCTCTTAAAATAAATTTACCGCCCACAAAAAAGCAATCATATTCCACTATTATTAGATACATTTTTATATGATTGGAGATTTTTGTAGCAACGATGAATTTGGTTTAGAATTTTGTTGCAAAATTTGATGAAAATCAAAAAATGTGTATCTTCCTAAATTCTTAAATGATGTTCTGTTTGATTGTCCTCATTCTATCGATACTTAATAAGTTTATTATTTTTACTATGATATGAAGTCAAGAAAATGAAATAAATAACAGATATATGTTTTATTCACCATAACTTATGTATTTGGTATTCATGCCAAATTACAGGTTAATATCTATTGACGTTTTAGAGGTATTTAAAAAAACTGTATTTTCAACGCCCTGTATCTCACAAACGAAGCTTTCTACGACCTATGTTTAATGAACTTTTCTTCTTAAAAAAAAAAGGTGTTCTATCAACTGTTAAAGTCCTATCACAAAAAACTGACTCATCCTGTAGGGTGCCCATTATCTATCTCCTGACATGGCTAACTTTGTTAATAGTGGAGATAGAGAATTGGTTAAATTAGGAAAATTGGGCAGAATTACAAGACGAATTCAGTGCCTCCTTCAGATTTAATTTAAATTTTCAACTTTTCGATATACTTTGAAAAAAACTGAAAATCGCCAAAATTTTTAAACTCGAATACCTCGAAAACTATAAAATATACAAATAATATAAAAATACTGTGTGACAGTGTTTTCTACGTGGAATTATGCAGTGATATTTAAAATTTCACGGTCATCTTAGTTTTTGAGAAAAAAATAAAGTTATGTTTTTTTAAATGGCAACCATAGTTGGTTATGGTATCAATAAAAAGTTTAGTTTTTTCTGATTTCAAAATATACAATAAAATAAATCATTTTTTCTTCGTTTGTGCACATTTCACAATAACGATTTTAACATTTATTTTTATATTATTTATAACTTTTATAGTTTTCGAGATATTAGAGTTTGGCAATTTTCAGTTTTTTCAAAATATCTCGAAAAGTTGAAAATTAGAATTAAATCTAAAGGAGCCACTGAAGGTATCAATTACCAATAATAGATTGGAATGGAGATTCTCTATCTCCACTATTAACTAAGTTAGCCTTGTAAGGAGATAGATAATGGGCATCCTGTATATATATATAAAGTGCGCAGAAGGAATTTCGTTAATGAATATTGAAGGTACACAATATAGCAGAAATTTTGATGAACTTTATATAAAAATATATGGGCTCAACTAGTCTATATAATGGCCTCGGAGCGAGGAAAGTTTTCCTGTGTACGCCTTTGTAATTTGGAGCAGGACTCACAGTTGTCAGTCTCGGACTTCGTCTAATAAACGATTGGCGAGATACGTGCTGATCTTGTAAAAGTACCAACTGCCTATTACGGATCGAATTGCTGAATCACCCTTATAATAAATTCGGGGGATTTATCAGACAATTGGATTAATCAAATGACAATAATAGTTGTTTGCAAAAATACGAACCAAATTTAAACTTCCCAGTTTCGGGTTCATATAGCAAGAAATTGAACTCTCGATAATACTAATCTATATGCTAATAGAGCCTTCCAATTAGTCTGTAACGGTGCTATATATCACTGCGATATTATTGGAATTACCTTATTGCTAAACAGCAAACATATTATTGCAGGAAGGTTTCAAAATATGTGACTATACCTACTAATTATTTCTAAAATGGCATGTGATGGATGCTGTAAATATTTTGTGAAGTATTATTTTTCGGGAAACGGACAGTAATAATTTCACATGTATTTAATTCTGTACAGCTAGTTTAATTTTCATAAAACATAGATAGATAGATATACAGGGTCTTTCAATGAAAGCTTGGCTCCTCCTATAATTCTAAAACCGAAAAAAAATTTTATCGCCGAAACCCGTCGATTTCTGTCTTTGGAGGGAGCATTTTTGACAGTCAAGCCAACTTGATATGTTCATCCCCCTAACCTCTAACAACCCCTACTTTAACATTATAAATTGAACTCACAGCATTTTAAAGCCCTTTCCATTGCGAATACACTGGTGCATCGTTTTTGGGAATCGGTTGAGATTTGACAGTTATTGAGGTTGAGTTATTGGCTAAAAACAGAAACTTGACAAACCGACATTCGCGTACTAATTTCTACAGAAATGCCTTCAATAATAAGTTTTTTTTCTACTACACAACTACATTACTTTTTTCGATACGTATATCTAAAGACTATTGTCCTATGTAAGCTGTTTTCCAAGCATATATCCATTTTTTAGACAAATTCAAACCTTCTGTCTTCTTAAATAACAAAAAACTCACGCTGTTTTTGTCTGTGACCACCAAATCGTTAGCACAGACAAGATCGTTAGTTTCAATCTGATGTTGAAAGAGTAAACGTGTTTTCGAAATTGTTTATTCTATCGCAGAAAGAGTAGAAAATGCTGCATTTTGGTATCAAAATCACCATTGCGCTAAAGTACAGTACGAATTTTTAATGCTAATTATCCAGGAAAACATATAACCGATCAGTACGTTAAACAACTGTTGGATAAGTTTGTTGCAACGGGTTCGCTTCTAAAGAAGAAACGCGAAGTTTTGAGTCACTTGAATATGGGCAATAATCAGTCGATCAAACTGGTGTCTCAAGCTTCTGGCGTATCTAGTTCAATTGTTCATTGAATTTTGAAGAAATACAAGTTTCATCCGTTTAAGATGATGCTGGTTCAAGAGATACACGAAGATAATTTTGATCGTCGTACCCAATTTTGCTAATACTTTAGTGAGCGACTTCCACTGAATCCAAATCTTCTCTACAATGCGTGTTTTTCAGATGAATGTACATATGTTGAATGGAGAAGTGAATAGACGTCAGTGAAGTACCACTGACGTACAAAATATGAAAAGATAATATACTATAAATCTGTCATACTATTCTGTACGTCAGTCATACTTAAAGTTTTGATAACGAAAACAGATAAGTTTTCGAAATGTAAAAGTTTTTTTAAGTGATGTGTTTGATGTTATATATTGTTCATCTGCTTTTTAATGTGAGATTTCTTGATTAGGCAAAAATATTTTTCAAAAATCAACCTTTCACTGATCCGTAATACACTAATTAATGTTTTGTTTATTTCATTGGATATCTGAGAAATTGGTACTGATAGATTAATATCTGACGGGAGTAGTCCATAGTAGATACCGAGGTAGGTTATATTTGAAACAAACATTCTGTATGAGTATATTAAATATGCTATAACAATAGGAACAACGTAAATGAATACAACATATCAAAATACACTGGATATAATAGCACATTATTACCATGTTTATTTGTGTCCCATTAATGTTCGATTTAGATGGTTAGATAGCCGAGTACCCACAACATTGGCCGGAAGCATTCCGTGTTTTACCACTGCGGAAGGAACATGATTCCCGCATATTCATTGGGTGCATATCGTTCGATGTCAGTGTGACACAGTTCACCACAATGGCATTCAGTTCAAATGCAAACAGCGTATTGTTCTTGTATTGAACCATACATACAAGAACAAATATTGAAGGAAATTACTAATTAGATAATATTCCCCTGCTGATTAACATCAAATTTTATTTTTGTAATACATAACTATATTGGATGTTCGGATTCCACCTGAAGCATAACTAATTTGAGTTTTGTAAGTACATTTTTAACTTGAATAATGTTGAGAGATTATTTTCAATAGATGCCGAAAACAACTGCTCCACGGCCAATATGCCCTGACTGGCGTTGCATTACTGCGTCATTTATATCGCCACATTGGCGCATAACTACTTTGAGTTTTGTAAGTATATTTTTAGCTTGAATAATGTTGAGAGATTATTTTCAGGAGATGCCGAAAACAACTACTCCACGGGAAATATGCCCTGACTGGCGTTGCATTACTGCGCCGTTTATATAGCCTTCCTTCATCGAGACCATAGAGAAATATAAAAAGAGTTTTATATTTTTCTATGTATGAAAGAGACCAACCATGAGAGACTGACAGGTTTCGCGCTTATTATGCGCTCATCAGAGTACCACAGGTGGTGGAATCTATGAGCGATTTTGCAACATGATTGCCTAAAGGGCATCGTGAATGTTAGTGGCGGTGAGAAACACACACCGTAGTGCCCTCTTTTGGTTTTCTTACTGTCCGTCTCACAATTATTGTCTAATTGACAGACAGATAGCGACCTGCTTTGCCGCAGGTGCCATTACAGCAGTGACCTCTATTGTCTTTGAGGAAGACACTCCTACTTATTTATTTGAAGAAGATTCCGAAAACAACTACTCCACGGGCACCGCAAAGAGGGCACTACAGTGTGTTTCTTACCACCACTAATCCTGAGAGATGTTAAGTCAACATATCTAAACAAGTAAATTGCTTTTATTCTAAATAACTCTTGTTTTTGAAACTACAAAACTTTAAATTTTTATTAGAGCTGACTTTTCCATTAATCTCCTTTAATGCTAAATAGATGCTTACAATGTGCCATTCATCTTCTAATCTTGTAGTTAACTGTCGGTTAAATAATAAAAGGGAAAAAATATCCACATTAAGTCATATCCTATGGGTAAGATATCTTAACAAAGAGGTGAAATATCGGTCCAAACAATTATTGTTTATAATTATGTACAGTGTGGTCAACGTAAAAATGCCACCCCCGTATTTTCTTAACTCCCAATATATTCTTTTGTTTCGAAAGCCAGACTCAGTAATTTTTCCTGTACCTACAATATAATTCCGGTTACACAATTTTAATTACCTAAAAAATATACGGGTGTATCAAAAACTAATTTTTCTGAAGAAACACCTTATACATTTAGTAAAAACAGAAATCTATTTTTTTCTAAATCGAACGATAAATAACAATAAATAATAAAGACTTCAATTTACACCCTTTTAAAATTGTTTTGATCCAGAACTTAAACCACTGGACTATCGTCGGCGCCGAGAATTTGCTGCTCGGAGTTTAGAACAACTTGAAAGGGGTCCTAATCTCGCGAAAAAAAATATCTTTTTAGATGAAGCTCAATTTTGGTTAAATGGCAAAATGGTCGTTTTTGGTGTGAAAACAATCCACAACAGATTCACGAGAAGCCTTTGTATCTGCTAAAGGTAACTGTATGGTATGGTTTATGGTATGGTGGCATCATCGGACCATTTTTTGCAAAATGAGGTAGGAGATGCAGTTACAATGAATGGTGAACGATACCAACAGATGTTACGGGCAACATTTTTTGTGGCCAAATTTAGATGCACTTGATTTGAAGGATATGTGGTTCCATCAAGACGGTGTCACATGTCACACTACTCATGAAACTATCAACGTAAAGCAAGAAAAGTTTGAGGAAGGGATAATTTCAAGGAATGCAACTGTTAACTGGCCTCCAAGAAGTGATTTCACTCCTTTAGATTACTTCTTTTGGGGCTATTTGAAATCTAAGGCCTATGCAAACAGACCACAAACAATTGATGCATTAAAATTAAATATTGAACGCTGCACGCCCGATTTATTGCACAAAGTCATCGAAAATTGGGTTCGTCGAATTAGCTGGTGTAGACGAAGTCGAGGTGGACATTTAAACGATGTGTTGTTCAAAACATAAATGTTATCGACTGTACTTTAAGATAATATAAAAAGTTTGGTTGTATCTGAAATAATTTAAATTTTATTTAATTTTAGAATCATATCGTTCTCATTGAAAAACCCTTTATATGTTTATACAAGAAACATACATATCAGCCATAACAGTACCCATGAACGTTAACCAATATTAACCGGATATGAGAAATGGATTTGTAACGCCAGTCAAATTCTTGAGTTAACTCCTTTAGGCCGCACCTTGGTGAATTAAAAACTTTTCATACTTTATTTCAAGATAATTTATGAAAACTAACTTTTGTTTTATACAGCCATCTTCTGTTTTAACAACAATAAAGCCTCGTAAAAGTTTTAGAAGTTTGATTGAATGACTGAGGGGTTTAATAAGACGCATAATTAATGAGTTGAGTACATTTTAATCATTTGAATTTTTTGTCAGATCAATGCAGAACAAATTTTAAATTACAGGGTTACCTGATGGTCATTTCCATATAAATCACCTACTTAAACTTAACAAAATTCCTCTGTTTTCTACAAAAATATATACATAGTCTATAAGAAAGATCTTTATTTCATTCATTTTCAATGGGTCAATGTTGTAACTCGTAAATGTTTTCGTATGAAATTTAATTATTAACACAGATATTAGTGTTTAAAAAATGTCTGGTTTCACAAAATATTTTAAAATAAAATAACGGCATAAAGGCGCGTACCCAATATAGCGAACATGGACGAACAAACAAACGCTAATGGAATTTGGATTGCCTGATGTAATATTCACCTTGACGTCCACATTTACCAAATCATATGCTTGCACACTTTCCGTTTTTTAAGTTGTTAGTTTGGAAATTAACGGTATATTGCATATTAGAATATTTTTGTAAATTTAATTTAAAATATCGTGCATCATAATTAATAACAGTAAAGCTGTGCCGTGCAGAAAATAAAAAGAAAATGCTGTTGGTTGATAACCTTATTATTTAAAAGCAGAAATAATTAGATAGCGTGACCGCACACTCTTATTATTGTAAATGAACTTTGCAACAACCGAACACCTGAGTTACATGCACACAAGCGAAGACACGCATTTTTATCGTGTATGCGTCTTAAACTTTACATAATAGACTGTATAATAATATTAAACTGCTCATCAATTTTTTTTATGTTGTATATCTACAAATCTGCTTTACGAGAGCCATCCATGACATTTTGTCCAAATTTTTAAATATAATATGCAAGGTTTACCATGAAACTGCTCATCTACTTTTTTAGCAACATTAAGCGAGCCGATGGCTCAGGTCTTAGCGTCTCGATCGCTCAACCCAGAGGTCGTGGTTTCTAATTTCCATTCCACCAAACAATTTTTAATTAAATTGTTTACTCGTAGATCAAGGCTTATTCGCAGGGATGGCTTGGCAACCATCCTGGTGATGGCCTAGGATGGGAAGAATATCAATTTGGTGTTAATGTGAGAGATTAAAATCAGTTGATGTTTGACTTGTCCCCCTAACTAATGAGGTTTTCTAGGTTTTCCTCATTCCAGCACTTAATGGTGGTTAGGGCCTACCAACGTAAGTCGTTCCTGAGGCGCAAATGCGGCCCGCGAAATAATAATATGCCGCCCCCTCTCCCACACAAGTCTCAGACTTTCCGGCTAATCCTTGTGATTAGAATGAGGGGTAGATATATTATTATTATTATTATTATTTTGTGGTAAATCTGCAAATCTGCTTTACTAATATAGAGACGGATCCACGACGTTCTGTCCAACTTCTCAAACGTACAAACCGTTTAAAAAGGAAACGGAGACGCTACATATTTATTAAATATTACTAAGGGAAGTCTGATCGTTTTTTCGAAAATAAAAAATTCTAATATCGTGAGGTTATAGATCGTTTTTTTTTTTCTACAGTATATTTAATTAAAAATGTTAATATAGAGATTTTATTATGAATATACGATTACTTTAATAAAAAATCCGACCTAAGCCTGCTTTTACATTCATGTTAACTCATTCTAAAAAGTCACGTTGATTAAACGATAAAATGTAGGTAAAGTATTCGCGTGATAATAGAAGGAAAATACTAAAGAAGTTTCCACGCACCCGCTACAGCAATTAAGCAAATTAGGCTATTTATTTTCCAGCTGAAAGTAACGCGTACACTAGTAAATGAAAAACAAAAATATAAAAGTAACTTTTTATATATTTTTTTTAATGAGACACATGAAAGAGAACATTCTCACGATCACAGCAATATATAGTTTGGTGGGATTAGCCCAAATATTAACGGAGATAGAGCCACTGGAAGATTGAAAAGCATTCATCTTTATTTAATCACATTTATATACCTAATTATATTACAAAAATTGAAAAAAAATTATACATTTAATATCAACTAATAAATAAGATCTTCAAAATGTCATCCGTTAACTTCTTGACAATAGCCAAGCCTATTTACAAATTCCCGTTGAACATTTTGGACAACAGCTCTACTAATTTGTCTCATTTCATATCTGATCCTGTTTTTTAGGTCTTCTAAATGTTGCGGTCTGTAGATAAAAAACTTTCGACTTTAAATATCCCCTCAAAAAGTAATCCATTGGAGTAAGATCTGGGGATCTTGGAGGTCCCATCTCTATCAATCCACCCTCAAGGAAAACACGTATATCTAAATAATGGCGAACAAGTCGAGCAAAGTGTGGTGGTGCACCGTCCTGCTGAAACCAAATTGAACTATTAGGTTAGGTTAGGATTATTGTTATCTGGGAATAGTTCCGCTAAGGTGGGGGAAGGGATAATTTTGGAAAAATGCTAAATATCTCTCCCCTGGAAGGGTATTATCGAAGAAAAAAGGACCTATCACTCGATTATCAATTGATTGTATGTGATTCGAGCATCCAGTGCTGATTATCTGTACTCCAATATTTACAATTTTGACCGTTCACTGTGCCATTTAGACAAAATATGGCTTCATCCGAAAATATGGTTTGACATTTCATATCCAAATTAGCATTACACATATTCATTAGTGTGTCACAGAACTGCAAACGTTTGTCATCTTCATTGAGTTCATGAGTAAGTTGTACTTTATATGGATCGTATTTCTTCTTTTTTAGTAAATACACGTAGTACGGAGCGTTGACCAATTTCATTTTCTTTTGCTATTGCTCTAGATGTAGTATGAGGGTATTTTTGGATTTGTAGGCTAATATTCAGTTTTTTTCGCCACTTATCTTTGAGCGATTCGGCTTTTCAATATCCTTAACATGTCCAGTTTTTATGAATTTTTTTTCAATTCTACTAACAGTAACTTGGCTGATTGGCCTATTTGGATATTTTGCATTAAATAAGTCGCACACCTGATTTTGAGTTCTACTCAAACCTCCATACCCAAGAAATATTAAAACTTCAATCCTCTGATTCTCTGTATTTGCACCATAATTGAATTTTAACTGTTGCAGCTGTACGGACTTAATACAATAATGTCAAAGTTTGATAAGTGCCGTAATGCGATTAAATAAAGAGGAATGTTTTTCAATATTCCAGTGGCTCTAACTCAGTTAATATTTGGGTTAACCCCACCCAACTATATATTGCTGTGACCGTGAGAAGGTCCTCTTTCTACATATGTAGAAATATACAGGGTGTCCCATTTAAATAAAATGTCATTTAAAAATATGTGTCCATGTGCATCCTTATCATCCCGTATATAACATAATATAGGCTAAAAAAAAGAAAATCGACGGGTCCAAGCTTTTTTTTTTTAAAACTGAATGTTTGTAAAATAATGAATTTATGACATGCCGCTCACTGTGTATACCATCAACGATGTCACAGGTAAATTGATGTACTGCGTTTTCGCTAGATTATAATATGTGTTCTCGTAAAATCTATTGTGATCTGTAATTAAATGAAAACCTGTAAAGTAAGGGTTTCATATAGCGAAAGGGATGATGAAACAACAAAGTAAATGTATTTATGTATGTCTGGCACACATACCTATACCTATGTATACGGCATAAGTACATTAGCGAGATAATTTATTGCGAAATGAGTACCTTATATTAATGTTGTGTTCGAAGTACGTTATAGCGTATGAGAGCAAATTATATTTATAAGCCCTATCAATGAACTTAAGTAAACTATGCTATAGGTTTAATTAGTTAAAGTTTAAACACATTATATTGTCCTACACCAAAATTACCGAGGAACACACCCTTTGGATAACAATAATTGATTATGCAAGGATTAGAAACGAAACGTTGGCGTTCTTTCTGGCCTTGAAGTACAATGTGATTCGCCTTCAATTTGGTTATTTTATTGTAAAATATGTAGTATTTTGGCTAAATTCTTAATTTAAAGTACCGTCTTTAAGAGGATGAGGCATGGAAACGGTGTAAAAAAAAGTAATGACGAAACTTCGAAATCCTGACTTCGTAAAAATAATTTCAAAGAACGTTAGGTAAGAAAACTGAATAAATATATACAGTGTTTGTAGTGGCGAGATACAGTGAAATACACCGTAGTGCCCCCTTTGGGTCTTTGCTACTACCTGTCTGATGATTATTGTCTAATTGACAGACAGATAACGATCTGGGTTTCTGCAGATGCCATTACAGCGACCTCTATTGTCTTTGAGGAAGACAATCCTATTTATTTATTTATTTGGAGATGCCGAAAACAACTACTCCACGGTAAATATGCCCGGACTGGCGTTGCATTACATCAACATCTCCATGGATGTCGATACAAATCAAGACTTCATCAAGACCAAATACCAGGCAATGACCGGTTTCGATCTTGTTATGATCTCGTCAGATTGCCATAGGTATCGGAATCGATGAATGATCTGGCGACGTGATTCCCTATAGTGAATGTTTGTAGTGGCGAGATACATTGAAATGTACTACGGTATATTTCACTGTATCTCGCCACTACAAACATTCACAATGCCCCTTAGGCAATCACGTCGCCAGATCATTCATCGATTCCGATACCTATGGCAATCTGACGAGATCATAACAAAATCGAAACCGGTCATTGTCTGGTATTTGGTCTTGATGAAGGATGTGGCGACATCCATGGAGATGTTGATGTAATGTAAGGCCAGTGGGGGCATATTGCACGTGGAGTAGTTGTTTTCGGCATCTCCAAATAAATAAATATATACAATAATAATAATGTGACCCATTAAGAACCAGGACACTCTTCTAAAAAATTTTTGGTAATCACGATTCCAATGAATTCTTTTATATATATTAGCCTCCTAGATATACTTGTTGAACCTATTACGATGCCTTAGCTGCTATTCCTCAGCCTACTACGATTTTTTTTCAATCAATTTTCTCGAAAATTACTTTAGTGATTTCTTTATTAGAATTTTGGGATTATTACGTTCTTCAGCGTCACCTAAAACCCCTGTGGCCCAAATTTCATCAATTTGTATCGTAGAATAATTTTTTTATACAGCCTTAAAAGTTTAAAGTTTATTGAATTCGTGTTTCGCTGAAAAGATATAGCAGGTATTGGAAACTCTGATAATTATTATTGTTAATCTAGAATATTGTCCCTTTACTTACTTCACAAAAATCAATAATAACGTTAAAACAATACTTTACAGTAGTTCCCTATATCTCTAAATCAATAAAGTAATTTTCAAAAAAAACTTGATTGAAAAAAAATCGTAAGTAGGCTGCGGATTAGCAGCTGGACCATCGTAATAGGTTCAACAAATAAATCTAGGAGGCTAATATATATAAAAAAAATCATTGGAATTGCGCTTACCAAAAATTGTTTAGAAGGGTGTCCTGGTTCTTAATGGGCCACACTGTATAAATATAACTTATGAGTACTTCTAAATAATCTATACAGGTTGTTACAAATTCGCTTCTCACCATTGGGATCTCGGTAACTGTGAAAGATATGAAGAAATTTAAATAGAGGCAAAGTTGCGTAATCAGGAGACCAACATAATGACCCAAAAAAATCAAGGTAACTTGATTAAGTTTTGAACAAATTTAAAAAACCGAAATTTTGGAAATTCGTTTTAATTTTTTTGCAACCTTATTTGAACAGATATTGAAAAATGAAGAGTGCTTTCTCGAAGCAACTTTCTGTGTTCTATTGGCCAGTATATTTAGATTTTATATATGACATTTCTTCTTTCTTGAATTATTATCAACCTCATTTTTATTGAAATACGGACCTGGAATTTTTTAATCATAATTTGCAAGCCTCCTTTACCCCTAACAACATACTGCCGCTGAATAAATCATATTCGGACGTTTCGAACTAAAAAAATGCATTTATGCATTTTTGTATATGTATGTACCGGGATATCAAAAATTATCTTGGTCAAGGGTGGTTGTGGAATGTAAAACGTGTGTCTTACTTTAAATTTGAAATAATTATGTCACTGTCACACTGACATCATCAATAACCTACAAATTTCATACCTATTTATTTCAGTTGTAAAACAATAATAAACTACAAATTATGATATAACGGTTTTAGTAACAATAAGAAAAACTAAATTACAGTAATTGTTGGAAATGTCCCCCGTTTTGTTCGATGCACAAGTTGACGTGCCTCCTCATGCTGTGAAAAGCGTTTTGCAGCATTTCTGGCGTTTGGTTGCACATTGCTGAACAATTCTTTGTTGCAGTTCTTGCAAATTATTTACCGGAGTTGCGAAAATCTTGTTTTTTAAATAAGGAAATATAAAATAGTCCATAATTGTCAAACATGGTGATCTCGGAGGAAACTCAACTTCTGTATGCAAACTTATCAGCCGGTCATCAAATAACTCGCGGAGGAAAGCAATATTTTCTCGTGTAGTATGTGCTGTTGCACCGTCATGCTGGAAATAACCGTACCGAAGTTCATCATCGTTTAACTGTTGCACAAATTCAGCCAAAAAGTTGTGTCTGTACCTTTCTGCGTTGACGGTGAAATCGAAAAAAATTGGCCCAATTATTCTTCTGCGAGAAACTGCCATCCAAACACCAATTCTTTGAGCATGTAGTGGCGATTCAGTAAAAACATGAGGGTTATCATTGCTCCACATTCGCATATTTTGAGAATTGATGTATCCTGAAAGGTGGAACCACCCTTCGTCAGAAAAAAAAGTTAAGTCCAGAAGATCGTCATTCATTAAATTATTGACAAACCAATGGCAGTAAGCAAGGCGTCTGGGGTGGTCTGCGGGCAGAAGAGCTTGATGTGCTTGCATCTTATATGGATGCATGTTCAAGTCTTTCTTTAAAATCTTATGACATGTTCCATAAGAAAGTCCAATTTCCTGAGAAAGAGTTTCAAAGGTTTTGCAGGCTCCTCTTCCATACGTTGACGAACGTCATTGACAACTTCTTCTGTACGAACTCTTGGTCTATCAGCACCTTTTTTATGAGTCACACAACCAGTTTCGCAAAACACTTCAACACAATTTGTAAGGCACGCATAAAAATTGTCCGGTAATATTGCCACGTTTGGGAAGTGCTCTCGAAAATTGTCCAAACACAAACGTTGACTATTGCCAATTTCCATTAACTAGCGCACACGTTCGAAAATAGGCTTCACTCATGAAAATTTTTGTGCTGTGTGGTAAGAGGCATGATTCAAAAACTGGATTAGAAAATTTCAGCACAATGACTTGACAGATTCTGACACAACAAAACATATTCAAAAATTTAAAGTAAGACACACGTTTTACATTCCACAACCACCCTTGACCAAGATAATTTTTGATATCCCGGTACGTGAAAAACCAAACAACTTTTGTATTTAAACTTTTTTTTTAACTTTCTTAATAACCCCTGTAGATAGGGGTCAAAATATACGCGAATACCCTGTACATGCAAAAAAAATGTATACACTTTTGAGTACCTCAGAATAGCCTACACTAGTGAGATTTAATGTGATTACATAATTACAGGGAAATAAATGTTTTTGACCCTTTAATGTCATTCCTTTGTATCTGAAGACGTGCATCCATTGAATTCTTGTAATCAGTACATAAATAAGAGGATCGATTGATCTTACTGATCTAGTTTATTTTAAAGTTCTGTAAATCATCCATTCAGAAGAAAAGAAAAAATCAATCCAAAAAGAACTATCGATTAAAGCGAGTATTGCCTACAGGACTCTGGGACTTTTTATGAGAATTTTCGTATAAAAAAATGTCGCGAAGCTAAAACGTTCCATTAGTTTGGTTGGTTCAGTTAATGATGTGGAAAGGCGATTGTATTAATTGTATAGAATCTTTTTCATGGATGTGGCCTTGTTTGCTATCTCCTTCTTATCTCACTTTCAGGTTTTTATACCACTCTGCTGTTTTTGTTGTTTATTTTCATGACGTTTTAGGTGGTGTAAAGAATAACGCCCTTGTGGGAGAAATGTTGAAAAATCTAATTTGTTGAAATTGAATGGGTGTGTGCACAATTCGCATACCTAGATTTTAATATACGTATACGTTTCATTTGACGTATTATACAGTGCGTCTATGATGTTTAAACAAAATGAAATTTGAATTACAAAAATTCCTAAAATAACAAAAAAGTTTAATTGGAAGAATGTCCGAAAGTGCTTCTTCAAAGAGCTACGAGTCTTCAAAGATTGAGACTTAAATACTTAGTAGGCTGATGACAAGTCAATTTAATTTAAGTAGCTTCTAAAACATAACAAAAACAAATCATATGAAATGGTCAAAATGATCTCTTTCGGCTGTGATACCGGCTTTGCAACGTCTTCGCATAGATACACTGGTATTCATAGTCGTTCGTCACCGGCTCGCCAAGCGACGGTACGCCGAAATTTTGAATATCGCGTTTCCGCGATACTTAATTTTGCGTTTCATAGTCGATCTCCCGCCAAAGAACACATGCGTAGAACTACGATTCCCTATATATTCCTAGTTGGCTATGGGAGAACCGCTGATGGTTCTTCGGGCGGCCAGCAGGCTCGCCAGCGACTCTCCATCGCTTGACTTATGAAACACACATTTCGGCGATTCGCCAATCCTCCATAAAAAACCGGCGGGAGGTTGTCCCGGCGCCGCGCTCGGCGATCGACTATGAATACCAGTGATAGTCGTACTCCTTCCAGTATTCTTGAGGTGTTTCTAATACTTTGAAAACTCTGTTCAATATGTTCCCGCTATACTTCTACTGTTTCGATTGGACCCCTACAAATCAGGTCTTTAAGGTGAAAAATCAAGTGGATTGCAGTGAGTAATTTTAGCTGGCCATAATACACGCGCAAATACTCTCACACAGGACACATGCGGATACAAAAGTTACAATGTGTTGTAAACGAACAATATTTTGTCATTGGCAATAATAATTTTATGTTGTATCAAATGGCTTTCAAGAACTAATACTATCGCATGCAGCCACACAATTTCACCACAAATTTATAATTTCATTCCGTCCTAGAACCGTTCAACTGATACTGACCCAGAGGAAAAGTATTCATTCTGAGCACATGTATAAACTGATTATAAATTATTTATTAATTTATAATAATAATAATAAATATTACATGACAATATTTTACTTGGATTAGGATAGATATTTGTCTTACAGGTTAAAAAGAGGTTAAAACAATAACTATTTCTGAAATTATAGAGAAGAATATAGAACTAGAAATATAGGGTGAGTCAATGAAAAGTTTCATCCTCGATTGACTCTCAAAATATTGGTTTCATGGAAAATGCGCGGACAGCTCGATATTATTGACATTTATAGAGGGTGCCCCAAAAAAGAGAGGTTTACATCAACTTGTATTTTTTAAATGGAACACCCTGTTTATTTTTACAGATTTGGATAGAACATACCCTCATGAATACATTGATATAGGATTTGATGGATACAGCTATAATAATGAGGGAATATACATAAAAGGGTGTTCCATAAGCATAATGAGTTAGAAAGAAAATATCGACCTGTTGCGCTAGGCTCCAAAGAAAGACTACAAAGTCTTTCTCCAACACATTGCTTTATGGTATTCATTTATGATGATATCTGCCTCACTATTAAAGCTATATCTTTCAAACCACATTTTAATTAATTCGGAAGAGAATGTTCTAATAAAATCTATATAAACATAAGCAGGGTATTCTATTTAAAAATACAAGGTAAACCTCTCCTTTTTGGGATACCCTGTATAAATATCAATAGTATAAAAACGTGTATCCCCTTTAATATAAAAATTGGCCTGTCCGAGCATTTTTCATGGAAACCAATGCTTTGACAGATAATGAAGCTTTTGGTTGAATCAAATTGTATATAGTAAGAATCAGCATTCTACAATTCAAATATTCTTATCAATGTGCTTAAATTAATAAGCGTCAGTAATAAAGTCAACATAATTTCTTAATTATTGCAGTAAGTGAATACCTTTTTGTTATGTGTTATACATCTATAACCTATTTAATAGGATTTTGTTAAATCACAAACTTCAATACACAATATATAAAAGAATATTTTGGTAGATGATCTGACAATAATAATTCTACAATCGTATTTATAGAAAAATTATAAATTAAGTAAATAGTAATTGATGACAGACTGTGCCGTCAGAGTTAAAGGTCTGGTATGTTTGATCAGATCGGCCTGAAATATTTCAGCGATACAGCAAGAAAAAGATCACTCTAATTCATAGAAGTTTCGTCTATATGTGGTTTGTATGTACAAGCTCAATTCATTGCCAGATATATTATATTGCTTCAGTCGATATCTGTTCTGACATGTCCGGATTCTCCCATTTCCTTGGCAATTTTTGTCAAAACACTATCTTCCATTTTCATGTCTTTGTAACTTTTTAAAATTTTTTTACATATGATGCAAAATTTTCTTTTCTTTCACTTTTCTCTTCGATTTTCTAGCACAGACAAGTCTAATTTCTGATATTTTTTGCCGACGGATATCTTTAGTCAGTATCACAATATTTTCAACAAGTTTCTAGAATTCTATGAGGTTTTAAACCGTTGAAATCAAAACGCGCTTGGGGTTCTGACGAACTGCTGTCCACAAACAATCGCACCCTTTCTCGAAATTTTGTTCCGATCTTCTATACAAACCATATACTGCATTTCACATTTACTACACATATACTGGGTTTTACCGAAAATGCTAACCACATTTTTCGTGCTATATCGTCGAAATATATTGGGTTGATTTGGTCAAACCAACCAGACCTTAACATCCTGTCATACAATCGCCATACAATCGAGTTAGCCATACAATCGATTAGATGTGATACCACAGATTAGAATAAGCAGACAGACACTTATGACGTTTCATGGTAATGCGTGATCCAATCCCAGTACATACTAATTATATGACATTAGCTGCGTATATCAGTCTCGGTCTTGTATTAATTTGTCCTGTTATCACTGTATTCTGTTATCGCATTATCTGGTAAAATACACAGTTCCATCCCTTATAAAACGATAATATAGTTCCGAAAGATATAGGAGCATACTTTAACATATTCTGTATTATTAAAAATATTGTTGATAATCTCAAATTAATTGTTTCTTGTGACTGGAGCTGAAGCCAAACCTGGCATCCACACAGAGGAAAAATTAAACAGAGCAAATACATAGTTGATGTAGGACACAACACTGAGTGGGATATCTGCTTGTTCTGGTCTGTGGTGGTACTAGTCGATTGTAGTCCGTTATCATTTATCAATGATCAGCAGTAAGAATACATAACCAGGTCGCTCTCACAAAGAGAATTCATACTGCCAGATATTAATAATGTTATAAAAGTATTTTCTTTTAGAAAAATATATTAAAATTTTGTATAAAGATTTGAATTACCAAAAACATTTACAAAATAAATTTACCTATAAAGGAATTTGTTAGTATATTATTGTGTAATACAAGATAGAACAAGTTAATACTAAAATATTAGATAAAATATATTAAGGCTTACTTCTTAGGACATTCCCTTTGCAGTTCGAACTTACCTGAAACAAAAATATGTCTTAGTACAAATTGTACAGCATACAAAATAATGTAATTACGTTTAAATATTAAATTGTTTAACAAAGTTAATTTTATGGTGACAAACCTAAAGTATGTAGTTTGTAATACCAATATGGGCAATCGTTTTTGTTGCCAACTATAAAAAAGCATTAAACAGTACTGTTTGTCATTTAAAGTTTGATGAAAAATTAAAAAAAAATTGAAATGATTAATTTATTGAATGAGAGACAGACGTCTACCTGTCATCATTATTGTCAGATTGTTGAAAATTGTAGTTTTTTCGTCAAAGGTCTCTCGAAGTAGAATATGCAATTGTCGACATATAATTCCTGATTAGATACAGCCTTGATAGAGACTTAATAGATGTCGAAACGTTAGTCATTTTATAAATAAAAGAATTATTTAATCAGTCCTAAATACGCTAATCCGTAGTACATTCATCTGAGTAGGACGCAAAACAGTTTCACAAGAAGTTCTATATGTGATACTGGATAAATAGAATGAAGTTTTGTAGCCTACACTTACAATAATTGTCATGACCTGACCATTGAAACATTTTATTAGTTGTCATGACAAAAATATCAACAAAAGAATTAATAAAATTTATATAGGTTAACTTACCTATACAAATTTTAGAAAATTCGTGTTCTTAATATTTTTATTATGACAACTAATAAAATGTTTCACTAGTCAGGTCATGACAATTATTGTAAGTAGTGTAGGCTACAGGCTACTGCTATTATAAGTGTAAGCTACAAGTGTCATGACAAAAATTCTTTTTGTTAATATTTTTGTCATTACAACTCATAAAATGTTTCAATAGTCAGGTCATGACAATTATTGTAAGTGTAAGCTACACAACTTCATCCCAAACCATTTGTTTAAATATATTTTGCGATAGATTTACATATAAAAGCCTTTTGGCAAATAATGTTGACATTTTAAAATCACTAAAGCATGAAAACCGGACGACACTTTTTAATTTAGCAAAAGCGGAAGCGGAAGCTAGCACCACCACAAGTGAATTTACGCTCTGTACGTTGCAAAGGAGAAACACAAAGTCTCACTAACTTTTAAAGTTCGGTAAATTAATACTACATAACATAAATTTATTAGAAAAAATAGGATATGCAAATTTATCTTTCCTGTAATCGATATGTCTGGTATTCGTTAGAAAACCGAAGAGAAGTCTAGTGCGGAAGTGACGTCACAGTCATCAAGGTTGAGGTCGGTGTCTCTGGGGACTATGTTTGGAGCTACTTGTACTGACTCCTTATCATTAAGTTTCTTACAATATTTTGTATGTAGATTTCGCTTTTCTAGACTTCTATAATCGTGGAGGCATCGATCCCAAACGATTTTCTGGTCATTACGTCTACTTTACTGTTTTGAAACCAGTTTCGAAAGATTCTTCAACAATGCAAAGTGACACTTGATGGGTACTATATTGATAGCAACAATATCTTCTTCGGCAAAATAGAGATAGTGTACCAGATTAACATATTTTTCCATAAATTCGTCGGTAACCAAAATAGGTCTAGAAAATCAAAACATTTCTTTATAATATTCAAAACAAATAAAACTATCGAAAGATTGATTTAACGCTGAAACCATGGTATTTGCCTCGTAGTTATTGAAAATTGTATTCTCGATAGATTTAGTACAGAAGAAAAGTGACGAAACGATATAGTTCTATTTACATATATTACCTACTGCTTACTGGATGTAACGCAGAAACTATACAAAACAAGTAAAACAGGAATTATCGCTGATTTCACCATCCATATGTGCCATTCTATATAAATGCAATTTGTGGCGTTAATTCAACTTTTCAGAAGAATGATCAATCTATCAATTAATATCCACTTGAAAATTAATAATCGATTTAAGAGTGCCATTGCCTATTCTTTTATTGAAATTCCTATAGTGTGGCTTTAAACCACTACCTCAAGTTAACGTTTTCATAAACTACATAATTGTTGATATTGAAAGATTTGACCCATAAATTATTATAACATATTAGGGTGTTTATATCTCTGGGTAGGCTGATTCGATTATATTGTAATAAGGCACGTTCGAGATCCTTTAAATAGCCGTTCAATATGATGCATAACAGTATATGAATAATTCATAGTTTGTTTCTTTTGGGATTACACCACCTGTAAAATAACAAAAAGCAGAAAACCAGAAGTATACAAATTAATTATTCAAAGTGTAGCAACAGGCAAACTTCTAAAGTTTGCCCCAAAAAACCACTGTATTAACGTGTGATAAAATAATATTTGATATATTGACTAAATTTTATCAGTGGTTTTTCAGTTTTATACAAAATTTTATAATATTACATGTCATATTCTAAAATATGTCCAAATAAAATAGTTATAATAAAAAATTAAAAGAAATTAAACACTTAACTAGCTTTCGTCTAGACGTTTCGAGTTGATCCTCAACTCTTCTTCTGTAGACTATTTTTATGTTGAGAACTCTTTATATGAACGAGAAGTAGTTCTTGTCAGATTGACATTTTTAATTTAAATTGTCATCACATGCACTGATCACTATGATATTATTAATTTTCCATTGGTAACATCTTTTTGGAGTAGAGGAAGCCATGTTTGATCTATGAATATTGTTTCCGACGAAATACAATTATCACCATTAAGTTTAATGAAAGCATTTTCTTTTAATTTTCTTTTAACCGATTTTTCTTCCTTTTGTAAAACTTTAGCCTGTGTCCAATCAACTCGGTGACCGTTATCCCATACATGTTTTACTAATGTAAAAGGAAGAAATATTCTAGCTTAAACCGAAGGTCACTAGGATATTCCGTTCGTTAGTTATTATATAAAATAATATTTCTAACCATAAATTAACACATTCCTGCCCATAAATTTGTATTTTCATTCAAATTTATGGGTGGGATTACATATTTACTATTATTAGAAAATTATATTGTTGTTTATATCCTGATGAAGCATTTGACAATATTTGGTTCTAACAATATGTGCGCCTGCATACTTTACTGGCGAAGATAGTTCGAAAGTTTATTAATTTTACAGAAAAATAGGAGAGGTAAAATTGAGTGGCTGCCAAGATCGTTTGATTTGACACCACTAGTAAACTAAGAAGCGTACGAAAAATTATTTATGGAGCTTATGTCATTGCAAAATTGAAGTCTGGTTGTCTTAAACATGTCTCTTAATAACTGACGAACGGATGACCTTAGCATTTTCCGATTTGAGCGAGAATATTAATTTTTTTTCACCATTCAATTCATGTGCAACATGACCTGGGTTACCATTAAAAAATTGGGGTGCTACTCCTGTAGAGCCCTGGTAGAGGAAGATTCCCTCAATTTTGAAGTTTTTCTCTCTATCCAGTAAAATGTTATAAGGCTGTCCTGGGACGTTTGGGTCGAAAAGTTATTATCGGCCTTGTGTCAAAATTGAAGAAGTCTGATTGTCTTATTTATTTATTTATTTATTTATTTATTTATTTTATTTATTTATTTACATCTACACCAAACAACAGGTCAATGACCCAATTACTGAATGGGCACACAAGACAAAATATGGATACATTCAGAAATAATACATACTAAAAGAACAAATCAGTACTAAATATAGAAAAATAAAAATAAAGCAGATTAACTAATTACAGCTAACATGAATGAAGAGAATCAGAATAGAAACCATTAAGTATGTAATTTCTTAACAGAGGATAAACTACAAGCGAAGATGTCGATTGGAGCACTAACGTTGTTAAAATTGGAACACATATTATGTAGAGGAGAATACATTTTTCGTATGTAATGTATAGAAGTGAATCTAGTCGTTTGCCTAGATTCACTTCTAGGAATGTGAAAACTCAACATGTTCAAAATTTCACTACAGTTTATAACACTATGGATGATCTTATACAAGAAGATCAGAGATGCTTTAATGCGCCTACTTACAAGAGTATCAAGTTCATATCTTACCAGATGATCATGTTGCGAAAAACCAATAGGGGGATATACGCCCACTATTCTAAAATGAATAAATTTTAAAAATCGGCGTTGAACCCATTCCAGTCCACCAATATACATGTTATAGTGCGGGTGCCAAATAATTGAAGCATACTCCAAATTAGAGCGGACATATACATTATAAAGAAGTTTCAGAGTACTAACATTTTGAAAATTAGGGCTGTTTCTAATAATAAACCCTAAAACTTTATAAGCTTTTCTTGAAACATAGGCTACATGATTGCTGAAAGACAATTTTCTGTCAAAACAAAACACCAAGATCCGAGAAAGTGTCTGGCCTGACTAAAATATTATCATCAATTTTATAATTAAAATAGATTAACTCTCGTTTTGTTGAAAACGACGTAACATTGCATTTGGTAATATTAAGGGATAAATTATTTTTTAAACACCAATTGCTAACTATATTTAATTTTTTTTTAAAGATTTAGGCAATCGGCAGTAGAGTTAATTTTACAAAAAATTTTTAGATCATCAGCGTATAAAAGAACAGGCAAAGTTAAATGGTCAGTAATGTCATTAATAAAAAGGGTGAAAAGAAGTGGCCCTAGGTTTGACCCCTGAGGAACACCTGACGTGGCTAATATTTCAATAGAACTAAAACCCTGATAACTTACGTGCTGAAGTCTATTTGAGAAGTACTAGTCAAAAAAAGATAGAAAATTTTCTGATAAACCAAACTTACTTAATTTACTCAACAACAACTTTGTCTTAAACATTTTTCTTAATAACTAACGAACGGATAATCTTACCATTTTCCGATTTGCGCCAGAATATTTATTTTTTTATCACCATTAAATTGATGTGAACATGACCTGGGTTACCATTAAAAAATTGGGGTGCTACTCCTGTAGAGCCTTGGTAGAGGAAGATTCCCTCAATTTTCAAGTTTTTCTCTCTACCCTGTAAAATGTTATAAGGCTGTCCTGGGACTTTTTCAGGACATGTATAGGCTTTGTAACAACATTATGCTGGCCTTACCCTAATATTAAAATAAGGTTCATTACAGCTTTGTGTCAGAATATTCATTAAAATTGTATAAAAAATTAACTATAAAATCTTGTTGAAGTCAAGGATAACTGCTGATGACGTGGAAAATTTATTGAAACATGATAGGAATACAAAAAAGTCACGTTATTTAATTGTATCAAACCATCAAATTCTTTTGATCAAGCACTCACGCTCTCAAAGATTCTATAGTTCAAAATCCTCGTTCCAGAAATAAATTTGACGAAAATTTTATAGCATTCCCTTCATTTTAAATTTGAAGGAAATTTTAGGTAGAATGTATTTGTGCATATACAGTGCGAACGTTTAGAATGGAAACCGTAAATGAAATGCGCCCTGTAGATTTTTCGCAAAAACGCTCGGACACGTCAATTCTTAAATTCAATTACGCTTCTTTTGATACCATTGTTTTGGATATGACGTCATCAGGTAATCTCTGTGACGTCATCATGATATTTTTTCAAATGGGAATGTCCAGTTCTTTCATTAAATTTAAATAGAGAAAATATTCCTGAAAATGGCAATATACGACACTATGGCCTTAAAGTGGATAGTTTTTGAGATAAAGGGCTTTGAAGTTTGAAAAAAGAGAAAGTAGGTTAGTAAAAAAAAACTGTTTATCACAATATAACTAATAGGCGAGTCATTTAAGACATCGTAGGTCGCAAAAAATTGCAGAGTTCTGATTTTTTGGAATGTTGTTAGGATAGGTACCAATAGTGTAAAACCAAGTTTGCAGCTTCGAAAGACCTGTGCTAACTGCATGGTGCTCGAAAAACTTTTTTTTTCGGACCTTTTTCAGTTTTTGGCTTATAACTTCTAAATGGTGCATCCTACGCCCTATACAATTTTAAAGTAGATAAAATTTACTACAATTTGTGTGCAACCAGAGCTTCATAGGTCTAATAGGTCCCGAGATACAGCACTTTAAAATTTGGCCATTTTTCCCAAAAAGTTCGAAATTGTTGTTTTAGCCGTCTTCCGAGCCGAATATCGGCTAAAATACTCAGCCTACGAGGAAAGTAATGGGAAATGAAGTTATGGAGCAGTTATTTAGCTTTAATTTAAGCATAAGCGGAGCACCGTAGGGCCAATAGTTCCCTTGTTATCAGGAAATAACAAAAAATGAAGGAAAATGGGATTTTTCAAGAAATAGAGTCTGACGAATTGCAGGACTTTTGTCAAGGATAAGAAAGACATAACTCAGTGGAAAATCATGCAAAACGAAATAGAGTTCAATTAATAATAACGTATAAATTTATCAAAATTATATCAAAATTGTATAAAAAATATTTTGGTAGTTTGGGGACCTTGGACGTGAAATGTTAAACGTGAAGTGATGGTGGAACCTCAACTGACTCCTGTGACAGAAATACAGAGCACAACGTAAATTAGTATTTATTGCGTAATCAATTTTATAATAAATTACAACGAAGGATATGTAATATTAGGGTTACGTTTACGCACTTAGCGAGACAGTCGTGTTCTTTTGGAAGGCCCAGGTTCGTCAGACGGCTCTTCTTGGGACTTCGGAGACTCCTCTGTTGTCTGATTAGATCTACTACTAGATACTGGTGGTAAAGGGTCGTCGACGTCATCTTCATCCGACTAGGCCATGGCTAAAGGAGGAGTATTCAGGCAGGTCTTCCCCTGACAAATTTTGCAGAGATGATGACCCTGCGGTCAGGGTCATTATCATTTAATTCTTGTACTAGCTGAATCTTATAGGGATGCCATTTATTTTTTTTTCATGTATTTTATCACAGAACTTTGGCTAATTTCATGATTGGATGCGATTTGTCGCGAAGTAACATGTGGATTTTCTTGAGCATCTAACAACATACTTAGTTGTACATAGTCTGTAGTGGATGCTCAACCTCTGATGCAATTCCGAACATGTCCCAACCGGATAAATTTACTTACAATCTTACTCACCGTTGATTTTTTAATGCGTGGTTCATTCGGATATCTATTACTGAAAATGTTGCATACTTCATTAATTAATCTTTTCATTTCGCGACAACCTCTCAAAATAAAGATCCCAATTCTTTGTTTTTCTGTTAAAGTTCGTACCATTTTTAATTATCACAAAAAAATATTAAAGAATAACCGACTGTGACAATTAGTTTTAAATAATTTGCGGAATTGCCACTATCAGGATCAAATAATTGAAATTTTTTTTTGACTAGCCTACTTTTTCTTTTTTCAAACTTCAAAGGCCTTTATCTCAAAAAATATCCACTTTAAGGCCATAGTGTCATATATTGCCATTTTTAGGAATATTATCTCTATTTAAATTTAATGAAAGAACTGGACATTCCCATTTGAAAAAATATCATGATGACGTCACAGAGATTACCTAATGACGTCATATCCAAAACAATGGTATCAAAAGAAACGCAATTGAATTTAAGAATTGACGTGTCCGAGCGTTTTTGCAAAAACTCTACAGGGCGTATTTCAATTACGGTTTCAATTCTAAACGTTCGCACTGTATAATATATGTGTATTTGATATATAATATATATTCTAAGCAAATAAATGAAATCCCAGAAAGCAATTTTAATAAAACATATCTGGCAATCATCTCTGGCAATATGAAATTTTATATCACTGTGACAAGAATTTGAACAGCAATGAGAGCACGAGTAATTTGGCGAGAATATGAAATAGAACTAGATAATTTCATTTCTCCAGTTTCCTTGGCATTCTCATTTCCTTCGATTCAGGCATAGTTTAACCAACACAGCTACTGCCACCAGACCGCTGTTTAAATTGCATAGTAATTGGAACAATATTTTGTAATTGCCAAGAGACTACAAATACCGCCATTCAGTCATTCAAGCACGTGACCGCCGCAAATTCCAGAGGAACAAAACCGACATGGCGGTTTTATTTGTATACAGAGTGGCTCATTTTCGCTTCCCACCCAATTGGTACGGGAAACGTGTACTTGCATTGAAACTCTGGAAAGGGATTGGAACCTTTGATGTGAAGATAACAGTGACGTAGTTTTCCACATAACACCACAACATTATACTGCACTCCAGTACTGACTTGGTTTAGATATGTGGATGATATCTTTGCAGTGTTTGATACCAAAATCACTGCATTGATAACTTTGTTTCTAAATTGAACAGTCATTTCGCGTTTGTTAAATTTACATATAAAATTGAAACTCTGGACAAATAATCAGGTATAGCGAAAAGATACCAGTACTTTAAGATATATCTTTAAGGACTCTCACCAATGTCCTTAACACAAAATGGCGAGTTTCGAACTTCCTTGACTTTTCAAAATTAAAGAGAAAATGAAAAATTCATATCTATTCCATATGATCCTCGTCTCACTCATGGTTTTTGGTAAGATTTTTAAAGATATAGGTATGTCCGTGGTTTATTGATCGGGAAATAAACTACACCAACTTTTAGGCAATCTAAAATAGAAACTAATGAAAAGTCGGGAATTTACAAAATTTGCTGTAAAGACTTC